>OX359286.1:26290286-29041973 GCA_947179155.2 Hedera helix | reverse complement strand
ATATAAGATAATCTTATTTATCATGTTTTTTATTAAAACAAATGATATTTCAAAACAAATATTATCTTGACAGATATGGACTTTAGGCAATTTATATTTTATTTTTATTTCACTACCATTAGCTAAAGTCATTCTTTCACTAGTCTTTACATAATACTTAGTTGGGACTAAACCTTCTTGAATACAATTCAAGTCAGCACCAGTATTAACTAAAGCTGAGATTTCTAAAGTGAATGTTTTGTTAATAATTATGGTGACTTTAATGTACCATTTTTGAATAGTAAGAGATTTTAATATTTTTAATGACAATCCTTGTTTATTAATGGTTTCATTTTCACTATCTGAATTATTAACTTTAAAAGTTTCAGCTTCTTCATTATCTTCACTACCAGATGAATTATGAACTAATAATGTACCCTTTTTGATTTTACTAATTTCTTCTTTTAAGTGTGAAATTTCTTGTTTTAATTTAGAAAATTTTCTTTTTAAGGTATTAACTTCTTAGTTTAATTCATGTAATTTGATTTCTTTTACTGGATTTTTAAACCTTTCTAAAGTTTTGTTAATACTAAAAATAGGTTTGTCTTTTATTTTATTGATCTTACTAGTTGAAATATCGTTATTAAAAAGATCTTTTAATTATTTAATATATTGTATTTTTAAATGAGGATCAGATATTTTACTAATTAAATCAATTAGTAAGCTTTGTTCTTCTTCATTTTTACCTAAAATATTTAGTATTTTAGTGCAACAAGTGTCAGTACAACCTAAAGTAATTTTAGGGTTCTGACTAGATTCACTATCTGAACTATTATTAAGATCACTAGAAGAATTAAAATCATCATAGTCATTACTACTAGAATTGTTTTCTATCCTTAATAATTCTAATATTTTTTTCAGTATCTTCATTAGATATGTTTAATTGTTTAAGTTTTTTTTTTACTTTACATTCATTCTTGTAATGATCAGATTTACCACAATTATGATAGATTACTTAGAAGAATTAAAATCATCATAGTCATTACTACTAGAATTGTTTTCTATCCTTAATAATTCTAATAGTTTTTTCAGTATCTTCATTAGATATGTTTAATTGTTTAAGTTTTTCTTTTACTTTATATTTGTCTTTGTAATAACCAGATTTACAACAATTATGACAGATTACTTAAAAGAATTAAAATCATCATAGTCATTACTACTAGAATTATTTTCTATCCTTAATAATTATAATATTTTTTTTCAGTATATTCATTAGATATGTTTAATTGTTTAAGTTTTTCTTTTACTTTATATTCGTTCTTGTAATGACCATATTTATCACAATTCTGACATATTACTTTATTTTTGTCAAATTTTTTGTAACTTTTATTTTTGTAAGGTTTTTTATAACTTGTATTTTTTGGTGACTTCATATAATAGCTTTCTTTATATTTTCTATGTTTTTTAAATTTTTTTCTTTCATTATGCCTATGTTTACTTTTCTTTGTAAAATGAGCAATAAGGATAAACCATATTGTTCACAAAAAGTACCTAACTCATCGCTTTATGTTTATCTTTATGAGTTTGTTTACTGATTTTAAAATCAATACACATTTTAAAATATATTTTTTGTATTTGACTAATTATACCACCATAGGTTAAATTGTCACAATCAATAAAACTTAAGTCTTTACGTAATTCTTCACGAATTTTATGTGTAAATAAATTAAGTAAACCATTTACAAATTTTTCTTTTCAAAATGGTTTATTACTATCATCACGCATCATAACTCTAGATGTAAAAACATCTTTGCACCACCTAAAGTCACTTAAGGTAGGACAATTAGTAAGGTTACTTAACTAATCATGAATTCTATCAGTTATGTTACTAAGAGTTCCAATAAAATATTTTATTATTGTGAAAATTAAGGTATTAACTCCATCAGAGAGTCCTATACCAAAATCTTCAACAAAAATAGGGTTACCATCATTATCACGTTAAATAGCATGGATAATAGAATATCTGGTGTCATCAGTGAGATGTTTTTTCCACCAAGATATAAGAATACCAGTAAGTCCACTAACAAGTAATTCAACAATTTTTGACTATCCTAAATAGTGAAAATTAGTTAAATAACTATTAACTACCATGGACATGTGATTTAACTTGTTTAATAATTCATGTTCACTAAGCTTATCTCTGTTCCATTCATAGATTTTATTAGCTGAAATAGAAAATTAATTATCTAAATTCCTTTATTCGAACTGTAAGTCCGGAGGGGTTGGTTTAGAATACCAATTTTTTATTTGATTAGTAATAGTTGGTTTGTTAAAAGTTAATTTATTAAATTGGTTTTCAATTTCTTGAATAGTGATATTAGTATTAGTATCCGATTCACTATTCTCTTGACTTTCGCTTTGACTGTCATTTTTATCTATAACACTTAAAGTCTTAATTTCACTAGATTCTGGTTTATCAAGTTTTTGAATAGTTTATCTAATATTTTAGTAAGTTGAAAATTTGTACTTGGTAAACCTAGCCCTTGTTTATTTTGTGGAATGTTTAATAAAGGGGACACAATTTTGTCAGCAGTTTTATTATAAATTTTGTATTCAATTTTATCTAACTTTTTGCCTAGAGTTGTTAGGTATTGATTAGTAAAATTATTTTGTTCAATAATTTTTTTCTTATCTTTATTTTCGTCTACAATCTTAAAAGGACTTGCAATAACAAATGTATTTTTAACTGGTATTATTATATTTTCTAACGGAGGATGACTAGACGATATTTTGGACTTATCTTCTTTAATGAATAGGGTTTTGATAATAAAATTACGTTTTCTATAATATTTTTTCATACCATGTATAAAAAGTAATATTTAATTTTTCTTTTAAAATAAATTTTTTCTACTAGTTTACTATTTTTTCCCTATTAATTTTATTATGATTTTCACAAAATTGATGTCTTTTATTTATATTTCTTTTAGAGTTAAAATTAATAGTTAAAGCTTGTCAATTTACTTTGAATTCTTTTGTTAAAACTCTAAGTTGGTGATTAACAGATTTTACTTCAAAATCAGACTGAGTTGGTACTAACTGTTGTTCATCTTCTTCAGATTGATTAATAGATTTATTATTATAACAAGGTTGACTAGTTTGACCTTCATTAATAATTTTTTTTAACTTAATATTTTGAAATGTAGTTTTACTTAATAACTTTGAATCTTTTTTTGAAAATGCTGCAGTGCTAGCAATATCTTCAATTATGAAAAGTCTTCTAAGTCTTGAATCATCAAAACTTATTCTGATAGTTCCATCTAAATATTATTTAATATTTTTTAAATTCATTATGTTACTATTACCTGGTCTCTGTGGTATTTTATTTTCTAATACACATTGTCTAGGAAAATTTATATCTCTCTAAAGAATAGTCTTTGAGACTTGGATATTAGAATTACTATTACTACTTTGAATTAAAACAATTTTGTCTTTAAGATTTTTACTTAAAACTTTAACTTTAAATATTAAAATTGCTGGAGAAATAACTCAAATGATTGAGGATTCTCAAACACTGACTTTAATATATATATATATATATATATATATATATATATATATATATAGCGTGTCTGTGTGTGAATGAAAAATTTTAAATGGTTAATATTATTTTCTATCCAAGTCTTCCTAATTTTGAGTGAATTTTTTTGTAGAGAGTGAAAATTATTTTTTATCAATTTTATTCCCTTTCTATCTTTGAGTGAGTTTTAAGAATAAATTAATTAGATCCTACCAAATATTTTCTTTCCACCATTTTTAAAACTCAAAATTCACAAACAAAGAGTTAATCCGACCCAACCCGCCAAATAATAATAATAATAATAATAATATTTAAACGAAATGAAAATGGCTACTAACAACAAATTCATTTAATTAACACTATAAATCCCAAATATCAAGAAATTATTAGGGTTTTGAATCAATCTCTCAACACTGGAATTATTTTCATCACCATGAAATCAAAAACCCTACAATCCCATTCCCCATCTCCTTTCCATTTCGCCGTCATAAGGGTCGCCGTGGCGCAGATCTGCCGGTCAGTGAGCTTCAAAGCCTCCCAAAACTCGGCCCTTTCAACGTTAACCGACGTCGACACCAGGTACCTGCAGGCGCTGGCCGCCTCCGCCGCTGTCTCCGCCAATTCCACTTGCCGGACCGAATCGAACATCCTTGATATCGTATTAGCCATTGAACACCTCCATTCTATAAAGGGTTTTTCCGGCGGATCAAATTTGAACCAAAAGTTTAACAATTCCGAGCCTCTTCTGGATATCATTAAGTTTGTAATTTACAGTGATGAAATCCCATTTGCGAAACCATTGCCCCACCGATGCTTTGAGGAGAGAGAGAAATTTGGGATTTTGGGGAGTGGTGTTGGGAGAGGGAAGAATAGGAGGAATCATATTCCACGGTGGTTTCCGGCGATTCCGGTGATGGGTGGAAAGGTGGAGGAAGGAAAGGAATTTGAGTTTGGTGGGAATGGTGGTGATTTTGAGGGGTGTTTGGTTGATGGGAAAATTGGGGTGGAGGAAAAGAAGAGGGAAATGGTTGGGGAATTGCCTGTGAAGAGAGGAAAAGTGAGGCTTAAGATGGGTTTAGGAGTGGGGGAAGGGCAAAAAGGAGGAATGGGATTTGGTGTGGATTTGAAGAGGGGGGTTTGTAAGGGAGAGGAAAAAGGGTTTTAATCCAAATTTGGAATGGGGATGGAGATGATAAAAAAATAAATAAATAAATTGAAGAGTAAAAGGATATGCTCCTCCAAGAGGATGAATTGTGTATAGGAGTGTAAACGGATATTAACGGATACGGATATAGCAGTATCCGTATTCGTATCCGGAAAATTAATTCGCTATCCGTATCCGTATCCGGTATCCGACGGATTTTAAAAATCATATCCGTATCCGGTATTAGAAAAAATATCCGAATACAAATAATATCCGTTTCCGTTTATATCCGGATTCGATTATGTAATATAATAATAAAAATAATAATAACAATAATAATTATTATAATAATAATAATAATAATAATAATAATAATAATTAGAATAATAATAATAATAATAATAATAATAATAATAATAATAATAATAATAACAATAATTATAATTATAACAATAATAATTATAATAATAATAATAATAATAACAATAATAATAATAATGATAATAATGATGATGATGATGATGATGATGATGATGATGATGATGATGATGATGATGATGATGATGATGATAATAATAATAATAATAATAATAATATTATTATTATTATTATTATTATTATTATTATTATTGTTGTTATTATTATTATTATTATTATTATTATTATAATATTAATATTAATTATAACAATAATAATTATTATTATAATAATAATAACAATAGTAATAATAACAACAACAATAAGAATAATAAAAACAATAATAATAACAATAATAATAATAATTATTATTATAATAATAATAACAACAAAAACAAAAACAATAATAACAATTATAGTGATAATAATAATAATAATAATAATAAAAATTATTATTATTATTATTATTATTATTATTATTATTATTATTATTATTATTATTATTAGTATTATTATTATTATTATTGTTGTGGTGGTATGGTGAATTATGATAATTGTTCTTGATAATTGTAAGTTTTGTAGACATATTTAAAATTTTCTGGATATCTATTTTTAAAAGAAAATTAATTATTATGACGGTGTGGTGAATTATGATAATTGTTATATGTGATTGTAAGTTATTTAGATTGTAAAGCGTCTTTAAGTATTGTAGTATTTTTTGAATTTTAATCTAATTTTTCGTTACGTCGTGCCTTCAGGCACGAGCAATTACTTGTACATATTAATAAATGAATGTTAATTTATTTATTTATAATAAATACAATAATCAATACTCTAAATTACAATTCAAATAAGTTTTCATTATTTTTAAAATTCAAAATGAATCCTCTACTTATTAATGTTTAGACGTCCTTTAATAAATAGATACCTATTTTATATGTTAATTTGAAATAATACTGTAGTGTGTATGAATATTTATAATCTATAATTATAACATTTAAATTATATTTATAACACTTGTTAAATGATACATTTTACATATATTGTAACACTATATTATAATAATGGAAAAAAATAATGAGTTTTAAAGTATAGTTCATTAATGAATGAATGTTAATTTATTTAATTTTAATAAATACAATAATTAATGCTCTAAATTATAATTTAAATAAGTTTTTATTATTTTTGAAATCTTAAATTCAAAATGAATGCTCTACTTCTTAATGTTTAGATGCCCATTAATAAAGAGATGTTCATTTTATGTGTTAATTTGGAGTAATAATGTAGTGTGTATGAATATTTATAATCTATAATTATAACATTTAAATTATATTTATAAAAATTGTTAAATTATATATTTTAGATATATTGTAACACTTTATATAACTAGAATAAGAGGAAAAAATAATGAGTTTTAAAGTATAGTTCATTAATGACTGAATGTTAATTTATTTATTTTTAATAAATATAATAATCAATGCTCTAAATTATAATTTAAATAAATTTTCATTATTTTTGAAATCTTAAATTTAAAATGAATGCTCTACTTATTAATGTTTAGATACTCATTAATAAGTAGATGCTCATTTTATGTGTTAATTTGGAGTAATACTGTAGTGTGTATGAATATTTATAATCTATAATTATAATATTTAAATAATATTTATAAAACTTGTTAAATGATATATTTTAGATATATTGTAACACTATATATAACTATAACAAAAGGAAAAAATAATGAGTTTTAAAGTATAGTTCATTAATGAATGAATATTAATTTATTTATTTTTAATAAATACAATAATCAATGCTCTAAATTATAATTCAAATAAGTTTTTATTATTTTTTAAATCCTAAATTCAAAAATAAATGTTCTACTTATTAATGTTTTCATATCCATTAATAAATAGATGCTCATTTTATGTGTTAAATTGGAGTAATATTGTAGTTGTCATATATTTATAATATATAATTATAACATTTAAATGATATTTATAACACTTGTTAAATAATGTATTTTGGATATATTGTAACACTATATATAACTAGAATAAAGGGAAAAAAAATAATAAGTTTTAAAGTATAGTTCATTAATGAATGAACGTTAATTTATTTATTTTTAATAAATACAATAATCAATACTCTAAATTACAATTCAAATAAATTTTTATTATTTTTAAAATCCTAAATTTTAAAATAAATGCTCTACTTATTAAAGTTTGATATCCATTATTAAGTTGATGTCCGTTTTATATGTTTAGAGTAATACTGTAGTGTGTATGAATATTTATAATCTATAATTATAACATTTAAATGATATTTATAACATTTATAACACTTGTTAAATGATATTTATAACACTTGTTAAATGATACATTTGAGATATTTTAACTTTATAATAATATAAATTCCATAACTATACTTAAATCAATTTATTAATATTATAATAAAAATGTTATTTTCTACTTTTTAGAAGTGAAATGACATATTTTAAAAATAATTTTCGTATGATAGTGAAAACTAATTATTATATTAGGAAGACCACTTAAAACTTAAAAGAAAATTATTTTGCTTATTATATATATATAAATTATTTGGATACGAATTTCGGATACGGATCCGAAATCGGATATCGGATTCCGGATATTCGCTATCCGCCGGATATATTTACGGACGAATGTTAAACAAATACGAATACGCCTATATCTGTATTCGTATTCGTTTATTTACGGATACCTTTAAACCGAATACGGATATATCCGTTTTTTTTTCGAATACGAATGCGAACGAATATGAATTTTCCGGTTACCATTTACAGCCCTAATTGTGTATATTGTAATCAAGATTCTTGACAATTGTTTAAAACTGAAGAGGACAAAGGAACATTATTGTAGCCCAAATATTTGGGGCAGAAATTTGGAAAGTTTTGAGTAACAATTATATAATGTCTTATGACGGCATCCATTCAGATTAAGTAATAGTATAGTGGTGTTCTAATGATTTATCACTGATAAGTTGATCTTTAGTTTGATTCTTGTTGGACAGTAGCCTTTCGTATGCATTTTCTTAACTAAATTAATGTAACATATATATTTTCAAATTTCACTTTGTTATATAATAAAATTTTTCTAGAATGAACAGTTTTCAATTGTATAATAACCAAAATAAACAGAATTAACCACAAAGACGCTTCATTATGTTCAAATCTCCTAACATGTAAGTACTCCCTAGAAAGAGTTTGGGGGGGGGGGGGGGGGGGGGGGATTTTTTGTTGGTTTGCTTACTAATTTAACATTATTAAAAATTATTTTATCTCATAATTAGTCTATTATTTAATCGTATTTGTTATTACTAACTTAATAACCCGGTGCAAGTACGGATAAATTTACAAACAACTTATAAGATAAATTTTAAGTATGATATATTTGAATCACAATATTTATACTAGTAATTTATTTATGTCATTTTACTTGGAATAAGAATTAAAAATATAGGAAATTGATATTTTTACAGTATTTTTTGATATTTTCACATTAAAATCATTGTTAAAGACATATAGTGATAGTCAAAACTGTCGTTATAAACATATAACGACGGTTTTCATGTAAAAATATCAAAATATTTTATAGAAATATCAATTTCCAAAAGATACAATGCATTTGATTTATGAATTTAAAAAATTATTATAAATTTATGAATTTGATAAGTCATTATTAAATGAATCTATGACACAAAAATTAAAAAAGAATTTGGACTGTTGAGTAATCAAATTTTTTTCTTCTTGTTAAACTACTGAATTGACTTTGGACCAAACAAAAATGACTCGATACTTGTTTTATTTTGATATTGATTTCTAATGTCATTTTAAAATTCAAAAGAGAATATGTAACACCAGCTCTCCCTTTAAAATTATAATGTATTATTAAATCATATTAAAAAAATTATATCATCTTGCACTGTATATATTAGATACAGAAGAAGAGGTGATGAACACTTTTTTAGCTCGTTAAGATTTTTGGGCCAAATTACTCATATAAGTTGGATCAAATGTACTATTTGGGGGTTATTTTAAGCTTCACCTAATGCAAGTATATAAAACAAAAAATCCCTATTCACTTTACACTCCTTCAATGAATCATCTTGTGCAGAAGGGATTTCGAATGTTGTAAGAGGTCAAGATAGATAACTTTAATAAATAACAAAAAGATATTTTAAATAAATAAAATACATCATGTTACCCCTATTTTTAATTGATTATTAGTTATGGTAAAAATGGTCCATTTCAAGATCCTCAATTCTTATCCTTTCACATAGAGAAGTCATTTCTACTAGATGTCATGGGTGCCCACTAGCCCCATAGGGTTTGAGAGAGCGTTGATGTTGGGTTGGTTGAGTTGTCTTGGATTATTTGGACTATTTGAGCTATCTTCAAAAAAAAATGGGAGTTGGATTTGCACTATCTATCTATAGTTTTTATGTGGGAAGTCTCCATAACCCTAATTGATGGGATGAGGAAATCTTGTAGGCTTATCACATGGAATTATTGTTGGAGAAAATGATGTATGCCCATCCGTCTCTGAATTGTTCTTTCTTCTTTTCTTTTGTCTTTGCGTTCCAACACTCTGGTCTTTATTGGGTTTTGTTTAATAACCAATCAAGAATTAAGAGTACAACATCCCTTAGCTTTTTACCTCTGCTCCACTATCTTTACACCATATTTTACCAAATCCACCCAAAAGTAAAGTTATAGCACCCTCATCTAAATTCCCATATATATGAAAGCCCATTATTCTAGATCATATATGGTGGCACATCACACACACACACACACACACACACACACACACATATATATATACACATATATATATATATATATATATATATATATATATATCACTTACACAAGTTGTAAAATGGTAATGGGACCAATCATATTAAAGGGGGAATGTGTTGTAAGAGAACAGAGCAAGCAACGTCAATTCAAAGGTGAATGGACTAGTTAATAGATATGTATGTGCCCCAACCACACTGACACAACAAGCAAAAGGTTCGATTTACATCTTGGGCCCCATTAAGACCTAATTGGATCAACGTTTTCATGCTACTCTTTTGTCCACTCCTCCAGCTCTTCGAACTTACGTGCACAGAATATATATATATATGGATTAACCCCCCAAGTGGGCAACTTTTATGACACACCTTTCCATTTCTTTTACCATAATGGGCCCCATGGGTCCAAGGCCATACATATCAAAAACGTGGGCCAAGATAATGGGACAGCCATGTGGAGCCCATGTCTGTGAAAGATTTTATTGAAAATTATTTAATTAAATTTTGGGGTGTTATCAGTTTCTTAAGACATGCCATGTGGGATGAGCTAATAAGTTGTCTTGGTCACCTTTGCTAGGTTAATGTCTTCATGAGCTAATAAAGAAGCTTTACATCAATTAGTGATTTATAAATTTCAAAATGCTTGTTCAACTAGTTCCATCATCATTAACTAGTCAGTCGATTCCTACTTGTACTTAATTATATCTCATTATTAAATTTAAATTCAATCAATTAATTCCCGCTCTCAATTAAATTTTCAATATTTAAATTTACATAAGAGTTTTGAATTTATAAATTTTATTAAGCATCGAAAGATTATACTGTTCACAAACAAATGAAGTTTTTATTGTTTATCTGCAAAACTTTCAACCAATAAATACATGATTTTCTTAAAAGATAATTTCATAAAGTTGCATGCAATTAGTAATTTATATACTTTTCTTAACTTTCACTCCCTTGTTACTAAAAAAGCTAGTTTTGTATGCAAAGAGTGGCAAGTTGCATGTTAAACCCCACTAATTGAGATCTAGCAAATTTAATTTAAGGGAATGACAGGCACCCCATAACTCATATTTTTCCTCAAAAGACTTGGCAAGTAGTGCAAAATAATAAATCATTAGATCATTAACATATTCCTTTTGGTTGTCACTTAATATTTTTGGAGAACTAACCAAAGTTGTGGGTAAGAGAGAGAGGCCCCCACTCATGCACTACGAACATGGGAGGTGTGATCGCATTTCAATGCCACGGATAAAATTAGAATAATATAACCTATACTGATAAGAGATTAGTGTTGTATGATTTGGTAACTAACGCGAGAGTGAGATTTAATTAATCGTATGAAATTATAGTGAGAAACGTAAATAAATCAAATCTAGCACTAGCAAAGAAACTAAAAATATGTTGTTTAGTTTATTTGTCAGATAATTTTATATACTTCCCTTGTACTTATAGACACAAAGAAGAGGTGATTGTACTTCTTTAGCATATTAAGATTTTTGGCGTTCGGTTTATTTTAAGCTTCGCCTAATGCAAAGTATCTAAAAAAAAACCCCCCCCCCCCCCCCCCCCCCCCCGGCGTTGTAAGAAGTCAAGATAGATAACTTTAAATAAACAAAATACATCATCATGTCACCCCCTATTTTTGGTTGATTACTTGGGGTGAAAATGCTCCACTTCAAGATCCTCAATTCTTATCCTTCCACATAGAGAAGTCATTTCTACTAGATGTCATGGGTGCCCACTTAGCCCCCACAGGAATTGAGAAAGCATTTGATGATGTTGGGTGGTTGAGTTGTCTTTTGAATTATTTGGACTATTTGAATTATCTTCAAAAAGCAAGACACGATGATTTTTTTTCCTTGCGAGAATGGAAGTTGGATTTGCACTATCTATCTATAGCTTTGATGTGGGAAGTCTCCGTAACCCTGATTGATAGGATGAGGAAATCTTTTAGGCTTATCACATGGAATTATTGTTAGTGGGAGTAAATGATGTCTTGCCCCCATCCATCTTTGAATTGTTCTTTCTTCTTTTCTCTTTAGTCTTTGCTTTCCAACACTTTGGTCTTTATTGGGTTTTGTTTAATAAACATTTAAGAGTACAACATCCCTTAGCTTTGCCTCTACTCCACTATCTTTACACCTTATTTTACCAAATCCAACAAAAAGTAAACTTATGGCACTCTCGTCTAAATTCCCATATATATGAAAGCACATTATTATAGATCAATATGGTGGCCCAACACACACACACACACACACATATATATATCATTTATACAAGCAGTAAAATGGTAACGGGACCAATCATATAAAGGGGAAATGTGCTGTTAAGTAACAGAGCAAGCAACGTCAATTCACACGTGAATGGATCCACATTAGATCCAATTAGATCCACATTTTCATTCTACCCTTTTGTAAACTCCTCCGACCGCCCACTTTAAACCTAAGTGCACGGTATTTATATGTGTTGGGGTGTGATTTCTTTGGGCTTTGAACTTATCTCTTTGGGCCGGAGGCCCTTCTTTGCATGAGGCTTGGGCCGGATCGGGCTTCTCTCTTTCTTATTGGGCCCGGGCCCCGAGGTCTGAGAACTTTTCTTATTAGGACGGTTGATTGGACGTTTGGGTCATTTTTGTACTGACACAGGGAACAGCCCACGCTAGTATTGTGACGCCCCGGGAATCCCCGTACTAACCACGGGCGACTCCCGGTCGTTACGCATTACCTTCACTGAATAACCACAACATTTAATATAATTTAATGCTGTTCAAACTCAATATATTAATTGATAACCTTAATTAACTTTCAAAACTCTTATATTCCCAAAATCGCAATCTTTACATTGCTCTTTTACAACTCTAGATCATATACATTATAATTTAATATATAATCTTTACCTCTATAAGTTATTCTTTATAATCCAGTAAGCCAAATACATGATCCAACAAACTAGATTATCAAAACAGCAAGCTGTAAGCTAAGTTACTATCGCTTGTGAAGTCACTCTACAATCGTCTAGCTTTGCAGTCTGCGCTCGCCGAAAGACTCAGCAGTAGAATTTCACTCTACGATCTCATAGTGAAGTTACTCAACGATTTGTTACTTTACGACCAAGCATTCTACGATCGGTTGAGGCTCACTCTACGATTTCTGAGGCTCACTCTACGATTAGCTGAAACTCACTTTACTATTGCTGAGGGTCACTCTACGATTGATGAGGCTCACTCTACGATCATGACCACAGATCAGTAAAACCCATGCAGCAACTGTTTCTCATTACAGTAACCTGAGTTTCCTATTCAGCATACCGTATATCCAAAGCCTTCAAGAATTTCTTCATTTACTTCGCTGAAAATGTTAATTTAAGCAAGAATGAGCACGACGGCTCAACAAGTCTAACAGCTAACACATAACACGTAGGTTACATTTAATTTATGCTTTATGTTTCATGCTTGGCATTTACATAGGCATCATGCTTATCATGCGTTGCATTTATAAAATCTACACATGTTTACCATGCATGTCAATGTTACCATGTTATATAACTCATATAACACATTCGATTCATAGCATTAATTATATATAACAGTTATTAACAACATATGATTGTACACAGACATTTGCAGTCAGTTAGCACATAACATGAGTGCACATTTAATAGTCTATGCATATAACCCATAATACTGAAAAACTTGCAGGGATAACAAATATCACTGAAAGACTTGCCTGATGTGCGCATTGACTTACGCTACTAGTCTGAAGTCCGCGTTCCATCATTAATGCTCAACAAATCGAATTTACTGCATTCGAAAGACCTAATTTGCTTATCTGAAAATTAGTAAAGCGCATAAGAACTTAGTTGTCATTCACAAAAGAATCGACTCTATAACATAGAAGTTCTTATTTATTAACTCATAATTTATAAGACAATATTATCCTCATTGGATAATATTTTAATTACCGATCAGTATTATTATACATTAATAATACATCACTACATTACCAACTGTACTCAAGTACTGAACACCGCCTTAATTGGTTACTAATATTATTAAGCCCTTTAATAATATTCACCCAATTACCAATATTATTAATCCATTAATAATATTTAACTAATTACCATCAATTATAAATCCTTTAGTGATAATTACAACATTGGTAATAACTAAAGACCCTAACAATTACCCGCCAATTGTTTACACTTTATTACCTTTAATTCCTTCACATTATTTATCTAATATTATCTAAATAAATAATTAATTCACTTAACTTTACTTGTTTATTTATCTTCACATAAACAATTATTTCATTAATCTCAATTCTCTTTAATTATTATTTAATATCATTTAAATAATAATTAAATTAATTAATTAACTATCCTCAATTCCTTAATGATCCTTGAATATCATTCCAGTAATAATTTCTTAATTACATAACCTCATTTATTATTTAATATTAATTAAATAACAAATGACCACTTTATTAACTTCATCCCGCTTTAATTATTATTTAATATCCTTTAAATAATAATTAAATAATTAATCACCCTTATTTATTAAATAAATGACAATCTGTTAATTATCCTTACCTATTATAAGTTAAATAATAGGCAATTACCTTATTTTATCTTATCTTTCTTTAATTATTATTTCGTCAAATAATAATTAATTAATTACTTTTATTACTCTTTAATCATTATTTAATATTAAACAATGATCAATTACCTTTACCTATTATTTAATCCCAATTAAATAATAGGTAATCACTTTATTCACTTTAACTCCTCTTCACTTATTATTTAATGTTAGCTAAATAATAATTAATTAATTATCTTTATCTCTCTTTTAATCATCATTTAATATTAGTTAAATAATGATTAATTATCTTTATTTATTATTTACATTTAATTAAATAATAAATAATTAGTTTATTTAATTCTTCTTTAATTATTATTCAATATAATAATTAATTACCTCAGTATCTTTATTTATTATCTTAATAAATAATTAACTATTTTAGTTTACCAATCACTGTTCACTACAGGCATTATACTGCACCTACATCGCTCGGTCGTAAAGCTCCCAATCGTGGAGTACTACTCTACTACCAGTACTCTACTACCAGCAACACTCTACTACTGGCAGCACTCTACTACCAGCAACAACACTCTACTATCAGTGCACTCTACTATCAGCACTTTACTATCAACACTCTACTACTAGAGCACTCTACTACCAGTGCATTCTACTACCAGTGCATTCTACTACCAGAGCACTCTACTACCAGTACACTCTACTATCAGCACTCTACTACCAGTGCACTCTACTATCAGCACTCTACTACCAGTACTCTACTACCAGTGTGACGCCCCCAAATCTAGGCCCACACAGCCCAAACTTGAGTCGTCAAAAGACTACAATAAAATTATTACAACAACGTACAACAATACAGTGGATAATACAACACAACTAAGTCTTCATTATTATTGCCACACTATTTTATAACACGTGAAGACTATGATAGCTATCCCCGCACTCTCACTCCATTCCCCGGCTAGACCCCGTTACGTTCTCATCTCCTGTTGAAAAACAATGGAACGAAAAGAAAGGGTGAGCTCAAATAGCCCAGTAAGAAATATCATGACTAAGATAATGACGAATAATTTATCATTAGCCTTCAACAGTTGAGTTCTTGATAGAATACAATAGACTACAAGGTTTATATCAAAAACTGCAGTTAAATTCTTAAACAACGTTCAGATCAATAATAGCAGCGGAATGAGCAATCTATTAGAAGAATAATGCAGACTATAATGTCCACTCGCTTCTCTTTTTAGTAAAAATATCATCAACTTTTATCATCTGAAATACCATTAGTCAAGATAATACAACTTCACAGTTCCTGGTCATAATCATGCAGATCAACAGTTCGTCTTTGCACTACGGGCCAAAGACATTCAATATAACACCAATGGTCATGATTATACCAGATTCAGCCTTTGGTTATAATCATACCAACCAACAGTTCATCTTTGCACTACGGGCCAAAGAGAACATTCACCACGTGTCATAAAAGACACCGAACAGATGTATCGCCTTTAACCTAGTATATCGCCTTTAACCTATCATCTGTTCAACAATTATATCACATCTGTGCCCCCGGCCACAGATATTCACAACAGCTTGATTCTTGATGATTAGTACAAATAATAGTGATACAATTGATGAACAGAAGAAACAGGATAAACAATAAGTATCGGAAGTTTACTTTGTGCAGATTCAAATAATGTCCAAATTGCCAACATGATGTGGAGTGAAATTTAAAAATGATATTCAAGATCCACAGTTCAGAATAACGATTACAGTTCAATAGAAATGTTCAGAAAATAGGAAGGTTCAGTTGAACTAATGAAATTCAACTATTATGGAACATATAATATTTTCAGGAATTATAGAAGCAATAGTTCCATAATAAGTTTCGATTTAGGTGTATGGAAGAAAATAATATCCCTTACCGTAGCAGGTTTGATTAACAAAAGGTGAAGGGAATTAATATCCCTTACCATAGTAAGTTTGAATAATGGAAGATGAAAAAGATGGTATCCCTTATGAGTATAAAGGAAAATGATATCACTTACGAATATGGAATAAAAGTGTCATGTGATAATTCGTGTAGACAAATTATTTTCACAAGAGACAAATAAAAAGGGTTATTCACCAACAGGCGATAATCCGCACCGTAAGGTTATTCCCATCAATTTGAATACGAATAGTTATTCACCAAACAGGCGTAATCCGCACCGTATGGTTATTCCCACAATTTAATAGAATTTGAACACGAAGAGTTATTCACCAAACAGGCGTAATCCGCACCGTAAGGTTATTCTCAAAGATTAATAAGGAATGAATACATAAGGTTATTCACCAACAGGCGGTAAACCGCGCCGTAAGGTTATTCCCACAATTTAATACATGGAAATAAATGGCACAAGAAAGAAACGATATTATTTTCGAGAATCAAAGAATGATAATCCCTTCAAGTAAGAAAGAAAATAATATCCATTTATGATGATGAAAAGAGTGATACCCCTTACCTTAACACGTAACTGGATATTGATTTAAATGAGGTTGATCAACCTATATATTTATAATATAAATTAGTAATTACCACATATAAATTTCAAAGTGTATAATAACTCGTATATTATGAACTATCAAAATTATATATATTTAACATAATTTTTTGTAGTATAATATAACAACTTTCAAATAGTTTTTAAAATAATATTTCAAAATAAATCTTCTAAAGAAAGCTTTTAAAAATGAATCTTCTAATAGAAGAGTCTTCTAAAGGAAGTTTTGTGAATACCGCGAAATATATAAATTTATGAAATTACTACTCTTTAATAAAAGACTTACTTGAAAAATTTCTGCACTCCTTTTGGCTTTCAAACTCTCAAAATAACCTTACTATTCTCAGAGAAAACTCATAAAATTCTTATAGAAAAATTTTATGTTTTAGGTGTGATTTTTCTATTCAGCTGAACAAGCTATTTATAGGGGAAAATGGGGTACTATGCGTGGTAGGTGGGCACTGTGCATTTGGTAGGTGAGAGAGGCTGCGCAAACGTTTTTTTTTAAAAAAATTTCAATACTTGCACAGTAACTTTAAAATTTTCAAAAAGTGAACAGTAATGAACAGTAACTTTTGTCAGCCGATGAATAGTGATTTCCGGGAGTGAACAGTGACTCCGGAGTAACTTTTCCGATGTGAACAGTAACTTTCGTCAGTGAATAGTAACTTTTGAAAAATAATAATATTTATTTTATTTTATTTTATTTTATTTATTCTACCTGTGGATCCAACATATAAAATAATGCTACAACAATGATAACAATAATGTAATAAACATGTTACAGATTATTATTAATTTAAATAATATAAATTACTGTGTATTTGCTACTGTGACAATTATTTGGTTCAATAATTTTAAAATACAACGCACCAGCAATTATTGACTCAATGATATAAAATGCAGTGTAATGACAATTATTGAATCAATAATGCAAAATACTGTGTAGCAACAATTATTGAATTGATAACATAAAATATTATACAACAACAATTATTGATGAAATGATGTGCAACAGTTAGGGTGTCAATTTCAGATCAATAATATAAGACACTGTGCAATACCGTGTGCTACTGTAGAGTACCGCATGCTACTGTAGAATACCATAAATTACCGTATGCTACTATTCTTTTATCACCAGTATTTAAATAGTTAACACCGTTGACTATTTTTATTTAAAAAGGTTACTTCTGTCGTTTTCTATATCCGACAATTATTCCGTTGTGGGGTCCACCAATAATTAGTTATTTCGGCGCCGTCGTACGACACGAATATTATATTGCGCCGTCGTACGGGCAGAACGAATATTCCCCGACAAAAAGAATATTGTCCAACAAGGTATAATTTGCACGAAACATCCTTAACTTTTAACTTTGTCAATTTAACCACTTACTGTTTCATGAAAAAATATATATGAAGAAAATTAAATTTTATATTTCATAAAATTCGGGGTCTTACAACCTCCCCTCCTTATGAAATTTCGTCCCCGAAATTGACGTACCTGGCATTTCGAAGAGGTGTGGATACCTAGACTTCATCTCAGATTCTAGCTCCCAGGTCATTTCCTCAATATCTTGGTTCCTCCATAAAACCTTAACTTGAGGTATAACCTTTGAGCGTAAGATCTGCTCCTTCTTATCTAGGATCTTAACAGGTACTTCCTCATACGTTAAATCTTCTGCTATAACGTCTGGTTCTAACTCAATGACGTGGTTTGGGTCCTTCACATATTTACGTAACATAGATATGTGAAAAACGTTATGGATGCGAGACATACTTGGTGGTAAGGCTAGTCTGTAAGCTACAGTTCCCACCCGATCGAGGATTTCAAATGGGCCAATAAATCGAGGGTTGAGTTTTCCTCTCTTTCCGAATCTCGTAACCCCTTTCCAAGGAGAAACACGTAAGAATACATGATCTCCGACGTTGAATCTCTCATCTCTCCGATGAAGATCGGCATAACTCTTTTGTCGTTCTTGTGCTGTCTGTATTCGTTGTCGGATCATTTGGATCTTTTCGGTCGTCAAGCGTACCAACTCGGGTCCCAACAGTTTTGCTTCTCCTACCTCATTCCAACATACTGGAGAGCGACATTTGCGTCCATATAAAGCCTCGAATGGAGCCATACCTATACTTGCTTGGTAACTGTTGTTGTAGGAAAATTCCACCAATGGCAAGTACTTATCCCAACTTCCTTTGAAATCTAGTACGCAAAGTCTCAAAAGATCTTCGAGGGTCTGGATCGTCCTTTCCGATTGTCCGTCCGTTTGAGGATGGTATGCAGAACTAAAACGTAGTTCAGTGCCCATAGCTTTTTGTAGACTGATCCAAAAGCGTGAAGTGAATCTAGGATCTCGATCAGAAACTATGGAAACTGGCATGCCATGCAATCTCACGATCTCATTTATGTACATACCGGCAAGACGTTCAAGTGAAAAGTTTTCTCGTATAGGCAAGAAATGAGCGGATTTGGTCAATCTATCTACGATGACCCAAATTGCATCTAAGCCTTGAGAAACTTTGGGAAGACCCGTCACGAAATCCATATTGATGTGTTCCCACTTCCATTCGGGAACCTCAAGTGGTTGTAAAGGACCCTTAGGTACTTGATGCTCTGCCTTGACACGTTGACAAGTTAAGCACCTTGAGATAAACTCTGCAATCTCCCTTTTCATATTGTTCCACCAAAATGTATGTCGAAGATCTCGATACATCTTGGTACCTCCAGGGTGGATTGCAAATGGCGTGTTGTGTGCCTCCATCATGATTTTATGCTTTAATTCAGGATCGTTAGGAACACAGAGTCGAGAGTTGACTCGAAGTATTCCTTTCTCGTCGATTCTTGCTTCGGGAATGGTACCTTCTTGTACTTTCTTTATCATGTTTATCAGTTCCGGATCGGTAGCTTGAGCAGCTTTAATTTTATCGATTAAAGCTGGTTCTACTCGCACGTGAGCAATCTTCGAGTGGGTCCCTGGTGTCTTTAGCTCCATCTCCATCTTTTGCAAGTCGTACAAAATACGCTTTTGTGTTGTCAGCAGTGCACTTGTACTCGCATAAGATTTTCTGCTCAAAGCGTCAGCTACAACGTTCGCCTTTCCCGGGTGATACTGGATTGTGTGATCATAATCCTTCAACAGCTCAAGCCAACGTCGTTGTCGCATGTTGAGTTCTTTCTGGGTGAAGAAATACTTGAGACTTTTATGATCCGTATAGATATCCACTTTCTCTCCGTACAAGTAGTGTCTCCAGATCTTCAACGCGAAAACGACTGCTGCCAACTCTAGATCATGAGTAGGGTAATTTTTCTCATAATCTTTGAGTTGTCGAGAGGCATAGGCTATAACCTTTCCATGTTGCATAAGGACACAGCCTAGACCTTTGCCTGAAGCATCGCTGTATATGACAAATTCTCCCGATCCTGATGGAATGGTCAGAACAGGAGCTGAAACAAGTCTCCTCTTAAGCTCTTGAAAACTTTTCTCGCATTGCTCGCTCCATATGAATTTTGTGCTTTTCCGAGTAAGCTGAGTTAATGGAGTGGCGATTCGAGAAAATCCTTCTACGAATCTCCGATAATAACCAGCTAGGCCTAGAAAACTTCGGACTTCGGTTACTGTCTTGGGTTGTTCCCAATTTAGTACCGTTTCAATCTTCGCAGGATCGACTGATATTCCTTGACTAGAAATCACATGCCCAAGAAACGTGACCTCCTCAAGCCAGAACTCACATTTCTTCAACTTGGCATATAATTTGTTCTCACGGAGCTTCTGGAGTATCAATCTCAGGTGTTGTTCATGATCCTCACGACTTTTGGAGTATATGAGGATGTCATCAATAAAGACAACCACAAAATGATCCAAATATTCCTTGAATATTCGGTTCATCATGTCCATGAAAGCTGCAGGAGCATTGGTTAGTCCAAAAGGCATGACTAAAAACTCATAATGCCCATAACGAGTTCTGAAAGCAGTCTTTGGAATGTCCTCAGCTTTAACCTTTAACTGATGATATCCAGAACGGAGATCAATCTTTGAGAAATGTTGAGCACCTTGTAATTGATCAAACATGTCATCAATTCGAGGTAACGGATACCTGTTTTTGATGGTGACATGGTTCAATTCTCGGTAGTCAATGCACAATCTCATACTCCCGTCTTTCTTCTTCACAAATAGAACAGGAGCACCCCAAGGTGATGCACTCGGACGAATGAAACCAGTATCCAACAATTCCTGTAGTTGGACTTTTAACTCTTGAAGTTCAATGGGAGCCATTCGGTATGGAGTTTTGGAAATGGGCTTAGTATCGGGTTCAAGATCGATACAGAATTCAATTTCTCGGTTTGGGGATAAGCCAGGAAGTTCCTCAGGAAAAACGTCAGGAACTCATTAACAATAGGAATATCATTCAAGTTTGACGTGTTTTTGTTCAAATCAATGACATGGGCTAAAAAGGCTTGACATCCGTTTTTCAATAAACGAATGACTTTATGGCTAGAAATAATAGTTATAGATTTTAATGGTTTAGTTGCTTGAATTTGCATGACAGGTTGATTAGGAATATGAAAACTAATAATCTTATGAAAACAATCAATTTTAGCATGATGGGTAGTCAACCAATCAATTCCTAAAATCACATCAAATTCATGCATCTCCAAAGAAATAAGGTCAACAGGTAATGTGAGGTTGTTGATTTAAACTAGGCAAGATTTATAGATAGTAAATGTAATAGGTATTTCTCCCAATGAGATTTCAACTGATAAGACAAGATTTAAGTTTTCAATAGGCAAATTTAAACGTTGAGTACATATAGGTGAGATAAAAGAGTGGATAGAGCCAATATCTAACATGGCATAGACTTCTCGAGAATTGATGAATAGCTTACCGGTCATCACCTCATTCGATTTCTTGATCATCAAGGCTGTCATCATCAAATCGAGTCCCATATACTTCATCCGGATCTTCACGTATTTCAACCATGGGGATACCACGAAATAGTTCTCTAACGAACTGTTTCTCAGATTCTTCAACTTCATCAGTAGTAGCGTACCAATGATTTCCATTAAAATAGTATTTTCGATAGACTACAGTTTCCACGATAGTGACTAACTTAACCTGAATTCCTCTAAATTGTAACGCCCAAAAGTATAGATACATCATTTTTAAATAATCTTGAAAATCATAGCTCGAACACCATAAATCCCAAAGACTTATATGAAACGTCCATATATTCCGATCCTTTGTTATCGAGCATAACCAGGTGATGATATGTTTCCAACTGTCGAGCAAATTAAAGGCAACAATTTCCGCAAGTTCCGGATATCCTTTAAAGAACGAATTTGGAAGAACGTCGGTAGAACTTTCACCTTCTTCTTCTTTCGATTGGATACAAATAATTTTTGCTTTAGGCAAATTATTCAACTCTGAGTTTGTAGAAGAATTGTTTGTGGCCTCTACATTCACTTCGGGTACTCCGTGGTTAACCTCCTGATTTCCAGATGACATACTTAACTGTGGTCACAAAATAAATGTTAGTTCAAATAAATTGACTCATCACTTCATGTCCCTATATTCAAATCAACTCATTAGATAATAAAATCTAATTTAGGTAGGACATACTAGTGACTGATTCTATTCGTCTCTCCCCTCCTAGTTCTAACCCCAGATCTCCATTAAAGACCATATCCCTAAGCTCTGATGCCAACTGTGACGCCCCCAAATCTAGGCCCACACAGCCCAAACTTGAGTCGTCAAAAGACTACAATAAAATTATTACAACAACGTACAACAATACAGTGGATAATACAACACAACTAAGTCTTCATTATTATTGCCACACTATTTTATAACACGTGAAGACTATGATAGCTATCCCCGCACTCTCACTCCATTCCCCGGCTAGACCCCGTTACGTTCTCATCTCCTGTTGAAAAACAATGGAACGAAAAGAAAGGGTGAGCTCAAATAGCCCAGTAAGAAATATCATGACTAAGATAATGACGAATAATTTATCATTAGCCTTCAACAGTTGAGTTCTTGATAGAATACAATAGACTACAAGGTTTATATCAAAAACTGCAGTTAAATTCTTAAACAACGTTCAGATCAATAATAGCAGCGGAATGAGCAATCTATTAGAAGAATAATGCAGACTATAATGTCCACTCGCTTCTCTTTTTAGTAAAAATATCATCAACTTTTATCATCTGAAATACCATTAGTCAAGATAATACAACTTCACAGTTCCTGGTCATAATCATGCAGATCAACAGTTCGTCTTTGCACTACGGGCCAAAGACATTCAATATAACACCAATGGTCATGATTATACCAGATTCAGCCTTTGGTTATAATCATACCAACCAACAGTTCATCTTTGCACTACGGGCCAAAGAGAACATTCACCACGTGTCATAAAAGACACCGAACAGATGTATCGCCTTTAACCTAGTATATCGCCTTTAACCTATCATCTGTTCAACAATTATATCACATCTGTGCCCCCGGCCACAGATATTCACAACAGCTTGATTCTTGATGATTAGTACAAATAATAGTGATACAATTGATGAACAGAAGAAACAGGATAAACAATAAGTATCGGAAGTTTACTTTGTGCAGATTCAAATAATGTCCAAATTGCCAACATGATGTGGAGTGAAATTTAAAAATGATATTCAAGATCCACAGTTCAGAATAACGATTACAGTTCAATAGAAATGTTCAGAAAATAGGAAGGTTCAGTTGAACTAATGAAATTCAACTATTATGGAACATATAATATTTTCAGGAATTATAGAAGCAATAGTTCCATAATAAGTTTCGATTTAGGTGTATGGAAGAAAATAATATCCCTTACCGTAGCAGGTTTGATTAACAAAAGGTGAAGGGAATTAATATCCCTTACCATAGTAAGTTTGAATAATGGAAGATGAAAAAGATGGTATCCCTTATGAGTATAAAGGAAAATGATATCACTTACGAATATGGAATAAAAGTGTCATGTGATAATTCGTGTAGACAAATTATTTTCACAAGAGACAAATAAAAAGGGTTATTCACCAACAGGCGATAATCCGCACCGTAAGGTTATTCCCATCAATTTGAATACGAATAGTTATTCACCAAACAGGCGTAATCCGCACCGTATGGTTATTCCCACAATTTAATAGAATTTGAACACGAAGAGTTATTCACCAAACAGGCGTAATCCGCACCGTAAGGTTATTCTCAAAGATTAATAAGGAATGAATACATAAGGTTATTCACCAACAGGCGGTAAACCGCGCCGTAAGGTTATTCCCACAATTTAATACATGGAAATAAATGGCACAAGAAAGAAACGATATTATTTTCGAGAATCAAAGAATGATAATCCCTTCAAGTAAGAAAGAAAATAATATCCATTTATGATGATGAAAAGAGTGATACCCCTTACCTTAACACGTAACTGGATATTGATTTAAATGAGGTTGATCAACCTATATATTTATAATATAAATTAGTAATTACCACATATAAATTTCAAAGTGTATAATAACTCGTATATTATGAACTATCAAAATTATATATATTTAACATAATTTTTTGTAGTATAATATAACAACTTTCAAATAGTTTTTAAAATAATATTTCAAAATAAATCTTCTAAAGAAAGCTTTTAAAAATGAATCTTCTAATAGAAGAGTCTTCTAAAGGAAGTTTTGTGAATACCGCGAAATATATGAATTTATGAAATTACTACTCTTTAATAAAAGACTTACTTGAAAAATTTCTGCACTCCTTTTGGCTTTCAAACTCTCAAAATAACCTTACTATTCTCAGAGAAAACTCATAAAATTCTTATAGAAAAATTTTATGTTTTAGGTGTGATTTTTCTATTCAGCTGAACAAGCTATTTATAGGGGAAAATGGGGTACTATGCGTGGTAGGTGGGCACTGTGCATTTGGTAGGTGAGAGAGGCTGCGCAAACGTTTTTTTTTTAAAAAATTTCAATACTTGCACAGTAACTTTAAAATTTTCAAAAAGTGAACAGTAATGAACAGTAACTTTTGTCAGCCGATGAATAGTGATTTCCGGGAGTGAACAGTGACTCCGGAGTAACTTTTCCGATGTGAACAGTAACTTCCGTCAGTGAATAGTAACTTTTGAAAAATAATAATATTTATTTTATTTTATTTTATTTATTCTACCTGTGGATCCAACATATAAAATAATGCTACAACAATGATAACAATAATGTAATAAACATGTTACAGATTATTATTAATTTAAATAATATAAATTACTGTGTATTTGCTACTGTGACAATTATTTGGTTCAATAATTTTAAAATACAACGCACCAGCAATTATTGACTCAATGATATAAAATGCAGTGTAATGACAATTATTGAATCAATAATGCAAAATACTGTGTAGCAACAATTATTGAATTGATAACATAAAATATTATACAACAACAATTATTGATGAAATGATGTGCAACAGTTAGGGTGTCAATTTCAGATCAATAATATAAGACACTGTGCAATACCGTGTGCTACTGTAGAGTACCGCATGCTACTGTAGAATACCATAAATTACCGTATGCTACTATTCTTTTATCACCAGTATTTAAATAGTTAACACCGTTGACTATTTTTATTTAAAAAGGTTACTTCTGTCGTTTTCTATATCCGACAATTATTCCGTTGTGGGGTCCACCAATAATTAGTTATTTCGGCGCCGTCGTACGACACGAATATTATATTGCGCCGTCGTACGGGCAGAACGAATATTCCCCGACAAAAAGAATATTGTCCAACAAGGTATAATTTGCACGAAACATCCTTAACTTTTAACTTTGTCAATTTAACCACTTACTGTTTCATGAAAAAATATATATGAAGAAAATTAAATTTTATATTTCATAAAATTCGGGGTCTTACAACCAGTGCACTCTACTACCAGTGCACTCTACTACCAGAGCACTCTTCTACCAGTGCACTCTACTACCAACACTCTACTACCAGAGCACTCTACTACTAGTGCACTCTAGTATCAGCACTCTACTACCTTTCTCCAACTAAGAAAAATTCCCAGATTTACAATAACTTCATACAACATACCAGAACTCATTTTAACCTTTCTGGTTTACCCTTTAGACTAACACAACGTCTAACACATTACTTAAAGAGGTTCTGATTTTGAAAATAGATCCTTGAATAGAAGGTTTAACCACCTTGGTTTTCTTAGACATTTAGTCAAACACTCGGTGAGCATATGAGAATATCTTTATAAACTGATTATTTACAGTAAACAAATACTCTTCCATACCTACTCTAACCTTGTATCGCCTGAACCCTCCATGGTCCTTAACATAGATTTCTCCCAACAGAAAACAACATCTAAACCAAATAATAAGCCAATACACCAGTCCATTCTAAAGTTTTATGAACATGAACATTGAGTATAGACCAACTGTGGTTCAGACTCTTACTGTTGACTGGGTAAAAATTACCGAAACCATTATTCTAGTTCTAATTCAATCATTAACTAGTTTCAACAATATTTGACTACCGAGTTCACATTACTCTCATTTAAACACCTCATATGCAACTCTAGCATATTCTGTTTCCTTAATCCAACATAAGATCAAACTAGTTAAATAAAAAAGGATAATATCGAAATAACCGGATAATACCTTCAATCTTTGACAGATGATTTTCATTCAAATTATGCCTTCTCCGAACAGCAAGAACTCCTCTGAAGTTTGCATTTACTTCTCAAGCTCAATATCTCTCTTAGCCTAAATGAACGCGAAAGGGAAATGAGGGAATGACTGAGGTTATACAACACTCTCTCAGCCTTAGACAACTCTGAGGAGTTGGACCCTATAGCCTCCCCTATGCCTGATTTGTTCCTTCTTTTCTCAGCACTGAGTCCTTGAGCTTTGCACAAACTGTGCGTGCTCTGCTTTTTCTGAGGTTTTGTCCCTAAAGGAGTGGCACTCTTATTTTTTTTCACCGGGTTATGTTATTACTCTTGGGCTGAGCCGCTATTTGTTTTGTTAATTAAACAATTGGTGGCCCAATTGTTACTTATATTGCAACTAAGCTTTGGGTTGCCCAAATTAATTTCTAGTGGAAATATAAAATATTAATACCCCCACTATTAATAACTTTCCAAATGGAAATAAATATAACATTATTAATGTTTACGAAATCTCATTAATTAATAACCATATTAATTAATTTACACATTCAGCTTAACTTGCTAGCAATTTAATTAAATATCACATAGTTCATTTACCCTATCACACTTTGATATTATACAACCTAGGTTGGTCCATTAATTTAATTAACCCATTAATTGAACCTTCCTTAAATTCCTTTAATTATTTCAACACATAATTAAATAAATCAGGCCATCATATAATGATTTAATTTAATCCCTTAGAAATTTACAATTACAGCCAATAATTCAATTTATCTATATTAAAATATTTCGGGTTGCTGTAAGTATCTTCCCCCAACGGACCAAGTGGAACAGGTGGAAAAGGACGTCACGTTTACACTCATGAGGGGATGATTGGACGTCTTACGATGCATGAATGGGTTATATACTAGCAACTTCACAATTACAAAGGTAATTCATCTTTTTACAATACAAACACTAAGTTATCAAACTTCTGAGAGATTTCAGCTGACAATTAAGGTCCTTCATTTTGACGTTATTCGCCTGAACTTACTCTTACACCGGAGCATCTCCGGACGGTCCAAGCCACGACTGTCTTGTGGGGTGATAACGGTTTGTTATGTGTGCAGGTATCTTGCTGACGGGTGATTGCGGCAAGAGTGAAAATTAGACGTCAACAATATGGATTACCACACCCCCCAAGTGGGCAACTTTTATGACACACCTTTCCATTTCTTTTACAATAATGAGCCCTACTGGTACTGGGCCCATACATATCAAAAACATGGGCCAAGATAATGGGACAGCCAAGTAAGTGAAAGATTTTATGGAAAATAATTTAATGAAATTGGGCGTTATCAGTTTCTTATGGCATGTCGTGTGGGAAGAGCTAGTAAGTTGTTTTTGTAAGACCCCGAATTTTATGAAATATAAAATTTAATTTTCTTCATATATATTTTTTCATGAAACAGTAAGTGGTTAAATTGACAAAGTTAAAAGTTAAGGATGTTTCGTGCAAATTATACCTTGTTGGACAATATTCTTTTTGTCGGGGAATATTCGTTCTGCCCGTACGACGGCGCAATATAATATTCGTGTCGTACGACGGCGCCGAAATAACTAATTATTGGTGGACCCCACAACGGAATAATTGTCGGATATAGAAAACGACAGAAGTAACCTTTTTAAATAAAAATAGTCAACGGTGTTAACTATTTAAATACTGGTGATAAAAGAATAGTAGCATACGGTAATTTATGGTATTCTACAGTAGCATGCGGTACTCTACAGTAGCACACGGTATTGCACAGTGTCTTATATTATTGATCTGAAATTGACACCCTAACTGTTGCACATCATTTCATCAATAATTGTTGTTGTATAATATTTTATGTTATCAATTCAATAATTGTTGCTACACAGTATTTTGCATTATTGATTCAATAATTGTCATTACACTGCATTTTATATCATTGAGTCAATAATTGCTGGTGCGTTGTATTTTAAAATTATTGAACCAAATAATTGTCACAGTAGCAAATACACAGTAATTTATATTATTTAAATTAATAATAATCTGTAACATGTTTATTACATTATTGTTATCATTGTTGTAGCATTATTTTATATGTTGGATCCACAGGTAGAATAAATAAAATAAAATAAAATAAAATAAATATTATTATTTTTCAAAAGTTACTATTCACTGACGGAAGTTACTGTTCACATCGGAAAAGTTACTCCGGAGTCACTGTTCACTCCCGGAAATCACTATTCATCGGCTGACAAAAGTTACTGTTCATTACTGTTCACTTTTTGAAAATTTTAAAGTTACTGTGCAAGTATTGAAATTTTTTAAAAAAAAAACGTTTGCGCAGCCTCTCTCACCTACCAAATGCACAGTGCCCACCTACCACGCATAGTACCCCATTTTCCCCTATAAATAGCTTGTTCAGCTGAATAGAAAAATCACACCTAAAACATAAAATTTTTCTATAAGAATTTTATGAGTTTTCACTGAGAATAGTAAGGTTATTTTGAGAGTTTGAAAGCCAAAAGGAGTGCAGAAATTTTTCAAGTAAGTCTTTTATTAAAGAGTAGTAATTTCATAAATTCATATATTTCGCGGTATTCACAAAACTTCCTTTAGAAGACTCTTCTATTAGAAGATTCATTTTTAAAAGCTTTCTTTAGAAGATTTATTTTGAAATATTATTTTAAAAACTATTTGAAAGTTGTTATATTATACTACAAAAAATTATGTTAAATATATATAATTTTGATAGTTCATAATATACGAGTTATTATACACTTTGAAATTTATATGTGGTAATTACTAATTTATATTATAAATATATAGGTTGATCAACCTCATTTAAATCAATATCCAGTTACGTGTTAAGGTAAGGGGTATCACTCTTTTCATCATCATAAATGGATATTATTTTCTTTCTTACTTGAAGGGATTATCATTCTTTGATTCTCGAAAATAATATCGTTTCTTTCTTGTGCCATTTATTTCCATGTATTAAATTGTGGGAATAACCTTACGGCGCGGTTTACCGCCTGTTGGTGAATAACCTTATGTATTCATTCCTTATTAATCTTTGAGAATAACCTTACGGTGCGGATTACGCCTGTTTGGTGAATAACTCTTCGTGTTCAAATTCTATTAAATTGTGGGAATAACCATACGGTGCGGATTACGCCTGTTTGGTGAATAACTATTCGTATTCAAATTGATGGGAATAACCTTACGGTGCGGATTATCGCCTGTTGGTGAATAACCCTTTTTATTTGTCTCTTGTGAAAATAATTTGTCTACACGAATTATCACATGACACTTTTATTCCATATTCGTAAGTGATATCATTTTCCTTTATACTCATAAGGGATACCATCTTTTTCATCTTCCATTATTCAAACTTACTATGGTAAGGGATATTAATTCCCTTCACCTTTTGTTAATCAAACCTGCTACGGTAAGGGATATTATTTTCTTCCATACACCTAAATCGAAACTTATTATGGAACTATTGCTTCTATAATTCCTGAAAATATTATATGTTCCATAATAGTTGAATTTCATTAGTTCAACTGAACCTTCCTATTTTCTGAACATTTCTATTGAACTGTAATCGTTATTCTGAACTGTGGATCTTGAATATCATTTTTAAATTTCACTCCACATCATGTTGGCAATTTGGACATTATTTGAATCTGCACAAAGTAAACTTCCGATACTTATTGTTTATCCTGTTTCTTCTGTTCATCAATTGTATCACTATTATTTGTACTAATCATCAAGAATCAAGCTGTTGTGAATATCTGTGGCCGGGGGCACAGATGTGATATAATTGTTGAACAGATGATAGGTTAAAGGCGATATACTAGGTTAAAGGCGATACATCTGTTCGGTGTCTTTTATGACACGTGGTGAATGTTCTCTTTGGCCCGTAGTGCAAAGATGAACTGTTGGTTGGTATGATTATAACCAAAGGCTGAATCTGGTATAATCATGACCATTGGTGTTATATTGAATGTCTTTGGCCCGTAGTGCAAAGACGAACTGTTGATCTGCATGATTATGACCAGGAACTGTGAAGTTGTATTATCTTGACTAATGGTATTTCAGATGATAAAAGTTGATGATATTTTTACTAAAAAGAGAAGCGAGTGGACATTATAGTCTGCATTATTCTTCTAATAGATTGCTCATTCCGCTGCTATTATTGATCTGAACGTTGTTTAAGAATTTAACTGCAGTTTTTGATATAAACCTTGTAGTCTATTGTATTCTATCAAGAACTCAACTGTTGAAGGCTAATGATAAATTATTCGTCATTATCTTAGTCATGATATTTCTTACTGGGCTATTTGAGCTCACCCTTTCTTTTCGTTCCATTGTTTTTCAACAGGAGATGAGAACGTAACGGGGTCTAGCCGGGGAATGGAGTGAGAGTGCGGGGATAGCTATCATAGTCTTCACGTATTATAAAATAGTGTGGCAATAATAATGAAGACTTAGTTGTGTTGTATTATCCACTGTATTGTTGTACGTTGTAGTCTTTTGACGACTCAAGTTTGGGCTGTGTGGGCCTAGATTTGGGGGCGTCACAGTTGGCATCAGAGCTTAGGGATATGGTCTTTAATGGAGATCTGGGGTTAGAACTAGGAGGGGAGAGACGAATAGAATCAGTCACTAGTATGTCCTACCTAAATTAGATTTTATTATCTAATGAGTTGATTTGAATATAGGGACATGAAGTGATGAGTCAATTTATTTGAACTAACATTTATTTTGTGACCACAGTTAAGTATGTCATCTGGAAATCAGGAGGTTAACCACGGAGTACCCGAAGTGAATGTAGAGGCCACAAACAATTCTTCTACAAACTCAGAGTTGAATAATTTGTCTAAAGCAAAAATTATTTGTATCCAATCGAAAGAAGAAGAAGGTGAAAGTTCTACCGACGTTCTTCCAAATTCGTTCTTTAAAGGATATCCGGAACTTGCGGAAATTGTTGCCTTTAATTTGCTCGACAGTTGGAAACATATCATCACCTGGTTATGCTCGATAACAAAGGATCGGAATATATGGACGTTTCATATAAGTCTTTGGGATTTATGGTGTTCGAGCTATGATTTTCAAGATTATTTAAAAATGATGTATCTATACTTTTGGGCGTTACAATTTAGAGGAATTCAGGTTAAGTTAGTCACTATCGTGGAAACTGTAGTCTATCGAAAATACTATTTTAATGGAAATCATTGGTACGCTACTACTGATGAAGTTGAAGAATCTGAGAAACAGTTCGTTAGAGAACTATTTCGTGGTATCCCCATGGTTGAAATACGTGAAGATCCGGATGAAGTATATGGGACTCGATTTGATGATGACAGCCTTGATGATCAAGAAATCGAATGAGGTGATGACCGGTAAGCTATTCATCAATTCTCGAGAAGTCTATGCCATGTTAGATATTGGCTCTATCCACTCTTTTATCTCACCTATATGTACTCAACGTTTAAATTTGCCTATTGAAAACTTAAATCTTGTCTTATCAGTTGAAATCTCATTGGGAGAAATACCTATTACATTTACTATCTATAAATCTTGCCTAGTTTAAATCAACAACCTCACATTACCTGTTGACCTTATTTCTTTGGAGATGCATGAATTTGATGTGATTTTAGGAATTGATTGGTTGACTACCCATCATGCTAAAATTGATTGTTTTCATAAGATTATTAGTTTTCATATTCCTAATCAACCTGTCATGCAAATTCAAGCAACTAAACCATTGAAATCTATAACTATTATTTCTAGCCATAAAGTCATTCGTTTATTGAAAAACGGATGTCAAGCCTTTTTAGCCCATGTCATTGATTTGAACAAAAACACGTCAAACTTGAATGATATTCCTATTGTTAATGAGTTCCTGACGTTTTTCCTGAGGAACTTCCTGGCTTATCCCCAAACCGAGAAATTGAATTCTGTATCGATCTTGAACCCGATACTAAACCCATTTCCAAAACTCCATACCGAATGGCTCCCATTGAACTTCAAGAGTTAAAAGTCCAACTACAGGAATTGTTGGATACTGGTTTCATTCGTCCGAGTGCATCACCTTGGGGTGCTCCTGTTCTATTTGTGAAGAAGAAAGACGGGAGTATGAGATTGTGCATTGACTACCGAGAATTGAACCATGTCACCATCAAAAACAGGTATCCGTTACCTCGAATTGATGACATGTTTGATCAATTACAAGGTGCTCAACATTTCTCAAAGATTGATCTCCGTTCTGGATATCATCAGTTAAAGGTTAAAGCTGAGGACATTCCAAAGACTGCTTTCAGAACTCGTTATGGGCATTATGAGTTTTTAGTCATGCCTTTTGGACTAACCAATGCTCCTGCAGCTTTCATGGACATGATGAACCGAATATTCAAGGAATATTTGGATCATTTTGTGGTTGTCTTTATTGATGACATCCTCATATACTCCAAAAGTCGTGAGGATCATGAACAACACCTGAGATTGATACTCCAGAAGCTCCGTGAGAACAAATTATATGCCAAGTTGAAGAAATGTGAGTTCTGGCTTGAGGAGGTCACGTTTCTTGGGCATGTGATTTCTAGTCAAGGAATATCAGTCGATCCTGCGAAGATTGAAACGGTACTAAATTGGGAACAACCCAAGACAGTAACCGAAGTCCGAAGTTTTCTAGGCCTAGCTGGTTATTATCGGAGATTCGTAGAAGGATTTTCTCGAATCGCCACTCCATTAACTCAGCTTACTCGGAAAAGCACAAAATTCACATGGAGCGAGCAATGCGAGAAAAGTTTTCAAGAGCTTAAGAGGAGACTTGTTTCAGCTCCTGTTCTGACCATTCCATCAGGATCGGGAGAATTTGTCATATACAGCGATGCTTCAGGCAAAGGTCTAGGCTGTGTCCTTATGCAACATGGAAAGGTTATAGCCTATGCCTCTCGACAACTCAAAGATTATGAGAAAAATTACCCTACTCATGATCTAGAGTTGGCAGCAGTCGTTTTCGCGTTGAAGATCTGGAGACACTACTTGTACGGAGAGAAAGTGGATATCTATACGGATCATAAAAGTCTCAAGTATTTCTTCACCCAGAAAGAACTCAACATGCGACAACGACGTTGGCTTGAGCTGTTGAAGGATTATGATCACACAATCCAGTATCACCCGGGAAAGGCGAACGTTGTAGCTGACGCTTTGAGCAGAAAATCTTATGCGAGTACAAGTGCACTGCTGACAACACAAAAGCGTATTTTGTACGACTTGCAAAAGATGGAGATGGAGCTAAAGACACCAGGGACCCACTCGAAGATTGCTCACGTGCGAGTAGAACCAGCTTTAATCGATAAAATTAAAGCTGCTCAAGCTACCGATCCGGAACTGATAAACATGATAAAGAAAGTACAAGAAGGTACCATTCCCGAAGCAAGAATCGACGAGAAAGGAATACTTCGAGTCAACTCTCGACTCTGTGTTCCTAACGATCCTGAATTAAAGCATAAAATCATGATGGAGGCACACAACACGCCATTTGCAATCCACCCTGGAGGTACCAAGATGTATCGAGATCTTCGACATACATTTTGGTGGAACAATATGAAAAGGGAGATTGCAGAGTTTATCTCAAGGTGCTTAACTTGTCAACGTGTCAAGGCAGAGCATCAAGTACCTAAGGGTCCTTTACAACCACTTGAGGTTCCCGAATGGAAGTGGGAACACATCAATATGGATTTCGTGACGGGTCTTCCCAAAGTTTCTCAAGGCTTAGATGCAATTTGGGTCATCGTAGATAGATTGACCAAATCCGCTCATTTCTTGCCTATACGAGAAAACTTTTCACTTGAACGTCTTGCCGGTATGTACATAAATGAGATCGTGAGATTGCATGGCATGCCAGTTTCCATAGTTTCTGATCGAGATCCTAGATTCACTTCACGCTTTTGGATCAGTCTACAAAAAGCTATGGGCACTGAACTACGTTTTAGTTCTGCATACCATCCTCAAACGGACGGACAATCGGAAAGGACGATCCAGACCCTCGAAGATCTTTTGAGACTTTGCGTACTAGATTTCAAAGGAAGTTGGGATAAGTACTTGCCATTGGTGGAATTTTCCTACAACAACAGTTACCAAGCAAGTATAGGTATGGCTCCATTCGAGGCTTTATATGGACGCAAATGTCGCTCTCCAGTATGTTGGAATGAGGTAGGAGAAGCAAAACTGTTGGGACCCGAGTTGGTACGCTTGACGACCGAAAAGATCCAAATGATCCGACAACGAATACAGACAGCACAAGAACGACAAAAGAGTTATGCCGATCTTCATCGGAGAGATGAGAGATTCAACGTCGGAGATCATGTATTCTTACGTGTTTCTCCTTGGAAAGGGGTTACGAGATTCGGAAAGAGAGGAAAACTCAACCCTCGATTTATTGGCCCATTTGAAATCCTCGATCGGGTGGGAACTGTAGCTTACAGACTAGCCTTACCACCAAGTATGTCTCGCATCCATAACGTTTTTCACATATCTATGTTACGTAAATATGTGAAGGACCCAAACCACGTCATTGAGTTAGAACCAGACGTTATAGCAGAAGATTTAACGTATGAGGAAGTACCTGTTAAGATCCTAGATAAGAAGGAGCAGATCTTACGCTCAAAGGTTATACCTCAAGTTAAGGTTTTATGGAGGAACCAAGATATTGAGGAAATGACCTGGGAGCTAGAATCTGAGATGAAGTCTAGGTATCCATACCTCTTCGAAATGCCAGGTACGTCAATTTCGGGGACGAAATTTCATAAGGAGGGGAGGTTGTAAGACCCCGAATTTTATGAAATATAAAATTTAATTTTCTTCATATATATTTTTTCATGAAACAGTAAGTGGTTAAATTGACAAAGTTAAAAGTTAAGGATGTTTCGTGCAAATTATACCTTGTTGGACAATATTCTTTTTGTCGGGGAATATTCGTTCTGCCCGTACGACGGCGCAATATAATATTCGTGTCGTACGACGGCGCCGAAATAACTAATTATTGGTGGACCCCACAACGGAATAATTGTCGGATATAGAAAACGACAGAAGTAACCTTTTTAAATAAAAATAGTCAACGGTGTTAACTATTTAAATACTGGTGATAAAAGAATAGTAGCATACGGTAATTTATGGTATTCTACAGTAGCATGCGGTACTCTACAGTAGCACACGGTATTGCACAGTGTCTTATATTATTGATCTGAAATTGACACCCTAACTGTTGCACATCATTTCATCAATAATTGTTGTTGTATAATATTTTATGTTATCAATTCAATAATTGTTGCTACACAGTATTTTGCATTATTGATTCAATAATTGTCATTACACTGCATTTTATATCATTGAGTCAATAATTGCTGGTGCGTTGTATTTTAAAATTATTGAACCAAATAATTGTCACAGTAGCAAATACACAGTAATTTATATTATTTAAATTAATAATAATCTGTAACATGTTTATTACATTATTGTTATCATTGTTGTAGCATTATTTTATATGTTGGATCCACAGGTAGAATAAATAAAATAAAATAAAATAAAATAAATATTATTATTTTTCAAAAGTTACTATTCACTGACGGAAGTTACTGTTCACATCGGAAAAGTTACTCCGGAGTCACTGTTCACTCCCGGAAATCACTATTCATCGGCTGACAAAAGTTACTGTTCATTACTGTTCACTTTTTGAAAATTTTAAAGTTACTGTGCAAGTATTGAAATTTTTTAAAAAAAAAACGTTTGCGCAGCCTCTCTCACCTACCAAATGCACAGTGCCCACCTACCACGCATAGTACCCCATTTTCCCCTATAAATAGCTTGTTCAGCTGAATAGAAAAATCACACCTAAAACATAAAATTTTTCTATAAGAATTTTATGAGTTTTCTCTGAGAATAGTAAGGTTATTTTGAGAGTTTGAAAGCCAAAAGGAGTGCAGAAATTTTTCAAGTAAGTCTTTTATTAAAGAGTAGTAATTTCATAAATTCATATATTTCGCGGTATTCACAAAACTTCCTTTAAAAGACTCTTCTATTAGAAGATTCATTTTTAAAAGCTTTCTTTAGAAGATTTATTTTGAAATATTATTTTAAAAACTATTTGAAAGTTGTTATATTATACTACAAAAAATTATGTTAAATATATATAATTTTGATAGTTCATAATATACGAGTTATTATACACTTTGAAATTTATATGTGGTAATTACTAATTTATATTATAAATATATAGGTTGATCAACCTCATTTAAATCAATATCCAGTTACGTGTTAAGGTAAGGGGTATCACTCTTTTCATCATCATAAATGGATATTATTTTCTTTCTTACTTGAAGGGATTATCATTCTTTGATTCTCGAAAATAATATCGTTTCTTTCTTGTGCCATTTATTTCCATGTATTAAATTGTGGGAATAACCTTACGGCGCGGTTTACCGCCTGTTGGTGAATAACCTTATGTATTCATTCCTTATTAATCTTTGAGAATAACCTTACGGTGCGGATTACGCCTGTTTGGTGAATAACTCTTCGTGTTCAAATTCTATTAAATTGTGGGAATAACCATACGGTGCGGATTACGCCTGTTTGGTGAATAACTATTCGTATTCAAATTGATGGGAATAACCTTACGGTGCGGATTATCGCCTGTTGGTGAATAACCCTTTTTATTTGTCTCTTGTGAAAATAATTTGTCTACACGAATTATCACATGACACTTTTATTCCATATTCGTAAGTGATATCATTTTCCTTTATACTCATAAGGGATACCATCTTTTTCATCTTCCATTATTCAAACTTACTATGGTAAGGGATATTAATTCCCTTCACCTTTTGTTAATCAAACCTGCTACGGTAAGGGATATTATTTTCTTCCATACACCTAAATCGAAACTTATTATGGAACTATTGCTTCTATAATTCCTGAAAATATTATATGTTCCATAATAGTTGAATTTCATTAGTTCAACTGAACCTTCCTATTTTCTGAACATTTCTATTGAACTGTAATCGTTATTCTGAACTGTGGATCTTGAATATCATTTTTAAATTTCACTCCACATCATGTTGGCAATTTGGACATTATTTGAATCTGCACAAAGTAAACTTCCGATACTTATTGTTTATCCTGTTTCTTCTGTTCATCAATTGTATCACTATTATTTGTACTAATCATCAAGAATCAAGCTGTTGTGAATATCTGTGGCCGGGGGCACAGATGTGATATAATTGTTGAACAGATGATAGGTTAAAGGCGATATACTAGGTTAAAGGCGATACATCTGTTCGGTGTCTTTTATGACACGTGGTGAATGTTCTCTTTGGCCCGTAGTGCAAAGATGAACTGTTGGTTGGTATGATTATAACCAAAGGCTGAATCTGGTATAATCATGACCATTGGTGTTATATTGAATGTCTTTGGCCCGTAGTGCAAAGACGAACTGTTGATCTGCATGATTATGACCAGGAACTGTGAAGTTGTATTATCTTGACTAATGGTATTTCAGATGATAAAAGTTGATGATATTTTTACTAAAAAGAGAAGCGAGTGGACATTATAGTCTGCATTATTCTTCTAATAGATTGCTCATTCCGCTGCTATTATTGATCTGAACGTTGTTTAAGAATTTAACTGCAGTTTTTGATATAAACCTTGTAGTCTATTGTATTCTATCAAGAACTCAACTGTTGAAGGCTAATGATAAATTATTCGTCATTATCTTAGTCATGATATTTCTTACTGGGCTATTTGAGCTCACCCTTTCTTTTCGTTCCATTGTTTTTCAACAGGAGATGAGAACGTAACGGGGTCTAGCCGGGGAATGGAGTGAGAGTGCGGGGATAGCTATCATAGTCTTCACGTGTTATAAAATAGTGTGGCAATAATAATGAAGACTTAGTTGTGTTGTATTATCCACTGTATTGTTGTACGTTGTAGTCTTTTGACGACTCAAGTTTGGGCTGTGTGGGCCTAGATTTGGGGGCGTCACAGTTTTGGTCACTGTTAACGCTTAAATTTGTCGGAACGCTTGATTACCGTCAACGATACTAAATCTGCACAATAAAACAATCGAAAATACTTGATCACTTGGACCGTTGAGGATACTTTTATAATCGATGTCACTTCTTCTCTAACAGCAACGGCTACTTCAAATGAGTAACTCATGTCTCATTATATCCAGAGTAATTGTCTTAACGTTTGAAATGAATTTTGAATTGTAATCGCTATAGTAACTGTCACATCATTTAATCATTCAGAATTTAAAAAAGTAACGGACTAAGTCTATTAGGTTAGGAGTTGTATACCTAATGAGTTGTAGGGATAAAGCTCAACGTAAACAACCCATTTATTTTAATAAAAATGCGCATCCCAACAGGCACCTTAGTCACCTTTGGTAGGTTAATTTCTTCATGATAATGGTCATGTTTGCGAGAGGTGGTGGGCATTATTATTATTTTTATTCATGTGATAGCTTTTTGAAATTATTCATGCCTTTCTCATCATCAAAATCATCATCTTTTAATAATTACAATAAAGAAACTTACATCAACTAGTGAATTATTAATTTCAAAATGCTTGTTCAACCCATGCATTCATTGCCTCTTTCTCTATTTCTAGGTTGATTTATAGTTCCATCATCATTAACAAGTCAATTGACTCCTTGTTCTTAGATTTAGTTTCAATTGATTAATTGATTCTCGCTCCCAATTAAATTTTCAATATTTAAATTTACATAAGAATTTTGAATTTATAAATTTTATTACACATTGAGGTATCATACTGTTCACAAACAAAATGAAGTTCTTATTATTTATCTGCAGAACTTTCACCCAATAAATACGTGATTTCTTTAAAGATAATTTCGTAAAAGTGCAGTTAGTAATTTATATACTTTTCTCAACTTCCACTCCCTTGTTACTAAAAAAGTTGCTTTTGTATGCAAAGAGTGGCAAGTTGCTTGTTAAACCCCACTAATTGAGATCTAGCTAATTTAATTTAAGGGAATGACAGGCACCCCATAACTCATATTTTTCCTCAAAAGACTTTGCAAGTGGTGCACAATAATAAATCATTACATCATTAACATATTCCTTTTGGTTGTCACTATATATAATTATTATTTTTGGAGAACTAACCAAACCAAAGTTGCGGGGAAGAGAGAGAGGCCTTCACTCATTGCAATATGAACATGGGAGATGTGATTATATCACAATGAGCGCGGGCGCGCGCGCATATATATATATATATATATATATATATATATATATATATATTTGCTCTTTAGTCAAGCATACAAGGAGCGCAGTGTTGGAATATTTTATTTCCCTCTACTATTTATTGATCTTATATATATATTTGCTCTTTAGTCAAGCATATAAGGAGTGCAGAACAAAGCAAAAACAACTTCAGCTTTCTTTATTCACACTTACCCTCCTCTTTCAAATCAACTGAATGGGACATGAGATTTGGTGGCTTTCTTTTATTTAATGGCTTCATTAGGCCAAATAAAGTACTATATAAAAATGAGATTGGACTATCTTTGTACATTGTATTAAGCAATTAAACTGTCACAGATTATAACATCTAAACAATCTTTTTTACAATCTCAATAATTTATACCTTGAATTCTGCTTTCCTTCATAAAGGGGAATCCATTTTTATACATGGAAGAATGGTCACCTTCATAATTAAATGCCACATATTATAACCTAATTATAATGGGGCGGCAAAATGTGCACGATTGTTCCTAATCATGTTAGGCATTAATCTTGACTTTATATGGTTGAATAAAACTTGATTGGCCATTTGATAAATTCTTCCATTTCTTTCGCGTTATATTTAGGAAAGGAATGAAAAATATAACTCATTAAAAGATCTATAAAATTAAGAGATTGAAGAAAATTATGTCTATATATGTCTGTAACAAAATTTAATAAACGTTAAGGTAAAAAGCCAAATTTTATTCTCATTTTGAGATAAGAGGGGAAATTAGAATAATTGAAAATATTGTGAAGTGTAAAAGAAAGAAAGTTTAAATCCTAAATTAAAATTCCAAAAATCAATCTCTCATGAAGATTTTATGCCCGCCTCTTATTTTTCTTTATTTTTTTTTTTTATAACTTTTTTTGCTTTTGTTGATCTAGGCCTACCTGGTTTGACATTACATATTGAATTAGTATTGGGAAAAAACCGAAAGCTACATTGGAAAGAATTATTTGGATTTAATATTGAACAACTAAGAAAGAATATATATGATGAAAGCATTTGAAAGCTACTTAACACCCACTTCTTCCAATCCCCTCTTGAGTCATTTACAATACATGAAAAAATAAAAAATAATAAAAATTAGGATCAGCGTTACATTTCTCTTCATATTAATACTCATATAAAAAAAATAAAAAAGAAATGAAAATAAGATTTATTAGAGAGATAAAATTTTACTTTTAAAAAATGATAATAAGAACAATAAACTCCTCTGTAAGTCTTAAATATTACCATAAAAATATGTCAAAATTTATTACGAGTAGAAACAATAACATAATTTGTAAATAAAATAAACAAATGAATAAATTGATTAAATTGTCTATTAACTAAATATTTTCTTTGTCACAATATAATTTTTTTCCATTCTCCTATGTATTGGTCAAGGTCAAATTATATCTTGGGTATAGGTTTGCATTTATTTCAAACAAAAGGCAAAAAAATATAAATTATTTATTTTGACGCATCTACAAGAAATAGATCAATGTTTGATATCGACATATTTTAGTCAAATCATCAAGGTCAACTACTCGATAACGTTTATGTAAATTATTTAATTAAAATATATAATCGAACCGTTGAATAATGATATTGAGAAATTTAAAGTACAACAAATTAAAAAATAAAATGCCATAGCAGCTTGTTAGATATTAGATGTTTGTAGATGTTAACCTTTTTAAGCAAGATGCTATTCCTAGGAAACACATCTTTCAATTTTTTAAAACTAAATTTAAAATATAAAAAATGGTGATAAAGATTGACCACTAGTGGATGTGATTATGCTTATAAATTATTCTTAGACCCCCAAACGTGCCTTACTAAAGATTAGCACTTCCCTTTCCCCTTTACTTGTAAGAGAATATATAGATTACTTTATAATTAAACAAGAAACTTGAAAGGGTTTTATGGGTTGTATTCCGTCTCTATCTTCTTCTTTTTTATATAATTTAATTTTTTTTTAAAAATTCATCTTAAAATTTAAAAAAAAAATTGTAAATAAATAATTATAATTTTTTGTTAAGAGATATTTAAATTAAAACTTATAATTTTATATAATAATAAAAAATTATTATTCAGTTCGAACTTGCTGAATTCTGATTTCTTGCATTGCTTTTAAGTTGTGATACATAATTATAGAAAATTAATATTTTTTTTAAAAAAAAATAATAGTTTTACAAAGTCTTACTTATATAAAAATAGACCTTATTTATTATTTATATAATTAAAATTTTATAAAATTATTAAATTTATTTTATAAAAATATCAATTCTCTAATTAAATAAAAAAAAGTTAGAAAGAAGACATAAACAAACAAGGAATGAACAAAATGAAATGGAGTACCATAGATTGAAGTCTTTGTGCTGGTGATATAGAGACAAAACTGTCCCAATTTAATGGTCCCACTTTTCTAAGATCCCTACAACAAATCTGCATCATCAAATGTTGCTTTCATGTGACCCATCATTTAGTAATCTTTCTGAGATCTATAGATAAATAAAAGTAGTATAATATATTATATGTATCTATCAATATCTACCTGTCAGGCATGCATATTTTTATTCTCTCTTTGTTTTAACTTGCAGCCTGGGGTGGCTGGCACGTCGACAGAAAACTAACAAAGAGGATGACGCCATGAATAAGATACTCCCCTATTTCATAATTTGTTCTTACTATGACGACTTCTTTTTCTAGCTTCTTCCTGTTTTTATATAAAGTAACACCGATGTCATACACATATTATGTATATAAATTATATAAAATAAAATTATAAAAATTTAAAAATTAAATATAAAAAAGACAAAATAAATATTATTATAAAAATTGAAAGGCATTTTTAAAAATAAAAAAAGTTTCAGAAATTTGTTTCTATGAAACCGACCTCCTCCGATTTTATATATTAGGTATTGAGACTTGTACAATTAATTCATAAGGTTGCCAGAATCTTTTAATTTCATGAGAAAATGAGTAATTGAAGTTTTAAAGTTCTTAGATAGGCACTAATAAAAATCTTGTTTGATTTTATTATTGTTTTTAAAGTTTTAAAGTTTTATAGTTCTTACGTATCAAAGCTTAGTGACTAAATAATTTGTTGATATCGAACTAGAAATAGATATTTACATGATTTATCTCTCATTTACAATGTTTTATTATTATTATTATTATTATTATTATTATTATTATTATTATTATTATTATTATTCAAACAACACAAATTATTGACAAGATGCAGGCCAACTGTAAAATATTAAAGCATGCTTCACGGAAATATATCTGAGGCAGCTCACACGTCAACCTCAAATAAATTTTAATTTATTGATGCAAGGGCAGAAAACTTAATGGGGTTGAAAATTATTTTGTATACGACATTTCTTCCCATTGACAATAATAGTATTAGTCTTAGCCCCTTATAAGTGACACAAACTGTTAATTAATTATCTAGATTTGACTTGTCTTTGTTTAATTAATTATTTAGTTGATTTACATAACTTAAGTGCTAATTATGTCAGGCATTTTGAATTTTCAATGCACGTTTGTAATATTTGTGTGAGATTTTATTTATTTTTCCAACACGTACATGCCGTTTAATTTAACCTCTACTTGTAACTAATAAAAATTAAAAATGTAGGCGATTCAAGGTTTTTTGAAAAATATTATCTTTTAGATAAATAATTAAAACAGTTAATATGTCAAAATAAAATTAATATTATTAAAATAAAAATTATTATTAAAATAATTACAAAAATAATGTTAAAGATATGTATTCCGTAAGTGTAATTGTTACTTTGACATTCTAGATGCCCTTCCAAAGTCCAAATTATGCATATGCCAACCTCATGACTTGTCTAATCTGTCCCGCCAATTGTGGGATTATATTTTCTGCCCTTCTAGTTAAAGAATTAATTTATCAAATTAAACAATATTCTTGAATTCAGTAAACAAATAATTAAATATATACGTGCTTATTTTCTTAAAATAATAGTAAATACTAAAAATGAAATGTGAAAGTTTTATTTTTATTTTTTCCACAGTTATGTTTAGGTGGTTACGATACTTATTAAGACAAACCATAACGTTTGATGGTCCATGTGATTTGGTTGTTAATAGATAATCATTATCAGATAAGCAGCCAGGATGGTCAGACTGGAGTGTATTTTGGACTTGACTTTCAAATTAATTTATCAAGCCATTAGTTAATTTAGAGGATGTTTAATAAAAATTAAATAAAATAATTTTGAATATTTAAGTAATTTGAATAAGCTGAATGAAGTAGATTTCTGAATACTGAATGAAAAAAATTATTTGATAAGTGACATGTCTGAAATATCTGAATAACATATTTTTACTATTTTATTCTTCTGAAAAAATTCAAAATTGTTGTAAATTTATTTAATATTATTTAATATAATATTTTATTTTTTTATTTCATTTAGTCAGGACTTAATCATTCAGTCAAAAAAATTAAACTTAATCATTTAATCTAAAAATCTGATCGATTCAATTATTTAACTTTAAATTAATAAATTAAATGTATTAAATTCTAAAGAAATACCTCATTAATTATTAATGATTAAATGGAGTAGGCTTCTTTGCGGTACCGACATTACTTTTTATTATATATAATAATTAATATTCTTGTTTTTTTTCCGTACACGTGATTTGCATTGATTACTCGTCTTCGCAACGGCTCGATCAGAGAATGACGCAAGATTTTTGATAAGGCTGGACACTATTATAATTAAATAAAAAATTAATAAAATTTATTAAAGATAAATTTTAATTATAAATACATAAACTTGTTACAAAATTATTTTTCAAGACTTTTCTTCTAGAATTGAGACATAAATGATTGACGTTTAAGTAGGTTTCTTAAAAAAAAATTGGATTGATGACTTTTAATAACGCTAGAATATGTTAAAAATATTTATTTATATATCTATTTATCATGTGTTATAAAATATCAAACACAAAATAAATTATAAATTTATTAATATGAACAAATAAAACACCCACTAGTATAGTTCTAAAATAAAATTATAAATTCACCGCTTACGTCTATATTAATTTAAATACAATATCAAATGACACACATGTCAAATATTTTAAAATATAATATAAAATTAAAGAGCATGTATGATGTATGGATATACTAATTAGTATGAATGAATAAAAATAAATAAGAATTAAAATTAAATAATTAACTACTTATAGATAATTAATAAAAATTAGATTTTTCTTATGATATTTAATCTTAACCTTAAAATTTCAAAAATAAAAATTGAATTTTGCATTTTTAAAAAAATATTAGAAATATTTAATTATTGATAAGGGATCTAATATTTTTTTAAGGAGAAGCACGACTTTACTATATTACTCCTATACATATAAAAGGAATTCTAAAATCAAGGGTGGGCACTTGCCCCCGTTATCGACATGTGCATCTATCATTGGCTCGATCGAAGGATTTTTTTCTCTTAATCACGGGGCTGCATCAATGTTTTAAAAGTTGGATTGAATCTGCGGTTTAATTAAAAAAAATCAAAATCGGTCTATGCTCAAGTCTGATTTAACTCGTTTAATCAATTTTGACAAAAAATCGATAAAATTCGATGAACCAGTGGTTGAACCAATCGACCCAGTGAACTGATAATTGATTCACCAATTTTAACAATTCAAGCTTACGATATAAAAATAAAAATAAAAATTACTTTTATATCATAAACCTCATTCTTATCGTGGGCATTAATTCAAATTCTACCCACTCTGTTGTAATAGTTTAATACTTTTAAAAAATAAATAAATTATAAATTATTTTAAAAAGACTATCATTTATTATTTTTAAAATTAAATGAATCACATTAATTTAAAATTTAAATTAATTTTAAAAAATCAAAATTAATACTATTTGATAAATTAACTAATTTTACATATTTGATAAATATTATATATATATTATATAATAATAATTAATATATTTATTATTTATTACATATTAATGACGTTATTATGTCAATAATGGTTCAACTACTGATTGAAACAATAATCTATTCACCCGATAACTTTTTCGGTTCGATTACTAATCTGATTTTTAAAACATTGGGCTACACAATATATTTGGTTTCACAATATTACTTACATATTCTAAGATTAGAGACACAGTTTAACTATTGAATTCAAATCACGGTATATTAATTTTTAAAATTAACATGACTCATAAAAGTTTAAAATGACATAAATTTTATGATTAATAGTTTTGTTTATACATTATACCATTATAATAATCATATCAACTAAAAAAATTAAATAAATTCACATCAATTTAAAGTTTAATATATCATTATTTTATTTTAAAAATTAAATTGTATCTTCAACTGATGGAGTAAATATTAAGATATGCTGGAAAAACATTAAAAACATACTTCTATATAGGTGTGCAACTATTACTTAATGCTTGTTTGTTTACCAATATTCGGAGCGTTAATTGCGATTGGAATTTTTTTTTTTTTTTTTTTGAAAGTAGTCCTAGAATATGGCCAAGGAGAACAATATCATTAAGAATGAATTCGAATTACAGCATATAAAATTTAAACATAACACATCAAAAATATTACAATGCATTAAGAACCAAAAAAATCTTAGTTAAACATTTGAAAATATATAATATATTACTGTTATAATTTTAGGTGATTGATATTGTCGGTTCAAAATTAACTTTATAAAGTAATAAAGTTGTTAAAATTATTAAATTTATTATAATAAATATATATATTTATTTTGACACTATTGTAAAACTTTAGTAAAGTCTTTTTCAGTTTAGTACTTTACTTTCACCCCGATGGTGATGCTACAAAACAAACCCTAATAAATAAAATGTCGGTATTGTACCTTCCAAAAATGGCAGACTTAATAATAGAACTACTAATACCACTTGTGAAACTTCAAACCGCTCTTCACGTCGTGACAGCCCCACTAAGGTGCGCACCCCTTCATTCGAAAAATTATTCAATATTTTTGAATAAATTTATATGGTACTTTAAGTCAATAATTTTTTTTATTTTAATAATATTTTACTATTTAAAATTAGAAATTTATTAAAATAAATTTTTTTATTAATTTAAAATATTACATAAATCTATTCTAAAAAAACTGAATAATTACTCCCTTTATTCTCCTCTAAACATAATACTCATAAAAGTGTAGAATGGGAAAGGAGCTGCATGCAGTACCACCGGCGTATTTTAAGGGTTCTTTTTCCGGTGGTGTTCAGTGTTCACATCCAACATACGCGTGGAGGTGCAGTGTACGGGGACCTTTTAATTTACGCTCTCCTTTTTCTGCCATTTCCATGCAAAATGCAGTGCCGTTCACACGTGGTGGAGCCCACGTGAAAACAATTTTTATTTATTTATTTATTAATTCAACGGAAATTTAGTCAAGATTGAATTCCTGAATCTTATAAATAACCATCGCTCATTTGTTCTTCTGTTTTGTTGTTGTCATGTCTCTTTGCCACTTGGCAAATGCTGGGTTTAATCATTATTTGGTGTGCTAATGACTTTTTAACCATTTCTTTTTCTTTTATTTTTCTTTAAATTTTTTAAGTAACATGTACTATTACAATTTAAAGGGTTTAGAAAAAATCTAAAAGAAGAGAGTGGGAAAAAATTTAAAATAAACTTACCTTATGATGAAACAATTGTTTTAATTCTATCACAAGTATTAATTATTTTTAAATTAATTATAAAAATGTGTCGAATGTATATTTGATTTGACGTTATTATTTTTATTATAAAAATATCAACCGTCATAAAAAATATATGATAATATAAATAAACATCATAATTACATTATGATATCCATGTCCTTTTTAATAGTACTGAAGGCTTAACAATAGTGTAGATATTTGAATTTAGAAGCAGGATATATATGATCATCATCAATTATTTCACACTAAAGAATGAATGAAATTAAAGATTCCTTCACAATAATGTCAAGATATTAGGCATATAATAACAAAAATGGTGATGATAGGAAAAATAACCTAATGAGAGTTACTTTATTCTTTTTTCTTTTTTGGAGTGGAGATTTCTTGGAAGGTGGCTTTGGGTCTTTGCCACTATGCCATTACAAGTTGTCAAGCCATCTCTCATTATAAGGTAGAGACTTGTACATGAGGGCCATGTTATTAGTGTGAGATAATGATGGCTGTCTTAATGGAAAAGCTAGAAGAAAATGAAAGCAAAAACAATCTAGGGCGGACCTTGATCCAATAATTATCTTCATCCCTTATGTACCGAGAATGTGAGAGTTTAAACCCGTAAAATAATGCGTGTGAATTTAAATTTTATCTTAAATTAACAAACAAAAAAAAACACACAAAAAGAGAAATTAGACTTGTTCATCAAAGAGGGAAATGTTAGTTATTGGAAAACTAAATTAAGAAGAGAAACAAAAAGAACTATACAGAAAATTTTGTTTAAAATGTAAAATAAGATTGAAGGAAATTGTTTTGTGCTTAAATTAAAGAAGTTAGTCATAATATTTATATTTTTCCATTAGACCTAAACATGCACACAAAAATAAAACTCATATGATACATAGATATTTCTTGATTTATTTTTCTTTTCCATTTTCAATTGTCCTTTATCGACATTTAAACGCGGCTATATATAAAGTCACATAGCCATAATAATGATTAATGGAGACATATTATATAATATCCATGGATAATGTGATGTCATGAATGTCGAGTATTTGGTTTCTATTTATTGGCGTAGTTTTGCATTAATCAAATGGACTTTTTTGCCCCATTATGAAAGATTTCTAGAAAAATCTTAATTAATTGAGACCATTGTCTTAATGATCCAATGCAACTATATATATATATATATATTCATAATTTCATTCTTGGATATTAGGGAAATCATTAATAGGGTCCCTTTCTCTGTCACACATCTATATCTTTTGGATTTTTTATACTTTCACTTAATTTTAAATCTAGCTGCTTAATTAATATCATATACTTTTAAATACAACAACTTTTTAGCTAGAAATGGAGAATGAACATTTGTGGGAATGAGAAATTTATTGATAAAACCAGCTAATTAAATTTGAATATTTTATAGGGTAGATGATAAATGAATTGAATTCACATTTTATTGATTGCTTTTTCTAAAATTAATAAATATATAAATCTTTTTTTTATTATTTTACGTTTGCAAAATATTTATAAATTATGGAAAGTAAAATGTATTTATCATAAATATATCTTTATGGGGCATCCTTATTTTGCTTAATTTGCTAATATGGAAAGGATACGCATAACTAGCCTATTTTGTACAAAGTTGACACCTCATCCAGCATGCATTTTGATGTGAGTACTACCAGCCAGCAATTATATATGATGGAAAGCAGGAGAACCAGCCAACTATAGACTGGACAAGAACTTGAAATCTCTTGGCATTTAGTCAAATTAAGCCACCCCATATATACCTTCTTCAAGAAAACTCCTCAAAATAATATATTATTATTAGTAGTAGTAGTAGGAAATATATCTTTTAATTTTGAATTGACTTATCCATACTTGTATAATAAAACAATTGTAAAATATAAAATCAATGAAGGATACTCTTTGATTTTTTAAAATTTAAATTATTTGAATCAGAAGAATTCAAATGAACAATAAGAACACTAATTCAAAGAGACTCATAGTTGGTAAAGGACAATCATATATTCATCTCTACCACATTTGGTGCGCCGTTTGCGGGTACATTTGCCATTCAACAAAAATTTATTGAGAGTAATATGCAATTCATTCCAAAGAAACCAAAAATTAAAGCTTTAATTATAGTAAAGTAAAAAACCCCAAAAAAAATGTATCTTGTTATTATTATAATTATTATTTGGATCATGCGGGACTCAAAGACTATTGATTGAGTACCAAAAAATGGTTATTAAATTCATAATATTGTAAATAAACATTTATATGTCTATATAATACTATTTTTTCGCTAATTCTGAGCGTTTTCTCATATTCTTGTATCACAAATGAAACAAAAATATCAATATATACCATCTCCAAAAAAAAATCAGTAATATAAAAAAGAATGAAAAATTCATTTACTAGAAAAACTCAAAATTAAGAATTTACGATTAATTTACACCTTTTTAACTAGAAAATGTATATTTTCTTTTCCTTTTCTACTTTCTCTTTTTGACCTAAAGAAGTCTCAAGACAAGTTAACATGCACAGTAGCATTCGTGCTAGAGTTACAGGCCGGGCAGGTAGATTGAAGGGCGGTTCCACAATATGTACACAAGCAAAGATGCCTGCATGGCAGCAACAAGACGCACGATTCTCTCTCCTCACATATCCTGCACACCCTGTTCCCACCACCACCAACCTCCTCCGCCCCTGATAACATGAGCCGCTGCGCCGCCACCTCTTCACCATCTTCCACATCTCTCCTACAATCATTGCTGCCGCAGCACGACTCCGCTTCCTCCGCCACCGCCGTCCCGCTGGCCGGAAACGGCTTGTTACTAACGTCCGCCAGGACTTGTTCCAAATTGCAACGCAGTGACATGGCAGTGGCTTCATTTGTTTGTGCCAAATCTCTCCATAATTGGTTCTCTACGTATAGACTCTTCACCCTTTCTTGAAGGGCCAAGTTTAATTTCACCATTTTTTGAATTTGATCATCTTTTTCTTTCAGTTTCTTTACCACGTCTTCTCCAATGGCAGATACCAACAATCTTGCTTGTTGCTTTTGTCTCTCCTCAATTTCCAATCTTATCTTTTTTGTCTGAAAATCAACAAGAAAATAAAATCAGAAAATTTTAAAAACAATTGACACAATAAAAATTAAAATTATTTGGTAATTTTTGTTATTCAAATGGAAAACATTAACCATCAATTGTAAGAAAAAAAATAGTTAAATTTGCGATTTAACTATTTTTATAATTGCATGTGTATAAATTTTAGAAAAAATAGGATTAATAAAAATTGAAGACTTACATGTTGGGCAATAATGAGATCCATTTCCAGTTGTTGTCGTTGGATCTGGAGAGAGAAACTTTCTTCACCAATAACAGATGAAAATTCATGGAGATTATTGCTCTTTTGAGTTGCAATCACACCGTTTAACTGGCTGTTCATTGAATCTCTTGAACGCTTTCTTGGGGCAACCGGTAAATTATAAGTCAGTCCGCTGTCAGCCTTCACTGAAGTTTTCCCTTGAACTGAATCACAAATCATAGATTGATTGAATGGAAAGAAATTTTCCGCCATTGTTGTGGCAAAAATATCTCCAGAACCCATCTGGGTATTATATCCATACCCGTTTCCTTGATTGGAATTCACAAGATCTCTGCAAAAATTTCAACCCATATCAGAAAAATGAATAACAAAACGAAAAAAATAAATTATTTTTGTTGCGAGAAAGCGCATAAATCTTTTAATTTATAACTACTCTGCTCGAAAACAAGAATCGACGTATTTTTGACGCAGTATATATATAGGACTCATAACAATCCTATTAACAGATCAACAAATGAAAAAACAAAGTTATATATATAGTACCTATTTGTGATGATTTGTTGAGGGAATAGATTCATATGTCTAGCTTCAACTGCCATTAAATAAAATCTCTGTTGTTCTATCTCTTTTGAGAGGCTTTGGGTAGAAGGAGAGTGAAGAAGATAAAGGAGATGAGGAGATCGAGCATGCAAATTGGGTGGCCACTAAAGGAGATTGAATGGGTTTGGTTTATATTTAAGGATCAATTCTTGGTGATATGGATGACGGGTCAAGAAAGTCAAACAACAACAAAATAGTAGAGAGAGAGAGAAAATGTAAATAATTTCTAGAGAGAGAAAGTCGACGAAATGGTATGAATCTGTAGTAAAAATATTCGTCCCTTTAAAGTCAGTAACCACCAAAATATAGTGACCAAAAGGGATGGCTTTGCTGATTTGTGTTGATAAGTGGGGAAAAGAAAAATAGATTTGCTATTAATTGGTTTGTCTATTTTGACTGTAATATTATTCATATCGGAGGGGCTATTTCGGAAATTAAATTTAAAAAGAATGATGTTATATATTGATAAATAAATTTATGTTAATATTAAATATAAACTTATATGAATACAAATACGAGAGTATAAAAAAAATTCATAATCTCTCTGTTCCGTAAAAATTGGTTGAATTTGATTTTTTCAATCAAATTTTTAGAATTTATTTTACTTTCTTGTAAATATAGATAGAGAAACTATTATAACCGTGCAGAACTATGACAAATTTATTATCACCTTTAATTTTTGTATGTTTAAAAATATAAGTAAATATATTTAATTTTTTATTCTAAAATTTATTAATTTGACCAAGAAAATCAAACTAAACTAGTATTTGAGAAAAAAAGAGGTATTAGAATTTTATTTTATTACTTATAATTTTATATTAATTGTAATTAATATTTAATATAAAATTAATTGACATATAAATTATTTTTTAATTAAAATTTATCCAAAAATACGATTGAGTAACTGACGTGCTGTGGGACGGCCACGTAGCACCGGAAGTTAGACGTAAGCGGACGCTATAGTCCAATTAGATTTTTATGATTCTCCCGGGAAGGCTCGTTGAGAACGTGAACGGGGGAGTGGGACCCTGGTTTCGCAAGTGTGAGTTGGTCAGGAGAGATCTGGACAGCGGATGCGACCCGTTTGCCACGGCCTTGGGCCCATTTGAACATTTTGGGGCCCCAATTTCTGCTTCAAATTAGCGGTTTCTTGGTTATGGTATCTTGTCAGACTTGTCCCCTACTTTATTATGAGTGCGGTGTGTACGGACAAAATTGAAAATTGCATTATGGGGTTGATAATTGTGTTCGTGGAAATAAATAGGAATATGAACACCCATGTTTAGGTAATTACCAAAAATTAAGCCTCACTTTTAGAATTTTTCTTAATTATGTTACAGCCAAACAAGAATATATATATATATATATATATATATATATATATATATATATATATATATATGGTCCAGCTCTTCAGCGAACTGGAGAAGACGAACTAAAGACGAACCATCCTCTTTGGTATCTATGACGACGGTTCGACCCGTCGTCATAACCATGTAGTATACGGCGACGGGTCGAACCGTCGCCATAAATATCAAAAACGACGGTTCGTCCTTGGTTCGTTTTTTAAGATTTATTGAAAAGCCTGATCGTGTATATATATATATATATATATACTTGATGAAAATAATTCCGAGCGGGTTTAATATTTCCTAGCTAGGGAGAAAAAACCGGTAAGATGAAAATATTTCCGGGCGGGTTAATATTTCCTAGCTAGGGAGAAAAAACCGGTAAGAGTCCAGAATCCAATTATCGGATGACATGCATTGGAATTAGGGGTTTATGAAGCTTCCATTAGAGTAAACTTCTCTAGTAGCCTGCATGAAAATTAAACACGTCTAGAACAAGAAGTTGGAATAATATATAATGACATTGCATATGAAAATATAGAGAAAATTAGTACTCCCCTCGGGATTGGAAAGCTTGTCTTATTTTACTTTTTTGATTGATTTTCAATATGGGAAGTAAGGTTTTCAAACCTAGACATAACTTTTTATTTATTTATTATTAATACTTACTTTTTTCAGAATAAATTATTGAAAAAAATATTCAAAGTATGTTATATGCTAACCTTAATATCATTCCACACTTGTGTGATTGTGAATCTCGTTATCAAAATAATGCGAGCTCGTCTAAAAATTAATAATTTTAAATTAATTTTTAAAAATTAATAATAATTTTATAATTCAAAATAGAAGTAATACTTCGTTATCATCTAAGAAATTTCCAATTGAAAATAAGCAGGGTACGTGTGAAAAATCCAAATTTTGATTGTTCTTTGTTTTCCTTCTTTTTTTCTTTGGAACCAAACAAGAGGTACGTATACGACAATTAAACATCATGAGATTACATGTGAAAAATTCTTACTAATTATAAATCTTATCAACTTTGCTTTGAAGTAGAGCTAGCTAAGTTCTGCATGCAAATTTTCTTTTCCCACAAAGAAAATGATAAAAAAGATATATAAGCATCCAAAATTAATTAGTAAACGTTATGTTTTCATGTGAAGAAGCGTATATATATAGAGAGAGAGTCAAAATCTTTAGCTCAAGACTTACATCATCTAGCTATTTTCAGAAATTGACAAATTAAACAGCATGCAATAATTATATATATATATATATATATATATATATATATATATATATATATATATATATATATATATATATATATCGGTGTATAATGCGTACAAGTTAGGTACTGACCGTTTTCCTAAGCGGTGGATTAAAAACACTATAATTTTAAAAAAATTATTGAAAATATTATGGGAATATAATAAAAGTGTTTTTAGTAGTAAACGTTTTGTAATTAAAGCACTTTCATAAAATTACTGGCTAAAACATTTGAAGTGAAAACAATGCTTCTTCCTTTCCGCAATAAGAGTTTCATCTTGCAAATTTTTTTGTTCATAGAAGTGATTTTATTTTATTGATGATAATATAAAATAATATAATATTCTCAAACTTAATATTAAAATTATCTATTATTAGGTCATCACTATTAAACGCTCACTATATTTAGAATTAACATGAAATGAAATCATATTTATAAAATTTATAAATTTTGCAAATAATACTCTTATTGTGAAAATTAAAAAATAGCACGATGTAGTAAGGAGATTAATCAAGTTTCATTTCAATATTTTATTTTTACTCCCCTAGCAAAATTACACCAACTTGGTATCATCAATTGATGGCGAATGCTAGTTTTCCGTTTAATTAATTAGAAGAAAATTCATCTTGGTTAGATTATCTTAAGTTATAATACTTCATTTCATTAAAAGAGTTTTATGCCTTTCTTAGCCAATTTGCCAAATTTCTTGAAACTGATATGAATTCACTTGCTTTTAGACAATAAAATTATGAGTAAAAATACTATCTAAAAAACAACTAGTAATTATACAAAAATATTTTATTTTTTTCAAAAAAAACACGAACTTAAATGAATTGAATTCGTACATGTATCACTTTTAAATTTTATAATTTTTTAAAATTAATTTTATTAAATCAAATTTGAACTTTCTTTAGAACTGAGCTAGACATCGACATATAAGTCATAAGATACACGAATAAGACCGAAATTTAGAGCTTGATGAATGAGACTTTTTATAAACCATGATTATCTTTTTATTATAGTTACTTTCAATTTCAAACTTTTAAACATGTAGGAAGACAAATTTAGGTGGAAAGGGTACAAATAATATGCTTGAAATAGCACTTTAATTTCCACACAATATTCCAAAATCATGTAGTCCGTAAATTAATAAAGTCAGTTGAAGAAAATTAAAGACTGGTATTAATTAGACACTAAAGAAAGACTTAGTAAAGACTTTGATTGCGAGATTTAGGCCCCTTGATCAGGTCCTTGATTGTTGGAGTCTTGTTATGTATTAAAAAGAGTTTTGTTAAATTACGATTGCGCATATAGATTAGGTAAAATTATATGGTTAACTCACTATATCAAATATATAATTAAAATATTATCACTTATATTTATCAACGTAACTCGCAACAAAAAAAGTTAACACAGAGTCGCAAGCTATATATCTCATTTTCGAAGGGATTTTAACTCATTCCCAACCCTAGTTTTTAACGAAGTTATATGCATTTAGACTTATTACATCCATTATGCCTAATTAATTAAAATGAATTAATTAAAGGTATAACTTTCCCATCTTGCGATCTCCCCAAACTACCAAATTAATTGACGTACGTATAATTCGATAGTCGTCTACTTTTAATTAAATCATACATGCTAAAAGTCTCCCTGATGTTGATATATTATATAACGGCATATAATCTTAATAAAATGGTGCATTTGAACATTTGATTTGTTGTGTTTATTACTTACATACGTATCTCTCTTAATTTATAGGCACAAACAATCAAGGGGGGTATTGAATTTTCTAAATTTCTTCTTCTTAATTTGTTGCGCTTGTGACCAGATGTACAAGTATAACTAACACATGTTATTAGATTTCTTTACGCTAAGCTACTTGGTTCATGCATGTCTATTGTATTATAAATTAAAAAATAGTCTACTTGGAGAAAAATTACTCCACAAAATCAAAGTTAGTCACTTAAAAAATAGTTGTTATGGGTACTATTTCAACAAATTGATTTTATCCCGTCCATATAAAGATTTAAAGGTATAAAATGGTGCATATTTTTTCTGCTCTAACCCCTACTCCTACTAGTGGCTAACCAAATCAGACCAAAAATTTATACTATTTTGCATCTTTAGATTTTTATATGGACGGTATAAAATTAATTTGCTAGAATAAGTCTCATAGCAACTATTTATGTGTGTGTGTGTGTGTGTGTGTGTGTATATATATATATATATATATATATATATATATATATATATATACATATTCACCTTAATTGGTCTCTACTTATTAGTTAATAAAATTTTCTTGAAGTCAAAAAACAGTGTGTTATTCTATATAATCTCAACTAAATTTGCCATTACATATATGGATGTGTTATACAGGTACTACTTACCTTAATATTATTGAAAAATATTAAATTTTAAATAAACTTTGATTAATGAGGACTAAACCACATAAGAATTGAAAAAAAAATCTCTATATCAATCTTTATGTTAATAAATGAATAAAAACTATAGGGTAATGAACTCAATAATTTCTTATAAGTTTAATTTCTTGACCTTTCTTCTTCTTCATTTTCTCAAAGTTTTAAATATTTCCTTACAAAAATGGTATAGCAAACCAAATAAAAACATATTTTTGGAATTTACAATCAAGGGGCTTGCCAAATGTATTTCGCATGGGTTGCTAGTAGAGGTGCACAAACAGCTTGCAACCTGCCTTGATTCGGCCTTAACCCTGTCTAGTCAAAGTCTAATCTAATCAAGACCTGAACGGTCAGTTTTGATTTAGAAGACTTAAAAAAAGGCTAAAGTTTTGAATTTAAAACCCGGCCTAAATTGGCCTAACAAAAAGTCTGGCTTGGTCCATTTACCAGGCAACCAATTCCATTTACCAGCGAGCCCAATTCCATAACCAGCAGCCTGGTCCATTTACTAGTTCCCTTACCTCTAAAGTCTAAACTTGTTCTTTTTTGGCCCACAGTATTCTCTTCGAAATTGTACCATGAAAGTCCATGGCTTATCTGTGTACCCATATACAGCGCGGACATGTTGTCTTATGTAGGACTTTGAAGCCTATTCTTAGCAAGGAAATTCCAAATGTTTAAGAATTTGCTGGATGAAAATGATTAATGTATTGAATAATTACACATTTTAGAATACATACTGATTAAAAGCAAGTGATAGTTTATTATTGTAATTTATAAGTTCTAAAATATTAGTTTTAATTGAAACATCAATAATGTTTAAAATTTTAATTATTAATTCTTGATTTCTTATAAATACATTTAATTTATATACATCTTCAACGAATAAAACTAGTTAATTTATGTAATATTTAACATTAAAAGTTAGTTGATTAAATATTAATAATAAGTTAGTTTCTTGGAAATGCTAATATTTAACATTAAAATTTTATTGATATTCTTTGCTACTTTTAATACTAAATATTAACATTAATTAATACATTAATAAACTAACTTTTAATATTAAATATTAATAATAAGTTAGTTTCTTGTAAATACTCTATTTCTTCATTAATTAGTTAGTTTTTAAAAAAATTATTAGCTTATATTTTATAGGTTATATTTTTAATATTTTTAAAAAAAAAGAGGGACAGATCAGACTGACTTTGGTTTGACCTGACCGACCTTAGTTTGGTCTGACCTAGACTACAGGTCTAAACAAATCAAATATTAGCGGTTCAAGTCTGGCCTAATCTGACTTGGCAAATCAAAAATTAATGTCTGACTGAACCTGATTTAATCAACACTCAAGACCTAACAAATTTAGACCTAACCAAATTAAACTCATATATTACGCATGTAGCTACTAGCGTAAAAGGGTAGTTACTTCTTGTTAACTAGTTATGCATAAAATGTATGGTGGTCAGTGGTATAGTTATAGTTGTCTTTGGAGTGATACTTGTTAAAGATAGTTTTAACCCAACGATATATTATTTCTATTTTTATTAGGCCTAGTCAGCTGCATTTAAACTCGGGGTCTTTACAAAAATATACAATAATTAAAAAATAATTATATTATTAGTATATCTATAAAATAATTACAAAAAGAGGACAACAAATTCAAACCATTCAATTTTACATTAATAAGGAAACTTAAAATCAAGGACAAATAACCACCATAATTAATAATTCAAATTCAAATATTTGGAATCTAACAACAAAAACAAATCCATAATTCAAAATTCAAATCAAAAGGAACAAAAAAACTATCGGAATATGTCGAAAAGGAAATACGCCTATTAACTCTTCCTTTTTAACCTCATTACTATCCACGGTTATAAACACTGTTTGTATGTAGTATATGTACCAGGGCTGCCCATGAACAAAAAATTGGGATCTCAACTAATTTTAGTTAACTGATTTAATGGGGTTGAAAATGAAGAGTTAATAGGCTCCCCTTCATCATTCTCTTCATTTGTCTCTCCTTCATCATCCTCTTCCATCGCAAATCTCCGGTAGTCCTTGGTTGAGCCGCCACTACATCGCCCTCTCCTCTCTTTCATCATCCTCCTTCGCCGCGAATCTCCAAAAATACCTGAGTTACTGTTCTGAAATCTTTTTTGACGATTTGGTTACCCACAAAAACTAAAATGGTTATATTTGTATGAATGTTTGGCTACCAACTGCATCACATCCAAAATAAATTTGTAATATAATAAAACTGAATTAGTTACCATGGTTTGAAGGTTTAGCAACCAACTGCATGAAGGTTTGGTTACCAACTGCATCATATTCAAAATAAATTAATAACCTAATAAAACTGAATTAGTTACCTTAGTATGAAGGTTTGACTACCAACTGCATCACATTCAAAATAAATTAGTAGCCTAATAAAACTGAAGTGGTTACCTTGGTATGAAAGTTTGGCTACCAATTGCACTATGAAAAAACTACAGGTGTGGAGGTGAATTGGTTACCTTGGTATGAAGGTTTGGTTACACTAGTATGAAGGTTTTGATTACCTTGGTATGAAGGTTTAGTTACCTTGATATGAAGATTTGGTTACCAACTGCATTATGAAAAAACTGTAGGTGTGAAGGTGAAAAAACTGCAAGTTTGGTTATCAATTGCAGATGTGAAGTTTACAAACATTCTCAGACTTTAAAAACGCAAAACCCCAAATTAAATCTAACATATCTTTATATCAAGGTCCTTGAGGGAGTACGTATGAACAAGGAGGCGAGCAGTGGAGTCATCGTCCATTTTTCAACCAGCAAAGCTCAGTTTCTCTCTCTGATCCTACCATTGCTTCATAAACATTTGAATGTACGTACTGAGCCAATTCTTTGAAGCAAGAAAAGAATAAAAATGGAGGAGAGAGAAATTAAAGGAAAAAGAAAGTGGCAGAGAAAGTTTTGAGAGAGAAAACTGCAGGTGTGGAGGTGGAACCTTAGTATGAAGGTTTTGTTACATTAGTATGAAGATTTTGATTACCTTGGTATAAATGTTTGATTACTTTGATATAAAGGTTTGGTTACCAACTGCATTATGAAAAAACTGCAGTTTTATGCATGAAGAAGGAGACTAGCAATACAGTCAATAAATAATACAGATAAATGAAAAAATGATAAAAGCATGTAATTCAAATTACGCAACTAAGCGTTAAAATGACAACTCATTAAACACCCAATAAAAATAATCCGGCCGTTAATAAAACTTAAAAAGGCTAACGGATATTAACTTAAGACATTTAAATTGATAACTATTAAATTATTTTCATCACCTTACCCGAAGAAACAGTTAATCCAGCCTGTATCAATGTTTCCTTCGTTCACAAAATGAATATTATTTATTTGTTTGTTTTAAGCAATGTTTTAAATTAATAAAATATTTAATAATTTAATATAATATTTAATAATAAGTTAATAAAATTTTACTGTTTTAAGTTATGCTTTAAATCTTACTGTTTTAAATTAATAAAAAAATAATAATTTAATAAAATAAGATCATGATGAAAATAATTTGATAAATAAACAATAAGAAAATTTAGTAAATAATAAATTTAGTAAGAATGTGAATAATCTAAATAGTGGACTACTAATTATATATATTAAAATTAGCTATGTAAAATTATAGTTGGTCAAACTTTTTTTTTCCTTAACAAAAAATTAAACGACCTAATTTGAATCTTACAGTTTAAATTTTAGTTTAATTTTATTTGATTGTTTTAAGCTATGTTTTAAATTAATAAAATATTTTATACTTTAATATAATATTTAATAATAAATTGATAAAATTAATAAATTAATAAAATATTTAAATTAATAAAATCTTACTGTTTTAAGCTATATTTTAAATTTTACTGTTTTAAATTAATAAAATATTTAATAATTTGATAAAATAAGAACGTTATTAATCTTATTAATTGCATCTTAGTAATTTAACTATTAATAATTGCATTATTAACGTGATGAATCTTAGTAATTTAAATTTTATTAATTGCATTATAACATTAAAATTAAAATTATGTTTAACTAAATTTAATTTATGCAAAATAAATAAATAAATAATGAACAAAATTTACTATCAAATAAACTACATTAAAATTAAAATATTATTTAACTAAGCTAAACGAAAAATTAATTTGCGTTAAATTAAAAGTAAAATTAATTTGTGTTAAATCTCTATGCTAAATTATAACCCATTACCCGCTTTCATCTCTCTCAATAAAATGATTGAATTTATATATTGAAATATTTTTTTTTAAAATTTGAAAAATCATAAATAAAAATAAAAATAAATAAATAAAACAATTACAAATTTGAATAGTAATAATATTTGAATGTATATCTTTATGAGGATAATATTATGAGAATATAACGTCTAATGTAAAAAAATATTTATTTATTAATCTAAATTTGTTATTTTGATTAATTCTCTATAAATTTTATTTATTGTACCACACTAAATATAATTTTCTTTAATATTATTATGTAAAAATGGGAGTTACCTTGTAAAAAAAAATTATTTAGTGTACAACACTAAATATTATTATTATTATTAACATATATATATATATATATATATATATATATATATATATATATATATATATATATATATATTTATTTTAATATTAACGTAAGCTAATTTTATATTTATATATGTTAATATTTTTAACATATATGTATATATGTTTAAAGAAACTCATTTTTTAATTTTATTTAACATATATATATATATATATATATATATATATATATATATATATTTTAATAGCAACGTATGTTAATTTTATATGTATATACTTATACATTATTAACATATATATAATTTTATATATATTATTATATAATTAAATATTAAATGCCCCTGACTTTTCACAAAATTAAAGTTAATATATATATAATTTTATGTGTATTATTATATAACTTTATATTAAATAACATATATGTTAACGTTAATAATTGATAGAGGGAGTAATTTTGTGAAAAGTCAGGGGTATTTTGGGGAAAAAACCCATCAGAAGTGTTATATATAACAATTGTTAGTAGCCCCTGACGTTTCTGTAACAGCAGGGGCAGATTTGGAATACTATTTTAAACGTTAAAAGAATTTTTGAAAGAAAAATAAAACATTAAGGGCTAAGTGGACTCCTGCAAAAAATATCATGGCAATTTTGAATTTTTTTTATCTTTATTTTTTAAATTTTTTTGTTGATATAAACAAAACCTTACAATATGTTGTGAGTTTAGAAAGTGAGAAATGTTTTTACCAATCAGGGAAGAGAAATGGAAAGAGAATAATAATTTCTTTCCGTTCTTATATTTGTGTGAACTATAGAAAAAATTGGAGCCGTAACCAATAAAATATTTAATAATTATTATTTTAGAGATATAATCCTCTTATGTATTACAAAAAGTTTCATACTAAGTTATGATTGCGACATATATTAATATATAAAATTAGATAATATTATAAAGTTGACTTACTATATTCAGTGCATTATTAAAATATTATCAATTATAATTATTCACGTAATTCGTAATAAAAAAGTCAACATATTAAATCGTAAGGTATATTATTTTCCTTAAGAGGTATAATAGAGTTTAAGATCTATTCCATTACACATTTTATCTAATTTTTTCTAATACGCATTTAACAATATAAATTGGCTAAAAGGTGTAATGAAATGAATTCTAATATATATATATGTGTATGTGAAAAAATGGAGATTTACAGCTGTGTAACTTTTTAATTTATATAATTTGTCAAAACTACGTCATTTTGACTGATTTTTTTTAATTTAGTGATATTGATGGTCGCTTGTCTCTATCAAAATTACATAATTTTAGCATATTGTATAAATTAAAAGGTTATACAGGTGTGTACCTCCATATTTTCTTATATATGTTGAGAATGAAAAATTTTAAATGGTTAATATTATTATCTATCCAAGTCTTCCTAATTTTGAATGAATTTTTTTTGGAGAGGGCGACTATTTTTCATCCATTTTATTCCCTTTTTTCTCTCTATGAGTGAGTTTTAAGAATAAATTAATTATATCCTACCAAATATTTTCTTTCCACCATTTTTAAAACTCACAATTCACAAACAAAGAGTTAATCCGACCTACCCGCCAAAAATAATAATAATAATATTTAAACGAAATGAAAATGGCTACCAACAACAAATTCATTTAATTAACACTATAAATCCCAAATATCAAGAAACTATTGGGGGTTGAATCAATCTCTCTACACTTTACTATTTTCATCGCCATGAAATCAAAAACCCTACAATCCCATTCCACATCTCCATTCCATTTCGCCGTCACAAGGGTTGCCGTGGCGCAGATCTGCCGGTCAGTGGGCTTCAAAGCCGCCCAAAACTCGGCCCTTTCAACGTTAACCGACGTCGCCACCAGGTACCTCCAGGCGCTGGCCGCCTCCGCTGCTGTCTCCGCCAATTCCACTGGCCGGACCCAATCGAACATCCTCGACATCGTATTAGCCATCGAACACCTCCATTCTATAAAGGGTTTTTCCGGCGGATCAAATTTGAACCAAAAGTTTAACAATTCCGAGCCTCTTTTGGATATCATTAAGTTTGTAAGTTACAGTGATGAAATCCCATTTGCGAAGCCATTACCCCGCCGGTGCTTTGAGGAGAAAGAGAAATTTGGGATTTTGGGGAGTGGTATTGGGAGCGGGAAGAATGGGAGGAATCATATTCCACGGTGGTTGCCGGCGATTCCAGTGATTGGTGGAAAGGAGGAGGAAGGAAAGGAATTTGGGTTTGGTGGGAATGGTGGTGATTTTGAGGGGTGTTTGGTTGATGGGAAAATTGGGGTGGAGGAAAAGAAGAGGGAAATGGCTGGGGAATTGCCTGTGAAGAGAGGAAAAGTGAGGTTTAACATGGGTTTAGGAGTGGGGAAGGGAAAAGAGGAGGAATGGGATTTGGTTGTGGATTTGAAGAGGGGGGTTTGTAGGGGAGGGAAAAGGGTTTTATTCCAAATTTGGAATGGGGATGGAGATGATAAAAAAAAAAATTGAAGAGTAAAAGGATATGCTCCTCTTCCAAGAGGCCATCGTGATGAATTTGTATGAATTGTGTATAATGTATTCAAGATTCTTGACAATTGTTTAAAATTGAGGAGGACAAAGGAACATTATTGTAGCCCAAATATTTGGGGCAGAAATTTGGAAAGTTTTGAGCAACAATTATATAATGCCTTACGATGGCATCCATTCAGATAAGTAATAGTAGAGTGGTGTTCTAATATTTACCACTGAGAAGTTGATCTTTAGTTCGATTCTTGTTGGACAGTAGCCTTTCGTATGCATTTTCTTAACTAAATTAATGTAACACATATTTTTCAAATTTCACCTTGTTATAATAAAAAATTTCTAGAATGAACAGTTTTCAATTGTAATAACCAAAATATATAGAATTAACCACAAAGACACTCGATTATGTTCAAGTCTCCTACAGGTAAGAGGGGCTACCCCTACCTAGTTGACTAGCCCCATTTCATTAAAGGCCAATGCAATGGTGCGCCATTACATTTGTCTTGTATGACACCCCATCAGTTAAAAACATTCTAAATTGCTGACATGAGACGCGTGACTAGGTTATAAAGCTAGGATCAGCCTAAAATTCACTATTTTCCGTGTTAGACCTTACTTTTTAACAGTTTAAATAGCAACTTGTATTTTAATTTATGTCCCAAAGTCGTGTACTTGAACTTATTCACTAAAAATCAGCAATCAACCAACTCCATCTCCATTTGTACAATATATTTAGCTGGTGGATCATGGAATGACAAGACAGTTTTGCTACGATTGCTATGCAGTCTGGTATTGTCAAATTAGTCTAGTCCACCCTCCAACAGCCCTAGTACATATTCCCTTTTTGTGGACGAATTCATACAAGCAAGCAGCAAATGACAATAGCAGCAGCAAGAAAGAGCATACGCGAAAATACATTACTCAAGGATGTATCAACACAAAAAACTTGGATTCAAAGGATCCCTCGAGGGTTTCTAAATCGGTAACTATCATGCACCAAACGCAGGATTTAGGACGCAAACAATATCTTTATCTTTGAAACACACTACCTTGTATAGTAGCTTGTTTTAGTCTGTATGTGCAGAAAAGTTCTCTTTGCACCAAATTTTCAGAAATGGCTACTTCTTTACAACACACATATAACACATATTCAAGCATATAACTTCAAAAGCTTGGACACAAATCACCACGTAGCCTCTTCTTTCAATATGTAGTCCACATAGAAAGGTGCTGCTCACTTTCCACAGTTGAACCCACGACATACAGAGAGGACTATGATGAGGATCAAGGCAATCAAAATCCCCAACACGATCAGCTTGATCTTCATATTCTGAAGCCACATTTTTCTGCGGATTTGAGTACCAGCACTTCTGAAGTCTTGTGCCTATTTCAAGCAAAATAGAGAAATACTGTAACATTCTAGTTTCAAATAAGTGCGGATTTAAAACATACCTTGAAGAACTGTGTTAGTTTTACACGCGTATGAACAGAAATATATACATTTAGATAACAAAATTCAAATGATTGAGATACTTAAAGCTCGTCTAATTTTCTCGAGGACAGCAATTTTCACAGGTAAAAGAACATGTCAAGAAATCCAGCTTGGGGCTAAACTTCAATTAATCCATAACAATTATATAATTTATTAAGATGCAAGTAGATCTTGTTAAAACATTCCACTGCATACACTCCGGAAAATAGTATTAGTAGTTTGTTAATCAGAGATTTAATCCCTCAAACAAACATAACCAGAGATACGCAATCAGCATAAGAAATTTAGGTAAGTGCTAACTGGTAGGAAAATGCAACTTATGATTTTACACCTGTTTAAGAATTCTTCATACTGAAACACATGAAACAACTGACCTGATGATGAAGGTTCTCGGTCTTATCCACCAGAAGCTCTATCTTTTCCCCGCGATCTAGAACCTAAAGCACAAGAACAAGATAAGCATTATTGTACAAATACCTCTCAAAGTGACAAAGCATATTAATAACACCAATAAGCACTCAGCAAGCTTACTAGAGCAATCTTCTTATATGCTTGTTTCTTTTTGAATATATTTCGTCTAAGTTTCAATGTCTATCCTAAAAATGCTTTTACTACCTTGCAAAACTGGATCAGCCTGCTTTGGTCTCCTAGGAAGCGAACACATTAGTTATGCTGCTTTATACTATAATTTCACATATCCTAATTCATCTAAATTACATAACAAATCTAATTAAACAAAATTGCCCTTGAGCATGAAAATATAATGGATGCAACCAATACACAAGCAACATCTCAAAGCTTCAAATATAATTTTGCAAGTAAAAAAGGAAAACAGAAACTATCATGGAGGAATCAATCACCCAATGACACTAATGCACAGCGCTAGTGTAACAACCTCGTGAACATATGAACAAAATATAATGAAGAGGAAAAGGCAGCAATTACTTTGAACACAAATATTTAGTCAAAAAATATATATATTAGCTACATGCCACTTTAGATTTCAATGTGGCAAAAACCTAAAATACTAAAGCACACTGTGCTAAGATGGAAAGTGATTTGTGTATATGAACCTTGCACTCGCAGATGCCCATGTTTAATAGATATAAGCCAAAACTTTTGAGTTCCTCAGTGGTTGCCCTTTAGTGGGTGCGGGCAATTTGAACATCCACATGAGAATAAGCTATAGCATGCTCTTACTAACTAGAGTTTTTTACTTCTCATGTCTGCTTCACAATAAAGTTCAAAACAGTTGTGGTATAACTTTCACGTTTTAGACAGCCAAAGTAAAATAAATAAATTCCACATTATATATAGAAAGAATTTATGTGAAATTCCTCAAATAATATGAGGCCACAAAAATATTCCTGATATCAGCTATAAATGCATATTGCACAAATGATTTAATCATGTGTGCTGAACAAACTCACATCCCATTTTGATGCAAACTTATCGCTCATAAGTCTAATACAATATATATTAAAAAAATGAATACCGAGGAATGAGAACAATTACTGAATTAAAGGTGAAATTTTAAGGTCACAATTAGAGAAGTGCATTTGTTTCAAACTATCATTTAGTATGCAAAGTTGAAATCAATAGACCAAAACAACATGTACCTTCTCAATATTCTCCATCATGACACCTTTAACTTCTGAGACCTGGGCCTTCACCTTTGATAGTTTGCTGATCTCCTCAGGATGGTCAACACAATACTGCATATGTTCCTTCAACTTTGATCTGAAGCGCATTCTTTACATCAGTGAATATAGAACCAGATAAATCTGGCCACCGCATTAATGATAATAAACAAACTAGAATACCCAAATTCTTTGTTAAGACTATTAGCGGGAGCTGTAGCACCCTTTCCCCCGCCATATTTTGACACAAAATCATCCTTGATACGCTCTAGAAAAGCCATTGGGACTTGTCTACCGGCTGATTCATCTGCAACCACACAATATGCTGCAAAACCAAATAATCATCAATTCCATATATATCTCAAACCTGCCAACTAAAAAAATCATGAAAATTTGTAATGGAAACTAATAATCTAATATAATAATCATTAAAAAAAAGAAAAAGGAAAAAAACATAGTTAACTAGATAGATTTTGATTTGCTTTCTGGAATTAGAATAATTACGGTAAAATCTTATCCACGTGAAATCAAGTACAATGCAAATAAGAATTTTTTTTACAAACACCCTATTTTTCCTGAGAATGTATTCTCTATATGAAATTACAAGTTCTCCCTCTTTCCAGTCCCAAGGAGTTAGCTCAATGACGGTAAGCCCGGTGATGAAGGTCCTTACCCGGTTGAGTGGTTTGTGTTGTGCGGTATTGCATGCATCCGGTGGTTGGCCTAGTGCACACTGAAATTCCACCGTAATAAAAAAAACTCTCCCTCTTTCATTCCTGCATGCCTGAGAAAACTTTTCCCTTCGGCTCTATCCCTAAGTGATCCTTATTCTATTACCTAAAATATAGAAAATGAATGTTAAGATTTAAATCTATACCAAAAATAACATTTGTGTGCTTAATATTGGTAAGGGTCTATGTTGTGTTACAAAATACTACCTGTTGCATTCATAACCAACAAGGATTTCTTCACCACAAAGAAAAAAGCAGCTTCCTAGCGTGTTCGAGTATCTTTTTCTTCGTTGTTATTAAAAAAACAACATATATGCATATATTTATATTTATCAAAAAAAATTATTTTTCCCCTAGAGAGGAGCTCTTACTTGCATTTACTGAGAAGGCTAGCTAACATAGAGGTGAATATACCCTGGTTGTGATGATTATCATTTAAGATCCATATCACTAGCAGACACTTTATTATGAAATGATAATATTAGAAAATTTCAACATAAGTGACAGGTGGCTATGCCGTAATCTTGGGGTTTAAATGGAACTAGCAATCCTACAAATATCCCCACACCAAACTTTATATATATGCATATAAGCACTATTCAAGCTGCCCAACAGATGACATCAGGGGGTCTCATATGTGAACATGCATAACCAATATATGTACATTAACATGTCATCATTCTTTCCTTCATCCATCAAATGTAATAACATATTGTAATTAGTATCAAACTGGCACCTCATTAAACCATCTTTTTGCTTAAACAAAAGCAAGAAGCCATATTAAACACTCTCTTTCATGAGAGCGGTCAATTCAAGCCTCCATTGAGGCATCATTTGATCTAGCCTCAAAGGAGGCACTACCTCATAGCCACTAACAGCCTTGTTTTCATACAAAGTTAGAGGTAAGGTTCTATAAGCCCCTAAACATACTACAATAACCTATTAAAAAAATAAAATATCATCAATCTTTTACAACTTTTTCCATATTTCTGGTATTCCAATAGAATTTATAACTTTTATTCAAATATGATATTTCATTACTCGATATATCATGGTATACTAAAGTAAATCAATTCATACTAACAAAAATGTTGAAATATTATATTACCTTTGTCCTAGGATAAATGTTCTCTATTAAGTTTTATGATCAAATTAACCATTTTTGATTAATAATTAAATAATAAGCTTATATATTTTTATTTTCAAAATTGTAAGAATATTTAGATTGGTACTAAATTATATGTAGTTTATTATGATCATCATTTCTCTGCATATATCTACAACAATAAGATTTTTTTATTTTAAAATTGTCAATTTGACCATAAAAATCAACAGAAGACATTATCATGGGAGTTGGGATGAAGGTAATAACTATTAGGTTGGGTACCAAAATCAAAAATCTAGATTATAATTATTTATTTTTTTATTAATAATTTTATCCCAAGGGGATTGGAGCTCACAACCTTAAAATTATTCCTCAAATTATAATTATCTAATTCTCGAACCCAATCCTACTACCCCAAATTAGTTGTCTTCATTTGACTTTCAAGTTAAAGAAAATAATAAAACTAAGGCAATTAGCTAAACATAATTATTTATTTCATCTTTTATTAGACCCAATCTATAGTCTATCTTCTTCTTTTTTCCCAAAACAAGACTATAATGGTAAAAATAGATCAAGTTAAAAAAACTAAGGTGAAAAGGTTTAGGGACATCCAAAAAAGGAAAGGGGCCGAGATAATTGGACAAAGGGTGGTAATTCTCTACTCTTTTCTTGATACGTACTCCTTTTGTACGGTTTTAGTTGTCCTTCTTTCTATACTGGGATGTCCAAAAACCTTGTCCACTTAGTTTTTAACTTACTTAAAAATTTCTCACTTCATCGTTTTGAACTAAAAGGGACCTAAAGTGGGGTTTACTAAAGGCTTGTATAAACTTGTACATTATTCTCAACATTTCCTACAACATTCTCGATATTTTCTTAAAATACGTGAAAGTCAAATGAAAAAATATATAAGTCGAACAAAAGTAGTACAATACTTTCATACTCTTCATTAATCAACATCAAACTGCGAATCAGGGATTCAATTGCAAAGACCAATTAACTTGAATTCAATTTAATTCTTGATAATCGAATTCAAAACCATAATTGGCCAGCATTGCACCAAATTCTACACATTATCAATCCTGTCACCATCTATACAACTATATCTTCATAGTTAATTTTCACTCTTGATAAGTTCCTAAGTCAGCTAAGAAAGGAGATTAGTTCAACTATAAAAACATAATTCTACTCAAAAACTCAAATTATACTGTCTCATAGCCCTTGAAGTGCAAGGAGTAATGTGCTAGTGGTGTGAATGCCTGTTTGGTTCCACGTGCCAAAAAAAAGGTGAATTGCTATTACATTTCGTAGCACTGACGTCTACTACAGTTCAGTTTCGAAATGTGTACACCTGCTTGGTAAATTAATGTTTTAGTGCTTGAAACCAACCATCCATACATCTAAACCACAACATATACACTAGAACATCCCAATTAAAACAGTAAAAGTGGAAAAATCAAGAGTGATAAAATAATCAATCAAATTTCCCTTAATACATTTTCTCAAAAATAAGTGCAGTGGTATTCAAACTATCAGTGCATTCAAATTGAGAGCAAACCCTCCAAAAAGTCAAAAATAAAACAGATAACTACAAAATCAATCATTGGAAAAAACAGTGAACCAAGCTTTCCACTATTAGATTCAATCCCACTTTTAATGAAAGTTATGAAATCATCACTTGGGTCCTGAAATCATTTATCCATTGAAGTTATGTAATAGCAAATGATTATGTCCAGTGAACTGTAAAAACTTTACTACATTTTCTTGATACTATACCCAGCCATACCAAAAAAGTACCACCATATGCAAGCTTGAACAACCCATCAAAATCGTCCAACAACAAAAAAAAAGCAGATCGCTCAGATAAAATAAAAAAAAACGAAACAAAAGCTAAGCATCAGTCTCTGATTCAGCTCCACTTTCGTTTCCCCAGCTTCTCAGCAACCAAATAGATGGCTACATTGAAGCCACATTAAATCATCAAACAAGCTGGAATATGAAACTAAACACAGTCAACCGAGATTCAATTAGTACATTTTTTTAGTAGCAAATCGAAGTCATACTCAAATTACACCTCAGGAAACCATACATAACCAAAACAGATTGCTAAAATCCACTTTGTACTATTAACTTTTCCAATAAAGTAAATAACTACATACCCAATTCTGAGCTCTTTCGGTCGTTCCCTCCCTTTTTTCTCAGTACCCAAAAAAAATATAGCAAATATATATACAGAAAGAAGCGAAAAAAGAAAGGACATACTAAAACCATTATCGACCAGGTAATTGAAGGTGTGCCCATCACAGTTGTAGGTAAACTTGTTATTAGAAGAGGGAAGCTTCTGGAGGCACTGAAACGCTATGGAATTGAAATTGCCACTGAATTCTGTGTATTCCGACAGAATTTCAGTTCCTCGAGCGACGAATGCGTATATCAGAGACTTCTGCCCCATTTTTTAATATCTGTCTCGAAGGATGTTTTCGCCGATCTCAGATTTTGTCAAATAACAGAGACGGTACTCTCTCTCTTCCCTTTTCTTTTCTTTTCCTGCTTTTCCAAAGAGAGTATGTGAGGAGAGAGAAAGTGAACAAAAAGAGTGAAATGTTTAAATGAAAGGATTTCAAAATGGGGTATTTGCTAATTTCCCTAGCTTAAACCCACGAGTATTTTCCTTCCTTTTTTTTTCCCTTCTCTCTTTCCCTACGAAAATATAGGAGTATTTATCTTAATACATTTTTTGAAGGTTTATCCCAAGCAAATTATTATAGAAAATTATATATTTTATGATTTTATATATTTGGATAATTATTTTTAACATTTTAATGATATATTCTCTTGCAAAAATTCCTTCTCGAATTAGGATTACGACATATATTAATACAAAAAAATTTAAATTAAATAAGATTTTAAAATTAACTCATTATATTAAATCAAAAGAAAAATAAAAATTAGAAACATGTGTATAGTTTTATGGTGCACTTGTGTAGGGAATTGCTATTTTTATAAATTCTCTCTCATATAAATAGTAAATAAAACCATACTTATGTGTGAAAAGAAACTCGTATAATTATCATTTTTGTTTGTGAAAATATTAATTGTCTAGTGCTATATTTGTTTACAAAAAATATATTTAAAATTAGATTATTTGTATTAATTTAATACTATTTTGGATTATTTTATCCTATGATGAGGGATTAAATAGTCCTATGGACTATTTTTTTTTATCATTTCTAAAGCTATTTATGTGGGATTATATAATTCCATAAAAAATTTAAGATTAATAGTCTCCCTCATTTTAAGCTATTAAATGGCTTTATAGAACTATTAGTCTAACATTAAAGAATTAATAATACCTCATCAAATGATTAAATAATATTAAATTAACGTAAATAGTCCAATCTCAAATATATTTTTTGCAAATAAACATAATCTAGAAATATAATAATGATTAGACACTAAAACTTGGAAAGTAAAAAATAATTTAATAGAAAAATATATATTTTTACATTTCAAATATGTTTTGGGTGATTCCACAAAAAGTTCTTTTTATGAATTTTTGAATGTCAATTAACAACATTTTGAAATTCATATAAATTGATATAATTATAAATGTAATTTTTATAAATTTTGCTGTGTTTCAAAATAATTTGAAAAATTCAAAATATAACCTCTCTCTTTTTTACGGATGGATTATAATAAATGCCTACAAAAAAATCATGAATTTTGGGACAATTAAAAAACCCAAATGTTATTTATGGTCTTAATTTTAATATTTAAAGCTTCTCATTCAATTATTAATATGGGCCAATATTCTGCATTTTTATTCTAGTGAGACTAATGATACTTTTGACCCGAGAGGGGCCCACAACTAAACAAGAAAGCCTGATATTTTAAGTTGTACACAAAGCCATAGACTGACCACCTAAGTATTTTAATTAAATTAATTCCTTAAATTAGTTCACCAATTAACTAATTATTAAGGCAAAGGCAAATGTTAATTGTCAACAAATATTATTGGTACTATCGAAAACGAAAAGACATCTGAATATTGGGGACATCGATTTACTAAGAATTTTAAAAACGAATATGCTAATTTATCCCCACAATACAATATGTTCTCTAGAAAAAATACTAGGTATACATAGTGGAGTCTTAAATTGTGGAATATATTATGGACTAGTTAAGTGTTTCGTGACAAGTAAAAGTTTATTTTTAAAATAAAATTAATTTTAATTTTTTAGTTATTTTATATATGATGATTATAAGATATTTTAAAAAAATTTAAAATTAATTTATTATTATTATTATTAGAATGATTATAAACGTTAATCAACTAAATATTTATCGAAGACTCATAATTGAGTGTTAGTAATTTATTTATTTATTTTTTATTTAATTTTTATATAGTTTTTAAATTTAATATTTAGTTTTATATTCAATCTTTTGAATTTACATATAATTTTTTAGAGTTCAAAAATGAGTAGAACCTAAAAACCTAAACTTGGTATTTAACGAGATCAATATAAAATAAAAATTTTATAAAATAATAAGAGAATTTTTTTTAAATATAACTGATAACTAAAGTTTAATCATTAACATATTTTGTAGTACATACATACATACATACATACATATTAATTATTATTTTCTCATTATATTTTTTTCTATATTTTAGATATATAATTTATTTTTTAAATAAAATTGTTGTAGAATAATAAGTTACTTACCTATTATGCCTTTTAGTTTTAAAAATTAACTAAATTTTATTCACTAATATATAAGTCATAATTATTTTTAATACTAATTAACTAAATATGTCCTATTAGAAATAAAATTAATAATTAAAGTTTAAACAGTAATATATTTTATAATATATAATATTTTTTAATATTAATTATTATGTAATCTTTATATATTTTCCCCTATATTTTCAATATTTAGTTATTTATGGTCCAAAGTTAAGCGAAGTAAAATCCTAAACATGTTTTTAAAATTCAAATTTATTGTATAACTAAGTAGGAGTGCACAATGGTCGATTTTATCGGTTTTGAATCTAAAAAATAATCAAACCATTTAAAATTGTTATAAAAAAATTAAAACTAAAATCATCCAAAATTTTATTCTGTAGTCGGCCTATTCGATTATCGATTAATTCAATCGTTTTATTCGATTATAAAATTAAAATGTTGTATTGCTAATAGATTTTTAACTGCATAGAGTCAAATTGTGTAGGAACTGAAGCAGCTGGGATTTACTGGTTCCATAAAATGACACGGATTGTAAATGGAAGAGAATAAAGACCTTCACGGTAATTGACCACCAATAACTATAAGTATCTACTCCACTTTTGACTTTAGTGGTCAAGGTTCAATTGATCTTGAATTTTTTTGCTTTGGAATTTGCTTTATTAATTTAAAAAAATAAATTTGCTTATGAATTTTCTTTATGCCTTTAAGAGTAAAAAGGGTAATTTCAAGTGTTGAGGACTTGATTCCCTTCGGTTATCATCCTTCTCCTGCAGGCTGCAGTCAAGTATAACTCTAAAATTGTATCATTGTCAAATTATAAAGTAAGCTAATAAAGTAATTTATTTATATTTTATAATATTTAAATATATAATTATATAAAATAAATAATTATTAGTAAAGTATACAAATTATATAATTATATTATTTGGTTTCGGTTCATTTTTTTTTTTTTGAAAATCGAAACCGATAGGCCAAATTTTGATTTTTTGTTTTTAAAACTTTTAGGTTCATTGTAATTTTTTATTTGATTTATTGTCGTTGGATTCTGTCCGGCCGATTTTTTTATTATTTTCGGTTTAGTGTGCACTCCTATAACTAAGCAGTTAAAAGACTTTTTAATAAAATAAAATTGTTATAAAATAATAAGCTAACATTAAAGTATATAAGACCATAAAAAGAATTTTAGTTTTACAACACTAACTATTAATTATTTTTTATACTTAATTTCATAACTTAACTTACTAATTGCATATAATGTGATTTGATTTTATTGTTTTATAATTTATTATTAAATCTTATGATATTATTCCACCATCATATTCAGTTGGAGTTGGAAAATAATTACATGAATCAACCCAAATTACCATGGAGCATGTATAAGAAAAAGAGCCCTATAAAACTGAATTGTATTGTAGCTGTTTTGATTGCTTTAAAATAAATAAAATAAAATTAATGAGATTTTAAAAAGTGTTTTAATTATAATTAAATTTTATACCTATGTCAAAGACTAAAAACAAAGATCAAAAACTAAATTTTATCTTATATATGTATATAAATATAGACTAGGGCCTAGGGGGGCGGGGGATGAAATTCTCTAATAATTCCAGGGAAAAGGTCTATTACCATAATAATAGGACAAATTTACCCTGTCCCATGATCTCAACTTTTTTTTTTTTTTTTGAATCGATGAAATTTATTTAAAAGAGGAATATACATACCCATTCCGTTTCATAACGAAAGTCTAATTTGTTAAATTTATTAATATTAAAAATATATCTATAAAATAATAAGTCGATAGTATAATAATAATTACATGATAATAAAATTATAATGTCAATAAGAAGTGTAGTATTTTTAAAAAAAATAAAAATAAAAATTGTAAGCCTCTTTTTTTGGAAGTATTTCACTCTGGACAAGGAAAAGTTATTCGGTGTTTCTGGAGCATCACGTGACAACCTTGAGCACCGAATAATTTTTCCTAGATGAGTTATCTAAGCAAAACGCCGCAAATGGCACTCCTGCAAATATATTGACATTCAACATGAAAAATCCACGGCACAAGTATATATTAGTGAGTATTTCACTGATAAAATTTAAGAGGCACTCTTAATTGCCAGTATTTTTAAAATCAACCTTCTCAAGCCAACTAATTAGTCATAACAATTAGTCAATTACTAGTTAAGACTACACAGATTGCGAATCGATCCCAACTAGTTGCATTTATACCATGATTTCCACAAAATTTGAAGGGATATCTACCTCATCCACCAACACCAAGTTAAACAAATAATGAGAAGGAAAAGAAGCTGTATTAACTGCAGACCAATGGATAAGAATTCTCCACAAGTGTAGTAAGAGTTCACTGATGTCTCAGGCTGACCAACTCAATGTCAAAAATGACAGTCCCCAATGTAGAGCCTTCTCCATTAGCTAGGCGCGTCGGATTGAAAATGGTGGTGAACAACCTTTGCCTATCGAAAAACTGCAAAGAGCCAGAGAGCAGAATGAATTGAAACATATCTAAGCAAGAATCTGAAGGCCATTACCATTGGCATGTATGTTTTCTTTCTATGTCTCTTAAAAATATATCATGGCTAACCAGTTAAGAATATAGTCCTACTATAAGCCATAATGTTTTCAAAATGATGAAGAAAACTTAACATTGATTTATAACAATCAATGAACTTTCTCTCTTGCAAGGTTGGTGTTTCTTCTTGTTTGAACATGCTAAAGGAGTTGCTCTTGTATAATACATCAGAGGGGTAAAAATTAAAATTAAGAGTACTTACATTAGGTGGTAAAGGTTCTTGAGACATGTTTTGATACCCTTGGGATGGTGGAATGATTACCCTACGAATACTGCCCACTTTCATTGATCTAACTGCTGCTTCAATCCCTGATATGACCTGGAATCATTAATACATCAATGTTAATCATATTCTGTTCGATTCATCAACTATATGATGCAGTTTGAATTGGTGCCATCTTGGGATCCTACCAATCAAGTCATATGCTCAAGTCGGTCCATTTAGAGCTATATAGGTTGCTATGCTGTTGGTTCTCAGTTCATATACTCTTTTTTTTTCATAAATACTTTTATGGTCTAGGTGTAGAGTCATAGTTCATCATGGCTCTTGTAATACTACTGTATGGGTTAATAGGTCAACTATTGAAGGGTTTATAATTCCTCAAGAGGCAGCCTATGTGAACTGAGGATAATTCCTAGATCTTCTTCTCATTTTTTTTCTGCAATAAATACATGTGAACATATCTACAATCAAAGGTCTAGATCCTAAAGGAAGTGATGACTTTCCAAATGAGCTTGCCCGAACGACAAGTGTTATGGTTGTTAATTATTGAGAAACTCAAAATACCCGAGAGATATGACCAGCATCTGAAAAGTCCAAACTCTTCTATCCAAAGAAAAGAGTGTCATATATATATTTCAAAGTAGGAAGTTTCATGACTTCATCAAGTAGATTTGCGAACTATACGCAGCATATGAGCATCGAATGTAAGAACGAGTTAATCAGATAACTTCTTTAAGTCTTACTTTGCCAGACCCAAGGATGAAGTAGAAAGGAATTGGTTCTCCAGTTTCATCTTTGTGATCATATGTTGAATCAAAGCGCCATCCTTGCTTTGCTGCCAACCTTCCATAATAATGAATTGCAACCTTGAATCAAATTGGAAAAATACATGAATCGATAGCACAGATATATTCAGTATTCTTGTCTCTTGAGTAAATGGTCAGAAGTTAGTACGGTAATGTAAATGGTCAGAATATAGCTCAGGCCTCAGGCATATTCAGTCATTTCACTTTTTGAGTTCTATCTAGACTCATCTTTGCCGAAAAGTTAGCATGTTCATTTCAGGAGATGAAATTATGTAGTACGCCTCTATCACATCTTGTTGTGAGTCACTAGGGTAACAATAATCACATAATTTGCAAAATTTGCAAATGAGACTCTTTTTGTTGATCAGAACACCAATTATTTTTCACTCAAAAACAAAACATAGAAAACCATACTAACTTGATTCGGAGATAGTTCAAATAATTAGTTCTGTAAACCATATCTAAATACCCATGCATAACCTGCATGGCTGCACTAAACTAATTCTGGTAATTAGTAAGCAGTTCCTCAAATTTCCAAACATAGCAATTCTGTTGACAAGTTTTAATCTTTCTAGGCTACTAATTAATTTTAGGTATCACAACATAAATTGGAACACATCATTTTCAAACTATCTAATGCCATACTTTACATCTACTCATTCTCTTCCACAAAAAGAGTCTCATTTGCGAATTTTTTTTTTCTGCAAACATAATCATCTATGCTAATGATATGTAAGTAACAGGTAGACGAAGCCAAGTTGGAGATGGCAAATCTCTTATAAAAGTTTGAAGATAATTTTCGTGCCTCTAATTTATTATTATTAGCCAATAAATAGCCAAAATTACAAGAGAATATCTCTCCTACAAATATGGAAGTTGGAAACAAAGATATCTAACAAATATCAAAGACCAATTCAAACTGCCAACAAACAATCTGATTATTTGCAACGGAGGGGGAATAAGTAACAAACTACAAAACTCTACACATTTACACCAATAGATAAGCATATACAAAGTCATTAACTAAAATCTATACGCAGTTACTCTGTAAATCTGCATGAACGTTACAGTGTATACATATATATAGAGAATGAACCTTATCGCCGTCGACGGGAACTTCACCGTCACCAACGCGAAGATCCAAAGCCTTAACTCCGGCGGAATTTTGGAGCTCGAAGAAATCTGAAATTTTGGTGGGTTTTGCCCAGCAAGCGGAATTGGAGAAAATCAGTACAGAAATTGTTATGGATATTGAGGACAGAGAAAAAGCTCTTCTGGTCGATGATGGTTGAGGGGAAGGGGTTGCATAGATCTGTTTGGATGTAGTTTTCTGTAGAGAGATGATCAGACGGGGAGGAACATGGAGAGATGAAGGTGACGCGACGCACTGAATCATCGTTATCCTTGTTCTGCGTTTGGCATGCACACTGGCCACAAGCAAGTTATTTCCACAATAATTTTTAATTACATATAAAAATATTAAAAATTATTATAGAATATCAATTTTTTAAAAATAATATCCGTAAAATTCTTTTTTCTCATAATTAAAATTATTTTATATTATTAAAATAAATGAACAGTATACTTTCTATGCCTGGAGTGATAGAGGTGCACTACATAATTTCATCTCCCGAAATGAACATGCTAACTTTTCGGCAAAGGTGAGTCTAGATATAGGGGACAAAAAGATTAATTTTCCGCATAATTTTAGAACAAATCATAAACTAATTGGTATTATACGTAAGAATAATGACATAAGGAAATAAATGTGTAGATAAACTTGCTAACAATGTTCTCAGACTCGGACCGGTGATCGAACCGAAAAAGTTACCGGGCGGACGGGTCACTGGTCCAACCAGTGGTCGGACCGTTATTGAACCGGTGACGTCATTAATATGTAATAAATAATAAATAATTAAATATATTAATTATTATTATATATTATATATAATATTTAGTAAATATGTAAAATTAATCAATTTATCAACACATAAAAAAAAATTTAAACCTATTTATATAATGTTTACTTCATGCAATTCAAATAAATACTAAATTTATATAAAAAAAAGATATTAAATCATGATCATAACACAAAATTCAAGACTCAAGAGTGATAAAATCAAATACAAATGAACAAAAACATCTCTAGGATATATTCAATCAAATTCGGTAAAAAAATAAATCTATTTGTACAATATTTATTTTATATAATTCAAATAAATACTAAATCTATATGAAAAGAAATATATTAAATCATGATCATAACTCAAAATTCAATCAATGATATATTTAATTAAGTTTAAATGTTTAAATTTTTAAATAAAAAAAAAATTAAAAAAAAAAAAAAAAGGAGGTAGGGAACCGGTAAAACCGGTGAACCGGTCACCGGGTCACCGGTTCGACCGGTCCGACCGCCGGTTCACCGGTTTTGACCGGTTATTGACCAAAAACGGTTTTTGAGTTTGGACCGGACCGGAAAGTGAACCGGTTCCGGTCGAACCGCGGTCCGACCGCCGGTCCGGTCCGATTTTCAAAACCTTGCTTGCTAATATAAGATATTTATCAAATTTTGATGTTAATTATTTTATGGAGTCACCACAAGATCTCCTTATTTAATTAAACTAGCCATTTATTCGTGTAAGGCGCGATGGGTATCTTAAAATTAATATAATTTTAATTTTGTATTATATTTAATATATAATCATTTATTATTTAAGTATGATTAATAGATATATTAATTTTTATTTTATCATTTGTGTATATTTAATACTTATAATATATATACATCAAAACCAACCGTACTTTATATAATAATTTTTGACATAGGTAATTTAATGCAGCCAAAAAAATTTTATTGCAATTTTAAAAGGCCTACCAAAACAATAATGGTTTAAGAAAAAAAAAAACTCATTTCCATCTTAGCGAATGATTAGTTAAGAAATGATACACTAGTAATAATCCAAAAAAAAAAAAAACAAATTACAAATGCTAACACCTTTTCGAAAATAGAAAGGTTAAATACACTTTTATTCTTCGAAATATCATCCAATTTACACAAATGACCAATCAAAACTAATAATAATAGTCCTCAAGTACATTTAAGTAAATCACATTAAACTTTTTACATTTTTCAATGGTTTTTTGGACAAAAAAGTGACGTGTCCAGCCATAAACTCAGGGTATACGATTTGACTGTATTAAAAATAAATTAACTCTATTTTCCTATATAAATGCCTTTTAAATCAATATTTTATCATTTTGCTCCTTTTTTTTAATTTTCATTCCTTCTCCCTCTAATGTGTGTATGTTATAAGGGGGGAAAATAAGAAAAATAAATTCAAAATAAAAATAAATTCACCATAAATTAAAAAATCCTTAACAAGAAAAACAAAAAAGACTTGCAACTAAGAAATAAAAAAATAAAAAGGAGATTTCCTTAAATAATGATTGATCAGAAAATAAGAAAGTAAGCAAGGAGATTGCTTATAGTATTTTACCCTCCCATTAGCAATGTTGAACAACAAAATCCCCACCCACATGCTATTCTTCGATGATTTTGTTGATGTACCAAAAGTTGAAATCAAAAAGTTCCGTTAAACATGGTTGGTGCCTAATGAAAGTGAAAATTGAAATTCAACTACACATGCTTTGGACCATAGATTCTAATTTAACTCATTATCTTACTCACCATTTCCCCCTAAAACCCTAATTTCCAATTCTTCCCAAACACCAGAAACCCTAAATTTCCCTTTTCGCACCTAAAAAAAATGGAGAATGAATATCAACCCAGATTGAAAACTCTAGTCATATATGAATCCCCACACACCTTCTGCGCCATGGCCATCTCTTCCGCACCTCACCACCGGATTGCCTTCAGTAGTTTTATCAAGGAACTTATTAACCGGGTCGACGTCGTTTCGTAACCGCTCTTTCGAACACTTTTACCTTCCTATTAAAGTCATGTTCCACCCTAACGCCTTCTCCTCCGCATTCCTCTAACGTCCTCTCATCCCCTTGTAACTTCCTCTATCTCTAAGAAGTTTGAGACACCTCTATTGAGGCCCTAACTTTCCTTAACAATTATAAAACCATCGAAGTTTGCGCTCTTCTTACCTTGTTAGATTGGAATGAGGTTGAGCTACAGCAAATCGAAACTTCTAGTATTGACACCACTTATACAATTTGGAATGTGGAAAAAGGAATTGCAGAAATACAATTGATTGCTCATGATAAGAAAGTTTATGATAGTACCTAGGGCGAAGCTAGAACTTTTTTGTTAGTACTTGCATTTATGTTATTCCCTATTTGATTTGATGATGAGCGTAATATAATGTATATTTATAAAAACAAGTAAATTTTATAAAATTATTATGAGATTTTTATGTAAAGGGGCTTAGTTAGGAATTTAATTTGTTAGGTAGATTCATAATCGTAAAATATAGTCATGTATTCTTTGTAATAGCTGAAACTGTTTCGTTGAGTAAAAGCTGATATCATTGAGTAAAGTGTCAGATTGTAGAGCCATATCGCAAAGCCACTGAGAATCATAAAATTAATATTGTTGAGTAAGGATACTCAATAATCTGAGACCAATTCTACGATTCTTCACTAAAAGCTAGATTGAATAAATTCTCAGAGTGCAGAAGTCTGACAAGATAGTGGCAGGTATATGACAAGAGTCATATAGCCTTAACTCACACAATTCAAAGATGATATTTAAATGAGGTAGCGATAAGGATGAAAAGACAACGCAACTTTTACAATAACTAGCTTTGCAAGGACAATGACACGCGCTTCTGCTACTGTACAAAATATTGTACTATTGAAAGCAACAATTTGTATTCCAACAGATAATATTTTTAAGTCAAAAGAATTATTCATTGACAAGTACCCCAGACGATTTGGAGTAATGATAAAAATTCAACAGAACAAATTTAAGGAGTGATTATAAAATAATAACTACAACATCATTAAACACTAAATGTTCTTCACAAATCAAGCACCTTAAAGTGCAAATGTTCAAAGTGCTCCACCCTACAATAAAAAAATTTATTACTCGTTGCTAATAAAGACACAAAATCAAAAATAATCGAAAAATTGACCGCACCAAACAGAGCCGTTAATAAACCAAACCAAAAATCATAAAACCGAAAAATTAAAACTTATAAAACTGAAAAACCGAAACTAAATTGGTTGATTTCGGTTTGGTTTATTCAAAAATCAAAATTGACCGAATCCCTTAATATTATAATATAATTTATATACTTTTCTAATAATTATTTATTTTATATAATTATATATTTATTATATGCCTTTTTGTGATGGATTTGCATAACATAGAGAGTATATATTAGCAGTTGTTTACCCAATTCTCTGTTATCCAATAATACCTTACTTTAAAATTTGGTGACATACCAACTTTATTTTTTATTCTTAAGTTTTAATAATCGACTAAACCGATTAAACCGAATAATTTAACCAATAACCAAATAAATCGATAATAGATTACGGAGTAAAAATTTGGGTGATTTTGATTTTTAATTTGTTATAACTGATTTAAATGGTTTGATTATTTTTTTACCTATCAAATCGACCATGCATTGTGCACCCTTAGCTGCTAATACTTTTGAAAAGAAACTAAAGATCACTTAGCAGCACCTTAAACAACCATTCTGATGGGTCTCTAACTTTTATTGTATTTACTTTGATGATAAAAAATTAAGTAAATAGGATTAATTAGAAATAGAATCATCTTCATAGGTTAATATTATATTATTATCTTATCTACTTTAACCAAAAATATTTTTTAAACTTATTAAATCAATATTTTATTAACCTTGATAATTTAATATCAAGTGTTATAAATATTTATTCATAAAATAACATTTCTTAAGATAAGGAGATATCATATTATTTCCAAAATATTATATATTAATATTATTTTTAAAAACCACATGAAGCTTGGAAAAACAAAATAATATTTTAAAGCTTTTTATCCGAAAATTTGGGATTGCTTGGATTTATTACTCCATCGGAAAGTGATGGAAAGTACTAACAAAATTATTTAAGCTACATGGTCATTTTATGAAGTAACAAGCAAAAAGTCAAAGCTCCATCCCAAAATTATGTCATCCGAAAAAGCTTGCTATTTTACATTTAATGCATACATGCATGTGTTGGAAAGTAGAAATGAATGAGTTGTAAAATGCAAAAGGAAGTTGAAAATTTGTCCCATCCGTGGGCATCAAAAATTGATTTCTCTCTCTTCCTAATTGGTCCATGCAAATTAACTTTGTTGGGAGTATAAAAGGTAGGGAATTAAGCCGAAAATTTTCGAACCTGTGAAAAATAAGATGGAAGAAAAACACACGCCAAAGAAAAAAAAATAATCACACGCACAAGACAATATTTATGTGGTTCGGCAATTTGCCTACTCCACGGAGTTGCAGGAATTTTTACTATTATCAGAAAACGACAATACAGTCTCTTGTTTCAAAAACACAACTTACTGAAACCCTAATCACAAAACTCATTTTGTACATCATGGGCACACTAATTTTCAATGGGCTACAAAACAGGCCAAAAAAATATTCTCGGGGGCGTTGCCCCCGAACCCACGGACTAAGCCTAAGAAAACATCCCATTAAAAATCCATGCAACATTTTTCGGGCCGGGTCGAAATATAACTAGACTCCACAAAAGCCCAACAATTGCTAGCATGAAAATTTCTTTCATCTCGCCTAATTGGTCAACCTAAACTAAATGTGTGCCGGAGCCTTTTAGTGTGTATGACCGAATGAATTTCTCTCTCCTCATGATTCGCCTGAATTTTTAATACTGAGTATTTAGTTGGACAGTTCGAACGAATTGATTAAATCTACGTGAATTCTTTTAAATTAATTCGGGCCCTCGAATTTTTAGCAACAGTGCTTATCCGTGGATTTAAGCTCAATAAACAAAAATTACCATTTTGTCCTAAATTTCAAAATTTTATAAATAGGAAGTTCCTCTTTCGTTTTCATTCACCAATTTACAAAGAAAAAAAGTTTACTCTCCTTGCATACATTTTCTCTCTATCAGCTTTCAAATTTCTCTTCTACTTAACCTTTACCCCCATTTATATCTCTTTTTGTGCCTTTAGGGATGACATTTTTAATTTCAACTTTTTGTACTGTAAGCCTTTTTTTTCTTTTTTTTTATTTTCTAAGTTTATGTTTCTAGTCTCTTTTTAATATTGTTTTCATTAGTTTGCCTCTTCAGTTTTTAAAATCCCTTGTATTTGACCTACATTTTATAAATAAAATATAATCAATGTGATCTATATATAGTTAAACCATATAAAACATGTCTTTCCGATCACACATAAGCAATCTAACCAAAGTTATTATTGAAAATAGTTGTAGGGTCATTTTTACTTACTTAAATATACTTGATGTGATTTATACAGTCAAACCGTATAAAACGTGTTTTTTCGATCACACGAGCAATTCAGCCAAAGTTATTGTTGAAAATAGTTATGGGGTCACTTTTATTTACTTAAATGTATTTGAAGGCTGCTATTATTAATTTTGATAGCTAAATTGCTTGTGTAAGGTGGCTGTTTTCAAAATCATTCTTTGTGTCTTTGAACTTTATCTCTATATATTCCTATCGGCTAAAGTTTAAAGGGTAAAGGAATTAAGAAAAACAATAGTGCTTACAGAGAAAAGTTTTTTAGCAAATTACTCTTGCCTTGCTCATAATTTCTTATTACTGAAAATTCATAATTATATCATGTAATCATATTCATTCTTGTTAAAACTCTTATACAAGCCTAGATTAGTTTGTGTTTGATCTAGTGGTGGATAGGTTTGTACATAGGAAGCTCTAAAGTTGTAGTGGTGCAAATAGTTGCAATTGTGCAAAGGGAGCAGTGGTGTCTAATAGTGTTTAAAGTTTATTTATACTAGGAGTTTTGTAATGATTTGAATAATTTATTAATAAAAGAGTCTCTAATACCAGTTGGTATTGAAAAGTGGATTAGGCCACTAGAATAGAGGTTATGGGTCGAACCACATAAAAATCTTGGTGTGTTTGTGTTTTGCTAATTATCTTATTTATCTTGCTTAATTCTGTGTTTGAACACTATCCATACATCTGCATACACTGCATTGTTAAATCTGAAGTAATATAAAAAAGGTTCTACTTAACAGTTTAATTCAGACATCAAAGCAAACATGTCCTACCTGTCTGATTCTTAGTAATAGTTTAATAAAGACACAAAAACAGATAAGTCCTACCTGTCTGGATTACTTCTGTAGAAGAAAAAAAAAATTAATTGGTCATTGTTAATCAATTCAGTCAAATACACCTATTTTTAATTTGGTATCAGAGCTAGGCTCTACAAATTCTATAAATCCTATAAATAGGAAGCTTCTCTTTCATTTTCATTCACCAATTTACAAAGAAAGAAAGCTTACTCTCCTTGCCTACATTTTCTCTCTATCAGCTTTCATATTTCTTTTCTCCTTAAAAGTTATTATCTTCATTTGAAGAGAAAAATTGGTCAAAGTATTTAAGATAAATTATTATGTTATATTTGATTATCTCATACTTGTTTACATATATAGATATATAAATATAAATTGTTATACACATTTATATATATCTATATTTCTTCTATTATATCATATTAAAGGTTTGAGCTTAGATACTGACAGGGTGATAATATTCCTCCTAAACGAGGGACTTATTAATCGAGATTTTAGAAAACCTTTTATTGATATAGTGATTGTGACGCCCCCAAATTCGGGCATATATATAGCCCAAAATTGAGTCGTCAAAATATAGAACAATTATTATAATATAGTACAACGTACAATAATACAGTGCTCACTAATATACAACTAAGTATTCATTATAATTGTCATACTATTTTACAACATATGAAGACTACTACATCTATTACTCGGACCTTTACTCCATTCTTTCCCTCCTAAACCCAACTACTTTATCATCTTATGTTGAAGAACAATAGAACAAAAAGAAAATGGTAAGCTCAAATAGCCTAGAAAAGAATATAAATAATTAATATAATGATGAATAAATTATCAATAGTCTTCAATAATGACGAGTTCTTGATAGAATATAATAAACAACAAATTTTAGATCAACAACTGTAGCGGAATTATAGAATATAATAAACAATAAGTCTTCAATATATATTTGTAGCGGAATAAACAATCCATTAGAAGAATCATACAGAATATGATGTTTACTAACTTCTTTTTTTATAGAAAAATTATCAACTTTTATTATCTGAAACACCACTAGTCATGATTATGCCAAACAACGGTTCTTTTTTACTCCAGATCAAAGAGAACTTTCACTGTGTGTTCTAAAAGACACTCAACAGTTATATCGTCTTTGCCCTAGGCCAAAGACATTCACCAATCATATCATCTATGCCCTAGGCCACATATATTCATTAATTATATTATCTTTGCACCCAGGCAAAAGATATTCACAACGACTTGATTCTTGATGATTAAAACAAATAGCAGTGATATAAATGAAGACAAAGAAAGAGGATAATATGATAAATAATAGATATCAAAAGTTTATAATTTTATTTTGTCCGGAGTCAAATAATATTCAAATTGTCAACATGATATGCAGTCAAATTCAAAAATGATATTCAAGATCCCATAGTTCAAAAATAACGGTTAAAAATCAATAAAAAGAATAACGTAAAATAGAAAAGTTCACGTGAAATGATATTAAATGAAGTGCAAACTATTAACGAAATTATAATCATTTCATGAATTTTACCAAAAAATACTTACCATAGTAAGTTTAAGAGTATAAAAGAAATGATATTCCTTACCTTAACACATGAAAAGAGACAGCTTAAATATAGTGGATCAACCTATATATATTTATAATTTAATTAGTAATTACCATATATAAATTTTATGGTGTACAATAACCCGTATATTACGAAATTATCAAAAGTATTTATACAATATAAATTTGTGTAGTGTACAACGTATATTATAATAACTTTAAAATAGTTTTTGAAATACTATTTCAAAATAAAAAAAATTAATTAAAGTTTTTAAAATAAATCTTCTAAAGAAAGAATCTTATAAAAGAAGATTTGTGAATACAGTGTGAAGTGTCTATTTGTGCAAATATTATATTTAAAGAAAAGACTCACTCGAAATTTGTTTGCACTCCTTTTGTCTTTACCAATACTCAGAGTAACCTTACTAAACTCAGATTATACCCACGATATATTAGTAAAAGAATGAGAAGGTGTGAGAAATTTATTATCAAGGGTTCCCTTTATACAGGCTAGTCCTCACTTACTGAGCTATCATTTCTTACTTTCTCCCACATTTCTCTCACATTTTCTTTCTTAGCGCCCTCAAAATCCCTTTGTTTCTTTCTTTCCTGTCCATCCATCTTTTTTCCTTCTTTTTCTTTCTTATATATATATATAGATGAATGATCCATAGCAAGCGCTTATTATATCTACTATTTCAACAAACGCATTTGGTAGCGTTTAAATAATGACCCAATGGAGGAGATATATCTTATGTTGCTAACTAAGTTAACGGGCAGGAAAAAAAAATAATAAATACAAACCGCTAACTAAGTTAACGGGTGGAAGAAATTTATTAATTTTTTTTTTTTACAAGCCGCTAACATAGTTAACGGGTGGGATTTGAAAAAAAATTAAAAATTTATGTACTACCCACTAATATAGTTAGTGGCTGGAGAGATTTTTTTTTTTTTTTTAAAGTAGCAACTTGCATAAAAAAATATATATTTTTCCAACCCGTTAACATTATTAGCGGGTGGAGAGTGAATTAATAATTTTTTATTTTTTACAATTTTAAAGTACCAACTTGCATAAAATTTCTATTCCAAACCATTAACTCTGTTAGTAGGTGGAGAGAATATTTTTTTTAAAGTACTAACTTAAACTTGTATAAAAAAAAATAATAATAATAATTCTAACCCGTTAACTATATTAGCGGATGGAGAGAATTAATTTTTTTTATTTAAAAGAACCAAGTTGAACATGCATAAAAATAAAATAAAATAAAATAATTTTATTCCAACCCGTTAACTATGTTAGCGGGTGGCGAGAAATAATTTTTTTTCTTTTGTTTTTTAAAGAAGCTAGTTGAACATGCATAAATAAATAAATAAATTTTATTCCAACCCGTTAACTATATTAGCGGGTGGAGAGAATTATTTTTATTTTTATTTTATTTTTATGCATGTTCAACTTGGTTCTTTAAAAAAAAAATTTGAAAAAACTCTCCACCCGCTAATATAGTTAACGGGTTAGAATATAATTTATTTATTTTATGCATGTTCAACTTGGTTCCTTAAAAATAAAAAATAAAAATTGAAAAAACTCTCTACCCGCTAATATAGTTAACGGGTAGGAATATAATTATTATTATTATTTTTTAATTTTTTTTATGCATATTCAACTTGGTTCTTTAAAAAAAACAATCTCTCTACCCGCTAATATAGTTAACAGGTTGTAATAGATTTTTTTTTTTTAATGCAAGTTCAACTTGCTTCTTTAAAAATAAAAATAAAAAAGTTGAAAAAACTCTCCACCCGCTAACATAGTTAACGAGTTGGAATAGAATTAATTTTTTTTTTATTATTATTATTGATGTTCTACTTGGTTCATTAAAAATAAAAAATTTTGAAAAAACTCTCCAACCGCTAACATAGTTAACGGGTCGCAATAGAATTAATCTTTTTTATGCATGTTTAACTTGGTTCCTTAAAACAAATAAAAATTCTCTCCACCCGCTAGCATTGTTAACGGGTTGGAATTTTTTTATTTTATTTTTCTACTTAATTTGGGTGGAGAGAATTCTCTCCACCCGCTAATATAGTTAATTATGTTAGTGGGTAGTGTATTTTTTATTTTTTTTAAAAAGCAAGTTGAACTTGCATTAAAAAAAATTATATTCTAACCCATTAACTATGTTAGCGGGTGGAGAATTTTTTTTTATTTTTTATCTTTTTAAAAGAAGCAAGTTGAACTAATTTATCTCCACCTGTTAACATAGTTAACGGGTTGGAATAGCAATTTTATGCAAGTTGGTACTTTAAAATTTTAAAAAATATAAAATTATTAATTCACTCTCCACCCGCTAATATAGTTAACGGGTTGGAAGAATAAATTATTTTTTTTAATGCAAGTTGCTACTTTAAAAGAAAAACAAAAAAATTCTCTCCAACCCCTAACTATATTAGCGGGTAATACATAAAATGTTATTATTTTTTTCAAATTCAACCTGTTAACTATGTTAACGGCTTGTAAAAATAAACAAATTTCTTCCACCAGTTAACTTAGTTAGCGACTTGTATTTATTATTATTATTTTTCTCCTTCCCTCTAACTTAGTTAGTGGTTGGAGATATATCTACTCCTTCATATCATTATTTAAATGGTACCAGATGCGTTTGCTGAAACAATAGATATATCAAGCGCTTACTTTGAATCATTCCCCATATATATATCTCACACCTATTTTCTTTCCTGACTTTTTGCAATTCTCCCACGATCCTTCTTTCTCTCTCATCAAAATTTCAAAAGTATACAAAGTAAAAATCCACCATTTTAGACTTCTCTCATTTTCTCTTCACACATGATCCAGCTTCTTTCACTAAAATTATTTTCTTGTTTAAGAGTTTGTCTTGTTTTATAATTATTATCCAAAAGATCAACTAATAATGGGATACAATAATTAAAGTAATGTTAGAACAGTGATAAAAATAATTCAAAAATAATATAAGAATACATTACAATGACAATTATTAATTTAAAACAGTGGATGAATTATTGTAATAATTATTGGTTCAATAATTTAAAATACAGTGCAATAACAATTATTGACTCAATGATATAAATATAGTGTAATGACAATTATTGTTTTAATGAGGTGTAATTACTACTTTGACAATTATTGATTCAATAATGTAAAATACTGTGTAACAACAATTATTGATGAATACACCGTAATAGTCACTTTATCAGATCAATAATATTAAACACTGTGCAATATTGTGTGTTACTGTGTAATATCGTGTGCTACTGTGAGTAAAATACCATAAAATACTGTATATTACTATTCTTTTATCACCAGATATTTTAATAGCTAAAAGTGATAGTACCATTGACAATTTTTATTTAAAAATGTTACTTCTGTCATTTTCTATATCCGAGAATATTTTGTTATGAGGCCCACTAATGATTGGTTATTTTGGCGCCGTCGTACAGATCGAATATTACCCGACAAAATGAATATTTCTTGACAATTCGAATATTCTCCGATAAAATGAATATTCCCCAACATAATATAATTTGCACATAACATCCTTAACTTTTAACTTTTATCAATATAATATCTTATTATTTCAGAATAATATATGAAAAAAAAAAATTGTTCAATAAAAGTCGAAGACTTACAGTGATTTATATAAATCATAGTTGTGAAGCTATAAATTTAGTCAGTACTCAATTGCCTTAAGGTGTAGATATTCCTCCTAAACGAGGGAATCATTCACCAAGTTTTTAAAAACTTAAGTGGCTTTATTTAAAGTAATCACATCATAAATCAAATATATATATATATATATATATATATATATATATATATATATATATATATATATATATATATATATTCGATTAAAACAACTTTATTTATTATATCAAGTATTATTTAACTGTTTCATTTATTATACATAATATATGTCATTACAAGTATTTGAACATAAATTCATTTATTCATAAATACTTGTTGTATAAATATAAAAGTTACTTAAACTTTTATATCACAAATATAATTGTTATATCTGCTTTCACAGAAGCATATCACTCACTATAAAAGTTATTTAAACTTTTATAACCGAACTTAAATTTATATCTGCTTAAATTAAGAAGCATATTTTTATTTATAAAGGAAAAGTAAACTTTATAAATCTATATTGAAAATATATATCTGCTTATTTAAGAAGTATCTTTCAAAAATATATTTTATTAAAAAATGTTGGTTTATTAGTTTTATATTTCTGCGAGAAAAAGTAAGTGATCCTTTAACCAAGACCAGAGTCTTAGAGATGTCAATGGGTAGTTGGGTCTCTAGAGTACTTGTGAGGTGATGAATCGACTTCTTATTCTAAGACCATATTATAAAGCTGAGCTAGACTCAAAAATAAGTATAACTACGTTTGAGGAAGGAGCGGGGAGCTACAATCCAAGATAAATAGTTGTATGTATAGTTAGAAGTTGATGTATAAAATTTTGTAGAGATTTCTCCACCTATTGAAGGAGTATTTTTTACTAATAGTAATAGGATCTCAAGTCCTGGAGAGGAAGTTGAGATAGAACGCAGCAACATACCCGAGCTGTATGTTGTGAACCAGTTACATCTCTGTACATTGTGTGATTGAATTTTTACTGTTTTCATATTAACTTATTACACTGCAAATTAATTAATCAAGAATTCAAAAAGTGTGATGTTCCCAAATTTGGGTCCACATAGCCTAAACTTGAGTCATCAAAATACACAACAACTATTACAATACAGTACAACGTACAATAATATAGTACTCAAATAATACACAACTATGTCTTCATTATTGTTACCACACTATTTTACAACGTGTGAAGACTTATTACAGCTATCACTCGGACCTTTACTCCATCCCTCAACTAGACCCAACTACTCTCTCATCTCCTGTTGAACATCAATGGAATAAAAAAAAAGGGTGAGCTCAAATAGCCCAATAAAAAATATCATGACTAAGATAATGGAGAATAAATTATCAATAGTCTTCAATAGTAATGAGTTCTGGATAGAAATAAATAAACAACAAGTTTTAAATTAACAACTGCAGTTAAGTTCTTGAACAAAGTTTAGATAAACAACTGTAACAGAATAACAATCACTAGAAAAATTATGAAGATCATGATGTCTACTAGCTTCCTTTTTTCAGAAAAGTTATCATAGACTCTTATCATCTGAAATACCATTAGTCATGATTATGTCAAACAACAGTTCTTCTTTGCATCGGGCTAAAAGGAATATTCACCACGTACCCTAAAAAATACATCACCATTATATCGCATTTATATCATATATGCACCAGACCACAGATATTCACAACAACTTGATTATTGATGATTAATATGGATAACAGTGATATAAATGTTGAAAAGAAGAAAAAGAATAATAGGATAAATAATATACATTAGAGGTTTACAAAGTTTACTTTGTGTGAAATCAAATAATATTCAAATTGTCAACATGATGTCCAGTCAAAATTAAGAATGATATTTAAGATCCATAATTCAAAAATAACGGTTAAAGTTCAGTAGAAAGAATAAGATAAAATAGAAAGGTTCACGTGAAATGATATTAAATAAAGCGCAAACTATTAAGAAAATTATAATCATTTCATGAATTTTATCGAACAATACTTACCATAGTAAGTTTATGAGTATGAAATAAAATGATATCCTTGACCTTAACACGTGACAAGAGACTGCTTAAATATAGTGGATCAACATATATATGTATATATTTATAATTTAATTAGTAACTACCACATATAAATTTCATGATATATAATAACTCGTATACTATAAAATTATCAGAAGTGTTTATATAATATAAATCTGTGTAGTGTACAAAATAATTTATAATAACTTTAAAAATAGTTTTTGAAATAATATTTTAAAATAAAATCTTTCAAATGAAGTTTTTCAAAATAAATATTCTAAAGGAAGAGTTTTATAAAAGAAGATTTGTAAATACCGTGTGAAGTGAGTATTTATGCAATTATTACTTTTAAAGAAAAGATTCACTTGGAATTTTTTTGCAATCATTTTTTGTGACCCCCCTAAATCTGAGCCCACACAGCCCAAACTTGAGTTATCAAAATACACAACAACTATTACAATACAACGTACAATGTACCACAATACAATTATATATTCAAATAATACACAACTAAGTCTTCATTATTATTGTCACACTATTTTATAACTTATGAAGACTAATATAGCTACAACTCGGACCTTCACTCCATCCCCCGACTAGACCCAACTACTCTCTCATCTCCTGTTGAAAAACAATGGAACACAAGAAAATGGTGAGTTCAAATAGTCCAGTGAAGAATATCATGACTAAGATAATGACAAATAAATTATCGTTAGCCTTTAACAGTTGAGTTTTTGACAGAATAATTTAAACAACAAGTTTTAATTTAACAACTGCAGTTAAGTTCTTAAACAAAGTTCAGATCAATAACTGCAGCAGAATAACAACAATTAGAAAAATTATATTGACCATGATGTCCACTCACGTCTCTTTTTAAGAAAAACATCATTAAATTTTATTATCTGAAACACCACTGGCCATGATAATACAATTTCATAGTTCCTGGTCATAATTATGCAAGTCAACAGTTTATCTTTGCACTACGGGTTAAAGATATTTAATATAGCACCAATGGTCATAATTATACCAGTCTACAAACTTTGGTCATAATCATACCAAACAACAGTTCATCTTTGTCCCAAGCGAAAGAGAACGTTCACCACGTGCCTTAAAAGACACATCATCAAATATATCGCCTTTAACCTATCAACGCCTTTAACCTGTCACCACCTTTATCCAATTTGTGCCCCTGGCCACAGATATCAACAATAATTTGATTATTGATTATTAGAATAATAACAGATATATAAATGATGAACAGAAAAAACAGGATAAACAATAAATATCGAAAGTTTATAATTTTACTTTGTGCAGATTCAAATAATATCCAAATTGTCAACACAATGTGGAGTGAAATTCAAAATGATATTCAAGATCCACAGTTCAAAAGAAAGGTTCAGAAAAATAGGAAAGTTCAATTAAAATGATATTAGATGAAGTATAAACTATTAAGGAACATATAATTTTTTCAGAAGTTTTACCGAACAATACTTACCATAGTAAGTTTAAGAGTATAAAAGAAATGATATCCCTTACCGTAGTAATTTGAATAATGGAAGATGAAAAAGATGGTAACCCTTACCGTAGTAAGTTTAAATAATAGAAGATGATATTCCTTACAAGTAATAAAATAATACCATTTATGATGATGAAAAGAATGATACCCCTTACCTTATCACGTGACTGAATATTGATAAAAATGAGGTTGATCAACCTATATATTTATAATATAATTAGTAATTACCACAAATAAATTTCAAGGTGTATGATAACTCATATATTATAAACTATCAAAATTATTTATATAATATAAATCTTTGTAGTGTAAAATAATAACTTCAAAAATAATTTTTGAAATAATATATCAAAATAAATCTTCAAAAGAAAGTTTTTCAAAATAAATCTTCTCAAAGAAGAGTCTTATAAAAGAGGATTTGTGAATACCGTATGAAATATGTATTTGTGCAATTACTACTCTTTAATAAAATACTCATTTGAAATTTTTTTGCACTCCTTTTGGTTTACAAACAATCAAGATAACATTACTATTTTCAGAGAAAACTCACAAAATACTTGTAGAAATTTTTTATGTTTTAGGTGTGATTTTTCTATTCAGCTGAGCAAACTATTTATAGGAGAAAATAAGTTACTGTGCGTGTGGTAAGTGAACTGGCGTGTTGCACGCCAGCTGAGAAATCAACAAAGGCTACAGTAGCCTCTACTTTACCAAACTTTTCTCCAACAAAAAAACTCACATTTTTCATTCCTCATGTGGTCACCACAGATGGTCCACATACTATTCACATATAGTAATTATTATTATTTTTATTTTTTATTTTTTTATTTTTTTTATTTTTTATTTTTCTTCCTGTAGGTCTTACATATAAAATAAAATAATGTTACAACAATAATTCAACAATAATGTAAGAAACACGTTACAGATCATTATTAATTTAATAATAACAATTACTGTATATCTGCTACTGTGACAATTATTAGGCTCAATAATTTTAAAATACAGTGTAATGACAATTATTGAATCAATAATGCAAAATATATTGTGTAACAACAATTATTGATGAATATTGTGCAATGACCACGTTATCAAATCAATAATATGAGACACTGTGCAATACCGTGTGTTACTGTAGAATACCACGTGTTACAGTAAAATACCATAAAATATCATATGCTACTATTCTTTTATCACTGGTATTTTAACAGTTAAAAGTGATAACCGTTGACTATTTTTATTTAAAAAGGTTACTTCTGTCGTTTTCTATATCCGACAAATATTTCGTTGTGGGGTCCACCAATGATTAGTTATTTCAGCGTCGTCGTACGACTGAATATTCTTCGACAAAACAAATATTCCTCGACAAAACGAATATTGTTCGACATAATAAAATTTACACATAGCATCCTTAACCTTTAGCTTTGTCAATTTAACTACTTATTGTTTTAGGAAAAAATATATATGAAGAAAAATTAAATTTTGTATTTCATAAAATTCGGGGTCTTACATTTTTTGTTTTACCAAAACTCAAAACAACCTAACTATACTCAAAGTATACTCATAATATATTAGTAGGAGAAGAGAAATGTGTGTGTTTAGTTGCTCAACTGAGCAACCAATTTATAGGAGAACGAAGACACGCAAAATTTGATAACGCACATACTCGGTTTAAGAAAGGAAAAATATGTATGCAACCAATTTTAAAGAATGAGGTTTGATTAGATGGTTGGCGGCCTAACTTGCAAACTTTCTGAGAAAATTTTCGTGTAAAACAAAGTGTGGTGGGTGGCCTAAAGTGAAAATGGGTGGATGAGAATTCATACTACAATTCATTTAGCTGAATGAATTTTTTTCAAATATGGACAAAACGTTTATTATAATATTTATAATAAAACAAATAATTATATATATTATATTCTATTAAAATAAATAACTTTATTATTTATCAGATAACTTTTTTCACTCATTTCTTATTTCTTTTCTCCATTTCTTCCTACTATCCAATGAAAATGGAATATAATAAATAAAGTAATGTTACAACAATGATAACAATAATTCAAAAATAATATAAAAACATGTTATTGAGATAATTATTAGTTTAAAAAGTGCATGAGTTACTGTAATAATCATTTGTTCAATAATTAAAATACAGTGCAATAACAATTATTGACTCAATAATATAAAATATAGTATAATGACAATTATTGGTTCAAAAATGCAAAAATAACGTGTAACAATAATTATTGATGAATATTGTGCGATAGCCACTTTATCAGATCAATAATATGAGATACTGTGCAATACCGTGTGCTACTGTATAATATCGTGTGTTACAGTAAAATACCATGAAATAACATATTTTACTATTCTTTTATCACTGGGTATTTTAACAGTTAAAAAAATAATAGTACTGTTGACTATTTTTATTTTAAAAAGTTACTTTTATCGTTTTCTATATCCGACTATATTTCGTTGTGGGGTCTACTAATAATTGGTTATTTCGGTGCCGTCGTACCGGATCAAATATTCTCCGACAAAACGAATATTCCCCAACAATTCGAATAATGTTCAACAATTCGAATATTGTCTGGCATAATAAAATTTACACATAACATCCTTAACTTTAACTTTTGTCAATTTAACCAATTACTATTTCAAAAAAATATATATGAAGAATAATTAAATTTATATTTCATAAGATAATTTTTAATCGGTAATACTGTATTCAACCCTCATTCTAGATTATTATTGGACTTTCACATTCTATTCTTTATGATTGTGTTAAGATATTAGTGATCTTTGTATTCCAAATTTTTGTGACTTGAAAGATTCTAAGTGAATCAAGAGTTATAATACTTCTTATTGAACTGCGATTATTTTTAATCTTCATCCTTAGTTGATCATCCATACTCTCAAAGTAGAAGAGATGATTAAGAGATTTTTGTGTTCGAACCTCTTAAAATTCTTTGTGTCCTTACTTTTCTGTATTTTACATTTCTGCAATTTAATTTTTTGTCACTATACGATTTCTCAGTGTAACTAGTTTATGTAGTTACAATACATTGAAAGTTTTGAATTCTTATTCAATTTTTGAATGAGTTTTCACAGTAATTTCGTTGTGCATATATCTTTATAAATTAACTTTGATTATTATTTGATAGCAAATTCTTTAATTTTTTAAAAAAGAATCTAATAAGCCCCCCCCACGCCATTTATATCTCTTTTTTGTGCCTTTGGGGACGACATTTTGAATTTCAACTTTTGGTACTTTTAGTCTTTTTTTTGTAATTTTATTTTCTAAGTTTATGTTTCTAATCTCTTTTTAATATTGTTTTCATTAATTTGCCTTTTAAAATTTTGAAATCCCTTTTATTTGGGCTGCATTTTATATATAAAAGGTATAATCAATGTGATCTATATACAGTTAAACCATATAAAACATGTTTTTCCGATCACACATAAACAATTTGACCAAATTTAGTGTTAAAAATGCTTGTAGGATCACTTTTACTTACTTAAATATACTTGATGTGATTTATACAGTCAAACTGTATAAAACATGTTTTTTCTATCACACATGAGTAATTCAACCAAAGTTATTGTCGAAAATAGTTGTAGGGTTATTTTTATTTACTTAAATATATTTGAAGGTTGCTATTATTAATTTTGATAGCTAATTCGCTTGTGTAAGTTGAGTGACATTTAAAGGACAAAAATATATTTAACTAGAATGATTGACAAGAAACAAAAGTATATTTAAACCACAATATAATGACTAACAAAAATAAAATTCATTTAACTAGAATGGTTAACAAGAAACAAAAGTATATTTAAAGCAAAATATAATGACTAACAAAAGCAAAATTCGCGGGAATTGAACCCACGACCACGAGGTAAAAAAGCACGCGCTCTACCAGCTGAGGCAAAACGGTACTGTTAAGCAATATCTTTTTCTTCTTAACTATCAGTAATTAATTCGTTACGAAACTTCAGGTTTATTCTAGACTTGCCTGCACATTTGCACCTGAATCTAGAACTAAACAAATCCCCGCAAAATATACAGCTCCTTATTAAGAAAGCATAAACCCTAGAAACCCTCATATTACTGTTCTCCAGCTACCCATAAACAGCAACAATTACAATTTTGCAGAGAAACTAATCCCAAAAGAAGGTTAGAGACATTTTTTGCTGAGAATAATAGATAATGGGAACATCATCAAACGACGCAATCGCTGATGTGAGATCAGTGGTGGAAGCTATTTCTACTGATTCTACTGATAATTCCCCTCTTTACCAGGTCGAGAGCCTCTGCATGCGCTGCCACCACAATGTACCATCTCTCTCTTCCTCTCTATATATACACACACACCCATAAGTACACATTAGTTTGTATGTAGATATGTCGTGTATCTTCACTTTCTTGTTGTTCAATTAATTGATAATATTTGCTTTGAATTTTGCGTCCATTAATATCTGCGTGGGTTGATTATATGAGTATATTTTGTTGTTGGTGCAAAGGGTTGCTTTTATTTCGAGCATTAGTGGGATAAAGGGAGCTGGAGGGAAATCACTGATAGCAGTTGTTTTGGAAAATGAATTTCCAAACCAGTCATCTTTCTGGGTTTTGCCTAAAATTTTGGTCTTTCAATTTTTTGTTGTTAGGCTTAGGATGGGTTGATAGGGAGGAAATCTGGACATGGTTTGCTAGGTTAAGAAAAAAAAAAACTAACTTGGTAGTAGTTTAAATTAAATTGGTTCAATTGATTAAGAAAAAAAATGCTACATGAACTAGACTTGGCTCAATTGATTAAACATGAAAAGGTACATGATTTAGTGTATATAACATTTTGGGATCCAAGAGATTACTTGGTGTAATATTTGTGGTGAACTGCGTACCATTTTGCTAATACTTAGTCTGAAAATTCAGTTATGGTCCCATTGACTCCGTTCTTATGTCTTATTTCCGGATATAAATTCTATTTGACCTTTTTCCAGTACTTAATTGGGCCTTCATGCAGAGCTGTCCAATATTCTTTATATTTCTCTTAGGGTCCTACACTTCAAATCTTCTGAGCAAGCATGCTTCGAAAGCCAATATTAACTATTTTAAGAAGTGGGTTTGGTGGGAGCCTAAGGATTTTGTTGAAGGAGTTTATGTGTCAGTTGAACAATGCTGTGATCTTTAATTCCTGCCTTGGTTTTACTCTCTCTCCATCCTGCCTTGGTTTTCCTCTCTCTCCAACCTTCCTTCCTGTCTATTTCTTCCATGATATGCTTTCTTTCCTTTTAAGTTTTCATAGGTTTTTGTTTGGTGACAAAAGTTTTAGGCCTTGGTATTTTCTGATCCATTTAATTAAGTTTTCGCTCTTAGAATTTCATTATGTTATAAGTTTATGTAATCTCTTAGACTTTGTTTCAAGTGTTTTTCTTTTGCTATCTCTTTCCTCTAGTTTACATTACTCATAGTAACCATGAGAATCAATTGCTTATGAAAAGCTGCCTCTATGGTTGTATTTGACAGGGAATAACAAGGTTTTTGTTGACTTCAATTCCAAACTTTAGAAAGGTATCATTTTGCTTTGCCCATCATTATGAAATATTGTTTATTTGATTGTTGTTTCAAAGTATACCTTAACCTTATTGCTATTTTCGACAATACTTTATCTAGTTACTTTACCAATATTTGTAGATATTAAATGAAGGTTAAAGTTTGACACTTTGAAAAAACCCAGGATGGGTCACTCGCTGCCCCTCCCCCCCTTTCTCTATACAAGATAGTTTTAAAGATTTTGTCTCCAAATTTTATGGAGAAGGCAATTGATTAAGATTTCCTATTCGGATAACATTTTCTCTGATTGCAGATCTTATTGTCAGCTTTTGAATGTTCGCACTGTGGTGAAAGGTAACTCTTTATTTATCCTTGATGATACCAATATTTGAAGTTCTGTTTTGGTTTCTTACTTTTCTCAGCAGTTTCTTATGATGCATGTTTATTCTCTAGGAACAATGAAGTGCAGTTTGCTGGTGAGATACAGTCTCGAGGGTGTAACTATTGCCTGGATATCCCACCAGGTGACCCGAAGGTTGTGTCAAAGGCTTTATTTTTTCATTAAATTGAAAAAAAATGTACATTTATCTAATAGAATGTGTTTATTGTACATGTCTGATGGTTTTAGTTGTTTTTATGAAAATTATAGCTATAGTAGCAATATGTCTTATTTTTGTGCTGAACATAACCTTTCCTTAATCTCTCTCTCTCCTCTCTATCTCTTTCTTTCTCTCCCTCTTATATATATATATATATATATATATATATATATATATATGTATGTATATATATGTATGTATATATTTCTCATCACATGTGATGCCAGAAGCTAATTCTTCAACTAAAACTCCAATTACGTATATCTTCTTTCTATTTAGCCTTCCTCTACTCATTTGAATTAGTACTTCAAGCAAGTTTCTCATTTACACAGCTATTACCTGTTTTCTGTGAGATCATTTATGAATCTGATTGGGGCTTGCTTATTGTATCTCTAACATATGATTGCTCTAGCGGGTATTTTTTTTGTCCATGTGTTATTTTACTCTTTCTAGTCTTGTAACAGTACATGTTCAACTTTTTTTATAATTATAATATTTTGAATTTAGGTATATGATGTTTCTCCAATTCTTGTTTTCACTGTTCTCTTAAGGTTTAAAAATATATGACAAATTTGCAGTGTTAATTATATATATATTTTTTGTAGTTAGCTGTATTTTTTGTTCTGCTCCCATGTGTGTGTGGAACTATATTTTTTCTTCTGCTCTGATGTGAATATGCTTCATGTTACGATTATTACTAAGCCAAAGTTGAGGCCTGTATCTCATGAGGAGTAAAACTGATATGCTTCTCATTTCAGATGCTCAATCGACAAGTAGTGAAATCTGAATCCGCCACTATTAAGGTAATTCATTCAGTTACAATTGCAATTTCTCACCTTTCCTTTCTGTACAGGTTTTCCTTAAAATATTAAATAGATTCTTATTTTTCCGTTGAATGAACCAAGAAGATGGTAGTTGAAAGTTCAAAATGGTGATGAGGATTAAATTTAAATACATTAGTTGATGTTGATCTTGTGTTTGGAAGTCAAAACATGGTAACCTGGTAAGTTATATTAGCCAGCCTATGATTATATTCTTAACATTATATACTATGATGCTTCCGCAATGCTACTTGCTGTACTCGATTATACCTTTACATGATACCATGGATAGGAGGGGGTTGAGTTGGGGCACTTGTTCAAAGTGAAAGTTATTTTCTGGTTATCTTTTTGCTCATATACTTATATGGCTATAGCTACAAAAATTTCTCTATTTTTTTTACTGAAATAGAAAGAACAATTAATTTAGACGACTGAGTCCTAGTGATTACTCTTGTGCATAACTTAAGAGTTTCTTGATTTTCCCTTGAGGTTTATTCCCTTGATTTTCACAACTATTTAGTTCAACACAATCTTTAAAGGGAAGCATCAAATGAAATCAACAAAGACAATATATGTCAAACATATAAACCTATATAGCTATTTATTGCTTGGGAAATTTTCTCTTGGTGAGAGAAAAGAGATCAACGAAGGACATCGAGATTGAGAGTTTGAAAAATATATCCTTTAAATGGTCATTTTTTTTTGGGGAGGCAGTGTCTATGAAATGCCTATTTTAATTAGACAGTTTGGCCGAGTTGTCTAAGACGTCAGATTTAGGCTTTGGACCGAAAGGGCATGGGCCACAGCTATCATTTGGTGGGTGGTTTAAGTTTTACTTATCAGAAAAATAAACAATGAAATGGCTATTTCAATCTACCATTCCTATTCACTATCTCATATTTTTGAGCTCTTTGAAATCAATAGTGTGATTATATTGTTAATTTGTTATGCATTATTGTTATTGATAGTTGTTTCTTGCTAAAAATGAATTAAAGAACATACATTATTGATCCATAGTTTATATTCTGTACGATATGGATGACTAAAGATGCCTAAAGATAGTGCGCAAACATTTCTTGTGGTGATTTTTAAGATTTTTATTTTCGTCATTTTGAGCTCTTTGTGGGTCAATAGAGTGATTTTATTGCATTATATTGTAAGCATTATATTGTAATGCATTATTGTTATTTCTAGTGGGGATTTTGTAAATTCTCTCTCTTTTCAGCCCATTGTATATTTTGAAATTTTTTCCACAGTTTCTGCTTGACACTATATTCAACTTAGAGCATGTTCTTTTATCTCACTGTTTCACTTCTTAGTGCAGATTCCTGAACTAGACTTCGAGATTCCTCCGGAGGCTCAGCGTGGTTCTCTGTCAACGGTATGTACTTTAAATCCTACTCATTATTATTGTATGAAAATTCTAACTATGTGGTTAAGTGGAATAGTTTATGATCTTAATATTTTTGTACGATAAATGAAATTTTCTAGAATGTGCCCAATGGCAGTGATTTTTTTCTAGAATGTGCCCAATGGCAGTGAAATAATGTATCCTGTAAAGTGAATTATAAAGACTCAAATCAATTAATGGAGTTAACATATAATCCACTTCACTTTTATCCCAGTTCAAGCTCTTGTATAAATTCTATAAATGGTACCACTACTGAGTGTTCCATCTTTAACCAATGGCACAGAAGGTTCAACCGTAAAATTGAAGCTTATGTACTCAAAGCACCTCCAATTTTTTCCCTCACCAATAGCAGTAAACCACATTAGACATAATCAGTGGAACAGAAGAACAAAATTGAAGCTTATGTACTTAAAGCACCTCCAATTTTTTCCCTCGCCCATAGCAATAGACCACATTAGGCGTAGAGCCATAACATGCCAGCACATAGACATACTTTCAAACAAACCCCTCCATTATTGGGCTATACACCTATTCTGTTAATATGTTTTATTTACTCTTTCACATTTGGTGTTATAATGGATGCTCCCTTACATTTCTTATCATCCTAGTCTGGTCTATTTTAGGTGGAAGGGGTATTGACACGAGCTGCGGATGAATTGCAGGCCCTTCAAGATGAACGAAAGGTGCTTATTGATTTTTATGTGGATGTTGTCAGTTCATAATCTTGTTTGTACTTTCTGTTTTCTAACAGTTTATGAATTTTCAGAAAGTGGATCCGCTGACTGCTGAGGCAATAGATAATTTCCTGTTAAAGTTGAAAGCTTGTGCGGCAGGAGATTCCTCCTTTACCTTCATCCTGGATGATCCTGCTGGCAACAGTTTCATTGAGAACCCGTAAGAGGCTTTATCTTTTAGGGAATATTGACTTTATAAGTGTCTGCTGTTACTTAGATTTATCAACTTTGTAATGAGACAATGCTTCAAAGGTTGACTGTATCTTTTATGAAATCAATACCCTCCCTCTCTCTTCTCCACATCCTAGTTTTCCTTACCTAGATACTAGTATCCTTGTGCGGTTTATCCTAAGCTTTTCTGTTTTTAATTTTTATTCTTATTTTATAAAAATAAGGGGATAGATTGAAAAGGAAGTGTGGGGAGGTGGGGTTTGTTGGGATCCTTTGTGGTTCTTAACTTCTTATTGGAGAGATCAGAGAAGAATATATTAGTCTTTTTGTCATCCTTTTTGATCTCTATTTGATATTTGGGGTTGAAATTTTTATATATTATCATTCACTCAATTTGAGGACTTTCTTCTTTTATATGTTATTCTGAAATTTTGATAGACTGTATTACTCCCTGATAGATTTGCTCCATCTATGGATCCATCATTGACCATAAAGTTTTATGAGCGAACTCCCGGACAACAAGCATTATTGGGATACCTTGTGGATCCTTCACAAATGGGAGCACATGGTGATGGAGTACCATCGGAAGAAACAAATGATAGCCCAGCTCAAATATTAAGAGAGCCTCATGGATCAGTTGGGGCAACAGCTGGTCGTCGGGCAATTGCTCAGGGTAATGGTACAGAAATTGCTGAAGCTTTGTTCCGGTACTCTGCACCAGAAGAGGCATAAATCTTTCCACTAGATATTCATAACATATTAATTTCTCAGAATATATATCATCTGTTATGCTTCTTTTTTTTTTTTTTGCTGGACAGGTGATGACTTTTCCATCAACATGTGGAGCTTGTGCTGTCAAGTGTGAGACCCGAATGTATGTTACCAGTATCCTCATTCTCTATCTCCACCATTATTTAGATGTAATATTGCATTATGGTACATATTATAAGAGAGATGTGTTATTAACTACAGAAAAATTGCATTATTAGGAAGGCAAAAATGTTACTCCTATCCTTTGACCTTATCCCTATGGTCAGGGACGAAGGCACATAGGGGGTTGTGGTGTCAATTGACCCACTATTTTTTTTTTTTTTTTATATAATATTTGGCAAAATTTTAGGTGCTATATATAAATTGACCCTATTAAAATTTTGTCAAACTTCTAATATACGGGGTTAAATTGAAAATCTATAACTTTCTTACTCCTACCTCCTCTATATATGCATATCCATATAATTTTCTTAAACTGATAAATAATTTATTTTACATTAATTTTTGAAGTAATTAAGGAATTAATTAGTTATAAACAATTTGTCACTAGAAAAGTCTATTAAGGGTCAATAGGGTATATATATATATAAAGTTATATATTATAATATTATCATTATAAATGTTTTATATATGCAACCCGAAAGTATAAAATTATTCAAAAAATTTGGCTCAGGGTCATTACCCCCGAACTTCCGCCAAATTATTTATAGCCTCATAATAATTTTGACCCCAATGAAAGAAATCCCGGCTTCGTAACTGCCTATGGTAGCTTCATGCTGCAATCCTATTGGTATGTATATGTACTTATTTATTTACGAGAAGTCTTTTAACTTATATATCATATTAAATATTAATTACCCATTCAAAATAGATATATTTATGAAAAGGATGCTAATGTGTATATCACAAATAATGTCATATTTATATTAAGACAGCATTTCAATGCTACATACTATTTCCATGATGCATCAAAATTGTTAAGCTTGACAATGTACAGAGATCCCATACTTCCAAGAAGTGATCGTCATGGCATCTTCTTGTGACGCTTGTGGTTACCGCAATTCTGAGGTTTGTAGGTTCATCTTTGTTCTTTTTTTTTTTTGGGGAGGGGGGGGAGGGGTTAACATCCACTTCGAATGTTTGTTTTCCTTCCTCTGTATTTTGATGGTATTCTGCATTTCGTTACAGTTGAAGCCTGGTGGCTCTATTCCTGCGAAAGGGAAGAAAGTTAAAGTTTCTGTGAGGAACATTAAAGATTTAAGCCGTGATGTTATAAAGGTACATTATCTTGACTTTGACTGATTTTCTCCAAGAAATGAGTGAATATTATTGATTCCTAAAGCCTATAGTTGAACTTGTTGGTGAGTTGAAACAGAAAGTTGAACCCGAATTTTTGAGGATATTTTATATGTATCATGTTCATTTATAAATTTAATTATATCGTTTAGACATTTGGACTTACTCTTCTAGTATGTATTTATGATCATTCAATGCTATCTTTGATAAGAAAGACATTTGGGGTTTGACAGTCAGATACCGCAAGTGTGATAATCCCAGAAATTGACTTGGAGCTGACTAGTGGGACATTAGGAGGTGTTGTGACAACTATTGAAGGTTTGATTACAAAAATTAGTGAAAGTGAGTATCTGTTCCTAGCATTTTTTTGATTTTCTTGCTTGAATTCCTGTTACAATTTTATCAATTTATTACCTAATTTACATGCACTGAACGATATAGATAGATTACAAGCTTGATTAGTATGAAATAAGCTCTGGTAGTAAGTTACTCTGGTATTAAGTTACTTAACCTTCAATTTATAAAATATTGCCACTTTTTTGATTCAATCTTGAGGACTTGCTACTCTACCCGACACACCTCAGTTAATTATGACCCAGTTTGAAGCTGTCTTACTCTATTTTATTCAAAACTTTAGATGTTTAAAGATAGCTTATATGTTTTTGTCCTGAAAAAAAGGTGAAAAATGAAAAATAGAATCCTGGAAGATGACAAAGGATCAAATTTTATCCATTGAAGAATAGCCTCAATTGTTATTTAAATATTGTCCATATGTGCTGTCACTGCTGTGGAATGAATATGATTGTGTTTATTAACATCGTTGTCAGATCAATATTTCTTGTTGGTTCGTGCATCTGTAATGAAATTTAATCTATGAAATGTTTTTTCTGGGCTCAACAAAAATCTACAGCCTTCAGTTCCAGTTTGAATCTTTATTTTCTTTGTGAGACCGTTTAGGGAAAATTCTGTGTGAGGAGTGATGTTAAGGCAGTTTCAGATTGTTGCACAAACGGTATTGCATTGATTTATCTGACCTGTTCCAACTTTTAAGAATAGAACCTGAAAATAATTATGTACAACAAGCATGTATATAAAACCTTGCCTTCTTAATGCAGACTGAACTATTCGTTTTTTGACAAGTCTAATGTAAAATAAACTAGTAATGCTTGAATAGAGTTTAGCGATCCATTCTTCTCTGAGAACAAGGTTAGGGTCATATGGTGGTAGTTAATTAATGTGGTGTGAATTAATTTGTTTCTTGAAGAATTAGTAGAAAACTTTTATGCTTGGCATTCTATTTGCAATGGTGCACATGTATTTCTTTCTCTTGCCGCTGATCTAGATGGTCTAGCTTTCATGTGTCCCTGGTATATCTCTAGCTTAGATAAATCTTGACGTTCATGTACCATCTCTTTGCAGTATTTGCATTTACATTTTAGTATACCCACTTTAGAGGCCAAATTAATAAATGGGCCAACATTCTGTGTTACTGGTGTATCTCTTAACTTGTGCATCCTGATTCTTAGTCTGAAAAATGCATTCATAAGTGATCATTCTGCTTAAGATATACAGAGGATATGCTGTTTGATAGAAAAGATCGAACACCCAACGTAATGCCTATTTGATATAATCTTATGTTTTTTGTTTTTATATTTTCATTGTATTTTTAGTTGTTATATTAGAGCTTTGTAATGTGAAGCAAAAAATTGAACTGCAGGTCTCGAGAGAGTACATGGATTTACTTTCGGAGATAGTCTTGATGATAGCAGAAAAAGCAAATGGCAGGACTTCAGAACGAGGCTTATCAAGGTGTGCTTGACAATTGCTTTTACAATAGCTAATGGTTTCCATTTGTGTATGGGGTTCTAAAGTCGTACACAAATTTACATGTTCGGTATACTAAATTCTCTAGCTTAGCTAGTGTGTCAGTTTGAGTTGGTGGGTTTGCTGAAGGGAAGAGGAACAAGTAATTTTTTAAATAGTCACTTGTCTGAATATGGTGAGTTTTATGAAATCCAACTCTATGTTGAAACTTGACCCAATGAGACTATAAATTGCCTTTCCAATTTAATTATTAATAAAAATCATGCAGTATCAATTTAATATTTCCCCCTTTTTGATATCTTGGAGAAAGTAATACTGGTAGTCAGACCTCTGGCTTGTATTTGTAATTTGACAAGGTGTTATATAACTACTATTGAAGTATATATTTTCATATTCATTTTTCACTGAGGGAAGCTTATGATGTTCTACAGCTTCTAAATTTGGAAGAACATTGGACACTAATATTAGATGATGCATTGGCGAATTCTTTTGTCGCACCGGCAACTGATGATATCAGTGAGGACAATCAGTTAACTTGTAAGTCTTTCTCTTCCTGAAATGTTCAAATGTGCTTTGTGAAACTACTAGTATAGATTTATTGACCAATTGTAGGTTTCACAACTGGAGGATTGAGGCATTCTGAACCTTTATCCATCAAACACTTTATTTTCTTATTGGATAAGTTAAGAATTAAGCCCATTAAACAAAAGTAGCAATTTGCCACATAGGTTTCATTTAGGTATGGCAATCACAATTTAGTAAGTTGAACCTTGGAAATGTGTCTAAAATTAGGGGGAGGGATGGTTGTCTTTCCCCTCCCTTTCCATCTATCTTGTTTTAGGTTTTACTTGTTCCTTTGACACGTTTCTCATCTGCCCCTATTTTAATAGTAGGGTCGTCTTTTCTAGCGGGGCCAAAAATAACTTAAAGGTTCGTTTCAAAATTTCCAATCAAATAAATATAAAATAATAATAATATGGTGGTTTTTGTGGGAATGTATCTACAATGAGGAGTTGCCAAGGTCTTTCCCTAGTATTTCGAAATGCATATGGCCATTGTTTGTTATCAGTGAGATGTTTTGTGTGTCTTGTACTAGTCTAGTGTTTGCCAAGGAGCACTTATTCTCGTCTCCATTGCTTCTGTAATTTGCCGTAAAAAATTCCTATTAGCTTCATTTCCCCGATGAAACTATATTGAATATTATTTTGGGATTCCCAGTTGAGGAGTATGAGAGGTCATGGGAGCAGAATGAGGAATTGGGTCTGAATGATATGGACACCTCTTCAGCGGATGCTGCCTACAACTTGACGGATGCTCCACCAATGGAACAAATAGATTAACTGCGTCGTCAATACTTGTCTTTGTTTGTTTCTCCAGTTGATTGAAGGAGGAGAAAGTATCCCAGGGATTAGTTCTGGATTTCTACATGGAGATGTTTCTCCTTGAGTTATTTGTATCGTGTGTAAACAAATATAAATTAGAACCGTGCATTATTAGCCTCGTTCCCATATTAGCCCAAAAGTTGGTTAGAGATATCGGCTGCTATTTTGAGCTTTTGTTGTTATCCATCAGGACTACGACTGCATCTTCAGGTTAAAACTTATTTTATTTTTATTTTCGGAAAGTCTTTAAATTTGATATATTTCACATTTATGATCATTTAAATTCATTAATTGTATCGAGGATGAACGATGGAAATATCTTATTATACTTAAAAATCTAACTCTACCGTCATTTAAAAGACCTTATTTCCCAAGCATGTAATTATAATTGAAAGACAAACTAATACTCATATAATTAAAATTATGATGGAGATTTTGACATGTAAAAAATTGGAAAATAGAATTTTATTTTTTGTTAGTTTTTCTAATGAATATTAAGATTTGTATAGACATTAAATATATATGTTTTAATAAACTTTTTTAATACATTTCAAAGACGATTGAATATTTTCGAAAAATTTGGAAATTAATTATGAGAAAATAACATGATAGAAATTTATTTATATTTTAATAATTCTGTCATATTGTTAAATACCTAATTGAAAAATGATTTAATCGTTAATTCCCTATTTTCCATTCTCTTTTCAATGATTTAATAAACTACCAAATTTTCTCCCACTGGAGGGGTAAATAAATAAATTAACTCCCTAATTAACTTCATCACATTTTACATATGGATATATGATACTTTTACATTACATGACTTTGGAACTTATTTTTTATGTTTAAGCTGTATAGAATTTTTTTTTGTGATAAAACATAAAAACTTCATTCACATATAAAATAGGTACAATAAGATTTAAACTTGCTATTACAGACATACAACTAGAGGTGGCAAACGGGTCGAGCTTCGACGGGTTGGGCCAATTTCGGGTTTGGCTAAAAAGGCCCGGATTTTTGCGGGCTAAAAAGCTTAAGCCCGTGGTCCGCCCGCGGGCCATTTAAGTATTTTTAATTTTTTTTTAAAAATATATATATATATATTTACAACTATAATACATAATTTAAAATAAATATTAACTCTAATTATTTACAATTATAACACATAATTTATACATAATTATTTAATAGTATTAGTAAATAAAATAATCAATAATTTTCTAGACATTTTATAGTCATATATATTAAAATGTAACTAATTTTGTGATTAATTAATTGATAAATGTATATAATATTAATATTAAAGATAAGAGAGTAAAAGAAAGAGTAAAAGACTAGAGGTAATATATATATATATTCATAATATTTTTTTGTATTATTATTTAAGATCACATATTAGAATTTACTCTTATATTATTCATAATTCTCTACTTGATTCATTTTTTAAGTTAACATTTTTTTTTGTCAATAATATCAAACAATAAAAAAAAAATAAAAAAAATTAGGCCACGGGCCGGGCCAGAAATGGGCCGGACCATTTTGCCCTACTTTTTTTTTGGGCTGAAAAGGAAAAGCCCGTAGCCCACTTTTTTTTGGACGGGTTCGCCCGGCCCGCAGGCTTGGGCCAAAATTGCCAGGTCTACATACAACAGACCAAACAACTTTACAAACCCAGAGCATACCATTAACCAATGATTTCGAAACCATTTCGTTCAGCGAATTGAAAAAAGTACTAGTGAATGGGTAACTGGTTCAATCAGTAGTCGAATCGTTATTGAACCAATGATGTTATAAATATATAAAATATATATTATTAATAACTAATAAAATTTTAAAATATCTAATTTTTTGTAAGTTAAAATATAGTGAAATTATGTTATATTATTGGTAATAATATTTTTGATTTTTTTTTTAAAAAAATACATCAAAATCGGTTCAGCCGAACCAACTGACAGATTTTACCGGTGGTCAAATGGATTAACCGGTTATTGACCAACTTGGGTGAACCGGTCCAAACCGGATTGAAAAGAGAATCGGTTCCCTGTTCTACTGGTCCGACCGTCGGTTCCGAACCGATTTTCAAAACATTGCCATTAACCAAAACAACTGTAAACCAAGAACAACTTAAGGAGACTTCCATGCAAACCACTGCTGAGAAACAGAAATTCAAGCTTTTGCCGCATAACATGCTAGACCTCGTGCTTTCTTCAGGTATTTTTTTATCAGTATAACCTACTAAAAGTTGATGGGGATCTTTACCTATATTACAAATATCATACAACATTGGAGCGCTTTTCGGACTAATATTCGTATCATTTGGTAACTTCATTATCAGAAAAGTAGCATTAATAAAAATATTTACATGCATGATTTGATTAGATGTAATCCATTGTAATGCTAGAACCAATGCTAAAATAAGAACTACAAGAGTCTTACGTGTAATTGTAGAAAAATATATAGACCCGATAAGATGATGATTCACATCCCAAATAACAATACTAACTCCAAACCTTAGGTCCCTTCTATTTCAAACACTCGCAACTTCCAAATAATAAAGCCAAGTGTTTTTAATCAAAAAGTTTGGGATGTAATTTGAATTCAGACCTAAATTATAGGACGTAATTTGTGAAATAGGTGGTAAGAAAAGCGTGGGAAAACATTGGGTTATAGAAGTTAGGGATTTGAGGAATTAGGGATAAATTGGCGAATTTGGTAATAGTAATCATCAAATCTAAATTCATGACCAGAAATAGAGGTTCAGAGATTGGAACTGTTGGAAGCATCCATCTGACATGTGGGGAGTCGACAGTGGATTTAACGGATTGGTCCATCTGCTGCCATGCTGTATCAAGTGTGATGGAGCTTACTCTACTTCTTGATGCTTCAAACCCGCATCCACTGGTAACTTCTCTCCCTTCATACAGGGGAGTGATCCATAATGATCATCGTTGATTATGGGTTATTTCTCAGCCAACTGATCTCCTACCATTAATCTTAATTATGTAAGGTCCAGATTAAAAGTTAAAAATAAGTATCCTTAATAAATTATTGCAGATACTAAGTTGTTGCACAACAACTTCTTGAGAATACTTATTTGACGTGAATTTCTAGTTTTGGCTCTCAAAATGAAAAAAAATAATCCATTTTATCCGCAACAACTTCGTGCGGAATGTTAGCAGGACGTTGTAATACAACACTTCCTCCGGTTGGAAAAGAAAGCGAGGAGAGAGAGAATCCCATTCTTTCACTTTTTCATTCCCTTTTGATTCTAAAGCCGTTTTAAATAGAGAATTGTTTTGGTATCACGTGATAGTAAAATTTCACATCGGAATATAAGGAGAAAGATTGAGAACATATATGTTTTAATGAACCATAAATCTAATAGGTTAACCTTATGGGTCAAAATGTGATTTCAGATGAGTATATATGCGTTGGATATTTTCAATAACTAGTATCAGAACTATGACTATGAACTTGGGTAATTCCTTGAACAAGTGGTGAACTTTTCTCGCATAAGTACTTTTAGTTGGCTCTTGACAAGAGATATTGAAGAGTGTAAGTTTGTCATTTGGGAGAGATCAGTGAATTATAGATGCTGAATGACTTAATGTACTCTTTAAGCAAGTGGTAGACTCTTTTGGGGACGTGATGAATGTGAGTTCGTCATTTGGGAGAGATCAGTGAGTTATAGATGCTGAGTGACTTAATGTACTCTTTAAGCAAGTGGTAGACTCTTTTTGGGGACGTGATGAGTTAGGTTCAATGAGTTATAGATGATAGGTGAATTCATATACTCTTTAAGCAAGTGGTGAACTCTTTTTAGGTAGGTTCTTGGTAGATCAAGCAAGAGGTATTGCCTCTTCGTTAGCTCTTAACAAGAGATATTGAAAAGTGTGAGCTCGTCATTAGGGAGAGACGTGATGAGTTAGGCTCAATGAGTTATAGATGATGGGTGAATTAATATACTTTTTAAGCAAGTGGTGGACTTGTTTTAGGGAGACTCTTGGAGGATCAAGTAAGAGATATTGAGACACAAGCTCGTCAATTAGGAATACTTGATTGGCTTGACAAAGACTTTTAGTGGATCAAACAAGTGATAATGAAAAGAGGGTAGCTCGTCCAAATAGAAAAAAGTGATGGGGTAATACTCAAAAGAATATATGTTTAAAGTTCAAGGGGGAGTTTGGTGTTAATGTGAACAGAGAGATTACGCGTTAAAAGGGAGATTGTTATAGTACCGTGTAATAGTAAGATCTCACATTAGAACATAAGGAGAAAGATTGAGGATATATATGCTCTAATATATCATAGATCTAATATGTTAATTTTTTGAGTTAAGATGTGATTTCAGATGAGTATATATCCGCTAACAAGAATTAGAGGGAGAGAAAGAATGTTTTAAGTGTGATCAAAGCTTTGCCTGTAAGCCGTTTATCTCTATATATCTGTTATGTGTGCTTTTTATGTGTGTGTGTATATATATATATTGTTGTTATGAACCCTATTCCAGCAAACTAGTTTTACACCATTCACATGATAATCTAAGGTACAAAATGAAAGTAACTTTTTTCTAGCTGCCAATAGGAGTAATGGCTCGGACACTTAACCCGTGCTACTCATATAAGCCATCAAGTAATTTTAATTTGTACTCTTAGATCATCATGTGAACGTAAACTGTAATAGTATTCATACGAACCATTTGTTATACACACACACACACACACACACACACACACACACACACAAATGATATATTTATTTATTAGCCAAACAAGAACAGAGATAGTTAAATAAAATGAAAAAAGAAGCCATATAAATTAATATATTTTAGAATTAACTACTTGTGATGTGATTTAAATCGGGTTATTTAGGTAAATAACTGGCCATAAGGGCTAAGTCAATAATTAAATATGTAATCAATTCAATTGATTAAATAAAGAAATGATGATCAATAATTATTTTGATTTGAGAAGTGTGACGCCCCTAAATCTGGGCCTACACACCTCAATTTGAGATGCTAAAAATACACGACAACTATTACAAAACAGTACATAGTACAAAAATAAAGAGCTCGATAATATACAATTAAGTCTTCACTATTATTGTCACACTATTTTACAACATGTGAATACTACTGTGGCTATCACTCGGACATTCATTCCATCCCCTGGCTAGACCCATCTACTTCTCATTTCCTAAAGAATAGTGAAATAAACGAAAGGGTGAGCTCAAATAGCCCAGTAAAGAAATATCATAACTAAGATAACAATGAGTAAATTATCATTAGTCTTCAACAATTGAGTTTTTGATAAAATATAAGAAGCAACAAGTTTTAATCAACAACTGCAGCTAAGTTCTTGAACAAAGTTTAGATCAACAATTGCAGTGAAAAAAACAACTATTAAAAAAATCATGTAGATCATGATGTCTACTAGCTTATCTTTTTCAGAAAAATTATCATCAACCTTTAACATCTGAAACATCACTAGTCATGTTCATGCCAAACAACAATTCTTCTTTGCCTCAGGCCAAAGAGAACTTTCACCACGTGCCCTAAAAGACACTCAATAATTATATCGTCTTTGCATCAGGTTAAAGACATTCACAAATCATATCATCTATGTCACATGCCACAAATATTCATAATAATTTCATTTTGATGATTAGAACAAATAGTAGTGATATAAATGATGAACAGAAGAAATAGAATAACAGGATAAACAATAGATATCGAAAGTTTACAATTTTACTTTGTCCAGAGTTAAATAATGTCGAAATTGTCAACATGATGTGAACTCAAATTCAAGAATGATATTCAAGATCTATAATTCAAAATAACGGTTGAAGTTCAACAGAAATATTCAAGTAAATAGGAAGATTCACGTGAAATGATATTAAATGAAGTACACGCTATTAAGGAGCATATAATCATTTCAGAAAGTTTTACCGAAAAATACTTACCATTTTAAGTTTAAGAGTATGAAAGAAAATGATATCCTTTATCTTAACACGTGACTGAATATTAATTTAGATAAAGTTGATCAATCTATATATTTATAAATTAATTAGTAACTACTATATATAAATTTAATGGTGTATACCAATTCGTATGAAATCATTAAAAGCGATTTGATAGAATAAAATAGAATAGCTTTAATATAGTTTTTGAATAAGTCTTCGATCTAAAGAAAGAGTCTTCTAAAAGAAGATTTATAAACACTGTGTGATGTGTGTGGTTACTTGACTAACTATTATGAAAAGACTTACTTGAACAATACTTATACTCTTACAGATCTCCACAAATACACACGATAGCTTAAGTACACTCGGAGAGAACTTACATAAGTAATATTGAGAGAGTGAAAGAAAGAATAAGCAAGGAAGTGATGAAAATTTCTTAAGTTAAAGCCTCTATTTATAGCCAAAAATCTTATCATAAACTAAAATTTCTTAAATTAATTTAAACCGTTCATTTCAAGATAATGTTTAATTCGTACCACACATTTCATCTTTTAAGATTTCTTTAATCTAAATCATTTATTCAAATTTCTTTTAATTTATACCGTTCATTTCATATCTTAATAAAACAACTAACTTTATATATAAAACAATTAACTTTATATATAAAATAATTAATTTTATATAAATCAATTACCTTTATATATAAAAAATATTAACTTTGTATATAAAGCAATTAACTTTTTATAAATCAATTAACTTTATATACAAAACAATTAACTTTATATAAATCAATTAACTTTATGTATAAAAAATTAAATCTATATATAAAACAATTAACTTTATATAAAGTATATAAAACAAATAACTTTATAACTTTAATTATTCAACAATAATTCATCAATTATTCATTATTATAACCAATTGCTGTAAATACAGTATAGTTGTCTTTCTGATTTAAATACTCACAATACAAGAAAAAATACCAACTAATAATAAAATACAACAGTTAAATTAACATCATAATAGTGATAATAATAATGCAGAAAATAAATAAAAAAAGCACGTTATTGTGAAAGACAATTATTAATTCAGTAATGTGAATTACTGTGCATATGCTACTGTGACAATTATTAGTTCAATAATATGAATTATTGTGCATGTGACAATTATTGGTTCAATAAAGTAAATATTGTACAATAGTCACTTTATCAGTTCAATAATATGAAATACTGTGTCATATCGTGTGCTACAGTGCAATACCGTGTTATACTATTCCTTCACCATTGATAATTTAATAGTTAAAAATAATAGTACCATTGACCATTTTATTTAAAAATGTTACTGCTGTCGTTTTTTATATTCAACAATATTTCGTTGTGAGGTCCACTAATGTTTGGTTATTTCGACGTCGTCGTACAAATCGAATATTCCTCGACAGAACGAATATTTTTTGACAAAACAAATATTTTTCGACAAGATAAAATTTGCACAAAATATTTTTTTTTAACTTTAGCTTTTGTCAATTTATTCACGTACTGTTTTAGAAAAAAAAATATATAAAGGAAATTTAAATTGTATTTAACGCCGGGGTCTTACAAGAAGGACCCAAATTATTAAAAAGGGTTAAGTATGACATGTATGATAGTTTAATGGCGATGTGAGTTTTGAGGACTTGAGATTTAAAGCCCAAAGTAATGTATTAAGCAAGCCCAAATAATTTTATTTATAACTAAGCCCTATGTATTAATTAATGGGACTATGGTATTAATCCCAAGGTGCTAATTGGGAAATTGTTAGGGGAAAAATTAAATGAATTAAAAGTTAGAATTTTAAATTCTATTAGGAAAGCACCCCGACGTTGGGTAAAAGGTTTATTACAGTGACCCTAGCATTGAACCTATTTATTATTTTTTTATTCTTGAAAACAGAACCCCGGCGCTGAAATTCCATATACTAACAGTGCCCCGGCGCTGGTTCGCTTTGCAGAAATATTTTTTTGTTTTCTTTTGCCAAGTGGGGAGCCATATGAGGTGATTGATGATGTTTGTTTGACAGCTCTTTAGGGACTGAGAGGTAACCCATTGGAGTTGTGGAGAAACTACATGATGACTATATTGATGGGTGTCTTTAGAGGCTAGTTTCTATGCTAGGAGGCCAAGCTAGGGGTCATGTAGGGGTGGCCATAGGGGCCTTAGTAGCTGTAAAATTCAACTGGTGATGGAGTGGGAGTGCTTCTACATTATGTCTAAGCACCCAAGACTCCAAGGTTTGGCATTTTTCATTTGTGTTCATTTTGCTCCTAAATGTAAGAATGGAAACGCAAGAGAGTGAATAAAGAGGAGAGGGAATTCGGGAGGATGCGGAAGAGGAGAGGAACTCTTGTAGCAAACCAAGGCAATATCAAGACCAAGCTCCACATTCAAAGGTAAAATGGTAATCTTTTACTTAATCTCCTAGTATCCTATATTAATATGGTTTGTTGTGGGAGTATGTATGAATTATTGATTGTGAGGGATCATGAAGGATCCTGTGGAACAAGGATGGATGTATATTGGAGTTTTATTTTGTATATGATTAACGATCTAAAGAACTTTGATAGGTTAAAAGAATGCCCATTAAGTGTTTAATGAAAAACATAAATAAATTGTGTTTATAAACTTTAAGATGTAAAGTGTGTAAATGATGGTGAATCTATGGGTGTTTGTAAATGAAGTTACATGACTTTTAGATCATGAAGAACTTAATAAAAATGCGTGGAAGTTGTGTTTTGAAAACACTTAAGGAATCTTATTTTCTAGAACTTACAACTCTATCATAATAGTTATACTTTGTGATCCACGAGTTGTAAGGTATGACTATTAACATGGTTTAGAATCTAGTATATGATGTTTTGATAATGTTAAGACTTAAATAATAAATTATGTTTTTCTAAGAACCAAAAGATGGGAACTTTATATTAATGAGTTGCAAAACTAATTTGAGTTACATGAAGTAAATGTGCCATGGATCAAGATAATGATGAATGGCATAAGAAAGGCAAGCTTTTAAAAGCTTGTAATGATAAGCCATATGTTGGTGGAAAAATGTTTTGAGAAAAGACCTAAGCTTTTGGTTTTATGAACTTAAGTTATTGATATTGTTTCTAGCTCAATATGAGCATTAGAAGATGATTTAAGAAGTCTTAAGTAGTTTGTATGCTTAATCCTAGTGGAAGATCAAAGTTGGAAAGATTGAAAAACTGTAGAATTGGTTCTTTGCCATTAGCGTCCCGTCGCTGTAAGATAGTATATTTCCAGCTCCCCAGCGTTGGACCAAATTAAAATTTGTAAAGTTGGCAGCCGACACTAAATTATCATACATTAACAGCGTCCCGACGCTGATCTGAAATTTCAGAAAAAAAAATAATTTGAATTTTTATTTTTGTAATTGCTAAAATGGGACCCGATTATGATGTGGTACATTATAAAGGGTTCATATTGGATAATTGGTAATAAATAGAGTTTATGGTTGAATTAAACCACTATAAGTATAATGTTAAAATGAAATTTATGGACGAACTAGAAAACTAGTACACTAAACTAGTACACATTTTGATTAAAGACCAAAGACGGACTAGACAACTAATATGGAAATAGTGTAAACAAGATTTAAGTCCAAGGAACTTAGTGTAATAAACTAAATCAAGAAATGTTAAAGATATTAATAACTTAGTGTTATTTTCGTGAGCTAAGTTAAATAAACCTAATTGAGTAATATGAAAGCCAATGTGGTAAGTCGTATTGTGTGATGCACACACAAAGAGCTACTAGTGCGATGATCTAGTATAGGAGGTGACAAAGTTAAAGATATGAAACTAAGTTATTTAAATAACAGAATGATATGTCCATATAATTAAACATAAGAACAATACACGGGATAAGCAGTTAAAGTAGGGTCTTAATATAAGACTAAACTAAAGTCAAGTTTTGACTGATGATGCATTGTTGATCTCACATGCCATGTAGGTCATGTGAAGGATGTGAAAGGTTAGCGTATTAGTAAAACGTCGGTACATATAAGTTTTTCAGAACTTACTTCTATTTGTGAATTGTTCTTATGTGTGAACTGCTTTTATATACAGACATGTGTTAATGTGCTTTTATGCCATAATGTATTATGAACTGTTGTTGTTCGATTGACAAGTTGAATTAATTGTTCTTTTTAAACTGTATAAATTATGAAGTGACAAATATGATAATATAAATCATGAATTATGTTTTAGTACATCCACATGTATAAAATTTCATACATGGATATATTGCTAATCATGAATGATGTATGAACTATATATGTGATAAACTGTTAAACTTATTGGGCCGTCGTGCTTACTTTTGCTTAAAATTAATCATTTTAGCTAAGTACGAAATATCTGAGGATTTTAGTAAAGACCAAGGAACAAGATTTGTATAACGACTTTGACGGGATCGAAGTTATGTCTGATAGTAAGATCTCGCTGTTAGTAGTATAGTATTTTTTTAGTAAACCCCTTTTTGGGGGTAAACAGTGTTGTAAAATGATATGGTTTAGAATGCCGAAATTTTCGATAACATTTAATTATGTTAGAAACTCGAATTATTACAAGTCTTGGAGTTATTGTTGGGTCAAAAAACAAATGTTAGAATTATGTTGACGAATTTACTTAATTATTGTAATAAGCAAATCATTATGTAAATGGTCTTGAATTGTTAGCGAACAATGTAAAGATTGTGATTTAGGGAATAAAGATGTATAAAAGTTTTAAAATAAACTAGTCTTATCAATTGTTTTATTAATGAATATTATGGGTTTAAGAATAAGGTTGTACAATAACGCACGAGGTCGCCTGTAGTAAGTACATGAATTTTTGGGGAACGACATCTTACACACTTAAGAATTTTACAATGTTGAGGGTTTCTCATCAAGCCAACATCTAGAGTATTAAGGGAACGGTATCATGTTCATCCAGACATCAATTCTACCACGTTCATCATGGATTCCAAACAAAATACACAATATTATTATTTTCTATATGTTCTAGATATTTTTCTCCCATCTATGTCCATAGAAAGAATTAATTATTGCAAATTAATTCTTACAAGAAAGAGAGTGTAGACATATGTTAAGCATGAGATATTCCACAAAAATTATTCATATTTACGAAATTACAACAACATAATGTCAGTTAAAAGGTGGCAAAATAAAAATGTTTTTACCCAACTAATGTCAGTAAAATCTTTGAATAAATCGATATTGGTAGCCCATGTTGTTAAGTATATAAACTAGATTTAATATTATTAATATTTAGATTATATATTAAATAGTACATGAATGAGTAATGTCCAAGTACATGATACGTGTATGTATATGAATGTATTAGAAGTCGTATTTAGTCATGTAATAATTATTAGAGTAGTTCTAGAAGTGTCTTAGGAGCTCTATAAATAGTCTTGTATATGAGTAATTTTAAGCAAGTGGACATTATTGAGATACAAGTGAAATGAAGTTAAAGTGAGACCAATACTTCTTATATCCTTCACTTCCTTTCTAAACTACATCCTTTTTTCATATTTTCCAATAAAGTGGTATCAGAACTAAGGTAATTTCAAGATATCTAAGCTTTAGACAAGCTATCCAAGGTGCCGACAAGGGAGAGTAGACGACCAAATTGAGATGACTTGGTGCTATCAATTTGTTATGATGGGTGAATGTAAAGTGTTCGCGTTAGAGTTCCGAGAGAAAAGCTAACAAAAGTTCTAGTTGATAAGAAATTTGAAGAAGAAGTTTGTGAGTTAAAACATGTTACAAATGTTGTTATATTCATAGCATTTTGGAGAGGTAAAATATAGAAAAATGTTGCCTCCTAAGTTTGCTGACAAGTTAGTGCATACAAATTACCAGGTTTGGAGTATTAGGACACGAGCATATCTTGGAGTTTGCAATGGATGGCGCGATGTCATTGAAAATCCAAAAAAAAAAGTGTTTTGAAAAAGGTTTGAGAAATGAAAGAACAAAGAGCAAATAATATTTTGCAAAAAGTAATGCATGAAAAAGTATATAAGAATGTTGACAACATTGAATCACTTTCTCAGTTATGTAAAGAGTTGGAGACTATTTCTTTCAATTGCAAAGGTCTAACTTTACCTAAAGAGCGTTAGCTACAACATTAGGATGAAGATGAGATACCTATTGAAGAAATTAATTAAGTTAAAGAAGAAGGAAGTAAAAAGTAAAATTTTGAAAACTTCTCGAACGACGAACAAATTAAGCGTGGAGCTTGAACCTAAAATAGGAGAAAGTGAAAATAATGATTTTGAAGAAAGTACTCAAGTTGAGAAAGAAGAAAATCATACTAGCAAAAGTGATGAAAAATAATTTAAAATTGGTAAGGGTTAATTTATTGTAGTTAATAGCATTATAAATTACTTAAAAATTATTAATCGTAAATTTTTTATTTTCATTTTTAATGTCATCATATTGTTGAAAAGAGCAAGTTTTGTATTTATACTAAATTGATGCACCTTAGATGAATGAGATATGCAAAAATGAAAACAAGATTTCTAGATATATCATTTCTCATGAAAAAGTAACAGGAATCTTCCAATAATAAGATTTACGGATTAAGCATTTCGCTCTTATAAGGGGCGGAAGATGCTATTATTTACTTTAAATGAAAGTTAAAAATATAATTTCTCTTTCGGGTCTTGTTTTTTTTTTCTTCCTCCTTAGAGGAGTGGAAGGTATTTTTCATATAAACATGACTGTTAGATTTTATCTTGTACTGTCCTAAATACACTAGATGAAATAATATTTTTATTTAATGCTAACCATAGATCAGTTTATATGTATATTATTTGTTCATAATCTCACTAGTTAGTCATATCGTGCCGCCCATAGGGAGCCTTATTCCCATACCCTTAGAACGTAGCGATCTAGGTGCCAAATTGTCCTTTTGCTGCTTTCTATTACTGGTGATCAGAGGCTCATTTATAGCACAACAGAGGGTGAGATTCCTCATCTTGATTTGGCAAAAATCCTTCTTCTATATATCTTCGTATTAATATTATTCCTTCCTTTTCTCACAGTGGGGACCGGGTAAGATTTATATCACGACCATCATATCCCTAACTATAGAGCAGCAAATGCTGTTCAATAATTTGGTTCTTTTAATCAATTTGTCTAAGTTGCAATAGATATAAAATAAATAAATAAATAAAAGACAAAACAAATTCTAATATTTGTATTGCCGTTTATCTTTATTTCCTTTTATGCATTCTTATATTTAGTGCAAACATGAAATGAAGTTCTCCGTCTAAAAAAACAACGAAAAGATAAAAAGGAAGAAAAAGGAAACAGTGGTCTTGCTATTGTCTTCTTCTTCTTCTTCTTCTTTCTTGTCTTTTTCTTTTTTTCGCATTTTTGGTCCTGATGCCGAAACTTTAATTTAGAGACTACATTTTTAGTAATTTTATTTTGACAATTATCCTGAATCTGTATAGATATACTATAATTATTCCCCCCTTTTTACAAAGTGGGGTTTGGATAAGAATATTACATTTTAAAAAATAAAAATAAATTAAGTTTGAAACTTTACAATTTATGGCTAGCTGGCTGGATCATGTAATTGTGTGGTTGTTTCGTGTCAATTGGTCCAAATATTATTTCCACATTAAACTTACTACTGATTCAGGAAGAGAAAAGACGTGGGATATAACTCTTTCTATGTTTGGTACGTTCTTTAAGGAGTATGTCTTTGAACTAAGTCATATATATATATATATATATATATGTAGAAAATGATCTACGGGCACAATTGTAGTTAACAATCTATCTAACAGTTTGGCAGATAGTAGTTTACACCAGTGTTCTCAGATACGGACCGATCATTGAATCGAAAAAAGTATCGGGTAGATGGATCAGTGGTCAAACCAGTGGTCTGATCGATATTGAACCGATGACGTCATTAATATATAATAAATAATTAAATATATTAATTATTATTATATATTATATATAATATTTAGTAAATATATACAAATAATCAATTTATCTGTACAAAAAAAATTAAACCTATTTGTACAATGTTTACTTTATACAATTCAAATAAATACTAAATTTATATAAAAAAAAGATATTAAATCATGATCATAACTCAAAATTCAAGACTCAAGAGTGATATAATCAAATACAAATGAACATAAACATCTTTATGATACATTCAATCAAATTTGGTAAAAATAAATAAATCTATTTGTATAATGTTTATTTTATACAATTCAAATAAATATTAAATCTATATGAAAAGAAAGATATTAAATCATGATCATAGCTCAAAACTCAGTCAATGATACATTTAATCAAATTTAAATGTTTAAATATTTTATATAAAAAAAAGGTAGGGAACTGATAAAACCAGTGACCAGTCCGACCGCTGGGTTATCGGGTTTGCTTAAACCGACCAATTCCAATTTTTTTCGATTGGACCGGTCCGGTCCGGGTTTAAAAATCATGGTTTACACTAGCTCATCATCTAATGCAGTTTGGTAGATGATAGAGTTTACAATAGCTTCCAAACCAATAGTTTACACTAACTCGTCAGTTATAATAGTTTGGTAGACTGTAATTTACACTAACTCGTCAACTAAACACTTAGCCGGACAACAAATTGTATATATATATATATATATATATATATATATTTGAAAGGATCTAAACAGTTGAGGATTATCATGCTAATTACCCAATAAATTGCTCTTCATTCTCATCCCAAAATGTAACAAAATAACTTGCGAGCTTAATTATTGTATAAAAGCTTGCAAACTGTAGCTTTTTTAATCTTGTAAGTTTCATCCACGTGGTGTGAGATATTTTTCTTGTTTTTTCTTTACTTAGAGATTGGGATTAATTAATTTTAATTTAAGTTTGTTATTATTTGTAGTTATAGTTATATATCTATATATATATATATATAAATGTAAAAAATAGTATAAGGCATGCCTTAGTTAGGTTAGGCTAAGATTATATAATTAATAAAACAACGTAATTTTACCCCTTCTAGGATTAAACTTTTTATTTTTGAGTTTTATTAAAAAATATTTTTAACTATAAATTTGATACAAAACTACTTTGTTTTATTTGCAATGAACTTTTTGAATAATAACAAAATAATAGTATACATATGTGATGGCTAATTTTACCATCACTACAATATAATTGTGGCTGCCATATCCATATATCACTAAAAAATTTATGCAACACAATACAAAGTAAGTCATCATTTATGGAAATACCTTTTTTGTGATTGCATTTAAGTCATCACTAATAATTTAATGAAGAAAATAATTAAAACGATATTTTATGACAATAGCTAAAAATAATAGATTATTGTGATGAATTTTATTTGCAATCGTAAGAAAAAAGTATTTTGTGATGGAATTTTCAAGCAATCATAAAATAGTAATATATATGATAGCTTGTAGTGATAACTAATTTTACCATCATTGTAGAGTATTTATGACCGTTATTGCAATCACCAAATCTTATACGGGATCAATTTTGTTTATTAAGCCAATATGGTTATATTAACCATCACAAAAGCATTTCGCATGCTGATATGGTTATATTAACCATCACAAAAGCATTTCGCATTTATGCGATTGTCAAAACTATCACGAATGACTTTCATGATAGGGGCATACAAGATAGTCTCTGTGATGACTAAAATTATCTCAATTTTTTTTTTGAATTTATGTGATGAATTTAAGCCATCACAAAAAAAAAAAAAATAATTTTTTTGTAGTGAAATTTCTGTGTGTGGATTTGACTTTCTCGCTTTATGTAGTCTTACTATCTCACTAGATGAGAGTTTATTTTGTCACCGTAGGTGAACTTGTGGAGTTAATAAATGAATAAATGTGTATTACAAACTTGATAGCTAGATTGTAGAAGTGATTATTTAAAAAATCCTAACTATGCATTAAGTGATTCTAGTGATTCTTAAATTATGTCTTTTCAAAATTATTTCAAACCACTAAATTAAAGAATTAAAGAATACTATATATAGCTAAGAAGGATATATATTAAATATATATTTTATAAATAATATATATACTTAAAAAAAAATCATTTATGGCTGCTGGCTCTCACCTAGACTCATATGAATGTTATGGACCTATCCTCCAAGACAATACATACTACCTTTCTTTTTTCTCAAATTTTCGGTCTAGGGATTTTAAAATATTTATAAATTACAAATATTATTCCATCGGTAACTTGCAACAATTCTCACAATTAACAACTTCATGCAAATGAAGAAAATAAAATTCTAAAACACAAAATTCTAATATATGAAATGGTAGTTTTCAGCATTACCCTTTATTCATAAAAGAACGATTTGGGACAGAGATTTTAAAATGAGAGAGATAGCTGCATGTAATGGAATTTTATTAATTCATCTGCCCATTTTTGGGAGGAAACAAAACTTAGTTGCAACAATTAATATTTTGGGACAGATATAGTGATAAGCACGATTAAGATGATTAGAGTCCACAAAGAAATGATTTGAGTGTATAAGTAATCTTGTTTTATTTCCTAATTGAAAGAAAATCATCATTTACTTGGATTCCTACATACCTTTCGCCTTCATCGAACTTAGCCAGCGCAGCAAGCTAAAGAAAGAATTATTCAACTGAGAAATGGCAAAGAATTATTCCAACAAAATTATTAATCAGAATCTGCTGCTCTATATCCTTGGCGATGATGATGATGATGATGATGATGTTAAACTTATCAAGATCCCCACTGTGAAAAAGGAAGGAATATTTGAAGATATATAGGATATTATGGAATATAATAATCGCGGTACCCTCAGTTTTGCAATCTATAAATAGGGTTAGCTTTGGAAGAGAGCTATATAGGCATCGAGAACAAAAACAGAAAATATATATATAAGAATTAAAGGATAGTTATCGATCGAGGAGATGGCACAAGTAGTGAGGTATGGTGAAGTTGACCTCGAGTCATTGTTGTCTCAAGCCAAGGAAATGGAGTTGGTCCAAAAGGACGGCCCGGGGAAGAATGTAAGTCTACTGAAGTTGTAAACAAACATCATATATATAGCTAAAGTTGGCTATAGAACTAAAATAATCTTTAATATTTGTTAATTTTGTAAGTGAAACTTTTTTGCAAAAGTTACACATTCTTAAACGTTTGCAATTTTTAATTTTTGGTACCATTTGCAGCATAATATTGCGGACTATTTAAAATGTTTTAAGATCGCAATTGTTTGATGTTGTTATGGATGATATAAGATTGATTGAGTGGTACACGTACACTCTGTAATAAACTTTTGCTACGAAACATTTGCTATTTATATATATCTGATATTGTCGATTGTTGCTGCTTTCGTCAGAATAAATATATGTTTGACGACAATTTTATAATTGTTACTTCAACTTTCTATATTGTATGTATGTGACTATATATAGATAAAGGCATCAACATATCATTCTTCACCGCTGCTTTGCCTTGTCTATCCTCGTAATAATGTGATTTTTTCTTGACATATTCAGATGCTTGTTCAGACGCCTGGCGCTTTCGTGCGTGCAGGGCAACTCAATTATGCCAACCCTGAAGACTGGGAAATTACGTAAGTAGAAATAAGGTTTAGTTAACTTAATTGACGTCAAATGCCAAAATTTGTGTTTAAACACCTGAATTTTATTCACTTAAAAATAGGGATATATAAACAACTAAGTCATTAAATTAAAGTCATAGGACTATATAAATTTTATTGAAGTCTAGTTAGATAGAAGGACTTACATTAAAAATGTTCAAGAAAAAAAAAACAATAAAATCACATAAGGAATTTAATCCCCTTATATCAAAAGTTTCTTACTTTAATTCTACTCTCATTTTTTTACAGTCCGTCTAGTGCTGAATTAATTGGTAGCTACGTCCTACATGTTGATGGAAAATATCCGACAAAAAAGCTTAAAAAATTAGGTTATGTGGTGTCTTTTGTGGTGCTGCTGAAAAACAACTTTAACATTGAAACTCCGGTGATTCTTACACTTACTCTTCCGGATGGATCCACCCAAAAGAATGACTATGCGATGATGGGATTTCCGAGGAACATACCAATTGCTCTCAAAGCTGGGGAATTTTTCAATAGGTTTGAGTCCGGAGATATCAAATTTGCTCTTGACGGGAGTGAAAGCGAGACTTGGAAGGAAGGTTTAGTCATCTATGGTGTTAGCATCAAGCCCGTCCCAAGATGAACGATCAGCAATCTTCCGATGAACAGATGATCAATAAATTATCTACCGGTCGATGGTTGTTATTAGCATGATATATAAATAAATCAACAATTAGCTGATAGCTGTTATTAGAATGTAATAAATAAATCACTACCAGCTGATGGTTGCTATTAGCATGTAATAAATAAATCAACTACCACTAGGTGGTTGTTATTACTATGTTATAAATAAAGCTACTACCACTAGGTGGTTTATTGTGATATTAAATAAAGTGTTTACATAAATTACAAGATGGTACTTAAACTATGTCCTTCGTTAGATAGCCTCAGAATTTTTTTCAACATATATATTTTTGATAATTTAAGCAGATTTTTTTAACATTCTTGATTTTGACAAGAATGAATCTCAAGACCTTATACACTCAAAATTTTATGAGTAATTATTTTATTATTAAGCCATAAGGGGCTTGATCTACTAGTGGTTGTTATTACGATGTTATAAATAAAGTAACTACCACTAGGTGGTTTACTCTGATATTAAATAAAGTGCTTACATAGAAATTACAAGATGGTACTTAAACAATGTCCTTCATTAGATAGCCTCACAATTTTTTTCGCCATATATATATATATATATATATATATATATATATATAGATATAGATATATCACATGTGTGTGTGTGTGCATACACATACGTGTGGTATAGTTGTGAAATTCATCAACGTATTAACTAAAATTAAAAAAATCTATGACAATTTAAGTTTTCAAGTCTGTTAAATTGATTTTAAAAAGTTAATAGTGATGTGATATATTCAAACATGGAAGTATATCATATTTGAGAATAAATTATATAAGAATAACATGTAAAATTAATAGTTTACACCATTTAATAATAATATGTCACAAATAAATTTACGAAAAAATTATAAAATTTAAATTGTATTAATAGATTTCGTATTTATTATTTAATTACCACTGGCAAACTACTTAATTAATTATATTGAATTTTAAGTCTTTGGATTTTCCCCAAAATTCACTACTTGACAAGTTAATCTTGAATAGTCTACATCCAAATTTATTCTCATCATATTTTACAGTACATCAAGGACCAAAAATATAACAGGATTTGGAGTAGTTAGAAACACATAGAATACTAATCGTTCTTCCATTCTATTTATAACAAAACAGTAACTATCTTCAAATATTGTGCATTGTTGATTCAGATAATCCATTCGTCATGTATTATAAATGACCACACCCAGATATATAATATGATGTTACATCTATTTTAAAATATAAGACCATTTGTATATGTAAAAATAATAATAATAAGATTATTTGCATGTGCATAGAGTAGGAAAAAATATGTTGTGTAGACAAATGAAAGGATGAACCTTCCATAAAATTTGTTAAACTTCAGGTATAAAATGAATGACTACAAACAACTTGTGGTTGCTGCGTAAACTTTTGTAGTAGGCTCGTCAATGAAATAAAGAAGTACAGGGTACACATCAGAGTTCTGTGTAGTAATTTTCTGGTTTGAACCACAATGAAAAGTCAACAGCTTTGGTCTTCAATTTCTCTATTGCTGGACCAATTCTCTCCAAAAGCTGCAATTCACATACAACATAATCAAGTGGTTTTTCTTTCACCTTGGCTCACACAAACACATAATAATACAGTCGAAAGTTTCTACCAAATGATTCATCCAAAAGGCTTTTAGACAAGACATACATTACATCAAAACCAACGCCTAAAGCTTTTCTGCTTTTAGGTCCAGAGAACTCTGAGGGTGGTGTATGGGACTGGAAGTCATTGCGCCAATCATATATTTGCAAAGATAATTGAAAATTTCACCGATGAGAATCCTGTAAACCCCATCTCATTGCAAGAGAATGCTAATAGGCGTTTGAGCCCCCAAATGCTGAGTTTGTGAGTTAAATAGGTTGTATTTAAGTTATTTCTAGATGAACAAATTTTCAAAGTGCGTTAGGGCTCTCAAACACTGTGTAATCAAACATGCACTTACTACAGATTTCTTAACCTGGACCCAAGTCTCATAAGTTTCAGCGTCAAGTCCAGAACAAATTAATATCATTGCATCTCACTTATGATATCCAAAAAACTTGTAGTATCTCTTTCGGTTAATATTGGTATTATGCAAAGTAATGCCTATCTTTTTTCTATAAGCAAGCTCCCTCCGGCGTCCAGTCCCTAGACGACTCTCAGTTCTTGAGCATGTTGGGGGATTAGGCAGCAGTTGAAAGAGTTGCTCGAAAGCTTGACGAACAAGCGAAAAAGCCTATCAATTCTCTTTTTTTTAGTAAAGGGCTTTTCCCTTACTAGTCAAGTGGTAAGGTAGGGCGCTTTTCGATAAAAAAACAGACTTTAGGAAGGTGGTTCAGGTAGCTCAACTGGTTAGAGCAAATGACTGAAACACATAGAAATGCATTTAGAGAGAGAGAGAGGTGAAAGTAATAGCATTGTGTTACTGTCCTCGGTCCCAATATTTTTTTTTGGGGGGTGGGGGGGGGGGGGGTGGGGGGGGTGGGGGAATATCTTAGGAGTGGTATCTTGTTCATCCAAACATCAACTCTATCACGTTCATCATGGATTCCAAATAAAATACATAATATTATTATTTTCTATATGTTCTAGATAGTTTTCTCCCATCTATGTCCATAGATAGAATTAATTATTGCAGATTAATTCTTACAAGAAAGAGAGTGTAGAAATATATTAAGCATGAGATATTCCACAAAAAATGTTCATGTTTACGATATTACAACAACAACATAATGTCAGTTAAAAGGCGGCAAAATAAAAATGTTTTTACCCGACTAACGTCAGTAAATTCTTTGAATAAATCGATATTGGTAGCTCGTGTTGTTAAGTATATAAACTTGATTTAATATTATTTGTATTTATATTATATTAATTAGTACATGAATGAGTAATGTCCAAGTACATGATACATGTATGTATATGAATGTATTAAAGGAGTCGTATTTGGTTATGTAATAATCATTAGAGTAGTTCTAGAAGTGTCCCACTATAAGAAAAAGCTTCAATTCCGACGGAATTAATTACGTAGAAAATAATATAATTACGATGGAATATTCCGTCGTATTTAATTCCGCCGATATAGTAGATTCCTGTTGGCGCCAAAATTCTCGCGTCCAGAGGATATAATTTCGACGGAATATAACATATAATTGACGGAATTTCCGTCGACCTTATATTATTTTCGACGGATCTAATATCGACGGAATATTCCGTCGAAAATAAGTTAAAACCCATTTCATCGTCTTTTTCCCCCAGCCGCTTCAGTTTTTTTTAACTCTCTCTCTCTTCTCGTGAAATAGTTCTCTCGTCTCTCTCAACCTTCCGGCCCTCCGATCGACCGACGACCCACCTCTGGCCCACCCCTCCGACCGACGACGTCCGTGCCGCCGTCCGTGCCGCCTTCGCCGTCCGTAGCATCTAAGGTATGTATATATATACCCCTCCGACCCACCCCTCCGACGACGACGTCCGTGCCGCCTTCGCCGTCCGCTGTCCGTAGCATCTAAGGTATGTATATATATATATATAGTGTGTGCCGGCCGATTGGAATTTTGTGCCGGCCGGTTGAGCTTTTTTTGTCCGGTAGCAGTACTAATGTGATATATATATTGTGACACCCTCAAATCTGGGCCCACACAACCCAAACTTGAGTTGTCAAAAGACTACAACAAAATTATTACAAAGTAGTACAACGTTCAACAATACAGTGTATAATAATACACAACTAAGTCTTCACTATTATTATCACACTATTTTACAACACGTGAAGACTATATTAGCTATCCCTCGGACTCTCACTCCATTCCCCGGCTAGACCCAGTTACCTCCTCGATGGTTCTCGTTCCTGTGGTTGTTGTCATTCCTCTCTCTATGTTGATCATTGACTCTTGGATGCAATGTTTCATCTGTTTGCTCTACCCTTTGAGCCCTATCCACAACATCTGAATATAAACTAAATTTATGAGAGCTAAGTTGTTGACGAATTTTGAATCTCAATCCTCGTAGGAACATCCGACTCATTCGTGCTTCGTCATCCACTAGATGGGTGGCAAAGCGAGATAATTCGGCAAACTTAGCTTCATATTGGGAGACTGTTATGTTTCCCTGCTCCAGTTTAATGAACTCCACCTCCTTCATATGGCAGATGCTTTCTGGAAAGTACTTCTCGTTAAACAGTTCTTCGAATTCTGTCCAAGACATTTCGAGTGCTGAAGGGTGGATACGTTTTACCGCTTCCCACCAATGGTTCGTCTCACCTCGTAGCATAAAAGTGGCGAATGACACCTTCTGATCATCTGCGCATTGTAAGACATCAAGTATTTTTGTCGTCTGCTTTAGCCACGCCTCCGCTTTGAGTGGGTCAGGCTTCCCGTGAAATTCAGGTGGTCCCAATTCTTTAAATTGTTTGACAGTGACCATCCTCAAATTACCAGCGTTTCTATCGTTATTATTGACTGGATTTTCTCTTGTTTGATTCTGTATGAACTGCATGAAATTCCTAAAGAATCCATCGTTCATCATGTTATCAGGAACATTATTTCCTGAGTTGGCAGGAGGATTGTTTGGGGCCTCTTGATTCTCGGCTACATTCGATTCGGGTATTCCATACTTAACCTCCTGATTTCCAGATTCCATACTTAACTGTGGTCACAAAATAATTGTTAGTTCAAACAAACTGACTCATCACTTCATGTCCCTATATTCAAATCAGCCCATTAGATAATAAAATCTAATTTAGGTAGGACACACTAGTGACTGATTTTATTCGTCTCTCCCCTCCTAGTTCTAACCCCAAATCTCCATTAAAGACCATATCCCTAAGCTCTGATGCCAACTGTGACACCCCCAAATCTGGGCCCACACAGCCCAAACTTGAGTTGTCAAAAGACTACAACAAAATTATTACAAAGTAGTACAACGTTCAACAATACAGTGTATAATAATACACAACTAAGTCTTTACTATTATTATCACACTATTTTACAACACGTGAAGACTATATTAGCTATCCCTCGGACTCTCACTCCATTCCCCGGCTAGACCCAGCTACGTTCTAATTTCCTGTTGAAAAACAATGGAATAAAAGAAAAGGTGAGCTCAAATAGCCTAGTAAGAAATACCATGACTAAGATAATGAAGAATAAATTATCATTAGCCTTCAACAGTTGAGTTCTTGATAGAATACAATATACTACAAGGTTTATATCAAAAACTGCAGTTAAATTCTTGAACAATGTTCAGATCAATAATAGTAGCGGAATGAGCAATCTATTAGAAGAATAATGCATACTATAATGTCCACTCGCTTATCTTTTTAGTAAAAATATCATCAACTTTTATTATCTGAAATACCATTAGTCATGATAATAAAAATTCACAGTTCCTGGTCATAATCATGCAAATCAACAGTTAATCTTTGCACTACGGGCCAAAGATATTCAATATAGCACCAACGGTCATGATTATACCAGATTCAGCCTTTGGTTATAATCATACCAAACAACAGTTCATCTATGCACTATGGGCCAAATAAAACTTTTAATATAATACCAACGGTCATGATTATACCAGATTCAGCCTTTGGTCATAATCATACCAAACAACAGTTCATCTATGCACTACGGGCCAAAGAGAACTTTCACCACGTGTCATAAAAGACACCGAACAGATATATCGCCTTTAACCTAGTATATCGCCTTTAACCTATCATCTGTTCAACAATTATATTACATCTGTGCCCCCGGCCACAGATATTCACAACAATTTGATTCTTGATGATTAATACAAATAACAGTGATACAAATGATGAACAGAAGAAACAGGATAAACAATAAGTATCGGAAGTTTACTTTGTGCAGATTCAAACAATATCCAAATTGTCAACATGATGTGGAGTGAAATTTAAAAATGATATTCAAGATCCACAGTTCAGAATAACGGTTGCAGTTCAATAGAAAGATTCAGAAAATAGGAAGGTTCAGTTGAAATGATGAAGTGCAACTATTATGGAACATATAATATTTTCAGGAATTATAGAAGCAATAGTTCCATAATAAGTTTCGATTTAGGTGTATGAAAGAAAATAATATCCCTTACCGTAGCAGGTTTGATTAACAAAAGGTGAAGGAAATTAATATCCCTTACCATAGTAAATTTGAATAATGGAAGATGAAAAAGATGGTATCCCTTATGAGTATAAAGGAAAATGATATCACTTACGAATATGAAAGAAAATGATATTACAAACCAATATGGAATAAAAGTGTCATGTGATAATTCGTGTAGACAAATTATTTCCACACGAGATAAATAAAAAGGTTATTCACCAACAGACGGTAGTCCGCGCCGTAAAGTTATTCCCATCAATTTGAATACGAAGAGTTATTCACCAAACAGGCGGTAATCCGCGCCGTAATGTTATTATCAGAGATTAATAAGGAATGAATACAAAAGGTTATTCACCAACAGACGGTAATCCGCGCCGTAAGGTTATTCCCACAATTTAATACATGAAAATAAATGACACAAGAAAGAAATGATATGAGAATTAAAGAATGATAATCCCTTCCAGTAAGAAAGAAAATAATATCCATTTAGGATGATGAAAAGAATGATACCCCTTACCTTAACACGTGACTGGATATTGATTTAAATGAGGTTGATCAACCTATATATTTATAATAAAATTAGTAATTACCACATATAAATTTCAAAGTGTATGATAACTCGTATAATATGAACTATCAAAATTATATATATTTAACATAATTTTTGTAGTATAATATAACAATTTTAAAATAGTTTTTAAAATAATATTTCAAAATAAATCTTCCAAAGAAAGCTTTTAAAAATGAATCTTCTTAAAGAAGAGTCTTCTAAAGGAAGATTTGTGAATACCGTGAAAAATAGGAATTTATGAAATTACTACTCTTTAATAAAAGACTTACTTAAATTTTTTTTGCATTCCTTTTGGCTTTCAAACACTCACAATAGCCTTACTATTCTCAGAGAAAACTCATAAAATTCTTATAGAAATTTTTTATGTTTTAGGTGTGATTTTTCTATTCAATTGAGCAAGCTATTTATAGGAGAAAATAAGTTACTATGCGCGGTAGGTGGGCTGGAAAATTTTTTTCAGCAGAGGCTGTTGCGCAGCCTCCACCAACTTTTCAGCAAATTCACATTTCTCACATTTCATGTGGGTCCCACATGTTTCTTACTATTCACATTACTATTCACATTAAAATAATAATTAATTAATTATTTTATTTTATTTATTTATTTATATTTATTATTCCTGTGGGTTCAATATATAAAATAAAATAATGCTACAACAATAATTCAACAATAATAAGCACGTTACATATTATTATTAATTTAATAATATAAATTATAGTGTATTTGCTACTGTGACAATTATTAGGTTTAATAATTTTAAAAACAGTGCAACAACAATTATTGAGTCAATGATATAAAATACAGTGTAATGACAATTATTGAATCAATAATGCAAAATACTGTGTAGCAACAATTATTGAATTGATAACATAAAATATTATGCAGTGACAATTATTGATGAAATGATGCGCAACAGTTACGGTGTCAATTATCAGACCAATAATATGAGACACTGTGCAATATCGTGTGCTACTGTAGAGTACCGTGTGCTACAAAAAAATACCATAAATTACCGTATGCTACTATTCTTTTATCACCGATATTTTAACAGTTAACACCGTTGACTATTTTTATTTAGAAATGTTACTTCTGTCATTTTCTATATCCGACAAATATTTTGTTGTGGGGTTCACCAATAATTAGTTATTTCGGCGCCGTCGTACGACCCGAATATTCCCCGACAAAACGAATATTCCCCGACAAAACAAATATTGTCCGACAAAATAAAATTTGCACATAACATCCTTAACTTTCAGTTTCGTCAATTTAACCACTTACTGTTTCATGAAAATATATATGAAGAAAAATTAAATTTTATATTTAATAAAATTTGGGGTCTTACATATATATATTATGAAATTATGTGGAAATTAATTGTGGCAGTATGTGGACTATATATAATTTCTTGTGTATGTTAATTTATGGCAGTATGTGGCATTTCTTATTATTTTGTGTATTTCCGACGGAATTTCTGACGGAATTTGGAATTTCTGTTAAAATTGTTCAAATGCCATATTTGTGGGCCCTACATATATTTATGTATTTTCCTAATTTGTCAATATTAAAATAAGCTTAGTATTTACTTAGTTTTGTAATAAAACATAAAATGAAATGAACTAACATAAAAATATAATTAAATTAATTAAATAAAATTAAGTTAAATGAAATATACTTAAAATAAATTAAATTCATAAAACTAAATAAAATTAATTAATTTAAAATAAAATTAAGTAAAATTAAATGAAGAGAAATATAATTCAGAAAAAATAAATTAAATTACCAAAAATAAAATAAACTCAAATAAAATATAATTAAATTAATTTATTATAATAAGATTAGTGTAATATAATTAAATTAAATTAAGTTAAAATTAATGTAATATAATTAAATTAAATTAAGTTAAATTTAATATAATTAAAATAAAATAAAGTCAAATAAAATAAAATAAAATAATTACATTAAAATTAAATTAAACTAAGTTAAATTAAATACAATTAAATTAGACTAAAATAAAATAAAATAAAATAAATTTAATATAATAAAATTGCATCATGTATAATTAATTTACATTAAATTAACTTAAATTTAATATAATTAAAATAAAATAAAATAAATTAAGTAAAATAAAATATAATAAAATAAATTAAGTTAATATAATTAAAAAAAAATAAATTAAATAAAATTATGTGAAATTAAATATAATTAAGAAAAAATAAATTAAATTAATTGAAATGAAATAAACTAGATAAAATAAATTAATTTAAATAAGACTAAGTTAAATTAAATAAAATGAAAATAAAGTGAATTAAGTAAAACAAAATAAAATAAAATAAAATAACATTAATTTAACGTTCCTCGCTTGACATTCACTCGTAACGGGTGAATATGGAATACTCTCAATTTAATCAAATGAGTTGTACATGCAGTTTCGTTACGATTTTAGAAATTTAATTGCGCTGTACCCAAAAAATTCGTTTACTAAATTCAATCACTTGTGTATGTAATTTGGTTAGGAGCTTAGAAACCCGTTTGACATTCACTCACTAGGCGTGAATGCCAAATAGTCCCCCGTCTGGGACTGTTGCTAGATGTTATGTCTCTTACTTAGGTTTGTGTCAACAATTTGAGTACGTTTTATTTGTTTTGGGGACTTTTCGTTGACATCTCTACATGTTCTCTGAGTACATACTTAGCCTACGTTGATGTAGTCTATTTCGTGTACTTAGAGACCATGGAGAGGTGCTGTTGAAATTTCTTTGAAACAGAAAAAACGTGCTCACAGTGTTGGTATAAGTGAGGAGACGCATCTAGGAACGGGATAGAAGCCTGACCCGTATATTTAGAAGGTGAAGTCATGCAGGAATCATGAATGCACACACATACGCTAAGCGCCCTCGTTAATTTAATACATCGTATTGTTCAGTTAAATATGTCAGAGGACCGGAGCTGGATGTACCGTAGAATTCCAGTTGATGGTAGAGGATTACTGCCTGAGTACCGTGATGGGGTGTCAAAATTTTTAAATTTTGCCAATGAACACACTGATAATTCTAACAGAAAGATGAGATGTCCGTGTTTCAATTGTAAAAACCTGATTTGGAAGAAAGCCGACAACATTAAGTACGATTTGTATTCGCGTGGGTTTGTAGATGGGTATTCTCTATGGATTCATCATGGATAGTCAACTGAGTTCAGCGAAATAAGTGGCAGTATAGGTCAACCAATTGACTGCGATCGATACGATGATACTTATGATGCCGTGGAGATGTTGGTTGATGCGTATGGCCCTAACAATATTGATTGGGGTGCAAATGAGCAGTCGTCAATAACTGGTCATCAAGAACCAAAGGACACAGCAGCAGCCTTTTACAATATACTATCCGAATCTACTGTCCCATTGTACGATGGAAATGATAAACACACCAGGCTATCTGCAGTGACGAAGCTCTTACACTTCAAGAATGAGCATGACTGCAGTGAGAGAAGTTTCAATGAGTTGCTTAGGCTTATCAGCGAGTTCTTACCAAAGGGTCACACTCTGCCCTTAAGTTATTATGAAGTTAAAAAGATGGTCAAGGGTTTAAATTTGGGGTATACAAAGATCGATGCTTGTGAGTAGGATTGCATGTTATATTATGGGACTGACATAGATAAACTGCAGTGTGACATTTGCAACATGCCTCGTTACAAGACAACTAAACGTGTGGGAAAAACTAAGCGTGTGCCTAAAAAAATCTTAAGGCACTTTCCGCTTGCCTCGAGACTTCAGCGTCTATTCAGAAAATAGGAAGGTTCAGTTGAAATGATGAAGTGCAACTATTATGGAACCTATAATATTTTCAGGAATTATAGAAGCAATAGTTCCATAATAAGTTTCGATTTAGGTGTATGAAAGAAAATAATATCCCTTACCGTAGCAGGTTTGATTAACAAAATGTGAAGGAAATTAATACCCCTTACCATAGTAAGTTTGAATAATAGAAGATGAAAAAGATGGTATCCCTTATGAGTATAAAGGAAAATGATATCACTTACGAATATGAAAGAAAATGATATTACAAACGAATATGGAATATAAGTGTTATGTGATAATTCGTGTAGACAAATTATTTCCACACGAGACAAATAAAAAGGTTATTCACCAACAGACGGTAGTCCGCGTCGTAAGGTTATTCCCATCAATTTGAATACGAAGAGTTATTCACCAAACAGGCGGTAATCCGCACCGTAAGGTTATTCTCAGAGATTAATAAGGAATGAATACAAAAGGTTATTCACCAACAGGCGGTAATCCGCGCCGTAAGGTTATTCCCACAATTTAATACATGGAAATGAATGACACAAGAAAGAAATGATATGAGAATCAAAGAATGATAATCCCTTCCGGTAAGAAAGAAAATAATATCCATTTAGGATGATGAAAAGAATGATACCCCTTACTGTAGTAAGTTTCAATAATAGAATATGAAAGAATATGATATTCCTTACAAGTAAGAAAAAAAAATGACAATCCTTACAGTAGTAAGTTTAAGAGTACGAAAGAAAATGACATCCCTTACCTTAACACGTGACTGGATATTGATAAAAATGAGGTTGATCAACCTATATATTTATAATAAAATTAGTAATTACCACATATAAATTTCAAAGTGTATGATAACTCGTATAATATAAACTATCAAAATTATATATATTTACCATAATTTTTGTAGTATAATATAACAACTTTAAAATAGTTTTTAAAATAATATTTCAAAATAAATCTTCTAAAGAAAGCTTTTAAAAATGAATCTTTTTAAAGTAGAGTCTTCTAAAGGAAGATTTGTGAATACCGTGAAAAATAAGAATTTATTAAAATTACTACTCTTTAATAAAAGACTTACTTGAAAATTTTCTGCACTCCTTTTGGCTTTCAAACACTCACAATAGCCTTACTATTCTCAGAGAAAACTCATAAAATTCTTATAGAAAAATTTTATGTTTTACGTGTGATTTTTCTATTCAGCTGAGCAAGCTATTTATAGGAGAAATAAGGGCACTATGCGCAGTAGGTGAGCACTGGCGTGCTGCACGCCAGTGCTGAAAAATTCAGCACGCAACCCACCAGCCCATTCTCACAATTCTCACATTTCATGTGGCCCCCACAGTGGGTCCCACGTGTTTCTTACTATTCACGTTACTATTCACATTAAAATAATAATTAATTAATTATTTTATTTTATTTATTTATTTATATTTATTCTTCCTGTGGTTCCAACATATAAAATAAAATAATGCTACAACAATAATTCAACAATAATAAGCACGTTACAGATTATTATTAATTTAATAATATAAATTACAGTGTATTTGTTACTGTGACAATTATTAGGTTTAATAATTTTAAAAACAGTGCAGCAACAATTATTGAGTCAATGATATAAAATACAGTGTAATGACAATTATTGAATCAATAATGCAAAATACTGTGTAGCAACAATTATTGAATTGATAACATAAAATATTATGCAGTGACAATTATTGATGAAATGATGCGCAACAGTTACGGTGTTAATTATCAGACCAATAATATGAGACACTGTGCAATACCGTGTGCTACTGTAGAGTACCGTGTGCTACAGAAAAATACCATAAATTACCGTATGCTACTATTCTTTTATCACCGGTATTTTAACAGTTAATACCGTTGACTATTTTTATTTAAAAAGGTTACTTCTGTCGTTTTCTATATCCGACAAATATTCTGTTGTGGGGTCCACCAATAATTAGTTATTTCGGCGCCGTCGTACGGCCCGAATATTCCCCGACAAAACGAATATTGTCCGACAGAATTAACTTTCAATTTTGTCAATTTAACCACTTACTGTTTCATGAAAAATATATATGAAGAAAAAATTAATTTTATATTTCATAAAATTCAGGGTCTTACAACCTCCCCTCCTTATGAAATTTCGTCCCCGAAATTGACGCACCTAGCATTTCGAAGAGGTATGGATACCTAGACTTCATTTCAGATTCTAGCTCCCAGGTCATTTCCTCAATATCTTGGTTCCTCCATAAAACCTTAACTTGAGGTATAACCTTTGAGCGTAGGATCTGCTCCTTCTTATCTAGGATCTTAACAGGTACTTCCTCGTACGTTAAATCCTCTGCTATAACATCCGGTTCTAACTCAATGACGTGGTTTGGGTCCTTCACATATTTACGTAATATAGATATGTGAAAAACGTTATGGATGCGAGACATACTTGGTGGTAGGGCTAGTCTGTAGGCTACGGTTCCTACTCGATCGAGAATTTCAAATGGGCCAATAAATCGAGGGTTGAGCTTTCCTCTCTTTCTGAATCTCGTAACTCCTTTCCATGGAGAAACACGTAAGAATACATGATCTCCGACGTTGAATCTCTCATCTCTCCGATGAAGATCAGCGTAACTCTTTTGTCGTTCTTGCGCGGTCTGTATTCATTGTCGGATCATTTGGATCTTCTCTGTTGTCAAGCGTACCAACTCGTGTCCCAACAATTTTGCTTCTCCTACCTCATTCCAGCATACTGGAGAGCGACACTTGCGTCCATATAAAACCTCGAATGGAGCCATGCCTATACTTGCTTGGTAACTGTTGTTGTAGGAAAATTCAACCAATGGCAAATACTTATCCCAACTTCCATTGAAGTCTAGTACGCAAAGTCTCAAAAGATCTCCGAGGGTCTGGATCGTCCTTTTCGATTGTCCGTCCGTTTGAGGATGGTATGCAGAACTAAATCGTAGCTCAGTGTCCATAGCTTTTTGTAGACTGAACCAAAAGCGTGAAGTGAATCTAGGATCTCGATCAGAAACTATGAAAACTGGCATGCCATGCAATCTCACAATCTCATTTATGTACATACTGGCAAGACGTTCAAGTGAATTTTTTTCTCATATAGGCAAGAAATGAGCAGATTTGGTCAATCTATCTACGATCACCCAAATTGCATCTTAGCCTTGAGAAACTTTGGGAAGACCCGTTATGAAGTCCATATTGATATGTTCCCACTTCCATTCGGGAACTTCAAGTGGTTGTAATGGACCCTTAGGTACTTGATGTTTTGCCTTGACACGTTGACAAGTTAGGCATCTTGAAATAAACTCTGCAATCTCCCTTTTCATATTGTTCCACCAAAATGTATGTCGAAGATCTCGATACATCTTGGTACCTCCTGGGTGGATTGCAAACAGCGTGTTGTGTGCCTCAATCATGATTTTATACTTCAATTCAGGATCGTTAGGAACACAGAGTCAAGAGTTGACTCGAAGTATTCATTTCTCGTCGATTCTTGCTTCGGGAATGACACCTTCTTTTACTTTCTTTATCATGTTTATCAGTTCCGGATCGGTAGCTTGAACAACTTTAATTTTATCGATTAAAGCCGGTTTTACTCGCACGTGAGCAATCTTCGAGTGGGTCCCTGGTGTCTTTAGCTCTATCTCTATCTTTTGCAAGTCGTACAATCGGTTTATAGGAGGGTTTGAATATTGATATGGGACGAGTAATTGAAGCCTCGATCAAGCGGTTTATAGGAGGGGGTACTTCAGGTGGTTTGCCCCATCCTTCCCTTATTACTGGCTTGTGCGCACACGCAGGTGTCAAGTGGGGAGCATCAGAATTATTACAGCCGCCAACGACCCTACTTGATCACAGTCTAATTCAGCGATACCATGTTTGGGAAGGTGGTGTGTCTCATCCTCGTGGCTTAGGTTTCATCCTACGTCCGCCTGATGAGGAGGAACCGCCTCAACCAGATTCTGCGCCATCCAGCTCTGAGGGTCTTTCCCTCCGTTCTATTAGTGACCAACTTCGGACGCTACAGCGTAGAATGGCTCGCGAGAGTCGTCGCGCTGATCAACGCAAATACCAGACATATCGCCAACTCCATCGTCTTGCTCAACGTCAGCATGAAATGCATCTGTACAATTTTAAGTTCGACAATGCGTTGGTTCGATGTCTAGCGCGGATGGATCCTTCCATTGCGGATATTCAGCTTCCGGATGTGCCAGTATTACCTACCTATCCCGATCCCGCTAGTGACTCCGAAGTCAGCGAGGACACATTAGACACTGACGATGAAGTTGGGGAGGATCGTGCTGATTAGTTTACCAGGGAAGTTTTATGTTTTGGTTTTTTTTTGTCTTTTCATTTCAATGAGGACATTGTCTGCATTAAGTTTGGGGGTGCTATATTTACGTTTATCTGCATAGTATTCAGTTTTTCTTTCATTATAGGATTAGGAGCATGTCATATTAGGATGTTTAGAATGAGTTAGTTAGTTGCATATTAAAAAGAAAAAAAAATAGAAAAGAAAAAAACAAAACAAAAATATAGGAAAATTAGTGCATTCTAGGATCATGCATGTCTAAATTGAGCACTCATTTCAGTTTCAGTGATAAAAGGATAGCCTATGAGGATAATATGGTGGGTCATTGTATAACTCTAGGAAAATGGATGGTTATGTTAGTCTAAATTTTGACTATTATTGGTATTAATATTGCTTGAAACCCCTGGATATTTTTGTGCACTATTTGATGCATTGAATTCGTTGAAGTTTAGGGTAGGTTGATAGAGTGAAGTGCCATTTAAGGAGAAAGGAAAGTCTATCGATTACTTAAATTCTCTGAATGCATGAAAAATATATATATGCTTATAACTGCTTCGATGTCCGTTGGAAAACAACTTGAAGAAGAAAAGAAATAATAAAATATGAAGATGAAGCGAAGTAGTTGATTGAAGTAAAATAAGTAAGTACAACGGATATGAGCAGTCTTGGTTAGTCTGTCTTTGTGGCCTCTGTTACTTGAACGAGTAAGCCTTAGGAGTGTCTTTACGCTTAGTGCCCTAAAGCCGATAGGTTTGGGAGTCATTGGTGGAAAGTTCGCTACACGGGTAACTTTGAAAAGCCTAAGAAAGATGGACATTGCACATACTAAGAAAAGAGAAAAAATGTTTAATGCTTAAATATATGTATGTGATTAATCGTATGGATGATTATTGTAATCTTTAATGGTATTGAAAATTATCAATTTCTCCGGCTTTGTATTGATTCAGTGCATTGAATTCACACACACACGTAAGGGATTGAAAGTGATATGGTGTTAATGATAAGTTAAGATGCAGATGAAACATGACTATGAAATTTTGCTTGAGATATCTATGATGCATTCCTGAGGCTGGAAATTTATTCATTATACTGAGGCAATGATGAGTTGTGTCTTAATTTAGTCTCTATGGTAGTAGGAAGTTAGGATTAGTTGTTTGTTTTATGTTATTTAATTTTGTTTTGCATGAGGACAAGCAAACGCTTAAGTTTGGGGGAATTTGATGAGTGAGTTTTATACCTATGAATTATATATTTTCGGACTTAAGTTTTGTTATTCTTGTGAGCATTTTACTTGTTTTTATGTTTACATTGCAGAAAACGGCATCGAATGGACAAAATTGGAAAAATGAGCGAAAATGGCATTTTCGTAATTTCAGGCAAAGTAGGGCCGGGGCCCTCTTTCTCAGTGTAAAACAAGGGCCGGGGCCCTTGTTGGCAGAATGGCGCGGAACGACTTTTTATCAGATTTTCGGAAATTGACTTGGAGAAGGATTTTAAAGGTGCAACGTGAGAAGGTTTCTAGGATAGTTTAGAGGGATATAAATAGATAGAATTTCATTATTGTAATTAACTTTTGGAAGGAGAGATTCATTGGTGCAAGGATTGAAGAATTAATTTGCGTTTTCAAATATGTCAGGCTAAGTTCTTTATTTTCAGTTCTAAGGGATGTTGAATCTTATTTATTATTTATGAATTAATTGAGTTATTAGTATTTCTTCCTTCGTTTGTGGAGTTTATTCTTGATGATCTATTTGAATTGCTCAATGATAATTGGTTTGATTAATTTGATAAGGGCCCATTGAATTGATTTGATTATTATCATATGCTAGATTAAGGTATAATATTAAGCAAACGATGTTATATCTGATCATAAGTAGCGAATAGTGGTATTTGATTGTGGTCAAGCTTTTGAATATTGCTATGATATCAAGAAGACAGGTTAAATAGTCTGCGATTGTACGATTATTGCTTGGAATGACCTAATTCCCTAATTCTTAATGCTATTGTCATATTAAATCTAGACTGATAGTTCTAGGTTGTATGATAATTAGGGTCTAGTGGGGGCGATCGTCACATTAGATTTAAAACCTAAGGGGAGTTTCGGGTAACGCGGACCGTGGTTACCTAGGGTTGTTAATTTCATTGAAGGAAAGATATTAATTAACTTAGTTATATCATATTTATGAAAAGATGATACTGAACTGAAGAACTGAAGTTTGCAAGTCATTGGATAATCTTAATTCATACTTCTTGTTTTCTAGTAGAATCATAGTTACAAAAATCCCCTCTTTATTTATTACTTGTTATTTACTGTTAGAAACATTCAGATAAATCATAAAATACACTTCCCGTGGGTTCGACTCTTGCTTGCCATTATACCAATTTTATATTGATAGAGTGAAAGTAAGGAATAATTTTGGAGTGATAACGACAGCTTCCAGTCAGCTACAACGTTCGCCTTTCCCGGGTGATACTGGATTGTGTGGTCGTAATCCTTCAACAGCTCAAGCCAACGTCGTTGTCGCATGTTGAGTTCTTTCTGGGTGAAGAAATACTTGAGACTTTTATGATCCGTATAGATATCCACTTTCTCTCCGTACAAGTAGTGTCTCCAGATCTTCAACGGGAAAACGACTGCTGCCAACTCTAGATCATGAGTAGGATAATTTTTCTCATAATCTTTGAGTTGTCGAGAGGCATAGGCTATAACCTTTCCATGTTGCATAAGAACGCAGCCTAGACCTTTGCCTGAAGCATCGCTATATATGACGAATTCTCTTGATCCTGATGGTATGGTCAGAACATGAGCCAAAACGAATCTCCTCTTGAGTTCTTGAAGCTCTTCCCGCATTCCTTGCTCGATATAAGTTTTGTACTAGAACGAATGATACCGATATAAGCATCTGAAGGAATTCCACGTGGTTTGTTTCACAATGAGGCCACATGGAGTATCGGAAGAACACATAAAGCTTAGGGCTTTTCCATTCTCCTTAGCAGATTTGGCAAAAGATTGGTTGTACTATCTTCCCTCCGGTTCGATCCAATCATGGGATGATATGAAGAGGCTATTCGTGGAGAAGTATTTCCCTCCTTCACGGGTTGCCAACATAAGGAAGGAGATATGTGCCATCAGACAGTTTAGTGGCGAAACTCTTCACGAGTATTGGGAAAGGTTCAAGAAGCTGTGTTCGTGTTGTCCACATCAAATTGACGATCAACACCAAATTCAGTACTTCTACGAGGGATTGCTACCGATGGATAGGAGTATGATCGATGCTGCAAGTGGAGGAGCATTGGTCGATAAAACTCCAGACGCCGCACGGAACTTAATTGCTAACATGGTGGCTAACTCACAGCAATACGGAACTCGGATGGACCATGCACCGAAAAGGGTGAATGAGGTTGGCTCGAGCAACATTGAACAACAACTCTCGGAGTTAGCTGCTATGGTTCGTCAACTTTCTGTTGGGAACGGGCAAGTTACAAGAACTTGTGGAATATGCTTGTCATCGGATCATTCGACAGATATTTGTCCTACACTGCAAGAAGATGGCACCATAGAACAAGCCAATGTAGCGGGAAATTTTCAAGGACAACCTCAGAGAAGATATGATCCTTACTCTAATACTTACAATCCAGGATGGAGGGATCATCCTAATCTGAGCTACGGAGGGAACAGGCCACCAATGTCGAATGTTTTTCCGAATCGACAACAAGGGTTTCAACAAGCTCAACAGCAGTATCCACCTCGACAAGCAACACCTATAAAATCTGAAGCGTCTTTGGAAGACATGTTTAAAACCTTCATGAATCATACTCAACAGTTCATGAATCAGACCCAACAGTTCCAGCAAGATACAAAGGCTTCCATTCATAGCTTAGAAAATCAAATGAGCCAATTAGCTACCACAGTTGGACGATTGGATTCTCAAGGCTCTGGGAAGTTGCCCTCTCAAACAATGATCAATCCGAGGGAAAACGCAAGTGCGATTACTTTAAGGAGTGGAAAACAAATGGACACACCAAGGGCTACGGTTGAATTTGATGAGGATAAAGCTAAGGAGGAGGCAGAGATCTCAAAGGTAATCCCTAAATCTCATATTCAGCTTAAGTCTAACCCTTTACCTTTTCCTCCTAGGAATCTTAGAACTTCAAAGAAGGACGAGCAAAAGAAAGAGATTCTGGAGACCTTTAGAAAGGTAGAGGTGAACATTCCTTTATTAGATGCAATCAAGCAAGTTCCAAGGTATGCAAAATTTTTGAAGGAATTATGCACTAATAAAAGGAAATTACAAGAAAATGAAAAGATAACCGTTGGAGAAAATGTATCTGCTGTTCTGCAAAGAAAAATGCCTCCAAAATGTAAAGATCCGGGTATGTTTACCATTCCCTGCAAGATAGGTAATACCAGGTTTGAGAGAGCTATGCTAGATCTAGGAGCATCAATTAATGTTATGCCACTATCTATTTATGCTTCTCTGCATCTAGGTCCCTTGAAAAACACTGGTGTCATTATCCAATTAGCTGATCGTACTAACACATACCCCGAAGGGGTAATTGAGGATGTCTTGGTGCAGGTGAATGAACTAATATTTCCTGCAGATTTTTATATTGTGGACATGGACGACGATACATCTCCGAATCCTGCTCATATCTTGTTAGGGAGGCCATTCTTGAAAACAGCAAGAACGATGATTGATGTGCACAATGGGACACTGACCATGGAGTTTGACGGCGTAAAGATTCAATTCAACATTTACGAGGCCATGAGGTACCCTAGTGATGTCAATTCCGTGTTTTCTATTAATGTCCTTGATTCCTTAGTGCAGAAATCTTTCGACCACTTACACATGGAAACCTTGGAGGATGCTATCACGAATAGTTTGGAGCTGGAAGAGGAAGACGAGATTGAACAACATGCGGAATTAAAGGATACTATAGCTGCATTACACTTATTACCGAAAATTTCAGATAAGTATACCGTTTCTTCCATTCAATTACCGGTGACTTGTGAAAGGTTGTTACCTTCTGTTGTGCAGGCTCCAAGGTTGGAATTAAAGCCTTTACCAATCCATTTGAAATATGCATATCTAGGGCAAGAGGAAACATTGCCAGTGATAATTGCTAATAATCTAACCAAAGTCCAAGAAGAAAAGTTGCTTCGAGTTTTGAGAGACCACGTACAAGTCTTTGGTTGGACAATTGCAGATATCAAAGGTATAAGCCCAGCTGTGTGCATGCATCGCATTCTTTTGGAAGAAGGAGCCACCCCAAAGCGAGATGCTCAACGCAGACTGAATCCACCCATGATGGAAGTTGTGAAAAAAGAGGTTCTGAAATTGCTCGATGCATGTATTATTTATCCTATTTCAGATAGTCAATGGGTCAGTCCAGTTCAAGTAGTTCCTAAGAAAGCTGGCATAACTGTCGTTAAAAATGATAATAATGAGTTAGTGCCTACTCGCTTGCAAACAGGATGGAGAGTGTGTATTGATTATAGGAAGTTGAATGCCGTAACTAGAAAAGATCATTTCCCTCTCCCTTTTATTGACCAAATGTTAGAAAGATTAGCAGGCCATTCTTATTATTGTTTCCTAGATGGTTTTTCGGGCTATAACCAAATTGTGATTGCACCTGAAGATCAAGAAAAGACCACTTTCACATGCCCATTCGGTACATTTGCATACCGTAGGATGTCCTTCGGACTTTGTAATGCACCCAGTACATTTCAACGATGCATGATAAGTATATTTTCCGATCTTCTTGAACATTGTATCGAAGTATTTATGGATGATTTCACAATTCATGGTGATTCGTTAGATGCATGCTTAGATAATTTAACTCGTGTGTTGGATAGATGCTTAGAGACTAACCTTGTTCTTAATTGGGAAAAATGTCATTTTATGGTAGAACAGGGTATCGTCCTAGGACATGTAGTTTCAGCTAAGGGAATAGAAGTAGATAAAGCTAAGATAGAAATTGTTGCTGCTTTACCTTACCCCGCAAGCGTGCGGGAGATTCGTTCTTTTCTTGGTCATGCAGGTTTCTATCGAAGATTTATCAAGGACTTCTCCAAAATAGCAATGCCGTTGTGTAAGTTGCTGCAAAAAGAGGTAGAATTCCAGTTTGACGATGAGTGCAGAGGGGCGTTTGATAAATTAAAGACCCTATTGACCTCCACACCGGTGATACAACCACCGAATTGGAATTTACCCTTCGAAATCATGTGTGACGCCAGCAACTATGCAGTAGGGGCGGTTTTGGGCCAACGAGTTGACAAAGCTGCACATGCCATCTATTATGCTTCTCGGACATTGAATGCTGCTCAGATTAACTATTCCACAACAGAAAAAGAATTATTATCTGTTGTTTTTGCTTTAGACAAATTTAGATCTTATCTTCTCGGTACTAAAGTCATAGTTTACTCTGACCATGCTGCTCTCAGGTATCTGCTTACAAAGAAGGATTCCAAACCAAGGATCATACGATAGATCCTGCTGCTCCAAGAATTTGACTTGCAAATAAAGGACAAGAAAGGAGCAGATAATTTAGTGGCAGATCACTTGAGCAGGTTGCTTAAAGATGAAGAAGCACTTCCGCTGCAAGACTCATTTCCAGATGAGCATTTATTCTCTGTGGATAAGGCTGCACCCTGGTACGCAAACATTGTAAATTATTTAGTCAGCGCTTATATTCCTCGTGAGTTTTCTAAAATGCAGAAAGAGAAACTTAAGAGTGATGTGAAACGGTACGTATGGGATGATCCTTACTTGTGGAAATTCTGTGCTGATCAGGTAGTTAGACGATGTATCCCTAACTCTGAGTTTTCATCCATTTTAACTTTCTGTCATTCTTACGCTTGTGGGGGTCATTTTGGACCAAAACGAACAGCTCGAAAAATTTTAGAATGTGGTTTCTTTTGGCCTAGTATTTTTAAAGACTCCTATCTATTTTGTAAATCTTGTACCAATTGTCAAAAGACCGGAAACATATCCAGTAGGAATCAAATGCCACAAACCCCAATTTTGGTTGTTGAAATTTTCGATGTTTGGGGCATTGATTTTATGGGACCATTTCCTGTTTCTTATGGAAATGTTTACATTCTGTTGGCTGTTGACTATGTTTCCAAATGGGTGGAGGCTAAAGCCACCAAGACTGACGATTCTAAAGTTGTTGCAGATTTTGTCAAATCTAACATATTTGTCAGGTTTGGAACTCCAAGGGCTATCATCAGCGATAAAGGAACACATTTTTGCAATAGGACACTAGCAGCACTGTTCAAGAAATACAACGTCATGCACAAAGTTTCAACGGCTTACCATCCGCAGAGCAATGGCCAAGCAGAGGTCTCAAACCGTGAGGTCAAGTCCGTTCTAGAGAAAGTAGTGCAGCCTAACCGCAAAGATTGGAGTCTGAAACTAGAAGATGCATTATGGGCTTATCGCACTGCCTACAAGACTCCTATCGGAATGTCACCATATCGGATTGTCTTCGGAAAGCTATGTCATCTACCAGTCGAGCTAGAACACAAGGCTTTTTGGGCTATTAAACAATGCAACTGGAGCATGAATGAAGCTGGCGAGCAAAGAAAACTGCAATTACAAGAGCTGGAAGAACTACGAAATGAAGCATATGAAAGCTCCAAATTGTACAAGGAAAAGACAAAAGCGTTTCACGATAAGCAGATTTTGAGAAAAACGTTTGTATTTGGTCAGAAAGTCCTTTTGTACAATTCCCGCTTGAAACTGTTTCCCGGAAAACTGCGTTCTCGGTGGGAAGGGCCATTTGTGATTGTTCATATTTCTTCTCATGGTGCGATAGAAATTAGTGACCTACGCACAGGAAGAGTATTTAAAGTAAATGGTCATCGGCTTAAACCGTTTTATGACGGATATCAAGTAGAGCACATCGAGCTCGTGGAATTGACGAACCCAATTTATCCAGTTTGAACAGAGAGATGTCGAGCGAACGACATTAAATAAACGCGCTTGTTGGGAGGCAACCCAATATTAGTTTTTCTCTTTATGCATTATTATTGGCATTATTTTATTTTATTTTTAGTTTCAATCTATTAATTTTTAGGATAGCTTATGGCATATAGTTTATTTTGAACCTTGCAGGAATATTTGATTTCGTAGGAATAATTCAAGCGCCCCGGCCCTCCATCTCTCGGTAAAAAGGAGCACCCCGGCCCTCGACTCACAGAAAGGTTTCTGTGAGAGAGAGCCCCGGCCCAGTCTTCATGGCTTCGTAGAGCGCCCTGGCCCTGACTTCCTTCGACATAAGTGCCCCGACCCCTATTCCATGACCAAAACGAGCACCCCGGCCCTCGTCTCACAGAGAGGGTTCTGCGAGAGAGAGCCCCGACCCCCCTTTCCTAGCCAATTCGAAGGGCCCCGACCCTACTCCCCCGGTTCAGAAAAAAAAAAAAAAATTTAACCAAACCTGCACGAGATCGATTTCCTCACACGAGTTCCGATTCTTCTCCTCCCTATTACCGTCACCCACACGAGATAGATTTCCTTCCCTGCCTTTACTTCCGATTTCCTCATCTAATCTTCATCACGAGTTGGGCTTCCCCCGGTCTGCACTCTTCTATTCAGGTAATGCCTTCCGGGTTTCATCTCTTATAAGTCGTTTCTGTTATTGGTTTTTTGTGATATTCTTTGCTTGGATCCCGATTGGTTTGTGTTGGCCAATTGGAGAAGTTTGGGGGGTTTTTGGTGGTTTAGTGGTGTTGAATTTCTTGCCTTTCGCCGGATTAGCCGTGACGGTTCTTTGCATGTCATTGCAGGTCTAAGTTTGGGGGTGCACACCAAGTGTTCGATATATTGTCTGAAAGAGCGTTCTGGCTCGTTGCACATTCGAAGCATTGTTTTTCGGTTGTGTTGCAGTGAGGGATTGTTTCATTTATCTATCGAGCCTACCATGGGTCCAAAACGTCAAAGAGGGGAAGGTTTTTCTTCCTTTTCATCCCGGGCTTTCGACAAGAAGAAGTTTCTTAACGTCGAGGCGGCCGATAAATTTGATTTAGTGCTTGCCGGCAGAGCTTTGGTTCCTGAGAGGGGACTCCAACCAGATGAGCTTCATGACGGTGCTATGGCAGTTATGATCCGAGAGAAGCATTGGGAGACATTGACGAATCATCCGGATCCGGCCGTTACCTCCATAGTCAAAGAATTTTATGCAAATGCCCAAGAGGCGTCGGATTGTGAAGTCATGGTGCGGGGGAGGAAGGTAATGTTTAGTCGGGCGGCTATCAATGCGTATTACGATTTACCAAGCTACGATAACTGCCAGTTTGCAAGTTTTCAGCCTGACTATGATGTCATTATCCAGGCATTGTGTCAACCTGGGACAGAATGGACGAGAAATGCCTCTAATGGTCATGTGAAGTCTTTCCCTTTCAAGACTTTGAGTAGATATGGGAAAATCTGGTATGCTTTCATCTGTGCTAAACTCATGCCATGCACTCATGTAAGTGATGTGCGACGGGAGCGAGCAGCTCTGTTGTATGCTATTGTCACGGGTTTGAATATTGATGTGGGACGAGTAATTGAAGCCTCGATCAAGCGGTTTATAGGAGGGGGTACTTCAGGTGGTTTGCCACATCCTTCCCTTATTACTGGCTTGTGCGCACACGCAGGTGTCAAGTGGGGAGCATCAGAATTGTTACAGCCGCCAACGACCCTACTTGATCACAGTCTAATTCAGCGATACCATGTTTGGGAAGGTGGTGTGTCTCATCCTCGTGGCTTAGGTTTCATCCTACGTCCGCCTGATGAGGAGGAACCGCCTCAACCAGATTCTGCGCCATCCAGCTCTGAGGGTCTTTCCCTCCGTTCTATTAGTGACCAACTTCGGACGCTACAGCGTAGAATGGCTCGCGAGAGTCGTCGCGCTGATCAACGCAAATACCAGACAGATCGCCAACTCCATCGTCTTGCTCAACGTCAGCATGAAATGCATCTGTACAATTTTAAGTTCGACAATGCGTTGGTTCGATGTCTAGCGCGGATGGATCCTTCCATTGCGGATATTCAGCTTCCGGATGTGCCAGTATTACCTACCTATCCCGATCCCGCTAGTGACTCCGAAGTCAGCGAGGACACATTAGACACTGACGATGAAGTTGGGGAGGATCGTGCTGATTAGTTTACCAGGGAAGTTTTATGTTTTGGTTTTTTTTTGTCTTTTCATTTCAATGAGGACATTGTCTGCATTAAGTTTGGGGGTGCTATATTTACGTTTATCTGCATAGTATTCAGTTTTTCTTTCATTATAGGATTAGGAGCATGTCATATTAGGATGTTTAGAATGAGTTAGTTAGTTGCATATTAAAAAGAAAAAAAAATAGAAAAGAAAAAAACAAAACAAAAATATAGGAAAATTAGTGCATTCTAGGATCATGCATGTCTAAATTGAGCACTCATTTCAGTTTCAGTGATAAAAGGATAGCCTATGAGGATAATATGGTGGGTCATTGTATAACTCTAGGAAAATGGATGGTTATGTTAGTCTAAATTTTGACTATTATTGGTATTAATATTGCTTGAAACCCCTGGATATTTTTGTGCACTATTTGATGCATTGAATTCGTTGAAGTTTAGGGTAGGTTGATAGAGTGAAGTGCCATTTAAGGAGAAAGGAAAGTCTATCGATTACTTAAATTCTCTGAATGCATGAAAAATATATATATGCTTATAACTGCTTCGATGTCCGTTGGAAAACAACTTGAAGAAGAAAAGAAATAATAAAATATGAAGATGAAGCGAAGTAGTTGATTGAAGTAAAATAAGTAAGTACAACGGATATGAGCAGTCTTGGTTAGTCTGTCTTTGTGGCCTCTGTTACTTGAACGAGTAAGCCTTAGGAGTGTCTTTACGCTTAGTGCCCTAAAGCCGATAGGTTTGGGAGTCATTGGTGGAAAGTTCGCTACACGGGTAACTTTGAAAAGCCTAAGAAAGATGGACATTGCACATACTAAGAAAAGAGAAAAAATGTTTAATGCTTAAATATATGTATGTGAGTAATCGTATGGATGATTATTGTAATCTTTAATGGTATTGAAAATTATCAATTTCTCCGGCTTTGTATTGATTCAGTGCATTGAATTCACACACACACGTAAGGGATTGAAAGTGATATGGTGTTAATGATAAGTTAAGATGCAGATGAAACATGACTATGAAATTTTGCTTGAGATATCTATGATGCATTCCTGAGGCTGGAAATTTATTCATTATACTGAGGCAATGATGAGTTGTGTCTTAATTTAGTCTCCATGGTAGTAGGAAGTTAGGATTAGTTGTTTGTTTTATGTTATTTAATTTTGTTTTGCATGAGGACAAGCAAACGCTTAAGTTTGGGGGAATTTGATGAGTGAGTTTTATACCTATGAATTATATGTTTTCGGACTTAAGTTTTGTTATTCTTGTGAGCATTTTACTTGTTTTTATGTTTACATTGCAGAAAACGGCATCGAATGGACAAAATTGGAAAAATGAGCGAAAATGGCATTTTCGTAATTTCAGGCAAAGTAGGGCCGGGGCCCTCTTTCTCAGTGTAAAACAAGGGCCGGGGCCCTTGTTGGCAGAATGGCGCGGAACGACTTTTTATCAGATTTTCGGAAATTGACTTGGAGAAGGATTTTAAAGGTGCAACGTGAGAAGGTTTCTAGGATAGTTTAGAGGGATATAAATAGATAGAATTTCATTATTGTAATTAACTTTTGGAAGGAGAGATTCATTGGTGCAAGGATTGAAGAATTAATTTGCGTTTTCAAATATGTCAGGCTAAGTTCTTTATTTTCAGTTATAAGGGATGTTGAATCTTATTTATTATTTATGAATTAATTGAGTTATTAGTATTTCTTCCTTCGTTTGTGGAGTTTATTCTTGATGATCTATTTGAATTGCTCAATGATAATTGGTTTGATTAATTTGATAAGGGCCCATTGAATTGATTTGATTATTATCATATGCTAGATTAAGGTATAATATTAAGCAAACGATGTTATATCTGATCATAAGTAGCGAATAGTGGTATTTGATTGTGGTCAAGCTTTTGAATATTGCTATGATATCAAGAAGACAGGTTAAATAGTCTGCGATTGTACGATTATTGCTTGGAATGACCTAATTCCCTAATTCTTAATGCTATTGTCATATTAAATCTAGACTGATAGTTCTAGGTTGTATGATAATTAGGGTCTAGTGGGGGCGATCGTCACATTAGATTTAAAACCTAAGGGGAGTTTCGGGTAACGCGGACCGTGGTTACCTAGGGTTGTTAATTTCATTGAAGGAAAGATATTAATTAACTTAGTTATATCATATTTATGAAAAGATGATACTGAACTGAAGAACTGAAGTTTGCAAGTCATTGGATAATCTTAATTCATACTTCTTGTTTTCTAGTAGAATCATAGTTACAAAAATCCCCTCTTTATTTATTACTTGTTATTTACTGTTAGAAACATTCAGATAAATCATAAAATACACTTCCCGTGGGTTCGACTCTTGCTTGCCATTATACCAATTTTATATTGATAGAGTGAAAGTAAGGAATAATTTTGGAGTGATAACGACAACTTCCAGTCAGCTACAACGTTCGCCTTTCCCGGGTGATACTGGATTGTGTGGTCGTAATCCTTCAACAGCTCAAGCCAACGTCGTTGTCGCATGTTGAGTTCTTTCTGGGTGAAGAAATACTTGAGACTTTTATGATCCGTATAGATATCCACTTTCTCTCCGTACAAGTAGTGTCTCCAGATCTTCAACGGGAAAACGACTGCTGCCAACTCTAGATCACGAGTAGGATAATTTTTCTCATAATCTTTGAGTTGTCGAGAGGCATAGGCTATAACCTTTCCATGTTGCATAAGAACACAGCCTAGACCTTTGCCTGAAGCATCGCTATATATGACGAATTCTCTTGATCCTGATGGTATGGTCAGAACATGAGCCAAAACGAATCTCCTCTTGAGTTCTTGAAGCTCTTCCCGCATTCCTTGCTCGATATAAGTTTTGTACTAGAACGAATGATACCGATATCTAATAATTAAACATTCAACTCTTGGCGTTCTATGAGAGCCATTTGGTATGAGACTTTGGAAATGAGCTTAGTACCGATTTCAAGGTTAATATAGAATTTAATTTCTCGGTTTGGGGGTAAGCCAGGAAGTTCCTCAGAAAAAACGTTAGGAAACTCATTAACAATGGGAATATCATTCAAGTTTGACGTGTTTTTGTTCAAATCAGTGACATGAGCTAAAAAGGCTTGACATCCGTTTTTTAATAAACGAATGACTTTATGGCTAGAAATAACAGTTATAGATTTCAATGGTTTAGTTGCTTGAATTTGCATGACAGGTTGATTAGAAATATGAAAACTAATAATCTTATGAAAATAATTAATTTTAGCATGATGGGTAGTCAACCAATCAATTCCTAGAATCACATCAAATTCATGCATCTCCAAAGAAATAAGATCAACAGGTAATGTGATGTTGTTGATTTGAACTAGGCAAGATTTATAGACAGTAGATGTAATGGTCATTTCTCCTAATGGGGTTTCAACTGATAAATCAAAGCCCAAATTTTTCAGGAGTTAAGTTTAAACGTTGAGCACATGCAGGTGAGATAAAAGAATGGGTAGAGCCAGTATCTAATAGGGCGTAGACTTCACGAGAATTTATGAATAGCTTACCGGTTATCACCTCATTCGGTTTCTTGACTGTTATCGTCAAATCGAATCCCGAGTACTTCATTCGGATCTTCGCGTATTTCAACCATGGGAATACCACTAAATAATTCTCTAACGAACTGTTTCTCAGATTCCTCAACTTCATCAGTAGTAACGTACTAATGATTTCTATAAGAATAATATTTTCGATAGACTGCAGTTTCCACGATAGTGACTAACTTAATCTGAATTCCTCTAAATTGTAACGCCCAAAAGTATAGAAACATCATTTTTAAATAATCTTGAAAATCATATCTGGAACACCATAAATCCCAAAGACTTATATGAAACGTCCATATATTCTGATCCTTTGTTATCGAGCATAACCAGGTGATATGATTCTTCCAATTAGTGAGCAGATTAAAGGCAATAATTTTCGCAAGTTCATTACATCCTTTAATTGCTTCTAATAACGGACCTGGAACGACTGTAGTAGAGCGTTCATCTTCATCCTTACTAGATAGAACACGCATAATTTTTGCCTTAGGCAAATGATTCAACTCTGAGTTTGTAGGAAGATTATTCGTCGCCTCTTGATTCGCAGCTACATTCGCTTCGGGTATTCCATTGTTAACTTCCTGATCTTCATATGCCATACATAACTGTGGTCACAAAATAACTGTTAGTTCAAACAAACTGACTCATCACTTCATGTCCCTATATTCAAATCAACTCATTAGATAATAAAATCTAATTTAGGTAGGACACACTAATGATTGATTCTATTCGTCTCTCCCCTCCTAGTTCTAACCCCAGATCTCCATTAAAGACCATATCCCTAAGCTCTGATGCCAACTGTGACACCCCTAAATCTGGGCCCACACAGCTCAAACTTGAGTTGTTAAAATACTACAACAAAATTATTACAAGGTAGAACAACGTTCAACAATACAGTGTATAATAATACACAACTAAGTCTTCATTATTATTGTCACACTATTTTAAAATACGTGAAGACTATGATAGCTATCCCTCGGACTCTCACTCCATCCCCCGGCTAGACTCAGCTACATTCTTATCTCCTGTTGAAAAACAATGGAACAAAAGAAAGGGTGAGCTCAAATAGCCCAGTAAGAAATATCATGACTAAGATAATGACGAATAATTTATCATTAGTCTTCAACAGTTGAATTCTTGATAGAATACAACAGACTACAAGGTTTATATAAAAAATTTGCAGTTAAATTCTTGAACAACGTTCAGATCAATAATAGCAGGGGAATGAGCAATTTATTAGAAGAATAATGCAGACTATAATGTCCACTTGCTATTCTTTTTAGTAAAAATATCATCAACTTTTATCATCTGAAATACTATTAGTCATGATAATAAAAATTCACAGTTCCTGGTCATAATCATGCAAATCAATAGTTCATCTTTGCACTACGGGCCAAAGATATTCAATATAGCACCAACGGTCATGATTATACCAGATTCAGCCTTTGGTCATAATCATACCAAACAACAGTTCATCTATGCACTACGGGCCAAAGAGAACTTTCAATATAATACCAACGGTCATGATTATACCAGAGTCAACCTTTAGTTATAATCACACCAAACAATAGTTCATCTATGCACTACGGGCCAAAGAGAACTTTCAATATAATACCAACGGTCATGATTATACCAGATTCAGCCTTTGGTCATAATCATACCAAACAACAGTTCATCTATGCACTACGGGCTAAAGAGAACTTTCAATATAATACCAACGGTCATGACTATACCAGATTTAGCCTTTCGTCATAATCATACCAAACAACAGTTCATCTATGCACTACGGGCCAAAGGGAACTTTCACCACGTGTCATAAAAGACACCGAACAGAGGTATCGCCTTTAACCTAGTATATCGCCTTTAACCTATCATCTGTTCAACAATTGTATCACATCTGTACCCCCGGCCACAGATATTCACAACAGCTTGATTCTTGATGATTAATACAAATAACAGTGATACAAATGATGAACAGAAGAAACAGGATAAACAATAAGTATCAGAAGTTTACTTTGTGCAGATTCAAACAATGTCCAAATTGTCAACATGTGTGGAGTGAAATTTAAAAATGATATTCAAGATCCACAGTTCAGAATAACGGTTACAGTTCAATAGAAAGATTCAGAAAATAGGAAGGTTCAGTTGAAAAGATGAAGTGCAACTATTATGGAACCTATAATATTTTCAGGAATTATAGAAGCAATAGTTCCATAATAAGTTTCGATTTAGGTGTATGAAAGAAAATAATATCCCTTACCGTAGCAGGTTTGATTAACAAAATGTGAAGGAAATTAATACCCCTTACCATAGTAAGTTTGAATAATAGAAGATGAAAAAGATGGTATCCCTTATGAGTATAAAGGAAAATGATATCACTTACGAATATGAAAGAAAATGATATTACAAACGAATATGGAATAGAAGTGTTATGTGATAATTCGTGTAGACAAATTATTTCCACACGAGACAAATAAAAAGGTTATTCACCAACAGGCGGTAGTCCGCGCCGTAAGGTTATTCCCATCAATTTGAATACGAAGAGTTATTCACCAAACAGGCGGTAGTCCGCACCGTAAGGTTATTCTCAGAGATTAATAAGGAATGAATACAAAAGGTTATTCACCAACAGGCGGTAATCCGCGCCGTAAGGTTATTCCCACAATTTAATACATGGAAATGAATGACACAAGAAAGAAATGATATGAGAATCAAAGAATGATAATCCCTTCCAGTAAGAAAGAAAATAATATCCATTTAGGATGATGAAAAGAATGATACCCCTTACCGTAGTAAGTTTCAATAATAGAATATGAAAGAATATGATATTCCTTACAAGTAAGAAAAAAAAATGACAATCCTTACAGTAGTAAGTTTAAGAGTATGAAAGAAAATGACATCCCCTACCTTAACACGTGACTGGATATTGATAAAAATGAGGTTGATCAACCTATATATTTATAATAAAATTAGTAATTACCACATATAAATTTCAAAGTGTATGATAACTCGTATAATATGAACTATCAAAATTATATATATTTAACATAATTTTTGTAGTATAATATAACAACTTTAAAATAGTTTTTAAAATAATATTTCAAAATAAATCTTCCAAAGAAAGCTTTTAAAAATGAATCTTCTTAAAGAAGAGTCTTCTAAAGGAAGATTTGTGAATACCGTGAAAAATAGGAATTTATTAAAATTACTACTCTTTAATAAAAGATTTACTTGAAAATTTTCTGCACTCCTTTTGGTTTTCAAACACTCACAATAGCCTTACTATTCTCAGAGAAAACTCATAAAATTCTTATAGAAAAATTTTATGTTTTACGTATGATTTTTCTATTCAGCTGAGCAAGCTATTTATAGGAGAAATAAGGGCACTATGCGCAGTAGGTGAACACTGGCGTGCTGCACGCCAGTGCTGAAAAATTCAGCACGCAGCCCACCAACCCATTCTCACAATTCTCACATTTCATGTGGGCCCCACAGTGGGTCCCACGTGTTTCTTACTATTCACGTTACTATTCACATTAAAATAATAATTAATTAATTATTTTATTTTATTTATTTATTTATATTTATTCTTCCTGTGGTTCCAACATATAAAATAAAATAATGCTACAACAATAATTCAACAATAATAAGCACGTTACAGATTATTATTAATTTAATAATATAAATTACAGTGTATTTGCTACTGTGAAAATTATTAGGTTTAATAATTTTAAAAATAGTGCAGCAACAATTATTGAGTCAATGATATAAAATACAGTGTAATGACAATTATTGAATCAATAATGCAAAATACTGTGTAACAACAATTATTGAATTGATAACATAAAATATTATGCAGTGACAATTATTGATGAAATGATGCGCAACAGTTACAGTGTTAATTATCAGACCAATAATATGAGACACTGTGCAATACCGTGTGCTACTGTAGAGTACCGTGTGCTACAGAAAAATACCATAAATTACCGTATGCTACTATTCTTTTATCACCGGTATTTTAACAGTTAACACCGTTGACTATTTTTATTTAAAAAGGTTACTTCTGTCATTTTCTATATCGGACAAATATTCTGTTGTGGGGTCCACCAATAATTAGTTATTTCGGCGCCATCGTACGACCCGAATATTCCCCGACAAAACGAATATTGTCCGACAGAATAAAACTTGCACATAACATCCTTAACTTTCAATTTTTTCAATTTAACCACTTACTGTTTCATGAAAAATATATATGAAGAAAAATTAAATTTTATATTTCATAAAATTCGGTGTCTTACACTGCAGGGCATATGACTTGGCATAAAACAAGGGACGTCGTGCCTGGTCAGTTGTCTCACCCCGCAGATGAAGATGAGTGGAAGAAGTTTGACGCAAATTTTCCTCAATTTGCAGAGGAAAGTAGGAATGTCAGGCTTGGCATGGCTACGGATAGGTTTTGTCCATTTAATAATTTTAGTCAACCATACTCTGTGTGGCCAGTGATCATGGTAGCTTACAATCTTCCACCGTCAATGTGCATGAAGGATCCGTATCTGTTCTTGACTTTACTCATACCGGGGAATGAGAGTCCTGCAAAGGACATAAACGTGTATCTTAGGCCGTTAGTCGATGAACTTAAGATGTTGTGGGAGACGGGGGTGCAGACTTATGACAAATCAATAAAGCAAAATTTTCTGATAAAGGCAGCTTTGTTGTGGACTATAACAGATTTTCCGGCACTTGGGATGATCAGTGGGTGATCGACTCACGGAAAGTTGTCATGTCTAGTTTGTGTGGGGGATGTGCAAGGCACACATCTAAAACATGGCCAAAAAATTAGTTTCTTTGGTACTGCTCGTAGATTCTTGCCTGCTGATCACAGTTACAGAAAGATGTCGACACAGTTTAATAGAAAAACAGAGAAAAAGGGGGTTGTCGGTCGATTGTCAGGCAGCGAGATTTTTGGTTGGCTGAACGATCTTAACTTTCCACCACCAGGGAAGGAGCACAGTAAATATAGGGCCCAAGGTTACGGCAAGGCTCATAACTGGACGCATTCACCCATGTTCTTCGAGTTACCATACTGGGAGTCGCTTTCAGTTCGTCACTGTATAGATGTAATGCATACAGAAAAGAATGTGTTTGAGAACTTTTTTTACACCGTGCTAGATGCGAGTGGTAAAACAAAAGACAACGACAATGCACGGAAAGATCTGGAGGCACTTAACATATGGCCTGATTTGTGGCTTCGACAAAACAACTCAAAACCTAAAGCTCCATTCTGTTTAACCAAGCAACAAGTTGAAGACATCTGCAAATGGATAAGTGCGTTCAAGCTCCCAGATGGATATGCTTCTAATATATGTCGTTGTAGTAAGGTTGAATAGTTAAAAATTACTGGGTTCAAAAGTCATGATTGTCATGTATTCATGCAGAAGTTGATGCCAATTGCATTTCGCGAGATGTTACCCAGAAAAATTGTAGACGCCTTAATCGAACTTTCAAATTTCTTTCCAGATCTATGTTCAACGGTTATAAGGTATACTGACGTGGAGCAAATGGAGAAAAATATAGTCCTGACAATGTGCAAGTTAGAAATGATATTTCCTCCGGGTTTTTTTGACTCGATGGAGCATTTGCCTATTCATCTGTCATATGAACTTAAGCATGGATGACCTGTGCAATATCGACGGATGTATCCGTTTGAGAGGTATTATCGTCTACATTTCTTTTTTGATGATATTCATAACTCATATTCGTAATGTTTGTGAACTTATTTAATGTATTTTAGGTACATGCGTCGTTTAAAGTATAAAGTAAAGAATAAAGCTCGTGTAGAGAGTTCTATTGCTGAACGGTACACGGAGGAAGAGCTTGTCAACTTCAGCTCATTGTATTTTGAAGATGTTGTCAAAACGAAACACAATCGTTTAAGTCGAAATGAGGTCGTCGGAGTCCAACCATGTGTTGATGAGTTAGCTGTATTTTCTTATCAGGCTAAACCATTTGGCCATGAGACGATGACGTACTTAAGCGAAAAAGATTTGAAAATTGTGTCTACATATGTGCTTCTAAATATGCCCGAAGTATCGTCATACATAACGTAAGTAAATACTATTTATAAAATTTTAATTTTTAATAGCCTAGTTTAAAATTAAATCGTGTTATAACTGTTTCAGTGCATTTGAAGACGAAGCATGTGCTTTAAACCCGAGCTTAAATGCAGTACAGTTGGAATTATTCACGACTACAAATTTTCAACAGTGGTTTAAGAGAAGGGTTGCAGAAGACAACAATTATGTGCGTTTTAAAGATGTCATCGAAGGACCTTACAAATTGATTAGTTCATTTCCCGGCTGTATCGTCAATGGGTATAGATTTAATGTCGATGACATAAACGAACCGACTTCAGTCAATTCTGGTATTGTCGTGTTGGGCAGTTGTTACCAAGATTCGGAGTCCAATTATTATGGACGTTTAGAGGAAGTAATTACGCTCAATTATCCTGGGGGTAAAAAGGTAGTTACATTTAAATGTCGCTGGTTTGATACTGAGAAGGGTGTTAAAGTTGATCGTAACAGAATCATTACAGTAAATATAAAGTCAAAGTTACATTCTGCTGACGTATTCGTATTAGCCAGTCAAGCGACTCAAGTTTATTACGCATCTAATGTAGTAAATTGTAAAAGTCCCTGGTATACAGTTGTCACAACAAAGACTTGTCCATTTGATGATAGTAATATGTCTGGGACAGATGAGCCATTGCAGGATGATATTAGCAAATCCAGTCAGGTAGTCCTACATAACGACGATTTGTTGGTAGATGTCATTGACGTACCCGATAATGATGATGTCGAGGAAGACTTGGTTGACGATGAAGTCGAGGAAGACGTACCCGATAATGATGAAGTCGAGGAAGACCTGGTTGACGACGAAACTGATAATGAAGAAGTCGTGTCAGAATCCGAGGATAACTATGAAAATGATTCTGATGGGTTTGACGACGTATTACATTTAAACTTAAGAAGTGTATTTTATTTAATTAAATTAATTAACTGCATATTAATTGCATTTTATTTTTGTATTTCAGTAGTACATTTATGGCTAGGCATAGTGGTAGCGGTCGGCGCGGTGGTGGTCGTGCAGGATCATCTGACGGAACTCAGGGCGGGTCATCATCGTCAGGTAGTAGATTTTCTTAAATATTAATTTATTTTGCTTACTATTTGTAGGTTATGTTTTGGGAATTGATTTATTAACTTTAATTATTCAATTTTACTTACAGATACTGCTCGACGACGTCCTCGAGGGACGAACCTCGGGTTATTTGGTCGCCCGCCAGCTGTTGCGCATATTATCCGCGTAGATGTCGGCTCTGCGCAGTAAGTGTAAAATAGCGTTATGTTAAGGTGAATTAATTTATTTTGTAAAACAATAAACATAACTTTGCGTTATTTGTTTTGTTTTGTAGTATTATGGATCCTGTGGCTAAAGCCACTTTACAGGCCATATGTCTGGCACACCTCCCCATTGGCTGCATGTGATTTACGCAGTACACGCAGCATGATGCCTCCTTCATGGATACCGTGTTACGTGAATTTCACATAAGTTATTTTAAATAATTTAAAATGTATACGTACATACTACTTACACATTCAATTTAGTTTTTCTGATAAGTTAGTTCGTTTTCTTAGATTTATTTTAGATATGAGGAGGGCATCTCTCAGGCGACAGGCGACGGTGTTATTATTGCACATGTCGCGAAGAACTACGCCGGCTGGTTGTACGAGATGAGACATAGGGCTGCCCGGGCAGTTGTAGACCAGCCTGTGACTACTATTCGAGACCATCAGCCCCCTATTGTCTCAGATGCAGCATGGGAGGTCATGTGTACTCATTGGGATGCTGATGACTTCAAAAAAAAATCAGAACAAATGAAGAAAAATTGTAGCCAGCTCCGAGAGTACATACTACGGGTTCACGGTCATTTGAAGAAGTAAAATCGATATGTATATATTTAGTTTACTTTAATATTCTCATAAAAATATATACTAAATAAATGATAAATTAAAATTTTATTTGTTAGGTCATGGGCGGTGAGTTGGGACGACCTCCCACCATGATCGAGTTTTGGGATAGAGCCCACACGCCAAAGAAATGTAGTATGTCACAGACATCTGCAGCTATACGGGTAAGAGTTTTTATAAAGTTATGTAATAATTAGTATCATGCACTTAATTAAATGAGTCAATAAACTACAATATACATAATAAATTGCAGGACCGATTTCAGAGCCTTCGGGACGAGCGTGTAGCTGAGTTGCAGGCTGCTAGGGGAGATTCTACCATCCCTCCATCCGACGTTAGCTTATCTAGGGATGAGGAGATGGCTCTTTGGGTCGCGTCTCAAGATCCCCCAAGTAGCACTACGAGCAGATATCAAGTGTTGGGGCTGCCGAGGGTGCCGACATATATATTGACCGGAGGTATTTATTGTAGTATGTTGCTCGTTTACTCAAAATTTATATTGATATTTCATTTTTTTTGTGTTATATTTAATGTTGCAGGTTCTAGCCAGCGTTCGAGAGGACATGTTGGACAATCTCATACGGGCGCTGGCTTGGACGACGAGTTGTTCCAGCGGGTTATGGCGGTGGTGTCGGAGACGTTTCGTACGGATCCGATATTCCGTAGTCAGAGCCTACCTACCATTGCTCGTCTTCATCAGCTTGCTCAGGACGTTGCAGCAGGGGCCAGTGTCGAGAGTACGGGGATATCTCCGGAGCAGTTCGCCGCGATACGAGAGGAGGTGATTCGGATGGTGACTACCCTGTTGTTGGAGGCTTTTGGCCCGATGCTGACTCAGCGCGCCCGACTGCACATGTATGTTGTTCAATTTAAGTTGTATATTCTGTATGTTCTGCAATAATTATTTAACTATGAATTTTTATCTCAAGTACGGACTAATGACTGATATTTGTAATTGTATTAACAGGATGATAATTTCGAGCATGCTGACGATGCCGATCGCGAGCAGGGGGGTGACAACGATGATTTTCATACACCACAGCAGAACCCTCGATCTCTGGGCGATAATTCTTTGTAGATTATAATTTAGTTGTAATTAATTTAACTTAATTGATTGTAATTTATCGTAATTTGGTTTAGTTTTGTAAAGTACGATAATTTATTTTATAACGTGTTGTCGTTTATATTTATATCAAGTGTGTGAACATAAAGAATGGATTGCTGTTGTGTTGTTGGGATAAAGCAGGTTTGCAGGTACAAAAAATGTGGTTTTAAAACCTGACATTGAAAAAGCAAAAAAAAACATTTAAAAAAATTCTTGTATTTCCGACGGAATTCGGTATTTACGACGGAATTTCCGTCGGAATTATTACATTAAATTATTAATTTTCTAATTACCGGGAGGGCTATTCCCGACGGAATAAATTTATTACGACGGAATGTCCGTCGAAATTAAGTACTTATATTCGATGGACGGACTGATTTTCTGACGGAATTTCCGTCGAAGATATAATTCGAATTCCGACGGAATTATTTATTTTCGACGGAATTTATTCTGTCGGGTATATAATAATTCCGACGAAAATTTCGACGAGAGAAATACGTCGGAGATTATTTATTTTCGACCGAATGTTCGACGAAATTAATTCCGACGCGATTATTTTCGTCCGAATTGTCGACCTAATTTTCTATCGGGAATATTATAATTCCGACGGAAAGTTCCGTCGGAATTAGGCCTTTTTCTTGTAGTGTCCTAAGGGTCCTATAAATAGTCTTATATGTGAATAATTTTAAGCAAGTGGACAGAATTGAGATACAAGTGAAATGAAATTGAAGTGAGAAACAATACTTCCTATACCCTTCACTTCCAATCTAAACTACATCCGTTTTTTTCATATTTTCCAATAAAGTGGTACCAGAACTAAGGTAATTTCAAGATATCTAAGCTTTAGACAAGTTATCCAAGGTGCCGATAGACGACCTAATTGAGACGACTTGGTGCTATCAATTTGTTCTGATGGGTGAATGTAAAGTGCCCACATTAGAGTTTCGAGAGAAAAGCTAACAAAAGTGCTAGTTAAGAAGAATTTTAAAGAAGAAGTTTGTGAGTTAAAGCACGTCATAAAGGTTGCCATATTGATAACATTTTGGAGAGGTAAAGTATAGAAAAATGTTGCCTCCTAAGTTTGTTAACAAGTTAGTGTATACAAATTGCCATGTTTGGAGTATCAGAACACGAGCATATCTTGGAGTTTGCAATGTATGGCACGATGTCATTGAAAATCCAAAAAAAATGTGTTTCAAAAAAGGTTTGAGAAAAGAAAGAACAAAGAGCAAATAATATTTTGCAAAAAGTAATGCATGAAAAAGTATAGAAGAATGTTAATAATATTGAATTACTTTCCCAGTTATGTAAAGAGTTAGAGACTATTTCTTTCAATTGCAAAGGTCTAACTTTACCTAAAGAGCGTTAGCTACAAAATGGGATGAAGATGAGATACCTGTTGAAGAAATTAACGAAGTTAAAGAAGAAGGAAGTGAAAAGTAAAATTTTGAAGACTTCTCGAAAGACGAACAAATTAAGTTGTGTTAATAAAAGTGTGGAGCTTGAACCTAAAATAGGAGAAAGTGAAAATAATGATTTTGAAGAAAGTACTCAAGTTGAGAAAGAAGAAAATCATACTAACAAAAGTGATGAAAAATAATTTAAATTGATAAGGGTTAATTTATTGTAGTTAATAGCATTACAAACTGCTTAAAAATTATGAATTGTAAATTTTTTATTTTCATAATTAATGTCATCATATTGTTGAAAAGAACAAGTTTTGTATTTATACTAAATTGATACACCTTAGATGAATGAGATGCAAAAATGAAAACAAGATTTCTAGATATATCATTTCTTGTTGACACAAGTCTGTTAAGACTGTTATACATAGTTGTACACATCTGTTAGGACTGCTATACATAGTTGTTCACATCTGTTAGGACTGATGTATTCCATACCTCTAGGACTCTTATCTCTGTTATGTAGTTCTATTTGTACCAATCTACTGTAAGAAACATGATAACCTTCTGTTATGTATAAAATCACAGCAGCAGCCCTGGAATGACTAAGAGGGTAATACACATCATTATACTTTCTGTTGTTAAGTCTTAATTTGGTATCAAAGCCATCCTTGAAAGAAATGTCGATCTCATCCTCCTCTTCTTCAGCTGAAATTAATCCATTCCTTCCTTCACCCCTGACTTTAAATAACCCCAGCCATTTTATACGTATCCAACTTGGTCCTGACAACTATCTAGCTTGGAAAACTCAAATAATGCCAATGTTACGTGGTCATCGTCTTCTGCGTTTTGTTGATGGTTCATACCCACCACCACCTGAAACATTACCTGTTGTTGGAAATGCTTTTTGCTGTCCATAATCCTGATTTTGATTCATGGTATCAACAGGATCAGAATCTCCTAAGCCTCCTAATTTCATCTCTTAAAGAAGAACTTATTCCTTTAGTGGTTGATGCCCAGTCTTCCAAGCAATTGTGGGAGATGTTAGAAACTGCGTTTGCTGCCCCCTCTACGAGTCGTATTGTTAATCTTCACTTTGATCTACAAGAATGCAAGCAGAATGATGATAGTGTATCCAAGTATTTATACCGAGCAAAAGCTATTTGGGATCATCTTGCGACTGCTGGTAGTCATATGTCAATGAAAGAATTCATTGTGAATGTTTTCAAGGGTATCCGCCCTGAATATCATACTGTTATGGCCACGATTGATGCTCGTCCGGAATCTGTTACTTTTTTCACTCTCATTGGTCTTCTGTTAAATCAGGAGTTGCTGTATCAGAAAACTACTAGCCAAGTTAGTGTAGTGGTTCCTTCTCACACACCAGTTATCTATTCCAATGTTTCTCCTTCAGCAAACTTGGCACAGAAAAACACCACTACTGGGTCACGTCAATTCCATGGCAATTATAAGCATAATTTTTGAAACAATGGTACTAACAGGGGACGCCCCTTCAATAATAATCAGAACAACAATTTTTGAGGGAGAAATTTCAATAATCCTCAGTCTGGTAATCAAGGATTCCGTGCCGATCGCGGCCCTAAGTGCCAAATCTGTTTTCGGTTTAATCATACTGCTGTAAATTGTGATCAGCGCTACAACCATGCTCAGCTGCCAAGTGCTAATGTTGCCTCCTTTTATTCCTCTTATCAGTCTCCTATGCATCACTGGCTTCCGGACACAGGTGCGACACATCATGCAACTCCTGATATTGCCTCCTTGACTCGTGCAACGTCCTACAATGGTAATGACACCTTTCAAGTTGGCAATGGTAATGGTCTACCTATTGAACATGTTGGCTCAAATTCATTCTTTTCCAATAATTCCAAACTTGTGCTAAATGATATTATTCATGTCCCGTCTCTCACCAAATCCTTACTTTCTATCCATAAGTTTACCACTAACAATGATGTCTTTTTTGAATTTCACCTAACTTATTTTATTGTGAAGGATCCCAAGTCGGGGAGAGCACTACTTTCCGGACCGAGTAACCATGGCCTGTATCAATTTCCCACTTCTATTTTCTCCTCAGCTACGTCTCCTTCTGTATTCCTATCCGCAAAAGCATCATCCGATCGTTGGCACAATCGACTTGGTCACCCACACAGTCATGTTCTTCATCAAATTCTCAGAAATAATAAGTTGCTAGTGTCTGTTAATAACCTGACTTTATGTTATGCTTGTCAGTTAGGAAAAGCTTCCCGCATTCATTTACCTTTAACAAATACGCATGTTACATCTGTTCTTGAATTGTTGTTTAGTGATGTGTGGGGACCTTCTCCTTATCTTTCTATGGAAGGACACAAATATTTTATGATCTTTATTGATGCTTATTCTAAGTTCATTTGGTTTTATCCCATGCAAAACAAATCTGATGTATTTCCTATCTTTAAAAAAATTTCAATTGCTTGTTAAACGTCAATTTGCATGTAAAATCAAATCAATTCAAACGGATTGTGGGGGGGGGGGGGGGGGGTGAATATAGGAAACTAAGCTCATTTTTTTGAATCTGTAGGCATTTTCCATCGTGCAGCTTGTCCACACACACATGAACAGAATGGAATGGTTGAGTGACGAAATCGTCAAATAGTTAAAACGGGACTCACTCTACTTGCAAATTCTTGCTTGCCATTTCAATATTGGCACTTTGCTTTTGATACTGCTGTTTTCTTAATTAATCGCATGCCCTCTACGGTATCTCACAGTAAATCTCCTTTTGAGTGTCTATATGCAAAGACCCTTGACTATTCATTTTTGAAGGTTTTTGGATGTCTTCGTTACCCATTTCTTCGCCCATATAATTCTCATAAAGTTGATTTTTGCTCTCGTCCTTGTCTTTTCTTGGGTTATAGTTCTTCTCATCTGGGTTATTGCTTTCTTGATTTAAAAACTAATTATTTTTATATTGCATGCACGCCATGTTCGATTTAATGAACATTATTTTTCTTACTCTCAGCTTCACCATCAGTTAACCAATTCTGATGCGTCGCCATCTACTTCATCCCCTTGGGCAATCGTAACCCCACCAAACAAACCACTTGTTGCTGTTTCTATTCGACCCACAACCTCTAGAACTGCTGTTCCTCCAGCCTCTCCCGATCCTTCTCCGTTCACTCCATTGCCACATAATTCTTCCTCTCCGTCACTGTCCTCCGTCTCCACCCCAAATCCGACCTTCCTTTCTCCTACTACTCCCTATAAAATTCGGGACCTAATTGATGTTTATAACCGATCTGCACATCCTGTTTCACCACAATCCTTACCACATTCCCCTCTTGTCGCCCCACATCCTGCCTCTGCCTCTTCCGTGTCTTCCCACCCTACACCAACTGCTCCTCCACAACACACACCTATTCTCACTCGAGCTATGGCTAAAAAATAGGGTCATTTTCAACCTCTTTCGCTGATCGCCACTGTTGATGACCTGACTGAACCGACTTGTTATTCCCAAGACAAATTGCATCCCAAATGGCGTGATGCCATGTCTGCTGAGCTTCATGCCTTACTCTCTAATGGCACTTGGTCTTTGGTTCCAAAATCTGCTGCTATGAACATTGTCGGGTGTAAATGGGTGTACAAAATAAAAACGAAGGCCAATGGGCAGCTTGAATGATATAAAGCACGGTTAGTTGCAAAGGGTTTTCACCAAGAAGAAGGTGTTAATTTTAATGAGACTTTTAGCCTGGTGGTAAAACCAACTACCATTCGTGTGGTTCTTTCTCTAGCTGTTTCATATTCTTGGGTGCTTCGCCAGTCAGATGTTGACAATGCGTTCCTCTATGGCACACTATCCGAAACAGTTTACATGATTCAACCATCTGGGTATGAGGACCCCTCTCATCCTGATTATGTGTGTCATCTTCATCGTTCTTTATACGGCGTAAAACAGGTTCCACGTGCCTGGTATCATCGTTTATCCAAATTCTTACTGTAACTTGGTTTCACTGCTTCTTCATCTGATACTTCATTGTTTCTGTATAGTTCTGCTCATGTCAAACTACTTCTGCTGGTTTATGTAAATGACATCGTAGTTACTGGTAACTCATCTATGGCTGTTGATCATTTAGTTGCTACCTTGGGCAACAAATTTTCCATTAAAGATTTGGTCAAACTTAGTTATTTTTTGGGCATTGAGGTTCTCTACCAACCTGCTGGTATTATATTATCTCAGCGCAAATATATCTTGGATATCCTCCGTCGAGCGAACATGCATACTTGTAAGCCACTCACGACTCCTGCTTATGTTCCAGCTAAACTGTCGCAGTATGATTCTGTAGCCTGCAACGATCCAAAATTATATAGGCAGCTCGTCGGCGCTTTACAGTACATTACTTTGACACGCCCAGATTTGGCATATTCTGTTAACAATGTTTGTCAGTTTATACATGCGCCTACTATTAATTATTGGATTGCTGTTAAAAGGATTCTTCGTTATCTCCAATCCACAGCTCACTTTGGCTTATCGATTATTCCCTCTAATCCAGTCTAACTTCAAGCTTTCACCGATTCTGATTGGGCTGGCAGTTTGGATGACCGCCGCTCAACTGGCGGATATACTATTTACCTAGGCTCGAATTTGGTGTCTTGGTCTTCTAAAAAGCAGCGTACGGTTGCTCGTTCTTCCACGGAGGCTGAATATAAATCTGTTGCTGATACCGCTGCTGAACTATCTTTGTTGCAGATTCTTTTCGGTGAGTTACAACTTTATTTACCCAAACCTCCAGTCATCTGGGGCGATAACATTGGTGCCACATATCTCGCTGTCAATCCTGTTTTCCATGCTCGCACGAAACACATTGAAATTGATTTTCATTTTGTCTGGGAAAAGGTTGCACACGGCAAGTTGTTGGTTCGTTATCTTTCTACTGTGGATCATATTGTAGATATTTTTACTAAAACTCTCCACTGTCCACGATTTCAGTTTCTTCGCGACAAGCTGACGATTCTACCAGTACCATCAACTTGACGGGGGGTGTTGACACAAGTCTGTTAGGACTGTTATACATAGTTGTACACATCTGTTAGGACTGCTATATATAGTTGTTCACATCTGTTAAGATTGATGTATTCCATACCTCTAGGATTCTTATCTCTGTTATGTAGTTTTATTTGTACCAATCTACTGTAATAAACATGATAACCTTCTGTTATGTATAAAATCATAGCAGCAGCCCTGGAATGACTAAGAGGGCAATACGCATCATTATACTTTCTGCTGTTAAGTCTTAATTTTCTTAATTTTTCTCATGAAAAAGTAACAGGAATATTCCAATAATAAGATTTATGGATTAAGCATTTCGCTCTTATAAGGGACGGAAGGTGTTATTATTTATTTTAAATGAAAGTTAAAAATATAATTTCTCTTTTGGGTCTTAGTCTTTTTTTCTCCCTCCTTAGAGGAGTGAAAGGTATTTTTTCATATAAATATGACTGTTAGATCTTATCTTGTACTGTCCTAAATGCACTAAATAAAATAATATTTCTATTTAATGTTAACCATAGATCGTCTATATATATATATATATATATATATATATATATATATATATATTATTTGTTCATAATCTCACTAGTTAGTCATATCGTGCCGCCCATAGGGAGCCTCATTCCCACACCCTTGGAACGTAGCGATTCTTCAGTGATCACTTCATTCTCATCGATCTAGGTGCCAAATTGTCCTTTCGCTGCTTTCTATTACCGGTGATCAAAGGCTCATTTATAGTACAACATGGTGAGATTCCTCGTCTTGATTTGGCAAAAATCCTTATCTTCTATATACCTTCATAATAATATTATTCCTTGCTTTTTTCACAGTGGGGACTGGGTAAGATTAATATCATGACCATCATATCCCTTACTATAGAGCAGAAAATAGTGTTCAATAATTTGGTTGGAGTGCAGGGACCGATCCCGGAATTCTCCTTATTATTTGACATATTTTTTAATTAAAGATTAAAATGTATTTGGAGTTGATATTTTGAGATTGTTTGTTAGACAATAATACGCGCATTATTAGACTCTTGGGCCTACAAAAAGCCTTGATTTTAAGGTTAAGCACTTTTTGGTTCTTTTAATCAGTTTGTCTAAGTTGCAATATATATAAAAAAATAAATAAATAAAAGACAAAACAAATTCTAATATTTGTATTGCCGTTTATCTTTATTTCCTTTTATGCATTCTTATATTTAGTGCAAACATGCTCCGTCTAAAAAAACAAACGAAAAGATAAAAAGTAAGAAAAAGGAAACAGTGGTCTTGCTATTGTCTTCTTCTTCTTTTTTCTTGTCTTTTTCTTTTTTTCTCATTTTTGGTCTTGATGCCAAAACTTTAATTTAGAGACTACATTTTTAGTAATTTTATTTTGACAATTATCCTGAATCTCTATAGATATGCTATAATTATTCCTCCCTTTTTACAAAGTGGGGTTTGGATAAGAATATTACATTTTTTTTTAAAAATAAATTAAGTTTGAAACTTTACACAATTTATGGCTAGCTAGCTGGATCATGTAATTGTGTGGTTGTTTCGTGGCAATTGGTCCAAATATTATTTCCACATTAAGCTTACTACTGATTCAGGAAGAGAAAAGATGTGGGATAGAACTCTTTCTCGTAGATTATATATATATATATATATATATATATATATATATATATATATATATATATATATGTAGAAAATGATCTACGGACACAATTGTAGTTAACAATCTATCTAACAGTTTGGTAGACAGTAGTTTACACTAGCTCATCATCTAGTACAGTTTAGTAGCTGATAGTTTACACTAGCTTCCAAACCAATAGTTTACACTAACTCGTCAGTTATAATAATTTAGTAGACTGTAGTTTACACTAACTTGTACCGTTGAGGATTATCATGCTAATTACCCAATAAATTGCTCTTCATTCTCATCCCAAAATGTAACAAAATAACTAGCGAGCTTAATTATTGTATACAAGCTTGCAACCTCTAACTTTTTTATTCTTATAAGTTTCATCCACGTGGTGTGAGATATTTTTCTTGTTTTTTCTTTACTTAGAGATTGGGATTAATTTTAATTTAAGTTTGTTATTTTTTGTAGACACACACACACACACACATATGTAAAATGTAGTATAAGACATGCCTTAGTTAGGTTTGGCTAAGATTATATAATTAATAAAACAACGTAATTTTACCCCTTCTAGGGTTAACTTTTTTATTTTTGAGTTTTATTAAAAAATATTTTTAATTATAAATTTGATACAAAACTACGTTGTTTTATTTGCAATGAACTTTTTGAATAATAACAAAATAATAGTATATATATGTGATGGCTAATTTTGTCATTACTACAATATAATTGTGGCTGCCATATCAATATATCACTAAAGAATTTATGCAACACAAATTTTATTTTTCTGACAAAGTAAGTCATCACTTATGGATATACTTTTTTTGTGATTGCATTTAAGTCATCACTAATAATCTAATGAAGACAATAATTAAAACGATATTTTCTGACGGCCAAGACAATAGCTAAAAATGATAGATTATTGTGATGAATTTTATTAGCAATCATAAGAAAAAAGTATTTTGTGATGGAATTTTCAAGCAATCATAAAATAGTAATGTATATGATGACTCGTAGTGATGATTAATTTTATCATTATTGTAGAGTATTTATAACCGCTATTATAATCACCAAATTTTGTACGGGATCAATTTTGTTTACTAAGTCAATTCGCACGTGTTTTCTTTTTGTAATCATAATTTGATCTTTGATGTAGTAGGATTACTCCTTATTTAATTTGCAGAGGGGGATCATATCCTAAAAGTGTCATTTGATATAGTTAATTATTGTAGTAAAAAAAGTTGTTCACAAAAAAAGAGTCATGTACTGATTAACGTTTTTACTTTTGATTCCAAAAATCTTGTGAAGGTTTTGACAATCCCAAGAGGTTATGTACTAATGTGATTATTTTAGCCATCACAAATGAGACGCATGCTAATATGATTATATTAACCATCGCAAAAGCATTTTGTATTTACGCGATTGTCAAAACTATCACAAATGACTTTCATGATGGAGGCATACAAGATAGTCTCTGTGACGACTAAAATTATCTCAAAAACCTTTTGAGATAATTTTTTGAATTTATGCGATGAAAATAATGAAATTAAGCAATCATTCAAAAATATTTTTTGTAGTGAAATTTCTGTGTGGATTTAACTTTTTCGCTATATGTAGTCTCACTATCTCACTAGATGAGAGTTTATTTTGTGGAGTTAATAAATGAATAAATGTGTATTACAAACTTGATAGCCAGATTGTAGAAGTGATTATTTAAAAAAGCCTAAATATGCATTATGTGATTCTAGTGATTCTTAAATTATGACTTTTCAAAATTATTTCAAACCACTAAATTAAAGAATTAAAGAATACTATATATATCTAAGATGGATATATATTAGGTATATATTTTATAAATAATATATATACTTTTAAAAAAAAAAATCATTTATGGCTGCTGGCTCTCACCTAGACTCATATGAATGTTATGGACCTATCCTCCAAGACAATACATACTACCTTTCTTTCTTCTCAAATTTTCGGTCTAGGGATTTTAAAATATTTATAAATTACCAATATTATTCCATCGGCATCTTGCAACAATTCTCACAATTATTCATAAAAGAACGATTTGGGACAGAGAGTTTAAAATGAGAGAGATAGCTGCATGTAATGGAATTTTATTAATTCATCTGCCCATTTTTGGGAGGAAATTAACAAAACTTAGTTGCAACAATTAATATTTTGGGACAGATATAGTGATAAACACGATTAAGATGATTAGAGTCCACAAAGAAATGATTTGAGTATATAAGTAATCTTGTTTTATTTCCTAATTGAAAGAAAATCATCATTTACTTGGATTCCTACATACCTTTCGCCTTCATCGAACTTAGCCAGCGCAACAAGCTAAAGAAAGAATTATTCAACTGAGAAATGGCAAAGAATTATTCCAACAAAATTATTAATCAGAATCTGCTGCTCTATATCCTTGGCGAGGATGATGATGATGTTAAACTTATCAAGATCCCCACTGTGAAAAAGGAAGGAATATTTGAAGATATATAGGATATTATGGAATATAATAATCGCGGTACCCCCTGTTTTGCTATCTATAAATAGGGCTAGCTTTGGAAGAGAGCTGTGTAGGCATCAAGAACAAAAACAGAAAATATATATATCAGAATTAAAGGATAGTTATCGATCGAGGAGATGGCACAAGTAGTGAGGTATGGTGAAGTTGACCTCGAGTCATTGTTGTCTCAAGCCAAGGAAATGGAGTTGGTCCAAAAGGACGGCGCGGGGAAGAAGGCAAGTCTACTGAAGTTGTAAACAAACATCATATATATAGCTAAAGTTGGCTATAGAACTAAAATAATCTTTAATATTTGTTAATTTTGTAGGCGAAACTTTTTTGCAAAATTTACACATTCTTAAACCTTTGCGATTTTTAAAATTTTGTACCATTTGCAGCATAATATTACGGACTGTTTAAAATGTTTTAAGATCGCACCTGTTTGATGTTGTTATGGATGATATAAGATTGATTGAGTGGTACACGTACACTCTGTAATAAGCTTTTGCTACGAAACATTTGCTATTTATATATATCTGATATTGTCGATTGTTGCTGCTTTCGTCAGAATAAATATATGTTTGACGAAAATTTTATAATTGTTACTTCAACTTTCTATATTGTATGTATGTGACTATATATAGATAAAGGCATCGACATATCATTCTTCACCGCTGCTTTGCCTTGTCTATCCTCGTAATAATGTGATTTTTTCTTGACATATTCAGATGCTTGTTTAGACGCCTGGCGCTTTCGTGCGTGCAGGGCAACTCAATTATGCCAACCCTGAAGGCTGGGAAATTACGTAAGTAGAAATAAGGTTTAGTTAACTTAATTGACGTCAAATGCCAAAATTTGTGTTTAAACACCTGAATTTTATTCACTTAAAAATAGGGATATATAAACAACTAAGTCATTAAATTAAAGTCATAGGACTATATAAATTTTATTGAAGTCTAGTTAGATAGAAGAACTTACATTAAAAATGTTCAAGAAAAAAAAAAACAATAAAATCACATAAGGAATTTAATCCCCTTATATCAAAAGTTTCTTACTTTAATTCTACTCTCATTTTTTTACAGTCCGTCTAGTGCTGAATTAATTGGTAGCTACGTCCTACATGTTGATGGAAAATATCCGACAAAAAAGCTTTAAAAATTAGGTTATGTGGTGCCTTTTGTGGTGCTGCTGAAAAACAACTTTAACATTGAAACTCCGGTGATTCTTACACTTACTCTTCCGGATGGATCCACCCAAAAGAATGACTATGCGATGATGGGATTTCCGAGGAACATGCCAATTGCTCTCAAAGCTGGGGAATTTTTCAATAGGTTTGAGTCCGGAGATATCAAATTTGCTCTTGACGGGAGTGAAAGCGAGACTTGGAAGGAAGGTATAGTCATCTATGGTGTTAGCATCAAGCCCGTCCCAAGATGAACGATCAGCAATCTTCCGATGAACAGATGATCAATAAATTATCTACCGGTCGATGGTTGTTATTAGCATGATATATAAATAAATCAACAATTAGCTGATAGCTGTTATTAGAATGTAATAAATAAATCACTACCAGCTGATGGTTGCTATTAGCATGTAATAAATAAATCAACTACCACTAGGTGGTTGTTATTACGATGTTATAAATAAAGCTACTACCACTAGGTGGTTTATTGTGATATTAAATAAAGTGTTTACATAAATTACTAGATGGTTCTTAAACTATGTCCTTCATTAGATAGCCTCAGAATTTTTTTGAACATATATATTTTTGGTAATTTAAGCAGATTTTTTAACATTCTTGCTTTTGACAAGAATAAATCCTACGACCTTATACACTCAAGATTTTATGAGTAATTATTTTATTATTGAGCTATAAGGGGCTTGATCTACTAGGTGGTTGTTATTACGATGTTATAAATAAAGTAACTACCACTAGGTGGTTTACTGTGATATTAAATAAAGTGCTTACATATAAATTACAAGATGGTACTTAAACAATGTCCTTCATTAGATAGCCTCACAATTTTTTTCGCCACATATATATATATATATATATATATATATATATATATATATATATATATATCACATGTGTGTGTGTGTGTGCATACACATACGTGTGGTATAGTTGTGAAATTCATCAACGTATTAACTAAAATTAAAAAAAATCTATGACAATTTAAGTTTTCAGGTCTGTTAAATTGATTTTAAAAAGTTAATAGTGATGTGATATATTCAAACATGGACGTATATCATATTTGAGAATAAATTATATAAGAATAACATGTAAAATTAATAGTTTACACCATTTAATAATAATATGTCACAAATAAATTTACGGAAAAATTATAAAATTTAAATTGTATTAATAGATTTTGTATTTATTATTTAATTACCACTGGCAAACTACTTAATTAATTATACTGAATTTTAAGTCTTTCGATTTTCTCCTAAATTCACTACTTGACAAGTTAATATTGAATAGTCTACATCCAAATTTATTCTCATCATATTTTACAGTACATCAAGGACCAAAAATATAACAGGATTTGGAGTAGTTAGAAACACATAGATTACTAATTGTTCTTCCATTCTATTTATAACAAAACAGTAACTATCTTCAAATATTGTGCATTGTTGATTCAGATAATCCATTCGTCATGTATTATAAATGACCACACCCAGATATATAATATGATGTTCCATCTATTTTAAAAATATAAGATCATTTGTATATGTAAAAATAATAATAATAATAAGATTATTTGCATTTGCATAGCGTAGGAAAAAATATATTGTGTAGACAAATGAAAGGATGAACCTTCCATAAAATTTGTTAAACATCAGGCATAAAATGAATGACTACAAACAACTTGTGGTTGCTGTGTAAACTTTTGTAGTAGGCCCGTCAATGAAATAAAGAAGTACAGGGTACACATCAGAGTTCGGTGTAGTAACTTTCTGGTTTGAACCACAATGAAAAGTCAACAGCTTTGGTCTTCAATTTCTCTATTGCTGGACCAATTCTCTCCAAAAGCTGCAATTCACATACAACATAATCAAGTGGTTTTTCTTTCACCTTGGCTCACACAGACATAATAATACAGTCGAAAGTTTCAACCAAGTCATTATTATTCTTAATTTATTATTTTTTGAAACAGTGAAATTTTTTATTCAACGTCAGAAACAAAGTACAACTAAATGACTCGTCCAAAAGGCTTTTAGACAAGACATACATTACATCAAAACCAACGCCTACAGCTTTTCTGCTTTTAGGTCCAGAGAACTCTGAGGGTGGGAAGAATCAGGAAGAACAAATACGGGCGTATGGGACTGGAAGTCATTGCGCCAATCATATATTTGCAAAGATAATTGAAAATTTCACCAATGAGAATCCTGTAAACCCCATCTCATTGCAAGAGAATGCTAATAGGCATTTGAGCCCTAAATGCTAAGTTTGTGAGTTAAATAGATTATATTTAAATTATTTCTAAATGAACAAATTTTCAAATGCGTTAGGGCTCTCAAACACTATGTAATCAAACATGCACTTACCAAAGATTTCTAAACCTGGACCCTGTAGGCAAGGAAATCTCGTACCTCGCTAGGGTTAGGGTTTCGTCGTGATTTAGGAGGCGAAAAAATCTGCGAAGAATACGGAATCAATCGGGAGATTGGAAAGGGGAGAAGAACCGGTGAGCAATTACTCGAGTAACAAAAGACAGAACTCTCGGGGTCCCGGCGTAATCGCTAGTGTCCGAGAGCCTCTATCAAGTGTTAGATTTCGAGGGAATCCAAGTTTAACTTCGAGGATCCAAGTGTAATCACGAGATCACGAGTATCTCGAAGTTAGAGCTCAATTCCGAATCACCAACAAGTCCCCGAAATATTTCCATTCTCACAAATTTAGAGAGAGTTCTCCTTGTGGCTTTCAAGTTCTCCAAGAGTCCAAAAAAAAGAGTCCCCCCTCCTATGAGATGAGGAGCTATTTATAGAGTTTCCTAGTAAAGGGGTCATGTGCCAAGCACGTGCCTTTGGAAAAATTCCAGAAATACCCTTAATAATAGGGAGATTCCTAGAATACTCCTGGTTACTCGGGTAATGCCCATTTCGCCCGATTCTTCTAGCCACAAATCCAATCCCTCAATTGATTCCCAAAATGAGTTGCTCCCACGAGCATTTTGGCTCGGGACTCGTGATAGTATCTCTCAAGTTACGTTAGTTCGTTGCTCGTTATTCATTAATTTTCGTCTTATTCGCTTTAGTTCATTAAATTTATTAGGTCAAATGTAAACCCTAATTTTATATATGGGCTCACATTTGCCCCCTGCACGTGAGTTATGCCTTAAAGTGACGATCGTGCACAAAAATTCTAGTCTTCAATTTTATTTTATTTTAATTTTTTATTTTATTTTATTGTTATTATTATTATTATTATTATTATTATTATTATTATTATTATTATTATTATTATTATTATTATTAAACACACGTATATAAACAATTCTTGTGGGCCGAATAAACTCTCCTAGTATTATATATATCCACGCCGAATCCTAGCATACCTCGGTAATATATGAGTTGTCCGAACCCTAGTGGGATATTCTTCTTCTTTATATACGTACATCTATGATGCAATCCAAGTCTGAAGCTTTATTCCAAGTATCCATGTAAGTTGTAAAACTTTATTATGCATATATGCATTTCATGTTAACTTTGAAACTTCAAAAAGTATACATGCGGGCCATCCATGCATATGCTTAGACTTTTAAAAGTATATATTATCTATGTTGGCTATATGTTTACAGGTGTAACTTTTCCCTTTAATTTTATTAATTTAATAGTCATGATATATACTTATAATGAATTGATTTCTTTCATTCAAATTGGGCAAATCACCATAGATGATATTAATTTCCAAATACTAGATGGCATTCGAATCCTAGCTGAAAATTCAAATCCGGTAGACAATTTCTTATTGTCCGATTCCTAGTGGGAAGTAAGGAATTCGTGCCCTTCGTGGAATTCTTAGAGTTTGCGGCCAAGAATAATTTTTTTTTTTATTTTATGAAAATTATTTCTTTATTCTTTTATTTCCTAATTACTTTTAAAAAACTAAATCAAGGAATATATATATTTTACCTATTTATTATCTTTTGGTAATTAGATCCTTCTTACCTTTGGAAAACAAAATTCCTTTATATATATATATATATATATATATATATATATATATATATATATATATATATATATATATCTGTTTTTGGAAAAAGGATTACCCATCCTATTAAATTTTGAATTCCCATAACCCTAGTACTTGAAATCTTATAAATATTGCTTACATAATTTTTTATACCGAATCTTTTTTGATGGTTGTTTCTTCTTCATTTCAGGTGCCCTCAATTTTTCTTTTCTAGGTCACCTCACCCTAACAGGATCTTGATTTTTTAAAGAAAACATACCTTTTCCTGTCGAAGGAACATTCGGGTCAAATAATCAACGTACTAGCAAACATTCAAAGAAGGTACCTATAGATCTCCCCCTAAGTGGCGAGCCCTAGGGGATTTTGGCTCCCTTCTTCATGTGATTTTCTCACATCCAGTGTTTTCTTTTCAGATGTCCTCAACTTCTCTTTCCTCGGACTAAGTTCACTCATATGAGCGTTCTGACTCAGTTCATGTCGAGTTTTATCAAAGAGAAGTTGTCTTAAGGCTACCTTGAAGGAGTTCATATTTACCATGGTAAACATTTTATTTTTAATTGCCTTCGTTCTTATGGAATCCTCCTGTTAAACTTTTATCATGGCAGACCAGTTCCGATGATCGTCCTACGGACCCTAAGGCCATTAGGCCAATTCCTTTCATCTCTAGTGGGGAAAAGCCCATTTCTTCGGGCCTTCAGACATTTTCTGGGATCGTGTCAGCAGTTATAACCGCCATTCTTTTCCACGCCCCGACAAAGAAGGTTTGTTTCTCTATGCTACGGCTTGCGAAAACCAGGAGCGATCTCCTAGTGCCAGTAGTATTCCCCGTATACGCATAGAGAAGCAAGAATTCCCATTTAGTCATGTTCTCTTTCAGCCCGACTCTTGCAACCGTCTCCAAGGGTGGCAACATTGGACTGATGAAATATTAAGTAATCCAGAAAATGCGCAGATACTTAAGAGTGCTGGTATCTTCCGCTGCATTCAGCTGTGTAGGGACCTTCGTATCCACCAGGATCAGGATGCGCTTTGCACACTTTTGTCCCGATGGTGTTCTCCACATGCACCTTCGTTGCGGTTTGGGGGGAGTTTACCCCTACATTAGAGGACGTCTATGCCATATATCAGTGAGAGCCCTTACATTTCTTCTCATGTTCATTTGTTTATTATTATTATTATATATATATATATTCATTATATTTATGTTGACCGTTTTACTCGTGTTCTTGTAGCCTTCCCATCAAAGGCTCGGCCTCCTGTGTTTCGACCCATTTGCTGCAAAAGGACACTGATTGTATACTCTACTTGATGGAGGCCTTTAAGCGGGCATCCACCCATACTTTCAGATTCAAAGGTGATGATCTACTACCAGATTTTGAGACGTCTAACCGCCAAAAAGCCTCCTGGCTCTCTTGGGTACAGTACTTCTTTCGTGATTACAAGCCGAATAATTGGGACAGCTTAGTTCACAGTGAGTCAGTGCTTTCTCTTCATGGAGAATCATGCCCTTACCCATTAGCAGCTTATTTGGTCATGTGGCTATCGCGCTTCATATTCCCTGGTTCGCCAGTAGATGAACCCTCTGCACGCATGTTCTGTCTGGCTACCTTACTAGCTCGTGGCCTATCAATCCCTCTAGCTCCTCTTTTCTTAAGAACCATGTACCGCCGCCTGGATGAGACTGTCTTAGCTATAAAGGAATCAGTTGGATGGTACTTCTCTCTTAATTGCTATTTTTTCCTTTTTTTTTTAATTTTTACTTACCGATGTTTTTTGATAATTTTCTGAGGTATGACGTGAACTGTTTTGCCCCAGGCTCGTTTTTGCAGATTTTTCTCTTTGAGCGCTTTCCCAGCCATGTCGTTCCGTCTTATATATCAAAGAAGAAAAAGAAGTCATCCCTGCCTTCCTTATCACCCAACATTGCACCCCGCATGGCCCGATGGATTGATCATAAGGGCACCTCAGATTTACAACATTATATTGATGATTTTCCTCCTTCGTCGCTCGTCCTTTCACCATTATTCTCGAGGATGGACATCTCCCACATTATTACAAGAGGGTGTCTCATTCCATTGCACCCATTAAGGATCTAGAGGGATCAACACTTCTCTGGTTCTTATTCCTTAGGGCTGGAGAGTTACCTTATTCTGTAGAGGACGATGACTATGGGGCCGTGTTATATTCTCCACATAAAGTGATGAGGCAGTTTGGCTTTGATCAGCATCGACCTTACAGTGGGGCTCTTGACGGAGATCATGAGAGGGCTATTGATAACTTTATCCCTACAACTCGGACTTTTATATGGGAATTACCGAGACTATCCTTTGCTCGTGAAGACCCTTTCCCATTTGTCATTCCTGATGTTTCTCGAGAGGGGCAGTATTCTTCAAATGAGCGATGCTATTGGCAGATTATTCTAGAACGGTGGTTGGATGACTCAATCTTGCCTGCCCGTGCAGTTTCTCCTCCCCGCCATTCACAATGGGCCAAACTGTTATGCACCCCAAAATCGAATGTTCGTCTCAAAAATTGGCCCACCAGCTCCTGACTCCTTGAGTCGCAGACATTAAGGCGTAGGCCTAACCCCAATCATGAGGCTACATCCAGGCACCCCCTTTCTCCAGAACCTCTTGTTGTTGAGGAGATGAGAGTCACTCGTTCGAGGGCTACCCGAACTACCACAGGTCCACCTGCTCGGGATGTCATCCGGCGTAATACTACTACTGGCACTACCTTTAGATTGAGGTTATCTAAACGTGCCCATGACAACGATTCTAGCAAACCGGCAGCTGAAGAGCCACCTAGGCAAAGGAGAAGACTTATGGTAAAATTTATATTAGTATCTTTTTTCAACATTTAAATCTTCATCTTCTTATCTCTTTATGTTACTGTTTTCTGTAATTTTTAGGTCCTTGATGAGGATAACGAGGATGAGGATGATAACCTTCCGATAGAAATTTTAAGAGGTGTTAGACAAGAGACTATGAGCTCTACCATATGTGGACCTTCTCAACCTATTGAAGTTGTTGGTAATACCACTGGAAAAACTCATTCTCCTCATAACCAATGTGTTAGCCTTAGTGTTGACGACTCCCTATCTGATGTTAGTTCCACTCCAGTTGTGCACCATATGGTTCCTCCTTCTTCTCCTCCTGTGGCGTTATCTACCGACTACCTTGAGGGCATTGGTGATTCTTATAAGGTTGATGCCATGGTCTCTGCTCCTACTCCCTTGAGGGAAAATCTTTCACCTGCTGTCGACCCCACTCCTCCCCCGAAGGATTTTGCTAAGAGGATATATGAAAGGGAGGGTGTAGCTAATAGTGTTGCGGGAGAGGCTTCTCATGAAACCCTTTCTATCAGGCACTTAGTAAAGGTTATCACATATTTATCGTTGTTGTCCCTTATCTATTTATTGCCGCTTCTTATTCTGTTTTCTCTCTTCTTTTCAGGCTAAGGCGATGGATGCTTTAGATATACCCTTTGGGGATCTCGCCTCTTTTGATCAACATTATCAAGATGTCAGCCTTCCTTTTGGTAACATCAGTGATCTTCTCAACACTCCAGCTCCTACGACACACCTCGTAACTCCAAATACTATGGTTTCTTCAAAGATATCTCATGTTAGAGCTCCCTTCAATCCAACCGGAGCGTTTATCCCTTGGAGACATTTTTATGTTGCTGCCCCCAGTCGAGAAATTCTCGAGAGCCTCTTGACCCGTTACCCACATATCCTGGGTCGATTCGATCTTCGCAGTCCTATCTTCCAGACCGTGATATTGGACCGACTTGCCAATTTGGTTCTTGAAATGCGTCATCTTTCCCTCCAGTCACTACGGGCCAAGGATCCAGAGCATATAAAATATCAGGTTGATGACCTCTCCATTTTTGGTTTTGACATGTCTCTCTTTCATTCCAGACTGGACGTCATTACTATTAGTCATTGTGCCCTTGGGCTTCGCTCGAGAATCACTTTTCGTCACCAAGAGCAGGAAAATCTCTCAAAGACATCGTCGGAAGTTCATGACACCTTGGACAAATTGAAAGCCAGAGTTAAAGAGTTTGAGTCGACTGTTCAAGAGATTAAAAAGAGAATTTTAACTGCCATGGAAGATCATGATAATGCCATTGCTGATTTGGAGTCCTTGTCTTTACCTCATGTCCAATTTGATGTATCATGACCTCTAGATCATGACTTCCTTTAGCTTTCCTTCCTATATTGAAAACTCACACAAAAGTTTTATATATCATGTTTTATTTGTCACAAATTTTTTTATTTTTTTTTAATACATATCATTGCCCTTAACTCTAATTCTCATGACACAACATATATTTGTTCCTTGCATCATAATTTATTAAACTTAATGTTCCCAGGTAATATGACGCAAAAATAAATTGTTTCCGCAAACTAACACTTTGATCCATACTTTTAACTAAGAAATTCATCCAAGTATAAGTGAAAGTTTGAACAATTTTATTAATAAATCATAATTTTTATAAATCGAATAATGTTTATTACATCATTCCTGCTTTTAATGTGTAAAGCATAACGTTCCCCACTTTTAAAGATAAAGTGTAACTTGTAAATCTGAGGACTTAGGTTCAGGTGCCTCACCACTTTTGAAGATAAAATGTAACTTAAATATCCGAGGACTTAGGTACAAGTACCTCCATCACTTTTTTTTTTTACGGTTGGAAATTGTAACCGAAATTCGATAACTATCTCATGTATAATATTTCTTCACCCATTTTAGATTCAATGGGCCTGAGATAGCATCAGATCCCACACGAGATATTCTACAATACCCACTTTCGGAGACCTCTCGTACCCTATATGGGCCTTCCCATTTGGGGAAAAATTTGGTGGTCGGTGTTCCCCTCATGACTGGATTCACTGTCTTGAGCATTAAGTCCCCCACCAAAATTCGTCTAGGCACCACTGCATTATTGTATTGTCGCTGTAATTTTCCATGATACCGTTCTAGTTTTTTCTTGGCCTTGTCTCGAAATTTAGGTAAGGCTTCTAGAGTAGTTGGTCGGTTCTCTTCCTCAACTAAGTTTCGGAGTCTCATCTTGGCAGAAAGAATCTCTATCTCTGCAGGCAAGACAACTTCTTCACCATATACTAGGGCATATGGGGTTTCGCCCGTAGGTTTTCTTTTTGAAGTTCGATAAACCCATAACGCCATTAGTAACTGTTCTGCCCATGCCTTCGAATGATCATCCAGGGTTTTTGAAATGATCTTGATCAGGGTTTTATTGGTAGCCTCTGCTTGGCCGTTGTCTCATAAGTTTCAGCATCAAGTCCAGAACGAATTAATATCATTGCATCTCACCTATGATATCCAAAAAACTTGTAGTATCTCTTTCGGTTAATATTGGTATTATGCAAAGTAATGTTGGTTTATACATACACATAGAAATGCGTTTAGAGAGAGAGAGGTGAAGGGGGGGATATCTTAGGAGTGGTATCTTGTTCATCCAAACATCAATTCTATCACGTTCATCATGGATTCCAAATAAAATACATAATATTATTATTTTCTATATGTTCTAGATATTTTTCTCCCATCTATGTCCATAGATAGAATTAATTATTACAGATTAATTCTTACAAGAAAGAGAGTGTAGAAATATGTTAAGCATGAGATATTCCACAAAAATTGTACATGTTTAAGATATTACAACAACATAATGTTAGTTAAAAGGCGGCAAAATAAAAATGTTTTTACCCAACTAACGTTAGTAAATTCTTTGAATAAATCGATATTGCTAGCCCGTGTTGTTAAGTATATAAACTTGATTTAATATTATTTGTATTTATATTATATTAATTAGTACATGAATGAGTAATGTCCAAGTACATGATACATGTATATATATGAATGTATTAAAATAGTCGTATTTGGTCATGTAATAATTATTAGAGTAGTTCTAGAAGTGTTCTAAGAGTCCTATAAATAGTCTTGTATGTGAGTAATTTTAAGCAAGTGGACAGAATTGAGATACAAGTGAAATGAAGTTGAAGTGAGAAACAATACTTCCTATACCCTTCACTTCCAATCTAAACTACATCCGTTTTTTTTTCTTTTCATATTTTCCAATAAAGTGGTACCAGAACTAAGGTAATTTCAAGATTTCTAAGCTTTAGACAAGCTATCCAAGGTGCAGATAGACGAACAAATTGATACGACTTGGTACTATCAATTTGTTCTGATGGGTGAATGTAAAGTGTCCACATTAGAGTTCCGAGAGAAAAGCTAACAAAAGTGCTCGTTAAGAAGAATTTTGAAGAAGAAGTTTGTGAGTTAAAGCACGTCACAAAGGTTGCCATATTGATAGCATTTTGGAGAGGTAAAATACAGAAGAATGTTGCTTCCTAAGTTTGTTGACAAGTTAGAGTATAGAAATTGCCATGTTTGGAGTATCAGAACACGAGCATATCTTAGAGTTTGCAATGTATGGCACTATGTCATTGAAAATCCAAAAAAAAATGTGTTTCAAAAAAGTTATGAGAAAAGAAAGAACAAAGAGCAAATAATATTTTGCAAAAAGTAATGCATGAAAAAGTATAGAAGAATGTTGACAACATTGAATCATTTTCCCAGTTATGTAAAGAGTTAGAGACTATTTCTTTCAATTGCAAAGGTCAAACTTCACCCAAGGAGCGTTAGCTACAAAATTGGGATAAAGATGAGATACCTGTCGATGAAATTAATGAAGTTAAAGAAGAAGAAACTGAAAAGTAAAATTTTGAAGACTTCTCGAAAGACGAACAAATTAAGTTGTGTTAATGAAAGTGTGGAGCTTGAACCTAAAATAGGAGAAAGTGAAAATAATGATTTTGAAGAAAGTACTCAAGTTGAGAAAGAAGAAAATCATACTAACAAAAGTGATGAAAAATAATTTAAATTGATAAGGGTTAACAAACAACTTAAAAATTATTAATTGTAAATTTTTTTATTTTCATAATTAATGTCATCATATTGTTGAAAAGAGCAAGTTTTGTATTTATACTAAATTGATACACCTTAGATGAATGAGATATGCAAAAATGAAAACAAGATTTCTGGATATATCATTTCTCATGAAAAAGTAACAGGAATCTTCCAATAATAAGATTTATGGATTAAGCATTTCGCTCTTATAAGGGGCGGAAGGTGTTATTATTTACTTTAAATGAAAGTTAAAAATATAATTTCTCTTCTGGGTCTTGGTCTTTTTTTCTACCTCCTCAGAAGAGTGGAAGGTATTTTTTCATATAAACATGACTGTTAGATCTCATCTTGTACTGTCCTAAATGCATTAAATGAAATAGCATTTTTATTTAATGTTAACCATAGATCGGTATATATATATATTATTTGTTCATAATCTCACTAGTTAGTCATATCGTGCCGCCCATAGGGAGCCTCATTCCCACACCCTTAGAACGTAGCGATTCTTCAGTGATCACTTCATTCTCATCGATCTAGTTGCCAAATTGTCCTTTTGATGGTTTCTATTACCGGTGATCAAAGGCTCATTTATAGCACAGCAGGGTGAGATTCCTCATCTTGATTTGGCAAAAATCCTCATCTTCTATATATCTTCATAATAGTATTATTCCTTGCTTTTTTCACAGTGGGGACTGGGTAAGATTAATATCATGACCATCATATCCCTAACTATAGAGCAGAAAATACTGTTCAATAATTTGGTTGGAGTGCAGGGACCGATCTCGGAATTCTCCTTATTATTTGACATATTTTTTAATTAAAGATTAAAATATATTTGGAGTTGATATTTTGAGATTGTTTGTTAGACAATAATACGCGCATTATTAGACTCTTGGGCCGATAAAAAGCCTTGATTTTAAGGTTAAGCACTTTTTTGTTCTTTTAATCAGTTTGTCTAAGTTGCAATATATATAAAAAAATAAATAAATAAAAGACAAAACAAATTCTAATATTTGTATTGCCGTTTATTTTATTTCCTTTTATGCATTCTTATATTTAGAACAAACATGAAATGAAGTTCTCCGTCTAAAAAAACAACGAAAAGATAAAAAGTAAGAAAAAGGAAACAGTGGTCTTGCTATTGGCTTCTTCTTCTTCTCCTTTTTTCTTGTCTTTTTCTTTTTTTCGCATTTTTGGTCCTGATGCCAAAACTTTAATTTAGAGACTACATTTTTAGTAATTTTATTTTGACAATTATCCTGAATCTCTATAGATATGCTATAATTATTCCTCCCTTTTTACAAAGTGGGGTTTGGATAAGAATATTACATTTTAAACAAAATAAAAATAAATTAAATTTGAAACTTTACACAATTTATGGCTGGCTAGCTGGATCATTGTGTGGTTGTTTCGTGGCAATTGGTTCAAATATTATTTCCACATTAAGCTTACTACTGATTCAGGAAGAGAAAAGATGTGGGATAGAACTCTTTCTCGTAGATTAGTTAATATATATATATATATATATATATATATATATATATATATATATATGTAGAAAATGATCTACGGACTGTAGTTTACACTAACTTGTACCGTTGAGGATTATCATGCTAATTACCCAATAAATTGCTCTTCATTCTCATCCCAAAATGTAACAAAATAACTAGCGATCTTAATTATTGTATACAAGCTTGCAACCTCTTAACTTCTTTATTCTTATAAGTTTCATCCACGTGGTGTGAGATATTTTTCTTGTTTTTTCTTTACTTAGAGATTGGGATTAATTTTAATTTAAGTTTGTTATTTTTTGTAGTTATATATATGAAAAAAGTAGTATACGGCATGCCTTAGTTAGGTTTAGCTAAGACTATATAATTAATAAAACAACGTAATTTTATCCCTTTTGGGGTTAACTTCTTTATTTTTGAGTTTTATTAAATAAAAAAAAATTAATTATAAATTTGATACAAAATTACATCATTTTATTTGTTATGAATTTTTGAACAATCACAAAATAATAGTATATATATGTGATGACTAATTTTGCCATCACTACAGGATAATTGTGGCGGCCATATCAATATATCACTAAAAAATTTATGCAACACAAATTTTATTTTTCTGACATAGTAAGTCATCATTTATGAAAATACCTTTTTTCTGATTGCATTTAAGTCATCACTAATAATCTAATGAAGAAAATAATTAAAACGATATTTTATGACGGCCAAGACAATAGCTAAAAATGATAGATTATTGTGATGAATTTTATTTGCAATCATAAGAAAAAAATATTTTGTGATGGAATTTTCAAGCAATCATAAAATGGTAATATATATGATGGCTCGTAGTGATGACTAATTTTACCATTATTGTAGAGTATTTATGACCGCTATTACAATCACCAAATCTTATACGGGATCAATTTTGTTTATTAAGCCAACATGTTTAAATTAACCATCACAAAAGCATTTCGCATGGTGATATGGTTATATTAACCATCACAAAAGTATTTTGCATTTATGCGATTATCAAAACTATCACGAACGACTTTCATGATGGGGGCATAAAAGATAGTCTCCGTGATGGTTAAAATTATCTCAATTTTTTTTTGAATTTATGTGATAAACTTAAGCCATCACAAAAAAAATATTTTTTTTTGTAGTGAAATTTCTGTGTGTGGATTTGACTTTCTCGCTTTATGTAGTCTTACTATCTCACTAGATGAGAGTTTATTTTGTCACCGTAGGTGAACTTGTGGAGTTAATAAATGAATAAATGTGTGTTACAAACTTGATAGCTAGATTGTAGAAGTGATTATTTAAAAAATCCTAAATATGCATCAAGTGATTCTAGTGATTCTTAAATTATGTCTTTTCAAAATTATTTCAAACCACTAAATTAAAGAATTAAAGAATTAAAGAATAATATATATAGCTAAGAAGGATATATATTAAGTATATATTTTATAAATAATATATATACTTAAAAAAAAAAATCATTTATGGCTGCTGGCTCTCACCTAGGCTCATATGAATGTTATGGACCTATCCTCCAAGACAATACATACTACCTTTCTTTTTTCTCAAATTTTCGGTCTAGGGATGTTAAAATATTTATAAATTAAAAAATTTATTCCATCGGTATCTTGCAACAATTAACAACTTCATGCAAATGAAGAAAATAAAATTCTAAAACACAAAATTCTAATATATGAAATGGTAGTTTTCAGCATTACCCTTCATTCATAAAAGAACGATTTGGGACAGAGAGTTTAAAATGAAACAGATAGCTGCATGTAATGGAATTTTATTAATTCATCTGCCCATTTTTGGGAGGAAACAAAACTTAGTTGCAACAATTAATATTTTGGGACAGATATAGTGATAAGCACGATTAAGATGATTAGAGTCCACAAAGAAATGATTTGAGTGTATAAGTAATCTTGTTTTATTTCCTAATTGAAAGAAAATCATCATTTACTTGGATTCCTACATACCTTTCGCCTTCATCGAACTTAGACAGCGCAGCAAGCTAAAGAAAGAATTATTCAACTGAGAAATGGCAAAGAATTATTCCAACAAAATTATTAATCAGAATCTGCTGCTCTATATCCTTGGCGATGATGATGATGATGATGTTAAACTTATCAAGATCCCCACTGTGAAAAAGGAAGGAATATTTGAAGATATATAGGATATTATGGAATATAATAATCGCGGTACCCTCTGTTTTGCTATCTATAAATAGGGCTAGCTTTGGAAGAGAGCTATATAGGCATCAAGAACGAAAACAGAAAATATATATAGCACAATTAAAGGATAGTTATCGATCCAGGAGATGGCTCAAGTAGTGAGGTATGGTGAAGTTGACCTCGAGTCATTGTTGTCTCAATCCAAGGAAATGGAGTTGGTCCAAAAGGACGGCCCGGGGAAGAAGGTAAGTCTACTGAAGTTGTAAACAAACATCATATATATAGCTAAAGTTGGCTATAGAACAAAAATAATCTTTAATATTTGTAAATTTTGTAAGTGAATTTTTTTTGCAAAATTTACACATTCTTAAACCTTTGCGATTTTTAAAATTTTGTACCATTTGCAGCATAATATTGCGGACTGTTCAAAATGTTTTAAGATCGCACCTGTTTGATGTTGTTATGGATGATATAAGATTGATTGAGTGATACACGTTCACTCTGTAATAAACTTTTGCTACGAAACATATGCTATTTATATATATATGATATTGTCAATTGTTGTTGCTGTCGTCAGAATAAATATACGTTTGACGACACTTTTATAATTATTACTTCAACATTCTATATTGTATGTATGTGACTGTATATAGATAAAGGCATCGACATATCATTCTTCACCGCTACTTTGCCTTGTCTATCATTGTAATAATGTGAATTTTTCTTGACATATTCAGATGCCTGGCGCTTTCGTGCCTGCAGGGCAACTCAATTATGCCAACCCTGAAGGTTGGGAAATTACGTAAGTAGAAATAAGGTTTAGTTAATTGAATTGACGTCAAAGGTCAAAATTTGTGTTTAAACACCTTAATTTTATTCAGTTAAAAAATAGTGATATATAAACAACTATGTCATTAAATTAAGGTCATAGAAGGACTATATAAATTTTATTGAAGTCTAGTTAGATAGAAGGACTTGTATTAAAAATGTTCAAAAAAAAAAAACAATAAAATCACATAAGGAATTTAATGCCCTTATATCAAAAGTTTCTTACTTTAATTCTACTCTCATTTTTTTACAGTCCGTTTAGAGCTGAATTAATTGGTAGCTACGTCCTACATGTTGATGGAAAATATCCGACAAAAAAGCTTAAAAAATTACGTTATGTGGTGTCGTTTGTGGTGGAGCTGAAAGACAACTTAAACATAGTAACTCCGGTGAAACTTACACTTACTCCTCCGGGTGAAACGAATGAATATTGGTTGATGGGATTTCCGAGGAACATACCAATTGCTCTCAAAGCTGGGGAATTTGACAATAACTTCGAGTCTGGAGAAGATATCAAATTTACTCTTGACGGGAGTGAAAGCAAGACTTGGAAGGAAGGTTTAGTCATCTATGGTGTTAGCATCGTGCCCGTCCCAAAATGAATGATCAGCAATCTTCCGATGAACAGTTGATCAAGAAATTATCTACCGGTTGATGATTGTTATTAGCATGATATATAAATAAATCAACTATTAGCTGATAGCTGTTATTAGCATGTAATAAATAAATCACTACCAGCTGATGGTTGCTATTTGCATGTAATAAATAAATCAACTACCACTAGGTGGTTGTTATTACTATGGTACTTAAACAATGTCCTTCACTAGATAGCCTCAGATTTTTTTTCGCCATATATATATATCACATGTGTGTGTGCATGCGCATACGTGCGGTTTAATTGTGAAATTCATCAATATATTAATTAAAATTAAAAAAAATTATGATAATTTAAGTTTTCAAGTCAGGTAAATTGATTTTAAAAAGTAATAATGATGTGATATATTCAAACGTGGAAGTATATCATATTTGAGAATAAATTATATAAGACTAACATGTAAAATTAATACTTTACACCATTTAATAATAATATGCCATAAAAAAATTTATGAAAAAAATTATAAAATTTAAATTATATTAACAGATATTGTATTTATTATTTATCACTGTCAAACTATTTAATTAATTATATTGAATTTTAAGTCTCTCAATTTTCTCCTAAATTCATTACTTGACATGTTAATATTGAATAGTCTACATCCAAATTTATTCGCATGATATTTTACAGTACAGAAAGGACCAAAAATATAACAGGATTTGGAGTAATATAATGTTCTATCTATTTTAAAATATAAAATCACTTGTATACGTAAAAATAATAATAATAAGATTATTTTCATGTGCATAGAGAAGGAAAAAATAAGTTATGTAGACAAATGAAAGGCAGGGCCGTCCCTACAGCCTAAACAAAAAAGCTTGAGTTTTAGGTCTCATTTAAAAAGAAGGTCCACCCCAAATTTTTAAACACTATAAATAATTCATGTAAAAAAATCTTATAAAAATATAAGTCCAATCAATCTTTTAGGGCCCATAGTCCAATCCAAATATTAAATACCTAAAAAAAATTAATAGTATAAAAAAAACGCATTTAAATAAAAAATATTAATACTCCCTCCGTCCAAAAATAAAAGTCATCAATTGACTTTTGTAGTCAAATTGACCATTTTTAAAATTAACAATTGTTTTATATATTTAGATTTTCAAAAAAATAAACATTGAGATTAGTACTAAATTTTATATCGTTTATAGGTTTTTTACATATATATTAAATAATAATAATAAGATATATTGATTTGAAAAATAATTAATTTGACCATAAAAATCAATGAATGACATATCAAATATAGAAAGTCTTATTTAAAAATATTATTTTACGCCCCAAATTGTCTTGAGCCACTCCTGATAAAAGGACAAACCTTCCATAAAATTTGTTAAACTTCAGGTATAAAATGAATGACTACAAACAACTTGTGGTTGCTGTGTAAACTTTTGTAGTAGGCTCATCAATGAAATAAAGAAGTACAGGGTACACATCAAAGTTCAGTGCAAGTGTGTAGTAATTTTCTGGTTTGAACCCCAATGAAAAGTCAACAGCTTTGGTCTTCAATTTCTCTATTGCTGGACCAATTCTCTCCAAAAGCTGCAATTCACATGCAACATGATCAAGTGGTTTTGCTTTCACCGTGGCTCACACAAACATAATAATATCGAAGGTTTCTACCAAGTCATTATTATTCTTAATTTATTTATTTTTTGAAACGGCGAAATTTTTTGTTCAACATCAGAAACAAAGTACAACCAAATGACTCAGTCAAAAGGCTTTTAGACAAGACATACATTACATAAGAACCAACGCCTACAGCTTTTCTGTTTTTAGGTCCAGAGAACTCTGAGGGTGGGAAGAATCAGTAAGAACAAATACTGGTGTATGGGAATGGAAGTCATTGCGCCAATCATATATTGGCAAAGATAATTGAAAATTTCACCAAAGAGAATCCTGTAAACCCCATCTCATTGCAAGAGAATGCTACTAGGCGTTTGAGCCCCAAATGCTACTAGGCGTTTGAGCCCTAAATGTTGTGTTTGTGAGTTAAATAGTTTGCATTCAAAATAAGCTATTTTTAGATGAACAAATTTTCAAGTGTGTTTGGACATCCAAGCGTTGTGTAATCAAACATGCACTTACTACAGATTTCTAAACCTTGACCTACGTCTCATAAGTTTCAGCTTCAAGTCTAGAACAAATTAATATCATGCATCTCACCTATGATATCCACAAAACTTGTAGTATCTCTTTCTGTTAATATTAGTATTGTGCAAAGTAATGTTGGTTTATACATACATATGCACTTCAATAATGAATGTACTTTTATAGAAATGCGTTTATAAAGATATATATACAGAGGGAGAGAGGTGAAAGTAATAGTCTTGTGTTATGGCTGCCCCCGGTCCCTCCTAAGCCGAGGGTTTCGGGGGGTGCCATGATGAAACAAGAGAATGATAGGTCGTTTTGCATGCAACTAAGAAAATAATAATACCAATTGGACACAAACATGCAAGAATTCAAGGTTCTAGTAGCACAAGCATGAAATCCAGTTTCTGACAACACAAAAGTATATATTTCATGAAAGTTTAAACCAAGTTCAAGATTAGTGTTTAATCAAGAGGAGAAGCCTAACCCTTTCATGGAGAATACCATTGGATACCAGAACAGATCTATCGAACACGGAAAAGTTTCTACCATCCATGTAAGAAACTGTTCCACCAACTTCTTCAACTATCTGATTGATGAGTAAATTAGACATCATGAGAGGGACAATCAAAATCCAAAGCTTCTTTATTAATTATCCTAATTGCCACATTAAGACCATCTTTATTAAATGGTTGCATGTTTGAATTGGTTGTGCAACAATTAGTTCATTGATCAATTATCGAACCTTCGGAAACAATAGAATTTTCTTAAAGAAGAATCTCGACGAAATAGTCTTCAACAAAATTTGTTTCAGATTTTCAAAAAGAAAATAAACAATAATCTTTAACTTGTCTATTTTAATATTATAGACATGGAAATTGCGTACCTCGCTAGGGTTAGGGTTCGTATTTATGGTGGAGGCGAGAAACCTGCGAAAGATACAAAATCGGTTGAAAGATTGGAGAAGGGAAAAGAACCGGTGAGTTATTACCAGAGTAACACGTGACAGAACTCTCAAGATCACGGTGTAACCGCTAGTGTCCAAGAGTCGTGACAAGTGTTTCGAGTGATTTCAAGATTGGCAACGCCAACACTTTCATTCACTCGATTCAGAGTCGATCACAAGTTCCTAATTTCTTTTAACTTCTCCTTTGATTTGAGAGAGAGAGAGAGAGAGAGAGAGAGCTTTTAGGTGGCCAAGGTTTTCCAAGTCTCCAAAAGTCCATTCACTTGTTAAGTGAATGGGTAATATTTATAAGCTCCAGGTCATGTGTCAGACACATGTCAAAAGGACAAATTCTAGAAATACCCTTAATGATAGAATTTTTTCTAAAATACCCCAAGTTACCCTGGTAGCGCTCAAATCATCCAATTCTTTTAGCCACCAATCCAATCCCTCAACCTATTCCCAGTATAAGTTATTCTAATGAGCCTTCTGCCTTGGGACTTATGATAACACTTCTTAAATTGTATCTTTAAAGTTGTATAATATTAAGTCTAGAAAGATAGAATAAATCAATTTTATTATCAAAAAAGCCAAAGAAACGTATCACAGAGCTGGAAAATACCACCCCAAGGGTCCCACCCTAGGGGGCCCGCTCCCAATCCAATGCATTTTATTCGTTTCATGCCTTCTTGATCGGTTCTTTGTCTGTTTATCTTGATTCTTATTTCTATGAAAAGTTTATCTTATAATATATGAGTTAGGAAAGACCTTTTTTAAGCCTTCACTAGTCTTTTCAATTTTGAATTCATTATTTATTATTTGCACCGCTTAAAACTTGTTCGAGATGAAATTCAAAAAACAAAACATTAAACAGCCCCTAAGTGATTCACCCCTAGGGGGCAAACCCTAAGGGGACAAACCCTAGGGGGAAAACCTTAGGGGGTCTTCGTTTTGTCTTTTTCGGTCTTCATTCGTTCGTTGTCCGTTTGTTCGTTATTCGTTATTCATTATTTTTTATTTTAGTTCATTCAATGTGAACCCTAATTTTATTAATGAGCTCACATTTTCCCCCTGCACGTAAGTTACAGCTTGGAAGTGACGATTGTGCACATAATTCCATTTTTCGACGAGTCTATACTGTTTTTATCATAATTTTTGATCCGTTTGGAGTTTCGGGGCCCATAATATGTTGAAACGATCGTATCGACGAGCCCTACAAAATTCATCACCTATGGCCATGACGGACACTATAAAAAGGCCCAAAGAGGCTTAAAAGCAGGTGTTTTAGCCTTCCGAAGTTTTTTCAATTTTTCATATTTTTTTAGATTTCTTCATATTTTGATTAGTCCTTTCATAATTAAGCTTTCTAGCTCATTGTTCCGTGTTTAAAAGTTTTTTTTTCATATATTACGGGTTATTATTATTATTATTATTATTATTATTATTATTATTATTATTATTATTATTATTATTATTTGGGATTCTCCTTATGGAGGCAAACAAAAAAAATCAAACCCTAGAGTTCATGGCAATAATCAGGTTTTTTGGAGAGGTTAAGTGAGATTTAGTTTCCTTATTCCTTGTTTCCTAGTATTTTGGTAGTTAACTTAAGAAAACCCTCATTCCTTATAACTTCAAGATATATATATTCCCAAATCTTCATTCGAATCTTTTTTTTCTTGATTTTAGTAAATTTAATCCTTCTTTTTGGTCTAAGAAAGGATTGTTAATTCTATTAAGTTTAGGATTCTTATATCTTTAGTTATTTAGAGTATTATAGATAAAAAGTCCAAACGCTCTATAATTCATAATTCTTCTTTTCATCTCCAATTTCCTGCTTTCTTGGTTCAAGGAAAAATCGCGAGGTCAAGCCCAAATTTTTATAAGCTAATCAAAGAACTAAGGTAGGAGGTACCAACCCCCCAAGGGTTGAACCCTAGGTGGCTCACCTTAGGGGGGGCGAATCATAAGGGCTCTTCCTTTTTCTTTTTTTTTTGTACTTTCGTCTTACTTCTTCCTCTTTTCTTGTGTAATTTCATAATTTTTTTTATTTAAATATTCTTTTGATGGTTATTTTTTTTTTTTTTTTTCCAGGTGTTTTCAATATATTCCTAAGCTTTTTCTAAGTCTCTTCATCTTAATGGGACTTTGGCTTTTCAAGGAGGAATTAACTTTTCTGGTGTGTGGAAAAATTTGTTTCAAGTAACCAACATGTCAAGGAGGATTCGGAAGGGGTATGTATGGACAACCTCTAGGGGGCGGGCGAACCCTAGGGGGGCGAACCCTATGGGACTCCTTAATTTATTTATTTTTTTCCTTCATATTATGCATGGACAACCCCTAGGGACCGAACCCTAGGGGGGCAAACCCTAGGAGACTCCCTCATATTTTTTTTTAAATATTTGAACTTAAGAAAACCCTCATTCCTTATAACTTCAAGATATATATATTCCCAAATCTTCATTCGAATCTTTTTTTTCTTGATTTTAGTAAATTTAATCCCTCTTTTTGGTCTAAGAAAGGATTGTTAATTCTATTAAGTTTAGGATTCTTATATCTTTAGTTATTTAGAGTATTATAGATAAAAAGTCCAAACGCTCTATAATTCCTAATTCTTCTTTTCATCTCCAATTTCCTGCTTTCTTGGTTCAAGGAAAAATCGCGAGGTCAAGCCCAAATTTTTATAAGCTAATCAAAGAACTAAGGTAGGAGGTACCAACCCCCCAAGGGTTGAACCCTAGGTGGCTCACCTTAAGGGGGGCGAATCATAAGGGCTCTTCCTTCTTTTTTTTTTTTTTTGTACTTTCGTCTTACTTCTTCCTCTTTTCTTGTGTAATTTCATAATTTTTTTTATTTAAATATTCTTTTGATGGTTATTTTTTTTTTTTCCAGGTGTTTTCAATATATTCCTAAGCTTTTTCTAAGTCTCTTCATCTTAATGGGACTTTGGCTTTTCAAGGAGGAATTAACTTTTCTGGTGTGTGGAAAAATTTGTTTCAAGTAACCAACATGTCAAGGAGGATTCGGAAGGGGTATGTATGGACAACCTCTAGGGGGCGGGCGAACCCTAGGGGGGCGAAGCCTATGGGACTCCTTAATTTATTTATTTTTTTCCTTCATATTATGCATGGACAACCCCTAGGGACCGAACCCTAGGGGGGCAAACCCTAGGAGACTCCCTCATATTTTTTTTTAAATATTTGAACTTCTCTTTTCAGGTACCTTTCATCTCTTTTTCGAGTCAAGTCTACTCATCGAGCATTGGACTTGATTTCTGCCAATGATGGTCAAAAAGAGTTTTTCTCCAAGGCACCTTATTGTGATCGGGTTTTATCATGTTAAGGAATTTGTTTTCTATATACTTTCTTCCCCACAAGTTTCTCATATTGATTATTCGTTCTTATGTCGATTGTTCATTATTGTAGGCTAGTTCCGAAGACCATTCTATAGATCTCAAAACTGCCAAACCACCCATTTCTCTTAAGTATTGGAGAAGAGCTCCTTTTTTTTAGGAATCATGACGTTTTTTGGGATCGTGCCCAGAATTATAACCAACATTCCTTTCCTCACCTTGACAAGGAGGGTCTTTTTCTCTATGCCTCCGCATCCAATAGTCAAGGAAGTTATCTCCGTGCCTTTAACATTCTCCGTATGTGTATCGAAATACAAGAATACCCATACAGTCCGATTCGTTTCCAGCCAGACTCATCCATTCCGCTTCAACAATGGCAACATTGGATTGAAGAAATTCTTAAAAACCTTGAACATGTGAGATTTCTCGAGTGCACCGACATCTTACAATGCATCCATTTATGTAAGGATCTCCGTATTCATCAAGACCAAGATGCGCTCCATATTTTAGTTTCTCACTGAAGTTTGTCAACTACCACCTTTGTCATGACATGGAGAGAGTTTACCCCTACCTAGAGGATGTCCATGTTATCTATCAGTAAGTTTCATTTTCCATTACTTCCTCTTTTCATCCCTTCTTTCCTTTAGGTTACGTCTTTTTTAACTTATTTTTTATTGTGTTCTTTCAGCATTCCTGTTTATGGTGAATCCTCATGTGCTCCTTCTAATTTTTCTCAAAGGGACGTCGAATGTGTGACTTATTTGGGAGAAGCTTTAGGCGTGCCTCACGTTTTGGTTCACAGTATAAGGGTGACGAACTACTTTCAGACTTTGACACCCCCAATCGCCACAAGACCTCTTGGCTCTCATGGGTACGCTACTTCTTTTATGACTACAATCCAGCTAATTAGGATAACTATGCTTGGAGTGATTCAGTTCTTACCGTTCGCGGTATCCTGTGCCCTTTTCCACTGGCCGCTTATCTTGTCATGTGGCTGCCCCGTTTTATCTTCCCCGACTCATCGGTGGATGGACCTTCAACCCGTATGTTTTACTTAGCTACTTTGTTAGCTCGAGGTTTACGAATTCCTCTTGCCCCTCCATTCTTGGGAAATTTATACTGCCGATTAGATGAGACCATCTTGGCTATGAAAGAATCTGTCGAAATGTATCCCTCATATTTAGTCACTATTTCCTTTTGCTCCATTGCCTTGCATATTTCTTTTACTTATTACTTATCAATTCCTTTTAATTTCCAGGTACGACGTACACTATTTTGCTTCTGGCTCCTTCCTCTAGATGTTTCTCTTCGAGCATTTCCCTAATCATGTTGCATCATTGCCTATCTCGAGGAAGAGGAAAACATTGCCTCCTCCTTTCTCATCACCCACCATTGCACCTCGCATTTCTCGGTAGATTGATTATAAGGGCACTTCCGACTTGCTAATGTATATTGATGACATCGCCACCTTTGTTACTCGTATTTTCATTATAGTTTCTGAGGGTGATATTCTTCCCCATTATTACAGAGATGAGTCATGCCACTTGGCGACCGTCGACAACCTAAGAGAATCATCCCTTCTTTGGTTCTTCATCCTCCGTTCCATCGAGTTGCCGCACTATATAGAGGATGACGAGTTCGGGACTGTGTTTTATTCTCCTTATAGAGTAATGAGACAATTTGGTTTTGATCAACCTTGTACCTTTGACATATCTGAAAGCGGTGATTATGAGGAGGCTTTAGAAGATTTGATCCCTTCATCTGCCTCTTTTTCATAGGAAATTCCTAGGCCTCCTGGTGTTCTTGGTGATCCTTTGTACTTTGTTATTCCTGGTGCCTCTAAATAGGGATGTTACACTGCTGCGGAGCGAGGTCATTGGTTTTTTGTTATGAGAACGTGGATAGATGAAACTTTGTTGACTGTTCTACCAGCCTCTCCTCCTATACAGCTTGAATGAGCTAAACTACTGTGTGATCCCAAACCACATGCACATCGAGAAAGGTGGATTGCTATTATCCGTCTTTCTGATCGTGAGGCTCTTACACCTTCGCCTTCTCCACGGTCTGCTGCTCCCATTTCCCGTCGTCTTCCTTCACGGGCTCAATCTCATGCTATGCAAGAGGGTTACACGCTCGAAAGCGAGGGGGCCTATCACTACTACTCACGAGGCTGCGCCTTCTGCCAAATCTACCACAAGCCCCATGAGGAATGATGTTGTCAGGCGCACAGCTAATGGTACCACCTTCATATTTAGGCGACCGATTAGGTATTCACTTAAGGAAATGGCTCCTACTATGCCAACCCCAAAGAATCCTTCTAAGAGACGCCGAAAACTTCTAGTAAACATTACATTGCACATGTCTATTTAATTCTTTTTTATAATTATGCATCTATCTATCTGTTTACTGGCGTCTTGTCTTGTTTTCCGATTCAGCTTAGTGATGATGATGATGAAGATTATCTTCCCCGTGCATCTCGCAAGAAAAATAAACCCAAGCCTATAGAGATTCCTCCAGTAGATGACTATAATGTTAGTGTCAATTCTAGTCTTTCATTATCTGATGTGGGATCTATTTTAGTGGCGGGCAACACTGTTCCTACTGGACCGAGAAATATGGTTATTGCTCATGATGTGGATGTCAGTGCTTCAAGGGAGAATCCTTCGAGTCCCATTGCTGATTTTCTTCATCCCCAGAAGGATTCTTTAGAGGAAACAGTCATTAGGGAGGGTGATTTTCCGAATTCACCGAGTAGGGAGACTCACGACTCCTTTTCTATTGGATGTTTGGTAAATTTCTTGTTTCTGTCACTGTACACCTCATTTCATTGTTGATTATTTTTATACTTTTTGTAAATTTTCTTATTTAGTTGTCCATATTTTCTTCCAGTCTAAACATCTAAATCTCTTGCCTTTACCTCATGAAAACCTTGTTGCCTTTGATGCCTTTCATCCAGATTGTGTAAATTCATTCATGGATGGTCTTGGTCTTCCTCCCACTGATTTGGAATTGGCAGGCCAGCCAACAAATCCAAAGATCATGAATCTTACCCTTCTATATGTCATGGGGGCTTCCAAGATAGCTCATTCTAGAGCTTCCTTCAATCCAAATGGGAGACTTATCGCGTGGAGAGGTTTTCAAATTATAGACTCTAATCAAGAGATCCTTGAGCATTTATTAGTTCGGTTCATATAGACTTTAGATCGTTTGATCGTTCATGAGACTTCTTTGGTGACTAGTTTGTTAGACCAGCTCACTAGTTTCATTTTTGAAATGTCAAATCTCTCCCTTTAGACTTTGTAAAATGATGATTTGGATAGGCTAAATTGCAAGGTCATCGATCTCGTCGCCCTTGGTTTCGATGTGTCCTTTTTCCGCACTAGATTGGACCTTATTATCCAGGATCATCATATTACTACACTACTAGTTGAGGTTGTCTTCCGGCATAACCATTGTCGTCTTTCTTCAAGGGAGCTCTCAAAGATTCAAACTTAGAAGCCTTGGCCATGCCCCCGCTACAATTTGATGCGTCATGGCTTTTGGCTCATGACCTTTTGTAGTATTTATTTTTCTGTTTCAAAAGTACTCATTTGTCATATTGCTTTTTCAATTATCAAAATATTTTCATTCATTAAGTGTCCTTATTAATTTGAATCATTATGAATCAATATGGGTCCTTGAATTATAAATCATCCAAATTAATATTCTAAGATAAAACTTTGCATGATATAACATAAATATGATTCATAATAAACCATTTGGGTTTGTATATTCTTAGAAAATTTACAAAAGTTTGAGATATCTTATTAATAATCATTTTCTTATGACGAAAAGCATATCGTTTCATAATATTTTGAATCTCAATATTTTCGAGTAGAAGTGGAAAAAATAATATCTGATCACTTTTAAAGATAAAGTGTAACTTGTCTGGTTCGAGGACTTGGACAGGTTGGGGTGTCTCGATCACTTTTAAAGAAAAAGTGTAACTTGTCGGGTTCGAGGACTTGGCCAAGTCGGGGTTCCTCGATCACTTTTAAAAATAAAGCGTAACTTTTTTTTCTTCAATGACTATCTCACGTATGATATCTTTTGACCTACTTTAGGTTCAGGGGGTCGAAGATAGTACCAGATCCCACACGAGATATTTTGTAATACTCGTTTTTGGAGACCTCTTGTACCCGATATGGGCCTTCCCATTTGGGGGAAATTTTGGTGGTTGGTGTTCCCCTCATGACTTGATTTGCGGTCTTGAGCACCAAGTCCCCACCAAAATCTGTCGAGGTACCACCGCAGTATTGTATTGTCGCTGCAGTCGTTCGTGATACCTTTCTAATTTCTTCTTTAGCGTTGCCTCAGAAGTCGGCTAAGGCTTCTAGAGCAGCTAGTCGGTTCTTTTCCTTAACTAAGCTTCGAAGTTTCATTTTGGCCGAAGGAATTTCTATTTTTTCGGGCAAGACAACTTCTTCACCGTATACTAAGGCATATAGAGTCTCTCCTGTAGGCTTCCTCTTCGAAGTTCGATAGTCTCATAATGTCATTGCAACTGTTCTACCCATTCCTTTGGATGATCATCCAGAGTCTTTGCTAGAATCTTGATCAGGGTTTTATTGGTGGCCTCTACCTGACCGTTACCTTTCGGGTAGTCAAGATCCATATGTTTCCTCTTGAATTTGGATGAATAGGCCCTATGAAATCCATTCCCCATATATGAAAAGGCCAAGGTGTTGCTACAGTTCTCAGGTCTACAACAGGGGCATGCATTAGATTCCCTTGAATTTGGCAAGCATGACACTTCTTTACAAACTCTAGGCAATCTCTTTCCATCTTTGGCCAGTAGTACCCATGATCAATCAACTGTTTATACAACTTATCTCCTATTTAGTGCTCATCTCTATGCATCTGATAAACCAAGTCATTAGTTTCTCCCAAGTCTAAACACCGTAGAGGCTTGCCATTGAATCCCTTTCTAAACAGCTCTCCATCTTGCAGGCAAAATCTCTGTGACTTCTTTTGTATTATACTTGCATCCTTCTTTTCGGCAGGGAGAATGTCACTCTGTAAGAACTCCACATACGGAACTCGCTAATCCTATATGTCATTTATGGAGGCACGCTCCTCTTCCCCAGGGTATTATTGGCACGAAAGATATCGTCGTTGCAACTCCTCTCCCTCTTTTTTCATTTTGGGCTAATAATACCCTTGTCACTACAACCGCCATACAACCTAATGTCTGTCGAACCTGCAGTTATCTTTATGTACCTGATGTAATACTTGATTCGATTCATTCTTCCTTAAGCACCTCGTCAAAACTCTATCTGTTTTCCAATGATAAAGTATCATTTTGATGATTCTATACTTTTGAAGTTCTGCCAATAGTATTGTCCCCTCATTCGTCTATAATTGGTGGGAAATTGGATGCCTCCAGTCATTTGTCAACTCTTTGGGGAATGACTCCAATACCATGGTTATGAAAGTTCTCTTTATCACTTTTACATTCATGTTCTCTCTGGTGTACACTCAAGATGCTACTGTTACTAAGGCATTAGACTGCTTGTTTTGTTCCTTTGACACGTACTTGATTACCACCTTCATGAAGGCCTCCATAACTTTTTGCGCCACAGTTCTATAGGTGCCAAGATTGGTTCTTTAACTGCGAATTGCCCCCGTACTTGCTGCACTATCAAGTTAGAATCACCCCTTATCTTGAGACGTTTTGCTCCTGGTTCTCGAGCCGCCGTTAAACCCAGTATAAACGCCTCATTTTCTACTTCATTGTTTGTGCATAGAAAATCTAACTTATAGGATAGTGCTACCTCTTTTCCTTTCCCAGTAGTTAACACCACTCCTGCTCCTTCTTTTCCTTCAGCCAATGACCCGTCAAATGCTAAGCTCCACTATTCTGAATCTTCATTCTCTATTTCAAGTAACTCTACCTCTTCTCCCGGGAGGTCTTTAGCTGGGGGTTCAAACTTTTCGTTCGGGAACTGAGTGAGTAAATTTACCAAAGCTTGACATCTAATTGCCTTCGACGTCACACACTTGATGTCATACTCGAAAAGAATCATTATCCACCGTGCATGCCTTTTTACTAGTACAGGTCTAGTCAGTAAGTATTTGATTGAATCGATTTTAGTCACAAGTTAAATTTCGTGCGCCAGCAAGTCGTGTCTCATTTACTGGGAAATAAACACTAACACCAAACAATCGCTCGTTTGTAAGTTACCCCGGCATTCTTCAACCTAAATGGATTCACAACATAATAGAAATTACCGAAAGGTATTTGAAAAGCTGTCATCTCAGCGTCTTCTACCAACATCTTTATTTGATTGTACCCCATAAACCCATCCATAAATGACATCATTTCATGATTTGCAGTCGCATCCACCAAGGTATCTATGTTGGGTAACAGGTATATATCTTTTGGACACACCTTGTTTAGATCCCTGAAATCCACGCATATACATAATTGCCCATTAGACTTCTTCACCGGTACAATGTTAGACAACCAAACAGGGTGTTATATTGGTTTAATGAATCCCACATCCAATAACTTTCTGATATCCTCCTTAATCTGTGTTTCTACTTCGGGAGCATAATTCTGAAGTGCCTGCTTTACTGATTTTACTCTTGGACTTATGTTTAGTTCATGCTTTATTAATTTTGTGTTGATCCCGGGCATCTCATCATAACTCCATGCAAATACATCTCTATATTCTTGGAGTAACTTGATTAGTTTTTTTTTTTCTGGTCAGCATCCAATTCCTTATTAACATGGATCGACCTCGTCATCCTTTCCTCCGTTGATAGGTTTACCTATTCTAATTCGTTCTATTAGGGCCTAGGTCGATCTTCGAAAGATTTTGGAGCTGTCTCTATCTTTTATTGTACCAATTCCTCTTTTCCACTGTTGTTGGAGTGGGGGACTCCTCCTAATTCCTTGGGCCTGAATGTAACCTCAAACTCATCTCCCTCGTCCCGTCATAAGCGAAACACAATTTTCTCATCGGGTCGTACGACTATTTTCCAACTTGCATTTTCCTCATCCTTGCTTTTGGTCTCTGTCAGCTTCTGGTTTTCACTCTCTTCATGTTTAGGGTTAATTATATTTCTGAGATCACCGGGACTTAATTCTTCTTCCTTTGCTCTTTTCTTTCCTTCTCCAAGTCTACCACCGTTGGTTGTTTCCCCTTAAAGCTCTCACCCTGTTTTGTATTTGTCTTCTTCTTTTCTTTCTTTTCGGTCATGAACTTGTCTGCTTGTACATCTTCCCAACTAGCTAACTTCAAAGAGTTGAGTTTAGCAATATTATTTTCTTTTTCCTCGGCAACATCATCAAAGAAAGTTGCCACAATAATGTATGCATCCTCTGGTGCAAAGGGTTTTTTTTGTGGGTACTCGAACTTCCTTCCCCTTCCAAATAGCTTTGATGCACTGATGAAACACCAAGGGCACCACCCCATAATTATTATGCCATACCCGTCCTAACAACACATGATAAGCTACCTCTATCTCTGCCACGTGAAACGTCATAGGTCCCTTTATCTTTCCCACGTTCATGTCCACCCTTATATGGCCAAGAGTTCTATCACACTGATTGGCAAATCCTGTAATGCTTGTTTTCTCCCTAATAAGCATTTTCTTCAACAATCCCAACTGCTTGAACACACTGTATGGCATGATATTCACAGATGCCCCATTGTCTATCAATGCCCTCCTAAATTCCATTCCGTTGATCACCGTTGTCACATACAATGGCCTGTTATGTGGGTACCTGATTTTTAGATCTGCCTTGAAGAAGGAGATTTTGTTCTCCTCCTGCTTTATCATTTTGGCAAAACTCTTTTTCACTGTTATACATGTCTCTTGTGTCTCTACAACTTTGATTATTGCCTTAGTTGCCTCAATCCTTATCTCCTTAGACAACTCAATCTGATCAAAGAAATTTCTGAACTTTACTCCATTCATTAATGCTGTCACTTGCATCCCTGGCTCGGGAGCCTCCATTTCTTTCGGCACTCCCACGTGTTATGCCATCACAACCTTTCTAATTCCCAATGCCCAACCTAAATAATGGTATTGCATATTTCTTTACCTTTGTGATTGGGTAGTGGCTTATCATGGATACTGCTACCTTGTCCCAACTCAATCTCCCCCACCACCAATTTCTCATGGTAAATTCTCCTCAAGCTGTAACAATCCATGGTAGGGTGCCCTACATATCTGTGGTATATGCAAAAGTTTGGATTCTTCTTCATCTCTTTTGTTATCGGGTATCTAGCTTTTGGTGGCTTGACTACCCATGTTCTACCCATTGTTCGTACAGGTTTCTGAATGCCTTCTCACTACAAGTAATCACTCCTGGAATAGGTAACCCTGAATACTTACCTCCCAGTTTGCCTTTTTTTCCCTCGTTCTGCTCTGTCTTCTCATTCTTTCCCCTTTGTGGCTTTTGCTGAGAATCTGTTAAAGCCACAGTTGTTGTTCGCTTTCCTTTCCATATAGCACTAGGATGGTTCACTGACACTGTGACAATTCCTCCAATGTCTTATGTAAAAGTAGAGACAACGTTGTAAATGAGTCACAAGCTTTGGTAATAAGGTGGCGCTTGAAGGTATCTAGTGCACCATTGTTGCATATGCTTACTAGGTTCTTTTCTTCAATTGGCTCCACACACTTCTTCGCCTGGGCCCGAAATTTATCCATATAATCAGACAATTCTTTGTTCTGCTTCTGTTGAATCCTCATCAGTTCCACAATTGTCACATGTTTTTGAACATAAAAGAACTTCTTAAAAAATTGAAGCTTCATATCATCCCAATCTTTGATCAACCCATTTTCTAAGTTGTAATACCAACTGAATACCTCATCAGTATGGGTTTTATTAAACTCTCTTAGTAAAAAATTATGATTGCTTACTTCATCAATTCCCAACCATAGGAACATTGACTCCACGAATCGTGCGATATGTTCCCTTGCATTCCCTTTCTCTCCACTGTACTTGGGGAACTGTAGGGGGTTCTCAATGTACCCTGTGGGATATGACTGCTTTCTCAAGTACACTAGATACGGTGAGGTAATATCTAACTCTGTAGGTATGGATGTCTGTCTCTTCATCTGATTAATTAGATCCATCATATCTTCATTCGTCACATATTAACCCGTCCATGGTGCCTTTTGGGATATGGTCACATCCTAATTCATCTGGGACATGGGTGGAATGGAAACATGTTGATGCACACTTGCAACTTGTAAAATTGGTTGTGGATTTGTAACAGAAAGAATGGGCAGAACAAAAGACATTTGTAGTTGTGTGCATGGTTGGGGATTAATAGGTACAATTAGTTGCTGTGTGAGACTTACTTTTACCTTTCTTTGCATTCCTTCACCATTATTTTATGCTTCAAGGTTTATTGCGGGTATTGGTTGGGCTTCTGTCACAGGGGTCACATTACGCTGGTTTTTGTTATTATCATCTTCCTTTGCAGATTGATGTTGCTGTGAACTTCCCGGGAGTATAGCTTTGAAGGCAGGAATCTGCATCATCTGTTGTCGAAAATTGTTCATTTTCTCTTGCTGCCTTTGCATGTCCAGTATCATGTTCATCATTATCCCCTGTCCTTCCCGCGCCTCCTTTAGCGCCTTTAACATCTTCATCTGTACATTCATGGTCACTGCCTATTCTCTAACAACCTCCTTACCTGGCCTTCCACCACTTCCTTGGGCATTATTAGTCTGTCTTTGTTCAGCCATCGGAGTAGCAAAACTACTATATGATGCTTCCTCAATAATCGGTTGATCAAGGTCCACCCGTCTTTCCGTAAACTCTGGTGAAGTAATATTTGTTGTCGGCCAAACTCTTCATGTGGCTTTCCCACTTTGAGTAGTGGGCATACCCCTCACAAATTCTCAACTCCAAAGCGTAGTTGACAAAATAATGTAAGCACATAAATTGCGTACCTTGTTAGGGTTAGGGTTTGGGTTCGTATTTATAGTGGAGGCGAGAAACCTCGAAAGATACGGAATCGGTTGAAAGATTAGAGAAGTGAGAAAAACCGGTGAGTAAACTACCAGAGTAACGCATGGCATAACTCTTAGGATCATGACATAACCGCTGGTGTCCAAGAGCCGTGACAAATGTTTCGAGTGAATTCAAGATTGACAATGCCAATACTTTTGTTCACTCGATTCAAAGTCGATCACAAGTTCATAATTTCTTCTAACTTCTCCTTTGATTTGAGAGAGAGAGAGCTTTTAGGTGGCCAAGGTTTTCCAAGTCTCCAAAAGTCCCTCACTTGTTAAGTGAAGGGGTATTTATAGGCTCTAGGTCATGTGTCAAGCACATGTCTAAAGAAAATTTTTTAGAAATACCCTTAATGATAGGAAAATTCCTAAAATACCCCAAGTTACCCTGGTAGTGCCCAAATCATCTAATTCTTTTAGCCACCAATCCAATTCCTCAACCGATTCTCAATACAAGTTATTCTTATGAGCCTTCTGTCTCAAAACTCATGACAACACCTCTTAAATTGTACCTTTAAGGTTATATACTATTAAGTCTAGAAATATCGAATAAATCAATTTTACTGTTAAAGAAGCCAAAAAACGCATCACGGAGCTAGAAAGATCACCCTAAGGGTGCCCACTCCCAATCTAACGCATTTTGTTCGTTTCATGCCTTCTTGATCGGTTCTTTGTCCGTTTCTCTTGATTCTTGTTTCTATGAAAAGTTTATCTTGTAATTATGAGTTAGGAAATACCTTTTTTAAGCCTTAACAAGTCTTATCAATTTTGGATTCATTATTTATTCTTTGCACGACTTAAAACTTGTCCAGAATGAAATTCGGGAAACAAAACATTAAACAACCCCTAAGAAATCCACCCCCTAAGAAATCCACCCCTAGGGGTCTTCGTTTCGTCTTTTTCGGTCTTCATTCATTTATTGTCCGTTTTTTCGTTATTCATTATTTTTTGTTTTAGTTCATTCAATACGAACCTTAATTTTATTCATAAGCTCACAAATATGATGAATAAAATTGTATCTATGAAGTCTTAAAAGAAAAACTATTATACATTCTAAAAATCTAAAAAAGGACCCCAAAGTATATATCATAATCATCATATCTATTCACACCCCAATTAAAATGAAGCTCTGGTAAGCATGCTTAAAGGACCAAAACGCCTGCAGCCATATCCCATGGTTTTAAACGATACTCCCAATACGCTTCTACAATTCCCAGAGCTACGTGGCACATGTCTACAGCAGCAGCTCCAAGCCTTCTCACACCCTATATATATTAATTCCAGAAAGGGAGAGTGTACAAATATGTTAAGCATGAGATATTCCACAAAAATTGTTCCTGTTAATGATATTACAAAAGCAGCAAAATGTGAGTTAAAAGAAAGCAAAAGCAAAAGGTTCTTAGTTGTTACCCTACTAACGTCAGTAAAATCTTTGAATAAATCGATATTGGTAGCCCATGCATCGTCATGTTCATACCCAAAACCGGTCACTAGAAGAGATTGCTCCACCTAAAATGCAGTGAATAAACTTCAAAATGTTAAAGGAAATGGTCAAAGAAGTTGAGATGTTATACGGAAATTAAGGATTACAAAGATAAAGCCTATAAACTCAAAGCCATCTGCTAAACTTAAACAATGTAATCTTGATATAGCATACAAACTCACCTTATTAGTTTTACTAACAAGAATTTTTTGCCCATTGCAAAATGCACCCCCACCTGGAAATCATGGATCATACCTGTAAGTTTATATTTGAATCCTAAACTTAAAGAGTGCTTTGAATAACTTCTTGAAAAGAACATTCTTACCAGAAACTGCAGAAAATGTGCGCGTATTCCAACACATTGGACCTCCAACAAACTCAACCTACAAACAGAAAAAACACTTTAAAATGTAAACATTATCTCAGTCATACTAATGTCACAGCACAACTTCCTTCAATCCATCAATAAAAATGCTCACTCAGACGTCATCTTATTTGAATTAATATCAGCTAATGTCAGGCCCATATACCATTATTATCTGGTAAAGCAGTCTCATCCAATTTAAGAGAAGTTTTTTTCATAATTGAAATGTCTTTCTCAAGAATGTGAAAGTTAGGCGTCTTCAGGCCTTCGAGTATATTACAAGGAGATGCAAAAGTTCTCTTGTTTTCAGTTCTTAATAGCTTTTTGCGTACCCGGACTTTGAGTTCAAACATGTAGCACAGAGACACCTAATAGGCTAATAGAGAGTTGTAGCCACATTGGACAAATATGAAATGCAGGTATGGTGGAGACCCGAGTTTCAGATTAGACAAGGATAAGATACGGTAGAACTTTTACTAAACCAAAAAACTTGTTTTATATAAAGAAAACAATAATATTTAGCAGGGTGGATGCAAATGTGTTGAATATCAAAAATATAGCCACGGTATTGTTTTGAATAACATTATAATCAGCATAATATTATTCTATAAAAAAAATTGAAAGTGCACTGTTATTCAGATATAAATGTACAATGTTACTTGAATAATGAATAAATGGAGTTCAAATTCAAAATGGAGTATATAGCATCTAAATAACATACCAAAGGGCAGTATTAATTAGAAAACTTCCTGAGGTCCCAAATTTTAACCATTTCTATTATATACAACTGCAGGTTCCAATTGTTTCACATTGTGAAGAGAAATATCTTATGGTTTTAATTAGATTTGTGAAGACATCATTTTCATATATATCTACTTTTGTGGAGATTTATAGAATAAGCAAATGTAATAAGAAGCTATCTACGATATATAATTAAGTACCACAGCCGCGGCAGTTGGCTTTCCTTTGAACAGAACTCCCACAGAGACAGCAAAGCTGGGATAGCTGTGTGCAAAATTTGTTGTCCCATCTACATAGATAATAGAATGAAGAATGATCAAACCCAATGGTCGCTTCAGTCAAGAAAAACTAATTAAACCAAAGGATTCTGGAAGCCAAACCTAACGGATCTATGCACCATAGAAAATCAGAAGATGAATCTCCAATTATTCCTCCTTACTCCCCGAGAATAAGATGGTCACTGAAATTCTTCCTCACCACTTCTAGAATAGCAGCCTCACTCATTTTATCTGTGCTGAAAATGAATTAAAATTGTTATAAACCAAGAAATACACCGAGTATATATGAATTATATATATGAAGTACAGAATACACCGAGTATGAAAATTTAGAGATCTAGGACTTACTCCGTCAAAAGATAGTGAGTCCTTTGTAGGGAATATTTTGAGGTCTATTCACAGCTTCCATCACAACCTGGAAAGAACAACAGCTGATAGCAAGTGAGTAACAGACACGTATTTGAAACTTTTTTAAAAACAAAATAAGTAAATCGTCAAATGATGGATAACTCCAGAGGCAGAGAAAACCACATGATTTAGTATTAAACCTAAAGCATAATTTCAACATTGTAATTCACAAGGATCCTCCAAATGCATAAAAAAACAGTCTACAATTGACAGGATAGAGCCACAACTTACACTTGAAGGATATTGATGAATCAACAAAATAGCCAATAAACACCAGTACCCAATCCTGAGGTATAGAACAGAGAGTTTTTATTATTCATTCCTTGTTTTGCTTACAAACGGAGGTGTCCTATATATATGCATATATGATAACCACCTAAGCTAGAATCAAAGGATTTACAAAATTAAGGATTCTCAAGAGATAATTACGGTAATTCAAAATTAAACAATATCCTAATTGACGCCGGCGGCGGGATAGCAATTATCCTGCGGGCTAAGTTAATACAAATCTACAGGTAAAGGTACAAGAGATTCACCAAAAGAAATAAGAGGAGAAACTCTCAACTTTAATTCTCAAAAAAGTTTTATCAATATATTCAACAACCCCTTGTTATACCCACAAGTCGGGTATATATAGCTAGGTAAAACTTGGGTACAAAGAAAGAAAATATCAGAAAAGAAAATATTAAAAAGGAAATACTAGAAAGGTGGCTAACAGATTCTGACAAATCTCTCTCTCTCCTACCACATAGCTGGTCCCCAATATCTGTCACTACCTTTCTTTAGTAACCAACTCACGTGCACTTACCATATGACACCTAATAATTAATAGCTAGATTATATGCCCAATAATAATAAAGGAAATAAAATAAAAGGAAATAAAAGCTATCAAAAATAAAGGACTGAAGTCGTCCGAACTGCAGCCGTCCCCGAAGAGCATTATTGATCCCGACCTCAAGGTCCCCGAAGAGTATTTTCGATCCGAGATTAAGGTTAATAAACCGACCCCATCTTACTTGCCCAAGGGCATCGGCGCCCTTTTACGCCCTTTTACTTTGCCCCGATCCGCTTTCTCCAGGTACTGTAGAGCCATAATGTGTTAGCTGACAGATCAGCTTGGTCAAGCTCAGATGCTCCTGCATCACTAATCCTAACAACTTGATAAATATAAAACCCTCCTAAATTATATTATTTCTCTAATACGCCCCTTGAGCGAAACGGAGGTAATCAGAGTTTGAGCTTGAACTTGGAAAAATAGTCATGCACTTTTAAAACCAGTGAAATAATAATGCCTCAAAAAATGGAGAACACAAACAACTTCCATGAGAGAGGGAACGAGAATATAACATGGCTGATAGTAGTGACACATAAAGAATAGGTGAAGTTATTTGGTTGTTCCATTGGCAACAAAAAAGAACTGTGCCTTTCCCGCACTAGACCTCCATAAACTTCTTTACAAAGCTCCTTAAATCTTTTAAGAAGCGAAATGCGGTCTGTATCCAAAACCACAAATCTCCCATCTTTGAACGAAAGTGGAGACGGTGAAGAAATCAAAAATGAATCTTTAAAGGCATTCAAGTGAGAATGAGAAGAACCATTAATGGCATGGAAAAATGAGTGTAATTACTCACATTTAAGGCTAGTACAACTTACAGGAACTGCTAATATAAGATTATCAGTCAATAATGAAGAAGAACCAATCGAACTTGTCTTATCTTCAAGATGTACAACCACCGATGAATGAATATCATTAGGATATGATCCCCAAGTCGACAAGTTATAGAACGAGTCATTATTTGTGAAATTGGTGGATGAACAGGGCATGAAATAGGCTAGGTAATAGATTCCAAATTTGCAGATGTAGGAAGGACAATAATGGTGACAGCATATAATGAGTCTGTATGTGGTTGTATTAACGGAGAAGAAGAAGCAATTGGGAAAAATTGTTGGAATGCAGACAGTTGATCGATCATCAGGTTGTCTGGATTGGAGTTCAGACTGTCTTGATTAAAAGTTAGATGGTCTGGATTGGGAGTCATTTATAGTTGTCTAGTTAGTAGCAGTAGCTGTCTGGATTGTAGTTGTTTGGTTAGTAGTGGTAGTTGTCTGGATTGTAGTTGCTGGAATTATCGACAGTGTACTAGAGGATCAAGAGGAGGAGGGAACAAGAACTGGGGAAGGAGTTGGATTTGAAGGAGGCGAATGAGAGTCTGCTAGAGATAGTGGTACAACTTCATGCCCAAGAAGCAAATTACATAGATAATTAAAATAAGGATGCATCAAATAATAATAAGAATGAATTCTTTTAAAAAGATATTCATCTAACCCTTCAATCAAAAAATCAGTGAATTCAGATTCAGAGAGTGATCATCACATGTTATTTAATGCCGTTAGAATTGATTGTGCTTCTGAAACATAACTCTGAATAGATTGAGTAGGTAGCTTTTATAAGCAAGCAAGTTAATCAAACAGATCATACGCATACTGACTTAATGTTTCTTCACTCAGAAAATTGCACTCATCATTTTCATCAACGAAGGAGTCATCAAAATTTGGAAATGGATCGTATATCTAACTGGCCATGGAGAAAGGATTGTTTATGAAAAATTTATCTTGCAACTCATGAGGACAATCATAAGAAAAATCATCTGAGATAGTTGAATATGATGGAGGATCATATCAACCCACCATTTGGGATCGTATGGAGAGTATTGAAAATCTAGAGATGGGTAAATAGCATTTTCTACCATAGAGATGGAAACTGAGAGAATGATAGAAGAATTATTTTATGGGTAATAAGAAAAACAAGAGATTGGGAAAATAATGAAGAAGAATAAAGGGGGGTGAATCGGAGCTTAATTTTGTAGGAGAATTGAGGAATGAGAAGATTAAGATGTAGAATTGCAATATAGAAGAAAGGAATTCGGGCGAGAAATAAAATAAAGGTTCAAAGGCCATTAGGCTTCATGACTCTGATACCAGCATAGAACAGAGAGTTTTTATTATTCATTCCTTGTTTTGTTTACAAACTGAGATGTCCTATATATATGCATCTATGATAACTACCTAAGCTAGAATCAATGAATTTACAAAATTAAGGATTCTCAAGAGATAAATATATTAATTCAAAATTAAACAATATCCTAATCCTAACAACTTGATAGATATAAAACTATCATAAATTATCTTATTTCTCTAATACTGAGAAAGATGCCTTGTCGTGTTCATATGGTAAATATATTTTACAAAACTGCAGACAATCTGGTTATGGAATTTAATAGCCAACCAACTATAATTTGGGGGAAACAGTTCATCTCACATCATCCCAGCGAGACGCACCCCATTTATACTCGTGATAGAAAAGTTTGACCAAATTTCAATAGCCATCAAGAACATCATATGATTCATATCTCAATAGAAGCAAGATGGTTTAGTGGTGTTGGTATTTGTATTCGGCTTTTAAAGGAAATTTAAAAGTTATATTTGGAGAAAACTATAGTTACCAAAACGCCTGCAGCCATATCCCAGAGCTACGTAGCACGTGTGTACTGCAGCAGCTCCCACCCTTCTCACATGCACCCTATATATATTAATTCCTGAAAGAAAGAGTGTACAAATATGTTAAGCATGAGATATTCACAAAAATTGTTCCTGCTTATGATATTACAACAACGGCATAATGTGAGTTAAAAGAAGGCAAAAGCATAATGTTTATGATATTGAACCTCGGATTGAATACTTTAATTCTTATTAGAAATAAAATTACTAGGAGGATAAACTTAATGCAAACAGTGAATATTGCGCTAGAATTACCAATACTTCTAATCAAGAAGAAATATAACCAAAAAAAATGTTCTTTTATTCTTTAGCATTGAAGGACTACTATTAGAAAAGTAGGATATTGCGACAGATAACCATGTTCCGTCTCAAATACGAACATTTGCGACGGACATATCCTTCGTTGTTAACAATAATCCGTCCCAGGTAATTCTCACTCCAATTATTTTCCTGGTTGACGATCAGTTTCATCACTGACAGCTCATTTGTCCTAAATATATGTTTTTGAGACGGATAACTTTCATCACAGGAAAATCTATCGCAACATCTCCTGATTCTAGCAGAGGACAGTTTTGTCATGAGGAGAAGGCACAAGAACTCAGACATGATGAGATCCAATCAATATTATCTCAAGTTGAGGGAATTGAGAAGCTCTATGAGCAAGAGAGGGAAGAAGATTTGATGTTAAAACCAAGTAAGGAATGAGTAAGGCTTAAAGCTGGGGAATCACAATTACATTTCCTTATGGAAATATTAAATTCTCTCTCACTGGACAAGATAGCGTGACTTGGTCTGATCCTCGCTGATGTTTTCATTAAACAGCCGACTGAATAAAAAATCAATAATCTGTTGATAAATATCGAATATATGACCAATAAATTTTTTGTTAGCTGATAGTAATTTATATTTCTAATAAATAAATCAAGTACGATAAGATGGTTTATTATAAGGTTAGATAAGTAATTAAATAAATTTAGATGATGCATTGGTATGTATATTTATGGTTGTGAAAATCATATATATGCCTAAAATTGTTTTACTATAGCTTTCATAATTTGATCAAATTAACAGACAACAGCTGTAACAAACTAAGGTTAGTCTCTAACAGGATAATGTCATGGTGACAAAACATGATTACAGAAAAACAGGTATAAAATAATGTATCAAAATACAACTGATTGATAATTCACATCATTTTGTATGTATATTTCATAACAATTTTTTTATTCATCAAAACACTAATTTTTAGTCACCAATCATTAGGGGGCACATCCGATGTGTACTTGCCTTTAAGAATTTATTTTATATAGTATATATTGTATATAGAAATGTATTTTAAAATTTAGAGAAAGCTTATTCCTATATATCTATATATCATATTAATAGATATTCCCATTGAAATATGCACTTTGAAGTTTTTTTTTTCTGGCCTAGTTTGATGATTTGAATATATACTCCATTATATTGAACTAGAAAAGATGGCATGAACCAAAAAGGAATATATACACCATTATATTGAACCAAAAAAAGATGGCACCAGTTCTTGGGTGATAAGATCGATTATATAAGAATATATACTCCATTATAATCTCAATTCTCAGTACCCTCTGTTGTGCTATCTATAAATAGAGCTAGCCTTTGCAAGAGAGAAATATAGACATCAAGAATAAAAACAGAAAATATATATATCAGAATTGAAGGATAGTTATCGATCGATCGAGGAGATGGCACAAGAAGTGGCGCTTGACCCAATTATTATTATTATATGCTAAAGCTACGGAAATTAATGATCAAAGGTAAGTCTACTGAAACTGTAAAAAAACATCCTATATATATATATATATATATATATATATATATATATATATATAGGGCATATCCCTTAAATAGCATACCAAACATACCTCATTTAGCGACGAATCCGGTGACGGTTTGGTCCGTCGCCATAGGTTCGTCCGTCGCTAAAGCTTTTAGAGACGGACAAACATATGGCGACGGACGAACCTATGACGACAGACCAAACCGTCGTCGGGTCCATTGCTAAAGAAAATATGATAAGTATATCCTTTTAAAGAGATATGTTCTTGAACTTTACTCTCTCTCTCTCTCTCTCTCTATATATATATATATATCTAAAGTTGGCTACGGAACAAAAATAATCCTTAGTATTTATAAATTTTACAAATGAGACTCCCTTGCAAAATTTACACCATTTTATAGCATCTTAGCGATTTTTAAATTTTTGGACCATTTGCAGCATAATCTTACGAACTGTTCAAAATATTTTAAGATTACATACGATGTTGTAATGGATGATATAATTAATACGGGTTGAATGATACATACTCCATAATAAACTTTCTTTATAAAACGGATTCAGTATATATATACACACCCACGCATGATTGATATTATGCTAATAAATATATATTTAACCATATTTTTATGATTATTATTTTTATAATATCAATCCTCTATATTTTATTTATGCGCGCGCGCAGATAAATGGCACATGTCATTCTTCACCGCTGGTTTGCATTTTCTCTATCTTTATAATAACGTGAATTTTTCTTGACTAATTCAGATGCTTGGGGCTTTTGTGCCTGCAATACTACTGGCATATATGCCAACCGTGAAGGCTTGTTATTAGCATGATATATAATAAATCAACTGTTGGCTGATGGTTATTATTAGCATGTAATAAATAAATCAACTAGCTACCAGCTGATGGTTGTTATTACCATGTTATAAATAAATCAAATACCTCTAGGTGGTTTATTGTGATATTAAATAAGGTGACTATATAAATTACAAGATGCTGCTTAAATATGTTGTTTAATTAGAAAACCTTGGATTTTTTTTCCCAATATATGCGTGCTGTGTATCAGATTTTTTTCCCCCCATATAATAATAATATTGCTTGCCTATGTATTTTTACAAAGGCAAATGATCACATACTTGGGAACGCATTATATAGACAAATGACAGCATAAACCTTTCATAAAATTTGTTAAACTTAAATTATGTTTATTCGTAAAAAATATGCTTGAAATTAAATTATTTATATTAATTTAATATTATTTTAGACTATTTTATCTCATAATAAAAAATTATTAGTCCTTTAATGTTAAACTATTAGTCCTATAGAGCAATTTAATAGCTTAAAATAAATAGGACTATTTATCCTATATTTTTCATGAAATTATATAATTTCTCATAAATAGCCGATAAAAAAATTAGTACTATGGACTATTTAAAGAATTATTAATCCTCTATTATCTGATAAAATAGTCTGAAATAATATTAAATTAATATAAATAATTTAATTCTAAATATATTTTTATAAACAAATATAGCTTCAGGTATAAAATGAATGACTACAAACAACTTGCGGTTGCTGTGTAAACTTTTGTAGTAGGCTCATCAATGAAATAAAGAAGTACACGGTACACATTAGAGTTCTGTGTAGTAATTTTCTGGCTTGAACCACAATGAAAAGTCAACACCTTTGGTCTTCAATTTCTCTGTTGCTGGACCAATTCTCTCCAAAAGCTGCAATTCACATACAACATAGTCAAGGGTTTTGCTTTCACCTTGGCTCGCACAAACTTAATAATACAGTCGAGAGTTTTACCATTTCATTATTATTCTTAATTTTATTTTTATTATTTTTGAAACAGCGAAATTTTTTATTCAACATCAGAAACAAAGTACAACCAAATGACTCAATCCAAAAGGCTTTAGACAAGACATACATTACATCAAAATCAACGCCTACAGCTTTTCTGTTTTTAGGTCCAGAGAACTCTAAGGGTGGCAAGAATGGGAAGAACAAATACTGGTGTATGGGACTGGAAGTCATTGCGTCAAATATATTTGCGAATATAATTGAAAATTTCACCAATGAGAATCCTATAAACCCTGTCTCATTGCAAGAGAATGCTACTAGGCATTTGAGTCTCAAATGTTGCGTTTGTGAGTTAAACAAGTTGCATTTGAAATAAACTATTTCTAGATGAACAAAATTTCAAGTGCGTTAGGACTCTCAAACTCTGTGTAATCAAACATGCACTTACTACAGATTTCTAAACCTTGACCTAAGTCTCATAAGTTTCAGCATCAAGTCCAGAACAAATTAATATAATTGCATCTCACCTATGATATCCAGAAAACTTGCAGTATCTCTTTCTGTTAATATTAGTATTATGCAAAGTAATGTTGGTTTATACATACGTATGCACTTCAATAATGAATATACTTCTATAGAAATGCATTTAGAGAGAGGGAGAGAGGTGAAAGTAACACCACGACGAAACAAGGGAATGATAGGCCGCTTTGCATGCAATTAAGAAAATAGTAATACCAGTCAGACACAAACATGCAAGAATTCAAGGTTCTGGTAGCACAAGCATGAGATCCGGTTTGTGACAAAACAAAAGTATATATGTCATGAAAGTTTAAACCAAGTTCAAGATCACTGTTGAATCAAGAGGAGAAGCATAACCTTTTCATGCAGAATACCATTGGATACCAGAACAGATCTATCAAACACGGAAAAGTTTCTCCCATCCATGCAAGAAACTGTTCCACCAGCTTCTTCAACTATCTGATTGATGAGTAAATTAGACATCAGGAGACGGACAATCAAAATCCACAGCTTCTTTATCAATTATCCTAATTGCCACATTAAGACCGTCTTTATTATATGGTTGCATGTTTGAATTGATTGTGCAACAATTAGGTCATTGATTAAAAAAGAATCTCAACGAAATAGAATTTTCTTAAAAAAGAATCTCGATGAAATAGTCTTCAAAATAATTTGTTTCAGATTTTTTCAAAATGAAAATTAACAATAATCTTTAACTTCTCTATTTTAATATTTTCCTTTGTTTTTTGTATAGCATACCTTTATATGAAGAATAAAATTGTTCGATGAAGTATTAAAAGAAAAACTATTATACGTTCTAATAAAGGACCCAAAGTATATATCATAATCATCATATCTATTCACACCCCAATTAAAATGAAGCTCTGGTAAGCATGCTTAAAGGAAATTTAAAAGGTAAGGAGAAAATTATCATTACCAAAACGCCTGCAGCCATATCCCATGGTTTTAAACGATACTCCCAATACGCTTCTACAATTCCCAGAGCTACGTGGCACATGTCTACAGCAGCAGCTCCAAGCCTTCTCACACCCTATATATATTAATTCCAGAAAGAGAGAGTGTCCAAATATGTTAAGCATGAGATATTACACAAAAATTGTTCCTGTTAATGATATTACAACAGCAGCAAAATGTGAGTTAAAAGAAGGCAAAAGCAAAAGGTTCTTAGTTGTTACCCTACTAACGTCAGTAAAATCTTTGAATAAATCGATATTGGTAGCCCATGCATCGTCATGTTCATAACCAAAACCGGTCACTAGAAGAGATTGCTCCACCTATAATGCAGTGAATAAACTTCAAAATGTTAAAGGAAATGGTCAAAGAAGTTGAGATGTTATACGGAAATTAAGGATTACAAAGATAAAGCCTATAAACTCAAAGCCATCTGCTAAACTTAAACAAGATAATCTTGACATAGCATACAAACTCACCTTATCAGTTTTACTAACATGAATTTTTTGCCCATTGCAAAATGCACCCCCGCCTGGAAAATCATGGATCATACCTGTAAGTTTATATTTGAATCCTAAACTTAAAGAGTGCTTTGAATAACTTCTTGAAAAGAACATTCTTACCAGAAACTGCAGAAAATGTGCGCGTATTCCAACACATTGGACCTCCAACAAACTCAACCTACAAACAGAAAAAACACTTTAAAATGTAAACATTATCTCAGTCCAGCAATTAAGAATCTTATTCAGACTTCTCACAGCACAACTTCCTTCAATCCATCAATAAAAATGCTCACTCAGACGTCATCTTATTAGAATTAATATCAGCTAATGTCAGGCTCATATATCATTATTATCTGGTAAAGCAGTCTCATCCAATTTAAAAGAAGTTATTTTCATAATTGAAAGGTCTTTCTTAAGAATGTGAAAGTTAGGCCTAGGAGCAAGTTTAATAGGTAAAAGTTACTCTAAAAGCATAGTGTGATCACCTTGTTCGTATATGTAGAGGTTTAATAATACTCCAGCTCGTCTTCAGGCCTTCGACTATATTACAAGGAGATGCAAAAGTTCTCTTGTTTTCTGTTCTTAATAACTTTTTGCGTACCCGGACATTGACTTCAAACAAGTAGCACAGAGACACCTAATAGGCTAATAGAGAGTTGTAGCCACATTGGACAAATATGAAATGCAGGTATGGTGGAGACCCGAGTTTCAGATTAGACAAGGATAAGATACGGTAGAACTTTTAGTAAAGCAAAAAACTTGTTTTATATAAAGAAAACAATAATATTTAGCAGGGTGGATGCAATGTGTTGAATAACAAAAGTATAGCCACGGTATTGATTTGAGTAACATTATAATCAGCATAATATTATTCTATAAAAAAAAATTGAAAGTGCACTGTTATTCAGATATAAATGTTCAATGTTACTTGAATAATGAATAGATGGATTTAAAATTCAAAATGGAGTATATAGCATCTAAATAACATACCAAAGGGCAGTGTTACTTAGAAAACTTCCTGAGGTCCCAAATTTTAACCATTTCTATTATATACAACTGCAGGTTCCAATTGTTTCACATTGTGAAGAGAAATATCGTATGGTTTAATTAGATTTGTGAAGACATCATTTTCATATATATCTACTTTTGTGGAGATTTATAGAATAAGCAAATGTAATAAGAAGCTATCTACGATATATAATTAAGTACCACAGCCGCGGCAGTTGGCTTTCCTTTGAACAGAACTCCCACAGAGACAGCAAAGCTGGGATAGCCGTGTGCAAAATTTGTTGTCCCATCTACATTGATAATAGAATGAAGAATGATCAAACCCAAAGGTCATTTCAGTCAAGGAAAACTAAATAAACCAAAGGATTCTGGAAGCCAAACCTAACGGATCTATGCACCATAGAAAATCAGAAGATGAATCTCCAATTATTCCTCCTTCCTCCCCCAGAATAAGATGGTCACTGAAATTCTTCCTCACCACTTCTAGAATAGCAGCCTCACTCATTTTATCTGTGCTGCAAATGAATTAAAATTGATATAAACCAAGAAATATAAGCCGAGAGTTAAGACAAGAGACAGGAACAAAGACAAGAAGAAATATAAACAGATTAGATGACTCTAAAACTGGAAGTTAATCCTAAATTAAGATGAGAGGTAGTTGTTAAGATACGGTATATTGAGGTGTAAACAGGGTGAATGTTGGGTCAATGTTATATGTATTTAATGGTCTCAAACAAATAACGAACTAGCTATATGAAATACAGAATACACTGAGTATGAAAATTTAGAGATCTAGGACTTACTCCGTCACAAGATCAGTGAGTCCTTTGTAGGTAATATTTCGAGGTCTATTCACAGCTTCCATCACAACCTTGAAAGAACAACAGGGAACGAACAACAGCTGATTGCAAGTGAGTAACAGACAGGTATTTGAAACTTTTTTTAAAAAAAAATAAGTAAATCGTCAAATGGTGGATACTCCAGAGGCTGAGAAAATCACATGATCCACATGATTTAGTATTAAACCTAAAGCATAATTTCAACATTGTAATTCAGAAGGATCCTCCAAATGGATAAAAAAAACACTCTACAATAGACAGGATAGAACCACAACGTACACCTGAAGGCTATTGATGAATCAACAAAACAGCCAATAAACATCAGTACCCAATCCTGAGAAAGTTGCCTTGTCATGTTCATATGTTAAATATATTTTACAAAACTGCAGAGAATCTCAGTATGGAATTTAATGGCCAGCCAACTATAATTTGGGGGGGAAGAGTTCATCTTACACATCATCCCAGCGAGCCGCACCCCATTTATATTCGAGATAGAAAAGTTTGACCAAATTTCAATAGCCATCAAGAACATCATATCTCAATAGAAGCAAGATGCTTTAGTGTTGTTGGTATTTGTATTCGGGTTTAACCCGAACCGGTGGTGCCCATGGAGCGGCCGACCAAGTTAGATTATTCTCTCCATTTCATATTTTTGGGAGTTACAAATGAACTCAAAATCTAAATTCATGTTTTGTGAGTTACAAAATCAAGTCATTAATCACTACTATTGGTGGATTAATGAGCATGATTTTGTAATGCCTATATAGGAAATGTTAATGATGCTAGTGAAGGATAACAAACAAAAATCAATACAAGCATCATATTTCCTAGAGAGAGAATATACACCATTGCTATTTGAAGCTTATCGGTAGAAGCTTTCTGGACGGTGGAGTTGTAGCCGGTTTCCGTTCATATTGATAGTGATTCCGGTTCACCGCTGTGTAACATTGGTGGCACCGTGGCAGTGATCGTGTGTTTGTGGGTTCGAGTTTAAAGATTCAATTACTTCGTAAAGAATGTGGTCATACACTACGAGAGGTAACTGAAATATGTTTTGATTTTAGGGTTGCAAGTATGCTTACGTGTTTAATAAGTATAGAGCACTAAGTTGTGCCAAAAGTGAATGTAGTATATGTCTATGGAACCCCGGCACACTTTTTCCTTATGGAACATACATATAAACATATACTAAAGAAAATTGTATGTAGTTCCTACTTATTCTATGGTGGACAGAACACAATCAATTTAAATTACCAAAAAATAAAAAGACCACAATCAATTTGGGAGACTTAAAACATCAATATAGTTTCAAGACTCAAAAACCCATATAATGCATTGAAGAATTTATACATAATAAAACAAGAAATACCAATTGAACAGCTTACAATTGATTTTTAATTTAATAAAAGAATATATGCGCGTGCGCACACACACACAGAAACTGAGAGGAAGAAATAGAGAGAGATTTTGCTCATACCTCTGCACCAGTCTTAGCAGCAATTTCAACTACTTGAAGGAGCTGATCAGACGGAATGGACCCGGTTGAACCAGCACCAATTTTCGCAAACTGTTTCTGATTGGGAATTTCTGATAGCACCGCCTTCGTATACAATGTTCTCATGGGCTTGGCTATTAAGTACAGATTCCTATCGCACCCATGTTGAAAACCCCTCAAAGATTGAAACTTTACGCTGAATTCTGGTTGAAAATTCAGTTTTGGAGGATTAAATGGTAGAATTGATCTGGGTTTTCCACAAAGTTTGAGTGGAGTGATTGTTGATGACACTAAACATTTTCCCATTTTAGGAGAAGAATGAAAGAATTTTTCTTGCACTTTTTTTTCTGTCACTTATTTTTCCGGTCAATCTGGTTAATGTGCGCCACAGAGCACACATGAGAAGACTATGGAGGAGTATCACGTGCGATATCACGTGCCGCAAACCTTGACCTATTGCTGGTGAATTGATTCGATTCTTTTCTTTTCCCTCCGGGTAATCCATATGCGGCATATGCCATACAGGTTTGGTTCTCACTTACTCCTATTTGCTTAAGCAACTGTACAATTCTTGAGGCAGGGTGTACAGCTGATCAGGATAAGAATTGCCTTGTCCTTGGTGAAGTCTTAAAGCGAAGGATATGTTTTCATTCAAACCTAATGAAAAAAAATATTAAAAAAAATCAAACTTTTTGATAAGAAATTAATACCTTGGCAAACTTTTTGTATTTTCAAGATTGTTTAGTACTATGTTTAGGTGAGAGAACTTCTTGACTATCAGGAATAAATACAAGTGACATCTACCGTGTATATTATCATTTAAATTGAGTTATGAAAATAAGTTAGGAATCCATAATCTTTCATTTCATAAAAAGAGTTTAATTTTAAATAAAAAAAAATTTTACAGTTTAAAATTTATGAGAATTATAGGATTTTAATTAATACAATAGTTGATGTTAACATTTTTTTTAAAAACTACTCAAAAAGCATATTAAGCAAAAATTATTATTTTAAAAATAAAATAAAGTCAATTCATAATTTAAATTTTAAATTTTTATAATTTAACTAGTATTAAAATTAAATGGGACTATGTTTTATAGAGAGAGTAATTTTATATTAAAATGCAGAATTTGAAGGTGAAACTCTTTTTGCATTTTTATCTTTTTTCGGTGCAATGAAGGCGAACTTTCATTCTCATATTCTCATACTCCATCACAAGATTACTAATTTACTGCTCCCAAAAACCATTTTCCACATAGATATGCAGCCTCTATCCCTTACTATGCCTACTACTTGCAAAATCAAGTGTTCCTTCTCACTCCCAACTAAGGTTTCTCTCTCTTCCCTCTCTCAGTAGATCAATATAAGTTGAAGTTCTTAATTATTTTTGTATGGATGTTCATAATTTAGGGAAATAATGTGAAGGAAGGAGGGCAAAACCCAGTTGCTAAAAAGGGTAAAGAACAAGTGAAGTTTCTGATAAAGAGCTTGGCTCCACCTCTAATGGCTGCTGCACTGCTAGCCTTATCTCCAATTGTCAATCCCCCTAGTAATTAATTAACCACCACCCATTTCTTCAGTCTTTTATTCTTTACTTGCTTTCAACATTCAATATGCCCTTATTTTTCTGTCAAATAACACATGAATGCCATTTTGATAATGCACTGTGTTATTTTGTTAATTTCAGTTATTATCCTCCATGCTGATGAATTTAACAAATTTCTGATTTCCTCTGGATATCTAGGTTATGCAATTCTCCAAATTATTCGAAATAATTTAAGTAGCACATTCATTCGTTGTTTAAAAAAATGGTTTAGAGAAAGTTATATGCAAAATTCCAGTTGCTCCCAATAACTTTCCCAATTGTAGAATTCATTTCATTGAGTAAAACCGCGCCCAATGTTTAGAACTTAACAATGAGCAAAGCACTAATTTGTAATTTACCCTACAAACTAAATGAGGAATGGGAAATTATAAAAGTTTGTTTGTGTTTAGATGAATCTGATAGTTATGCACAACTGTTTTTAAATGATTATATATGGATAGTGAAGTTTTCAGCCAAATAGTGAACAGCATGAGTAACTGACTGACCTAATGTGGCGTCTAGTGGTTAAGCTAGTAGTAAGGTGAAATATACATTGTGTTCAAAAAGACTCACAAATCATAGGACTGCTGCAGGAACACCTTCTGGGGGCTTAAATTGTAATATCAGAACAAATCATGAGAAACAATCACATACTGTAGTTTTCTCTTCTTTTTTTCTTTTTTGTTCTTTTCTTCTTGAAAATAGAATGATAGTTCTTTTGAATGCTTATAAAGTGTGATTGGATTGAAGAGAGAGACGTGCAATACATGATGCGGCTATTTATATAACAGTCATTCTATAGACAGAAAAGATCAAGCAGTTTTATAGTGTTTTCACGGTGTTATGTTTAGACTAGAAATGAAATAATTCGAAGTGAGTTCACTCTTATTTAGATTAGGCAAGCTAAAATACAAGTCTAAAAATTGAGTAAGTTTACTAATGAACTTCCTAGATCCAAGCTTTTTACAAAGCCCACTAAGCTTGCAAGCTTTTGACCTCACTTGGCATAAAATTTCTGCGAGCATTGCTTGCTAGCCTTGCTTAACCTTTGATGCAAGTTAAAATTTTACGTTCGTAGTACAATTTATTGCATCAAGATGGCTCGAGAGTCATTTGGTTTTAAACCCTTAAATAGTTACGGTAATAAACGAAGAGGGGCTGCACTCACCTTAATTCAGTTTTGTTGTTTAAGATTGAGGTAAACTCTTATACGTGATGAACAAGCCTGAGCCTTGTTTATATATATGACCTGAAATCCATGCTCAGTGTTTCTACTATCTTCTGTTGTGGTGCAGTGTCATTTGCTCAAACAGTGGATATACAAAGAGGAGCCACACTGTTTAATCGAGCTTGCATTGCGTGTCATGTTGGAGGAGGAAATATAATACAACCAGTGAGTCTCCCTCAACTTACCAAGCTTGGATAACCATACCTGTAAATTTTTAATTACTTCTCTAACCCATAGGTGCTTTATTTTGCCAGGGAGCGACATTATTCTTAAAAGATCTACAAAGGTAATTTTAGGTCCAAGCTGAATCCATCCATCCATTGTCAGGTGTAATAACATGTTAGGTACCATTTAATAACGCTTTTTTGAGTACTCTTTGTGTGTTTGAATAGATATTAAAAGAATGTGGTGAGATTAAATGAACAAGAGCATTTAGATTAGAAGAAAATAAGAACTTTATCAAACAGCAGCTAAAAATGCCTTCTTATAAAACTTAAAAAGTGTTTTTTGGTCCCAATACATATAATTAATTTTAATCAATCTGTTTGAGTGCCTGCCCTGTGAATTAAATGAAGTTGAAACTAAACATATGAAGTAGTGAAAAAGAAGGGGAAGAGGAAGGGATGTTAAATTACCAGCTCATCTAATACTTTAAGACATTATAGAGGGGTGATTTAATAACTAGAATTCAACCAAAACATGATTGAAATCATCATACAAACTAGAATAACGGCCAACTTCAGGTTCTCAAAGTCGAACTTATGCTACGTTTGGATTGAAGAAATAGAATAGAGAAGAGAATGGTATTCGTAAGCACAAAACTGTGTTACCATGTAATATTCAGCTATTCATGGAACAAATCTATTCATGGATTAATTGATTCACAAATTCCTGCAGAAACAGAGTTGACACAGAAGATGAGATATACCGTGTCACATATTTCGGCAAGGGAAGAATGCCAGTAAGTTATGCTCTAAAATTAAGAATCTTTCGTGTTAGTTTCTCCATATGGATGAATCTTTACATGTTAGTATCGGGTCTCTTTAGGGTTTTGGTGAGAATTGTACGCCAAGGGGTCAATGCACATTCGGAGCCCGTCTTCAAGAAGATGAGATTAGACTTTTGGCAGAGTTTGTGAAGTCTCAGGCAGATCAAGGTTGGCCAAACATAGAGATTTCTGGAGATTGATTACTGCAGCCTGAAAACAGTTAAGGTTGATTCAATTTGTAAAGTATGCACTAATTCTGTATATTGAATATTTGTGCAATTATAGGAAACTTGTTTACTAGTAATGCTATCAAAAATTATTTGGGTTGGAAAAGGAAAATTTTATTACTCATCTTTTGGAATGTGATGGTTATGCCTTGTTTGATCATGGAATTTAGCTTCATTGTGTTTTTTGTGCTTGTTTGGCTATCAACTTATGAAGCGTCGAGTGTATTTGGAATTTCAATCAGCACTGAAAATTTTGTTTGTCTCCAAGGAACTTATTTTAAAGACAGTGTTTAAAACTTAAACGCACTACACCTTTTTAGGTGCGGTGATTAAACGCACTAAACGTTACTGTAGGAAAGGCTATAAATGGCCATAATCGAACATACTCTTTGTGGCAGTTAACTTCCTTGTAAGAATGCCACAATTGAGTTTTTTTTTTTTTGTCAACAAATTATACCCATTTTCTCAGAAGTGAAATATTAGTGTAGAAATACCATATTTTATATGATATCCACTTGAAAAACAAGCATAAATGTTTGTGTTAAATAATCTTAAGCATATTAGTGGAAATTTATTTATATGATGTCTTTTTAATTTGAAAAAACTAATTTCTTAATTTACATGAAAACACCTTGTATGACTTTTGTCACATGCATTTTCCACGTAAGAAATACTATTCCTTCACCATACACCAAGAAATAATCCAAAGCACTCACAAATTACCACCACACAACTGAATCATGACCAGGAACTGATATTTATGGGCTATTGAACTGTCCAACCCACCAAGCCCAGTCCAAGAAAGTAATGAGCCTGGGGTTGACGTTTAGGCTCATAAGGCAAGGCTGCATTGACCATTCAAGCCCAAGAAAGTATTGGTGTCAGTCCGAGAAAATATTGGATTTGGGTATGGCTAGTTATCTATTATTAACTTGTTGCTATTATTAAAATGAGAATATATTATATACATTGCCTGTAAAACTATTGTTTTATACCATTTAATAGTAATATGTCATGTATAAATTTTAACAGAAAATTAAAGAATTTATCATAGTTAAACAGCTATAAATTGTGTAATAAACATTTATCATCGTAAAATAGTTGAACTAATCACATTGGATTTCATTTTAAATCCCTTCATTTTCTCTTAAATTAACAACATGACATGTTGCTATTAGATGATGTAAAATTATTACTCCCTCCGTCTCAAGATAAAAGTTTTTCATTGACTTTTGTGATTAAATTGACCATTTTTAAAATTAATAATTAAACATATATATTTAAATTTTTAAAAAGGTAAACATTGAAATTAGTATTAGATTGTATGTTTATGATGTTTATAGGTTTTTTGCATATTTATAAAAGAATAATAAGATATATTGATTTGAAAATGATAATTTGACCATAAAAATCAATAAAAAAACTTTTATCTTGGGATGGATGTAGTATTTTATAGGCAATTCATACATAATTTATTCTCTATTAGAATACAAAATATTAACAAATCATATGATTTGATTATTAAATTGAAAATAAAAATTAATCACTCTATTGAATAAGAACATTAGTTATTATAATTAATCTTTTGACTTTACTTCTCTGTCCAATATTGAATCCCTTTGAACTAACTTCCTTCAATGAGAAAAACAAAGACAAAAGTATACGATTAATATATTTAGTATAAGATTGGCACAATGTTCTTGACCTTAATCACATGTTTATATTGAGTTAAATTAGGGAAAAGGCAAGAGCAACATTGAACTACCTCATTATGTTCATTTAGTCTAGCCATGTTCAAAATAGTAATTGAAATTATTGATTTTACCGTAATAATATTGAATTTTTTTTTGTGGGAAAATTTGCAATTTGTTTTTGGAATGCATGATTTGCAGATAATTAATTAGAACTCTGTTGAATGGCAATTAAATTGTTGGCAGGTCAGTTTCAATCTGCTTTAAGCATATTAATTTAAACAAATCATTAAGCAAACATGTTTGCCATGGTCATAATATCAGATGCTTAATTAATTAGGAGTACCACTACTGTATTAAGTGCATCAATCTTAGCATAGGAAGCATGCAGACATAATCACATTAGACATAACCCCACATTTAAATCAATGATCAAGTTGATTTGTATTATTAATAATTGTGGCCATCGATTTAAGACTCTTAGGATTAAGGCGGGTTAATATTTCAAGTAATTACTTATGAATTTCTTTGTGCCGACATAAAAAGATTTGTCTTTAATTTTGCTCGGTCAAATCGTCTTAATTTAAATTTGACCAAACGATATATATATATATATATATATATATATATATATATATATATATATATATATATATATATATATATATATATATAATGAGTGAGGATTGAAGACGGTTCAAATTAAAATGAGTTTCTTAACTTAGTTTTTCTTGTCCTTGTTTATGTATGATAAAATTGGTTGATACCTAATTTTCTTTAATAAATAATTTGTTTAATACCAACTTTTAAGGCTGAAATTTGTCATTGGAGTAATATTTATCGAATTAATATATATTGCAAATTTATTTATCAATTATTTTTTTGTCAATTATATGGATAAATATTATTTGTAACTTTTGCAAAAAAAAAAAAAGAGTATAACATATGATATGATAAATTATCCTTTTTATCATAATTAATTTCATATATTAATATATCTCGCAATTATAATTCACTTTCAAAATGCATAACACAACTCTAATATGAAAGCAGAGGGGTATCAAGCTATTACTTAATTAGTTTAGAGTAATATTAAAGGGGAAAGATCCAGGTTCATAGTTGGATCAGAGCATTTATTCATTTAACTCAATTTTACCCGTCCGTTACGAAATCAAATGACTTAGAAAAAATGACACCGCATAACAGTTATTAACAGTACCGTACAATTGTTATGTGGTATATGACACACATAAAAATAATCAAATTACCCCTCATAAAATACTATACAATTGTTATGCAGTACTTATTGGAACCGCATAACAATTATGCGATCGCAACAAAACAAAAGAAAATAGTCACAGTAGGAAGGGGAAAAAATACTGCACAATTATTATACGGTACCTAGTGGTACGGTATAACAAATTGTATGGTAAGAACTAGAACTAAGAAAAGAGCTAGCCATGATAAGAAGAAAAAAAAAAAAGCACTGTACAATTGTTATACACTAAAAATAAAAGTCACGGTAAGAGCAAAGTAAGAACCACATAATTGTTATCCGATGCCAACCGCATAACAATTATGTGGTAGGCACGTAGGAATAAAATTCTATTGCTTATTGTTTTTTGCCCACTATCTCTGTAATATGGCATGCATACCACCTGACTTTCGGCTTCAAACGTGATACTAGGTAAAGGTAAACTTGTGTCTCCAATGCTGCCAAGTAGGCTTCTTATATCATTGTTCCTTTCACCACTGCCAGCACCAGATTCAGCGGACTAATCTTGACCAACCGAACTCCGTGGATGGACTATATTAACAAAAACACAAGTCCAGCGCAGCACAAAAAAAATTACAGTAAGAGCCTATCAAAATGCGTAGTGCATATATGGGTCGACAGCTGGTGAGCCTTGGTTTTCACTGCATATTATCAACTAAGCTTCTAATTTGTGAACTGACTTCAGCCATAACAGTAGATAGAGTACTAGAATTAGGAGATTGCTGTGAAAGAGTACCACCATTTTGTGCTGTACTACAAACTGAAACAACACTGGGTCGTGATGGGACAGATGCTGCAACAATGTTCCTCATAGGAAGTACGCGTGTTTGACCAGAATCACTTTTCTCTGAGATAGTAAATGGATGCATATCATATTGTTAGATTTGTGGGCAAACAACAATAAGCAATAGAATTTTATTTTTACATCTTCCTATTGTATAATTGTTATATAATACAAATAAATATCGCATAATTATTATACGAATTTTTTTTTTTTTTATCACGGTTAGCTCTTTTTTTAGTTTTAATTTTTATCGCATAATTGTTATGCAGTACCAATAAGTATCGCATAACAATTGTACAATACTTTCTTTCTTTTTTCTACTACCGCATAATAATTATACGGTGTCTTTTTTTTCTTGTTGCAACTATTTTCTTATATTTTGTTACTATTGTATAATTATTATGCGACTCTAATAAGTATTACATAATAATTATGTGGTAATTCTGAGAAATAATTTAGTTATTTTTTATGTTGATTATATACCGGATAAAAATTATGGGGTACTATTAATAATTGTTATGCAATATTTTTTTTAAATTATTTAATCTCGCAATAAATAAATAAAATAAAATAAAATAAATAAATATTTTGATTTAATTTTAAACCTGAATCATTCTTCATTGAATGTCTTAGAGAATTGATATTATGGTAGCGTTATAACCCTTCTCTCGTTCCATGTGGTGCCAGGTGATCATGTTCTTTTTGCCCAACCAACCCCACCCTACGCCTCCCCACCCCTCCCCTCCGAAGGAAGGAAAACTTTAATATGATCTGGCTACAATTTTATTAAATGAGATATTAATATTACTAATAACATTCATATATACATACATATAATGCTTCTACTTTGAAGGAATATGAATATAATTAAAAAATTGATAAATCCACAATTAAAAATGAAATTTTGGCAGTCAAACTGTCGCTATAAATGTATAATGACGTTTTTAACCAACATTATACATCTATAGCGACAGTTTAGTTGAAAAAATATTAAAAATAGATGCGGATTTATTAATTTCTTATAATTATAATAAATTATTAATATTAAAATTTCTTAACATTAAGTATATTTTACCTACCTCACAACAAAGAGAAATTAAATTCTCATAACAAGAGGAATACACATAATAAGAATCAAAACTGCAACTTAATAATTACAGTCATTACTCATATAAGTACTACTAAACTTTCAATTCTAAGCATTATTGTTACGACTGACTTGGGAAAAAAATTACACCAAATTTTCAATTTTTTCATCATAATTTTTTGTAATTAGCCAACGTTAATTTGGTCATTTCTATTGTATTGAAAAAAGAAACATTTCGGACTTTTATACGCAACTTTAATCTTCGAGTATAAGGACTTGGGTGATTTGAAATTCAACATTATTAGGTTTGATCTAAATTTCCCTGGTGCTAAAGTCTTTTCATCTGAATCACAAGTTGCCAAAAGCAAACTGGACAAGTTAGACACTACTAGTCCAAAGTAAAGAAAATTCTTATTCGTACCATATAAATGGAATTGTTAATATGTTTTTTGATGGTGTATATATATTATATACATCACTTTCTTCCCAACCCACTGAAGACCGTTGTTGCAGATAGTTGCAGATAGTGATGTTTTTAAGTCGTTACTTTAAACAGTTCAACCACAAAGACTCTTTTTAGACCGTAAAACTCGGATAGATCGAGAAAAATTAACATAACTAAGAATTGAGAGTTAATATTAACAGAATAAAAATCATTAAAATTATAATATGAATTGGTAAGGGTATAGTTATTTAAAATAAAATAATTGTCATTTCTCCCTACTTGACCTTTAGACTTTTCTTGTTTATATTAACTAATTAAACTTGAAAGTTGTACTCTTTTGTCCCGAAATGAGAATTCTATACTCGTAAGATTAATTTTTATTTCTAATCTTGGATGAACAAAATAAAAATATATCTTTAATTTTGGAACATAATAAGTAATTTACTATCCCAAACAACGAATATTCTTGTATGAAATTGATATTTTCACAAGAAAAATAGATATTTTCGCAATACTCTATTCACATGAAGGTGGAGTTCACTTACTATTTATGTGAGTAGAGTCTTGTAAAAATATTAAATTTTTTTGTTAAAATATCAATCATCGTCTTGTATTTATCAGTTTGTATTTCATAACTATCCCGACCTTTATTTTCATTTCCTTATTTCTTTGATATCAGATCATAATTAATTACTTGTAAATTCTTTGTTACCAAATTGAGGCGTGTTGATGACTTAGAGGCAGGGACGAAGCTACCTTTTGAGGTGTGGGGGTCAATTGATCTTAATGGAAAAAAATAATTATTTTATAATGTAGGGTAAATTTTTTAATTTTTAAGTATTATATATAAATTGACCCCACTCAAATTTTATAAATTTTTTACTATACGGAGTCAAATTAAAATTTTATAATTTTGTCAATCAAATTTTAACTCATATGACTCCTATTCAAATTAGTTCAGGAGCATTGCTCCCAAACTTCCGTAAAATTATTTATAACTTAATAATAATTTCGACCAAACTAAAAAAAATCCTACCTTCGTCACTGCTTTGAGGTTTATTTATCTGAAGTGAATGCAAAGTCACACAAGAACAAATAGAAAAAGTGCGTTATGTAACATTTTTCTTTTAAGTAGTAGAATCCACGGACAATGAAAATGCACACAAGTAGTTAACTTGTCTATTTTTAAACACTCTTGTGCCTTTGCTTTTTTATTTTCTTACTAATAGATTATTAATTAATACTCTGATTATAAAACAAAAAGGTACTGTACAAATTTTCTATATGTTCCTAAACTTTTCTGTTGTAAAGATTAGGTGGTTTGTCGTATAAACTAATTAATTAGAGAGAGAATGGAATCCGCCGAATGAATATAAGCCACATCCGTTGACAGATAAGAGGAGCATTCATATTAATGAAACACAAGTGGAACCAAAAATTATTAATTTATGAATAAATAATTAAGAACCCTAATTATTTTTTGTGGAAAGAGAAACCACGCTTAAATGCATATAGACTACATTACTTACAATTCACCATAACACCAACCTTAACCAAATGAAGATTCAACTCTTTGAGCTAAATAACAAAGCAAAACCATGTGACTCTATCTATTAATCAAGCTATAAAAATAAAGAGAAAAATAAAAATAAAATAAAAAATTGTGCTCCTTCCCCACCCATAAGGGCGTGTCTATATGTCATTGTATGTCAAAAATAGACCCCATGGACAGAAGAACCACCCGAAGCTAAAAACAAAAGGGTGCTCTAAACTGACACCAACAACCTGTTCAACACGTAACCTTCATATATACTCTCCAACTGATACCAAAAACCTGTTCAACACGTAACCCTTCTCTCTCTCTCTCTCTCTCTCTCTCTCTCTCTATATATATATATATATATATATATATATATATATATAAATTATTCATAATAAATAGTTGTTATTAATAATATTTCAGTAAATTAATTTTACATCATCCATATAAAAATTTAAGAGTACAAAAATGGGCACTATTTTTTACTTGTCACTAGTAAGACTAGCTGCAGCAAAACTCTTTCTAACGGCTAGAGCAATTATAAAATTACCCCTAACTGACGCTGATAACTAGCAGCAAGCTCCAAGAGACGTCGACAGCTATTAACAACTATCGGCTCCTATCGATAATTGTTGATAGCTATCGACCCAACCGCTAGTCCTAGTAGAACTAGCGACAATCTTCTTTTAGGCACTACAAGGACTAGCGGCAACAATGAAGCCTAGCCACTACTCCTTGTAGTGGCATTATGTAACCCCAATTATACCGATTAATTGGACAACTCAATAAGGGGCAACTTTTCACGTATCACCCCTCTTAATGGTAGAATATACCAGATGTGTATCCTCACATTTTGACTCTATTTGTTCCTCCATTTTGTAGTAGTTATAGAATTCTAGTTTTGGTGACGTTGTAAGACCCCGAATTTTATGAAATATAAAATTTAATTTTTCTTCATATATATTTTTCTGAAACAGTAAGTGGTTAAATCGATAAAATTAAAAGTTAAGGATGTTATGTGCAAATTTTATTTTGTCGGACAATATTCGCTTTGTCGGGGAATATTCGTTTGGTCGGGGAATATTCGTGCCGTACGACGGCGCCGAAATAACAAATTATTTGTGGACCCCACAACGGAATATTTGTCAGATATAGAAAACGACAGAAGTAACATTTCTAAATAAAAATAGTCAACGGTGTTAACTGTTAAAATACCGGTGATAAAAGAATAGTAGCATACGGTAATTTATGGTATTTCAGTATAGCACACGGTATTCTACAGTAGCACACGGTATTGCACAGTGTCTCATATTATTGGTCTGATAATTGACACTGTAACTGTTGCGCATCATTTCATCAATAATTATCACTGCATAATATTTTATGTTATCAATTCAATAATTGTTGTTACACAGTATTTTACATTATTGTTACTACACGACATGTTGCATTATTAAACCAATAATTGTCAAAGTAACAAATGCATAGTAATTCATATTATTGATCTGATAATCGACACAGTAGTCGTTGCATTATTTTGAATTATTGTTATCACTGTGGTAGAATTATTTTAGTTGTCATATTATTAATTGATATTTTTGTTTTATTAAGAAAAAAAATAATATTATTATTTTTCAAAAATTACTATTCACTTCCGGAGTTTACTATTCATTCCCGGAAAAGTTATTATTCACTGACGGAAGTTACTGTTCATCTCGGGAAAGACACTGTTCATCTGCCGACAGAAGTTACTATTCATTACTGTTCACTTTTTGAAAATTTTAAAGTTACTGTGCAAAGTTACTGTGCAAGTATTGAAAATTTAAAAAAAAAAAACGTTTGCGCAGCCGGGGGGGGGGAGGCGCAGCCCCCAATTTTTCCTTCCCCGGCGTGCTACGCATAGTAACTTCATTTGCTATAAATAGGCCCTTCGCTGAATAAGAAAATCATATCTAAAATACATAAATTTTTCTATAAGTTTATTGTGAGAGAATTTTGAGCATAGTAAGGTTATTTTGAGAGTTTGAAAGCCAAAAGGAGTGCAGGAATTTTTCAAGTAAGCCTTTTATTAAAGAGTAGTAATTTCATAAATTCCTATTTTTCACGATATTCACAAATCTTCCTTTAGAAGACTCTTCTTTGAGAAGATTCATTTTTAAAAGCTTTCTTTGGAAGATTTATTTTAGAATATTATTTTAAAAACTATTTTAAAGTAGTTATATTATACTACAAAAATTATGTTAAATATATATAATTTTGATAGTTCATATTATACGAGTTATCATACACTTTGAAATTTATATATTGTAATTACTAATTTTATTATAAATATATAGGTTGATCAACCTCATTTAAATCAATATTCAGTCACGTGTTAAGGTAAGGAATATTATCTTCTTTCATATTCTAACTTACTACGGTAAGGGGTATCATTCTTTTCATCATCATAAATGGATATTATGTTCTTTCTTGTGTCATTTATTTCCATGTATTAAATTGTGGGAATAACCTTACGGCGCGGATTACCGCCTGTTGGTGAATAACCTTTTGTATTCATTCCTTATTAATCTCTGAGAATAATCTTACGGCGCGGATTACCGCCTGTTTGGTGAATAACTCTTCGTATTCAAATTGATGGGAATAACCTTACGGCGCGGATTACCGCCTGTTGGTGAATAACCCTTTTTATTTGTCTCGTGTGGAAATAATTTGTCTACACGAATTATCACATGACACTTTTATTCCATATTCGTAAGTGATATCATTTTCCTTTATACTCATAAGGGATACCATCTTTTTCATCTTCCATTATTCAAACTTACTATGGTAAGGGATATTAATTTCCTTCACCTTTTGTTAATCAAACCTGCTACGGTAAGGGATATTATTTTCTTTCATACACCTAAATCAAAACTTATTATGAAACTATTGCTTCTATAATTCCTGAAAATATTATATGTTCCATAATAGTTGAATTTCATTATTTCAACTGAACCTTCCTATTTTCTGAACATTTCTATTGAACTGTAATCGTTATTCTGAACTGTGGATCTTGAATATAATTTTTAAATTTCACTCCACATCATGTTGGCAATTTGGACATTATTTGAATCTGCACAAAGTAAACTTCCGATACTTATTGTTTATCCTGTTCTTCTCTTCATCATTTGTATCACTGTTATTTGTATTAATCATCAAGAATCAAGCTGTTGTGAATATCTGTGGCCGGGGGCACAGATGTAATATAATTGTTGAACAGATGATAGGTTAAAGGCGATATACTAGGTTAAAGGCGATACATCTGTTCGATGTCTTTTATGGCACGTGGTGAATGTTCTCTTTGGCCTGTAGTGCAAAGATGAACTGTTGGTTGGTATGATTATGACCAAAGGCTGAATCTGGTATAATCATGATCGTTGGTGTTATATTGAATTTCTTTGGCCCGTAGTGCAAAGATGAACTGTTGATCTGCATGATTATGACCAGGAACTATGAAGTTGTATTATCTTGACTAATGGTATTTCAGATGATAAAAGTTGATGATATTTTTTACTAAAAAGAGAAGAGAGTAGACATTATAGTCTGCATTATTCTTCTAATAGATTGCTCATTCCGCTACTATTATTGATCTGAACATTGTTCAAGAATTTAACTGCAGTTTTTGATATAAACCTTGTAGTTTATTGTATTCTATCAAGAGCTCAACTGTTGAAGACTAATGATAATTTATTCGTCATTATCTTAGTCATGATATTCTTTACTGGGCTATTTGAGCTCACCCTTTCTTTTGTTCCATTGTTTTTCAACAGGAGATGAAAACGTAACAGGGTCTAGCCGGGGGATGGAGTGAGAGTCCGAGGAATAGCTGTGGTAGTCTTCACGTGTTGTAAAATAGTGTGGCAATAATAGTGAAGACTTAGTTGTGTATTATTATACACTGTATTGTTGTACGTTGTGCTTTGTTGTAATAATTTTGTTGTAGTCTTTTGACGACTCAAGTTTGGGCTGTGTGGGCTCAGATTTGGGGGCGTCATAGACATCCCTTACAAAATTAAGCACATTAATTGGTTATTTGTTTATAATTTTGGTAAGTCTTTTTCAATGAATTCAATGTATACTGCAAATATGTTTTTATCTCGTTCGTCTACATCGCTTGTTAGTTTAGATTGTACAGATGTGTCTGAGCTTCTTAATGATATTGAAAGAAGTAAAACTGAAATGGTTTCATATGTTGGTCAATTGTTTTCTAAGTTGTAAGCTGAATTTTTTTATAGAGCCTATGCACACAAAAATGAATTTGAGATTAGAGTTGTTCCAAGTCATAAACATGTTTGTAATGATAATTTGTCCTCTAGGTTATATGTATGTAAAAAAAAATCAGTAGACCAACAACTTTAAAAAGTATACCATATGATGAATCATAATGATAAAATAACAAGGCAAAGAGACTATATAGGATACACATTATGTAAAACTAGATTGTTTGTTGTTCATACTAAGAAAGAAGACCACTGGCATATTTACACTTTGGAGTTGACTCATCAAGTTCTATGACCCCTCCCCCCCCCCCCCCCCCTTCTAAGAAGTTCATTCTTTTAAACTTACAATTCCAGAATGTTGGAATATCTTGCAGAAGAATAAATTAAAAATCAAAATATTCATTAAAACTTTCAAAATATGCTAGGGGGGTCATAAAGACCATGAATGTGACGCCCCCAAATCTAGGCATATAGCCCAATTTGAGACGCTATAAAATACATAATTTCTAATACAAATAGTACATAGAACAGAAATACAAAACTCAATAATACACAACTAAGTCTTCACTATTATTGTCACACTATAGACAACATGTGAAGACTACAATAGCTATCACTCGGACCGTCACTCCATTCCCCTGCTAGACCCGGCTACTCTCTCATTTTCTGAAAAACAATAGAACAAAAGAAAGGGTGAGCTCAAATAGCCCAGTAAGAAATATCATGACTAAGATAATGACAAATAAATTATCATTAGCCTTCAACAGATGAGTTCTTAATTGAATATAATAGACAATAAGTTTTGTATCAATAATAGTAGCGGAAAGCAATCCATTAGAAGAATAGTGTAGACTATGATGTCTACTCGCGTCTCTTTTTAAGAAAAATATCATCAACTCTTATCATCTTAAACACCGATGGTCATGATAATATAAATTTCCAGTTCCTGATTATAATCATGCCAGTCAATAGTTCATCTTTGCATTACGAGCCAAAGATATTCAAATATAACACAAACGGTAATGATTATACCAGTTTTCAGCCTTTGGTCACAATCATACCAACAACAGTTCATCTTTGCCCCAGGCCAAAGAGAATATTCACCACGTGCCCTAAAAGACACAATAATTATATTGCCTTTATCCTATCAACTGTGCCCCAGGCCACAGATATTCACAACAACATGGTTCTTGATGATTAGAATAACAACTGTGATATAGATGATGAATCAGAAGAAACAGTATGATCAATAAATATCAAAGGTTTATGATTTTTCTTTGTGCAGATTCAAATAATGTCCAAATTGCCAACATGATGTGGACTAAAATTCAAGAATGATATTTAAGATCCACAGTTCAGAATAACAGTTAAGGTTCAGTTGAAATGATATTAGATGAAGCGCAAACTATTAAAGAATATATATTCATTTCAGGAAACTTTACCAACAAGAGACAAGTAAGAAATGAATACGAAGAGTAATTCACCAAAAATGCGGTAGTCCGCGTAGTCAGGTTATTCTCAGAGATTAATAAGGAATGAATACGAAAGATTATTCACCAAACATGCGATAGTCCGCGTAGTCAGGTTATTCCTACAAATTAATAAGGAATGAATACGAAAGATTATTCACCAAACATGCGGTAGTCCGCGTAGTCAGGTTATTCCCACAAATTAATAAGGAATGAATACGAAAGGTTATTCACCAAACATGCGGTAGTCCGCGTAGTCAGGTTATTCCCACAAATTAATATATGGAAATAAATGACACATCTTACGAGTGAGAAAGAAACGATATTATTTTCAAGAATCAAATAATGATAATCCCTTACCATAGTAAGTTTGAATAATGGAAGATGAAAAAGATGGTACCCTTACCTTAACACGTGACTGGATATGAAGTTGGTCAACTTGGTCAGTACTTGTACACTTACATATCTTTACAAATACTCAAGATGACTTTAGCACACTCAAAGAGAACTTATACAAAGAAATATTTGGAGAGTGAAAGAAAGAATAAGCAAGGAAGTTTTTTATGAAAAATCCTTAAGTTAAGGCCTCTACTTATAGCAAAAAATCTTATTATCACCAAAATTTCCTAATTTAATCCAAACTGTATATTTCAAGATAATATTTAATCTATACCATTCATTTTATCTTTTAAGATTTCTTTAATCTAAACAATTCATTTAAAGATCTTTTAATCTATACCATTCAATTTACTTTATATATAAAACAACTAACTTTAAATAAATCAATTAACTTTATATATAAAAACAAACAACTTTATATAATTTATCCTAATAAAAATAAATAACTTTATCAATTCAATTATTCAACAATAATTCACAATTATTCATTATTATGGCTAATTGTTGTAAATGCAGTGTAGTTGGCTTTTCAAGTTAGAAAAACAGGAAAATCAACTAATAATAAAATACAACAGTTTAATCAATATCATAAAAGAGATAACAATAATGCTGAAAATAAATAAGAAAATAACACGTTACTGTGTAATGACAATTATTGATTCAGTAATGTGAATTATTGTGCATTTGCTACTGTGACAATTATCAGCTCAATAATATGAATTATTATGCATGTGACAATTATTGGTTCAATAAAGTCAATATAGTACAATAACCACTTTATCAGTTTAATAATATGAAACACTGTGCAATATCGTGTTCTACTGTGCAATATCGTGTGCTACTGTGCAATACCGTATATTACTATTCATTTACCATCGGGTATTTTAACAGTTTAAGATGATAATACCGTTGACTATATTTATTTAGAAAGGTTACGTATGTCGCTTTCTATATCCGACAATAAGTCGTTGTGGGGGTCCACCATTATTTTGCTATTTCGGCGCCGTCGTACGAATCGAATATTCCCCGACAAAACGAATATTCTCCGACCAAACGAATATTGTCCGACATAATAAAATTTGCACATAACATCCTTAAGTTTTAACCTTATCAATTTAACCATCTACTGTTTTAGGAAAAATATATATATGAAGAAAAATTAAATTTTGTATTTCATAAAATTCGGGGTCTTACAATGAACATACGTTTTGAATACTCACAATTATCATAATTGATCATTTCCATTTAGTCATATGACTGTACTTTTCGTTTTGAATATTGACAACCATATCAGTTGTAATATCTGAAGATGGGTACTTTAGAGGATCAGCCTATCGTACCATGACCATCGGCATTTCGTTTTGAATATTAGCAACTTTATCAATTGCAAATACCCCAAATAATTTCTTTTTGAATATTAGCAACCATATCAATTGCAAATACCCTAAATAATTTTGGTTTGAGATTATATCCCAACTTTATCTTGTTTTTTCTACTATGAGGGTTGTTCATCCCAACATTTTTTTCATTGGATTTCGTACCAAAACAACATGGTTTGGACTCGCTACAAAGAAATTATATGATTTCAATAACTTAAAATATCATTGACCTAGCCTGAACAAATGGCTTAGACTTATATCATCAAATGGTTCATATATTATGAACTAAAAATCATTTTAGAAGTTTAAAATAACAAAAATTCATTTTCTTAAGACTTCATGATACCACACCGTTGCAACAGTGCGTTTTGAGGATTCCGTCATTTTTCATCTTCGTACCATGGCTTTAATAGCGCGTGACGATTTCATAAATACATTCTAATATTTTTAAATCAATTTGTCTAACCGAAATAATTAGCATACACTATTCTTTAAACGTTTCAAAATACTAAAAATTATTTTAGGATTTATCATGTCATCATAGGTAATGATTGACTTTTCCACCTCTTATGTTACCGCGACTTAATAATAAAACAAAAAAAATCATTTGTCTTTTCAAAAGCACAAAAGTGCGAATTTGACACGATTTTAAGAATTTTAAAATTTAGAATAGCTAGAAGATTTGGAATATCCCAAAACCTCAAAACACCTCAAATTTTTTTCCTCCACATTCTTTTTCAACTTAATAACTTTATTAATCCTCAATCCTATTGATGTTCTCCAATTAATAAGAACTTTTAAATTTCTATCTAATACATTTTTTAAATCTAGACCCCCCACTGTTCATCAAACTTACCACACATTATGAGTTCAGGAACTTACCACAAGAATATGAGTTTAGGAACTTGTCTTAGCATTGTGTAGTCTAAGAACAAATCAAGGATTGTCCATATGCTGAGGGGCTCAAAAACTTACCATACGATTATGAGTCACGAACTTACCATAAGTATGAGTTTTAAGAACACACACCTACATTAACATTTTCTACTTATCCGTTATACACATAAGAAAAGAATCATCTTCTCATCATAAATATAACGAATAGCGTGACACCAAGTTTCAATCAATTATCACTATAAGAAGCTAAGTGGTTGTCAAACTAAACACAATCTCCTGTCCATACAAGAAATTGGTCAACTCGGTCACTAATCAATATAAGAAGTTAAGCTGTTGTTAAACGAAGAACAAATTCTCTGCTAATACAAAGGACTATTCAACTCCACTATTATATTAATATAGGAAGCTAAGTGGCTCTAAAACCAAGCACAAATTCCCCGCCCATACAAAAAATCGTACAACTCAGTTACTAATATGAGTCATCAATTAAAAATCCATAAACCTCTAATTTTTCTTAACATAATACGAATTTTCTTAATTCATATTTTAACATATATGACTCATTATGAGTTCACCTCTATAGATCATTTCATGACCTTATTAACATTTTCTTTTTGTTCCTCAAAATTTTATTATAAGATATCTTCTGTTATTTCTTCAAATTAGGTACAACATGACCCTTTTCATTTCTCTTATATCTCCTCAAATCCACATTTAGATAATCTTCTATACATGAATTTTTTAAATTCATCTTTTATTACTTAAATTCTACCTGAGTTTATTTCTTTATTATTTTACTTATCTTCTACTACGGTTATAGCCTAAGGTACTCTTACCTAAGGTTTTTAACCTATCAACTCTGATACCAACTTGTAACGACCCCAAATTTGGGTCCCTTAAACCTCATATCTGGTTCATAACTGTACAATATCTTTCTTATCATTCATGACGTACAACAATATTACAATTGCTAAATAATCATTTATTTAAAACTTTACAACATCTTTTTCTATTCCAAAATCGCAATCTTTACAAATTCCTAGTATGTCCCAATATCATACATAATACGAGTTCATTCTATTAAAATTAATTTGAGTATTTAAGCACTCACAATACATACTAATCATTTCTTTAATTACACAATCATTTTACCTGTCCAATACGGACTCATAACTACAACAATCACTTAAACTTTCGGTGAAAGTAATACGCATTCCTGATCCTTGATCTTTAACGAAATCTTCGGATATCTTGCACTTATCTGAAAGTGTTGATTTTATAGCAAAAGTGAGCATGACGGCTCAACAAGTCTAACAGTTACACATAACGCATTACATGTTTCACATGTTATACATATTCTGTATTTTATTCCTACATCACGGATTTCATGCTTTTCATTTTATGAATGTTTCATACTTCTCATACATCACTTATAATAAACAACTAGTCTCTAGCAATTCATATTTCATATTTTGTACATATTTCATATGTAATCATACATCATGTTTTTCACATATCATAAATATCATCAATATATTTTTATATCAATAATTTAATATCACATTGTAGCATATTAATGCACATAGGAGCAAGTTCAGAAAAACTTGTCTAGTTCGTTTTTACCATTTATTCTTATTTTGTGTCTTTCGCTCAATCTATAATTTATATATGAAATTGACATAATCATTAGTTACAATGACTACTAATTAATCTTAACTTAAGATATTAACTTCAATCTATTAATGTTTACTATGTCCGACAAACGAACCCTTGCGTTCCGGACCAATCATTAGTCAAATCTTAGCTTGGACATGTCGGGTACACTTACCCAACTTAAAATGATAACTTGATTTCTTATTACGACCTTCATTTAATACATTAATCTACCAATTAGACTCTAATGAATCTTAGATTTTAATTTAGCATGCAAACATATTCATTTTATACTTAATTTGACTTACATTTTTCAAAGAAAACTCGACCAGGACCAACCCAACCCGAATAGAAAAAACATGTTTTTGGCAGAGTGTTTGACTGCTGCGACGGTGGGCCAAAAATTCGAAACCCTAATTTAAAGACTGCCCGACCCTCCTTCACTCAAACTACCATAATTTCTTCATTTTAAAATATTTTGAGGTGATTCTTGAGTCCATTTTCATCAGAATTTCCCCCTCTACAACTTCTCGTTATATCACAAATCCAAATTCCAAACAAAATTAGGTTTAAAATCGCTCACAAGGATAAAATGAAAACTAGCTTCATAAATCATTGATTCGATTGGTTCAAACATGATGTTACAAGCATTATTTGCTAGACCATCATGTATTATGACTCTACATACATCATATACTTAACATACATCATATATATCCCCACTAGTTCAACACTTGAACAACATAGCTAGAAAAACACTTTCTTCTTACATTTTTACCAAAAAATAACATAGTTTACATCAAAATCACTATAAGCTCATCTAGGCTCCATTTTTATTCATATCCAAATAAACTCATAGATCTATACAATAAGTATATAGATCTTAAAAAAATTAATACACAACCTTAATGGGTTATTTCTTTGAAAATACCAACAAAATTAGGTTTTGAACTTTTAGACTATTATCTTGTGATTTTATTGACTATATATGCATAGAAATGAAACATAACATATTATCACCAACATCACCACCTTATTTCATCGGAACCACCATGTTCCACCATAAATACATCATACTCCCACACCCAACATGAATATAAACTATAAATATAAACATTACACTAAAGTTTAAGGATTATAAACTTTTAAACCTTTCTTGAAGATTTTCTTTTTCATCTAGATGGATGCTAGATCTTTGCTAGACCACCACCTTCTCTTCCTTTCTTAGTCCACCCAAAAATGGTTCATCTTCTTTACTCTCTCTAGTTATTTTTCTCTCTATATGACTTGCTGAAAAAAAAATGAAGAACCCTTACAAGTCTCTTCCTCTATGTTATTTATAGACTCCAAGTGACTTCATTTATCTTTCTCCTAATCAACTAACATCCTTAAATAAATATACTTTCATGTTAATTATTGATTACTATACCATTGAATGACCAAGTGATTGACACTCTTGATTGACTAAAGTTGGTGAGAGTTGGTAGGGTTAGGTAGGAGTTGTTGGGAGTTGGTGAACTACTTTATTCATTGAGCGAGATATAAGTTACCCAAAACTAACATTCCGCCCAAATTTCCTTTCTCTTGCTATCATACAACAAGTATACTTGCACTATCATTACATATAGACTGTATATCTATGTTTACACCAATAAACCCAAGCATGGTTAACTTTCATCTCTCCACGAGACCTAGGGTTAAAGTACTACACTTAACCTTAGTCACTCAAATACCCCACATTGATTAAAGCTCATCTTATTTATATATTTACATATTTATACATTTTCCAACAATTAACCACAATGTGGTTAACTCTCTATATTCAAATGACCTAGGTTAGTACACACACTCAACCATGGTACAAACTCATCATATCAATAGATACACTTATTTTATTATTTTTCACCAATTAACACAAGTAAGGTTAATTCTTTACTAACACATAACCCAAGGTGAATGTACTACTCCACCATAGTTAACTCTCATCATTTATGTATACATATAAGTTGCATATCTATATATTTTCACCAATACTTGCATCCATCACATCTAGCTTGATTTAGGAGAAATGACTACTATGAATGACTAGAAAATGGCTTCCATCAATATTGAATGCAAGCCACCTAGAATGTTGAGTATAGAATAAATAATGTCATTCACCACACTCCACCCTTGTGTGTCCCCCTCATATTTTCGATTTTTGGGTCATTTTTCTCCCAATTTTGCTTTATTTTAATCATCTATATATACACCTAGGACATCATTTTAACCCAAGCTATCATCTATGTATATACTTTTACCAACACAATATACTTGCATTTCTTCCAACCTTAACCAATGGTTAAAGCTTAAACCTTTTTACCACCTAGGACATCATTTTAACCCAAGCTTAGTCAACTCTCTACATTATGTATATATTAATACATCTTTCAACAATTAACATATGTTGGGTTAACTCTCTACAAATTCACCAACATCTTTATAAATCATCCAATATATGTATCATCATTATACATGTATATATTCCATATCTCTTATCACATTAATTATATATATACCTAAGAATATCAATAATTCTCTACAATTGACACAAGCATGGTTAATCTTAATCATACCTATCCTACTCACTCCTCCTTACCTTAGTCATAAATATATATATATATATATATATATATATATATATATATATATTTGCAACTAAATCCTTTTGCCAACTCAACTTGTCTACAAGTCTTGCTTATTAATTAAAAGCTTAGGCTTGTTTAATTTAATTCATTGGACTACATACTATAACTTGATAATTAAGTTAATTATATTAGTTTTGTTGAATATTAATTTTTTCATCTTCTTATTTGACTAAAAAAACACACTTTAGGTATATATGTATCAATATAACCACATTCACTTCTTAATTGAATTTATTTTTTTAATAAATTCTCTACATGCATCATTATAATATTCTCACATTTAATCCCTAACAAATAAATTATGTTAAAAATAAATATTTACTCATTTTCTACACATCTCACTTCTCCAACTTTAGGTTTTAAACATTAACCTTTAATTAATCATTTAAGATCTTATCTACAAATCTTGTAAATATCCGGGATATTACAATGATGAACATTTTGGGCGCAATGGGTGGTGGGATGAAAAACAAAGGATTTAGTGATAAAGATATTCAAAATTTAGTTAGGGATTAAAGGGATTCAGAAGATGAAAATGATGCGCAAGTTGTAGTTAATAATTTAAAAAAACTTGAATCTGAAAGTATGGGTCAATTTATTTCAGTGTTAAAGCAAGTGATAACAATTGCATTACGTTTATTTTATGGGTAAACGTCTGATCAAGGCTAATGCTAATGTATCAACTTTTTAGAGACGATGTGACATTTGACACTACGTATAGGACAAATCGATATGGCATGTCATTTATTCCATTTATCGGGTTAACCACCATTATCACTGTATTTTTTTTTGGATTTGCATTGTTAAGGGATGAGACAGAGGAAACTTTCATTTAATTTAGGTCTTATAAATGTGGCTAGAAGCCATGGATTATATGACACCTGTAACCATCAACACTGACCAAGATAAAGTCATGACCAATGTTATTTCTAGGGTACTCCCTACCACTCATCATATACCGTGTTATTAGAATATTAGCAATAAATTTCTAGAAAAATTGTATCATATTTATTTTGAGCACCCATCATTTAAATCGAATTTTAATAATTGTGTTTGTAATTCATTATACATCGACAAGTTTAAGGAGCGTTGGGATATCCTAATGAGGGATTATGAATTGTATAACAATAAATGGCTCAGAACTTTGTATGATGTAAGGGAAAAATGGATACAGACATCTACAAAGGGATATTTTACTGCTAGAATGACAACCACCAAAAAAATGGAAGGCATGAACAATTTTTTTGATGAATATGTGAATGCTTTATTAAGCATGAAAGAATTTGTAGTCAAAACTCAAAACGCTATTGAGAAATAATTCTACAGGGAAAAAAAGGCGGCTGAGTAATAGCCCTTCGAAAACGAAGGATAATTTGCGGATCATCTTTGAAAATGCATACTACAAAAGTCTATACTAAAGAAATGTTTAGACGTTTTTAAGTTCAGCTTCTGGATTTCATAAAGTACAACATTCATAAAGTAAATGAACTTTGTGTTATTGACATAAAGATCTATACAGTGTATAGGGTAGATACAACTGAAGATAGTATGAGATATCATAAGGTTGTTAGCAATTGTCAAGCAGGCACCATAATATATACTGACCAAATGTTTTCACATTCTGATCAAATTTGCAAGCACATTTTGAGATATTTCACATTCAAAAGTATTTCATAGATTCTTGATGATATGATCATTTCTTAGTGGACAAGATATGTGGATAGGAATAATGGTAAAGAAGTAATCCTTCATCCAATGACTGCTAATTTTGAACAAAATCAAGCAATACGGTAGAATTATTTGATGTGTGACTTTCATAAGTTAACTATTAAAGTTGGTTGCTCAGTTTGAGGTCACAAGAGTGTCTTCAAACTTAATATAAGAAAAAAACTCTTTGTTGATCAATATGACCTATATGAGAATATTATCGATGTAGCAGATGATGAAATTGATTGTGCGCTTGGAGATACAACTATGGAGATGCAAATGGATGATGATGATGAAGCGAAAGAGGTTGAAGCAGAAGAGGAGTTATTGTCATCGATTACCTCTCAAACAAAGGGCCAAAAAAATAATCTAGATTCAAGAGTGCTCTTTCAAAAATTGAGAGTGTTAAGCCTCATAAAAAATGTACAATTTATAGATTCAAAATCGCCTATGATAAGCGCAATCATTATAAAGTCATAAGACTCACTTAACCTAAAAAATAACAAATGTGAGATTTTTATTTTTGAAAATCATGTGTGTTTATAATATTACAATATAGTTTAAATTTAAAGGTGAAATATTAGTTTGTCCTTTTATTACTTTAACTTCTAGGCATGGGTAAAAAAGAAAATAAAAGCAAGATAGTGTGTGCACAATTAGGCAACGCACGAACAGGCAGTGCGCAAGCGCCCAGGCAAGTGCGCACGCACCCAGGTAGCGTACGAGCAGGCAGTGCGTCGCCTTACCGCTAGTCCTTCAAGCGGCAAATGCGAAGGGCAAAAAAAGAGCATTGCCACTAGTCCTTCTAGCGTCAAATGTAGAGAAAAAAAATAAACATTCCCACTAGTCCTTCTAGCTAGCGACAAATACAAAGAAAAAAAACTTGCCGCCGCTAGTCCTTCTAGAGGCAAATATAAATGGGGCAAAAGAGCTTTGCTGTGACGCCCCCAAATCCGGGTTCCAAATACCCGGATCTGGTCATCACAATCCAATACAAACATTCACCTCTAAACAACATACAATAACTAAATGCGGAATAATAAACATATGTTGTTTATTCAAAATGTGTTACTAGTCCCTAGATACGATAACCTTACATAAAAGTACACAAATACCCTTAATAAAGTACTTAGGGTTTATATTACATAACAAGTAATTTAATTAACTACAAGGCTGCATCCTGAAGTCTATCACTCCATCTTTCCCTTACCCTTGTTCTTCCCCGAAGTCTCGGGTTGCACTGCAATAAGGTTTCATGATATAGCAAGGGTGAGCAACTAGTTGCTCAACAAGTTTAAATAACAACAAGAAACAATATATCATGAACGAAAGGGAATAGTTGAACAATTCAATAATATGAATAACATAAGCAGGAATAATGATTTGCTTTTAGAATTAAGATAGCCAAATAGAATATGAACTATAAATATCCACTGGAGTCAATAATAGGTTGACCCAATGGTTACTACCAGAAATATGTACCCGAGGGGATCAGCCTCAGTACAATATGTGTATGCATAACATTTAATTTTTGTACCTGATATTAGATACAGGGTACTCCCCTATAATAAAAGGGTGTTCATAATAGTCTAAGAATTCGCATCTTCAATGATTTGGATAGCTTTTAAAATCTTTAACATAAATGTATAGCCGAACAATGGCTTAGACCTACTTTGAACAATTCTTTAAACAGTAGAACAATAAATAAGTACAAGTCAATGACTGAACAATATCGAGTGCACCAAGTGCGAATAACAACAATATTATCTATGTGGAATAATTGTAAAGTAATTAAACCACTCAAAGCATGCTTGAAAATAACAGTACAAGCTTAAATAAATAATTTGCTCAATGAAATGAGTTTAGAGATAAGGAACTTGTCTGTCTGCTCAGCTACAATTAATGTCTAGTTTTAACTAATTGGCTTTAAAAGACCTAACATTAATAAAGTTTGTCTAATAATTAGTACGACGTATTTGCACAACTATACGCTCACTCAGGAACTTATTTATCATATAAGTACTAACACATAATTTACATCAGTAAAAACAATATTACTAACCTTATAGACCCTTAATCATTTTAGGTTAATAATTTGATAAGTTAAAAAATATTTTCCTTAAGTGTTGGACACTTATTAAACCCTTAAACAACTTATTACAATTGTTTAATTAAAGCATAATTAAATTCAAATTATTTTATTAACTCAATCTCTATTTAATTACTATTTAATCTTGATTAAATATAAATTAATTAATTAATTTTAGTTATTAAATAAATAATAATTAATTGTACTTACTTATTATTTAATAATAATTAAATAATAAATAATTATTGATTTAATTTTAACCTTCTTTAATTTAATATTAATCAACTAATAATTAACTAAGTAATTAACTTTACCTATTATTTAATTTTAAGAAAATTAAATAATAGTTTACTAATTTTAATCCTCTTTAATTATTTTTTAATGTAAATTAAATAATTGTAGACACCCAAATTTTGCACTTCTCTACTAACCCTGGCAGGAGGGCAAAGTCGTCATTTGACCCGACATGCGAAAAGGAAGGTGGACCCCAACACTAAGCCACCCCAACGACTTACGGTCAAAGCCACCACAACGAACAACGAGCATCAGGCAAGGCAAACAGTTGATCCAGAAGAACCTGATTTGATCACAAAAGACGACTAATGGCCACTACGCTTACGATGTTCGGGGGTCTCGCTCCCTGGAAGCCAAGCACAATTAGCAAATTCTATATCAAGTCGCAGCCCTCCGAACTAGCCTCCCAGAATAATATGGCACGTTTCCCAGGAATTTCCGGATTGCAAAAATACAGCCTTCCAAAATAATACCGCAGAAATTGGCCAATTAAGACCGCGTGGCACGAAAATCGAGAAAAACAAGTCGGACAGCCGTGGATGCACCTGCGGCCACCGACAAAAAGGACTTTTGTGCGGCTCGAGGGCGACACACGGCAGCCGAGGATTCGACGCGGACGGCCACAGCAGGCAGCCGCAGGCTATAGATCGGCCATTTCCACCCGAGAGCGAACAGAGGAAGAAAAAAGAAAGAAAATAGAGAGAGAGAGCGCGCGGGAGGAGAGAGAGAGTTCGGATCTTGGCTAGATTCAAGCAATAGATTCATTTTGTTGTGCTAATTAGTTTAGTGATCTTGTGGTGTAATCCGATTTGTGATATAAGAAGCTTGAACCGGCGTTTTGCAAGGTGAAAATGATGTTTGTTTGGGTTTTTATTGCTTGTATTGTTAGCGTAGCATTGTGATTGGTTTATTTGATATAGTTGTTGTTGTAATGTTGATGATCCGTGGATTAGGTGTCGTTAGCGAGGTTTCCATCGGAACGTAATTCCTCCTAACGCCCCGATGATGTCCGTACGGTGATTTTTCGTTCATTGTGGTAATGAGTAATGCGTAGTATTGAGTTAGTGATATTTGGGTTATGTAATGTGATAGCAAATGTCTAAATCTTGTTAGATTTGCTTTAGTATTGGTTGGGCTGTGATTGGATGATTGTGAGCCTAGGGAGGAGATCCTAGTGATCGAATCTCGATGATGGACGTTTTGGTATATGTAATCGTGGCATAGGGTCCATGGCGGTGTATTTGTAATATCAGGCCTTAACGCGATATCAATCGTGATCGGGTTAAGGCCCCGTAATAATAATAAAGTATGTGATTGTGGGTGTTTGGGGTGGTCTAGATGGCTCACATGCCCATGGATAGCCCGGACACATGTTGAATGTTTGTTTTGATTCACGACGTTAAAAACGATTTCCAAAATAAGGCAAACGATGAAGATTTTATAAAAGTGATCAAATTAGGATATTAGATACACGAGGTTTAAAAGGTAAAGAGTTTTGGCGAAACTTTGATCCTTGTTTGACGAAAAGGTTATATGTGGTTTTGAAATATCGTAAAAGATGTTTTCGGAATAAATAAATAAACGTTTTCATTAAACTTTGTGCATAGGGTTAAAGAGTTCTAGAAGTTGCCTTCATTTTATTTATATTTACTATTAGAGGGCAATATATAGTCTCGATTCCTATTTGACAAAAGTTTAAAAACTATTGTTTTCTAAAATGACATATAATAAAAACCTCATCGTTTTCGAAATTAAAATCAATCTTTCTTATAACAAGCGAAGTCTTGTCATTCGGGTCAAAAGACGTCTAAAACACTTTCTCGATAAAACACATTTGCCATATAAAAAATCAAAGCAACTCTTATGCGAAAATTCACCACAAACATTCATTTAGGCACACACACACACACACGCGCACACACACATTTTAGGATTTAAAAGGATAGGAAAACATCGAGATTGCGGTAACCGTGTTTCACGGAAGTCGGGGGGTGCCTAACACCTTCCCCTCGCTTAAGCAAGCCCCCGAACTCTATGAATCTCGGTTTGCGGACCAATTGAATCGGAGTCACATATGAGCCAGCAATTACGAAAACAAAATTCGGATGAGTTGGTACATCCATTTCAAATATACCAACTGGCGACTCTTGTCAATTGGCTTATTATAAAATCGACCTTTCGAAACCCCGTCGACACTTAAGCCGACCCTTTTCAAAAAATCACATCTTAATCGAAAGGCTAAAATTGGAAAGGGTATTTTTATTATTAAAAAACGAAACGACGAAAATCCCGGCGTCGACAATAATGATTAATTATTTAATTAATTTTAAATATTATTTAAGGTCAAATAATAATCAATTCATCCTTATTTATTATTTAAATTAAATAATAAATTATTAATCTAATAACTTAATTTCCATTAATCGTTATTTAATGTTAAATAAATAATAATTAATTACTTAATTATCCTTATTTATGATTTAATAATACTTAAATAATAAATAATTAATTTATAAATTGTTATCTCTCTTTAATTATTATTTAATAGGAATTAAATAATAATTGCTAATTTATTACCTTTATTTATTATTAACATTTTAAATAATAAATAAATAATAAATTTATTTAACCTAACCATGATTTAGCTAACTAGATTAATATTTAAAATATTTAAATATTAAACTTAATGAAAAATATCGTCCCTAATATCATTTTTGTATTATTATTATTTTTGTTATAAATTTAAATTAGTTTTCAAATATTTAAATTGATTAAAATTAACTCGAATGGCATTTCTGTAAATAAGCCGGAATACTGATTCGAGGACAAATTAGTACTTTCGCCGAAAAACGAACGGAGGGGCAGTTTAGTAATTTTGCCAGGCAATATTCTACCGCGCATTGCGTGCGTTTCAAAATTAACGGCCCAAAACGCTGCCGTTTTGAATAACCGGCAAACGACTTCCGCGCATAACGCGCGGAGTAAAAATTGTTTCTAAACCAAACGACGTCGTTTGGCTCCGCGTCTCATTGTTAACAAGTCGGCGCACATTGCGCAGCTTGTTCCTTTTTTTTTTTCTTTTGCAGAATGTGAACAGTGTTAGGCAAAACACACTTTAATAAAAATTATACCATCAAATAAGCTTTAAATCCTCAATAAAAATCCAAAAAAATTACCAATCACTTAATATCAATTTATAACATGAAAATTTAATTTTTCATGATTTAAGATCATTTTTTTTTATAAAATTTTTTACATCACATAAACTACCACAAATCATAATTTTTTGTGTATAACTTCATTTTGAGTGATTCAAACTTTGTTTTTCTCATGATTTAATGTTCTCTAATATTAGAACATTAAACCTAAGGTTTATAAAAATATTTTTGATCATAAATTCCAAGACTTGTTTACACACTACTAAACACATGTTTTTAGCATACAAAATATACCAAAAGACAAACTAAGCATATTAAACTCAAGCATGACATAAATATTACTACTACACATTATTAACTATATTAACATATTTATACTCACATGTTGGTTTATTTAATTTAAAAAAACAAAAAACTAGATTTAGAATAACCATTATCTTGATTTAATGGTTATTCTCCTTTTTCTTTCAAAATAGGTGGTGAAAGAAGATGACATGAACCAAGAACTCCTTCTCTTGGTATTTTTGCTCTCAAATATATTTTTTTACACTCTCAAATGCTCTCTAGCTTGCAAAGTGGAAGAAGAATAAATGACTAACACAAGCTCCTAAATTATAAGTATACTTACAATTTGGATAGATATAAAATCTATATCTATTAAAATACCATCATGAGGGTAGCAAGGATACTTACACAAGAAAGCTAGCCAATGACTTAGTTGGTGAAAAGAGGGATGGTGCCCATGTACTTAAAAAATAAAACAAGTAACCATGATTTAAATAAAGGAAAAATAAAATTAAAAAATATCAATTCATCCTCTCTCTCCTAGCACACATGGCTGATGCATCTTCCTTGTCCCAAAATAATTGTCATATGCTTACTTTTTAAATAAATAACAATTTCCATAATTAAATTCCAAATGGGCTCAAGCTTTGGGCTTTATTTAAAATACCAATTGGGCTCCTATTAAATTGTTTGGGCTACTAATTTGCCAAATTTTATTATTCTTCACTTGGGCTACTAATTGATCCATGTTGGGCTAATTTAATAATTTACACATTAATTATTCAATCCATGATTAATTAAATAATTAGATTGAATAAATAATTAAATACTCTAACCCATTAGTATTAAATTACTAAATGGACTAATAAATATTATTATTAATATTTTACCTTATTTACATTAATTAATAATCATATTAATTAATTTATTATATTTAATTAACTCATTATATTCAATTTAATTAAATATTTAATTAATAAAAAACTTATCAATTATTTTGATATTAAAACTTTAGGGTTTGTTCACTAATTTAATAACATATTAGTGACCCCCTTTAATTAATTCTAGTAATAAATCACATAATTGTCGACGCCGGGATTTTCGTCGTCTCGTTTTTTATTATTAAAATGTCCCTTTCCAATTTTAGCCTTTTGATTTAAATGTGATTTTGAAAAGGGTCGGCTTAATGTCGACGGGTTTTGAAAGATCGATTTTTATGAGCCAATTGACCAGAGTCGCCAGTTGGTATATTTGAAATGGATGTACCAACTCATCCGAGATTTAGTTTTCGTAATCGCTGGCTCATATGTGACTCCGATTAATTGGTCCGCAAATCGAGATTCATAGAGTTCGGGGGCTTGCTTAAGCGAGGGGAAGGTGTTAGGCACCCCCCGACTTCCGTAAAACACGGTTACCGCTATCTTGATGTTTTCCTATCCTTTTAAATCCTAAAAAGTGTGAGTTGTGTGTGTGTGCGTGTGTGCCTAGGTGAATGCTTGTGGTGAATTTTGTTTGGATTTTTGTATGGCAAATGTGCTTTAACTGGAAAGCGTTTTAACGTCCTTTTGACCCAAATGACGAGGCTTCGTTTTAAAATAAAGATTGATTTTAATTTCGAACCGATGAGGGTTTTTATTTAGATGTCATTTTTAGAAGATAGTTTTTTAAACTTTTGTCAAATAGGTATCGAGACTATACATTGCCCTCTAATTAACAAATTAAATAACATGAAGGCAACTTTTAGAACTCTTTTCACCCTATGTACAAAGTTTAATTAAAACGTTCATTTATTTTACGAAATCATTTTTTGTGACATTTTTTAAAACCAACTAAAGCCTTTTCATCAAATAAAGATCTAAGTTCGCCAAAACTCTTTACTTTTTAAACCTCGTGAATCTAATATCCTAATTTGATCACTTTTACAAAATCTTCATTATTTGCCTTATTTTGAAAATCATTGTTGTGTTGTAAATTAAAACAAGCATCCCAAAACGTGTCGGGGCTATCCACGGGCATGTAAGCCATCCAGACAACCCCAAACACCCACAATCACATATTTTATTATTATTACGGGGCCTTAACCCGAACACGACTTGGTATCGCTTTAAGGCCGGATATTACAACATACACATCCATGGACCCTATACCATGATTACATACACCAAAATGTCCATCATCGGGATTTGACCGCGAGGATCTCCTCCCTAGGCTCACATTTACCCAAATCATGGCACAACCAACCCTAAACCAAATCTAACGAGATTTAACAATGCTATCACATTACATAACCCAAATATCACAACTTAAACACTTAAAACTATCCATTACCACAACGAACGAGATATCACCGTACGGATGTCATCGGGGCGTTAGGAGGAGTTACTTTCCGATGGAAACCTCGCTAACAACCCCTAATCCACGGATCCTTTATCAACATAACAACATATTACATCACATAACCCAAAACATAAGCTATATTAACAAAACAAGCGATAGAATACCAAAAAGACAATCTTTTCACCTTGCAAAACACGGATTCAAGCTTTTATATATCACAAAACGAGTTACACCACAAGATCGCTAACTAATGAACACAACAATGGAAAGTGTTGCTTCAATCTAGCCCAAAAATCCGACCACTCTCTCTCTCCCGCGCGATCTCTCTCTCTCCTTCTTTTCTTTTCTTTTTTTTCGTCTCCTGGTTCTCGGGTTGAAGATGGCGATCTATAGTGCCTCAGCAGGCAGCCGCAGATACATCTGCGGCTAGCCGCAGATCCATCTGCGGCTGCCTGCTGTGGCCGTCTCCTCGGCTGCCGTGTGCCGCCCTCGAGCCACGCGAACGTCTTTTTGTCGGCAGCCGCGACTGCATCCGCGGCTGTCCGGCGCATTTTTCTCGAATTTCGTGCCACGCGGTATTAATTTGCCAATTTCTGCTGTATTATTTTGGAAAGCTGTTCTTTGATACCTGAATCAATTCTGGGAATGGTTTCCCGACGTCGAGACCCCACCCTAATGCTGTAATTGCAGTGTCCTTGTCCTTTTTTGGCGATTCGCATCGGGTTCTGTTTGGATGGCCCGTAGGCCTCGCCTCAGATGCCTCAATTCTCGTCTTGCGTTTGACAGCCTTGATCGTAAGCCGTGGTGGGAACTGCATTTTGGCGCCCACCTCTCCTTGTCGTATATTGGGTCACTTGACGATTTTGCCCTCCTGTCAGGGTTAGTAGAGAAATGCAAAATTTGGGTGTCTACAGCTGCCCCTCTTTATCATGTCTATGGAATGAAATATGAAATGGACATGATAAAGAAGTAGGCACCCGATGCACAGGAAAGACAGTATGTGTTTTATCGATGCAATGCATATGTTGAGACAATGCAAATGCCGCACTTGACATGATCGTGTAGGGGTTGATTCGAATTCCACGAATGGATGCCGCTGGGGTGTCGTACCCGACGGTCGCTCTTGGATTGGTCAGGTATTGTTTCTGACGGGTCATTTTTCAATCGGTCAGGTATCGTATCTGACGGGTCGTTTTTCAAATGGTCGGGTATCGTATCTGACGGGTCGTTTTCAATTGGTCAGGTCTCGTATCTGACGGGTCGTTTTTCAATTGGTCAGGTCTCGTATCTGACGGGTCGTTTTTCAATTGGTCAGGTCTCGTATCTGACGGGTCGTTTTTCAATTGGTCAGGTATCGTATCTGACGGGTTGTTTTTCAATTGGTCAGGTCTCGTATCTGACGGGTCGTTTTTCAATTGGTCAGGTCTCGTATCTGACGGGTCTTTTTTCAATTGGTCAGGTATCGTATCTGACGGGTCGTTTTTCAATTGGTCAGGTCTCGTATCTGACTGGTCATTTTTCAATTGGTCAGGTATCGTATCTGACGGGTCGTTTTTCAATTGGTCAGGTCTCGTATCTGACGGGTCTTTTTTCAATTGGTCAGGTATCGTATCTGACGGGTTGTTTTTCAATTGGTCAGGTCTCGTATCTGACGGGTCGTTTTTCAATTGGTCAGGTCTCGTATCTGACGGGTCTTTTTTCAATTGGTCAGGTATTTCTAAAATCTTATATCTCAACATGGGACACGTTGCAGGCTGACTCGGGGAGCAAAAGGGAGGCAAAACGGGTCACCGATCCCAGCCGCAGATCCATCTGCGGCCAGCCGCAGATGCACCTGCGGCTGGGATCGGCCCCTACATTAGATCGCGACCCCCACGTTTCTTTTCACTTTTTGGCTGTCCCTTTCACTCGTTTTCGGTTTTCCTCGCCCCCTACCCGGCTTTTTCGTCTTTTGGACCTCTTTCGGCAAAATCTGCTCCGATTAAATCAGTCTACGTACTTTGGGTAACGTTTTAACTCATTTTTCTTTGATTTTTCGCTTTCATTTGACTATGTATTTACCTGTGTAAATATTTGATCTTAGTAATGCATGCCTATATGAGATATTGGGGTTAGCCATAGCATATATAAACGAATGGGTCTTGCGGTCATGCTCTATTTACTTTGAAAAAACCATGATTTTATTCATTTTATGCTCATGGTGCATCATTTTCACTTGCATTTGGGATTTGTTGGTTGTCTGACTTGATTTTAAACATGCCGGATCGTGCATGGGATGTCCATTTTACAAACGAGACTCTGCCGAAATTTCGGGAAATCTAGCGCACCCCTAAGGATTTATTCATGCATTTCCATTTCATAAACATGTCATGCTGCCCTATGACTTTTAGCAATATGCAATAAGATTTGTTTTGAAAGATAACGAGTTAAGGGTGTACCTCCTTTTCGTGATGCCGTTTCAGCCATGGATCCTGATGCTCCCAGTGGCTCCGCAGTGCCCCGGGTGGCGGGTGTCCGACGTCGCAGAGCGGCCACCCCAGCTCCAGCTCCCGTTCTGACCCGTCATTCCCGTAGATTGGCGGAGTCTATCATTCGCCCCGTGCAGCCGGATATTGATGAGGATGCCCCAGCTGAGGCAGAGGCGGGCCCTTCGGGCACAGCGGCTCCTCCCCCCACGCGTCGGACTTTACCAGGGGCTCGTGCCAGGATACCTGATCTGCTCGGTCCGACTCTCAGTAGTCATCCCTCAGCCTACCTGGCGGCTAACGAGGTATATCCGTCATTTAACTTCATTCAAATCCGTATGGTTACCATGCTTGACTTTCGATGGTTGTCACAGGTTCCTAAGTTTACCCAGCCTCGGGGCAACTGGTTTAGCATCTACACTCTCTATCATGCGCTGCATTCCGACTATAGGGGGATGGTAGATTCCTGGGGCTTCAGACATTTCTTCACCATTGCCCCTCGCCGGTGTCCGTGGGGCTATATGAGGGCTTTAGCTGAGCGCTGGTTCCACCATACACAGTCGCTTCATCTTCTCGACTGTGAGCTGATGTTGACCCCTCTCGACTGGCGTTATATCACCGGGGTGGAGTTTTCTGGATCCCGGGTCCCTCTGGAGACTGACATCACCACCGCAGCTGTTCGATCCCTGTTGGGCTACTCTCCCCATGATAAGGTCTTTAAGGCCCGCAGCATCCGATCGGGAGCCTTGGCTGTAGATGCCATTGGAGGGGTCCTCTCCGAGCCATTCCCTGAGGACCGGTCTACTCGTGATTTTCTGCTCCGCCGTCTGTTTCTGACCATTATGAGGGGCTGTTTTCTGGGGAACAACTCCTCGACTATCCATTTCAGCATCGTCGGAGCCACCAGGGATGTTGACCGGATCGGGGATTACGACTGGGGCTCTTTCACCTTTGCTTACTTCCTCCAGGGTCTTCGTCTCCGCTCAGAGGGACAGACCGATGCTTGGCTCGACTTCTACCCCTTCCTGCTAGTAAGTCCCTTTTATCATACAGTTCTCGTTTCGTCCCATTTCTTTGTTCCTTCTTGCTACTTACGGCTTTTCTGTTTTGTTTGACAGTTCTGGGCCTACGAGAGATTACCCTGCTTGCGGCCCGTTACTATCCTCGGCCCGGAGACTTATCCCAGGGGTCGTAGATGGCATCATAGTACTCTCGAGGAGACCCCAGTGTCTGATAGTTTCGCTCACTGTCGGCTACAGTTAGAGCTGATCTCGTCTGCGGATGTGACCTGGGTTCCTTACACGGCGGATCATTTGGCGGCTGGCCTTGCGGGTGGTTATGCTGCGGACCTGGAGCATGCCTTATCCACTCGCCGTATTCCGTTTCTGACCTACGGTGGATGGGAGCTATATCTGGGGGAGCGCGCCATCAGATGTGTGACCGGGGAGGCTCGTATCCCTTTGGCCCCTCCCTCAGAGAGAGCTTGGTTTGCGGATGCCCACCTTCCAGAGGCCCTGATGGCCGGGGAGGACGGCTATATGCTTTCTGTTGGTCCGCATACGAGCGAGAGCTTCAGTGCCTGGTGGAGACCCCGCACTATCGGTCCTCAGACCCGGGCTACTTTCTTCCTCGGAGACCTGGTTCACGGGTCGGTGATGATGGCAGATTGGATGGAGTGCGTCCGTGTCCCCACCCATTCGGACCAGATTGCTTCACTCACTCGGAGGGTGGATCAGTTATCTCTCTTCGTTCGAAGCTTGGGCCGAGATCCAGAGGAGGCTTATGCTGCAGACCCGCAGGGATCTGATTTTGGCGCGGGTCCCGGTACATCGGATGCCTCAGTTCCGCCTTATTCCTGCCCAGACCTTAATTTTGAGGGTGAGGTTGCCCTTCCCCAGGACTTGCCTGCAGATCAGTTTGACGATGACACCTTCATTGATGGCATAGATTTCACTGATTAGACTTGATAGGCTAGGATCTCTGTATTTAAACCTGCTCGTTTTACTATCATTTCTCATTTCATGTATTATGTACAGACTTATTTTATTTTATGCACAATCGTTTACTTTTGATGATTCATTCATTCCATTATAGCTTGTATGATGTATGATTTGTTATATATAAGGAAAAATTGACCCCTGTATAGTCTTTTGATACCGCTTTTACAGATGTCATCCCTGGACGTGGTTCGCGTGGACCCTCGCGCCCCCTCAGGGATTATTGGCAGGCTCTTCTTGTGGCTGGATAGTTTGCTACCCTCCGACCGAATCATCGCAGAGGGTCTTTTGGGACACTCCTTGGCTCTACTGTCATTTCAGGTGCCGCCGGGCTTTGTTGATGGCATTCTCAGTTGTTGGATCCCGGACCGACAGGTTTTCAGGTTTAGGCTGGAGTATCTGACTCCCACTCTTGAGGAGTATGCTCACTTTACCGGTTTATCAGTGGATGGTCCCTGTGCATGGGTTACCTCGGGCCATATGCGCCGCCAGTTTCTGACTTTCACAGGCTTGCGGAGGACAGCTCTGCTATCCGTGACCTCCTCGAGCCACCTTGTTCCTCTATCCTTCCTGGTTGACAGATTTGGCTCGGTGGATAGCTTCTCTCGGTTTTTCAGTGATTTTTCAGTATCTGAAGAGCGCTGGGGCGCTTTGAGAGTGGATGTTTTGATGGCTTGTGTCGTATCAGTTCTGTACATGCCCGCAGGGGACGACCTCATGGATATGCGGGTTATCGTAGCGGTGCAGGCTCTCCAGGAGGATCATACCATTCTTCCCATGATATTAGCAGAGACTTACCTGTCGGCCTCATATTGTCATTCCTTCTTTGGTCGCGTATTTAGGGGAAGCTCTACTTTGTTATACGTATGGTTCATGAGCCACCTCAGACCCATCGGGCAGTTTCGTCGACACGGGTTCTGTTTCAACCACAGCCTGGCCATGCAGTTCTCTTTCCGTCCCCGGCGATGCACGGATACAGTCTCATGGAGGGAGCTCTTATCGGCCCTTGAGGAGCCTTTCCATCTTCTGATCTATTCGGGTTATTGCTCCTTCCAAAGTTTTCTGACTCATGTGCCACCTTTTGATTTTCTCCCTCTCCTTGGCTTGAGGGGGGTGACGACTTATCATCCCTTAGCTGTCATGGGGCAGTTTGACCAGATGCAAGATCTCCATCTCTTTGCGGGAGCTGCTGACTACCGATTTCTCATATCGCCTCAGACGGAGAGGGAGCTGCTGAGGGTATACGATCTTTGGTCACACAGGGTCTCGGCCGAGTTTGGGGACAGTCACCCTGGTCAGACACCCGATTATCTGTTATGGTTGCACGGGGATTCAGAGATTGCCGACTTTGACCCGATCGGGGTATTGGATGGTTCCCGAGGACTTTTTCCATGTGAGACTAGTTCAGGTGCGATCATTTCTCCGGAGGTTTCAGGATTATCGCCCAGATCTGGTATTGAGGAGGTTTCCACTTCGGTACATGCCCATTCCTTTGACTTGACTGATCGGATCCAGAGATTGATGATTGAGGGTACCCGGCTCCGGTTCGTTTTGAGTACTACTGAGACTGAGAGGGATACCGCCTATGCGGAGCGGGATGCTGCTGTACTAGCCCGGGATGCCGCCCTTTCCGCCAGAGATAACATCGTAGAGCAGGCCCGAGTCATTATGGAGGGCCATTCCACGACTGTTACCAGTGCTGCTGCTCTTTTGACTCGGATTGACATGATGGGACAGCAGATTGTGGATGAGCCGGAGGTTTATGATGCCTCGACTATTCTGTCTATCCTGCTCCAGCTGGTCTCTGACCTGTAGATGATTTTATTTCCTGCACGGACTATGTCAGTTTCATCACTTTTATTTAAAAGACAGACTTGTAATCAAAATGTTTTGTATATATAGAGAAATATTTGTGGTTTTAGTCATTTCCCTTTTTGATGCATCGTCGCCCTTCATTGGATCCTCATTTTATCCAGCTGATTATGATTTCGATATATTGCCTTATTTCTTTCCTCAAGTCTTGATTGGAACTCCACAGATATTGCCGCGTGCCCCCTTTTGATTTCATCGAAGTGAGTCTTGGACTTTGGGCTAATTATGTGGTTAGGTTTGGGTAAGTTTTGGAGTGTATAGGATTTCGGGATTTTCTGGAAGTGGTTTCGGTTATAGGGACAATGTTTATTATTTTGGTATAGAACGGACCGGACCATGACGGCTGAATGTATTTATCCAAAGTAAGGTTTCGGGTTTTCTGGAAATGGGTTTGGTATAGGGACGAGACTTATTATTTTGTATAGAACGGACCGGGCCATGACGGCTGAATGTATTTGTCCAAAGTAAGGTTTCGGGTTTTCTGGAAATGGGTTTGGTATAGGGACGAGACTTATTATTTTGTATAGAACGGACCGTGCCAGGATGGCTGCCTACGTACTCCCACAAGGTCGGGAGATCAGGTCCTACGTAGTTCGAAATACAAGGGAGATAGAAGAAATTTTTTTTTTTTTTTTTTTTAAGCGTAGAACCGTTTCACAGAGTCAGCATTCAGGGGCTGCGGAAATACCTCGCCATCCATTTCTTGTAGGACAAGGGCCCCTCCAGATAGGACTTTCTTGATCACAAAGGGTCCTTCCCAACTTGGAGCGAATTTCCCTTTGGCCTCGTCTTGACAGGGCATGACCCTCTTTAACACTAAATCATTTTCCTTGAACTTTCGGGACCGTATCTTTTTGTTGTACGATCAAGAGATGCGTTGCTGATACAACTGACCGTGTAATATAGCCGCCACCCTTTTTTCATCTATTAAGGCTAACTGGTCGTATCGACTTTGTATCCAATCCTCCTCGTCAATCCGAGCATCGAGCAAAATTCGGAGGGATTCCATCTCCATCTCTACTGGCAAAACGGCCTCCATCCCATATACCAAGGCGTAAGGGGTCGCCCCTGTAGACGTACGAACTGATGTCCGATATGCAAACAGTGTGAGGGGTAGCAAGTCTGGCCATCCCCGATGATTGGCAGACATTCTCGCCATAATTTTCTTTATATTCTTATTCGCGGCCTCCACGGCCCCATTCATTTTGGGCCTGTAAATGACAGAATTGAGATGCTTGATCTTGAATTGGGCGCACAACTCTTTCATAAGGGCATTGTTCAGATTCCTGGCATTGTCTGACACCAAGATTTTAGGCTGTCCGTACCGGCAAATGACATTGTTCCTGATGAAACTGACTATAACCTCCTGCGTTACTTTGGGGAACGAAGCTGCTTCTACCCATTTAGTGAAATAGTCAATCATGACGAAAATGAACCGGTGGCCGTTGCTCGCTTTGGGCTCCATGGGCCCGATAACATCCATACCCCACATGGAGAACGGCCAAGGGGAAGTCATACAATGCAGTTCATTAGGAGGTGCATGCATCACATTACCGTGTGCTTGGCATTGGAAACATCGCTTGACATGATCGTCACAGTCAGCCTTAAGTGATAGCCAATAGTGCCCTGTTCTCAGAATTTTCTTGGCCAGCATTGGTCCACTCATGTGCGGCCCACATACTCCACCGTGCACTTCGCCCATGATTTTCTGTGCTTGAGTTTCGTCCACACATCGCAATAATCCCAAGCCTACATCCCTCTTATACAGGGAGTCTCCGCTTAAATAGAATTTCATCGCCATCTTCTGGATTCTCTGCCTTTCCGTTCGGTTTGCCTGGTCGGGGAGTGATCTATCCCTCAAGTATTTCTGAATGTCATGATACCAAGGCTGATTTGGTTGAGCCACATCTTCTGACAACTCCGATATGTATTCTTCGTAAGCGGGGGCACTTTGTACTGTTATTTCAATCTGTGGGGTGGCTTTGCTTTTGAGCACATGGATTAACGAAGCCAGGGTGGCCAATGCATCGGCAAAGTCATTCCGCCCCCGGGGAATGTGTCGGAAAGCTACGTCTTCAAATTCTTGCATCAATCGGACTACATACCGGTGGTACGGGAGTAACCGAAGTTCCTTAGTGCCATATTCCCCAGTCGCCTGTCTGATTACCAATTCTGAATCTCCGAACACGGCTAATCTTTTCACTCCCATATTGCGGGCGAATCTCAGTCCCAATATGCATCCTTCGTATTCGGCCGTATTGTTTGAGTTACTGAACTTTAATTTGGTGAGAACAGGGTATTGCTCGCCCGTAACGGATACCAGGACCGCTCCAGCTCCAGCCCCTTCAGCATTCATGGCACCGTCGAAATACATTTTCCAAAACTGCCCTTCGTCATCACACCTCGCCTGTTGGACCCACAGTATGTCTTCACCCGGTAGGAAAGTCTCTAAAGGCTCCATCCCCCCTGTCGGCATCTCTGATAATTGATCTGCAATTCCCTGCCCTTTCATGGCCTTCTGGGTAACATATAGGATGTCGAATTGCTGGAGGATTAACTGCCACCTTGACAATCGACAATTCAGCATTGGTCTCTCAAATATATACTTCAAGGGGTCGATTCGCGAGATCAAATAGGTAGTGTGTCCATGGAGGTAATGCTGTAATCTCATAGCAGCCCAGGCCAAGGCGCAACATGTTTTCTCGATCGGCGTGTAATTCTGTTCACAGCTGCTGAATCTCTTGCTGAGGTAGTAAATGGCATGCTCCTTACCGGATTCACTCTTCTGCCCCAGCATACAACCCATCGCCATATCATTCACGGATATATACAGGAAAAGGGGAACCCCGTCCTTTGGCGGTACCAGCACTGGCGCTCCTGTTAGTTGCTTCTTAATAGTCTGAAAGGCCTTTTGGCATTGACTGTTCCACTTCCGGGAGGCGTCTTTCCTTAACAGTTTGAAGATTGGTTCGCAGGTGGTGGTCAGATGGGATATGAACCGACTGATGAAGTTTATCCTCCCCAAAAATCCCCTTATCTCTTTCTCTGTACGGGGAGCTGGCATATCCACAATAGCCCTGATCTTAGCCGGATCCAGTTCGATACCTCGATTGCTCACCAAGAATCCAAGGAGTTTACCTGACTGAACCCCGAAGGCACATTTGGCTGGATTGAGCTTCAAATTATACTTCCTGAGCCGCTTGAATAGCTTCTTAAGGTGAGTCACATGGTCAGATTCCGCCCTCGATTTCACAATGATGTCATCCACGTAAACCTCTATCTCCTTGTGCATCATGTCATGGAATAGGGCCATCATGGCCCTCTGATAAGTGGCTCCCGCATTTGTGAGGCCGAAGGCAAGTCGTCTATAACAAAATGTGCCCCAGGGGGTGATGAAGGCAGTCTTTTCTCGATCCTCTTCCGCCACCATTATCTGGTGATACCCAGCGAAACAATCGACAAATGAATACATTTCATACTGAGCTGTGTTATCCACCAAGATGTGTATGAAAGGCACTGGGAAGTTATCCTTAAGACTGGCCTTGTTCAGATCTCTATAATCCACGCACACTCTCACCTTTCCTCCAGGCTTTGCCACGGGGACTATATTGGAAAGCCATTCTGGGTAAGTCGACACCATGATGATCCCAGCCTTGAACTGCTTGACTATCTCTTCCTTCACTTTTAAGCTCCATTCCGGTTTCAATTTTCTCAGCTTCTGCTTAACTGGCCTGAAACCCTCCTTGATAGGCAATCGATGTACCACAATATCCGTGGACAAACCGACCATGTCCTCGTGTGACCAAGCAAACACATCCTCATATCGGCTCAAAAGTTCAGCTACCTCTGTTTTCTGGTCTGGAGTAAAGTCTGCCCCAATTTTTAGCTCTTTGGGGTTTTCAGGGGTTCCTATGTTGATGGTGATGGTTTGGTCTAGGTTGGGTTTGGGTTTATCCTCGACCCACTCTTTGATCTCGTCGGGAGCGTCGTCATCATCTGCTTCATCCTGCTCAATTCCCATCAAATCGAAATCCAGTTCTATATCAAAATCATAATCGTCTTTCAAATTTGGAAAATCGTTTGTTAGGCTAGAATGACTCAAATCGGTACACCTGACATGAAACAAAAATATTTGTCATATATATAAACATTAGGTACATGACTTCCTTTTCAATAATCATGACAAAAGTATGAAATAGACGTGCAGATACATAAAAACAAAAACACCGTCTTAAAAACCCCTTGATCCCCCTACTGGACAAGATTCCCGGACACTCCTGCATTTACCCTTTTCTGGATACTACTGGCTGCACGGTCCAATTCCTGGGGATCACTTCGGTTTTAGAGCTAGTGATGGAGGGGGTCTCTGCATCTGGCACCTCCTCAATGATTGCGGCAACTTGGTTTCGGCTCTCATTTTCACTTTCCTCGGGCACTTCTAACCCGGCCCAATTTATAAATGGCATGATCTGCTTGCCCTCAGTCATCTTCTCTTTTCCCTTTTCATTGGGGCCTGACTGTCCTGGGAGATGGCACTTTTTCTCGAACTGTTCCATAATTTCCTGTAAGAAATCCGACTGCTGGGCCACTCCTTTGACTGGGGGAACCTCCACTTTACCCTCTGCTTCAGATGCAGGCTTGATTACCCTCGGGGAGTGTTCACTATTGGCTCTCGGTATCGGGACTCCGGTTATCCGCATGGGAATTTTCTTATATGAGTTCTTCGGCCTTATACCTCCTTGATATCCTAACCCCGCCTTGCCTGACTGCACTGGTACCTGGATGGGCTCTGTGATTCCTTGGCTATGCTTGCCCAGCCCTTGCCCCGGCTGGAAGTTCATTGCCATCATTTCCCGGGCAACGAAGGTGAGCTCGGGGGACACTTTAAGCTTTAACTTCGGAGCTCCCAATTGTTTGTACTGAGGGGTGCTGATTTCAAACGCCTGATAGCTGATGGGTTCGGCCGACTCATCCACATGGATCACTGGCATGCCTTTTACGGATGGAACAGGGTATTCGGATTCTGCTGCGATCGTTACCAGGTGCCCCTCAATGATGAATTTTATTTGTTGATGCAGGGTGGAGGGCACTGCCCCGGCCATATGAATCCAGGGTCTCCCCAGTAGCATGTTATAACTGGCCGTGATATCTAGCACTTGGAAGGAAATATCAAAAGTGTAAGGCCCGATCTCCACCGGCAGCTCAATCTCTCCCACCGTGTCCTTTTTAGATCCGTCGAATGCCCTCACCACCACCTGGCTGGCCCGCAGGCGCTTAGGGCTGATTTTCATTTTCTCCAGAGTATTATACGGGCAAATATTCAGGGCTGACCCACCATCAATCAAGACCCCATTCATCACATATCCGGAGGAGATGACCGCAATGTGTAACGGCCTCCGGTGCCCCCTTCCTTCTTCAGGGATGTCGTCGTCGGTAAATGATATTACATTGCTGTCTAACAGGTGGTCCACCAAGTGGCTGAATCTTTCCGTACTAATTGATTTGGGGACATGCGCCTCTTCTAGGACTTTGCTCAATGCCTGATGATGATCATTTGATGCCAACGCAAGATCCAAGATTGATGTCAGGGGCGGCTGTACCTCCAGTGTTTTACCCACACCTGTCTTGCCGTAATTCATTTTCTCCCAAAATTCCAACGCCTTTTCCTCTGATATTTTCCCGTTCTCCTTTCTCGTGTCCTCAAGGACCCGCCTTGGTAGATACAATGGATTTCCCTTTGAGCTCACTGATGCGCAACTGGCCTCTTCCTCGATTTTCCCCCCATAATTCCACGGAATAGCCTTCAGATTAGTAATCGGCAATTGTGACCTGGCGGCTATGACAAGGGGTCTTGGGGCAGATAACCGGATAGGCTCTGTTTTGGTATCTCGCATCACGCCAACTAACTTGACAGGCTTGTTTTGCGCTCCCTCCTGGACATGGGTCATGGCAATTTCTCCTTCTATCCTCCTTATGTATATTGATTTCAAGGGACCTTCTGCCCCACTGCTTTCCACTACGTTCACGCCTCCCCCATTGTGTTCGGGAAGAGGGTTGGCCTTTACGTTTGGGGGTTCCGGTTGCTCTACCACTATCTCTCCGCTGTCGATCATGTTCTGGATTTTATGCTTTAATGACCAGCATTCTTGGGTGTCGTGCCCTGGGGAAGCCGAGTGGTAGGCGCATCTCTTGCTAGGGTCATATCTCTTGCTTTTCGGGTCTGATGGAGGCAATAGCTCGGTAATCTTTTTCTGGCCCACCAACAGGGCCAGTATATGTTCCAATGAATCCCCCAATGGGGTGAACTCCCTTTCTGGTGGCTTTTCGAATTTTCTGCGCCCCTCATATCTTTGATTGTTGACATTTGACGGACGCGGGGCCTCACTTCTTGGCATGCGGACCGGAGGGCTGGTCATTGTTTTCCCAGATAGTCCTTGCAGTATCAGGGACACATCCTCTTCCTTTTTTCTCTGGGGTCTTCGGGAAGAACTGCCATAGTTTCCACTCTGGATTTGCTCCGCGACAGCCTCGAGAGTAGTAAAGTCTCGAATTTTTCCTGATTTTAAACCCATCTCAGCCATCTCCCCATGCTTGATCATTTCCGCAAAAGGCTTCCCTATCCCCGCTATCACCCTTTCATAGTAAGGGGCCTCTTGTATATCGATGAAGGTCATAACCATTTCTGCCTCACTCATGGGTGGGTTTACTTGGGCTGCCATCCTCCTCCACCGCTGAGCATAGTCTCTGAAGGATTCACTGGTCTGTTTTCTGATTTTTGTCATCTGGTATCGATCCGGGGCCATCTGGGACTGAAAGCTGTATTGGGTTAGGAAAGTATGGGCCAGCTCCTCCCAATTGTGAATCTTAGCATTGTCCAATCTCGCATACCACGTTCTAGCCTCCCCTGTCAGGCTTTTCTGGAACAGTTGCATTCTCAGTGACTCGTCCTCAGCATATCCCCCCAGCTCTCCGATGTATACTTTCAAATGGGTGTAAGGATCCCCTGACCCGTTATACTTTTCAAATTCGGGGAGTTTGAACTTTTCTGGATATCTGGTTCTCGGAAAGATGCACAGATCGGAGTAGTTAACACTGCCATATGACCCGATTCCCTTCATAGTTTTGATGGCTTCCTCCATCTGCTTTATTTTCTTGCTGACAGTGCTGGCAACCTCATCCTCTGGAATGATAATGATTTATTTTGCCGGTTCAACCTTTGGAGTTTCTGGGGTCAGTATGTTCTCTTGAGATGATGGCCCCGGCTGGTCCTCGGTTTGCGACTTCGATTTTAACTTGAAGTGCTCTTTTAGCATTGTGGTCAATTCCGTCATCTGATTTCTCACAGCATCGAATTCTTCCCGGGATACAGGAGCTGGGTTAGGACTAGGGTTCTCAGCCATCTCGACTGTTGATTCTCTGGCTTTCTTGGACCGGAGACGAGTTTAGGGCGCAATCCTGCGAATAAACAAACCCAGTTTAGTTCCGGGAAATGACACTGGTGGATGCATGCTAAAGCAAATATTTTTGTGTTTTTGAGTTTTGTAATATTTTCCTGCAAAACAAGGTTAGTATCCCTTTGTTTTAACCAAGGTATGACAGTGTGCAATTATGATGCTCTCCAAGTTGTCCCTGTAAAACAGAGGTTAGTATTTTATTTTGACAAAAGTGGGAGGTACAACATGTTTGACTAAAGTACGACATTATGTGCGTGAAATGTAAAAGGGTATGAAGAGACTTCCCACGCGTTGGGTTTATCTGAGGCTGACCTACCCTAAGTTACTCTCGCGGGCTTTTTGGCATGAAGGTTCCCAGATCTTCGCAACATACTCGAAGGGAATAAATCCGATCTTTCAATTGGATTGGATCTGAGTGGATGCTTTTCCTGAGCCTCGCCGGGGAGCACCCCTTTGAGTCCAGTAATCCACATCCGACGGGTTTGCCTCAGGAGGAGGAACTACTCAACATACATTCATCATACATTCATCGTACCTCACCGTATGCATATGATGCTAATAAAGTAAAGACTTGAAAAGAAAACGCAATCACACTATTCACATACACGCGAAAAAAGGTAAATCAACGCAAATACCGCAAACACACATTTTTTAAATTTTTAAAGGATAGGAAAACATCAGGATTTTAAATGCGGCTTAAGCCCTCTAATGTCCCCAGCAGAGTCGCCAGCTGTCGACGCCGGGATTTTCGTCGTCTCGTTTTTTATTATTAAAATGTCCCTTTCCAATTTTAGCCTTTTGATTTAAATGTGATTTTGAAAAGGGTCGGCTTAATGTCGACGGGTTTTGAAAGATCGATTTTTATGAGCCAATTGACTAGAGTCGCCAGTTGGTATATTTGAAATGGATGTACCAACTCATCCGAGATTTAGTTTTCGTAATCGCTGGCTCATATGTGACTCCGATTAATTGGTCCGCAAACCGAGATTCATAGAGTTCGGGGGCTTGCTTAAGCGAGGGGAAGGTGTTAGGCACCCCCCCGACTTCCGTAAAACACGGTTACCGCTATCTTGATGTTTTTCTATCCTTTTAAATCCTAAAATGTGTGAGTTGCGTGTGTGTGCGTGTGTGCCTAGGTGAATGCTTGTGGTGAATTTTGTTTGGATTTTTGTATGGCAAATGTGCTTTAACTGGAAAGCGTTTTAACGTCCTTTTGACCCAAATGACGAGGCTTCGTTTTAAAATAAAGATTGATTTTAATTTCGAACCGATGAGGGTTTTTATTTAGATGTCATTTTTAGAAGATAGTTTTTTAAACTTTGTCAAATAGGTATCGAGACTATACATTGCCCTCTAATTAACAAATTAAATAACATGAAGGCAACTTTTAGAACTCTTTTCACCCTATGTACAAAGTTTAATTAAAACGTTCATTTATTTTACAAAATCATTTTTTGTGACATTTTTTAAAACCAACTAAAGCCTTTTCATCAAATAAAGATCTAAGTTCGCCAAAACTCTTTACTTTTTAAACCTCGTGAATCTAATATCCTAATTTGATCACTTTTACAAAATCTTCATTATTTGCCTTATTTTGAAAATCATTGTTGTGTTGTAAATTAAAACAAGCATCCCAAAACGTGTCGGGGCTATCCACGGGCATGTAAGCCATCCAGACAACCCCAAACACCCACAATCACATATTTTATTATTATTACGGGGCCTTAACCCGAACACGACTTGGTATCGCTTTAAGGCCGGATATTACAACATACACATCCATGGACCCTATACCATGATTACATACACCAAAATGTCCATCATCGGGATTTGACCGCGAGGATCTCCTCCCTAGGCTCACATTTACCCAAATCATGGCACAACCAACCCTAAACCAAATCTAACGAGATTTAACAATGCTATCACATTACATAACCCAAATATCACAACTTAAACACTTAAAACTATCCATTACCACAACGAACGAGATATCACCGTACGGATGTCATCGGGGCGTTAGGAGGAGTTACTTTCCGATGGAAACCTCGCTAACAACCCCTAATCCACGGATCCTTTATCAACATAACAACATATTACATCACATAACCCAAAATGATAGGACTAAATTATACGATATTTCTATGCCCTAATACTTAGTTTTTATATTTATTGTGTGCTTAAATATTTAATTATTTAGCTTATTTTGGTTTTAATAGGTTTTATAGGATTTTAGTTAATTTATGTTAATTTAGGTAATTTTATAGTATTTTTATATTTCTTTTTATTTATGTGTTTTTATTTATTTTAGGTGTTTTATTTATGATTATGTGTTTTTAGGATTTTTAGTATTTTTATATTATTTTTATTTATTTTTTATATTTTATTTTGTAGGAAAAATAAAGCTTGGGGGCAAATCTGGAAAATCCGCAAAAGTTAAATGGCATTTCGGTAAATAACCAGGCGGATGGCAAAAGTGTAAATAAGGAGAAAAGACGCGGAGGGGCAAAACCGTAAATACCGGAAAGTAGAGGCCGCGCATTGCGCGCATGAATTTGTTTCAGCAACGAAAAAAACGACGCCGTTCGGTAGGGGTTTGTAACGACCGCGCCATGCGCGCGGCACAGTGAAACAAGCACGAAGAGAAACGACGCCGTTTTGGCGAATGGGCAGAAAGCCTCCGCGCAATGCGCGGAGGAGGGCGGTGACGTCAGCGAGCGGTTTCCGCGTTGACTTGGTCAACGGCGCGTGTAAGGCCTGTTTGGCTGGCGCGGAATTTGTCCAAAACGGAATTATTTCCGATTTTTGCTACTTTTTGATTCCAAATTGGATTTTTATTCCAACTAGGGTTAGGATAATAATTATTTTTTCTTTTCTTTTATTTTTATTTATAAATCCTATTAGGGTTTGGACAAGTTAGAGGCCTATAAATAGAGGGCCAATCTCTCATTATTCATTGTAAGCTTTTGGGAGTTCTTTCTCCTAATTTCTTGGAGAGAGTTTTTCAACTAGTAGGTATTATTTTTATTATGTTTGGTTAATTTTTATTTTTCAGTTCCAAAGGGATGTTGAACCTTATTTTTAATTAATGTTTTAATTGAGTTTTATTATTTATTCCTTCATGCATGAGATTTATTCTTGATAATCTGTTTTAATTATTTTATGATATTTGCTTGATTAATTTGATAATGGCCTGTTAGATTAATCAATAATTTATCATATGCTAGATTAAGATTTGATATTAAGCAAACGATATTTTATCTGATCATAAGTAGCAATTAATAATATTTGATTGTGGTCAAACTTTTGAATATTATTATGATTATCAAGATGGCAAGTTAAATGGTCCGCGATGTTGAGATTGTTGCTTGGAATAATCTAATTCTCTAATTTTTAATGCAACTGTTATATTAAATCTAGACTGATAGTTCTAAGTTGTATGGTAGTTAGGGTCTTTTGTGAGCGATTGCTGCATTAGATTTATAATTTAAGGAGGATTTCGGGTAGCTTGGCGATTGTCGGTTATCTAGGATTATTAATTTCAATTGAAGGAAAAGATAATAATAACTTGCTTAATTTGTTGATTAAAAGAAGGGGATACTGAACTAAAGAACTGAAGTTTGTTTTTAATTGATTTTTCTCATCTTTATTATTTATTATTTAGTTTTATTTTAATTAGTTAATTAATAATTCAAAACCCCCCATTTAATTAGATATTCTTGAAAACATTAGATTTATTAAAACAATTCACTCTCTGTGGGTTCGACTCTTACTTTCACTACTACATTAATATTTTTCAAAGTAAGATTTTATTTTTGGTTGCTTGCGACAGCTTCCCAAATTTTGGCGCCGTTGCCGGGGAGTGTTTTGCTTTAATTTATTCTTTGTTTTCTTTGTAGTTTATTTTTCTAGTTTATTTTTTTTATTTTTATTTTTGTTTTTCATAGTTTAATTAAGTGTGCAGGTGAAGGAGAAAATCATGGCTTGGAACCAACACGATGATTATCTTAATGCGGTAAAAATTTCTTCTCTTCAACAACAAGTTGATGAACTAACTTCTGTTATTTATGCCTGGGCTGCAGGTAGAGGACAACCAATGAAGGCTTGTAGGAATTGTTCCATAGTAGGACATCCAACGGAGTTGTGTCCAATGTTTCGAGAGGAGTCCTATGGACAAGTAAATGATGCAGATGGTTTCCTTGGACCACAAGGGAACTATGATCCCTATTCAAACACGTACTACTCAGAATGGTGAGATCATCCAAATTTCAGCTATGGGAATCCACAAGTGCACCAACCTGCAAGTCAACATATGCTAGATTACCAACAGTTCAATCAGACATATCCCAACGATCAAGAACATGACCAATCTTCTAACTCTAATTTGTCTTTAGAAAATATGTCTAAACATTTTATGACTGCTGCTTTGCAATTTCAACAGGAAACAAATGAGAATATTCAGCGTATAAGTATTCAAGTGGAACAACTGAAAATTGCAGTCAGTCAATTGGAGGTGCAAAGTGTTGACGAATTACCGTCTCACACAATTGTGGATTTCGAGGAGGATGACAATGAAATTGTGTTGAGCAGTGGTAAAGATGAGGAAACTCCAGAAACGACAGACAATGAAAAGATAAATCTGGAAGAGACCATTACTCACAGCTTGGGATTGACAAAAGAAGGAGAAATTGAGCCGAAACAAGATTTTAAGAGGGCTACAGATTCATTAAATTCTTTGTCGTTGGTGTTAAATAAATTTGAAGAACTTTTTATTCCATTACCTGTTACTCAAAATAAATTTTTACCTTTTATTTTGCAGGATTTCATTCCGGAACAATCATATCATGCAAAGACCAGATGTAATCTACCTATGAGGAATGTTGTGATGGATGGAGTACGCAACATACATGAAATTGGAGTGACGTAGTGGTTTGGCCTGTTGTCGAGCCAATGACAATAAACAAAGGCGCTGCTTGGGAGGCAACCCAAGAAATCAGATTTGCATTTCTTTCCCTTTTTCTTTTTATATTTATTTGTGCCTGTTTCTTTGCATTATAGTTTACATTGGGGACAATGTAAATTTTAAGTGTGGGGGAAGGTATTTAGGATATTTGTTTTATTTTTAGGAAATTTTAAAATTTTTGTTTTATTTTTTTTAAAAATAAAAAATAAAAAAATATTTTATTCTTAGGGAATTTTAAAAATTTTAAATTTTTGAATTTTGTGGGTAAATTCACTGCAAACCCTCACGAGAAAAAACTCGTCCACTTGGGGTAACCTTGGGGTTTAAAGGCTTGTTGCACATGCTAAGTGTAACCGTGTTTCCGACGAAAATGGGGTAGTTATTTTATTTTATTTTTAGGACGAGTCACTTGAGCAATGAGTTAATTGAATTTTAATTTTTAGCCAATGATAAAATTTTAATTTTTATTTAATAACTCTTGGAAAAAGGATAAATTTTTGCTTAGTTTGAATTTTGACTTTTTATTAATTATTACTTTGTTTGAGATCTTTAAAATTTTTATGCACTTATATCCATTTGTTTGAGCTAGTTTTAATTTAGAGAAAGTTTAAATGGTTAAATGCTTATTAAAGATATTTTTGAACTCTATATCTTATTTGATCATTATTTGAAGTGAAATATAAGACAAAATATAATTTGGAGGATATGATTTAGGTAATTTTTCTAGGATTATTTTTGAAAAAAAATCATGTGGTGGGTTGAGATGGAGCGTAAAACGCACTCACTCATAAACACATGAAAAAGCGAGATGGAGCGTAAAACGCACTCGTTGGTGAGATGGAGCATAAAATGTACTCACCGTGAAAAAAATGAAGAAAGAAAGAAAATGGGATGGAGCATAAAATGCACCCATTAAAAGAAAAAAAATTGAAAAAATATTTGAAAGAAAAAATTGATAATCCTAGTATATTTCATTGATTAAAAACCTTTTGATCTTCTGATTTATATTTGTCTGTATTAGCTAAAAGTGATGAGAAAAATAAGTATTTTGAGTTTTGTCGTATGTCTTTTATAAGGTAATTAATAACCTAAACTTATCCGAGTTTGATTAGTTTGATACATTTGGATTCACACACACAAAAAAGATCTTGAATAAAGTAGAATTGGTAAATATGTTAAAGTTCTAGATTTTGCATGATTTTGAAACTTTCTTTGAGTTATCATTTAAAAATCCTTGAGGCTGATGTTGAAATTTATATTGATCTGTTGCTCAAGTAAGTTGTTTAGTAGTTAGATTTATTTTATTTTTGTTTATTTTTATTTTTGCCCGAGGACGAGCAAAAGCTAAGTGTGGGGGTATTTGATAGGACTAAATTATACGATATTTCTATGCCCTAATACTTAGTTTTTATATTTATTGTGTGCTTAAATGTTTAATTATTTAGCTTATTTTGGTTTTAATAGGTTTTATAGGATTTTAGTTAATTTATGTTAATTTAGGTAATTTTATAGTATTTTTATATTTCTTTTTATTTATGTGTTTTTATTTATTTTAGGTGTTTTATTTATGATTATGTGTTTTTAGGATTTTTAGTATTTTTATATTATTTTTATTTATTTTTTATATTTTATTTTGTAGGAAAAATAAAGCTTGGGGGCAAATCTGGAAAATCCGCAAAAGTTAAATGGCATTTCGGTAAATAACCAGGCGGATGGCAAAAGTGTAAATAAGGAGAAAAGACGCGGAGGGGCAAAACCGTAAATACCGGAAAGTAGAGGCCGCGCATTGCGCGCATGAATTTGTTTCAGCAACGAAAAAAACGACGCCGTTCGGTAGGGGTTTGTAACGACCGCGCCATGCGCGCGGCACAGTGAAACAAGCACGAAGAGAAACGACGCCGTTTTGGCGAATGGGCAGAAAGCCTCCGCGCAATGCGCGGAGGAGGGCGGTGACGTCAGCGAGCGGTTTCCGCGTTGACTTGGTCAACGGCGCGTGTAAGGCCTGTTTGGCTGGCGCGGAATTTGTCCAAAACGGAATTATTTCCGATTTTTGCTACTTTTTGATTCCAAATTGGATTTTTATTCCAACTAGGGTTAGGATAATAATTATTTTTCCTTTTCTTTTATTTTTATTTATAAATCCTATTAGGGTTTGGACAAGTTAGAGGCCTATAAATAGAGGGCCAATCTCTCATTATTCATTGTAAGCTTTTGGGAGTTCTTTCTCCTAATTTCTTGGAGAGAGTTTTTCAACTAGTAGGTATTATTTTTATTATGTTTGGTTAATTTTTATTTTTCAGTTCCAAAGGGATGTTGAACCTTATTTTTAATTAATGTTTTAATTGAGTTTTATTATTTATTCCTTCATGCATGAGATTTATTCTTGATAATCTGTTTTAATTGTTTTATGATATTTGCTTGATTAATTTGATAATGGCCTGTTAGATTAATCAATAATTTATCATATGCTAGATTAAGATTTGATATTAAGCAAACGATATTTTATCTGATCATAAGTAGCAATTAATAATATTTGATTGTGGTCAAACTTTTGAATATTATTATGATTATCAAGATGGCAAGTTAAATGGTCCGCGATGTTGAGATTGTTGCTTGAAATAATCTAATTCTCTAATTTTTAATGCAACTGTTATATTAAATCTAGACTGATAGTTCTAGGTTGTATGGTAGTTAGGGTCTTTTGTGAGCGATTGCTGCATTAGATTTATAATTTAAGGAGGATTTCGGGTAGCTTGGCGATTGTCGGTTATCTAGGATTATTAATTTCAATTGAAGGAAAAGATAATAATAACTTGATTAATTTGTTGATTAAAAGAAGGGGATACCGAACTAAAGAACTGAAGTTTGTTTTTAATTGATTTTTCTCATCTTTATTATTTATTATTTAGTTTTATTTTAATTAGTTAATTAATAATTCAAAACCCCCCATTTAATTAGATATTCTTGAAAACATTAGATTTATTAAAACAATTCACTCTCTGTGGGTTCGACTCTTACTTTCACTACTACATTAATATTTTTCAAAGTAAGATTTTATTTTTGGTTGCTTGCGACAGCTTCCCACAAAACATAAGCTATATTAACAAAACAAGCGATAGAATACCAAAAAGACAATCTTTTCACCTTGCAAAACACGGATTCAAGCTTTTATATATCACAAAACGAGTTACACCACAAGATCGCTAACTAATGAACACAACAATGGAAAGTGTTGCTTCAATCTAGCCCAAAAATCCGACCACTCTCTCTCTCCCGCGCGATCTCTCTCTCTCCTTCTTTTCTTTTCTTTTTTTTCGTCTCCTGGTTCTCGGGTTGAAGATGGCGATCTATAGTGCCTCAGCAGGCAGCCGCAGATACATCTGCGGCCAGCCGCAGATGCATCTGCGGCTGCCTGCTGTGGCCGTCTCCTCGGCTGCCGTGTGCCGCCCTCGAGCCACGCGAACGTCTTTTTGTCGGCAGCCGCGACTGCATCCGCGGCTGTCCGGCGCATTTTTCTCAAATTTCGTGCCACGCAGTATTAATTTGCCAATTTCTGCTGTATTATTTTGGAAAGCTGTTCTTTGATACCTGAATCAATTCTGGGAATGGTTTCCCGACGTCGAGACCCCACCCTAATGCTGTGATTGCAGTGTCCTTGTCCTTTTTTGGCGATTCGCATCGGGTTCTGTCTGGATGGCCCGTAGGCCTCGCCTCAGATGCCTCAATTCTCGTTTTGCGTTTGACAGCCTTGATCGTAAGCCGTGGTGGGAACTGCATTTTGGCGCCCACCTCTCCTTGTCGTATATTGGGTCACTTGACGATTTTGCCCTCCTGTCAGGGTTAGTAGAGAAATGCAAAATTTGGGTGTCTACAATAATCATTTAATCACGTAATTAATTAATCACATAAAAAAAATTTAAATAATCTCGTAAAACTAATTCGTTAGAAATTAAATTAATAATTTAATTAATAATGACATGAAAATTCTAGGACATTACATTTGCCATGTCCTGTTTATAATTCATTACGCTACCAGAACCTGTTCACATAACCTATTACAAATTCAAACATAATAATATATTTCAACATGATTGTCATACAGTGTATGTAAATAAACAATAATATATTCACATGACTAACAGCTAAAAAGAGTATAATTCACTTAATTAGGAAAAAAAATCTTATAATGCTAAGAAGTGTTTTAAAATACAATTATCGAAAATATAACATACAATATAATCACGCAGGGTATAATACAGTAGCAGAAAGATCTCTAGCTTGACATTTATATAATTCATGACATATCCTATATATAAATATAGTAACATCCTGGGTTAACCGTCTTTATTGTGTTATATTAATATTGTCCCGCACGTAGTAGTCCACATACTTACAAATAAAAATTTCACAATATAAATAATTATCCTACATCAATTACTCCATTACAACCTGGACCTTTGGGGCTTTCTTGGGCCAGTTACCCATTAAATTATCAATGTGCAATGTCAATGGTATCAATTGTGCCTACAATAAATGTTGGGTTAGAGTGATGTACTGTAATATCCCAGCTATTATTAAGGCTTGTAATTATGATCTTAAAAGATTATGATAAAGATTAAAGGTTTAAAACCTAGTTTTGATAATTAGAATACCTAAGAACGATTACTCGGCTATACTTTGACGGTTTAATATGACTCGTAATGTGATTAAAGGTTAAGTTATGACCTAAAATATATGTTATGTGATTAAGGGCTAAAATTATAACCTAACATATGTGTTAATTATGCGTAATGTGTGTTGCACAAGTTTTATGATTAAATACTTGGTTAAAAACCTAAAAATGATTTTTGAAGAATATTTTGGTATATATTGAGTGTTGAGTATTTATACAACGTATAAATATGAAATTACTATTCACAAATACGATATAGAATACGAGTATAATACGGAGAATAATATGAAAATTATACGATAGAAGTACGGAAAGTCAAAGTTAACTTTAGAAACTGACTAATTTAGTTGAAAACTAACTAGAAGGTTAAATAAGAAGTTGGAGTAACTAGGGTTAGTGTAACCAAACTAAGAAACTAACCAAGTAAGCAAATTAAATGGAAATAGGAACTAGAAAGGGAACTGGACATGGAGGGGCAAGAAGAGTCATTTAGCAAGGAAGAGGAAAGGTATTAGGGTCTTGAATGTTTAAAACATGGAAGGTCATGAGGAAGTCTTTTGCCAAGCAAGATGAAGGGCATTATGGTCTTTGAATGTTTAAAGACTTGGAGCAAAAATTGGAGTCAAGCCAAACTTGGAGCCAAAATTAAAGTTAAGCCAAACTTGGAGCCAAAGAGCCAAACTTAAAGCCAAAGCTTGGTTGTTATTTTTATCATACTACCCAGGCTTTGAAAGTCCTATAAATAGAACCATTAACTTCATTGTTTGCTTACAAATTCATAAAGTAAGAGTACTTAATTAAGAGAGGAATCATAAATGTTAGTGAAAGCTATAATCATAAGAGAGGAAGGAGCTTGACACTTAAAAGATTAATCGTTAGAGCAAGCACTTCAAGATGTAATGAAGATCATACTTATGTTTTTTATTTTTGTTCTTAAAGTTCTTAAGCTAGAAGTCATGAATTTATGCATGAGTAGGTTTACGATTTGGTAATTTAGTGTTATGAAGTCATATGAAATGATAATCTTGCAAAACAATGCAAAAGATGTCAAGTTAGAATGAGTGGAGCATGAACTTATGAAACCTAATGAAACCTAGTTTTCATTAGGGTTTGTAAGCAATGTGCAGATGGGTGTATTTAGATTTAGGTTCTTGAACCTAAAGTTAAGTTGTCAAGGAGGAATTATGAAGGTGTAGGCGAAAGAATCCTGCAAATATGTTGTATGGATCAGTGGGAAATTAAGTTGGAAGTAAGTAGTGCAAACATGAAAACCTAGGGCTTTTGGTTTTGCCTTGTGGACGCTGAGGAGCCAAGATTTGCACGTCGGGCGTGGCCTTGCCTAAGGGCCAGTGCCGGGGCGTGGACTTTTGAGCGCAGGGGTGTGGTATGGCTGAGGTAGGGCGTGCAGGCAATGACTAAGCAGCGTCAGGGTGTAAATAATTGGTACGCTAGGGCATAAGCTAAGCAGTAGCCCAGTGCCAAGGCGATAGGATTATGGGCGTCGGGGCGCTAGGCCTATGGCCTGTGCTGTTTTGATTTTTGATTGTCTGGGCCAAGGCATTGTGCAATTTAAGTTGTCAATCATTTGAGTATCATAAAGTTAATGCATCAAACTTAGAAATAATATAAAAGCTAGTTAAAATTAACTAGTAAGAAAGCATGATTGGAGAGTAATTAAAATAAGTTAATGAATTAAAGATAGGGTCTTAAATTAAGACTGAGTAAAAGGATCAAGCTATGACTAATAAATATGACGATCTCATAATTAATTGTAGGTCGTACGATTGAACGCATAAATCAATGTAAATGGTATTAAGTGGTACAGGCAAGTCGTTATAATCCTTTGCACTCTGTGCAAATTATGTGCTTATAAATATTGGAATTTCATTTATTATGTAAAGTTCATTGTTAAATGTGAAATGATTTGTGAAATGAGCTAATGCCATTTTAACTCGGCTTAACTCGATTATTTGAGCTATTCCAATCGGAATAATTATTATTTTGATATTGAATTGTTATAATTCTTTATTTGAAATTATTGTACCAAACTAACTTGTTTTGGGGCGAATCCCACATGTTAGTTATTATTGAAATCTTTTGTTGAGTTATTCTTGTTGAACGCCTATTCTTTGAATTGGAATAGAAATGCATGCTTTAGATTTGTTGAGCATTCTTCGCTCATTCTTGCAAATAAGTTTCATTTTGCAGTTAAAGACGAATATTATTAGAAGGATCTGGTAGAAGAGTAAATAGATTAAGAAGCATGTTTATTAATGTTTCTTTATTTACTTGTAATAGAACTTAAGTCTAAATGACTTTATTTGTAATAACATTGAAATTATGAAATAAAAGATTATTTTTTTGGAAAGATATTTTGTATTGTGTTCTTTACATTTAATGTTGGTAGATGTTTTGAGTTAAGGTAATTGGAGAACGGTAGTAGATGTTATGATACTTGGAATTAGTGTGTGTTAAGGTTGTTGATCCGAAGTACATTAATGATAATATCTATACATCTGAGTGAGAATATTGATAATACAGAAAGTTCTATAAGGACCAGGGTTAGGTTTTTTAATTGTGTGACATTAAAGTGTCATCTTTATCGGTAAGCCCCATTTAGCCTAAGAATGATCTTATTATTTATACTGTGAATTTCAGATAGATATAAGTTATGAAAGATGAACTATCATTATTTAGAAGGATTAAGTGTTGGAAGGTATAGAAATGGTTGCACGTGAGTTCTTAAAACTTATATTTATAGTAAGTTCGTGACTTACAGTAGTATGGTAAGTTCTCGAACCCATAGTCATATGGTGATTTCATATTACTATTGCAAGTTCCTGAACTAGTATTATTGTGGAAAATTCCTAAACTCATAATGTATGGTAAGTTCGATGAAAAACAAAGGTTATAGTATATTATCATACAATAGCATTACTGATTGTCAATAGTATAAGTCTATAATATCTATACTCAGAAGGATTTAGTGTTGGATTGGAAGATTTTAGAAAATGTGAGATTTATTAAGTGTTAGAAAGTTGTAGTAATAGATGCGAGTGTGCATTTGAGGTCAGTTGCGATCCAGGGATGTATGTTTAGATATTTTGTAATTGTCTATAATAGACTAGTTAAACCAATAGAATGATTGGTTGAAATATGGAAAATGTTGGAAGTGAGTGCGAAGTCCGATGTGGAGAGTAGGCGAATTTTGAGGCATCACATTTATATATATCAAATAATATTCAAATACAATAAGAAAAATATACACACCACTGCGTCAATGTATTCTTTGTACATATCAGTCAGCTTGATATAGGGTGCGTCATTTTACAACGGGTTAAACAGAGTAACCTTCCATTTATGTACCATAAGAATTAATAAAATAAAGTGTCGATTACCCAGAACACAAAGAGGCATGAAAATATTGTCACACTCATGTAAGGGCAGGGCCACAACAAGTTCTATGTAGCTATTGCAAAAACCATATGCTGGATTTTGCTCACTGATGGGGAAAAAAATATTCCCAAGTACACGAAAAAGGACGGCATGAAAGTAAATCTGGCCCACCTTTTAATTTCGACATCCCGGTATTTCTCATCCATATCCCGTAAAAGCAGAATGTAGGCATCGTCCATCACATGTTCATAGAGCCAATTTTCAGGGTGTAAGCTACTAAACTCTTTATGATGCAAGGAATACCACATTTGAGGATCAGCTATAAGAAATAGTCCGGGATTGACTGGAGATAAATCTAGTAAATTTTCGTTTATCAATTAGACTTTGTGTTCACAGAATAACTTAGTTGGAGACAATCAGGTGTATTAACCTAGGTTCTAGGGATGTAAATGTCGACCAGGCCTGATGAAAGGGGTATCTCAGCCTCCTCCCCCTCTTAAGACTCTTTAACCCCTTACATCGGCATCGTATATAGCATACTAATGGTCTCATCCCTTTTTCATCAAAACATATTTAAGAGACATTTATATGATAATGTTAATTATATATGGACTGAGGCTCGTATGAAGTGGTAAGATCTCCTTCGCGTCAAGGCCTATGCAAACATTTATGCGTAATCCTATTATAATACCACTTCATGTTTGTTTCAATGCTTTTCCTTTCTAAAGCCTCTAAGATCTGGCCCTCAAAATGGTCTATATAAAGGTCTCAATGAGTAATATACGCTGGCCTCAAGGCTATATTTTTGTCGACGTCAAATCTATACTCGTTGGACTTTCTGAGCTCATCGTAATTTTCGGCCAAAGAGTGTAGCCCTTGTAAATACCTATACTGCCTTATAACTCTCTTTAGCATTTGATATTCAATAATTTCAAAGTGAATTAAAGGGATAATAGCAGTTCCCACCAATTTTCTATCAAAATTATATCATGCCGTAACATTATCCTATCTCATGTAAGGCTATCAAACTCTCTCCCGGGTAGACTGCATATCTAACTTCTCGCGATAGAATGTATGGCATATGGTGATGAGGACTGTCTCGTCTATCAGGATATTTATGAGCAGCGAAATATGCCCATGCCTTTACCCTAAGGTAAACCAAAATTGAAAATCTTTTATAGTTTTAGGCCTTCCAACTAATAGACACTCGTATGTCCAAATCTATAATATTATAACATGTACAGTCATTTATAAACTTACTAACTCTTTTAGTAGCTATGTACAGGTCCCGATACAAGTATCCTAACAAAGCTGCACCCCAAGCATATGTTGCACAAACTTTTATATTAACTATAAAGAACATATACCTATGGTGTACAGTATTTTTAGATCCCACTGGGAATAATATAGCTCCACACAACCAAATGATGTATGTTTTTGTATGTTGACCAACCTCATCCCTACTTGCTTTTTTAGGGCATTTACAAAAAAATTCATGCAACCAAACTAGGAAAATATAACCTCTTTTTCTTAAAAGTCTCATATTCAGTGACTGACCCAAAACATTCCTTAAAATAAGTCGATAGACTATCAAATAGGGGACAAGTTAAGAGCGCTCTTAACATCAACAACCTAAATTAAAAAATGCACATCCTCTAGTATAATGGTCATCTCCCCACAATTTAAATGAAATATATTTATTTTCGATCGCCATCTTTCAACTAGGGTAGATACAAGACTTACATCAGTTTTGTAATAATTGTGGGATGGGTAAAAACTCTAAACCCACACTTATGTAATAATCTTTTATGGGCATTAGTTAATTCTCATTGGTTATATATATTATTATTGTAATTTGGGTTGACATAATTTTACTCCTATCATTGCCCCTCCATAATGAAACATGGTTTTTTTTATCATATAAAGTATTATTATCAATTGGTCTAGAATTTTAATTCTCCATATTTGACCGAACAAGAAAAGAAAAAAAAATTCCACTCAAAACTATACAAAATTAACCACTATTATCTAAAATAACTATTGTGTATATTATATTTAAATTATTTCGTGTTTATTTTTATTAAACTTCTATAATTTTTTACAACATAAAATTCATCAAAATTTTCTATAAAACAAGTTTTACAAAAAAATTAATTAGTTAAAAAAAATTACTTGAACTTTTAGTGAAATAACTGGTTAAGAAAATGATTTTGGTGTAAATGGACTATTCCTCTAAATATGTATTATCTTCTTCCTCTTTTCTTCCACAGCAATAGCAAATACAAGTTTTAGGTTTTCGCAAATCTAGATTCAATTTAACTTATGTTTAAGTAACTAGACAAAGTAGCGATTGCAAAACGACATCATTTTAACAACTGTTAACTCATTTCGTTACTCCTTTTAACAACTTAGACTAATCAAAATGGTATCGTTTTAACACATACCTCTAGAAAGAGTAACGACTATAAGGAATCAAAACGGCGTCGTTTTCACTCATGCTAACACATGCTGCTAAAAAGAGTGGTGGTTGAGAGGAATCACAACGACATCGCTGGGAGGTTATTGTCACTAGTCCTCGTAGTGGTTGGAAGGAGACTGTCGCTAATATTACTAGCGACTGGGCTGATGGCTGCTGACAGTTTTTAAGAGGCACCGATAGTTGTCGATAGCTGTCGACACCTCCTAGTACTTACCACTTGAAGGACTAACGGCAGCTAAAGGTAATTTTGTAATTATTTTAGTCGCTAGATGGAGTTTTACTGTCACTGGTCTTAATAGTAGCAGGTAAAAAATAATGCTCATTTTGCACCCTTAGATCTTTATATGGATGGTGTAAGATAAGTTTATTGTAATAGTGCACATAGCAACCATTTGTTATGGATCACTCTCCATATATATATATATATATATATATATATATATAGGAACCACTACACTCATCAACGATGGCCATATGTGTGTGTGTGTGTGTGTGTGTGTGTGTGTGTGTGTGTGTGGTGGAGGGGAGGACTGATCCATTGACAACTTTGTAAAAGTAGATCTATCATTACAACATATCTCAATCACCTAGGCTGAGATCTAACTGTTTAAATGGCCCTCATCCACAGTATAATATCTAGATATCCGTAGTACTATACTATGGACGGGGTTAAATGTCCAAAACACCCCTAATATGTATGTAATACACTTACCGTCCGCAGTATTATACTACAGATGGTGAATTACACGAGAAAACGACGACGTTTTGACATTTCACCGACTGCAGTAGAATACTGCATATGGTGAAATTACCATCCGTAGTATAATACCACATACGATAGTTTAATTATAAACATGCATTCATCTTTGTTCATGGCAATTATTTTGGATCTTATCTCATTTTCATAGTAGCGATGTATATAGTTTTAGTTATGGCTATTAAATTCTCTATTTCTTCTTGTGTATAACATGAATCTGCAACGTTGTACTGCAGAAGAAATAGAAATTTAATATACTTAATTATAAAATTGCGTTCATCATTGTTCATAGTAATCATTTTGGATCTCATTTTAATTTCACAAAATCGATCTGGGTAGTTATAATTAAGGATGCCAAATTTTCTATTTCTTCTTGCAGATAACAAAATCTACAACGACGATACGCAGGAGAAATAGAAAATTTATAACCTTAATTATAAAACTGTAATTGTCCTTGTTCATAGCAATCAATCATTTTCACAGTAGTGATCTAGGTTGTTTGACTTAAGGCTATTAAATTTTCTTTATTTTCTCGTGTTTTCTTATTCTTACTAATTCATGTGATCTGGGCAGATAATATGAATCTGCAATGAGAATTCATAGGAAAGAAAGAGACTTTCTAGTCTTTTAATTATTCGTCTGCAGCATTATACTGCGAATGGGTAAACCAAACGACAGAGTCCAAAACGACATCGTTAAAGGACTGGCCTTTGTCTGCCCTTCGTCCGCAGTATTATACTGCAGACGGGTAAATCAAACGATAGAGCCTAAAGTGACTTCATGCCTATGTCTGCCTTTTGTCTGCAGTATTATACTGCGGATGCTGGGTTTCAATTAATTTTTGGGAATTTTAAGCGATTACGTTAAGGTAGCAATCGTTTCCCATTAATGGCAAGAAAATTGTCCTGACTTTTTGAATTTGAGCAATCGTTTCCCGCTCGTTGGCTACTTGACATATTGGCCGAGAAAACATAATTACAATAAGCAGGCACATAATTTAAACGAATTTTATATATTGTTTGCAACCATTTGTTGTCATGTAACCCACTCCTCCCAATAAGCTTCGTTCATGTCAAATCAAACTCTTCTTTAGACTCCGAATTCCAAATACAATTGGCAAATTCGTTATAGTGAGCATTATATTTCACTGAGTCTACCTTTTTAAAAAAAATTGTTAATATGTGCCAACAACATTATCTATGAAAAGTATCCGAAAGAGTTTCTAAAATTGCTTTAGACATCGCGGGATCTTAATCAATAATGATCATTTTAGGGGCATCACCTGGCATAGCCTTTAAAATTTAGTTAAATAGCCAAACAAACGAATCTGAGGTCTCATCACTTAATAATGCACAAGCAAATATTATGGTTTGACCATGTTTGTTAACTCTCATCAGTGGTGCAAAAATCAACACATAGCGATTGGTGTTGTATGTCGTATCAAAGACGACTATATCACCATAAAAACTAAATGCCCTTCTAGAGGTAGCACCAGCCTAAAAATAATGTGTTATCATCTGTTCACTATCAACCTTAATTTCATAAGTGAATGATGGATTCTTGCCCTTTTCTAATTTGAAAAACTTATTCAACATTTCTCCGTCATGCCCTTTCAACTCATTACGTCTATCATTTTCATAATTATATAAATCTTTTTTGTGTACACCCAATGTTTTCAAACCCCCCAGCCTGTACTCCAAGGAAATTGAATTGTTGATGTAAGGGTATATTTATCATGGCAAGTTGTTGACTCAAACACTTTTGAGTACTCGAGACCCTTCGGTGAGATCTCAATAAATGCTTCTTTGATGGAGTTGCCAAATGATGACTATGGCCCTCAATAAATTGGGTGACTACATATGTCCCATAATTTATTTTCAACATAGCTACCTTTGCTTTACAACTCTCTTTTATCGATCCCCGACGCCTTTTACTTTCAACATCCGCAATTGTTATTCCCCTACCTTGTTTAAAACAAACATACTCTTTCATTTTCACTTCATCACTTCCTTCGATTTTCTTAGTAGCCCAACTTCGAATACTAAATCCCGCCTCTTTAGCATATGCATTGTAGAAATCCTTAACTTCATCTATTGTTTGGAATTCTTTTTCAACACTAGGTTTGAAATGGTTGGTTACTTGTGGATTATAAATCAAAAAAATTCTACCTTCGTCACTTCCAACTTCTTCTATTAACTCAAAACTCTCTCATTCAACTCTCTTATTCTCTACATCCATTTCACTATTGTCTAAATTATCACCACATTAATCAGTACCCCGTACTTCATCCTCAAAATTATCATTCATCCTTACAGTTGAAAAGAAAAAAAAAATAGTTAGATGTACTCCAGTTAATATCTTACCACATTATAAATACAAAACTTTTTAATCAAAAATGAAGGTGTGAATTCGGTACAAAATTGGATACACATTTATGTGAGCAATTCCCTTTATTATTCGTAAGTAACTGCAACAAGTTGCAATTAAAAAAAATATTTATGTCAACTACTACATGTCCAGGTCAATTAAATTATCACTTGCAAATCAAATAATAATGGCTAACAACCTTTTAACTAGCAGAATATTCTTGGTTTAGTTAATCAGATAATATGTTGATAATAGTAATTAATACTCATGTTTGTGTGCACTATCTTGTGCCTGTTTAATTTCAACCAACCAACAGTGATGAACGAAAGTATTGGTAAATGAAGCTGCAATCAAAAATATTTCAACCAACCCACGCTTTACATATCTGCACTTTGGAAATTCATAAAATCTGTAATACTTGTCATCCCTACTTTTTATTTTTATCATTGCATTTTTTTCTTGTATTTCCCGTAATTGTCTTATAAAATATAAATATTCTTGTAATTCTCAAAATGTCTTCAATATACCCATGAGTGGTCTTTTGGATAAAATCAAATATTAGGAAAAAAAATTCAATAAAAGGAAAATAATGGAAAATAATAAGCATTAAAAACCAGAATCTTTCAACAACAAAACAATTACAAATGAGAATGGCAATGGATTCTTCTTCTTCTTCAAATAAAAGTAGTCTGCTAAATTCATGAAAAATATTGAAATATATAGACAATAGCGATGAACGGCCCATAATTCTCAAAATGTCTTCAATTTACCAATTAGCTTCAATTTACACAATCTTACAATGAACAAGTGAATAAGAACCCTAATTTAAACCCTAAGTTCTGAAACTTTACCTTCGTAGAGAGAGATAGAGACGAATGGTTACGATTTGGAACTCAATCTTGACAGCAATTTGGCCGGAGGCGAGATTGATATTATCGGCACTAACCAAGTTGGGTTGTGTATGGTTTGTGCGTTGTCAGCGAGATTAACAAGTTGAGAGAGAGACGGGAGATGAAATATGAACTGAAATAGTGAGGGGCTGAAATCATAGTTTTTTGGGTCTTTTTTGTTTAAATAGGTGACCCATTTCACACTCCATCCGAACCAAATGCAACCGGCAACTTCTATTTTTTAAGCTTGTCACTTGGGTCCGTGAATTAGGTTCGTTGGAGAGCGTTTCTCTCTCTCTCTCTCTCTCTCTATATATATATATATATATATATATATGAGAAAAATATGTTATAATTGTCACGTCTAGTTGATTGTGTTAAACAGTTAAAAAAAGTAAGCCTATGTGGCAATTTTTTTTATTATTAAAATGGTAAAGTGTCAAAATTATCATCAAAGAATTTGATGACAAACTATCATATTTAATAAAACTGTTAATTGTAGTTGCACAGTCATGCGTGTTATCCTCACACACACATGTATACATAATCATGCATGTTATCCTCACACAAACACAAACAACACACAACACACACACACACACACACATATATGTGTGTGTGTGTGTGTGTGTGTGTGTATGTATATATATGTATGTATGATGCTTTAACATCCTCAAATTCATAGAGCATGCATGGGAGAATACAGCCATATTGACAAAATGCTAGCTTTTTCTTGGGCTGTTGATAGCGAAGCATCAAAACCAATGATAGAAACTGGCCTATTTGATAGTGTGTAGCTTAATTCCTTAAGGGATGCCCCAATAATACTGAAAACAACTACTCAGAGAATAATGTTAGCTAGACCTTGCATTTTGTCTACACACACAACATTGCCCATGTGACTGAAGCAAGCATGCGCGAGAGCAACTTCTATCCCATCTGCCACCCCCTATTTATTAATAAAATGCCACCTTTCCTGTCGATCATATACACACACAAATATATATATATATATATATATATATATATATATATATATATATATATATATATATGTAAAACATTTTTATGACATATATGTAGAATATTTGGCGATAGATACTAATGTACCATTTTTCAACATAGTAACTTAATCGAATAACTTAGCATCATCGATTAACGCAACTTCTGTCATGTATGTTTGATTTTTTGGGCTCAAAAAAGCTAAAAGTCTACAAGTTCCAGTAGAGAAAACCAACTTATACTTGTATGTGTATTTATATAGGATTCAATTCATGATAGACAGTGACTATAGAAGTTTATATAGTCATCACATTTTACAACATTCGTTGTAAGATTCGGTAGTCACAATTTAATTACAAAATTTTATTATGAATATATTTTTTTCCACGTAAATCTAAAAATTGCAAATCACAATTAATTACAAATTTGCAAATATTATGGATATATTTTTTCCTCACATAAATCCTTAGAATTAATTGTTAGTGGTGTGGTGTGATAATAAAAATTATGATGAAAAATTTAAAAATATTATATTATTTTATATTATTATTACTAAAAATTGGACTTCTTCTGAGAAACAAAAAAATATAGAAAATGAGATTTTATTTTTTTTTTGTGAACATGGAAGTTTGTGGAGGAGTTGGCAAGGTAGCTTGTGGTCCCAAGTTTGCTGTTCAATTCCTATATACAAATTGATGTTTCATATATATTAAGGAAATTGATATTTTTAAAAATAAAAATGATAATTTCACAAAGTGTATGTGTATAAATAATAAATGAACTCCGTATTTATATAAAAAAAATTATAAAAATATTAATTTTTATTTGTATAAATAACAATTTTCTATATTAAACCCTCGTAATTCCTAAATAATATATGCATATAAGAGAGAGATGACTGAGTCAATGTCAATATATATATATATATCTAGGTATAGGGTAGCTGTAAGAAAGGACCAAAAGCTACCATTAAAAACTCTATATATGTAATTGTACAAGAAGAGGGCAAGAGGAACATTTATATCATTACATACATATATACATAGATATACCTATATGAGGCCATGAGGGAGAGAGGGAGTCACGAGAGGAGTTTGTCAAACCGTATATATATATAATTACATGCATGGCTCGTGTTCTTTGGAGATTTCATCATCAGCTTCCTCCCCCTAAAGTTGAAGGCTCCCCAAAATACGCCTGTATATATTCACCCGCCGGTCTCTTTTTTTAATTGGTTTATGATGAGCATATGAAAACCCTAATTGTCTCCGGTGGCCGGGCCGATTAATTATGTTGGTTTGAGAGATTGAAGCTGCCAGCATGATCTGGTAACAACTATATATATATTGTATATATATCTATCTAACTACCCCATCTTTCTTTCTTTTCTTTTCTTTTTTTTTTTTTTTCTTTTTTGACAATTCAAATTCCACATAAATGAACCACTAATAAAAATTCATTCATTGGTCGATTGCCTTATTTGCGAGTTTTGATTCGAAGGGTAGGGAAGGGAAGGAAATGGATAGAAACGGAAAGTTTTTAATTCTAAATTTTTTATAAAAAACTCTCGTTTCATCCATTCCATTTAATTCCCCCAAAAATAAAACTCACATGAGTTTAAGCTTGCTATATCCGGTTCATCAATTTTATAGATAGATAGATAGAGAATAAGTATTGGTTTTAGATTGCATTTGAATGGTGGGATATATTTATTTAGTTGGGGTATTTATTTGTTTGGTTCATAGATAGATATGGTTCCATCAGGTCATCTTGCAGCTTCAATCACTCATTCACCAACAATCAATACAATTACCTCTTTTTTCCCTAATTAATACAATTCATGAATTTCTGCAGGTAAGTACTCTTCTAAACTCTCTCTCAATATATATATATATATATATATATATATATATATATATATCCATATCTTTTTCTCTTTTTAGATCTCTTTATTAACCATTTGATTGTGTTTTTGTGCGTACTTGTTTGTCTTTAGTATGCAGATCGATGTATGAATGGGTCAACAAGTAAGGACAAAATCCCAAGACACGAGAAAGACATGCTTCTTAATCAATATTAATCCAAGTATTGAACACTTCTTTCTGCTTTATCATTAGCTAGCTAGTAGCATTTAATTTAAATCTTGGAAATTAATATTTTTATAAAATAAAAAATAATAATTTTACAAGATTTTTTTTATATAAATAATAAATAAGACCCGTATTTATATAAATAAGTTTTTGTAAAAATATTAAATTTGTCTTGTAAGAATAACAATTCCCTAAATATAATATATGGCCTTTTAATCAGTAATTAATTAATTGAAAGTTCCAAGTTTATAGTAACGGCCTCACTCAACATCCTCGTAATGCTTTTAGGGCTAAACATTTTTAAGTCATGTCTAAATAAAATTTGGGATTATATATGAAATTAACATAATTAGGCTAAGATTAGTGAGACTAGAACCATTCTTTTATGCAAGTTCATTAACGATTTGATCACTTTTGATGATGAAGACAAATTAGATTGTTTTATAATCGTGTTTATTAACCTCTATGATTTGTTTTATAAAATGTGAATTAGGACGCATGTATTTCCGAAAAGGGATCTTGAAATTTGGCTAATTAGGAGGCATAAAAGGCATATATACTGTATTAAGTACATTGTTTAATTGCCATATATCCTTCATTAGCTAGGTAATTGGTATTTAGAGATAAATGAGGATTAATCCTGACGAGTAAATATGTATGTATGAAGTGGAATCTAGAAAGGAAAAAAATGATTTTAAAGTGGGGGGAAAGGAGAGGAAAACAAGAAAAATGAGAGCAGCATTACTTATATAAAGAGATGATGATTGTAACTAATGTTGTTCAAGTATTAGTAACGATTAATAACAATTAATGATAAGTTTAACAGAGGTAGTTGGCAAAAACAATTATATATATGTTTTTCTTTATTATAATTATGACTTATTTATATATGGTTTTATTTGGTAATTAATTATAAATAATTACTTCTAAGCAACTGTTTATTCATGCATATGATATATATGATGGAGTATTCTCATCTTTAAAAAGTTTTCTGTCCTTAGAAATTTTACTCTATCAGTGATCTCTTCCTTCCCCCAAAATTAACACTTGTTTCTGCAGAATAATTGCATTATAGGAGTAGCTCCAAATCGGGATACTTAACCGTTCTATCCGTTTTAAAATTAGTGATACATTTACTAAATGAAGAATTTTAAAGGTAAAATTTAATTTTCCAGTCTTATATGTCCATAACATATAATAATATGAATATCTCCATGGACGGTTATGTGCCATTGGTAAGATTTACTAAGGCATGAAATCTGGGCTAGCTAAAAGAAACCCACCAACCATGGTCAAATCAGGTGGAGTTGTCCTCCATTGGGGTGGCTTAAGTTTAATACTGATACTAACTTGAAGCAAATTCTTAAATCTTGTGATATTGGTGGCCTAATTCGAGACGATGCCGGCAAGTGGGTGATCAAGGGATTTTATGGGAAGATTGGAGAGTGTAGTACTCTTACTGCATAGGTATGGGCTAGCTCTAAGGGAATGTCTGCACATATGACATAGCCTGGGAAATGAGAATTCACAATTTTTAGGTGCATGCAATCGAATTCCTCAATAGCCATCAATTGCCTTATGGATAACGAAGACCCACCCTACCATTCATCCAGATGCTGCACTTATTCAATACTGTAGAAGACTTCTTCGTATTCCTTGGAGTGTGAAAGTCAACCATGTTGGAAGGAATGGATATAGGTGTGCTGATTTTTTGGCAAATTTAGGACATTTAGCTTCTTATGATGTTTCATGTTCTACGGAACCTCCTTGTAGTCTCCTTATTTTACTTGACTATGATTGTAATGACTTTATTAATTGGCCCGTTAGGCCTCCATTGCACCAAAAAATAAATAATAAAAATAGAGTAGCTTGGAGCAGTTGAAGGTGGAAACGCAACCAATTTTGCATTATGGCAATCTGATTTTTATTGTATAATCTTTATTCAAATCTTACCTCCTTAAAGTTTCATAGAAAATAGAGGGTTATTATGGTTTTGTCTTGTATTTTTCGGCTTACTTTCCAACTAAAGAAGTGGAATCTTATAAGTGGTCAATCCCAAAATATACACCAAGACATGGTATTAAATAAATTTTTCTCATTCACAAAGAACAATAAGGGTTTGTGTAATTGATTAACTGGGAATACATTTAATCGGTAGTAGTTGGGGATTATAATTGATTTGTAAAAAAAAAAAATCAACTTTTGATGGCTGAAATTATACAGTAGGTTATTTCATTTTGAAGAGAATAAAAGTGTGGTTATAATTATCTCTTATTATAAAGTTTTCGATTTTTTTAATCGTTTTTTAGTGTAATTACGTCGCAACTTATCTCAAAAAAATTATAAACTAGTTATAACTTCCTACATCTAATTGTAATATTCAAACTTAACTCTATCCTCTCTATCATACCCACGTTGATGCTCAGTCATATATCATTCCAACTTTTCTCCTCACTAAACTTTCATAATTTCTATGCATTTTTTCATGACCTTTCAATAAGTTTACAATTTCTCATACTTTAGAAATATATTCTAATTAAAACATATTCTTTTATCTAAATATTTCTATATGTGCCATCAATGTACGAATTCATGAACATGGATGCATGAAGGGTGAGGAGAGGTGCTGATCAATAACAATCAGGGTTGTAGCTGTTTCAGAGATGCTTTATTGTCCTTGAATTGAGATACAGTAACATTTATAATACTTAACCCCAATTTATATATAATAGTGTATATAACAAATATTTTTAATTGTGCTTCACACGCATCATGTGTAGGCACCTACAGCTAAGACTTCACTAATTAATATTGAAGCTGCATCATTTATCAGTACCAATACACTGCATGATTAATCAAGATAGGAGCTTTTGCTATAATGTTCATTAATACAAACCTGAGCATAATGCACATACTGCAGCTACTACGGACAAATTGAGGGATACAACACCATTTCAATTCACAAGGTTACGACATAAGTAGAAGCCTTCACATCTCAGAAGAGGCATATCAATTTTTAGTCACAGCACATACGGAATGGCTTTCCATTTGAAACTTAAAATACTGCTAATGAAGGAAATTTAAGAGCTCCAAGGAGACTTGCATTCATACAGAATCCAATCATTCAAAGATCACGAAACTAGAAAGCTAGAAAATTATTCCATCAAATTTTATTACAGTTTCAACCATGCAACAAATACGCCTTTCTGTTACGGGAAATGTGACATTCGACAGAAGGCTTTAAGAAGACCTTCCTTCAGTTTTTTTCTGCTGCCATTCCAAGAACTTAACCTGCGCACCCATGGTATCAATCCTGTAAAGTTGCAGGTAGTGATTTGCAATTTCATTTCCAAATGTCCAACCGAATACAGCTCCGGCTCCAAAGGATAGTGCAGCACCTGCAAAACGGGAGGGATGAATTAAAATTTATCTACGCACATAAAAAATCAGTTCTTTCTATTTGCTTCCAGTAAACTACCTTCCCGCCAATTATATATCAATATTTGGTTCTTACAATAATTCTATTGGAAAAAAACACAACAAGAATTTCAAGTTAAGAATTAACATTACAGATATGTGAGCAAATAATTATATTCATTTTAATACACTCAAAAGTCCCAATCCCAATAGGAATTGTTGACCACTAAACCAGACAAACTCAGGACACAACCAAGAGCTACCTCCTCATTCAGTGAAAATTTTAAGTTGGTAGTACAGGCCAAATTCTGGTACTTGCTCCATTTCAAATGATTCTCCAGAAACAAGAGGAAAATAACAAACTGTTGGGAAGAGGCGAGGGTTCAGAAATGAATTCTAGGGGTCACCTGCGCTACTACAGTGGATGAAATGTCTAAACATCAACACTATAGATTCTAATAAAAAGAAACGGAAAAAAAAGGCCCATTAACTTTCTGCCTGCTGATATGTTTTGTTTTGTTTTGTCTTTACAAGTAAAAATGTTAGCATTAACAACAGGAGGCCCCAGTCCAAATCCACAAACACAGTAAGATGCAATAATGCCTTAATAATATCAACATATGTAATCTAGTTTACGGTTATTAAATCTCAGGAAAACTGACAAACCTTATCTTATTTAGTCAAACCCAAAAGCAAATGAAACAATGAAGTAAAGATGTTGAAACTAGCAATGAATCTGAATCGAGAAAGGACTGTGAGAACAGTGAACTTCAGAAGTTTGGATTAAAAGCCAAGTCCGAGTTGAACTTTTCAGTGATCTTCTATTATCTGCTGCTAGTATTAGTAGCATATTACGTTCACACCATCACATAACAGTTAAGCATGTTATGAAGAAGAATAGGAGCCATTAGAAAGAGACCACACTACCATGAGGACTCCTTGAATATTTCCAAGCAACCCCTGCAGTTGAAACTGCTCCGATTAGACTTCCTACAGCACCATAGCTTACAGCTTCCCTAGCTGTCTTCAGCTGTAAGTAGGAAAGGAATAAATAAGCACTCTTATCAAACAATAAACAGAATAGTATCGATGAATAGTCATCTGAACTAGGCAGATCTTTCACAAATTTTTGTTTTTAAAAATTTATCAGTCATCAAAAGGCTATTAGTTACTATGTCAGTCTCAATATGGTGTGTCATTCCCGGAGATAAATTTGGAAAATTCAAGTAAATACGAACACTTTATTTGTTTTATTTACTTTTTCTTATAAGTACCATGATGTAGGACAAAGTGGAAAAAAGGAATAAGAGTACATATCCCCGCAGAGAATTGGTAAAGGAGCACACACAAAAGCACACAGTTTTGATCTCAAATCAATTCATTCAATAATTTGTCTACAATAATGAATTTACAACCCTATTTAGAATACTCCTAAACACTCTCCTAATCTAATTTGGACTCTAAAAGATAAATACAAATTAAATGAGATAATTACAAATTATAAAAACTAACTTAAACACAACTTATAATTGAAATATAACTCCTAATTAAAATCTACTACTATAAATCTATAATAAAACTATCATAATTAAAATAAAACTCTCATAAAACTACTAAATAATTACGTTTATTCCTAACTAACAATACAAAATTAAAAATAAAGATTTTCTTTTTTCTTTTCTCATTATTCTCCTCTCTTTTGAAAAAAAACTCGTCCTCGAGTTTTGAAATATCGAAAAATAACATACCATATTGTAGAAGACACATTCCAACAACACTGGCGCAACCGATGTTTCTTTAACACAATCTTTGGGAATAACATTGACACAAGCAAGAAACTAGATGCACCTTGGACTCAAATATAGAATTCGGCAAAACGGCCAGTTGGCGGTGTCAAGAAAATCAACGTGATCTACCGCAACTATGTCATTCTTCTTGTGTTTAGTTTCTTGATCGGCATAGCTCACCTCTTGCACTGCACTTCCTTTAATGCAAATTACCTTTTAATCTTCAATTAATACAATATCTTCTACTTTAGCCACTTTAAGATCCTCACAAGTTGCAACATGTTAAAGTTCCTGTGCCTGAAGAGTCACACTGACACATTGCATTTGATCCAACAACATCGTTTTAACATCTGTGTTGATTCCTAGACCACCTGTTGGAATTGCAGCGATGTATTTTGAAATATTTATCTGATTTACTAAAAGTAATACAATGTTTTCTTCAATTCTTCTATGACGATCCCTCCAATTATAAGTCACTATAACTGTTATAATATATCTTTCTCCTTTTTCTTTTCTTTTTGGAAAGGGATCACACTGAAAACTATTAAAACTTTAGGGACTAAAATTGAAGAAAATGAAAATACAAGGACTGATATGAAATTAATGAAACTTCATGGGCTAAATTGAAAAAAAAAAGCTTAGGGGCTAATGTGTAAACAAAATTAAAAGTTTAGGGGGTATTTTGAAAATTTTAGAAACTTCAGGGACTAAAGTAAAAAACTTTAGAAACTATGGAATACCAAACTGTAATTTCCCACTAGCAGAAACGTGTAGCATTTTTTTTTTTTTTTTTTTTTTTTGTTTTTTGGAATAAATAGAGACTACGGCAACGACGATTTCTGCTGCAAATCGTGTTTTCGTCTCGAAAAATTGTTGTCGATTCTCTAACGAATTTCGACAATTTGATGAAGGCCAGAAAAATAGTGTTGGACAGAATTAGGGTGAAATTAAAAAATATCAAGAATTTGTCTCTTGATAACAAATTATGTAGGACAAAATAGAAAGAAGGAATAAGAGTACCTATTCTCGCAGAAAATCAGTAAAGGAACACACATAAATACACAGCTTTGATCTCAAATCAATTCATTCAATAATCTGTATACAATAATGTGTTTACAACCCTATTTATAATACTCCTAAACACTCTCCTAATCTAATTTGGACTCTAAAAGATAAATACAAATTAAATGAAATAATTACAAATTATAAAAGATAACTTAAACACAACTTCTAATTGAAATATAACTCTTAATTAAAATCTACTACTATAATTAAACAATCCTAATTAAAATAAAACTCTCATAAAATATCCTACTAAATAATTACATTTACTCCTAACTAACAATACAAAATTAATAATAAAGAATTTCTTTTTCCTTTCCTCATCATTACACTTGCTTGATTTTGTTTAATTCTATTATAGGGAAACGAGTAGTCAAAAGAAGGCTATCCAAGACTACTGTAATCACCAAGTAGTCAAAGGAAGGCTAGCCAAGACTACTGTAAGCACCAAATCCGAGGCCAAGAGCTTCTATGCCCACACAACATCCCATATATACTAAGAGCCTTTCATATATGGGCAAAGATGAGACTCAGATGAACTCAAAAAAATGAATCATTCACATCCTTTTCAAAACTACAGATTATTTTTAAATTATCATATATTCTTGAACATAAATAAAAGTATTGCTTACTTGAGTTAAAAAAAAGAAAAATATACTTCTACAGACTTTCAGAAAACATAGAGATTTGAGCTTTCAATCTAATATCCAAGAGGTACCAATAGTAATTTTAGTTTAGGAATACATTGGACAGTTGGAACCATTCAACATAGCCTAAACAAATGAACATTGAACTAGTATTGTTTTGCTTAGAAATTCTATCACACTATCTGGTACGAAGGCCATTGTTAAGAAATTTTCAGCTTTGGCAGGATCCCTATACAAGGTATACCAAAAAATCATGTTTCATCAATCAGTTCCTAACCAACTATTAACAAATTTCCCAGCCAAACAAAACACACCATCAGAGAGTCAAAAAAAAAACTGGCAATTCAAACGCAGGCACTTTGTAACTGGTAATGGTGAAAACAGTTTAAACTTTATACTAAAATGACCAAATTCCAATTCCACGACATGGTATGCAAACAAACATACCCTTAATCTACTCTACTATAGTCACTAAAATCAATCAGAGAAAAAAGTAGGAAAATTAAAGAAGTTATGATAACTCAAGTCAGCCAAGAAAACCCAAATAAATAAAGAGAGTGATATATGCACCAACACATATATATAGAGAGGGATAGAAAAAATTACAACAGGGCCATGAACTGGATCGGACGCGATAAATTCCTCAATATCAGAGGCAGACCAAGAAAGGGGTTGCTCACGCCCTTTGATGAACATGGAATAGTTGTCAAGTATCGAAAACCTATCGCTCCAGAACTCTTTGAATCCTTCCCAGTGCCTCCTTAAAAATGACTGAGACGAATCACCAGTTTCTCCCATTTTCTCCTGTTTCTCTAATGCAAAAAGAACTCAACAGTCTCTCAGATTATTCTATTTATATATAGATACAAATATATACCCAAGATATCACAATTCAGCTGATAAAACCCAAATGAAAGACCAAAAATGATGATGAATCACCAGCTTCTCTCTTCTTCTTTTTCTGCTTCACTAATACAAAAAGTTAACAACTGAGCAAGAAATGAAGAAAAAAAGTATGAGGAATGAGGATGGACTCTTTCAGATTCCTCTTATCATATATAAACATAAATATATACAGATATCAAAATTTTAGCTGATAAAATCTAAAATGGAAAAACCTAAAATTAAATAAACAAATTTTTAAATGATTTGATCTGAATTTGATTGAACGAGGGGTTTAATTATTTTTCAAACGTCTATCGATATAATCTACAAATCATCTTCTCCCTCTCAAAATGGATCTAATTTTCATTTATTTGTTTATTTATATATAATTAGACGCACTCTAAGAACTCTAAATTCAATTATTCAACATATAAAATGTAACAGATAGAATAAGATTTTGAAGCAGGAGGGAATAGAAGAGAAATAAGTCACTCACCGAGTTGAGTTGCAGAGCGGCGAATTCAAGAGTCGGAGCAGAAATGAAAAAGCAGGTCGTATTGCAGGGGCAGAAGATGATGTAGTCACGTGAGGTGCACGTGATCCCTACTTCTCTTATTACTCTTTTTCTGTTTTTTTTCCTCCTTCCCTTTCCTTTTCTTTACTTTATCGCCTATAACAGTGTTTGGACAAAAAAGAAAATAACGGATTAAAAATAAAAAATAAAAAATTGTAAATTATTTTTCATGTTAATGAATTTATAAAAGAAATTAAATTTAAGTTTTATTTTTAGAATTCTATTTTATTCGTACAGAGTATTAGTTTTATCGCATTCATAATGTAGAAATTATGAAAGATTTTGTTATTTTATTTAGTTTTTCGTTTAAATTCATTCATTTTGGATGAAAAAATTGATTATAAAACAGTCCAAGATTTTTGTTCACCTTTTTCTATATTTTTATTAAAAATTCAATAACAACATAATTACATAAAAAAAAAATTATCTTTTTTTTCATCTATTTTAAAACTCAGAAACACAAGAGAAATGTTTGGAAAATATGAGGGAAAGGAAAACTTGAAAGAAATTTAAATCCTCTGTTTGGTTACAGAGAAAAAATGTTTGGGAAAAGATATGAAAAATAAAATGTTATATTACTTATACAGTTATAAAATATAGCAAATTCCAAGTCACTCCATTGTGCCACTTGCTTAATAGAATATTTTATTATTATTAAATTAAATTTTAATTTTAAAATATCTCAAATTAAATTTTAAAAAAAACAAAACTAATCTTTTTTCTTTTCTTTTTTGTGTAACAGAGAGGGTATTATTATTATTATTATTATTATTATTATTATTAAATCAAAATTTATTTTTAAAATATCTCAAATTAATTTTTAAAAAACAAAACTAATATTTTTTTCTTTTTTTGTGTAACAGATAGGGCATTATTATTATTATTATTGTTGTTGTTGTTGTTGTTGTTGTGACGCCCCCAAATCTGGGTCCACACAGCCCATACTTGAGTCGTCAAAAGACTACAACAAAATTATTACAACAAAGCACAACGTACAACAATACAGTGTATAATAATACACAACTAAGTCTTCACTATTATTGCCACACTATTTTACAAAACGTGAAAACTATGATAACTATTCCTCGGACCCTCACTCCATTCCCCGGCTAGACCCTGTTATGTTTTCATCTCCTGTTGAAAAACAATGGAACAAAAGAAAGGGTGAGCTCAAATAGTTATTCACCAACAGGCGGCAATCCGCTCCGTAAGGTTATTCCCACAATTTAATAGAATTTGAGTACAAAGAGTTATTCACCAAACAGGCGGCAATCCGCTCCGTAAGGTTATTCCCACAATTTAATAGAATTTGAGTACAAAGAGTTATTCACCAAACAGGCGGCAATCCGCTCCGTAAGGTTATTCTCAGAGATTAATAATGAATGAATACGAAAGGTTATTCACCAACAGGCGGCAATCCGCTCCGTAAGGTTATTCCCACAATTTAATACATGGAAATAAAAGGCACGTCTTATGAGTAAGGAAGAAACAATATTATTATCGAGAATCAAATAATGATAATCCCTTACCATAGTATGTTTGAATAATGAAAGATGAAAAAGATGGTATCCCTTACCTCAACACGTGACTGGATATTGATTTAAATGAGGTTGATTAACTTGAACAGTACACGTATACTTATAGATCTTCACAAATACTCAAGATGACTTAAGCACACTTAGAGAGAACTTTCACAAGAAGTATTTAGAGAGAGAAAGAAAGAACAAGTAAGGAAGTTTATGAAAAATCCTTAAGTTAAGGCTTCTATTTATAGCCAAAAATCTTATCATTCATTTAATCTACACCATTCATTTCATATCACCTAATAATCACCTAACTTTATATTATAAACAAATCAATTTAATTATTCAACAATAATTCACACTTTAATCTACACCATTCATTTCATATCACCTAATAATCACCTAACTTTATATTATAAACAAATCAATTCAATTATTCAACAATAATTCACACTTTAATCTACACCATTCATTTCATATCACCTAATAATCACCTAACTTTATATTATAAACAAATAACTTTATCAATTCAATTATTATGACTAATTGTTATAAATACAGTATAGTTAGCTCTTAGATATCAAGTCAATAAATTAATGAAATACAACTGTTTAAATAACATCATAATAGAGATAACAATAATGTAAAATAAAGCATACGTTACTGTGTAATGACAATTATTGATTCAATAATGTGAATTACTGTGCATATGTTACTGTGACAATTATTAGGTTCAATAATTTTAAAAACAGTGCAACAACAATTATTGACTCAATGATATAAAATACAGTGTAATGACAATTATTAAATCAATAATGCAAAATACTGTGTAACAACAATTATTGAATTGATAATATAAAATATTATGCAGTGACAATTATCGATGAAATGATGCGTAACAGTTACGGTGTCAATTATCAGACCAATAATATGAGACACTATGCAATACCGTGTGTTACTGTAGAATACCGTGTGCTACAGAAAATACCATAAACTACCGTATGCCACTATTCTTTTATCACCGGTATTTTAACAGTTCCGTTGACTATTTTTATTTAAAAAGGTTACTTCTGTCGTTTTCTATATCCGACAAATATTCCGTTGTGGGGTCCACCAATAATTTATTATTTCGGCGCCGTCGTACGGCACGAATATTCCCCGACCAAACGAATATTCCCCGACAAAGCGAATATTGTCCGACAAAATAAAATTTGCACATAACATCCTTAACTTTCAATTTTGTTAATTTAACCACTTACTGTTTCAAAAAAAAATATATATGAAGAAAAATTAAATTTTGTATTTCATAAAATTCGGGGTCTTACAACCTCCCCTCCTTATGAAATTTCGTCCCCGAAATTGACGTACCTGACATATCGAAGAGGTAAGGATACCTAGATTTCATCTCAGATTCTAGCTCCCAGGTCATTTCCTCAGTATCTTGGTTCCTCCATAAAACCTTAACTTGAGGTATAACCTTTGAGCGTAGGATCTGCTCCTTCTTATCCAGGATCTTAACAGGTACCTCCTCGTATGTTAAATCCTCTGCTATAACGTCTGGTTCTAACTCAATGACGTGGTTTGGGTCCTTCACATATTTACGTAACATAGATATGTGAAAAACGTTATGGATGCGAGACATACTTGGTGGTAGGGCTAGTCTGTAGGCTACGGTTCCTATTCGATCGAGGATTTCAAATGGGCCAATAAATCGAGGGTTGAGCTTTCCTCTCTTTCCGAATCTCGTAACCCCTTTCCATGGAGAAACACGTAAGAATACATGATCTCCGACGTTGAAACTTTCGTCTCTCCGATGAAGATCAGCATAACTCTTTTGTCGTTCTTGTGCGGTCTGTATTCGTTGTCGGATCATTTGGATCTTTTCGGTCGTCAAGCGTACCAACTCGGGTCCCAACAATTTTGCTTCTCCTACCTCATTCCAACATATTGGAGAGCGACACTTCCTTCCATACAAAGCCTCGAATGGAGCCATGCCTATGCTTGCTTGTTAACTGTTGTTGTAAGAAAATTCCACCAATGGCAAGTACTTATCCCAACTTCCTTTGAAGTCTAATACACAAAGTCTCAAAAGATCTTCGAGGGTCTGGATCGTCCTTTCCGATTGTCCGTCCGTTTGAGGATGGTATGCAGAACTAAAACGTAGTTCAGTGCCCATAGCTTTTTGTAGACTGATCCAAAAGCGTGAAGTGAATCTAGGATCTCGATCAGAAACTATGGAAACTGGCATGCCATGCAATCTCACGATCTCATTTATGTACATACCGGCAAGACGTTCAAGTGAAAAGTTTTCTCGTATAGGCAAGAAATGAGCAGATTTTGTCAATCTATCTACGATCACCCAAATTGCATCTAAGCCTTGAGAAACTTTTGGAAGACCCGTCACGAAGTCCATATTGATGTGTTCCCACTTCCATTCGGGAACTTCAAGTGATTGTAATGGACCTTTAGGAACTTGATGTTCTGCCTTGACACGTTGACAAGTTAGGCACCTTGAGATAAACTCCGCAATCTCTCTTTTCATATTGTTCCACCAAAATGTATGTCGAAGATCTCGATACATCTTGGTACCTCCTGGGTGGATTGCGAACGGCGTGTTGTGTGCTTCCATCATGATTTTATGCTTTAATTCAGGATCGTTAGGAACACAGAGTCGAGAGTTGACTCGAAGTATTCCTTTCTCGTCGATTCTTGCTTCGGGAATGGCACCTTCTTGTACTTTCTTTATCATGTTTATCAGTTCCGGATCGGTAGCTTGAGCAGCTTTAATTTTATCGATTAAAGTTGGTTCTACTCGTACGTGAGCAATCTTCGAGTGGGTCCCTGGTGTCTTTAGCTCTATCTCCATCTTTTGCAAGTCGTACAAAATACACTTTTGTGTTGTCAGCAGTGCACTAGTACTTGCATAAGATTTTCTGCTCAAAGCGTCAGCTACAACGTTCGCCTTTCCCGGGTGATACTGGATTGTGTGGTCATAATCCTTTAACAGCTCAAGCCAACGTCGTTGTCGCATGTTGAGTTCCTTCTGGGTGAAGAAATACTTGAGACTTTTATGATCCGTATAGATATCCACTTTTTCTCCGTACAAGTAGTGTCTCCAGATCTTCAACGCGAAAACGACTGCTGCCAACTCTAGATCATGAGTAGGATAATTTTTCTCATAATCTTTGAGTTGTCGAGAGGCGTAGGCTATAACCTTTCCATGTTGCATAAGGACACAACCTAGACCTTTGCCAGAAGCATCGCTGTAGATAACAAATTCTCCTGATCCTGATGGTATGGTCAGAACAGGAGCTGAAATCAGTCTCTTCTTGAGTTCTTGGAAACTTTTCTCGCATTCCTCGCTCCATATGAATTTTGTGCTTTTCCGAGTAAGCTGCGTTAATGGAGTGGCGATTCGAGAAAATCCTTCTACGAATCTCCGATAATAACCAGCTAGACCCAGAAAACTTCGGACTTCGGTTACTGTTTTGGGTTGTTCCCAATTTAGTACCGTTTCAATCTTCGCAGGATCGACTGATATTCCTTGACTAGAAATCACATGCCCAAGAAACGCGACCTCCTCAAGCCAGAACTCACATTTCTTCAACTTGGCATATAATTTGTTTTCACGGAGCTTTTGTAGTATCAATCTCAGGTGTTGTTCATGATCCTCGCGACTCTTGGAGTATATGAGGATGTCATCAATAAAGACAACCACAAAATGATCCAAATGTTCCTTGAATATCCGGTTCATCATGTCCATGAAAGCTGTAGGAGCATTAGTTAGTCCAAAAGGCATGACTAAGAACTCATAATGCCCATAACGAGTTCTGAAAGCAGTCTTTGGAATGTCCTCAGCTTTAACCTTTAACTGATGATATCCAGAACGGAGATCAATCTTTGAGAAATGTTGAGCGCCTTGCAATTGATCAAACATGTCATCAATCCGAGGTAACGGGTACCTGTTCTTGATGGTGACATGGTTCAATTCTCGGTAGTCAATGCACAATCTCATACTCCCGACTTTCTTCTTCACAAATAGAACAGGAGCACCCCAAGGTGATGCACTCGGACGAATGAAACCGGTATCCAACAATTCCTGTAGTTGGACTTTTAACTCTTGAAGTTCAATGGGAGCCATTCGATAGGGAGCTTTGGAAATGGGCTTGGTACCGGGTTCAAGATCAATATAAAAATCAATTTCACGGTTTGGGGGTAAGCCAGGAAGTTCTTCAGGAAAAACGTCAGGAAACTCATTAACAATGGGAATATCATTCAAGTTTGATGTATTTTTGTTCAAATCAGTGACATGAGCTAAAAAGGCTTGACATCCGTTTTTCAATAAACGAATGGCTTTATGGCTAGAAATAACAGTTATAGATTTCAATGGTTTAGTTGCTTGAATTTGCATGACAGGTTGATTAGGAATATGAAAACTAATAATCTTATGAAAACAATCAATTTTAGCATGATGGGTAGTCAACCAATCAATTCCTAAAATCACATCAAATTCACGCATCTCCAAAGAAATAAGGTCAACAGGTAATGTGAGGTTGTTGATTTGAACTAGGCAAGATTTATAGACAGTAGATGTAATGGTCATTTCTCCTAATGGGGTTTCAACTGATAAGTCAAAGTCCAAGTTTTCAGGAGTTAAGTTTAAACGCTGAGCACATGCAGGTGAGATAAAAGAATGGGTAGAGCCAGTATCTAACAAAGCGTAGACTTCACGAGAATTTATGAATAGCTTACCGGTTATCACCTCGTTCGAGTTTCGCGCCATTTGGGATGTCACAACAAAAGCTCTCCCTTGAACTACAGATTTTCCCTTATCCGCGCTAGCTTTTGGTATCATCATTGCAGCTGGACTTGATTTTGTGGCAGGACAAAACCGCGCAAGATGACCCTCTTTCCCACAACTGTAGCACTTTTTGGACTGTAGTGTACAGTTTGGGCTGATGTGACCTTCCTGACCACACCTATAGCATCTCACTGGTGGTCGATCTTCTCCCCTTGAAACTGGGGTCGGTGCTGGTGTTGGTACTGGTGCTGATGCCCTTCCATAATTATTATGGAATCTCTTTCTTTTGAAATTGTTCCCACTAGATTCTCCTCTTCTGTTATTTGGTATGGAATTACCACCGAAGTGTTGGTTACCTCCTCGATGGTTCTCGTTCCTGTGGTTGTTGTCACTCCTTTCTCTATGCTGATCATTAACTCTTGGCTGCAATGTTTCATCTGTTTGCTCCACCCTTTGAGCCCTATCTACAACATCTGAATACAAACTAAATTTATGAGAGCTAAGTTGTTGACGAATTTTGAATCTCAAACCTCTTAGGAACATCCGACTCATTCGTGCTTCGTCATCCACAAGATGGGTGGCAAAGCGAGATAACTCGGCAAACTTGGCTTCATATTGGGAGACTGTCATGTTTTCCTGCTCCAGCTTAATGAATTCCACCTCTTTCATATGACGGATGCTTTCTGGGAAATACTTCTCGTTAAACAGTTCTTCGAATTCTGTCCAAGACATTTCGAGTGCTGAAGGTTGGATACGTTTTACCGCTTCCCACCAATGGTCCGCCTCACCTCGTAACATAAAAGTGGCAAATGGCACCTTCTGATCATCAGCGCATTGTAAGACATCAAGTATTTTTGTCGTCTGCTTTAGCCATGCCTCCGCTTTGAGTGGGTCAGGCTTCCCGTGGAATTCAGGTGGTCCTAATTCTTTGAATTGCTTAACAGTGACCATCCTCAAATTGCCAGCGTTTCTACCGTTATTATTGACTGGATTTCCTCTTCCTTGATTCTGTATGAACTGCATGAAATTCCTAAAGAATCCATCATTCATCATGTTATCAGGAACATTATTTCCTGAGTTGGCAGGAGGATTGTTTGGGGCCTCTTGATTCTCGGCTACATTTGCTTCAGGCATTCCATAGTTAACCTCTTGATTTCCAGATGCCATACTAAACTGTGGTCACAAAATAAATGTTAGTTCAAATAAACTGACTCATCACTTCATGTTCCTACATTCAAATCGACTCATTAGATAATAAAATCTATTTTAGGTAGGACACACTAGTGACTGATTCTATTCGTCTCTCCCCTCCTAGTTCTACCCCAGATCTCCATTAAAGACCATATCCCTAAGCTCTGATGCCAACTGTGACGCCCCCAAATCTGGGTCCACACAGCCCATACTTGAGTCGTCAAAAGACTACAACAAAATTATTACAACAAAGCACAACGTACAACAATACAGTGTATAATAATACACAACTAAGTCTTCACTATTATTGCCACACTATTTTACAAAACGTGAAAACTATGATAACTATTCCTCGGACCCTCACTCCATTCCCCGGCTAGACCCTGTTATGTTTTCATCTCCTGTTGAAAAACAATGGAACAAAAGAAAGGGTGAGCTCAAATAGTTATTCACCAACAGGCGGCAATCCGCTCCGTAAGGTTATTCCCACAATTTAATAGAATTTGAGTACAAAGAGTTATTCACCAAACAGGCGGCAATCCGCTCCGTAAGGTTATTCCCACAATTTAATAGAATTTGAGTACAAAGAGTTATTCACCAAACAGGCGGCAATCCGCTCCGTAAGGTTATTCTCAGAGATTAATAATGAATGAATACGAAAGGTTATTCACCAACAGGCGGCAATCCGCTCCGTAAGGTTATTCCCACAATTTAATACATGGAAATAAAAGGCACGTCTTATGAGTAAGGAAGAAACAATATTATTATCGAGAATCAAATAATGATAATCCCTTACCATAGTATGTTTGAATAATGGAAGATGAAAAAGATGGTATCCCTTACCTCAACACGTGACTGGATATTGATTTAAATGAGGTTGATTAACTTGAACAGTACACGTATACTTATAGATCTTCACAAATACTCAAGATGACTTAAGCACACTTAGAGAGAACTTTCACAAGAAGTATTTAGAGAGAGAAAGAAAGAACAAGTAAGGAAGTTTATGAAAAATCCTTAAGTTAAGGCTTCTATTTATAGCCAAAAATCTTATCATTCATTTAATCTAAACCATTCATTTCATATCACCTAATAATCACCTAACTTTATATTATAAACAAATCAATTTAATTATTCAACAATAATTCACACTTTAATCTACACCATTCATTTCATATCACCTAATAATCACCTAACTTTATATTATAAACAAATCAATTCAATTATTCAACAATAATTCACACTTTAATCTACACCATTCATTTCATATCACCTAATAATCACCTAACTTTATATTATAAACAAATAACTTTATCAATTCAATTATTATGACTAATTGTTATAAATACAGTATAGTTAGCTCTTAGATATCAAGTCAATAAATTAATGAAATACAACTGTTTAAATAACATCATAATAGAGATAACAATAATGTAAAATAAAGCATACGTTACTGTGTAATGACAATTATTGATTCAATAATGTGAATTACTGTGCATATGTTACTGTGACAATTATTAGGTTCAATAATTTTAAAAACAGTGCAACAACAATTATTGACTCAATGATATAAAATACAGTGTAATGACAATTATTAAATCAATAATGCAAAATACTGTGTAACAACAATTATTGAATTGATAATATAAAATATTATGCAGTGACAATTATCGATGAAATGATGCGTAACAGTTACGGTGTCAATTATCAGACCAATAATATGAGACACTATGCAATACCGTGTGTTACTGTAGAATACCGTGTGCTACAGAAAATACCATAAACTACCGTATGCCACTATTCTTTTATCACCGGTATTTTAACAGTTCCGTTGACTATTTTTATTTAAAAAGGTTACTTCTGTCGTTTTCTATATCCGACAAATATTCCGTTGTGGGGTCCACCAATAATTTATTATTTCGGCGCCGTCGTACGGCACGAATATTCCCCGACCAAACGAATATTCCCCGACAAAGCGAATATTGTCCGACAAAATAAAATTTGCACATAACATCCTTAACTTTCAATTTTGTTAATTTAACCACTTACTGTTTCAAAAAAAAATATATATGAAGAAAAATTAAATTTTGTATTTCATAAAATTCGGGGTCTTACAGTTGTTGTTATTGTTTTCTCTTTCAGTGATACAACTATAAATCGACCTCTAGTTTAATGATGAAATATATATTTAATACTATCAATTCATTTTTCTGTTAAATGGTTAATAGTCTTTGATGAAAACTTCATTTTTTATATAAAAAAAATCAATTCAGTGATGCAATTATAAAAAAAATCAAAATCAAAATCAAATCAATGATGTATTTATAAATTGGGGTCGAGTACGGTAAAAAAATTTGATTTAACCTTATATACATATACACACACACATACAATATATAAATTATATGAGGTAAAATAAAAATTCATCAATTTAAAGGATAGGGACAACTATGCACTGACTGGATGCGTTACTTGATCAATCGATGGACGGGGGAATTGCATGAATGATGAGACCGACCTAACCTCTAAAGTAAAGGCTTTTATCCTCTTTTGATGGAGAATCTTGATTAACTAACACTTGGAACCGATCCGATACAAGAAAGAAGGCATAGGCAAACTAGTTAAAAGAAGGTACGATAGCAAAGAAGCTCCCCATCTTTCCATATAAGTCTTACAAGTATGATTGTCTTGCTCTTTGTTTCTTGAAATTAGATGTAAGGTTTGGTTTTTCTCTTTCTACGTTCTATTTTCTGTAAGTGTTCCGGTTCCAATATTTGCGTACTAACATAACTTCTATAATAGTCAAGCTTTTGATCCATTTCACCAGCTGGAGCCTAAAGTGTTTCGAAAGGAATTTACCTATCACTCAAAGAACTACAAGGCACTCCATACAGAGCAAACAAACTTTAGGGGCGAGACGCTCGCACAAGGACCTCAATTCTCATTAGGAGGTCGATCAAAGCTACCCTCCTTTTCTTTTTTATCAAAATATTAAAACAAGCATTCTTCAACTCTACCTGTGACGCCCCCAAATCTGGGCCCACACAGCCCAAACTTGAGTCGTCAAAATACTACAACAAAATTATTACAACAAAGCACAACGTACAACAATACAGTGTATAATAATACACAACTAAGTCTTCACTATTATTGCCACACTATTTTACAAAACGTGAAGACTATGATAACTATTCCTCGGACCCTCACTCCATTCCCCGGCTAGACCCTGTTATGTTTTCATCTCCTGTTGAAAAACAATGGAACAAAAGAAAGGGTGAGCTCAAATAGCCCAGTAAAGAATATCATGACTAAGATAATGACGAATAAATTATCATTAGTCTTCAACAGTTGAGTTCTTGATAGAATACAATAGACTACAAGGTTTATATCAAAAACTGCAGTTAAATTCTTAAACAACGTTCAGATCAATAATAGCAGCGGAATGAGTAATCTATTAGAAGAATAATGCAGACTATAATGTCCACTCGGTTCTCTTTTTAGGAAAAACATCATCAACTTTTATCATCTGAAATATCATTAGTCAAGATAATACAAATTCACAGTTCCTGATCATAATCATGCAGATCAACAGTTCATCTTTGCACTACGGGCCAAAGACATTCAATATAACACCAACGGTCATGATTATACCAGATTCAGCCTTTGGTCATAATCATACCACACAACAGTTCATCTTTGCACTACGGGCCAAAGAGAACATTCACCACGTGCCATAAAAGACACCGAACAGATGTATCGCCTTTAACCTATTATATCGCCTTTAACCTATCATCTGTTCAACAAATATATCACATCTGTGCCCCCGGCCACAGATATTCACAACAGCTTGATTTTTGGATGATTAGAATGATATAAATGATGAACAGAAGAAATAGGATAACAATAAGTATCGGAAGTTTACTTTGTACAGATTCAAATAATGTCCAAATTGTCAACATGATGTGGAGTGAAATTTAAAAATGATATTCAAGATCCACAGTTCAGAATAACGGTTACAATTCAATAGAAAGGTTCACGTAAATAGGAAGGTTCAGTTGAAATAATGAAGTTCAACTATTATGGAACATATAATATTTTCAGGAATTATAGAAGCAATAGTTCCATAATAAATTTCGATTTAGGAGTATGAAAGAAAATAATATCCCTTACCGTAGCAGGTTTGATTAACAAAAGGTGAAGGAAATTAATACAAAGGGTTATTCACCAACAGGCGGCAATCCGCTCCGTAAGGTTATTCCCACAATTTAATAGAATTTGAGTACAAAGAGTTATTCACCAAACAGGCGGCAATCCGCTCCGTAAGGTTATTCCCACAATTTAATAGAATTTGAGTACAAAGAGTTATTCACCAAACAGGCGGCAATCCGCTCCGTAAGGTTATTCTCAGAGATTAATAATGAATGAATACGAAAGGTTATTCACCAACATGCGGCAATCCGCTCCGTAAGGTTATTCCCACAATTTAATACATGGAAATAAAATGCACGTCTTATGAGTAAGGAAGAAACAATATTATTATCGAGAATCAAATAATGATAATCCCTTACCATAGTACGTTTGAATAATGGAAGATGAAAAAGATGGTATCCCTTACCTCAACACGTGACTGGATATTGATTTAAATGAGGTTGATTAACTTGAACAGTACACGTATACTTATAGATCTTCACAAATACTCAAGATGACTTAAGCACACTTGGAGAGAACTTTCACAAGAAGTATTTAGAGAGAGAAAGAAAGAACAAGTAAGGAAGTTTATGAAAAATCCTTAAGTTAAGGCTTCTATTTATAGCCAAAAATCTTATCATTCATTTAATCTAAACCATTCATTTAAAGATCATCTTTTAATCTACACCATCCATTTCAAATATTATATTATCTTTAATCTACACCATTCATTTCATATCACCTAATAATCACCTAACTTTATATTATAAACAAATCAATTTAATTATTCAACAATAATTCACACTTTAATCTACACCATTCATTTCATATTACCTAATAATCACCTAACTTTATATTATAAACAAATCAATTCAATTATTCAACAATAATTCACACTTTAATCTACACCATTCATTTCATATCACCTAATAATCACCTAACTTTATATTATAAACAAATAACTTTATCAATTCAATTATTATGACTAATTGTTATAAATACAGTATAGTTAGCTCTTAGATATCAAGTCAATAAATTAATGAAATACAACTGTTTAAATAACATCATAATAGAGATAACAATAATGTAAAATAAAGCATACGTTACTGTGTAATGACAATTATTGATTCAATAATGTGAATTACTGTGCATATGTTACTGTGACAATTATTAGGTTCAATAATTTTAAAAACAGTGCAACAACAATTATTGACTCAATGATATAAAATACAGTGTAATGACAATTATTAAATCAATAATGCAAAATACTGTGTAACAACAATTATTGAATTGATAATATAAAATATTATGCAGTGACAATTATCGATGAAATGATGCGTAACAGTTACGGTGTCAATTATCAGACCAATAATATGAGACACTATGCAATACCGTGTGTTACTGTAGAGTACCGTGTGCTACAGAAAATACCATAAACTACCGTATGCTACTATTCTTTTATCACCGGTATTTTAACAGTTCCGTTGACTATTTTTATTTAAAAAGGTTACTTCTGTCGTTTTCTATATCCGACAAATATTCCGTTGTGGGGTCCACCAATAATTTATTATTTCGGCGCCGTCGTACGGCACGAATATTCCCCGACCAAACGAATATTCCCCGACAAAGCGAATATTGTCCGACAAAATAAAATTTGCACATAACATCCTTAACTTTCAATTTTGTTAATTTAACCACTTACTGTTTCAAAAAAAATATATATGAAGAAAAATTAAATTTTGTATTTCATAAAATTCGGGGTCTTACAACCTCCCCTCCTTATGAAATTTCGTCCCCGAAATTGACGTACCTGACATATCGAAAAGGTAAGGATACTTAGATTTCATCTCAGATTCTAGCTCCCAGGTCATTTCCTCAGTATCTTGGTTCCTCCATAAAACCTTAACTTGAGGTATAACCTTTGAGCGTAGGATCTGCTCCTTCTTATCCAGGATCTTAACAGGTACCTCCTCGTATGTTAAATCCTCTGCTATAACGTCTGGTTCTAACTCAATGACGTGGTTTGGGTCCTTCACATATTTACGTAACATAGATATATGAAAAACGTTATGGATGCGAGACATACTTGGTGGTAGGGCTAGTCTGTAGGCTACGGTTCCTATTCGATCGAGGATTTCAAATGGGCCAATAAATCGAGGGTTGAGCTTTCCTCTCTTTCCGAATCTCGTAACCCCTTTCCATGGAGAAACACGTAAGAATACATGATCTCCGACGTTGAAACTTTCGTCTCTCCGATGAAGATCAGCATAACTCTTTTGTCGTTCTTGTGCGGTCTGTATTCGTTGTCGGATCATTTGGATCTTTTCGGTCGTCAAGCGTACCAACTCGGGTCCCAACAATTTTGCTTCTCCTACCTCATTCCAACATATTGGAGAGCGACACTTCCTTCCATACAAAGCCTCGAATGGAGCCATGCCTATGCTTGCTTGGTAACTGTTGTTGTAAGAAATTCCACCAATGGCAAGTACTTATCCCAACTTCCTTTGAAGTCTAATACACAAAGTCTCAAAAGATCTTCGAGGGTCTGGATCGTCCTTTCCGATTGTCCGTCCGTTTGAGGATGATATGCAGAACTAAAACGTAGTTCAGTGCCCATAGCTTTTTGTAGACTGGTCCAAAAGAGTGAAGTGAATCTAGGATCTCGATCAGAAACTATGGAAACTGGCATGCCATGCAATCTCACGATCTCATTTATGTACATACCGGCAAGACGTTCAAGTGAAAAGTTTTCTCGTATAGGCAAGAAATGAGCAGATTTGGTCAATCTATCTACGATCACCCAAATTGCATCTAAGCCTTGAGAAACTTTTGGAAGACCCGTCACGAAGTCCATATTGATGTGTTCCCACTTCCATTCGGGAACTTCAAATGATTGTAATGGACCTTTAGGAACTTGATGTTCTGCCTTGACACGTTGACAAGTTAGGCACCTTGAGATAAACTCCGCAATCTCTCTTTTCATATTGTTCCACCAAAATGTATGTCGAAGATCTCGATACATCTTGGTACCTCCTGGGTGGATTGCAAACGGCGTGTTGTGTGCCTCCATCATGATTTTATGCTTTAATTCAGGATCGTTAGGAACACAGAGTCGAGAGTTGACTCGAAGTATTCCTTTCTCGTCAATTCTTGCTTCGGGAATGACACCTTCTTGTACTTTCTTTATCATGTTTATCAGTTCCGGATCGGTAGCTTGAGCAGCTTTAATTTTATCGATTAAAGTTGGTTCTACTCGCACGTGAGCAATCTTCGAGTGGGTCCCTGGTGTCTTTAGCTCTATCTTCATCTTTTGCAAGTCGTACAAAATACACTTTTGTGTTGTCAGCAGTGCACTTGTACTTGCATAAGATTTTCTGCTCAAAGCGTCAGCTACAACGTTCGCCTTTCCCGGGTGATACTGGATTGTGTGGTCATAATCCTTCAACAGCTCAAGCCAACGTCGTTGTCGCATGTTGAGTTTCTTCTTGGTGAAGAAATACTTGAGACTTTTATGATCCGTATAGATATCCACTTTTTCTCCGTACAAGTAGTGTCTCCAGATCTTCAACGCGAAAACGACTGCTGCCAACTCTAGATCATGAGTAGGATAATTTTTCTCATAATCTTTGAGTTGTCGAGAGGCATAGACTATAACCTTTCCATGTTGCATAAGGACACAGCCTAGACGTTTGCCAGAAGCATCGCTGTAGATAACAAATTCTCCTGATCCTGATGGTATGGTCAGAACAGGAGCTGAAACAAGTCTCCTCTTGAGTTCTTGAAAACTCTTCTCGCATTCCTCGCTCGATATAAGTTTTGTACTAGAACGAATGATACCGATATCTAATAATTAAACTTTTAACTCTTGGCGTTCTATGAGAGCCATTCGGTATGGGGCTTTGGAAATGGGCTTGGTACCGAGTTCAAGATCAATACAAAATTCATTTTCACGGTTTGGGGTAAGCTAGGAAGTTCCTCAGGAAAAACGTCAGAAAACTCATTAACAATGAGGATATCATTCAAGTTTGACGTATTTTTGTTCAAATCAGTGACATGAGCTAAAAAGGCTTGACATCCGTTTTTCAATAAACGAATGGCTTTATGGCTAGAAATAACAGTTATAGATTTCAATGGTTTAGTTGCTTGAATTTGCATGACAGGTTGATTAGGAATATGAAAACTAATAATCTTATGAAAACAATCAATTTTAGCATGATGGGTAGTCAACCAATCAATTCCTAAAATCACATCAAATTCACGCATGTCCAAAGAAATAAGGTCAACAGGTAATGTGAGGTTGTTGATTTGAACTAGGCAAGATTTATAGATAGTAAATGTAATAGGTATTTCTCCCAATGAGGTTTCAACTGATAAGACAAGATTTAAGTTTTCAATAGTCAAATTTAAACGTTGAGTACATATAGGTGAGATAAAAGAGTGGATAGAGCCAGTATCTAATATGGCATAGACTTCACGAGAATTTATGAATAGCTTACCGGTTATCACCTCATTCGGTTTCTTGACTGTTATCGTCAAATCGAATCCCGAATACTTCATTCGGATCTTCACGTATTTCAACCATGGGAATACCACTGAATAATTTTCTAGCAAACTGTTTCTCGGGTTCATCAACTTCATCAGTAGTAAGGTACCAATGATTTCCATTAAAATAGTATTTTCGATAGACTGCAGTTTCCACGATAGTGACTAACTTAACCTGAATTCCTCTAAATTGTAACGCCCAAAAGTATAGAAATATCATTTTTAAATAATCTTGAAAATCATAGCTGGAACACCATAAATCCCAAAGACTAATATGAAAAGTCCATATATTCTGATCCTTTGTTATAGAGCATAACCAGGTGATATCACTCTCCCAATTAGTGAGTAAATTAAAGGCAATAATTTCCGCAAGTTCGTTACTTCCTTTAATTGCTTCTAAGAATGGATCTGGAACGACTGTAGCAGAGCTTTCACCTTCATCCTTACTGGATAGAACACGCATAATTTTTGCCTTAGGCAAATGATTCAACTCTGAGTTTGTAAGAAGATTATTCGTCGCCTCTTGTTTTGCAGCTACATTTGTTTCGGTAATTTCATAGTTAACCTCCTGATTTCCAGATGCCATAATTAACTGTGGTCACAAAATAAATGTTAGTTCAAATAAACTGACTCATCTCTTCATGTTCCTACATTCAAATCGATTCATTAGATAAAAAATAAATCTAATTTAGGTAGGACACACTAGTGATTGATTCTATTCGTCTCTCCCCTCCTAGTTCTAACCCCAGATCTCCATTAAAGACCATATCCCTAAGCTCTGATGCCAACTGTGACGCCCCCAAATCTGGGCCCACACAGCCCAAACTTGAGTCGTCAAAATACTACAACAAAATTATTACAACAAAGCACAACGTACAACAATACAGTGTATAATAATACACAACTAAGTCTTCACTATTATTGCCACACTATTTTACAAAACGTGAAAACTATGATAACTATTCCTCGGACCCTCACTCCATTCCCCGGCTAGACCCTGTTATGTTTTCATCTCCTGTTGAAAAACAATGGAACAAAAGAAAGGGTGAGCTCAAATAGCCCAGTAAAGAATATCATGACTAAGATAATGACGAATAAATTATCATTAGTCTTCAACAGTTGAGTTCTTGATAGAATACAATAGACTACAAGGTTTATATCAAAAACTGCAGTTAAATTCTTAAACAACGTTCAGATCAATAATAGCAGCGGAATGAGTAATCTATTAGAAGAATAATGCAGACTATAATGTCCACTCGGTTCTCTTTTTAGGAAAAACATCATCAACTTTTATCATCTGAAATATCATTAGTCAAGATAATACAAATTCACAGTTCCTGATCATAATCATGCAGATCAACAGTTCATCTTTGCACTACGGGCCAAAGACATTCAATATAACACCAACGGTCATGATTATACCAGATTCAGCCTTTGGTCATAATCATACCACACAACAGTTCATCTTTGCACTACGGGCCAAAGAGAACATTCACCACGTGCCATAAAAGACACCGAACAGATGTATCGCCTTTAACCTATTATATCGCCTTTAACCTATCATCTGTTCAACAAATATATCACATCTGTGCCCCCGGCCACAGATATTCACAACAGCTTGATTTTTGGATGATTAGAATGATATAAATGATGAACAGAAGAAATAGGATAACAATAAGTATCGGAAGTTTACTTTGTACAGATTCAAATAATGTCCAAATTGTCAACATGATGTGGAGTGAAATTTAAAAATGATATTCAAGATCCACAGTTCAGAATAACGGTTACAATTCAATAGAAAGGTTCACGTAAATAGGAAGGTTCAGTTGAAATAATGAAGTTCAACTATTATGGAACATATAATATTTTCAGGAATTATAGAAGCAATAGTTCCATAATAAATTTCGATTTAGGAGTATGAAAGAAAATAATATCCCTTACCGTAGCAGGTTTGATTAACAAAAGGTGAAGGAAATTAATACAAAGGGTTATTCACCAACAGGCGGCAATCCGCTCCGTAAGGTTATTCCCACAATTTAATAGAATTTGAGTACAAAGAGTTATTCACCAAACAGGCGGCAATCCGCTCCGTAAGGTTATTCCCACAATTTAATAGAATTTGAGTACAAAGAGTTATTCACCAAACTGGCGGCAATCCGCTCCGTAAGGTTATTCTCAGAGATTAATAATGAATGAATACGAAAGGTTATTCACCAACATGCGGCAATCCGCTCCGTAAGGTTATTCCCACAATTTAATACATGGAAATAAAATGCACGTCTTATGAGTAAGGAAGAAACAATATTATTATCGAGAATCAAATAATGATAATCCCTTACCATAGTACGTTTGAATAATGGAAGATGAAAAAGATGGTATCCCTTACCTCAACACGTGACTGGATATTGATTTAAATGAGGTTGATTAACTTGAACAGTACACGTATACTTATAGATCTTCACAAATACTCAAGATGACTTAAGCACACTTGGAGAGAACTTTCACAAGAAGTATTTAGAGAGAGAAAGAAAGAACAAGTAAGGAAGTTTATGAAAAATCCTTAAGTTAAGGCTTCTATTTATAGCCAAAAATCTTATCATTCATTTAATCTAAACCATTCATTTAAAGATCATCTTTTAATCTACACCATCCATTTCAAATATTATATTATCTTTAATCTACACCATTCATTTCATATCACCTAATAATCACCTAACTTTATATTATAAACAAATCAATTTAATTATTCAACAATAATTCACACTTTAATCTACACCATTCATTTCATATTACCTAATAATCACCTAACTTTATATTATAAACAAATCAATTCAATTATTCAACAATAATTCACACTTTAATCTACACCATTCATTTCATATCACCTAATAATCACCTAACTTTATATTATAAACAAATAACTTTATCAATTCAATTATTATGACTAATTGTTATAAATACAGTATAGTTAGCTCTTAGATATCAAGTCAATAAATTAATGAAATACAACTGTTTAAATAACATCATAATAGAGATAACAATAATGTAAAATAAAGCATACGTTACTGTGTAATGACAATTATTGATTCAATAATGTGAATTACTGTGCATATGTTACTGTGACAATTATTAGGTTCAATAATTTTAAAAACAGTGCAACAACAATTATTGACTCAATGATATAAAATACAGTGTAATGACAATTATTAAATCAATAATGCAAAATACTGTGTAACAACAATTATTGAATTGATAATATAAAATATTATGCAGTGACAATTATCGATGAAATGATGCGTAACAGTTACGGTGTCAATTATCAGACCAATAATATGAGACACTATGCAATACCGTGTGTTACTGTAGAGTACCGTGTGCTACAGAAAATACCATAAACTACCGTATGCTACTATTCTTTTATCACCGGTATTTTAACAGTTCCGTTGACTATTTTTATTTAAAAAGGTTACTTCTGTCGTTTTCTATATCCGACAAATATTCCGTTGTGGGGTCCACCAATAATTTATTATTTCGGCGCCGTCGTACGGCACGAATATTCCCCGACCAAACGAATATTCCCCGACAAAGCGAATATTGTCCGACAAAATAAAATTTGCACATAACATCCTTAACTTTCAATTTTGTTAATTTAACCACTTACTGTTTCAAAAAAAATATATATGAAGAAAAATTAAATTTTGTATTTCATAAAATTCGGGGTCTTACACTACCCTTAGTACTTGACCAATAGGGAGAATAGCTAAGAAAGACCACTCGAGTGATAGGGAGAGGAACGATCCATTAGTTAAGGGGGTTGGGGCGCAAAGCACTCTTCAATCTCTCGAGGCAGCTGCTCATTAGCATATCTATTTGCCTCTTCCATCCGCCTCGAGCACCGATACCCTATTGTATACGAGTAAAATGCTCGAGATAGAATCCTTAATTCTGAATAAAACATACTGCTTCTCTTATCCTTTTTTGTTCGTTCTTCGAATAAGACTAGTTCCTTTTCGACTAGAGGTGCTCAAAACTTTCGATTTTTTAGTTTTTTTACGAACCGATTAGTACCAATACGGGCAGTACATGTTCTTTTCGGTATCAATACTTTCAGTATCAGTATTTTTAAACTTTTCGATATCAATACGTTTTTTTTTTACGAATCGATAAAAACAAAAAAAAAATTTGATATTACATATATATCACAATTAATAAGAAAAATACTAAGTTTTTTAACTTCTTAGTTTTATCTTAATTTGAACCACCCTTAATTTCTTAAACTTATAACTTTTATATTTTTTGAAGTATTCTTTGATATGTATACTAATTAATGTGTTGTAATGTTACTAGTATTGTTTATACATTATACATTAATTATAATAATATATATAATCGCAGTATTGAAATGTTAAGTTTATGTAATATTAGTTTCTCTTCCTAAATAACACAACAAGAAGTCTAACAAATATATTACTACATTATATTAATACATTATTTTTACCTTTTGTAATATCAAATTTATAAATGAAATATCAAATTATCACGGGTGTGGGGGGAGATATATTATCAATGCGTTAAAAAAATAAAATCAACCTGAAAAACCATTACTAAAAGTATACAGAATCGGTAACAAAACTAGTATTTGAATACTAGTATCGGTTCTTGATTTATATGGAATTCAACATCGGTACTGGTTCGATATTTTTGGTACCGGCTCAATATTTTATCGATGAGCACCCTTACTTCTGACTAATGAATATACTAAGCCTTTTCATTCACCCCTTCTTTCTAAGAATGAAATGAACTAAGTTCACTTATACGAGAGTGAGGAATAAAAACCAACAAGAAACTTCCCACTTTTGATATCCCACAATTCTACTAGTTTAGAAATAGGAATTTATAAAATTTGAAAGGTTAAATAAAAAAATTAATATAAAAAAGACAAAATAAAAATTATCTTAAAAGTTGAAGGGCATTTTTGGAAGCCAAAATGGCTTCAGAAAATTTATTTACACCAAAGCCTCCCTATAATTAAGTAATTAATATATACATGCACACTCTGTAGCCATTATTGAAATATTTGATTTCGATTCAATCTCTATCTCCTTTTAAGTCTTGTAGTATAACTTCTTAGTCTTTTAATGCTATTTTCAAAGGAGAAACAAATTAACTACACTAGGTCATCAACTATAATATCACTTGAAGAATATATGAAGCAATGAATGAAGACTAAACTTTCCCCTTGTGGAGTTGTGGTATAACAATTTGCCATCATTAACCTCAGATCTGCAAGCTCAAGCTGATGAATAAAGTAGTGTTATCACGTAACCGCGTATTACTATTTTTCTATTTTATCGTCATAAAATTAATCGACATATAAATTATTTTTCAAAAATTAATAATAACATTCTTGTTGTCTTACAGTAGATATTTGTTGACGGTACTCTTACTTAGAAGAAGAGTATTCTATAAAATTCTCTTCTAAATTTTTATATAACCCCATTGGGAAGCTATAATTGTAACAAAAAATATGATGATGATAATTATCATAATAATGCAACTAGCAGAAGGGCATCATTGACTCTTGATCCCTTCAGTAGTCAAAACTTCATAATACTTGCAATATGGAATTTGAATTCGAAATGATGTGATCTTAGTTTATGATGCAAAAATGCAGAACTTCTTTTTCCTTCACTTTGGATCTGCCGGCAAAGTATCAGATTGCTTTCTTCGCTTTGGTTCTGGCTCGCCTAACTGCAAGGAAACAGAAATCTCTTCACACCTATTTCGCAACGCCACCGAGGCCATTTGATTCTGCATTTTTCTGCTTATTGTTTTGGCGCATTGGAGATCTTGCGGCAAAACTTGGAATGAATTGGTGTTCAACATTTGGTGCTGCTTCACTTCCACCTTCAATGTGAAACTCCTCGTGCAGGAAATGTGGAGTTATAACTCGATGGGATTCGCCTTCTATAAGAATTTGGATGCTTAGCCCAAGTGGCTCAAAATTTGCTTCGGTCTTTTCTTTTAGTTGCTTCCTCTCAGGAGGAGATGACTCTCCAACAGTAGAATTGATGCTACCAAAGTATTTATTTGCTCGTATAATGCCGCTATTTTCCAGAACCGAGTCACCATTTCACACAACAAACTCATTTGCCAAGGCTAAACTCCAACAACAATTCAATAACCAGTTCAGGGTAATCCTCATTCTGCTAAAAAAAACAAGACTCAAAAATAAATATTTGATTAGTGCAACTGGCCGTTCCTTCACCTCAAAATTTGACCATTGCGCAATTGACCCCATAATTCTACTACTCTAGTCCCAGTTTTCCCCAAATGTTAATTGAAAAATTCAGCCTCTACTAAAACAGAAATTATAAAAATTATGGATAAACAACAAAAACACATCACTAGTAGGAGTGTGCAACGGTAAAAGACCGTACCAAACTGTTTACCCTTTTTATTAAAAAATGAATACCGGTTCCGGTACCGAATAGGTTTAGAAATATACCGACCCAGCCAGTTTGGTATGGCCGGTTTCATGTCAAAACCGTCTTTACCGAATTTTTTGCATACCCCTAATCACTAGTATACTTGAATAGAACCCGATGTGATTTACAGTTTGGCATTTGACAGCAATCACTTAAAGCATATTATTGTGGTCTTTCAGTTGTTAATAAGACGTACATTCTGGTGATTGATATATTGAGTTCAATGTGAGATCAGCACCAACTATAATTACTGGACACAAATATAGATGCAAAACAGAAATGCACAGGCATACTGTGGAAAAAATATTTTGAACTGAATTTTATTAAGCTACTTTAATGGCAGGAATTAGAGATTCGTATATTCATAATTATCCAAGTACAAATTCACCAGTCGCTCTTTGTTTCACAGTACATACATGCTTACTGCTTGCATATCTTATTCTCTTGAAAATAAACCGTTTCATTAGCATACTATCTTTTCTCGCAATGAAACAATGACATACAAAACAAGATCCAAAATTTATTGCAGCCTCTATGTAATTTGCAAAAACAGATATTTTTGAAAAGTACAAACCTTGAATACCCTAATTGGTTGTGATGAGATCAAGTTCTAGGAGATCAAGAAGACGCCCTAGATCAACTCCACTGGTCCAATTCTCTGGAGGTTGCCCAATTTTTAGTTTCAACCGACCGCGATTAGCTGTCCCACCCCAAATGATCCCAACAGGCCGCGGTTTCTCCCCGTTTTGACTAGTTAAGAGAATGAGGCTTCCACTGTCACCTTCAAGGTCAAATGTCTGTTGGTTCTCACCAACGACAAGAAAATCAGTAAAGAAACAGATCCCTTTCTCATCATTGTACTCTAGAGCATAAGCCATTATCGTCCCAGTAGTCAAGCCAGAGCTTCTTCCAACTTTTACCACTTGTCTGCCAATCAGACTGTGGATTGAAGACTGCAAGTCTATGATATTGACATCACCAATCTCGCCTATACCTTTTACAGATGTAGATACATTGGACATATTAAATTCTTCCGCAAAAGGAATGAATGCTCCATCTGCTCGAACAAAGGTTTCTGCACGATCATCAGATCAAGATGGGCATGGGCGGGATTAGGACTTTGATGCAAACTCATTTAGCAATACTTACTTTGACTTGGCATAAATACAAAAGATGGTTGGCTAAATTATTCAGGATTACACCAGTAAAGTATCATTTAATATCCAAACACTATAAACTCAAATGTCATGAATTAAGGTTACGGAGAACCCACCATCCCACTTATGAATACTGTACCTTTCTTATAGTTCATATTTGACATTGAATGGTTCTAGTTCCTAATTGAGATGATTCCGGCCAAAACAGTTCCTCTAAACAATTTTAAACAACGATGGTCCAGCTGAATAAATTTAAAAGTTACATGCATTGATAGTGTTGAAATGCGAAACTAACTGGAGGCTGGCTTGATTATAATTGAAATTAATGACTTTGACTGAGATGGTGAGAGAACTTTGCCACATTCAACATGCATTACAAGCTTGTAATTTTCTTTTAAAACAAAAAATGGGTGTGCGTTGATTGAGTTAATGGAAAACTGTGAATGTAGCGTAGATTTTGTCCAAATAACTGGATATGCAAACTAAGAAGTATTTAATTGTGAGTAAATTAATACAGACGGAACGGATAAAAGTTGGGTCAGTGTACTAAGCTATATGAACCAAATTCCAAAGAAAAAAAGATATTCATAAAGTAACTTTGACAAAAATATACCCCAAGTAGAACCCACTGCATTGTTGGTTCCTCGGGATTTTGATCTCCAAGTCCAACCAGAAATAAACTATGGTCAATATATAATTTTATTAATATCAGTTTTTGCTCGGAATCAGCCACTTACTACTTATATTGACAATAATATACCAACTGAAAATGGAACTTGCTTATATTATCATAGTAAAATATAACCGCTCATACATTAAATATCTATCATCAAAAACTACAATACCTGGGTTTGTACCAGCAAAGATGCCATACCAAAGATCATCTGTTATGAATGATGTTGCCCTCTCAACCGCACCCAGATACACCCCGGGTCCTAGGCTTGGTGGCAAAGGATGAAACATTTTTTGGTTTGGGTAATCCAGGTCAACTGCCACATGCCGATTTGTGAGGAAACCAACCTGGCGATTTCCTGTTCGGCTTTTCACAATAGCGCCCAAGGTTCCATATGTCTCTTGACTAGCAACCTATGGAACAAAGTGATTTGAGTAATGAAGAGCAACCACAAAGGGACAAGTGACGGAATGCTTAAACAAATTCCATAAATGATTCATGGTCAAGTTTATTAAATACCATAAAGAACAAGGCATTAGTTAACATTCGCATATTAAAGGAAATTTTTTGAAGCACAAATAAAGGAAAAACAATATAGGCCAGAGAACCATATCTGTGTGTGTGTGTGTGTGTGTGTGAGAGAGAGAGAGAGAGAGAGAGAGAGAGAGCAGTTTTTTTGTCATTTTGCACCTAAAGCTTCTCGTACTTACCTACACTAAGGCAGTTCAAGACTTCTAGTCCATTTTAATCAGTTAATTCTACTCAACATTAGTTTGCCAATTCTGCCTTATTTTCACTGTATAGCAATATAATTAAAACAGGCCAGACCAGAATAAAAAGGTCAAAGACATTTAGCGTGACCGGCTATATACAATGTTAATGTAATGAAACCTAGTTCCTAAAGTATTTTTAATCTTAGCCAGTCAAATTATGTTCGACTTTTCTTTCATATTATCAAAGTGGAATGTACAGATTGTCCTGCAGGAATTGAAAAATCCCCAGGGATCAACTCAAGTTAACATCCAAAAATTCAGGACTCTGCAAGAAATTTATAAAATTAGTCTGTCAGAATGCCGTTATTATGATCGTTGCAGGAATTCGACTAATATCGTTTCTTATGACCTGAGTAGAAAGAATGATTAATGGACAAAAGCAAGAGAAATTTCAAGTGTCTAGAACCTCAGTTGAAATCATACTTAGAATGACCTGCAGCTCATAAACAGTTGATTATTTTTCCACAATTTGAGAATAACATGACTAAATTCTGACAAAAAGATAAATAGTACTCATTGATATACTTAGTTCTAACAGAGGAAATATCAACTTGATGTAAATATACAACTCAATTACTGAGTACGAAGGGTGACAAATCTCACATATCTCAAATTGGTTTTCAGCAATTCCTCGGAGTCACTTAGAGAAATCGAGGACTTACATCTCAATGCTCTTGCATTAACTATCCTATACTGAGTTGAGCCCTCTGCTAGCATCTGACATGGAAGCTAATCTATATTCATAAATCAATGAACTTCCCTCCACATAAAATAAAATGAAGGTTCTTGTATTTGAATGAAAATAGATCACCGTAGTACCTGGGAACCGGAACCAATGCATGGATCACTTCCACGCAAGCCATCTACCAGCTCTGTATACAATTGTTCCTTGGGAGTTGCAGCAGGTGCACCAAAGTAAGAGAACTCAACAACATCTACATCACACCATACACCTCCAGGTCCCTGCTCAATCAAGTGAACAAGTCAATGATAGAATTGATTAAGGATTTAGAATTTCAAAGAAAGCTCAGTATTAAATTCCAAATACACGAGGAAAAAATAATGAAGGATAGAACACCAGCCAACTCAGAAACATTTATAGCCAAATTATGTCAAGTCTATCAATTTTTAAAAGAATTTTCATAGGGATTTGCAATTTTTTTCCAAAACCAACAATAACGCCAAATAAATATTTCAGTCTTAGAAGTAAAAACTGTACTTAAAGCACAGGAATCATTGTATCTACATACTAGAAACCGCAAGATACCCAAGTAAAGCCAGAAGCCCCAAATGTCAAACCTCAAGAGCAGCTGGTAAACACTGAATGTGGCTAAGCCATTGCCCGTGAACTTTCCGAGCAACAAAGACGAGAATGGCTGGTATATCTGTCAAAACACCTCGCCGGATCCGAAAACCAATTGCTGTGCCAAGACTAAAACGACGCAAGATTTTGCTATGAAAAGCCCTGATTGTCATTACTTCAAGTAAAGTAGTAGCTTGCTGTCCCGTCGGCAGTTGCCCAAGAGTTTCAGGCAAAACCCCCTTCTGAAGGTTTCCAAAATAATTTGCCCTATCTTCAGCTGCATCATTTAACCGGCTGGAAGTAGGCCATGAGAAATAGGCAGCACTACTCTCAGAGAGATTACCACCTGAAGGTAGGTACTGATGATTACAGTAGTTTCTTTCCAAATCCAAAGCTGATTCCTCTGATGGTGATGATCCAGAGAGATGAAATCTTAAATCCAGTCTGGTTCTGTCCATCTTCCAGCTCTCCTTCTACATAATATTAGTTTAAGTTCTTTTACAGTATACAAGAAACCCTTCAAAGTAATGTATATCTAAACATGCCATTAGACCCAGAACCTTTTACCAAGTTAAATGACCAGATTTTTTTTTCTTTGGGTATGTAAAACCGTAGTTGAAAATTTGAAATCATTGCTTCTAAAAAATAGCATTGATAAGCTTAAACACTATTGGGAGTAAAAAAAACAAAGAAACGAGCTCATACTGATTGGCTAGACAAATCAAATAACAAACACGAATAAGTAACACAACATACACATAAATATATATATATATATATATATATATATATATATATATATATATATATATATATATATATATCCCAACTACAGATATATTAAGCAAAAAATAACAAGAAAAAAGTAAGATGATGAGAACAATACAAATTCAATTTATTTACCCTATGCCGTTGATCAAAATCAAAGAAATCTGAGATGGGTTGCTGAAAAGTTTCAATATAAGAAGACTAGCACCAAAATAACGGGTCTTATATGAAGGAGTTCGTGTCAATAAGTCAAACCACTCATGCTACTCGATTGCTCATGTAGAGGAAAGAGTCAATCAAACAATAATTAAGGTAGCAAGCAATGATAACCCAGTATGCCAAAATTGGTGAAGCCCAGAAAGGGGAAAATAAATGAAAAATCTAAGAAAACAAAAAGCAATTCTATGAACAAATAAATGTATTAACTTTCATGAAGAAACGCCAAATGGGACTTGGGACAAAATGGAGCACTTGAAGATAGTGAGTTGATTGCTTATTTGTGGAGGAGAGACACACACACAATTATAAAAATAAATTAAAAAAATCCACACACCCCACTTGAAGAAATACATTTGAAAGTTGATAAAATATCACATTAAGAGTTGGTGAGCAACCACTATGAAATGGGAATTGGAGGAAATGCACAAACTCCCAAGACTGTAAAGAATCAAAAAAGAAAAAAAAAATTATAACAAGGAAGCATATCAGAACAGAACCCAAAAAGGAAATTCAATAAAAATGGTATCTTTGCTGTGATAACTCACCTTTCAGCACTGGTGGAGCTGTGGAATGGAAATTAACAGCAAATCCCCTTTAAGATTTCCATGCCCTATCACTTACTCAACCATCTACCAGATCAGATTGAATAAATGAATCCTCTCAATCAAAAAACCCATATTCCCAGTGTGACCACAATCAAGATGCTGCTAAATTGAAATATTAGAGGGAGAGGAAGGAGGGGGAAGAGAGAGAGCTATTTTTAGAAAGAAATTACTACACTTGGTAACAGAAAAAATAACAAATCAATATCTCTAATCTCTATGCTGTAGTATCAGCTAGGGTTGTGTAAAAAAATAAAAGTATTCTCTTTTTTTTCTCCTAAGGGCTTTTTCTTATTTCTTCCTTTTTGCTGTCTCTGTCATTCTTTTCTTTTCTTTACTTTCTTGGCATTCTCATATTTGCCACTCACATAGGTCGGGACACTGGCACGAGAAGATTTTTAATGGAGGAAAGAGAAAGATGGGGAGAGAAACAGAATGAATAACATTTTCTTCTATACCAATTAATATTAAATTTGGGAGGGGATTGGGAATTTGAGAGGGCCATCCATATTTGCTCCCCAAAAGCTGCACACTCCCTTCCAATACAAATAATTCAATTCCCACTAATCACTAGAGGGTGGAAGATCATGTGAGGGCATTATTTTGCACTCTTGAATGGATTAAGTTTAATTTTGTTCTTTTACTTGAGTTGTGTTATGAGAGTTTAAACTTTTAACTTTGAAAGTTTCAAATTCTAAATTATGTACATGTGAAGTGAATTTAAAAATATCTTAAATTATGTTTTATAATTGTTAATAAATCATATTTAGAGTTTAAATTTGAGTTTTAAAAATTAATAATAATTTTATAATTTAAAATAGAGTACGTAATATTCTAATGAAGAATTTTGATAGAAAATTGAAATTTTCATATGTAAAATGATATATTTATGGTAATAATTTTACAAATTAAATAGGAATTATGTGGTGATCTTTCAACACATCTAATTTATTAAATTTTATTTGTTACTATTGAGAGTTTTTTTTCCACATATTTAAATTTACCTCTCAACATAATTTATCCCTCAACAAAAATCAAAAGATTTTAGAATTAATCCAAGTCATAAAGAAGATAATTTTTTTCTAAATTTTTCTAATTTTCCTAACCCTTTTCTCAGATTTTTCCCTATACTTAGAATGAAATATACCCTTAAAACTAAATTATAACATAATATGCTTTTAAAATGAAAAAGAAAAAAAATGTTAAACTTGCATCTTTTTCAATCTCATTTAGAAAAAATTATTCAGTGTTCTTAAAATATTGTCACATAATATTCTAAATTAATCACATAATATTATTTTAATATGTACAATAGATCTAAATATAAAAGTCCTATAACTCATATTAAAATAATAATATATAATTAATCTAAAATATTATATAATAATATCCGAGAAACACTCAATAACTCCTCCATAGAACACAAAAAAGAAAGTGTCAAGTAAAATAAAATAAAAAAGAAAGAACACTGATCTTCTTGGGTCCACTAATTATTATGATGGGCTCCCCTTCTTTGGACTTTCTATCTAAAGACAATTAAATAATGGTCCATGGGGCCCATTAATAGATCTTTTGTATTATCATTATGTTCTGTACAAAACGAAATGTCCGTGTGGTTTATCTTATTTAACTCTCCCCCTTTTTCTCTGTTTTATGATTTTTAATGTGTTACTTTCATTATTATATTTTTTTTAACGTTTGCACTAAATAATTATCTGATGCATGTACTATTAGACAAACTTTGTAATCTCACAATAAATTACGTATATTATTGTCAAAAAAAATTATTATTATTATTATAAAGTATTCAAATATTAAGTTCATTTTATAAGTGTATACTTAAATTTAACTAAAATAATAGTGCACTTAATTGATATTAATTTATTATATTTTTGTCGTCAGAGTAATATGTGTTTATAAAATAAAAAGTAGTTAAAAGTTGATATGTTTGTAAAAAAATATATTAAAAGTTAATAGAATGAATATATATATTGCTATTAATTACTATATTGTAAGTGTAACTAAATATATGTATACAAACGGTAAGTGAACTAAAAAATTTGATTTGGGACACTGCCCCTAAATTCCATTTAAATTATTTATAACTTTACAATTACACAATACATTGACCCCGCCAAAAAAGAATTTTGGCTTCATCAGTAAAATAAGAATAAATTTAGTTATACAAATTTTATCTTATTATTAAAAAATAAAATCTCACACGAAAATTTATTTCAGACTTTATTTTTTAATAAATAAAATAGAGTTTATTTAAAAATTTATATTTAATGTATGTGTGTAGAATTGTCCGTAAAATAAAGTAACATTTTATTGATAAAATTATCAAGAGGAACAACTTGTGAACCCAAAAGAAATGGATCATTATAAAATTTCAACATTGAAATTGGGATGAAAAGGGTACTAGTTATGAAGTTCGTTATAAAATTTATTTAAATCCCAACGGTAATTATTTATAAGATAAGTCGATCGTTTGTCAATTAAACATTAGTGATAATGCTGACAAAATTGACGATAACTATATTGAATGGTGTTTGAGACTGTTTAAAAACGCAAAAAATATCTTGTAAATTAATTTTAAAATTATTTATAATAATTTTTTTATAAAAATAATTAAAAACTTTAAATTAAAATTTCTGATTATTTATTAAATTTAATAATTAAGTTTGACCAAATATATTATTAATATATCCCTATTTATTTTAGTAATTTTATATTTTATTCATTTTTATTTTTCAAAATATTTTTTTTTAATAATTTACACATGAAATAAGTTATTAACAAAAAAATTTATACTAAATATTTTTCACTTTTTATTAATTTTATTATTTTTGATTTATCAAATACAAACTATCTTTTTAAAATTGAGTATAAGTAAAAACACTAATCAGAATCACTTAGCTTTTTAATTTGCAAAGAAAATGGAGTATTTATTTAAATGACAATCTTCCATGTTTTAAAACAAATTTATTTATAGTTTTCTTTAGTTAAATTACAAAATTTTAAATTAAAATTAAATTTATTTAATTTAGATAATGCAATAGTCATATTAAAACTACTTGAGAGAAGTATTACTATGTATGTAAGATCCTATGTATTTTAACAAATTTATATCACAACTTAAATTTTAAAATTTTGTGAAATAATTAAAACAAACTTAAATTGAACTCTTTGGTAAGGTGTTACAAGAGATTATCCATAATTATATCTGTGCTTAATTTTATAAAATAAAATAAAAAGAATCTTTTTTATTTTATTTTAGAAAATAAAATTGCAAAGAAAGACAAACTGACAAATCGCGCGCTTACCTGAGACATTTGTAGGACCCGCCAAAATATCAATGGCAGAAGGAGATTCGGGCAGTGCATTTGCCGTTCCGATCGAGTGCGACCACCTGCACCGCGCTCTGCGGGAGTGCCACCATCGGGTCCCGGCGAGGCGACCGCGGGAAACGGCGTGCCGCCACCTGAACCGATCGCTAGCCGATTGCTTGGTGGCGGTGATTTGCCCCGACGAATCGGAGGCGGTTCGGAGCCTCTGTAGTAGTGGTGGGACTGCTCTCAAACGGTCTCAGTGTGAACAAGCTCAGCTTTCTCTTGCTGTTTGCCTTTCTTCTCATCAAAATTAGACGCAGAATCAGAACCCTAATCCCTAATTTCTCTCTCTTCACTTCAATTAAAACTCTCCAACCTAGAATTTGTAAGTACCTGTTTGGATTCAGCTTCAATTTTCGTTAATTTATGTTTATATTTATGATCTTTTTATTATGTTTATATTCAGCTTTAATTTTTGTTTATATATATGAAATTTATAATCTTTTGATTATGTTTATATTTACCAATTAAGTTTTAAGCTTGTGCATGTTCAATTTTTAAGTGCTATGATTGATGAATTTTTCAGATATTGTTGGTATTCTAGTATTTTCATTTATCTAACTAAAAGTAAATTCAGTATAAGTGTGTTGCAAAAAATATTGAAACTTGATTGAGATTATTGGATTTGTATATGGTTGTATACTTGTATGATATCAACTGCCTTTATATAGTGAGTTCAATTATTTTGATGTACTTTTGAACTTACATACGGTTAACTTAAAATTAATATTTTTGACAAAGAGTGGTTCTCGGATTTGGTTCACTTTTTGTGTTTGGCAGAATGATCCAATAGATTTAGCTGCATATAGCCATTGATGCAATCATCCTTCTAAGAAGAAAAATAGGCTTGACAGACTAAGGTTGCACTAAGAAAACCACAAATAGACCAGTATAAATGGGGCCAGAACATCTTTTTCTTCCCATCTCAGGAAAAGGAGAATAACTTGCTTTCTTGGATACACCTTAGATATCATGCAGAAGTATTTGTTGGTATTTCTAAGTCAGATACCAGAAGCGATGCTAGGTTTGAGTTAAGTATCGGGTTAAAAAGGTTAAATGTCAACAGATAAAAAGGTGATGATTTTTGACTAACTAGAATTCGTCTTCCTACTTCGAAAATAAAAATGCAAGTATCGTTAGTTTTGCTTCTTAGATTTGACCTCACAAATCCATAAGCTGTATCTACTAGCCATGTCCATTAGAAGCCGTTACTCTAGAATACCATGGTCATTTTGCTGTTGGTAAATTTATTTTCATTGCTAGCTCGTATAGATCCTACATCTACCGAGATACACATGTTTTCATACATTCACCAGAATGTTTCTCTTTGCATCTCAGCTTGCAAAAATATCTATTCAGAAACAAACCTAAATTGTGCCTTAGGTCATAATTTATTAAATGTTAATGCTTCCCAACTTGGAAATCAAATTGAATTACTATGGGTCCATTTGGGAACCTTGATTTGATGGTTTAGAATTGGAATTGGCACTCCCAATCCCAATACTATTTTTTGAATAAATAAATTATGGTAGGAATTGAAGTTTAAAAAGAATTCAAAATCAGTACTTTCCTAAAATTGAATACTAAAGCTAAACATGAGATTTTAAAAACCAATATTTTAGAATTCAGTCCAATATAGACATTGGGCTCACACACCAACACACACTCAAAGTATGCACAACTGCCCTCTTCACCCTCCTCACTCCCCACATCTCTCATCATCGGAAAACATCATCATTTTGATTTCCGCCACTGGCTTCTTCGCCCTCTCACTTTCTTCTTCTGTTTGACACCACAATTGCCACCTTTAATTCTATGTCCTATCATCCCCTCACCCTCTGATCTGCTAAGATTATGTAAAGAACTGCAAACCAAAACACAATCAGGTTGTTCAAATTTGTAATTCACAGAGAGAAGTAGAAATTAGGAAAACAAGGCCTCCAAGTTCAAGCTTTAGGTAGTTTGCATCAACTGTGGTTATTTAGTTTTCTTATTGGTGTGTATATATGCACACACGTGTACAGTTATACTCTTTCCTTCTTATACTTTAATAAGAAAATTACCAAAATAAGAGAGTAAAAACCAATTACCAAAATAATTACCTACTGCTTGTTTAAATTTTGGAGAGACGCCACCTAGATAAATATACCTGTCAAACGGGGCGGGTATGGTCCAGGGGATCCTTCTCCATACCTGCCATCTATAAAATTCTCTCCCCCATCCCCTCCCTGCCCTGCGCCCACCCCGATCACATAAATCCCATACCCGCCAGTCCCCGACCCACGCGACCCTTGATTGATACAAATGCTTTTTTCTATTCAAAAAAGTTGTCAAATTTGAGGCGGCCATTGTTGGAGAAATGAATAGAGCAGCTAAGATATAAATATTTCTTCGGTTATCTGTTTCATCTATGTGCTTTGTCTCTTCAATCTTTCTCTTTTCATTATTTTGAGCGAAAATCCTAACAAGCAACTGTTGCAATTTGGATAGGAAAGGACGGATCGCAGAGATTTGGGGATGATAGGGCAAAGCACAAAGGTATTTGGTGGTAAGGAGAAGAGCATATGATTTGGGAAGATAATCGGAAAATTCTTCATTTGAGTTCCCAAAGTTGAGTGCTTGGGTGGACTAACTAAAGTATTATATTTACAAGTAACAAAAGGTCTTATTCCATAGTTAGTGTATTTTAGCCCACAATATAAGCCCAACTTTGATACTCGTTAGTAGTTAGACAGGATTACAGGAACAAAGAAATAACTTAAATAAGTACATAATTATATATATAATACTAATTTTAAAAAAGATTATATATATATATATATATAATCAGGTTGGGTGAGAGGGTGTATCCCATACCCTACCCTAACCCTATAGGGTTTAAAAATTCGGTCCCAATAGAGTTGGGATTGGGCAGTCCCGTCAGGTTCGGGTGAAATTGCTCGGCCTATGGACATATATGAAGATATGGATATGAAAGGATTGCATAAGAATGGATAGAATGTAAGAAACAAGAAAAGTTTATTGGATTGAATTAAGAAAATGAAATTACTTTTTTTGGTTGATGATACGAATGTGTTTTTTTTTGTTGAAATGGTTGTTACAAATGGAATTAACATATGTGTTTTTTATCTGGGTCACATCCACTTGATTGCATCTACATGTGAAGCAATTGTAACAATTCTTGTGTATTTTTTGTCAGAAAAAATTAGAGTATGTGGCCTTCTTACTAACTGAGATGAGAGGATTACCTTTTCAGCTTTCTCTATTTGGTTGACAATGAGGTGTCACACTCGGCCTCTCTATGTTAATATGAAAAATTGTCATAAGAGGGTAACAAGAAGTTCTTTGCATATCGAAAGAGTGATTGATCACATGGCGATAGTTGTGAGAGCTCAACCGAGCAATGAACCATATATGTTGATTTCCTCTTGTTAGTTGCGTTATTCAAACCTTTTTGTTAGATAGAACTTGTATTATGAGCAGCCAGGCTTGGTCATTCATATGTCACTTTATAGATTATTCCACGACAATCCTTATTTGAATGGTATCTTTTCAAGTTTTTGAGTTTATTGTGTAGTTGTGTCATTTAGTTTCCCGGTTGTATCTTACGAGTCTCTTTCATGATTATAGGTGAGAATCCTGAAGCTGTCAAAAGAAAGACTCCAATTGAGCTCAAGCTATAGCATCCATTGTTAAGAGTATGTAGCTAGGAGCTACCAAAGATCAAGATTCCAAGTTCATCAAGTGAAAGCAAATGGATGGATATTTTTGAAGAATCAATGACTAGTTTGTAATTATGATTCTGATTTCTTTAAAACTATGAGAGAAAACAATTGGCTCCATTTGTTTATGACAGTATCTTGGAAACTTGGTTCTAGATCCGAACGATAATATGTCATCTTTGAGGCCAAAAGAAAGTCTTGTTGACAAGTATTTTTGTTTTGTTTTTGTTGGGAAGGAGGGAGGACAAGGCATCCCTCCTCCTAACAAAAGCTCTTGGAAAAAGTAGGAAGTCCTAGAATCAAAAGGACATCCCTTCCATCCATGGAGATCTTAACAGAAAGTCCTCTAAAATCCCATTAAGGAAAAATGTCCAGAGTGATGCTAAAGAAAAGACCTTGTCCCAAAGTGAAGGGGAAGGAAGGCAAATATCTCTAAATGTCCTTACTATATCCTCCTACCAAAACTATAAAAAGTAATACGTCGGAAACTCTCCAAAGATGAAGGCTACTCCCAAACTTTCCTCAAAGATCCCAGAAAGAGCATTTCATAACCTTCTCAACGTGGAACAATGCAAATACATGCTCTGCTAACGCATAAAAAGACATGGGGCAAAAGTGAATAATCTAACATAAAGTATAGTCCCACAACATCCATATTTTTAAGAAGATAAAATTTCTTAAAGAAAAATTTATATGATTGTTAAAATTTGAATCTTTCAAAAATCCTAATATAACATATTTGTAATAAACTACTTTCCCATGAAATAATTAAAATTTAAAATAAAATAGAAATAGAAATAGAAAGGTAAGCCCAAAATTCAACCAAAATGAATTATATTGCTGGATTTTATTAAATAATATATATAAAAAAATATCAAATAAACTAAAACTCCATAAATAATAAAATAAATAAAAACTCTTAATTTTCATGGATATTTTGCATTGCATCGGTAAACCCTTCCTAGAAATTATTTGTAAGTATCAAGTACCAAAGATGAATCTTTAAAACTTCGCAAGATCACGACCGTATACTTTTGCTTCTCAAAGGATAATCCTCAAAGTAAGAAATTATTTAGTTTTTTTAAAGCTTGGACCCATATTTTTTATTTGAAAGAAAATAGGTCCCAAATCAGTTAACTTTTTCCTATTTGTTCCAAATCGAGAAAGAAAGAAACTTATTCCCTTACCCTTTTTTTTTATTTGTTCCAAAGCAAAGCGAGAAAGAAACTGATTCTCTCCCGTCACTTCCCTCTTCCCTCCGTCCTCTCTCCTAGAACAAAATGAATCAGATTGGTGACAAGACTCAGCCGAGACTTCTATTATTACAAAATTCTATTTTGTGATGAGGGTTATTTCAATCCGCTCTCTCTCTCCCTCTCTCTCTCTCTCTCTCTCTCTCTCTCTCTCTCTCTATATATATATATATATATATTAAAGGAATTGGACACTGGCGGTTTAGTTGTATCATGACATTCCATGGAAACCAATTCTTTCAGAGTATGATTTTAGAGGGAGGGAGGTAATTTAAAGAAAGAGTATATGATTTGAGAGAGAGAATAAGACTAGAGTTTAGAGAGTATAAAAATGTGCTATAAAAATTTTAGCGTAAAAAAATAAATAAGTGTATTAAAATGTCTGGAGAGGGAGTATGTATAAAAAAAATAGAGAGAGAAGCAACAAGGGAGATAAAAATTAATATATTAAGTAATTTATTTCATTGGGAATAATAATAATAATAATAATAATAACAACTTGAAATTTGACAAAATAATTAACCCATATTGAAACTATAACTATTTTTCAACCTATATAACTTCTTGTAAAAACATGGTAAACTATATCTTGTAACACAGCCAAACCAAATTCATTCACTTTTTGTCATGTCTATTTGTACACAACATAATTTTATGCAATTTAAATTAGCATCACACAATAGTAAATATTACTTTGACTCACATACCCTTATTTATAATGCAATTTAAACAAAAACAAAATGGAACATAGAATACACATGTATGTTTGCATTATTATCTGCTTACATGTGAAAATTTTAAACAGAAAATCGCGCTCTATCATGAGGAGAAGAATAGTCGATATCCGGACCAAGAGGGATAATTCCATATGGATTAATTGTAGGGTGACTTCCATAGTAATGCTTCTTGATATGTTCCATGTTGACAGTGCTACTCATTCCAGGGATTTGAAAAATGTCTTTCGTATAATTGAAAAGGTTCGGGTACTCACGAAGGAGTTTCTTGTTGCACTTGAAGTGAACTGCATAAACCTGCATTTGTATCACATTTGATAGTTAAACCATGTCTCTAAGTTAATACGAAAGGCCATAAGATTACCAAAAGTCATGGATCAAACTACACATAATTTACAAAGATTGCCAAGTGTCATATATTTGCAAGAAAAACTGAAACGAATGATGAATCACAGATAGACCAATTTCATGACTGGACAATAGGAAGTTCAATTTTTCTCCAGGGCAGTCAGTTTTTCAGAAGATGAACTGATGAAGGGCAACAAAACATTTTAGCAAAAGTCAAGACATCAAAAAGTGTAGCTTAGCATTACAAAGCGTCTCTTCTTCGGCAAGAAAAAATAGGCCTTTCAAGGAATTTCAAAAGTTAAGACTCATTTGCAAATGAATTACAAAGGCTACACGTGGTTCAAAAGTCTTCCGTTTTTTTCCGGCACTGAATTAGCATACCACAAATTGCAACAATTCAAAATCATGTTTCTATAACATTATATACATCACCAGATTTTGGATACTTTTGTTATTTTCACTTCTTTTATGGTTCTCTCTCCTTAGAGAATGATGAATTCATAGTTATGGCGCAGGCAACTTCCACAAAATGTTTATCTTTTGATAACCTACCACAAGTTTAGAAATATGAGTTACCTAACCCTTCCAATTACCACTTCGCTAGCGACTCCAACTAGAGAAAAAGAACAAAACTATGCTCTTTATAAGGGGAAAGCAGATGGATTATAAACATTCCTTCAGTATCTAGTTTATAAAATTACCAGCAGTGGACTGTGAGAACAATATGATTGTTCTTACATAATAATAACGATCAACACTTCTATAAATACGTGTTTATAAATTGTTTTGGAGTAAAATATCAGGATATATGAACCTTAGAAAAGTAGCTTAAAGTCAGAAAGCATCTATACACCTTGGGAGAAAAGAATTCATACCTCATCAAACCTAATAAGGGTTACAAACAAACGGATATCTGCTTCTGTCAGTGTCTTCCCACATATATATCGCTGCTTGCCAAGTATCTCCTCACATTTGTCCAAGGCTTCATACAACTTTTGCACAGCCTTCAGAACAAACACAGATCAATGAATATTCTTTGAGCATACAGCCATGGGCAGAATCCCATAAATATTGAAATCCATGCCCAAAAAAAAAAAAAAAGAAATAAAGGAAAAAAAATGCATAAGAAATGGATACCTCATTGTATGGCCCTTGCTTCTTTGCAAATCCACATTTATAAACACCGTTATTTATGCCGTTGTATACCCAACCATTTACTTCATTGATTTGCTCTTGCAAGTGAGGAGGATAGAGGTCTAAAGTCGCATTCTCTGCTAGATCATTAAACTCTGTATTCAACATGCGAATTATCTCCTCGCTCTCATTATTCACAATTGTTTTCAGTTTTTTATCCCACAGAACCTACGATCAAACATATACCCAACTGTATAATATGCAAAACTCAGACATTCAAAATAACAGCAAAAGAGACAAGAAAATATATTGAAAAAGACATACAGGAACCGTATATTTTCCCAAATAGTTTGTACTTGCGAGCTCATATAATTCTCTTATACTTTTTGTTCCATTAAAACTGTCAATTTCTGCTCCTGGTTCCTCCGTATCTGAAGCTGGAAAGACCCATCCCATGTGCTCATCACCGTCCTTAGTCCTCTCCCATATTGGATTAACAGACTGACATGTAAATGAATTAACACCTTTAATCACTTGCATTTGTTTAGAATTAGTATAAGAATAACCAAAACTTACAGTGAAACTGATGGCTTTGTCAAGCCCTTTAATCTTCAAGTATGCAAGGCACCTGGAGGCCCAAGGACAGGCATATGATATATATAGATGATATCTTCCAGCTTCTGCAGGGAAAGTGGACTTTGGATCTCTCGAGATTAAGTTACGAAATGTTGAAGGAGTTCTTATAAAAGCACCAGATTCTGACATCTCATCTAGGGCTGAACGAGCCATTTGAGGAATGGGCTGAAGAATGAATTGCTAGCAGAAATTAGTGCTGCCTTTTTCAAGCCATATCAAATAATGGAAGAGAATAACCCAAAATTCAGAAAGTTCCATCCATACATTTAGTAGTAACAAAACACTGATCTATTGAACTATGAATCATTTTTCCAGAAACATAATACCAGATATTGGAGAATTAGTAACTTGGGTGTTCAATCTTCTCAAATGCTACTAACGTATAAATATAAATATATACAGGTATATAACATACTGGCAGGTATATACACACTTATATGTCAATTTTAATTCCATCCAGCAACACCACATCTCGGGGATGAAAATTGGTTTATTATAAGCCCCATTTTTTCACAATGCCCTTTTAACTTCAGGAAAAGATTCTTCACCCTATAAATATCAAGTTATAGACTAATCCATCAACCAAACAAAACTCAACTAAAGAACTAGTTACCAAAGACACTTTCACCCAAGAGTAGCAGCAAGTTCACTAAGAGCAACATTAGCCATAAAAACAGATCCATCCATCCAACAAGCTACGAAAAAATTATAAGAAATAATTATACTGTCTAAAGTTTGCTACTATAAGATAAGTTTCAGAAAACATAACAACAAAAGCTGAGTTAATATTGAAGGCCAATAGTTATCCAGTAATGAGTCCCGTCTATTTGCCATCCACTATAAAACGAGAATCCAAACCATTGTCCTTTTTCCCCTGGAAAACAAAAAATTCCAGAAACTAAATGTCTCTCGACAATAATCAAAATCCCAAGATGTCCCACAAAATTCAATCTAAAAATATCAGATAATTCATTCTCAGCAATTCCCGCCGAGCAAAAACAGTTCAATCTCTCAAATATCCCACAATCATATCCAGACTTGAATTCATATCCTTGTCTCTCTCTTTGTCCCAATTGTAAATTTTTTTGAATTCAATACACAGTAAAGAACACATAAAAGGGCATCCGTTAAGTAATCATATAATAATAATTTGAAGCTCTAATCAGATAAATAATCAAAATTACCAAATACAATACCTAAAGATATAGAAAATATCAACCCAATTTACAGGAGGTTGTAGCAAAGGAAACAATAAGCAAAATAAAAGAAAACATCTCCATCTCAGAAATCAAGTTTACATCTTTATCAGTATACCGGTCAGATATCCAAAGTCAGAGACAGATCAAATATAAAAAAAGAGACAGGAAGATCATAAAAGATAAGAAGTAAAACGGGTTCACCTTGGAAGCGAATTGCAGGCTATTACAGAGGTGTAGTTGCTTTGGCCCAAAAACTTCGAGAATATGGAGTTTAGAAATGGAAATCATCTATTTGATGTTCTTTTAGTACAGGAGTCGTAATGGAGGCATTGTCATATAAGTATTTTATGTATCTATCTATATGTTATTATGTCCCTATCTCTATATAAGTCAACATTATTATTATTATCTCTCTATATCTATCTATATTATAAAATATTCAGAAATTTAATAATTTTGCATCACATTTAACTTTTTTTATCTCTACAATTTTTAATATATTACAAAATTTATTTTTTATTTAATTCTTCAAATTTTGTAACATTCTAATTTTTTTCCACCTTATTTATGTATGCAGTATTTGTACCATTAAATGCTAATCATTAGACATGAAATTCTCTGTAATTAAATTTTTATGTTTTTTTATATCGAGACCTATTGCGACGATTTTTAGAGTCTATGATAATTGTATGTTCTGTCTCCATAACCTTATTTTGTAGGGTTACAACGATAGAACATACCGTCGTTATAAATTTTAAAAATAATCGTCATAAATTTTAAAATCGTCGTTATATATCTCTACACAAAAAAATAAATAAATTCGTTAAAGATAATATGAACTCTAATCATCACAAGCATTCTTTAAAATAAAAGCAACAATATTAGTTATAAAATAAAAGCAACATTATTAGTTATTTATTTATCCCACTAGCATCGTCTCTAGCCGCCCAAACTTGACATTGATTTCATTTTTTATATCGGTCATGCACGTATTTTTTAAAAGATAATATTAAGGATCTTAAATTTTGAGTTTTAAATAATTATAAAATAAAACAAAATAAATAATATTTTATAATCATAATATAATAAATTATAAGGGGTGTATTTAATTAATGTAATAATAGCATTATTTGATACTCAAGATTTAAAACACCCAACATTACCCAATTCCAAATTCTGTTTGATTTATCACATTAGTAGTTCCTTAATAAAATTCAAAAATAGTGTTAAAATGACAAAATTGTTAACAAATCAACCATCTTCTATTTTAGTGTTAATTTTTCTCTTTGTAAGACTTGTTTTTTTCGTGAGATGATTAATCTCTTCCTTTTTTATGAGAAAATTTCATTATCATCTCTTGAAAAAAATTTACTTTTCTCTGTTTGGGAGTTTTTTTTTTTCATTTGTGAGATTTTTTTGGGTGCATGATAGATTGTTTAGATTTGGATGTGGTGCTATCAAGACGGCTTGTTTTTTCGTTGCACTTATTGAAAACAGTCCAAAACTACTTATTCTATTATGTATTCTATTACTATTATTTTGAGAATATAACTATATTTCAGGAGTTTATATAGTGTTTACTAGCATTGTTGCTATGATTGACTATTTTTTTTTTAATTATATGTTATTTTTTTTGAAAAAATTATTTTTTAATTCTTTTATTGTAATCCTTTCATATTTTATAATTTTATAACAAATTAGAATTTTAATATATTTCAAAGGTTTAAAGTGCTTAATTAAAGAGTAAAAAAGGGGGACTAGGGAGTGTAAATTCTCCTATAATTGGAAAAGATGGACAACCAACAGCTAATCATTTTCTATTTCTTGTCAATGATAAAATAATAGGGAGTAAATTTTGGAAAGGAAAAAAATTGTGATATAAAAACTAATTCTGAAAGTAGGAGTGGCATTTGTGGAAATAGCTGTCATACTGCTAGTTCAAATGATAATAATCTGGTGCATCTACTGCGCGAAAGGGAAATTGAATTTGCTTTCTTATATCTGCTGATGGTCCCCCTAATGGCATCATCAAATCATGTTATCTATTACTTTTGTACCTTTGTTTTCCTATGGGTGCATGATGCCAGCAAAATAGCTTGTGTTTTAAACTTATTATTTTCAATCAATGTTCCTTTAATTTTAAAGGAAAATGCAGGAAATTTTAAATTATTCAACAGAATTTTCTTCACCTAAATTTGATAGTATCCAATTCAAGTAATCTGCTTTTCAGCCATAAGAGGAATTGAGGTTATAATAATGTCATGTATATATATTGAGTACACAAAACTATATATACATATGAGATGATTTACGGTTATTGTTGGGCCTTTTGTCATCCAACAGATCTTCTACCGTTTATTTTAAATCGTCAAGTAAGTACTAGGAGAGTCAAAATGCCATTTAAATAAAAACGTTATGAACTGTGGACAATTTTTTCTCATGTCAAAAAAAAAAAAAAAAAAACTATGAACAATTATATGCTTTCATTGAATCTTGAGCCTGTTCCACAAACTTTGGTCCAAATGCATCTTCACTTTTTAAGATCCTCTTCTGCGGGCAATAAGAGAAAGTAAACAATTCAGTCTATGGAGAAAAGATAGTTCTAAGATCTTTTGCTATAATGTTGATAAATGATAAGTGATGGATTAAGATACCATCCATTACACATTAGAATCAATTCCATTACATTTATGTTCCACTCTCTCTCACAATACATATCTAGCGACACTAATATTATATTTAGTGATAAAATAAATTTTGTCTTAAACAAATTGCAACTCAATAAAATTCATCACAAATAATTATCTACACAACAAAATTTGTCGCAAACAATTTTATCACTGAAAGCGTCCTAAAAATAATATTTGTGCCACTAAATGTGCACCGGAAAAAAAATTGGAGAACAAATATGATGTAGTGGATCCTAATCCCTTCATTATATTTATCCTTCAATTTTTTTCAATACACATTTAGCGACACAAATATTATATTTAGCGACTATATTAACGACACAATTATTTACGAATAACTATATTGTATTGCTAATTATTTGTCACAAATATTATTGTGTCCTTAAATACTATATTTGTTTCGCTAAATATATATTGAAAAAAAATAGAGGATAAGTGTAATGGATGAATCCTAATATATGATAGATTAACAAGATCACCCAAGTAAAAAAAATAGCACTAAAAATAACGTAACATTCTAGAAATCAACCCCACTTCTACTAATGATTTATAAGTAAGCCAACTACGATTAAGATTGGACAACTTGAATTAATGCCACTATAAGTAACTTACCTATGTTATCACAAAACACTTTCACCACTTTTGAATCGGTAGGATTTGTATATTTGAGCTGGTGTCTTTGATGTCACGGGTTTTGCTACCTTCAGGTTTATGTGGGAATGCCAAAACATGATGGTAGCCATCTCTGCAATGATAGGAAATAGAGAGATCAGTTCTAGAGCACTAACAGTTCATCAAGGTCTAATTAAGCATCCTCTGACTGATTTAGTATCTCATTTTCTTTTTGCTCTGGATCCTTTCTAACCGGCAATAGAGGGAGAAAGGCCTCGATTGATGACAAAATGACCTTCTATCCTCTTCTAGGAATTCCTACCCCTAACAATTTTATTTCAAATACGAGATATCCATCCTAGTCATTATGGGCGTATTTGCCCAATATTGAAACAAAGCAAAAATTAGAAGAAAATAGAGAAAATGTGAGGTTGATTCGAGAAACATTTTGCCTAGCCTCAACACTCATGTTTTTACAATCAGAATCACATTGATAAACTGTCGGAGAACTGAAATCCCCATAACCAGCTTCAATTCAGTACCCAATATCCCAGATTGCCTTCAAAACATATTTATTCAAAAGGTCAACTGAATAATGGCAATTAGCAACAAAAATGTAATAGAAATAGAATCAGTAACCTCTATCCCATTAACATTAGAGTCCACTACCATAACTAAATTGAATGATCTTTGTAATTAGAGTTGTTGAAAGTGAATGCACCTAGCCACCTATTACTAATGATAAATCTAAAGTTTAGGAATGCAATTCACCTAATTTATGTATAACCTCAATTATTCCCCAGATGTGGAGAGAAGAAAAGAAAGAAACAAGTAAACCATGGTGGTTGGCCTGATCAATGATTATGAAAGTTTACAATCACCATGGTAAAATAAGATCTTTGTCTACAAGTTTATTGCAAGGAAATCAAGTGTGTTCCGACCCTTTGAGAAATTTTGGGACTGTAGACACCCAAATTTTGCACTTTTATACTAACCCTGACAGAAGGGCAAATCAATCACTTTATCGACATGCGAAAAGGAAGGTGGCCCCCAACATGAAGCCACCACAACAACTTACGGTCAAAACTGCCACAACGAACAACGAGCATCAGGTTACTTGAGGCAAGGCAAACAGTTGATTCAGAAAAAACCTGATTTGATCACCAAAGACGACGAATGACCACTACGCTTACGGCAATCGGGGGTCTCGTTCTCCGGTAAGCGAGCGGCTGCCCGGCTCGCCGGTGAGCTGGCGAGGGTATAAGGGGGCAGCGCCCCCTGGAAGCCAAGCCCAAAGAGCAATTTTTATATCAAGTAACAGTCTTCCGAAATAATACAGCAAAAAATGATGATTTAAGACAGTGTGACACGAAAATCGAGAAAAGGAAGCCGGGCAGCTGCAGATGCATCTGCGGCCAACGACAAGTTGGCGTTTTCGTGGCTCGAGGAAACACACGGCAGCCGAAGCGGTGACTCAGTCGGCGAGAGCAGGCAGCCGCAGATGCACCTGCGGCTGCTCCCAGTCAGCTATATAACGGTCATTTCTGCGTCCGAGAGGAGGGAAGGAAAAAAAAAGATAGAGAAGGGAGAGACAGAAGGCGTGCGAGAGAGAAGAAAAAAAGCCTTCGGGTTTGAGAAAAAAAGTGAGAATTTATCTCCTTTTGGTCAATCTTCACACCATATATTGTATCCTACATTAGATTTGAGTGCTAGTGTGTTATTTCCATCAATATCAAGGCGAAAATTTGGTCTTTCTTTGTGTTGGTGAATACTTCGTAGATCTATTAGACTTAATCTTTTATTTTGTTTTAGTAGTTAAATCAATAAATATTCGTTTTTTTGTGCCTTTGTTGGGTGGATCTACTGTAGATCCGAAGTTGTTTGGTGCATTGCTATTTAAATATTTCGATTTTGTGTATTTTGAAGTTAGATCCAATGTAGTCGATATATGCTGTAGATCTGTGGATTAGGGATAGTTAAGGAGGATTTATTGCGGGTGAAATCTCCTCCTAACGTCCCGATAATATCCTTTTAGTTTATTTTATAGCTTTTACGTATGTAGCGATTACGATGCGCCTTTATTGTAAATATGTAAATTTTGGACCTTAAAACGATATCGATACCGAAAATCAGGTTTAAGGCCCCGTAATAGTGAAATATGTGATTGTGGGTGTTTGGGGCTATTTAGACGGCTTACATGCCCATAAATAGCTCCAACGTCATTTTAATGCTTGGTTTTCCCTTTTCGACACGGAAAAAGGATTTTGGAATGAAAAGATAAAGATTTTCATAAAATCAATCAAAGTAGGATATCAGATCACTCGTAGGCTAAAATAAAATCGAAAGTATCGGATAAGCTCCATTCCTATTTGACGAAGGATTCGAAAACCTTATTTCACAAATGTCATCATTAAAGATTTTGTTATCAAAAAACGAAATCTTAAAATTGAACTTCTCAAAACGAATCGAATCCTTCGTGCATAGGGTCAACGAGATTTCAGAAGTACTTTCGGAAATAAAGCATTCCAAAGATTTTCATAGGCATACACGCGCACAAACACACATTTTAGGATTTAAAGGAAAGGAAAGCATTAAGATAGCGGTAACCGTGTTTCACGGAAGTCGGGGAGGTGTCTAACACCTTCCCCTCGCTTAAGCAAGCCCCCGAACTCTATGAATCTCGGTTCGCGGACCAACTAATTAGGAGTCACATATGAGCCATTACGATTACGAAAATTAAAACTCGGATGAGTTGGTATATCCATTGCAAATATACCAACTGGCGACTCTGGTCAATTGGCTCATCATAAAATCGATGTTTCAAATCCCGTCGACACTCAAGCCGACCTTTTCCAAAAATCACTCTTTTACGAAACGAGACGAAAAAAACAAAAGGGATTTCAAACTTGGAAAAAGGGACAAAAGAAAAGCGACATATTTTTCTAAAAAAGAAAAAACCCGGCGTCGACAGGGACTTACCTTCTTTGCGGCCTGATCAAATGCGTGGATTAGATATAGCTTTCAAGGAGTCCATGGAGACAAAAGAAGCAGAACAATGTACTGCCATTATTCCCCCAACTCCACCACTGTTTAATTTGACAAACAGTCTTGCTACTAGATTGGAAAGGCATTTACAACTGTTAGTAACGCAACAGAACGCCATGAATATATCAACTTTAGCCACCAAAGCAGAAGCTATTCAGCAACTCAAAAATTTCCAATCAAGGGAAGTTTTCCGTTAGATATGTTAGAGCCACTAACTTACTCCCTTTAAAATCCTTTCAGATATATCAGAAACAAGTGCATATTTGTTGCTATCATAACATGCAGTCATGAAAGCTGCAAGAGTTACTTTATCAATGTTGTTGTCTTTATCAACTAATTTATGGAAAAATAATGCTGCTATGTCTACTTTCTTCTCACTACAAAGCTTTCTGATCAAGGTGTTAACGGTGCGAATCCACAGCTTTTTGTCTAGTTTGGCCAGGACAACCATGGCAGTTGAACATTCATCAATTTTGCAATATTCATAAGCCATTGTCAACCTAGTAACTTCACATGGGGAAATTCCTTTATCCATCATGGCATCATAGAGTACGCGAGCGTCATCTATCTTGGACTCCTTGCAAAGCCCACTTATCAGAGCACCATAAGTGATACTATCAGGTGCACAGCCGTGTTCTGTCATCTTCTGGAAAAACTTCATAGCTATGCTGGCCTTTTTATCTCTACAGTACCCACATATCATGGATGTATAAGTTTTGCTTGATGGAACCAAGCCAAGGTTAACGGCATCATCAAAAAGCCTCTCGCTTTCTTTCATTCTCTTTTGCCGACAAAAGGCAGCAATTAATGTAGTATATAAATGTATATCAGGTGGAATGCCAACTTTTAACATCTTATTAAAGAACACCAAAGCTTGCCTAGTATCTGCACAGTTGCAGCTATCTGATATAAGAATGGTATATGTAACTCTATCAGCATGCAGACCACGTCTAAAGCAGCTCTCCAGCAGTTTATATGCCTCTTGAACCCTGCCCTTCTTACAGAGACCATCGATAATTGCATTATAAGTACAAATATTAGGAAAAAATCCTTCTCTACCCATCGTATCCATTAATTCATATGCATGATCAAAGCTCCCTACTTTACAGTGTCCATCAATAAGAGCAGTATAAGTGTTAGCATTAGGAACCAATCCCTGTTCCTGCATTCTAGTCAATAGCATATCTGCTCTGTTCATTTTTCCCTCTTTGCAGTACCCGGTGATCATAGCAGTGTATGTATGCACATTCGGTTTGTAATTGTCACTCCTAACAAGTTTAAGGAAAAGCCTAAAAGCCTTATCAGTCCACCCCTTTTTACAGAGACCATCAATCAACACCGTATGGGTATAAACATTTGGTTTCAAACCTTTCCTAACCATTTCCTCTAACAATTCAAAACTTTGCTTAATGCTCCCCCTCTTGCACAACCCATTAATCAAAGAGGTGTAATTGATCACATTTGGAGTTAAACCCATCTCAACCATTTTATTAAAAAACCATACTCCCTTATTTACAAAACCCTTCTCACAAAATAATCTAACAACCAACGTACACGTTGCATTGTCAACAAGAAAGCCTCTTCCCAACATTGCATTCAACCATCTATCTGCCTCAGATACCAGCCCCATTCTACAATACCCAATAACCATTAACTTAAAACTGCAAGAATCATAAGACACCCCTCTTTCACACATTTCATCAAACACATTCTCTGCCACATCAATCATACCCATTTTAACAGCAATACCAACAACGAAATTCAAAGTCCAAGTCTTTAACACCAACCCCTGATTTCCCATTTCAATAACCATACCAACAGCCTCCTTCAACCTCCCAATTTCCGCAAAATTCCTCACCATACACTGCATTACTTCATGGGCTTTCTCCAAATTATCATTCTCAATTAAAGAATAAGCAAAGACAATATAAAATCTCAAAAAGTACCTATATTTAGCACACCCAGTTGCCCAATAAAAGAAACTCAAAGCCACCATTGAACCCGCCTCGTCCGAGAGAGAAGCAACAACAGTGATAGCTTGATCAGGAGAGAGAAGCTCAGAATCTATTAGGAGATTCAACTTCGGAGGTGTTGATCTGAAATGGGTTTGATTTTGGTAGTAAGATTGGCAGACCAATGAACATACTTGCTTAATAATTGAACGTGATGATGATGCTGGTGATGTTGTTGCTGCTGCTGCTGCTGACGATGATGATAAAGTGTTTGTATGAAAATGTTCATATCTGATGTTCAATAACGAGAATAATTTGGATATTTTGTGCTGATAATTTTCGTTAAATCTGCGACCCATGAGAAGAGAAATAGTTACCACAGATTTTGTGAAGAACTTTCATGCAGTTCGGGTAGGAGTAGCCGCCTTGAGCCGAACTCAAATTTTTTAAAAATAAATTATACCCACCCTTAAAATATATTTTTAAATTTATAAATTAGATTATTTTTTGAATGCAAGGAGTAATATTTTTAATGAAATAATTAGGAACTAATGCAGCAACTCCATTTAAAGTGTTATACCTAATTGATAAATAATTTATATGTCAAATTAATTTTATATGACGATGTTAGATTACGAGTAACGTATCTTTTCATTATTTTCGCTATTCTATGTATATACATATATCGATATTTAATATCGACATAAATTTATTGTCATGTATAGCAACACTAACTAATAAAAATTTTAATATTTTTTAAAAAGGAAAAAAATGATAATTAAAAAGGTTGGGTAATAAATAAATTTAGCAATATATGAACAGGACATATCATTTTATATCACGGTTATTTAGCATATCTAATAGAAGAGATATTGGTAATTCAATGTAGTTAATTTGAAGGACTTTATAAGAATGTTATTTCATTAGGGATGGTAACGGTGCAGCAGTGTCAATTTTCAGTTAATAAGGTACTGCAATAGTCTTTTTGAAGCAGTTTACACCGTCAATTTTTATTTGATTAGGTACTGCAGTGTTCTCAATGAAGCTTGCACTGGCACCGCATTAACATACAATGAAATGACCTCAAAAATTGACAATGGCTTCCACAAGTCCATTTGGAGAAATTGATCTCTCTGACTAATTCCCACATTTATTTATCAACATGAAAAATATATAAAAATAGGTAAGCAAAAGGGGAAAATGATAATCACATCTTCTCATCAACAAAAATTGAAGGAAATCTTTTCCCAACTTTAATTCATCAAGAACGTGAAATTATATAACCATCAGCAACTTGATGCCTCTTTAAACTCTTACAACAAGGTTCCCCTTGTATCTATACATGTTACAACACCGCAATTTTGCTAAGCAACATACAGATGTTTAAGCAAATAGCAGAACCTTGACAAGATATTGCATTTCAGTTCGCACAGAGCGGTTTGCATTTTGTGCTTCAGTTGTTATCGACATTACATACCCTTGATCGTCTAGCAATCATTAAGTAATGTCCCAACGTCCATCTCGTCAAATAGATTCAGCTTCGTAATCCTTTAAAACAAATTCAAGAAGAGCTTTTAGGTCCCAAGGACTTGGTTCTTCTTAATTCTTCTTACTTTGAGCACTTTCTGGGCAAATAGGAGATTCTGATAAGTTACAACACATCAGAGCAGCGGATACAGGGGTGGTTAATAAGCCTGGCTACAAGGCTGTCAGGCTCTGGAATTAGGGCAGATGTTAAGCTGTTCCAGAAATGAAATGTCAATGACTCGTTGAGAACCCTTTTAAACAAGTCATCATGAAGAGATCTTTCAGTTTCGGTTGCTGGTGCTGTGAAGAAACTGTATGCAAATATAAAGTATTACGGAAAACAGGAGAAAAGATGACGAGAGTAACCTAAACCATATAAGAAGAAAATTCCAGTATACAATTCAATAGGATATGCAATTCAATAGGATAAAGGCATAAAGGGAATCACAAGGCAAATTCAGAAGCAATATATATCAGAAATTCAAGCACACAAGCAATAAAATTTAATCTATAAATAAATTCCTTGTGAGGGGATGTCTCGCACCAATTGTAATATAAAACCAACAATGAAAATAGATGCCTGAAGCGAGTATATAACTTTTTGCATAATTCAATACAATATAATAATATATTGGTCTTTGATGTGTCCTCGATCAAGTACGTCTCAACAATTTCATAATCTACGATGTAGGCATGCCATTGTATCTATTCATGTGTCATTAAAATCTTTGATATGAGGATATTATGCAACACTGCGTCAAGCATATATTATGTTCTGAAAGACACTAAAAATGAATGGGTGGGGCGAGGATGACAAGAAAAGTAAATAAGCTTTGACAATTTTCTTGTAACTGAAACAAATTGTGAAGTCTAAGGATATCCAGTTCTGAATTCATTATAGTATTACAGAGGATAGGACATATTCAAGCCTCAATTCTTTAACAAAGAACTCTGAAACAATATACCCTTGTAACATGTACATTCAGAAGAACATTTTGGAAATATATGTGAAAACATACCTTGCGATATTGTCACGACTAATAGGGAAGAAAACAAAAGAGGGTTGCAGTTTCAGCTCCATCTGCTTGTTAGAGAGATTCTTATTAGTCAAAAAACTTCTACCTACTCTAGTGAGTAGATCAGCTCCATTCCATCTTAAGTGGGTATCATCATACGTTGAATAAAACTCTGCTAAACACTCCATTATGAAGGGACTGCAGAGAAATGTTGAGTATCACTACAGGAAACAAAAGAAAAAATCAAAGTATACACACACATATATGCATTATGAATGCGTGTTCCTGTCAAAGTTCATCATTCATGATAGTTTGAAATAATTTTCAGATAAAAGACTTCAGTAAGTTATAGCATTCTCTAGGTATTAATAAACTGCATGTGTGGTCACTAGGCAGCGCGATCATGCTCACTTCACCCAACTCCTCTCCATATATTGCATTTAACACAGAGTACGGACAAATAAAACCTAGCCTACAGAACACAAACATGCCGTTGACAACTGCTTAGAACAAATTCTACGTTAAACCCAAATTTACAAGAGAATGACCAAGTATCTAGCCCTTTTAAAAAGCTAACCAACCACAATAAAACTGCATGGTGCTCGCCTTGTATTGAAAAATTAGGAAAACTGATCCATAAACATGATGGGAAAACAACATCAGCACTGAGAAATAGAAACAAACATTTTCGAGCAAAGATAAAGCAGAGAAAAGGAGAGAGACAGACTCACAATAGAGTATTATGTTTAATAATATTCCCTTGCATTGCAAGAAGTATGAGTGGAAAAGATAAAGTTTAAAGCAGACAAAGCTATATAACAAATTGAATAGGTATGGTACAAAAAGTGAACTTCAGTAAGATCAACCATAAAATATAAGTTGTTCAGCTTACACTTGATAGGGAAAAAAAATCAGTTTACAGATAAAAAAATATATAAGTTGTTCAGCTTACACTTGATAGAGAAAAAAAATCAGTTTACAGATAAAAAACTTAATTCACAAATTGCAGAACAAAACAATCTTTCTCCACTACTCTTGTATATTAGAAAAAGATTATGACACTGAATAAATGTATAAAATATAAATACAAACTTCCCGCAAATAGCAAGTTGATGCAATACCTGTGCTTTCTAAATGCCATTACAGCACCATTCAAATTGCCTCCACCAAGCTCATCCTCCAGACCAATAGTATTATTAAGTGAAGATAACGGCTTCAACACCACAATGTCTGTGTCAAGATAGACTCCACCATATCTGAGCACACAAGTAACAAATGCACAAATTCAGTGGTGCTAGTACACAAAGTTGATCAATAAAAACACTTTAAAAAGCATTATCGTATACTGTCAGTCAATTATGTCATTTGGGCTTATATAGAGAGCTTAATTCATGAGTATAATCTTAGTATAGTCAAGCTTTCCTATTTGTTGTTTAGACTTAACATACATCTAAGAAATCTTACGAGTATATAAAAGGCTAGGAACATAAAAAGTAGTAATGTATAGTTTCTTCAGTTCGGTTGATTTAATATAAGCAAACATGATTTATAATTTAATGATAAGGTGGCACAAAATAGAGGACTAGTCCACTATATATATATATATATATATATATATATAACATAATTTACATATTTGGAGAAATGTTATTTCGCAAGACCTCTTATATTTCCATTAGCTCTCCTCTCTAACAAGAATGAGGGGTCCCACCTTCATACAAGAGAGGGAACTCGTGGAGCTACAACAAGACCATGGGGAAATAGTCCCCCATAAATAAATGTTTCAGACAGGAGAGAGAGAGGGTACATGTCTTGGACCCTTATGGTGTCATAAACCCACACAGAACAACCAGTGAGACAATCAACCCCCTAATCCCTATATACATACATGTGTGTGTGTGTGTGTGCGTGGAGAAACAATCAAAAGCGCAACTTTCTAGTCTCTCTGAATATCATTAATGCCACGGCCAGTGACCTCTAAACACTGCCATAGCCAGTAATTCGGGGAAAAAGCAAGAAACACCACTACATTCCTTAGAAAGTGAAACTGAAGATTACAATTCTGAATGCTGGAGTTCATTATGTCCAACGCCCCCAACAAACTACAAAAAATGTAACATCTTTGAAGAATTTAAGCATCCTTCTCACTCCAAAACCACAAATCTGGTACCCAGTAGCTCTGTACTGAACTCAGAGATTCCCAAGGTGCCAATGCTGCTTCGTGATATTTCTAAATAAAATTCAAAACTTCGAGTCAACACATATCAAATGTTGCGTAAACTTCTATGCGATATAACCCCATTTAATCTTTGACAAACATGTGTGATAAATATGCGTCATATTGGCCAGTGTCTTACTAAACTGATTTGGAAAACTTGAAAAACTCTCATGTCCATGAATTGTATCAAGTCTTATTATCCAAAATTTATAGTATTCCTATTCTACATTCTCCTACTTTAATTCTGAGTCACTGTTTCCACCCGAGGTCAATGAAATCATCTACGAGAACAATCTATCATGTCCATTAATAATAAACTAAAACAAATTAACTTGAAAAATGTAAATTTCATTCTCAGAATTCTGATGGATAAACCTCAAATTTCATTATTCAGTTTATACAATATGTTGATTACTTACTTGTAGAGGGCAGCAAGCCGGACAAGTTCGCTGAAGTGAGTAGAATAAAATTTTGTCTTCTTCCATTCAAACCAGACGGAAGCAAATATATGGGTGGGTGTGTCCTTTAGTAGCTCGTCAAGATTTGGCATGGCTACAGCTATCTTAAAACTGTGAAACAGGTAAACAACAAAACCTGTTAGCTCTTAGGCATCTAAGTTATCTAGCTTACTGTTCAATCATTAAATGTCACAGGTCCTACTAGAAACTTCTCAAACCCTCAACAATATACAAGCATAAGCTGGCAACATAGTCTGATAAAGGTATCACATTTCATAGTGAAAGAAAGCTGAACATAAGCAAGTTCTTAGAAGATACAAAAGTAACACATTAATTAGTTTACTTGAGGAATTACCCGTCCTTCACGAAACCATCAAAGAAATTAAGCTCAATTGTTTCAGAAAATATCACCAGACATGCATCTCGATGATGAAACAGAAGGCTTTCAAGCCCTCGTTGGTGCCTAACACTGAATGCCCATGGTGGCGAATTCCACACCATGAAAACCCTCATAGAACACTTCCCTTTCCTAAAGAATGCATCCATGAAATTTGAAAAAGACAGACGACGATCCAGTCCAGGGTAATAACCCCATCTCTTGCCATCAGCATACACTTGACCTGAAAACTCGGATTTCTTTGCATTACCATTTACATCCTTCAAACCTCTTAACTCGCTCGTATCACCAGCAGCCAAATTCACTCTTTTAGCATTACTATCTGTACCACCACCAACTCTCTCACTAAATGAACCATTTTGTGCATTGTCATCCAAAGTTCTTCGCTCCACTCTCTTCATTTCAGTTTCCTTGGCTTTAATTTCACCATTGATTCTATTACCCTCAATTTCATTAACATTAGCAATCCCCAGTGGCTTCTTCACAAGAAAAGGCACTTTCTTGAACTCATTCAACAATCCCTTTTGAACCAACTTATCTCCCCTTGTTAACCAGGTAACACCAACCCCGTCTGGATCTTGTAAAAGGGGATTATTCATAGGATTCAACAACTCCAAATTGGACTTGAACATTTTATCTCTCCTTAAAAAGTCACTCTTTTTATCAAACCAATTCCCCCACCCCTCTCTCAAAGGCGAAACCCTATTACCCACTTTCAACAAAAGCGCATCCTCAATCCCCTTCACCTCTCCCGCTTTCCTCCTCACATATTCGTCCACGGGAATATCATCAGACCCAAAAGCGGCCTTACTAGGATCCTCCGACCCAAACCCTAAATTCGCATCGAAACTCGCGTAATCTTCCCACTGATCAATCGATCTCTTGTCAAAAGCACGTCGAATCGAATTACTCAAATGATCAAAATAGTACCCAGAAACCGAACCCCTATACGACTGATCGTTATTATCCTCTTCTTCAAACTCTACCCCGCGTAGAATCTCGTCCTCGTTAGAAATCTTAGACGGATCGGACTCGTCCTGAGCGCCGTCATCGAGCTCGTCGATCCGGTCATCGGATCCGGTTGCTGATTTGAGGTCATCGGGATCGGAGTCCTCGAGAAGTGGATCCGAGAAGGAATTGGCATCGGTGGACAGGCCGAGAGGGTCGGAGGTGCGGTCGGAGGTGAGGCGGCTGTGGAGGAGAGAGACGGAGAAGAGGAGGAGAAGGGCGGCGGTCAAGGCGCAGAGGTGGGCGCCGTAACGAGGGCGACGCCTTGCGCGGAGGTGCCTAAGCATTATTGTGGATTAAACTTGGTGGGGTGTGGACTGAGGTGTCCGCCCGTAAATGGAGTAGAAACATGAAAAATGCTCTGCGTGTGAAGGAAGAGAGAGAAAGAGATTTAAAGTGGCGGGAAGCAGTGGAAAAGTGAAGACTTTATTACTCTACTCTTTAAGGCTATTTTTGTAGGTAAAAAAACATGATTATTTATTTTAATTTAATATTATTTTATTTTATAATAAAAAATTAATAATTTTTTAAATTATTTTTTATCATATTTAAAATTATTTATGAGAAATTATATAATTTTATAAAAAATATAAAATTAATAATTTTTATTTTAAATTATTAAATAATTTTATAAGATTAATAATATCGTATCAAGAGACTAATAATTTTTTCTCGAACGATTAAATAGTTTAAAATAATATTAAAATAAATAGTTAAATTCCAAACTTTTATCAGGATAATTAGTCATGAAAATGTTAAGCTTTTCTTCTTTATTTTCTTCTAAAATTTATTTAGTTATTATTATTTCTTGTTATCTTTTTTACAATATAACTTATTATTTCAAATATCTTGACATTGTGTTAATTTTGTGGGTGTTATATTAGTTTAATCGTATATAACAAATAAGAGGAAAATAATTGTAACGGATCAATGGCCTAAATAAATATTTCTCTTGTCCATGCTCTATGAACTTTCCAAAAATAATAATTGCATACACCATGATTAATTTGTGGTGCATGAAAATAAGCTTTTAGAACCATTTTTTTTCTTCCAATAATATAGTCAGTAACGAAATAAGTAGTGATCCATTTTTATAAGTGACTCAAAATCAAGTTATTCGACTCCAGTTGTTAAATAAATAAGTTGAAAATATTTATTTTTTTACACTACTCAGAACAATTATCAAGTACATTTTTTAAATTAGAAGAGGATGAAGCTTGAAGCGTAACTAATTTATTATCCATATTAATATATAACAATGCAAGATATAATTTAAAATTTAATTATTTTAAGTTAATTTTATTATAATAATATAAGAACTGATCTCAAATTTAAGGCATAACTCAATTTGGATAAAGTCGAAAATTATTTCTTTCTCAAACTCTTATTCTCTTATAAAACTTTTGTGACGCCCCCAAATCTAAGCCTACATAGCCCAATTTGAGACGCCATAAAATACAAATTTTTTAATACAAATAGTACATGGAACAGAAATACAAACTCAATAATACACAACTAAGTCTTCACTATTAGTGCCACACTATATACAACATGTGATAACTACAATAGCTATCACTCGGACCGTCACTCCATTCCCCTGCTAGACCCGGCTACTCTCTCATTTTCTAAAAAACAATGGAACAAAAGAAATGGTGAGCTTAAATAGCCCAGTAAGAAATATCATGACTGTGACGCCCCCAAATCTGAGCCCACACAGCCCAAACTTGAGTCGTCAAAAGACTACAACAAAATTATTACAATGAAATACAACGTACAACAATACAGTGGATAATACAACACAACTAAGTCTTCATTATTATTGCCACACTATTTTATAACACGTGAAGACTATGATAGCTATCCACGCACTCTCACTCCATTCCCCGGCTAGACCCCGTTACGTTCTCATCTCCTGTTGAAAAACAATGGAACGAAAAGAAAGGGTGAGCTCAAATAGCCCAGTAAGAAATATCATGACTGTAAGACCCCGAATTTTATGAAATACAAAATTTAATTTTTCTTCATATATATATTTTTTGAAACAGTAAGTGGTTAAATTAACAAAATTGAAAGTTAAGGATGTTATGTGCAAATTTTATTTTGTCGGACAATATTCGCTTTGTCGGGGAATATTCGTTTGGTCGGGGAATATTCGTGCCGTACGACGGCGCCGAAATAATAAATTATTGGTGGACCCCACAACGGAATATTTGTCGGATATAGAAAACGACAGAAGTAACCTTTTTAAATAAAAATAGTCAACGGAACTGTTAAAATACCGGTGATAAAAGAATAGTAGCATACGGTAGTTTATGGTATTTTCTGTAGCACACGGTACTCTACAGTAACACACGGTATTGCATAGTGTCTCATATTTTTGGTCTGATAATTGACACCGTAACTGTTACGCATCATTTCATCGATAATTGTCACTGCATAATATTTTATATTATCAATTCAATAATTGTTGTTGCACTGTTTTTAAAATTATTGAACCTAATAATTGTCACAGTAACATATGCACAGTAATTCACATTATTGAATCAATAATTGTCATTACACAGTAACGTATGCTTTATTTTACATTATTGTTATCTCTATTATGATGTTATTTAAACAGTTGTATTTCATTAATTTATTGACTTGATATCTAAGAGCTAACTATACTGTATTTATAACAATTAGTCATAATAATTGAATTGATAAAGTTATTTGTTTATAATATAAAGTTAGGTGATTATTAGGTGATATGAAATGAATGGTGTAGATTAAAGTGTGAATTATTGTTGAATAATTGAATTGATTTGTTTATAATATAAAGTTAGGTGATTATTAGGTGATATGAAATGAATGGTGTAGATTAAAGTGTGAATTATTGTTGAATAATTAAATTGATTTGTTTATAATATAAAGTTAGGTGATTATTAGGTGATATGAAATGAATGGTGTAGATTAAAGATAATATAATATTTGAAATGGATGGTGTAGATTAAAAGGTGATCTTTAAATGAATGGTTTAGATTAAATGAATGATAAGATTTTTGGCTATAAATAGAAGCATTAACTTAAGGATTTTTCATAAACTTCCTTAATTGTTCTTTCTTTCTCTCTCTAAATACTTCTTGTGAAAGTTCTCTCTAAGTGTGCTTAAGTCATCTTGAGTATTTGTGAAGATCTATAAGTATACGTGTACTGTTCAAGTTAATCAACCTCATTTAAATCAATATCCAGTCACGTGTTACGGTAAGGGATACCATCTTTTTCATCTTCCATTATTCAAACATACTATGGTAAGGGATTATCATTATTTGATTCTCGATAATAATATTGTTTCTTCCTTACTCATAAGACGTGCCTGTTATTTCCATGTATTAAATTGTGGGAATAACCTTACGGAGCGGATTGCCGCCTGTTGGTGAATAACCTTTCGTATTCATTCATTATTAATCTCTGAGAATAACCTTACGGAGCGGATTGCCGCCTGTTTGGTGAATAACTCTTTGTACTCAAATTCTATTAAATTGTGGGAATAACCTTACGGAGCGGATTGCCGCCTGTTGGTGAATAACCTTTCGTATTCATTCATTATTAATCTCTGAGAATAACCTTACGGAGCGGATTGCCGCCTGTTTGGTGAATAACTCTTTGTACTCAAATTCTATTAAATTGTGGGAATAACCTTACGGAGCGGATTGCCGCCTGTTGGTGAATAACCCTTTGTATTAATTTCCTTCACCTTTTGTTAATCAAACCTGCTACGGTAAGGGATATTATTTTCTTTCATACTCCTAAATCGAAATTTATTATGGAACTATTGCTTCTATAATTCCTGAAAATATTATATGTTCCATAATAGTTGAACTTCATTATTTCAACTGAACCTTCCTATTTACGTGAACCTTTCTATTGAATTGTAACCGTTATTCTGAACTGTGGATCTTGAATTTCACTCCACATCATGTTGACAATTTGGACATTATTTGAATCTGTACAAAGTAAACTTCCGATACTTATTGTTATCCTATTTCTTCTGTTCATCATTTACATCATTCTAATCATCCAAAAAATCAAGCTGTTGTGAATATCTGTGGCCGGGGGCACAGATGTGATATATTTGTTGAACAGATGATAGGTTAAAGGCGATATAATAGGTTAAAGGCGATACATCTGTTCGGTGTCTTTTATGGCACGTGGTGAATGTTCTCTTTGGCCCGTAGTGCAAAGATGAACTGTTGTTTGGTATGATTATGACCAAAGGCTGAATCTGGTATAATCATGACCGTTGGTGTTATATTGAATGTCTTTGGCCCGTAGTGCAAAGATGAACTGTTGATGTGCATGATTATGATCAGGAACTGTGAATTTGTATTATCTTGACTAATGATATTTCAGATGATAAAAGTTGATGATGTTTTTCCTAAAAAGAGAACCGAGTGGACATTATAGTCTGCATTATTCTTCTAATAGATTACTCATTCCGCTGCTATTATTGATCTGAACGTTGTTTAAGAATTTAACTGCAGTTTTTGATATAAACCTTGTAGTCTATTGTATTCTATCAAGAACTCAACTGTTGAAGACTAATGATAATTTATTTGTCATTATCTTAGTCATGATATTCTTTACTGGGCTATTTGAGCTCACCCTTTCTTTTGTTCCATTGTTTTTCAACAGGAGATGAAAACATAACAGGGTCTAGCCGGGGAATGGAGTGAGGGTCCGAGGAATAGTTATCATAGTCTTCACGTTTTGTAAAATAGTGTGGCAATAATAGTGAAGACTTAGTTGTGTATTATTATACACTGTATTGTTGTACGTTGTGCTTTGTTGTAATAATTTTGTTGTAGTATTTGACGACTCAAGTTTGGGCTGTGTGGGCCCAGATTTGGGGGCGTCACAGTTGGTATCAGAGCTTAGGGATATGGTCTTTAATGGAGATCTGGGGTTAGAACTAGGAGGGGAGAGACGAATAGAATCAATCACTAGTGTGTCCTACCTAAATTAGATTTATTTTTTTATCTAATGAATCGATTTGAGTGTAGGAACATGAAGAGATGAGTTAGTTTATTTGAACTAACATTTATTTTGTGACCACAGTTAATTATGGCATCTGAAAATCAGGATGTTAACTATGAAATTACCGAAACAAATGTAGCTGCAAAACAAGAGGCGACGAATAATCTTCTTACAAACTCAGAGTTGAATCATTTGCCTAAGGCAAAAATTATGCGTGTTCTATCCAGTAAGGATGAAGGTGAAAGCTCTGCTACAGTCGTTCCAGATCCATTCTTAGAAGCAATTAAAGGAAGTAACGAACTTGCGGAAATTATTGCCTTTAATTTACTCACTAATTGGGAGAGTGATATTACCTGGTTATGCTCTATAACAAAGGATCAGAATATATGGACTTTTCATATTAGTCTTTGGGATTTATGGTGTTCCAGCTATGATTTTCAAGATTATTTAAAAATGATGTTTCTATACTTTTGGGCGTTACAATTTAGAGGAATTCAGGTTAAGTTAGTCACTATCGTGGAAACTGCAGTCTATCGAAAATACTATTTTAATGGAAATCATTGGTACCTTACTACTGATGAAGTTGATGAACCCGAGAAACAGTTTGCTAGAAAATTATTCAGTGGTATTCCCATGGTTGAAATACGTGAAGATCCGAATGAAGTATTCGGGATTCGATTTGACGATAACAGTCAAGAAACTGAATGAGGTGATAACCGGTAAGCTATTCATAAATTCTCGTGAAGTCTATGCCATATTAGATACTGGCTCTATCCACTCTTTTATCCCACCTATATGTACTCAACGTTTAAATTTGACTATTGAAAACTTAAATCTTGTCTTATCAGTTGAAACCTCATTGGGAGAAATACCTATTACATTTACTATCTATAAATCTTGCCTAGTTCAAATCAACAACCTCACATTACCTGTTGACCTTATTTCTTTGGAGATGCGTGAATTTGATGTGATTTTAGGAATTGATTGGTTGACTACCCATCATGCTAAAATTGATTGTTTTCATAAGATTATTAGTTTTCATATTCCTAATCAACCTATCATGCAAATTCAAACAACTAACCATTGAAATCTATAACTGTTATTTCTAGCCATAAAGCCATTCGTTTATTGAAAAACGGATGTCAAGCCTTTTTAGCTCATGTCACTGATTTGAACAAAAACACGTCAAACTTGAATGATATTCCTATTGTTAATGAGTTTCCTGACGTTTTTTTTTCTGAGGAACTTTCTGGCTTACCCCAAACCGTGAAAATGAATTTTGTATTGATCTTGAACTCGGTACCAAGCCCATTTCCAAAGCCCCATACCGAATGGCTCTCATAGAACGCCAAGAGTTAAAAGTTTAATTATTAGATATCGGTATCATTCGTTCTAGTACAAAACTTATATTGAGCGAGGAATGCAAGAAGAGTTTCCAAGAACTCAAGAGGAGACTTGTTTCAGCTCCTGTTCTGACCATACCATCAGGATCAGGAGAATTTGTTATCTACAGCGATGCTTCTGGCAAAGGTCTAGGCTGTGTCCTTATGCAACATGGAAAGGTTATAGCCTACGCCTCTCGACAACTCAAAGATTATGAGAAAAATTATCCTACTCATGATCTAGAGTTGGCAGCAGTCGTTTTCGCGTTGAAGATCTGGAGACACTACTTGTACGGAGAAAAAGTGGATATCTATACGGATCATAAAAGTCTCAAGTATTTCTTCACCCAGAAGGAACTCAACATGCGACAACGACGTTGGCTTGAGCTGTTGAAGGATTATGACCACACAATCCAGTATCACCCGGGAAAGGCGAACGTTGTAGCTGACGCTTTGAGCAGAAGATCTTATGCGAGTACAAGTGCACTGCTGACAACACAAAAGTGTATTTTGTACGACTTGCAAAAGATGGAGATAGAGCTAAAGACACCAGGGACCCACTCGAAGATTGCTCACGTGCGAGTAGAACCAGCTTTAATCGATAAAATTAAAGCTGCTCAAGCTACCGATCCGGAACTGATAAACATGATAAAGAAAGTACAAGACGGTGTCATTTTCGAAGCAAGAATCGACGAGAAAGGAATACTTCGAGTCAACTCTCGACTCTGTGTTCCTAACGATCCTGAATTGAAGCATAAAATCATGATGGAGGCACACAACACGCCGTTTGCAATCCACCCAGGAGGTACCAAGATGTATCGAGATCTTCGACATACAATTTGGTGGAACAATATGAAAAGGGAGATTGCAGAATTTATCTCAAGGTGCCTAACTTGTCAACGTGTCAAGGCAGAGCATCAAGTACCTAAGGGCCCATTACAACCACTTGAGGTTCCTGAATGGAAGTGGGAACACATCAATATGGATTTCGTGACGGGTCTTCCCAAAGTTTCTCAAGGCTTAGATGCAATTTGGGTCATCGTAGATAGATTGACCAAATCCGCTCATTTCTTGCCTATACGAGAAAACTTTTCACTTGAACGTCTTGCCGGTATCTACATAAATGAGATCGTGAGATTGCATGGTATGCCAGTTTCCATAGTTTCTGATCGAGATCCTAGATTCACTTCACGCTTTTGGATCAGTCTACAAAAAGCTATGGGCACTGAACTACGTTTTAGTTCTGCATACCATCCTCAAACGGACGGACAATCGGAAAGGACGATCCAGACTCTCGAAGATCTTTTGAGACTTTGTGTATTAGACTTCAAAGGAAGTTGGGATAAGTACTTGCCGTTGGTGGAATTTTCTTACAACAACAGTTACCAAGCAAGCATAGACATGGCTCCATTCGAGGCATTGTATGGAAGGAAGTGTCGCTCTCCAATATGTTGGAATGAGGTAGGAGAAGCAAAATTGTTGGGACCCGAGTTGGTACGCTTGACGACCGAAAAGATCCAAATGATCCGACAACGAATACAGACCGCACAAGAACGACAAAAGAGTTATGCTGATCTTCATCGGAGAGACGAAAGTTTCAACGTCGGAGATCATGTATTCTTACGTGTTTCTCCATGGAAAGGGGTTACGAGATTCGGAAAGAGAGGAAAGCTTAACCCTCGATTTATTGGCCCATTTGAAATCCTCGATCGAATAGGAACCGTAGCCTATAGACTAGCCCTACCACCAAGTATGTCTCGCATCCATAACGTTTTTCACATATCTATGTTACGTAAATATGTGAAGGACCCAAACCACGTCATTGAGTTAGAACCAGACGTTATAGCAGAAGATTTAACATACGAGGAGGTACCTGTTAAGATCCTGGATAAGAAGGAGCAGATCCTACGCTCAATGGTTATACCTCAAGTTAAGGTTTTATGGAGGAACCAAGATACTGAGGAAATGACCTGGGAGCTAGAATCTGAGATGAAATCTAAGTATCCTTACCTCTTCGATATGTCAGGTACGTCAATTTCGGGGACGAAATTTCATAAGGAGGGGATGTTGTAAGACCCCGAATTTTATGAAATACAAAATTTAATTTTTCTTCATATATATTTTTTTTGAAACAGTAAGTGGTTAAATTAACAAAATTGAAAGTTAAGGATGTTATGTGCAAATTTTATTTTGTCGGACAATATTCGCTTTGTCGGGGAATATTCGTTTGGTCGGGGAATATTCGTGCCGTACGACGGCGCCGAAATAATAAATTATTGGTGGACCCCACAACGGAATATTTGTCGGATATAGAAAACGACAGAAGTAACCTTTTTAAATAAAAATAGTCAACGGAACTGTTAAAATACCGGTGATAAAAGAATAGTAGCATACGGTAGTTTATGGTATTTTCTGTAGCACACGGTACTCTACAGTAACACACGGTATTGCATAGTGTCTCATATTTTTGGTCTGATAATTGACACCGTAACTGTTACGCATCATTTCATCGATAATTGTCACTGCATAATATTTTATATTATCAATTCAATAATTGTTGTTGCACTGTTTTTAAAATTATTGAACCTAATAATTGTCACAGTAACATATGCACAGTAATTCACATTATTGAATCAATAATTGTCATTACACAGTAACGTATGCTTTATTTTACATTATTGTTATCTCTATTATGATGTTATTTAAACAGTTGTATTTCATTAATTTATTGACTTGATATCTAAGAGCTAACTATACTGTATTTATAACAATTAGTCATAATAATTGAATTGATAAAGTTATTTGTTTATAATATAAAGTTAGGTGATTATTAGGTGATATGAAATGAATGGTGTAGATTAAAGTGTGAATTATTGTTGAATAATTGAATTGATTTGTTTATAATATAAAGTTAGGTGATTATTAGGTGATATGAAATGAATGGTGTAGATTAAAGTGTGAATTATTGTTGAATAATTAAATTGATTTGTTTATAATATAAAGTTAGGTGATTATTAGGTGATATGAAATGAATGGTGTAGATTAAAGATAATATAATATTTGAAATGGATGGTGTAGATTAAAAGGTGATCTTTAAATGAATGGTTTAGATTAAATGAATGATAAGATTTTTGGCTATAAATAGAAGCATTAACTTAAGGATTTTTCATAAACTTCCTTAATTGTTCTTTCTTTCTCTCTCTAAATACTTCTTGTGAAAGTTCTCTCTAAGTGTGCTTAAGTCATCTTGAGTATTTGTGAAGATCTATAAGTATACGTGTACTGTTCAAGTTAATCAACCTCATTTAAATCAATATCCAGTCACGTGTTACGGTAAGGGATACCATCTTTTTCATCTTCCATTATTCAAACATACTATGGTAAGGGATTATCATTATTTGATTCTCGATAATAATATTGTTTCTTCCTTACTCATAAGACGTGCCTTTTATTTCCATGTATTAAATTGTGGGAATAACCTTACGGAGCGGATTGCCGCCTGTTGGTGAATAACCTTTCGTATTCATTCATTATTAATCTCTGAGAATAACCTTACGGAGCGGATTGCCGCCTGTTTGGTGAATAACTCTTTGTACTCAAATTCTATTAAATTGTGGGAATAACCTTACGGAGCGGATTGCCGCCTGTTGGTGAATAACCTTTCGTATTCATTCATTATTAATCTCTGAGAATAACCTTACGGAGCGGATTGCCGCCTGTTTGGTGAATAACTCTTTGTACTCAAATTCTATTAAATTGTGGGAATAACCTTACGGAGCGGATTGCCGCCTGTTGGTGAATAACCCTTTGTATTAATTTCCTTCACCTTTTGTTAATCAAACCTGCTACGGTAAGGGATATTATTTTCTTTCATACTCCTAAATCGAAATTTATTATGGAACTATTGCTTCTATAATTCCTGAAAATATTATATGTTCCATAATAGTTGAACTTCATTATTTCAACTGAACCTTCCTATTTACGTGAACCTTTCTATTGAATTGTAACCGTTATTCTGAACTGTGGATCTTGAATTTCACTCCACATCATGTTGACAATTTGGACATTATTTGAATCTGTACAAAGTAAACTTCCGATACTTATTGTTATCCTATTTCTTCTGTTCATCATTTACATCATTCTAATCATCCAAAAAATCAAGCTGTTGTGAATATCTGTGGCCGGGGGCACAGATGTGATATATTTGTTGAACAGATGATAGGTTAAAGGCGATATAATAGGTTAAAGGCGATACATCTGTTCGGTGTCTTTTATGGCACGTGGTGAATGTTCTCTTTGGCCCGTAGTGCAAAGATGAACTGTTGTTTGGTATGATTATGACCAAAGGCTGAATCTGGTATAATCATGACCGTTGGTGTTATATTGAATGTCTTTGGCCCGTAGTGCAAAGATGAACTGTTGATGTGCATGATTATGATCAGGAACTGTGAATTTGTATTATCTTGACTAATGATATTTCAGATGATAAAAGTTGATGATGTTTTTCCTAAAAAGAGAACCGAGTGGACATTATAGTCTGCATTATTCTTCTAATAGATTACTCATTCCGCTGCTATTATTGATCTGAACGTTGTTTAAGAATTTAACTGCAGTTTTTGATATAAACCTTGTAGTCTATTGTATTCTATCAAGAACTCAACTGTTGAAGACTAATGATAATTTATTTGTCATTATCTTAGTCATGATATTCTTTACTGGGCTATTTGAGCTCACCCTTTCTTTTGTTCCATTGTTTTTCAACAGGAGATGAAAACATAACAGGGTCTAGCCGGGGAATGGAGTGAGGGTCCGAGGAATAGTTATCATAGTCTTCACGTTTTGTAAAATAGTGTGGCAATAATAGTGAAGACTTAGTTGTGTATTATTATACACTGTATTGTTGTACGTTGTGCTTTGTTGTAATAATTTTGTTGTAGTATTTGACGACTCAAGTTTGGGCTGTGTGGGCCCAGATTTGGGGGCGTCACAATGACTAAGATAATGACGAATAAATTATCATTAGCCTTCAACAGTTGAGTTCTTGATAGAATACAACAGAATACAAGGTGTATATCAAAAACTGCAGTTAAATTCTTGAACAATGTTCAGAACAATAATAGCGGCGGAATGAGCAATCTATTAGAAGAATAATGCAGACTATAATGTCCACTCGCTTCTCTTTTTTGTAAAAATATCATCAACTTTTATCATCTGAAATACCATTAGTCATGATAATAAAAATTCACAGTTCCTGATCATAATCATGCAAATCAACAGTTCATATTTGCACTACGGGCCAAAGACATTTAATATAACACCAACGGTCATGATTATACCAGATTCAGCCTTTGGTAATAATCATACCAATCAACAGTTCATATTTGCACTACGGGCCAAAGATATTCAATAAAGCACCAACGGTCGTGATTATACCAGATTCAGCCTTTGGTCATAATCATACCAACCAACAGTTCATCTTTGCACTACGGGCCAAAGAGAACATTCACCACGTGCCATAAAAGACACCGAACAGATGTATCGCCTTTAACCTAGTATATCGCCTTTAACCTATCATCTGTTCAACAATTATATCACATCTGTGCCCCCGGCCACAAATATTCACAACAGCTTGATTCTTGATGATTAATACAAATAACAGTGATACAAATGATGAACAGAAGAACAGGATAAACAATAAGTATCGGAAGTTTACTTTGTGCAGATTCAAATAATGTCCAAATTGTCAACATGATGTGGAGTGAAATTTAAAAATGTTATTCAAGATTCTCAGTTCAGAATAACGATTACAGTTCAATAGTAAGATTCAGAAAATAGGAAGGTTCAGTTGAAATAATGAAGTTCAACTATTATGGAACATATAATATTTTCAGGAATTATAGAAGCAATAGTTCCATAATAAGTTTCGATTCAGGAGTATGAAAGAAAATAATATCCCCTTACCGTAGCAAGTTCAAGAGTGTAAAAAAAATGACATTTCTTACCTTAACACGTGACTGGATATTGATTTAAATGAGATTGATCAACCTATATATTTATAATAAAATTAGTAATTACAACATGTAAACTTCAAAGTGTATGATAACTCATATATTATGAACTATCAAAATTATATATATTTAACATAATTTTTGTAGTATAAAATACCAACTTTAAAATAGTTTTAAAAATAATATTCCAAAATAAATCTTCCAAAGAAAGCTTTTAAAAATGAATCTTCTCAAAGAAGAGTCTTCTAAAGGAAGATTTGTGAATACCGTGAAAAATAGGAATTTATAAAATTACTACTCTTTAATAAAAGACTTACTTGAAAAATTCCTGCACTCCTTTTGGCTTTCAAACACTCAAAATAGCCTTACTATTCTCAGAGAAAACTCATAAAATTCTTATAGAAAAATTTTATGTTTTAGGTGTGATTTTTCTATTCAGTTCAGCAAGCTATTTATAGGAGAAAATAAGTTACTATGCATGGTAGGTGAACAGAAAAAAATTCAGCAGAGGCAACGCGCAGCCCACGTTTTTTTTTTTCTTCTTTCTGCGCAAAATTTCTTCAATTTCAACTTCACCAACTCATGTGGGCCCCACCAATGGGTCCACATGTTTCTTACTATTCATTTACTATTCACGTTACTATTCACGTCACTATTTCAAATAGTAAAATTAATTATTTTATTTTTTATTTATTTATTTATTCTTCCTGTGAGTCCAACATATAAAATAATGTTACCACAATAATGTAAGAAACACGTTACATATTTTTATTAATTTAATAATATAAATTATAGTGTATTTGCTACTGTGACAATTATTAGATTCAATAATTTTAAACTACAGTGCACCAACAATTATTGACTCGATGATATGAAATACAGTGTAATGACAATTATTGAATCAATAATGCAAAATACTGTGTAGCAACAATAATTGAATTGATAATATAAAATATTATGCAGTGACAATTATTGATGAAATGATGCGCAACAGTTACGGTGTCAATTATCAGACCAATAATATGAGACACTGTGCAATACCGTGTGCTATTGTAGAGTACCGCATGCTACAGTAAAATACCATAAATTATCGTATACTACTATTCTTTTATCACCGGTATTTTAACAGTTAACACCGTTGACTATTTTTATTTAAAAAGGTTACTTCTGTCGTTTTCTATATCCGACAGATATTCCGTTGTGGGGTCCACCAATAATTAGTTATTTCGACGCCGTCGTACGGCCCGAATATTCCCCGACAAAACGAATATTGTCCGACAAAATAAAATTTGCACATAACATCCTTAACTTTCAATTTTGTTAATTTAACCGCTTACTGTTTCAGGAAAAAAAAATATATATATATGAAGAAAAATTAATTTTTATATTTCATAAAATTCGGGGTCTTACAACCTCCCCTCCTTATGAAATTTCGTCCCCGAAATTGACGTACCGGGCATTTCAAAGTTATCCTCCTGATTTCCAGATGTCATACTAAACTGTGGTCACAAAATAATTGTTAGCTCAAACAAATTAACTCATCACTTCATGTCCCTATATTCAAATCGATTCGTTAGATAACAAAATCTAATTTAGGCAGGACACACTAGTGACGTATTCTATTCGTCTCTCCCCTCCTAGTTCTAACCCCAGATCTCCATTAAAGACCATATCCCTAAGCTCTGATACCAACTGTGACGCCCCCAAATCTGAGCCCACACAGCCCAAACTTGAGTCGTCAAAAGACTACAACAAAATTATTACAATGAAATACAACGTACAACAATACAGTGGATAATACAACACAACTAAGTCTTCATTATTATTGCCACACTATTTTATAACACGTGAAGACTATGATAGTTATCCCCGCACTCTCACTCCATTCCCCGGCTAGACCCCGTTACGTTCTCATCTCCTGTTGAAAAACAATGGAACGAAAAGAAAGGGTGAGCTCAAATAGCCCAGTAAGAAATATCATGACTAAGATAATGACGAATAAATTATCATTAGCCTTCAACAGTTGAGTTCTTGATAGAATACAACAGAATACAAGGTGTATATCAAAAACTGCAGTTAAATTCTTGAACAATGTTCAGAACAATAATAGCGGCGGAATGAGCAATCTATTAGAAGAATAATGCAGACTATAATGTCCACTCGCTTCTCTTTTTTGTAAAAATATCATCAACTTTTATCATCTGAAATACCATTAGTCATGATAATAAAAATTCACAGTTCCTGATCATAATCATGCAGATCAACAGTTCATATTTGCACTACGGGCCAAAGACATTTAATATAACACCAACGGTCATGATTATACCAGATTCAGCCTTTGGTAATAATCATACCAATCAACAGTTCATATTTGCACTACGGGCCAAAGATATTCAATAAAGCACCAACGGTCGTGATTATACCAGATTCAGCCTTTGGTCATAATCATACCAACCAACAGTTCATCTTTGCACTACGGGCCAAAGAGAACATTCACCACGTGCCATAAAAGACACCGAACAGATGTATCGCCTTTAACCTAGTATATCGCCTTTAACCTATCATCTGTTCAACAATTATATCACATCTGTGCCCCCGGCCACAGATATTCACAACAGCTTGATTCTTGATGATTAATACAAATAACAGTGATACAAATGATGAACAGAAGAACAGGATAAACAATAAGTATCGGAAGTTTACTTTGTGCAGATTCAAATAATGTCCAAATTGTCAACATGATGTGGAGTGAAATTTAAAAATGTTATTCAAGATTCTCAGTTCAGAATAACGATTACAGTTCAATAGAAAGATTCAGAAAATAGGAAGGTTCAGTTGAAATAATGAAGTTCAACTATTATGGAACATATAATATTTTCAGGAATTATAGAAGCAATAGTTCCATAATAAGTTTCGATTCAGGAGTATGAAAGAAAATAATATCCCCTTACCGTAGCAAGTTCAAGAGTGTAAAAAAAATGACATTTCTTACCTTAACACGTGACTGGATATTGATTTAAATGAGATTGATCAACCTATATATTTATAATAAAATTAGTAATTACAACATGTAAACTTCAAAGTGTATGATAACTCATATATTATGAACTATCAAAATTATATATATTTAACATAATTTTTGTAGTATAAAATACCAACTTTAAAATAGTTTTAAAAATAATATTCCAAAATAAATCTTCCAAAGAAAGCTTTTAAAAATGAATCTTCTCAAAGAAGAGTCTTCTAAAGGAAGATTTGTGAATACCGTGAAAAATAGGAATTTATAAAATTACTACTCTTTAATAAAAGACTTACTTGAAAAATTCCTGCACTCCTTTTGGCTTTCAAACACTCAAAATAGCCTTACTATTCTCAGAGAAAACTCATAAAATTCTTATAGAAAAATTTTATGTTTTAGGTGTGATTTTTCTATTCAGTTCAGCAAGCTATTTATAGGAGAAAATAAGTTACTATGCATGGTAGGTGAACAGAAAAAAATTCAGCAGAGGCAACGCGCAGCCCACGTTTTTTTTTTTCTTCTTTCTGCGCAAAATTTCTTCAATTTCAACTTCACCAACTCATGTGGGCCCCACCAATGGGTCCACATGTTTCTTACTATTCATTTACTATTCACGTTACTATTCACGTCACTATTTCAAATAGTAAAATTAATTATTTTATTTTTTATTTATTTATTTATTCTTCCTGTGAGTCCAACATATAAAATAATGTTACCACAATAATGTAAGAAACACGTTACATATTTTTATTAATTTAATAATATAAATTATAGTGTATTTGCTACTGTGACAATTATTAGATTCAATAATTTTAAACTACAGTGCACCAACAATTATTGACTCGATGATATGAAATACAGTGTAATGACAATTATTGAATCAATAATGCAAAATACTGTGTAGCAACAATAATTGAATTGATAATATAAAATATTATGCAGTGACAATTATTGATGAAATGATGCGCAACAGTTACGGTGTCAATTATCAGACCAATAATATGAGACACTGTGCAATACCGTGTGCTATTGTAGAGTACCGCATGCTACAGTAAAATACCATAAATTATCGTATACTACTATTCTTTTATCACCGGTATTTTAACAGTTAACACCGTTGACTATTTTTATTTAAAAAGGTTACTTCTGTCGTTTTCTATATCCGACAGATATTCCGTTGTGGGGTCCACCAATAATTAGTTATTTCGGCGCCGTCGTACGGCCCGAATATTCCCCGACAAAACGAATATTGTCCGACAAAATAAAATTTGCACATAACATCCTTAACTTTCAATTTTGTTAATTTAACCGCTTACTGTTTCAGGAAAAAAATATATATATATATGAAGAAAAATTAATTTTTATATTTCATAAAATTCGGGGTCTTACAATGACTAAGATAATGACAAATAAATTATCATTAGCCTTCAACAGATGAGTTATTAATTGAATATAATAGACAATAAGCTTTGTATCAATAATAGCAGCGAAAAGAACAATCTATTAGAAGAATAATGCAGACTATAATGTCCACTCGTTTCAACTTTTATCATCTTAAAAATCACTGGTCATGATAATATAAATTTTCAGTTCCTGATTATAATCATGTCAGTCAATAGTTCATCTTCGCATTACGAGCCAAAGATATTCTAATATAACACCAACGGTAATGATTATACCAGTTTTCAGCCTTTGGTCATAATTATACCAACAACAGTTCACCTTTGCCCCAGGCCAAAGAGAATATTCACCACGTGCCCTAAAAGACACAATAATTATATCGCCTTTATCCTATCAACTGTGCCCCAGGCCACATATATTCACAACAACATGGTTCTTGATGATTAGAATAACAACCGTGATATAGATGATGAATCAGAAGAAACAGTATGATCAATAAATATCAAAAGTTTATGATTTTTCTTTGTGCAGATTCAAATAATGACCAAATTGCCAACATGATGTGGACTAAAATTCAAGAATGATATTTAAGATCCACAGTTCAGAATAACAATTAAGGTTCAATAGAAAGATTTAGAAAAATAGGAAGGTTCAGCTGAAATGATATTAGATAAAGCGCAAACTATTAAAGAATATATATTCATTTCAGGAAACTTTACCAACAAGAGACAAGTAAGAAATGAATACGAAGAGCAATTCACCAAACATGCGGTAATCCGCGTAGTCAGGTTATTCTCAGAGATTAATAAGGAATGAATACGAAATGTTATTCACCAACAGGCGGTAATCCGCGCCGTAAGGTTATTCCCACAATTTAATAAAAATTGAATACGAAAAATTATTCACCAAACAAGCGGTAATCCGCGCAGTAAGGTTATTCTCAGAGATTAATAAGGAATGAATACGAAAGGTTATTCACCAACAGGCGGTAATCCGCGCCGTAAGGTTATTCCCACAAATTAATACATGGAAATAAAAGGCACATCTTATGAGTAAGGAAGAAACAATATTATTTTCGAGAATCAAGTAATGATAATCCCTTACCATAGTAAGTTTGAATAATGGAAGATGAAAAAGATGGTATCCCTTACCGTAATAAATTTAAGAGTGTGAAAATAATAATATTCATTACCTTAACACGTGACTGGATATTGATTTAAATGAGGTTGATCAACCTATATATTTATAATAAAATTAGTAATTACCACATATAAATTTCAAAGTGTATGATAACTCGTATAATATGAACTATAAAAAACATAATTTTTTGTAGTATAATATAACTACTTTAAAATAGTTTTTAAAATAATATTCCAAAATAAATCTTCCAAAGAAAGCTTTTAAAAATGAATCTTCTCAAAGAAGAGTCTTCTAAAGGAAGATTTGTGAATACCGTGGAAAATAGGAATTTATGAAATTACTACTCTTTAATAAAAGAATTACTTGAAAAATTTCTGCACTCCTTTTGGCTTTCAAACACTCAAAATAACCTTACAATTCTCAGAGAAAAATCATAAAATTCTTATAGAAAAATGTTATGTTTTAGGTGTGATTTTTCTATTTAGCTGAGCAAGCTATTTATAGGAGAAAAGAGGCTACTATGCGCGGTAGGTGAACTGAAAAAAAATTCACATGTTTCTTACTATTCACGTCACTATTCACGTCACTATTTTAAATAGTAATTTATTATTATTATTATTATTTTTTATATTTATATTTATTCTTCCTGTGGGTCCAACATATAAAATAAAATAATGCTACAACAATAATGTAATAAACACGTTACAGATTATTATTAATTTAATAATATAAATTACAGTATATTTGCAACCGTGACAATTATTAGGTTCAATAATTTTAAAAACAGTGCAACAACAATTATTGACTCAATGATATAAAATACAGTGTAATGACAATTATTAAATCAATAATGCAAAATACTGTGTAACAACAATTATTGAATTGATAATATAAAATATTATGCAGTGACAATTATCGATGCAATGATGCGTAACAGTTACGGTGTCAATTATCAGACCAATAATATGAGACACTATGCAATACCGTGTGCTACTGTAGAGTACCGTGTGGTACAGAAAATACCATAAACTACCGTATGCTACTATTCTTTTATCACCGGTATTTTAACAGTTCCGTTGACTATTTTTATTTAAAAAGGTTATTTCTGTCGTTTTCTATATCCGACAAATATTCCGTTGTGGGGTTCACCAATAATTTGTTATTTCGGCGCCGTCATACGACACGAATATTCCTCGACCAAACGAATATTCCCCGACAAAGCGAATATTGTCCGACAAAATAAAATTTGCACATAACATCTTTAACTTTCAATTTTGTTAATTTAACCACTTACTGTTTCAGGAAAAATATATACGAAGAAAAATTAAATTTTATATTTCATAAAATTCGGGGTCTTACAACTTTTCTTCGAAGAGTCATTTCCAAATTCTTTTTCTCCCAATAAATTAGATATTTATAAATCAATAAAATTATACTTACAATAATATACATATATATCACATATGTATAATATTGTAATATTTATGAATTACATATATATATAGAGAGAGAAAGAGAGTGTATTTGCAATAATTTTTTTAAAAATATTTTAATAAAATTAAAACATCTAAAGAAATAAATATTTTAATTTATAATAAAAACACTAAATTGTACCATATAAAAATAATAACAACATATGATAATCAATATTTAAATAAAATAAATAAATAATACTTATAAAATAAATTAAATTTTTTTTTTTAAAAAATTCTTTAACACTAGCTCGTGTTTTACACGGGCTATCAAAATTGTTATATATAATAAGGCAATTGAAGATTTAATACAAATTAATTTAGTTGGTCATTTCAAGGGTAATTTGGTCATTAGTTTATAATTATTAAACACAAATTACATAGCTATAATAATACACGTTCAAATTCAATAAATATAATTATAATTTATTATATATATGCATACATGAATCTCACAATAAAATAAAATAAAAACTCATAAAAAGTATTAATATCATATATATGTGTGTGTGTGTAATATAGAAAATTTATTTATAACAACCGGTTGTTAGTGGTAACTAAAATTGGTATGTCGCAAAAGGAAGTAGCAGCACGGTCTGCCGCAAGAAGAAATAGCGACACAGTCAATCTACAGTAAAAAATATCTCTGCATTGGGAGAAGTTATTCAGTGCTCCTGAAACATTGTCACGTGGTGCCCCAAGAGCACTGAATAATTTTTCTTACATCGGTTGTCGTAACAGTACCCCAGTAATCGATTATCAGGGATGGACACCCATATATATATATATATACACACACACACACACACACACACACACATAAATAATAATCTAAGAAAAGAAGAACTTACAATTGAATTAATTTCATAAATAAAAAATATATAAGAAAGATAGCCATGTCCAAGCTTGTGTTAAGAAAAAGTTGGCCACTTAATTAATAATTGAATCAAATAGTTGGAATGACTTGAATTCCCAAAAAGAAAAGTGCATCACATTCCTGAATCGGTACAAGTAAGATTAAATTTATTACCACTTCATTCTCTAAGATTTTTTTTATATAAATAAGAAATTAAAAAAATCAGTGAAAGATCGTCTTTAGATAAAATTGCTTTCCTAAAATTACTAGTTTCACAGAGTTGTTGGACTTTCTCCAAAAACCAAAGGAAATTCTTATAAGATCAAAATGCTGCGGCCACATATAATGGAATCAAATATCAAAAACCAAAAAAAAAGTTCACGGTGTACCAAATAAGCAAGCGCTTGTTAAAGAATGTGATGGGCATGCATAGTCAAAGAGCACACAATATAAGCTTGAAGATTAACAACTTAAAAATACATTAAACTGATTAAACATCCAATATAACATCAAAAGAGAACATCATGATGTCCCAAAATGCAGCATCAAGCTTCCTAGAATCCTTGCATTGCACCAAACTTCCAAAATATAGGCAAGAACAAAAGACCAGACATCCTATCCTATACTGCCCTAGTTCACTAAAAAAGCCAGAGGTCTGTAAGCTTTATATTGGAGAAAATGAGACATTACTAGGAACTTGTACCTTATGCTACGCGACGTCTCAGGAGCATTCTTCTTCCCCCACCCAACAAAAGAAAAGAACACTACGGCAATAATGCTGATTGAAACATACTTGACAAGAGATCTCTTCAAGAATGAATAAGCATGCAGTTTCAAAAGGTGCCTACAATTGCCTGCTATTTTTTTCATTCTATATTTCTCCATTTGAACAGCTGATACTCAAGTGCTCGTCACTAACTCTATATGTTGAAGTTTTGCAGGGGTGAGCTGCTTTCCGGTTTAATTTTAGTAGTCCCACTACTGATTGGATAGGTTACTTCCACATTTTCTTTCTTAGCTTTGAAATTTTTAGGATATGTAGGTACTTCAGGTAAAACTGGAGGTATACTAGAGCTGCTGTCAATCATAATGAGAAGATCATGAACCGATACCTTCACCTGATCCTCAATACTCAAGCCAGCTATAACATTTTGATTTATATCTTTTGGAGGAATTTGGGATATTTCATTGATATTTTTGATGTGTTGCGAGAGTTCTTTACCATTTTCACGCCTTCAAAGCTAAACAATGGCCCACACATTTTTTATTGTCTGCTTAATTTGCATTCAGGAGTTTGTTCTTAAGTAGTATAATGATCTTCAGAAGTAGTTGGGAGTGTAACATGAACCATCCCAGCATTACAAGATGATATATCACTACTTACACCGCTTTTAAGAGCATCCTTGTAACCTGCTGTATTGTTCCGGTAAGAACTTTCGTGAATTGGGGACCTTCGATTTTGAGTACTATCACCATTTTTGCCTTCATCAGAGCACTCTTTTTTACCAAAGTCTGGCCTAATGAGCTTTCTACGCTTGCCAGGCTTACCTGCCAAACCGTCATCTACTGCATTAATTGATGTCGTGCCCATTACGCTCTTGGCCTTCGAATTGTGTACAAATGTCGTACCCTCGGCAATCCCAGCAGAACCTTTAGTGATGGTTTCATCTAGATTATTCTTTAGTTTATTCCGGCGATTAAAATATACGAGACGAGTCTCTTCTAGCACAACGTCGCTGTTCTCTTTGATAAAGCGGTTTGCATCAATTTCCATCTTCTTCCCTATCACCAGTGGCTGCTCAAAATCTACTTATTTCTGAAATATGGGCTTCTCTTTATATCCAACATTTTCATCCCCATCGTTTGGTCTCACTGAAAATTTATATTTTTTCATCTTTACCCAGTGATTGTGAGCCTGGTGCAACAAGTCCATGACTTCATCCAATGATGCATTCATATCACATTCATCGTGGACCATATCACTGTCATTGTCTTCTTGTATGCATACTCCCGGAGCCACACTTAAGCGAGCAAAGACACTTGTTCTATCATTGTAGGTATCTGAACCCTTATTTTCAGTACTTTTATACAACTCACTTTCAAGTTTAACTGGTGGTTTTTCATGATGGTAGAAGACTCGAGCTTGTGGAGAAGATCGATAATGTAAGCTGGAGCTGCAAGACCATGTTTCATCAGATGGAGGAATCTCTTTGGCTGAAAATGCTTCATTTCTCTGTGTGTGGAAATTCAAGCTCATATTTGGCATGTGACAACTCGAGATATCCATTATCAAATGAAAATGAAGGATTCTTGCTTGAGCTGAAGGCATTAGATAAAGGACCTTTGCTTACCTTTTCAATAGTTCTGCCATTCGGAAAGGACAGAGGAGCAAAATATTTATCTGAATATAGGGAACCTTTATAACCTTTACGTGTGGAGGTTTTTAATTCAACACTTGCGATATATTCAGCATTCAAAAATTTGTTGCTGGCTTGGTAACCGGAGTGATTGTGATGGTTCAAAGTCTTGGAAAATGAGATTTTATTTACATTACCAGAAGCAATATCAAAACAACTTGCTAAGCTTTTTGACTCTAAGAAATGTGCTAACCCTTTCCTATTTGATGAAGAGAGGAAATTCCCTTCAGAACCTAAGAGAGAAGAATAATCTTGAAAAGAATTATAATTGTGGCTCACCGCTGAAGGAAACGCGTATTGATACCCGATATCAGGAACTTCAGGGTCATAAGGAACAGTTCTTGTAACCATTGCATCATGAGATGTTCCATTTGGGCAAGGGAATGCCGAGGAATGTCGAACTTGATCATGAAGCAAGAAACTACCTGATTCTAAGTTAGGCTTGATAGAATTCATGAAAAGATTTTGTTCAGACTGCCTAAAAGCAGTAATATCTGATGAGAAGGCAGGCTCAATACGACTGCCCATATAACGTGCATTTTCTACCATATCACTCTTTCCAAATCTACCATCATGAGCTACCCTTCTGTCTTCACAAAAAATGGTGTACCTGGAGAATTCAGTTGCAAAGCCAGGCCCAAACCCATTGTCTATGTTATGTTCATTCTCTACCCTATTGCTAATCAGAAGTGTCTCATCATCAGTTGCCCTTCTAAATTTATCCATAGGGTTTCCTAGATGCTCACTTGAGATATGTTCCATCAGCTGTTGCTCTTGTTACTGAGCCTAGGGAATTGTCAATGTGCTCAGTCAAGAAGAGAGGGCCTAAACAATCATCCACATATTGTTCATTCTGCAACCTACTGTTCATCAAAAATCTGCTATCCTAAGTTGGTCTTTTCCCTAGGGGGTTCCCAAGGTGCTCAGTAGAGATAACCGGCTGAATACCATTGACCATAATATGCTCATTTCCTGCACTATACTCGATCATCAAAAACTTACTATCATTCAATAGTAGTCTGTCTTTACCAAAATGTTTCTCGTCAAGTTGGCCGGGCCATAACCATTGTCCATCCCACATTCATTTTCTACATTTTCATTTATCAGAAACCTGTCATCCCCATCAACTCTTCCCCTTTTATAAAAAGAGTTTCTGGGATACTCGATTGAGATGGCACGCCCAAGATTATTGTTTGTAATGCAATAATCTTCGACTCTATCAGCTCTTCCCATTTTACCGAAAGAATCCCCAAGGCAATCATCTCCGCTAGCTTGTCGAGGACCACCATCACTAAATAGTTCACTTTCTGTTGCGTCACTCATCAAAAACCTGTCATCATTGTTTATTTTTCTCTTTTTAGTCATCAAGTTTATCAGTCCAGATTCTGTGTCCAACACCAGAGTCAACTTTATGCTCATTCTCTGCTGCCTTATCACTGATCAAAAACCTGTCATCATCTACTCTTTCAACTATGTCCATTGAGTTAACTCGCTTTCTGTCTTTTCCTACTTGTCGGGTGATTTCCTTTGCTGTTTGTCTATAAGACATTTTATTGTTCAACCTTCTTGAATTGAACAGCCGTAGAAGTGTAAAAACCTACACATATAACATGCAAAAGCCAGGATTTCAGGGATAAAGGTAAGTAGATGTTAGTTCTAGGGACAGTCAACACAACAGAAAATTGGCAAACCTGATTTTTAGACAGGCCAAAACTGAACTTTTTGGCTGAATAGTAATTATCTCTGACAGCATCCCGAAATTCAATTTCAAAGAGTGGAGTACAATTCCAAATTGGAGCAAACCGAACCTGAAAATTGAAACCACAAGCATCCCAGCATATTCCAGAAAACAACAAACTTTGCAAACCCTCCTCCAAAATACTACGTACATTATATTAACAACTCCATACCTGTGCAGGGAACTGCTTTCCTGATGAGCTAAATGCATTGGGCACAATATTCATTGCACCATCAGAGGTAGCCCGAAAAACACCAAAAAGCTCCCTCTTCTCAAATTCAAAAAGAAACAAAAGCATCCCAGCTTTAACCTGCTTTACGAAGTTAGCCTGGGCTGATGGAAGCCCAAATATTTTTTGTTTAAAGCACTCTCTCTGTGTTGCAACGTTCGACATGAAGATTGCACCAAACTCAGGTACTATTCGCCCAACACCATTTTCATACTCTTCAGACTCCATGGAGTACCTCGCAAACTGCCGTTAAATCCAAAACTAACAAATAGTAGCCTTGACCATCCAACTTGTATTTGTAAAGATAAAAAACACAAGAAGGCAGAAATCCCTTGATTAAAAGACAAAGATTTTTATATTTCAAAATTAAGAAAAATATGTATATCACACCAAGGAAGAATAGATACTTCAAGGAAGGCAAGATGTCCGTGTCAAATGTGTTTCGGACAACAACACATCCAGCCCAAGGATAACTTGGAAAATCTTAAACTTCTTCAACAACATAAAACTTGAGCACAGATCCTTGCAAATTAAAATATCACATTCTTTATAGAAAAGGGAAAAAAAGTACAACTGAATGAAGCAAAACATGTTATGTTATGAAAAAATAGGACAGAGATAATATTTCACTTAAAAATATACATGGAAGGTAAAACATAAACACAACATCATAAAATTATTGTGTCATTTTTATTTTAAATTTTGATAAGCAAGTATATCATCAATACTAATAAGTTCATAAACAGTAAACGTAAATTTATCCAAATCCTACTTTTTTCAAAAGACATGCCAGACGTATCCATAATATATTACTAATATATTATGTTCTTTCTCCATGTCTTTTTTTAATGATCCTTTGGTATCAACTGCATATGCACCAAAACTTCTTTCATCCCAAAATGTGCAAATATAAAGTGAAAATTAAAGTGAATCTTCACCCTAAATAAAATTGACTGCAATATAACAGGAAACTTAATTTGGATTATTTAATATAATGTTGCGTGCATCTTCCCTCGCTGCAAATTGGGGGGGGGGGGGGGGGGGGGGGAATATTGAATGCTTCAACATAAAAGTGTCAGAATTGATCCTCAATGAACCTCCTAAAAATAAATGCCAATGCACAACACGACCCTCAGCGAAACTCCTAAAGAAAGTGCTTTCACGTTTATTAAACACCCAAAAACATCATTCAGAAATTGCTTTTTCATGATGTTGGAAAATAATGTGTCTGCCAAGAGCAAAGGAGCAAATAAGAAGCAATGATAGCACTCTTAAAAGACTCTCTTGCCTCACAATTTTAAGAAAATTAGCAGAATGTTATTAAAGATATTACTATATAGGAGATAAAAAGAAGAAATATTTATATTTATTCCCTTCATCTGAAAAACAACTTAATTTTTAATAAATTTCACCAAGGTTCTGAACTCAAACACTAAAACCAAATACTTCATAATTCACTTGAGACTGCAGGAATATATGTTTATACGACTAGTACCTGAATAGAAAAGAACACAATAGCCATACATTGTTGCATATCTTATATACACATACAACAGATTCAATACTATATCTAGTAATTATACAATCAAACATAAATGCACAAGATATGCACACTTTGACATACATACACTAAGATGGCAATTCAGAAAGCACAATCAATGTACAGTAAATACCAATTAACCTTAAGCAATACTCTCTCCATTTTCACAAAAAGAAGTCCCTTTTTCAAAATTCATAAAATGTAAGGATATGTTTTTGTTACATGTTTACCCTAAATTTATTAAATATTTAATTTAGTAGCAAATGAACATCTTGCCATTTTATACTGACGATGAGAATGGGGACTCTTTTTTTTCCGAAAAGGAGCTAGTTAAATCAAATTTTAGTTACATAATAAAAAACAAAAATAAAAATAAAAACTAAAAACTCTAGGAACTAAATATCAACAAACAATCTAACTGCACATAGAGATAAGGAGAGAGCTTGCAATAATCAATTTCACCCCAATAAAATCCCACCTACAAATTTGATCAGGTGAAGTTGATATCAAAAAGAGTAATACCACATAACACTTTCAACAGATCTGAATCCAGTTCGTCTAAGTATTTAACTAAGCGAAAATCAAATTTTGATGTACTTATAAGATCAAACATGAAATGTAGCTCAATTGATAAAGACAGATCAGATCAAACAACAACAGCATGTATACTTACATATATATTATATAGAGATTAAGGGAGAATTTTTTTTTACCGGATTATGAATAGATGGTGATAGCGATGATTCAGAATACAAATATGTGTGTTTCTCTCTCCAAATCCGAAGCAAATTGTGACCTTTAGCGCGCCCAAAACTGGCGGTTTGTAAGTGGCAAATTTCTAGGTGACGTGGATAGGAAGAATTATTTCTTGAAGGATAGCCGCGTGGTGCCAAAGACATGATTTCATTTTATCATGTATAATAAAAATATTCACTGTATATATTAAAATAATAATATATTAATAATCTGATGTACCATGTGGCGGGGTCCTGTGTGGATAGAAGAGTGGGCAAGTGGGTGGTATATTTCGACACGTGCCCAGCCATTCGAGTCGAGCCTTCTCCCTTTTACACTACAAAATAATCCTTTCGTTTTACACAAAAAATTATATTTATCTGTAAAAAAATATATTTAGAATTAAATTATTTATATTAATTTAATATTATTGATGACTATTTTATTTTATGACGGGAGATGAATAGTTTTTTTTTGTTGCCATGGAAATGAATAATCTTTTAAATAATCATATAAATTATTTTTTATCATTCTTAAAGTTATTTATGAAGGATTATATAATCTCATTATGAATGTGAGATTAATAATTTTCCTCATTTTAAACTATTAAATGACTTTATGAGACTAATAATCTAACATTAATGAACTATTAATTTCGATAAAATAGTTCAAAGTATTGTTAAATTAATACAAAACATATTTTTTACAAATAAATATAATCAAAAAAAAATTATTTTGACTTTTTAAAGAGGTTGATATTTCAGCGTACTTTATTAATAAAGCAGGAAGAAACAATAATTATTTTTTAGTGTAAATAATTTTGTAAAGGCTTTTTAAAAAATAAATAAATTATCATTTGAAAAATAAGAACAATTATCTAAAACTCAATAACTTTCCTTCTTTCTTTTCATTCCATTTCAATCTCTATTTTAACTCTTATATATTTCATTCATTTTCTCAAAAGTTATTTAAATATTTTTTAATTACACAAATAGTGTGTGCAAGGAATAATACTAGTCATTACAAAAAAGTAGAGTGATATATTTAAGTTTCAAATATTACGTTTTTTAATTAAAAAAATTATATTTAAAATTATTTATATATATACAAACAAGATTGTCAAACGCGTTTTAAACTCTAAACACATTCTTTTTTAGATGATAGTTGTACTAAATTTTAAGAACAGAACTTTAAGAAATGTAAAATTTTATAATTATTAAAAATATTATAATATGTTTAAATTTTAAAAAAAATCAGATTGGGCTCTAGTTTTAGGAGTGTGGTCATATAAAATAAATTCATCCACCGTGCTACATATCATGAGTACAAAAATCGTAAGTCCTATATCTTTCATACAAAAGAATCTAGCTTTGGAAAAAAAATTAAATTTAAATTATGAGATGAATTTTAATTTCTAACATTACAATTTTATTTTTTGAGCAGAATTTATATTAATTTTATAAATTAATTAAATAAAACTCTTTTTGTGAGTGGAGCGTGTGTGTGTGTGTATATATATATATATATATGTAACATAATTAAATTACATAAAAGTCCATACCAAACTAATGCCCACGAGGCAGGAAAGCCTTGTCAAGTCATCAGTCCGTGACCGTCCACCACTCCACCAACTTCTGTTTAGTGGGGTTGGTTTTGTTGACACATCGCATCGACCCATGACCTTCAAATTTATTAATTTATTAATTTATTTATTAATATTTTATTATTTTTGTCACTAAATTTCTCCTAAAATTTTATAAAATATGTTATATTTAGGAGCTTGTTAAAGAATGACTTAAAGTTAAAATTTAAATAAAATTATTAGTTAAAATTTAAATATCTTATAAATAAAAATATTTGATATTAATTTTACTTATAAATTAGACTTATAAATACAAGTATTCTTCTAATAATAAATTATAATTTAAGTAAAATATAAAAAAATATTTAAAAAATATAAATAAATAAAAATATTATTTCATAATATTTGATCAATTAATTAAAAATAACTTATAAGTCATGTTTAATAAGTTTTGAAAAATTAATTATTTTTTTAATTAATAATTTAATTTTTAAATAATTTATTATCGAATATATTAAATAATAAAAACTTTGACCACCTAATAAGGATCTCCCCAACAGGAGCTCCCGAACAGGCTCTAGATCTCCTACTATAATAAGAAGCAGTGGAGCAGGGTTTTGTTGTTGGGTGAATAAAAATGGCTCTAAGGTTGTGGGCGTCAAAGACGGCTTCATATTTCAGGATCTCAACGTTTAACAGAGGCTTTGCTTCTGGTATTTCTTGCTTTTTAACATTCACGTACCATTTTCATGTTTTTTTCTTCTTGTAATATTTAGTTTTATAAATCCCATTAGTGTATTTGTTGGTAGAAAAGCTTGATCTGTGATTTATTCGAATAAAGATCTGATTTTTCCATCTGGGTTTGTGCTTATTTATGTTATTTGATCAACCAAGAGACTGGTGGATTGTTGTTTAGCTTCTATGTCACCTGATTGATATAGGGTGGTGACAGGATGTGTGTATGTAAAATTTGATATTGCCCTTAGCCTCTCTCACACACAAACACACACATATACTGATATGCATATATGTATATATATTATGTATCAAACTCCCTCTGTTCCTCAAAAAGTCTTATTTACAGTTTACTTTTTGTTCCACAAAAGGAGTATTTCTTTTTATTGTATAAAATTACACAATATCCACAAGTTTTCCATCACAATTTGGTTATCATGCCGCCGATACTTAAATTGCAACTTATTATTTTAGGGGAAGTATGGAACACAAATTTCATCCTTAGTATTTGTAAATGGGACTCTTTTCGTGAAACAGAGGGAGTATTAGATAATTCTAATTGGGTTGGTGATGTTTCTTGAATTTGATTGTCTTGTTTCGTGGCCGTACTCGATTTATAGTCACTTTCTTTGTAAAGTTGATGCCAGTTAACTTGTCTCTTATGTGTTTTAATGTAAAGACCTTGGTGAAATTCAAGTCCAAATCAATCACATTAGGGCTCAAGCATCAACTTGGGTCATTTGGTTTATCACAGACCCACCAAAAGGCCACGACTTTTGGTAATATTGGTAGTAGCCTTATACTCAGTAATCAAACCTATATGTTTTGATTTAGCGATGTGGGACTAGGATAACACATTTAATATTATATTTTTGAATCTATTGCTTGACAATTAGAATCATATTGATTTATTTGTCTCTAGTCTCATTCCATTCATTTTTAACTCTTAAAGAGTAGAATGGAAAAAAAACTTATTTAAGCCAACTCTAGTGATTGATTTTCTGAGAAGGTTTCATAACCAGACCCGGAACATTGAAGAAATTTGTGTATGGCATGTTTTGATTCAGATCATTTCGATTCAGATTTAGGGTTGCATTCTCGACATTTTGTTCTCCATCCTTGAACTGACATTCTATGCTACCTTAGTTTCATCTTTGACATCATGGATTTTAAGATCCCATACCATTTTCTGTTGGTTTTCCAGTTTTTGCAAGCATCGTTTGTAGTCTTAGCTAACAATTTAAATTCAAGCTATGATCTGTTTACTAATAATTAATGTGCAGTAGTTGTTGCGGATATTTGCTTCTTCGATTCTTTGAGATGAATAAAGGCTGTTAGTTGAAGGCCGAGTAATATCTAGGGTCCTCTTAAATCCTGCGTGGTTGACTTCCTAGAATAAAATTTCTTAGAGTTGAAAAGTTGAAATAACCTGTTATGTATCTTAGGCGTGGCATAAGCCAACTTGAATCTTAGTTTACCCATCAATTGATATAAGACATTTTCTTTTTCTTTGTAATACTTGCAGTCGTGAAGGATCTAAAGTATGCCGACTCACATGAATGGGTAAAGGTTGAGGGTAAAACTGCTATTGTAGGCATTACTGACCATGCCCAGGATCATTTAGGGGATGTTGTGTATGTTGAATTGCCGGATGTTGGGGCTGCTGTAACACAGGGCAACAGCTTTGGTGCAGTTGAAAGTGTCAAGGCCACTAGTGACATCAATTCTCCTGTTTCTGGAAAGGTGGTTGAAGTCAATGAAGAGCTTAGTAACTCTCCCGGTTTGGTGAGTCATCTGAAGCTAAGACTGTAATATTTCATTGAGTTATATTTTATCAATTCTATAACATTCATTTGAAAAGAAAATGACGGAGCGTTTTGTTATTTAAAATCTTATATGGAAAGTGGTCACATCAATGCTTGGAATTATGTCCATGTCCAATTTGCAATAAACTTAATTCTTCCTTGAATATCAAGACTCTTTTGTTGAATACTTAATGTTGTTGAGAATATTCATCAGTTAAGCTTATATACCGTATTAAATTTTTCTGCAAGAGTATGTAGCCACGACTGAACATTTGAGTGACAGCAAGTACTGCGAAAACAAAATAAATTGTGCCGTCAGTTTAGTGTATCCCCTGGAACCAAAATACAGGAAGAAAGGAAGAACTTTACCAGGATTGTGAGGTTTTTATGGCACAAAATAATGCCAATGAAAATTCTTCGAACTCTTGGATTTTAAGTACCCATAGTCCTTTTAACTGGCTCAAATAATTTGCTGCTATTCTTTTCATCTCTTTATTTTTATAGAGGCTCACATATTCATAATATATGTTACACTTGTTTATGCGTGTCTATGTAATTATCATTGTGAAATAGCAACATCCCATCCCTTGATTATCGGGGTGATGTACTGATACTTCTACACATGTGGTATCTAGGAGATCTTTCACAAAGTATGGTGATTGTGGATACCTTTTTAGTTTTGCGAGCAAATAGCTGTTGTGTAATAATGAAGAAACTGGAATATCCGACTCAGTCCTCCACAGCAGTAGAAAGCCTAATATTGCAGTTTATCTATTTCTTTACCATTATTCATGAAAATGACATAACGCTTGTTTGTTACCTTCACCGTTTTCGTAAGATGTCTGCGTCTGTAGGACCACCTAGGCCCAGTTGTGATTTCAGAAGCTTATTTGTTATATTCATTTGATGCCATTGATGAAAATTGTCCAAGACACCAAAGGCCTGATTGGGTGAAAATTCAAAAGGAATACTTGTGGTTTTTTCATGCACCAAGCTATCATAATGTATTGGACTAAGGTTTATTATCTTTATTATCTGATCTAATTTGTGATCGTCAATCAATCAAACTTGCATTGACCCAACATTTCCATTTATTGATTTATGGGCTACCTGTAGCTACACAGTACACAATATTAATAGAAAGTTTGCTCTTTTTTTTTATCCTCATTACATTTCCTTTTTGTTTGATAGAAGTTTAACAGCTATTTTATCAATTATAGGTTAACGGAAGCCCATATGAAAATGGATGGATTATAAAGGTGGAATTGAGTAACCACGACGAAGTGACATCTTTAATGGATTCAGACCGTTATGCCAAGTTTTGTGAAGAAGAAGATGCAAAGCACTAGTGAACCCTACGATGTGATTCAAGAAAATCTTTTTCGTCCAGATTGAGCATTTATTTTAAGTTTAAGAGAAGTTAGAAGGATGCTTTTGTGGTTTTGGTTGGATCCCACGAAGTGGTTCTGCTGCATTTCTTTTCTTTCTTATGAACAAATAATTTGGTGTTGAATATTTCTACCTCAACCAAAAATATTTTTATTGATTTTGGCGCTCACAAATTCTGGATCTCAACAGTAATTTTCTTATTTTGAAAATTATATGGACAAATTGCTGCAAAATTAGTTAGTATTGCTCTTGTGCAAAGAAAAACATGAAGAATGAAAATGGTTCGAGGAAAGGTTGAGAAAAAGTTGAGGGCACATCACATTCATGATTAATTGGGAGCAGTATAAATGGTGACCTTTATCTTCTGCAAAACTTATGTTCCACATGCTTAATCTCTGGTTTATTACTTACTTGGCTCCAAAAGTAGATATACATTATGATTTCATTTCAATTTGCAATAATTAAATATTTAATTAGCAATAGTTTTTGTATTGTACAAAATTATGTATGTTTATACTACAATTAATTAAGTTTCATATAGGTTTTGAATTTAATTGATCTTAAAAAATTAGAGTCATGGATAGAGGACTTTCTGGAGTATTTTATTTGATTTAGGGTTTTAGGCTTTACAAACCAGAGGAACAGTAAGGATCCTAGAGAAGGGGCAACCGGGCAAGCATGAGAAAGACTTAAGAGAAAAGGAAGGGGCCAGATGAGCAAATCAATTCCAATTTTGTTGAAATTGGTCCTCTTAGCATGTGTCCTTAGGACACATGTTAAGTGCAGAAAACAAGAGTAAATTTTATTTGTTTATATATTTGCACAGAATTTAATACATAGGATCCATTAGTATATTATTTTTTTATGCATTAAATTCAGTGCAAATACATAATTTATCGATTTTAAGTCCGCAAGTCATTTGAAGTGTATTTAAAAGTCTTTTAATTATTGTTGACTTATAACGCTTGAAATGTTTTTAAAATTCTAAATATAACTCTTTATATTTTTACATGGAGTGTATGTTTGATTATTGTGTTTAGAAATCAAACATATTTAAAAATCTTGTCGTTTTACAAACAAAACTTTTTTATTTTTTCAATTTGCTACCTAATAAGTAATTGAGTCATTATTTGCATTAGCCTCAGTGAGTCAACTCTCTAACTCGACTCGCTCAAACTCAGTCATCTAACTAAAACCCTTTAAAAACCTTCGCGAAAAGAATCCGCAGCGTTTGAGCCGTCAAAAAATGTCGATTTCATTTTCTTCCCCACTATTCTTCCCTCCAAAAGTTGTCATCTTTGTATGTAATCATCTCTGTCTCTATTTCTCCCTCACAAATTGCTTAGAACATCTAATTTTAGACTGGACTTTCTTGTTTCTCTCCTTGTTCTGTAGAATTTCAGCGTGAAGAAAAGGATTTGTGGGTTGTGGAAAAACAAACAGAAAGTGAAGAAATTAGTGGTAAGAGCAGGGCCAAAGAGAATATCTTTCGACAATGAATGCAGAGATGGGTTATTAGCTGGAGTAAATAAACTTGCTGATGCTGTTTCTGTCACCATTGGACCTAAAGGTGTCTGGGTTCTTTTTAATATTTTATTTAGTAATTATTGCTTTAATATTCATTTAGCTTATTTTTATCCCTTCATTTGTATTTCTTGTTTAATTGATGAAGCTTGTAGTTTGGTGATATTGGTTAAATGTGGTATCATAAGTATGAAATATGTGAATCTGGGACAACCTTGCATTTCTCGTAAAAGGTTATTTTTATGACTTGGGAATTAGAGTTGTCTCAGATGTTTCTCCTCTGTTCCACGACAAGAGTCCCAGTTTTGATTTTTCACCTAGTCAATTGCAAAATCCTAAATTTCAAAATTGATGAGAATTTGTTTGATTTTGATTATTGCAATAGTTGTTATTATGAACTTCTTAAAATGTAAAATATTTTTATTTCAAAAATTAAAATAAATTCACCTCACAATTTGTATTTAGGAGTTCGCAAATTAACTAGTATCAAAGGCCAATGGGACCCTTTGTGTACAATGGAGGGAGTATTATTCAGTATTTAGCTTAAATACGCTTCTTGTTCACAATTTTTAGTTTTTTGCTCTCTCAATTTTAACGAGTTTATGGGTTTGTTCTATACAATGTTTAGAAAACCGGACCGGCGGTCCGACCTTGGTTCGACCAGCGGTTCGGTCCAACCAAAAAATGGGAAAAAAACGACTCGGTCAAAAACCGGTTGACCACCGGTTAGTTGAACCGGTTGACCCGGTTTTCAAGTATTTTATTTTTTACAATTTTTTTTTAATAAGATTATAACATTATTTTACTATATTTTAGCTTATAAAAAATTAGATATTTTAAAATTTTATTAATTATTAATAATATTTTTTTTTTATGTATTTATGACGTCACTGGTTCAATAACGGTTCGACCATTGGTTGGACCAGTGACCCATCCACCCGGTAACTTTTCCGGTTAGATAACCGGTCTGGTTTTCTAAACATTGGTTCTATACATATGCTAGCTAGAAGAAATGTACATGTTAAATGAGCACTTTCTGTTCTGATGCAGAGTAAGTGCTAGAGCTGGCTACCTGAATTTACCAGGCCTTTTGTCAGTTGGTTGTAATTTTATTATAAACAAAGAAATTTTTATTTTTTTCAGATTTTTTTTATTCAAAGACATAAAGATTGTCAGTCTTAGAATTGCTAGCTTTTATTTTGAGTTTAAACCTCCCCACTGTAGTTTCATTTCAAGTACAAGCATTACAATAATATGACATAATCATGTAAAAATGTCGCTGTTCTCGCATTAAATATATTGTAACATGGAAAATGATAGTTGAGGCACGAAATGCATTATATTCCAAGAGAATAGAGCCACACCGTGTTATGATTGTGTTAGTCCAAGGAATTCTTAATAAAAAAATTAAGTTTGTGCAAGTTTGGAATCTCTCTTGCCTTTCATGTACCTTTTGTACATGGTATATGTACTAGAAACATAAGCCTAGGGGTCTCACTGAAATTGAGTTAAGAAGCTTGATCCGTCTCTTACCTAGTAGTGCAGCACTTAAAGATAGATTTGGTCATGGTGATTTGAGTTATAGAGTATTACATTCCTGAGATTGCTCTTTGCTGCTTATTAAACTACTTATTGGTCTATATCAAATTATGCAGGACGAAATGTTGTTCTTTCAGAGTCTGGGAATCTTAAAGTTATAAATGATGGTGTCACAATTGCGCGAGCTATAGAGCTTGAGGATGCAATTGAAAATACAGGAGCACTGCTGATACAAGAGGTCATTCATAGCTAGCAAGATACTCCATCCATTCCACAAAAAGTGTCATTTCATTTTTTTCCCTAGCCTATTTGTGAAATATTGAAATTCAAAAGGGATGTTAATTTATTTGGTTTTGATTAATCATTAATCCAATAGTTAAATATTGTAAACTAGTTAAAAAGTATTATTAAGCACACAGTCTTATTTTGAAAATTAAAATAAATTCAAATCACAATTTAAATATTAGGATTGCCAATTAACTAGGATCAAGGTAAAGTTGGACTATTTTGTGGAATGGAGGAATTAGTTTTCCTCATCAGGCAACAACATGCTGTTCTTGGTTAAATAATCAAAATCGTGGAATCCGACCTTTTTGCAGGTTGCAACTATGACAAATGATTTAACTGGTGATGGCACTACAACTGCAATCATCTTGGCTCGGGAAATAATTAAATTGGGGTTGTTGGCTGTTGCTTTTGGGGCTAACCCTGTTTCTTTGAAGCAAGGAATGGAGACGACTGTGAAAGAATTGGTAAAAGTTTTGAAGAAGAAAAGTGTCCCGGTAAAAGGATGGGAAGATATAAAAGGTAATATTTCCATTTTTCTTAAAATTGCAACTTAAGAAAAATCTTAATTTGTTTCCTTTTGCAGCTGTAGCTTCAATTTCTGCTGGAAATGATGAATTTATTGGGAGCCTGATTGCTGAAGCTATAACTAAGATTGGACCTGATGGGATCATCTCCATCGAATCTTCTTCATCGTCTGAAACTTCTGTGATGTTTGAAGAAGGAATGAAGGTAATTGGTATATTGCAACGTAGGGATTATATTTGATTATAATATACTTATTAGATTAATGTTATAGACAAGGCATAATATTTAATGGTTTTTTTCCTTGCATACAAAAAGGTACTAAATTTCAGTTTGATTTCAAAGCAGAATATAATTAAAACATTTTTAATTTTAAAACCGTCACTCAGTGTGTAATGGACCAAAGTTGTATGGCTTCACCATGGATTGAAATTGTGACAGTTATGTAAGCAATTGGGCTTTTGTTGAGTAAAACTACAAAACTATAGTGACAACTGACAACGTGCCGACGTGGATTAACTGATACAATGATACAAATTTGTATTTCAAAAGGATGTTTCCTATCAATTGATTTGCATGTGTTCATTTTCTTCCTATGAACATTTAGAATGCTACTGATCTATAAATTGATTAATTTTTTAGTGTACTTCTATATAAAGTTCTCATATAGGTTAATCTAATTTAGTGTTGCAACAAAACTTTTATGAGTTAGTTACCTATTGAATTTATATGCTTTTCCTATTTTATATCTTATTGTCTCATAATGGAATCATCTTTTTCTTTCTTTTCTTTTTGTATTTTCTTTACTTCTGTTAAGGCATTCTTTCTCTACAGATTGACAAAGGTTATATGTCACCTCACTTCATCACAAATCAGGACAAATCTATTGTGGATTTTGAAAATGCTAGAGTGTTGGTAACTGATCAAAAGATATCAACTGTCAAAGAGATTGTTCCTTTGCTGGAAAAGACTACCCAACTGAGTGTCCCTTTGCTTATTTTTGCTGAGGATATTTCGAGGCAAGTGCTGGAAACACTGGTCTTGAATAAAATGCAAGGTTTACTTAATGTTGCTGTTGTTAAATGTCCAGGACTTGGAGAAGGGAAGAAAGCACTTTTGCAAGATATTGCCCTTATGACAGGTGAATTCAGGTGCTGTGTTCTATTTCTAGAAAAGACATGTTGTAACAGGGTCATCTCATTCATCCAGAAGATGTTTTTTTAAAATCTTTTGTTGGGGATAACAATGGTATAGTGATGACCTGTGATTCTTTTCTCGTGTCATCTTTTGAATTAGTTCAATGATTACTTGTATCTCCTTAACCATTTGCAGAATTTTATTGACCTACTTCAAGTTGACATCATTATATTGTAATCAGGTGCTGATTTTCTCTCTGGAGATCTAGGCCTGAGTCTTGAGGGTGCGACCTCTGATCAGCTTGGCATTGCCCGAAAAATAACCATAACAATTAATTCTACAACTATTGTTGCTGATCCCTCGACTAAAGCTGAGCTTCAGGCCAGAATTTCACAGATAAAGAAAGATCTTGCTGAATCAGATGGTGGATATATGTCACGCAAGTTATCTGAAAGAATCGCAAAACTCTCTGGTGGTGTAGCTATCATTAAGGTGTGTAGAAAATTAGACAGTGAATATAACTTACTGGATGAACTTTTTCAACTTTTCTTGTTTGGACGAGCTGTTTTCTAACAGTGATTTTGTTTAAGTTTTAGTTGGCATGATAGATCCCAACTTTCCAAAGAATTTTCATGTACTGTTCCTTTCTTTCACGAATTTTCAACTTTGAAATTGAAAAAGAAGCGTATTAGTTCATATAAATTCAAATTGTTGTGAAAATTAATTTGTGTGGATTTATTAAAATATTTTCAACTTCAAATGTGCTCAAAGTTCTTTTCCCATTTTTTACCCAGAATAAAATTAGTGTACTTTTTAACTTTCTGAAAATGAACAAAAGTACCTTGTTGCTTGTTGGCTGTTGGTTCATCTTCCAACATTATGTAATTTGTTTTCAGTTAGTGTTTGTATCTTTTAAGAAAACTTCCCGCCCTTTACCCTCTTTGTCTGTTAGTTTTATCACATGCCCCTTGTATAATCTATACTTTTCAGTTTCTTTCTGGAATAAAGATTTACGTATTTGAAACTTTAATTTACTTCATAAATTTTCGTCTTATAAATGCATGTTGCATTTAGATTTTACCTAAAGCATCCCAAGTGTAAGTTCAAGGGAGTTTTCTTTTTCTCGTCTCCTGTTTTTTGGCCTTTTTTTTATTATTGGTTTTTCCCCCCAAGTAGACAATATTTTCTTAATGATAATTTTGGCCCCATGTATTGGTATTAGAACCACGACCTTGAGGTTATTCCTCAAGGCAACATTCTCAGTTCCTAATGGCATAAATTTGTTTTCGCTTGAAAAGTTTAAAAGTATTTATAAAGCTATTCGGATGTACTTTAGGTAGGAGCACACACAGAGATGGAGCTCGAAGACCGAAAGCTTAGAATTGAGGATGCAAAAAGTGCCACTTTTGCTGCCATGGATGAAGGTATTGTACCTGGTGGTGGCGCTACATATGTACATCTCGTGGAACAAATTCCCATTATAAAGAACTTCTTGGAACATCCGGACGAGAAGATAGGAGCTGACATTGTAGGGATGGTAATGTGCCATTCTCCACTTCCTTTCCTTGGATAATATTCTCTTACCAATTCTACAAATATAACAAGCATAATCTCACCAATTTGGTGTTAGGTACAGACTGAACTATAATTTTTCTTGATTAAGTTGTTTTTTGGGAATAAGTTAGTTTTTGGGTCATTTCTTCCTTCATCACAATTCCACTATTTTTAATTAGTGCTCGATCAATAATTGATCAGCCTTAATATGTTCACTTATTTAAATTCTAAAAATTGGAGTCCATTTGTGTTGTAAAATTGTGAACCTTACACAAAAATTTAGTTACATATATTTTGCAACTTAATGCGGTGAATGACAAATTTCAGGCACTTCTCACACCTTCAAGATCGATTGCAGCTAACGCAGGAGTTGATGGAGATATAGTTGTGGAAAAAATCCGGGCTTCTGATTGGCCAATAGGTTACAATGCAATGAACGGCGAATATGAAGACCTTCTTGCTGTTGGAGTGGTTGATCCTTGTCGAGTTTCAAGGTGTGCACTTCAAAATGCCGTCTCTGTTGCTGGTATAGTCCTAACCACTCAAGCTGTACTAGTAGAAAAGACAAAGAAGCCAAAACCACCTATTCCTCTTGTTCCTGGAATAGCTCCTTAACCGAATAATGAAAAAACAGAAAAGTTAATCACCTAGACTGCAAAGAGAACAAAGAAGCAATGTACTGTGTTAGCTGTTGTTTTACAAGCTTCAGTTGGGTGCATGGATTTTCCAAACTACCTGCAAGATTTGATAAAGATTGCGAGAGAATGGAGTGGGTGCATATATGAAAGAATAGGCATTCATGTTGTAAATTATTAGTCGATTCAATCTTTCTTTAAGTTGTTTCCGAAGCAGTTATGTCGGTTGTTTCTGTATGTTCCTTGCTTTGGACATCCTTGTTCCTTGTACTTGATATTGTACTTTATGTTGCAAACATGGATATATGGAAAATCATATCAAGTCCCAAATCTATTACTTTATTATTGAAAATTTTATTCAAATTAATTTAATTAGTCATTTCAAAGGTAATTTGGTCAACAGTTTATAATTTTCAAATAGAAATTACATAATTATAATAATACATGTTTAAATTTAATGAATATAATTATAATTTATTATTTATGTATACATGTATATATGAATCTCACAATAAAATAAAAGAAAAATCATATAAAACATTAATGTCATATATATATATATATAGGGATCGATTCATTGGTAATGTTGTAAGAAAATAAATTTACATTGAACATCTACACATAACTTCACCTTAAAATAATGATTTAGAGAATAACTTAATCAATTGAATCTTTTGCCCTCGTCAAAACTTGTGGCTTCCGACTGATACATCCTCTTCATTACTTTGCTTAGCTTATATTTTGGCCCCCATATGAGAAGAAAATAGCACATACAAAAGGAAAAGATAAAACAAAATAATTGAAAAAACTATCTTATATCAAACTCGTAAGTGAATCCCAATCTATTTGCAAATAATTATCATGTTTACATTTTAGGGAGAATAAGAGGAAAAAGAAAAAAAATTGTTGTGGGATTCTTATTATTATAATAATTATGTAAAGCCCCATCTTTTTATCACTACCATCTGATAAACCCTATGATTTGAATTGAATAAAATGACAGATTAAAGAGGTTAAAAATATCTACACAAATAATTACATAATAAAGTTTTGGCAATGATATAGATATAGATGTAAATAAAACCTCATATAGATTATGATAATATGATTTAGAAAACAAGATAAGTTTTTTCAAATATTTTGTTCTATTTTTTTCTTCTGTATTGTTTGTGCTATTTCTTTCTCCTATAGAGGGCCAAAATATATATTAAGCAAAATACGTTGATGAAGAGGATATATCAGCCAGAACCTGATGAAGCTATTCCCTAAATCATTATTTATATGTAAGGTTATACATGGAAATATGTTCGATGTAAATTTGCCTCAAGTTGCTCTTCAGTAAATGAATATTTTTGAATAGTCTATGTATAGCGTCCGCATTATTAAAATGCGGATTGAAAAAAAGCCAAAAACATTGTCGTATACTATTTCTACGGTCCGCAGTATTAAACTGCGGATGATATATTCTCAAATTTAAAGTTAGGGCTATTTTAGACATTTAACACCGTCCGCGATATTAAACTGCAGATTCCTGAAAACTAAATTGCAGACGAGTGACATTTTAACTATTAGCTTTCAACATAGACGGTTGAAATCTGTTATAAAGATAAATCTTTTTTTACAACATTGTTAATAGATCAATCTCATATATATATATATATACACACACACACACACACTCACACACAAATAATAATCTAAAAGAGTATTTTACAATTGAATTAATTTGATAAATAAAAACTATATAAGAAAGATATCACGTACAATTAAATATTTTTTGATGATTTTGTTAGTCTCACATAAATTGATGGTCTAAACTCCCCACATAAACTTCCCAAATGATCTTCTAAACATGGTAGTGTCATAAAATTGCACACTTAGCTCTTTCAACTTACTCCTAGAGCTTAGCAGTTAGGATGACAATGGTGTGGTGCACACTTGGCTCTTTCAACTTACTCCTAGAGCTTAACCGTTAGGATGACAGTGGTGTGGTGCGGCTCTGGTTACCATTTGGTATCACACCGCCTTAAAGTTTGGTGCAATTTGCACCAAAACTGCTCCGTCTCCAATTTTTTTTAAAAAAATTGATACGAAAAGAAAAAGTAACATCGGCCTTTAAAAAAGTTTGCACCAAAACTGCTCCGTCTCCGATTTTAAAAATATTAATACAAAAATAGCATCGGTGGAAAAATATTGATACAAATATAGCATAGTTCGGTAAACCAAAATGAGAGCACAAAGAAATAGTAAATAAATAAATAAACTTCCAATGAAAGGAAACTTGAGCTGAAAACCAAAAAGTGCACACCCTTGCGCAACAAGATGATAGAATGTCAGCTCCGTAAATGAATAAAAGTGTAATCAACACTACGAATCAATCATACTTGTAATAATAGAGGATTTTTCAATGACATAACTCATTCCTACATCATAATCCCAGATTAAATAAGATCAGTTACAGTATTTTTCTTGCCATAAAAGTGTGTCTATAAAAAGGATACTGCACCAAAAACAAAATGTTCAACGTTTAACAAAATTCTAGAATATAATAAATCTTGCATCATCTTCGCTTTGCCTTCTTAGATGACCTCCCATTCTTATTAGAACCTAAATATTTCTGAATATCTTCCTCCTCCTCGTCTCCACCCTTTCTTCTCTTCATCCCTCCTTCTTCCTTAATTTTCTGCAGAAGATTCCGAATTAGGTTTAGAGTTTAAAAGCATGTCATGGGACTTCTTGAAAGATAAACAATATTCTAAATCCTGCATTAATTCTATTTTTGCACAAGTAAACAAAAAGTGCAAAAAATTAGAATCCATGTACTAATAATTTTATAATATTGATTTTAAAGGAAATGAGGAATGACATCATATATATATATATATATATATATATATATATATATATATATATATATATATATATATATGTCCCTCATTTCTGAAGGACCTCTTACTGTAGTAGAAGCCTCAAAATTTGAGCCCAATTCAACCAGGCAGACCACATCCAACAACCAGCTGCAGATGGAAGGCTATGACTTCCGAAATGGTTAATCACACAATTTAGAGGGTGCTTACATAATATTGCGGAGTGCCAATGGGCCTAATAAAACAGCGTTTTTTGCTGTATAACAAGCCTTTGATCTGCTTTTGGAACCCAACACTTCCTTCTAGAGTGAGTATTACTTCCTAATGGATTTACACATCCCTCTTTCCTTTTTAGATGTTCAAAAATTAAGTTCGCTTAGTTTATTACTTGTTCCAAGAATTTCTCCTCATTATTAATTTAAAATAGAAGTACTAAGGAGGGGGCCTTAAAGGCTTATTTTGAATATTACACTGATCTCAATATGTTATACACCAATTTCAATGTTTTCTACACCCATTTTAATGTTTCTAATGCTTGATAAAACCAAAAGCAGCATCTAACCCTAGACGACAGAGGGTGCAATTCACAATTGTATAATTCATTTTCCTTTTTCTCATTTTAAATAGGTGTGAGGATATCAAAATATCACCAATCAGAAGACAATACGTGTACAAGCCCAATGGCATTACAGTAATTTCACTTGAGAGTATTTGGGAATTTCTATACTAACCAAGGGCATAACAGTAATTCACCCCTGCCACATCCAATAAATATCAGGTATCGCCAATCTTTTCTATTAACTTATTTCATTCAACTAAAGCCTAGATAGAGAGAGAAATATACTCTCCTTACTATAAGACACGTACTAACTCCTACACCGATGGGGCCTCCCAGAGACTACCCTGAGGGTCCTTCTAACCTGTCTCGTGGCTTGCAGGACTTGGGACTCTCACTGAACCAGATTGGAGCTCAAGTAGATCCCTAGCAGGAAATATAATTTCAAGTTTACCCTTACCCTCATTTTAGTGTTACCACAATAAGTAATTTTGGCCCCAAGTGTGGGATTGGGACCAGTAACCTTGAGGTTTTTCACTCATTCATGTCTACAACGTTATAAAATTGAAACTAACAGACTAGCATACAATCCACATCTTCTGTGACTAAAAGGAACTCAAGATGCAAGTAATCAATTAGGAACCCCAAATTTACTTTGGAGGCTGCAAAGAAATTATGAGAAATTAGATAACAGTAGAACTCTGCTATCATATGGAGCTATGGGCCTATCGCTGTGGTCCTGTGGAGTTGGTTTAAGTGACCCAATATAGACTTTCTTTTCACAAAATCTTCCACAAATCATGAGAAGTTATTTAGTTGGGCATGGGAAACCGGAAGATCAAATAAGTATGAAGAAGTAGTTCAGAAGTAAATTTGCTAGAATCACTGCACCTCATTGTCTGTCTGAGAACTCAACAGAGCTCTGTAAAAGTGTAATAAGGACAATCTAAATCGGGATTTAAATTGCAGAAATACTAAATTACACGAATATTTATGTAAAACAGTAATATTATTCTTTAACAATTGATACCTATCCCCACAATTTGCTGGCAGTAACCTATATTCTACTTTTGTGATGATATTCCAGTCAAATACTTCTTACTTCTTGGATAATAACAGTTTAATGCCTATATGATCAGTTTCACAGAATATTGACCAGCACTTCATTGCTAGTTCTTGCAATGTTCAGATGACAATAATACGCCCTCCATTTCAAATTATTTGATCATTGTTGACATTTTAAAGTCGACTTAAAAGATTTTTATACTCAAAATTGACATAGATTCTTTTAATTTTAATCAATACAATGATGAATTTTGTAAACTATCTAAAAAGTATTATTCATTGTAAGCTTTATTATTTCATAATTTTTTATGACTCTTCTTAATTTTGAGTTTGAAAATATCTCAAATGACTTTCAAAAGTCAACAATGATAAAATAATTTGGAATGGAAGGAGTATTTGTTTAACTCACCAGATGATGCACTTCAGAATGAACATTGGCCTCTAACCTTTGTGTGCATTAACAAGAACCAATTTGTCGAACTTCATTACTACTACAAGTAAATTGAAAAGACGAAGAAATTATATCATACCGTCAGGGATATTCTTTTGGCTTCTGTGACATTCTCCAGTATTTGGAAAACCTCTTCCTCTTGAGCTTCAAATTCCGGTAACTTCTTACCTGGAAGTTGAAATTGTCAGCATGAAAACACTATTATTATATTGTCTGGCAAAATCCATGCGGACAATGATTATCGTATATGTTGCATACCAATAAGCTTCTCGATCTGTAAATACCACTCCAACTCGTACTGATTCACTAATGAGATAGCAACCCCAGAACGTCCAGCCCGAGCGGTTCTTCCAACTCGATGAATATAATCCTACAACCAATTTCACAATCGAAAACTTAAGAAGTTGCAGTTTCTGTAAACCTCTTATCTAATGTAATAGTAGTGGGACATAGAAGTAATGTCATTTGTGTTGCATTTCAGTGGATTGTTTTCTTATAATCACCTATATTGATGGTTATAAAAAATATACAGCTTTAGCCTTCATGATTTATTTTCTATGTCAAAAGACCTAATTTAACCTTTAAAAAGGGAGAATACGTTCAGGAATATGTAGATGCATGACTTTTTGTGATTAGGCCTAGAATCAATACAAACATAATATCAGTAGTAGTTCGATCAAAGAAATTCCAATGAATTTTTATAGGTAACTATGGGAGGCATAACACAATAAGAAAAGGGAAATAGTACAAAAAGACAAGTTGGTGCAAGAAAATAATACAGTTACGTTTTTAAAATCATAAATAAATAATACAGTTACTTTCCCCTTCTTTTAAAATGATAAACAAATAATACAAACACTACATTTGGTTCCTAAAACAAACACTCCCAAAAAATCCACAAAGTGAACAACAAAACACAGATACACCTCATTAAGCCAAAACAATAGGAGGTTACGAAGTAAAGGTTTGTAAGACATTATTGTTTTTGCACCAAAAGACAGAAGCAGGTTAGGTATTATGTTAAGCTCAAACCAAGGTTTGAGCTTTTAACCAAGTAACGATGGAGATTAAAGTTTTAGAGAAATTAGGGTTTTAGAAAGAACTTAGAGAAGAAGGCATTTTGAGAGTTAAAGAACCCTTTTAACTCATTTCATTCATATCACTAAAACAAAATTACCAGCAAATACCATTTATTTACTAAAATGGCACCATGATCTGGCCTAACATGTTATCTGTAGAAGGCCACCATGGTTTAGAAGGTTGAAAAAGTTTCAAACATGAACTTTGCCAAGTAAATAGCACAACTGTAACAAGGGTAAATGTCATATTTCACATAAGAAACTAACCAGCAAAAAGGGGTAGCACAAGACCCAGTAAACAAGGTAAGAACATTTGCTAAATGCAGCACATAACAAGTAAGAAAGGGATACTAATGATCTCTATCAAAATCACAGGCTTTACAAAGTTCTATCTCTAGACATTTGTTTTATGTGCGGACAGAGTAATGAGACTCATGCTAATTTATTTATTTTGCATTGTCGTGTTACTTGGGGCTTGTGGAGCTTGCTATTTGGAGTGCTAGGAGAGGAGTGGGTATGTCCTACTTCAGCAGAAGATATGTTGCTAATTCGTTGTCTAGGATTTGGATAGAAGAGGGATGCCAAAAATTTATGGAAGTGTGCTTTTTTTGTCCTATTTTACGGGAAATTTGGATTGAGCGTAATGCTAGATTGTTTAGAGAAAATTGCTTAATTTTTAAGTTGTTGAGTGATAGGGTTATTTTTCTTGCATCTCTTTGGACTTTTGTTATGAGGCCCTTTAGATGTATCTCTGTGTCTGATTTGTGTAGAGATTATTGGAGGGCTGCACTTTTCTACGTGCTCTTTTTTTAATTTTCTTTGCGTCCATTAAGGGTGGACTTCTTGTTCCCCCTTTTATCTTATCATTTCTTTTCTATTAATAAATTTCTTCTTTTGTCAAAAAAGTAAGCAAGGAATACATGATGGAGATAAAGGACTATGCTTATATTCCAGATACAAACCTGCATTTGAAGGCCATGTACGAATAGAAAGCCTAACCTTGGAGTTTGTTGGGATGTCATAATTGATAACCATATCCACAGAAGGAATATCAAGTCCTCTACTGGCAACGTCGGTGCAGATAAGAATATTGCATTCTCCAGCCTTGAACTTGTTTAAGGATCCAAGCCTTTTTGCCTATTGCACATATTTAAAATGAACGTCAGGACCAACATATATATATATATATATATATATAAGCGCAAGGACAAAATCAAATTTGTTCATAAAGCCGAATAAATACCTGGCTCATTTGGCCACTAATTGGAATGGATTTAAAACCAAGATTCCGAAGAACTAAAGCCAAAAATCGAGTTGCTTCACATGTACGAGTGAAAACCATAGACGTGCATTGAGGCATCTCATTAAGAATATGTACAAGATAACAATCCTGTAACCAGTATTCATTTGTTAAGATTTGTGCAAACAAAGATGAAAATTAAATAACAATAAAAAATAGTACTGATGCACAAAACAAGATGGATGTGCTGGAACAATGATAACACTAGTATAACTAAAAGAAACAAAACTTAGAGAAGAGATGAAAAGATTATTACATTACCATCAGGCAAGTGACAAGAAGAGCTTAGATGATAATATTACTTCCAACATGCAGATAAGAAATAGTACTTGTCATTATTTCTCCTTTTCTTCTTTTTTCGTTTCTTTTTTTTTTTCCTTTCAGTTGTTTTCATCTGATGTTTACCTAAAACAGGACATAGCCTATAGGTGGTATTCCATTTCCCCAAAGAGAAGTGTATGTATGCCTCAGAAAAACCACACCACCTACAAATTACCCCTCCGTCCAGTTTATGTGCCACTTTGTTTTCGGTCTTTTCAACACGTATTTGAGACCATAAACACAATTGTGTAGTATATTTTTAGAAATTTTAATATAGTTTGAACATACAATATATAATTATTTTTTTTTAAAATGTAAAAATATAGTGTACAAATGTGTTTTTGGTACATCTTCAAATCTGTGACAAGAAACTTTAAAAGAAATTGAGAGCATAAACTTGGTCGAAGGGAGTAGTAAGAGAAAAGAAGGTTTACATGATGACCTACTCAATGAGAATAATTAATTATCCAATGAGCAGAGCTTAAGCAGCCGAGCAGCTTAAACAAGTCAGACACGGCCCTGCTTGAGCTCTACTCGTTTACTTAAATGATCTATATAACTTGTTCAAACTCAACTCACAATGAGCCCAAAATTGTTCGCAAACAACTCATTTTTTTAACAGCCTATGGCAAAAACAACAAAATAAATTAGTATCTCATTATTCTCTTTCTATTTTTTTTTATCATTTACCTTTTTTTTCTTCTTAGAAATGGCAATTTATTCCCTGGTGGTTCTCAAAAAAAATGTTAATGTCATTTACATTTATCATTTAAAAAACTAAGGGGAAATTAATTTTTGCACTTTGGTCCAAAATATGTGGGTGTGTAAAGTATAATTTGCCCTTTTTATTCTTTTGCACTTATATAAACATAAGAAATTTAATATTGCTTAAGCTAATACATATATATATATATATATATATATATATATAGACACACACACACACACATAACACTTGTCATCTCCAATAAAATATTGGTTATAGGTAGATCACGCCCCTACTCCACGAATTTTGCTAAAGCCTCTGCCGACAGACATATTAATTGACATATAGATCAGGTATTTTGAGCAACCCTTTTAAAGTTACTGTATTGATGGAAGAGGGAAAACCTTGTACTTAGCAGGAACAAAGCGATACTGTTGCTTCAACGTACCAACAGTGGAATATTTAGATGCAGCTTCAACCTGAAGGAAGTTATAACATAACTTTAGTCAGTCAAACTACAAACAGTAGCATCGGAAAGGAAATTGTTTTAACAATGCATTATCATACCAATACTGGCTCCCTCAGACAAGCCTTTTGGAGCTTCTTCACCTGCAAATTTGATGGCATAATTACAGATATATTTTAAGAGTGCTTTCTGTTTCGTTTTTCTATTTCTTTACTTTTTTGGGTTCCCCTCCAGGAATAAAAGTTGTGAGAAGGATGCTAACATACGAGCAGAAGAAAAAAGCTCCTTATCTTACATAAATCAAATCAAGGAATATAGCAAAAACAATGGACATATGTTTAAACTTATTGCATGCTGACATGATACTGCATAAGCAGAAATAATAAATATGTATTAAAAGTATATTCACAACGATGCCAAAAGATGGGAGCCATGTATTGTTTCCAATACATGCGGAGTATAAAAACAGAAAACAGATCCAAAAAATAAAGGAAGAAAGAAAGCACCTGCAGAAGCTATAAACTTACAACCCCCTATAATAAACAAAAAGAATACCCCCAATAGTAATCAGAATCCACACCACACCCCCCCGGGGGGGGGGAACCAAAAAATAATACAAACTGGACTATCCCAAAGATGTCAATACAAGAAACAAGAGCCTGTATAGACCTAGTTCTGAAAAAAATACAATAAGCATTTGATAACATCCATATGACTGAATTGGGCACCCACAACATTCCATACAACAAGAAGACCATTCCACAAATCTCTTTGATGAACTCACAATGTAAAAGCAAGTGACCCACCCGATTCTCAATACTTTCAAGTTTCAACACATGAAGCACCTCTTCACAACAAATCTCCCCCTCTTCCAAAGGTAGTCTTGAGTCGATATTACCCCATGTCGAAACTATTACATGAAATAACCAAAGAAAGGAAAAAGGCAATTGACATATGAATAATACAAGTGGTTGCTAAAAAACAGGAAGGTCCTCTATTACTTGCTCAGAGAATTTAAGTGCTTGGTAGTTGGGAGCTAAGCACATGCAGCCGTACTTTCATATTCTGCTGAGTTGAATGTCAAAATTAAGATGAGCAATGAAGCCTGCCTCATTGCAATCCTCAGTGCCTATCTTGAGGCATCAAGAGGTATACACAATACGTTTTGTTATATAATACCTAAATAATGACAGGCAAATTCCCTGATCCATTAGAAGTTCGATAATTCCATTTTGAAAACAGGGATCCCTGATTGCTTACTAAGATTCAGAGTATGAATGATTGAAACTACCATATACCAAAACATTTTCCAAAAGAATTCCAGTAATTAATAAAAAAGATGAATTAAGAAACAAGGCAGTTACACGTGATATCCTCGACTAATACGTGGATAGTGTTCAAATGCACAAGTCACAAATTCATGAAACTGAATCATTAAGTGAGAGTATGTGCTACGACATCTCAATACTAGCAATCAACAACTTTGGACACTAAACGATAACTGGAAAATAGAATTGATAAAAACATTTTTAATATGTGAAGTAATTAACAACGTACTTTTTTGGTCATGGTAGCAGAATACAAATATGTCTTTCGCTCACGAGGAAGAACACTCAAAACTTGATTAAGTGCTTTTTCAAAATCCTCATTCAGCAATCTGTCTGCCTCGTCTAACACCTGCAAACATGCAAAAAACTTTAACTACAACTGAAACATCGTAACAGTATACACGAGGACCAAAATAAGGACAGTTAAATTTTTGCATTGTCAGTTGTGCTCCCCCCAAAAGGTATTTATTTGCACCAAAGTTCATTCATACTTCTTTGGTATTACATCAATGCTTAAGGAAACTAATGCCCCCAGCTTTAATTCCTAAGGTTGCCACAATCCTTTTTCCTATTGACGCCTATTTGCTTGTTGAAATACAACTTATGTATTACCACGATCTTAGCTGCTAGAATCAAGGCTACTTTTCCAATAGGCTTTATAGATTGATCCTAAGAAAGTTTTTGACTCTGCTAGATGAAACTTTCTCTTGGATATTCTTGCTTTGTTTAGATATCCTCCAAAATTATGACTATAGATTAGAGCTCGCATTACAACTCCTATGTACTCTATCAAGGTTAATGGTGGCTTAATGGTTATTCTATGTGCCTTAAGATCTTTTATCTCCTTATCTACTTGTGTTGTTTATGGAGGTTCTTCTTTGATTCTTGCCAAAAGGGAAGCTTTTTTCTAATTTTAAATTTCATCAGAGATCCCAACCTTGCCACATTACTTATTTATGTTTTGCAGATGATTTTTGGATCTTTTGTCATCAAGATCTTAGTCCTGTGATGATTATCAAAAATTGTTTACAAAATTTCTCTCAGCTCTCCGGTTTGATACTTTGACTGCCTAATTTGGATACCAGTCAACGCTGTCATGCTAATATTTCTTCTTGTGTTAGAGATGATATTCTGAATTTGCTTGAGATTTCAATAAGGATGCCTTCCTATTAAGTTTCTTGAAGTGCCTCTTATCTCCTCCAAATTTACTGTCCAGGATTGTGCCCTCCTTATTAGCAAGATCACTGTCGAGGTCTTGTCTAGGAAAATCAGTTTCTATCCTGTGTTGTAGCTTACCACTTACTAAGTTTATTTTATTTACCATTCAGGGCGTCTGGTCTACCCATTTTATTATCCCTAATTTATTTTGAAGAATGTCCAATCTATACTTAAGGAGATTACTGTGAAAAGGGTGCAGCATGGTGATCCTAAAGCTGCTTAGAAGAAGATTACCATTTTCTGAAGGAAGATTAGGTACTAAAGTCTTGATAAAAAAAAATAGAGCCCTAATTCTTTTTTAGCTATAGAAGATGGTTCAGATTAGACTTTCCTCACTCTGGGATTGATGGAATTATCTCACTGTTTTAAAGCTTTAAAGTTTCTAGATTGTTAATGTTCCTCGGAACTTTTCTTAGATTTCGAGAAAGGTTTTTTAACTCAAAAATTTAGCTAAAAAGTATCTCAATTATAAGATTGGAGATAGCCCTCATATTAGCGTGTGGTCTTCCCCATGGCTAGATCATGACTTTTTTGACCCTGTCTATACCAATCTTGTATCTTACTCAGGGAATAGGGGTTCATGTTAAGGTAGGTTCCCTTATTATTAACAAATCCTGGACCGTGCCTACTTATAATCATCATCTTGTGCATAGGCTCAAGTAGGTATTTGATAATACCCTTACTTTTAATGTAAATTCTGAAGTCATGGTTCTTACTTTTAATGTTGTTTGACATATATGTCCCTAGATTATACTTGCTATTGTGGTATCCTCAGAAGAATCTCTATTGTAGATATTTTAATTGGTTATGGTCTACAAGTGGATCCTATTTGCTCTCTGCATAAGAATCATCCTGAAAATTAGTCATCTTTTCTTTGGATGCTCATACTCCTTTGAGCTTCTATTATCATCAAAGCCCTTATCCCGAGACATCTGTTTGCTACTACAGTATATAATTTGTAGTGAAAGGAATATGAGAACTTTTTATCCGGATCACTCTGTTATTTCAGCTAGAACTTTAGATATAATGAGGTTCTCAACCTTGTTGAGTGCATATTTACTCATTTCCAACTTCTTTTACAAGGCTTCTCTGTATTGTGATCCATTGATTTATCTAGGATTCCATGATGTTCTGGATTGGTTCTATATTGAATTTCTTTTTATTATAGCATTCACATAATTAGGTCTGTCCATATGATATTTTGGAAATAACCCTTGCCACTGTAATTATTTGCCTTTTAATACAAATAAATTTAGCAACAAAAAAAATTCCAATAATGCTGATTTTTGTAAATTTCATCATGCAACAAGAACAAGGAAAGGGATAAAATGTATTATGCAAGGTCTATAACTCGGCCTTGATTTAGCATTGGGACATTCAAAAGTAGGCAACCAGTATTCCAAGATTACCATCTGAATTTTCTCTTTCACATCTGTAAGCTCTATCCGCTTGTTTTGCACACAAAGGAAATATTGAAGAAAATGCATAGATTGCAATAACTATAACTGCTATGAGAAGATTCAATAATTACATTAATGATGGCCTTTTGTAAATTACATTATGCACAAAGTGAAAGAGAAGGAATAAGATGTATTACGTATGAATTTCATATCTGTAAGCTTTATCCATGTGTTTTGTATGTAAGGGAAATATTTAAGAAAATGCATAATTTGCAATAACTATGCCAGCTATGAGATGATTCTACGACTTGGTAACAAGTATTATATATAGCATGGCTCTACAAGACCTAATTAAGCATCCAGCAAAACCAGAAGTTTGTGGCATTAGATTAGAACATCAGTATAGATCATCTTGTTAAGGATTCCTAGAATAAGAAAATAAATAAATGAAAAGAAATTGATCTCCCCCTAGTTAAGTTAATTACTAAGTCCAGTATAGAAAAGGATTTTACCAAGTATTTCACAGTGCGAAGCGAAAATCCTTTAGTATTAGAAAGATGATCTACAAGGCGGCCAGGAGTAGCAACCTGCAATAAAGAAAGAAATTTTAAAGTGGGCAATTCAACAATACTATAAATACATATAGTAGTAATAATAAGTCACATCTTGGCCACAAAATTATACAGTAATCATTTGTATAATTTTAATTGTTCCAACAATTAAACATATCTCCACACTGAGCAAGAATTCAAGAATTAAAAACAAAACATATTGGATGAGACTGCAACAAATTTAAACCAAATTACATTTTATTTCTTTTAAGCTAATCATTTTTATTGAACATTTAAACCAGGCCAAACTCGATGTATATAACATTTGCTTCAACATATTTGATGCTTTCCAATGGGTTTCTCACATTTGAGGCAACCTATATTTGACCTAATTCATTACACTAGCCTCTCCACATTAGGTAATACTTTGACAAAACAACTGACCTTCCTCCAGAGGCTCTAAAAGCCAGGTATGGAATATGGATCGGAAGATGACAAATTAAACACAAAATACATGTTCACATAATGCATCTACACTTTGCACGGTTCAAAGGTGTGGTATTGTTATATGTTTCAGGATGTCATTTTTTGACTCAGTATCAGTTTCAAGTGATACGCTAGTTAGGAGTTTTAAACAAATTTTAAAAAATTATGAAAACTTTTAAATAATAAGAATAACAATATGGATCGATTAAGTTTACAAAAAACACTATCTAGTACACATAGTATAGTTCAAATAATAAAACAGACATCTCACATACGTGTCTAATGCTACATTGCATAAAAATTGAATAATAAAATATACCTATTTCTTTTGCCAAGTAATTTAACTACATATTCATTAAAGTATAATTATTTCTTATGCCAAGTAATTCAAGTTATACTAATTATTTATACCCAAACTAGACTCAAAGGGCCAAAAATGAGATAAATTAAATCCAAAAAATTAGAAAAATCAAATAAACTAAACTAAACTAATCAAATTTGTTAAACTTAACAAGCTACACTTGTTACACTAATTAAACTAAATAAACAAGTAATACTCTAATTAAAAATACATTAAATAAATTAAATGAATTCAACAAATTAGATTAATTAAATTTTAAAAAAGTTAAATTAATATACCAACAAGATCACGCCTTTGAGGCATATGCATTAACATCAGCCCTGCCCCTTTAACTAATAAAACACAGCCCTGCCCTGACCCTTTAATTAACAAAACCCAGCCCTAATCTGTCCCTTTAATTAATAAAACCCAGCCCTACTCCTTTAATTAACAAGCTCAACCCTTTAATTCATGAACCAATAACCCAGGCTGCCCCAATTATAATCACAAAAGACACAGAAGCAAAATCCAAATAAAATTTACCGACAGTTCACAGAGGGAGATAGATGGCAACAATCGGAAATTCAATAAATCAAAATTGGCTATGGAGAAGAGAAGATCGGCTATGGAAGAGAGGAGGTGAGGAGTACATAAAGAAAACTTTTCCGTCATTTATCGATTCATGTTTAAGTTTCAATTCGATACAACGAAATCTAACCGATATTTCGGAGCAATGGCCTTTCAACCATGAAACTTGACATCTTAAATTTTATTTTATTTTCCTATAATAAATAATTCTATAGATTTTATAGACGAACTACTACACTTCTAAAAGGAATAACTACGTACTGACGTAGTATGCAAATGCTCAAAGCTGAATTATCCTATAGCTGTAACAAACATTTACCGTCTACGTAAACCACTGTTGGAAATGATTAGGCTTTTTGAAATGGTATAATGGCAATTGGACCACTTTGCCGTGAAGGGCTTTGGAAAAAATTATATGTACAAACTATTAAATAACTTAGTCGCCACTCATCACACAGATTTGAATTTTTATAAGCACAATGACTTCGTAGTGTTCAGTGTTGTCACACATACAAATATTTATTAAAAATAACCCAGTATTAAGCTTCACCATGTTATGTTGTTATATCAGTTTCGCTATATTTTCTACGTTCCTCTCATGTGCTAGGATTCTCTTACCTATCTATTTTATTCTCAACTAGCACCCACTTAGATACAATAATAGAACCAGTCAAAGCATGAATATGTGCTTTGTGATATCAGTTTGCTACCTTTATAACTTTCTTTGGTGTTATAGGTTTGATCTCACCTAACCTTTTCTAACTAGCTCCTAGATTAATATAGGGCCAGTACACGCCAACCAAAAAAATTGGATATATGTCTAGAATGAGGACCAATATGGATATATTGACTGAGAAAACTTTATAACACAGACATGAAAGACGTGGACATATTAGAATTGAAAGCAAAATTTATCATATATTTAACAAAATTATAATTACTTACAAAAAATCCATAAAATGCGTATAATTCTCAAATTCTAGATATTACGCAATACGCATATAAGATGCATTCGAACATGAGCATATCATTCTAGAGGCTAGACTAACTAATGCCTTGCTCAGAAGATGAAGCTTCTCTCATCACTATATAGTGCTCCAAATTCTTTTGCAGCTGTATTTTCTTATTCTTCCATTTATTTCAGGTAATGAATAGAAACTCGTTGCTCAATTAACTTGTTTTTCAGCTGATTTGAAGGAGTTTTCCAGTCTATAAAGTGTCAGAAAGAGTCCCGCAGTTCCTACTCTAATTAAACTTGTCCACGCAATAGTTTTAACTCATATATATCGTATTATACATGTTTCCAACTTTCCAAAAGCTATTTCTGTAAAGTACTAGACATGTCCCCCTCCTAATAACTGTCCATTGCTTCAAGTCCTCTTTAAAATCTTCTATATCACTTCATAGCTCTCATGACAGCATTAGTTTCACATGATTATTTCACAAAATAAAATAAAAGGCCAACCTTTTATGCAATTCTCTTTCCCCATATAATGGACAACCGGGAATTTTAGGAAAAAGACAGTTATAGTAATGGACAAGCCAACCATAGTGCAAATTGCATATAGTCCTCCAACATATAAAATATACGGATACTTTGGTTGAAGTCCCATATAATATCTGAGGTATAAAGATATACTTGGGAATTGGGATAACCGTTTTGATAACATTAGACAACTTATTATTGCTCGGTACATATCACAAAATCTATGCTAACATGTGTGTAAATAAAACAATACAATTATCCATATTGTAAAAGAAAGCTCGAGTTAAAACAAATGCAACCATGCAACCAACTTGAACACTTACAACAATGTGTGGTCGCTTTCCAAGGGCAATGCTCTGTTGCACGTGGTCCACCCCTCCAACAAGCTGGCACCAAATTTCTTAGTTAATTACTAAACAATTGATAAATTACAGAGATATTGGAAATATTGTACAATTTCTTCAAGATCATTTCATGGCAGATGTTATTCTTCAAACCTATGAATAAAATTGACTTGACAATATAAGCCATTTGACCAACAAAGAAAATTTGTCTAGAAGAGAAAGGCTATGTAGCAAGAAAAATCGACAAAACTTAACTGCCATTAACATCTAGAAGTAGCAAAAAATTGACCACAAACTTGTGACTATATGCACCAGCAACTTTCATAATATGTGTCATACACGATTAATTCATTTAGTAGAAGACTCACCACTGCGCACTTTACACCAATGCCAGATCCCAATGCTTCAAACTGTTCAGAAATCTGTATTGCGAGCTCCCTGTAAATGTAATTTACAGAATAATAAGAAGAACATACAAAAGAACAATAATTAGAATAGCTTGAAATCAAAGGCCAGGTAGTATTTATTAATTAATGAGTAAGATAACAACCGTGTTGGAGAAAGCACACAAGCAAAGAAGGCTTGCGGAGTTTCTAGAAGGGATTGAAGTATGGGAAGTGCAAAAGCTCCAGTTTTACCAGACCCAGTTTGTGCAAGCCCAATTAGGTCCCTTCCTGAAACACAAAAATCCATAAAATTGTATCAACATGTTGAAAAGGATGCTTAAAAATGATATGCCTAAAAAACCATCTATAAACAGTGTATAAATAACTAGAACAACTGAAAAAACAAATCATTAGAGGAACTGAACCTTCAAGTGCATGAGGAAGAACTAGAGCCTGTATCTTGGATGGGTTTTTCCAACCCAAACTATCACAAGCCTCCACCAATTGCTCACACACTCCAAGATCCTTAAAAGACCTGAGTACTTCGTTGTCTTCTTCCATTCTATAGTATAAATCTATTAAGACCACAATTCAACTCAAAATTTGACTGTAAATCAAACATAAAGTACTTCAGTGACTATTACAGTTGATAAAATTGGAGACAATTTATCCATGTCAAACTAACCAATTACTAGATTCAAATATATGATTATTTATATTGCATATCACTTGTACTTATTGTGTTTCTACTTATCATTAACTGAGGTGTCAAGATTGAAACTAAAATTTCAGAATTCTTTTTGGTTTTTTTTTTTTTTGGGGGGGGGGGACAGAAAATTGAACTTGACAAACATATAATGTCACCTAAAGACTTTTAACGATGTAGGTCCTAGTCTTTGTTGCTTAGTGTAGGATGTGCTTTTTGGGTCCTCCTGCCCTTTTATACTCCCAGTACTGGGAGGGTACCCCCTTGAGGTTCCTCTGGAATAAAACTTAATTATAAAAAACAGTTACAAGACAGACTAATTTGGCAGTGTTTGCTACAGCAGCAAGCTTGAAACCAGTTTGTGAATGTGAATAATTCCTAAAAATATTTTTAAGTCCTCTGCTTATTTTCTCTCGCTCATCCACGTTAAATAGGGGAAAAAATTATATCAGAACACCCACTGCTGGTCAACTAATTTTCCCACATTGCTGCTAATTTCAAAACTTAATACAAAACATCTCAGGCAATACAATTGTGCCACTTCAATGGTCCAACAGTTCAACCAAATCTAAAAACTCAACAACCACCACCACTTGCAAAGCTAATAATAAGCCAAAAACACTAGTTTTGAGAAATTCAGACCTTGAAATATTTAAATTTCTGATCAAAATTTTATAAAATTGCTACTTGTTCACGAAAAAACGTAAATTTTAAACTAAAAATTAGTGAACTAATTAAGTGTTGACAATGAATTGCGTAGTGGAATAGAGAGCGATAATCTGCACCCAAAAAGCATATATTCAGCTCCAAATGGACGTATTTTCTTAATTTGTACCTGGATAAGACGCCGGAACAGAGATAAATAGCAGGCAGCGAGAAAATTAGAGAGATTTAATAAGAAAATAGTCACCTGATCGATGGAATTTGGGAGAGAAGATGCCGCACTGGGGTGTTTTATGTGTGACCGGCAGGGAACGAAATCCTTTATTCCTAAACCCTAAACCTTAAAAACTCGCAAACAGTGCCGTACAAATTCTGATCTCTTTAACACATGCTATCTTTTTTTTTTTTTTTTTTTTGGATAACAATGGAATTTTAATATTTTTCCTACTCATTTGTATCCAAAAAAAAACATAAAAAAAAGAAACTCATGGTATAATTAAAAAAATCTAAAAAAATTACTACCATTATGTTTTTGAGTTTTTTTTTTAAGAATATATTCTATTATAATTCATTTATAGATAGATATACATTTAACCCCAATGTCTAGTGAGCCTTGGAAAATAGGGATAATTTTGAAAAAAATTACCTTCAATATATAGCGTTGAATCGGTAATTTTTAATGAAATTAGATTGTCTCCTATATAATTAAGTAGCTTATGTTATAATAACTTTAATCAGATCAGTCCAAAATGACGTTAAGTTAAAATAGTCTTTGTTAGTCCAACTTAATTTAAATTTCTGGCTCCGTCCCTGCGTGAGATAAGATAAAATAACAGTATCTAGATCTCTCCTTAATTTTTATATATTACATGTATTTATATATGTCAATATTTATTATCGACATAAATTTGTTGTATATATAGCGGGACTCAATTTAAATTACATAAATTTTATGTCAAATTATAAATGCAATGTATATCAACGCATGATATTGTATATGATTATAGGATTGACTCATCATATCAAATAGAATTATCACTAATAGTTGCAACAAAAAAATTAATATGTAAAATTACAAGATATTTCATTTCATTTTAAGAATATAAAAAATATAACTTTTAAATTATAATCCCATTTTACCTTGTTAATAAACTATATTGTGTTTGTAAATAAAAGTAATATATGAATCACAAACTTGCAGATTAAAATAATAGGTAACAAATAAAAAATAACTTAAATTATAATTCATATTGTCTGTCCTATTTTATTCTTTCTTTCTTTAAATAATACATCAATTACTCTTTTCTCTTACTATGAAAGAAATATCCTCATATCTCTTAAACCTAATATTTCTTACTTGTTTAAATTTAGTACCGTTTCACATTTTTGAAGAAAAAAAACATTTTGTCAATCCAAACATAGAAAAAATCCCTCCTTAATAAAAATTGTGATAAAAATAATTTTGCTAATACAGTTATGAATATTGAAAAATTATCTAAAAATATACTATTAATTATTTTTTTAAAATATAATTATTTTAATTTGAAAGTTGACTTTTAAAATATCAATATTATTTTTATACTTTTAAATGAATAAGTAAGTTTTATATAATAAAACTCGCTATTATTTATAGGGTAATGATGCTTGTTACAAGCCACAAATAATTGAATTTTTCTTGTCATTTTGTCCCTAACTTGCTTTTTTGTGAGTTCGATTTTGAGTGGAAAATTTTATTTTTATTTTTTTAATAAAAATAATTTTTATTTTTTATCCTTTTTTGTCTATTATATACAAAACTCACAAACGCGATATAAAAAAGACATTGATTTTAGCATAAAAATATCCAAAATAAAAATAAATTGGAGTTCCTGTTCATAATTTTTTAGTTGACCATTGGATTTGACATTCGCGCATTGCGAGAGTATTTAATCATGGTGGTTTACTGTGAAAGCCAAGTATGTCCTCCACTAACGTAATGGAGACTTCGAACAAACGCATGCACTACTTCTCAACCCCATTAAAATATAAGAAAATCCAGAGTTTTTTCACTTAACACTGTAATTAATACATCAGTCATTAATACAAAAATATAGCAAATTAGTCTAGAGTCGATTCGATAGTTTTAAAGTTTTTTTTTTTTTTGTAAAGTCAATAATTCAAGAATTTCTTATGTTTTATTATAAATTGAATATACAATTTATATATTCTTATAACGTATTCAAGATTGACGAACTTAATTAGGAGAAGAAAATTAACATAAAATTATGAAATAATTTATTCGATGCATAATTAGAAATATTATCAAACTAATTAATAAATTAACATTGATGTCATGACTCTGTAACCATATATTATTATTTATTAAAATAAAATATCAAGTTATTGAAATATATCAGCTGTATGGGATCTTAGACATACACTGGTGATGATATAAATAATGTGAGAAAATATCCACTGGTGATGATATAAATAATGTGAGAAAAGATCCAGTAGTCATTGATGAGCATATTTTGTATATATTTATTTCTTTTAAAAATAGATTTAATAGTCTAATTTTATGTTAATTTTATATTAATTGAATTTAATTTGGTGTACAGATTTTGAGAAATTAAGAAACCTAAATTATGGATTCAATTGCAAGCTCGAGTGAAAAAAAAAAAATAAAAAGAAGAAGAGTTTTCAGCAAAATTGAAAAGAGAAAGAAGAACATCATTTGTGCTATAATTGCAGGAAGTGAATTTGTTAGGCTGGAAAGAAAACATCATCATAAATGTTATTTTTCAAATGGTCATGTTGGTGAAAGATTAGATCCTGAAGCACAGAGTTTGTCCGCTGAAACAAGCATCAAGTCCATAATGCAGCTGTTTGTTAAGGTTTCAGCAGGGATCACACTAGACTGTTGGAATGAAACTGACAGGTAAGAACCATAATAAACTGCTTAAATGCTCTACTTTGAGAGGTAGCATAACCATGATTTGTCGATCCAGACTATCAGAGCTAGTTATTCTACAGTTATAACAAATATAATACTCTCTCTGCTCCAAAACATAAGATAAAAACTTAATTACATTGACAAAAATTAAATATATTAATATCAATTTTGTATTTGAAAATGTGTAGAATTGACTTTTAAAGAGTCAGTACTGATATTATATTCTGGAATGAAGGGATTATGTTTTCAACTCCAGCCTATTTGCATGTACCACCGATTCCGAAAGTCTGAATAATTGATGTTACTGAATTCAATTGTTCATAACATACTTGTCAAGTCGTTGCCTAGGCGACGACTAGTTGACGCTTAGACGTCTAAGTGGTTCGGAAGTTGCAAGGCATCTCACGACTTGGACAATCATCACCTTGGGTAGCCTAGGAGAGAGGGGAAGAGAGAGAGAGAGTTGCGACTTTCTTCTCTTTCGAGATTCCTTCGACTGCTCTAAGAGAGAGGGGAAGAGAGAGAGGCAGAAAGCTACTTGATTTTTGTTTATTTAATGGGTTACCCACTAAGTCCAAACAAAGTATTGTACAGCTGTAACTCATTATATTTAATAGTTTTAGTTTATTTAATGGGCCATGTTCTTCTATCCATGATTTCATTCATGTTCATGAGACACGTGTTTTACAGCAAATTAACTCAATACACACTAGTGTACAGCTATACACTAGTAATGTATCAAGTATTAAATATTTTATAAATACAATTTCAGTACATAATTTATATTAATATTATATACTTGATAAATAAATATTAATATTATATATACAACACAATAAATTAGTATTATATTTGTTTTGTTATTATACTTTATTAGTATAATATTATATTTATTTTTTACTTATATAATAATATATTTATTTATTACTCATTAAAAATAAATTTAATATAATCAATAAATATTTTAACTTTTAATTTGTTATAATTAATTTATTTTTTCATTTTACTATTGAAGTTAAATTTGCCTTTTGTCTACTTGCTATTTTTGTTTAGTATATGTTTTGAGCCAATGAATTGTAATGTAGTGTTAATTAATTAAGTAATTAATTATATATATATATATATATATAATGTATATTGTAAATAATTTATCTTTTTATGGACGTCTAGTCATCTAAGCGGTCGGCAACTGACTCGCCTCGACTTAGTGCCTTGACAACTATGGTTCATAACAATACATCTAAGGATTTCATTTCTACGTTTGTTAAGATTGCAGGCACAATATGATTGGCCGTAAGTAGAATGAAAAGTCCTGTTAATATAAGAAAGTTGTAGGCTATTGATCTCATTGCTTCTCTAATTTTTTATTTCTTCACAGGTCTCATCTTGTAGCAAAGCTTATATTCCTGAACCAATTTTATGAAATTTCTCCATACCTACTGTTGACGTCAAATTCTGGACGTGGGTCCAAATCACCGGGTCGGACAACCCAAAACGCGTCATTAATGGAGAGCCCAAAACAAGCTGGAATGAAAGATGTTTGATCAAGTAAATATTGAAAATAATAACACAATAATTTACGTGAAAACCTAAATTAGGAAAAACCACGGGTGATACACCAGAAATCCACTAGAATAATATTGAAAGTGTTACAATGCAACGATTTGTAACGAGACAACAATCTTTCTTCATACACGTGGTGTATATGTCTACCCTCCGATATACACCGACGTGTATAAATGACGCTTGTTGTACTCGTTGTGTACTACTATAACTGTATAAATATTGGTGTGCGCCGGAGTGTGATCCAGATGGAGTATTCCGGTGTAATCTTTGATGTAATGGAGAAGACGATCTGATCTCCCTCTTGCTTCAGTGATGTTCGCCTTGCCAATCCTGTCCTCTTCCTATTTTTCTCTGATGATAATAATCCTCCCTCCCCTCTCTCTCATGCCTTGTATGTAAAATATCTCTCTGACAGCCTCTTTTTTCATCTCATGTTTGACTATTACCAATATATTTCAGACAATACCCACTACCCCAAGAAAGCCCATCAAGTGTTTCTGTCATTTCTTTCTCCAGTAATATAACTTTACAAATAGTCCATGGTGAGTCATCACCCACTCCCCCATGTATGCATTAGTGAACGTAGGTATGAATGTACCATACCTACGCTTAACCTTGCTTTATCAGATATTTAAATGATGGGTCATGGTCCAAATATTTACACCCCAACACCTACCAAGGAGCTCACTTGAACCTATCGTCCCGTAAGCTATTCTGCGTTCAATTTATAGCCAGTACTATTCGAGTTCTCCTTCCACCCACCCCACTGGCATTATTAAGTATTCAAGTGTATCACCAAGCCATTCACCGGCTGCATCTCTGGCACATTCATCCCCTGTAATCAGGCACCCACGTGGAGATTCAACTCCTCAGTCAAGTGTTAATGACTCAGGCTACTTCAAGGCATCTTCAATCCACAGCCAGGATCAAGTTTACGATACTGAAAGTGGAAGCATACGAGGAACTGACTGTAAACATCGAAATTCAAGACTGTCTGGCCCATTGGAACGTAGCTCGAGCCGTAATAAAGTGAAGTTTGTGGAAGGTTCAACATCAGGAAGCAGTCCATTGCCAAGGTTTGCTGTGTCAAGATCTGGTCCAAGTAGAGATATGGCGAAACTTAGGTGATAAAAATCAAGAATATCTGTTTATCCTGTCAATTATAAGCTGTTTAAATACATTCTTATCTGGTACTCAAAAAGTAAAGCTAGTAGTACTTTGAGTTTCCGCTCAAGCGACTGGAACTGCACAAGCATCGTGCACTTTGTAGAAGAAAACTAAATAGTACTATAAAAAAGGTCATACCTAATGCACAAGCATCCTGCACTTTGTAGAAGTCATGTAGGGTGGCTGACCTTAATTTTTTTTCATCTCATATTATTATTTCCGTTTTAAAATTAAATATATATTTTGTTTTTTTAAAATTAATTTGTGAAATTTTAAAATTTAAAATTAATATAAATTTATTTAAGTTTTGTAAAAAAAATATATGATAATTAGTAATTTAATTAATTTGTAGGGATTATAATTTTATATACTAAAAACTAGCTCGTGTAGGTGAAGCTTTAAGTATCCATATGTGTTTCTGCTTTCTGTCTCGGGGTATACTGGCCTCGTACGATTTACACTTGCAACCAATAGAGCAACATTGACCATTTGGTCACAAGCCATTATTTCTGGGTTTTCATCATCCAGTGGACCAGTGATAACAAGACCATGCAGTTTTATTTTTTATTTTATCAAAAATAAAATAAAATGGATCACAGGATTCCATGGAGGTCGACCCTATCTACTTGGAAACCAAACAGTAGAATTTCAAGTGCATTTAATTCTTGAAGGTCAATTGGTAATGCATCAAGGTGCAAATGGAATAGCCAAGGTGTCGCACATTAGAATTTGTTAATTCTTCGTGATAAAAGATTACTCTCTCAGTTCTAAATTATAAAATTATTATTAATTTTTAAAAATTTATATTTTTAAATTAAAAATTAACATGATTCATTTAAAATTTTAAAATAATAAATTTTATAATTAGTAATATTTTTTAAATAATTTATTTTTTTGAGTCCCATATATGGGCCGGGTTAGTTTTCCAAGTCTGGTCCATATAAGAGAATCAAAAGTTTAAACCGGAAAAAGGGCATAAAAAAAAGACCAGAAAATTAGAACCCCCGCCGCTTTTCCCCCTTTAGGGTTTGGAACTTAGGATTGAATTTTTCATCTCCTAAACTCACTAGCTGTGGCGTTTCAGCTCTTGGGCTGCCTTAATCTTTCAAGGGGCAGTTTTTGCATATCGATATTCACTCGAAGGTAAATTTTCAACCTTTTTATTTGTTTAATTTCAAATTTAGTTTATTCAGATGGGTGATTTACTCTTGTTTTCTAATTTTCTTTTATACTTTCTTAAAATCCTATCATAAAAATCGAATCTTGAACTCAAGATTTTTAAGTTTCTAAATGTCTTGATCTGTATTCATGGTTTCTGCAAAAGGGTATTCAGAGATGTCTTTTTTAGCTCATATTAGTATCGGGAAAACTGTAAATATGTATATATTTTTAATTATGTTTTTTTAATGATTTTTATAGTATTTGCCAACTTACTGGTAATACAATGTCATCAAATATTGATTCTGGAAAGAGCTTTGCAAGAAGAGATAAACTTTTGGAAATTGAGTCTCAAGTTCATAAATTATGGGAAGAGAATGATGTCTTCAAGGCTGAAGCTAGAGCAGAACCTCCGAAAGAGGGGGAAAAGTTTTTTGGGAACTTCCCTTTTCCTTATATGAATGGGAATCTTCATTTGGGTCATGCATTTTCTCTCTCCAAGCTTGAGTTTGCCGCTGCCTATCATAGGTTGAGGGGAGCTAATGTCCTCTTGCCTTTTGGATTCCACTGTACTGGGATGCCTATCAAGGCTTCGGCTGATAAACTTTCGCGGGAGATTCAGAAATTTGGTAACCCACCTGTGTTTCCTGTTGTAACAGAGGAGAAAAAAAGTGATGTGGAAGTGAAAACCAGCGAGGAAAGTGAGGGTGTACCTGATAAATTTAAGGGTAAGAAATCAAAAGCAGTTTCAAAAGCAGGGGGCGATAAGTATCAGTGGGAAATAATGAGAAGTTACGGTCTTTCTGATTCTGAGATTTTGAAGTTTCAGGATCCTTATTATTGGCTGACCTATTTTCCTCCTCTGGCTGTCGAAGATCTCAAGAGTTTTGGTTTGGGATGTGATTGGAGGCGCACATTTATTACGACGGATAGGAACCCATTTTTTGATTCCTTTGTTAAGTGGCAGATGAAGAAATTGAAAGCAATGGGGAAAGTTGTGAAGGACTTGAGATATACAATATTCTCTCCATTTGACGGCCAGCCTTGTGCTGATCATGACCGGGCTTCAGGTGAAGGTGTTATCCCTCAGGAATACACTCTCATTAAGATGGAGGTTGTGTCACCTTTCCCCGCGAAGTTGGGAGTTCTGGAGGGTAAGAAAGTTTTTCTTGCAGCTGCTACATTAAGACCGGAGACAATGTATGGGCAAACTAATTCTTGGGTGTTACCGGATGGAAAGTATGGAGCATATGAAATCAATGACACTGAGGTGTTTATTTTAACTGAGAAGTCAGCGCGTAATTTGGCATATCAGAGACTGTCACGAGTTCCAGAGAAGCCAACTTGTTTACTTGAGTTGACTGGTTATGAGCTGATTGGTTTGCCTCTGAGGTCTCCTTTAGCATTTAATGACATTATATACTCACTTCCCATGCTGTCAGTTCTCACTGACAAGGGTACTGGGATTGTTACTAGTGTTCCCAGTGATTCTCCTGATGATTTCATGGCTTTGCAGGACTTGAAAGCAAAACCAGCTTTTAGGGCGAAGTTTGGTGTGAAGGATGAATGGGTTTTACCGTTTGAGATCATCCCCATTATCAACCACCCAGAATATGGAGATAAGTCTGCTGAGAAAATTTGCATAGAGATGAAGATTAAAAGCCAGAATGAACGAGAGAAGCTTGATGCTGCCAAAAAGGTAATTTACAAAGGAGGATTTTATGAAGGAACTATGATTGTTGGGGAATATGCTGGAATGAGAGTCCAGGATGCTAAGAGTTTGATCAGGAATAAACTCTTAGAGCTTGGCCAAGCTGTTACTTACAGTGAGCCTGAGAAGAAGGTGATTTCTAGATCAGGGGATGAGTGTGTTGTGGCTTTGACCGATCAGTGGTATATTACTTATGGGGAAACAGATTGGAAGAAGGATGCTGAAAAATGTTTGGAAGAAATGATGCTCTACTCCGAGGAGACACGCCATGGTTTTGAGCACACATTGAGCTGGCTTAATCAGTGGGCTTGCTCGCGTAGTTTTGGGCTTGGGACTCGTATTCCTTGGGACGAGGAGTTTCTTGTGGAGTCTTTGTCTGATTCAACACTTTACATGGCGTATTACACTGTATGCCATCTGTTACAGAGAGGGGATATGTATGGGGCTGATACCTCTTCAGTGAAACCAGAGCAGCTAACATATGAGGTTTGGGAATTTTTGTTATGTGATGGGCCATACCCCAAGTCATCAACTATACCTTCTTCTCTTCTTGATGAGATGAAGAAGGAGTTTGAGTATTGGTATCCATTTGATATCCGAGTTTCAGGTAAAGATCTTATCCAAAATCATCTTACATTTAGCATCTATAATCATACAGCGATAATGCCCAAACATCACTGGCCTCGAGGATTCAGATGCAATGGGCACCTTATGTTGAATTCGGAGAAAATGTCGAAGTCCACAGGGAATTTTAGGACATTACGTCAAGCAATTGAGGAATTTTCAGCTGATGCCACGAGATTTTCTCTTGCTGACGCGGGGGATGGAATGGATGATGCAAACTTTGTTTTTGAAACGGCAAATGCTGCTATCTTAAGGCTCACGAAAGAGATTATATGGATTCAGGAGGTTCTTGCTTCTGAGTCATCTTTAAGGTTCGGTCCACCTTCTTGTTATGCAGACCACGTATTTGCCAATGAGATTAATATTGCCGTCAATATGACAGAGAAGAACTACAATGAGTACATGTTTCGTGAAGCTTTGAAAACTGGGTTCTATGATCTCCAGGCTGCCAGGGACGAGTATAGGTTTTCTTGTGGGTCAGGGGGAATGAACCGTGATCTGCTGTGGCGTTTTATGGATGTTCAAACACGGCTTATCACTCCAATATGCCCACATTATGGCGAATATGTGTGGAAGGAGCTATTGAGGAAGGATGGGTTTGCTATTAAAGTGGGATGGCCAGAAGCCGAATTGCCTGACCAAACTCTTCAAAAAGCCAACAAATATTTGCAAGACTCAATTGTCACAATGAGGAAGCTTCTTCAAAAGCAAGTATCTGGTTCAAAGAAGGGTAATGTAAGTGCAGTAACTAATCAAAACAAACCAACAGTCGGCCTAATATTTGTGAATGAGCAATATGACGGATGGAAAAAAGAATGCCTGAACATACTGCAAGACAAGTTTGACAGTACAACCCGCAGCTTCGCCCCGGACCAGGAGATCTTTAAGGCGTTGCAGCAGAGTAGCATTGGCCAGGAAGGAAATTTCAAGCAGACTCAGAAGCTATGTATGCCTTTCTTGCGGTTCAAGAAGGATGAGGTTAGTAGTGTTGGTGTTCAGGCACTGGATTTGAGGCTGCCATTTGGTGAGATTGAGGTCCTCGAGGAAAATTTAGAATTGATCAAGCGGCAATTAGGTCTTGAAAAGGTGGAAATTTTATCTCCTACGGATCCTGATGCTATTACAAGGGCTGGCTCCCATGCCTCCTTGCTGAAGCAGAATCCACCATCCCCGGGAAATCCTACTGCAATCTTCTTGAGCTGAGTAAAACTGGGTACCAAGTTAATTTATGTAATTCTTGCGGTGATCTTTTGTTTTTTTTCCCTTTCCATTTGTTATAATTTTTCTTGAGTTTTTTGTAATCTTGATGATGAAGAGTCGTTATATATATGAGAAGTTTTGCTCTCTCTCCCTATTTAATGGGTTTATGCCATTTTTTTTTTCCTGTGATTTCCGGTGCATGTTATATAACAAAGATCTGATGAAGGGAATTGCTACAGGAGGCACATCAGCCTTTACAGGGCCTGGTAGCCGTGATAATTAATTAAATACAGGCATTACTTTATTGTTGAATAAGCCATGTTTTAAGGTAGTTTCTGTATTCGAGCTATAATATTAATTTCAACTTCTTTGGCCAGCAAATGAGTCTCTCTCTCTATATACATATATATGGGCTGAATGCACTTCTGTTAGTTGTCATTTGTCACCCAGAATTAGAGTCGTTCCTAAAATATATTTTTAATTGTCAAGTTCATTTTTTGTCAATTAAATCTTTAAGATGGTTAATGGCTGTCAATTATATCCCCCCAAAAATTTTTTTCACTCAACTCAATCCGGATTTTGACCTGACCCATTTTTTTAAAGGGCAAATTTTTCTTCACCAATATTAGAAAGTATTGTCAATATTCAAAAGTTAAAATAAAATTGTAAATGATAGAAACGCAAGCCAAAAATAAAATAAAATAGTTCCTGACGTAGCAAAAGCTTGATTAAGTTAACGTATTAGTACAAACGTGAGAATTAGATAATCTTCTAATGCCAATGAAAGAATAAAAAAATCTTGAATTAACAAGAAATATAGAGAGTTCTACAAGAGAAACAAGTGTATTATTATGAATTGAATTGAAAATTGGTTACATGAGAAATCTCAATATAACTTTTATTTATAAATTTATGTACTTTCTTACATTTACTCTGAAAGGGTAATAAATAATTTTTATATTATAATTTAAAAAGAATAATAACTGTCCTATTCTATCTTAGAAAGTATAATAAAACTGTTAATTAGCTTTTCCTGCAAATAGTTGGAAATTATTAAATTAAAAATAATAGTAAATCTAAATCTTACTAGATTTTTTTAAATAAGAAATAAAAATTCAGCAAATAAACTAAAATTTTATAAATGATAAAATATATGAAAATCTTAATTTTCATTGATATTTTTCATCCCATCATTATTTCATTCTTAGAAAGAATTCGTCTTCGAATTTTAAAGTAATAAAGTATCAAACACCAAGAACAAATTTTCAATTTGCGCGAAATCAAAATTCCTTGTCTTTTCTTCTCAAATGATAATCTTAAAAATAAATGAGAAAATACCAATATCTTTTAATTTACCTGCAAGATAAAGAATTTTTTAGAAATAATAAAATCAATAATTTTAATTTTCTCAAATACTAGAACAATAAATTTCATTCTTAGACAACACAAAATTTTCAATACTCGTCTTATTAATAGGTGACTCGTCCTAAATTTGAAATTCTTCAACAATACTACTTTCAATCTCAAGTTAACTTTACTTTAAAATAAAACTCTCATCAACTTTTCATAAATTATAATCTCTAGAGTAGTAACAAGTATATTTAACTCAGAATTTAACTTTTTAATATTTACTTGATCATCAATTATCACATTTTTTTTAAATTCTGTGTGAATATTTAAAAATTACTTGCGTATCAACGACTTTCCCACGTTCGCTAACAGAAATCTTGGGCTTTGACTCAATTATTTGTGGTACTTCAATGAATTTTTTGGACTTACGAGCATGTAAGATGGTCGAAGGTTTTGGTGCATGTATCATGTTAGTTAAATAACATATATAATCATCAGATGGATGAATATAAAACTCTTCATAGTGACTTAAGAGATATGAAAGATATTTATTCAACATATAATTAATAAACCAATAATTCTTTGGATAAAATCTCTAAATCAACAAATTTTCATCCTTGTCAAATGATAAATTTTACTCAATTGTTGACACATTTTTGTATACTGAATATTTTCCCACCATTTTGCAGCAGTTTCAGCAAATAAATAAGATATCATCTCAACTTTATATTTTTTAAATATTTTAAAGTAATAAAAATATTTTTCAATATCAAATAGCCAATGAATAAAACCATCTTCATCATATGTACGAGCATCAACAAAATAAAACATATCATCATGGATACGGATTCTTTTATCTATATCAATAACTCACAATTCAACCAAACAAAATTCGTTAAGTTCTAAATTGTAATTTCTAACAAAGTAAGGGGCTGAAATTGTGATGTCGCCAAATTAATTCGAGACCCAAATAGTGTGAATTTTGTGACAGATGGACTTCCCTCTTTAACAGAAGGCAGTAGTGATAGTTTGTGACGTTGATTATGCAAAAACTCCATGATTGTCATGGGGTTGTGTTCCATTTACTCTCTAGGCCCAGACTTCAAAAGGATATAAATTCGGGCTTAGATACCAATTGACACATAAAAAAGTTAGTTAATTCAACGTATTAACACAAATATAGGGATTTGATAATGTTTTAATACCGACGAAGGAATAAAATTTAATAAAATTGATAGAGAATTCTCCAAATTAAAAGAAAGTATTATTACGAATTGAATTGAAAATTGATCACATAAAAAGTTTTAAGGCAATCTATATCTATAAGTCCAAGTGTTTTTTTACATCTACTCTAAAAAGGATAATGAATAATTCTTTTAATCTACTTTAAAAAGGATAATAATTGTCATTTTCTACCGATAATAAAACTATTAATCAACTTTTTCTACAAGTAGTTGGAAACTATTAAAATAAAAATAAATCTAAATCTTACTAAATTTTCCTAACTAGGAAATAAAAAATACATCAAATAAATTAAAATTCTATAAATTATAAAATATATAAAAATTTTAATTTTTATTGATATTTTGTGCCCCATCTCATAACTCCCCCCCCCCCCCCCCCCCCCAAAAAAAATCCTAGCACCATCACCACAGGCATAGCCACCACCACCAACACCATCTTCATCCTAACTAGCACGTACCTTTCTCAGTTGCTTTTTGTGGATGATTGTAATGTTTATTTTAAATACGATCTTACCCCATGCTTAAACATGAAGCATTTTTTCAAGAATTATGCTTTAGCTTCAGGACAGATTATCAATTTCAAAAAGTCAAGACTGCTTCTCAGCACTAGTCATACATAATAGGTTGACTTGAACTTGTCATGTCTTGGCCGTTGATCAAACCAAGCCAGACCTTTGACTTTCGGCCTGCAGGCCAGGCTTGGCGCTTGAAAATGGATATTGCTGAGGCCTGCAGGTCAAACTTTGGATCAGGCTAAGTCAGGTCGGTTCATTCAATTTTTTTTAGTCATTTTAAATATTATAAAAATACTAATTAAAATTTTAAACTTAATTGATGTATTAATTAAAGGTAATGTATTACAAATTACAATAATGAATTAAAATATTATACAATTTTAAATATATTGTATTATTTTATACTATCATTAATAAAAAAAATATTTTTTAATGAAAAGTATATTTATTATTATTATTATTATTTTACAAATAACTTTCAAGTTTTTACGCTAAATATTTATTAAAATGAAGATGCAATGAAATGTCTGCAAAAAATGCAGGTTGCTAGCTAGACAAGGAAAATTCTTATATATTACATTATTCAATGTGTTTTCATGGATTTCTTTATTCGTATATAAACAAATATGCATGAACAAACGTATTGAAAGACACCAATTTTATTTGGCTTATTGAATGAGTTGTTATAAAGAGAAAGTTTTCGTCTGCAGTAGGAGAATTGAAGTAGCAAAGAAAAAAAATTGACAGGGCGGACCGAACTTTGGATGAACCAGACTTGGCCTCAGGTCAGGCCGAACCTCAACTCAGGCCGAACCTCAGCTCAGGCCATGTCGGATTTTACCCAAAAAAAATGTGGTCAGTTCGTGGCCTTCAGGTCTGGCTGAGCCGAACTATGCCTTGACCAGTCCAGACTTAAGCCGGACCAAAATTGAACCGCAAGCCATTTGTGCACCACTAGTCAGTTTAAATGTTCTTGAGATACAAGCAACACTCTTTCGAGATTTCTTTAATGTGGAAAAAGTTCCGGAGAATCAAAATTATCTGGGAATTTTACCCTGGACCGGAGCAAGACTAGTCGTGCTTTTAATTATTTGAAATCTAAACTTCACAACAAATGACAAGCGTGTAGGAAGAGATGTGCTTGTAAATTCCAATTTATACATTGCTGGCTTTCAAACTCCCGTGAAAAGTGGTAGAGGCTCTGGATAAAATAGTGTGCTTTTTATGGTGGAAATTCTTAGAGAATTTGAGAGTCCTAATTTAGCTATTGGCCTGCGTTTCGTGGTCACTAGGCCTTCATTCTTGATCTCCCGGGTGCGTTGATCTTAATGCTGTAAATGATATTATATATGGTGCAATGGACTCGAGGAAGCTTAAATTAAATGTCTTTGCGTGCAGCAAAGCCAGTGTTAGGTGAGCTTGGTGGCTTTTATTCTGAGATTGCAGGTTGTGTTCAGTTAGGTACCAGGGATAGAGAGCAATATCCACGTGGTAATATCATTATGTATATAGTCTGATAGAAGCTGAATTAAGGGGGGTTGTCTTGTGGCTATTGGTTGGCCATGGCAAGGAGCAAGCTTACAGATTTCAGGCATAACCTTACCACCTACTTTTACTACCTCCCTCCCCTCTTCACATAGAAGCGCTTGCTCTACACTACTCCTTTCTTTGGGCACTTCACAATCAATGGGACAGTGTGGAATCCTCACTAATTCAGCTCAGCTTGTGCTGTGGATCTCTTGTCCAAGTATCTTTTAGCTTCTTCGCCTATTCTTCCTTTACTAGTAGATATTATATATTTAGGATCTTTATTTACTTCTTGTTTAGTTAAAAAAGTTCCTAGGACTATGGTGGATAAGGCTAATATGTTAGCTCGCCGTGCTAGGACTTGTAGATGTATCACTTTCCAATATTAACGTATGTTTAATTTTCAATATTATCAAAAAGAAAAAAAGAAAATTGGGGTTTTCAAAATTTAGGCAAAAACAGAGGAAATTTGGACAAGCTTGAACGGAAGAGGAAATTATCCACCGACTTGTTTAATATGTATACGGACGTAAATTTATCAGTATATATCCAAGAATATAAGTTGAATTATGTATACTTCTTAAAAATTTAATTAATATAAAAAAATAATGTTAAATTTTAGTGTAATAAAAGTTTAAGGAAACTCAATAATGTTTTCTTTCTTTCCCGCCCTTTTCTTTGTCATTCTGAGTTATTCAAGTTCCAAATATATATATATATATATATACATATACAAAATTTCACGTCCAAGAGTACTAAGGCTTTTAATGCATTTAATGGGACTGCAAATTTTTGTTTCTAATATTTCTGTCGATATTTTATTACTCGGTACGTTGATGAACTTTTTCAATATACTCCTAGATATTTTATTTTATTTTTTTACAAATACATAATATTGAATCTCACTACCTACAAAATTGAACGAATCGTTTCAATAAAATTGGGTAGAGTAGATATTTTTGTAGAAAAAAAATAAAATAAAAAAGAAATAGAAAACTTGCTTGATTTCTGGGTTTTGCTTTAAGGTTCAATTACCGTGAGCTTGGCATGATTTCTTTTAGTTGTAAACATATACTTCTTCTACTGTAATTTCTCAATACTGGTGAAGGTTAATTCACCTCCTTAAAAAAAAAAAATTAAAAAGAAGAAGCTAAAATTAAAATAAGAATCTCATTTTTTAAAAACTATAAAGTGACAAAATATATATCCTCACAAATTATCATCACGCTAGCATTATTAAACTAAACATTTAAAAATAAATTTAGATAAACTCTTATATTTTGTAAAATTTACAAACAAAACTCTTAATTACTGTGGAATTGAGAATGTATTATTTTAGTTTCTTTTCTAGTTCTTTTATCACTGGTTGCGTGACGCCCTTGCGAATAATTACATATTTTGTCTGCATGCACATTGGGAGAATGCATGCATGCATGCTATAATAATAATAATATAAGATGTTATAGGCGAATGATTTTGCGCTTTAATTAATTTTTCTATTTAATCTATAAAATTTCAATTGCTACCCATTTTACTTAAGATATTAAATTTATGTATGAGTCCACCAAATGACTAAAATTTCATTTTTCAGTAGGGAATGCTATATAAAAAGAAGGTAGTGGAATGACAATTGACGAAGCCTCTTTTGACTAGCTAAAAAACTCCTCTAACAATTGTTGGCATGCATTCATTGCGTGTGAGCTATTATCAGTTTAGCTTCAATCTCTTTATAGTTGAAAAAATTATTCCATACTTTTAGAGTAAGTGAATAGTATGCTATTCTCTCTCATATCTGTGGGCTCCACCATAGACAGACTCCACACATATGTAAAAGAAAAAAACGTTCACTTATCCCAGGAACATGAAACAATCTCTCTTATAATTGGCCTTTCTAGATTGTCTGGCGGGCCTTTGTTGGCTATTTAAGATTTGGGGGTTGGAGCTTATAAAAAACGAGAGGTGATTTTTGATTCAAAATGAATTAAAAGTTTCATACACGAGCGTGTTAGGATTATAATAAATTACTAACTCATTACTTATGTCTAACAAGTATTTCATTAGTTTAGTGAAATGTCGTGATCCTAACATCACTTATAGATACACAATAAGTGTATTAAGTTTAAACTCATTCAGCTAGAATACGAGTTAAGTTGGATGAATTTTAAATCTAGTTGTTTAGTTTTCAATATCTTAAGGATCAAGGCTTGACTCGTTAAGCGTGATGCGAAGTGAAAATGTATGTTTTTGATAAAACTGTGGTGAATTTTGAAAAGAATTCCGAGCTTGAAAACTTATAGGGTGAAAACATCAAGATTTTATGTATGTGCATATCTAAATCAGAATGGAAAGCAATTAATTTCAATTGCCCTAAAGTAGATGCAAAGCTTAGTCTACAGTGCAGTCATGTCGCCTGAAAATGGAAACAAAAGAAAACCTATATACAGTATATCACACAATAATTAATTAGCTTCCATGTCTGCCATAAATTTGGAGCACTAAGCGAGAGAGAGCCTCTACGGGCTGGGCAATCTCTAACATTTATTCCTGTCGTTTCAAACAAGTACTTACTATTAATGTCAAAATGATACGATACATATATGTAGTTTTGAAAAAAGAAAATATGCATCCTTAAGTTCAGTGGTGAAATCAGAATATTTTTTAAAAAAGGTCAAAATATATCATATCTACATCTATCAGGGTCAAAATAAGAACTCACAATTCTTTCTTCACTTAACTGATCATCATGTCTGCATCTACTGGAGTCATTTGACCCCCCCTCGGGTTCCGCTAGTGTGATGCATTTAGAATTGTAATAATATGTTTATCCTTAACATTTATGGAGAGTTTTAATTATTAATTGCATGCCGCATTTAGAATTGTGATAATAAGCTTGAGAATATTGTTTTACTATTATAAAGAAAAATTGTGTTTGTAAAAGAAATGACAAATTAATTTTTTCTAAACGATAGTATATGATATATATGATGCGCATACTTTGTCAATCACATCACTCTATTTACCTATATATTCTATATGGCTTGGAAGATAAAAATATGATAGGGAATGGATAGGGTTTTAAGTTAAAACGAATATTATTATGCTCAGATTTAATTTAATTTTTTTAAGATACTCGAATTCGTATTCAAACTCGAATATAATTTTACAATCTTTGTTCGGATTTGAATTTGACTCATTTTATTGTATTTGAGTTCGACTCGATTTATTTTTTAGTCGAATTACTTACTAGTATTTACACAAATTAGATCTCGATTATTTATATTATGCTAATATATAAAAAATTAACTCTGTCAACTATGGGAATAATTTAAATTTGAACTCTTCAAATTAGATCTCGAGTCTTGTAAGAAAAATTAATGAAGTGATATTATCACTCTTAAATCAATTAATAAACATGTACGAGAATTATAAAAACTACTTTCACTTCTAAAAGTATGTAGATAATTTAATTGTTAAATACCATATATTAAATAGATCGAGTATATTCAATATTATATATAGGTAAAGATCAACGAATTTGTATCTATAGATCAGTGAAGTAAAAAAAAAATTGATACACTAAATAAATGAATAGTAAACAGTATAATAGACTTGTATAAGTGTTCAAATATCAAATTGAATTCAAATTTAATTTGTTTAAATATCAAATCCAAGTGTGGATCGAATTTTTCTAATCAATTTCAAACTGTTTGAGTTCATTTTCAACCATAGGAATGGGAGAGGCGAGTTAAATAATGCAATTATAGTCACTTATTGATTCTGGGAAGAAGATGAGACAGTTGATTCTTTACTGATGACTCAAGTGAATTGAATGCGCTTGTTAAATAACGCAATTATTGTCACTTATTGATTCTGGGAAGAAGATGAGACAGTTGATTCTAGACTGATGACTCAAGTGAATTGAATGCACTAGCTAAATAACGCAATTATTGCCTTTGCCTAATTTTATTATTACTTTTATTTATTTAATTTGCTAAAGAATATATAGTCACTTATTGTTTCGCAATTAGCATTAGTACTATTGTGAAATTATATAGAGAACTGATATATATATATATATATATATACACACACACGATAAAATTGAGTTGTGAATAATATAAAAATTTATGTGAAATTATTTTAATTCTTACTATTTTTTATATATATACATACGTAACAATTATATATAATTTAGCTGAATTTTTTTGTAATATATAACAAACTCAATTATATATGCCACATTTTTTTCTTTCGCGATCTTACCTTTTTTTACTTATCATTTTTTACTTTTCTCTTGTATACGAAAAAATTGACTTAACCTGCACTACAGTGTATTGAGATGACGTTGAAGTTATTGTGATTAAAAACTTTTCGTTTTTTTTTAAAAATAATAATTTTTTTTATTAATAATTTATCTTGCATAGTTGCATGTATTTATTATCATACCATCCCGTTTAATTATAAACAACAAAAATATATTCTTAATGTTTCAAAATTTACAAAATATAAGTTCTCTTGCGATGGAATGGAAGGATTAATATTTATCCAACTCACACAAAATATTTGTTCTCTTACTGTGTGATTATGCGTCTCGCATTTTATACAAACTTAAACAGTGTATATCACTTCATATTTGATATTTTTATAAATAAAAATAATAATTTTACAAAATTCTTTTTACACGAAGAATAAATGAATCCCACATTTATATAAAAAAAATCTTATAAAAATATCAAAATTTGCTGATAAAAATATCAATTCCCCAACACATAAGGACATATTGTGAGGACTATATATATATTATGTAAGAGCAACTTTGAACTTTTTATAATCTGTTTGTAAAATTTGAAGAGAATATTAATAACTTAATTTCTTATATTATCGATCTCAACATTAATTACTAATTTGATAACATTGAGATTTTGTATTTAAATTGATCAATTAAATAAAATATTAATTATTTATTTAATTTATATATATATATATATATATATATATATATATTTAAAATGTTAATTAAAAAGAAAGTAAGAAAATGATATATAAGCCAACTGACAATATGATGAATAGAATTGTCATTCACGTGTCATTGCATTATTAATTATAATAAACTTTATACAAAAATTTAATTAGATAATCATGTTGTGGACGGACTTTCCTTATCATTCCTGTGTACTTGCCGTATGTATCTATATTCGCTGTAAACTGAAAATCAGTAAAACTGTCGACATAAGTAGAACCACTCTTTAATTTTAGGCTAAATTTCCTATTAGTTGATATAATTGTCTTATTATTTGTTTAGGAAAAATGGTATATTTTACAATTTTATATATTAATTTTTTGTTATAAATTATTTAAATAATTATAATTAATAATATTTTAACAATATATATGATAACGTGGATCAATTTTATTATTCTAACCAATCTTATGAGGTCGCAATTCTAATTGAACAAAAAACTTTTGCAATTTATAGTACGATTCTTTGGTCACACATCGAATGTGCCACAATGCCTAGCTAGCTTCCCTACTGTGGCACCTAGCTGGCTAGGTCTTATTATCATTGAGGCCTTTAACTACCTATAAAAACATGTAGCCACATTTAACATTTATTCACATCTAGCTAGCCAGCCAGCCAGTTCTCTCCCTCTCTTTGAGTGAAACAAAAAATGGAGAACCGCCTTAGAGAGAAGGCTCCTTCCCTCTCCTGCTCTAGTTCTCTCAAGAATCCTGAGGCCGCGGCTAATCGTCTTACCGGGAGAGAGCCGGTGTCTAGGGCTAACTCATTAACAAGATCATATGCCTGCCAGGCTGACCGTCTGCGTGTCAAAAATCCAGTTACAAATATAGCTTCCACCCCACGTGAAAACATGCCAAACGTTCCAATTATTTCTTGTGGCTCTCGTGTTCCTTTTGCAGCTGGGGGAATATAATTACGATAATTTGTGTATCTTATATATAATATAGTATATGTGTGTATTATATTATACTGTTATAAATTAATGTGCGTGCATGCACTATATGTAACATCATCATCATCATCATCATCATATATATATATATATATATATATATAAGGAAGTACGTAGTTTGTGATCAAGATCCCATAAGAAACTATCTAAGTTGAATAAATCACTACTTCCTCTTTAATTGGCTGTGTGTTTCTCTAATTTATTTATGATTACCCTGGTGTTGTAAGTTACACTTTGATGTGCCTATATATGTTTTGTGTTTATGATGCTGTTTGTTCAGTTATTTGTGCAGTTATATATATGTCCAAAAATTCAGTTTTAGTGATATAATTTAGGTTGGGGTTTATGTGAAATATTCGATTCTATATATTAAATCCTAAAAGTTGTTATTTGCCCTTAATTCAAAGGTCTAATTATGTTTTCTGGTTAAATCTTTGAAATTTTGAAGTAGATCATGTTTCGTTTTATTATTTTATAAAATTTCTAATTTCTCATCTCTTAATATAAATACTCCAACTTTCTTAAACATTTTCTTTTTTTCATATGTTTACAATTTTATTTTAATTTGGGACTATAAATTAAGTGGCATGTGCATATATTATGTCACCATTTATTTTTAATTAATATTTAGATTAAATTTTAAAATAATATTTTTTAAAAAATTATTAATTTTAAAAACGCATCTCCAATTTTACAAGGGAGGGTGTGTGTGTGTGTGTGTGTGTGTGTGTGTATATATATATATATATATATATATATATATATGGTTTGATAATTTCGTTGTATTTAAGCTTCTGCTCAACTTATAGCTTCCATGCACATGCGTTATACCATCAACGGAGGGAGTATATGGTTTGATGATTTCTCGAGATATCTATATCATGTTTATTAAACTAAAAATAAAAAATCAACCTTCAATATATATGTCAACAAAAGTAAATAAAATAAAATAATATTATTAGTAGAATCTCAAATAACTAGACGATCCTTACATTTTATAGTTGTGGGATAGTGTAAATATTTTCCTGCTAATTAAATTTGGTTGTTCCTATAAAAGAAAAGGCATATTTCATTTGAAGAAATTTTTTTGATTAAAATTCTAATTAACTCAACACGAACAATTAATAAATGTTCATTTTAAACTCGCATTATGTCTACTGGTTAAAAATTAATGTTAAGGGTCTCAAATTTTTTATTTAAAAGAATATGTCTTTATAAAATTAATTCGGTAAATCTTATGTAATTGATTATGTCATAAATTATCATTAAAATATTTGATGTCATGTCATTTGAGATAAAAAAATATTAAAACCCCTAACATTACTCTTAATTAAATCATTGACGGGAGTTAAGAGGTGAGGATAAATTTGATAAAACCACCGTGTTAAAATCATGGTTTGCCCATTTAGATGTTCTCCCTTAAATTGAATACAATACAATATCAGCCGATCCAATCCAGTTATGATAAAATTATCACGAATTTCACCGTAGTCACTTGGTATAATTTTTTATTAAATTAGTTATAACAAATTTTGCATTAACTAATACAATAAAATATTATAAAATTTACTAACGCAATATTTACTATAATCAGTGTAATAAAAAACTATAGCACTTACAACGGTGAAGCGTGACAATTTTATCATAATTAGATGTAATATCAACCATGCCGAACCTAAAAGGCACGAGCAAACGCCAAAATAAAGTCTCTTATCGACATTAAAAGAGAACTAGTCTAATTCTCGTGTAAGGCACGATCTCTTTTAATATAATTTTTATTATATTATTTTATTTTTGTTCTTAAATTATTGGTTTTTAAATTGTTATTTTTATTTTTTGTTTTTTGTTTTTTAATGACCCTAATTGTTGTTTTGGGTTAATTAATGAAGCTAATTATTTTATTTGTCTTAATTATTTTTTAGCTTGATAAATAAGGTTATTTATTTGGTTAAATTAGTGGATTTTAATTATTTTACTTGGTTGATTAGTTAGGTTAATTACTTTGTTCTAATTAATTATTTTAGTAAATTAATTGAATTAATTATTTTATTTAAGTTAGTTAGTAAAATTAATTATTATTTTCTGAGTTAATTAATGAGTGATAATGTTTAATGTGATAATGTATAGTGACTATTAATTATTTTACATAGTACATATATGTTTATAACATTTTATTAGGTCAAATAATTAAACAAACGATTAAACCGTGTATGGAGCTCACGTGTTAATTTTGTTTTAATGATAAAATATAATGAAATATGTCGAAAATTATAAAAAAAATATATTGAATACAAGTCTTTCTCGTCACACATCATCAATTTGGCCATTTTTTAAGCTAAAAAAGATTTTGGGGTCAATTTTACTTACTTTTATTTATTTATTTAATTTTACTTAAGTGTACTGCGAAATGTTGTTATTAGTTTTTATAACTTAAAGTCACTTGTATAAGTTGAGTAATACTTCAAAAGATTATGATTTTTCTTCGCTCTACTTTGTGTACCATAAAAGGTGCATATGTACAAAAAAAAAAAAAAAAAAAAAAAAAAAACTTATTTCAACCATAAGTATAAAATTATTCATGAGTAGTTTTTTTATTAGTATATGTTAGTTTACACATTTACAATAAATAAAATAGATATTTAAAAATATATTTCAACAGAATCAGTTTTTAGATTTGAGATGCTCAAAGACTATTTTGTTAGGCCATAAGTTTATAAAGCCATTAGCCTATCTATTCTTGATTGATCTCTTGTTCTTGTTGTTGGACAAAAAGGTTGATTTAGTAAACGTTATGGGGGTACAAATAAAAATTCTTACAAATATAAGAGTATTCTTGCAAATATATATTAATGTACTAACACGTGACATATCTCTAGGGTTCTCCTTAGATTTTTAATTCAGTGCTAAAATTTCCCGCACAGCAGAAGCTCAGGCCAAGAAGAAGAAAACGACTGCGGCGACTGATCTGAAGGACACCCTTAAGCAATTCCCCTTAATTTGTTAGTAATTTTTTCTCTGTAATTTCTCTTCTTTTTTCTTGGTACTTTCAAAATTTAATTGGCCGTTTTCAAGAGTTATTGTAACAGTGTAATTGTAAGACATGTTTTGGGTATTGCTCAAAATCTTTCCTTTTAACATGTATTGGGTTAATTTCTTGAGGCATTTTTCTGGGTAGAGATTAGAATTTAGAAAGTTAGATGCTTCTAATGTAGTTTAGATTTCAGCCTATATTTGAGTTTTTTTAATGGTCGTTATATGATTTCCCTCCTAATATGATGTTTAGATATTAAAGGATAATAAAGCTGGAGCGAGATGGATTAGGCCTGTGTGTGAATGAACGGACTCATTGGTAAATATGCTTGAGCTCAGGGTCATTTAGGACTTGAAAGATCAACTAAACAAGCAATGTTTGTACAGTTGTCAAGTCTTAAGAGAATTAACAAACTGGGTCTTAACATGGGTTAATTCACGAGCCTGTTCATTTTTGTTTCGATTTGTGTAAGGCTCTCGTGTAGAATTTTATAGAGTTTGTATAGGCTCTGATTTAATCCGTGCTGTACATATTTTATACATACACATATTTATTAGCGTATGCAAATAGGCTCTGGTTAAGCGGCTCGTTTATCTCTTAAGGTTGCATTACGATTTGCCATGAATATTGTCATGAACTTAACAAACATCAGTGAGCCTGAGCTTGAATGCAATTCTTAACTTGTTGAAATCCCAAAGGCATGTGGGGTTATATGGCTCTAGATGTAGTCATCTTGATTCAAAAAGGTGGGCAACACTTAATAGATGTGATAAGCAATGATAGCTATTCCTGTTGCTCTTTACACTGTTTGGCAGTTTTGGAAAGAAAAGGAAAGACGAGAATGTTTAGCTTTGAGTTTAGAGAAAACTGACAAGAACAGGAAGCGTGATAATCTAAGAGTTTAGAGAAAACAGACAAGAAAAGGAGGTCTGTAACAACGATGGTTACTTATTTCAACTTGTAAAATCCTAAAATTCAAATTTGATATCAATCCATTTTAAGTTTTGAAAACAACATATATGGCAATTAGTAGCACTTTTTAGTTGGTGTGTATTACAATTTCAATTTTTTTGTGCTAAATAACAAGCTGAAGCTCTTCCTTGTATGATATATTTCACACTTAATTTCAATTAGTCACTTAAAATTTACTCTTTTGAAGTGATTGAAAGTTGTTATTATGCAGACACAAGGCAAAGCAATGTCGGAAAATGACGCAAACCCCTATCTTAGCAAGTCTACTCAGCTTCCACGGAAGCGTTTTTATCGAGCACGAGCCCACAGCAATCCATTAAGTGACTCCCATTTCCCAGTCCCGATCACTCCTAGTCATGTTGATTACTCCCTTCACTATCCTCAATTCTTTCTATCTTCTGATTCAGTAACTGTTTCCAAAAAGGTTCAGTTTGCAGACATCGGTTGTGGTTTTGGAGGACTTCTAATTAGTCTCTCTACCCTTTTTCCTGAAACCCTGATGATAGGAATGGAACTGAGAGACAAGGTGACAGAATATGTCAAGGAACGAATTTTAGCACTGAGAAAGGGTAACCCTGGTCAGTACCAGAATGTGTCAGTAGTTAGGACTAATTCAATGAAATACATTCCAAATTACTTTGAGAAAGCCCAGCTATCAAAAATGTTTTTCCTTTTCCCTGATCCTCACTTCAAAGAGAAGAATCATCGGCGTCGTGTGATCAGCCCTCACTTGCTAGATGAGTATGCTTATGTTCTTCGAGTTGGTGGAATCATATACACAATTACGGATGTGGAAGAACTTGGAGAATGGATGAAGTCTTGTTTGGAGGATCATCCTATGTTTGAAGCTCTTACGGAGAAAGAACTTGAAGCTGATCCAGTTGTAAAGCTACTGAGCTCCGCAACTGAGGAAGGACAAAAGGTTTCTCGAAACGGGGGACAAACTTTCCAAGCGGTTTACAGGCGCATTGTGCCATCTCTTTGAACTGGAAAGATGTGGAAGGACAAGCTCAGTTTTTACATGGCTGTGCATGCCCCACCCTGTAGCGTGGTATGGGAATGATGTTTTAATTATTTTTAGTTTTATTATTGACAGCCGTGGGCTTCATGCAGATCATATAATTTTTTGAAATTTTGATTACCATTTTTTTTATAGGCTACCTGCTACTCACATTCTAAAATTGATGAAACACAAAAAGAAGTGTGATTTTTAGCACAACTAAAGTATTTAGAATTACTTGGTTGAATTTATCGTAAGAAGTATAGGCTAGTTTTATACTGTGTGATGGCTTATATTTCAACAAAAAACATGGAAATTGTATTTCTCTAGTGTATGATCACCATGGGTAATTGTCAAAGCTGCTCCTTACTGAGCATATATTGCGTATAATGGTTTGGTGAGGATGATTTCCCTAGATGTTGGAATTGATGCTAGCTATATATTTCTTAGAATCTGAACTCATAAATCCTTACTAGGTTATTAAATTTCTTTCATGAACTCTTGCATATGTGATTGGAATCCCCTTCCTTTTGTCCAGTTACAAATTAAGTTTGATGTTAGTGGAGATGGCTCAGCAGTGCTTTTGTATGATTTATGGTTTTAAAAAAAATGGGGAAAATGAATTCGAGTTATTGGTTGTACAAATGGTTTAGTTGCAGCAAAAAATGGAAGGCTTACTTGCAGTAGAAAAGGAACCGTATGTAATTTGCTTTAATAGATGATGTATGTTGAATCATGTTGGACAATAGACAGTGCATTTAGATTGTATTTTTTGACCTATCAGGCTATGTAAAATCTTTAAATGGATTAACTCTTTGTTGGCATAAGATCTTTCCTAGTAACTAAGGCTATGAAAAGCATACCTCAACAATGAAATGAAATTTATTTAATCAACAAAAATCAGTTCTAACCAAAAAAATATAAAATAATAAAACTATGGTACTAGAAAGGTATTCATAATTTGCCAGAGGATGGCAAGGTCTTGGTATACAAAGTTCTTGCTTTGCCATACAAATTCCTGCACTGATTAGTAACTGCGGTTAATTTGATTGAACGATATAAGATAAAATAGGTGCCAGACGTGCTCTTGGATTATTGATTAGTAAGTTAAGTGAAAACTCAAAACTATGAAGAAACTTCACTTTTAAGTACAGTAATTAAACTATGAGCATCATATTTTAAGGAGGATGCTCTTTCTTGGCATCAACTAGCTAGAGATCCTCAACCGAAGGAAGTTTTCCTAGGTAAATTTTATTTAGATTCCACTACTGATATGTATACTGTTTCTGGCCGGATCCCTCTAGCCATGTCTTGAACATGTCTTTGTATATAGGTGATCTCTGCATAACGTTGATTGCATTCCTCATGAATAAGCTTGAAACTAGAGCCGTGATGCTGCAACCAGGTTTTCCAGTTTTGATGTTAGCAGTATTATGGCTAACAATCAACACAGTCTGTAGCATTATATCTAGCAAAGCCTGGTTATGAAGATAATTGCGGAAACATTACAATTCCCTACCCATTTGGAATTGGTTCCCGTTGTTCTCTTGACGCATCTTATGCCATAAGATGTGATAGCCCTTCTGGTAATTCTTCTGATACCCCAAGACCATATCTAACACCTCCGGCTGTAGAGGTATTAGCGGTGTCATTAGTAAACCAATCAATAAGAGTTCGTTGGCTAGTCATTCATAATTGTGAAACGTTTGTAGTTCTGCTAGTCATTCATAATTGTGAAGCGTTTGTAGTTCAGCAGAGATATACATTGTTGAAGAGCTTGGTTCCTAGCGGAAGCCCTTTTCTTTTCTCAAAATAATCACAATAGATTCACCTTTCTGGGTTGTGGCAATGCCCTCAGTGATTTAAACCAAGGGGAAGCCATGGCAGGATGCTCATCATTATGCTTCAACAATTACAGTGAAGTAACGCATTGCTATGGCATCAATTGTTGCTAGACAACTATTCCATTCTATCTCGATGATTACTTTGTGAATATCACAGGGTTAGAGTACAGAATGGCATTACAGTGTGCAGGTCTGCCTTCTTGGTGGAGGAAAACTGGTTCCCAGACAATTTTCTCGATCATTTTCAGACTATTGATACAAGTTTTATTCCAGTTGTTCAAAAATTGCGATATCAATTTTCTAGAACTGGGAAATGGTTCTTCAGTGTGGAATCTGTGTTGTACCTGGGGACTACACGGACAAGGAAACCCTTACTTTTCTGATGGATGCCAAGGTATGGTTCTCTTATATCTGTGGCCTTCTGTTGGTGCGCATTAATTGTACCTGAGAGAAATGTATGCCTTAAAAATATAGTAGAAACTTAATTATACTTCTAAGATGTAAGTTTTCAATATTAAATGGATAGGTCATGATCCTGACGCGGACCATATCATGATATTACGTGCATATATAAATGAATAATCAAGCATTACTCTTTCATTAGATTTGGAAATCTGTAGCAACTGCAATGGAGAATGTATCACTCATACAGGCCATTACATCTGCAACAAAGCAGCACTAAAAATGGCTATTCTAGGTGTAAAACTCATTGCCACTCATTTCATAGAATTGCTTTTGGCTTTTGGCTTTTGGCTTTTGGCTTTTGGCAAGATTGAGAGAGCATATAACTGCTTATTATAAATAGCATTTATTGTTTTTGTTTATGATTGAAAACTTAAAACAAAAAATTGACTTGAACTAATTGTGGGCTTTGTATTCTCTCCAAAATAATTAAGATATATGTCTCCATATTTTGTGTGGCTACATGATATTTCAGCTAATACTCGTAGGCTATGTATATGGAAAATGAGTTCCATCCTTTCCATTGAGTTGGGATGCAGTGAAATCTGTCTCTTTGATTGCATGTATTAATTAAGTCACCCTGACAATTTTGGCTCTTTGCAGCTATCAGAATAAGCATGATGATATTACTTCCAACATTAAGTAGCTTCTGGCTTTACAAAATAGTCCAGAAGAGAAAGTTAAGAAACTTGAAGAAATGTTCTTCAAACGAAATGGTGGTTTGCTACGATGACAAATGTTAGCAGATGAAGTTAGCGTAGTGAAAGGGTCTTTTGGCTACTTAGATCCCGAGTACTTTCAGTCGAGACAATTCACTGAAAAGAGTGATGTTTATAGCTAAGGAATTGTTCTTGTTGAGCTCTTAACAGGGCAAAGGTAATTATCCCAATTGAATCAGGTGAGCACATAAGTTTGGCTACTCATTTTATCGTGTCCATGGAAGAGAATTGTCTCCTTTCGATTCTTGATGATCGATTTATAGAGGAGGGTATGAAAGAACAGTTCATGGCGGTTGCAGACATTGCAAAACAGTGTTTGAACTTGAATGGAAGAAAGGGCCAACAATGAAAGAAGTAGCTACGAAGTTGGAAGGAATTAAAATGTCACAAACAAAATACCTTCAAAAAAAGGGAGAAACAGTGGAGTTGAATCAATAACTGTGGAGCTGGATAATATAATCTCATCATTTGATATCTGGCCATTGTTGTTCAATACTGTTTGAGATCTCATATGGGCTGGCAGACACATGCTTGCATGAATTTGCTTTGTACCGGTTTTCTTCTTGTTTTACGCTACTCTGGATTTACTTGTCTCCGTTTATGTGAAAACCTTGTCGTTAAAGTCTTCAATTTGATTTACTCAAGGGAAAATTGCACGGTGCAAATTTTCAAAATACAAGCGTATAGAAAATTTGAAGATATATTTTAAGATGTAGGCTATAAAGGTCTGGTCAATTTTATTATTTGGTCTCTTCTATAGAAAATATTTCTATCAATTTTAAATATAGGCCATAAAGGTCTGTCGGTCCAAATTGTTTGAAATTTTTTGGGAGAGAGAGGAGTTATTTTCACAAGAAAAAAATATAATTTATAGTTTGACAAGATTTTTTTCACATAAATATTCTCTTCGCCTTGTAAAAATATATTTAATTTAAATTTTGAAGTCAAATTAATCAATTTTAAAATTAAATTTTATTCTATTTTTTTAAAAAATGTGTAAAGAGATTATAATTATAAGAAAATATGTTTAATTTACTACAATATATAATTTTTGAAAGTTAAAAATATAAATAAACGTGTTTAATTTTCAATTTTAAAATTAATCAATTTATCCAAAAAATCAAATTAAGTCAATTTTTGTGAGACATAATGAGTAATAAATAGAATATATGTTCATATGAGTAAAATCTCTTGAAAATATCAAACTATTGTGAAAATAACAAACATAATGAGTAATAAATAGAATATATGTTCATATGAGTAAAATATCTTGAAAATATCAAACTATTGTGAAAATAACAATTCTCTATATGAATCATAAAAGTTAAAATTCTAAATTTATTATATATATTTATTCATAATAATTTTAAGAATGTACGCCAAATTCCTCTAAAATATATTCGGCCTAGATTTTGTTATAATTTTAATTTTTTTCTTAAATTTAGTTTAAATAATATGTCATAAATAATAATTTATAACATAAATAATAATAAAAATGCAATTAACATATAATAATATCACATCATTTAAACATTATCTAGAGATAATAAAAAAATTTAAGATCCCTATTACTACTCTTATTAAAGATTAAAGACCATATACATTTAATAGAATAAGTAGATACCATTACTTTGATGTAAAGTGAATGACTCAATGTATTAGTGAACTTTATATTAAATTATGAGAATTGATAAATTCATAATAAAAAATAATTTTTTCATAATAATTTTTTTTACATGAACAATAAATAAATCTTATATTTATATTAAAAAAATTATTATAAAATTATTATTTTTTATTATGAATTTAATCATTTCCAAAAGTATTCCTAATAAAAGAATAAGAAAATTTTATATTACAGTGATAAAGAGAGATCTGAGTTGGTGCGCCTTTCCCTGAGCAAAAAATTGTAACACTTAAATTTCAGGCATCACCATTTTCTCCCTTTCTCTCTCTTCCACTCATTCTTTCTCTTTAAAATCCCAGCGAATCCAATCCACACCCAAGAATCAACAGGGAAATTGGGATTTTTTTCCATAGTAAAACACTCAAATCCCATGGATCTCCCACCTGAAGAGCTCCAATTCCTTACTGTATCAGACATCCTCAAAGAATCAACTTCAATCCCAAAACAATCCTCAAAAACCTTTTACCTCATAACCCTAAGCTTAATCTTCCCTCTTTCATTTGCCATCTTAGCCCACTCCCTCTTTACTCATCCTCTTTTGTCCCAAATCCAAGACCCATATGGATCTCACTCTTCCCAGTGGACCAAACTCCTCATCTTCCAGTTCTTTTACCTCATCTTCCTCTTTGCTTTCTCTCTCCTCTCCACTGCTGCTGTTGTATTCACTGTTGCTTCTTTGTATACCTCTAAGCCTGTTTCCTTCTCCAACACTCTATCTGCAATTCCCAGTGTTTTTAAGCGCCTATTCATTACTTATCTATGGGTTTCTCTCACCATGGTCATTTATTATCTGATTATCGTCTGTTTTCTTTTTCTTTTGGTTGTGGCAATTGATAGCCAGAACACAATTTTGTTTATTTTCTCTATGATTGTTGTTTTCCTTCTTTTTCTTGTTGTTCATGTTTACATCAGTGCATTGTGGCACTTGGCTAGTGTTGTTTCTGTTCTTGAGCCTGTTTACGGGTTTGCGGCGATGAAGAAGAGCTATGGGTTGCTGAAGGGTAGGACTGGAATGGCGTTTTTGATGGTTTTTGGGTATTTGGTGATTTGTGGGGCCATTAATGGGATTTTTGGATCTGTGGTGGTTCATGGTGGGGATTATGGAGTGTTTGCAAGGATTGTGGTTGGTGGGTTTTTGGTAGGTGTGCTTGTGATTGTGAATTTGGTCGCCTTGTTGGTGCAAAGTGTGTTTTACTATGTTTGCAAGAGTTATCATCATGAAGGGATTGATAAGAGTGCTTTATATGATCATCTTGGTGGCTATCTTGGAGAATATGTGCCTCTCAAAAGCAGCATTCAGATGGAGAATTTGGATGTTTGAGACTAAGGTTAGAGAAATCACTTGTACTTTCATGTTTTATTTGTATGAAATTAGATACTGTTGTGTAAAGGGAACCATTTTCGGTGAGTTTCAGTTTGTCACATTTTTTATTGCTTATATTTTTGTTCATGAATAATGAATTTGAGTAGTCCTTGTTTTTAGTTGTCAGAATTCCCTCAATCTCTTAAGTTTTCATGCTTGATTAATGTTTGAAATTGTTTGATTATGATAATGTAGATTAGATAGTCACCGAAGAGAAAGCTTCCGTTGTTTGATGGTTCGTATGTAGCCCACTGCTAAGTATTGACTGATTATTTGTTTTGGTAGTATTGTTTTTTATCTGTGATAGAAGTATCAACAATCACTTCCTGATCCTTGCTTCATGCTTGTTATAATTGAATCCATCTATTAGACTATTACTTATGATTGAATCATCTATTTATTTATAAGTGACGCGTTTACATGTAAATTAGTCAGGTTAGCTTGGTTTTAGTGATCTTTTGATCTATTTTATTTGTGTTAATTATACATTGATTTGATGGAATGTTTGGTAGTTTCTAGTTCTCATCATTTTCTACCAGCCATGAATCTTTTTTAACATATAATTTTAGTTACCAATAGACCTCAATTTATGATCTAAGTTCGATCATTCTGTACATTTCTTGTGATGTAGGATCAAACCTGTGGTTTAAAGTTGGATATATCCTTTCTTTCAGTTTAAAAGGAGAACGAAGCTATAGATTTAGGATGTGATTGCAATTTTTGAAACGATGTTTGATTAGGAAGGAGGAGCATTTTGGATTGATTACTGTGACTACTTATTTTATGCAATTTCCATTTATATTTTGAGAAAGTCCATGGTATTAGATGATTGGTCATTTTGTCTACTCAATTTACTGACAATTTATCACGGTAAATGTTAAGAATATGTTTCTCATGATAAAATTGAATGATATATTATAAGAGTGTGTATGTGTGTGTATGTATTCCTTTGGTTGAGTTCTTAATAGAACCTAGACTGTACTACAATTTGATAGCCGTGGTTTGGAGTATCTATGAAGATAGTTTAGACCTGATATGATCTGTTAGCACATATTCTCTTCTTCTTTCTTTAACACTCATCAGTGATAAAAAAAATCTTCTCTTTCTTTGTTCTTGGAATCATGAAAAACTAGTGCCCTGAATCCTCATGTCTAAAATCCTAAAAGTGAATTTATATCAATTGACCGATCATCACTATAGGCAACTACTGTTGATCATTACATCATCTCTTTCCCATAAATATTATTACTCCCTCCGTAGCACTTCAGTTGTTACACATATTTAATGTATGGTGATTTTAAGATACCTAATGATATATATTTATATTTTATTAGATATATTTAAGTATTTTACTGGTGTATGTTTTTTTATCATATTATAAAATTTTTGATAATATAATATTTAAATGTGATGTTTTCTTTTGATAAGTAATCAATCGCATAAAAACACTATTTTTTGATAACTCGAAATCATATATCTATACTTTGGTGATTCAACTGAAAACTTGAGATAAATATATGCTGAACGATGCTCTTGAGAAATATACACCTTGGTGTAGGGGATTCTAAACCAATCCATTATCATCTGCATCATGAAACTGCTATAGGTTGCCTTTAGTAACATTATAACTGAGAAATGCCAGGATAACAGAGTTTGCAAACTTAATATTTACTCATATTCTATTATTTGAGATTTTATGCCTGCATGCCTTTTTTACTTGATGAACGGAAGGTCTCTTATTAGAAGGAAGGAAATTTGGTTGGTTATTGGATTTTTCCTTGAGAGTGACCTGATTATGTATGTAACAAGTATTCTGCAAGAACTTATTAGCAAATTCTATATCTGCTTTTGTTTAAAGTCGATGCTTGTTCCGCTGATTAGGGTTGTTATGTATGACATTGTAACCCTGTTATTCATTGAGATCAGCTGTTCAAACTACTATATTTCTTATTGTTTCTGCTTTGATTTGCCTTTTATAGACTTTGTATGCCTTCCATTTCAACAGATTGATTGCATGTCTTTAGTTTAATTGACAAAGATTCTCATTCTGTTTTAATAGTTGGGTTGATGTGCATGGATGGTCAGGTATAATTATCAAGTAGCTGTGTGTTCTTAATGGTCTTGTTATCCAACCTGTCGAATCACTTGGTTGTTGGGACTTGGTTAATGAAGAATTTTTTTTATTTTTTTATTGTTTAACTTTTTGTCCCCAAACATCTCCTGTGAAGTGTGAAATTGAAGAGGTTACCATGTGACATCTGCTTCCGAATTGTCTCACTAATGATATTCCAATTTTTATTGCAAGTACTACAATGTCAATGTAAAAAACATGCTTCTTTAGTACTCTCTCCGTTTTAAATTGTAAGATTTTTATTCTTTTGAAAGTCGATCTTAGCTGAGTAAAATTTATAAAATAATAATTTTTATAACTTAATCTTTTGGTAGTTTATAATATTCTATAATTGCATTGACAAAAATTATCTAAATTTATGTCAATTTTGAATTTGAAATTTTTTCAAATTTATTTTAAAAAGTTCAAAATAATCTTATATTTTAGCAGGAATAAGTCGAAGCCGGGACTTGAGTTGCTGGACATAAAAACCTTTGTGCATTAGCAGTAAGATGGTTACCAACATCTTCTGGTATACATTGAAAGACACGAGCATAAATATACACGATCACAGCCCTTACAATTTACTCGTGCTAAAACATCCAGGTAAAAATCACAAATTTTGTACCAAGTTAAACAACCTGTGACAGTTTTATTTTATTTTTTTCTAAACACTACTTTGGGTAATAATGCTGGACAAATGACTAATGTCTCTAGCATAACCAATATATAAATTAAGAACTACCTAGTGGCCTTCCAGCCGTTAGATGCGCTCAGAACGACCAACAACTGCAATGTCACGATTATGATAGCATTACTCCCGTGGCGTATGAGAAGTACTATGCAATCAGATAATTTTCATTTGCGCAACTGACCGACAACTGCAAGTAATAAGTTTGCTATTGTTTATATAACGCTTGAAATGCTCCGACTATATATAAACATACAGACCACAGTAATTCATGGTCAGAGCTTGCTATTCGGAAGCCCAATGGTAGCTTCTCGAGACCTCTTCTCTACTGCTCGAGAAAGTTTCTTCACAGCCTCTTTAGACATTTGGCGAGGGCTGCTCAACCATAATCCCCCATCTAGAATCAGTGTTGTCCCATTTATATATTTTCCTAGAATCACCCAAAACGTTGATGAGATTGTTTATATATTTAAAGAAGATAATGAAAGAAAAAAAAAGTGACTTAAAACAGAACATGAAGATAAGATTTGGAAAGAACAGCAGATATTATGCCATAAATTTATAGTTGAACTACCAAAATGTTCTGTTATAACTTGTAAGATGCTATACTTCATATAGAATAAAAAATTGGTGTCTTTCCTGAATAGATTTCACACTTATGTAGTCATTGGTTACAATAACAAATATGAATCATGAAGATAAATGAAACCTTTAGAAATTCTAGCCAACACCTAAAAATCATAAATCTGGAGGTGTTCAGGCTTATTATTTTTTAAACGGGGAATTTTAATACCATACGATAGTTGGACATTCACCCCTCACATAAGACTCAATTACCTTAATGGCCATGGTTACCCAACATAGTAGCAAACTGTGTATAGTAGCGAATTATATTTTGGTTTGAACGTTCCAAAACATGGTACACATCCGTTCTTAAAGATCAATGTGGCTGATTCAAAAAGAATGTAACCCTATTTAATCAACCTTTAATTACACAATATTATTACAACAATGTTTTATGATTTACAAATGACGAACATCCTCTTATTTAGCCCTTGGACCATACAACCGATGGTTAAGATCAAATTTAATGGAAGGCAGAGAGTGACTATATAGAATTATTCTCTAAAATATTTACAATATTTACTAGTATAATAATCAAATGAATAAATCTAAAATACTCTATTACGACCCTAATATGTAAAATAAGATTCTAAGGAATACCAAATAATGTAACCAAAAGAGCGCTTTGTGAGTATCAAGTAAGTGATTGCATGACGTAATCTCACACCACGCTAAGAAACAACTCAACCAATATTAACTAAATCTTAGCCGGTATTAACTATATTTCAACTATTTTTGACTATATCTTTTTAGAAAACTATTTTCAATGAATCATATTCCAAATAAATGGAATTTATACAAATTAAGTGATTTGGAGAAACCTATCCTGTACTATTAAAAAATGACATTTTCTGTTCCCGATTTCGTTCCACATACCACATCAACCATGATCTAGTTAACATTGGCTCAAACAGCTTAATATTTTTTTCAACAACAAAAATAAAATAAAATATACTATTGAGTAATATTAAGCTCAGAGTATACTCGGCCTTAGTAAGGAAATTTTATTCCTTTTATGTTATCTCATAAATCTCACTCAATTAGTATCAATGGTTCAAGTATTTTCAAACGACGACGATTCTTGCTACACATCGCGCTTTCGTCTATGAAAATTGTTTACTGATTCTCTAGCAAACTTCGACAATTTGATGGAGACCAAAAAAATTCGATAGGAAGCAATAAGGTAAAAACAAAAGTTATCAAGAATTTTGACTCTTGATACATTTATGATGTTAAACAAGAGATGGGAGGAGGAATGAAGGGATAAACAAGGCTCACAAGCCAACAAAAACTCAATTCTCAAACTAATTCATATTCAATAATCTGAAAAATAATGAAATACTACAATGCTTAAATAGAAAACCTAATACTTGGAGACAAAGTGAAAACCCTAATTTAAAAATAAAACAATTTCCTAATTAAAATCTATTACTATAACTAAACTTCTAAAATAATCTACCTGATATAAAAAAATATAATTACTAATCAATATATTCACTCTAAATAATAATATAAGATAATAAGTAATTAATCGCTTAATCTTCTGCTTTTGCTCCGCATCACACACCTGTCTAGATTTCAAGGCTTAAGAGTAGAATAAGGAGGAACCCTTTTGGGTCATATAAAGGGTCCCACGCTTATTTGAAGGTATGAAGGATAGAAGAAATGCTGCAACCATATGTTGTAGAACTTATAGGTTAAGGACGCGTTTCTCGTGATGCATCATAATGCTTGAGAGGCTGAGAAAAGATAATGTCAAAACACAGGCTAGTGTAGAAATTCATACGAGACAGTTTCTTTGTTGTACAAGTCTTAGAAGCTTACTGGTATTGATAAAGCTGGTGTCCTAATCCTCCTTTCTTCGATGTGATAATATTACGTTGGTTTCTTCTTTAGAAAAGTGAGGCAAATTAGATAAGAAATAGTTATGTTGCATGTTTTATAGCCAGAATAAATAAATATATCAATAAAATTCCTTGGCTTGTATAGTTTAAGCAATGAGCAGATTATTTCCCAAAAACAAAACAAAAAACTCAACGGCAGCCTTCTAAAGGGTGTTTAATCATCACTCTTCACATGCTTGACTAACTGACGTTATTAAAGTTTTTTCTCTTTTCTTCTTTGCCATGTTTTGGTGATTATGGAAACTTCTTAACAAGAGAATCAGTCATGGACTCTAATTGCTCGGTTTGAAACTTCATCCTCTCTTCTGTCTTTCTTCTACTATTAGCATGCCATACAAAATTAAACTCCTAATCATAACTATTTATTCAAGGCAGAGTCCATAAGCGATGGAGAAGTAAATACTTAATCTAGCTAGGACTATACATTTACTCGATATGACTTGGTCCATCTTTCCCCCCTTAAAGTTTTCAAGCTTCAAGAAAACTTTTCTACCATTCTGAATTCTTTCGACGCAGCTACAAAGAATCCACTTTTTAAAAGAAAGATCAAGATAAAAAATGGACCATGGAAAAGCATGTAATACATTAAAGTAAAGCTGTCCAATGGGTGCATATAGATGTAAGCGACCGGCTAAAGAAATGTAAACACAGTTTCTGACCTGCATCACACACAAGGTAGAGAGCAGCCATAGCAATATCCCATTTCTCCCCCATTTTAAATAGAGGATCTCGCGGAGTTGATCTCTCTATCTCCTTAGGTGCAAGTTTGCTAGCACCAGCAGTGTCTCCAATAGGTCCTGGTGCTATCCCATTGACTCTAATATCATAATCTGTTCCCCATTCTAATGCCAAGCTTCTTGTAATGCTATCAACTGCTGCCTGGTAAAAGGCAAAATTATGAAATATCAAATATGGGTTTTAAAAAATAAAATAAAATAAAATATAGTGCAGCATTAACAAACCTTGGCAGCAGAAACATGGATTTGATACCAAGTTGCTGTATAATGTAAAGTTGCACTTATGTTTATAATAGTTCCTCCTTTAGATGGATCCCTCCCTGGTCCTCCTTTCTTAAGATACTTGAGTGCTTCATGACACATGGTAAAAGTGCCAACTGCGTCGATATCTATCACTGCATAGATCAATGAAAACAGAAAATTACTTACTAAATACCTTGAGAGTCTTCTCTGTGGCATGAACCGCATGTAAGGGTGAATTTCATTTACATAGAAAAAGGGACTGTTTCATGTGATGTAAAAATACTGATCAACCAGAGAAATGTAATATAATAATATTATTAATTTGTTCATTCAAGAATTTGCATCTCTTGTATAAATCATTTCATCAGGTTTACATAAGATTCGAATCAAGTACGTTTGTGAAGAAGTTAATCCAGGACGTCAAAGACTACATAAATTATTATTTTGATCTATGTTCCAGGGTAAGCTTTCAGATTCACGATTGGTAAAACCAGACTCTTCTCCGAGTGAAAAAATACATTATTTTGCCCAATCAATGCAGTGTGAAAGGTATAGGATTTTCAAACTTAAGGATAAAGGAATTACACGCAATAATGACATTATACTCTCGTTTCATCAATCAATTATTGGTTACAAACACTTGGCACTTACATGAATGACTTGCAGTGGATATAAGCTCAAAAGGGCGTATTTTGAGATTGAATCCAGCAATAGTTAGTAGGATTTAATGTTGGCAATTTCTTTTAACCATTAAAAGATAGCATTTCCCAAATATTATTTAGAATAGAAAGATAATATACTCTTAGGCTATGTTTATTTGTAAAAAATATATTTGGGATTGGACTATTTGTCTTAATTTAACACTATTTTACACTATTTAATCTTTTCGTGAGGAATTATTAGTCCCTTAATATTGGACTATTAGTCACATAAAGCCATTTAATAGCTTAAAATAAGGGAGACTATTAATCCCAAATTTTTCATAAAATTTTATAATCTCACATAAATAGCTTTAGGAATGATTAAAAAATAGTCCATAGGACTATTAATCCCCAATAATGGGATAAAATGGTCCGAAGTAGAGTTAAATTAATACAAATAGTCCAATCTCAAGTATGTTTTTGGCAAATAAACATAGCCTTAGTGTTAAAGGTAACAACCTGTCCGGAAACCATTGGGGCTCAAATCCTCTGCTGAAGCTAGGAAATTGCCTGCTGCAGCATTCACAAGAATGTCAAGCTTGCCAAAACGCTTGATAGTTGACTCCAGGACTGTAACTACATCATCTCGTTTGCGGACATCTCCCACAATCCCAATAGCCTGCAATCAACAATAGTGCCAGTCTGGAGTCAGAAAACAAGAATCTAATTGAATCATTGCAGCTAATTGATTGCATGAAAAATAACAGTTTCAATGAATCCACTAATTGATCAAATACAAGAATACAAAAGCTACGGATAGAGGAATAAAGAAACGTTGAGCTGAAGACAAATAAGTTTAGCATTGATAGAAGAATTACAAGTAGCTATGCAATTCCTTCTGTACTAAAGACTAGGAAACTTCTAAGTACAGTAGAATTTTTCACCTCTTAAGCTTCCCTGTATATTCATTATCAACCTACTCCAACTAGTTTGAGAGAAAACGTCAACTATAGCTTGTAGACTAAATGATGTCTGTTTCAAATGACATCATTTGAACTCAGACCCTTGGACTTATACAAGTTAGAACATTTTTAATCTTAATCATTGTTTAATATTTTTCTAAACTCACATGCATCACTAGCGCCCTAACCTTCCTTTTTCTCTTCCTGCCCACAAAAGACACCCAAAACAATAATTCTGATTAGAATTTAAAATTTATTAAAAAATTCAAAACAGCTGGTTTTAAAAGGTGAAAAGAAGATGAAATTGTCATGGTCTTACTTGTTTTAGGTTCTTACAATAGAAGGTGGAGGGATTTTTATTTTATTTTTATTGCAAAATAGACAAAATTAAAGGAGATAGCCAATATTCTGATTACCTTTTTTTCCGGGCTTTCTTAGCAACCAAAACAATGTTAACTAAATTTACTACTCAGTTTAAAAGAAACTCTCAATTTGCAATATGAATTAGCATCTACTTTCAAAGAAGCCAGGTTAAGATATAACATAAGTATTAACACCAGTATTCCAGTATTCCCCAGGTTAACATATGAATCAAAAGTATGGATAATAGATTAAACTGCAAATATGTTTACGAAAATTCAATTGACAAATAACTTTTCCAGCAACAAAAATAAAGGCAATCAAAGGTAACCAAGGAAAAATCAAACTGACTATAGAACAGGAGAAACAAGGACCATTGGACCAAGCTCTATTAAGATGTTATTATGATAAACATATGTATGAATTAGCAAAACACAATGAAATTGAATTAAATTCAAAGACAATAAGTTATAACAAAAGATTGAATCTTTTTCCTATTCTTTTACTTTCAAATCAACCAAAGAAAAAGTCCAGCTGGGACATGATGCTATTATGTTAAACATTTGTATGAATCATGAACACAAATGAATAAACAAAAGAAGGAAACTTAAAGATACTAAAAAAGACAAGGAATTATTACAAAAGATTGAATCTTTTTTCTGTTCTGTCACTTTCAAATCAACCAAAGAAAAAATCCATATGGGAAATGATGATATTATGTTAAACATACGTACAAATTATGAAAAACACAATTGAATAAACACACGAAGGAAACTGAAATATATACAAACACAGTTACACAAGGAATTATAACAAAAGACTGAATCTTTTTTTATGTTCTTTTACTTTTGAAGCAATTAAAGAGAACTTCAGATGGGAAATTTACCTGAATGCCGAGAGAGGTGAGAGCAGAGACAGCATGATCAACAACATGTTTGCGGCGACCTATTATAGAAATGGAGGCTCCATGTTTGCCCAATTCCTCTGAAATTCCATACCCAATTCCAGATCCACCCCCAGTTAATAGAGCCACCTTTCCTTTCAGTATATCTCCCTTGAATGGAGAAGAAGAAGAAGAAGAAGAAGAAGAAGAAGACGCCATTGAAGTAGTACTCTACGGCTCGTCTACTTGTAATAGCCATTATTATTATTTTAACTAGGGTCCGAAGTACACGCATCCCGTGTGATATTAATTTATTGAATAATATATATATAATTGAGCATAAAGTCATAAAGAGTGTGATTTATATATTTCATATTGATAAAAATATATAAAACATCTGTAATAGGTTTTTTTTTTCTTTCTTTTTTCTTATTGTCAGTGAATATTTTTTAATATATAATTTGTATTTTTAGCATTATTTTAATTTATTAGTACAAAATAGAGTATATTGTAAAATCTGAGAGATATTAGAAGAGATGCGAGAAAAGAATTTTAAACAAATCTTCAATGTTCCCTTTGTCCCTTTTTAATTAACGTATTAAGGTTATGTATTTAAGAAATACAATTAAGTTCTGTTCTATTGACTAAATTAAATATAAAATTTTAATATTAATTTTTAAAATTTATTAAAAATATGAGAGAAAAATAAATTAATATTTAATTATAAGAAAATAATATAAAAAATTAAACATTTAATATTTTCTTAAAATTTATAAATAACAAATAAAAAAGAACAAAAATCTTTCTCTAAAAAAACAAATAAAAAGTGACTGATGGAATACTATATGTTTTAACTCCTTTAGAAAAGTAAAATAACTACAAGTTATTGGATAAATTCTAATAAGTACATAACAACGTCTTCTCTCTTTGTAAAAACACAATGTAAATAAAATTTAAAGATAAAATATAATTTAATTATATTTAAAAACAGTTATAAAAATTATACGCTTTATAATAAAAGATAAGTAATGTTAGAGGTCAAATTTGGAGTCATTACTTGTATACTCCTAATTTGTTATGATACTCTTGCTACAACACCCGGGTGATTACACTTTTTCTTTTTTCTTTTTCTTTTTCTTTTTCTTTTTCTTTAGTATTGGGTGTGATTAGTTGGAAAATATTGACAATTTGGTATTTATTTACTCTTGGTTTATATATGGATGTTTGAACATTACGTTTGACTAGGTCTTAAATCCGTGCAAGTCACAAATTTGTCGGGCATAAATTAATTATTTTAATTTTTTGTTGTTATATATTTTTGTCTAATAAAAAATATATATATTTGTTTATGTATTTTTTTTTTAAAGACACTAACTAATTTATCTCAAAGTGTTTATTATTTTAATTTTTTTTTTTGTAAAACAAATGAAAATACACTTGTTATTCAATGCAATTTATTTTTTATTTATAAATAATAAATTTTGAATATATAACCACATATTATTTAAGTGTGTCTTGTTTAATTCTCATTATGATTTTACTTAATTTGACATAATAAATTGTTAGCATATAAATACTATCTATAACACCATGAAATCAACCAACAATTACCCTCATTTTATATTTTTATATATTATACAAGAATTTTGAATACACACCTACAAGATCAAACACTACCTTAACATTAATTTTCAGCGACACATTGAAAAAGTATTGCTTGCTAATCTTGAAGAAATGTTTTGCCAGATAGAATAGAGAAATTCAACCAAGATCAATTTTACATATTCTGTTCAGATATCCTAAAAATAATGAATAAACAAATATATATTGTAAGTTCAAGAATATATTTTCATTTTGCAAAATAAGTAAAATAATTTAAGTTTCTAAATACCTTACCATAAAGCTTTTTAAAAAAATATCATACCATGCAAGGCCCCATTATTGTCTAGCATAATTGCTAATAAAAGCTCCAGTTCTTTTCTTTTTAATTTGTTCATACTTGCATGGTAAACATGCTTCAAAACTTTTTCTACATTTTCACGGCTGTTTGTATAGATTGATATTACAGGTTTAGGGTTTTAGGGTTAAATTCCTGTAAAATAATAACATATTACAATTTAGCTTCATCTTATATTAGATCAAGCTGTCTAATCCATATAACATATATACATAAAATTAGAAAAGAAAATAAGTCAAAAGAATAAACTACGAGATTTGAGTTAGTTCGCCATGAAACCCACGAGCAACATTTTCTTGCACGCTCTATAAGAAGTTGATGCATGTCCACCGACTTATAGCCATACCATTGATCATTTTTATGATATACGAGAAGACCAAGAAGTGAACTATAACTAAAACTTGTCTTCTCGATGCAAAAGATAAAAATAACTTGAATGTCTCTCTAACATAGCCATGAAATTTATATATCCCTATATATAGTATTCATTTCCAGGACCGTTTAGAATATGAAAGATTTTAATAGTATTAGTATTAATTTTTTATTTCACAATATTAATACTCCATTTTAAATGTTCTTAATATCTACAAACTATGGTTACAAATAGATTAATTTATGTTGTTCATGTCTAGGATCGGTTTTCTATTTGTATTTTAAATGCCGATTGTTATAAACTGAAAAAAATAAAATTTGTACAACTCTTGAAATGAGGGATACACCAATTATACATATTTGTTATTATTGTATAATTTAACGAATAGACAAATATGAAATAAATTTATTTTTAGTGTAATTAATATATGCGATTGTTGTGTAATAACTAAATTAATATTAGAATAGACATATTGTAACTGAAGGGAATGATTCATTATAGAAAAATTGTAACTAATGGACAAAATAAAAGTATTAATTTTTATCGAACAAAATTTATTACGGCCAATAACATCCACCATCAAAATTTATTACGGCCCCAAATAAATTAGTAAACCAACAATTTCCTTCATTTTGTATCTTTATATACAGTAATAGATATTGTAATTAGTACGTTAATACAGGCCTTGAGCATCATGAAGATCAATAGTTAATAGGTAAATGTTAGTCAAATATGAGGGCTGGTCCAGTTCCTTTTTTTTTATAATTCATTGAGATCATGCCACATCACCAATTATTAATCTATTATTATCTTTGTTCAAATTTACTTATCATAATTTTAAAATATAAGTTTATTAAAAATATTTAATTTTAAATTACTTATTTTAATTATTTTATTATTATCTTTTTTATTTTAATTAATCTTTTAAATCTTTCATAAAATAATAAAATATAGAGGAGAGAGGAGGTAAAAAAAGACCAAACAAATAGGGTTTGGCTGGCCCATGGCTAAGCTGTACTAAAAATGTCCATTTTTTATTAGGAACCCATAGTCCAATATTCAATGGGCTGAGCCGGCACATGGGCTTTTCATTTATATTTTTTTCTTTAACTTAAAAAATAAGCTTATTTAATATTAATGAATTAGTGATTTTAAGTAATAGTCATTTGGAAAAAAATAGTGAACAAGAGAGCTAATAACTTTTGAGGTACTAATCTTTTTTTGACATGAGGGAACGAGCAAGTAGTTTTAATTAATTAGTATGACATCGGTAATAGAAAATTAATTTTGACTAATTCATTAATTATTATTCACTTAATCACGTTGTTGTTTTTATCTTGTTACATATCATGTTTACTTATACTCAATTTAAACATAATTTTTATATTGAAAAATTAATACTAAAAGACCGTTCAAGAATAATTCAACAACAGAGACTAAAACACTAGAAATTAATAATGAAATATAATATATTTTTTTTATTCAAATATCACAAGTAATGTATAATTAAGTTAGATGTACCACAAAAACTTTAATATGATCATATAGATAGACGGATGCAATCTTAAGATAAAAAAAAATTGAATTAAAAGAATAGAAGCCACCAATTTAAGATAGACGAGTGGGAGTCGGAAAGGAGTGAGATTGGAAGTTTAAACGAACAGAACTAAAAGTTGTGTGTTATTTTTTTTCTTTGTTTACTATTGAATTTTAAAAAAAAATTGATTTGACACTTAACTTTTGAGTAGTGTTGCAGTGGAATAAATAAGTTTACTAATTTACTTTTAGATGTGGATGGGCTAGGCTACACCACCTGTGGTTGGGCTGATTTAGCTTGGGCCAAAATTAAGTAGGATTAAATTGACTCAGGTTTTTTTGGCTTAAAAATTTAAACTCATAGTCTACTTTTAATGGGTGGACTGAATTGACTCGTAAATTTGGACCGTTTTTGTCAGGTCTAAAAAAAAAAAAGTATAGTTATATTTTCAATATCAAAGTTAATAATGTTACTTTTTTTAATGTATGTCATGTAGTACCAGTATTGTCCCATTTATGTATTTTCCTTGAAACACCAAAGAGATAAATTAGATTTTTATCAAACGTTACTGAAAATAGTGAAGAGTTTAGAACTATTTTTGTCGCATAAACTGATAGCACTGATTAATTCTTCATACAAACGACATTAAAACATAACACAAAACCATTGCCAAAGAGTTCAAGTCTCGCAGAAATAATTTGTTGCTTTTTACAAGACTGAAATTCTTCAAATGGCATGGAGCTTTTTTATTGCATTAAAGTAACCACGGTCCATTGGGCGATTTGCGTCTAAATGGCCTATAAACACATTACTAACCTGCTTCAGATGCAAGGTAGAGAGCAGCTATAGCAATATCCCATTCCTCCCCAAATTTATATAATGGAGTCTGTAGAGCTTCACCCTTTATCTCGTCAGGTACAAGTTTACTAACACCAGTAGTGTCACCAATAGGTCCCGGTGCAATCCCATTGACTCTGATATCAGAATCTGTTCCCCACTCTAATGCCAAGCTTCTTGTAATGCTATCAACAGCTGCCTGGTGAAAAGCAAAGACTGTAAATATCTAATAAAGATTCAAAATAATATTTTCACAGATTAGAATAGCATTAACAAACCTTAGCAGCAGAGACATGGATTTAATACCAAGTTGCTGTATAATGCAAAGTTGTACTTATGTTTATAGTAAGTCCGCCACTGGATGGGTTTTTCTCCTGTCCTCCTTTCTTTAAGTACTTAATAAGTGCTTCGCCGCACATGGTAGAATTGAAGTGCCACCCGCATCGATGTCTATCACTACATTGACCAGCCAAAGACACCTAAATGCTTATTATATACCTTGAGAACCTATCGTAGCATGAAAGGATGTAAGGAGAATGTCTTTTGGATAAGTATAAGTGTACAACACCAAATACAATATTTTGATCTCAACCATCAAAAAATGGGACTTGATACGAAAATCCGTATCAGGTCTCACTTTTTAATAATTGAGATATATGTAATGTAATGTTTGATTACAGTGTATGTGATGTTATCTATATCTTTTACATGGAAAGAAGACTTTATTATCTGATGTTAAATACTGATCAACAAATAAAGTGCAATTTGAACACAACGTACAAAAAGTTGTTTTTGAATAAAATTTATTAATTCATTTGAGAATTTGCATGTCCGTACAACATATTTCGTTGGTCACGCGTAACATTTGAATAATGTTAAAAATTTACTCCTCAAATCTGAGTAGAAGTTAGTCCCGTGATCAACAGAGCTAGTTTCTGGAGGAGAATCATAACTTCATAAATGAAACATAGGGATGACTGAAATTTGAAGGAGGAACCGTCGGGTCTTGGCCCAATAGTTACCCCCATTCCTTGTGTATCAAGAGAGCCGAGTTTCAAACTTTCGTAATGGCTAAAGATTGGGTGTGGCGTTTAAACTATGTCCCAAACTAGCACAAAATAAATAAATAAAATAATTAATTTGAAAGAAGGTGGGAGTGATATGAGTGAAGAGTGATATGAAATATGAATTATAGCTTAGTACGTACATTAGTAATTATAAATTAAACTCGGCAATGGAGCTCTCTCTCTTTTCCAGAAAATCTCAGTTATGTATTCCACCTCTTAGGAAGAAAAAAAACTTAAATCAAAATACTTAATAGCATGGCATCTTTCAATAGAATAAGCATTATCGAGTGCAATCCAGCAAACCAAGATAAACCCAATTCATAACATAAAAGAAGAGTCCTAAGACTAACATTTATTAGCAAAATAAATTAGAAGCAAAGTTCAAAGACTAATGATTTCTTGCTACCAAATTATATTTTTATAAGAACTTCGTTGACATAGATTTAGTTCACTTGTTTTTTAATGCTTAGAGTGAGCCCACTAACCCACTGTCCTTGATAATTTGTCCTATACCCAATGCTCACATGGCCCATCATTTTATTCATAATTTAAATGAAAGAAATATGTCGTGGAATAATGTGTTCGTATTTTTTAAAAAAATTGAAGAGTTAAAGCTTGTTTCTAATGAATGAAATAAAAGTGAAGTTTAATATATCTATATCAATATGTACTCTCTCCGTCTCTCAGAAATTGACTTGGTACTATTTTTAATTTTTATGAGTTCAAAAATAAATAAATATCATTAATTTTTAATTTTAAAATTGGTCAATTTAACACTAAAAGTCAAACTAAACTAATTTTTATGGAAAAGTATAAGTGCACAACATCTTGTGACAAAATGCATATCAACTATTACCGACACGAAAATCTATTTTAAATCTCACTTTTTAATAATTAAGAAAAATATAATATTTAATTTTATAACCGAATATTTTATATATAGTATTGTCCAATTTTTATAAGACATGGAGAGTATATGACATTCCATAGCATGGTGTAGGTCGAAGCGAATCAAGCGCATCGATCACTGAATATATACAAAAGGATCAGTAATAATTACTAGATGCTGTTAGCGAATGATTGGCCCATGGCCGCGTAATGCCCGAACCTTGCATGGTACCCGACATCGAGTGTGACGCGCGCTTGAACCATGCATAGACAAATACAAGTGCATGAGTAGCATGCATAGTGGCCCGAGTCCAATATCTAGTGCTGGAGTCCAACGTTATAACCAACCTTGCGTGAGCATCAGAGCATGGTGCCCGACTTCTAGCATGGCCTCCGAACCTAGCATGTTGCCTGCATAAATAATAATGCAAGGTTCGGTCATCAGTGTCTAAAATTGTACAGACACTAAGATATTAGTGTCGGCGAATATGGATTCTCATTTAAATATATTCAATTATGTTTGAGCTGAGCTCATCATTAACAAATCGCGTCCGTAAACTATTGACGACTTAAAATATCACTATAAATAACACGAGACTTCTGATATGTATTTTTTATACAAAAACTTTCATATTATTATTTACTAACTTTAGCATCGAATGCAAACTCAGAGGAAGACCCTCTGCGCGTTCGTGGTTTTCAGATTACTTAGAGCACCAAACATCCAAATGGTGAACGCTACAAAATACAGCATCTGATGAACAGTGGGCGTGGCAAAATACAGCATCATCAGATGCTGATAAAGGGAAGTTGTAACACGTGTGTATGTAATTATCCAATGCCCAGTGACTAATTGAACATAGACTTGCCGCCTTGGTTCTTATTTACAAATATTTTTTATATTTTCTCAACAAATCTCACGCCTGAATAATAATGAATTTTAAATATGTATATAAAAGTTAATTTGTGAAAATAATACAGTAAAAGATACCTATAAAACAACACCTTTCTACATCGAAGTCATAGAATGCCCCAAGGGAGATTTTACTAAAAAAAGAATTTTTTTTTTCACGTGTCCAAAAAATGAAAAATAAATAAAAATTCAAAGTATGACCAAAGCCCGCTTGGCGTAAAAATTTCTTACCTACTCGGCATATAAATAAATATATTATAATTAATTAAAGACATACTAATCCCCACAAGTTCAACCTCCACCAGCATCAGATCTTCTCGGTGAAGGCATCATCTCATATACGTTATTCAATTCTAATATGGGGATTAGGTTGAACTTGTGGGGATTATTATGTCTTTAATTATATATATATATTGTGCCTTCACCTAGAAGATCTGATGTCGGCGGAGGTTGTTGAACTTGTGGGGATTAGTATGTGATCTTTAATTAAGATCAACTTGAATCGACTATACTATATATCAAATGTGTTCATCATTAATTCCGGCCACTGGCTCTCCTTGCCCCCATTTGGTTAATGTCTAAAATCATTTACTTAAAGGTCAAGGGAGGGCTGGTAGAAGAAGGAATCATTAATACCGGCCCGATACAATTACACATAGTTATATTATTTTAATATAGAGTAAAATATAAAATTAATTATTGTACTTTTAATCTATTTAAATATTATACTTTTTTTTGTTGGTTAACACAAAATAAATCATTTTTTATAGAAAAATTTAGATAACAAATTTCTATGTGACAATTAGACATTGACTGTCGTACGCAACAATAATGACATATAGGTAAATCAAACTAAAAACAACATAAATTTTATTTATACGTACAAACTTCTTCATTAAAACAAAAAAAAAAGATAAATAAGTGGTCGGGTAAACATTTTACTTTTTTATAAGATCAATAATACTATTTATTAGTTTAGCAATACAATATAGTAATAAAATTAAGATAATAAATTGAAAAAAAATATTGTATTATTTTACATTATTATTATTATATAAAATTAATATTTTAAAAAAAGATTTTGATAAAATGACATTTCAGTGCCATTATTAATTATTATATTATTGTAAGTCTTTGATTATACAAGTGCAACAAGTTCTTATAGAAGTGCTTGGAATCGGGATATTCTGGTTCCTGATCCGCTTGCTAATAAAATAAAGACATGGTTGTATGAGCTCCTCCTATCTTCTGACATTGGAAGAAAGAAAATGGCAAATTTCTTTTCTTCTTATCCCTCCTTGCTTGTTCTTATTATGTTCAATCTAAATATTTTAATATTTCAACTAGATTATGTTTTCTTCAGAAATGGCTGGAAAGAATTCACAATAGATAAGAAATGGCCGAAAGAAATTTGCTCTGGGATAATAATAGCTTTGGAAGATTCTGCTCACCCACAGTGAAGGTTTTAACATAGACTGACAGAGACAAGTGTTAATTTTTTTTCTTCCTATTTTTGTTGAGGCCGTGATGGTTTTCATTCAATGGATAAGAAATATTAAATAAATTATAGATGTCATTTTAATGAATAATTTATTTTTATATAAATTTCATTTTAATGGGTTATAAATGTCATTTTAATTAGTTAGAAATAAAATATGATAAATGTCAATTGAATGAGTTATAGTATTTTATTTTATTTTTGTAAATCTCATTAAAATGATGTTTAAAATTTATTAGTCATTAATTTACTGATATTTAGTAGCTTTCTGTTATTTCTAACTCATTAAAAGTGACATTTATGTTATTTTTCTCACTCACTAAAATGAGATTGGAGTAAAAGATGATGGGGTATTTAAGTAGCCAAAAGTTTTGTTTATAAATATGCAGAATGATATCCAAACGTGCCCCTACTTCGGAAACCCTTTGCCCCTGTCGTCCATTGTCCTCTCTCTTGCACAAATTCAGATTCATTCATAAAAAAAATTCTCATTTATCAAAATCTTTTTATAAAAATATTAATTTTATATAAATAATAATAATAATAATAATATAAAATATTTACCCACTTATTTATCTTTTTTTTCTTTTAAATGAAAAAACTAGTATTAATAAAATTTATGTTATCTTATTTATAAAAATATTATGTAGCTTAGTTAGGCAATTGATTAAAGTTTTGAGGTTGAGTTTTGAGTTCGAATCTTAATGAAAGTAAATTTTTTAGTCTTAATTTGAAAAAATTATTCTATGATCCTAGGGCATGGCCACGTTAGTGTCCCATGACTGCAAAAACATGCTTCAAATCAAACTATTTGTAGGATTAATAGTCCCCTCATTTTAAATTATTAAATGACTTTATGGAACTAATAGTCCAACATTAAGATATTAATAATCCATTGTTAATGAATTAAATAGTGCAAAGTAGTGTTAAATTGATTTTATGGAACTAATAGTCCAATATTAAGAGATTAATAATCCTTTGTCAAGAGATTAAATAGTATAAGGTCATTAAATTAAGAAAAATAATTCAACCCTACAGTGGTTAGTTTTGCATTTTTATTCTTTTAATATACTAGGATTAACTTTACAAAATTTTCAAACATGTTTACTTCTATTTCTGTTTCAAAATAGAGTATGAATTTCATTTACAAATATTTTAAATATATTTTTATTCCATATACATTTACCCCCCAAAGATAATTTCTAAGTAATAATCACATGATAATAACGCTATGAAGATAAAATTTAAACACGTTGTGTAATATTATACATAAAGAAGCTATTTTTATGTAATAAATTTTTTTTTTTGTAAATGTGATTGTTATTATAAAACAGAGGGAGTAAATTCTCATGCGTTTTTTAAAAATTTCTCATGCATAATAAAAGTTCCAAACTTTAATTCGGACGTAGTTTTTTTTCTCATATAATTCTTTTTATAAAATTTTAATATTAATATTGAGAAAGAGGAAGTTCAGTATTTCCAGATAAATAAAATAACAATGTTATATTTTGTGAATAATAATTACGTAAAATATAAAATAACATAATGATCGATGTATGCATAATACAAAATAGTACTCCCTCCATTATATATTATAAGATCACTATTGACTTTCAAAACGTCAATTTGAAATATTTTAAAACTAAAAATTGATACGATTCATTTAAGTTCTTAAAATAATAAATCTTATAATTAGTTGTACTTTTTGGGTAATTCATAATTATATTAACATAAATTAATTGAATTTATGTTAATTTTGAAAATATCTAAAATTAATTTTTTAAAAGTCAACATTATTCTTATAATTCAAAATGGAGGAAGTATTGATGATCATGTTTTTAGTCAAATATTGTTAGACTCCCATGGGCCATTTATTGTTTACTAAATAATCCTCTCTTAAAATATTTTTAAATGTATTTATTGACACAGTCTGTCAAGGAAGGAAAGCAAGAAAACTCAAGTTTAAAAAGGGTTGACACTATTTTTATCATAACTTTTAATCCGTTTGAACTTACGGAACTGATAATATATAAAATCAAAGTTAACAACAAACTCTACAAGTCTAGTTGTCGTCGGTCATGACAAACATCATTTAAAGCCCAAAAAAGGCTGAGAAAGAGGCGTTTGAGCCTTTTGAAGTTTTTTACTAATTTTTAGATTTATTTGAATTTTTTTTCTTTGTAATTAGGGTTTTAAACTTATTGCTTAGTATTTAAAGGACGTTTCTGTGTGTTTTCGGGTAAACTCTTATTATTCAAATTTTATAAAAATATTATAATTGCTTAGTCAATTTATCCAACTTTATGAATTTGTATGATTGCAAAATTATGTAGATTCAATTTCTATAATTATTTATATTATCTTTTTTAGTCTTTCACTGTGTCATTTATGAAAAGTCACAATAAGATAAGAAAATTTTAAAGTATAAACAGAATCTAGATTTGGGACCTAGGGAGTATTTTGAGTCTTACTTTTATCCTATATGTATCAAACCTTTTAAATTAGCATCAATGCTTAATTAAGTACCAACAAAATATGTTTAGTGGCTAGTTAGATTCCTAGTCTTAATCAAAAGAACTATAGATTGGTTTCAAAGCTAGCTAATACCTTTTCAGATTACTAAAGAAGCCTTAATGCTTACTTAACTGTGAAAGAACAAATTGTTTAGTTCATAGATTTCTAGCTAGTCCTAATAGCAAAGAAATTTAGCATATAGAGTCGGAATATAAATATATAGTTGTATCATCGGGACTGAAAATATAATATACTCTCTACGTTTTAATTTATAAAATTATTTTTAAAAAAAATATTAAATTGAGATATTTTAAATTTTAAAATTAATTAAATTTAATCAATAAAATAATAAATATTTTAAATTATTTAAAAATATATTAATTAATTTTTTTTATTAATTTATAATTTTAAATAAATTTATATTTATTCTGTATTTAAATTTTTTAAAAATTAATAATAATTTTATAATTTTTTTTATTTTTTTAATAATATAAAATATCTCAATCACAGTAAAAGTCTTCTCATCTCGGATTAACTTACGTATAAATTCCGTCTAAGACATTTCTCAAAAAAAAAAAAAAAAAAAAAATTCCGTCTAAGACATGAGTTCGCGGTGAAAAAAATATAGTATATTTTTATATTATCGCGTGGAAGGAACTTGTGCATAATGGATAGATTATATTCAGATTTCAAGTCTTACCCGTAATTCTACTTCTACCCCTACGTTTGTGACACGTCATGTCGTTGGCGACTTTGGAGCTCAAATATCTTTCTGGATATTCCTTATTGTACGCATAAATAAAATAAAAGTTTATACCTGTAAAAGTTATAATCACTTGTTCAAATCTATTATATAAAACAGAGCGGAGAGAGAATGTAATATCCGACGGTCTTAATTAAATAATGGCTTCAACAAACAACGGTTGTGATTAAATCCAACGCTGATTGTGATTTGTTTGTTCCAACCGACATTCCTTTTTCAAAACTCTATCCACTCAATCCCTTCATTTTCAAAACTCTGTCTCTTGCTTTCTTCAAAACAAAAAGGGGAGCAATTGTTCAGCAACTGTAAGGCTACGAAAGATAGAGAAGAGATAGAGGGGGAACCAATAACCATCTTCAGCTCTCTCATCTCTCACTTCCCTCTTCTTCATTAACTGTTAAGCTCTAACACACCCGAAAGGGTTACTAAACTTCATCAATTTCGGTAAAACCTCTGTCATGTCTCCCTCTCTCTGACGTCGCCCAGGTACCCCTCCTCTATCTCTCTGTCCAATAACACACCCACACACAGAGACATCATCCACGCACACACACACTGAGATCACGCACACACACACTGAGATCACGCGCACACACATACCACGCACAGTCATGTTTTTTGAATTTGGGGATTTTTGAAATTTGGGTTTTCAGATTTAGTATGAATTTTTGTTGTGAGTTGTTCATGTTTTTTGAATTGATGGATTGTGAGAAGGAGAGGTTGTTCATCTTTCTCTACGGCGGTGTTCATGGTGGGTGTTCATCTGTTGCCATTTTCTCCTTCTGAGTTTTGACTGGGGGCATTTTATCCCTTTATTTGAAGCATCACTCAAAATATTGGTTATATATATCTATTGGAGTTTCTTATGTGATGAATATTTATGGGTTGTCTAGCACAACAGTCCTGTTTGATATTGTTTTTTAATTAATACCTGATTACTCATCTATGATCTGTTCTTATTTTACGCAGCAACAATGCCATGAGCTTATGGATAAAAATAAAAGGGAAGGGTACTGAATTTTGAGTTCATACTTTCTTCTTTCTCTAAACTATTGGTTGTTGAACTTATTAAATTATTAAGAGTATTTTTCCTGCATCAGAACATATAACTAATCTGAACTTTCTAGGCTCTTAAGAACAATCTTCCTGCATCAGAAATGGTAGAGTCATGCAGTATATTGTATTGTCGAAGAAATGGATAGCGAAGGTATACTTTTCTCTTGTAATTTATACTGATTTATTTTAACTAATGCAAACATCTTTTCTTAATGCATGGTTTATTATTGTTGCTGCAGAGCATCCACAAGATGCTAATGGATGGTATTGGAGCTTCCTGTTCGAAGGGCAGTGGTTGACTTTTCCTCACCTAACATAGCAAAAGAAATGCACATTGGTCATCTAAGATCTACTGGTCAGTAGTTTCTATTTCTCTCTCTGTATATTGAAGAATTGAGTATGTTAAATGATGACTGCAGTGCTATAACTTGGTGTACTGACCATCTTCCATTATTGAATTTAACTGGTCAGTAGTTTCTATTTCTTCAGTTTAGATTTTGGGTGCCAATTGATTTGATTGTTGTTAAATTTGGTCAACGCTATAATTTGCGTATTAATCTGTAACAACATCATTTTGTCTTGGTAATTGAGCTACCCTCAAACTTTTTGAGTTTGTTAATTATTTGAGACTACTCTGTTAGTTTTTGAACTGGGCAGTGTTGTAGATATTGATCAAATTCCAGCAAGTACTGTGTAAATTTGTTGGTTTTCTTCTTCATTTATTCTTCACTTTATTTTGTAAAATTTAATGCCGGAATTACTGTTCAATCTGCAAAATTAGATTTTTTTATTTATTTACCGGAGCTGCTGTCAAGCTTCTAAACTGGCAGTTTTAGAGATTTTGATCAAATTAGGTGTACTTTTGTGGTTTGGTATTTGCTTCTTATCCTCATAGTATAGGGAATTGATATTATATTACAATTTCTTTTTATAACAAGCTATTGCAAATATTGATCAACAAGGAGAAAATAGTTAAGAGTGAGAGACATGTGATAGAGAAGTAATTTACGCCCAAAAGGTTTTAGAGGACTATAGTGAGCTTCATCCTTCTATATCAACACCTCCTTCAATTTAAAATTGAACTATAATGCACACCATTATGAGATAAAGTTAAAAATGAAGATGATGAAAATATTTCACTGGTGGAAAAATGAGAATTCATTATCACATGGTACTTCACAACTGGGCACTGGCCTTATTCCAATTTTTATTTACGTCAAGTTCTGTTGGTTGTTAACAAAAGTTAGGAATGGAAAGAAATTGAAAGCTGAATCTTGGGTTTTCCTTATTTGGGTTTCAAGATTATTGAAAAAAAGTAACTAGCATTGTAATACAGCTAGCTAGAATAGTGTGGAAAGTTTTGTGTGAAGCAAACAGTATTTGAATATTAAATATTGAGATTTTCTTTACAGGATATTATTATTCATGACCTTTACAATTTTTAATTAGATTTTTATTTCCAAACAGCAGAAGTTGTTTACTTCTTCTCGCTTTCCCTTTCTCTATTAGTTAGAGGCTTTGAGCAATGGTTTTAATTAATATCTTTCCTTCACAGAGTGTTTGGCTACTTATCCACATCTCATGCTTTGAAGTCTTTAAACTAGAATGTACAATTGGGTGATTGCATAAGATAACAGTGACATTCTTTAAATAGTTTAGTAGTGGGATGTGAATGTACTTTTCTGATTCTGCCGACCCATGTTTTCTTTACTTCCTGTTTTTTGGTGGACTTAGATGGCCATTCCCTTTCCGAAATTACATCGTAAAAGCCAACCTAGCAAACTTCCATTGTTAATGGAGCGGATGGAAAACCATAACGATTGTGAGCATGTTATTGACATAACAAGAAGCAGTGAAGCTTCCTCATCTAGCTCCTCCCATGATAGACCATACAGTGGGTTGGATCCACTGCAGATTGAAGAACAGCCTTCTACGAGTCTTAGTGCCCCCGTTTTTCAACCTTCATTTTCTACTGCCAATGGATCAAACTCGAGGAATTCATCATTTATTAGGAGAGGGAGTAGGCCTGGGCGACGTAGGAGTCCATTGAATTCTGGTTTGTGGATATCTGTTGAATTAGTTGTAACAGTGAGCCAAATTATTGCATCCGTTGTTGTTTTGTCTTTGTCAAGGGATGAGCATCCACACGCTCCATTGTTTGAATGGATTGTGGGTTATGCTTCCGGGTGTGTTGCTACCCACCCTCTTCTTTATTGGCGCGTTCGTCATTGTAACCAGGCTTCAGAGCAAGGTTCATCTCAGCCCCGTCCAAGTCCTCCTGAGAGCAGCTTAACTGCCCAAACTAACTCCTACAATTCATCTTCCGTCATAAGAACTTTGGAAGATGAAGATCACCAGGCTACTGCTACAGCCTCCGGAAGTGGTCAAAGTGGTAGAATACTGAATGCCAGGTTTGTATTTTTGCTTTTTGTTCTTCGACGTTTGTGATTGTTATTACCTTGTTCCTCTCTCTTTTCAACTATGTATTTGATTAATACTGTCTCAAACTATTATTCTAGCTTTTCAAGTTGTCTTCCGTACATTAGCTACTAACTTTTTCTTTTCAGAATTTTGGTTTACAAGGGATGAGGTTTTCTATGGGTTTTCCCAGTTTTATGTTGTTGTATGTTATAAATGAATATAGTTATATTGTCGATATCATTGTATGTTCGAGTATAAATGGTATATTACCAAGGGTGTTTTCAATGTGTAGGTTGGCAGTTTATATGGCTATCTTTTGTCATGCTTCTGAATTTTATGTGACCTGTAAACTGGTTCTTGTGGTGTATTGTTAATAAACTGTTGGGCTATTTGTCTTTGGGATTCCAGTTGGTCTCTCCTGAAAGCTTTTCCTGCAGTTATAATGGCTCAACAGTCTAGAATCACCTCAAGCTTGGACAGTAGCTTTAACATGTTTCGTGTGACGCCCCCAAATCTAGGCCCACACAGCCCAAACTTGAGTCGTCAAAAGACTACAACAAAATTATTACAATGAAATACAACGTACAACAATACAGTGGATAATACAACACAACTAAGTCTTCATTATTATTGCCACACTATTTTATAACACGTGAAGACTATGATAGCTATCCCCGCACTCTCACTCCATTCCCCGGCTAGACCCCGTTACGTTCTCATCTCCTGTTGAAAAACAATGGAACGAAAAGAAAGGGTGAGCTCAAATAGCCCAGTAAGAAATATCATGACTAAGATAATGACGAATAATTTATCATTAGCCTTCAACAGTTGAGTTCTTGATAGAATACAATAGACTACAAGGTTTATATCAAAAACTGTAGTTAAATTCTTAAACAATGTTCAGATCAATAATAGCAGCGGAATGAGCAATCTATTAGAAGAATAATGCAGACTATAATGTCCACTCGCTTCTCTTTTTAGTAAAAATATCATCAACTTTTATCATCTGAAATACCATTAGTCAAAATAATACAACTTCACAGTTCCTGGTCATAATCATGCAGATCAACAGTTCATCTTTGCACTACGGGCCGAAGACATTCAATATAACACCAACGGTCATGATTATACCAGATTCAGCCTTTGGTCATAATCATACCAATCAACAGTTCATCTTTGCACTACGGGCCAAAGAGAACATTAACCACGTGCCATAAAAGACACCGAACAGATGTATCGCCTTTAACCTAGTATATCGCCTTTAACCTATCATCTGTTCAACAATTATATCACATCTGTGCCCCCGGCCACAGATATTCACAACAGCTTGATTCTTGATGATTAATACAAATAATAGTGATACAAATGATGAATAGAAGAACAGGATAAACAATAAGTATCAGAAGTTTACTTTGTGCAGATTCAAATAATGTCCAAATTGTCAACATGATGTGGAGTGAAATTTAAAAATGATATTCAAGATCCACAGTTCAGAATAACGGTTACAGTTCAATAGAAAGGTTCACGTAAATAGGAAGGTTCAGTTGAAATAATGAAGTTCAACTATTATGGAACATATAATATTTTCAAGAATTATAGAAGCAATAGTTCCATAACAAGTTTCGATTTAGGAGTATGAAAGAAAATAATATCCCTTACCGTAGCAGGTTTGATTAACAAAAGGTGAAGGGAATTAATATCCCTTACCATAGTAAGTTTGAATAATGGAAGATGAAAAAGATGGTATCCCTTATGAGTATAAAGGAAAATGATATCACTTACGAATATGGAATAAAAGTGTCATGTGATAATTCGTGTAGACAAATTATTTCCACACGAGACAAATAAAAAGGGTTATTCACCAACAGGCGATAATCCGCACCGTAAGGTTATTCCCATTAATTTGAATACGAATAGTTATTCACCAAACAGGCGATAATCCGCGCCGTAAGGTTATTCCCATCAATTTGAATACGAAGAGTTATTCACCAAACAGGCGATAATCCGCACCGTAAGGTTATTCTCAAAGATTAATAAGGAATGAATACAAAAGGTTATTCACCAACAGGCGGTAAACCGCGCCGTAAGGTTATTCCCACAATTTAATACATGGAAGTAAATGGCACAAGAAAGAAATGATATTATTTTCGAGAATCAAAGAATGATAATACCTTCAAGTAAGAAAGAAAATAATATCCATTTATGATGATGAAAAGAGTGATACCCCTTACCGTAGTAAGTTTCAATAATAGAATATGAAAGAAAATGATATTCCTTACCGTAGTAAATTTAAGAGTGTGAAAAGAATGATATTCCTTACCTTAACACGTGACTGGATATTGATTTAAATGAGGTTGATCAACCTATATATTTATAATAAAATTAGTAATTACAATATATAAATTTCAAAGTGTATGATAATTCGTATAATATGAACTATCAAAATTATATATATTTAACATAATTTTTGTAGTATAATATAACAACTTTAAAATAGTTTTTAAAATAATATTTCAAAATAAATCTTCCAAAGAAAGCTTTTAAAAATGAATCTTCTTAAAGAAGAGTCTTCTAAAGGAAGATTTATGAATACCATGAAAAATAGGAATTTATGAAATTACTACTCTTTAATAAAAGACTTACTTGAAAATTTTCTGCACTCCTTTTGGCTTTCAAACACTCAAAATAACCTTACTATTCTCAGAGAAAACTCATAAAATTCTTATAGAAAAATTTTATGTTTTAGGTGTGATTTTTCTATTCAGTTGAGCAAGCTATTTATAGGAGAAAATAAGTTACTATGCGCATGGTAGGTGAGCACGCCAGTGCTGAAATTTTTTTCAGCAGCCGCACCTCACCAACCCAGGAAATACTCACATTTTTCATACTTCATGTGGGCCCCACAATGGGTCCCACATATTTCTTACTATTCACGTCACTATTCACGTTACTATTTCAAATAGTAAAATTAATTTTTTATTTATTTATTTATATATTTTTCCTGTGAGTCCAACATATAAAATAATGTTACCATAATAATGTAAGAAACACGTTACATATTTTTATTAATTTAATAATATAAATTACAGTATATTTGCTACTGTGACAATTATTATATTCAATAATTTTAAACTACAGTGCACCAACAATTATTGACTCGATGATATGAAATACAGTGTAATGACAATTATTGAATCAATAATGCAAAATACTGTGTAGCAACAATAATTGAATTGATAATATAAAATATTATGCAGTGACAATTATTGATGAAATGATGCGTAACAGTTACGGTGTCAATTATCAGACCAATAATATGAGACACTGTGCAATACCGTGTGCTACTGTAGAGTACCGTGTGCTACAGAAAATACCATAAATTACCGTATGCTACTATTCTTTTATCACCGGTATTTTAACAGTTAACACCGTTGACTATTTTTATTTAAAAAGGTTACTTCTGTCGTTTTCTATATCCGACAAATATTCCGTTGTGGGGTCCACAAATAATTTGTTATTTCGGCGCCGTCGTACGGCCCGAATATTCCCCGACAAAAAGAATATTGTCCGACAAAATAAAATTTGCACATAACATCCTTAACTTTCAATTTTGTCAATTTAACCATTTACTGTTTCAGGAAAAATATATATGAAGAAAAATTAAATTTTGTATTTCATAAATTCGGGGTCTTACATTTCGACTATATAGTAACACTGCATATTAGATGTTGATAGATAAATGGGAGAACTGAACTTGATGGATAAAGGAGATACTTAGGCCATCTTCATTAAATGTCAAGTGTCTGGTTGAAATTAAAGCTTCATGTCTAAATGTTGGTTCACAGCAAAATATATCTTGAATTATTCGTCTTTAAGTTCTTTTTAAATTTGCTCTATTAAGAAGATGGACACATTACATGTACCACACACAGAGAGAGAGAGAGAGAGAGAGAGAGAGGGAGGGAGATTTCTCTGTGCTATTCAATTAAAAAGCTAGATGAAAATACTAGCCCGTGTGAAATCATTTATCATGTGGAAATTGTTCTTTATGCAGTGATCTGATTTAAAAGAGATTGAATTCCAAGTAAGCATTCAATGACAATGGCAAAGAGATTCAAAATAACCACACTGCAATTAGATCTGATTGACCATACATCAATATGAAATGATGCAACATTTGATTTACAGGATGCACCACCAGTGCGGAAGGACTCCACTGATTGCAAAACATCAATAGCACTGTGTCACATTTGCAGGAAACAAAATAAGTAATTAGAAATACCAACTGGTACAAAAGCCTGCAACAAATGATTCAAATTGCAGATACATGAACATGCAATTGAAGCTAGAAAAACTCCAATTTTCCAATAAACAACTACCACCAAAACATCAACATAACTACACTACATGTATTCCCTGCATGTGTAAAATGACTATCTCAACAAACTGTTAAATAGATGGGAAGAAGGTTGATAAGTTACAGTAGTTAAGCAGACTGTGGCATGCAATTGAGTCCAGATGGCATGGTTATAGCAGGGTCTTATAACGAATTCTCAATAGGAAATATTTTATACATTCTAAACAGTTGCAATTTAAATGAGTATTGATGTTTTTATTAAACCCATTCTTCTCCAAGTGTTACTTAAGTCGACATCTAGAGGGCAAAGTAGTTATTTTTAAAGTAGTCCAGCTTCTAAAATAATGCTTTTTGATGAGAAACTGTGTAACATCGTCTTTGTGTATCTATTTTATGGTTGATAAAGTCTGCCTTTTTTCAAACTGCGTGAACTTTAGTTGAGCCAAGATGTGGTTGAAAATTTTTGTAGAATCAACTCTCAATAGGAAATATTTTATAATAGGTACTTCATATTGTGCATGCTAAACAGTTGAAATTTAAATGATTATTGATGTTTTTATTAAACCCATTCTTCTCCAAGTGTTACTTAAGTCGACATCTAAAGGGCAAAGTAGTTATTTTTAAAGTAGTCCAACACTTGTGACTTTAAAGTTCCACAGTGGCAGTGTTGAATTGGGTGGAATTGAAAAGAGAAGCATAAGGAGAAAATAAATGTTTAGTCAAAATGATGAAACTTTGACCAACTTGAACTCATGCTTACGGTTGCTTTTGATCCTTATACATTTGGTGTTTATACCTTGCCTTCTATTCATTGGCAGTTCCTTCGGTTGATGAATTTGTAGAAAAGTTTCAGCTTCCCAAGGGTGATATAAAAGTCTATTCATAAATTTGGAGGCACCTGTGTGGGTAGCTCTGAGAGAATAAAAAATGTTGCACATATAATCATGCAAGGTGACTCTGAAAGAAAGCTGGTTGTTGTTTTTGCAATGTCAAATGTGACATATATGATTCTGTTCTGGAAAAGCACAAGTTAACAGCACTTGATCTGCTTGATGGAGAAGACCTTGCTAAATTTTAACTTAGGCTGTAACATGACATCAATAACCTCAAAGCAATGCTTCGTGCAATATACATAGGTCCTCTCTCTCTCTATTTCTCTGTGACATTTGTTTCTATTACATCAAGTACAAGTATTCTATTTTTGTGAACAATTCTTTTTGTTTTATTTTATTTTATTCTTTGGGATAAGTTCGTGAATTTCTAAATTTTTGGACAGTGCGATTGAGTGGTGGGATGCACTTTTGCTTGGAAATTGATTTTGTCTGCCCGTTACTATTTATTTATTTTCATCTTCCCATGCTCCAAATGCTCAGTGCAGGTGGATAATAAGTATTTCCATCTATCGAAGTAAATGGATCAAGCTAATATTTAAAATCACATTGCTCATTTATTTTTGTAGACTTTAGAGTAAATAATGCAACCAAGATAGTGATGTAGACGAAGTAAATGTTTCAAATGTATTCATAGTGATAATGCAACCAAGATAGTGCAGGTTAATAATGTCTATTACCTGTTAACACCAAATCAAGTATTCATTATATTTCAATCTCTAGAATATATCATATCCAATTTTGGATGATGAAGACCGACGGGTTGATAGACCTTCGTATCTCACATGTCACTCCCAAGAAAGCAAAGTAGAAAAGAGCAAATATCTTTTGCCCAGTAATTAGGTAAGAGCAAAATTTGTTTGAGAAGGGAGCTCTGCATGGTCTTTCTTCTTTCAATTCCTCTTCAACAGGATACAAACCTTTTAGTGGCTATCGAACAGCACTTAGGAGCTTCAGTTGAATCATTTTCAATATTTAGAGAGGCTATGAGTTTGAATTTTGTCTGCAATGTTATACTAAATCACAGGTTTGGTTGTAGTATTTGGATGTTCATCATTATGGTTTCGCAATCTGTTCCTTCGGAGATTTCTTGGAAACAAGTTAAAATCTGTATCACAATTGTAGGAAAAAATAAAATATAATAAGAGACAAAATGAGAGAACATGGAAAACCAAATCGCAGCATCCAAGTTAAGACACAAACTAAGCAACTCAATTCTTTAGCATTTTAATTGCAAAAATTGGAACTTAAAAAACAAAGAATCCACTCTAACACTTCTCTCTCATCTCACTGTTCCTCTTTTCCTTACTTTCTCCCCCCTCCCCCTGCCCCTGTCTTCCTCTTCTTTTGTTTAATAACAATCTAGCATGCATGACTTTGGCTAAAAATGTTGTTACATTAATATTCTTTTGCCTCAGTTCATAGTTGCAATTGATATGGGGTAGAAGTGCATTTAAGTTCCAACTGTTAGTCTTTAGTTATTGAAGTTCTCTGTAAAGACTGAGCAGTTTGTTGTACAATACTGACGTAAAAGCTTAATGTATTACAGCTGGTCATTCTACAGAATCTTTTTAGGATTTTGTTGTGGGACATGGAGAGTTATGGTCAGCTCAGATGTTGTCATCTGTAATCGAAAGGTGTTGTTGATGTTATTTGGCTTATGTTGAAAGAAATTTTTACCTCTTTTGACTCGCTCAATTTTTCTATTGTTATTAATTAATTTTCCTGTTCTTTATGTTTTCATCTGTCTGCTGCAGAATGGGGTGGACTGTAATTGGATGGACACACGAGATGTCCTTGTTGTAAATCATGCTGGTTCTAATCAAGTTGATCCTGATTATTCGGAATCGGAGAAAAGACTTGAGAAATGGTTCTCCCACAATCCATCTAAGACAATTGTTGCAACTGGTTTTATAGCCTGCACACCTCAAAATATTCCTACGACTTTGAAAAGAGATGGAAGCGATTTTTCTGCTGCTATAATGGGTGCTTTTTTCAGGGTTGGTCAAGTCACAATTTGGACTGATGTTAATGGTGTATATAGTGCAGACCCTTCGAAAGGTTTTTATTTTCTTCTCACTTAACTCTCCCCTTTCATGGTACTGTTAAAACATAATTAATCCCTGATTCCTTCATATACATGGCATTTTTTTTCTATATATTACTCTATAATAACTGCTTTAGTGGCGGAGTTACTTTCTGAATTTTTTAATAGCAATTTTAAATATGAAGTTCGATTGCCATGCTAAAGATTTTTCTGCAGTTAGTGAGGTTGTGATACTAAAGACATCTATGGAATGGTTATGATTATTTTGGGTATTGAATGATTGTTGTTTTGGTGATTTGAATATTTATTGATGATTGTACGTTTTGTACACATGTTTATATTTTTCTGAATATCTATTTTTAAAGAAAACTCTGCTGAATTTTTTTGAAATTAATTGCAACTAGCTTGATGTTTTGGTGGTTGGATGTGTTGATGATCGTGTATGTATTAATTATTGCGAAGAATTCTTAGGTAATGTATTACTTTTCGAATTTTAATATAATTTTTTGTTTCGCCGTGCCTTCAGGCACGGGTTATCACTAGTAAGATATATAGAACATCTTTTCTTCGTTTTAAATTATAAAATTAATATTAATATTATAAAAAAAAAATAATATAAAATAAAAATAAATTTATTTAATGTATATTAATATAATTAATAATATTATAAATAATTTTAAAATTACTATTAATTATAAGTTTTATTATTTTAAAATTTTAAATAAATTATGTCGATTTTAAATTTAAAAATATTATAAATTAATTTTTTTAAAATTAATAATAATTTTATAATTTAAAATAAAGAAAGTATTGCACTTTCATGTGTATAGATTGTCTACATCATGCATATTGACTAGATATTCGAATAACAACATACGCTAATAATTATTGAAGTGTCTGTGTTTGTCTTTAGGGTTTGGCATCTCTTGGTTTAGGTCTATAATTAATGGTTTATTTTTTAAAAGGTTACAACTGTAAATTTATGACATATGGCATATGTCGGGTTGATTATATGTCGATTAAATGTAAATGATAAAAATTCATTAAAAATTGACGATGGTTATGGCACCGATAGTTGACAGATAAAACTAAATACTTCCCGTCATTTTTGAGTTTGCATGTATATGAAAATAGATTGTGAGGAGTACAGAGCTGGAAATAGGGAAGCAGCTTGATCTCTTGATCAGCATCTGTGATAGATCTTATTAGAGAATGGTTCCAACCACAAAAAGGCCATGTGGTCGGTCTATTAAAATTAAATGCTACCAAGCCAAACTTGGGAATACAGTCATATAATGTTTTAAGTCAATCGCATCTATTTATTTTAGTTTTGTCTCACTGTATGTAGTTTTAGACCTATTAACATAGAGATATATGATTGATTTGGAACACCACATGACTATGCTCCTGGACTACTGAATAATTACTTCGCACATACATACCTTTCCCTCATTCATATTATTGTGTTTATTTTAATATTTTTGTCACTAACGATCCAACTATGTTAATAAAAAGATCACATTATTATGATCAATTGAGAATTATGCAAAAATTCATAATTATGAAATGTATTTTTACAGTTAAATATTAATGACACTATTGAACCATTCAAATTTGTAATAAAAATACACATATTCATCATATAGTAAAAAAAATCAATCATAATTTTATTTATAACAATTTTGTTAGAATAATTAATGGTTTATTTTTTAAAAGGTTGCAACTGTAAATTTATAACATACGGCATAAGTCGAGTTGATTATATGCAATGGCGAAGTCAGGAAAAAAAGTCAATGGGATCAAATTAGTCTATAAATAATTTAGCGGTAATTTGACAGGAGTACGGGGCAGCACCCCCAAGTCAATTTTTTCGAATAAATTTATATTTTTAGGTTTTATGTTGTATATATAAAACATATATTTGATTATAATGATAATATAGTAATTATTAACTCTATATATATATATACAACCTATTGAACCTTAATAGACTTTTTTAAAGACAAATTGTATATAAATAATTAATTCTTCAAAAAATAATATAAAATAAGTTATTAATTAGTTTAAGAATATTATATGAATATGCATATATAGAGAAAGTATAAATGATATAAGATTGAAACTTAAGTGAGAAATTTATAAAATTTTAATTTGATCCCGTATATTAAAAAATTTACAAAATTTCAATGAACTCAATTTATATATAACATTTAACATTTTCAATTTTTTTTATATACATTATAAAACAAACAAAAAAATCAATAGAACCAATTGACCCCACAAGATTGAGTGTGACTTCGCCCCTGATTATATGTAAATTAAGTATAAATAATAAATATTCATTAAATTGATGATAGTTATGACACCTTATACTTGTATAGTTGACGCAAGTTCGATCATGATCTCCCAATCGATCTACATCTATCGCTTAACTAACATCAATGAACCATCCATATCTACTACTACTTAATCAGCAATTATGATCATTTTATGTAGTTGAATAAATAAGTGTACAAATTTTGTGTACAAACTATAATATAAATTTGTATTTAAATTATTAAAAAATTATGTTTTAACACAGGAATTTATGTCAGGCTCCACTTTTTAATGGTGCAGATGAAATTTGTGTTTATAAACTTATCCATCCCTAAATTTCTTTGCACAATGATTAGATCCAAACACACAATTCGAGCAATTTCTTTATCCCTAGGTTTAATCAAAATTACACATAACTCGGATCAAACTTGTAATTAATTAACATTTTTAACTTATATTTGTCTTTCTTCTTCTTGTTTTTGTTTTGTTAGTTGAAAACTAAATACTTACTGCCATTTTTTGAGTTGCATGTATATGAAAGTAGATTGTTGAGGAGGGCAGAGCTGGAAATAGGGAAGCAGCCATCAGTTTTTGTGGTAGATCTTATTAGAGAACGGTCCCAACAACAGAAGGACCATGTGGTCCATTAAAATTTAAATGCTAGCAAGCCAAATTTGCACCATTGCAAGGTGGGTAATTTGTACGATACGGATCACGTGCGCGCGCACACATATATATTAGCATATGTCCCGCATTTATATTATTGTGTTTATTTTAATATTTTTGTCACTAATTATCCAAATATGTCAATAAAAAGATCACATTATTATGATCAACTGAGAATTATGCAAAAAATAAAAATTATGACATGTATTTTTACAGTTAAATATTAATAACACTATTGAACCATTCAAATTTGTAATAAAAATACACATATTCATCGGATAGTAAAAAAATTAGTTCATAATTTTATTTATAACAATTTTGTTAGCATAATATATATTTGAGAAAAATTAGAGATAAATGTAATGAAGAACAGCCAAACTCGGAATCACACTAGCATAATGGAGTGATTCATTTCCTCCATTTATTTAGTAACTAATTAAATTAGTTTAACGCTTTTCTTATTGCATCAATATATGGGGGTAATGTGCGAAAAGTAACGATTACTTATAAAATGACATTTTAACTTGATTTAGTATCACTCATATAGTTTAATTATATTACGAAGCTTCAAATATTTATTATCCCTAAACTGATTAATTACTTTCTCGAAGACAAGTCCAAGTGAGAATTGACTACATTATTAAGGCCACACATGGTCCCGTGTACGTGCGTAATGAGTAATTTTGATAAGGAAAAGTCTATATATACGCCAATTTTGATTAGGACAAGTCTATATATATGTCATCCAAATACGAAATTAAATAATATATTTATTTTAATTATTAAAAAATTAAACATAATACGAATTTTAATATAATGTCTCATTTTTAATAGTTAAGATAGATGTAATGTTTAAATGTTATGTATTTATACTTATTCTTTTGATTTTGTCTATAATTGCAATTTTTAATTATCTCACACTACAAGAAAAAAACTTATTTCCGACGGAAAAAGTAAAATCGACGGAATTTGTCGTAAAAAGTGTTACATTGACAAAAAAAATGCCTCGGACTTATCTCCGATGCGATTATTTACGACCGAATTTTCGACAGACAATTTTGTCAAAAATAAACTTATTTTCGACGAAATTGTCCGTTAAAAATAATTATTTTTTTTGTAATGTCAACTTCATCAACAAAACGTGATTCATGTTTTGGGTTTCTTGCAACAAACTTATAGTAGTTAAATATATGTCGTGAGGTTTTTATTAAGAGTTGTTTACAGAAATATACAATAATTAGAAAATAATTACATCATTAATGCATTCACAAAATAATTACAAAAAAGAATGCAACAAATTCAAACCATTCAATTTCACATTAATAAGGAAACATAAAATCAAGGACAAATAACTGTCATAATTAATAATTCAAATTCAAACATTTGAAATCTAACAACAAAAATAAATCCATAATACAAAATTCAAATCAAAAGGAATGAAAAATAAAAAAATTATCTTATCTATCATAATCTCCATCTTCCTCATCATATTCCTCTGCCGCCTCCTCACCCTCTTCATCACCGTCTCCGCCGCGAATCTCCGCCTTCCCTTCAGCATCCTCCTCCACCGTCTCACCTTCATCATTATCTTCATCATCCTCCTCCGTTGCTATCTCTCCTTCATAATCTCTTCATCCGTCTTTCTTTCATCATCCTCCTCCGTCGTAAATCTCCGACAGTCTTTGGTTGCGTCGCCGCTACATTGCCCTCTCCTCCCCTTCATCATCCTCCTCCGCCACGAAATGGTTACCCACAAAAACTAAAATGGTTATCTTTGAATGAATGCTTTGCTACAGACTGCATCACATTCAAAAAAAATTAATAAAACTGAATTGGTTATTTTGGTCTGAAGGTTTAGCAACCAACTGCATGAAGGTTTAGTTACCAACTACATCACTTTCAAAATAAATTGATAACCTGTGATTTTGGTTACCTTGGTATGAAGGTTTGGTTACCTTGATATGAAGGTTTGGTTACCTAAAGTTACTGTACGAAAAAATTAGTTACTACACATTCATAAATTGGTTACCTCTATACTAATGTTTTGTTACCTAGATTTACTGTACGAAAAACTAGTTACTACACATTCAGGAATTGGTTACCTCAATACTAGTATTTAGTTACTTCCATATTAGTGTTTTGTTACCTAGATTTACTGCAATAAAAAATCGCCACTTACATCCTCTTCTCCTCCTACCTCGTCTTCTTCATGCAGCTCGGTTTTCCCATGCTCTGTGTCGCCTCTGTCCGTGCTAAAAATATTATGTTCACCAACGTCCTTGATGCCACAGTCGTCAGCCTCTTCTACTACATTTTCGGTTTCGTCTTTACATTTGGCGCCCCCCTTCAATGCCTTCATATTCACGCTTATGGTGGCATTAATAGAGTCTTCATGTTCATGATTGGATTTCTCGATTTCTTCAAGTAACCAAACACTAGTATGGAGGTAACCAAACACTATTATGGAGATAACCAGCAGCGGCGATGTGGTTGGTGGTGTTGGCGCCGAAGAACTGCGCCAACTGATCGGCGGAGCAGCTGATTTTCGCCATTGCTGACTGGTTTACTTTAAAGAGAAATACTGATAAGAGAGAGGAATTTAAGATGTCTAGTTAAATTGGATCCTTTTTTATGGATAGTTTGTTTGACTTTTCATTTAACTTTTTATTTTAATTTCTTAAGTAATTTGAATTTTAAAATTTGGAACCAACTACCCATTAAATCACCTAACTAAATTAATGGAATAACAATATACTAATTTGAAAATTAAATATTAAAGATTTACTAATTTTATAAATATTTTATGTATTCACTTTTATTATAATATTTTTTTAAAAGGTACTAGTAAATATAATTCTCCCTTTAATACTATTATCAGTGGTTTAATGGGGTTGTTGATCAAGATGACATGCTAATGACCGGTTATTTTATAGATGGTGATTTATGTTGAGGAGAGATAATAGATGTATTTTATTTTTTCAGTTAAAATGAAATGAACTTTATTTAATGGAAGCAGAAAAGAAAGGAAAAAGTTGTGAAAATTAAGCAATTCTTTATTTTTTTTAAAAAGTTCGTAAATCTGTTAAAAATAGCACTTTTAACAAATTTATTTATTTATTTATTTATTTATCATTTTAGGGCTTAATTTAATTACAAGTATACATAATTTAAGTGAGTTAATGGAGTAATCTTATAGTCTTTCATGTAGAGAACAGGAAACAATGTTATTTGATTATAATACGAATCATATGGTGTTATTTAATTAAGCCTAAAATTAAAATTTTGAAAATGTGTTATATTGTTTGGAAAAAAAAATATTTTCTTTATTTTCACATTGGAGAGAAATAATACTATTTACTACTACATTAGTATATGAGTAATAGTATTATTCACTTATGGTATTAAAGGGAGGGTTTGGAAATGATCCCACTCGCTTGCACCCGAGTCTTGCAACACGTTCGATTTAGGTCACGTTGGTGTTTTAGGCGCACTTTGCACATTACTAAGAGTCTCGTCCGAATCATGAACCTGACTTTTTAAGACAAGTTAAATTGAGTGCACTTAAAATTCTAATAAGACTAGGGAGTCAAATCAAGTGCACCTAAAATTCAAATAATACTATTTAATGATTTAATTATATGAATGTTACACTAATTATTATGAATACATAATGATTATCTTATCAGTTCTAATTTAATAAAAATTAATGTAAGTAAGTGATAACAGTTTGCTAAAATACACAATTTTCTGTCTTCTTTTTCACTTTTTTCCCCACGAAAAAGATAACTTTTACAAAACAATATTAGTGGGTTTTAATGTGAATTTTCTATCACAGTATATTAAAATATTATAAATTTGGCATATATTCTGAAAATATATTGTCTAAACTCCTATATTTATTTTTATAATACTTTGTTATTATTAATAAAAATTAAACTCTTAATTTTTATATTAATAAAAATAAATTATGTTAGTGAACAAAATGATTATCGATATATAAAAAGTTTACTTTACCTTTGGACATAGATGAAGCAATATAAAATTACCAAGGAATACTGTATGAAAAGATTTTAAGAACAATATATTGCACATCCCAAGTTAGAGAGCAATCAAATCAACAGAGAACACTGGTACCCACATTAGGTGATAAAGGTTGAACTCAAATAATTACAAACTCAGACCCAAGACCTTAATACTGTGTTTGGAAATTTTTATCGGAGAGGGAGGAGGGAAAAATAATTTTAAAAAAATTAAAAATTTATATTTGTGAGTTTTTTTAGGTAGAAAGTAAAAAAAAAATTAGAAATAAAATTGATTTAATTTTTTACTTAAAATTTTAGACTCAAAAGTGGAAGGATTTGAAGGAACGGAAAAAAAGAAAAAATAATATATTTTATATTATCAAAAATTATTTTATAAAATAAATAAAGAATTGATATTTTTGTAATCTATTTTAATATTTTCACAAATGAGTCTTTTTTTATTAGTTAAATTTTTTACATAATTAATATTTTTATAAATTTTATTTATAAAAATATTAAAATAAATTATAAAAATATCAATTCTCAATAAATAATACGACAATTTTAGTGGAAGGATTAAGAGCCGACTTTGCTTGGTCATAATTTTCCAACTTTTTCGGCCCTTGTCTTCTCTTTATTCTTTTTCCTCCTTTAACTTTATCTTTAAATAATTAAATATATTTTGGCTGATGTTTTGATTGTGATTATCGCTTTTAAAGCGACATTCAGATGGCATCGTTAATGCAGTAATTATTTCCCAAGTACTAATGGAAGTATTAATTTTGGACTCTTGTGTATTCGGAATGTTTTTTCACTGTCCTAATTGGAGTAATTATTAATTAATTTTGGATACCGTCACATAATATTTTAATTTAATTATATATTTTTTTATTTTAATAGATTTAGAATTATAAATAATAAGATATTATTAAAATAAAAAATATAATTAATCTGATATATCAGATAATAATATCCCAAAATTACTAAATAATTTTTTGTCATGATAGGCATGAGTATTCATTATAATAGTTTTATAATAATGATAATATTCTCTCTTTTTAGTAGTTTCACAATAAAAATCTCATCTTGAATCTTAAAGTTAATTTTGTTGAATAAATAAAATTGTAATGTAATATTTTAACACAAGAATTTTTTTATAATTAGTTTAAAATAAAATAAAAAAAGTTTCTATTAATTAAAATTAAATAAACAAACTTTATGTTTGTTTGTTTCTTGGGGTGTAACTGATGAACTTATTATTATTAAAATTCTTTAGACCTATGTATTATTCTAATCTCTAGTTGAAATAAATGAATTTTTGTGATTCTTTAAATTACAAGTATATTTTTTTAATAAAAATAAATATAGTACAAATAAGTTATATCATTATTAAATTATATCATTTTTTATATTTATATATGTAAGAACAATATAGCAACAGTATAGTTTAAAAATAAGAATCATTTCCCTTCTTTATTACTAAACTCACAAATAAGAAAAAAAACTAATTAAAATAATATATCATTTCTAAAACTCACAAATATGGCCAAAAAAAAAGAAATTGATATTTGCACAGTACTTTTTAATATTTCTACATGAAAACCGTCGTTATAGACCTAAAACGACGATTTTCATGTGAAAATATCAAAAGATATTGCGAAAAATATCAATTTTAAAAAAAAAATATAATCACTTCCCAATACTTTTCCTTTCCATCCCTCCAAACTCTCAAACATAAGCATTAAAGTTATATTCTCTCATATATATGAAAAAACATGGGTACTTAGTAATTAATTTTGTAATCATGCATGCATACATAAATTAGGATCCCACGAGTTATTTGGCAAGTATATAAAATCACATATATAGATAAATAAATGATTTATTTTAATTACTTTTATTGAATGGTAACTATATAAATATAAAATATTATTAAAATAATTATATAAGTATCATTAAATATTTTTATTTTGAAAATATTATTTTTATTTATCGTGAATCTATTATATATTTGTATATTTGTATTTTTTATGACATTCTATTTACAAAAATAATAAATGAGCCCACACACATTTTATGTGAAACAAACTCTTCTGTTACATTCGTTTGTTATTTGTACTAATTAATTATTATTATAATAATTTATTTTATTTATTTATTTCATGTATTATGTTTTGTTATTTTTTAAAGTTTTCAAGTGACAAATTATAATTTCAAATAAAAATATAATATTACATAATTTACTTTTGAAGTATTAAATAATTCATAAAACTAATTACCTAACTAATCATACAACAAAAAAAATTTAATAATATTAAATTAATAAAAATAATTATATTTTATTCATCATTACCAAAAAGAAGAATATTGGTATGAAAATATCTGTTAATTAAGAAATAAGATAAATTTGTTTATATTTAAATTTTTATTTAATTATATAATTTTTTACATATAATTAATAATATTACATAAATATATATATAATATAAATAAAATAATTAATATTAAAAATTATTATAAATAAATTATTATTATAAATAAATTATTAAAAATAAATAGACCTTTAACAAAGACCGGACGGAGGAACTAATTGTCCTGTTGAGATCCACCCACGTAAAACGTGTCGCCTGGTATAATAACAAACAAACGACGCTGACCCCATTCTTTCTCCTCACCTCTGATGACATGGGGAAAGTGAGAGCTCTGTAATTTTGTATTTTAATGGTTGTAGAAGAATGAAAGCTTTGTCTATGAAGCTCAGCAAAAGACGTTTGCCTACTTTCTTGTTACACCTTTTGTTTCTCTTTTTCTCTCTGCTTTTATAATCCCGTATTGGGTTTGTTTCTTCATTTCTCTCCTCTCAATTTGCAGGTCTTCATTTATAACTCCACTGTTTTGCTTTGTGGGATTGTGATTATAACACCTAGACGAATTGGGTTTCAGTCATTTCTACTCTTCTCCCCAAATTTTGGCGCTGAGTAATCGAATTTCATCATTTTATTTAATGGGTTTGTGAAATTTTCATCTGGGTTGTTGATTATGGGGCTGAAACTGATTGAATTTAGCTGACCCCACTTGGGACAGGAAGTGATAATCAAATCATATCGTGAGCCCGTCCCTTTCATTTTAATATTATTTTATATTTTGTCGGGATAACTGCTGTTGAGCTGTGGAAATTTATTTTCTCGGAGTAGATTTTTTTTATTTTATGCTCTGTCGTCCTGCTTTCTCTCTGCTGAACTGGGTGACACTGAATTTGGATAATAAGGTTTTTTAAAAAAAAAATTGAATAAGAATAGGGGTTTTAGTATTTGTTTATTATCGGTTGTAATTTGTGTATGAGTTTGTGAATTTGAGCTTAGAAACAAAGAGGCCGGTGAATCTGAGGTCAGAATCAGTAGAATCAGCTTTGAATGGCAAGTGAGGTAGAAATTAATGAAAATGGTGATACTAAAGGTAGCATGTGGGCTTTGGACCAGAAGCTTGATCAGCCTATGGATGAGGAAGCTGGAAGACTTAAAAATATGTATAGAGGAAAAGTAAGATGCAACTTCTCTTTCTCATTCAATCTCTCTTTTGGTCTTTCAGATGTTCTTGCCTTTGGTGTTCTGGTAACTGTAATTGATATCTAGGTATTATTTTCTGTTTTACATCATGATGTTTGATTACCTGGAGTTGAATCTATTGAAATATATATATTTTTAATATTAATTTCTTAAAAATATTTTTTTAGAGGCTTCATGTTCATAATGATCATTTGGCACCCAGTTTATTCATGTATACGAGTGTGTATGCATCTGTCTGCATTATGTCTCTCCAAGGATTTAGAATTTGTTTATGCTGCTTGATGTGATTGTATAATTTTAGAATTGCTTAACTCAGCTTTTTGTTTGCAAATTGGATAGTAGCGTTAAGTTTCGTTACTATCCTTTTCAAATACGTGGGTTATTATTAAGCATGTAGGGCATGGTGAGGCTATTGCATTTAATGGAAACTGTTTTAAGTTAAATATCATCATTTGATGACTCAATTTTGTTTCCTGCAGAAATTATCATCTTTATTGCTCTTGCGTCTTGCGTTCCAGAGTCTTGGAGTGGTCTACGGAGACTTGGGAACTTCTCCTTTGTATGTATTTTACAATTCCTTTCCTAATGGAATCAAGCATCCAGAGGATGTCATTGGTGCGCTGTCATTAATTATATACTCCCTCACGATTATCCCGCTCTTGAAGTATGTTTTCATAGTGTGCCGGGCGAATGACAATGGTCAAGGTAGGCAGATATCGACATATGTCTTTGTTACTAGAATATAGATGTATTTTGTCCTTGTGTTCTTTTCTAGTCCTAGTCTAGCACTACAGAAATGGGTTTTCCACCCAACTCCTCTTCCCTCCCAATCCAGAAAATCTCCAAATCAAGTGAAGGCGGGATCTGGGTCTCCATCAATACTTCAATACTACTCCATAGACTTTAACACCACTTCGGTTAAATAGCACATTAAAAATAGATATTAAACACAGTCCTAGACAGTTTTCTATTTAAGTTAGGGAATTGTTATTTTCACAAGGAAAAATTGATATTTCCACTAGGCTTTACTCACATGGATGCGGGTCTCATTTACGATTCATATGAGGGGAGTCTTGTGGAACTATCAAATTCTCTTGTAGAAATATCAATTCCCAGTTAGTTATTATCTGTCTTTTCATTAGCCAGAGAAGTATATTTGTGCAGTATTTTATAATGAAGAAACTACTATATATATATATATATGGTGCATAAAATTTATTTATTTTTCCTCGGAGAATGTTTGGCAAGCTTCCTTCATACGTCCACCTCAAATATAATTCAGCTGCTGACTAGTGGGTAGGGTACAATTGACGCAAGTAAAAGCTAGTTGATTGCTAAGTACTAAGTAGATAGATTTATCCGTGATAAGTTAACATCGTGTAAAACAACTTAGCCTGAACCTTAGAACCACAATCAGATCATACGTTTATTACAGGACAAATCTTTATAGCCTTATAGGTAATAGAGGGAGCCGGGGGTAGTTAGTTATAGTTGCTTTAATAGGCTGAAATAAAGGAAAAAGAATAACAGTTAGACGGCTGGTAACAGAAGAATAACAAAATACATATATACTCTGTTAACAAAGACATATGTCGATAATAAATTGTGACTTCAATACTGGAGACATCTGCATATTATATTATTTACAAAGATTTTATTAAGGGCTTAATCATTGGGAAGTGCATAACAAGCCAGAATTTCAGGCAATTTTAGATTCCAAGGCTACAGCGAGAATCAATTGTCCTGACAGATTATTTAATGATCCCCACATTTAACTTTGGTATAGACGAGTCATTTCCATAATGGCTAAGGAAGGTGATTAAAAAGCATCATAGCTAAGCTTAGGATCTCACATTTGCTTCTTTAATGATTTTAGTATTTGAGGAGGTGAGATTGTGTGTGTTTATATCATTTGGACCGAGAGAAATGACAGAATTTTTTTTGGTTCCTATCCCCCTCCTAAGCTATAGGTGGTTTCTTTATGGGCATCGGCAGTGAAGGCATTCTAAGGGTAGGTGTCTCTGATTTTTGTGGGATGTGGTGGGCTGTCGTTTGTTAAGGATATGTATTTTCAAATCATTATTGTTTTATTTGGATGGACTTCCTGTCCTCCATTGAATTTTTCTCTTCTTAATAAATTCTTCTTTAATCTAAAATAAAAGAGGAAAGAAAGAATAAGATATACTGTTGAATGCGTTTCTGTCTATTCACTTAAAAAATTACAGAAAGCTTATGCTAGTGGATCAGTTGAACTGTATATAACATCAGATGTTGAGTGTAAATATATGGCAACAGGTAAGAGTTGCGTCAGAGAGGGGATTTTAGAAGAAAGAGAGTCTTCAGATGTTGTTTGACAGAAGTTCTAAAGGATTTCATACTTTTGTTGAGGTTACAAAACAACTGAAAGGCCGAAACTGAAATAAATAAATAAATAAATAAATAAATTGAGGTCATTTTAGTAACATTATTCCTTGAAAATAATCGAGAATATGGATTCACAAAGATGAACTGCATAAAATTAATTGTGGAATCATGTAAATAAGTTGAGTTGATTTAATGTTGAGGGTGATACTGCATTATCTGTTTCTAGTAGCCATATCCTGATTTTTCTTCAAAAATAACTGTCAGGCGATGACAGTAGTTTCCTAGATGACGTGACATAGGTATAGAAAGAGAAAGCTGTTGAAGGAGACAATGCACTTGCAAAATTATATTCATGCTGTCATGAAAAGGAATGTAGCGCAACAAGTTTCATGTTCACAAAGGAACTAAAATAGTTGTTGATATCATTGATTTTGGTCCATCTACTATGTTTGTCCTTCAAAGTTCAAACATGTATATAACTTGAAAAAGGTGAACTCACAGTTCAAAGAACTAATTTGACAAACTAGAAGACATGACATAGATGTAAATAGAAAGAAAAACGGTTAAAGGAATGGTGCACTTGCAAAACAAAATGCTCATGCACAGGAATGTGACTTGTCAGGCTTTCATGTCCTTGAAGGACATAAAATAATTATTGATTTCATGGTTTCGTTCCATCTACTATTTGTCTTTGAAACATGGGGTAGATCTTCAAAATGGTAAAATCAAGGTGCGAATGATTTATTTTATTTGGATCCTTTTATCAAAATTCGAAAAGCTTAGAAACTTAAAATGATTGGTGCTATAGTTTTATGTTGGGTCCTTAAAATTTTGTGCAAATTATTATGGGTCATTAGGACCTACAGATTTGATATAGTATCAAGGAGACGAATAATCTCTAGAGTTCCATTGCCATGTCAATTTGATAGATGAGCTTATTCTTTGACATTAATAAAAAGCAATAAACTTAGCTTCTTTTTGTGCAGGTGGAACCTTCGCTCTTTACTCACTACTATGTCGACATGCAAATGTAAACACAATTCCCAACCAGCACCGGACTGATGAGGATTTGACAACTTACATTCGTAGCACTTTTCATGAAAACTCATTAGCTACGAAAACAAAGAGATGGCTGGAGGCACATTCATTCAGAAAGAATGCACTTCTTCTACTTGTCCTTGTTGGCACTTGCATGTTGATAGGCGATGGAATTCTCACTCCAGTTATATCAGGTATGTCTTGGTTTATTATGCTGTTCTTTGGCAACATTGACTTCTTCATGCTTGAACTATTTGGAGCTCCTTTGATATCTGCGTATAGATAGATATTCCTATTCTGTCTACTTCCAGACAAGTTTCTAAAATCTATTTATATAGTGTATTTATGCCTGTATGTGAATATACAAATTTGTTTGATTGTCTTAAAAATCTCAAGAATCATGACAGAAGTATGATAAAGTAGAGATGCAGAGATTGAACTTATTGGGGGGTGGATCCACTTGATTGACCCTTTATGGAAGATTGTTAAGTTCATAATTGTTTGGACTCTTCTCTTCATTCTAATCGCATACATTAATACTATTTTTTCTTATTATACCTACAAGTATATAAATGGTCTATCTTTTTGGGGAAAAAGTATATATAAACTGTCAAAGAGGGTAAAAAACCCATGTCAGTCACTGCATACGAAAAAGGAGACAAGAAAAAAGAAGACATCTAACTCTCGAAAAATTATACTCAATTATTCATGATACTACTCTTGAAACAAATGAAGCTTATTGCAGGAAGCTCCATCTTTAAAGCACCTCCTATTCCTCTCCCACCATAAAGGAGCTTCTAATTTTTCCCAACCCGGGATCCTCCCTCTTCCGTTACACATTAGAGCTTATAGCATAATTTGCTAACTCAGCATACGCTGAAAAGGGCAAAAAAGACGGCATTCCTGGTCTTTCTCATATCACATTGAATGTGAGATTTCTTCAGGTGTAGTTATGTTTGGCCACAGAGTTTGCTTTTGGACAGACTTGTTGTGTGATGATATCCCCTCAAGGCTCCCCTGATCTATAGTGTTTACCTGTCAGTGGAAGATGTAGCACTGTGAAACATGTGGCTCCCTTTCCGAAATCCAAGGGTTAGAGGACAATTGAAGGATTGATAATTGAAGTTGGTGAATTCAGTTTTGGTTTGCTTGTTGAGGCAGGCCTTCCAAACAACCGGGATGGTGCTTTGAGTTGAAAACACCTTTTGAGAGTGGTAAATTGTTTATTCGATCCTATGAAGTATGGATTCACCTGAAACTGGAGAAAGGAATTGGGGGGATTCATGTTTGCATGGGTTTGTGGAGGTGATTTGGTCAAAGGTGAAGGTTAGAACTTTGACCAAAAAGAGCAGCTCGGTTCGTGAAATTGAAGTGCCCTTATTGCACGAATCTAACCTCTGGTTCTGCCCTTCTGGGCGACGTGACTGATTAAATAAGGTTCTCCCTCTACTCCTTCCTCTTTTCGTGAATACAACTACGAAACCGTCCTCTTCAGGCAACTGTGACTCCTCTTGCACAAAGGTTTATCTTTTATCCTCTCTTCTTCTGCCTTCTTCTCCCTTCTTCTTCCTTCTTCTCTCTTTATCAAATATCTAATATACAATGTCCATTTTCTTCTCTGGCAGCGTACCAAGCACAGAGAATGTTTGGGTTTTCATATAGTAAAATGGAAGAACCTCTTGGGTCGGGGAAGAAATTACTTATCTAGACCCTGTGGTGTATTTTAAGCCCAAAGTGCCATTTCGATCCACTCTCTTTTATTTCAGCTGGGTTGAGGTCTGAGGGGCTCGTTACTAGTCTGCTTGCATAAAGTTGTAATCAAATTGGTTTGATGAATTGTAATTTGGAGAAAATGAAATTGAATGCAATAGAATAGAGAACAAGTTGAGTATATCATTTTATATTTCAAAATCTCAAAATAACTTACATTTGAATAACTATAAAATTATACCATAGCTTGGATTCATCATCTCTATTATATTTATATGTAAATAATAAATTTATTTAATATTTAATGTGCAGAATACGCGAATTCCCATTTTATCATATTTGTTATAATCCGAATCCTCTTATAGCGAACCTGAATATCCGTATTCTTGTTTCTTAGGTTATATCTAGGATACAATAAACCCCAACTATTTATAGCTGCGAAACCAAACTTAAAAGAGGATACAAATCCTAATATAAATATAAATAACCTGCTACTATAATTAAAGGATATACACTAATTGCAATATATTTAATCTCTAAATAACAATACATAACAAATAATCTCTTAATTCTCTTGTTCCGATCCTTTTCAAATTTACTTGTGCCTTCTGTTAATCTAATCATGAATTTCAGGTTCAAAATCATGGACCCAGAACTTAGCAAACAAATTTCATGGGGTCACTTGATTTGGCCAAGTCTGTGTTCTTTCTAAAGTGTATGTCGTATCATGATCTTATGTTCAAGTAATATCATTCAGTTAAATCAATACATATAGGGATGATCTCCTGTACTTTATTGATATCTGCCACTTCACATCTTCAGTATTCAATCAGTGTTCAGTCTTTATCTTCCAACTCTACTATAAAATGCTTAAGATAAAGTTATGTTTTTCAGTTCTTTCAGCTTCTGGAGGGATTAAGGTGGACCACCCCAAGATGAGTAATGGTACATCTCTTTTAAGTTCTTGTTTCTTGATTCTTATGCATGCATGTTATTTCTAATAAAAAATAATAAATAAAAATTGTAACTAGTTAATTCTTTGGTTTATCTTGCTGCTAACTTCAGATCCATCAATGCAACATTAAGTTTCTGGAATTTGTTGCAGATGTTGTTGTACTTGTGGCTATCGTTATACTAGTTGGCTTGTTTAGCATGCAACACTATGGGACAGATAAAGTTGGGTGGCTATTTGCGCCAATTGTACTGCTTTGGTTTCTTTTAATTGGAGGCATTGGCATATATAACATTTGCAAACATGACCACAGAGTTCTGAAGGCTTTCTCACCTATTTACATATTTCGGTATTTTAGAAGAGGGGGAAAAGCTGGTTGGACCTCCCTTGGTGGGATCATGCTCAGCATTACAGGTTTTCTCTTGCTTATCATTTTCCGGTATAGTGTTCATGCTTTTTTTAACATGGAATAAATAATGTAAAAGGATGGTGTAATATATACTCTGGTATTAAGTAAAGAAGGCTTCTGCTGATATTCTGGTCGCTGCTCGCTATTGCAGGGACAGAGGCGCTCTTTGCTGACCTTGCCCACTTTCCAGTTTCAGCTATACAGCTTGCTTTCACAGTAGTCGTGTTTCCTTGCCTTCTGTTAGCCTACTCTGGACAAGCAGCGTACCTCATGAAAAACAATGAACATGTGGTTGATGCGTTTTATCGTTCTATTCCAGGTTAATTCTTATCTACATGTGGAACTTTCCAAATAAGATAAATATTTTTCATCTTCTTGAATATTTTATCAATAAACTATGACAATAAGTTGAACTTATGTGGTTAAAGTTTGATTACAAAACAAGAAAATGTGGTATAAATACTTTTATTAGTTAAAACATATTGCAGCTGCATCCTCATTGACCTTAAGAGTGAAAAGTGGTAATTTATTCTCTACTCCATTTAAGGTTAGAGAGTTCTATTTGTCAATTTATTTTGTTCCAAAAAGAGGAGTCTCATTTATTTTGATGATAGTATAAATGACACAATATCCACCAGTTTGCCATCACAATTCCATTATCATGCCATCATTATTAAATTAAACACTCAATAAATTAGGGTAAACATGGAACAAAAGATATCCCTAGGATTTGGAAGTTTTGCAAATGAGACTTTGTTTGTTGAATGGAGGGAGTAAAATTATAATGATAAAACTCTTTTTTATGCCAAACTGACCGAAATGGGAAGTCAAAAGTTACGCTGTCTAATGGAGATAAATTCTTAATTATGCAGACAGTATGTACTGGCCAATGTTTATAATTGCTACTTTAGCTGCTATTGTTGCAAGTCAGGCCACCATATCGGCTACTTTCTCAATAATCAAGCAAGCCCATGCACTTGGCTGTTTCCCTAGAGTCAAGGTTGTACATACATCAAAGAAGTTTCTTGGACAGATTTATATTCCAGATATTAATTGGATCCTTATGCTTCTTTGCATTGCTGTGACTGCTGGATTCCAGAATCAAAGCCAAATTGGTAATGCCTATGGTGAGTGCATCATCTAGTAAATTTGGTCAGCTAATTTAGTTTATCTGTTTTTATTTTAAAAATACAGGTTCTGAGAAAAACATATTATTAGGGATTTGTGTCGACATGAGGCTTTCTTTCTAGAATGTTGTTCTAAGTCTGGGTATTGTAAGTCAGCATTTGTATTCTATCTCCTTTCCTCGGTATTTACCAATTAGCTAATAAGCTATGCATCTCTAAGTATTGACCTCTAGAGTTATTGGGACTAGGAATGAAGGATCAGAAGTGAATTGAAAATTATAACAGGAACACCTTGAATCCACCAATCCCATTTTAATGAAGCTATCTGCTATCTTCGTGCCTTCAAACCTTGAGATAGGCTTTGTATATTTGACCAACTAAATGTTCAAATCTTATCAAAGAGGAGTGGCGTGTGGGAGGGAGAAACTTTTAGATGGAGTATAGTTAAATACTTGAACTTTAGGGGTGTTAAAGATGTTGACTTATAACAAAAAATGATCATGAAATTTCTGGAGAACATATAGGAATTATTGATTGGAGGTAATTGTGAACTTGGATTTCCTGGAAAAATATATCCGAAAAAGATTTACTAATTGAAGGATGAATAAGGGGAACTGAGATAGGTTTTAGGTTATGTGATTTGGTCAATACATATTAATAAGTATTATCTGGTAATTGCTTTGAATCAGTTGAATAGGGGTGCAATATATGTTTTAACTTGTCCAGACTAATTGGCTCATACATTTAAAACTTTCCCTTACCATCAAATATGATTCAATACTAAGCTTCTCCCAAAATTGAATGTAATTATATCTCAACTCTCAACAGGAACGGCGGTTGTTATCGTCATGCTGGCAACCACATGTCTCATGACCTTAATCATGTTATTAGTTTGGCGCTGCCACTGGATTCTTGTCCTTGTCTTCACATTCTTATCCCTGCTGGTTGAGTTAACCTACTTCTCTGCTGTGCTTTTTAAGGTCAATCAGGGCGGTTGGGTTCCGCTTGTGATCTCAGCAGCCTTTCTTGTAATCATGTGGGTTTGGCATTATGGTACAGTGAAGCGTTACGAATTTGAGATACACAGTAAAGTCTCAGTAGGATGGATTCTTGGCCTTGGTCCCAGTTTAGGATTGGTCCGCGTGCCCGGTATTGGACTTGTATACACAGAGCTAGCGAGTGGGGTTCCTCGCATTTTTTCACATTTCATAACAAACTTGCCAGCAATCCACTCTGTAGTTGTTTTTGTCTGTGTGAAGTACCTCCCAGTTTACACAGTCCCCGAAGACGAGAGATTTCTTGTAAAACGGATTGGACCCAAGAATTTTCACATGTTTCGCTGCGTTGCAAGATATGGATACAAGGACCACAAGAAGGACGACGAGTTTGAAAGAAAGCTCTTTGATAACCTTTTTATGTTTGTTCGTCTCGAGTCTATGATGGAAGGATGTTCTGACTCTGATGAGTATAGCTTATATGGCCAGCAACCTCAGCAGTCAAGAGACTTGCTGTTGGGAGATAATGGCAACACAACTACTTCCACTATCGACTTCACAAATTCATCGGTAGACTCGATTATTCCCGTTAAGTCTCCGGTCCAGGCTAACAACACGGGCTCATCATCCGGGCAAGTGAGCAGGCTGATGGAGGTCGATGAAATGGAGTTTCTTATTGGCTGTAGAGATGCTGGGGTGGTGCACATACTTGGGAACACAGTGGTGAGAGCAAGGAGAGATGCTAGGATAGACAAAAAAATAGCCATTGATTATATATATGCTTTTCTAAGAAAGATATGTAGGGAGAATAGTGTGATATTTAATGTTCCTCATGAGAGTCTTTTGAATGTAGGACAGATTTTCTATGTATGAAATTCTTTGATAGTTTATGAATAACACCAATTTCTTTATAGGATTATAAGTTATCCTAAACTCATATATGATCACTATATGCTAGCTGGTGGATCTTCAAGCATTTTGTAGCAAAAAACAAGAACATTCTGCAGCTTCCTGTGTTATGGTGACTTCCAACCTGTTACATGTATTGTGCTGCTACATGTCCCTCTGTGTGTTTTTTTTGATCATGCACCAGAAACCATTTACAGACCTGGTTTTATGGTAAAAAAATTGGTAACTCTCTAAGTCATGATCTGTTGGTGGATAAAAGAGTTGAGTTTTGCTTTCTCTTTATGTTTTTGTGCTTGTGAATTTCTGAGCCATGTTTATTTTGTACAAAACTTTGTCAATTTTAAAAATTACTGTTATACGAGCGATAATATTTATAATTATAATAATAATAATAATTTTTTAATTTCAAATAAAACCATTACACTGTCACTTTTAATCCACATATGAATATATGTTACATTAAATATTTGAAAAGAAATTTATGGTCATATTTCTTATGAATTTTTCTCTTTGCAGGGCGTAATATTTGTACGAGTTATGTTATCATATTTGTACGAGTTATGCTGTCATTTGAAGAAAAAAAATTATACATTGTTTGAGACATTGATTGATAGATTGAAAAAATAAATACGTACCTCTTCATTTTGTAAGATAGTGTTGATGTTGAAAATTATTTTTATTTCATAGTAAATTTATTAAAAAATATATATACGTAATTTAGTATGTAGTTAGAGTCTTTGGTAAGTCTAAAAGTAAAAATTAGAATACACTGTATATAACAATATTGATGTATTATTATTATCTACAAGAGAGTACATTAAATATGTTATAAGAAAACATTGTGTGTTTTTAAAATAAGAAACCCTAGAATTGGTGAGTAAGAAAAAAAAAACATTCTTGAGTTACTGGGTCGGGTCGATTTGAGACCAACGAAAATAACTCATTTTTTGTCTTATAATATTTTTTTATTGAAAAAATAATTTAAAATAATATATTTTGATATTTTAAATTATATTTTAGATTGAAGGAGGTATATCTAGGAGTATAAAAAATGTCACGGTGAAAAGGAAATTAAACAAAGAAAATAAAAAAGGAGTAACACTGAAATAAACAAAAACAAGCCTCCATTGAATATTTAAATATGTTAGGGGTGTGTTTTTGTTAATTTTTTATAATTAGATTTTACGATTAATAGAAGTTATTTATATCCAAGTGAATTGCGACAAAGCTTATCATTAAATTTTAATATTCATCAAATAAATGGTTTTCTAGAGATATAGGTAATCAACTACAACAAACTTAATATTCATCCATTAATTAATTAATTTATTTTCTATTTCTAATTTTTTTCAAAATTTTAAAAGTCAATTAGGTGAGAAAGAGGAAGGCGAGGTCAATTAATTATCCAAAAAAAATATTAATTCACCTGTAAAAGGGCTCGTACAAAGAGAAAAAACTCAACATTTAATTGGGTAAAATTATATTTTGAGTCTTGTTATATTAAATAACGATAAATTTATATCGATATTAAATCTGTATTTTATTTTGCCATCTTGCTTGTTAATTTTTTTTTATGGTTTTCCGTCTCACTCCCATAGGAATTCGAAAAGATAAAAATACATTTGGAGGTGGAGGAGGAAAACAAATGAGACCTGATGGGGTGTGATTTCTTTGAGCTTATCTTTCTGGGCCAGGATTCCTTTCTTTGCATATGGCTTGGGCCGGGTCAGACTTCTTCCCATCCTATTGGGCCCGGGGCCTGGGATCTCAGATCTTTTCTTAATCAGGCGGTTGATAGGACGTTTGGGCCATTTTGTCCACTTTGACGGACTGACACAGGGAACAGCCTAGGCTAGTATCTTCCCCCAACGGACCAAGTGGAACAGGTGGAAGGGAACTTCTTGTTTGCACTCATGAAGGTATGACTGGACGTCTTACAGTGCATGGATTGTTATATACTGGCAACTTCACAATTACAAAGGTGATTGATCTTTTTACATCACAAACATTAAGCTATCAAACTCCTGAGAGATTCCAGCTAACGATAAAAGTCCTTCATTGTGACGTTATTCTCCTGAACTTACTCTTACACCGGAGCATCTCCGGACGGTCCCAACCACGACTATCTTGTGAAGTGGTAACAGTTTGTTGCTTGTGCAGGTATCTTGCTGACGGGTGATTACGGCAAGAGTGAAAATCAGACGTCAACATTGGCGCTAGAAGGAGGGCGGGCGTTTGATACTTAAGTCACCCTGTTGTTTTCGAATAAAGATCATTCTTATGGAAGAAAGAGGTAGCTCTAATGGGGGTCGACAAAGGTCTTCCTTTGACCTCTGTGAAGAGAATACTGGAGCCTCGAGGAAACACCGGTCGAGAGTTAATCGGTTGGAGCGAACTCGGGTCCACGCTCACTCTGAACCCGTTAAGAGGCGCCTGTTTACACCTCCCGCTTCGGAGAGGCGGGAGTCGTACCAAAAGAGATCATAGGATGAAGCAATACCTTCGGGGAGGATCCTCCAACGGGAACACGCCGAAAGAGATAAATGGTCCCGGATCAGGGAAGCCGAGATCGAATTGGAAACCTTGTGTTGCAGACAGGTAGACTGGCAGAACCACTTAATGAACTTACGAGAGGAACCGTCCGCGACCATTGACAGCAGAGAGCGGGCCGATACCCCGCAAAGTCGACCTAGGTCGGAACGGGAGAGGGAGATTCATGACCGGGAGGGTTGGGACGAAATAAGGGGCCGACACCAGTCTCAGGGTTACATGAGACATGACCGAGAGGGTCGGGACGAAATAAGGGGCCGACACCAGTCTCAGGGTTACATGACACATGACAGGGACGGTCGGGGCGAAATAAGAGGTGCGCGCCTATCCCAAGTTTCCTTGGGACCCATCGGCCGCACCAGCGAGGACAGGTCAGAAGGAGCACATCCCGCTTCCCTCGGTCAGTGCTCTCGGGAAAGGGTGGGGACCCCGGACTATGAAGCGGGACAAGGCGGCCCTGTGACAGTGTTGGGTCGGCAAGATCAACGCATGGTTCCTTATGTGCCCACCGCTAACCCAGTTATGGAAAGAATTGCCGAATTGGAGAAAAGGCTGTCGGCGGCGGAAGCAAGGCCGACGACGAGGTCTGAAGCTGAGGTGCCCAGATCTATGCCTTTAGATCCAAAATCCCCCTTTTCAACAGCTCTTGATCAAGAGAAGGCTGATCCCAAGAAGAAGTTGCCACCTCTTGAAATGTACAATGGCTCTGGCGACCCATATGACCATACCAGTTCCTACGAGAGGGTGATGAGATATTATAATCATTCTGAGGCTGGCATGTGTCAAATCTTCGTGACAACGCTGAAGAAGGGGGTCAAGTAGTGGATGATGTCATTACCCCCCAATTGTATCCATTCATGGACTGAGTTGAGTGTTCGGTTCCATGAACGGTTCGGCAGTATCAAGAGGAGGGGGAAGGTGACAGCTTCTTTGATGCAGATAAAACAAAAATCAGATGAGTCATTGAGCCAGTATGTTCAAAGATTTCGGGACGCGGTGGGAACTATCACTGACCTTAACATGATACAGGCACTAGGATTTTTTACCACGGGGATGGATGTCACCCAGAACCGGAAGATGATGAAGGACATAATGTTCAACCCTCCAAAAGACCTCTTAGACGCCTACGGCCGAGCGGAGAAGTTTATAGTGGTTGATGAGGCTATGGATAGTTTGGTACCAAAAGACAGAGGCTTGGAGGTTAAGGCTTATGGTGGGAATCGAGGTAGGGATAACCGACCCCCCTCTTTTGATTGAGTAAAGCAAAGAGGTGGACCACCAAATCTGGGAAGACCACCCTTTCCGCCGAGGACGGAGAATCGCGCATATACGCCTCTGAGCGCCGATCGGGTCAAAGTTTTGGAAGGAATTAGACAAGAAGATGGGTCGGGACTGGCACCGCCTAGCTATAAACCGAGTGGATCCGGGCCCTATTGCTTATATCATCGTCGAGTTGGGCATACTACGGAGGCGTGCACCGAGCTAATGGACATGATCGAATCTAAAGTTCAGAAGGGTGAACTAAAACAGTTCGTGGTTGGCAGAGAAGGAAGAACAGGTAATTATAAGCCAAGGACTGAAAAGAGAGTCGAACCGAGCAACCCTCCTCAAAGAGTAGTTGACGTCATAATAGGAGGGTCTGCCTCGGCGAAACTTGGTAAGAGGTGCAGATCCTCCGGCTCCATAACGACGCTGACCGGTCCGTGTTCGTCAGCCCCTCGGCCTTATCCTAAAATGGTCATCTCCTTTTCCGACGATGACTACCCGACCGAAGCTGTTGAGTCTCATGAAGGAGCTTTGGTAATCACGGCGCAGGTTGGGCCGGTGGATATGAAGAGAATCATGATTGACAATGGGTCATCGGTGGATGTGTTGTACAACCATGCTTATCAGAGAATGGATCTTCAGGGCGTGAGGTTGGAGGTTGGAGCAGAGTCACCCTTGTATGGGTTCGGAAATGAGGCAGTACCAGTGATCGGTACTTTGGAGTTACCTATGGTGTTCGGCACAGCTCCACGGCAGGTAAAGTTTTTTGTTGTTCAAGTGGATTCTGCCTACAATGCAATCTTAGGACGAACCACTTTGACTGCTTTAAATGCTATTACATCCGTACCCCACTTCAAGATCAAGTTCCCAACCTCGGAAGGAGTGGGCGAGGTAAAAGGAGATATCGATATTGCTCGAAAATGATATTGTCATGCCGTAACGGCATCGGCTGTGGGGGTCAGCCGGCAGAAGTGTACGATGGTTGTCGACGTAGAGCCATACGCAGAGGGGGATACGGAACCCCTAGCGACTCCCGCCGAGAGTGTTGAAGAAGTCGAGTTGATACCCGGCAACAAATTCAAAACAATGAAAATAGGTGTCGAGCTACCGAAAGGCATGAAAACTCAATTGGTTCAACTCTTGCGAGACTACTCTGACATCTTTACTTGGACACCCCGAGACATGCCTGGGATCCCCGAGGCCGTGGCTGTACACCGGTTAGCAGTTGACCCTGAAAGGAAGCCGGTGCGGCAGAAAAGGAGGATATTCGCGCCTGATCGGCAAAAGATTATAGACGTCGAGCTCGGGAAGCTTCTAGATGTAGGGGTTATTGAAGAAATCGAATACCCGGAGTGGCTGGTCAATGTAGTTCTGGTCAGGAAACATAATGGAAAGTGGAGAGTCTGCATAGATTATACGGATTTAAACAAGGCTTGCCCCAAGGACTTCTATCCGCTCCCACATATCGACCAGCTGATTGACGCCACCTCGGGCAATTCGGTGTTGAGTTTCTTGGATGCCTTCTCGGACTATCGTCAGATTTATATGGCAAATGAGGTACTGTATGGGAGGGATTAGTTTTATGAGGAGGGGGTCGGGGCACGCTTGGTGAGGGTTCGGCATCGGGGGCTTTACCGTGCGGCCTCGGTTCGGGTGGGGTGTGCTTTGTGGGTGAAGGTCTGGCTTCCGTGCGTGATGTAAATGGAGGTTTAAGGGGTGATGGAATCAGAGGCGGTGCATCTCTATCCCCTATGTCGGGGGAGTGGGAACGAAGTGGGGATGGAGAATGGGGTCGGATGAAATTTAAGGGCTGAACGTAAATGAGTTCGGCGTTAGATTGGTTACCTTCGAAAACCCTGGACAGCCGACGGTACTTTCTGCGAAGCTGCTGCTTCTCGATGTCGGTTAGATCCAGGGCGTTCTTTCCAAGAGGATGAGGGGATTCGGTTTGTTTCCTAGATGGCTGGGGGGGCTCGGTTTGTTTTCTGGGAGGTCGGGGGGCTTCGGTTGATTTTCTGGAAAGTTGAGGGGCTTCGGCTTGTTTTTTAGAAGCCTGGGGGGCTTCGGTTGGTTTTCTGGAAAGTTGAGGGGCTTCGGTTTGTTTTTTAGAAGCCTGGGGGGCTTCAGTTTGCTTCCTGGGAGGCTGAAGGGCTTCGGTGCGTTGAGAAGGAGCTTGGGGGGCGGGTCGGATGCGTAGCTGTGTCATTGGGACATTCGGCTGAGTCTTGTAGATCACTACTGAAACCCGAGGAATAGAGGAAGATTAGTATAAATGGCGAAACAAAATGGATTTCCTAAAGAGAGGAAAGAACTTACGATCGTGGTCGTGCAGCCATTGGAGGTTGGAAAGAAGGCTGATATCCCAAGGCTCTGAGGGAATGTTTTGACATAACCGTTCAAATTCTTCCTCCCTATCTTTCGGCGATGTCGTCAATGACTTGCTTTTCTGGGTTCCCCCAGGGCTGCAGAAGGTGGGTGTCTAGGCTAGACACGAAGAACCAGTTACTGTGTCAGCCCTTGTTACTGGAAGGAGGGAGCATCCAAGCCCTTTGGTTGGGGAGACGGTTTAAAGATCGGAATCCCTGTTCTTTGGTTTTGGTTAGAGAGAAAATATGGAAGAAGTAGTCAAGGCTGGGATTGATGCCGAACTGCTTGCAAGCAGCGATAAAGCAGACCAGGTGAATGTATGAGTTTGGAACCAACTGAGCGAGTCTGATTCCGACGAAATCGTGAAAATCGGAGATGAAAGGATGAAGAGGGAATCTGACCCCGTTCCGAAGTACCTGGGTCGGAATCGCTAGTTGAGGGCTGGAAGGCCTCCAATACATCCTTTCATTTGGGCTGGGGGCCCTCAGAGAATACTCTCCTGGAAACTAGAACTCGGATTTAAAGTCTTCAACGGCTTCATTACTGACCGATGATTGGGTGTTAGTGTGTGAATAAATGGTGGTGTCCTCGAACAACTTTCTAATTTCCAGTTCCCTTGCCTTAGATTTCGATCCAGACGGGCTGTGAATCGGAGTAGTTAAGGGGGCAGGCCGGAACGGATTCGCCTCAGAAGATGAAGAGGTTGTAGCAGCGACGCTAGTTGATGATGTCATTCTGGATTTACGCAAGAGAGAGAAAGATTCAGGTTATGGGGCTTTGGGTAATCGGAAGTCAAGATGGAGATTCTTGAAGGGGAAAAGGATGGGGGCTACTCGATGATCGATTATGCGGTTACGGAAAGCAATGAGCAGTTGCAGAAGATAGAGAGAGAAGACGGTGTATTGTTTTGAAGGAGGTAACTGTTGTGATAGTGTTCAGTTTGAAAATGGGATATTTAGCTCGGAGGCGCGAGGGAGGTGACGTCACTTCTGTTTAGCCGTTATCCGGTGGATCAGGTTTAATGTCCCGTCTTTTGTGCTAAACTCCTGTATAATCGGAGGGGTTACCCTTCTATGTTTTTTTACTATTTTCCAAAAAGATAAAAGGGTGGGGGGCAATGATGGGGTGTGATTTCTTTGGGCTTATCTTTCTGGGCCAGGATTCCTTTCTTTGCATATGGCTTGGACCGGGTCAGGCTTCTTCCCATCCTATTGGGCCCGGGGCCCGGGATCTCAGATTTTTTCTTAATCAGGCGGTTGATAGGATGTTTGGGCCATTTTGTCTACTTTGACGGACTGACACAGGGATCAGCCCATGCTAGTATCTTCCCCCAACAGACCAAGTGGAACAGGTGGAGGGGAACGTCTTGTTTGCACTCATGAGGGTATGACTGGACGTCTTACAATGCATGGATTGTTATATACTGGCAACTTCATAATTACAAAGGTGATTGATCTTTTTACATCACAAACATTAAGCTATCAAACTCCTGAAAGATTCCAGCTAACGATAAAAGTCCTTCATTGTGACGTTATTCCCCTGAACTTACTCTTACACCGGAGCATCTCCGGACAGTCCCAACCACGACTGTCTTGTGAGGTGGTAACGGTTTGTTGCTTGTGCAGGTATCTTGATGACGGGTGATTACGGCAAGAGTGAAAATCAGACGTCAATAAGACCTACACAGTAAACATATGTGAATGGACATAAAAACCAATTTTACTTGCAAATACACCAATCAATAGCTGTTTATAAGAACATATTAAGAGCTTTTATTTAATAATTTTATTGAGTCGTTTTGATTAGTAATGAGTTAAGATCAAATTAAGACTGAATTAATAATTCAAAATTCTCTATTTTTTTTCATACAATGTATTATTTTTTTGTATATTGTGATATATATATATATATATATATATATATATATATATATGATTTGTAATCAATGTATAAATTTTTCGTTTACTGTAAAATATAATATAATTATCTTTAATATTATATATGTATTATGTCAATAAAAAATATATTAATAAAAAATTATCAAAATTCTTTTTGAACTCACCCATTCGTTTGTTATATTGTTCTTTAAAAAATGAAAGAGTAGCTGAGTTTAGTCGGGGATAGGATGAAGATCCAAGTGATAGTTATAGTAATCTTCACATGTTATAAATGTTAGAGTTCATGTCCTAGAGGCCAATTATTTGATGTAATTGCTTAACAATTTGATATTATATTTGATTGAATAAATGAATAATTTTATTTACTGCGTTATATAAATATTAACATAGTAAAAGTTCTTATAACAGTGATACGAATTATATAGTTTCAAGTATGTGACTTGAACATAAGATTATATAATTACAATTAGTATCATTGTTCTTAAATGTCTCTAGTCGAGTATCATTGTTAATGAGACAACAATGATGCATTGAGACTAGTATGTGAATTGACTGATGGTAAAATCTCATTAGTCATAAATATATGAGATATTGAGTCAATCCACATGGAAATGTTAGAGAACAATGTACTGGACATAACCACCATGAGAATTCTACGTGGAGCATTATGCAAAGTGTCATAAAAAATTCTCATAGTAACAATGATGTAATGATCATTCGACCTGAAATCACTATATTATTACACGAGAATTTATGTACTTTGATATCATCAAAAGTCACCTTTAATAGGGCGGACAATAAAGGTGATTATTGGGTACATCATGAATCGTGTGAGGAATATGAGTAATCTAGATGAAATTTAACTCTCCTATATATTAGGGGTGATATCCATAGACCTCTTGATTGAGTGGGACTATGAAATGCATGGCCATGCTCAAATAGTGATTTGTTTCATATAGTCTACTCATTAATCAAGAAAACTCATATTAAATTTTAAAGAGTATGACACATTCCATGCCTCGAGTTTAATCTAGGATGTCAAGGTTAAAAGGATTAAATTACATTGAAACATTGGTTACGAAAAGGTTGCATCGAATCACCGATCTTATTATTATTTGGGTAGCAGTGATGCATTACTAGATGTCGGTCACTGTTTATAATTTTATAATATGGTTTTAAAATTATTGTCAATATAATAATAACCTATAGGGTCACACACTTAAAACGTAATTAAAAGACAATTAATTTAAATTGTTAGGATTTAAATATGTCAATATGATTGATAGTATTTAAATTACGAATTTAAATTAATAGGATAATTTGTATATATGTATATTAATTAAGTAAGACTTAATTAAAATATAATATATATAAATTCGGATTTTATTTTCTAATTAGTTTTTGGTTAATTCTTTTAACTGCTATATATACATGATATATCAACTGTTTTAAGTACGTGAAAATCAAAAATCTAAACCCTAGCCGCTTTTAGAAAGAAGTTAGAGAGAAAAACTCAGTAAATCCAGATCTAGATCTTAGCGACTAGTACCGCGATTCTCTTTGCTGCAGATTTGGGATGATTCGCGGAAGCGTTCGTGTGGATACCGTAGAGACGCAGTTCCGTTAGATTGCGTTGAAGATTCGAAGCCATTCCAGAATTCCATCGTCTCTATTCAAGCTCGGATAATCGGTAAAAATATATCTAAACCTCTGAATTAATATATTTTCGCATGGATCCTGTTTTAGGATTTCAGAAAAATTTTAAACTATTCTGCGTTCATGTGTTGAAACCCTACAGTAAAATAGTGAAATTTTACTTGTGTATTATTGAGTTATGTATTTTTGTATTATGTACTGCTTTAAAATAGTTACCGTGTATTTTTTACGTTTCAAATTGGGCTGTGTAACCTAAATTTGGGGATGTCACACTATGAAACTTGTATCTAGAATAGTACAAAATACTATTGTATAATACAATACTCTCTCCATTCAAAATTATAAAACACAATATTGATTTTTTTAAAGTTAATTTGAGACATTTATAACTTTAAAATTGACACGATTTTTTAAAAATTTTAAAATAATAAATATGATAGTAATTTTTAGATAATTATTGATATTCATAATTGTATCGATATAAATGAAATAAATTCATCTTAATTTTGAATTTAAAAATACTTAAAATTATTTTTTTTTAAATTAACATTGTTCTTATAATTCAAAATAAAAATAACATTTTACAACATACTCATAATTTTTAGGTACTTATTTATCGAGCAAAGAGGAACAACAAAATAATACTCCATACAAAATATACAAGAGGAAAAAGAGAAAACAAAAGTTAGTTTAACTTATCACTAATTAATTATTTTAATGTGTTAGTTCCCAATGACACGAAAGATATCTAGAAGGGGGGGGGGATGAATAGATTATTTAAAACTTTTTGACTTTTACGTCTTCCTTTTAAGATATAATGAATACTTAATCAATAAGTTTAGCACAACGGAATGCGATTTAGTTACCCCTTCTTGTTTTGTAAAAGTAATAATTTAGCAAGCAATTATATAGCAGATATAGCAGTTAAAACACACAAGATAAATAACACGAGGTTTTAAGTGGTTTAGAGTTCACAAGACTCCTACTCCACTGTTCTGCTCTTCAAGCAACAAATCCACTAAGGATACTTTTACAATTTCTGAATCACTTAGATTCCTTCAAGACCAACAGTCTTGGAACTTTAATTCACTAAGAACTCTTCAAGTCCAGTAGACTTGGATACTCTAGTTCACTAAGAACTCTTAACGTGAGTAGTTATGATTTGGGTGTACTACTGAGTTGCGTTTAACATATGTTTCTGAATAACTCAGCAGTGAGACAAGATTCTTTTCAGTTCTGATCTTTTCAAATTTTTGCGTATTGCTCTCTTTCTTGTGTTTTTCAGCCTCTTTTGTCTTCTTCAAATCTGGGAGCTTTATATGAGAGCTTCTGTCTTCTTCCCGTTGGAGTGCATTCTCTTAGCATCAGTTTCTTTCCGTTACCTCACATAGGGGAGCTTCTGAATATTATATTAATATAGCTCATTAATGTTCTGATGAGGTATTAATTGATCTCCTATTTTAGTCCATGAAAGTGGTTTCTTTTTTTCTTGGGACCAGATGTGTTAGCCGTAGGATTATACCAACTTCCATAGAGGCATTCAATTTTCCACAATATATGACAGATAGGACACAGAGCTGTGACTTTATCGCTACCATGAAAGTCTCATTTTTGTCGTTTAGCACGCCTTGGTCAGTTATCTGACTTTTCTGACTTTGAACCATTGGTAGAAGCTCTTCTGTCACATCAATGCAGATTGTTCTTCTCAACAAAATAGCTTCTGATCTTTTAGTTAAAGGTTCTGATCTGAGAGTCGTAATGTCTCTTGCCTTTTTGCTCAACGACCCTCCATGATCAACTCTACGAATATTCTTGCTGTTGTGATTGTTGTGCAATAGACCATCTCTCATTGACATCGTAGAGTTTACTCTACTGTCACACTGTTGGACGTAGAGTCCGTTTTTCGGTTGCTCGCTTTGGTCGTAGAGTCTTTCTTGAGCATAATCGTAGAGTCCATTCTACGATTATATTAAGTCATTGAGTCTTCTTGGCGTGAGGTCGTAGAGTTTGTTCTGCGGTTGTTCGCTTTGGTCTTAGAGTCTGTTGGTCGTAAAGTCTTCCTTGAGCATAATCTTAGAGTCCATTATACGATTAGATTATAACAAAAGATCAACCTAACAGTTTTGATCTATTTAAATCTAAGTCTTTGTACATCGCAAAGGACTTTACAATTTAATAAATTTATATCAAAAGATCAACCTAACAGTTTTGATCTTATCTAGCTAAGTCCTTGTACATTATACACAATCAAAGGTCTTTACAATTATGCTATTGTATGCATTTAATAATTTTAATTCTTATTATTAAATTAAACATGCAATGTTCAACATAAAGATTTAAGTGTTCTGAATAATAAAGAAAGTCATAACTTAAATATTTTGGGAAATAAATTTATTTCAACAATTTTGTTTATTGAAAATTTTAATAGTAGACTCACCAAAAAGTCCAAGACCATAAAAGAAGCTTTCTAAATCTAGGAACTTAATTAATAGATTTCCCCTAAATAGTTTCCTAAGAGTATAATTTCAACAGTTACATAGTGAATTCAATTTTATACTCCTTCCATAAAAAGTAAAAAGTAAATAGCAGCTGTTATTTATCCTACTATTATTATTTAATTAGATTCAAAATAAAAATTAAAGCACTAAAATTTAATGAATAAATATATATACATAATATTCAAACACCATATTTATCTTAATTATTAAAAAAAATGATATGATATTAAAATTTATTTTTTATTTTATTTTTTAATAATTAAAATTAAAATAAATATAATTTTTAATTTTATATTTAAATATTATGTATTTGAACTTGTCGAAATATAATTACATGTCCTGTTTTGTTCAAAATAGATAAGGCGATCATAAAAATGAGTCAATTTCAATAGTTTCAGTTGCCAAACTTTCTAAATAACACTCCATCACAATTTAGAAGATCCTTCTACCAATCATCCTAACCTCCTCCATTAAAAAATATCTCTTGCCAAACAGTACATTTGGTCAGCTACATTTATAGTAGTAGTTCAACAATTTATACACATACACCTATACATACATATATATATATATATATATATATAAAATGTAATTTAGATAATATTTAAATAGTAATTATTCTGTTAAAATAGTAATTGGCGTTAAAAATTTAAAATAAATAAAATAAAAATAAAAATGTCGCTGAATCTATATTTATTCAAAATGTTGCTTTAACATTATCAACTGTCTTTGATTTAATGCACTAAGCTCCTCAATGTTCATATATAAGCATATATATATATATATTTTCTTTGTAGAAATTAATAAGGGAAAAGTTGAGGAAAAAGCAAAATGGCTGCAACTTTAAAGAGAGTAATAAAAACAGTCCATGAAAATCCATCAAGCAAACTGGATGATGATGATCAAAGACAGTGTGTTTCACACACACTTTCTCTCTCCAAAACAGAGAATGAGAGAGAGAAAAGGGGAAAAAATTGGGAAGTGTGAGGTGAGAGAAGAAATGGATGGAGACAGGCGTCTTTGGGGTGCCACGTGGGGAGATGGCATTGGATGAGGACTTTCTCTCTGCTCAGAACTCCACAATATTCACACAAAGCCCTGCTGCCATGTCAGTTTGTGTAGCCCCAAAGTCCTATGACCCCGGCGAATCCGTATCGTATGTATTCTCTCTCTAAAGCAAACCCTTTGTTTCTCTCTCTATTTATTTCGTTTGTGTGCCCTATCTCTATCTCTTTATAGAGCCCGCAAGCCCTAATTCTGCATATCTTCAGTCTCTAGCAATCGGATGTTGTGTGAATTTGGGGGTTTTTGTATGTGTTTGTTGTAATTTGATCCACTAGAAAGATTGGTATGCACATCTCTATCTGGGTACTGTTGTTTTTTGTGTTTTTATGTTATTTTGTTGTTGATTATTTGTGGGTGTTGAAATTTATGCAATTTGAGCGGATTCTTGTGTGTTTTTATGTTCATTTTAGTGTTGATGGTGCTTGATTGTTCTGCATGTTGGGGCATTAACTTCAACTTGTGCTAAAGTTTTGATCTTTTTGGGTAGTTTGGTCATCTAGGTATTTGAAGTGGGTGGGGGTGTTATTGCTGAAATAGGGGTGTTGAAGTTTTGTAGGAGTTGAATGTGATCGCCTCCCATTAATCCCACTGCTGCGTTGATGTATCAGTTTAGCAGTTCATCTGATGATTTTTTGGGGGTAGTTTTTAATTATGTTTATCAAATTGATTGAACTCTTCAGTGTCTGATTGCTGAAAATAGTTACGTTGCTGACTTTGCATGCTTCAAAGGTTACCTTGGCTTGGAAATTTGGGAATGCTGCAAATGGAATTCGGAAAAAGGGAACGATGTAATGGTTACCAATCTTATATTTCTTACATGCATATATCGAACTATGGCATAGTGATTGATCTGACCTAAGTGGGTTTGATTCATTTAGCTGGGCATGTTAAACCGTTGAGTGAAATGTCAGTTTTATTTCTCGTCATATTTGATATTTTTTGGAATTATATGGGGTGACATGTTAGTTTGAAGTACAAGTTATGTAATTTATCGTGTCCCAACTCCCAAGTAGCATATAACCTCTATTTGTTAGAAATGTTTAGCTCAACAACCTATAAAGGGTCCTAGTTCCCGTTTTAGCGGTCGACGTTCCCATTTTAGTGGTCGACTTGTTTTCCGATGTTTCACCAATTTAGTACCATTCAATTCATAGCAATATGATTTTTCTCTAGTTACGTGTATTTTATTTAATAGTGTTGTGGCTGGTCTTCAGTGAAATAATCCTTCTTCTTTGGATTACCTGAGGATTGTTGCCTTTACATTAATATATTGCCTTTAATAGCGTTTCATGTGTATTCCGCCTGTTAGTTCAAGTTTTGAGTCATTATGGTTATGCAGTTATCTTTAATAAATTACTCTGCAGTACTACCTGTTCTTGGGAGCATTTGTTTATATAATTTTTTTTTGATGGTTTATGTTTTTATCTATTAAGTGTGAACCCAGTACCATTGTCCTACCGAATGAGTTCATTTTAGAGCTGTTCCTTGCATGAGCGTTGCATACCTTGTCTTGGATATGTACCGAGTCTCAACGTGCGGCTGGTGTTCACATCATTAGAAGGTGCATACAGATTTTCAGTTGGTCTATTTCTCCTTATTTTCAATTGTATCAGTTTGTTGAGTTTTTTGTTATGTTAAATGCAACTTTTCGGGTTTTCATCATTCATGCGGGTTCTCATCATTTTATCACTTGTAGTTTTTGGGATCCATTCTCAGTCATGCATGCTACAAATTGAAAACTTGCTTCCAGAACATCATTTGCGTAGACTTTTTTTTTTTTTATAGGTTAGTATCCATATAAATGTTCATAATATGGTTTGGTGCTTTCCTTCCTGTTTGATTTAAAGTAAGGGAACCATCAATAAATATGAGATTCAGGCTATTTATTGCGGTAGGTCTATAATAAGTTTGTTTTAAGTATGGAGCATTTGAATGACGGATTCATTTACCATTTAAGCTTAAATTGTGATGCATAACTATTTTTGGAGCATAAGGTATATCAGGCATTTAGGAAGAAATGTTTTACTGCAGTTCTTTTTCCCTTTTTTTTTTTGACCTGAGAAGCTGATTGCTGATACGATTCTGTGAAGTGAGATCTCCTCGTTTTGAGTGCTATCTTGCTGTTTCCATTTTCAACTTCCCTGGTTCAACAATAATTCTTCTTTTTAATTCTTCATTATTTTGTAGGAATGCAATGTGTAGGATTTGATGTCTAAAGGTATTCATTGACTTGCCAGGTTCTTCCAGGAACTGCATCTATAAATGAGTGTCTCAGGACAAATATGAAGGATAATGGCAAATTAAATAGTAAAATGATTAACAGAAATTGGGTTTTGAAGCGCAAACGGGGAAAGCTTCCACATGGCTTAGATACATCCAACGGCAAGAAAACCAATTATGTACCTTCTGAATCCCCAGAAAATGCATCATCAATACATGAGCTTAAAAGTGAAATAACTTCTACTCATTCCTCTGGCAAGAAGAAAGGAAACGATGGGGTGAGCTACTTGTTTACTCTCTTTGTTTATTTTGTTTCCCCTTCTTTAACGAGAAACAAAAGAATTGATAAATGTAGGTGGAAGTGGACGTAAAAAAGAGATTAAAAAGAAAATTCCAATGAGAACTACACATGAATTATGGACCGCTTTAGAAATCCCTTGTACTGGTGCCCTTCTTGGGCACGAAAGCGTCAATTTTATTTTAGCACTTTATTGTTAGCTTTTTCTTGTCCTTATTTACGTAGCCCTTCTATTTTACGTAATAATCATAAGTTTGATTAGGAACTCTACTTTTCCACATTTTGTTAGCTATGTTATGCAGTAGTTTGGGAAATGTAACAAGTTACCGGAATGGATTAATAATTCTATGTATATTGTTAATATTGACACTGTTGATTGTATTACAAACGGTTTATAACTTTTGGCTGGCGTATTCTTTTGTCTTTACAGTACTTTTATGAATGTGTGATTTGTGATCTTGGCGGCAACTTGCTTTGCTGTGATATCTGTCCGCGGACCTATCATCTTCAATGCCTAGATCCTCCTCTTAAAGTATGTTCACTTTAATCTTAATATTAATGAAGATGTGCTTCTTATTGATTTAGTCTTTTGGTTATGCACACACATACATATGTATATGTACAAATATGTATATATCCTAATATTTTCTTTTAATTGTTGTGTGCATTTATTTTGAACTCATTTCCTCCAGCGCATCCCAAATGGTAAGTGGCAATGTCCAACCTGCTGTCTGAAAAGTAATTCACATGATGACATAAACAATTCAGATCCCATCTCAAAGCGTGCAAGAACAAAGATTACCCTTGCTAAATCTGAAATTGGAATTAAAGCAGTCGGCACTGACAAAGTGTCTGAAACTTTTGGAAGCTCTACCCTTGGGAAGAAACGATCATCGGGCGAAGGAAAATCTTTGTCATCTCGCCGGTTTAAGTCCATTGAAGAGAAGCAGGACTCCATCATAAATGTACTTTCAAGCGACAAGCCAAGTCGTCCATTCTGTGATGGTTCTGGAGAGGGTAGTTCATCGATTGTGAAGGTGGTTAATGAGAAGAAACCTGAGTTGTCTCCTAAGGCCACACCTAAAGAGACTAAGTCGATCTCTCTAGCTGAGGGAGTCCTGTCTCAATCTAGTATTGTGGATTCTGAAAGGAATGAAGAAATTTCTGAGAGGAACTCTGGCTTGTCCCGCAGTAGTGGATCTCCAACAAAAGAACTTGGTCCTGTGCTTGATGCTGCCACTCGGAAAGCCAGAAAGAGAAAGATTAAATTTTATGTGGGTGACGATCAAAATAAGCCAAGGACTGATAAGAATAAATGTTCTACCGACACTTCTCAAAAACGTGTGTCTAAAGTAAATTCTGCCAGTCCTCAAAAATCTCGCCGCAAGCGTAAGGAAGTCAAGCATGGGGCTTCCCAATCTCTGTTGAAAAGTAATACTGGGACGGAGATAGATATCCCTTTGAAAGATGAGGTGAAAATTCCTTCTTATGTTCACCTGTATATTTTTTTTGTTTCTCCTAAGTGCTTGTTCAAGTTTAAATACATCTGCATAAAGCCTATTTTGATATTTCGGTAACAAAATTTACTTACCCTATGGTATTGTGTTCCTTTGCACTCTACGAGACCCATGTTGCAAATTTCTTTGCAAATTCTAGAGAGAATATATAGGTTTCTGGTTTCTCTTATTAACTATCAGAATCATATAATTTACTCTTATTATTCTTCAGGGCAGGTCCTTTAATGCCAAATTCAGTATATGTGATAAAGCACAAAGAGGTGCACATACAGTTGCTAACTTGAACTTTATAAACTTGGAGTCAACTTCACCCCGTGCCACATAACCACATAACGTGTGAATTTCTCGAGTATAATTTCGATTTTTTATGTTTTCATTTAACTATACTTCTTAACTACTAATATAAAATAGTGTATTCCCAAATTTGGTCGTAGTCGATGCAGGAGTTTCCTAACGTATCTAGTGTCTGAGAGTTTCAATATGTTTAGCAGTCAAGTGTCTTGGATTGTATTGAGTAAATACATGAGAAGTATGTTTAGCTGTCCAATTTATAAAATAAAAAAATAGTGTTCCAACGTTTCGGATGGCCTTGAGTAGATACTTGAGTAGTAGTAATTTAGCACAATACAGTCTTATGATCTGTCTTCTAAATGTTATTGTGATGCTAAAAAATTGTACATCGTGATAGTTGATAATCTTGAAGTTTTTATCTCATGAATATTGTCAATATACAGGCTTACTCATCAACTAAAAAAAACTTTAATTGAGTGCTTCGGTTGCATCTGCATAGTGCTGCATGGTCCTTTTCTTTATTTGAGCTCCTTTCTGCCGCCTTCTTTTTTCCGGTTTCCCTTTCTCCTGAATAGTGAATGTTGTGTCGGATTCATATCATACTTGTTTTCTCATCCTTCCTGTCAATTTCTAATAAGCTCCACTAGTTTGTTCAAGAGTTTAGATATTCAATGCCGTAGCTTAAATTTACTTTCTCACTCTTTTACTTTGTTTCTTATCATTTCATTTCCATAGAAACTTAAAAATTATACTTTCTTTAATATATTTTTGTTATCAGATCTGTAATAAGCGCATGAGGAAAAGGGAAAATTTGGTCGGCCAAATCAAATTTAGTGGTGCTTAGAGATTGTAATATTATTTCATTTTACTCTTAAGTTAGCACCGAACAGTAGGAAAAATTATGAAATACAATTATTTATGATGGAGTTTATGCTCAAAATATGAGAAATATGTACACTTAATGAAGGGAATGTGCACTTCTAATACACAACATTTTTTTTATGGAAAGCAACAACAATCATTATGAGGAGACTGTTCATTCCTGATAAGTAAAAAGTTCTTTCTATTACTCTATACTAAATGTAGCTCATTTATACTATGTAGTAAGAGAATTCCAGTTTACCAAGTTTTCCACATTTATGATTATACCCTTGCAACTTAGTTTCAAGAGAAAATGCCCTTACTAGTCAAGTGGTAGGGTAGGGCAGTACTATTCGATGAAGAAACAAACTTTAGGAGAAAATGGTAGGGTAGTTTAGCTGATTAGAGCAAAGAAAGAGGTGAAGGAACAAGAGGTTGTCCTCTCCCGGACCAGTAGTTCCGTAATTACTGCATTTCCAGTTCAGCTGGAAATACTAACCTTGATTATACAAGGTGACGTACTTATCAGTAAATAAAAAATAAAAGTTCACTTTAAGAATGAAAAAATACAAAAACAGAAGAAATCACTTGTATTGTTGTTCTTTTTTAGGGAGTATAACATGTCCTGCATTATAGTCTCTCTCACTCTCTTTCATGATTCATCTTTAGTAAAATCTCGTTCTGGCCTTATGTCCTACTTTTGAAATATAATTAATCGTAGTTGCAAGCTCAACTCTACTTAAATCTTAATGATATTATTTCTGGTTAATTTTTCAGTCTATAAATCGCAACATTTTCATGCATAGATTGTGTTAAATTGTGGGTTGGAATTATTTATATTGATTGCCCCAATGCTCACTATAATTTCCTCCCCTTCTTGCTCTTAGCATTATTTTATCTTTTTCCCGAAACTTGACTTTATATGATATCTTTGATATCCCTTCATTTTGGGAACTCAATTTGCGGTTTGACTAAGATGATATTTTGCACTGCATGTGAAAGAACATATACATGCAGGGTACTTGGGCTACCTCACATGCCTAATTTGTTGTCTAGGACTGATTATATAACGAGTTTGTATTATGAGTGCTTTCCCAACATTGTTATGAATATGTGGCCTTTCTGCATAATATCACCAAAAACCTTACATACACTGGAGAGAAATTCTTAGTCACTTCCTTGCTTGAAAAAATTATTGACAAAATTTTTAGTTTGTATTATGAGTGCTTTCCCAACATTGTTATGAATATGAGGCCTTTCTGCATAATATCACCAAAAACCTTACATACACTGGAGAGAAATTCTTAGTCACTTCCTTGCTTGAAAAAATTATTGACAAAATTTTTAGTTATTGTGTGGAAGTGAAAAGTATGCATATGCAAAGAAATATTAAAATCCGAAGAGCATAATATTTACAATTAAAATATCGATTGACCTAGATCTCATGATCAGTAGCAGCAAGAAGTTGTGCAAAAACACAGCTCATTAGTAATTTTCATACTGAGGAGCCTCCTATACAATGCTTTTATTTACTTTTAGAAAAATTAAAATTTTCTTTCTTACGATTAAGGTCTGCATAACTCATACTTTCCAAATATATCTTTTTAGAACTTGAACAGATAAGTCTAGTGTTCATAATGTTCTGAATAGAGGAAGGACCTAGGGGTCAAGTGGAAGAGGCCAAGACTACTGACAAATGTTGCTCAGGTATGAAGGGGTGCATGCTGAGTAATAGTTGTAATAGAACTGAAAGAAATTCATTAAGAGGGTATCGAATAATTTATTAGTCTCCTATAAAGGAATGGAAACTCTAGGAGGTAATAATGGATATAAAATACGAAGACATGACGGTATCAGTGCTGCATTTCTCATAACAATTTTTTTTGGTCAAGTTAGCAACCTATATATTTTCTGATTCTAGGGACCAAAAGTCATCCTTTATTCTGCCCCTGTGACTGTATGTCGCTTTACTATATATATTACCTTTATGGTCCTCAAAATGATGGTTAATCTACGGATCCTGTTGGATAAGTTTCTTTCCACAAATCAAGGAGCCCCCATATCCATTTCTTCTGCTCTTCTTCTTGTGGTTGTTTTTATTGCTGTTGTAAGTGTGTATTATAATCACAAGAGTTGTCTTTCATGCAGATGGTATCTGAAGAAGCAGGACATAAATCGCATAAATCACATGCAATTGGAAAAATTGTAGTTGAAGTATTGAAATGTGAAGATCATGTTCCTAGTGATGCTCCACAGGTAAATTGAATAGTTTGGTTGGTTTTGTGTATATACCTATGTTGTTATCTGTTAGCCATATAAGCATGCTATGTATGAATTCTGGATTACTACTACTACTACTACTTCTACTACTACTACTACTATTATTATTATTCTCTACCCCTTATTAGGTAGCAGTGGGCTATTTTACTAATATGTTGTCATATGATTGTATTTGACAGGTTGATAGGGTTTTGGGATGTCGTGTGCGAGCTACTGATACAAACTCTTCACATCACATGACTGTAGCAGACACAAATGACCTGCCTCCAAAGGATTCTGTGTTTTCAGACAATGTAAATAGAATTTCCAAGGAAAATCCAAGCTGTGGTGCTACTTCAGATGGTGGAGCTGCTGAAAATATCACTACACAGGATGTTTTGAGCAATTCTGGTGTGGAAAAATGCATTAAAAGTGATTTGGGAGTGGACAAGATAAATGTATATAGAAGATCAGTGATTAAAGAATGTAAGGAAGGAACGGGCTCATCGAGGAGTGACATAAAGGTTTCTAATTCTACTGCAATAAATGGTAAAAGCAAAGGCACTTGCACTGTGAGTACAGAAGATATGGCAAAAACTGCTGGAAAGATATCGATGGGAGAAAACACTGATTTCAGTTCCAGCAGTCATGATAACAATGAAGATTCAAAAAAGTGTGAGATGTCTATCTCTCATGAACCCGCAGTCACAAAGAAGACACATATGGAAACGAGAACTAATTGCACCCGTGAAAAAAGAAGGATTGATTCCATCTTGCCTGAATCTGTATCCTCCAATGGAGCAACAGTCTCATATGAATTTTTAGTCAAGTGGGTTGGGAAATCGCATCTCCACAACAGTTGGATTTCAGAATCCCAGCTAAAACTTCTCGCTAGGAGAAAGCTGGACAACTACACAGCGAAGTATGGAAGGGCAGTGATAGATATCTGTGATGAACGGTGGAAGCGGCCTCAGCGGGTGATTGCTCTTCATTCCTCCACAGATGGTTCAAGTGAAGTTTTTGTAAAATGGACTGCTCTTCCTTATGATGAATGCACTTGGGAGAGACTTGATGAACCTGTTATTGGTAAATCGTCCCATCTAATAGATTTATTTAATCAGTTTGAACGACAAGCAGTGGAAAACGATTCTATTAAGGATGATACCCTGAGGGGGAAGGGTGAGCTTCAACATAATGAGATAGTACCTCTCACTGAGCAGCCTAAAGAGCTTGTAGGAGGTGCACTATTTCCACATCAGCTAGAAGCACTAAACTGGCTTCGTAAGTGCTGGTATAAATGCAGGAATGTGATACTTGCTGATGAGATGGGGCTTGGGAAAACAGTATCGGCTGCTGCATTTCTGTCATCATTATACTATGAGTTCAAAGCTAGACGTCCTTGTTTGGTTTTGGTTCCTCTTTCAACAATGCCAAACTGGATGGCGGAGTTTACATTATGGGTTCCTTACCTGAATGTTCTGGAGTACCATGGTTCTGCGAAAGCAAGAGCCATGATACGCCAATATGAGTGGCATGCCTGTGATCCAAGCGGGTTGAGTAAGAAAACAGCTTCTTATAAGTTCAATGTTCTTTTGACTACTTATGAGATGGTCCTTGTTGATGCCTCTCATCTACGTGGAGTTCCTTGGGAAGTTCTTGTGGTTGATGAGGGGCACCGTTTGAAGAACTCAAGTACTAAACTTTTCAGCTTGCTCAATACCTTTTCTTTCCAACATCGTGTACTTTTGACTGGTACTCCTCTCCAGAATAACATAGGCGAGATGTACAACTTACTAAATTTCTTGCAGCCAGCTTCGTTCCCTTCTCTATCCTCATTTGAAGAGAAGTTTAATGATCTGACAACTGCAGAAAAAGTGGAGGAGCTGAAGAAACTTGTTGCTCCACATATGCTTCGGAGACTTAAAAAAGACGCCATGCAGAATATACCCCCCAAGACTGAACGAATGGTTCCGGTTGAGTTGTCATCCATTCAAGCTGAATATTACCGTGCTATGTTAACCAAGAACTATCAGATCTTGCGGAACATAGGAAAAGGGGTTGCTCAGCAATCAATGCTAAATATTGTGATGCAGTTAAGAAAGGTTTGCAACCATCCATATCTCATTCAGGGTACTGAGCCTGAATCAGGATCATTAGAATTCCTGCACGAAATGCGTATAAAAGCTTCAGCAAAGTTGACTTTGTTGCATTCGATGCTTAAGATGTTACATAATAATGGCCATAGAGTCCTTATATTTTCCCAGATGACAAAGCTTCTTGATATCCTTGAGGATTATTTGAACATTGAATTTGGTCCTGGAACATTTGAGAGAGTGGATGGTTCTGTTTCTGTATCTGATCGCCAAGCAGCAATTACACGTTTTAACCAAGACAAAAGTCGGTTCGTCTTCCTATTATCTACACGCTCTTGTGGCCTTGGGATCAATTTGGCAACTGCTGACACTGTCATAATCTATGATTCTGACTTCAATCCGCATGCAGATATCCAAGCAATGAATCGAGCTCATCGAATTGGGCAATCAAATAGGCTTTTGGTGTATAGGCTTGTTGTTCGTGCTAGTGTTGAAGAACGCATCTTGCAGCTGGCAAAGAGGAAACTGATGCTTGATCAGCTCTTTGTGAACAAGTCTGGATCTCAAAAGGAGGTGGAAGATATCCTACGATGGGGAACTGAGGAACTTTTTAATGATTCTTCTAGCATAGGTGGTAAAGGTACTGGTGAAAACCATGGCAATAAAGATGCAGCAGTTGCAGATATAGAACCTAACCGCAGGAGGAGAACTGGTGGTCTGGGGGACGTATACAAGGATAAATGTACGGATGGCAGCAGTAGGGTTGCCTGGGATGAAACTGCTATTCAGAAGTTGCTAGATCGTTCAAACCTCCAATCTAATTCGCCTGATAATGCTGAAGGGGATTCAGAGAATGATATGCTCGGCTCAGTAAAGGTATGGCCTCGTTCATCCCTGTGCACATGCAATCCTGTACATATAATTATGAGTTTTCTTTCTTTTTTAATATTATTTCTTCACCTTATTTCATTCAAAACTTTCTTTGATGCATTTATATTAGCAAACTTTTTTTTACCATTTCCTTCAAGACATTTTTTGGAATACTGCATCATTATTTCCGGTATATTGAAATGATTAACTTAGTTGCTTTCTTTAGTGATTTTGTTTGTCACGTCCTTGACTCCTGGAAGGATTAATAGGATTCAGTCAATATATATACATGTATCTTTGGCTCACATGTGTAATTATCTGTTGACATACATCACCATTTGCTGTAAACTATAAGAATTTGCCAATAACAAAAGTCTGTCTCCACATTGATTTGCAACATTTATTCTAGATCATCTAGGTTGATGAAGAGAGATGACAAAGGTTGAAGATTATTGGCATTTTAAATTACAAGTTTAGTTTTTTATTTTTTATTTTTTATATATATAATAACTATGGCAAGCATGTTTGACTAAATATGCTTTAGCTTCAAATGGGGATTTCAGAGGATTAGCTACTTCAATGACTAAATATGCTTTTCCACTTCATGTCCTTTCATGCCCTTTTTGTTTTTTGATAAGAAAAAGTTTTTTACAAAAGAAATGGCGAAATGCCAAAAGGGGTAGTTGACCATGTACATCATTATCTAAACAAACCAGGATAATAAAAAGAACCTCCTAGGCCATCAAAACAAACATAGTCCCCCGCTCAACACAAAACTTCTATAAAATTTTCCAAGGGCACCCAAAAGGTAGCCACACTATGACCAGACACAAACTCCGCCAAGAAATCATTAAAAGAGACCGTAAATTATTTGGCAACAAAAGAGAAAAAAGAAAAATAAGAGACTCAAAATCAAAAAATCATATCATATGTAAACAATTGACCTCTCTTTATCTTCAAAGCATCTGCCTTTTGTTGTCCTTCTATGTTCGTCAATTCTTTCTTATAAATTTTATTCAAGTCAAACTCTCAATGCCTTTTATCCCAAAGTAGTTTAAGCAGGCTATAAATGAATCCCATATGAAAGCCTAAAAGTAGAAAGACAAGAAGACAAAAATATAAAACAGATAAAAATAAAAATAAGTGAGAATAAAATAAAAATAAATAAAATGATAAATTATTTCTAATTAAGTTGTTTTTATCAAAAACGAAAATTTCTCATCGACTTTTGTTGATTATAGTTTTGGAACTATCAATGGTTAAAATTTTTGCTCTCTATTGTTTCTTGTATGTGGAAAGTTTCATTTTACATATTCAACGAGGCATGTCTTCTACTTTAGGTTGCAGGCTTTAATCCTCTGTTTCTGTTGTATTTGTCGTAGTGCTAATAGTCCTTGTTACTTTTGTAATCATTATGAATCTAATTAACGTCCTGTTATATTTCCCTTTGTTTAATGTTTTCTCATATTTCCATTAGTCGCTGGAGTGGAATGATGAACCAGCAGAAGAGCTAGAGGGAAGCGAATCACTTCTTGTGGTGACTGATGATACTTGTGTGCTACATTCAGAAAAGAAAGAAGATAATGTGGTGGCTGTTACTGAAGAGAATGAATGGGATAGGCTTCTGCGAGTGAGGTGAGGAGTTGGTTCTTGTGGTCTCACTTTTGTAATTTCATTGCTTTAGGTGTATACGTGGCATTTGAAATTTGATGGGATCAAGCAAGATCAAGGCAAAAGAGTCTTATTGGGGGGAGAATAAAGAAGCAATGTAGTGCCCTGGTATACCAATGGTTGTTTCAATGTGCCATGTCTTTCCCCAGAAACATGGCAGTATTTAACACAACAAAACACTAAAATGACACTTGTGTACATTAAATTGTCTGCAATATTAAACAATGCAAGAAACATACTTTTGTAAAGTAGCTCATTAGTTCTTCCAAAGATATGGTCTTGAGGAGACTTTATTTACGTTCAAATAGAGGGATAAAAGTAGTAGTTCAATATAGCTGTGCACATGGGAGCATGAACCTAATCAGAGGTGCCTTAAATCTTCAAAATCTCGCGATGGAGGAGCCGGAGATTTAAACAATGTGTCTATTAGAGGTCCATCATCAGGCTACTTGTTTGACCTTGTGTTTCTACCCAGTTTGTCTCTGGTTAGAGTAAACAAAGCCTGATTGCTTGCAAACAAATTGTAGAAGCTTGCAACTATGTGATTCGTTTGTGTGGACATGTCAACCACCTGTTCATTTGTAAGAAAACAGAGATGTCAAAATAGTGGAAGATTTACCCAAGAATGTTGTAGAAGCATAATGTTGTGATGTGCTTGATCCCTATTAAACATACCAAACTCTGCAAATTTTATGCAAATATTTGTATATCGAGATATAGTATTACTTATCCAAAATAAATATATTATATATTGACGTATAAAAAGAATTTATGATTATAGTGCATAGATATGTATATTTTTGTAGTTACATTTGTTAGTGGATAAAACTTTTAGTTGGTGGAGTAATTAGCAATTATAAATGTTTTTCTTACAGTGTTTTAATTTGTTTATTGGGTTGTAGATGGGAAAAATATCAAAATGAGGAGGAAGCAGCTCTTGGTAGAGGAAAACGATTAAGGAAAGCTGTTTCTTACAGGGAAGCATATGCTCCTCAACCTACCGAGACATTAAGTGAGGTACTGTTATTTGCCTTTAAGTTGTAACCTAATAAATCTTGCAGGGGTATGTTGCTTTTATGTTTCTTGATTTTATTTTTATAATATATGTTGACAAAGATTTATAAGTTTGAATGTAAGAAGTAAAATTTCTAAAATCCTGTTTTGCAACTTATTATTATTCAGAGAAGTAGCATTTGCATATGTAGATTTTGATAAAGTATAGATTTAGCCTTTTCTTTTTGCTTATAAAAAAAAAACATATAGCTTCTTACTTTCTTCATGGTGGTTTTTCTAGCTAATAATTTGTTTCTAACTGGAGAAATGAGAATATGAGACTTGCATGGAATGCAAGTACCTATGAAAGAAATATGTATGTCCCTTCTTTTTGCTGCTTTGTTTGGTCTTCACTGGGTTCAGCGAAGGCTGCTTTGAGTAGTTGGAAAGGTCCTCGACCTATTGAGTGACGGTCTGGAAGGAGAGGAATAGGATGGTTTCCAAAAAAGGTGGAGCTGCCAGCTATCAGAAATTGATATAATCTGTTGAGCGTTGTCTAGTTTTGATTGGAAGCGGCTTATCAGGGTTCAGCTATATTGCTTGTAGTGTTTTTTAGGTGATTCTGCTTAGTAGAACTGATTGTTTCTCCATCTTTTTTTGGTCGTTTTTTGAAATTGGGGGGGGGGGGGGGAGCATTTGGTACGGGCGGGGGTTATTTAGTTTGTGTATACATTGTTTGTAAATGGATTATCAGTGGGAAAAATATTCCAAGTTTGCGGAGATCTGGAAGTGGTAACAGTGGTTGGATCATTTGCCATTGTTGCATTTTTGATAAGCTCTTTTTGGAATTTAGACGGAGCAGAATGCTGGGAATTTTAAATATTAACATCTTCTTTTCTAGTTTATAAGGGATATAGTATTTTCCTTGCACCTATCAAAACAAGTCATTGGTATTATGTTTTTTGTCTTCTTGTTCATTCTCTTTGGAGCATGAGGACTTTGTCCTCTCCTTTTAAATCTATTCTCTCTTTTCTATTAAATTCTTCTTTGAATCTGTTAGTGGGGACTGCATTAGCTTGTTATAGTGATTATTTTTAATTATGGTAAGCAGAGTGGTGCTGATGAGGAGCCAGAGCGTGAATATTCACCTGCAGGTCGAGCTCTTAAAGAAAAGTTGTGAGTTTCATCTCCTTTGCAAGTTTTTTTACTTTGTTTTGTTAAGATGTTGCTATTTTAATTTACACCTTTACTCATAAAAAAGAAAATATTCCCAGTTGACTGATATCAAATTCTTTTGAACTGTTGCTGACAACCAAGTTGAAACTGAATTAGACTGGATGCATTGATGAAAGAATCAAGGAAATTGATATTTTTTTACATGATTCCTCTTACATGAATAGTGAGTAGGTCCCACATTCACGTGAGAGACATAGAAATATGATATTTACTTGTGAAATTATCAGTTTCCAAGAATCAAATTTGATTTTTTTAGTCTACGGTAGATGCTGTAGTCTAATATGTAATTCTTGTGACAGTGCTAAGCTTCGGTCTAGACAAAAACAACGTTTGGCTCAGAGAAATGCAATCAATTCACCTGTTCCAGTTGTGGGATTGCCTGGACTTGAACCCCCCTTGCTCCCTTCTTCCTGTGTTCCAGATAGTAATCGAATGATCAGATCAGATCAGCCTAGTGGCAAGGAGTTGTCAGCAATCGTCTTGGAAGATAACAGACATTGTCAAAATTCGGAGGCACTAAAGACCAAGTCTGATTTGGGTCTGAGGCTGAGCAAGTTATCAAAGCATAAAATGAGAAGCCATCTGGATTTTCCCGTTAAACCTTTTGGTCATCATTCTCCCAAGATTGTTCTACCAGGTCACCATTTACTGGAAACAAGCTATACAAATTCAATGTCAACCGGTAACTTGTTACCTGTTCTGGGTCTTTGTGCTCCCAATGCCAATCAAATGGAATCGTCAGAGAGGAACGTTTCAAAGTCCCACAGCAGACATAACAGGAAAGGAAGCAGACCAGGTTTCCCATTTGAAATAGCTCCTTTACGTGGGACCCCAAATGAGACAGATGTTAAACCTCATGAGCCTTCCTCAGACAAGTCTAAACTACCATCTGCCTCGTTAGAAGCTTTGCAACGTGAGCCCAAAAATGGCGTACCTGAAAATTATCTTCCGGTTAGGCCGAATTTTCTCTCTATCTCATTTTTCCCTCCTGCTTGCTCTTTGCGCATCTTCAACTTGTGCATCTGACATTATTTTATTTGCAGCATTCTCTTCCTTTCCCAAGAGGTAAAGGTTCTGATCATTTAGAAACTTATAGGCCAAGTTTCTCAGAACTTCATGAAAAGCTGGCATTAAAATTGCTCCCCAAATTCCAAGAAACTTCTGGGCCAAGTTTCTCAGAATTTCATGAAAAGCTGGCACCAAAATTGCTCCCCAAATCCCGATATTCAGCTACGAATGTACCAAATCCGCATCCTGACTTGTTCCCCAGCTTATCATTGGGGTCCAGAGCTGGGAATGTAAATGATTCTCTACAAGACCTGCCCACAATGCCATTGTTGCCAAATTTGAGGTTTCCGCATGATGATACACCAAGATATGATCAGCAAGGGCTTGAGGTGCCTCCCATGTTGGGTTTAGGTCAGATGCCACAAACTTATTCATCATTTCCTGAAAACCACAGGAAGGTTCTTGAGAACATAATGTTGAGAACAGGCACAGGACCTAGCAACTTTCTTATAAGGAAATCAATAAAAGATATATGGTCTGAAGATGAACTTGATTTTTTATGGATTGGTGTTCGTAGACACGGACGGGGCAATTGGGATACTATGCTTCGAGACCCAAGGTTAAAATTTTCTAAATTTAAAACTGCAGAAGATTTATTCGCCAGGTGGGAAGAGGAACAACTCAAAATTTTGGACATACCAGATCTTCCTGTGCAAAAGTGCTTGAAGTCTACGAAATCTGGAAAATCTCCATTATTTCCAGGCATCTCTGATGCAATGATGACAAGGGCACTTCATGGAAGTAGATTAGCTGGGCCGCCAAAATTTCAGTCGCACCTGACAGATATGAAATTGGGTTTTGGCGATCTACCATACAGTTTACCACAGTTAGAACCATCTCGGCACAGTGAACATTTGTCACCAATTCCGACTTGGAATACTGATTACCTGTGGGCAAGTTATTCTGGAGCTTCTTCTGCTGGACCCTCTCATAGACCAGGGACTTCTGACATGCGCATGGAGCAGCCATTTCTTCTCAATTCATTAGGACCCAGTAGTTTGGGTTCCCTTGGTTTGAACTGCGTGAGCAGCTTTGATTTACAGAAGCGGGAAGATGAACAGAATGCAAGTAGGACTTGGAAATTGCCAAGTTTTATTGATAATAACATAGGAAATGGTGTATCAACAAATGTGGCATTGTTTACCGATTCTAGTAAAGGGCAGAATGTGTCCCATTCAAAAGGTAAAGAAGTTGCGGGAACTAGTTCTTCAAACAATAAGCTGCCCCATTGGCTTCAGGAAGCAGTAGGTGCTCCAGCAAAACTGGAGGATCCTGGCCTGCCACCAACTGTGTCAGCAATAGCACAATCAGTTCGTTTGCTATATGGAGATGATAACCCTACCATTCCTCCATTTTTGGCTCCGGGCCTACCTCCTCCCCAACCAAAGGATCCACGGCGGAGTTTGAAGAAAAAGAAGAAACGAAGGACACATACATTTCAGCAGTTCCCTCAAGATATTGCAGGAACCAGTCACACCTTCCAAAGCAGCCTCTGTGGCGAGAATATTGGTTCATCTTCGCCTCTACTGGCTACACCACCTTTGCCTTTGCTTCCACAATCAATTCCTGGAACTTCTGGATTTCCTTGGTTGGAACCCGACCTCAATATGCCCCCTCCAATTGTAAATATGCTGAATCCATCGACAACATCAGTACATTCAAAACCCGTAACGAAAAGAAACACGGGAATGTCCCCCTCCCCTGAAGTGCTTCAATTGGTAGCATCATGTGTTGCTCCCAGTCCACCAGACACAAGTCCAAATTTCATTGAAAGCGAGCTCCCTCCAAATCCAGTAATGGTGCCAGTTTTGAGCAACGCTTGTGGGAAACAAAAGGACAAGCAGAGTTCAAATATTTTGTCTTCACACACCAAGGTGAAAGCAGAGCAGACTGAAAGTGAGGATTCCAGCAAGACTCGATCAGAACCTGATCTGCCAAATGTCGAGGAAATATCGTCAGAAGGTACCCTCTCGGATAATCATGCGAGTGACCAGGAATCTTGACTTCTAGGGGGTAAAGTTATATACTTGCTCATTCCATTAATTCCGCTTAGAAAGTCCCCAGTCATGATTGTGTGCCAATTTTTGTAGGGATGATCCATTTGAGTGTTTAATTAGCAAATATGGGATCGTTAGGATACTTCTGTAAAGTTTCTGTATGTGAAAAATGAAATATATAATGTTCCATTTATATATGTCTTCTCTCTCTCTCTCTCTCTCTCTCTCTATATATATATATATATATATATATATGTATGTATGTATGTATGTATGTATGTATGTATGTATGTATGTACCAACACTAATTCAACCATAAAGGTCTTTTATTTGACAGAATGGTAACTAAAATGAGGAGATTCTCCTTGTGTGGTCCTGCAGAAGGTTTAGGCCAATTCTCTCTTTTGTACACACATGTAGTGCGAGACCGAACCAATCTATACTTGCCACCACTTTAGTTACAAATGAAAATCACAGCTTCCATTTTATCCGTCCCTAACTAATTGAATCTAACAATGTAAATCTAACATGTTGTTACCAAAGCATTATTGTTAATTATTATAGCAGTGAACCTGCGTCTATTAGGTCTATATACCTGAATTCCGAATTTTTAAACAAAAAATAGAAATTCAGCGGTCAGCAACATAAATTGATTGTGCATAGATAGAAAGATACAAACTTGAGCCATGAAAGTGAATCTACTGTCTCGTCTCAGCTTACTATCTCGTCTCAGCTCAACTGAACTCGAGTCTTTTTATCCCAAACTAGTTTAGGAAATGCTGAAAGTAAGTTCCATATCGATCTATTATCACAAGAGAAATTAAAAATAAAAAACTATTACATTAATTCTCTATCTAATTAGTCTTGGACGTGAAGTTGTTGGGGCATGCATTTGCTACAAACCTAGATGAGAAGGCATAAAATCTATAGTAATAATCTTCATCCAACAAGCTTCCACAACCACTTGTATCGAAGTTTAAGGAGTAGCTCAACGGATCATACCGGCTTTTGAGCCTAGAAGAAGACTGTGAGCTCGCCATGCGTAGCAACCGGCTGTGTTTCTTCAGTTTCCTCACGAGCTTTGTTATGCTGCAGCAGCATTGTGCTGAAGTACTTGAACCATTATTTGGATCGGATGTAGACGATGAGTTGGTGGTGGAGCCACCAATGCCACCACCGCAGGCGGTGGTGGAGGGAGTGTTTCTTGGCCGCCAAGGAAATCCCATTTGAGTCATCTATCTTTGATCTCTCTCTTTTTTATGGGGATCTAATATTTTGAAAAAGTGGATACTATTCTTTGAATATATATAGGGGCGGGGGAGAAGTGAGAATTGGTATATATAAAAAAATTATTGATATTTGTGAAACCATGTTCCACTTGGTCCATGCACCTAAATTTTGTGAATTATTATTGTATTGGACATATGTTTTCTTCGATCTCTAAAAAGTCCAGTCAAAATAAATTTATTTTTAGTAGAATATTGAAACATAATTACATGTTGTTGATATTTGCAGCGATATTAATTACTAATTAATTATGATAACATAATTTAGAAGTTGAGAGTCTTGTAAGATGCATGTCTCTCAATAGTCAATAAATCGTAGGAGTTGGGTCATAGACTCATAGTTACCCTTTTGTAAAACAATAGAGTCTGCAATTACCATCACCTCTTGAGTTAACAATGCATCAAGCCCCTCATTGTTCAAGATTTTTTTCTCTTTAAGAAAAATAATAATTAAAGAATTTATTTTATTACGATTCAACTATAAAGATACATTTCAATCTTAGAATTTAGGAGGAACTTGGGAAAGGGTCACGAGAGAATTTAGGATAACATAGTAAAAACTTACTTTCAATTGCGATAACTTACTTTCAATTGTGATAAACTCAAATTTATAAATTTACACAGTAAAAAAGAAAGATCTTATTCACAATAATCCTATAAATCATGATAATTTTGACATAAATTTTATTTGTCACCTGACTGAACCAAAAATAAAATAAAATAAAGTAATAAGATAAAGATTATCTAATTTACCCTAACAAAATTTTTATAAATTTATGCCGTATAATTCTATAAAGTTTTATCTGAAAAAATTAGACAATTTATGTCAAATTACATAATATTATAACTCACATCAAAATAGTCTAAACAACTTTTTCAATAATAATAGTAAGAAACTTGATAACTAGTGCAAAATATAAGTACGTGCAATAATTTTTTGAGTAAAAAAATCTACAAAGTTCATGCACTCCACTCACTTGAATGAATTTGTTTGATTTACATTAAAAAAAAGAAAAAGAAAAAGAAAAAAGAACATGTGTATGTATCTTAAAAAGTACAGTTTGACTAGCTGACAAAAATAGAATTACGATGAACTAAATAGATACGTTAAAATAAGAATAAGAAGAAAAAAAGAAGTTATAAAGTATTTGATTTATAAATTTGAGAAGTTATTGAAAATAAATATATGACATTTAAAAATAAAAAAAAACTCTTGAATTACTAAGTTATAAGGAAAAATTCTTGAACCGCCGTGTCAATTGGGACTAATGAAAATTACTTGATATTGGTATTGGTATATTTTTGTAGAGTATTTTTATATTTATTTATATTTTTTATTCGTTAAGTTTATTTGTATTAAAGATAAATAAATTTAATTTTATATTATTTTATTTCTTTAATTTAAAAATAAATTACACTTATTTATTTTTAATATAAATAAATTTAATGGATAAAAAATATGAATAAATTTAAAAAATTTCATTTTTGTATTGATTTGATCGATAAATGAAACGAAAGCAAAAGTTAGCATAGGCAACTGTCTATGTTGTCCTATTAGTAGTTCCGTCACTGCTTGTATGCTATTTTTTTCTTTTCATAACTTGAGAAAAGTTTAATAATTTTTTTGTCATTAGTTTCAACAAATTCAGGTCAAGATCTGTTCTTCATTTTTTTTTATATAAAAAAAATTATTGAAGAAAAAATGGAGAATAAATCTGCGTCTGTTCTTGTACATCTCCTTTGAGTTAGCAAATTAAGAGATTGACCCCAAAATCAAACATTTGAAGTAGAAAATTATAGGCACGCAAGCTAAGATAAACGTACAATATTTCTCAATTTGACCATTTTTGAAACAAAAATTATAAAACAAATATTGACTGTCGATTTTGATTTAATTTATTAGTAAAAAATGTGGAAGAGACACAAATGTCGAGTTTTTAGATGTTATTTGAGCTTCATCATCTAGCTAGAAATATACAAACGAGAGAGATTCATTATTATAATAAGTTTATTAAATATTTAGGAATATAGAAAATACAACTTGCAAATTAAAAAAATAAAATCTCTTTTGTGAAATAGGGGAATATCTATAAATTAATATTATTAAAATTTATTGTTATCCATTCAATTTTTCATCCTCTCTTCAATCCAATCCGATCTAACCAAAACACTCTAAAAATTACTCATTATAAATATCATGTCATGTCACGATTTTAATATTATATTTTTTAAAAATAATAACGTCTACACAATAATGCGATTAAAAATTCATACTACATTAACATAATAACGTAATGTAGTGCGACATGCACATATGAACTGGGAATTAGAAAGAAAAAAAAAGAAATTTAGTATGGCCACAGGGTTAATTGTATTAGGCCGGCCTTGTAGCTAGTGTGATTAAAAAATAACCTCGGAAAAAACACATTATTGTATTACTATATCAGGGGGGCGGTGGAGTGACTCTAATTCCAAGTTGTTTAGCCTTTTAATGAGCATGGCGTTGTTATGCCAGTTTCAGTTAACACCTCGTAAATTATTCATGAACCTAGTTAACCCGTGTAGGTGGGTACTTGTAGACTTGGCAAAGTGGTTCAAGTTTGTGATTCGGTTTGGCCCGCCCATTAAAAATTTAGATTTGAGTTTTATTTTTATAGTCTATAAAAACTGGGGTTATTTTAGTCAAGTTCGGCTTGAAGGGTGGTCTAGTCCAAAAAAATTCTTTATCATTTGTTTGTCTATATAATAAGATAGTTTTAGAACTTCTATTGAAATTCTTGTTTTTTGTGCTACGGCTAATTTCATGGAACATGGAAGGAACAGCTGCATTTTTAAGACTGCAAGAATATATATATATATATATATATATAGAGAGAGAGAGAGAGATATGATAGTTTAAAATTATATCTCTTAAATAATATATTTATTTAAATAACATATTTTTATCAAAACGACGTCGTTTTAAAAAAAAAATTGATGGCATTTTCGTAAATAAAAAGAAAACAAGTAGGGTCACGGAATATCACACAATGTCACATCTTCTTTTAGTACTAATTTTTTTTAAAAAAAATCTTCAAAACGATATCGTTTTGATAAATGTATACTATTTAAGAGATATATTTAAATTTTGTCCTATATATATATATACACACACACACACACGTAGAAATATTCAATAACATACCTCCTTAAGTGACACTTCTTTATCAAAACGATTTCTTTTTGAAAATTTTTTCTTTAAAAAAAATAATATTAAAAGAAGATATGACACTCCACGATCCCACTTACTTTTATTTTATTTAGGAAAATGTCATCCGTTTTTTTAAAAGAATTTTCAAAACGACGTTGTTTTAATAAAAATATGTTACTTAAAGAGATATACCACTTAAGGAACTATGATATTGAACCTTTTTGTATGTATATGTATATATATATATATATATATATATATATAGAGAGAGAGAGAGAGAGAGAGAGAGAGAGGACAAATCTAAAACATACTTCTTAAATAGTATACTTCTCTTAAATAATATATATTTATTAAAATGACATCGTTTGAAGATTTAAAAAAAAAATAATATTAAAAGAAGATGTGACATTCCGCGTTCCTACTTGTTTTCTTTTTATTTATAAAAAATGTCATCAAAAAATCTTCAAAATGACATTGTTTTAATAAATATATAATATTTAAAGAGATATATTTTTAAACCGTTCTATATATCTATCTATCTATCTATCTATATATATATATATATATATATATATAGAGAGAGAGAGAGAGAGAGAGAGAGAGAGAGAGAGAGAGAGAGAGACTCTGGGCATGGAAGCATCAGTTTTTCAAGCATGCAGTCCACGGTTTACTTTTTTAGAACTTAAAATAACATTTTCCCTAACTATTATAAGCTTGTTCAATATTCAAAAAATAATTTATTTTGATATAGAACATATCATTCAGGACCCATGGCTGCGTATTAAAAATTTCTATACCAAATTAATCTGTACGATACATCTATAATCTATCAATATATAGATATAGGACTCTAGAACAAAATATTAAAATATATAGGCCTTCACACACACACACACACACATATATATATTTAAATGGATTAATTTTTAATTTTGCTCCAGTAAAAATTGTGTTATTTTTTAATATAATGTATTAAATATTAAACTATAAAATATTACTGCTTGTTAGATTATTATTTTATTCTATGTTATATTATTTTATATATATATAATTTATAGTGTATGAACAAAAATAGCCCTTGAATTGATCCAGCCCATTCAACTTGGCCACGAATCTCTTATTTTAAATTAAAAAACTAATTTTTTTTAGTTCGACTCATATTTGGTCTTGTTTGTCAAGCCGTACTTAGATAGTTAAATAAAAACACTATACTCAAACACTCATTTGAAATTAAACCATATTTTTGTATTTGATTAGTACATAGAATATTGGTGCTTAGCCATCGAATAACATAAATTTCTCAATGTTTATTTTAATAGAATTAATATTTTTATAAATAAAATTTAATATTTTTATAAGATTTATTTTATATGAATATAAGACATCTATTATTTATATAACAAAAATCTTATAAAATTATTATTTTTATTTATAAAAATATTAATTCTTAAATTTTTACTTTGATAGTATAGTATAATAATCATCAAGAATTGAGTTTCAAAGTACCAAACAATGTTCTCAGACTCGGACCGGTGATCGAACCGGAAAAGTTACCAGGCGGACGGGTCACTGGTCCAACCAGTGGTCGGACCGTTATTGAACCGGTGACGTCATTAATATGTAATAAATAATAAATAATTAAATATATTAATTTTTTTTATATATTATATATAATATTTAGTAAATATGTAAAATTAATCAATTTATCAACACATAAAAAAAAAATTTAACCTATTTATATAATGTTTACTTCATGCAATTCAAATAAATACTAAATTTATATAAAAAAAGATATTAAATCATGATCATAACATAAAATTCAAGACTCAAGAGTGATAAAATCAAATACAAATGAACAAAAACATCTCTAGGATATATTCAATCAAATTCGGTAAAAAAATAAATCTATTTGTACAATATTTGTAAGACCCCGAATTTTATGAAATACAAAATTTAATTTTTCTTCATATAGATATTTTTTTAAACAGTAAGTGGTTAAATCGATAAAGTTAAAAGTTAAGGATGTTATGTGCAAATTTTATTTTGTCGGACAATATTCGCTTTGTCGGGGAATATTCGTTTGGTCGGGGAATATTTTGTTTGGTCCGACGGCGCCGAAATAACAAATTATTGGTGGACCCCACAACGGAATATTTGTCGGATATAGAAAACGACAGAAATAACCTTTTTAAATAAAAATAGTCAACGGAACTGTTAAAATACCGGTGATAAAAGAATAGTAGCATACGGTAGTTATTGGTATTTTCTGTAGCACTCGGTACTCTACAGTAACACACGGTATTGCATAGTGTCTCATATTTTTGGTCTGATAATTGACACCGTAACTGTTACGCATCATTTCATCGATAATTGTCACTGCATAATATTTTATATTATCAATTCAATAATTGTTGTTACACAGTATTTTGCATTATTGATTTAATAATTGTCATTACACTGTATTTTATATCATTGAGTCAATAATTGTTGTTGCACTGTTTTTAAAATTATTGAACCTAATAATTGTCACAGTAACATATGCACAGTAATTCACATTATTGAATCAATAATTGTCATTACACAGTAACGTATGCTTTATTTTACATTATTGTTATCTCTATTATGATGTTATTTAAACAGTTGTATTTCATTAATTTATTGACTTGATATCTAAGAGCTAACTATACTGTATTTATAACAATTAGTAATAATAATTGAATTGATAAAGTTATTTGTTTATAATATAAAGTTAGGTGATTATTAGGTGATATGAAATGAATGGTGTAGATTAAAGTGTGAATTATTGTTGAATAATTGAATTGATTTGTTTATAATATAAAGTTAGGTGATTATTAGGTGATATGAAATGAATGGTGTAGATTAAAGTGTGAATTATTGTTGAATAATTAAATTAATTTGTTTATAATATAAAGTTAGGTGATTATTAGGTGATATGAAATGAATGGTGTAGATTAAAGATAATATAATATTTGAAATGGATGGTGTAGATTAAAAGATGATCTTTAAATGAATGGTTTAGATTAAATGAATGATAAGATTTTTGGCTATAAATAGAAGCCTTAACTTAAGGATTTTTCATAAACTTCCTTACTTGTTCTTTCTTTCTCTCTCTAAATACTTCTTGTGAAAGTTCTCTCTAAGTGTGCTTAAGTCATCTTGAGTATTTGTGAAGATCTATAAGTATACGTGTACTGTTCAAGTTAATCAACCTCATTTAAATCAATATCCAGTCACGTGTTACGGTAAGGGATACCATCTTTTTCATCTTCCATTATTCAAACATACTATGGTAAGGGATTATCATTATTTGATTTTCGATAATAATATTGTTTCTTCCTTACTCATAAGACGTGCCTTTTATTTCCATGTATTAAATTGTGGGAATAACCTTACGGAGCGGATTGCCGCCTGTTGGTGAATAACCTTTCGTATTCATTCATTATTAATCTCTGAGAATAACCTTACGGAGCGGATTGCCGCCTGTTTGGTGAATAACTCTTTGTACTCAAATTCTATTAAATTGTGGGAATAACCTTACGGAGCGGATTGCCGCCTGTTTGGTGAATAACTCTTTGTACTCAAATTCTATTAAATTGTGGGAATAACCTTACGGAGCGGATTGCCGCCTGTTGGTGAATAACCCTTTGTATTAATTTCCTTCACCTTTTGTTAATCAAACCTGCTACGGTAAGGGATATTATTTTCTTTCATACTCCTAAATCGAAATTTATTATGGAACTATTACTTCTATAATTCCTGAAAATATTATATGTTCCATAATAATTGAACATCATTATTTCAACTGAACCTTCCTATTTACGTGAACCTTTCTATTGAATTGTAACCGTTATTCTGAACTGTGGATCTTGAATATCATTTTTAAATTTCACTCCACATCATGTTGACAATTTGGACATTATTTGAATCTGTACAAAGTAAACTTCCGATACTTATTGTTATCCTATTTCTTCTGTTCATCATTTATATCATTCTAATCATCCAAAAATTAAGCTGTTGTGAATATCTGTGGCCGGGGGCACAGATGTGATATATTTGTTGAACAGATGATAGGTTAAAGGCGATATAATAGGTTAAAGGCGATACATCTGTTCGGTGTCTTTTATGGCACGTGGTGAATGTTCTCTTTGGCCCGTAGTGCAAAGATGAACTGTTGTTTGGTATGATTATGACCAAAGGCTGAATCTGGTATAATCATGACCGTTGGTGCTATATTGAATATCTTTGGCCCGTAGTACAAAGATGAACTGTTGATGTGCATGATTATGATCAGGAACTGTGAATTTGTATTATCTTGACTAATGATATTTCAGATGATAAAAGTTGATGATGTTTTTCCTAAAAAGAGAACCGAGTGGACATTATAGTCTGCATTATTCTTCTAATAGATTACTCATTCCGCTGCTATTATTGATCTGAACGTTGTTTAAGAATTTAACTGCAGTTTTTGATATAAACCTTGTAGTCTATTGTATTCTATCAAGAACTCAACTGTTGAAGACTAATGATAATTTATTCGTCATTATCTTAGTCATGATATTCTTTACTGGGCTATTTGAGCTCACCCTTTCTTTTGTTCCATTGTTTTTCAACAGGAGATGAAAACATAACAGGGTCTAGCCGGGGAATGGAGTGAGGGTCCGAGGAATAGTTATCATAGTCTTCACGTTTTGTAAAATAGTGTGGCAATAATAGTGAAGACTTAGTTGTGTATTATTATACACTGTATTGTTGTACGTTGTGCTTTGTTGTAATAATTTTGTTGTAGTATTTTGACGACTCAAGTTTGGGCTGTGTGGGCCCAGATTTGGGGGCGTCACAGTTGGCATCAGAGCTTAGGGATATGGTCTTTAATGACAATCTGGGGTAGAACTAGGAGGGGAGAGACGAATAGAATCAGTCACTAGTGTGTCCTACCTAAAATAGATTTTATTATCTAATGAGTCGATTTGAATGTAGGAACATGAAGTGATGAGTCAGTTTATTTGAACTAACATTTATTTTGTGACCACAGTTTAGTATGGCATCTGGAAATCAAGAGGTTAACTATGGAATGCCTGAAGCGAATGTAGCCGAGAATCAAGAGGCCCCAAACAATCCTCCTGCCAACTCAGGAAATAATGTTCCTGATAACATGATGAACGATGGATTCTTTAGGAATTTCATGCAGTTCATACAGAATCAAGCAAGAGGAAATCCAGTCAATAATAACGGTAGAAACGCTGGTAATTTGAGGATGGTCACTGTCAAGCAATTTAAAGAATTGGGACCACCTGAATTCCACGGGAAGCCTGACCCACTCAAAGCGGAGGCATGGCTGAAACAGACGACAAAAATACTTGATGTCTTACAATGCGCTGATGATCAGAAGGTGCCATTTGCCACTTTTATGTTACGAGGTGAGGCGGACCATTGGTGGGAAGCGGTAAAACGTATCCAACCTTCAGCACTCGAAATGTCTTGGACAGAATTCGAAGAACTGTTTAACGAGAAGTATTTCCCAGAAAGCATCCGCCATATGAAAGAGGTGGAATTCATTAAGCTGGAGCAGGGAAACATGACAGTCTCCCAATATGAAGCCAAGTTTGCCGAGTTATCTCGCTTTGTCACCCATCTTGTGGATGACGAAGCACGAATGAGTCGGATGTTCCTAAGAGGTTTGAGATTCAAAATTCGTCAACAACTTAGCTCTCATAAATTTAGTTTGTATTCAGATGTTGTGGATAGGGCTCAAAGGGTGGAGCAAACAGATGAAACATTGCAGCCAAGAGTTAATGAGCAACATAGAGAAAGGAATGACAACAACCACAGGAACGAGAACCATCGAGTAGGTAACCAACACTTCGGTGGTAATTCCACATCAAATAACAGAAGAGGAGAATCCAGTGAGAACAATTTCAAAAGAAAGAGATTCCATAATAATTATGGAAGGGCACCAGCACCAGTACCAACACCAGCACCGACCCCAGTTTCAAGGGGAGAAGATCGACCACCAGTGAGATGCTATAGGTGTGGTCAGGAAGGTCACATCAGCCCAAACTGTACTCTGCAGTCTAAAAAGTGCTACAGTTGTGGGAAAGAGGGTCATCTTGCGCGGTTTTGTCCTGCCACAAAATCAAGTCCAGCTGCAATGATGATACCAAAAGCTAGCGCGGATAAAGGAAAATCTGTAGTTCAAGGGAGAGCTTTTGTTGTGACATCCCAAATGGCGCGAAACTCGAACGAGGTGATAACCGGTAAGCTATTCATAAATTCTCGTGAAGTCTACGCTTTGTTAGATACTGGCTCTACCCATTCTTTTATCTCACCTGCATGTGCTCAGCGTTTAAACTTAACTCCTGAAAACTTGGACTTTGACTTATCAGTTGAAATCCCATTAGGAGAAATGACCATTACATCTACTGTCTATAAATCTTGCCTAGTTCAAATCAACAACCTCACATTATCTGTTGACCTTATTTCTTTGGAGATGCGTGAATTTGATGTGATTTTAGGAATTGATTGGTTGACTACCCATCATGCTAAAATTGATTGTTTTCATAAGATTATTAGTTTTCATATTCCTAATCAACCTGTCATGCAAATTCAAGCAACTAAACCATTGAAATCTATAACTGTTATTTCTAGCCATAAAGCCATTCGTTTATTGAAAAACGGATGTCAAGCCTTTTTAGCTCATGTCACTGATTTGAACAAAAATACGTCAAACTTGAATGATATTCCCATTGTTAATGAGTTTCCTGACGTTTTTCCTGAAGAACTTCCTGGCTTACCCCCAAACCGTGAAATTGATTTTTATATTGATCTTGAACCCGGTACCAAGCCCATTTCCAAAGCTCCCTACCGAATGGCTCCCATTGAACTTCAAGAGTTAAAAGTCCAACTACAGGAATTGTTGGATACCGGTTTCATTCGTCCGAGTGCATCACCTTGGGGTGCTCCTTGTAAGACCCCGAATTTTATGAAATACAAAATTTAATTTTTCTTCATATAGACATTTTTTAAACAGTAAGTGGTTAAATCGATAAAGTTAAAAGTTAAGGATGTTATGTGCAAATTTTATTTTGTCGGACAATATTCGTTTGGTCGGGGAATATTCGTGCCGTACGACGGCGCCGAAATAATAAATTATTGGTGGACCCCACAACGGAATATTTGTCGGATATAGAAAACGACAGAAGTAACCTTTTTAAATAAAAATAGTCAACGGAACTGTTAAAATACCGGTGATAAAAGAATAGTAGCATACGGTAGTTTATGGTATTTTTTGTAGCACACGGTACTCTACAGTAACACACGGTATTGCATAGTGTCTCATATTATTGGTCTGATAATTGACACCGTAACTGTTACGCATCATTTCATTGATAATTGTCACTGCATAATATTTTATATTATCAATTCAATAATTGTTGTTACACAGTATTTTGCATTATTGATTTAATAATTGTCATTACACTGTATTTTATATCATTGAGTCAATAATTGTTGTTGCACTGTTTTTAAAATTATTGAACCTAATAATTGTCACAGTAACATATGCACAGTAATTCACATTATTGAATCAATAATTGTCATTACACAGTAACGTATGCTTTATTTTACATTATTGTTATCTCTATTATGATGTTATTTAAACAGTTGTATTTCATTAATTTATTGACTTGATATCTAAGAACTAACTATACTGTATTTATAACAATTAGTCATAATAATTGAATTGATAAAGTTATTTGTTTATAATATAAAGTTAGGTGATTATTAGGTGATATGAAATGAATGGTGTAGATTAAAGTGTGAATTATTATTGAATAATTGAATTGATTTGTTTATAATATAAAGTTAGGTGATTATTAGGTGATATGAAATGAATGGTGTAGATTAAAGTGTGAATTATTGTTGAATAATTAAATTGATTTGTTTATAATATAAAGTTAGGTGATTATTAGGTGATATGAAATGAATGGTGTAGATTAAAGATAATATAATATTTGAAATGGATGGTGTAGATTAAAAGATGATCTTTAAATGAATGGTTTAGATTAAATGAATGATAAGATTTTTGGCTATACATAGAAGCCTTAACTTAAGGATTTTTCATAAACTTCCTTACTTGTTCTTTCTTTCTCTCTCTAAATACTTCTTGTGAAAGTTCTCTCTAAGTGTGCTTAAGTCATCTTGAGTATTTGTGAAGATCTATAAGTATACGTATACTGTTCAAGTTAATCAACCTCATTTAAATCAATATCCAGTCACGTGTTACGGTAAGGGATACCATCTTTTTCATCTTCCATTATTCAAACGTACTATGGTAAGGGATTATCATTATTTGATTCTCGATAATAATATTGTTTCTTCCTTACTCATAAGACGTGCCTTTTATTTCCATGTATTAAATTGTGGGAATAACCTTACGGAGCGGATTGCCGCCTGTTGGTGAATAACCTTTCGTATTCATTCATTATTAATCTCTGAGAATAACCTTACGGAGCGGATTGCCGCCTGTTTGGTGAATAACTCTTTGTACTCAAATTCTATTAAATTGTGGGAATAACCTTACGGAGCGGATTGCCGCCTGTTGGTGAATAACCTTTCGTATTCATTTATTATTAATCTCTGAGAATAACCTTACGGAGCGGATTGCCGCCTGTTTGGTGAATAACTCTTTGTACTCAAATTCTATTAAATTGTGGGAATAACCTTACGGAGCGGATTGCCGCCTGTTGGTGAATAACCCTTTGTATTAATTTCCTTCACCTTTTGTTAATCAAACCTGCTACGGTAAGGGATATTATTTTCTTTCATACTCCTAAATCGAAATTTATTATGGAACTATTGCTTCTATAATTCCTGAAAATATTATATGTTCCATAATAGTTGAACTTCATTATTTCAACTGAACCTTCCTATTTATGTGAACCTTTCTATTGAATTGTAACCGTTATTCTGAACTGTGGATCTTGAATATCATTTTTAAATTTCACTCCACATCATGTTGACAATTTGGACATTATTTGAATCTGTACAAAGTAAACTTCTGATACTTATTGTTATCCTATTTCTTCTGTTCATCATTTATATCATTCTAATCATCCAAAAATCAAGCTGTTGTGAATATCTGTGGCCGGGGGCACAGATGTGATATATTTGTTGAACAGATGATAGGTTAAAGGCGATATAATAGGTTAAAGGCGATACATCTGTTCGGTGTCTTTTATGGTACGTGGTGAATGTTCTCTTTGGCCCGTAGTGCAAAGATGAACTGTTGCTTGGTATGATTATGACCAAAGGCTGAATCTGGTATAATCATGACCGTTGGTACTATATTGAATATCTTTGGCCCGTAGTGCAAAGATGAACTGTTGTTTGGTATGATTATGACCAAAGGCTAAATCTGGTATAATCATGACCGTTGGTGCTATATTGAATATCTTTGGCCCGTAGTGCAAAGATGAACTGTTGATGTGCATGATTATGATCAGGAACTGTGAATTTATATTATCATGACTAATGGTATTTCAGATGATAAAAGTTGATGATGTTTTTACGAAAAAGAGAAGCGAGTGGACATTATAGTCTGCATTATTCTTCTAATAGATTGCTCATTCCGCTGCTATTATTGATCTGAACATTGTTTAAGAATTTAACTACAGTTTTTGATATAAACCTTGTAGTCTATTGTATTCTATCAAGAACTCAACTGTTGAAGACTAATGATAATTTATTCGTCATTATCTTAGTCATGATATTCTTTACTGGGCTATTTGAGCTCACCCTTTCTTTTGTTCCATTGTTTTTCAACAGGAGATAAAAACATAACAGGGTCTAGCCGGGGAATGGAGTGAGGGTCCGAGGAATAGTTATCATAGTTTTCACGTTTTGTAAAATAGTGTGGCAATAATAGTGAAGACTTAGTTGTGTATTATTATACACTGTATTGTTGTACGTTGTGCTTTGTTGTAATAATTTTGTTGTAGTCTTTTGACGACTCAAGTCTGGGCTGTGTGGGCCCAGATTTGGGGGCGTCACAGTTGGCATCAGAGCTTAGGGATATGGTCTTTAATGGAGATCTGGGGTAGAACTAGGAGGGGAGAGACAAATAGAATCAGTCACTAGTGTGTCCTACCTAAAATAGATTTTATTATCTAATGAGTCGATTTGAATGTAGGAACATGAAGAGATGAGTCAGTTTATTTGAACTAACATTTATTTTGTGACCACAGTTAATTATGGCATCTGGAAATCAGGAGGTTAACTATGAAATTACCGAAACAAATGTAGCTGCAAAACAAGAGGCGACGAATAATCTTCTTACAAACTCAGAGTTGAATCATTTGCCTAAGGCAAAAATTATGCGTGTTCTATCCAGTAAGGATGAAGGTGAAAGCTCTGCTACAGTTGTGACGCCCCCAAATCTGGGCCCACACAGCCCAAACTTGAGTCGTCAAAATACTACAACAAAATTATTACAACAAAGCACAACGTACAACAATACAGTGTATAATAATACACAACTAAGTCTTCACTATTATTGCCACACTATTTTACAAAACGTGAAGACTATGATAACTATTCCTCGGACCCTCACTCCATTCCCCGGCTAGACCCTGTTATGTTTTCATCTCCTGTTGAAAAACAATGGAACAAAAGAAAGGGTGAGCTCAAATAGCCCAGTAAAGAATATCATGACTAAGATAATGACGAATAAATTATCATTAGTCTTCAACAGTTGAGTTCTTGATAGAATACAATAGACTACAAGGTTTATATCAAAAACTGCAGTTAAATTCTTAAACAACGTTCAGATCAATAATAGCAGCGGAATGAGTAATCTATTAGAAGAATAATGCAGACTATAATGTCCACTCGGTTCTCTTTTTAGGAAAAACATCATCAACTTTTATCATCTGAAATATCATTAGTCAAGATAATACAAATTCACAGTTCCTGATCATAATCATGCACATCAACAGTTCATCTTTGTACTACGGGCCAAAGATATTCAATATAGCACCAACGGTCATGATTATACCAGATTCAGCCTTTGGTCATAATCATACCAAACAACAGTTCATCTTTGCACTACGGGCCAAAGAGAACATTCACCACGTGCCATAAAAGACACCGAACAGATGTATCGCCTTTAACCTATTATATCGCCTTTAACCTATCATCTGTTCCACAAATATATCACATCTGTGCCCCCGGCCACAGATATTCACAACAACTTGATTTTTGGATGATTAGAATGATATAAATGATGAACAGAAGAAATAGGATAACAATAAGTATCGGAAGTTTACTTTGTACAGATTCAAATAATGTCCAAATTGTCAACATGATGTGGAGTGAAATTCAAGATCCACAGTTCAGAATAACGGTTACAATTCAATAGAAAGGTTCACGTAAATAGGAAGGTTCAGTTGAAATAATGAAGTTCAACTATTATGGAACATATAATATTTTCAGGAATTATAGAAGCAATAGTTCCATAATAAATTTCGATTTAGGAGTATGAAAGAAAATAATATCCCTTACCGTAGCAGGTTTGATTAACAAAAGGTGAAGGAAATTAATACAAAGGGTTATTCACCAACAGGCGGCAATCCGCTCCGTAAGGTTATTCCCACAATTTAATATAATTTGAGTACAAAGAGTTATTCACCAAACAGGCGGCAATCCGCTCCGTAAGGTTATTCTCAGAGATTAATAATAAATGAATACGAAAGGTTATTCACCAACAGGCGGCAATTCGCTCCGTAAGGTTATTCCCACAATTTAGTAGAATTTGAGTACAAAGAGTTATTCACCAAACAGGCGGCAATCCGCTCCGTAAGGTTATTCTCAGAGATTAATAATGAATGAATACGAAAGGTTATTCACCAACAGGCGGCAATCCGCTCCGTAAGGTTATTCCCACAATTTAATACATGGAAATAAGAGGCACGTCTTATGAGTAAGGAAGAAACAATATTATTATCGAGAATCAAATAATGATAATCCCTTACCATAGTATGTTTGAATAATGAAAGATGAAAAAGATGGTATCCCTTACCGTAACACGTGACTGGATATTGATTTAAATGAGGTTGATTAACTTGAACAGTACACGTATACTTATAGATCTTCACAAATACTCAAGATGACTTAAGCACACTTAGAGAGAACTTTCACAAGAAGTATTTAGAGAGAGAAAGAAAGAACAAATAAGGAAGTTTATGAAAAATCCTTAAGTTAATGCTTCTATTTATAGCCAAAAATCTTATCATTCATTTAATCTAAACCATTCATTTAAAGATCACCTTTTAATCTACACCATCCATTTCAAATATTATATTATCTTTAATCTACACCATTCATTTCATATCACCTAATAATCACCTAACTTTATATTATAAACAAATCAATTCAATTATTCAACAATAATTCACACTTTAATCTACACCATTCATTTCATATCACCTAATAATCACCTAACTTTATATTATAAACAAATAACTTTATCAATTCAATTATTATGACTAATTGTTATAAATACAGTATAGTTAGCTCTTAGATATCAAGTCAATAAATTAATGAAATACAACTGTTTAAATAACATCATAATAGAGATAACAATAATGTAAAATAAAGCATACGTTACTGTGTAATGACAATTATTGATTCAATAATGTGAATTACTGTGCATATGTTACTGTGACAATTATTAGGTTCAATAATTTTAAAAAACAGTGCAACAACAATTATTGACTCAATGATATAAAATACAGTGTAATGACAATTATTAAATCAATAATGCAAAATACTGTGTAACAACAATTATTGAATTGATAATATAAAATATTATGCAGTGACAATTATCGATGAAATGATGCGTAACAGTTATGGTGTCAATTATCAGACCAATAATATGAGACACTATGCAATACCGTGTGTTACTGTAGAGTACCGTGTGCTACAGAAAATACCATAAACTACCGTATGCTACTATTCTTTTATCACCGGTATTTTAACAGTTCCGTTGACTATTTTTATTTAAAAAGGTTACTTCTGTCGTTTTCTATATCCGACAAATATTCCGTTGTGGGGTCCACCAATAATTTATTATTTCGGCGCCGTCGTACGGCACGAATATTCCCCGACCAAACGAATATTCCCCGACAAAGCGAATATTGTCCGACAAAATAAAATTTGCACATAACATCCTTAACTTTCAATTTTGTTAATTTAACCACTTACTGTTTCAAAAAAAAAATATATATGAAGAAAAATTAAATTTTGTATTTCATAAAATTCGGGGTCTTACAACCTCCCCTCCTTATGAAATTTCGTCCCCGAAATTGACGTACCTGACATATCGAAGAGGTAAGGATACTTAGATTTCATCTGAGATTCTAGCTCCCAGGTCATTTCCTCAGTATCTTGGTTCCTCCATAAAACCTTAACTTGAGGTATAACCTTTGAGCGTAGGATCTGCTCCTTCTTATCCAGGATCTTAACAGGTACCTCCTCGTATGTTAAATCTTCTGCTATAACGTCTGGTTCTAACTCAATGACGTGGTTTGGGTCCTTCACATATTTACGTAACATAGATATGTGAAAAACGTTATGGATGCGAGACATACTTGGTGGTAGGGCTAGTCTGTAGGCTACGGTTCCTATTCGATCGAGGATTTCAAATGGGCCAATAAATCGAGGGTTAAGCTTTCCTCTCTTTCCGAATCTCGTAACCCCTTTCCATGGAGAAACACGTAAGAATACATGATCTCCGACGTTGAAACTTTCGTCTCTCCGATGAAGATCAGCATAACTCTTTTGTCCTTCTTGTGCGGTCTGTATTCGTTGTCGGATCATTTGGATCTTTTCGGTCGTCAAGCGTACCAACTCGGGTCCCAACAATTTTGCTTCTCCTACCTCATTCCAACATATTGGAGAGCGACACTTCCTTCCATACAATGCCTCGAATGGAGCCATGCCTATGCTTGCTTGGTAACTGTTGTTGTAAGAAAATTCCACCAACGGCAAGTACTTATCCCAACTTCCTTTGAAGTCTAATACACAAAGTCTCAAAAGATCTTCGAGGGTCTGGATCGTCCTTTCCGATTGTCCGTCCGTTTGAGGATGGTATGCAGAACTAAAACGTAGTTCAGTGCCCATAGCTTTTTGTAGACTGATCCAAAAGCGTGAAGTGAATCTAGGATCCCGATCAGAAACTATGGAAACTGGCATGCCATGCAATCTCACGATCTCATTTATGTACATACCGGCAAGACGTTCAAGTGAAAAGTTTTCTCGTATAGGCAAGAAATGAGCAGATTTGGTCAATCTATCTACGATCACCCAAATTGCATCTAAGCCTTGAGAAACTTTTGGAAGAGCCGTCACGAAGTCCATATTGATGTGTTCCCACTTCCATTCGGGAACTTCAAGTGATTGTAATGGACCTTTAGGAACTTGATGCTCTGCCTTGACACGTTGACAAGTTAGGCACCTTGAGATAAACTCTACAATCTCTCTTTTCATATTGTTCCACCAAAATGTATGTCGAAGATCTCGATACATCTTGGTACCTCCTGGGTGGATTGCAAACGGCGTGTTGTGTGCCTCCATCATGATTTTATGCTTTAATTCAGGATCGTTAGGAACACAGAGTCGAGAGTTGACTCGAAGTATTCCTTTCTCGTCGATTCTTGCTTCGGGAATGACACCTTCTTGTACTTTCTTTATCATGTTTATCAGTTCCGGATCGGTAGCTTGAGCAGCTTTAATTTTATCGATTAAAGTTGGTTCTACTCGCACGTGAGCAATCTTCGAGCGGGTCCCTGGTGTCTTTAGCTCTATCTCCATCTTTTGCAAGTCGTACAAAATACACTTTTGTGTTGTCAGCAGTGCACTTGTACTTGCATAAGATTTTCTGCTCAAAGCGTCAGCTACAACGTTCGCCTTTCCCGGGTGATACTGGATTGTGTGGTCATAATCCTTTAACAGCTCAAGCCAACGTCGTTGTCGCATGTTGAGTTCCTTCTGGGTGAAGAAATACTTGAGACTTTTATGATCCGTATAGATATCCACTTTTTCTCCGTACAAGTAGTGTCTCCAGATCTTCAACGCGAAAACGACTGATGCCAACTCTAGATCATGAGTAGGATAATTTTTCTCATAATCTTTGAGTTGTCGAGAGGCGTAGACTATAACCTTTCCATGTTGCATAAGGACACAGCCTAGACCTTTGCCAGAAGCATCGCTGTAGATAACAAATTCTCCTGATCCTGATGGTATGGTCAGAACAGGAGCTGAAACCAGTCTCTTCTTGAGTTCTTGGAAACTTTTCTCGCATTCCTCGCTCCATATGAATTTTGTGCTTTTCCGAGTAAGCTGCGTTAATGGAGTGGCGATTCGAGAAAATCCTTCTACGAATCTCCGATAATAACCAGCTAGACCCAGAAAACTTCGGACTTCGGTTACTGTTTTGGGTTGTTCCCAATTTAGTACCGTTTCAATCTTCGCAGGATCGACTGATATTCCTTGACTAGAAATCACATGCCCAAGAAACGCGACCTCCTCAAGCCAGAACTCACATTTCTTCAACTTGGCATATAATTTATTTTCACGGAGCTTTTGTAGTATCAATCTCAGGTGTTGTTCATGATCCTCGCGACTCTTGGAGTATATGAGGATGTCATCAATAAAGACAACCACAAAATGATCCAAATGTTCCTTGAATATCCGGTTCATCATGTCCATGAAAGCTGCAGGAGCATTAGTTAGTCCAAAAGGCATGACTAAGAACTCATAATGCCCATAACGAGTTCTGAAAGCAGTCTTTGGAATGTCCTCAGCTTTAACCTTTAACTGATGATATCCAGAACGGAGATCAATCTTTGAGAAATGTTGAGCGCCTTGCAATTGATCAAACATGTCATCAATCCGAGGTAACGGGTACCTGTTCTTGATGGTGACATGGTTCAATTCTCGGTAGTCAATGCACAATCTCATACTCCCGTCTTTCTTCTTCACAAATAGAACAGGAGCACCCCAAGGTGATGCACTCGGACGAATGAAACCGGTATCCAACAATTCCTGTAGTTGGACTTTTAACTCTTGAAGTTCAATGGGAGCCATTCGGTAGGGAGCTTTGGAAATGGGCTTGGTACCGGGTTCAAGATCAATATAAAAATCAATTTCACGGTTTGGGGGTAAGCCAGGAAGTTCTTCAGGAAAAACGTCAGGAAACTCATTAACAATGGGAATATCATTTAAGTTTGACGTATTTTTGTTCAAATCAGTGACATGAGCTAAAAAGGCTTGACATCCGTTTTTCAATAAACGAATGGCTTTATGGCTAGAAATAACAGTTATAGATTTCAATGGTTTAGTTGCTTGAATTTGCATGACAGGTTGATTAGGAATATGAAAACTAATAATCTTATGAAAACAATCAATTTTAGCATGATGGGTAGTCAACCAATCAATTCCTAAAATCACATCAAATTCATGCATCTCCAAAGAAATAAGGTCAACAGGTAATGTGAGGTTGTTGATTTGAACTAGGCAAGATTTATAGACAGTAGATGTAATGGTCATTTCTCCTAATGGGGTTTCAACTGATAAGTCAAAGTCCAAATTTTCAGGAGTTAAGTTTAAACGCTGAGCACATGCAGGTGAGATAAAAGAATGGGTAGAGCCAGTATCTAACAAAGCGTAGACTTCACGAGAATTTATGAATAGCTTACCGGTTATCACCTCGTTCGAGTTTCGCGCCATTTGGGATGTCACAACAAAAGCTCTCCCTTGAACTACAGATTTTCCCTTATCTGCGCTAGCTTTTGGTATCATCATTGCAGCTGGACTTGATTTTGTGGCAGGACAGAACCGCGCAAGATGAACCTCTTTCCCACAACTGTAGCACTTTTTGGACTGCAGTGTACAGTTTGGGCTGATGTGACCTTCCTGACCACACCTATAGCATCTCACTGGTGGTCGATCTTCTCCCCTTGAAACTGGGGTCGGTGCTGGTGTTGGTACTGGTGCTGGTGCCCTTCCATAATTATTATGGAATCTCTTTCTTTTGAAATTGTTCCCACTAGATTCTCCTCTTCTGTTATTTGGTATGGAATTACCACCGAAGTGTTGGTTACCTCCTCGATGGTTCTCGTTCCTGTGGTTGTTGTCACTCCTTTCTCTATGCTGATCATTAACTCTTGGCTGCAATGTTTCATCTGTTTGCTCCACCCTTTGAGCCCTATCTACAACATCTGAATACAAACTAAATTTATGAGAGCTAAGTTGTTGACGAATTTTGAATCTCAAACCTCTTAGGAACATCCGACTCATTCGTGCTTCGTCATCCACAAGATGGGTGGCAAAGCGAGATAACTCGGCAAACTTGGCTTCATATTGGGAGACTGTCATGTTTCCCTGCTCCAGCTTAATGAATTTCACCTCTTTCATATGGCGGATGCTTTCTGGGAAATACTTCTCGTTAAACAGTTCTTCGAATTCTGTCCAAAACATTTCGAGTGCTGAAGGTTGGATACGTTTTACCGCTTCCCACCAATGGTCCGCCTCACCTCGTAACATAAAAGTGGCAAATGGCACCTTCTGATCATCAGCGCATTGTAAGACATCAAGTATTTTTGTCGTCTGCTTTAGCCATGCCTTCGCTTTGAGTGGGTCAGGCTTCCCGTGGAATTCAGGTGGTCCTAATTCTTTAAATTGCTTAACAGTGACCATCCTCAAATTGCCAGCGTTTCTACCGTTATTATTGACTGGATTTCCTCTTCCTTGATTCTGTATGAACTGCATGAAATTCCTAAAGAATCCATCGTTCATCATGTTATCAGGAACATTATTTCCTGAGTTGGCAGGAGGATTGTTTGGGGCTTCTTGATTCTCGGCTACATTTGCTTCAGGCATTCCATAGTTAACCTCTTGATTTCCAGATGCCATACTAAACTGTGGTCACAAAATAAATGTTAGTTCAAATAAACTGACTCATCACTTCATGTTCCCACATTCAAATCGACTCATTAGATAATAAAATCTATTTTAGGTAGGACACACTAGTGACTGATTCTATTCGTCTCTCCCCTCCTAGTTCTAACCCCAGATCTCCATTAAAGACCATATCCCTAAGCTCTGATACCAACTGTGACGCCCCCAAATCTGGGCCCACACAGCCCAAACTTGAGTCGTCAAAATACTACAACAAAATTATTACAACAAAGCACAACGTACAACAATACAGTGTATAATAATACACAACTAAGTCTTCACTATTATTGCCACACTATTTTACAAAACGTGAAGACTATGATAACTATTCCTCGGACCCTCACTCCATTCCCCGGCTAGACCCTGTTATGTTTTCATCTCCTGTTGAAAAACAATGGAACAAAAGAAAGGGTGAGCTCAAATAGCCCAGTAAAGAATATCATGACTAAGATAATGACGAATAAATTATCATTAGTCTTCAACAGTTGAGTTCTTGATAGAATACAATAGACTACAAGGTTTATATCAAAAACTGCAGTTAAATTCTTAAACAACGTTCAGATCAATAATAGCAGCGGAATGAGTAATCTATTAGAAGAATAATGCAGACTATAATGTCCACTCGGTTCTCTTTTTAGGAAAAACATCATCAACTTTTATCATCTGAAATATCATTAGTCAAGATAATACAAATTCACAGTTCCTGATCATAATCATGCACATCAACAGTTCATCTTTGTACTACGGGTCAAAGATATTCAATATAGCACCAACGGTCATGATTATACCAGATTCAGCCTTTGGTCATAATCATACCAAACAACAGTTCATCTTTGCACTACGGGCCAAAGAGAACATTCACCACGTGCCATAAAAGACACCGAACAGATGTATCGCCTTTAACCTATTATATCGCCTTTAACCTATCATCTGTTCAACAAATATATCACATCTGTGCCCCCGGCCACAGATATTCACAACAGCTTGATTTTTGGATGATTAGAATGATATAAATGATGAACAGAAGAAATAGGATAACAATAAGTATCGGAAGTTTACTTTGTACAGATTCAAATAATGTCCAAATTGTCAACATGATGTGGAGTGAAATTCAAGATCCACAGTTCAGAATAACGGTTACAATTCAATAGAAAGGTTCACGTAAATAGGAAGGTTCAGTTGAAATAATGAAGTTCAACTATTATGGAACATATAATATTTTCAGGAATTATAGAAGCAATAGTTCCATAATAAATTTCGATTTAGGAGTATGAAAGAAAATAATATCCCTTACCGTAGCAGGTTTGATTAACAAAAGGTGAAGGAAATTAATACAAAGGGTTATTCACCAACAGGCGGCAATCCGCTCCGTAAGGTTATTCCCACAATTTAATATAATTTGAGTACAAAGAGTTATTCACCAAACAGGCGGCAATCCGCTCCGTAAGGTTATTCTCAGAGATTAATAATAAATGAATACGAAAGGTTATTCACCAACAGGCGGCAATCCGCTCCGTAAGGTTATTCCCACAATTTAATAGAATTTGAGTACAAAGAGTTATTCACCAAACAGGCGGCAATCCGCTCCGTAAGGTTATTCTCAGAGATTAATAATGAATGAATACGAAAGGTTATTCACCAACAGGCGGCAATCCGCTCCGTAAGGTTATTCCCACAATTTAATACATGGAAATAAGAGGCACGTCTTATGAGTAAGGAAGAAACAATATTATTATCGAGAATCAAATAATGATAATCCCTTACCATAGTATGTTTGAATAATGAAAGATGAAAAAGATGGTATCCCTTACCGTAACACGTGACTGGATATTGATTTAAATGAGGTTGATTAACTTGAACAGTACACGTATACTTATAGATCTTCACAAATACTCAAGATGACTTAAGCACACTTAGAGAGAACTTTCACAAGAAGTATTTAGAGAGAGAAAGAAAGAACAAATAAGGAAGTTTATGAAAAATCCTTAAGTTAATGCTTCTATTTATAGCCAAAAATCTTATCATTCATTTAATCTAAACCATTCATTTAAAGATCACCTTTTAATCTACACCATCCATTTCAAATATTATATTATCTTTAATCTACACCATTCATTTCATATCACCTAATAATCACCTAACTTTATATTATAAACAAATCAATTCAATTATTCAACAATAATTCACACTTTAATCTACACCATTCATTTCATATCACCTAATAATCACCTAACTTTATATTATAAACAAATAACTTTATCAATTCAATTATTATGACTAATTGTTATAAATACAGTATAGTTAGCTCTTAGATATCAAGTCAATAAATTAATGAAATACAACTGTTTAAATAACATCATAATAGAGATAACAATAATGTAAAATAAAGCATACGTTACTGTGTAATGACAATTATTGATTCAATAATGTGAATTACTGTGCATATGTTACTGTGACAATTATTAGGTTCAATAATTTTAAAAAACAGTGCAACAACAATTATTGACTCAATGATATAAAATACAGTGTAATGACAATTATTAAATCAATAATGCAAAATACTGTGTAACAACAATTATTGAATTGATAATATAAAATATTATGCAGTGACAATTATCGATGAAATGATGCGTAACAGTTATGGTGTCAATTATCAGACCAATAATATGAGACACTATGCAATACCGTGTGTTACTGTAGAGTACCGTGTGCTACAGAAAATACCATAAACTACCGTATGCTACTATTCTTTTATCACCGGTATTTTAACAGTTCCGTTGACTATTTTTATTTAAAAAGGTTACTTCTGTCGTTTTCTATATCCGACAAATATTCCGTTGTGGGGTCCACCAATAATTTATTATTTCGGCGCCGTCGTACGGCACGAATATTCCCCGACCAAACGAATATTCCCCGACAAAGCGAATATTGTCCGACAAAATAAAATTTGCACATAACATCCTTAACTTTCAATTTTGTTAATTTAACCACTTACTGTTTCAAAAAAAAAATATATATGAAGAAAAATTAAATTTTGTATTTCATAAAATTCGGGGTCTTACAACAGTCGTTCCAGATCCATTCTTAGAAGCAATTAAAGGAAGTAACGAACTTGCGGAAATTATTGCCTTTAATTTACTCACTAATTGGGAGAGTGATATCACCTGGTTATGCTCTATAACAAAGGATCAGAATATATGGACTTTTCATATTAGTCTTTGGGATTTATGGTGTTCCAGCTATGATTTTCAAGATTATTTAAAAATGATGTTTCTATACTTTTGGGCGTTACAATTTAGAGGAATTCAGGTTAAGTTAGTCACTATCGTGGAAACTGCAGTCTATCGAAAATACTATTTTAATGGAAATCATTGGTACCTTACTACTGATGAAGTTGATGAACCCGAGAAACAGTTTGCTAGAAAATTATTCAGTGGTATTCCCATGGTTGAAATACGTGAAGATCCGAATGAAGTATTCGGGATTCAATTTGACGATAACAGTCAAGAAACCGAATGAGGTGATAACCGGTAAGCTATTCATAAATTCTCGTGAAGTCTATGCCATATTAGATACTGGCTCTATCCACTCTTTTATCTCACCTATATGTACTCAACGTTTAAATTTGACTATTGAAAACTTAAATCTTGTCTTATCAGTTGAAACCTCATTGGGAGAAATACCTATTACATCTACTATCCATAAATCTTGCCTTGTTCAAATCAACAACCTCACATTACCTGTTGACCTTATTTCTTTGGAGATGCATGAATTTGATGTGATTTTAGGAATTGATTGGTTGACTACCCATCATGCAAAAAAAAAATTGATTGTTTTCATAAGATTATTAGTTTTCATATTCCTAATCAACCTGTCATGCAAGTTCAAGCAACTAAACCATTGAAATCTATAACTGTTATTTCTAGCCATAAAGTCATTCGTTTATTGAAAAACGGATGTCAAGCCTTTTTAGCTCATGTCACTGATTTGAACAAAAATACGTCAAACTTGAATGATATTCCCATTGTTAATGAGTTTCCTGACGTTTTTCCTGAAGAACTTCCTAGCTTACCCCAAACCGTGAAAATGAATTTTGTATTGATCTTGAACTCGGTACCAAGCCCATTTCCAAAGCCCCATACCGAATGGCTCTCACAGAACACCAAGAGTTGAAAGTTTAATTACTAGATATCGGTATCATTCATTCTAGTACAAAACTTATATCGAACGAGGAATGCGAGGAGAGTTTTCAAGAACTCAAGAGGAGACTTGTTTCAGCTCCTGTTCTGACCATACCATCAGGATCAGGAGAATTTATTATCTACAGCGATGCTTCTGGCAAAGGTCTAGGCTGTGTCCTTATGCAACATGGAAAGGTTATAGCCTACGCCTCTCGACAACTCAAAGATTATGAGAAAAATTATCCTACTCATGATCTAGAGTTGGCAGCAGTCGTTTTCGCGTTAAAGATCTGGAGACACTACTTGTACGGAGAAAAAGTGGATATCTATACGGATCATAAAAGTCTCAAGTATTTCTTCACCCAGAAGGAACTCAACATGCGACAATGACGTTGGATTGAGCTGTTAAAGGATTATGACCACACAATCCAGTATCACCCGGGAAAGGCGAACGTTGTAGCTGACGCTTTGAGCAGAAAATCTTATGCAAGTACAAGTGCACTGCTGACAACACAAAAGTGTATTTTGTACGACTTGCAAAAGATGGAGATAGAGCTAAAGACACCAGGGACCCACTCGAAGATTGCTCACGTGCGAGTAGAACCAACTTTAATCGATAAAATTAAAGCTGCTCAAGCTACCGATCCGGAACTGATAAACATGATAAAGAAAGTACAAGAAGGTGTCATTCCCGAAGCAAGAATCGACGAGAAAGGAATACTTCGAGTCAACTCTCGACTCTGTGTTCCTAACGATCCTGAATTAAAGCATAAAATTATGATGGAGGCACACAACACGCCGTTTGCAATCCACCCAGGAGGTACCAAGATGTATCGAGATCTTCGACATACATTTTGGTGGAACAATATGAAAAGAGAGATTGCGGAGTTTATCTCAAGGTGCCTAACTTGTCAACGTGTCAAGGCAGAACATCAAGTTCCTAAAGGTCCATTACAATCACTTGAAGTTCCCGAATGGAAGTGGGAACACATCAATATGGACTTCGTGACGGGTCTTCCAAAAGTTTCTCAAGGCTTAGATGCAATTTGGGTGATCGTAGATAGATTGACCAAATCTGCTCATTTCTTGCCTATACGAGAAAACTTTTCACTTGAACGTCTTGCCGGTATGTACATAAATGAGATCGTGCGATTGCATGGCATGCCAGTTTCCATAGTTTTTGATCGAGATCCTAGATTCACTTCACGCTTTTGGATCAGTCTACAAAAAGCTATGGGCACTGAACTACGTTTTAGTTCTGCATACCATCCTCAAACGGACGGACAATCGGAAAGGACGATCCAGACCCTCGAAGATCTTTTGAGACTTTGTGTATTAGACTTCAAAGGAAGTTGGGATAAATATTTGCCATTGGTGGAATTTTCTTACAACAACAGTTACCAAGCAAGCATAGGCATGGCTCCATTCGAGGCTTTGTATGGAAGGAAGTGTCGCTCTCCAATATGTTGGAATGAGGTAGGAGAAGCAAAATTGTTGGGACCCGAGTTGGTACGCTTGACGACCGAAAAGATCTAAATGATCCGACAACGAATACAGACCGCACAAGAACGACAAAAGAGTTATGCTGATCTTCATCGGAGAGACGAAAGTTTCAACGTCGGAGATCATGTATTCTTACGTGTTTCTCCATGGAAAGGGGTTACGAGATTCGGAAAGAGAGGAAAGCTCAACCCTCGATTTATTGGCCCATTTGAAATCCTCGATCGAATAGGAACCGTAGCCTACAGACTAGCCCTACCACCAAGTATGTCTCGCATCCATAACGTTTTTCACATATCTATGTTACGTAAATATGTGAAGGACCCAAACCACGTCATTGAGTTAGAACCAGACGTTATAGCAGAGGATTTAACATACGAGGAGGTACCTGTTAAGATCCTGGATAAGAAGGAGCAGATCCTACGCTCAAAGGTTATACCTCAAGTTAAGGTTTTATGGAGGAACCAAGATACTGAGGAAATGACCTGGGAGCTAGAATCTGAGATGAAATCTAAGTATCCTTACCTCTTCGATATGTCAGGTACGTCAATTTCGGGGACGAAATTTCATAAGGAGGGGAGGTTGTAAGACCCCGAATTTTATGAAATACAAAATTTAATTTTTCTTCATATAGACATTTTTTAAACAGTAAGTGGTTAAATCGATAAAGTTAAAAGTTAAGGATGTTATGTGCAAATTTTATTTTGTCGGACAATATTCGTTTGGTCGGGGAATATTCGTGCCGTACGACGGCGCCGAAATAATAAATTATTGGTGGACCCCACAACGGAATATTTGTCGGATATAGAAAACGACAGAAGTAACCTTTTTAAATAAAAATAGTCAACGGAACTGTTAAAATACCGGTGATAAAAGAATAGTAGCATACGGTAGTTTATGGTATTTTTTGTAGCACACGGTACTCTACAGTAACACACGGTATTGCATAGTGTCTCATATTATTGGTCTGATAATTGACACCGTAACTGTTACGCATCATTTCATTGATAATTGTCACTGCATAATATTTTATATTATCAATTCAATAATTGTTGTTACACAGTATTTTGCATTATTGATTTAATAATTGTCATTACACTGTATTTTATATCATTGAGTCAATAATTGTTGTTGCACTGTTTTTAAAATTATTGAACCTAATAATTGTCACAGTAACATATGCACAGTAATTCACATTATTGAATCAATAATTGTCATTACACAGTAACATATGCTTTATTTTACATTATTGTTATCTCTATTATGATGTTATTTAAACAGTTGTATTTCATTAATTTATTGACTTGATATCTAAGAACTAACTATACTGTATTTATAACAATTAGTCATAATAATTGAATTGATAAAGTTATTTGTTTATAATATAAAGTTAGGTGATTATTAGGTGATATGAAATGAATGGTGTAGATTAAAGTGTGAATTATTATTGAATAATTGAATTGATTTGTTTATAATATAAAGTTAGGTGATTATTAGGTGATATGAAATGAATGGTGTAGATTAAAGTGTGAATTATTGTTGAATAATTAAATTAATTTGTTTATAATATAAAGTTAGGTGATTATTAGGTGATATGAAATGAATGGTGTAGATTAAAGATAATATAATATTTGAAATGGATGGTGTAGATTAAAAGATGATCTTTAAATGAATGGTTTAGATTAAATGAATGATAAGATTTTTGGCTATAAATAGAAGCCTTAACTTAAGGATTTTTCATAAACTTCCTTACTTGTTCTTTCTTTCTCTCTCTAAATACTTCTTGTGAAAGTTCTCTCTAAGTGTGCTTAAGTCATCTTGAGTATTTGTGAAGATCTATAAGTATACGTATACTGTTCAAGTTAATCAACCTCATTTAAATCAATATCCAGTCACGTGTTACGGTAAGGGATACCATCTTTTTCATCTTCCATTATTCAAACGTACTATGGTAAGGGATTATCATTATTTGATTCTCGATAATAATATTGTTTCTTCCTTACTCATAAGACGTGCCTTTTATTTCCATGTATTAAATTGTGGGAATAACCTTACGGAGCGGATTGCCGCCTGTTGGTGAATAACCTTTCGTATTCATTCATTATTAATCTCTGAGAATAACCTTACGGAGCGGATTGCCGCCTGTTTGGTGAATAACTCTTTGTACTCAAATTCTATTAAATTGTGGGAATAACCTTACGGAGCGGATTGCCGCCTGTTGGTGAATAACCTTTCGTATTCATTCATTATTAATCTCTGAGAATAACCTTACGGAGCGGATTGCCGCCTGTTTGGTGAATAACTCTTTGTACTCAAATTCTATTAAATTGTGGGAATAACCTTACGGAGCGGATTGCCGCCTGTTGGTGAATAACCCTTTGTATTAATTTCCTTCACCTTTTGTTAATCAAACCTGCTACGGTAAGGGATATTATTTTCTTTCATACTCCTAAATCGAAATTTATTATGGAACTATTGCTTCTATAATTCCTGAAAATATTATATGTTCCATAATAGTTGAACTTCATTATTTCAACTGAACCTTCCTATTTATGTGAACCTTTCTATTGAATTGTAACCGTTATTCTGAACTGTGGATCTTGAATATCATTTTTAAATTTCACTCCACATCATGTTGACAATTTGGACATTATTTGAATCTGTACAAAGTAAACTTCTGATACTTATTGTTATCCTATTTCTTCTGTTCATCATTTATATCATTCTAATCATCCAAAAATCAAGCTGTTGTGAATATCTGTGGCCGGGGGCACAGATGTGATATATTTGTTGAACAGATGATAGGTTAAAGGCGATATAATAGGTTAAAGGCGATACATCTGTTCGGTGTCTTTTATGGTACGTGGTGAATGTTCTCTTTGGCCCGTAGTGCAAAGATGAACTGTTGCTTGGTATGATTATGACCAAAGGCTGAATCTGGTATAATCATGACCGTTGGTACTATATTGAATATCTTTGGCCCGTAGTGCAAAGATGAACTGTTGTTTGGTATGATTATGACCAAAGGCTAAATCTGGTATAATCATGACCGTTGGTGCTATATTGAATATCTTTGGCCCGTAGTGCAAAGATGAACTGTTGATGTGCATGATTATGATCAGGAACTGTGAATTTATATTATCATGACTAATGGTATTTCAGATGATAAAAGTTGATGATGTTTTTACGAAAAAGAGAAGCGAGTGGACATTATTGTCTGCATTATTCTTCTAATAGATTGCTCATTCCGCTGCTATTATTGATCTGAACATTGTTTAAGAATTTAACTACAGTTTTTGATATAAACCTTGTAGTCTATTGTATTCTATCAAGAACTCAACTGTTGAAGACTAATGATAATTTATTCGTCATTATCTTAGTCATGATATTCTTTACTGGGCTATTTGAGCTCACCCTTTCTTTTGTTCCATTGTTTTTCAACAGGAGATAAAAACATAACAGGGTCTAGCCGGGGAATGGAGTGAGGGTCCGAGGAATAGTTATCATAGTTTTCACGTTTTGTAAAATAGTGTGGCAATAATAGTGAAGACTTAGTTGTGTATTATTATACACTGTATTGTTGTACGTTGTGCTTTGTTGTAATAATTTTGTTGTAGTCTTTTGACGACTCAAGTCTGGGCTGTGTGGGCCCAGATTTGGGGGCGTCACACTCCTGTTCTATTTGTGAAGAAGAAAGACGGGAGTATGAGATTGTGCATTGACTACCGAGAATTGAACCATGTCACCATCAAGAACAGGTACCCGTTACCTCGGATTGATGACATGTTCGATCAATTGCAAGGCGCTCAACATTTCTCAAAGATTGATCTCCGTTCTGGATATCATCAGTTAAAGGTTAAAGCTGAGGACATTCCAAAGACTGCTTTCAGAACTCGTTATGGGCATTATGAGTTCTTAGTCATGCCTTTTGGACTAACTAATGCTCCTGCAGCTTTCATGGACATGATGAACCGGATATTCAAGGAACATTTGGATCATTTTGTGGTTGTCTTTATTGATGACATCCTCATATACTCCAAGAGTCGCGAGGATCATGAACAACACCTGAGATTGATACTACAAAAGCTCCGTGAAAACAAATTATATGCCAAGTTGAAGAAATGTGAGTTCTGGCTTGAGGAGGTCGCGTTTCTTGGGCATGTGATTTCTAGTCAAGGAATATCAGTTGATCCTGCGAAGATTGAAACGGTACTAAATTGGGAACAACCCAAAACAGTAACCGAAGTCCGAAGTTTTCTGGGTCTAGCTGGTTATTATCGGAGATTCGTAGAAGGATTTTCTCGAATCGCCACTCCATTAACGCAGCTTACTCGGAAAAGCACAAAATTCATATGGAGCGAGGAATGCGAGAAAAGTTTCCAAGAACTCAAGAAGAGACTGGTTTCAGCTCCTGTTCTAACCATACCATCAGGATCAGGAGAATTTGTTATCTACAGCGATGCTTCTGGCAAAGGTCTAGGCTGTGTCCTTATGCAACATAGAAAGGTTATAGCCTACGCCTCTCGACAACTCAAAGATTATGAGAAAAATTATCCTACTCATGATCTAGAGTTGGCAGCAGTCGTTTTCGCGTTGAAGATCTGGAGACACTACTTGTACGGAGAAAAAGTGGATATCTATACGGATCATAAAAGTCTCAAGTATTTCTTCACCCAGAAGGAACTCAACATGCGACAACGACGTTGGCTTGAGCTGTTAAAGGATTATGACCACACAATCCAGTATCACCCGGGAAAGGCGAACGTTGTAGCTGACGCTTTGAGCAGAAAATCTTATGCAAGTACAAGTGCACTGCTGCCAACACAAAAGTGTATTTTGTACGACTTGCAAAAGATGGAGATAGAGCTAAAGACACCAGGGACCCGCTCGAAGATTGCTCACGTGCGAGTAGAACCAACTTTAATCGATAAAATTAAAGCTGCTCAAGCTACCGATCCGGAACTGATAAACATGATAAAGAAAGTACAAGAAGGTGTCATTCCCGAAGCAAGAATCGACGAGAAAGGAATACTTCGAGTCAACTCTCGACTCTGTGTTCCTAACGATCCTGAATTAAAGCATAAAATCATGATGGAGGCACACAACACGCCGTTTGCAATCCACCCAGGAGGTACCAAGATGTATCGAGATCTTCGACATACATTTTGGTGGAACAATATGAAAAGAGAGATTGCGGAGTTTATCTCAAGGTGCCTAACTTGTCAACGTGTCAAGGCAGAACATCAAGTTCCTAAAGGTCTATTACAATCACTTGAAGTTCCCGAATGGAAGTGGGAACACATCAATATGGATTTCGTGACGGGTCTTCCAAAAGTTTCTCAAGGCTTAGATGCAATTTGGGTGATCGTAGATAGATTGACCAAATCTGCTCATTTCTTGCCTATACGAGAAAACTTTTCACTTGAACGTCTTGCCGGTATGTACATAAATGAGATCGTGAGATTGCATGGCATGCCAGTTTCCATAGTTTCTGATCGAGATCCTAGATTCACTTCACGCTTTTGTATCAGTCTACAAAAAGCTATGGGCACTGAACTACGTTTTAGTTCTGCATACCATCCTCAAACGGACGGACAATCGGAAAGGACGATCCAGACCCTCGAAGATCTTTTGAGACTTTGTGTATTAGACTTCAAAGGAAGTTGGGATAAGTACTTGCCGTTGGTGGAATTTTCTTACAACAACAGTTACCAAGCAAGCATAGGCATGGCTCCATTCGAGGCATTGTATGGAAGGAAGTGTCGCTCTCCAATATGTTGGAATGAGGTAGGAGAAGCAAAATTGTTGGGACCCGAGTTGGTACGCTTGACGACCGAAAAGATCCAAATGATCCGACAACGAATACAGACCGCACAAGAACGACAAAAGAGTTATGCTGATCTTCATCGGAGAGACGAAAGTTTCAACGTCGGAGATCATGTATTCTTACGTGTTTCTCCATGGAAAGGGGTTACGAGATTCGGAAAGAGAGGAAAGCTTAACCCTCGATTTATTGGCCCATTTGAAATCCTAGATCGAATAGGAACCGTAGCCTACAGACTAGCCCTACCACCAAGTATGTCTCGCATCCATAACGTTTTTCACATATCTATGTTACGTAAATATGTGAAGGACCCAAACCGCGTCATTGAGTTAGAAGCAGACGTTATAGCAGAAGATTTAACATACGAGGAGGTACCTGTTAAGATCCTGGATAAGAAGGAGCAGATCCTACGCTCAAAGGTTATACCTCAAGTTAAGGTTTTATGGAGGAACCAAGATACTGAGGAAATGACCTGGGAGCTAGAATCTCAGATGAAATCTAAGTATCCTTACCTCTTCGATATGTCAGGTACGTCAATTTCGGGGACGAAATTTCATAAGGAGGGGAGGTTGTAAGACCCCGAATTTTATGAAATACAAAATTTAATTTTTCTTCATATAGATATTTTTTTAAACAGTAAGTGGTTAAATCGATAAAGTTAAAAGTTAAGGATGTTATGTGCAAATTTTATTTTGTCGGACAATATTCGCTTTGTCGGGGAATATTCGTTTGGTCGGGGAATATTCGTTTGGTCCGACGGCGCCGAAATAACAAATTATTGGTGGACCCCACAACGGAATATTTGTCGGATATAGAAAACGACAGAAATAACCTTTTTAAATAAAAATAGTCAACGGAACTGTTAAAATACCGGTGATAAAAGAATAGTAGCATACGGTAGTTATTGGTATTTTCTGTAGCACTCGGTACTCTACAGTAACACACGGTATTGCATAGTGTCTCATATTTTTGGTCTGATAATTGACACCATAACTGTTACGCATCATTTCATCGATAATTGTCACTGCATAATATTTTATATTATCAATTCAATAATTGTTGTTACACAGTATTTTGCATTATTGATTTAATAATTGTCATTACACTGTATTTTATATCATTGAGTCAATAATTGTTGTTGCACTGTTTTTAAAATTATTGAACCTAATAATTGTCACAGTAACATATGCACAGTAATTCACATTATTGAATCAATAATTGTCATTACACAGTAACGTATGCTTTATTTTACATTATTGTTATCTCTATTATGATGTTATTTAAACAGTTGTATTTCATTAATTTATTGACTTGATATCTAAGAGCTAACTATACTGTATTTATAACAATTAGTCATAATAATTGAATTGATAAAGTTATTTGTTTATAATATAAAGTTAGATGATTATTAGGTGATATGAAATGAATGGTGTAGATTAAAGTGTGAATTATTGTTGAATAATTGAATTGATTTGTTTATAATATAAAGTTAGGTGATTATTAGGTGATATGAAATGAATGGTGTAGATTAAAGTGTGAATTATTGTTGAATAATTAAATTAATTTGTTTATAATATAAAGTTAGGTGATTATTAGGTGATATGAAATGAATGGTGTAGATTAAAGATAATATAATATTTGAAATGGATGGTGTAGATTAAAAGATGATCTTTAAATGAATGGTTTAGATTAAATGAATGATAAGATTTTTGGCTATAAATAGAAGCCTTAACTTAAGGATTTTTCATAAACTTCCTTACTTGTTCTTTCTTTCTCTCTCTAAATACTTCTTGTGAAAGTTCTCTCTAAGTGTGCTTAAGTCATCTTGAGTATTTGTGAAGATCTATAAGTATACGTGTACTGTTCAAGTTAATCAACCTCATTTAAATCAATATCCAGTCACGTGTTACGGTAAGGGATACCATCTTTTTCATCTTCCATTATTCAAACATACTATGGTAAGGGATTATCATTATTTGATTCTCGATAATAATATTGTTTCTTCCTTACTCATAAGACGTGCCTTTTATTTCCATGTATTAAATTGTGGGAATAACCTTACGGAGCGGATTGCCGCCTGTTGGTGAATAACCTTTCGTATTCATTCATTATTAATCTCTGAGAATAACCTTACGGAGCGGATTGCCGCCTGTTTGGTGAATAACTCTTTGTACTCAAATTCTATTAAATTGTGGGAATAACCTTACGGAGCGGATTGTCGCCTGTTTGGTGAATAACTCTTTGTACTCAAATTCTATTAAATTGTGGGAATAACCTTACGGAGCGGATTGCCGCCTGTTGGTGAATAACCCTTTGTATTAATTTCCTTCACCTTTTGTTAATCAAACCTGCTACGGTAAGAGATATTATTTTCTTTCATACTCCTAAATCGAAATTTATTATGGAACTATTACTTCTATAATTCCTGAAAATATTATATGTTCCATAATAATTGAACTTCATTATTTCAACTGAACCTTCCTATTTACGTGAACATTTCTATTGAATTGTAACCGTTATTCTGAACTGTGGATCTTGAATATCATTTTTAAATTTCACTCCACATCATGTTGACAATTTGGACATTATTTGAATCTGTACAAAGTAAACTTCCGATACTTATTGTTATCCTATTTCTTCTGTTCATCATTTATATCATTCTAATCATCCAAAAATCAAGCTGTTGTGAATATCTGTGGCCGGGGGCACAGATGTGATATATTTGTTGAACAGATGATAGGTTAAAGGCGATATAATAGGTTAAAGGCGATACATCTGTTCGGTGTCTTTTATGGCACGTGGTGAATGTTCTCTTTGGCCCGTAGTGCAAAGATGAACTGTTGTTTGGTATGATTATGACCAAAGGCTGAATCTGGTATAATCATGACCGTTGGTGCTATATTGAATATCTTTGGCCCGTAGTACAAAGATGAACTGTTGATGTGCATGATTATGATCAGGAACTGTGAATTTGTATTATCTTGACTAATGATATTTCAGATGATAAAAGTTGATGATGTTTTTCCTAAAAAGAGAACCGAGTGGACATTATAGTCTGCATTATTCTTCTAATAGATTACTCATTCCGCTGCTATTATTGATCTGAACGTTGTTTAAGAATTTAACTGCAGTTTTTGATATAAACCTTGTAGTCTATTGTATTATATCAAGAACTCAACTGTTGAAGACTAATGATAATTTATTCGTCATTATCTTAGTCATGATATTCTTTACTGGACTATTTGAGCTCACCCTTTCTTTTGTTCCATTGTTTTTCAACAGGAGATGAAAACATAACAGGGTCTAGCCGAGGAATGGAGTGAGGGTTCGAGGAATAGTTATCATAGTCTTCACGTTTTGTAAAATAGTGTGGCAATAATAGTGAAGACTTAGTTGTGTATTATTATACACTGTATTGTTGTACGTTGTGCTTTGTTGTAATAATTTTGTTGTAGTATTTTGACGACTCAAGTTTGGGCTGTGTGGGCCCAGATTTGAGGGCGTCACAATATTTATTTTATATAATTCAAATAAATACTAAATCTATATGAAAAGAAATATATTAAATCATGATCATAACTCAAAATTCAATCAATGATATATTTAATTAAGTTTAAATTTTAAAAAAAAAAAAAAAGAGGAGGTAGGGAACCGGTCACCGGTTCGACCGGTCCGACCGCCGGTTCACCGGTTTTTGACTAAAAACGGTTTTTGGGCTTGGACCGGACCGAAAAGTTGACCGGTTCTGGTCGAACCGCGGTCCGACCACCGGTCCGGTCCGGTTTTCAAAACCTTAGTACCAAATATGACCCCATCTATATATACTTATAACTTGTATTCAGTATAATAAACCCCAAGAAATTTTCTTTTAAAGTTAATAGACCCCATCTATAAATATACTTATAAGGATGAATAGAATTAATTTTTATGTATATATAAATTGTGTACTTTTAAATATTATTTTATAAAATAAATAAATAAATAAATTATTGACAATATACAAAGGAAGCAACTTTATTTGACTCCTATTCCTTTTTTCTCCTAACATACAAAATACTTGTGTACCTAAATAATTTAAGTTATCCACATTATAATACTAGTCACAAGGGCGCTGGTCATATTTTTGTTGTCATCTTATAAATTTTAATTCTTTTTTTTCTTACAAAATTAGGGTTTATATCAGCTGTTAAGTGTGTCAGTGTCCCGATCTCACCTGCCGAAGCTCTGGCGACGCGATCTTCATTTCTATCCACGAAACCTTCTTTTATCTCGGTAAGTCGCACCCTAAATATTATTCAATTCACTCCTCCGATATGTATATGTATATATTTATATATATCACACACACACAGTCGAATACATATATGTAGATGTAGTATGACTTCTCTGATTTGTATAAAAACTAACAAGTTTTTGCGCTTGAGTGTGTCTGATTTGTGTTTGATTGTACTGAATACAAGTTATATAGTATATACACAATTAAGCATACTGTTTGACCTATTTTGTTTGGAACCAATTTAATTGTTATAATTTTGCCAGAACATCTCATTAAGTGGGAAAAAGTTTGATATTTATGTTAAAGGGTTTAGAACTATGGCAGGAAATTTTTTGTTTTGCTATTCTTTGATACCATTTTTATTAAATTTATGAAAATGCGATACTGGTCGCATGCTTTTTCTTTTTTCAAAGGTTAAGGGGGGTAATTGCCCCCCTCAAAGGCCAAGTAGCTTCCCCCTGATTTCAAATTTAGTGGCCCTTTTAAAAATTAAGTTGCCAATTTCTATTTTTCCTGAATTTATTGTTGAAAGCAATGTGATTATAGTGGTTTATGATAGGTGAAAGTAGTTGTGCGTATTTTCTCCGTAAAAAGGTACATTTTCAATTAGGACTCCCTCTTTGGGAGTGATGTAGCATTATTTTCAGGATTTGTACCTTGCAGGTTTCCCGATGACATTATGTTCTTCTGCAAATAGATTGTCTTCAACTTTAATAACCTCAGGAATTTCAACTACGCTTCATCTGAACTTGTAATGTTTCAAAATTTATCAAGTTTAACTTATCAAAGGATTTTTTTTTAAATAAAAGAAGTGTAGGAATTAAAGCAGCCACATTTAATCTACAATTTCACTTTGATGCATTCTTTTTATTATACAAAAATTATAACTTTCAGGTATGTGGAGCTCAAGAAATAACTTCATGTACACCTCTAAAAACTTTTAATCTTAATAACTATGTGATAGGATTTTGCATACTTTTTACTGACGTGACTGATAAAATATTAAGGGGTAGCCAAGCAACACAAATATAACAATACAATCAGAATATTTAGTTAGGCTGTTGAGGTTATAGAGGATAGATTTTGTAACTTTTTCCTATGTTGTTCCCGTTGATTGAGGGTAGTTCCTAGTAGCCTATGACTTTATGAGTGTTCAAGATGATTGTCAGGAGGGTAATCTTTCTCTATTTGTCTTCTGACGCATCTGTATGATTTTTTCTTCTTTTTTTTTTTTGGCAGAATTAACAAGTGGAGAAATCTGACAAAGACATCACACAAACATGAGCATGCGAATGGAAGAGGAGATTGTGCTTGGGAAGATGGATAAGGTTAAGAAAAGTAAGAAGAAAGAGTCAAGTGACTTTGAAAATGTAACTGATTCTACAGCTGTAGAAACTATGGGTTGGGATAATAACTTGAATTTTAGAGAAGGTAAGAAAAGGAAGAATAAGAAGATACGCATGGTTGGTGGTGATATAAAACCCGATAGTGTTCGTGATGAAGCTGTAAACAGTGAGGGCTATTTAAAATTGGATGAAGTTAATCAACAGGAGAAACTTGAGAAGAATAACAAGAAGAAAAAAGTAAAACGTGGTGATGAGGTAACTGACTATTCAGATGCAGCACTACCAGTGGAAGCAAGTGGCAAAGAAGATAAGAAATTGACAAGCAAGAAGAAACATGACATTAGTGGAGATACTATAGTCGATGACTCACGTAATGAAGCTTTGTGCAAGTATAATAATGCGGAGGTTGATGATGGTCGAAAGGATAAAGATCAGAAGAAGAAAAAGGCAAAGAAGAGAAAATTAGACTCTCCTGAGGATGAAGACAATTTGAACGATAAGGATCAAACTGATGGAAAGGAGAAGAGGATCTATCAGACAAATGATGGGGTGGACAAAGGGAATGCTAGTGAGTTGAAACAAAGAAAAGACAAGGAGAAAAGGAATGAGGAGAAGAAAGAGAAAGCAAGCAATGCTGTATTTCGTTCCATGAAAGTTCTTGAAGGAAAGAATTTGGGGAGTGATGAGTTGAGTAAGGGACACAAAAGCTTTGAGAAAGAGGATGTCAATGAAACTGAGAACATGGACGAAGGGGCTAGAAGGAAGAAGAATAAGAAAAGGATGCAGGAAAACAAGGATAAAAATTTCAAGGGAGATGAGAAAACAAAAGATGGAAAAGAGGTTGAAAATCCCAGTAAGGACTGTGATAAGGACGATTTGGAGAAGGTTGAAAAGAAAACGAGGAAGAGCAAGAAGAACAAAGATGAGGATGGTTTGGGCATTAGATTGGAGAATAAGATGACTAAAAAAAGAGGTAATGGCACTGTTGTAAAAGATAATGATTTTGTAGACAGTGAAGGTAATGCTCATTTAGAACTAAATCAGACACAGAATAGTGAGGCCACGAATGGAAACTTAAGCAGGAGGAAGAAAACCAAGTCAGTTGAAAATGGTTCTGAAAATCCTAAACCTAAAGGAATGTCCAAAAAAGTTAAATTTTCAGGTCATATAGAAGTTTTCCCTTCATCAGACGATACAAGTGCTGGAAAGGAAGAAGAGGAAGATGCCTTACTGCGAGGTAAGAGATTTTCACGAGAAGAAGATGAGATTGTGAAACAGGCAGTTTTAAATTATATAGAGGCACATGACTTGGGTGAAGAAGGCTTGAAAATGGTTTTGAACTGTAGAGCTCACCCCAAAATAAAGAACTGTTGGAAGGATATAGGGGCTGCCTTACCATATAGGCCTTATACCGCTGTATATTACCGTGCTCATATTTTGTTTGAGAGGGATGAGAAGCATGAGTGGACTAAAGAAGATTTTGAACTTATTCGGAAGTTCCAGGAAAAGCATGGGAACAATTGGAAGGTGTTGGCTGACGATCTTGGCAAACATAGGATTCACGTGAAGGATGCATGGCGCAGAATAAAACTTCTTAACCGAAGTAAAGGGCAATGGTCCCAAGAAGAATACCAAAACTTATTTGATTTAGTGAATATAGATCTGCGAGTGAAGGTTTCTGAAGAAAAGAGATCCAAGCATGGCATGCTACGAGATAATATTTGTTGGGGTGCAATTAGTGACAAACTGTCCACTAGAAGCAATTCAACTTGCTGTATGAAATGGTATAGGCAGTTGACATCTCCTATGGTAGCTGACGGTTTATGGGCTGATTCTGATGATTATCGCCTGGTTGATGCACTTTTTAACTTGGATGAATGCTGCATAGAAGACGTGGATTGGGATAATCTTCTCGAGCACAGGTCTGGAGATGTATGTCGAAAGCGTTGGGACCAAATGGTGCGTCACATAGACCTACATGAGAACAAGTCTTTTGCTCAACAAGTTGAAATTCTGGAACAGAGATATTGTCCTGACCTATTAGAAGCAAGAGAAACTTGGGAGAGCAAGCCTTTGGTTCCCTGATGGTATCACCTTCACTAAAGTATTTTGATTGTTGTTTGATTGCATCTTAATGGATCTTAACAATTTATCTCTTAATACATTTTAACAACTCATAATTTTGTATTAAGAGGTCATCTGAATGGTTTAGACTCATATTTGTATCTTAATTATTCAGAAGACCTCTTAATTTAAAAATATGGGCTATGAAGATCCATTAAGAGGTTGACTATTAAGACGCAATCAAACAAAACAAGATATCCTAAAGGCAAATTGGCAAATCATTCCTTTTGTTCTTGTTTATTGTTATTATTTTCTGTGGTCATTACTTTGTTCTCCTCACTTTGGATTCAATATGAGGCAATTGCTTGAAGATGCCTGTTGGTACAATAAGCAATTCTGAAACAATATACTGGGTTGGCAATTTATTTATTTTTCTTTGTTATTGTACTATTAAACATTTAATATACTTGATTGACAATTCTTTTTTTATTATGGTACTATTAAACATTTCAACATTACTATGCCATTGACATTAGTTCAAATCTCATCTACCCTGCCTCCGACTAATTATGTCTAATATCATGAGTTATCCATATTATTTATAACTTTTTAAGCTCATACTCAAGATTTTTAAACTTCTCTCGAATTTTATTATTTTTTAAAATTTTAAAAAGAAAACACGAGTAGAAAAAAGAATTGAGAAAAAATGGTAACTATACGAATAAATGGTTAGCAGGTCTGTAATATTATGTGATAAATTGATTTTACACAAATGTAGATAACATTTTACTTTTTTGATAAATTAAATACATTAATACAGTAACCATTTTATTTTACTTTTGAAAGAGTTTCATTTGCAAATATTACAACTTTGAACGCGGGTTATTTTGAAACTGCAGCTTCAAAATCGTGAAATAAAATTTGTGTGGGATAAATAAACTTTACCTCTGAAATAAAAGAAATATAAAATATGAAAAGAATAAGCTTTGACACAATTAATTAATGGCTAATACATTGGTATCTAAATTTATTTAAATTCATTAAAAAAAATGTAGTAATATACTCTCATCATTCCATAATTAGATCACAATATTTACTAGAAATTAATTTTAGTGAAATTATATTTATTTTAGTGACATAAATATAGTAATATACTCCCACCATTCCATGATTTTATTTTTATTAAAAAAAAATTCTAATATTTATTAGAAATTAGTTTTGGTGACATAATTATATTAATAAAACTAATGCATATTTATATATATTATTTTGTTTTAAAATATAAAAAAAACATATTATTAATTCATAACAAATAAAAAAAAAGACTTATCTCTAACTTAAAAAGAGTATTCAAATTTAATTTCCAGTAAAATAAAAATTTAAATGTTTCTCTCATTTTGGGAAAATTGCAAAAATAGGAAGTGATGGAGGGAATTATCTAATCTACACCAGGAAGGGGAGCAGCGCCGAGACAAAGCAAAAAAACACTGGCTTTCTCATGGGGTATGCCGCCACCTCCGCCGCTGCCATCACTCTCACAGCCGTCGCTAAACCTGCACACCCAGCTCACAATAGCATTCGCTGCGCCATTTTTCAGCTCTATAGCTCTCAGAGGACTTCTTTGTTCCAATCGGTAATAAATTCTTCAAAAAAATTATATTTTTCTCCACAAATAATCTGAATTCTAAGTGTTTAAATTGAAATTTCCATATTGGTGTTTCAGTCTTCAGCTAGGTCGTCGTTTAGGTTGCATTCTTATCCTAACAAGGCCATGGTGGAAACTGCAGAAACCCTTACCGTACACATGGCTGACTCTTGTTCCTCTGCTTCGGGTTCTCTAAACCCCTCCTTTTCTAGTTTTTTGGTTTTTTCTGTCAATGCAAGTGTAAATATATTTATGTGTATGTACATGTAGATGAAGAACCAATTTGCAAATTTTAACATTCAAAAACAATGTCTAAAAGTTTTTTTTAGCAATTATTTATTTTTATATGGAAATGGTGATATACACACATACAAAGCTAAAAAGTGATTATTAAATAGTATCGAAACATTAATTGGTCTGTTAATTTTCTGTGGAATTCTCAGATATGTTTGGGTAATTGTGTGAAATTAATATGACTAGCTGCAGAGTTGAAATTTCTATAGTGATAATAATTCATAAATTTAACTGTTGTCAGAGGCTCAAATCTCAACGTTGTTTGGAAATTTAGGATTATGGTTTTCTGCATGAGTTTTAGAATAACATCCGGAATAACAAGGATTTGTACTTAAAACGGTTTGCCGGGGGGGGGGTTCTCTTTTCCTTCGTTTTCCACATGTATTTGCCCTAGTTATTTGAAATATTTAATTTCAGGAAGGAAGCGGGCTTTGATTTCACTGTCAGATAAGAAGGATCTGACTTTGCTTGGCAATGGACTTCAGGAATTAGGGTAAATTGCAATACAGTTTTCCCCTCTTTTTATTTTTCATTAAACTATTATCTAATTTAAATTTGTCTATTGGTGTTCAAAGATTACTCCCCCATTCCCACTCTCACCCAATCCTCTTTTATGATCTCAGTGCTTGGGTACATTTGTATTTGAAAGACACCACTCAGTTTTACATGGTGTAGTGATGTAAATGTTTCTGGATTTCTGCCTTACTCTTGATATATATTTTCAAGGGATTGTTGTGTTCTGCTTATAGGTTAAAGGATGTTTGTGTTTTTTGAAACCAAAGGTTGTGTAGTTAGTCGTGCAGGTTTGCAGTCATTAATCTAAGCAGATTTGTGTAGTTAGTGTTTATCATTGATATAACCTTAGCACCGAATCTGCTTTAACAAGTATTTCCGTGATCCTATTCAGAGTGTTGTAACTGGCAGCATTTAGTAGTTAACTTGAAACGAATTACCCATTTATTGAGCTGTGAAAAACAAAAATACCCACTTGTAATTTACTTCTGTTGACATAAATAATGGGAAAAATAAAAAGGGAACAACTACTAGACCAAATTTGCTGGCATTATCTACTTAAGAAAGTAAAAATTAAAAAGTAAGAAATTTTAACATCATGTGAAGCTTCTTTGACAGATTTGTTAACTCGGCTAATATTGGTTTAAATGTCACTTAGCTGGTAACTAGCCCTGCATGTATTTGAAACAGCCTTCTTTTTCTTGGCAGCTTGTGGTGTATGATATCTCTTGTGATTTTTTCCTTTTTTTAAATATTTTTTTATATATATACAAATTTGTAGATACACAATTGTTTCAACTGGAGGAACAGCATCTGCTTTGGAAAGTTCTGGGCTGTCTGTAACTAAAGTGGAAGAACTTACCTGTTTTCCGGAAATGGTAAGCTTGTCCATATTTAACACCCAAAAAATGTTTACATCCTAGCATACATGGAGGAATTTCCTAGACATAGATGAATTTTATGTGCAGTGGCTACAACTTAGATTATGCAAATGATTTTCTTTGTTCTTTTACAGCTTGACGGACGCGTTAAAACTTTACATCCTAGCATACATGGAGGAATTCTTGCTAGAAGAGACCAAGGCCATCACGTGGAAGCTCTTGATAAGCATGGAATTGGTGAGTCTTAATACTTTGTTATCACCATGGCATGGGAAAGGATTTTCTGTTTCCTCTATATAAGTTGTAGGAGTGTCCTCTGAGTTTCATTTCCTTATTCAGAACTTTTAAGGAATCAAAATGCTGGATAGAACATAAATATCTAGGCCGGTCCTTGTGCAAAATTAAATTAATATTGATGTGCTTTTGGTCCTTTTTCATTTTCCTACGACAACAGCTATTTTAAAGCACTTGTCTCGCAGGTACGTTTGATGTGGTGGTGGTGAACTTGTACCCCTTCTATGATAAAGTTTCTTCCGCCAGCAAAATATCATTCGAGGATGGAATTGAGAATATAGACATTGGTGGCCCTGCCATGATCAGGGCTGCCGCAAAGGTTTTTTTTATCTCAAAGAAACTGTTGATTATCTTTTACTCTTCTGAAAATACAAATTATTTTGTGTCTTTCTCTATACACAGCATTCATTAAGCAAAACTTTGAAAATGGAATTTAGAGAGAACCCAAATTTCACATTTCCTTAGAGTTTCAAATGAAAGGATAATTTTAATTTCAATCATTAGTGAACTGTTGATGCTTATACAGTTTGGAGTAGGCTTGGGCGTTTTCGGTCATAATGTTCATCAAAATTGGATTCTGCATTAATGAGCACAAATAAAAGTGTTGTAGAGATGGAATATTATTTTAATGCTGCATTATCTTATGATATTCTAGTAGTTGTTTACTTGCTTATGGCTTGTGAATTGGTTCCAATAAAAATAAAGAAACGATCATTCGTTTCAATCATTGCGATGACTTGATGGCTGTTAAGTGTTAATGTGCTTAAAGTTTCTATTATTCTTGTTATTTGAGCTTCCTCCCATTCTATATTACTTAGAACTGTAACATGGTGCCCGTCTTATATGTGATATTGGGTTATGGATTATTTGTGAGCATGAAGGCCATGAATTGCTTTTCCTAGACTGTGTGAGCCATAATCTGATATAATACGCGGTAATATGTTGGTCTGTAATATTCCAACACCGCACCATTTGTTTTAGTCTTGTCAAATCCGAACGGACAGTACTTTGTCCAAAGAATCTATAAGATTTTTTTTATGGGTCAAGATTTTATGGATCTTCATGCATAAACATATATGAGAGGTTCACTTTTTTGTTACCATCTATGCCAATTTTCTACTAACTAATACACATTGAACAGAATCACAAGGATGTCTTGGTCGTTGTTGATTCACAAGACTATCCTGAACTTTTAGACTTTCTTAAAGGGAATAAGGCCGATGAACAGTTTAGGAGGAAGCTGGCTTGGAAGGCTTTCCAACATGTTGCTTCTTATGATTCTGCAGTTTCAGAGTGGCTGTGGAAGCAGACCGTGGGAGGTAATCTCTTTTGCTTTAATGTTTAGTTTAAAGTTAAGACATTTGTAGAATGATGAATTTTGGAAATACATCATAATGAGACATCTTCCAATAGCAAGGTCATTGTGGAAACCAAGTAATATAAGAAATTACCATATGTATAATTAGGATAAACAGAAGCAATGAAAAACTAAAATGGCGGCAGCATTTTCAGAGTGGCTGTGGATGAAGACTGAGTTACTATTTTTCGTTATTGTGTTTTATATGTAAAGCCATTTGTAGCATGGTAGATCTGGGAAAATATTGTAGCATAATGGGACTTTTTCCAAGGTCATTAGAAGCAGTGGGATACTAAAACGTTTACAGCTGTTTAAAATGGGTTGATCAAGAACAGATCCAACTAAGATTACATGTCTTGCATATGAAATTAGTTTTCATTACATTATGTAAACCAATTTGACGACTTAAAGATATGTGAGTCTATAACTCCTTGGATTTTATGGAGTGCACATATTAATGGGGTCTATTTTGTTTCAGAAGACAAATTTCCTCCCAGCTTAACACTGCCTCTCTCACTCAAAAGTTCGCTTCGTTATGGCGAAAATCCTCATCAAAAGGCTGCATTTTATGTTGACAAGAGTCTCTCTGAGGTTAATGCGGGCGGTATTGCAACTGCTATCCAACATCATGGCAAGGTGCGACTGAAACGTTACAATGTTCATAACATCATTGTTTTCAGGCCTTAGTTTTGATCATTATATGATTATATGGCTTCTGATAAATAGTCTTATGTCTTTAATTTTCCCCTTTATTGTATATCCCTATTAGGATAAGCATGCACATCCATTATTTATATACGAAGTGATAAATTTTATTTTAAGTAAGAATTCAGTTTGGATCATGCTCCTGCTGTGTCTGGTTTCATCATAACAAAAACTGAATAACAGTGTGTAATGTTTGTTTCTTGTTGTTATATATCGTGATTGTACAGATAAAAGTTTTGCCAAATTACCTTCTGATCTATAGCCAATGACGACTTCTTGTAAGAGTAATATGTTAACATGTTTTTAAAAGAATTTATATACAAGTTTTGAGCTGGCTTACATCTGATCTGAGTCCGAGTGTCAATTGCTTTCTCTCACTTAGTCATCTAACATTTGTTCTCTATTATTACATTCACACGGTTTCTTTTCCCTCCTCTTCTTATCACTGGCAAAGAACAGATGCTAAAACTGTAGGTAATAAAATAACAAATATACTCTATTTGGAGCAGGAGATGTCGTATAATAACTACCTAGATGCTGATGCAGCTTGGAACTGTCTGTGTGAGTTCAATAAGCCTACTTGTGTAGTTGTAAAGCATACAAATCCTTGTGGGGTAGCTTCGCGTGATGATATAATCGAAGCATATAGGCTAGCTGTGAAAGCAGATCCAGTGAGTGCTTTTGGTGGTATTGTCGCCTTCAACATAGAAGTTGATGAGGTAAGAAGCTCATCATATTTTACAAGATCTAATATGACTTTTTTCTGTTTGAGCTCGTATTGTTTTTGATACAACCTTCTTCGACATTTCATTTCAGCAATCACACTACATCATAGCAAGGTGGGAAACCCATTTTAATATGCAAGCTTGCATGCTATCATTTCTCTCTCTCACCCCACCCACAAAAGAAAATCCTTTGGGAATTTTGCTGCTGCATTGTTCATGCCCATAGTGCCTCAAGAAGCTGTGACAGGAAAAATAAGAACCTTTTTTAATACATCCTGACATATACTTTGATGTGTTTGAAAGGTCCTTGCCAAGGATATACGAGAATTTAGAAGTCCAACAGATGGAGAAACTCGAATGTTCTATGAAATTGTTGTTGCTCCCAATTATACAAAAAAAGGGCTTGAGGTCCTCCGTGGTAAGTCTAAGACTTTGAGAATCCTCGAGGCAAGCAAAAATAGTAAAGGAAAGCTCTCACTTAGACAAGTTGGTGGAGGTTGGTTAGACCAGGATTCTGATGATTCAACTCCCGAAGATATCCAATTCAAAGCAGTTTCTGAGAATGCCCCACTACAAAGTGAGCTTTGTGATGCAAAGTCTGCATGGCTGTGCGTGAAGCACGTGAAGAGCAATGCTATTGTAATCGCAAAGGTTAGTGAATTTCTGAACCTTTTGTAATAACCGTAGCTTCAAAATACTGTTTCCTTCAAAAAATTCTTTCCGACCATGGTTGTTATGTTGCAGAATAATTGTATGTTAGGGATGGGAAGTGGGCAGCCAAACCGTTTGGAAAGTTTAAGGATAGCTTTAAGAAAAGCAGGAGACGAGGTCAAAGGTGCAGCTTTGGCCAGTGATGCATTCTTTCCATTTGGTAAAGATTCAATCTATTCAACTAATAGTAGTTTTATACCAGTTTAAGGACCTCCAATTTTTTGAGGTCTTTTGCCCAAGTCTAACCTGGTGCCTGTTTCCTATAAACAGCTTGGAAAGATGCAGTTGAAGAAGCATGTGAAAGTGGGGTTGGTGTAATTGTGGAACCTGGGGGAAGCATCAGAGATAATGATGCAATTGATTGTTGTAACAAATATGGAGTTTCACTCCTCTTCACTAATGTGAGGCACTTTAGGCATTGATACAAGGTTATGTAGTAGTTCATGTAACGGCTCTTTACTCTGTATTTTGGCTTGTGTGCTTGTGATGAAGCAACAAGCAAGAGAGTTTTTGTAGTTTATGTCACTTTGGTTTCCTTCTATAGCGGAATATCCTTGGTGGATGAATGCATAAGCTATGGAGTTCTGGAAATATTAGCGACTAATTTGAGACGTTTGGTATATCTATCTTGTACTTCAGTATACTAAACATGGTTCTTCATTGGTTTTCGAAAATAATACGTCTCACCAGAAAATGAGTCCTACTTCGTAGTTTACATTGAAAATGAAACTTTTTTCCAGACAGTAGTAGTTATTTTATCGTTTAGTTCTGTTTGTTGCTGATTTCAGTAGAGACAGCCCACTAATGATCTTAGGTTTATTCACCTTGTTTTGCTGCTGATTTGTTCTCTATCTATTCCCTTTTGTAAGGGCCTACAAAAGTAACCAAACCAAACAAAACAAGGGAAATTAAAAACATGAATGTCACAAACCCTTGCAGTTGAAAATTTTATAGAAGTTAATGATTTTATCACAATGCAAATGTTCTGTACGCTAACTAAAGTCAGACGCAGCAAAATTTGAAACAAGCCTTATTTATTCTCCCTTAATAAGCTAAATTACCAGAACCAACACACTGCATTTTGCATTGTTCCAATACAGTATTGTGCTTCTCACTTGTCAGGCCAGATCAACGGGTGAGACCTAGTAATGTCACTTATATGTTAGCAAACCGAATAAAGTTCTTCAAGTGAACATTTACACACAATTCTAATAAGTTATGTTGCTCAAGATTACCAAATCTGGGACACTACTCTGCTTTACCCTCCATTGCGAATGGCTTCAGTGAGCTACTCTTACAGATGTGAACGGTAACATTATCATGCAAAAAATTCTAACAAAGATTTCGTTAAAATTGTTTGTTTGGAAAATTATTAGCTAGTATTTAGTTACGTGACTTACGTCTGGTCAGGGTAAGCAATCGAACTAACCTTGAGAAGGGAAGGCTTGCAGCTCGGCTCTGCGTTTAAGATGATTTCAGGTATAAGTGGAGAGCTAAGACATGCCTTGGTTTTCTTGATGAAGCAGTACAATGGTTGCTTCTCCCAGCACAAATAGACCTTCTAAGCAACTTAAGATTTAAGAATTGATGTACAAACATATATTAGACCAGTTACCAGTTTTACTTGTAGGGCATATTCAAGCTTATGGTGTACAAACGAATATTCATGCTTTGAACTATGCTTCATGAAGAACTGTGACTTCAGGTTCAAAAGTCAAATTGCAATATTTTGATCCAGCACTGACTACTTTCATGTGCAGGTAGTTCTCCTTTCCAGGCTCACCTTGAGATTATCTACTAACTAATTCCCGAATATAGTTTACTAAACCTATAACCACAACTAAGCTTCACACAAGATGGACCTCCATATAACAGAAATTGTATGCAGTCAGCAAGGTAAAGAAAAAGTGACACCAAATATCCACACTCAGTTCATCAAAGTTTTGGCTGTTTTCTTCTAACAAGCAAACATTCTGAGCAGTATTAGTTGGGGCAGTTTTCTGGAACGAACAAATATTAACCAATGGCCCTCATAAACAATGTAACTCTAGTAACCGTCCATCTCGTAGTTCATAAAACATGTTTCTATATCCAAAAGTTTGAGGTGGTTGCTGCACCCCTCGAAATCACTAATGGACAAACCTTTTGACAGTTTGCCACTACATCTACTATACATGGTCTTGCTTCGTGATCTTCTCAACCATCCATTTACCTCCTTCATTTCATTAATTTTTGTTTATAAAGTCTATCTTCTAACAGAGAGATCCTTTAGAATCTGGTTCAAAGGTATTCATGTCCTAAGCTTGACTACAAATAGCATTACTAGCTCAAATCCTGAAGGTGAACTCTATAAATTTCATATCATAGTAATATTGACAATAGTCTCACCAAGAAACAACTATAGATAAAAATTAACATATCTATATCTATATATATGATATATTTATAAAGTATACTCTCATTGAGGGGGATTTTTTTTTTACTGCAGCAAGTCAGCAATGAACCAAATCAAAATTGGACAGTAAAATAGACACGTGCTTAAGTAAAAACAGGAAAACTAAAATGAAACACAATAAATCCAAAAACTCAGGGAACATATTAATACCAAAAAGTTCATGATCTGACGCACGTTTATTTGCAGATCCTATGAAGTAAAAAAGAAGAAGAGGAAAAAGCAAAACGCACAACATATTTAATAAAGTTCTTCTATCTTTCAGAAGACATCATCATGCGATAAAAAATAAATAGACATAAAACAAGGCCTATGGCTTCATATATATGGGAATTCTTCATTAAAATTTCAGCTCTACAAGCCCAGAGATCAACAAGATCAGATGTAAATCAGTTGCAGATTCGTCAACTTGAACCAATAGACCTCTAAGATGTTTCATTTATCTTCATTACGAAACATTAACTAAATTCAAAAGGCTAAAAGGTAAACAAAAATACCCATGATCACTTTTGAGTTCATTCCATGACAACTTTGGCCCCGAGAGCTTTCATCTTCTCGATAATCTGTTCTCCTTCTTCTTTTGACACCCCCTTTTTAAACACTGCAGGGATCTTCTCCACCAACTCCTTGGCTTCCTTGAGGCCCAAATCCGTAAATGTTCTTACTTCCTTTATTATCTTAATCTTCGATGGCGCATCATATGACTCCAACTTCAATTCAAACACAGTCTTCTCAGGCTTTTTCTCCTCCTTGGCCGCTGCTGCTGGTCCCTTCATTGCACCCATTCCAGCTAACCCAGCTCCTGATTTCATCACCCCAACAATTGGGGGTTCCTTCATACCCATTTTCTTCATCATAATCGAACCCAACTCACCAACCTCGAGTAATGTAAGCCCTGATATTTCATCTACAAGCCTCCACACGCGTTCCGTTGGAGGACTCCGGTGCTGTGTGGGATCAAATGTAGCTGGGTCATAATCGGCTGGTAGCCTTCTTTGGTCATACTCAACTTCCTCCTCCTCTACTTCTTCCTCTTTCCTCGCAGCTTGAGCAAATTGCCGAATTAACCCATTTGAGTTAAATGTAGCCACATGTGAAATAATGGGTCCTCTAAAGAACCCATTTGGTAAATGATGCCTTAATCTCAAAATTAAACTCATTCCCACTATTCTTGGTGACCCTTTTCACTTTAAGAAATGATAAACTCAATTGCCTACCGCCTGAAATTTACAAAAATCCAAAAATGGGGAACCATATAATACTACATACAAATGAAGGGCAAATCATATATAAGTTAATGTTAGTAGCTATCGAAACAAATCAAAGCTAATAAATTCAATAATCACAGAATTAATTCGAATTGGACTTTGAGTTCCTATTACTTTATGTATATGTGTGTGTGTGTGTGTGTGTATCAGATGAATAATTTAGAGAGAGAAATATAAATCTACCTGTGAGTTGTTGTGGGTCAAGGCGTCGCTCACTGAAGAGGAAGCTGAGGGACGAACAGAGGCATTTTGTGTGAGAAATACTGCCGGGGCTTTTATTTTTGGTTGAATTACATATCAATGCTATAAGTTGTCAACTAGTTTTAAAGTAGCCCCTCAGTTGTCAAGGTAAACACTTTCATCCCTCTAGAGAATTTTATAACGCTTCGCATAATACGTATAATACTGCAGCGAATACCTGACGTTGTTAACTTGTTATCTTGCTATAGATCGTAATATGACTGAAATGGAAAATGGTGTTTTCCGATTTGTATTATTTTTATAAAAAAAAATTTCGAATTTATTTTTGACAAAATCTTTTCTTTAATTTATATTATTTTTATAAAATTCTCCCTTTTTCAAAATGTATTAGTTAGGTAAAACGGACGCTTATATCTTTATTTTTTTAATTTTTTTATGTGAAGTTTATTTTTAATTTTGTAATTAAATATATAATTAAATAAATAATATGTAATTAAATAAATGACTAATTAAATAAATGATAAATTAAAATTAAATATGTTAACTAATTAATTAAATAAATAAATAATTAATTATGTGGTTCCCAATAATATTAGATTAGTTAAAAGAAAATAGAGTTAATTCTAAAAAAAAAAGCCTTCATATAATAACAAAAATTATTATTGTTAATAAAAGAGGAAAATAAAATAGATCCCTACTTAATTAGAGGTACATGAGCATGTCGAGTTCAATTAAGATTATTCAGAATAATAAAAATTAGGATAAAACGTTTTTAGGCATCCTAACCAACCATGTAACCTTAGGTCTACTATTTGGTTTTTAAGCTTCAACAAGGAAAGAGATATGTTACATATACTCTTGAAAATAATTAAAAAAAGAGAGTAAGTGATGTCGCGCACACACACAACTAAGATAAAAAAAAAATCGCATATTTAATTAATTATTTATTATTTATTTAATTATAAAATAAAAAATAAATTTCTCATAAAAAATAAACAAAATAAAAATATAAGAATCTCTTTTACTTAACTAATAAATATTAGAGGACTTGCTCAATTTTTTTTTTTAAGTGAGAGCTTTGTAAAAAAAATAAAATTTGAGAAATTTTTTTACAAAAATAATGCAAATTGAATGAACAGTTTTGCATTTCAATCCTCGTCATATACTAAAAATATGGGACGCCCAAAGGGAGAAATGGAAACGGGGAAGTTGGTAGTGGAGAGAGTAAGAGGGAAGTCAACGGTAACAAGATGCTTCTCAAAGTATCCCCTCAAATTCATCATTCCCAGAAAGGTAAGCGATTGATACAATAGTATCTATTTTTCTTTATATACCCAAATAATTTTCAGCTTTCTGTAAGCTAAGCATACCCATTTGAGATTATTCATCATAACATCAAGAAAATGTGTAAATTATTTGGATAATGGTTTCAGGTTATAGTTTTGGTTTTAATTTTAGGTGGGTTCCTCCCAAACTGATGCTGTTTGGATTTATACCCTCACTTATGGTGGAGGAATTGTCTCTGTATGTACAACTTTATCTTGTTTTTCTCTAATTGATTTTTGTTTTTAGTTTTCTTTAATTTATTATGGATATTTATGTATTGGATATGTTAAGGGAGATTCCATATCATGTGATTTCACAATTGGAGATGGTTGTACAGCAGTTTTGACCACGCAGGCTTCAACAAAGGTTGGTTTTTTAGCTACCATGTTCATTGCCTGATTTCCAAATTCTATATAGTCTGATTTGATTTTATAAACTTGAAATATAGGTATACAAATGTGTGGCATCAAAGTGCTCTGAACAAATCTCTGAGGTAATGGCCTGTTGCGGATATACAAGACCTTGGTTGTCTAAGTTTTTTATTATGGAGGATCTTCTATAGAATAATGTGTGCTAATAATATTTGCGCATTTTGTTACTACTTATATTTTCCTTTCTGGTCAGAGTAACATGTGCTTCTTGTTGTTCATGAAATTAGATGGAAAAGTGTTGTTTTCAATATGCTTATCTTTACCCACATGCATAAGACTACTATGGATCAACTGAGATCTTTTCACTAAAAGAGACCATTTACCATTTTATTTTTCCATAAAAGGAGTCTTCTTTTTATTGATAATAGTAAATGACACCATGTCCTCAAGTTTGCCATCATAATTTCATTATCATGCCACAACTACTAAAGTTATAACTTATTATTTTTAGAGGTAACATGGAATGAAAATGCATCCTAAATATTTGCAATGATTCTTTTACGGAACAGGCAGAGTATCATTTTTTGGCCAAAAATTGTTTGCCATTGACTAAATAAGAAAAACTATGGAAAATTTTTGGGTTATAGTTGCTCTCCAAATTTTAACATGATCAGTTTTTTTATAATGGAAGAAACTTTTTTTCTTTTTATTGGTTGAATCAATCATCACTATTTAGGCATACGCATAACTGCATATTCTTTGAAACATAACGTAACGAGAAGGAACTTTAGTTTTGGTTGTGTTCTTGAAGAAACACAAAGCGAATATTCTTGGAACTTGTATTCAACTATTTAAGAAATTTTTCTCTGTTGCATCTTTTGTTTCTATCACCCAAAAAATCTTTTGTCTCTGGCTAATTGTTTCACAAACAGTGTTTAATAATGGTGGCTAATTTATGCCATGCAGTAGGCAAGAATTGGGAATGATGCCCTTTTGGTTGTCATTCCAGATCCAGTGACATGTTTTTCAACTGCAAAGTACTCTCAGAAGCAAGTATTCAGAGTCATGTCTGACTCAAGCTTGCTCATTGTTGATTGGATTACTAGTGGGCGTTATGAAAGTGGAGAGAAATGGGATTTCGGACTTTATAAAAGCACAAACCACATATATTTGGAAGGAGACGAGCCTTTGTTTCTTGACACGGTAAAAATCTTCTTGAAGGATTTATAAAACAATTGTTTTGAGTATTTTCTTTCATTTTCAGCTGTTCCAAATTAAGTTGCTACTAGAGATTGCCTTCACTAAGCATACATTGACTCTTGAAAGTCACAGGCATGTTATCCTACATCATCCTTTGATATCTTTCTATCATCATGTTGTTTAAGTTTCTGGAATAAAATCCAAAATTACCACACGTGGTCTTAAAAACTACAAAAAGTTACATGTTGTTTTGAGCCAAGTGCGACAATCAATCAATTAATATCATGTAGAAAAAAGACACTCAATTTTACTGTGTCATGTAGCCCAAAACCACGTGTTTTCTTATAATATTTAGGAGTGATTAGAACAACAGGTGATCAGGTGGGATTTTGGGTAAGTCATAGGCGATAATTTATATTTGACTGACGTTTTTTTTCTTAAAAGCCATTTGTTCTGTTGTATTATGTTAGGGATGGGCCCTTCTTTTCTTTTCTCCTTTCAAGATTTTGTGCTCATCTTATTATTCTTTCCATTATTTGCTTCTCCTCAAGGCTCAAGATTTCCTTTCAGTTGCACTAACTCAGTTCTCTCATATTCCCTTCCTTTTGTGTTTCTTATTCATATGTAAACATTTTCAGTCATACTTTTTAGTTTTTACTTTCTTGTGAACTTCCACTGGTCACTTCTGCTTCTGGACTGATCAGAAGATAGCTGAAATCAAAGTTGGTTAATAGTCTCATTTACATCGCTGAGAACTTTTCCTTCAGATATTTGTAAAAATTTAGAATTGAGCCTCATGCAAATGGTTACCCCAACTTTGTGTATTTGTCTATTATTTCAACTGGATTTACTTTTATTGCAGGTACTTCTAGATCAGGAAAGCATTATTAGTATTGCGGAACACATGCAAGACTACCAAGTTATTGCAATGGTCATACTCCTGGGGTAGGCAGTTGGTATATTTTGTTCTGTTTCCCCTTTCCTTTACCATCCTGTTTTTCCTTTATTTTAGTAAATAAGGATGATACGAAGGCGAATAAACCAAACCTAAGATCATAGTGGCTGCTTGGTTGTAGGCCAAAGTTAAAGCATGTCCAAGACAAAGTAAAAGAAGATGTCAAGAATATGATGTCTGAGCAGTTACACATTCCCGCAACTAGCTTACGGAGCCATTCAAGTCCACATACATCTCATTGTTTGACGAAACCAAGCTTTATTGCTTCTTCCAGTCCCTTTGGTCCTAAGGTATTCCACTGAATTTCCATAGTCTTTAAATGGTGAGTGTGCATGTTATCTGGATTGAGCATTGGAAACTTGCGTTGACAAGTTCCAATCCATGAGTTACCTTCTAGCCAGTGACTAACTATGCTACAATACAATTTCTAGAACACATTAAGTTTGCACACATGCACATAAATATTACTTTAGGCTATTAGCAAGGAAAAAACTAACCTTTAAATTTTCACATAATTGCACAGTAGACATGCTCAGTGAACATGTAGATCATGCCTGGTTTTTTGAACACGTTAAAATGGAACAACCGAGAGCTCCACTATACCCTTATTGCCATCTCTGATAGTTATTATGTGAAATTTGAAATGACTTGGATGTGGCATGTATGATAAAAAATTTCATTAATATATAATTGTATGTTAACAATGTGATCGTTGATCCCTTAAATCTCTAGTTGACTCAGTCATCAATTTCATCTGTCACATGCTATCTACTACTTTTGTTTCTGCAGGGAACTGGTATTGTCATTAGAATAGCTGCCATGACAACTGAATCAGTTTACAGGTTCTTGCAGCATGAATTGGCTGGAATGGAGCCACTGCTTGGGGTGTCGCCATATTGTTAAGCATGCATATGGAATGGATTTATGCACATCCAACTTTTAGTTCTCGTTATAGAGGTACTTTTAAGAACGTGGAATATTGTGGACAGTGAGCCAAGGAAGTTTTCATGGTGCATTTTCTTTTTGTCGATCTTATTGGTGCTTTTAATGAATCCTTTAAAATATAATAGTCAGCTAATGCGATGCCAATTTATATTCCCTGTTACAAACGAGACCTGCCAAAGAGAAGTGCTACTACTTTGAATGTAATCATTTAGATAATATGGCACTGTTAATTTCTTATGGATGTCTTACTAATCTGTGAGAAATGCATTTGACAAGCAAGCATAACCTGGGATTCTTCCCCCCCCCCCCCCCCCCCCCCCCCCCCAAATCCCTGTTAAAACTCACGAGAACTTCAGAAGAAAACTGTCAGCTGTTATGGATCTGTTTTTACTGTTTTCTGATATCATTATGGTGATTCCTTTTGGGTATAGTGACTTGATAGAACAAAAATAAGCAACTCTAATGTTGAGGAGAGCATGCGCTTGAAAGAATCTTACAAGTGAAATTCTGAAGTTTGTAATCTTTAACCATGCAAGTGTTATGATTACTAACCATTCAGGACAAACTTGCAGAAAGGGAAAAGAAATTGGAATTGAAAATTCATATCATTTTTTGTTCCCCCCCCCCCCCCCCCCCCCCCCCTCCCCATGTTGCCTTTATAATCCGTAGGTCTAACAAACTTTGATGGTACAACAAACAGACCCAATTAACAAAAGCCTTGCTCAGTTGGCTCCACTCCTCCCATATACCATTCTGGAATGTTGTTCGACCAATGTATCAAAACCATGGCGGCTGGTTTGGTACCCCTTTTTATCAACCGCCAATCTAAAACTGCAAATTGGTTCAGGCCTGATTTCTCCTTCTTCTGAAGTTTGAGGCAGAATAGTTTGAATAACATTTTTCTTACCTATCTTCTTCTTGAATTGGGACACATGAAACACATTGTGAAATTTGGCTGTAAAAGGCAATTGCAACTTGTAGGATACTTTTCCAACTTTCTGGATTACAGGATATGGGCCATAATATTTAGCAGACAACTTAAAATTCTTCCTGACACCCATTGTTAATTGCCTGTACGGTTGCAATTTCAAGTATACTTCATCCCCTATTTCAAACTCTCTTTCTGATCTCTTTCCATCTGCATATAATTTCATCATTTCGTGAGCTTTTTGGAGGTTTTCTTTAAGTAGTTGGTGTGTGCTTTTCCTGTCTTTCACAAACTCCTTTATTAGTATGATGATAGCTCATGATAGTAGGGTTTATGCCATACAAAGCCTTATATAGAGTCATTCCAATTGATGCGTGGAAATTAGTGTTATACCACCATTCAGCTAGAGGTAACCATTTTTTCCCACTAAGTGGGCTTATGTCCAGTCATGCACCTTAGATATATCTCAATGCATTGCGATTGACCCTTTCACTCCGCCATCAGTTTGGGGGTGATAAGTTGGGCTTAACTTTACTTGAGTTACTGATAAAAATCTTGTCCCTATTTGAAATGATTACTTTTGGTGGCCCAAGGAGTTTAACCACGCAATCTAAGACAAGCTGAACTACCTGAAAAGCTGTAAAGGGGTGTGTTAGTGCAATTAAATGACATCCCTTGATCCATTTCCCAAGTGAATCTTGAAATTATTCTTTATGGTTGCTCCATTTGCAATAGTTACCCTGATTGGAGTACATGGCTCAGTTGTAAATTGGCACCTTCTGACCAATGTTTATGATATGAAATTATGAGTGGACCCCACTATCTAACAGCATACTAATCTGCTTATTCTTAACATGCCCTTTAAGCTTGAGTGTGTGGACTTCGTGTGTTCCAGTATTTGCATGAATAGACAGCCCACAGTTGTCTTCCAGTTGTAATATTTTCTCTCATTCCTCTTGTATTATCATTGCTATTTCAGGTGCTGTTTCTTCCATTTGTTGTGGTTGTTTATCCTCTTCTTCTGTGATCATGATATAAATATGTTTATTCTTGCATTTGTGTCCTGGTGTATATATCTCATCACAGTGGTAACACAACCTTCTCTTCTAGCTATCATCTCAGTTATAGGGAGTCTTTTGATGGGGGTAAATCCTTGGGTTTCCACCTTCTTTAATGGCATTTTGTTGTTCCTTGGTGGCAGAGAATGCTGGTGTGTGAGAGGTATTAGTATTGCCAATCACATTCCTGGATGGGGTCTGATGCCTTTTGTCTAATGATTCCAAATAAACCTCCTGCCCCCTACTTGATTTATGGAAACCCTGAGAGTAAGAGGCTTGATTACATAAAGGGCAGTAGCAATATCATCCCTTAAACCACTAAGAAAACTTTTAATGAAGTATTCCTCAATGTAGTTTCTATTTTGAGATAACATATATGTTTTTGACTCCTCAAATTTCTTAATGTACTCATCCACCTTACCCCTCTGAGTTAATTTATTAAACTACCCAGTTAGATTTTCATGGCCTCCCGAGGCAAATTTATTGTAGATATGAAGGAAAAAATCATCCCAGAGCAGCCAAGGATGTTCATCTTGAAAAAACTGGTAACACACATCAGCTTCTCCTTCAAGGTACAGGGCTGCATAAAGGACCTGGGATCTAATAATGGATCTAACTAGAAGAATTTTTCACTTCTTAATCCAACCTCTTGGATCCTTACCTTCAAACTTCGGGAAATCCATCTTAGGCATGGGAAAAGGCAAGAATGATGAATATGATCTTAGGTGATTCTTATCAATGGTTGAATACCAGGGGTAGTGGTTATTGGGGGTTGGATTGTGGCCATAAGGCATGTAAGAGCTGGAGGGGCTAGGCTGTGTAAGACATGGTGTGTGGAATGCTCAATTTAGGAGTGGGAAGGGTCGTTCCCATAGTGTGCGGAAAATTAGTATAGGAGTACCACGAAAATAAGGTAACACTACAAGGAGGGTACCTAGAACTGACAACAGTAGTCTGATTCATTATATAAGGTCGAGTGTAGGGCTCCGTAGTATAGAAGAACTAATAGATGCATGACTGTAAGGTGATACATGGGCTTGATTGGGTAATGACCACTATGGAGGAAGTCTATGTGTTGTAGTAGGAATAGTCCCAAAGACATGCGTAGTAGTAATGGGAATAGCAGTAGTCCCAAATTGAATATGTGGAGCAGTCTGTGTGAGTTGAAAAACATGATATGAAGATGATGGTGGAGGATGTAGTTGAGCAAGGGAAGATGGTTGTATAGTAATTGGATTATTGGTAAACTGAATAGGAGCAGTACGTAATTCACGCTCTGTTTGAGCAAGCACTGTTGATGGTTTTGAGCACCTCTGCTATCTTCCTAGAAAGCTCATCGTTGGATGATTGAAGTTTTTGATTGAGACTAGTAATCTGTTCCCCCACTGATCCAAACTGGTCCCTAGTCTGATCGAAGTTCCATTCCATGTGAACCTGATCCATCCTTCCCTCCATTGTTTTGAGATCTTTCTCATGCTTTTGCAGGCTGATTTTAGTGGTGGGATTTGCCATTTTTTTTTTGGCCCAGGGCTACTCTGATACATGATTACTAACAATTCAAGACAAATTTGCAGAAAAGAAGAAAAACTTGCAGAAAGGGAAAAGAAACTATAATTGAAAATTCATATCATTTTTCGTTTTTCTCCTCACACTGATGTTGCCTTTATAATTCCAAGGCCTAACAAACTTTGATGCTACAACAAACAGACCCAATTAACAATAGACGCGTGGCATAACAAACTCTAATGCTAAATGACCGTGTTTTGGCAGCCAAACTTAATTTTCTCCTTTCACGAACAACGGCTATAATTTCTTACCAAGTTAGAATGATTAAGAGCTTCTGAACTCTTTATCTCGACAGTAAGGTCTTTGGAAATCTCCTCACATGATAAAAGCAACAAAAAGAACCTGTTTTCTATTTCCGAACATCAGCACATTTTTTGTCCTACGACGATAGGAGATAGGTTACTGGCTTATTTGGAAGAGTGGGAACCTGCAGCATTACTAATGCTGAAATCCCTCCAGAATGAGGTTCGATTCATGTTTGTAGAGTGTGATTGCCAAGTTGCCCACAGTTGGGACATGATAATGGTGACGGAATAATTTTTGTTAATGAGCCTCTACAAGAACTCCCAAAATAAATAGAAATAAAATAAAATAGAAGCGTATAAACTTTCCACCTTTCTGATTTTTTTGTTCATGGGATGGTGTACCATCATGCAGGTCCTAAAATCACTGTCGAACTAGGAAGTAACACCGTACAGCATAAATCCATATTCTTTTTCTTCTTTTTTTTTTAAAAAAAAAAGAGAAATAATTTAGACCTGCCATGTAATCAAATTCTAGTACCCCACCTTCTGTACCAGGAAAGTTTTGTTTTTTATTTATTTATTTTTTTACCATTGCAAAGTATGTCAATAGCTAGCATTGTGATCATTGCAATGCTAGTCGTCGAGAGAAAGATTAAAGAACATAGATTAAAACCACGCTCGCCAAAAACCTCGCATTAGAATTAGATCCACTTATATACTCTTTGCTTGATAACCGTGTGATTGACAGAAATCATTAGTACAAATTCTATATAAGAAAGGGCAAATAGAAAGAAACCCAAAAAAATACAAAAAAAAAGAATAGCCTCAGCAAATAAAAATCTATGGCCAAATTTAACTAGAATGATATTTCACAAGGTGCATGAAATGTTCTACCGCGGCATATAGCTTCTAGGTTTTCTCCAGCATAAGAACAAAGTGGTGAAACCTCCACACCTGCACTCAAGATGATGGAACACATTTGTTATGATGAGAAACGACAACGAAATGAATGTTTTATCAAGATCTATTTATGTGATATTCTACCTTCTTTTTTCTTCTTTTTTTTTTCCTTCTGAGAACTGATATTTTGCTCTCTTTCTCAATGTTTAAAACAAATATTGTATGGGCAGTTGTTAAGACACTATTTCATTTCTACAATCCATTGTTTCTGGCCGAGACCTGAGTCCTTATTCACATATTGTTGCTCATTTCCACCCTTTTAGCCTAAATGATTAAGTATCTGTGTTGATATACAAATAAAATTTATTCTACATGTTAAATACAGCAATATGTAAAGAATAATATCAAATTACCAGTTGCATATAAGGGCACTGAATGCGTTAAGAAGCCACCTGCAGCAACCACCCAACGAGTGTGGAGACGGAGACAAAGCAGGCGAGCACTATCCGGGGTGTCATAATTTGACCCGTTGGCATTTTTAACTGGAGCAAATTCTTCTTCACGCAATACCTATGTAAAATGAGCAAAAAGATTTAATCATATTTCCCAGAACAGAATGAGCCAAAGAATAAAAGAAAATGCAGGATTTTAGAGAAAAGAACAGACAAATTACCTCGAAAAGTGCCATGGAAGGTGCATAAGGAAATGCATCAAATATGAATTGCTCTAGTTTGTATCCCATTGTATATCCATGAATTGAAGTGATTTTCTTCTCAGCAAGATGGTAGCTGCATTCACATCGCATAGGTATAAAAAATCAACGAATAATACATTGCAATGCATTGAGCTGCCAATAGGTTATTAACTAGATATCAACTCTATACGAAAATACAGTAACAGTTCTAACTTCTAAAGAAAGTAAAATGCATCATAAATAGGAAAGCAAGAAACCATAAATAGAGGTGGTACGAAATGATTAAAAAGTGAGCATTTGACACTAGGGGCAAGAGAGAGAGATGACCAAGAAGGCTGTCACTAATATAAGAGCATGGCCATAATACCAACGGATCATACAAGCTACTACAAGATATGAGGTTGTCCAAAAAATGGAAAACATATTGAAAAATGGAAACAAAAAAGGTTATTTGTGGTAACATGATCTCAATCAATCCTTCAACTTTCAGAAACACAGATTATATAATGGATTCATCATCCTGACCATGATCATTAACATCAATCAATTTTGGGGATGAAAAAATTATAAAACAAATACAAGGAAGCACATTCATAAAAGAAGGGCATGCCAAAAAACAATTCCAGAAAGATTTAGAGTGTTGAACAACATAAGAACCTTCCCTGGGTTTGCTGGGATTTTTTTTTATATTTCCTTTATAAAAATTTTGAAACAAATTCAACAAAAATTGGGGGAAGAAATCAAATCTCTCTTTCACATAATAAATTTAGCATCCACATAGTTCATGATATCAAGAAATCATAAAATGTGTTTGTGCATGTGCAAAGATTTGGAGCATGAAAAAAATATATAAGGTATTTACACATAGCAAGTATTGTTCCACATGTCATATAAGAAATCAGAGCTTTATAGCATGCTCAAGATCAAGCACTACTAGTGAAATTCAACATTCGTGGAACTCTCCACCTCCTAAAAGTTACCATTTTTTTTCTCAATCCAAGAATACCTAGTTAGATCATGCTTTTGGAATGAAAGAATTAATGAACTACATCAGATGTCAAAGAAACCAAAACCGCATAAACAAAGCAAGATGACATTACTGACATGCTATCTTTCTCAAGGCCATTTGCTACTTGATTCAGAAAATCCACAGAAAACATATGCAGGCAAACCTGAAGCAAAAAAAGAGAACCAGTAAATCAGAAAATGCAGTTGATCAAGATAGAAACAATGTAAATATATCATTCATTTTCTATAGTAAAACAAAGCAGTGGTTTGAAAAAGGTAAAACAAAATTTATTTGATCAGATCCGTAGAGCACAGTGCAATTTTTATGAATGCGATGAGCACTATCATTCAGCACAGGAACTTAAATGAGTCAAAACAGAAAACTTTCTCAACAATGTTATTTGTATGCAATTAATCTAAAGAAACATTACTTCACCTCTAAAAAGAAGGAAAAAATAAAAAGTAGAAAGAGTAAAATAAGCAGGGTGGTCATCGGCTATACATTACTCCAACAGAAACGAAGCCGACCAGTTTCCTGATTTATTGCACTAGACAGTGATGGATCTAAATCGCTGTATTCAACCACAGCTAGAGGCCCACCTTTTCCACGCCTTACAAACACACCAACCTTTTCTTGTGGGTAAGCCTGCAATCAGATTAATCAAGAAGGGATTAATTCAACGTTTACTAAGTTTCAATTAACTATTACTTTTGTCCCCTGTAATTACTGTTGATACTATATGAAATGAATATTTAAGACTTTCACCTCTCTAAGCTTGTCATTTTAGATTAACAAAACTACATTTGAGGTGTACATGCAGGACATACCTCTTTACATTCTATTCCTTAACTGGTAATGCCTCAGAAATCAGTGAAAGGACTTCTTAAAACTACAAAAATTTAGTGATTTGATGAAACACCAGATGATAGTATGGTTTATAGAGGGGAAGTGCTACATACTTGGCGGTGTTGCATATATCATGAACATGAGAAGACTGCTAACCAACTTATACTAGCACTTTCGATGTGGGACAAGCTAGAAACAAAGAAATAAAAGAGAGGGGGATAAACTAGGCCTCACATCTAAGGTTCCTAGGCCTCACGCCCAAGGAAAAGATGCATCAAACATCTAACACAATCTGAGATTTTCATTCAACGTATCTCTGCCCTCAAATACAAATATTTATAGGACTCCAAGAACTTTCTAGCCCCTTACACTTCATAAACTGAACCTATGTAATTAATATTCTTTGACTGGATACATGTACCATTGCATTGTATGAGGACTAGGGACAAAAATATAATGAATCTAAGATACCGAGGACGTCGTTAAATGTCTCACTTGAAATATTAAAGGACTATTTGACCATTTTAGAAACTCTGAAACATAGTTCAGTAACAAATAACTAAATTATGAACTGTCTAATAATATTTCAGTCAACCCACTTAGAGATTGAGCCTAAGTCCAAATTTCCCATCTGTTTGAACCTTTTTCTTCCTTGACCTTTTCACAATTTCCATAAACTTTCACTGCTGCAGAGTTTCTGCCATCAATTTCAAGCGTGCACCGTGTTTTGCTTTGTTTAGTTGTGATATCTCAGTTTACTGAACCTGATCCACAGTTAACATGAACTTAGGACAGTTTGCACAGTTGCTCCTTTCTGAAAACTTTGATTTGTCCAGAAAGAGCGGAATGTGGTAAAGTTGATTTATCACAGGCTGAAGCATGTGCTCAAGATCTTCATTAATTGTGCCTAACAAAGTTTTCCCTGTGCAAGTTCCTTGCCTTATTTCAAAGGAATGATTTGGTGCATAGTTTTGTCATGTATTGGACTTTTGCCTGCATTTTTTTAGTGTGTTCTATGGCGAATTTTGCATTTACTTAATTGTGACCCTAACAATGCTCTGCCCTACTCATCAAGGATTAAATTTTTTTTAAAAAAAGAGTTAAAAAATACTTATTAGAGACGGTTAAGTCCCTCATATCGCTTCGTGAATTATACTGGAAATATTATTGTTGGTCACAAATTAACAAAATTTGAACTTCACATGTCCATAACAATCAGTACCAATTACTTACCTTACGGACGACTTTTGCCGCAGTAGCTACACCTTTGTCGATGAAATAACCCAGGAAAGTAGGATCAGCGACACGGACCTGCTTAGCAACAACATTAAAAAAACTCTAAATTGAATAAAATTCCAGGATTTTCAAATGATGAAATAACTAAGAAAGTACAAGGAAAGAAAATCTCTCACCAAAGCATTGTCAACTCCATAACAATCCAAATATTTAACTCCTCTCGTGGTCATATCTTCCAGTAACCTTGAATATTTCAATGCTGATATATTGACATAAACTCCAAAAACCAATTAGCTTGTGTCCAATCAATGAAAAACATAACAAGGATTACTCGGTGGTCATGATGCACTCCATTTTCAAGAAATAAAATATATACTCAATGTCATGGTGTACCTGAATACACTCCTCCATTTCCATCTGGAGCCTTTGCTACCTGGCTTTACAAATTTAAATTCCCATCACTACCATATTTATGGATAAAGATCCCCTCCATTACACATTTCAGCCAATTTTTGGCAACAAAACTAGCAACACAATTATTAGCGATGACTAATGTCGTCACAAAATCCAATATTTTTTGTCACTGAATATGTTATTGGTGAAATTGGGTGAAAAGTGTAATAGAGGGTATTTGGGTCCCCACAGAAAGCATATCAAACTTAAAGTATTAGTGGAGAATGTATCCTAATACAAACAATCAAGTAAATTTCATTAGACATCAAAAGGTTGAGATGTTTAGCCATAATAACCAGTAAGCAGTTATCTACAAATCTCAAAAGGTTTTTTCTATACCCCTTAGCAAATAAACATATTTGAGAGCACAGCAGCACAAACGACGGCAATGCTCACTTTAGATCAATACTGTAATGGTTTAGGAATTGCGAAGAGGAAATACTATTAGAATCCTCTTGTGTAATTCAAATGGCTGTAATAGAATTAATAATAGCCCAGATCTTAACAAAATGTGATAGTTACAAGCAATCATGCAGAGCTTGTAACTTTTGTGAAGAAATAGATGTAATCATATAAACATTTTTCTTTTCTTTTTTGTTTTCTTTTTCTTAATGGCATCTTTCTAGGGTACTCAGTTTGTTAAACTCTATGTTCCCTTCCTCCGACCCCCTCTCTAAATTGGTTTTTTTTTTGGGGGGTGGGGGACTAAGAAACGGTCTCCTTTTCCTAGTAAAAAACATACTTCGGGGTTTTGCTCAACATAGTACTAATTTCTGACCAGTCAATTTATTAAAGTCATAAAGATAAATTGTCATAATTCATTTGATAACTTATAAGTTTGTTATTAGTACATTAAATCTAAATGATGTGCTAAATATTTATAAAATAAAGACGATTGAGATTTATTCCCCAACAAGAATTAACCGCTAAACTCTTGCAACTAAATTTGATTCCTACAAGTTTATAGTTTACAGAATTAGGCAATGTTGCCACATATGCTGACAGGTTGTCATGTAGATACGATTATAAGAAATGCTTTTTTTAGAATGTCATGTAAATAAGTATAATTTTTATGCACTCCCTCTCCCTCTCTCACATTCAGACGAACAACTTAACAAGGTTCAAATGAAATCCATTTTACTCCTAAAGTAATCTCATCCAGGGTTACTAGGAACTCTTATTGCCTTGAGTTCAGCATATTAGGTACTATTGTTCCAAACTGTGGTACGAGAACTTAAATGCTTTGTACATTCTACCAGAGGTAGTGTTCGTCGTACCCAATTTCATTCTGTATACCCAGGTGGTTAGGGAACCTGATATAATTCGATAAAAGATACAACCTTTGTCGCACTTTAGTTACCAACCCTTCCTTTCTAAACATCCCAAAAGTAACTTATGTCATTGGTCTTATATAAATTTGACCTATGGCGCATTATTTTAGAGTACTCTTTAACTGGGTGGGTTCATTAAGAATGGATATTTTAGGAGTTCGTAAAAATTACACAATAATCCAACTTTCTCTTAAAGTGCATGAGAAAATAAAAGGATGCAATTAAGCGGGGACAGAGGGAGAAATACTTAAAATGATTAATGCATGTTCAATGAAAAATGTAACTGCCATTAAAATCATTAAAGGGTTCATAAATTGTGCCATCTGATAAGCATGAACATAAACCACAGAGAACAAGAGAAAGCCCTACTCTGCATGGACTCTCCATTATAAATCTACCATCCTTTGAAACACAAGGTATTGTGCCCTGCTGGAAGAAGGTAACCTGCAGTAAAAAATTGTCCTTAAAGATGAGCAAAACAAGAATCTACAACTCAATCAAAGTTGAAATTGTGCGGAAATCTTACTTGATCAGCTTCAAGGCCAAAATATTTGTGACTTTCAAAGAATTTGCGTGTGGCATCATCAGTAAACGGGCTAGTCATTATGTACCAATGTATTGGCACAAAGCCAGCAGAGCCTGCATGTACTTAACATAATTAGGAGATCATGCCAAATGAACTATAATCATAAACAACATAAACATGACGCTCACCCTCATTTACAGATTGAGATGCTAATCTTTGAACACACAAAATTCGCTCAGCTTGGAGTTGAAAAAGTGACTTCCCAGATGGAAGTCCAATATCTGGAAAAATGAACATACATTACAAATCAAATCTATAGAGAGGAGAGATATTGGAATCTCTAAAGTATTCATAATTTCACAAAGAGAAACCAAATCACCAAGGTTCCAAATAAAATAAAAAGTACCGAATGTTTTAAGTACTTAACATTTATATGTATTTCTCATGAATAGTGTGATTTTACTGTAGGGCTTAGGTCTTATCGTATTAAATAAGGGCTTAGACTGAGAATAAAAAAGTAAAATGAAAATGCACAACTAAGATATAACTACTCTAGATGAATAAAGCAAGGCGAGCCCATGCACTTGCATACACAGAGAGAGCTGTGGCAATATATCTTAAATTAAAGCAATATTTGGTCTAGTGTTAAAGTGGAAATTACTCACTAAAACATCCCTTTGGATCTGAGCTTCCAAGTCGAGTTCCCTGCAGTCAAATAATGATGAGAAAATACATTCACTAACCTGTTGGACAAATGATTAAACATCATACAGCTGAAAAGATATTAGACGGACATGAGGAAGAGAACAATGTTTCAAGCAACTCAGGTCATTTACGCAAAAGTGAGAATGTCTTTACATGAAAATATAGCAAGACTTGTAATAAAGCACAACGATGCATAGAAAATTTGAAAGGATGGAACAGATTCAATAGAAACAAGGATAGAGGTAGATCTCTAATTTGGCATGGAAGAACATACTCTAGACACTAGTTAATGAAGATTATTTAAGGCAAATAGTCTGCTGGAATATTTCTATTCATTTTTTGTTAGGTTTATAGCCAACTAGTCTTGTCAAAAATTTTGAACATGAACGGAAACTTATGATCTATGGGTCTTATTTGGTTGAACTTACGTAGTATTCTCTAAATCCTGCAATAATTTTTTATAAGAAATTCCACACGAATTTTATGATGTTCGGAAAACATATTTATGCATTATGTTTTCAATTATCTTAAACATATTTTAGCTTGAGGTTTATATATAGACGATTTGACTCTTTGTCATGTGAGAGTCAGAATTTTCTTGGCAAGATAGGGCCACCTAGGTGAGCAGGGTACAAATATATATATATATATATATATATATATATATATATATATATATATAATATGCAAATAAATAAAATATTATGTATAAATCTGTTTGCAGTACTTCTTAAAATCCAAACCAAGTACTGTTACTGGTCCTGAGTTAGTCCCAAATTTTATCTCCAAGCTTTACCATAACAAGACCATATTAACATGTTCAACATTCAAAAACATTAAAACCTCCTCTCAAATATTTCCCAAAATTATTTTCCTCGTATCCTTGAATCAGACATAATCATCTTGGAAATTTTATTTTCCTTACTTAAAGCTTCCCGAATGAACTCCAGTATAAGAATCCAGCTTTCTTATTTTACAAAAGAAATGATTTCAAAAAACAGGATCATAATTAGCTAGTCCTTTAGAAGATTCCACATATATAACCCCAGTATCATTAAAGCATAATAAAGTTACCTTTTTTTCTGTTTTCTTATGTCTAACATAACCCATCGTCAAATTGCCGACACCCCAAAAGGCAACATTATACCAAACTCTCACATCACGTACCTACTATTTCACTAAAGTATATTAAACAATTCAAATCCACTTTTTCACATTTATGTGATTATAATAATTGAACTATAAAGTAATATTACTAATCAATAATCAAGCCTCAAGAATCTAAAAAAATAAAAAGTAATAATACCTGGCCACCAGATAAAAGCAATACAGCTAATTTCCCTTCTGAGATAGCCTTCAATCCCATCTTCCACCATTTTTCTCTATCTTCAAGCTTCCTTTCCTCCATAGTAGACACACTACCCTCCGGTACCGGCTCAATTGCTGCAGCCGGAAGCCCTAAATTACAAACCAACGCATTGAGCTTAGATATAACTAACAAATATTCACATCGCAATGCATATAATATAAACAAATACTGACCATGCGATTGAAGTGAGCATCGAATAATCCGATCAATCCTTGAAAGATCTACGTTCTGCAACCAACAATTTTGCATATATTTAATAAAAATCAAATTTTAATTTCGTTAATTCAATTCATTTCAACTCAATTGAACTAGTGGATAGCATAGGGAAGGGGAATGAAATGACCTCGATGTCCTTCACGAGAAGGTCTCGTTCCTCAAGAGAGAGCTCGTCCCAAAGGGAAAAAGCGTCTTCTTGGCCGTAATCCTTGAGCCTCTCAAGCAACGCTTGCGGAGGTGACGATGTGGCGTCGTTGTGGTGGTGGTTGTTGCCGTCGACAAACAATTGCTGGTGCGTCCCAATTTCCCTCATTCTCTCTCTATAATTTCTCTCTCTAGATCTCTGCTGAAATCGGGAACTCTGTTTTCTGATTTTCAGTTGGTGGTTTATTTGGGAGTCGATGAGAGAGAAGCAGTGGGAAGGAAGACAAATGAGTAATCAAGTGGAGTCTGTTTTAAGTTATTTGAATTACTAAATTGGCCTTCTTCCCCTGTTTTTTTGGAAGGGAATTTTGGGTAATATCGGTATTCTAGTACAACGTCGGCCTCGTTAATGAAATAGATCTGTTTTAATTCTCACCGTCAAACTAGTCGGGTGGGGTGGTCCCTAGAATCTTTTTCTCATTTTCATTTTTTACCTATTTTTCTCTTATTATAAATTTTAATATGTATGCGTGTCACGTGACTCCATGGGTGCCCATGTCTATAAATTTAGAATAATTCTAGATTTACCCACAAAAAATATCCGCTAGACTTACCCGCAAAAAAGACGAAAGAGTATAGTCCCACTTTATTTGTATTTTGCAAATAAAGTGGAACCATATTTCTTTGTCTTATTCATGGGTAAGACTTGTGGGTCAAAACTAAGGGTAAGTGTAGAACCACTCATAAATTTAATATTTGGAAGAGAGATAATTAATATTTTCAAATATAAACAATAAAAGATATAATTTATATATTATTAAACACAATTTCAAAGAGTTAGCAAGTTATAATATATTTTTTTGATAATTGTCTTACACAACTTAGGATTGGTGAATAAATATTATGTGGGCGCCTAAAAATTTTACCAGCATAAAAGTACTTCCCATGTTTTTAATTATGCAAGTATATGAGACACACGCTTTGCGTGTATAATATATAGTTTTTTTTTTTTTTTTTTAAAAGTGAAGTTTTTAATTTGAAAGATAAAAGTGAAAATCTTTAATTTATTATAGGAGGTAAAATAAATGGAAAAAAAATGAATCAAGCATTGGTGAAAGTTGGTTATGAAACTGCACCGCAACTTGGAGATACACGAAGAGATGATAGTTTGCATATATACGGTTACTGTTTGCCCCTTAGCGGGTTGACATATATTTGACATATAGAATGGTCAAACAGCATATCAAGGTTAGGCCTTGACATTCAATTAGCGTTGGCAAGGCAGCTAGACACTCAGTGCGTAAGGTAAGACATCTGACTAAATTGATATATCCAGAGGTATGCATTATGACTCTTCAAGCATACTTGACATATGTTACTGATGACACTTTGATTTTTTTCATAAATGTTACTATAAGGGAGGAGTGGTCGATCGGTGAAGTTCACTCAGGCCATGGGCTGGTTGTTATGGCCAATGTGTGGGGCACATTGGAGTATTATTGGGCTTCCCTAACAACAATGTTAACATACAGATTGGTTTCTTAGATTGAATTAAAGACTCATTCATGGGCTGATCATGATTGGGTAGGAACATTGTTATGCGTGGGCATGATCTTAGTGGGCAGCACCTTGGACAAGAACTTGGCCTAATGGGAATTTCGTGTAAGCTGGATAGACAAAGCCAGGGGCGGAACTATGTATATAGTTGGGGGTGCCATGGCATCCCCTGAGTTTTGAAAATCCTATATTATATATATATATAACACCAAGTACATGTTTTATATATTTTTAACTATGAATATCATCAACATTAAGCTTCGATCTAAGATGGATGATGATTTTCTATTTTTATATATAATTTTGGCACCCCCTAAAATAAAATTATGGTTCTGCCCCTGGACAAAGCATTGTATGTAGCACTTGTTGGGCAAATTCGTGGACTGAGACTACAAAGATATGGGCTGACTTCATGGGCTAGGTGGAGGACAGGCTGAATGGATCATACACTAAACTGGTGGACAGTTATGGATGGTTATTGATTCAGTCAACCTTCACACACATGTTGACAACTATTGAGTTTGAATTTTAGAACATGAGTCAAGTACATCTACATGCAGGCTCTTAGTGGGGCAATTGCTGAGCAGTTGCTTATTTCGAATGCTGAAAGGCCATTGACCAAGAAACTCCTATGTAGTTGAGGATGTCAGCTACAACCTATGTTAGTTCCCAGAGGCACACAAGTGATCTAGAAGGGGGGGGGTTGAATAGATCTCTTATAAACTTTTTCTTTAACTTCAAAAGATTATTACCAATTAATTCATTTAATTGAGATTTGTTTACACAACGGAATATTAGTTTGAAAACACCCCTTAAAGATTTGTAAAGCAGCTTCATTGAGTTAAGACTATATTGGAGAAAGCCACTTGTTAAGTAAACCAATTAACAGTCATATGTATATATGTATATATATATATATAAGACAGAATGTAAATGGCTGAATGTAAATGACACCAGAGAGTTTTAAGTGGTTCGGAGACTGAATAACTCCTACTCCACTCTTCTACTACAACGAGTAGGAAATCCACTAAGGATGGTTCATACAGAACACTTCAAGCTCATTAGCCTGGAAACTCTGATTCACTAAGAACCCTTCAAACCCAGCAGGTTTGGCTAATTTAGTCACTTAGACAAGGACATTACTGCCATCTTCAAGTCCAGCAGACTTGGCTCCTTTAGTCACTAAGACAAGGACAGTATTGCCCTCTTCAAGTCCAACAGACTTGGCCCCCTGCTTGTTGATAGATGTTGGAGTTGCTACTGAGTGTGTACTTTAAGTCCCATTGTCCTTAAACACTCAGTGGCAGGGTGTGATCATTCCTGGAATAATATTGAGTTTGACAATGATGCTTGACTTCTTTATATGATCAATATCTTCTTGTGATCACTCATTGTGTTGCTAGGCTTTTACATTTAAGCTCCTTTTGTACTTGATAACTCTTCGAGACGAACTCCTGAGATGACTGTGAAGCTCCTTCCTTTTGGTACTCAGTTGTTTCTTCTTATCACAGACAGTTTAAAGCTTCTCAAGATGGGCTTCTGAGATGACTGTGATGCTCCTTCCTTTTGGTACTCAGTTGCTACCATGTATGTATCAAGTTGGCGTTTAAGCTTCTCTCTACTATGTGCCTAGCAACTCTGAACACTTTTCTTGTAATAGAGTCATTTATCTCTATATCTCTTTCAATTTAGTGTTAGTGTTCTGATGGATCGTAAAGTCCTTCAGCATATTCATTTTCTGTTTCACTCTACGATCAGTTGTTATCTGCCACCATCTTACTTGTATTCTTTTTCAACAACAACTTCTGTGAGTTATTTTAGCTTTTATATCTCTGTGCATATTTTACTGTTGAAAGAAATCCCGTTGGTTTCATTTGGCTTTGTGCAGATCTTTAATATCTTCAATGTTGACTTTCTTGCTGCTTGTGTCAGTGTTTTCCCCTTTTCTGACATGTTCTGATATATTAACCTGTAGCTCAGCTTTCTCTGAATTTATAGTTGTTGCACTCCCAGAGTTGTTCAGCAAGGATTATCATTTCCTTTGTTAATTAATCTTTCTGATTCATCAATAAATACCTTCCTTGACTTTTAGAACCAACTGTTCTGATGCATTCAGAGATGTCCCATTGGTCTGACTTTATTCACCATTTTCTTGAGCAGTGGGTCCTGACCTAGTTGTTTAGACACAAAGTATTCTGTGACTCTGACATACATCTGAATTTTCAAGAGCACTTACACTTTCTTGAAGTTGGGCGAGGAGTATTCTCTTTTCTCTCATACTATATTGCAGTCATGATTCTTTGCTGTTTATTGATATCGTAGAGTGATTGTATGCTCATTTGGACTCTACGAATTCAGCTCCACTCGTTACTTGAAGTATGTCGGGTAAATGGTTGAGTTGGAGCGAACTTCTCTTTTACTCTGCGATCTTGCTTTTGGTGATCAGATCGTAGAGTTTGTCTGCAGTGCTTTGCTTTATGATTTCGTTCTACGATCTTGTCCCTTTGTTCAAATCGTAGAGTTTGTGAACTGCCGTGCTTCTTAGTGAAATCGTTGAGTTGTTGTCTTTGTTGGCACATTCTTTAATTCTACTCAACGATTGTTCCATGTGTGGAGCACTCTTCTGTAATGTCTTTTCATCCTGTATTACTCCACGATATCTTTTATTTGTGCAAATCTTATAGTTCTCGTATGCTTGCTCTGTAAGTTTACTCTACGATCTTGCTAGAACGTGTATATCGTAGAATACTTTTCTTCTCTGATTCAGCGTTAGCTGCAGACTTGCTTAGCTGTCTGTTCGACGATCGTAGAGTTCAGCTCTCCGATTTGTACTTGATCAGTTCTTTAATTTTGCTTGTAAATGCAGTAGACCTCTTGCACATTTGACTTTATTTGGATGATCGTAGAGTTATCCTGATAAGGAGTCGTATAGTTCACTCTACGATCTATACAGAATCGTTGAGTCTTCTTTGAAAGGAATCGTAGTGTCCGTTCTACGATCGTATAGACTGATCAGATCAAACATAAGATCAACCTAACAGATTTGATCTTTTCTAACTAAGTCCTTTCTTACATTGTTACATCATTATATTGAAAAGACTTTACAGACTCTGACATACATAAAATACAGCAATGATTCAATCTCATGCTACTCTACTTATATCATACATCTTTTATGCATAGTGACTCTTACTGAAAGATCAACCTAACATTTCTGATCTTTAAAATCTAAGTCCTTTGTACACAGATATCTTTTAAAAGGACTTTACAACATTTGAATCGGATAACTTTCATTTTCTTTTATAAGACAAGATAGTTTTCAGCAAGATCATATTTGTGTCAAACAAGTGACTGGATTTACATCTATTTAGACATAGATAAGATATCATACATACATGATCATGTAGACACCTAATTTGATTAACATATAATCATTTTGTCATATAAGCACATAAGCACTTTCAAAGTATCTACACACATAATCACTTAAGCACATAAGCACATTAACACATAAGCACTTTGTCAGATACACATTGCCAATCAACCATGTAAGCACATTTACCACAATCATTTTTGCACAACAATTATCATCATCAAATCAAAACAACCTTCAACAACCTATATTGTAATTATTTATACCTATGTTGGAGCTTGTGTATGACATACTATTGTGTGTGAGACTATGAGTCTGCAAGCCTTTAGTTAGTGTATTCTTTGTTATTGAGAGAAGCAATTGGGATATTGTCCTGTAAAGTGTAACTTTGTGTGTGTGCATGACTTGTGTATAGACTATGTGTTATATATAGGCGTGTGTGTTATGTATGTATTCTTTGTTATTGAGATAAGCGATAAAAGATTGGGATATTGTCCTATAAAGTGTAGCTTTATGTGTGTGCATGATTTGTGTATAAACTATGTGTTATATATAGGCGTGTGTGTGTGTTGTGTGTGAACCTTACTGACTGATTGGTGCAAATCAGTGCATCACAGACATAATATTTTATGTAGAAAAAAATTAGTGTCATTTATAGACCATGTGATAATTAAAAAACGATTCACTTAGGGACCGTTCGGGAATGACTTTTTTTTTTGACTTAAAGTTAACATTTGAGTAGATTTATAAGTTAAAATTTTAGTAGATTTTATAAGTAAAAGTGTTCGGGAGTATTTTTACTTATAAGTCGGAAATTATAAGTAATAGTTGTGGATGTGTTCGGATAATAATAACTTATAAGTTAAGTAAAATGTAAAGATTACTAAAATGTCCTTTAGTAAGAAGAAGATTAAAAAAACAAGGAGGGACAGTTTTGTCTTTTCGACAGAGTTGACCAACTTAAAAAAAATGACTTATAAGTCATTTTTTTTAAGTTCTAAAAACTTGCTTTTTTTTTTGACTTTTTTTTCAACTTATAAGTCAAAAAAAAAGCTGACCACGAACGAGCTTATTGACTTAACTCCTTATAAGTTCGTTGACCGACTTATAAGGAGTACACGAACAGACCTTTAGTTTGTTTACATAGAAAAAACGATTTAACTCTTCTCCCGTTTTATAATATAAATATCGTTTTAAGATAATGCTCAAGAACTAAAAAAAATCTAATCAATGAGTTTCAATTAGTCCAAAATACTAATAACACCCTTATACGTTAGTCGCATGTCTTGAAAATAGGAGAACAAACGAATGTAGACTATTTTATAATATTTGGAATACTTTGAAAGAATAAAAAAAAAAATTGTATTGAAATTAATCTAAAAAATAAAAATAAAAAATAAATGTAAACTATTTTATTGTGATAATTTGAGCGTCACTAATTTTGTTTTAAAATATATAAATATCAAATAAAAAAATAAAAAAATAATTTTATAATAACAGATAATTAAGAACGGAGGGAATACATATTAGGTATTTAACACTAACATATATCATAAATGTTTTAAGGTAAAAAAGTGCTGCTAAATGCTACCCCCATATCACCCCCATCGAATGATAGTAAAGCACTAGTCTAAATTTGAGTAGCTTCATTAATGAAGATTTTTGGGGGGAAATATATGCCATACTTATAATTATTTTTTGCTTATACATTTCAGCGTTTCAGTTTCACATGTCACTATTGGAGTTGTCTTTAAGCAAAGAATAACTGCATGCAGATAATATGTCAATTTATATTTTAAGTTAATAATGCTAAGATTTTGATTTTTACACAAAAATAAGTTAGAGGAGGTATAATAAATTCACTATAAAAAAATAAAAAGATAAGAGAAATTAATAAGTAGTGTATTACTAGTCATTTGACATTTCTTATTCACGCTCATTAGCTACAATAATGCAATTACTCTTTTTGGGTGCCCCAGAATACTTGAAAGATTAAAAATAGTTGCAATATAAATATAAATTATGAGAAATTGGTACTCACTGACAAATAAAAGTAAAATAATATATATTACGAATAGTTACGTCGATTTTTTGATTATGAATTACGTGAATAGTTATTAATGGTAACTCTTTTGAAAAGATATGTAATAGATAAAACTCTCTTATAATTTTATTCAATCTTATTTATTAATATATTTCATAACTGTAATTCGATACAAATTTATCATATTACATAATCAAATTCTAAATAAAATAATAGTCAATAGTCTTTTATATTTAGTATATATATGATATGTATTTAGTATATATATGATTTCACAAAATATGTACAAATATAATTTTATGTAGAAGATACAACTTGCAAGACTGTTGCGGGAAAAATTATTATATGTTCTTAGAGCATTTATCAAGTGATGCTTCACATTATTTATGTGTTATTATTTTAATATTTAAAATAAATTATTTTATTTTAAATATTAAAATAATAATACATAAATAATATAAAATATTATATAACAAGTATCCTAAGACTATTAAATAATGGATTTTCTTAGAATGTGCCCTAAGGACACATTCTAAGCGCTGAAAACAATACATAATAATATTTATTTATGTATTTGCACTGAATTCAATGCATAAAAAAATAATATACTAGTGGACCTCATGTATTGAATTTCGTGCAAATATATAAATAAATAAAATTTACTCTTATTTTTTACGCTTAATATATACCCTTAGGACACATGCTAAGAGGACACTTAAATAATCACTTCAGTTACATATTTTACGCTCACCAAAAAATAAATATTTTGTCACTCAGAAATGTATATGATCAAAACCTTATTGTAATAATTGAGAAATTCATTAATTGGTCTTGCTATCAAGTGCACGTTTGGATTATTTTTTGACGGCTGACCCTTGAAAAGACAAATGATGGCTTAATTTGGTCACTTAGGTGATCATGAACTGGATAAATTATGTCAAAGGGAAAATGCATGCGTGCTTGCTTCCACAATAAATACAAATTTCATCATGTCCTATGTTATTATTATTATTATTTGACCAACTTTTCGATGGATAGAATTTGGATAATTTGCCAAAGGGATGAACAATAAATTTAAATTTCTCCATCTCTAATCTTCAATCCATGTTTGATTATCCGTACTAAACCATGAAATGCTTACCGGAAATGTTGTCACTGTTTCATTATCAAAATTTTCTACAACTTCTGATGGTTTTTTATTTTATTAAGAATATGTTGTAGTTAAATTCAAAATATATAAAAAAGAGATTTATAATTTTTTACATAAAATTTAATTACAACAAGAATAGATATTTATTTCATATTTATCCACTAGATGCTTGATTATCTTAATATATTTGTTACAAAAGTGTTACTCAAATCAAATAATAAAATATTAATGTTTGAGTTGAGACGCAAATTAGATTATCCTCTCTAAGACGATTTTAACCACCTCTCAAGTTATAACTGGTGCAAAAAGATATTAATACGTCGCCTTCAAGATACAATGACCCAATAGAGGGAACAAAAGTTTTACACAATACCATACTTTGCCCACTGGTAAGTATAAAAGAAGAATAGTCTCTTCTCATTCTTTAACTTATTGTACTTTTTTTCATTTTTTTTTCCCACCACCTAAATTACATATAAAAAAAATCTATTTATAGGTGTAAAAATATTACCATTTTATAAACATGATTTGTAACGGTCCTATAAAGACAAAAAATAATTATTAAAATAAAGTATTAAGAATGAATATAAAAATTCTCATTTTTATTAAAATAATATCCAAGAACCCCCTACTTATTTTAATAAAAATAAAAATAGATAAAAGTTAGTTAAAAAGAGAACATCGTGCATCATGAAAGTGGCTCTGCCTTTAAACCATCATTTAGCGTTTCGGTGTTCTCGCAGCTTTGTTATGTATAATGATTTTGTCACTTATTCATGCAATGATCTTTATAAAAAATAGTAAGACTCATAACTTATATGGTGAGTTTTATCATTTTTTATAAAAATCATTGCATGAATCATTATAAAACATCATTACTCATATCTTTTTTCGTATTTTTGTACCAAAGTCAAAGTGGCTCAACCTTTAAACGATGACTTCTTGAGGGTACATGAAATAACATCAGACACATGACATCCATGGTGTTCTAAATCAAACTTCTCAAGTCTGCACATTATGGTCTCGTGCTTAATCTCGATTTTCTGAGTGATCTAGATAATAACCCAATTCTCATAAAAGCAACCCCACTTTTACACTCATATAAGTGAGTCTATCAAGCATGCATTTTTTTTTGTGACTTATACATCCCACCCATAAGGACTATAGAGCTCATTAAGAGATTTTTATAATTAATCTCAACCTCCAAAATTTGCCACAAAATTATATGCATATACACCATAAGTATTGACACAAAATCATCATGAATAGAATAATGCATATCTCACGCCACAAGCTACTCTGTGATTCGTTTGTCCTTTTAACCTAGTTCTTGGAATCTCCAGTTCCTAGGTAGGGCATCCTCATAGACAACTTAGAACTTATTTGGGCTTAAATCATATTCCCCTCAATGTATATCAGAACCTTTGTCTTTAGCTAGAGTTTTATAAATGGGAAAACTTAGAATGTGTCTTTAAGATATATGTTAAGTACAGAGTTCAATGTATAATATTATTTGTTTATGTAGTTGTATTAAATTTAATGTATAAAAAAATAATATATTAGTGGATCTCATGTATTGAATTAAGTGCAAATATATAAAAAAATTATATTTAGCAGGTCCTATCTATTATTTTCCGCACTTAAAAGACACACATTAAGCGTACCCTTTATAAATTTACACATAATGTGTCATAACAAAGATCTAATTAACAGGTTGTACATTTTTATAGACACGTGTTTCATAGACCAACCTGTTTTTCAAACTAATTACTAAACTTATATCAAATTCAATACATTTTCACAACCAATATGATAATATCCACATCATGTAACAAAATCTCGAGACAGCGAATTTATATTTGGTCCCATAAAATATCTTCATGTAAATAAATTGGGACATAAAACGAGACAACTTTACATCATTAAATTTGTATCCTTGAATATTTTTCACGAAATTTTTTACAGACATTATTCTTGTATTTATAATCCCTAATTTTGTCCCTTTTATTATATTAATTTATTTAATAACTATGTTTTATTTTATTTTATAGGATTTAATATTTTATTATAATAAAGTTAAAATCTTAGTGATTAAAGAATATCTAATAATCTAATTCATGAAAGGAAATAAGTGAGAAGATTCTTACAGGGAGAAAGAATGAGGTGTAACAATTTTGATGTGCAAGTAAAATCTAATAAAAATAAGAAAATTTTATTTAGAAGATCTCTTTGAAGAAAGTTAATTCCTATTAGGATAATAATAAAAAGTTTTTGCCTATAAATAGAGGAGTTTCAGAAGATATTTTATATTTTTATCTATTAGATTAGTTTAGTATTATTTTTAAGTAAAAAGTAGGAGTAAAATTAAAACACTTCTCGTTCTTCTTTTATTTGTTATTATGTCTAGTTAATTTATTAGATCTAGGATGATGATGAAACTAAATAATATTTCATGACTAATAGTCTCTATCAATTCTATTAGTTGTGTTTTTAATGAATTAAAAGTTTCGTCTTCACATTTCGTTAGTGAAATACCTTCATATAAAAGTATTACTCTCACATTTCGTTAGTGAAATACCTTCATATAAAAGTATTACTCACACCGAATAATAAAATATTAAGGTTTGAGTTGAGGCGCAGAATAAATCGCTCTCTTTAAGACGATTTGTGTCTCTTCTCAGATTATAATCGATGTAAAAAGATATTGACACGTCACCTCTAAGATACAATAACCTAGCCACCATTATTTGCCTTCTCTTTAGTCTACACAACTGAGGAAACAAAAATTTCACATATCATTCTTTACCTACTCGTAAGTAGAAGAAGAATATAATATCTTCTCATTCTTTAACTTCTTGTACTATTTTCGTTCTTTTTTCCACCACTTAGATTACATATAAAAAACATTTATTTATAGGTTTAGGGAAATTATCATTACGAAAATTTTTGTAACTCATGTTCCAGAATAATAGACCTAATAAAGTACTATAATAATTTATACTTAAGAAGAGTTATATACCAACAAAGAGATTTATAAACATTATTTGTAATGGTCCTATAAAGACAAAAAATAGTTATTAAAATAAAGTATTAAGAATGAATATAAAAATTCTTATTTTTATTAAAATATGCAACAGAATATAGAGAGAAAATATGTGAAAATATATGATTCTCTGTATTCTTTTACATGTGTACAAGTAAAACTTTAGGGATCTATGTTTGAAATTCATACTTAATGAATGAGTTTCATATTCAGTGATAATATTATTTGAAATATCATATTTTTATGTAATATTATCAAATACTTATATGCTTTAAACATAATTAATAGTCTACATTGCACACACTATGTGCTTTAAAAGGGAAAACATAGAATGCTAAAAGAAAGGGAGTGAGAGATAATGAGAAAGAGAAAAGTGAATAAAAGACTTATGTAAAGAAAATTGGGATAAAATAGAAAAATAAAAATGCTTCACTTTTTTATTTACACTACATTAACTTTTAACTTTTTTCTCCTATGTTATAATAAAAATAGACATTTTCTTGTGAATTGGACCCTTTCTAAATTGTTTAATTGCACCAATGGTAAAAGTCAAATGGTAGCTTAGCTGGGCAATGGACCCTTACTGCTTTTGTGTGTTTGGAGGGATGAAATGGGAAGAAAAAAATATAAAATGAGAACAAAGAGAAAAAGATTATAGTTTTTTTTGGGGTAATATTTGTGAGTTTTAGAAAGGAGGGAATGTGCTAGAATTTTAAATAAATTTTTCTTTATTTGTGAGTTTAGAAGTAGAGAAGGGAAGGGAAAATATTCTTATTTTTAAATTATACTATTACTATATTACCCTTGCATAAATAAATATAAGAAATTATATAATTTAATAATATCTATCTATTAGAATTATTTTGCTTAGTCTTTTTTTTTGTTGCTTTGTTACACACACACACACACACACACACACACACACACACACACACACACATATATATATATATATTGACTTACTTGTACTATATTTATTTTTATTAAAAAAACATACTTGTAATTTAAAGAATCACAAAAATTCATTTCAGTTTAATAGGTATATAGATATTGAACAAACCATAGCAACAAAAATAAAAAAAATAAAAAAAAAAGAGAGGAGAAACTGTTGTTACTGTCATGAGTTATAGTTTGTTGCTACTTTTTTATTTGTAAATTTTTTTATTAGATAAAATAATTAATTTTTATTTTATAAAAAAATATAAACAATGGAAAAATTACTTTTCCACTATATAAACAAAATAAATCAATTTTCCACTATATTTTTTCTTCCTTTTCCCTCAAATAAAAATTTACAAACACAGTACGTATTAGGGCTAGATATAATTTTCAACATTTTACAAGAAAAATTGAGAATAAAAGCTAACAAGTATATAACTGTGTCCACCTTAATTATCTTAGTATTAAGAATGACAAAAAAAAATAGTTTATTAAATTATTTAAAGGATTAATCCTTTATTATAAAATAAAATAATTCAAAATAGTGTTAAATTAATATAAATATACAATCCAATTTCAAGCATATTTTTGACAAATAAACACGGTTTTAGAAAAATAACTGCATCACTCAATCTCATATTACTTTTTTTGTTTCACAAAAATATTTATATTTTTTAATATTTTTTTATATATATACAGAGAAGTTTAATTTTTATGATAACAAAAAATATCACAATATTCTTGCACCAAAAAAACACACAATAATTTTAAATTTGTCATTATAGTTATAAAACATTATTTTAAACATAAATATGGAATAAATATACTTTCATAATATTTATAAATTTTATAAATGAGACTTTTTTTTAAAAAAATATTGAGGCATTTTATCTTTGTAACCCTCACAAAGAAATCTTTCGAGTCCACCCTCGATCAATTAATATATTATGCATGATTTGGTACAACTTTTATGCAAACATGTGGTGGTTGCAAGTGCAAATATCTGAACATATATATATTATGCACCAACCATATAAACAGCTAGAGACTCGCTGGCCTTGACTTATCTATGCTTAGGTTTCCTTTATTTCTTTGTAATATTTATTTCACTTGTTTTCAATTTAATTTATTTTAAGAATCATAGGTGAAGATTGATGAAATAAAATTAAGAAAATGAGCCACTGTGTGTGCCACCCACCCAACAGTAGTTATTCATGCGGGGGCGGCAAAACAGTTTAGTAATTGCGTGTCCTATGATTTTATATATATATATATCATTTTTCTAGATGGTCCAGATTATGAAAATAAATTTTTATAAATTTATTTAATTTTTTAGTTAAAGTAAGTTATACAATAAAAATTACTAATATTCATATTTTACCAAAAGTGAATTTTAATTTCATATTTTACTCCTTAAATCTCTTAAAATAAATACTTAAATTACCCAACAGTAGTTATTCATGCGGGGGAAAACAGTTTAGTAATTGCGTGTCCTATGATTATATATATATATATATATATATATATATATATATATATATAACCAAAATAAGCCATCGGGAGCTTTGATCCATCCCTTGAAAAAAAGAGCAAATTGCAAAACTCTCTCTTTATGTTTATATTCAAATATAACATAAACATTAATGTTTTAATTTTTACAATCTTATAGTTGAAGTTTTAATTTTTTGTAAAACCGTCTTCTATGACCAATTTTAGTCAACATCAATAAATTGTATATAAAATATATTCGAGTTTTTAAAAGGTAAAATAGTCTATTTACATATTAAAAATGTGAGTTTTTAAAGAATAATTAAAATATTTATTCTCTTAATTTAAGTATTTACTTTAAGTACATTTAAGGAGTAAAATATAAAAATAAAATTCACTTTTGGTAAAATATGAATGTTAGTAATTTTCATTTTTCTAGATGGTCCAGATTATGAAAATAAATTTTTATAAATTTATTTAATTTTTTAGTTAAAGTAAGTTATACAATATAAATAAAATTACTAATATTCATATTTTACCAAAAGTGAATTTTAATTTCATATTTTACTCCTTAAATCTCTTAAAATAAATACTTAAATTAAGATAATAAATATTTAATCATCCTTTAAAAACTCACATTTTTAGTGTTTAAATAGACTATTTTACCCTTTAAAAACTCACATATTATATACATAATTCATTTATTTTGACCAAAATTGGTTAGAGGGGACGGATTTGTAAAAAATTAAAACATTAGTTATGAGATTATAAAAATTAAAACATTAATGTCTATGTTACATTTGAGTGTTAACATGAGAGTACTGTTTTACAATTTATTCTTAACAAAATGAGCCGAGTTTTGCAGAAGAGTTATAACCAAGAAAATCTGAACACACTACTGAGTGTATCGGTAATATGTGAATTTGTTTTCTTAGTAATTTGAACCACGACAATCAAGTTCTGGAATTTATACATTTGTTCTAATTTGTCTAGCGAAAAATGATCCCAGTGAAGAAAACGAAAAAATAAATGTGTTGGATTTATCTATAGATTATTAATGAAAAAGGATTATCAAGCCATGTCTTTTAAATTGTAACTTGAAAATTAAATGCTACTAACAATTCGAACGAAACATAAAGATCGAAACTACCAACTTACAGATGGAATAATACACAGAAAGATCGAGATGAAGAAACTACTACTATTATTTTTCTTCTCTCAAATGCAGAATACCGTACACTTATCTTTCCTTCAGTAACCTTTGATCAGTTTTCTACATAATTTACATGGTAGTATTTTTGGATTGTTGTCGATCGATGGGTTTGTTGAAATCGCCGAAGGATTGCTGTAAATTAGGGCTAACTTTTTATCCCTAAATTTGTGTAGGGAAAATGAGCTGTGATGGAAACGTCGTTCGCTAGTATGTCTAGCAGATGTATTTTGTTACAGCATAGTCGAACTTAGTTGATTTTAAAGGCATTTTTGGAATTAGTACGTCCGCAAATAATACTAGCGAACAACGTTTTTGCCTTATTAATCTCACTCATTCGTTAAACAAATCAATGAATTACAATGTGTTTGCCCAATTTTGGTATATAATAAATACTTGCAATGAATCGCTCTCCTATATATATATAGGGAATAATCCATGAAAAGTATTTTCTATTGATCAAAAATGGGCAAACAACATTTATACCATTAATTACAAGAACGAACGGCAGCGATTAGAAGTTGAAAATCGACGTCCGTTATTATTAGCAGTAGACGTTTAAAAATACTATATTCATTTGTTTTTAATAGTAACAGACGTTGATCAAAAAGTCAAATCCTAAATATTATATTAGAAAGCTTAACCTCGCATCTACATCCAATTATAGTACTGATTAGAAAACCTACTAACTAAGAGTTTAGTGTTTAGTTATAGGGTTTAGGGTTATAGGGTTTAGTTTCTAGGGTTTAGGGTTTAGTTTCTAGGGTTTATAATTTAGTTAATTAGTTGTTCTAATATTTAAGATTTGATTTTCTGATCAACGTACGTCTGCTAGTGTTAGTAGTGGACGTTTAATTTTTTTTTAAACGTTCGCTACTATTACTAGCGGACGTCGACTTTCAGTTTCTAATCCCGACCGTTCTTTCTTATTTTCAATAGTATAGATAGTTTATGCTAGTTTTTAGTTCATAATAACTATTTGCTATGGATCACTCCTCTATATATAGATAAGGGAATGATCCGCAGCAAATGGTTACTATAAACATTATTTTAACAAACTGATGTTATACCGTCATTTTTAATAATTTTTTTGCCTAACCATTACTAAGAGTAGTGGTTAGTCAAAACACCGTCGTTTAGTAGTTACTAGGCCAAAAAAAATGATGTTATTAGCCTAATCGCTACTTTTAGAAGTGAATGGTCAATTTTTTTTTCTACTGTTAGATTTTCATATGGAAGGTCTAATATAGGCTTGTTAGAATAGTTTCATAATAATTATTTACTATGAATCATTCTCCATATATATATATATATACTCCTACCCTTCTTAAAATAAAATAAAGAACTCCTTTGACTTTCTTTTGACCAGTATTATTATTATTATTTAATCAATTTTTCTTACTACTAAAAAATAAAAAATAATCTAGTATTTAAGTGTATCCTAGAATATATTTGATATGCCTTATAAAAAGGCCAAAATAAATTTAAAGGGACATGTATATAAAGAATGATAACAATTATTATCATCTAATCAATATTATGTATAAATATATTGTGATTACTTGACATATAAGATGTAATAATATATACGCGCGTGTATATATATATATAAAAGGAGTAATTTGCAAATATTTGTTATAACATTATTCGAATAAATATATTTTTGACCATTCATGAGAGAAAAGAGCGATTCAATCAAAAAAATATAACTCTTCCGCTATTATTAATATCAAATGGCAATTTTTTTTATAAAAAAAAGTTTTCTGGAGATGTCCTTAGTTAGCGCTAATTGTCTTAACCTAATCACCTAATACTCATGATTTTGTGATGTTGGTGGTGTGATATTTGCTTTAAACTTAATTGAAGGTGGAGGAGGTTGGAGGACCATGGTGGATTGTAAGGTACAATTCGAGTTCATAATAAGTTTTTATTGTTGTTTAATTATATCACCAAAATCATTCTGGACAATGATTTAAGTTTCGGAATGTTACATATTTTACTAAAACAGTGACCATTTATTACAGATCACTTGCAAATTAATTTTGAATTTAACTGTAGATTAAATTCTACCAATTGACGTGAACGTAGAAGTTTGAATTAAATTTTGACAATTGGCGAGAACGTCAGAAATTTAAGTAAGAAAAACAATGAAACATGTGATGTGAATATAGTTGTACATGAAGTTATAAAGTTTTAATTTGACTATCAAGATTATCAATAACTTTGTTATAACATTTACTTACTCAATGGTGAACCCAGATTGCCCAATTGTTACAAGATTGGTCCAAACTTACTTGAGACTGAGGGAGCCCAAAGAAAGTAAGACAGAGCCTTCCTTCTCCTGCTCAGATTATATGGACTCCAAAGGGGGCAAGGAAAGAAACCTATTGAAGCCCAAAAGAACTTTTTGGCTATCATGATGCCATCTATCCAATCATGTAAAATAAAAACAAAAAAAATAATTAGAAACTTTCCACACATAAGTTAATACTTCATCTGTTTCAAATTATAAAATTAATAATATTTTTTTAAAAGTCAATTTGATACATTTAAAAATTTAAAATTTACATAATTCATTTAAGTTTGAAAACAATAACTCTTATAACTAATAGTAATATTTTTTATGTTATTTATAATTATATTAACATAAACTATATGAATTCATATTCATTTTGATTTTGAATTTGAAAATATTTAAAATTGACTTCTGAAAAGTCAAACATTGATCTTATAATTTAAAGCGGATGTAGTACTTGCTAATGAGGTCTTAGTCTGATCATTTAAATTAAGAAAAACTAATATTTTTACATATAAAAATAATAATTTTATATAAGTTTCTTTCACATAGATGTGAAGTCACTAATTATTTATATAGGAGGAATTATGTGAAAATATTATTTTTTTTCATATACAAATATCAGTATAAATACAAGGAAGAAATATTTTTCCTCATCTTTTTGCCTATTTACGTAAAATTCATTGGTAATATATTAATAAGGATATGAAACAAAAAATTTTAATTTTAATCTAGTCTTGTGGTAGGACACTCACCCAAAATTGATAGATAACATAACCTCACTCCCAATTCAAAGAGTTACAACAAACCTCGTCTATTGAAATAATTATTTAGTGATTTTAGAGCATCTGTTACGTAGTATCTTACATCACTCATTCATGTGGTGTCATGTGAGTACTTAAAGTGATATGATTCACTTTAAGTACTCATATGACATAATATGAATAATGTGAAACACTACGTGATAGATATTCCTGAAATATTTAATAATTTTTCCGTCCATTGACACCTAAAAAAACCATAGAAATTTTGAGTAATTTTGAGGGAAACAAGAAGTAAAATAATAAAAAAAGAAGTTACGATTCTTTTAACATGTGGTTTAAAATAGGTGAATTTATCCTGGAGCTTCACAAGAATTTGTAGATTAGTTATATTGCATATGATATGGTTATCATCAACGTGCTTTAATATATAATAATGGAGCACAACAACCAAAATAACAAATATTCTTTCTGTGTCCCTCTTTCATTCTCAATTAATACATCGTTTATGTGGATTGAATTGATCTTTAATATTAACCAGCACATCAAGAGTCTCCATTGTGATTTTGACATTTTCTTAACACAAATTGTGCCAATTTATTTTGACTTAAAATAATTGCTGATATATATATATATATATATATATATATATATGGAAATTATAATTGATATAAGTGTTTGTTCAAAGTATTTTTGTATTAGTAGGACAAATTACTCATTTAATAAATATATTTTTTTGACAACCTCTAGTATTAAAGTTTACTTTTAGGTATATACATCAGTTATAAGGTATTGAGATTGACTCATATTTTTGCGGATTCGACTAATAACCATTGTAGTTAAGGTCTTGCGGAGCCAAACTAATTGGTTTTTGAGATTTATTAGTAGTCCGATCTTGAATTTTATTAATGTATTGAGATTAGACCCATTTTATATCAGGTATGATTTTTTAGTTATTATAAAACATTGTTTAGTATGTGGATTATTGTAAAGCGTGTGAGTTATCTAATGAATGTATTAGACAAATAGAATTAGCCAAATTGATGAACCTAAGTATATTGTGTGTTCTTATTTTTTTGTTTTTTATCTAATTTATGTATGATTGCGCTATATTTCGATTTTAAATATTAATATAAGACTTATAATTTTTTTTAGGAAGGGACCAAAAAAGAAACTAGAAAAAATTATCTTCAACATGTAGCGCGCATGCTGATTGTGATTTTGTTTCCCTCGATTCCATCTTTATACATACTTTGTCACGCTTCTAAGTTCTACCAGTCTCATTGTAGTAACTAGTGCATCATTAAGTAGGAATAACAATATTTCCATCACTTACAAGTAACTTAGCTTGGGGCAAATAAAGAAAAGAACAAGAACTCAACAGTCTTGTAGCTCCTACACGTATAACTGTATCAAATATAAGAATATATAAGATTTGAAGTAAGAAAACCCTAATTCATACATTATACTGCTACTGTTGTCTATCCATAAAGTACAACTACATAAAATTGAGTCATCTTTCTCCTCTCAAACTTCGAAATCTGAACTGGGGAAAGACCAACAACTTTTTAAAGATATAATAATAATTGCTTAAGACATCTTTTTTAAAAAATATGTTATGCTCTTGGAGCGTAGCTACAGTTTGCTCCACCCTCTCACATGGGAGTGGGGTCCACAAGTGGTGGACCTTGTAGAACTCACTTTCATATGAGAGAGTGGAGCAAACAATAACTATACTCCAGGAACATGGAATAACTCCTCCATCTTTCTATATTGCAGATTTGCAGTCCACTTTATTTGATCTGAAAGTGTAGCAGTGCAAAAGTTGACAAGAGCTTGTAGTCCCCCTTTATGCAGTGCAGGTTGCAACTGTCCAATGAAAGAGGGAGTGACCTACCCTTTGCTTCCAATGGAAAGAAAGGCCCATAATCATCACACTGGATTCTCACTCGATCAGAAGCTACCAGCCACTTTTATTGGTGGTTAGCCTCTCAAATCAATATCAATTTTTAAGACAAAAGCCCATGCAGGCCTAGTCATATCACCAGCTCCCCTCTCAAAACTTGCTAGTGGTTCAATTACAAGGGCAGTTTGATCAACCATTTTTCGGGTTTTACAAGGGTAAAAATGTACCCGAATGTTATTTTCTATTTTTTTTTTAAAAATAAAAGATTTAAATAAATTTTACAATTTTCAACTTTCCCATAATCAAATTTCTATTTTATTGGGGAATAAAATTAAATTTGGAAAAGAGAATGAGTTTTTTTTTTATATTGTTTAAACATTCAAAATTCAAGCTACGTTGAGTTTATATTTGTCTCAATTTAATTATTCAAAATATTTGAACTTCAATTTGCTTAACAAAGACGACAGCCTTCAACCTCACATGAGAGACAAATATAAAAATTAATTCATGTCAAATTACTAAAATAACATTTGCCTCATTTTAATGTGTTTAAAATATTTTTGTACAATTTTTTTAAGGGAACGAGCCTTCGACAACTTAAACCAAAGGAAACTCTATTAGACCTAACCCCTTCTTCCCCTTTGTATCATTTAAATTTATAAGAGATTGATGTTTTCGGTGTTAGAATTTTCATTCCATTTTAAATAAACAATGTTTATATAATACTGCCTCCATTTTTTTTTATCCGACTTGTTAGAAGATAAAAATTTGTTTCTTTTTATTTGTCATTTATAAATTTTAAAGAAGCATTAAATATTTAATTTTTCATATTATTCTTTATGCATAAAGGTTAATTTATTTCTCTCTCATCTTTTCAATAAATTTGAAAAAGCTAATATTGAAATTTTCTACTCAATTTAATCAATTAGACAAAGTATTAATTACATTTCTTAATTTATGTATATAACCTTAAAAGACAATAAAAATGAACAGAGGTAGTAGTATAGTACAATCATTCATTATACTATTTATGTTAAAATAAAAATTTCTGTGCTGAAAATATCACTACAATTTATCTTATTTTTTCTATTATATAAGTCATTTTAGAATTTTTTTTTTTTTAAAATATAAATCGTTTTACATATATCTAGGAGAAAAAAACTAATTATTTTTTATTTTACCCTTAAAGATAAAGTAATTAAGAGAGAAAAAAAAGAATAATTAATTAATGTGTAGATAGTAATAAAATTTTAAATTAATATTAATTATTTTAGATTAATATTAATAAAAAAATTTAATATATGTGATCATATTTTAAATAATTTATATAATAAAAAAAGAGTTCTAATTATATCATAATCTTCTAAAGTTCCTCTAAAAATATTGGTGCTGACACAATTATCTGCTATTCCTTCTATAATTCTTACAGCATGTTACCACCATACAAGTTCTAAATAAACATCATTACCCAAGAAAAACAGGTATAAATGCAGCAAATACCCTAATGCCATATGGGTGATTTTCCAGACTAGTTTTTTTGTTAGTTCAACTTTTTTTATGCTATCTAAAAAGTTCATACTTTTTATATTTTAGCCTCAACACTATTTTAATTGGCGTTGAATAGAATTTTTAAACTCCGTATCATTTAAAGTGGCGTTCAATATTTACTTTGTTAATTAATTCCTTAATTAAAATTAACTTAACAGAATAAAATAAAATAAATACCCAACGTCAATTTGATTGGTGTTCAACTGTTTTTTTATAAAAAAAAAAGTAAATTGTACCAACCAAATACAAGAATTAATATATATATATATATATATTTCAATGTCAATCTAACTAGCATTCAACTATTTTCAGGAAGAAAAAATAATAATAATACCCAACGCCAATCTGATTGGCGTTCAACTGCTTTCGGGAAAAAAGAAAAAAGAAAACTGTACCAACCTAACAAAAAAAATTGAAAATATAAAAACAAAAATTACTTCAATGCCAACAAAAAAAAATTGAAAAAACAAAAACAAATATTACTTCTAATACCAATTGAACTGAAGTTTAACTGTTTTAAGAAAAAGAAAAAAAAAACTGTATAACCCAACAAAAAAATTGAAAAAAAAATATTATTATTTCAATGCCAATCGAAAATAAAAGATATTGATGAAGGCATGCATGTTGGTGTTTTCAAAATAATAGAACAATAATTTTTATTTAAAATATTTTTAATTCATTTAAAATTTAAAAGCATAATGTTTTATAACTAGCTAGTAGTTACTACCGCTACTTAAATCGTTCATCACATTAGTATTTGTTGTACTCATTAATTTTATTGTAAAAGTTACGACTTGCATTCCTTCCAAAGTAACTTTTATAATCAAATTAATTAATGTGGTGAACTATTTAAGTCGTAGTACTAACTACTAGTTATTTATAAAACATATTGCTTTTAAAATTTTAAATAAAATAAAAATATTTTAAATGAAAATTATTGTTCTATGATTTTGAAACCACCAACATGCATGCCTTAATCAATATCTTTTATTTTCAATTGGTGTTAAAATAATACAAAAAAATAAAAAATCAATTTTTTTGTTAGGTTATATAGTTTTTTTTTTCTTTTTATTAAAATAGTTGAATGCCAGTTCAATTGGAGTTAGAAGTAATATTTATTTTTATTTTTTCAGTTTTTTATTGGCGTTGAAATAATTTTTATTTTTGTATTTTCAGTTTTTTTGTTAGGTTATTACTGTTTTTTTTTTCCCCGAAAGCCGTTGAATGCCAATCAGATTGGCGTCGAGTATTATTATTATTATTTTTTCCTGAAAACAGTTGAACGCCAATTAAATTGGCATTGAAATATATATCTATATTTTTTTTCAACTCTTTGTGTTTGATTAGTACAATTTTTTTTTTTATAAAAAAAACAGTTAAACGCCAATCAAATTGACGTTGGGTATTTTATTTTATTTTATTCTGTTAAGTTAATTTTAATTAAGAAATTAATTAACAAAGTAAATAGTGAACGCCACTTCAAGTAATGTTGAGTTTAAAATTTTTACTCAATGCCAATTGAAGTCGCGTTGAGACTAAAGTATAAAAAATATGAACTTTTTAGATAAATTCAAGAAAATTGAACCAACAAAAAGTTAATCTAGGAAATCACCGAGTTTTACAATGAATAATGATCATAATAATAATTCATATAATAATTTTTATAAAAATGATAGAACTCATTATTCTTATATTATAAATCATATTATTTTTATAAATATTATTATATGAATTATTATGAGTCATTTACTCGTATCATTTTCCGAAATCACCGGCCATATGATAGCCGTGTATTTTTTTTATACTCCAGTAAATGGCACAACTCCCAAAACCCAAAGGACCAGAGTGCTACAATTCGGTGTTTCGAGTCATTCAATAACCTAATGCAGTTACTTTTAGTAATTCAATGAGCTTCAAGCATTTCTTAGTAAAAAGGCTAAATGTAAAAACTAGATTAAAGGACAATTTTGTCAATACCTTCCGGCTTCTCTACCGAGGTAATTAAGGCTGCCATGAGCCTAGTACAGACAAACCAAGCCAATATATTATTAGTACGAAAAATTTTACAGTTTTAGTACTTAGTAAAGTAAAAATGTTTTGGGCACCCCTAGGGCAAGTCCTTTTTTTTAAAGTCAAAAAACAGATAAATTTCAGCAATTATTTTTTAAATGTGCTCGACGAGATTGTCAAATGTTCGCCAAGTGAATGGTTGATTAGGGTTTAAGCATATTAAACAATTTTTTTTTAACAAAAACATAATCTACATCTTGCTTTCTACATATTATTTTATTGTGGGAGTGCTTTGTACACTTTATACCTTTTGTTATAAATCTAATATACATTTCTTTTATTCAAATTTATAAATCTATTAGATCAAATAAAATAGTTTGATGGTAATTTTTTTTATTTATTTACTATATAATGTCACATATTCAAGTGTTTATCTCCCGTCAAAATTAACACATACATCAAATTAAACGTAAGTTTCTTGTAAGTCTCCCTCTATCAAGCTGAAAATAAATTTTTCTAGATTTCTATTATCATATTGAAGATAAGTTTCAAAAGGGTAAAAAATGATACAGAGTTGAGGAGGTGCTCTAACCGTAAAATAGTACACAGTGGGCTGTTTTCCCGCCATAAACACCACTGCAGTAGAGCATAACCCCACCCTACTCTGAGAAGTTATTTAGGTCATGGGGCAACACGCCCCAAGACCGTAAAATAATTATTTTTTTTTCTTTTTAATATTATATGTATGTTTATGTGCATACATATAAATATAGATATATGTATTAAGTTACATGTAAAATTGATAAATGGGTATTTGTATTTTTGTGGGTTTTGTATGAAAAAGGCACTAATTTCTGAAGCCTGCAGTATAAATAGAGTCCAAGAGAGCTTTTGGTAGGTTTACTACTGCAGCATGGGTAGCTTGAGACCAAGAGAAAATAGAGAGACGAGAGATAAAAAGAAGAAAGAGGAGAGAGAAACAGAGAGAGAGATGGTGAGAGAATCATCATCATCAGGATTAGCAAGAGGAGGAAATGATATGGTAATGAAACCTGCATGGCTAGAAGGTTTAATGGCTGAGACATTCTTTACAACATGTGGGCTCCACGAAAATCGAAGGAAGAATGAGAAGAACATCTTCTGTTTGGATTGCTATCAAAGCTTTTGCCCTCACTGTCTTCCTTCTCATCACTCCCATCCTCAGCTTCAGGTATACATACATATATATATATATGTATAGCACTTTATAATCAAATAATTCACACTATTTTTATCAACTGTTACAATTCTGTTGTGGGTTTGTACAATTCAATGGGTTTTATATTAGAGAAGGTCATTTCCTTGGATTCTTCAAGAATTTTCAAGAATCCTCAACTTTTCCCTAAATTATTGCTTTAATAAGGTCTTTTTTTTTTCTTCCGGCACAGTGAAGTGTCTTGATTTTCTGTTTTAGCGACTTTATCAAAACTTTCAATATCCCTTTTGCTTAATTTTCTTTGAAGAATTGGCCTTATAGACTTTTATACTACAGTATCTAATCAAGATTTGTTGTTTACTTTTTTCTTTTGCTCATGTTGATTTTCAAACTTCATACAGTTTTCACCATTCTAATTTAAGAATTCTCACTTAAGAGCATCTCCAGCAGTAGACTATCCGATGGACTATATTTAGTCCATATAACATCATCAAATGTCCTTTAGTCTTCGATCATTCCAGCAGATTGACTATCTCGTGGACTATAATATCAAAAAATTAAAATAATTAATGAATTTAAAAATACTCCAATCATCTTCTACCCTCCCATTTAAATATGATTAAAATAATTGCAATATAATCTAGGACACAAATTTGGTTCCTTGATTTAGTCTCCTTACCTTGTCAATATAGTTCATGGACTATGTTTAGTCACACTGCTGGAGAGAAATCATGATTCCTAGACTACATTTAGTCTAGGAATCAACTGCTGGAGATGCTCTTAGTTCTTATTTTCCTGTAAAAAAATCCAAGCAAATTATATATATTTTTTTCCTGAGATATCCACAGTATAATCTGTTTAGTATTCTATAAGGGGTGTGTTTGGACATTTTCTTTCTCACTTATGGATTTGTTTTCTTTCCCATTTTGAGAAATCTTGCTTTCTTTATCCAATTTCCCCTGCTGTCAAGGTTCCTCAGCTGTTGTTTTCAAAGAAAGTGCAAGTTTGACCCAAATTTCAATTAGTCTATTTTGGTCTCATATACTAATCATTTCCATAAATTACAGTGAACCCAATTCATTTAATTTTCCATCATGTTGGTTGCCTAACTTTTCACCTAAATATCAACTTCTTGTACATAATTAAACATTCCCACTCCAAGAACTTGAAAAGAATTCTAACTAACTGAATCCCCCCATGAGAATTAATGTGTGACTCTCTTATTATGTAGTATAAATTTGAGTTCAGATTGTCAAATAGACAATTTTCTTCAAGTAGTGTAAATTTAATCTCGTTTCCTTTTATTATCTAATACTATAAAATTGAACTTGGCTTGGTTTATTCTTTTCCAACGTAATTATCATACGAATAATGTTAGATAATTGCACAAAAACTGTCTACTTCACATACACAAATGACAAAACATTGATGAATTGTATAGAACAACAAATCAATGTTATGTTTTTCTGTAGTTAGTTAGCTCGTATCTTATAAAGGCCATGTTTAGTTGTCAAATGTGGAATAAATATGAAATTAAGTATAATTAGGAGTTTTTAGGTAGAACCCATTTCTTAAAATTCTTGCCTGATTTGCAGGTGAGAAGATATGTTTACCAGGATGTTGTTAGATTGGATGACCTGGAAAAACTGATTGACTGTTGCTATATTCAGGTAATGTAAAATTTAGGGATAATACTAATATTTATACTATGATAATTGATGACACTCAAATGAAATATACTATATAGTTGAATGCTATGTAATGTAATTTTTGTTTAGATTTACCATTAATATATATATAATAGTGGTGTGGTGTGGTTTTTTGTCTGGCAGCCCTATACAATAAACAGTGCCAAAGTGATATTCTTGAATCAGAGGGCACAGTCTAGGTCTTGTAAGGGCCCTGCCAATACTTGCTTCACCTGTGACAGAATTCTTCAGGAACCATTCCACTTCTGTTCTCTTTCATGCAAGGTTCATGATCTTTCTCTCTCCCTCCCTCCCATGCATGCTCCTCTTTGTTTATTATGTAAGCTTTTTTCATGTAGAAATCTTCATTAACCAATTTTATATCAACTAAACATGGCCTTAATTAAGTCCACGTTACACGCCTAGAATTTGAATTTATCGGCTCATTTTTTGTCTAATTTTCTGTCTCACTAACTGTCGTATTCTATGTATTACTTTCCATGCCATGTTTAAATAGATAAGAACGAGCAATAATACGTAGGAAATAAGACAGATTATGTGACAGTATAATCGAAAACTTTCTAACTTTAAAGTACCTTTATAGAGTTTTGAATTAATTAATGATCTATACTTTATCGAGGTGCTTATCATTATTACCTGTGTAGTCTTGAGTTCTAATAAAATGACACCATGCTGCAGGTTGAGCACATGGTTTATCAAGGTGAAGATTTGTCAAGCATTATATGTCGAGACGATGAATCCGATTTTGCCTTGTCACAATTCGAAGGACTCCGAATGGATGGCGACGATGACGATCAAATTACCCCAAACTCCATCCTGGAGGACCCTTTACAGTTCCAAGGCTCATCGGGCTGTAGTCATGGCATGGGCAGTTCTGGAATTTCGCATCAGGGTCCTGAGGTGGTGAAAGAGAAGAAGAAGAAGAAAGGCAGTGGCTTTCTCCCTGGAATTATGCTCTCCCTTAGCAACAGGAGGAAGGGAGCTCCTCACAGGTCTCCCCTTTCTTAAACAAGAAAATTTGGTTGATTAATAACAAGTTTAATTAATTGCTAGTAGTATTGTTATTTTTATTATCATATGTAACTTATTTTATTAATTACTCGGAAATATTAAGAAAAACAAAATGCATGCTTTATATTTATTGTCTTAATCATATGTTAATCGGATTGCGATCAGAGCAACTCCGTTACCAACCATAGGTGGTTGCCGGGAGACTATTGTAATCAGAGGCTATGCTTCTAGCTCCACCAATTTTGTACCGGTGTAATGGAACTTGCACATAACTATATATAAATGTTTTTCATTTTCACTAATTTAAGCTTGTTGCATTTAACTTGTGTATTCATAATGTACGTGTTGGTTAACAACTTCACATATATTTGCAGTTTTGCACTTTATTTTGTTGGTTGCCCTAATATTATTCAATTTTTAATGCATTTCAAGAAAGTTTAAATTGTGTGTGGCGGTATCATGGCGGTTTATTCTTCCGTTTATCGTGTTAAAATACTATTTATATTTGTATTTTTTGATATTTTTTTTTTAATATAACTATTTTTAAGAGTATTTGTGGTGTTTATTAAATATTGTTACGATTAGTTTCCTTAATTATGTTGTTATATTTCACTTTTTTTTGACTATTTGATAAAGAATAAAAGCTTGTTTGGTTTCTCGTTTCCTCGGTAACGAAAAACTCATTGTTTGATGGAATTATGGAAAATGATTTATATAAAAATTGTTTTTATATTAATATAAATTATGATTAATATAAAATTTTATACGATGAAATAAAATAATAATATTATATATAATATTTAATATTTGATATAAAAAAAAAAAATTCATACATATCAAACACTATTACAAAACGAACAAGCCTGCGCAGTGACGCCTATGCTAGCTTCGGTGCAGGCTAGCAGACCAGAGTGCATACGTCACGTGACCCGTCTGTGCTTTTGATTGGTACGGCGTGCATATATGGTGATATAGTTAAGTGTCACTACTCACTGCTACTGCTCGGTAGACAAAAAGGGGCCAGAAGAAATGAATGGACATGGACAAAGTAGGCTTATATTTATAAAAATATTAATTTTTAGAGTTCTAAGATATATTATAAAAATTTTATGTCAAATTATAATTCAATGCATATTAATATATAAAATTAAATAAAATTATAAAATTAATTTATAATATTAAATATATCATTAAAATATTAATAACTATAATTATTTATTTAACACGTAATAAAAAAAATGGATATGTAAATAAAATGATATATGTTGCCAGATATGTCGATTTTTTTTAACAATTGATATTTTTACGAGAAAAATTAATAGTTTTATAAGATTCTATTTACTATTCATATGAATGAAGTCTTGTAGAATAATCAATTTTTCTTGTAAAAATATATATATTATATTACAAGTTACGTAAATAATTATAGTTAATAATGATATATTTTATATAGTGGATTAGAATCTCCCGTATTAATATAAATCACGAATGGTAATTCGAAAAGAAAAAAAAACTTTTCCAATACATAACAAGATTCTATATATCATTTTCTTAATTTTTATTTTCTCTTACTTTGTTTTACAAATAGCAAAAAAATTACTTTCTACAATTGGTATTTCATGCTGATTTTGAATTTAAAAAATTATCACATTTGACTTTTGTAATCTTATTTTTATCTAATAATTAAATTTGACATTATTTACCACCTTAGTAAAAAAACTAATTACAACATTATTTACCACCCTGGACAAAATAGAAGACGCGTGACTCATGTTCTTGGAGTCTCTAAAATGTGGCACAAGGTTTTAGACGAGAAAACACAGAAGGGGAAAACAAAACAAAAATTCTTATTAACCAGAGGCCATATGGTAATTGATGTGTGGGCTAGACCATGTGATCGGGACCACATCAAGTAACCAACTAGCCAGGCTTGGGTCAGTTCGGTTCACATGGCTTCTAATTCGCCTTCCACTAATAATTGCAATAACCTAGGCACCTGTGTCATACGTGGCCCTTGTGGGGTTGTGCCACGTGTAGTAAGTTTCCACGTCTAGCACCTGTGTTAGTGAAAATTCATATTTACACGTCTTTTTTTTATGCATTTCATTTTATTTTTAACAAAATTTCGAAATTTTCAAAAAATTGTCTCTAAAAGAGATTCTCTTAGGTTTTTTTATTTTTTTTGCCAAAAATAAAGGCAAGGGCTGAAAATTGCCATTAATGATTCAGATCAATTCTTCTGACTCCAGTTTGAGCTTAAGCCTTTTGCTTTTATGTATATATGTATATATATATATATATATATATATATATATATATATATATATATATATATATATATATATTTGTTGCTTAAATTCTTTATTCTATAAAATAAAGCAAAGTGATGCTCACGAGTTAATGTCTTTTCGTTACTTATATTTTAAGAAATTGACACTTTCATAATATTTTTTAATATCTTCGTATGAAAATTATCGTTATAAACTTATAACAACAGTTAAAATTGTTATTATAAATTTATAATAATAATTTTCACGTGAAAATATTAAAAAATATTGTGATAATATCAGTTTTTATATTTTATAGTAAAAATCTTTTAATGACTAAAAAAACATTTTGAGATAAAATATTCTTTAATTTTCCACATCTTTATCAATTAATAAGAAAATCTCTCTTTAGATGTGGTATTGAAAATTTCGAGGAAAGAAATTAGTTAAAGCGAAAACTGTTTTCGGGTTCCTGCTAATTTATATACTTTTGTCATTATGATACATAATTGAGTTGATCAGTGGTCTTGTACTTTTTACACAGAAATAGTTATACAAATTGTAAGAGCGTTACTTTTTTCTTTTTTTTATAATATTATTGCAATTTTAATTCTAAATATACACCTTGTATATCTGAGGGTTAGAGACTTTAAGGAGAGAACTAGAAAAAACATAGGAAAATTTTGTGTGCGCTGATTCTGACTTTACCTCTAACCTTGTACGATAAACAATAGTCTTTACCACTGGACTGATAACTTTTGGTCGGTACAAGCGCAACTTTGGACGCGTGAAATATAAGAATTTTGTTATACATAATAATTCGTACAATAATTTATATAATAATTTTTTATAAAATAATAAATTATATATTTTAATTATTCTATAAAATTTATTATTTTATAAAAAATATTGTATGAATTATTACGTGATGTTCTCAAATTTGGGTTTACATAGCCTAATTTGAGACGTCATAAAATATACAATAATTAATACAAACAGTACAAAGACGAAAATATAGAACTCAATAATACACAATTAAGTTTTCACTATTATTATCACACTATATACAACATGTAAAGACTACTACAGCTATCTCTTGGACATTCACTCAATTTTCTTGTTAGACCCAGCTATTCTCTTATTTTCTAAAGAACAATGGAATAAAAAAAAAAAAGTGAACTCAAATAGCTCAGTAAAAATATTATGACTAAGATAACAATGAATAAATTATCATTAGCCTTCAACAGTTGAGTTCTTGATAGAATACAATAAATAACAAATTTTAGATCAATAATAGTAGCGAAATGAACAATCCATTAGAAGAATCATGTAGACTATGATGTCCACTAACTTCTCTTTTTAAGAAAAATATCATCAACTTTTATCATCTTAAACACCAATAGTCATGATAATATAAATTCATAGTTCCTGATCATAATCATGTAAGTCAACAGTTCATCTTTGCACTACAGGCCAAGGATATTCAAATATAACACTAATGATTATGATTATACCAGTCTTCAACATTTGGTCATAATCATACCAAACAACAGTTCTTCTTCGCTCCAGGTTAAAGAGAACATTCATCACATGTCCTAAAAAACACAATAATTATATCGCCTTTATCATATCATCTGTGTCTCATGCCACATATATTCACAACAACAGTGTGACGCCCCCAAATCTAGGCCCACACAGCCCAAACTTGAGTCGTCAAAAGACTACAACAAAATTATTACAATGAAATACAACGTACAACAATACAGTGGATAATACAACACAACTAAGTCTTCATTATTATTGTCACACTATTTTATAACACGTGAAGACTATGATAGCTATCCCCGCACTCTCACTCCATTCCCCGGCTAGACCCCGTTACGTTCTCATCTCCTGTTGAAAAACAATGGAACGAAAAGAAAGGGTGAGCTCAAATAGCCCAGTAAGAAATATCATGACTAAGATAATGACGAATAATTTATCATTAGCCTTCAACAGTTGAGTTCTTGATAGAATACAATAGACTACAAGGTTTATATCAAAAACTGCAGTTAAATTCTTAAACAACGTTCAGATCAATAATAGCAGCGGAATGAGCAATCTATTAGAAGAATAATGCAGACTATAATGTCCACTCGCTTCTCTTTTTAGTAAAAATATCATCAACTTTTATCATCTGAAATACCATTAGTCAAGATAATACAACTTCACAGTTCCTGGTCATAATCATGCAGATCAACAGTTCGTCTTTGCACTACGGGCCAAAGACATTCAATATAACACCAACGGTCATGATTATACCAGATTCAGCCTTTGGTCATAATCATACCAACCAACAGTTCATCTTTGCACTACGGGCCAAAGAGAACATTCACCACGTGTCATAAAAGACACCGAACAGATGTATCGCCTTTAACCTAGTATATCGCCTTTAACCTATCATCTGTTCAACAATTATATCACATCTGTGCTCCCGGCCACAGATATTCACAACAGCTTGATTCTTGATGATTAATACAAATAACAGTGATACAAATGATGAACAGAAGAACAGGATAAACAATAAGTATCGGAAGTTTACTTTGTGCAGATTCAAATAATGTCCAAATTGCCAACATGATGTGGAGTGAAATTTAAAAATGATATTCAAGATCCACAGTTCAGAATAACGATTACAGTTCAATAGAAATGTTCAGAAAATAGGAAGGTTCAGTTGAACTAATGAAATTCAACTATTATGGAACATATAATATTTTCAGGAATTATAGAAGCAATAGTTCCATAATAAGTTTCGATTTAGGTGTATGGAAGAAAATAATATCCCTTACCGTAGCAGGTTTGATTAACAAAAGGTGAATGGAATTAATATCCCTTACCATAGTAAGTTTGAATAATGGAAGATGAAAAAGATGGTATCCCTTATGAGTATAAAGGAAAATGATATCACTTACGAATATGGAATAAAAGTGTCATGTGATAATTCGTGTAGACAAATTATTTTCACACGAGACAAATAAAAAGGGTTATTCACCAACAGGCAATAATCCGCACCGTAAAGTTATTCCCATCAATTTGAATACGAATAGTTATTCACCAAACAGGCGTAATCCGCACCGTATGGTTATTCCCACAATTTAATAGAATTTGAACACGAAGAGTTATTCACCAAACAGGCGATAATCCGCACCGTAAGGTTATTCTCAAAGATTAATAAGGAATGAATACAAAAGGTTATTCACCAACAGGCGGTAAACCGCGCCGTAAGGTTATTCCCACAATTTAATACATGGAAATAAATGGCACAAGAAAGAAACGATATTATTTTCGAGAATCAAAGAATGATAATCCCTTCAAGTAAGAAAGAAAATAATATCCATTTATGATGATGAAAAGAGTGATACCCCTTACCGTAGTAAGTTTCAATAATAGAATATGAAAGAAGATGATATTCCTTACCTTAACACGTGACTGGATATTGATTTAAATGAGATTGATCAACCTATATATTTTTAATATAATTAGTAATTACCACATATAAATTTCAAAGTATATGATAACTCGTATATTATGAACTATCAAAATTATATATATTTAACATAATTTTTGTAGTATAATATAACAACTTTAAAATAGTTTTTAAAATAATATTCCAAAATAAATCTTCCAAAGAAAGCTTTTAAAAATGAATCTTCTCAAAGAAGAGTCTTCTAAAGGAAGATTTGTGAATACCGTGAAAAATAGGAATTTATGAAATTACTACTCTTTAATAAAACACTTACTTGAAAAATTCCTGCACTCCTTTTGGTTTTCAAACTCTCAAAATAACCTTACTATTCTCAGAGAAAACTCATAAAATTCTTATAGAAAAATTTTATGTTTTAGGTGTGATTTTTCTATTCAGCTGAGCAAGCTATTTATAGGAGAAAATAAGTTACTATGCGTGGTAGATGAACAGAAAAAAAATTCAGCAGAGGCTGCTGCGCAGCCTCCACCAACTCTTCAGCAAATTCTCACATTTCTCACATTTCATGTGGGCCCCACAATGGGTCCCACATGTTTCTTACTATTCACGTACTATTCACGTCACTATTCACGTCACTATTCACGTTACTATTTCAAATAGTAAAATTAATTATTTTATTTTATTTTTTATTTATTTATTTATTTATTTATTCTTCCTGTGAGTCCAACATATAAAATAATGTTACCACAATAATGTAAGAAACACGTTACATATTTTTATTAATTTAATAATATAAATTATAGTGTATTTGCTACTGTGACAATTATTAGATTCAATAATTTTAAACTACAGTGCACCAACAATTATTGACTCGATGATATGAAATACAGTGTAATGACAATTATTGAATCAATAATGCAAAATACTGTGTAGCAACAATAATTGAATTGATAATATAAAATATTATGCAGTGACAATTATTGATGAAATGATGCGTAACAATTATGGTGTCAATTATCAGACCAATAATATGAGACACTGTGCAATACCGTGTGCTACTGTAGAGTACCGTGTGCTACAGAAAATACCATAAATTACCGTATGCTACTATTCTTTTATCACCGGTATTTTAACAGTTAACACCGTTGACTATTTTTATTTAAAAAGGTTACTTCTGTCGTTTTCTATATCCGACAAATATTCCGTTGTGGGGTCCACAAATAATTTGTTATTTCGGCGCCGTCGTACGGCCCGAATATTTCCCGACAAAACGAATATTCCCCGACAAAAAGAATATTGTCCGACAAAATAAAATTTGCACATAACATCCTTAACTTTCGATTTTGTCAATTTAACCATTTACTGTTTCAGGAAAAATATATATGAAGAAAAATTAAATTTTGTATTTCATAAATTCGGGGTCTTACAACCTCCCCTCCTTATGAAATTTCGTCCCCGAAATTGACGTACCTGGCATTTCGAAGAGGTATGGATACCTAGACTTCATCTCAGATTCTAGCTCCCAGGTCATTTCCTCAATATCTTGGTTCCTCCATAAAACCTTAACTTGAGGTATAACCTTTGAGCGTAAGATCTGCTCCTTCTTATCTAGGATCTTAACAGGTACTTCCTCATACGTTAAATCTTCTGCTATAACGTCTGGTTCTAACTCAATGACGTGGTTTGGGTCCTTCACATATTTACGTAACATAGATATGTGAAAAACGTTATGGATGCGAGACATACTTGGTGGTAAGGCTAGTCTGTAAGCTACAGTTCCCACCCGATCGAGGATTTCAAATGGGCCAATAAATCGAGGGTTGAGTTTTCCTCTCTTTCCGAATCTCGTAACCCCTTTCCATGGAGAAACACGTAAGAATACATGATCTCCGACGTTGAATCTCTCATCTCTCCGATGAAGATCGACATAACTCTTTTGTCGTTCTTGTGCTGTCTGTATTCGTTGTCGGATCATTTGGATCTTTTCGGTCGTCAAGCGTACCAACTCGGGTCCCAACAGTTTTGCTTCTCCTACCTCATTCCAACATACTGGAGAGCGACATTTGCGTCCATATAAAGCCTCGAATGGAGCCATACCTATACTTGCTTGGTAACTGTTGTTGTAGGAAAATTCCACCAATGGCAAGTACTTATCCCAACTTCCTTTGAAATCTAGTACGCAAAGTCTCAAAAGATCTTCGAGGGTCTGGATCGTCCTTTCCGATTGTCCGTCCGTTTGAGGATGGTATGCAGAACTAAAACGTAGTTCAGTGCCCATAGCTTTTTGTAGACTGATCCAAAAGCGTGAAGTGAATCTAGGATCTCGATCAGAAACTATGGAAACTGGCATGCCATGCAATCTCACGATCTCATTTATGTACATACCGGCAAGACGTTCAAGTGAAAAGTTTTCTCGTATAGGCAAGAAATGAGCGGATTTGGTCAATCTATCTACGATGACCCAAATTGCATCTAAGCCTTGAGAAACTTTGGGAAGACCCGTCACGAAATCCATATTGATGTGTTCCCACTTCCATTCGGGAACCTCAAGTGGTTGTAAAGGACCCTTAGGTACTTGATCCTCTGCCTTGACACGTTGACAAGTTAAGCACCTTGAGATAAACTCTGCAATCTCCCTTTTTTTATTGTTCCACCAAAATGTATGTCGAAGATCTCGATACATCTTGGTACCTCCAGGGTGGATTGCAAATGGCGTGTTGTGTGCCTCCATCATGATTTTATGCTTTAATTCAGGATCGTTAGGAACACAGAGTCGAGAGTTGACTCGAAGTATTCCTTTCTCGTCGATTCTTGCTTCGGGAATGGTACCTTCTTGTACTTTCTTTATCATGTTTATCAGTTCCGGATCGGTAGCTTGAGCAGCTTTAATTTTATCGATTAAAGCTGGTTCTACTCGCACGTGAGCAATCTTCGAGTGGGTCCCTGGTGTCTTTAGCTCCATCTCCATCTTTTGCAAGTCGTACAAAATACGCTTTTGTGTTGTCAGCAGTGCACTTGTACTCGCATAAGATTTTCTGCTCAAAGCGTCAGCTACAACGTTCGCCTTTCCCGGGTGATACTGGATTGTGTGATCATAATCCTTCAACAGCTCAAGCCAACGTCGTTGTCGCATGTTGAGTTCCTTCTGGGTGAAAAAATACTTGAGACTTTTATGATCCGTATAGATATCCACTTTCTCTCCGTACAAGTAGTGTCTCCAGATCTTCAACGCGAAAACGACTGCTGCCAACTCTAGATCATGAGTAGGGTAATTTTTTTCATAATCTTTGAGTTGTCGAGAGGCATAGGCTATAACCTTTCCATGTTGCATAAGGACACAACCTAGACCTTTGCCTGAAGCATCGCTGTATATGACAAATTCTCCCGATCCTGATGGAATGGTCAGAACAGGAGCTGAAACAAGTCTCCTCTTAAGCTCTTGAAAACTTTTCTCGTATTGCTCGCTCCATATGAATTTTGTGCTTTTCCGAGTAAGCTGAGTTAATGGAGTGGCGATTCGAGAAAATCCTTCTACGAATCTCCGATAATAACCAGCTAGGCTCAGAAAACTTCGGACTTCGGTTACTGTCTTGGGTTGTTCCCAATTTAGTACCGTTTCAATCTTCGCAGGATCGACTGATATTCCTTGACTAGAAATCACATGCCCAAGAAACGTGACCTCCTCAAGCCAGAACTCACATTTCTTCAACTTGGCATATAATTTGTTCTCACGGAGCTTCTGGAGTATCAATCTCAGGTGTTGTTCATGATCCTCACGACTTTTGGAGTATATGAGGATGTCATCAATAAAGACAACCACAAAATGATCCAAATATTCCTTGAATATTCGGTTCATCATGTCCATGAAAGCTGCAGGAGCATTGGTTAGTCCAAAAGGCATGACTAAAAACTCATAATGCCCATAACGAGTTCTGAAAGCAGTCTTTGGAATGTCCTCAGCTTTAACCTTTAACTGATGATATCCAGAACGGAGATCAATCTTTGAGAAATGTTGAGCACCTTGTAATTGATCAAACATGTCATCAATTCGAGGTAACGGATACCTGTTTTTGATGGTGACATGGTTCAATTCTCGGTAGTCAATGCACAATCTCATACTCCCGTCTTTCTTCTTCACAAATAGAACAGGAGCACCCCAAGGTGATGCACTCGGACGAATGAAACCAGTATCCAACAATTCCTGTAGTTGGAATTTTAACTCTTGAAGTTCAATGGGAGCCATTCGGTATGGAGTTTTGGAAATGGGCTTGGTACCAGGTTCAAGATCAATACAAAATTCAATTTCACGGTTTGGGGGTAAACCAGGAAGTTCCTCCGGAAAAACGTCAGGAAACTCATTAACAATGGGAATATCATTTAAGTTTGACGTATTTTTGTTCAAATCAGTGACATGAGCTAAAAAGGCTTGACATCCGTTTTTCAATAAACGAATGGCTTTATGGCTAGAAATAACAGTTATAGATTTCAATGGTTTAGTTGCTTGAATTTGCATGACAGGTTGATTAGGAATATGAAAACTAATAATCTTATGAAAACAATCAATTTTAGCATGATGGGTAGTCAACCAATCAATTCCTAAAATCACATCAAATTCATGCATCTCCAAAGAAATAAGGTCAACAGGTAATGTGAGGTTGTTGATTTGAACTAGGCAAGATTTATAGACAGTAGATGTAATGGTCATTTCTCCTAATGGGGTTTCAACTGATAAGTCAAAGTCCAAATTTTCAGGAGTTAAGTTTAAACGCTGAGCACATGCAGGTGAGATAAAAGAATGGGTAGAACCAGTATCTAACAAAGCGTAGACTTCACGAGAATTTATGAATAGCTTACCGGTTATCACCTCGTTCGAGTTTCGTGTCATTTGAGATGTCACAACAAAAGCTCTCCCTTGAACTACAGATTTTCCCTTATCCGCGCTAGCTTTTGGTATCATCACTGCAGCTGGACTTGATTTTGTGGCAGGACAAAATCGCGCAAGATGACCCTCTTTCCCACAACTGTAGCACTTTTTGGACTGCAGTGTACAGTTTGGGCTGATGTGACCTTCCTGACCACACCTATAGCATCTCACTAGTGGTCGATCTTCTCCCCTTGAAACTGGGGTCGGTGCTGGTGCTGGTACTGGTGCCCTTCCATAATTATTATGGAATCTCTTTCTTTTGAAATTGTTCCCACTGGATTCTCCTCTTCTGTTATTTGATGTGGAATTACCACCGAAGTGTTGGTTACCTCCTCGATGGTTCTCGTTCCTGTGGTTGTTATCATTTCTCTGATCATTGACTCTTGGCTGTAATTTTTCATCTGTTTGCTCCACCCTTTGAGCCCTATCAACAACATCTGAATACAAATTAAATTTATGAGAGCTAAGTTGTTGACGGATTTCGAATCTTAGACCACGTAAGAACATCCGACTCATCCGTGCTTCGTCATCTACTAGATGAGTCGCAAAACGAGACAGTTCAGCAAACTTAGCTTCATAGTGAGAAACTGTCATGTTTCCCTGCTCCAGCTTAATGAATTCCACTTCCTTCATATGGCGGATGCTTTCTGGGAAGTACTTTTCATTAAATAGCTCTTGGAATTCTGTCCAAGACATCTCAAGTGCTGAAGGGTGGATACGTTTTACCGCTTCCCACCAGTGATCCGCCTCACCTCGAAACATAAAGGTAGCAAAGGGCACCTTCTGATCATCAGCGCATTGTAGGACATCAAGTATTTTTGTCGTCTGCTTCAGCCATGCCTCCCCTTTGAGTGGGTCAGGCTTCCCGTGGAATTCAGGTGGTCCCAATTCTTTAAATTGCTTGACAGTGATCATCCTCAAATTACCAGCGTTTCTACCGTTATTGTTAACTGGATTTCCTCTTGCCTGATTCTGCATGAACTGCATGAAATTCCTAAAGAATCCATCATTCATCATGTTATCAGGAATATTATTTCCTGAGTTGGCAGGAGGATTGTTTGTGGCTTCTTGATTTTCGGCTACATTCGCTTCGGGTATTTCGTAGTTAACCTCTTGATTTCCAGATGCCATACTAAACTGTGGTCACAAAATAAATGTTAGTTCAAATAAACTGACTCATCACTTCATGTCCCTATATTCAAATCAACTCATTAGATAATAAAATCTAATTTAGGTAGGACACACTAGTGACTGATTCTATTCGTCTCTCCCCTCCTAGTTCTAACCCCAGATCTCCATTAAAGACCATATCCCTAAGCTCTGATGCCAACTGTGACGCCCCCAAATCTAGGCCCACACAGCCCAAACTTGAGTCGTCAAAAGACTACAACAAAATTATTACAATGAAATACAACGTACAACAATACAGTGGATAATACAACACAACTAAGTCTTCATTATTATTGCCACACTATTTTATAACACGTGAAGACTATGATAGCTATCCCCGCACTCTCACTCCATTCCCCGGCTAGACCCCGTTACGTTCTCATCTCCTGTTGAAAAACAATGGAACGAAAAGAAAGGGTGAGCTCAAATAGCCCAGTAAGAAATATCATGACTAAGATAATGACGAATAATTTATCATTAGCCTTCAACAGTTGAGTTCTTGATAGAATACAATAGACTACAAGGTTTATATCAAAAACTGCAGTTAAATTCTTAAACAACGTTCAGATCAATAATAGCAGCGGAATGAGCAATCTATTAGAAGAATAATGCAGACTATAATGTCCACTCGCTTCTCTTTTTAGTAAAAATATCATCAACTTTTATCATCTGAAATACCATTAGTCAAGATAATACAACTTCACAGTTCCTGGTCATAATCATGCAGATCAACAGTTCGTCTTTGCACTACGGGCCAAAGACATTCAATATAACACCAACGGTCATGATTATACCAGATTCAGCCTTTGGTCATAATCATACCAACCAACAGTTCATCTTTGCACTACGGGCCAAAGAGAACATTCACCACGTGTCATAAAAGACACCGAACAGATGTATCGCCTTTAACCTAGTATATCGCCTTTAACCTATCATCTGTTCAACAATTATATCACATCTGTGCCCCCGGCCACAGATATTCACAACAGCTTGATTCTTGATGATTAATACAAATAACAGTGATACAAATGATGAACAGAAGAACAGGATAAACAATAAGTATCGGAAGTTTACTTTGTGCAGATTCAAATAATGTCCAAATTGCCAACATGATGTGGAGTGAAATTTAAAAATGATATTCAAGATCCACAGTTCAGAATAACGATTACAGTTCAATAGAAATGTTCAGAAAATAGGAAGGTTCAGTTGAACTAATGAAATTCAACTATTATGGAACATATAATATTTTCAGGAATTATAGAAGCAATAGTTCCATAATAAGTTTCGATTTAGGTGTATGGAAGAAAATAATATCCCTTACCGTAGCAGGTTTGATTAACAAAAGGTGAAGGGAATTAATATCCCTTACCATAGTAAGTTTGAATAATGGAAGATGAAAAAGATGGTATCCCTTATGAGTATAAAGGAAAATGATATCACTTACGAATATGGAATAAAAGTGTCATGTGATAATTCGTGTAGACAAATTATTTTCACACGAGACAAATAAAAAGGGTTATTCACCAACAGGCAATAATCCGCACCGTAAAGTTATTCCCATCAATTTGAATACGAATAGTTATTCACCAAACAGGCGTAATCCGCACCGTATGGTTATTCCCACAATTTAATAGAATTTGAACACGAAGAGTTATTCACCAAACAGGCGATAATCCGCACCGTAAGGTTATTCTCAAAGATTAATAAGGAATGAATACAAAAGGTTATTCACCAACAGGCGGTAAACCGCGCCGTAAGGTTATTCCCACAATTTAATACATGGAAATAAATGGCACAAGAAAGAAACGATATTATTTTCGAGAATCAAAGAATGATAATCCCTTCAAGTAAGAAAGAAAATAATATCCATTTATGATGATGAAAAGAGTGATACCCCTTACCGTAGTAAGTTTCAATAATAGAATATGAAAGAAGATGATATTCCTTACCTTAACACGTGACTGGATATTGATTTAAATGAGATTGATCAACCTATATATTTTTAATATAATTAGTAATTACCACATATAAATTTCAAAGTATATGATAACTCGTATATTATGAACTATCAAAATTATATATATTTAACATAATTTTTGTAGTATAATATAACAACTTTAAAATAGTTTTTAAAATAATATTCCAAAATAAATCTTCCAAAGAAAGCTTTTAAAAATGAATCTTCTCAAAGAAGAGTCTTCTAAAGGAAGATTTGTGAATACCGTGAAAAATAGGAATTTATGAAATTACTACTCTTTAATAAAACACTTACTTGAAAAATTCCTGCACTCCTTTTGGTTTTCAAACTCTCAAAATAACCTTACTATTCTCAGAGAAAACTCATAAAATTCTTATAGAAAAATTTTATGTTTTAGGTGTGATTTTTCTATTCAGCTGAGCAAGCTATTTATAGGAGAAAATAAGTTACTATGCGTGGTAGATGAACAGAAAAAAAATTCAGCAGAGGCTGCTGCGCAGCCTCCACCAACTCTTCAGCAAATTCTCACATTTCTCACATTTCATGTGGGCCCCACAATGGGTCCCACATGTTTCTTACTATTCACGTACTATTCACGTCACTATTCACGTCACTATTCACGTTACTATTTCAAATAGTAAAATTAATTATTTTATTTTATTTTTTATTTATTTATTTATTTATTTATTCTTCCTGTGAGTCCAACATATAAAATAATGTTACCACAATAATGTAAGAAACACGTTACATATTTTTATTAATTTAATAATATAAATTATAGTGTATTTGCTACTGTGACAATTATTAGATTCAATAATTTTAAACTACAGTGCACCAACAATTATTGACTCGATGATATGAAATACAGTGTAATGACAATTATTGAATCAATAATGCAAAATACTGTGTAGCAACAATAATTGAATTGATAATATAAAATATTATGCAGTGACAATTATTGATGAAATGATGCGTAACAATTATGGTGTCAATTATCAGACCAATAATATGAGACACTGTGCAATACCGTGTGCTACTGTAGAGTACCGTGTGCTACAGAAAATACCATAAATTACCGTATGCTACTATTCTTTTATCACCGGTATTTTAACAGTTAACACCGTTGACTATTTTTATTTAAAAAGGTTACTTCTGTCGTTTTCTATATCCGACAAATATTCCGTTGTGGGGTCCACAAATAATTTGTTATTTCGGCGCCGTCGTACGGCCCGAATATTCCCCGACAAAACGAATATTCCCCGACAAAAAGAATATTGTCCGACAAAATAAAATTTGCACATAACATCCTTAACTTTCGATTTTGTCAATTTAACCATTTACTGTTTCAGGAAAAATATATATGAAGAAAAATTAAATTTTGTATTTCATAAATTCGGGGTCTTACAAACAGTAATATAATTGATGAACAGAAGAAACTGGATGATCAATAAATATCGAAAATTTATGATTTTATTTTGTGCAGATTCAAATAATGTCCAAATTGTCAACATGGTGTGGACTCAAATTCAAGAATGATATTTAAGATCCACAGTTCAGAATAACGGTTAAAGATCAATCAGTAGATTTAGAAAAATAAGAAAGTTCAATTGAAATGATATTAGATGAAGTACAAACTATTAGGGAAAATATAATTATTTTAGGAAACTTTACCAAATAGTACTTAACATAGTAAGTTAAGAGTATGAAAAGAATGATACCCCTTACTGTAATAAGTTTGAATAATAGAAAATAAAAAAGATGATATCCCTTACCTTAACACGTGACTTGATATGAAGTTGATCAACTTGAACAGTACTCGTATACTTACAAATCTTCACAAATACTCAAGATGGCTTTAACACACTCAAAGAGAACTTACACAAAGTAATATTTAGAGAGTGAAAAAAAGAATAAGCAATGAAGTTTTATGAAAAATTCTTAAGTTAAGGTCTCTATTTATAACCAAAAATCTTATCATAAACCAAAATTTTCTAATTTAATCTAAACTGTATATTTCAAGATAATGTTTAATCCATACCACTCATTTCATATTTTAAGATTTTCTTAATCTAAACCATTTATTTAAATATCATCTTTAATATACACCGTTCATTTCAAATTCTATAATTATTACATTATCTTTAATCTATATCATTCAATTAACTTTATATATAAAACAACTAACTTTATAAATCAACTAATTTTATATATATAATAACTAACTTTATATAAATCAATTAACTTTATATATAAAAATAAATAACTTTATATAATTTATCATAATAAAATAATTTACTTTACATAATTTATATAAAGTAAATAACTTTATATAAATTATTATAATAAAAACAAGTAACTTTATCAATTCAATTATTCATTATTATGACTAATTGTTATAAATACTGTGTAGTTGACTTTCTGAGTTAGATAAGCAGAAAAATTAACTAATAATAGAATACAACAGTTTAATTAACATCATAATAGAGATAACAATAATACAAAAAATTAGTAAAAGAAAGAGCACGTTACTGTGTAATGACATTTATTGATTCAGTAATGTGAATTACTGTGCATATGTTATTATCACTACAAGAAACGTGGACAATTCCGACGGAATTATCTCCGACGGAATTAATTTCGTCGTGAGTAACTTAATTACGACAGAATAGTCCGTCAAATATAATTCCGTCGATAATAAGTTATAGTCGACGGAATTCCGTCTATATTATAGGGCCCCCGTTGGAGCCAAAAGTCTCGCGTCCAGCCAATATAAGTTCGACGGAATACACACACATAATCGACCGAATATCCGTCGATTTTAGTTTCTTTTCGACGGACCTAATGTCGACGGAATATTCCGTCGAAAATAAATTAAAACCCTTTTCATCGTCTTTTTTCCCCAGCCACTTCAGTTTTATTTCTTCTCTCTTTCTCTTGCTGTCGCTCTCTCTCTCTTTCTCTCTTTCTCTCTCACCTCTCACAGCCGTTGTCTCTCTCCCTTCCGGCCCCTCCAACCTCACATCACCTCCGGCCCACCCCTTCGTCCGTTGTCGCCGCCCATTCTCGCCATCGACTGTTGCCGTCGTCCGTGGCCAGCTCCGTTACCGCCTCCGTTGCTGTAGAATACTAAGGTATATATATATATATATATATATATATATATATATATATATATATATATATACACATATATATATACCCCACAATATATGCATATTTGTGCCGGCGGTTTGTGAATTTTTTGTTGAAATGTGATATATATATATATATATATATATATATATTGTGAAATTAATTTGTGTTCTGAAAATTAAAATCAGTATGTGGATTTATTCTTTTGTGATATTTCCTTGTTGGTTATTATTTTGGGTATTTTCGCCTGAATTTCTGTTAAAATTGTTCAAATGTAATATTTGTGAGCCTTACATCTATTTATGTATTTTCCTAATTTGTCAATATTAAAATAAGCTAAGTAGTATTTACTTTGTTTTGTAATAATAACATAAAATGAAATGAACTAACATAAAAAAATAATTAAATTAATTAAATTAAATTAAGTTAAATTAAATATACTTAAAATAAATTAAATTCATAAAACTAAATAAAATAAACTAATTTAATATAATTTAATAAAATAAAATAAAGAGAAATTAAATAAAATTAATGTAATATAATTAAATTAAATTAAGTTAATTTTAATATAATTAAAATAAAATAAAATAAATAAAGTCAAATAAAATAATTACATTTAAATTAAATTAAACTAAGTTAAATTAAATACAATTAAAATAGACTAAAATAAAATATAATTAAATTAATTTAATATAATAAAATTGTATCATGTATAATTAATTTAAATTAAATTAAGTTAAATTTAATATAATTAAAATAAAATAAATTAAGTAAAATAATAAAATAATAAAATAAATTAAGTTAATATAATTAAAAAAAATTAAATTAAGTTAAATTAAATAAAATTAAGTGAAATTAAATATAATTCAGAAAAAATAAATTAAATTAAGTAAAATAAAATAAACTAAATTAAATAAATTAAATTAAATAAGACTAAGTTAAATTAAATACAATGAAAATTAAGTAAATTAAGTAAAACAAAATAAAATAAAATAAGATAAAATAAAATTAATTTAACGTTCCTCGTTTGACATTCACTCGTAACGGGTGAATATGGAATACTCTCAATTTAATCAAATCAGTTGTACATGTAGTTTTGTTACGATTTTAGAAATTCAATTGTACTGTACCCAAAAAAATCGTTTAATAAATTCAATCACTTGTGCATGTAATTTGGTTAGGAGTTTAGAAACCCGTTTGACATTCACTCACTAGGAGTGAATGCCACATAGTCCCCCGTCTGGGACTGTTGCTAGATGTTATGTCTCTCACTTAGGTTTGTGCCAACAATTTAAGTACTTACTTTTCTAATGAATGCAGCTTTGTTGTGGACTATCTGTAATATCTCGGATATTTAAATGAATTAGAAATAAAATATTTAATATTTAATAAAGGTTGGAGTATGATAACCTAGTAGTGATAGATAAATAGAAGTCCAAATTAAATTTAACGGACTAACTTAGATATGGTGATATCAAAAAAAATTTATAAGTTAGCAAGAAAAGTGATAATTCAATAAACTTGACTAACAGCAAGTCTAATTAAATTAAGAGAATTAATTAGTGGAGTTATGTAATTATGCGACGTGGTTGCGTGTAAATTAAATATGTATTTATATGAATATATATATGCGTGCATATTTAGTAACATAATTTAATGGTTAATTAAATTGTGATAAATAGATAGATTAATATTAAATTAATTCGAATTGAATTAAAAGGTTTATTGTGGAATTAATTTATTAATCAACAATTATGCAAATTGTTGATAAATTATTTGTGAGGAATAATTATGTAATTTATATAATTATAAATTATATAAAGTAGTTGAGTTAATTAAGGGAGAATAGTAATTGTATATATGTACAATATTTAATTTCATATATATGTATATATATATAAAGGGATTAAATTAATTGTGTAATTTTAAGTAGTAATTGAATATATTAAATGAATATATTCTATAATTAAATAAATCATTGTAAATGATTTATGAGAGTGAGAAATTTAATTATACAATTATTTGTGTAATATTAATTAAATAATTAAATAAATTATTTAAATAAGAAATTGAGAAAATATATTATTATTTCAATGTATTTTCGGGTAAATGGAATTATTTCCATAATTGATGAGAAATGAATTATTTAATGTAAATGTATTAAATAATTTAATTTATGGCGTAAATAATATATATTAAATTATATATTGTATTTATTTAAATTTCATAATTTATTGTGAAATTGTTTTTTAGGTAAGGTGATGTGTATAAATAATATATATAGATTATATATATTATTATTAGCAAACACACTCTAAAGTTTTAATATCAAAATAATTGACAAGTTGTCATTAATTAAATATTCAATTAAATTGAATATAATGAGTGAATTAAATTTTTATAAATTAATTAATATGATAATTAATTAATGTAAATAATATAAAATATTATTAATAATATTATTAGTCCATTTAGTAATTTAATATTAATGGGTTAGAGTATTTAATTAATTAATCAATTCAATTATTATTTAATTATGGATTGGATAATTAATGTGTAACAAAATTAATAATTAATCATTTGGGAGATAATTAAATAGCCCAATGATAAATTAAATGGACTTGACAATTTAGTAGCCCAAACAAGTTAATTAGAGCCCAATTGGTATTTTAAATTAAAGCCCAATGATTGGTCCAATTGAAAAATACTTAATTAATCTATTATTTATTAAAAAGTGGCATGTGACTAACATTTTGGGACAATTCTTTGTGCATTGCCGGCAAGGAGAGGAGAAAGAGAACAAAATTGATTGTTATTTTATTATTTAATTATTTATTAATTAGGTTGCTTGTTTTAATTTTTTTGGTGAGTCTTTTCCCACAAAATCCTCACCAACTAAGGCATGGGTTGGCTTTCTTGTGTAAGTATCCAATAGCTAACTTGTGTTGGTCTAAATTCATAGATATAAGATATATATCTATACATCATGGAAGACTTAAGTAATTAGAGAGAGAGAAATGTTAGTCATTTCTTCTTCTTTCACTTTTCAAATTAGAGAGAAAATTATTTGAGAGCAAGGATATGGAAGGAGAAGGAATTCTTGGTTCATGCCATCCTCCTTCACAACCCATTTTGAAAGAAAAATGAAGATAGCCATTAAAATGAGGTAATAGTTATTTTAAATGAAGTTTATTTATTTATTTATTTATTAAATAAATTATCATGTTTGTATAAACATGTTATTATAGTTAATAATGTGTAGTAGTAATATTTATGTCATTCTTGAGTTTAATATGCTTGGTGTGTATTTTGGTATATTTTATATGCTAAAATATGTATTTAATAGTGTGTAAATAAGTTTTGGAATTTATGTCCAAAAATATTTTTATAAAACTTAGATTTAATGTTATAATATTATAGAACATTAAATCATGAGAAAAACAAAGTTTGAATCACTCAAAATGGAGTTATACACAAAAAGTTATGATTTGTGGTAGTTTATGTGATGTAAAAAAATTTTAATAAAATTTTTTAATATTAAATCATGAAAAATTAAATTTTCATGTTATAAATTGATATTAAGTGATTGGTAATTTTTTTGGATTTTTAAAGCTTACTTGAAGGTATAATTTTTATTAAAGTAGTGTATTAAAATTACTATTCACAATCTGCTAAGGGGAAAAGAAAAAGACTGACCGCGCAATGCGCGCCAGCCAAATAATCTGCCAGACAGCCGTACAAAACGACGCCGTTTGGCGCATAAAAAGTTAACCCGCGCGCAATGCGCGGAGGCCGGCTCCGGGGTCTCCAAAACGGCACCGTTTTGGCCCCGGGATTTTGTAAGGCGCGCCATGCGCGGAAGGCATTTTTCGGCTGAAATTACTATTTTGCCCCTCCGTTCGGTTTTCTGATTAATTACAAAATTGCCATCGGTCCGGTTTTTCAGTTTATTTACGATTTTGCCATTCTGGATAATTTTAATTAATTTAAATGTTTAAAAATTAATTTAAAATTATAACAAAAATATTAATAATACAAAAATGATATTTAGGTATTGAATATTATATTTTCCAAATATAATAAGTATTTAGGATTAATATTTAAAAGTTGTAAATATTAATCTAGTTAGTTAATATTATATTTTTCAAATATAATAAGTATTTAGGATTAATATTTAAATGTTGTAAATATTAATCTAGTTAGTTTAATATTATATTTTTTCAAATATAATAAGTATTTAGGATTAATATTTAAATGTTGTAAATATTAATCTAGTTAGTTTAATATTATATTTTTTTCAAATATAATAAGTATTTAGGATTAATATTTAAATGTTGTAAATATTAATCTAGTTAGTTTAATATTATATTTTTTTTAATATAATAAGTATTTAGGATTAATATTTAAATATTGTAAATATTAATCTAGTTAATATTATATCTTCTGAATTTATGATTAAAATAATTATTATTTCATTAATATTAAATAATAAACAAGGATGATAAATTAATTAATTATTATTTAATTACTATTAAATAATAATTAAAGACAACTAAGATTGATTATTTAATTATTTATTATTTGATTAACTTTAAATAATAAATAAATTCAGTTAGTTATTATTTATTATTAAATAATAACTAATGATATTTGAGTATTTACTATATAATTTTATTATTTATTATTTAATTAACTTTAAATAATAAATGAATCTAGTTAATTAGTTATTATTTATTATTAAATAATAACTAAAGATATTTGATTATTTTTAATATAATATAATTATTTATTATTTGATTAACTTTAAATAATAAATAAATCTAGTAAGTTATTATTTATTATTAAATAATAACTAAAGGTAGTTAATTACTTACTATTTAATTAATGTTAAATAGTAATTAAATAAAATTAGATTTAATGAAATAAAGAAAATGTCTTTTAACTCTTTTGTTTAAACAATTATAATAAATTGTTTAATAGTTTAATAAGTGTTTAACACTTGAGAAAATTATTTTCTAACTTATTAAATTATTAACCTAATTTGATTGAGGGTCTATAAGGTTAATAATATCGTTTTGACTGATGTAAATTATGTGTTAGTACTTATGTGTGGTAGATAAGTTCTTAATGAGCGTATAGTGGTACAAATACGCTGTACTAATTATTAGACCAACTTTACTAATGTTAGGTCTTTCAAAGCCAGTTAGTTAAAGCTAGACATTAATTGTAGCTGAGCAGACAGGCAAGTTTCCTAAACCCTACTCAATTTATATTCGAGCTGGATATATTATTTTATTGTTCAAGTTCCTAACTCAAACTCAAGTTGTTACGTTTCAAGCATGCTATGGTTTAATTCGGTATAATTATTCCATCTCTTAAAATTGTTGATTCGCACATAGTGCTTGTTGCATGTGTTCATCAGGTATGAAAGGCTGATCACCTTCATTACCATAAGGTTCAGTTAAATTTGTTCATGGTCATTATTGACACTCAACATTAATTAATTTAGTCATTCAATTATTGAAATTATGACTCGTACTCTTTCACAATTATTATATTGTTGAAAATTCAAAAGCTTATTCTTTCTTTCAATCATGATATATCGTTATCGTATTTAAACTTGCTGAGCAAAGTCGTTGCTCACTCTTGCTATATCATGATAACAAATTTCAGAATAATACGAATGTCCAAGGAGAGACGGAGACAGAAGCAACAAACAAGATTATAGTGTTATGCATTATAACTAAATTGTTATATGATGTAAGTAATTTTGTAAACCTTTTTATGAATCGAAAGGTATATATGTAAGTTAAGGTTAGAAACCTTGGGAAATGTTGTAGAATAAACAATTTATGTTTATATATTCCGCATTAGTTATAGAACGTGTATGAAGATGATGTATCGTGACGTACCAAGTCTAGGGTTAAAGGAACCCGGATTTGGGGTCGTTACACTATCACTGATTTTCCGGCACTTGGGATGATCAGTGGGTGGTCGACTCAAGGGAAGTTGTCATGTCTAGTTTGTGTGGGGGATGTGCAAGGCACACATCTAAAACATGGGCGAAAAATTAGTTTCTTTGGTACTGCTCGTAGATTCTTGCCTGCTGATCACAGTTACAGAAAAGATTCTTGATTTTTGTCTCAAGTACGGACTAATGACTGATATTTGTAATTGTATTAACAGGATGACAATTTCGAGCAGGATCGCGAGCGGGGGGGGGGGGGGGGGGGGGTGACAACGATGATTTTCATACACCACAGCAGAACCGTCGATATTCGAACGATGATTCTTTGTAGATTATAATTTAGTTGTACTTACTTTAATTTAGCTTAATTGATTGTAATTCATCGTAATTTTATTTTGTTTTGTTTTGTAAAGTACGATAATTTATTTTATAATGTGTCGTCGTTTATATTTATATCAAGTGTGTGAACATAAAGAATGGATTGTTGTTGTGCTGTTGGGATAAAGCAGGTTTGCAGGTACAAAAAATGTGGTTTTAAAACCTGGCATTGAAAAAAGCAAAAAGAACCTTTTAAAAAAAAACTTGTATTTTCGACGGAATTAGGTATTTACGACGGAACTTCCGTCGGAATTATTGCATTAAATGTTTAATTTCTTAAATATTTGAAGGACTATTACTGACGGGATGAAATTATTACGACGAAATTAAGTTATTATATTCGACGGACGGAGTGCATTTTCTGACGAAAATTTCGTCGAAGATATATATTAAAATTCCGATGGAATTATTTATTTTCGACGGAATATATTCTGTCGGACATATATGAATTTCGACGAAAACTGCGACGGGGAAAAAACGTTGGGGATTATTTATTTTCGACCGAATGTTCGTCGGAATTAATCCCGACGCGGTTATTTTCGTCCAAATCATTGACCGAACTTTCTGTCGGTAATATTATAATTTCGACGGAATAGGTATATTTTCGATGAAAATTTCCGTCGGAATTGAGCCTTTTTCTTGTAGTGTGTGATAATTATCAATTCAATAATATGAATTATTGTGCATGTGACAATTATTGGTTCAATAAAGTCAATATAGTACAATAGTCACTTTATCAGTTCAATAATATGAAACACTGTGCAATACTATGTGCTATTATACAATAATGTATATTACTATTCCTGTATCACTAGGTATTTTAGCAGTTAAAAGTGATTGTACCGTTGACTATTTTTATTTAGAAAGATTATATATGTCGTTTTCTATATCCGATAATATTTCGTTGTGGGGGGTCCACCAATATTATTTCGGCTCCGTCGTACGAATCGAATATTCCCCGACAGAACGAATATTCCCCGATAAAACGAATATTCTCTGACAAGATAAAATTTGTACAAATATTTATTAATTTTACTTTTGTCAATTTATTCATTTATCGTTTCAGAAGAAAATAAATAAAGAAAAATTAAATTTATATTTCATAAAAGTCGGGGTCTTACACTTTACGTATAAGAAAACTCGAAATATAATATTTCTAAGTTGGCGCAAACTTTGTTACTCATTTTTAAAATAAAAATACTTTTACTAATAAAGATAGTTACGCATAATGTATATATAGTTACGCAGAATCTATTATATACCTTGTTAAGTGCTCGTATAGTTTTGTTTAAAAAGCTAATATAATGCATTTGTATCTATACTAAATAGATAGTTTAGTGGTAAGATTTCTTATTTTATTTAATAAGATTATACTTTCGAATTTATTCCTCAACAGAAGTCAGAATCGATTGACGCTACAAACGTTGAAAGTAAATTTACCCTTAACTCTTTTTTTAAGTTATTTGTAAACCTAAGATCGATGAAATATAATAATATAAGTTCACAAAAAATATAAGATTATTCTAATCTAAATTTTGTTATACTATTTGATTTTGTTATTCCACCCACGTCAAGAAAAGGAAAAAAAGAGAAAGGAATATCTAAGTGAAGAAAATAAACGAGAAAAAGAACAAAGAAAAGTGAGAAATTTAGCCAATTGACTTCAATCATGGACTCCATCTCCATGCATTTCACATGAATTTTTTGCACTAGAATCAGCATTTCAAGGTTCCAATCAAGATTTGCAGTAACGTACACAATGACCAATGAGAATTGAGGGTTCTTAGTGGGTGATGTAAGTTCAGCGTACCCGATCAAGTAGGGTTCTTTTCTGTAGTGCTATCAAATCAAATCAACCCAAACTAACATTTATTCATCCGTTATAAAATATTTGATCAAATTTGATATTAAAGTCTGTTTAAAAATTGACATTATTTACTTTAAAATAATTTAATATATTTTTAAATATATTTAATATTACTTTTTTTTATAAATAGTAATACTATTTAAATATTTTATAATATTAATAATTATAGCTTTAAAAACTAACTTAATTAATATAAACTTTAAAATATCTAGAATTATTTTTTTTTAAATAAATATTAATCTTATATTTTAAACTGAAAAAAGTATATGAAGTATTCTGCTTATATTCAAGTTAAATATTCAATTTTGAGATAAATTAAATGTTCTTTATCCGGCTTCAAAGGCATGTGTAAATTAAAGTACAGTATATTAAAATTTTGTCCTCAAAAACATATTTAAACGTATACAAATTAAATGTAAAATATGACAGAAATATTAATTTATCCTAAAATACACATATTCATGTGCAGCAGCACTCCACTACCAAGTGAATTAGGGAATTTGTGCGAGTATAAATGAAGGATATGCCTAAAAATGAAGGATATGCCTAAAACAAATTTTATACTGTCTGCTGTAATTAATTTGCCAATCATGACTTGTGTTCATGTTCAAATCTATCCTCTAGCACATCTTTGTGGGATGGATGGAATAATAAATATAGATTGAGAAAATAGAACTAGAGTAAATGTTATATAGATAGAAACAATAGTAGATATATTAAATGTGAGATAATAATAATTGATGCAAAGCTCGTCTAGTACAAGATTTGGTAACGATTCTATTTTATTTGTATTATTTATATACAAAGAAATAATGATTTTTGTGATTCAATAATTTCTTTATTTACACTCAATTATAGAACAAAATTCTCATCATTTTTACTTTGAAGCGGTGTGCAAATAGTGAAATTTAAAATAAAAAATTAATATTTTTACAAGAGAATTTAATAGTCGTTTTTCATATATAAATAGTAAATAAGACAAATGTCAAATTATTTTTTTTTATCAAAATAACAATTCCCTCTCTCAAATATAGAGTATATATGCATGTATATACATGCAGTTATGTACAAGGAGAGAAGGGGTCTAGATTGGGTTCTTCAATTTAATACCCTTTGTTCCCATGGGAGGGTGCTGCCCCTTACACAGCAGTCACTCTTAATAACCAAATCCTGGGAAAGATTCTGCCATACAACACATGACTATGACTACTATTGATTAGTTAAGTAGTATAAAATGTTTCCTAATTTGAATAATTTCAACTTTCAAGTATTCCTCCTTAATGTTCACTTTGAAGTTGCCCTTTTTTTTAATCTATTTATATTATTACATTTAAATTTTAGAGGTATATTATTATATTGATTAAAATTAGGATATGGTGAAAATCAACTAAAATTAAGTCTAATTATTTCAAAATTAAAATAAAAAAAGATGTGACGGATCATAAATGACATTTGATTAATTATTTCTAAAATCCATCGTTCAACATTCAATCAAAATATTTTTCAGTCAAACATTTAAGAGAGAGGTGTGATAATTGACAATAACATGGGGCCTAAATGTTGTACCATGGGAATAACTTTGGCAGAATAATAATTGCTCGAGGGCCCAAGTGAGAAATTAAATTAATATTGATGCCATTTCTATCTTGCTAGCTAGGGATTTTGGAGGGATTGTTCAGGCCCTGACCAAATTTTGTTATGGGGGGTAGGTAGTACTCTTCTGATTGGAAACCAATCAATTTCTCAATCAGTTATGGACGGACTGTGTGGAAAATAATCATTTTCCAACCATTTAAGTATATCAAAAATTTGTTCAGGCCCTGACCAAATTTTCTAATTTTTTTTTTTTCAAAAACTCCTATCTTTTCTCAATTTATCTTAAATTTATAAATATTTATTAAGAGTATCATAAATTTTATTGCGGGATCAATACAGTAACGTTATGTATCAGATTAAAATGAAGCGGGATCAATACAGTAACGTCACGTGTCAGATTAAAATGAAGCAATTGAATAAATTGAAACAGTTAATAGCTTAGTTCTCACTAGTAGCGATTTCAAGAAGAGAAAATTTTAAGTAAACTAAATTTTCTATAATAAAAGAGAAAGTTAAGAGTTTGTAAGAAAAAAATTAGCTGTTAAAATATATTTTTATATTTATTAAAAATATAATAATAGTGACATAATAGTTAATTTATTTATAATAAAATATTGATATATCAAAAATATCATGTTAATTTATAATTGAAGTATTTTTAATTGTGAGGGGGGGGGGGGGCATTTATTACATCAGCAGTAATAATACAATTTATTGTAGAGATGCAATGATTGATATGTTTGCTGGAGAAATAAAAGCAAGCCGATCCTTTAAAATCCTCTGTTTGCTGCAGAACCCACCCTGTGATCAGTTTGGACCAGATGGGGAACATTTACTTATGGTTGGTGGTTACTTCTACTTCTATCACTCACATTTTCTTCTCAATTATATAATATTACTGTATATATATATATGTACGTACTACTCTTACCTCATAAATATATCAGAAAATTCAGGGAGATAGATGCAGATGAATCGAGATATTTTACATATGAACCAGTTAGAAATTTGAACGTAAATTAAAATACTTAATAATTTGGATCTTTATATTAATTTGGTTCATTAAGAATTAAATTATTTACCCATTAGAGTTTCTCTCATTTTATTTGCTTTTATATGATGTACAGCGGAGTACTTAGTACGCCTAGATTGAATTTTGAATTCACAAAGTGATAGAATTTGAATACACAAAGATTGTTGAATTCATAAGCGATTATGAATAAAACTAAAATTAAATTTTATTAACTAATAAATTATATTAATATTAGTTTATATTTTTATGGGTCTGATTAATTGAATATATAAATTTATTAATAATTCGGTCTTGAATTTTACTAATATATTAAATTTAAAATCGTGTTATAACTGTTAAGATTTTATATTTATTATAAAATATTATTTGGTAAGTAAATTATTATAAAACGTGTGAGACATTTAATGAATACATCAGACAAATAAGATTAACTTGATAAATCTGAATATATCGCGTGTTTTTATTTTTTGTAAAAAATTACTATGTAATTAATTTAAAATTCTAACAAATTATTATCTCAAATAAACACATAACTATAATTATTAATTTTAATAAATTTACACTATGATCGTAATTACGATTGGTCTTTATAATTGTATCACACCGCATGACGTGCATTATAAAAAAAATATTCTATTTTTTTTATTATATTAATCGTTTTAAAAGTTTATTTTTTATAACATAAGACGTCTTATATATAATTAAAAGAAAAAATTTAATCATTTTTTTTACTTTTAAAGATTAAATAATTGAAAGTAAGATGATGAATAATTAATCAATAGATGAATAATAATAAAATTTTAAATTAATATTAATTATTTAATATTAATATTAATAAAAAAATTTAACATATATAATTATGTCTCAAATAAATTATATAATAAAAAAGGAGGGATTAATAGAAAGGGAGAGGTCTAATATAAATGTTTAAAAATTAACTTGAAAAGGGGTGATACCCCATCCCAACACTTGTCAGGCTCTGCAGCTGGCGAGCACATCCTCCCTTAGTCTCGAATTCTATATCGGCGGCTGAATACTTATAAATACACGATAATTATATATTATATTATATTTATATTATTAAAAAATAAAATAAAATATATTATATTTTATTTTTTAATAATATAAATAAATATAATATTTGATGTAATATTTAATTATTATATATGTAAACTTATTTTTATATAATAATATATAAGTTTCTGTTCACCGGTGGTTACTTGAGGAACAAATGAACTAGGTAGTTTCATTTTCGATCAATGGTGGTCTGTGCGTACAGCTAGCTAGTAGCTACTAGCTAGTTAGGCCTATCTGTTTTACTACTGGTATGCTTTCTTATGTATGTATAGAACATACATGTGTGGAACTCCTTGCATGTTTTTTATTTTTTTTTTAGTAAAAAAAAGTTTTTTATTTTTTTTTAGTAAAAAACAGTTTGAATCTTAAAATTCACAAAATGATTAAAATTTATCCTTTTGATGCTTAAAAAGTAAATAAGTATATCTTAATTTTATTTTTTTCAAAATTTTAATCGGTAAAAAGTAAAAGTATATTTGATTTATCGATAAATAATTTCGAGATGTATTTTGTCCGATTTAAACTTCAAAAGGTACATTTTGTTTAACAGAAGAAATCTTTAAAATGCAATTAAATATTAAAATATAAATTTCAACAATCTTATAAACTTTGAGTTTTAAACTATATTTTAGTTATTTTTCATTTTAACTCTCAAATGTACTCATTGTTCATTTACCTTTATACACACATATATTGATTGGCCATGTTATACAATTTTAAAATATTATTCACTATTTCAATTTTTCTTTTGAAATTATAGATTTTTGAAAAAAATATTAAGAATCAATTCTACTAATTATATGGGCATAAGAATCAATTCTACACATAATTAATGAGTGTGAATTTAAATTTTGTATTAAGTTTAAAAAAAATAAAATACAATTCTAGCCTATTTCAATACAATTTTGGATCAAATTGTCATCCCTATTGCTTCTTAGTTACTCTTTTTTTTCTTTTTAGTCCAATTTGATACCCAAGTTGGCTTACTTTGCCTTGTTCATCTTTCATTCAAGATAAGCATGCACTATGCAGGTAAAGTTCTTCTGTAGCATGCACTATGCAGGTCAATATATTACCAGGTTTGTTTGTTTGTTTGATCTTTAATGTTGGTCGTATAGTTTGTATGTGAATAAAAGGACAATATTCTTAAGTCACTCATTTGTATACTAGAGGTAAGGGAAAGGGGTATGAATAGACCCAACATCAGATATTCCAGTGCCTATCATTTGTCCAATTCTTTTGACCATTGGCGTTTATTTCTGACCTTTCCCTTTGACCCTACACCAACTAGGCTTTTATTACTACTCTCTAGTAGCATCCATCCTTTGATGTTGTACTATCCTCTCCTTGTGAAAAGAGGGACAGAAAGGTCTTGGCATGGGGGAGTACAAACAGTTTTCATAAAGATGGTGAAAGTAACAAAACTTTTGAGGTGGGCCTTTTTCTTGTTTCATAGCTTGGATATTCATTGTATAACCCTATTTGAATTGTCTTTCAAATGAATTGTTAACATATAAGATTTGATGAAATTCTCTCGTCTTTTCCTTTTGGGTAATTAAAGTGGAACTCTAGAGCAATGAATATATATATATATATATATATATATATATATATATATATATATATATATATATATATAGGAGGGATGATGTTTGTAATATTGCACCTCACAATTCAAGGAAACATTAAAATACCACAAAATAAAATCCATATTAAATTTGAGAGATAGAAAGATTTTTCGAATGGTTAACTTCGGCTTAATGTTTAACCCAAAAACATTGTTCCTTTAAATTTAAAGGGTTAAAATCCAAGGCCCACTTGATAGATTGATTCCTCTTTGACCAATTTGACGAGGTCGTGCTACATGTTCCAGAAAAAATCGAGAAAAAATCGTAACTGTTTGTATATTAATTGGGCCTAGATCCAAACCCAACATGGTCCACATCTTTGAACATCGCGTGAGTTCAAATCATTTATAATTAAATTCTCTATTTTTTTTATTGAATTTTATGGTGACGATTTTTAAAGTCTATAACGATAGCATATACCGTCTATATAAACTTATAAAAAAATAGAGTTACGTCGACAAGATATACTGTCGTCATAAACCTGACATAAAAATATAAAAAAAATTAGTTACAGAATATCTTATGTCATCGTGTATACAAATCATGCATACGAAAGTACCAATTATTTTGTTTTGTATATACTTCCCTCTGTCAAGTCTTTGGGACACACACACACACAGAGATATATATATAAATCTTTTTATGAATTGCTTTTTTCGACTCTTTCCGGTCAAGGGGCCTATGGTCCTGATTCACATTTGGCCACCCGAAGCTCGTGTAGAGACACAGTCACACATACGACACGATCTACGATCTGTTCTATATATATATATATATATACACCCACACACACTCTCATAATCTCCAATGTTTTTTAACTTCTTCTTCTACTACCAAATAGAAAGTAATATAATAAACATAGGTTTCTTTTTTCAAACTTCTTCTTAAACTAAATATCCTTTTTAAAAAAAAATTAAATTAAACAATATCTAAACAAATCCCAACATTAAACTAAGAAATAAATAAATACTATAAAAACCCATACAAACATATGTTATTTAAATAACTAAAGAGTTTTATAAGTAATTAAATACACTTTCTAATAACTAAATAATTTTAAAAGTAATTATATTCTAATCTAATTGAGTCCTAAAACTAAATCACAACCGTAAACCTAAAATAACACATAAGTTTCATAACACAGAAATCATCCGCCCAATAAGGTTTGGTTTGTATAATAATTTTCTCTAAATTCATGAAATTGTTATTATTATTATTATTATTATTATTATTATTATTATTATTATTTATTAATCTTTGTTTATAAAATTCGGGATGCCATGCAACCAATTTTACATGCAGACACATTATCTGGTAAATATCTTGAAGAGAAGCATGCTTCTGAAACATGTAAAAGCTTGGGAAATATTATTATTATTATTTTCACAACTCTATATCGGATATTGTCAAACCAATTCTTTTCGCATTATAATTATTAATAGTTACTAATTGTTGAAATATAATGATAGTATTAATATTATAATCTGAAATATTAATATTAATTCAAATATTATTCAATATTATTAATAATATTTAGTAATAATAATATTTGAATTAGTATGATATTAATTGTTTTCTTTAGTTATATTGATTTAAGCATTGCACGGGTATAGTATAGGTCGCAAGTCTGTTTTTTCTTTTGAAGAAGGCACATAGTGGTAGGAATGGAAAAAGAGGGTTTGGTTCAAATTTAAATAAAATAAAAAACCATTAGATACATTTGGGATACTCAATTTTCTGCAGTCGAATGTTTTTAGTTTGTGAGGGAGAAAGAGGGACGGAGGAGTCATTAATAATAACAAAAATATCAAACAATATCAAAATATTATTAATTTTAGTACTAAATATTATAAATAGTATTGATAATATTCAATAATATCTTTATTAATTTTTATATTATTATTTGGCATTAAATAAAAAAGATCAAGGCTTATATATATATATATATATATATATATATATATATATATATATATATATATATATATAGTTTTTAAGATATTGCATATTAACACATGTCTGATTTTGCTATGCCATACATTCTAGTAATGTTAATTTTTATTTTTCAGATATTATTTCTTACTTGAGGTTCAGATGAAGTTGCAACAAATGTGGCATTAGGTTGATAATAATATCAATATGGTGTTCTGATTTGTCGAATATATTTTATTTTATTTGTTCTAAAATTAGTAACACATTTTAATTTTTGTTTTCACCAAAATTAAAAATAAACTTCTCAAGATCTGGGTTATGATGAAATACTCCTTGCATCCCAAATTATAGGATATCTATTGACTTTTTAAAGTCAGTTTAAAATATTTTTAAATTCAAACTTGAAAAAATTCATCAAAAATTACAAAATAATAAATATTATAATTTATAATTATTTTTTTAGAGAGCTTACACTATTCATAATTATATTAGTTAAAATTAGGCACATTTATATGAATTTGAAGTTTAAAGATATCTTAACTTGATTTCAAAAAATAATTAATATCAGTTTTATTTCAGGGTTTTGGTCTGTTACATATATTACCATTTCATACATTTACCGTTAGCCTGGTTAATAAGCTTATATATAATATTTAAATTCATGATAGTGGAGTAGATATCTTGTACTCATGCATGTTTTCATATAAACTTATATATTTTAGAAGGAGAGTAAGGGCTATCTGTTGGTAATTTCTTTGTTTTCATGCATGCATGTACCATATCATGTGAGAAAATAATATGTTATGTATAATATAAGTACGCATTTTATGTACTAATATTGGGCAAATAACGACGTGATGCATGTTCATAGAGTCTGAGATGTTGTATCTTAAAAGTGAAGTGATATATTAATTGACTCGTTATATTGAATCGAGTATTAATTTTTTTATAATAACGTGAATAATTTTATAAAAAAAGTATTTTTTCGTACCTCAATTCAATATCATATTATTTATGTTATTTTGGTTATATCATTTCATATTATTTAATTTATGTAATTTACTTTTTTATTAGTTATTTCGTTCCTAGTATTTTTTATACGAAAGGAACACATGTAATCAATATATGAATTGACTCGTAAATATAATGTAATCAATATCTGAGTTGACCCTAATTCATGTTGAGTTGATTTGGATGATTTTTTACTTAATTATATTGACTTATAAGGTAAATACTAATCTTGAGTAGCTTTTCGTTTTCTGTTACGAAAATTACAATGATCAATATCAAAATATAAATATAAGCGTAAAACGTGTATACTTAAAGCTTAATATTAAGAGCTCTTACTAGCTTTAACAAAAATCAAACATAAATTAAACCAATTAAATTTTTGGCAAAATGAATAATATTATAAATTTAAAACGTATTATTTAAACATAGTAGCTTGTTGGTAGTTAACAAAAATAAATTATTAATAATTTTAATAAATTATTTTTTGAGACCTTCAAGTAATATATATTGTATTTTAGTAAATAGAATTTTGTGTAATAAAAATTGCAAAATGAATAATTGAATTTAATTAATAATTTTATAATACATTAGTTTCTAAGGTTTTTAAAAAATTTACAAACAATCTCTATCCAGCTCGTACCTTGCACAAGTTCTATGCTAATTGATTTTTATGGTCAAATTAACTATTTTGTCAAAACAACAAATCTTATTATTCTTTTATATATAACAAAAAGTCATAAACATTATAAATTATATACAATTTAATATAAATCTTAATATTTACCTTTTTAAAAATCTAAATATATATATATATATATATATATATATATATATATATATATATATATATATATATATATATATATATATATATATATATATATATATATAATTATTAATTTATAAAATAATCAATATAATCATAAAAAAGTCAATTAATGACTTTTACCTTGGGTTGAGGGGCCTAATTTTAAGATTAACTAAAACATTTAGTATTAAATTTAGTATTATTGTGACATGTAATGTCATTGTTATACACTAGCTCTCATAAATTTTAGCCCACTCGAGCAAGAAAGGGTATATCTTGGCTGAGTAAGTGCTTTCATATGTCTCCATCGTGCCATAAATATAACAAACTGCATGAATAAGGCAACGATGTCAACTATTTCGGACCAAAAATGAAAAAAAGCAACTAATCTCTTCATCCTCTTCCTTTTGTCTAATCTACGACGAGCCATGACTGCAATTCAATTTAAAAAGTAAGAGCAAACTCAAACAATTAAAAAAGGAAAAAGTAGCAACATATAATAATTAAAATTCCAAAACTGAAGTATTACTTTGAACCTTGAGAATTAAAGGAAGTGTTAATAGCTCAACTGCAGGCAACTCCCTCAGCTCACTGTGGATGGTATGATATGTCTCATCTGAATAAGTAACAACACAAAATAATATCAAGCTTAGATGGTAAGATGGATTATTGATTACTAAGCCTTGTTTGATAAAATTTTAAATGCACTAGATTGTCTGAAAATCACATACTGGAGGTCACCTCGTATAAATGGAACAATAAGGAGTGGCCATCAGGTTACACATCACATTAAATCATACAAAATGTGTGCCTAAATTTACAAATCCACAAAAAAAAAAAAAAAAGGATTTCATGCCTAAAACGTTGAGAAGAATAGAACTTATGACATAATATAGGTTTAAAATCTGCTTGAAAGCATATACACAAAATGAAAAACTAGCAAAAAGTCATGGCTAAGATGAAATCTAAATCTACTCCTATTGCTTTAGTTAAAGACTTAAAGCATAGCAATTTTATGTGGATTTGTCTCCACGCAATATTAATATGAAGAACTAAAATAATAAAGCAACTGCATATTGATCTCTGCAGTGCCAATAAAGGCATTGATGATTGATCACTGCCCTCAATAGAGTAAACCTGTCAATTTTTCAAAAATTATTTAACAACAAAAGTTCTCCTTAGCTTTAGTTAGACAAGATGCCTTCATGTCGAAGAAAGTTCATATCAACCATAATGGAAAACTATACTAGGAAAAACAAAAAGGGGAAATATCATGGAAACAGGTTTAGGCAGAGTGGTTTGTCAATGGTTCCCTGACAACAGAAAATGATTTGATTAAAATTAAAGATATATATATATATATTAAAATTTTAAAATAAAAATTAGAAAAAAAAGAAAGAAAAAAAAAACTATAGCAAATTAGTCCCCGTGCCAACTGCTTATTCCAGTTCAACAACAGATCCAACAGGTTAAATACCCAAACCAAGGATTGGGCTGCAGTGATCCAATCAGATGCTATGGTTGACAAAGTATGTACTTGATAAACCGGCCAATAAATTAATTCGGGTTGTTGCTTAGTGTTTTCTTTTATAATTTTAATAAAGCACACTCTAATTGTGCTCCAGGAGTTAAACGCTTAAAACAGGATGAAGAATAATAGTTTGATAAATGAAACGCTTTGGAATTATTATAGTTCTGCCTGTTCATTTTGCAGTCCTGGTTGTGATGCTTATTTTGTTGAAGCAGAATAGCTTATAACTAGTTGGCAATTTGGCATAAATATATGGTTATTGGAAATATGATCTCGGTCATCTGCTACACAGTTATGATCTCCCTGAGAGACAAATCTCATTGCTCCTGCAGACCATAATGTTGCTAGTTTTTTGGTAAGTTTATTTTAGGGGAAGTTGTATATAATTATGGCTTTCGATTTTTTACTACATATCAGTTATAACATCAAATCTCTTGCTGCATTCTACACACTTTAGACATAAATTCTATTTTTCTCCTTTCTCTGTTATTGACATAGATGGAAGAATTTGCAAAAAGCTTCCATGGAAAGTATAATGCATATTTATGCTAAAATTCAGTATTAATATAAATTGAAAGTTGATGTCTGTTCTCTGCACATGATGCAGAGTGAGGGGTTCGACTACTGGCTTGTTTAAGCCAGGGGAAAGATGAAAGGACTTATCTGAGATGGTTTATGCTGGAAATTTGGTCTAATTTGGAAACACTAGGCAAATTACTTTCTACATTCTATATAACAAAAGATTATTGCAAGCAAATGAAGGAAATTTATTTCATTCTCATACTCCAAATAGATTAAATATATATTAGCTCAGAGAATATATATGCATCATGACTGTTTATCCACAGATAGAGCTACCTAGATTGACGCATATAGGCATGTAATCCTAAATGAAATGCTGAGCAGACATAATTTCCATATCCACTTGCATTGATTTCCTACTGACAAACTCGTTGTTTGTCTCACAAAACAAATATTTCTAAACTTTTCTAATTCTCATTTATACTTGGTTGGAAGGAGCCAACACTAATTTTGCCAAGTTTCCAAAAAGTAAAATACATAAAATATAAGCAGATGAACAAATAACATTATTAGCCGATTAATTAAAATTTCATACTTTTAATTTGAGCAACAAACCCAGAAAAACATATCGAAAAAAACTGGTTAATTAAACACAGAAAAATATATCGAAGAAGTCAAGAAGCTCAGATATCGAAGCTTTTGACGAAACAGAGATATGACTCCATAACTTAAAAGATATAGAAAATTTCTGCATCTTCTACTCCAATTTCTCGGCAATAAAAATCAAATTCAAGCTTAGTTGATAAGCAAAGATCTAAAATATATACCTTTTTTCCTAACAGAAAATCCGTAGGGATATGATGAGCAGCAATATTTATTCGTTGTATCGATTGGAAAATTCCGGAACAACGAGCTTCGAATCCGTTTGGATACTGAGGGAAAAAAACGATCAACAATGTTAACTTCGAGCATTAAATTTCAGATGAAATCAATTGGAGATTTGTTGTTTGATCATATACCAATCTCAGCTAAGGAGTTTTGTGATGATCCATCGATTGAAAATTTGTTTCCTTCTCTTTGGCTCCTCCTCTTTCGCAGTAAAATCGATCGATGGATCTATTGGAACCGAAAGCCCTATTACGTCTTTACAGGGGTATATTTGTCAATTAATTAAAAATAATGGCTGAAATGACTTATTCAGACTTTTTCCTCTAAGAATAAAAATTATAATTTTAAATTAATTAATATTTCAATAAGAATTAGTATTAAATTTTTCTTTTTCATTTTGACCCCCTCATGAAAAGTGCTAATTGATTTATTGATGAGTTAAAAGGGCCGTTTGATTCACCGTATAAATCAAATCAATCTATGTACGTATATATTATATACTTGAGTATACATTCATAAGTCCATGCAGACTGCAGTAAACTGAGTTGATGGTGGCTAAATAATCAAATTTATTTATTTAACAAATTTTATTTTTTAATAATATAAAATAACGTAATAACCTTAAATATCACGTAATTTTATTATCACGCGTTGTTACCAAACTAAAATATATGCCTGATTAAGTTAAATACAAATATTAATATTTGAAAAAAAAAAGAGGCTAACTAGAAAATTTTCCCCTAATTTTTTAATATAGTGTAATTGTTTATTGTTTCTCGCACGAGTTTTTCGTTTATTTATTTATAGATGCAGGCATGTAATTAGTTACCTTACAGAATTTTTATGATAAGACTTTAGACTGAACAAGGATTATCTTCGTCTCTCGTTCTTACTTTCAGCAGGAATTTTTTCTAAGTTTGTTTTGTGTTGCGAATGTAAAACAAGTACAGAACTAAGAATCTCCGATTTAAACATGCTAATTTTATTTCACCCCTTAGATCTTCAGACAGACAGTCAGATCTGGGTTGGATGGATGGGAGATAGCATCCAACTTTAAATGTGAATTACTCACCATATATATATATAGAAAGAAAAATATATATACACAACTGTACACCGTCATCTCAAAACCACGTCGTTTTAAGCCATGTATATGTATAAAAATAAAATCTCCGCAGCCCAAATTCTCTTCTCCCCAAATCAATCGATCTTCTCCTCCTCCCATGGCATTCCCAAATTGAGCAAACGAAGCCCCAAACCATCTCCGAATATCCTCCATTTGGTTTGGATTCTTTGACATTTGGACTCTCCGTCTTGTCTTGCCCGTCTTCTCTCCATCTCCCAGTATGCTTTCTTTCTCTCTCATCTCTCTCACACACACAAACACCAATCAGCACACATTACAAAAATATAAAATAACATATTTTCTGCATGCTTAAATTAATGTCCAATGCACTAAAGAGGTTGAAAAAATCATAGGGATGATGCTTAAAATCTTGGACTTTCATAGTTCAACAAAACATGAAACTACCACATTGATGTGTATTATTCTTTTCGAAAAGAAAAAAAAAAAAGTAGCTTTCCTCCAGTTTATATTATTAAAAATTACATTGAAACAACTTCCTGTGATTAAGAAATAACGAGGCAAAAAATTTACACAATGAGAGGTACAAATTTATTCTTCGCATCATAAGAATTCTCATCTTAGAACAACATTCAACTTGCTCTGCACCTGATCTCGAACATTCCACTGCATCGACAAACATAACCAAATTAATCATAGGGTTATAATTTTTCGAACACAAAAAGCAAAAGTGGAACATATAAATTCCTCTCATTGAAAATACCTGTAATTCATTTATTTCCTCATCTGTGAGAGAACGCTCCATGGACCGATAAGCTATCCTATAACACTGACTGGTCATCCCTTTCTTGTTGGTGAAGTTATCAATCAGTTGCACCTGACAGCAACAAAAAACAAGAAGGAAAAAAAATAGAAAGAGAATTCAATGGCAAATATGAACCTCAAAGCAGCAATTCCATACATCAATCTAGTCTAGTTCTGCAGACAATTTTGATGAATAAGGTTTCAAAGTAACATATTTCACTTGTAACCTCTTTGTGTGACCCGGTATTCTGAACAAAGTGTCAATAACTGATTGCAAAAACACGAAATAACGTACCTCCTCAACAAGATCCCCAGCAACTCCTCTAACAATTTCACAAAGATTATTTTCGGTGAATGAATCACTGATCCAGAAACTCATGTCTTTGAAACATGGAGGATACTGCAAAAATTGAGTAACTTCTGCTCTCAATAAGGAAAAGGGAAGTAGTGCTAATTTTATACTCCAATAGTAAATAAAGTATAAGAGTTTAAAAGTGAATATTATAAATAAATTAACTGAAAATAAATTATCCATTAATAATAATGGTCTAATGCATTTGGGCTTTTTAGACATATTACACATGTCTTCAGCAGGAAATTTATAACAGCTCTAACAAATTTTTAGCTTGGAAAGAAAAACCTCTAAAACAACTTTCACATTACTTTAAATAGAAAAAAACATGTCATTCATACCTTTGAATATGGCTTGAACTTCACCCCAAGTCCGCCTTTTAGAAACTGCATTCAGTAGAAAGAAAAAACTTCCAACTTAATAAAGGTGTTGTACAGCTATCGGCCCAGGAATTTTTGCCGTCTCAATTAGTTAAAAAAGAATTTCACATTTAGAAATGAGCCATCTATAGCATAAGCATGGATGACCAGAATTGAAGTACAGTACTGTTGGAGATTTTGGGAATTACTTGTGAAGTAAACCGCTCATCTGTTGACCAGAATAGTCGAATATCAGGTATGTCAAATAGGACCATTGCTAAACGTTCCAATCCTAGCCCAAAAGCCCAAGCAACATTATTTGTCTTACCACTTCTCTTTAATATTTCCTGCTCCATCACCCCACATCCCAGAACCTCCAACCACTTATCCTGGCAAAGCATGTAAAGTCTATAATGAGTTATAGAATCATATACAAGTCTTTATTTCAAGATAATAACATGGCAGTTCAGTGCCACTGCATTCTATATTCCCTTTCTCTGTTCTAAAAAAGGAATACCAGGTTACTTTGTTTACAAAAAAATGGTACTCATTGGGATGGAGCAAATAATTTATTGAGGTATCACTTGATTTAGCATGAATGCATAACAAATAAAAAAAAAAAGCAAAATTGTCAAAGAATTGTATCGTGTATCGAAAACCCCTATATTGTGTTTCAAGTATTGTATTATGAATTAGTATTTTAAGATACGAAAACAAAATAAAAAATGTAATAATATATATTTAAACATATAAAACGCAAGCTTGACTATATATAAAAGTAGTCAAGTAAATATTATTATAGACTAAAAATAAATTTTAAAGTTAAACAGTAACCAAAATACTCTAAATTGATTTATTAGATATTATTTCAATAATTTTTATAGAGTAACAAGAGAAAACGAAAATTTAGATTCACTTTTAATCTATAAAATAAAAGAGAATAATTCAAATTAACAAGTAGAGATTTATATATCTGCTTATAGAAAGTGACGTGAAAAAAATAAAACAACATTTTCAATTAGATATAATAATCAAAAAAGTTATTAAAGGCTCATGAAGCGATATAGAATATGTTTGTACTAGAAAACCTCTTCAATTAAAATGTTAAAAGTTTTGTTTTTAGTCTTTTGGATATGCATAAAACTTTTTCAAGTTGGTTGCTTTTAAAAAGTATCGTGCATTATATCGTATCGTAAGAATCTGTATCGAATCATAAAATACGGTATCATTTTAGATTCACCCTATGATACGTATAGAATTGTCTCCGTATCGTAAGATACTTATCGCGTATCGTAAGATGACAACTATGAAAAATAGTATCTTGAAAGTCGTGAAAAGTAGTAATTAAGTGCATGTTTTTAGCAGCTTTTGGAGGCTAAACGCACTTGAGAATCTTGTTTGTTTCACAAACACGACTTATTTATATCACAAACACAACATTTGAGGTCCGAGCACACCAAAAACACTTTTCCAAATGCACTCCTCCAATGCCCCAAAAAAACTTTTCCAAACAAACCCTAAATCGGCAAAGAGAGCATAACTACTCGAAAAGCCACTAAGAAAGTGGGGAAAAAACAAAAATACAGGCAGTTTAGCCTATGAAGGAACAAGAAGTCAAAACAGAAAATATGAAGACATTGAACCAAGATAAACCTGATAAAGGGGAAGACTGATAAGCAAACATATGTTTCTTTGGACTAGCACTTCCAGATATTCATTAATCAAGATCAAGTACCTAAATTGCTTCGCTTCCTTTTTCCTTTAAAAGTAAAAACTACAACGATCTACTTCAATGTAATGCACTTTAGCCTGTAACCAATCCTTAGAGGTCCTTAACCAAATATTCAAACCAACCATGTCACTGGTAGAAGAGTAATAATTCAAAGTTAAAGCAAAAAAGATGACCACATTGGATGTTACAATCTCTTACGGGAAGGTGGGCCGATTTCTTAGGAAGATGTAACAATTAAACTTGGTTTGCATGCCACCAAGATATTATTATTGCTTCCTAATATCATTTATTTGGAGTCTGGATATTGTGATCTTCATACTAGAGGGGCTTGCGTGGTTTCATGGTCATTCAATTTATTTTATTTACTTTACTTGCATACATAAAATCCTAAGCGGTTTATCATATGCACTAACTCTAATCATAAAGTAAAATCCTGTAAGGAACTAGTTATACTTTCCATTTTCTGATAAGTACAAGGAACTAGTTATACTTTCTTACAAAATACAAGCGAAGATGTAATCAAGTAAAAGTACCTGAAAATATATCTCAAGTTCAAATGATGGATTGGTAAAAGGAAAATAAGTATCAACCCAGCGCATTTCAACAGCACCTGAAAACTTCATATATTTTAGGCCATAGGGAATCCAGCCAAGATTATATTGCTACATTTACACAGATGCCAAGATTAGAAGCACTACAATCGGATTCTGAACTTACAGTAAAACAGACTCATACTCATATGGTTTAGTGTCACTAACTCAAAACTTTCAATGCACTATATTTAGGTATTTTCCAATCCTCTCGGCTGAATTAAGAATTAATGACATCAGATGCTGCTTGTAGCATGCTATGATTATCTGAGACAAAATATTCTACTTTATCCCAACTATCACCAATATAGGTTAGATTCTGAAAGACTCAATATGATAAACAATTATGGTTGCTTTTCATAGTTCAAAATGTAGAAGTCAAGCTCTTACCAAATAAATGACTTGCTAAACCCTCAAGACATGACTTTAGATCCCCAGCAGCATACAATGTGGCATCCATTCCAGATGCCTCCCAATCATCTGGACTGAAAACTCTAACCCCTTCCATCTACACCGTTGAAATTCAAAATGATGTTAGATAGAAACTATAGTTTGTGGAGGTACACTAATCAATAAAGATCCTGCTCTCTGTAACAGAAGATACGAAACCTGATGGAATATAGGATAATGAGTTGCATCAATGGAATCTCTGCGGTATACATCTCCAGTAACTAGAAAATGAGTGTGACCCTTCTTCAATAAGTCAGCCTGATGGGCACTTGTGTGGCACCTTAAGACAGTTTGAGAGTCCACATAGTATGTATCATTATAACTCCTACTTACATGATCCGCAGGTACTAAGACATCATCAAAGTTCTACAGAGAATTGGATTTAATTATAATGAGAATACTCCATATACTACGACATACTGTATAGAGCAAAATGAATGAAAATTTAATAAATAAACTAAAAACTGAAGTTTAAATTATAAATAACAGCATAGAGAAAGCTAATGTACACAGAAAAATAAAAATAATATAGAGTGAAACTCAAACTATAATAGCAGGAAGCGGGAAAAACCAAGAAAAAGCTGGGTACAAACCACACAGAAACATCCAATGGTGGAGTGGTTCAGAGTTGTGTTGTATTTTTCTGCAATTCCAGCTGTATTTTTACTCTATGGAATAGCTGTGGGTTAGACTCACATACAAGGTACAAAAGACAACCTGGTGGAATGGCTGCAGCATATAACCTCAATTATGTGCTTGTGACATTTTGAAGAGACCATTTAGCTTAAGTTCTTCAGGTGTTCCATAGAAGGGAGTGATTTTGGCAAATGAATCAATTGATGTAATTGTAGAGGATTGACAACAAGAACTTGGATGGGAATTGGAATAGATTAAAAAAAAAAACTTCTTGACAAATCTGAGAAAATAAGGTTACACCAAGTTTGGGGGGAGGGGGGGAGAGGGTGTTGTTTACCATAACTTGATTAGCTTGGGTCTAGAATGGGTTAAGTAATTTTGTTTGTTCTGACTATGTCCCTTGCGAGTATTTCATTATGATAACAAAATTCAGCTTGCATAAGAGAGAATACAATGAATAACTTTGTTTTCAATAAAAGAATCCGAATTTCTATGTTTCTCTCTTAATTCATAAGTTTATAACAGAGTTCCTACTTAGTTTAATTCACGGTACAACAACTGTTATCAACAAACAACTAATTTATACAGTTTTCAATGGAAAAATCTCATCACAATAAATAAAAGGACAGCACTATTTTTACATGAGTTTTTAATATTTCCACATACTTCTCTTTCACATGAAGGTGCGACCCACTTTATTCTCGTGAGAGAGAATCATGTGTAAATATAAAAAAGCATGTAAAATATCAATTCCCTAAATAAAATTAACCCGAACAGAACTTCAACAGCAGACACACATAACCTTAGCATTAAAAATAAAAACAAGAGGCACCAGGCCTCGGAAAACCTGTCTTATGAGGCAAAGTGTTTTGTGAAACATCCTCATTTACAGAATTAAAGCCATACCTGTTTAGTGGAAACAAGTGGGCACAGATCATCAAACTTATCAAATTTGTTTGGAAAATTGGTGTCAAAATAGTCAAATATTGCATTCTTCAGTATCCCGAGAGGATGTTGATCCCTTCTGTGAAGTTGCATTCCAAGTTTTGAAAATATTGAATCCGGAACATTGTTTGTTGGGTCATCCCTCACCACATCTACAAATCCCAGCCAAAATAAATCAAACTAGTAAATAAATGCTTAGTATAGCATAAGAACTCCAATAGGAACAACACCCAAAAGAATATCTTCAAAGACAACTATTCATAGTAGCAATCAAAGGTTTGAAAGATGATATAAATATTTGAATCTAAATAACTGTGTAATACCCGATAAAAAATAAATAAATAAATAAATGTAAGTAAGCTTTAAAATATTTAATTGGGTTTTTCTTATGTATGGGCCAAACTGTCCTTTTAATTCATGTGGGCTAAAATGTATTAATAAGTGATTGAAAAGTTAATTTGGTATAATTGGGCCTTAAAAACTAATTGGGTTTAATTTATATATGGGCAATAAATCCTATTAAAACTAGGAGAATTATATATATATATATATATATATATATATATATATATATATATATATTGATAATAAATAACTAAAACACAAACCCTATATCTTTTATTCTACTCTTTCTTCGTCTGATAAAAGAAAGAAGGAAGTGGCAGAAGCAGTGGCAGAAAGAGAGAGAAGAGAAATAACTGAAGAAAATAAATACTGCGGTTCATTTTTAAGAGGTGTGTTTGTTGGTTATTATGTAGTGTTTATACAATTGAAATCTTAAATCTGATTTGCATATGATTAATATATAAATATTAAAAAAATTTAAGTGTATGTATTCTGCCATTTTGTAGTTAAGTGTTTTGATATTTTGTGAGCATATTATGTGGGCCGCCAAAAATTAATGGTTACTATTATTATTTATGCATGCCCATATATATATATATATATATATGCCTTAGGTTTATGCATTCTGTTAAAGTTCTTATGAAAAGAATTCATGATTTTCTGTAAATTAAATTACTTTAATTGTACCTATTTGGAGCATGCCTTTACAGGAGCTGTGATGGATATTGTGAAAATTAATATTTATTTATTTCAGTAACAAATAGTCTCTGTATGCTTTTTAGCAATCATTAAATTTTGTAGAATAAAAATCAAACACCTTTATTAATTATGTGGAACATAATTAATTTTCGAAATTAGTGAATTTTGGTACAAAGTGAAATTACCCAATATTCATAATTGGAATCGTGTTTACTAATATAATATTAGAACATATATTATGGGGTTTTGATTTTGAACTTTCTTGGATGTTGTACGGATAATTAATATACCCCATGTATGTATGTTTGTATGCTATGGTAACCTGCAAGTGTGTATCATATGGAGATGAAAATAAATTTAATAATATAAGTAATTAATCTGCATGTCTATATTATGGGTTGCATGATGGATTTCATCTCTTGATTTGAGTTGATATTAGAATTGCATGTAATCTGCATCTCTTGATTTCATCTCTGTATGCTTTTTAGCAATCATTAAATTTTGTAGAATAAAAATCAAACACCTTTATTAATTATGTGGAACATAATTAATTTTCGAAATTAGTGAATTTTGGTACAAAGTGAAATTACCCAATATTCATAATTGGAATCGTGTTTACTAATATAATATTAGAACATATATTATGGGGTTTTGATTTTGAACTTTCTTGGATGTTGTACGGATAATTAATATACCCCATGTATGTATGTTTGTATGCTATGGTAACCTGCAAGTGTGTATCATATGGAGATGAAAATAAATTTAATAATATAAGTAATTAATCTGCATGTCTATATTATGGGTTGCATGATGGATTTCATCTCTTGATTTGAGTTGATATTAGAATTGCATGTAATTTGGTATTGATCCTGCATGCTAGCTTTTAATAACATATAATATATTAGATATATTATATGCATACATGCATGTTTAACAGAATTATAAAATTAATAATTGCTCAATTTGAAGTTGTAATTTTTATTAAACTTGTAAATTATTTATTGTGATTAGGTCGGACGAAGGGAATTTAACAAGTCATATTTGGAGTATAATTTGGATATTATATTACTTAATTCAGGTATGGATTCCATACTCCTTCAGCGATAATTCTTTTAATTTTGATTTGTTCGTTTTGCTTTTCGTTTAGAAGTTAGTTATTGTTTCACCTGAATATTTCTTTTCGAATTCATGCGATAGTTTCGTCTTGGTATTGATACTTAGAACTCGTATTTGTACTCTTTGAACTAGTTCATCATGTTTAATATTTATTTCGATCTATGTAAAAACGTACATGTTAATATATTATTGTAGACTTTGTGTTGATTCGTTTCAGTTTAGCATGTACACTTAGAACCCTTTTGTTTCCTTTTGTTGGTATTGTGACATGATATCTTTATTTTGTTAGATTATACCGTAGAGTATACTTGAGTTATAATTACATGTGGGAATACCACAGGCATGTCTCTTGGCACCGAGGCATGACACTTTCTGTGGCGGCGTGATCAGCTCATGGCGTCTTCATTTTGTGTTTTGGTGGGCGATGGCCAAATTTGTGTTTTGTTGTGAGAGGCGTATGGGTCGGTCCTAGCTATTTGTTCTGTTCTGTTCTGCGGGTTAGTATTGTTTGTAGTGCCGAACACACCTTCCGATTTTGCATGTATTTGGATTCGCGATCCAATGTGTGATTTGCCCACGTGGCATTATTTTGCCTGTGTGGCATTATTTTGTCTATGTAATAGTATTTTGACTTACCTGTGTGGCAATGTATATTTCTGTTTTGTTTTAAGCTCGGTATGAAATAACACTCAATCACTTTGATTCAGCCTATTATTTTATTATCATTTGTCAACGTAACATTATTTTGATTTGCTTGTGAAGCATTCTTTTAACTTGTCTACGTGACATTCTTTTGACTCGTCTATGCGACATTATTTTTACTTACCTGTGTATCAAGATATATTTTGAGATCAGTATTCAACCTTTTATTTTGTTTCAATTAATTATGTTGACTCAGCAATATTTTTTTTCTGACTAGTATTTTCATTTTTCGTTGGCATTAATATTTGAGATTATCATTCGTATTCTGTTCATTTAGTTCTATATTTCAGTTTTGCTTCTTTTGTATTTCTTTATCCGTACTAGACAATTGACTCATGTTGCGTTTTTCTTCTGGCAGGTTTGCAAGAGAATTCAAAAGCAAGTGTGAAGAGAACTTCCTTTTAGTTCTGATATTTTGTTTAGTCTTTGATTGTGTGTAATTTCCTTCTCCATTTCGGGAAGGGGGTGTTACAAACTGCCTCTATCCCACTCACTAAATAAAAAACGCCCACATAGACACGTACCAAACTGTGAGAGAGAGAGAGAGAGAGAGAGCATATATATATAACAATGCGATGAACAAATGCAAAAAATTCACTAACCAAGATGGGAAAATACGACATCTTAACAAATCCCAATTGATCCAATTGCTCTACATAAAATTAGAATTAAAATGTACTTAATAATTCATTAAAATTCATGAGAGGGTATGCTATCAATCAAAGGATTCAATCATTCAATGTAGACTAAGATTATATGCCCTTTCATGCTTACAGAGCAATTTCATTGACCAATATTTGCATACGCCACCAAAAATATTTAAGAACCCAACTAGTCATACTCAAAAAATCCCATCCAACTGATTCCAGTAGCATCAGATTCAGACCAGAACATTAGACCATACAAAATGCAAACAGTCATTCAAACCAAATGGAAAAGATGCAAATTCATTCATACCCAAATGATGAAATAACACGACTAAACAGAACCAGAACACCATAGAAAATAAAATGCAGAAATTTGTTCAGCCCAAACGTTAAATTTGAAAATATTGCAAAATAAAAAAACATTTAAATAGCATTAACTTGCAGTATCATATCAATCTACAAACATTACACCAAAAAGAAGCAAACTTTAGCCATAACCAAGAAGAAAAAAAGCAATTTTATTAAGTGGGGTTTTCAATTTAATTACCATCTTTAGCAATTTTAACTCCACCAAGCTCCAGAACTGAAACAACTGGCTGTCTCCACTTTTGCCGGCGAATATTGTCAGCGGAAAGAGCCGAAGAGGTAGAGAAAGAGAAAGATGAAGAGGAAAACACGAAGCTTCTAAAGCCATTTCTGAGGGCTGTGGGCTTTGCCAAGAAAAAGAGGGAATTTTGAGCAAATAAAATAGCCATCGCCTTGCTCTCAAGTCTCAACGGACAGTAGTATCTCTCTCATAGGTTAGCAGAGAAACCTGTCAAGCGACGCATGTTTGGATATGAGCAATTAGTAGCTAGCTACCTGTTGTTTTTTTTTTGCCCCTTCCAATTTTCTTTTATTCAAAAGCATTAATAATTTACTATGCTTATTCTAGAAATAAAATACTTTTGGTTATATATATATATGGTTTCTTACTATTCTAAGCAGCAACAAAAGGCCGAGTAATATTTTTTGTTCATAAATTTTCCGACCAGTCAGAAAAAAAACATTGCAATTCTTCTATTTTTCATTTACGTTGTTTAAATTAATCCTCGTTTTAAAAATTTATGTTCATTTTTTGGGTACCAAAGTTTATGAATCTTGAGTAAAATTATTGTATTTATAAAAATTAGAATTTCCTTTAAAAGTTTGACACATGAAAATTTTCTTATAAAGTTTTAAGGACTCGTATTTAAGGATTAAATAAGTAACACTTAATGTAAAAATGCTTGCATGTATGTATGTAACAACTTCAGCCTCTACAACACATCTTTGTTGTGCAATTCGCACATTTAATAAGATTTAATATATGAGTAAAAGGTATAAAAATATTATTGTTACTAAACCTCTCAAAATCAAGAAAAAAGTACAAATAATAATAATATTATTCTTCACAACCGAGTTTATGCTTTTCCATGTGCTACTTTGCAAAAATTGAGATGATAATACAGAAAATGGAGACAAATCAGTTAATTTCAACCAACATATCAAAGCTTTAGAAGAGTCAATTTACCCGAAAGAACCACACCAAGCTCGGTTGGTACCACCACTGCACCTTTGCAATGCAAAGGAGAAGGTGAAATGTTATTCTTCATTGTATCAAGAAATAAAATAATTAATAAATGGCAGGGGACAAGAAAGCCAGTCATCAGAATATACGAGCTTGCATAATGGTATATTTTAACACACAAAATACCAAGAAAACAACTGAAAATTGTTGATTAGGATTTAGAAGTACATCAAAAGGTAGACGGTTTTTCTCTCTGGGAACGGACTCCAATCACATACTGAGCCACTGAAAGTAATGCTAATTGATATACTCCATTCCTTTTGATTGAAAGCAGAAAACCATTCTTGTGCTGGTGTTATTGATTCACAAGCATATAACAGGCACAGGCGTACACAAGGAACATCACTTGTAGAGTTTTTCCATGGTGTCCTTTATACGTTGAACATCAGCACCAATTATTTCAGAGGCCTTTTTCCCATTCTGGAAGAAGTGGAGTCTCGGCTGCAGCAAAAGCCAATTTTCAGTACAGAAATAATTCCATGAAAACAGTTAAGTAAGAAGTGAAGCAAACACAAGGGCCAACTTCCAAAATCATTACACTGGTCGCAAGGCAGCTTAATCAATTATTGAACTCAATACCCTGATCAAGGCAGACTAATGCAATGGTGTGCATCGACCTGTATGTAGAAGACATTGCGCGAGTCCATGTACATGAAAGTATAAAAAACACTTGGCCAAAATAATAAAATATCCTCTCAGATAACCTGGAAAGGAATTTTTAAGCTATCCAAAAACAATGTATTAAGCGAAATTAATTCTGGCTGTTGACATTTCCTTGTTCAATATTGTTCTATACTCCACCCACCCCAAATGCACCAGGAAAGTCGTAATGAAGCAATGTCCCAAAACCAGATATCCCCCGATCACTTTCTATTCCACTACCAACGAATCTGTGAAGCAACACAATTTCCTGTCTTTCTAGTGAAGGAAATCAAAAAAGCATACCATGTTGCCTCCAAAGTAAAGGAAGCAATATTCTAGGGTGACAATAGCAGACCATTTTGCCTCCCAAGCAAAGAAAGAAACTTTCTTGGCAGCAACAGTAGACCAACTAGATTCCCTAGGGAGGCAATATCCGCATCATAATAAAAATAAAGTAAGAAGATTCACTTTTAAAACCTCGTTATTTTAACCTTGAATTGCGCCATACCCTCCCAAACGTGCTAAAGAGAAAATAGGGCTTCAAAAAAAAATTGGACCAATCTCCTAGTCACCCTCGCCCTCCAATACAGCTTCATGATCCTCAAATGAGATCAACGAGCGACTGAAGCTCCTCAAAAGTAGCAAGGTTGAATGAGTGTGAACCAGCTTCTCTTTCACTCATCAAATGTCAGTCCAAAACCTAGTATTTGTGCCATCTGTTACCTCAAATGAAATGATTTTTTTTAAGAATGAGTAATGCTAGGGGTCTCAAATGTTTCTCGAATACACTCTTCATTACATTGGTTTATAATGATTGCTTAGCATACACCATGATGTTAAGCAACTAATGTAATGATGACATGTGATTTGAGACACATTTGAGATACCTAGCATTACTCTTTAAGAAAAATGTTAGGGGTGTCAAATTGGAGTACAAAAAACTGATGTGTCTTATTACAGTGGTTAACCACATCATGACATTGATTATGTAATAAATGGTTATTATTGACCAACAATTGTAATAATCTGACATCAACTTGTTACCCTGATGTGAAACCAAATTTGGTACCCATAGCATTATCCATTATTTAAAGCCCCTATGACAACATAATAGCTCTTCCAAAGACTGCAACCAGTTTACAATTAAATATCCTCAAAAGTCCACCGCCCTTCCTCCAACCCATCCTTGCTAATAAACACCCTCTCCTCCCATAAAGTATGTCTTTTGCGCATAAACCCCCATACCAAATCCCAAGGAGAGCTGAACTGAACTGCAGTAATATCTTTAAGTCAATCAACCCTTCCCCTTAACAGGGGAAAGAAAAAAAACCAACAAACAAGTGGTAATTCCTATCTTCACTAGTCTTTGATGCATGATGCGATTCAAAGTACTACTTTTTTTCTTCCTCCAAGGCAAAGGAAAGTTATGGTAGGTTTGAAGTTCAAATTAAATTGGTTTAGATATGACTATTTATGACTTACTGGAGATTATTTTTAGTGTTCAGGTTACTTTGCCTGATTACGTTTGGATATCTTGAAAGTTTGTTGTCTTTGTTAAGTTTAGGTATTTTAATTAGAGCCTCGGTAGAACTAGGTTTTCTTATCGGCCTACATATCTATGATAATTAAACCATACAGACTATGAAAAGAAGTTCCTCAATGCCACTCAAAAAAAAATGCTCCTCAGTTGTCCCTTCAGTTCCACAGATAGCTCTATCTTAAACTGATATAGCTTCAGGAATTGGAACGATTTGACAAGTTGACAACTACATGATAAATTTCATCATTGGAGCATCTCAAACACCAGAACAGACACCAATTTGGTGTTGGTTCTTTCTTTTTAGTCCCATATATATTAGAACTACCGCCATGATCATTTAATACATGCAAAAAATTAATTCAGAGCTGACATTTGTAAATTTGTTTGATTTAAGTATGCAAAGATATATTTAGGGCTGTAAATAGTAACCGGAAAATTCGTATCCGTCCGCATCCGTATTCGGAAAAAAACGGATATTATTCGCATTCGGAAAAAAACGAAAATATCCATATTCGGTTTAAAGATATCCGCAAACAAACGGATACGAATACGGATACAGGCGTATTCGTATTCGTTTAACATCCGTCCGTAAATATATCCAGCAGATATCCGGAATTTGATATCCGAATAACTTATACATTATATATATATATAATAAGCAAAATAATTTTTTTAAAATGGTTTTTCCTTATATAATAATTAGTTTTCAGTACTATACGAAAATTATTTTTAAAATATGTCATTTCACTTCTAAAAAGTAGGAAATAACACTTTTATTATAATATTAATAAATTGATTTAAGTATAGTTAATGAATTTTTACTATTATAAAGTTAAAATATCTAAAATGTATCATTTAACAAGTGTTATAAAAATCATTTAACAAGTGTTATAAATATTATAATTATAGTCTATAAATTATAAATATTCATACACACTACAGTATTATTCCAAATTAACACATAAAATAGGCATCTACTTATTAATGGGCATCTAAACATTAATAAGTAGCGCATTCATTTTGAATTTAGGGTTTCAAAAATAATGAAAACTTATTTGAATTGTAATTTAGAACATTGATTATTGTATTTATTAAAAATAAATAAATTAACATTCATTCATTAATGAACTATACTTTAAAACTTATTACTTTTTCCCTTTATCCTAGTTATATATAGTGTTGCAATATATCTAAAATGCATCATTTAACAAGTGTTATAAATATCATTTAAATATTATAATTATAGATTATAAATATTCATACATACTACAGTATTACTCCAAATTAACACATAAAATAGACATCTACTTATTAATGAGTATCTAAACATTAATAAGTAGAGCATTCATTTTGAATTTCGAATTTCAAAAATAATGAAAACTTATTTGAATTGTAATTTAAAGGATTGATTATTGTATTTATTAAAAATAAATAAATTAACATTCATTCATTAATGAACTATACTTTAAAACTCATTATTTTTCCTCTTATTCTAGTTATATATAGTGTTACAATATATCTAAAATGTATCATTTAACAAGTGTTATAAATATAATTTAAATGTTATAATTATAGATTATAAATATTCATACACACTACAGTATTACTCCAAATTAACACATAAAATGGACATCTAAACATTAATAAAAAGATCATTCATTTTGAATTTAAGATTTCAAAAATAATGAAAACTTATTTGAATTGTAATTTAGAACATTGATTATTGTATTTATTAAAAATAAATAAATTAACATTCATTCATTAATATGTATAGTTTAAACTTTAAATTGTGATTGGTTATGAGTAATTATTCAATTTTTTTCTTTATTTTTTATAAATAATTTGAATGAATTTTATATTAGGTGATTGATAAATATATTCGAATATCCGGATATCTGAATAATCTGTTTATTTGAATAAAATAAGTGGAAATGGATATTATCCGTATTCGGATATTATTTCGAATACCGGATACGGATATGATTTTTAAAATCCACCGGATACGTATACGGATAGCGAATTAATTTTTCGGATACGGATACTGCTATAACCGTGTCCGTTTATATCAGTTTACACCCCTAGATATATTAATCCATACAAGACAGAACATCAATCAAACACTTGTTTTGAGAAGTGGAAATAACTTAAACAATTGATGACAATTTATGTACTCAATGCTGCTTTACATGAGCTGAAGCCAAGTATAAATTTCAACAATACATAATAATACTAAATATGTTCTTACCACAGAGTTAATATCTAGCCTGCTTAATGCACTTCCGAGTTCCTCCTGCAAAATATATCAACAAAACAAATGTTTACCATATAGGAGAATTTACATCTTTTGTGAGCACTAACGGTGACTTGGAAATCGTGTTTTCAAACTTAGAATGATTATCTTATTCATTTTAGTTGGGGGGGGGGGGGGGGGGGGGGGGAGGGAGGGGGGGGGAACACAAAGCATGCAAAATTTTCCACTATTCTAAACTAGAAACATTAAGGAATTGAAAAGCTTATGCAATTTAAAAACAAACCAACAAAATTTGTTAATATTGATGAAATTTGTAAACTAGAAACAATTAATGACACATTTAAATTCTCACTACGAATTTCTTATAAATCATACTCTATATGCATAGGAATTTAGATGTGTGATGGGATAGGATCAAAAGCATACATAATATAGGTTTATTTTGTTCAGCCATCTATGCCGTGAGGAACTAGCAGGCCGCTAAAAAACATAACAAATAAGCCCACTGCTTTAGAAGCAAACACATAGGGTAGGTTAAAAATCCAGTCGATGGGTAAGCCTCTAGATAAATAAACACTGAAAATTTACCGTATTTAGCCACTAAAGGTAGAAATAAAGGAATGGATGGAATAGTTCTCTCAGGTTCTTATATAGAAAAGGCATGCTTCAAGCACATTGTAAACAAAAGTCGGAGATAAGAGAAATACAAATTAGATTCAACAAATGCATAAAGAACATCCTTGTCTGTGGAGTCTATATAGCCATGCAGTAGCTTATATGAAAATTATAGGCACTCTACAACCTACAATATCACCATTTAACCAGAGGAATTATTTAAAACGAGTTCTAAGGGTTGCCAAAGGACATATCAGAATATAAAAGGAAAAGAAATAGATCTTACCTGATCAATGTCAACCTTATATGTTGTAACATGAGGGTACTTCTCACTCAATTGCCCAATAATAGGAGATAACAACTTACCTGCATAAGATGGAATATACAATAGACAGCAGGAACATGCAAACTAGGGTAAAATGTACAACCTATCATGCTATATTAGAAGTTAAATAAATATATAGATGACTAAGAATCTTACATGGCGGACACCAAACAGCAGTGAAGTAAAATATAGCTGGCAGTGATTCATCTGGAAATAGATTTCAACAAATGTCTGAGATACAGGACAGCTTTCTAATAACTCAAACAATAAGGAAAGAGAAAAACATTAAAAAAGACGTTTATATAGATACCTTGGACCTTGCGAAGTGAACTATTAAACTCCTCTTCAGACCCAACCAACAAAATATTTGATGGACCTGGAATTAACCACTAACTTAGCCAATAATACAGTGCAGCCCATTGATTGGGAGATGAAACTAAAAATTAAATCCATCTTATGGCATAAACTGATAAACATCATCAAACAATAGGTACGAAATGGAATCATTTTGCAACAAAATAGAATCCATTAATTAAAAACTTAAACTACAATAACATCAACATTAAACAAGCATAACAACAACAGTGTATACTATATAGTTGTTGTTTTTTCCAATTTGATATTCTTTTGAAACTAGTATCAATATACAAAATCTATCAACTAAAGAACCTAAAAATCATCACAACAGTATGGAAAAAAAAACTTTTTTAGTATAAAATAAACCTGAAGGAGAGGAGGAAAATTTTCGGCTGATCTGGTGAGAGAACGGAACCGAGACAGACGAATTGTTATTATTATTAGTAGAAAATAATCGCTGGATTGTGCTGATAGACGAAATTGCTGAACTTCCTAGGGCTCTTCCATTGAGGGAAGAAAATGAAGCAGCACCGATCGGTAGTTTTCTGCTATGAACAAGACGACGAGCTACCAAAATTCCCCTCATTCTATCTACTCTCTAGAATTTCTCTCCGTTTGACGGACTGCGATTATGGGCTTTAGCCTGAGATTTAAGCAGATAATTAAATGAATTAAATTAGATTTTATATATAATCCCACATTGAAGCTATTTTTTAGGGTTAATTTAATATATTCTTACAGGGAAATGATTTAAATATAAATTTATTTGTTTATGACAGAATAATATTCCTTCCGTCCCATATTATAAAATTATTATTAATTTTTTAAAATTAATTTAAAATATTTTTAAATTTAAAATTAATATAAATTTATTTAATTTTAATCAATACAATAATAAATATTATAAATTATATAAAAAATATTATACATTATTTAAAATAAATTATTTCAATTTTAAGTTTAAAAATATACCAAATTAATTTTTAAAAATTAATAATTATCTTATAATTTAAAACTTGATGTTATATTTTAATTTTAAATAATTAAACTTAATTTTATATTTTAAAATACAGAAAGTATTATTTTTCTGATCGAGCTTTATCTTTTAACAAAAAGACTTGTAGAGAACAATTTTTAGCTACGGAGTAATTAAGAATCGGAGAAGATGTTCAACAAGTACATTACGAATACCTCATCCAAAATATACATTGCAAAAAATTGACTTGTATTTTAGGACAAGAAGAGGGAATATTCTTACACCTAAAATTTCCATAAATTTATTGGATTAAGTACATGGTTTGACAAATATAGCACAGCCTCTCCTATTACTTGTAAATTTAACAAAAACTAATCAGCTCATTGGAGTATCCTGATGATATTCTCTTACAAATTTACAGTTTTTTCCTGTCAGTTACAATGCCGCCTTAAACAAAATTTACACCAGATTATCATGCAGAATAAACCCAGTGTAGCTGCCAATCCAGAATGCTGAACAACAAAATGCCAGACAGCTACACGCCTCACGACTGCAGAACAGATGATACCCAATACATGGCTGCAGAATAAAGGATGATATGTGGGCATCTGTAAAAGCACCAATTTGTCAGAGAGGTATAATCATCCTGAAAATGGTGGTGACCTCGATCATGCATGTGTGGCTAGGCTAAAAATTTCTATTATGGATTATCAAAACTCTGTAAGTACGTCATTTGTAAGGTCAACGCGTAACCAGCCAGCCTGGTTTAAAAATGGGATCTTGCTTAAAATTGCGACCTGTCACAGACGTTGACTCACCCTGCCGGCGGAAACACTGCACAAGAAAATCTTATAAATTAGTTTCTAATAATATCACCAAGAAGGCAAGAACAGTTATAAAGGAATTATTTCCTTTCTTCTTGTGCACCTAAAAGCAAACCTGAGCATATCCATTTCTGTTGTTGGTTTGAATTTTAGGAGTATTACGACGAAAAATAAATTAAGGGGGGCAGAAACTACACGGTGTTTGAAGATTAAAAATGAATAAAAAAAAACTTCAAGAGTGAAAGTTGAGTCACCGATATTTGATTATTGGGAGTAATCATTGTAGGCTGCTGAAAAATTTCTATGCAATACACGAAACCATCAACAGACTATATCAAGTTAAAGAACTATCTTAGTTGCCAAATGTAGAACACTTTAGCGTTACAAGAAATGTATGCATCACCAACCTTGTAGCAAACTATTGTATCGTCTGGATACATTGCAAATAACTTGGTACCAAGTCGGGTATGACAAGAATCACATAGGCTCTCTTCATTAATCTGCACATGCCGTGACCGTTCTTCCAATCTTGCCAAACTTGCATCAACTTCAATGGCATGAGATAGACTATGCATAATCTGAAAAGTGAATTGGATGCCTTTCAAGTTAAAAGACTCTCAAACATGAATGCATGCAGACACTGAAGTAGTTCTTAAAACCAAGATGATTTGCGTAGGGGGGTGACATACAAGAATATATCATACCTGACCTTGATGATGATGATGAACCCGAGCTCGTAACATTCTTAATATTGTGTCAGAGGCAAGTTGTAGGGGCATATCAGGGGACAATCTCTGTAGGTTAAAACATCGAACTTTGCAGTTAAAACTTTCTAGGACGCAAAACAGGAAAAGGTAAATGCCACATCCCATTATAAAGTTAAGGGGATTTATTTCAACCACATGCACAACATGGTTTCTCTGGATCCCATTGATAAAATCAAGGATGCTATGAAGCAAACTTTGACTGTATCACTTCCAGTATAAAAAAAAATTGGTGGTAAAATCCTGGCCTAAATTTAGAGAGAGAGAGAACCACAAGGAATCTCAAACACTTCATTTGGATTGAGACATGTAGGAACAAAAAGGAAGACATCTAAAACTATAAATACTTATCAATTCTTTTCAATACTGTCTTCAGCCTGAAAAGTGAATTTAAAGCCACTGGGAAGTTCAGGAGTCAATACTAACTTCCTCTTCCTCTTGAGTCACAGGGAAAATTAAAATCTTTTTCTAATTATTATGTCCCCTTTTTCCTCACTTCTCTCCAACAATTGATCTAAGTAAATAGTTCACTCCTTTGTGACAGGCGGCAAGTAACGAACAAAGATATGTAAGCATCTCTCAACATATAGATAAAGAGATAGGGTATATGATACCTCCAGAACTTGCAAAGGATCCAGAGATTCTCCATGATTGTGGAGAAGGCTAACAGCAGCTCTAAACATGGGTTCCTTACCATCTTTTGGATCCAAATACATTTCAAGCAACCTAAGCGTATTAGACCAGTACAGAAGAAATAAGTCATACGTGCAAACAATTGTAGTTTATTATCCAAGGGAGAGAGAGAGAGAGAGAGAGAGATAGACAAACTGCATATAGGCATCTGGTCTACTAATCTCTGCACAATATTGTTCAGCAGCTTCACTGTCTTCCAGTTTCCTGACAGAAGATTGAGTAATATGTAATGTCCAGTAAATTACTCCTAAAAGAAAATTATCTTTATTAAAATTCCATTCAACGCTACACACTGCTCCCACAGTTCCTCAAACTAAGGATGCCACTCCCTGCAAAGATACTTCAAATACTAAAACTACATGCCACTTTTAAACACCTTCTGCCACTCTATCAATGTCACTCGTGTTATGATCTCTCCAAAACATATGCTAGTTCTTCTATTCTCCTCAACTAGTAAAAATAAATTATATATACAATAATCAGTTGAAACAATTGACCCCAGGTTAAACCAGTGAACTCACACCCTCATCAGACTGTTGTCCTGTCCAGTTCTGGTAAGTTATAACTATGATGTAACTGTTCAATAATTGAATTTTGATTTCAGTGCGTAAGGTACACTTATTATTTCCCCTTTCTTAATTTATGCCAAAGCCAGTTCAAATCAATTATCAGTGTATTACCTTGTAAGAAGAGCATGTCATCCTTTGTATATGAAAAAATGCAATAGATAAAAAAAATTAAGTCATTTTTCTTCTGTATGTATTTTATGATGCATGGCCAGATGGATGTTTACTAGTACGACTACTATTGAAAAGAAGATTTAGCTTACAAGGCCAAGATATGAAGCACTAATGTTTCTTTCCCAAGTTTCCTGTAAAGTATTGCCTGCAACATGAAAAGAAATCACGTCAACAATGAAAAGTCTGTAACACATCAAGCGGACAATGGAAGACCGCGTACATATATATACTTGCACAGAAACTGAATAGAAAGGAAAGACAGTAATACTGAATCTCTCCAGAGCTTCAAGAGTGATAAATAATCGATATATTTTGTTCTGCTACTGAACTAAGCTAAACATAATAAAATGCAAGGTGAAATTGAATAGTGCTAATGGACCTTTTCCAACCATAATTCTGATCCTTCAATCAGATCAAGAACCTCCTCTGGATCATACAAATCTGAAGACTGTAAAAATATCTGCAATCTTTCTCTGACAGAAAGTTGAAAGATCGACCGCCTTCCAGAATCAGATATATTTGTTTCCTCTAGAGTTCCACCACCTGAATTTTGAAAGGTACTTTCTGTTTCAAAAGTTTCAATAGCAGATTTTGCAAGCAAAAGTGCATATGATGTATGGAACTGAGTGTCCTCAGAATCTTGATCTTCAATCAACCACTGTAAATATCTGCAAAGTAAGGTTGTGAATATTATTATGAAAATCATTGACAAGAGAAAAAGAGGTAGAATATTTAAGAGAGGTGCCATTTTTTTTTTGTTGGGGGGAGGGGAGGTTGAGAGAGAGATTGAACAAAAATGAAAAACTAGAAAACAAATTAGGGGGGGGGGGGAGAGAAGAGAGAATGAAAACAAAATCAACAACACATAAATCTAATATCAATAACATATTAAAAGACCAGTTTGATGAAGAGGCAATTGAGAAAAGTTCAAATGTGACACACTAAAATAAGACTGCTCTCCAGTAGATCTTGTATAAGACCAGGATTCAACCACAGAAGTTCCCAACTGAGTTCCAACTTGAATACCTGTCCAGCCAATATCTTATGAGGCATGCATCTTGAGTTTTGAACTTCTTGACCTATATATGCACTGTATGGGGATGCTCAGAAGTACCAAGGTCCACACCCAATGAATGCACACATGATAGAGAATGCTGACTGTTATTAAACTCGAGGCTTCATGTAGACATAGTAATGTATTTATGTATTTTTTTTCCTACAATATTTTAACACAGCAAATGAAGATAAACATACCTCTGAAGGATTTCAACTTTTTTCGGATCAATTGCAGCAAAGACTTCATCTGTAAGGGATACCCAAATTAGGACGAAATCATCCAAATAGAGAAACTGGTTCTCAAAGCAAGTAAAGAAATTATCACATATTCCCATTAAAGAAAAAATTAGGAAAGTGCAACTTATCCCATTAGAAACTTCTGATTTGAAGTAATATAGGTAGGCCATTTGAAGAGGCCTATACTAGGTTAATTTAAAGTTTTTAAGGAAATTATATTCTGAAGGAAATGCAGTAGCTCAAACTTATCATTTAAAATTTATAAGATAAATTTAAGAATTATATTTTTTCTTTGGACTTGCTGAGAAAAAGAAGAATGATAAATTTCAATACAAAGTGGGAAATAGAAATGTTCTATCAAAAGAAAATGATTAGCAGGGCAGAAATTTGGGAACTACAAGAGTAACTGTCTTTGTATTACGAAGCTTACCAGGTGAAAGCTGATGAGTTCTTTTCTCAGATGTTAAAACTTGAACAGCAAGTAGCTGGTCGATATCTGCAATCTAATAAGAAAAAACCAACATCTTGTAAGTCAGTAAATGATGAGGCAATATGCCTTTATTTCTAGCAGTTCTCAAGAAACATTCATACCCATCCAAGATGTTGCAGAACCAAATCTTGATCAGATAACTCCTCAAGAATCTTGGAAGCCACAATTGCAGCAGTATCCTTCCCGGAGATAATAGTTGCGGTGGCATCTTGCAAATCATTTTCGCCTGCAGGATCTCTCCAGTAGCGAGATGAATAATTTCTTGCCAGAATACGCCAAATAGAAAGAGCCTTGGAGCTCATCCCTTTACTTGCATAGAGGAAGGCAAGCGTCCGTAAATGTCCAGTGTCATTCAATAAGGTTTCTAACTCCTCCTGCACCGCCCATTGAAGTTGTATAGTCATCCTTCAAGCAGGCTTCAGACCATTCTCTCCGCTTTGAAATACATTGGAATACTAAGATTTCACTGTTTACCAACAATCGCACATAGCGCATCGTCTTTGAGGCCTATACACAGACTTGACCAAGACTCTACAACTATATATGACACTATTTTTCAAACCGGTATGTCAGTCAGAGGTTATATACTCAGACCATCAAATGACTCGCTTTCCAGCAATTGAATCCTTGAGCTCAATGCTGAGGAAATTTACTATATATGAGTACAGATACAAGAAGAAACCAGGTGGTAGTTGAGTGACTTGTCAGTTATAGTTTTCTTATGCAAAAAACATGCACACATTCTGCAGCCCATTTTTACTAAAATTCCTGGTCAATTGAGTACCAAGTCAAACTTTTGTTACTAAATTTATATGTTCGTCCTTCTTTCTTTCCTTCTATCAAAGATTTTTTTCTATTAGTGAGATGAACGATTGAACGTTAGATCAGCATTCAATCCAGTTTCCCAGATTGTTAACGCTGTGAGAAAATAGTGCTCACAGATGACTTAGAGGTCCACATTAGAAATATTGCAAGCAAAACCATCAAAGTTCAAGCTAGTTAGCCCAACACTTGAAACTGCTTCCGAGGTGTACCTTTCACAACTTTCTTATTGTTCCAAATACAAAATATTGCAATTTTAGTATTACCTAAGTATGTAAAATCAATGAAGAACTAAAGCAAAAGTTAAATGATGCATACCACAACACAACTGTTCTCAGAAGATGCAAGTCTCTCCATTTCATCAACACAATTCAAAGCTCTATAAAGATACATTAATAGAGTGTCTACTCCTTCTCTCACAGGAGGACTCAGGTCTTTTCTGCGGGAAGCTTCCAAGTACCTGAAGAGGTGATCAGAAACTGTTTAGTCACAAACCACAACATAAAAACAATTAAACATTAACATCATAACAGAAGTACCAACTGTTAAACACGTGACAATCTTAAACATTGGATCTAAATTCTCCCCCCCCCCCCTCCCCTCCACCCACAACACTAGCAAATATAGTAGAAGAGAAGAAAAAAAAGATTCGGAAAGAAGCAACTGATAACATACCTAATCATATTTCTGATTGCTGACTCCAATAAATCACCTCTGCTTGGAGGATTCAAAAGAAACTCATCATCTAAAGCAGACTCTACACCTGCTTTTTTAAGAAAATTAGCTCTTTGGATAGCCATCAGTCCATCATCTATAACATTTTCAAGAGGTGTGGGGGGAGGATGCAAGGCCCAATACCGATTCCTTGGCACCTGAGAATGAAAATATAAATAAATCAACGTCAAAATATACAGATGTCGGAACAAGATAATATTGTGGTACTACTAAATATGAAGTTAGAAGGAAGAGCAAGAGAGTAACAGATATTAACTAAGCATCCTTAATCTTACTAACACCCTATGACTGCAACAGACTAACCTAAACTCACATCTGTCATTTTCAAATTGAACCATGTTTCAATTGTGCTCTTTCCATTCTTCTATAGAGTTACTCTTATATATTTAGGAAGAAAAAATTTCAAGCTTAGTAGAGAGCTCATTAGAAGTTTTTTCTGATGCCAATTCATGAAGAAAAGTCAAAGGGGAGAGAAAGAGGAAAGAAGAATAATTCACCCCTCATAAGCTATCTGCAGCAGATGACAAATGGTACACAGTCCTAATACTACTTAGGTAACTAATTTAGACACATCCCAAATTATTATCTACTATGGAAAAGCTCTACACTAATCTATCTAATGTAATAAAAGATAATTAATAATTACAATTACTTTTATCTCTAAATAATAACAAAACAAAATCCAAAATAAGAATTAATAGCTTGGCTTCATCCGCATCACCATTAACCACTTTATGTTGTCAAAAACTACACTTACGGGTAAAAGTAGCAGCTCAATTAGTATCATCACAAATCTTGAGTTAAGATAAACTGATAAGCATGTCAAGGCTCCAAAGAAGAACAAGTACAAGCAAATGAAATAAAGAAAGCTATAGAAGAAAGCACATGTAAGAACATACCAGCAATGACCAACGATTTGGGTCTCGCATGATGAATGGAAATACTTCTGAAGGGTGCATGTGTTCGGAGAGCAGAAAGTGATTTATTGCTTCCTCAAAATGTAAGTCAAAAAGCAAGAGAAATCCCACCTGAGCATGTACAAAGGAGACCATTTCACTTGTCATTTCACCTTCACACTGAAGCTCCTCAACTAAGGAGATGGCTTCCTTAAAGTGTTTTCTTCGCAAAAGGTCTTTAATTTGTTCTTCAGAAGGCACTTTCCCATAGCAAATAATCTGACACAAGACAAAATAGGATAGCTTTTTTAAACATTATACCAGATTGCATACACCCAAAAATTGAGGAATAATCAAGTTATTATGTTTCAGCTGCACCAAATTTGGCCTAAGAGATGCTTGTAAAACTATTTATATTCAACTCAAAGGTCAAAATATATCAGACATGAGGTACCAAGGTGCTAGATGAAGTTACAATACTGTGGCATAGGACAAGCATGAGAAACTGTTCTAAAAAGCGGCATAGCAGGCAGTGCTCAAATGACTCTGTTAGGTGAAAAAGATGAAAAACCGCCAAGTAAAACTAGGCGAGGCTATTGGGCACCTAGGCTGACATATCAGTCTAGGCGTTTTGTATTTTTTTTTAAGACCCCCTCTTCTGTTTAAAGTTAAAAGGTAAGGAAACTAATTAACTAAATAGTAAATACTTAAATACTTAAAAACTTCCAAAGAAAGCATATAGCCACATTCGTTGTGTAAATGTATCTTTCCTTAATGTCTTTGGGTTTTGATGATTAATTATCCATATCAATCTTTCAAATTTTTAATTCCTTCAGTTAATTATATTGTAGTCTTAAGTAAGGAATACTGAGAAATATTCATTCTTAAACCAAATTATATTCACAGAGCTATAGAAATTCAGATAGCTAGCTTTTGTTTGATTACAGAATTAAAAAGAATAATAATAATAATAATGATAATAGTAAAATTACAGGATCTAGGAGAACGCATAGGCCCTTCGGCCCCACCTAGTCCCAGCATACGCTAGGCCTTCCCTCTGCTGCCTAGGTCTGCCTAGCACTTTTCAGAATACTGCATTGGACACCCCCTACGAAAACAGTAATACTTGATATAAAGCAGCAACAAAAGTATCATTTGGGGCCAATACTATCAATTTTATGGCTTAAAAATCAGTAGGGGTATTAGAAATTAGCTCTTGCAACATAGTTGGGAGAGGGATAAAGATTCTAAACAATGAAAGAACGCATCTGGGGATGTTTTATGGTTATTCATGTAACTCTACTCAGAAAGGCTTCCACCAACTCAAGTTTCCAGTCCTCAAATGCCCCCTGTGAGCGAGGATTTCAAATTTCCCATTTCCCTACAAATGTCACCATATCTGATACTATGTCTTCTCTATTTCTGGCAACATTAAACAAGTCCAGTAACTGCTCACCTAGGGGAATCTCCCCACCCTCAAATCCAACCAGAAACATACTCTCCTCCCATCTCCAACAAAGAAATATAAGTGCTGTTGGAATTTCAGTAACAGGTTTCCACGACACCACACCATGGAACTGCCTACCAATCTGCCCCCTCCATCCACCCAATGCGGCCTGCAATGACCCCTCCACAAGGATATCTCCTCCAGCCCAAATCTCCACAACTAATTACCTGTCAAGATCTCCAAAGATCCTAGAGATATAAGTTTGCACACCTACTTCCACTTAACTGTGTGATATCTAAACTTATCTCGTTCCCTCACAAAAAATTCAAACAGAGACCAGTAGACAGTAGCAGGAAACAAGACACTCCTCCAACCCAATTTGAATATCATGATCAATATGGCACATAGTTTAAGAAAAAGGTCCTATTCAAGTATATCTCTCACATCATATTTTTAGGGACCACGTGTTTTATCTCCTAATTTTATATTGGTTTTGCATTGCTTTAGTATCCAGGACACTCGTTTAGGGTCTCCCAAAAATGGAAATAGGAAAGCATGATACATTGGGTCAGAGGGAGTCAATAATGTCAGTAAAGCAGACAAGTTGCTCTTAGTCCATTTGAGTCTTCCGCCTTTAGTTAAATAATTTATTTCACAAACAGCCAAACACTTTCTGAAACTGCTCTATCACTGGATCGGGGATCCCAAGCTGGTTTAGACTTGTGATTTGCCAATCCCGAGTAAATAGTCAGAAAGGATTTCATGTCGGTGTCCAAACATTTGCCAGACTCTGGATATTCAGACCTTGCCAACTGGAAAAATATCATTTTACTAACATTGATCAGGTATTCGGGAAGGGAATTCTTAGGCTTGTTAAAAAATCGGTCCAAGGTTGTGGAAGGATAAATAGAACAATTTAGAAATTCCACCAAAAGCTCCTTAGGAAGCAGTCAACTTGACAAAAATAACTCACGTGAAGCAGTCCCACAGATAAGACCAAATTAAGCATCATAAAGCTACAGAATCTACAGTTCAATTCTTCTCAGTTACATGGATAGTTGCAGGCTGCTAGACTAATACTAATATTACTAAGATTTGGCTGCCAACTAAATTCTCTCTCAACTCTACTCTAACTCACCTATGGAATTCATCAAATTGCAGCCTCTTATGAACCATCTAAAGCCACACTTTTACATTAAAAAAAATAAAACCTCCTTCAAATCCCTAGAATCACTAAATACTGACTCATACAGTTTTTCTCTCAACTTACCAAAAACAATTACAAGTTATTTGATGAACTCAGATAATTCTCGTGCTTCAAAATTTACATCTTTTAAGAAACTTTTTGTAGCCCACGGTGTTCAAGCCACTTATTTTCCAACTAAAGCACCTGCAAACATTTTGATTGAAATTTAAACTAATATTATACGTTGTTATCTAACAAAATGGATAAAGCCTTAAAGAGTTTCCTCACATACATCTGTGTAAAAATTGAGGAAATGAGGAACAAACTTATATTCGAATACAGCAGATGATAAACACACACACTCGCTTAAAATTAGAGTGTGCATAACATTATTTAATCTCCTTTTCAGGTTAAAAGAGAAGAAAGTAATGAAATAAATGCATCAAATATCTACTGAACAAGAAAGTTCGGTTCTAAGATTTTTTAATAACTCTTCAGACCTTATCTAATAAACAAATAGACGAGATCCCAAGAAACAATTAGGAATGTATATGAATATACACATCTAGTATCATTTGGCATAAAATACTTATCTCGGCATCTGACTTGGGGCCCATCCCCTCGGCCTAACCCAAAAATAAAAAAGAGCACATAAGAAAATAAGGGGAAAAAACACTCACAATAAACCTAATCACAGAAACAAGATTTGACTATCTACTGATAGAGACCACCATCCACTCACCAAGTAAAAAATACAATATACTTGCAACCAGCACTAGTATAAATCATGGTCGCTGGCTTAGCATTTCATAAACTATAAGCAGAAAATAAATTGCAGGCCTTACATACCATAAACACTAAAATAAAGATTATCTTAATCACTCTAATATCACTACACCATTAGAAAGTTCACATACCTTGGACTGCACTGCTACAGCAACAAGTTTCCTATTCCCATCTTCGTCATCTGCTACAAGAAATGGGCCAACTCCTTCCCCAGCAAAAGAAATCGTCTGAATGCAGTAACCTGATTTTTTGTGGTATAACTCCATCTTCTCATTCTTCATAACAACCACGTATGTGCCTATTTCCCCTAAAGAATCAGGAGCATGACGAATTACCAAACTCCCACCAACCGGTTGACCTTGAGCATTAACAGTAACCCCAACATTATCAACCAACAAAAGTATCTTCCAGTCTTTCCTCAACAATTTAAGCTGTGGGGGACTAGTTATTGGATCTGGCAATGAAAATAACAAATCACATTGCCCCGTAACACATGAATACAAATAGTATCCACTAAAATTCCCAACAATTATAGAATCGTCAACCCAAACCACAGTCTTAACCATATCAACACACTGCATTTCTTTCAAAATTAGAACAGACCCACCATTGCTCTCACTCGAATCATGCCCAATCAGCATCAACCTCTTCCCACACACAGCAGCAAAAACACAATTATTATATTTATTCAACAATTCAGACTCCTTGCCATTATTTTTAACCCCATTTGACCTAATCCCACTTCCCAATTTCTGCAGAAAACTCGACCCAACGCTCAAACCCTCCTGTAAATCAGTAAAACGATCCGGTTCCCCACTCCTAATTCTCCTCCCAACAACACTAATTCCTTTCAAAGAACTCAACTTTTTCAATGGTTGTAGTAAAAATGAGTCAACAAAGTACAAATGCGCATCCGAAATCACTAGAACTTTCTCAATTTCAGTAATTACATGAATTGAATCAATTGAACAAGTGCTCACCGTAACATACCGCACAAATGAAATTTTTCTGGGCGTAAGCTTAGCTTTATCATCGATGATTTCTTCATTGGGGTTTTGACTAGGATCGAGAGAGAGTAAAAGGAGGTTACCTGAAACAGTGCCGGCGTAAATTAGGGTTTGAGAATCGGAGACTGTGGAGAGCGCGAGGGATCGAATGAATGAGGAGGAGCTTGAAGATGGACTTTTGAACTCTGCAAATGGTTCGATTACGGTTCGGGTGTTTGAAGATTCGGGTTTCGCCATGGTGAAATTGAAACAGTCAGAACTTCGGAATAACCACCATTGAAGAATGAAGGATTATAAGATGTATGTCTATAAGTATATATGTATCGTCAACTTTAGCTGTAGGGGGTGGACTGATCGATGAAACTGGGAAGTCTGATGCAAGCCATGGAACACATGATATACACCTGATTTTCATTTCAAATTGTCTTTTACAAGTTTAATTTCCAAAACAACCCCTACCTCTCATCAGTTTTGGAGAATAAGAATTCGAAGTGTCTTACCTCTTATCTAATTATACTTGTTGTCTTGTATCTTAGCGTGACTTTGATATTTTTATTACGTTATTTTGCGCCTTATGATAACTCTGATGTCTTTTATTGTGTTGTTTCGTACCTTAATTATTGAGGCGATAACTTTGATTTTTAATGTGTTGAGTGTTTAAGGGCCGTTCGGGAATGACTTTTTTTTTTTGACTTAAAGTTAACATTTGAGTAGATTTATAAGTTAAAATTTTAGTAGATTTATAAGTAAAAGTGTTCGGGAGTATTTTTACTTATAAGTCGGGAATTATAAGTACTAGTTGTGGATGTGTTCGGGTAATAATGACTTATAAGTTAAGTAAAATGTAAATATTACTAAAATATCCTTTAGTAAGAAGAAGATTAAAAAAACAAGGAGGGGCAGTTTTGTCTTTTCGATAGAGTTGACCAACTTAAAAAAATGACTTATAAGTCAAAAAATGACTTATAAGTCATTTTTTTTAAGTTCCAAAAACTTGCTCTTTTTTTTTGACTTTTTTTTTGACTTATAAGTCAAAAAAAAAGCTGACCACGAACGAGCTTATTGACTTAACTCCTTATAAGTTCGTTGACCGACTTATAAGGAGTACACGAACAGGCCCTAAGTGCGATATCAATGATTTTAATTGTAATAATCATTCTAGAAATATGGTATTATTTTTGATACGTTAACGTGTCTTTACTTTAAATAGATGATTTTAATCTTTATGAATCGGACTATTAACCACTTTTGTGTATCGTCCTTAGTTAAGTATTAACATTCGTGGTGTTGCTTATAATTACGTTTTTCTTAAGGATTTATACTCAAAAATATTACTTTGATTCAAATCAAGAAATCCTTTAGATATAATATAAAATAGATCTTGTTCTCTTCTACTATAATCCTTATAGCTATGCTTGTATAATTTTTCTCTAAAATTTTTGATCAATGATGTTTCAACTTAATATTTCTGATACCACTTGTCATTCGGTAAGCGATTTGCTAATAAAGAAATCAATACTTATTAGTGAGCACGACAAGAACAGGTAATCCCATTTTGAAGGTTAGGCTAGAAAAACAATCTATGTATGCTCAATACAAAGTCTTGGATCTGCCACCACAAATGCCCAATTTTCAATAGGAGGTATAACCACATTTATTGCCTTCTTATCTCTTTGAGGTAAGGATTCACCATCATTTTTAGTGTCTCGAAAAAGAGAGAAGAAGTCTTCCTTTTTATAGCCTTTTCGGCGTATCGAGCTCATCGATTCCTTCTAAATGCGAGTCTTGTTAGAGCCTTTTTATGACATCAAAACGAGGGACATGAACACGTCGGGGAATAATTTGATGGCCCGATATGAAGACGAACTTTCGCACCAATATATATATATATATATATATATATACATATATATATATATTGGGTATATCATAGGTTTATTTGTTTTGCTCTACCAAATTTGTTTTGCTCGACTCCCACATTAAACTAAATTCTAACTTGAAATTGGCGCATAGAATGAGAAAAGAAGTGGGTTGGCGCGGTCATGAAATGTACTAAGACTAGATTAGTCCGAACTTGATTCTTAGATTTCCGCCATACTTAATACTTGGGAATAATTTCTTTTTGACTACATTTCATGATTTGTGATAGATTTTTTTTCTCTTTGATGGGGTGAACTATTCTATCGGATAATATGCTAATAGGGTGATTCGATGTTAGGTGTGTATGACCTCGAGGACTTGTCATCTGCTTTTGAGGACGAAGTCTTGATTGGGATAGTATCTTGACAATGTCGAGGAATTTATACAGTGGTACTACTATTTAGCTTCTATAGATGGCAGCTTCTATACAGATAGCAAAATGAAAAAATGTCAAACCGGATCCGATGGAGTAGAAGAGAATTTGCAAACCTACAATACACGAATGGAAACACCTTGGAAGATTCTACGAAGCTTACCCAGAAATCAAGACCTTTTAATGTTGTATTTGTGAGTTTGTAAAGAGAAAAAAAAGCAAAGAATTTAAAATTTATGAGAGGAAAGATAATGATATAAAGAAAAATTATTTGAGAAAACTTAAATATAAATTATTATCCAGTAATTGATCTTTTTAATTTTTTCAATTAAATGATTAAATTATTAATTTTTTTCACTTTTATTTAATTGAACATAATTTATGACTAGGAAGTCATTTTTTAGATATGCCCAACCCCACACAAACACAAATATGTACAAACGACAAATCGATCTAAACAATCAAGAGTGTGTGATTGAAGTGGAACGATTTTTTCTCCAAGGAGGGAGGTGTAATCCTCTACTTTTCAACGATTTTCTCGCTACGTTGCTCATTACCTTGATGATCTGCTTCAAATTCTCACTTTTACCAACAAAAACCTTCGGCAGAGTCTGTAATAGACTCTCGTACATTCGTTTGCCTCGCAATTTCGAATTCTCCGGCAAAGTCGAGGATGATGAAATAATGAGTACTGTGCCAATTGTCGGAGTCTGATCGGAGTACTAATTCGTTTACCCATAACAACCACTATATATATATATATTCTCCACCTTTTTTTTCTTTTTCCGATCAGATCTGGGCTAGGTCCGCAATTGAAATGGTTGGTTTATATATATATTCTCCACCTTTTTTTTTCTTTTTCCGATCAGATCTGGGCTAGGTCCGCAATTGAAATGGTTGGTTTATGAGATTTAGGGCTCTCTCATCACACACATAAACATAAATGCAGAGAATTGATATTGTTATTAATTAATTTGATATTTTTATAAAATAAAATGAGATTCATTTATAAAAATATTAAATTAATTTATAAAAATATTAATTTTTTAAATGTATAAGTAAATTTGTTTTGTGCTTAGGAAATGGAGAGTTGAAGAAGGAATGAATGCGATTAGGGCCTTTTTTTTTTACATTTATGTAAACTCTTATCGAAAATAAACACCAAATTGAATTTGGTAGTTTGATTTTATTATTTAGTCAATTTAATTCATCTTCTATAATAATAGATTTATTAATTTAGTTTTAGTGTTAAATAAAAGATTATTTGACATATTTACCTTCAAATGTTTAATGAATGTGGAAAGAATATTTGAACTAACTTTATTTAATTACACATAAGCATGTTCAAGTTTAGTCGGCAGCAAGTCACGTCATTAATTTATAACGTAATAAGTTTAATTGAACAAAAATGAATAGTTTAATTATCTATTAAAAAAATTAAAAGATCTAAAGTGAAAAGTAATTTATATTTACGTCATTTGAGAACTATTATAAAAATAGCTTTGATAATTTAAGATTTCATCCGAGTCTGTAACAAATTTTCTGTCAAATCTTCTCAAGTTTGAGATAATTTTTTTTAAAAATCTCTCGCTTTCCCTGTTCTTTTCTCTTCTTAAAAAACTTACAAATACATGGCTTTATTTGTGATCTTTTCTTTAAATTTTTCCTCCTTTAATTTTCTCATTAATTTATGGAGAAAGATTTGCTTTTGCGGGTGGGAGATGAATATGCATGATTGGGAAATAAAATGATTTGTTTTGGTTTGTGTTTGGACGTACCATTCCATATTGTCACAACAAACGTTCATGGCCAATTGGCCATGATTGATCTAGTGTTGGAATACACAATACCAAAGCACTATGTCCTATCGGCTACTTTTACGCATATGATGAGAATTATTTTCCAGCAAGCTACCAAGAGAGTGTAAGAAACATAAGAAAAAAAGAAAATGAAATCTCATCAACATTCCACTCGAGCCTTTGAATTCTTAATTAAGTGAATACTTGTTCCTACTTTCTTTAGTCAATCTTCGAAGTTTTTGTTAATATATGGTGGTCAAAGTCATCTCAAGTAAAATGACATCTTTATTATCGAAAACAATATACATATAGGAAGTTAATTCGTAATAAATAGTGTATTTGTGTTTTTTTTCTTGTCTATATCATTTTATATCTCCGTCATTTATTTATAGAACTTGCGGTCTCAATTTTTTAAGAAAGTAGCCAAGTCTCCTAGTACTGCGACGTAGTGTGGCGGTAAAAGAATTGTGTTTTTAAATCACAATCGGCAAATTTTATAAAAACAATATAAGATATAGTGACTATAATTTGTACTTGCATCTCTTTAAAAAATGGGAGTCATATTTTGATTTTTTTAAAAATAATTATTCAGACAAATTACCCTTTGTAAAACATACACAATGAATTTAAGTATGATTTTACAAATCGAGAGAGATAATTGTTGGTGCATTAAAGTTATATACCTGCGACCAATGTTATGAAACCCAAACCGGACCGACTAGTTAAATTGGGACCCGATTTCTTGTTCGGTCTGGTTTGGACTGGTTCACTTGATTTGGTCAAAAATTGGTAGAGTCGATTAGTTGAATTGATTTTAAATTGTTTTTTATTTTATTTTTTGTACAAAAATATTTTTATTTATAAAATTAGATATTTTTAGTAATATTATAACATAATTTCACTATATTTTAGTTTACAAAAAATTAGATGTTTTAAATTTTTTATTAATTATTAATAATATATATTTTTATATATTTATAACGTCGTTGATTTAATAACAGTTCGACCACTAATTGAATCAATAATCCATCTATTCAATACTCTTTCCGGTTCAATAATCACTCCAAATCTAAAAACATTGCCCGCCACATCACATGTACTAAAATACTGCATTTACAAAAAATTTAATGAGAAAAATACACCCTTATGAACTAACATGGTACCTCCTTTAAAGGAAGGTGATAGCTGGTACAATTTTTAGACACCAGTGGGGTAAGCCACCCTATGCTTTAAAGTATGGGTAGATAACTAATTTGGTAAATCGACGTTGCACCAACTGCATATTGTTATAGGTCACCTGCCCATGCCTACTCCACAAGATAGCATTGTGACATCTTGGTATGGATGTACTTATAAATTAAATTCCTAAAGTGACCTTGGAGATTTTGATAAGCAAACAATCCAGTACAACTATTTATGAGATTACCTACTTCTAGTGTTGACATTACTAGTTTATCCTTGCTATTTCTTAAAGCATTCATGCATGTAGTACAACCACTAGATATTTCCATATCCATATTAATTAATTTCCTTCTTTTACTAGATAGTAAGATTTATATTCAACACATTTAGATATAATTTTATTTATTATTTATTAAACTAAATTGTAAGAAATAAAATTTTAATTAGAAGAAAAATATTAGTGCTTACCATTTCTTTTGTGGTTTAATTTATGGGCGACCGAAAAATGGTTGGGATGATAAAAAAAACTTGCCACTTTCATGCAAGAATTGTCAAGTCCTATGTTTATTGGCTGAATGAATTATTTTCCATCTTTCCCTAATGGTATCTTCAGCAAATCAGAGAAGCAACAATCTTAGACTATATTTAGTTTAGGATTCATATTTCACTTCTGCAGACTGCAGTTATACTAAATTTAGGTCGTGAATTTTTCTGACGAAACAAAAAGACTATATCAAGAAACAAGAATTTACTGGATTATAATTTTAAATATATTTAAATGGGAGGGTGGAAAGATAAGACAAATAAATAGTGATGAATTTGTACTTGGTATGTGTTTGTGTTCTTGGTATTTTAATGTGTGTTCTTGTATTTGCAGTAGATACACATTTTTTTTTAGAAACGTATTGATTAATCCTAATAGTTAGCACAACTCAAATAAAAAAGAAAAAGAAAAAGAAAAACTCAGTTTATATCAATATATAGAAACTTCCAATTTTATTCTGCCACGGCGGCCGAAGATGGTAAAACAAGTGAATTCTAAGCAACAACACGGGTCAAGATCAATTATTTCCCGACGGCAGCCGCGTTTGCCATGACCGACCGAAGGTCATGCAAAAATTCCGAAAGTAACCTTATCTCGAATTTGCATCAATTAACATATGCGTATTTTTATGTTTGCCAAATGGATAGCATCCCATATTTCTCAATTTTTGTTGTAAATACGCCCTTTTTAGGCACGAGAAGACAAATTCAAAATTACTACTCTTTTTTTGTTTAAGTGTATTATATATATATATATATATATATATATATATATATATATATATAAAGACGACTGATTCTACGTTTTAAAATAAAGATATAATAAAATTTTATCCTTAATTATTAGTTGAATAATTTGTATGTTTGACATTATTTAGATAAAGCAAAATATTCATATATTTTATTTAATATTAATATTCTGGTAAACCCTTACACATATAGTTATAGAACTGTCACACATCATTAATATAATGACATTGTCGTCTACGTATATGTTACACTAGTGTCATAATATAATTTTGTTATCATTAATATAATTTTTTAATGCATTGTTGATGCATAGAAAATCAATTGAAAATAACATTCGAGTGCTTTTAGGTGATAGTATAGCTGTAAATGTCTTTTTTTATTATAAGATTAAATGAAATTCATTTATAAAAATATCAAATTAACTTATGAAAATGTCAATTCCTTAAAAGTACATAAAAAAGTTAAACAAATTATCTAGAGAAAAACAAAGAAATAAATAAATAATGGGCAGATTTATTTTGAGAGTTATAAATGAGTTTGATTTACCAAAAACAGTTAATAAAAGAAAGAATTTAAATTACGGTATAATTAAAAAATTAAAATTTTCTAATTTAAAAAATAGGATATAATTAAAATTTTAAGGCGAAAAAACAAAAAAAAAGTCAAATTACTTTCTTCTCCTTTAATAATATAAATGACTCTAGCTCAATCTTTCTGTTCTTCCTCCTTTTGTTACAATAGTATGGGAAAGGGGCTACCCCTAGTTCCGTAGCGCAATCTTGGTTATATAAGTTTATGCTTAGTGTGTTTTGTTTTGCAAAAAATAAATATATTCTCTGTCTTAAAATAAAAATTTTAATTGATATTTTGCTCATATTAAAAAAGAAAAGAAAATAATAAAATTATTCATATTTAAATTTTTATTTAATTATATAATTTTTTACATATGACTAATGATACTCTATAAATATGCATAAAAAATAAAAATATGATAATTAATAAAAAAATATTATAAATAAATTATTATAAAAAATAAATTATTTAAAATAAATAAATATTTAATTTAAAATAATAATAAGAATTTTTATATGAATTATATAGATGAAGAGACGCGCCCATAGAACACCCATTAACCGGTCAATACCAGATTTCAGTGGTCTTGCCCACAGAGTGTTGAAGTCAAAAAATATTCTTTATACACCATGTGTTTTAGTTTTAATTTTAATCTTAAACTCTATTTAATAATGAAAATAAAATTCAACGCATTAATAATTAATATCAACGATGCACGTGTTATGTGTATAAATTATATAAAATAAAATATTTTTTTATAAAATTTAGAGTAATAAATAAAAAATAATATAAAAAATAAAATTATAATATAATTAAAATTATTGGGATAAATTTGAAATAAAAAGAATATGATACAAGTTAAATTACTATTTTTACAAATAAATATTATTTAATTTTATAAAAATATTAAATTAATTTATAAAAATATTAATTTTCTGATACAAAATTATCAAAACTTCCATGAATATTTTATAATATAGAAGACGGAGAAGGTAATAATTAAGGTTCCGTTGTTCATTAGCTAGTTATTAGCTCAACCCTTACGCATATCTATATATATTATATATATATCGGTGACTTTTATCAAGTAGTTGGTATGACGTGCAGTACAACAACAGGAAGTACAAGGACAATGTCGTAATAATCATAATCCCCAAGCCCCTATCAGTAGTTTTAACTCCATTTCTCTCTCCTCCCCCTTCCTTCACTAGCCTTTTCAATTACAAATTCGCTCTCTCCGCCTCTCTCTCTCTCTCTCTCCAGATTTTCTTTCCCATATATATTTGTATACATATCTATGTATATATATAAATCTCAATATCAGTATATATTCACCAAGATATAAATCTTTGGTATATTGTCGTCTAGATTCTCTCAATGGCGCTAAGTTATAGGGACCTTCAGCTAACTGGCGTCGGCCGAAACTCGTCGGACGGAGACTTTGAGGATGAACGGCTACTCGATTCCTACGAAGAGGAGGAGGCTAATTCCGTAAAAGTAGAGGAAGGTATGAAGAGAATTCAAGTGAGAATTGGCGGGATGACCTGTTCAGCGTGTTCGAATTCCGTGGAAGGAGCTTTGATGAGCTTAAAAGGGGTCCATAGGGCTTCGGTGGCTTTGCTACAGAACAAGGCGGATGTGGTTTTTGATCCCAGTTTGGTCAACGTTAGTCTTCTTTTGATCCTACTTGCATTTTCTGATTTATGTGCTCCAATTTGGTTTAGTTTCATCTTAATGGTGATTGTGATGATGATTTGTTATGTTTAAGTTCAAATAAACAAGCAAACAAAGCCTGTCCCTGCTACTTAGGATTATATTAACTAATGTTAAATTGTTAATTTTGGCCTTTCCAGGCATTATTGTGGATTGATCTACATTTAATCTTCTCATGCCATCTACTATGATTTTGTCTGGATTAATGTATGATGAATTATTTGTTAATTGTTCATGAGGTTACTATAGTTGAGATGTTTGTTTTTGCTACATTTATGGTTATGCTAATTAATTGTTGGTTTATCTGGATTTATCATATAAGCTACTATTGAATTAGATTTGCCACGGCTTTTATAAGAATGGGCCAATGCATGGGAATATAGCTTGCAAAGAAAACGAATCTTAGGTAACAAGTTAGTCATGGTTGATTTAATAATGATAGATATTGAATTAATGAAAATAATTTCTTCTTGGTGTATTGTTATTCAACTGTTCTTTTTAATTTTATCAGTGTGAAATGGATTAGTTTACTACCAATACTTAAATCATCTTAGAGCTAATATTAGTTATTCATTCGGTACTTAAATCCACTCTTTATTATGTGTGCAAGTTGATTACCTGGTAAAGAAATAAAAAAAAAGGTAAAAGGAACATAAAAACAAAAAGTGAGATCCAGTTCTAAACAAGTCATATAAACTTTTATTTCTTTGTTTGATTTCAGGATGAAGACGTTAAGAATGCAGTTGAAGATGCTGGTTTTGAGGCCGAGATTATACCTGAACCTAGTTCATCTCGAACGAATCCACATGGAACGTTAGTGGGACAGTTCACCATAGGTGGCATGACATGTGCAGCATGTGTAAATTCTGTTGAAGGCATCTTGAGAAAGCTCCCTGGTGTAAAAAGGGCAGTTGTTGCCCTGGCTACCTCGTTAGGAGAGGTCGAGTATGATCCTACTATAATTAGTAAGGATCAAATAGTGGAAGCAATTGAAGATGCTGGTTTTGAAGGTTCACTTATACAGAGCAGCCAGCAGGATAAAATCATATTAGGTGTTACTGGGATATTGAGTGACTTGGATATACAGCTTTTAGAAGGAATACTTTGCAGCTTGAAGGGAGTAAGACAATTTTGTTTCAGCAGGGCTTCAAAGGAATTAGAAGTTCTCTTTGATCCCGTGGTTCTTGGTTCTAGATCATTAGTTGATGGGATTGAAGAAGGAAGCTCTGGGAAGTTTAAACTACATGTCAGAAACCCTTATACGAGAATGACTTCTAAGGATCTTGAAGAATCCTCGAACATGTTTCGGCTTTTCACGGCTAGTCTTTTTCTCAGTGTGAGTGTATAATTTTTTTTCTTCATATTTTATTTATATATGCAACTATATCCTAATTTGACTTTTGTTTTGCTTGATTAACCCCTTTTGAAGCCAGCCTGCTTCACGGATGGATATGCAAAAAGAAGTTTCTTATTAAAAAAATTCCCTTTTAATTCATTATACTTTACTACTTTAGAAAACACCAAAATAAGCCTTAAACTTGTTAAAGGAGATGGCTAAATTCCTGCCCTTCTTTTTATGTTACTCTGCTGGCTATCGTCTACGTAACATCTCAATATATAGCACACTAAAGTCTGACATATTTCATCATTTCATGGGATTATCCCTTTGTATAAATCTATAAATAACATATCAAAATTCTTGTGCACACAGCCATAGTCACTCACATCTCAATTTACTAAATTTTTACTCCAAAAATTGTTGCTAGATTCCTGTCTTTCTCATGCGAGTTGTTTGTCCAAGCATTCCTCTACTGTATTCATTATTGCTTTGGCAATGTGGACCGTTCCAAATGGGCGATTGGTTGAAGTGGTCCTTAGTGACTATTGTTCAGTTTGTTATTGGGAAGCGTTTCTATGTTGCAGCTTGGAGAGCACTTAGAAATGGTTCAACGAACATGGATGTTCTGGTAGCATTGGGAACTTCAGCTTCTTATTTTTATTCTGTCTGTGCGCTTTTATATGGTGCAGTAACTGGCTTTTGGTCACCTACGTACTTTGAAACAAGTGCAATGCTGATAACATTTGTACTTCTTGGGAAGTATTTAGAAACTCTTGCTAAAGGAAAAACATCAGATGCTATAAAGAAGTTGGTAGAACTATCACCGGCAACAGCTTTGCTACTTCTCACAGACAAGGGTATGCTGCCTTTACATTATTTGAAGGTTTCAGATGAATTGATTTGCAAATTGAGGGTTTTTCCTGTTTTCTTACACTCAAGAAAGAAAGAAAGAAAACTCCAACACAAAATAAAAGCAAGAAGTCTTGGTGTCTGATAAATTTGGATACTTAAAAGTTTGACTAATAAATAACATATAAGTTTTATGTTATTCTTTGTAAGTTCATCCAAAACATGATGTAAGCCGATCATATATTTGATGCTAGGTGGCAAGAGTATTGGAGAAAGGGAAATAGATGCTCTGCTGATTCAGCCCAGTGATGTTCTGAAAGTCCTTCCTGGCACAAAAATTCCCGTGGATGGCACGGTTGTTTGGGGTTCCAGCTATGTTAATGAGAGTATGGTTACTGGGGAATCTGCACCTGTCTCGAAGGTGGTCAATTCATCAGTAATTGGTGGTACCATAAATTCTCATGGTTCCCTTCACATACAAGCTACCAAAGTAGGTTCTGACACAGTTTTGAGCCAGATAATTTCCCTAGTTGAGACGGCACAGATGTCCAAAGCTCCTATTCAGAAATTTGCTGATTATGTAAGTATCAATTGCTAAAATAAGTATTAGCTGTATCTTTACACTCTTTTTTACGTATCTCAGATTGATGGTTAAGTAGTTCTCTAGTTCTTAAGGCCACACTTCTCTTTGCTTACCATTGTTTAAATTGAAGTTCTTTCCCTTTTCAATTTTTCATTTTTTCTAGCTTCATTTGCACATATTTTTCTGGATCTGGGGATTGCATATTCATTAATTATTGCTTTTACTTGTACAAAAAATTATTCAGTAATTACTAGTTTCCAAATTGTAATTCTTAGCTAGTCAAATGATATGCTGAGAGAGAAAGGGGCTGTAATGTGGCTTTCTTTTGTCAGATACGACTGCAGTTAATATACCTGTTTGTTTCTAGTGAATCCATAGATTGAAATTTTTAGGTCGGGTCCAATGTAATAAATTTGTGCAGAAGTTGTATCTTGTGTCAAATATTTTTACCATATATATAGATTTTAGAATTCTTTTAAATTCTATACAGGACTGGTATTCACTAAAAACAGAATAGAAGATTGTTTTAGCAATGGCTTCTCAAGAAAGAAAAGGAGGGCTTAGAAAATTTTTGGTAAAACAAGATTGGTTACTCAAGGAACCAGAAAATTGAAAGAATAAATTTCTTAGGGGGAGAGCCAGAAAGTTGGAATAGAAGAACAGAATGAATTATTTTTAACATTAATGCGCTCCAGACAATTTAGGGGAGAGCATGGTGCATTTTTGGGCAACCGCACCTGCAACTGGATATGCAATTCTAGAAACTATGCAAATGCAGGCAGCCAGGCATATGAAAAGCCTCTGGTGTGATTGCTGTTGGTTACAGCTTAGGTTTGGTTCAGGTGCGGTTCTCCCCTAAAATCTGAAATCAATTACAATTAATTTGAACAAGTCTGCATATTAGAAACCTTAATTCAAATAGAGGAAGGATAGAAAATTGAAGAAAACTACAATAATCCACTTTTAATCTGTTACTAACTCTCGTTAGATATAGCAAACATACCAATTTCCACTTCATCTAAAAACTTTGCCTATCTCATTTATCAAATTCAAGGGCTATTAAAGAAGGAAAACAGATGCAGATTTCTGAGATCACATGATCAAAGATTTAGCAAAAGTCATTTAGTCTTGACACAAAGTTCCCAAGTGAAAATGAAGAAACTGGAGGAAACAATGGGAAAGTTTTATACTTTCATATATAACTTCAAAGTTCAATAAGGGAAAAGTTGGAAAGTTTATATTATTATATTACTTGAAATACCAATTAATTAAACTTTATGTCACCCAAAGTTTTCTTATAAAATGGGACGGAGGGAGTAACAAAAATCAGTCATTTCAGCATTAAAATCTACATTATTATCAACTTGATGATTTTGTTGTAGTAATTGTGTGCAGTCATTTTACTATATTTCTGACTTCTGATATTTGTTCCTGAATATATTATTGTTTGGTAAATGTATTATAAACTTAATTATCCTCACAGTAGGTGTCACTGTTATTGGCAGGTTGCAAGCATTTTTGTCCCGACAGTTGTTGCTTTTTCATTATTGACATTTTTTGGTTGGTAAGTAAATTACAACCTGTCTTGACATATTCATGTAGTTAATTGATAGTTATCGTCGAAAATTCTATAATTTTCATGTCAAAATATCTTTTTGTAGGTATGTTGGAGGAGTTCTGGGTTCTTACCCAGAACAGTGGCTACCTGAAAATGGCAATTACTTTGTTTTTTCCCTCATGTTTGCTATATCAGTTGTAGTGATTGCATGTCCATGTGCACTTGGCTTGGCCACCCCAACAGCTGTCATGGTTGCAACTGGGATTGGAGCTAATAATGGCGTGCTAATTAAAGGAGGAGATGCCTTGGAGAGGGCTCAGATGGTTAATTATGTTGTATTTGATAAAACAGGCACTTTAACCCAAGGGAAAGCTACAGTTACAACGGCAAAAGTTTTCACGGAATTGGGCCGTGGAGAATTTCTTACGTTGGTAGCTTCAGCAGAGGTAACTTCCAGTTACCAAACTAAAATTTTAACTCTTCTATTATATATAGTTCATAATAATTGTAGTTTCATTCTTGTTGAGGCTAATCATATTACTGCCGCCTAAGTATGACTCGATCCCTTTGACCCTCATGCTTCAAGTATGGAGGGGTGTACCCCCATTGTGTAACCAACTGAAATACCACTAATTATTCATTTTCTCATTTTGATGAGGGTAGTGTCTACCTGTTATGTAAACTACATTTTAGTATATTATCGCCTTAGAGGGAGGGGGTTTGAACCTCGTTGTTTATGTGTAATAATGACATTATGGACCTTAAGAATTTGCTTTTCTATGTTTTAGGCTAGCAGTGAACATCCTTTGGCGAAGGCAATAATAGATTATGCCCGGCATTTCCATTTCTTTGAAGAGCCTTCTGCTACCACAGACGTACAATACCATGAGAAAGAGGCCAAGTACTCAGGATGGCTTCTTGATGCGTTGGGGTTCTGTGCTATTCCTGGAAGAGGTGTCCAGTGCTTTATCAACGGGAAGCAGGTTTTGGTAAGTTTGACACAATGTTTCTTACATTCCATACTAGAACAAAATGAAAAAAGAAAGAGAAAAAGAAAAGAAATAGCAGATCAAACCATGTAAGTAGTAAATATGATTCATAAACTTGCGCTTTTTTTTTTTTGCTTATACGAGATCATTTATACTCAACAGATTGGTAATCGTAGTTTGCTTACTGAAAATGGCATCACCATCCCGACCCATGTTGAAAAGTTTGTGATAGAACTGGAAGAAAGTGCAAATACAGGCATACTAGTGTCATATGGTGCTGTCGTAATTGGCGTTCTGGGTGTAGCGGATCCACTAAAGAGAGAAGCTGCTGTAGTTGTGGAAGGCCTGATGAAAATGGGTGTCAAACCTGTCATGGTTACAGGGGATAACTGGAGGACGGCTCAGGCTGTTGCTAAGGAGGTGGGTAGACTTTATTTAGGGTTGAACTTTGTTTTCGGTGCAACTGTGCCTTACTTTTGTGTATAGTACCACATGCAGCAAAACCTGGGGAAAGATTTATTGTTAGAACATACTTAGTAATGATGCAAATAATGATGTATACTTCGTATGCAGGTTGGTATTCATGATGTAAGAGCGGAGGTTCTGCCTGCTGGAAAAGCAGATGTCATCCGTTCGTTTCAGAAAGATGGAAGCACGGTTGCCATGGTGGGTGATGGTATCAAAAGATGGAAGCACGGTTGCCATGGTGGGTGATGGTATCAATGATTCACCAGCCTTAGCTGTTGCAGATGTTGGTATGGCTATTGGGGCAGGAACAGATATTGCAATAGAGGCTGCGGACTATGTGTTGATGAGGAATAACTTAGAAGATGTTATAACAGCCATTGATCTCTCAAGAAAGACGTTTTCTCGCATCAGATTGAATTATGTGTTTGCCATGGCTTACAATGTCATCGCAATCCCCATCGCCGCTGGCGTTTTCTTTCCTCTTGTAAAGCTCAAATTGCCACCATGGGCAGCCGGTGCTTGTATGGCCATGTCGTCTGTAAGTGTTGTGTGCTCTTCTTTGCTTCTTAGGAGATATAGAAAACCCAGACTTACCACTATTCTGGAAATAACTGTAGAGTAGGAAATAAAGAAAAACAGACAAAAAAGAGGAGGAAAAAACAGGTATCAACCTCTCAGGAGAAATTGAGAGGGATGTGTGATGATACCTGGTTTCCAAATTTTGTGTATTATTCTTTCCTTCTTCAACTTTATAATGCCATGGTTATTCTTTCCTTCTTCAACTTTATAATGCCATGGAGGTGGTCTTCTAGCATATTTTTTAAATTTCACTGTAAATACAGCTGTGTTTATAGTTTGTTACTCCCTCCTCCGTCCTCAAAAGAATGTCATACATTTTTCATATAAATTAAAAAAAGTAAAGTAGAAGAAAGAGTAAAAAAGTTACATATATATCCTTAGAGGCCTTTAAAGATTAGGTGGCAAATTCTTTTATCTTTTTTTTACCCGTGGATAAAGTGACATATTTGCTCTTTATTTTCCTTTTATATTAATTGTCATTTTTTTAGCACAAAAAATAGATTTTGCCTCGGGCTATATAACCTTTTGAGAACCGAGCGAGTAGTTGGTTTTTGTACTTCCCCTTTTTGAGTTCATGAAGAGAAAATTCTCTCGTACACAAATGCAATTCATAGTTTATTCATTGAACATTACTACAACTAGATCGAGTCATATTACATGTCAAAATATATTAAATCTTCTATTTATACACAAAAGCATAATGTAGGAAATACCAAAGATTTAATGAAGTCTCTCTCTCTCTCTTTCTTCGTCTAAATTCGTTTATTTTTGGATGAAATTTTTTGGCAAAAAAAGTGAACAAAATTTTTCATTCCTTGAAAAACTTGAGAAAAAGATAAATTTGTGAAAATTTTTATTTTTTAATTTTTTTTGGCCAGTTTACCACTAACGAACACTGTTATTATTTTTCACTAGTTTTCTCACATTATTACATTTCATAATTGGCTACGTTTTCAAAACACAAGATATGATAATTAGTACTAGTATTTTGTTAGTTTACAACTGTTATAGTTCTTTGTATTATTCATTAAATGTCTTTTTTTTTGTTGTTAATTTTAGCTAAAATTTACAAACTGATTTAATTTTTTAATTTTATTTTAAAATGTTGGGAGCATATAACAATGTCCTGCGAAGAGGGTACGTTTGTAAAAACCAATAAATCTTATATGTATAGCAGCAATTCTCTAATTTTTATTTATTTTTATTTTGGGGGCTAATTGTTAATTATTGCTTTGAATCGTTCTTTCTTGACCAAAATCATTATCATCAATATTGTCACAAAACCATATAAATTTGACCATATAAAATTGCTTAGACTCTTCCCTACTATATATATATATATATATATATATATATATATATATATATATTGGCATTTCTAGGTCATGTTAGTCAAATATATATTCCTTCAATGTCACGTGCCTTAATTATCAATTAGTATACAGTCACTTGTTTTAAAAAATAATAAGTTCATTTTATTTTTTTAAGAGAATAATTATTGGTCAAAGTAAACCAGAAAACTTGGTGTTCACGCTAAAAATTGCAAAAAGCCCATCTTCTTTCTATATTACGTTGATCTCATTGACTATTTTAATACGCGCGCATGAGCTACCAGCTGGTTATATAGTGATGATAATATATTACATGCTAAATATCTCATTGTTAGAACTTGAGAAAATTACATGTTAATGCTAAAAATCCCATGTCTAGAACTCGCAATGAGAAATAAAAATGATAAGTAAAAAAGAACGTAATATAATTATTATTGTTATAAAAAATTTATTTATGCGTACGTTATAGAAGACAGAAAATAAAAATAAAAAAAATTCACGTGCATCGATGTAATATGTAAAGATAAATAATCTTATAAATAACCGTAAATTTAGTGTTACAAACTTAACATAAAAAATAAATTAAATTCAAACAAAGATAAAAATCTAATTTGAAAATATAAAGGGTCGCAAGACTTCGATCTTAACTATTAAACTAAAAATTTTGTAAGGGAAAAGATCTAACAGTAGGCACTTAATTTTGAGGGAAAACTTTCCTGTCCGTAATTAACAAGGAGCAAGTACTTTTTTAGATAAAATTGAAGGTGTGAACATAGAATTTAAGAGAAGAGAATGGTCAAAAGTCAAAGCAACTGATCCAGTCCAATAGATCACTTGGCCACAAACAAATGCCTCGTTTACTTGTCTTAGGTCGTCCTTCTTGGTAAAGAAGGGACAATAACCTTTTATGTTCATGTGATGTGTCCCCCCCCCCCCCCCCGTGTCATGTCTTTATTTAACATCATTTTCTTGATCAATTATTTATATATATATATATAGACGGATTTACTGGTCGATTCTGTCGACTGTAATCCATTCTAATTTTTTTTTTATTAGATATATTATATAATTAAATAGGTTTAAGTTAGAATATGTTTAGTCAGCCTACTCTAAAGTAGTCCTAAGTTAGAATAAATTTGATCAATTCAGTCCAATTTAAATTCTTGGCTCTGTTCCTATATATATATATATATATATATATATATATATATATGCATGCATTATTATTAGTATCCAACACAAGTATTCACTTTTACTGCTGGTTAATTTAATCTGGGATATTTATATTATCCGAATAATTTTATGTTCACTAGCTACTCCTTGCCCTCTTTTTATGTGTCTTATTTGGTTATTTCTATATATTTACTTCATTAATTCCAGAGAAAATTTAAATTGGTAGGCATATATATATATGGCAACCATTTCCCAGTTGTTAGAATGTCAAATCCCATTGTCCGTACCCATGAATTTAACGAATAAAATTCATGATTTTATAAAGGAAACTGCGATGAAGCATCATGTATTCTTTATTTTTTCTCTTTTATATTTTTAGTCAACTCGCTGGGTACTTAATTTATCAAACGCAGAAGCATAAATTTTATTTAAATTTCATAAATTATAATTAGGTAAAATTTAACATTTTTATTCTTAAAAAATTATTTAAAAAAAATGAATTGGTTTCAATAGAGCTTAATTTTGTATTATTGTGAGTCAAAGTTTGACTAATACAAAACAAAATTTCTAAAAAATATTGTGTGGCGATCGATAGTCATCGACCAATGTAATGGGCCCAACCGTAAACAGAATAGTCCAATTATCATATATTATAATTTTAAATTCTATTATCAAAATTAAACCGTGTGTTGCACAAATTATTATCCTAATATATTTATAATTATATGCTAATCTTCTTAATATAATAGTTTCATTTGGTTATTTATTATTTTTCTTTTGACGAATATTGAAATTTATATAAAATATCATTCTTATGAGATTAAATTTTTTACATTGCTTTTCGATCTCTTAATTCTTTTCAAATCTTTATTTGATATGATAATATGTCACGGCATCAATTACGGTAAATAGGACAAGGTTACATATACATTATTTAAATATAAAATTAAATATTATATTTAATTTAATTATTAAAAAAAAATTAATATTATTTTTTATTTTTTAATAATTAAAATAAATATAATATTTGAATGTTATATTTAGATGTCATACATTTATATTTATTCTATATAAAAACATGCCACGTCAACAATTACGTAAAATAACGATAAATTTTGTTTTGAGATTATGTTTGACCTAGCCTATGGATTTCCTGGAAGCTGCATCACTTTGTGGTTGATTGGACCAAGTATCCTTTTGTCCGTATAGGACCAAAGCGAATCCAAGTCTCGTCAAGCACTAGACAATGCGTGATTTCCTCTTATCTATTATCTGCATCGTTCATTCTTTTCATACGACATAAATATTATTTTTAATAATAATAATAATACATTTATTACGATAAATTTTATTATATTAATAAATATAATATTTAATATTAAAATAAATTAAAAGATAAATATAATAGAAGAGATCATAATCTATAATTATAAGAGTGTTAAAAATATTAAATAAAGCTCTCATAATATAAAAAAATAAAAAAAATAGGTCAATATTCAATTAATTTAATCCCTTTTGAGGGTAGATACATGACGAAAATGATAAAAAGCTAAAATTGTAATTTTTTTTATTAATTTTAAAAAAAAATTAATTTAAATCTTATTTTCAAATAAATATCATAAAATGAATATTATTACATTGAGGTACTAAAATTATAATTGGGAGAGAGAGTCTATAACTCCCAAAAGATGTACCTAGGCGTAACGTTACTCGTTCATGTATACAGTGCATTTACTTGATTCGGAAGCAAAAGTTTGAAGAACTAGTAAGAAAAACCTTACGTAATTAACATTTATTAAACCAATGTTTTGGAAATAACATAGGGGATTGAGTTTTAAGTGATGTAAGCCAATATATACGTGCTTACCTCATTCACATACTCTCACGCACACACAAATATATATAATTAAGCTTTGTAGCTTCCCCGAAGCATCACTACCCCGAACTCCGAAGCATCAATGCGATTTTTGGCTTGAAGAATAGTCCACACACGCTTAAAGAGACTGTGCTGACCGCTATTAATTTGGTCAGTTCTTTAATTATTGGTCTGAGATATATTTATTCTAATAATATATTAAAAACAACAAACACTTAATATGTTACTCCTTTATATATATATATATATACAAACACTAAATATTTTGAGAATATTTTGTGTGTGTGTGAGAAAGCAAGAATTACATTATTCTCAAAATATTTAGTGTATATATATATATATATATATATATATTCAACAGCATACCTTTAAACTTTGACCAGAATTTACTATATAAACCATTCAAACTTAGGTTGCTACTTCCTTTCAAGACAAGTGAAGGCTAGAAGAGAGAAATATAGGTAGTGCAACTTACCTAGCCCAACAACTATGAACACTACCCCTCTTCCCACTGATTGGTTTCAATACTACCAACAAACCACTGCCCCCGCTACTCCGGCGATAGAGGCCGGCGATCACTCCAATACCACGAGTACCATAGTTACCACAAGTTTCACCACTAACAATAATATTATTTCAAGCCCAAACAATTCAACGACTTCAATAGTAAATGCTCCCCACGCTCCTCTGAACCCTCAAGCCACATTGGCTAAGCCAATCAGAAGGCGGTCTAGAAATTCACAGAGGAAACCGACAACCCTACTCAAGGCAAGCACCGCCAATTTCCGATCCCTAGTGCAACAATTTACCGGTTGCCATAATACAAAAACATCTTTAAATTTTCAAAAAGGTCCGGTCAACTTGACTTTTGGCCAGTCAAGGAGCCAAAATATAGAGCTTGGTACAAGTTCTCGGGTCGCCCCATTGGGGTTTGGTTACTATAATCAACAACCAATAACTCCGGCTCAGCTGCAGCATCAACAACAACAAGAAGAAATGTTGTACCCTAAACAATATGAGAACATGAAGAGTAGTACTTTGGATGATTTTGTTGTAGGCGATATTTCGGTACATGAACTTACGGATGAATCTTCCTTTCATGGAAGCTGCAGGAAAGATGGCTACTACTTTTGAGGAGGGCATATGGAAAAATTTGTTAATTAGATTGTTGAATTTTTATGGAGTTTGGTAATTAGTAATTAATGTAAATTAATATTATTCCTTTCATATAGGTTGATATAAGCTATATATTATTCTGTGTACGTTTAGACAATAGATTTTATGCATTTTAATCATTTCCCCTTACGAGAAATTAATGTGTTTTGAGTTCTTAATTTGATCTATACATGCATGCATTTTTACAACTTTCGTAAGTCATTTGAGCCATTTCTAATAGTTTATTAATTTTCATTTCTGAGTTTCTTGAGAAGGAATATGAAGGCAGTCATAAAAAAGTTTTGTATACATAATTAATTAATTAATTGATTAAATGTGATTCAAGGGAGTCCAACAAGTTTGTCTAGGTTCTTAATTAGTAAAGCCATGGGAAGGAACTTTCTTGGCATATTCTGGATAGGATTGGATGTTAATTATAATAATAATAGACAATTTATATTTTTACAAGAAAAATTGATAGTTTCCTAAGATCTCACTCACATGAATATTAGGTGAAACTCACCCAAGTGAGGTTTTACGAAAGTATTAATTTCTCATGTGAAAATATCAACTCTTTAACAATATCGATTTTAGACGAAGAAAATGATATATTAAGGGCTCCATTACTATGAGATTGGTGAAGGTTTCATTATGAGAAATGTTACATATGCCTAAAAATTGATGAAAATATGTGCCCGCTAAACACAATGGTATCACTATAGGATGATATTTCAGGAGGATAAATTTATATAAAAATTGTTGATAAAATTATTGTTTCAACCCATCGATCCAATAACAATATTTTATGCAAGTAATTTATGAGAAATTAAGCAGTTTGAATTGCATTAACATTTTCAGTTTAATTAATTAACTGTTTAAATCATAATAAACAATAATTACATAGTCTGTCAAAATTAGGAGTGCACACAAAATTGAAAATAATCGAAAAATCAACCGCACCAAATCGAACCGTTGATAAACCAAACCGAAAAACTGAAACTCTTAAAACTGAAAAATCGAAACTAAATCGGTCGGTTTCGGTTTAGTTTATTCAAAAATCGAAACCGACCAAACTGTGTAATATTATAATATAATTTATATACTTTTTTAATAATTATTTATTTTATATAATTATATATTTATTATATTCTTTTTTTGTGATGAATTTACAAAACTTCTCAAATTCAAATGGACTTGGTATGTGCATAAATGTTGTATTATGGTGCATATCTTGCAAAATATTCTTTGCTTCTTTCCCTTCTGATTCAAGCCAATTATGTTTTGCAGTTCCGAGGTTCCGAGAAAGACATGACAGACAAAAGTCCAAGCCAATTTAGCATCACTGATGCACTGCCTTCGATCTCTAGATGAAGAAATGGCAAAGGAAAATAGAGATATTAAAAAGTTGGAGCATTCTGCCAAGTTTGCTTGCTTGTATTATATACAAAACTCATAACTCATAAGTGTTGTGAATTGTATTTGGGTTTGGTAAGGGATATTATTTTCTCAACAGTTGTTTATTTAATTCTCTGTTATTTAATAATATATTATTTTAAAATTTGGTGACATACCAACTCAAGCTTTTATGCTGAAGTTTTAATAACCGATTAAACCTACTAATAACTTAATAAATCGATAACCGATTACGGTGTAAAATTTTGGACGGTTTTGATTTTTAATTTTTTATAACCGACTTACATGATTTAGTTATTTTTTTTACCTACAAAACCGACTGTTGTACACTCCTAGTCAAAATTATGTAAATTTTTTGCGTTTTACTTTTACACATCTTAAGAGTATAAAGATTTATGTAACAATTACTATTTTTTCGTTTATTGTTTTTTCCTATTAACTAAATTATCCGAAAAAAGAGAACTAATTTTTGACTAATCTATATAATAACCAATTTGATACAAGTCTTTTAATATATTGCGACAAAAAACAAGTAAACACAATAATATAATTTATAAATTAATATAGATTTATAAATAATTACTTTATATATTTACCCACAACAAAAATAAAATAAATTTTTACCTCACTATAAATCTTTTCTGACTTGACATTTATATCATATATACACTAAAAAAAGAAGAAAAATACTAGTAGACAAATAATAAAAGAAATTGATATTTCTATAAATAAAAATGATACTTTTATAAGTTTTCATTTACATAAATAATAAATAAATTCTATATTTATATAAAAAATTTATAAAAATATTAAATTTTACTCTTGAAAATATCAATTTCCACTTCGGCCATGCTCGTTCCCTCGAGCTAGCTAAGAAATCGTAAATTTCCCTGTTCTCACACCCACTCAGTAATCTAGAAATTAATCGAATTGGGTAATTTTCCAATTAATAATATTCATGAATATTTTCTTTACTCGATCCATTTGATATGCAGTTTCGTTTTTTTGGATGATTCTGTGTTTTTATGCTTTATTTGCTAAAACCATCTTATGGGTTTATAAGGACTTGTATATTGAGGTTAGTGATATGTTAATTTTTTGGTTTCTCACTTGCTTTCCTTGTATAATTTGGAGCTTTGCTATGTCCAATGATCTAGCCAATGACCTTTGTAAAAAATGATGAGATCCACTTGGGACCCACCACTTACATGGTAGGTCCCATCATTTTTTACAAAAATGGATCATTGCAAAACATCATTACTTATATCTTTTTCTTATAATTTGTATACGTTTGTAAAAGTTTTTTTTTTTAACTGATTTTTGCTTTGCAACATTAACTTAATAGGCAATGGTTACTACATAACTTAGTTTAGCTGTAGTGCAGGTTATTACTTGGTTAGAAATAGGAAGTAAATTATTTCGCTTCCAATTGCACGATTTTTCGTTTAATATTTCACATGGTATGTTAGCACTCCCTTCACAATTTAAGATAAATACTTCTCAAGGATGACCAGGCTTTTGGTTTGCTTATGATTTCTTGGCGGGATTTTTTTTTGACCAATATTTTTCAATTATAGATAACCTAAAATAACTAATGTTACGTTTGGATTGCAGAAATCAAGGTGGAAATCAAATTACTCACTCTTAAAAAAATTGTTTTTGTTTGTTTCACTAATAAACCGTTCTTATTCCTATCAAATTTGTGGATTTTATTCCTTGGAAGAGTATATAAAATGACTCGTTCCGGTCAGGAATGGTATGAATCATTCCCCTTCTCGTTCCATTCCCTTCTCTATTCCATTATTTCACAAATTCCATTCCTCTGATGCAAAACGTAGCATAAGAGTTTAATAAGATTTGAAAGTTTTGACCTTAGAGTCACAAATGTAAAATTGTAAATCAAGATTGCAATCCTGTAGTGGTAACTAATTATTTATTTAGTTGTGTTGTTGTTTTGCTTAAACTCTTTTCTTTTAGATTCTGCTAAATTTATGCATATATTTTGACACAACAACATTTTAGATGTCTAAAATATACATTTCCGAATACTTATCTCCTTGTTGGATACTGCAATGATGAAGTTACCCACAAATTAAAGGGCGAAACTGTTAAAAATGACCTGGAGCGCCATGAGTCTCTCCGCCACTGCAAGTTAGTTTTACTCTTAATGTCTAAATTTTTGATCAGTGTCTTAGAGGAAGCCCGTATATGTAGTAACCTGTTCGAGCTGAGGGAGTACTTAGAATAGGTCCTGACATCATGTTGAGACTTTCTAAAGGAGATTTCAGCTCGTTGCAGTATTTCTCTTATTCTAATAAAGGTACATTGCACTGATATGTGCATTGAGTACGTATTAGTTGTTGGTCGCACGGTTACGTTTCAACGTGACTGTTTAGAAGTTTGGTAAGCTAATTTGATTCTGCGGTCTGATAGTATTAAGTTTTGGTTTGTTCACCTTTTATTGCAGGTGGGTAGATGAAGTTATCCCTGATGCCCCATGGGTGGTTACACTAGAGTTCCTTGACAAACATCAGATTGATTATGTGGCACACGACCCTAGTCCGTAAGCTTAACTAGCCCAAGACTACTTTGGATTGTTACCTAACCTCCCCTTGCTCTTTTTGACACTTTAGGAAAAAGTCTGGTAGGAAGGATGTCAATGCATCCTTCCCTTGTAGCATTAGTGTGAGTCGCCAAAATGCTCCTCAACATTAGCTAGATTAATTTTCTTGCAATTGAAGAAGTAATGTGAATAAAGAAGAGAGAATGATATAAAAACAATCAATTCAGAAGTAAACTATGCCAATTAAAAGAAGTTTATCTAAGAATGTTGGGCTTTCTTTCTTTGTCAGATAAGTAAGCATTGTCTTCCATTAGAAATGTCAATTAGGGGGTACCAGATCTTCTGTTACCAAAATTCCCTGTTCCTCTGTTTCTAATTGTTTTGGAGTCCTTGGATTGTGTTTTACAATTTTGAAATTTTAAAAATTAACATTTATCCAAAGGTTGAGAATGTACGGGAATAGAGAAACAGAGATTTTCGGAACAGAGGATTTGAGCTCCAATTAGGGATCCTATCGTGTACACACGAGGTATACAAAAGAAACACATAGGGAACACCTATACAGCTGAATCAATCTCGCCCAGCCCTTTTCTAATGCAAGTCATCTCTATATAATATAACAAAACAAGGAGTTACAAAAGGTAGTAGATACTTGCTACAGAGCCAAACTTAATGTGGAAATATGAGTACCAAGCAATAAATCATTTTATCTATGATTCATTGGAGCAAAGGGCTCAGTTTGGTTTCAATCAGGACAGGCCATGTGCTTAAAGGAGGCGGCTTTTCTAACTTTGATAACGTGGAAATTGAATATGTTTCTCTATATGGTTCCCTATTACCTGACTATATATTTGGACAACAATAACAAATTAACAGTTTCATGTTATAAATGCAGTTTTAAGCTTATCATATCATAATATTTGCTAATTGTTTCTCTGTTGCCTTAATGTCTAGGTATGCTGATGCCAGCGGGGCTGGCAATGATGTGTATGAATTCATAAGTTCAAGTCGGAGTGTATTCATGTCGTATGCAATTTCCTGCATGCTCAATATTTGGTGTCTTCTTCCTTTGTACTTTCCTATTCTTCGGCCACTATAAATGTGCTTTCTTCTTGATCCGTCTGGAACTTTCTTTGTTTCATGTTCTGTTGCCTGCTAGTCGGAAGTTTTTCTAGTTTCTTCGGGTTCACTTGCTTTTGGCCTTGGATTTTTTACCCTTTTAGTTTATGACATTATTTTTGGACTTGGATATTTTTCTTCATTAATCTCCAGTTTGATTCATAAATTAATTATTTGAATGTAGACATCACATAATTTTTTCATGTAGGTCAGGTCCACTAGAAAATTTAAGGAGACCAGATGGAATCTCTACATCATATGTAATAATGAGGATTGTCAGAGACTACAATGAGTATGTGATGTGCAATTTAGATGGAGGATACTCAAGGAAGGAACTAGGTGTTAGCTACTAGAAGGCATATCCTTTCCTTCGAGTTACCACAATCTTTAGCTTTATATATTTTCTTTCAGGTGATATCTTATAGTCTTCTTCAGCAAGAAAATTCATTTCTCTCTGCTACTTTCTATCCGGAAAAGAGGTTGAGAGTGAGCATGGGTTTAAAGAAGTTGCGTGAAAAGGAGAAGAAACAGCAAGAGAAAGTGGAAGAGAAGGTACTGATGTTATATTTTAAATAAAGGAAAAGGAAAAGATTTGTGACATGGTTGAATATTGTGTTAAAATCATTTGCCTGTTGGTTCTGAGTATGTATATGTAAGGGCAATTGCTCTAAAAATCATAACAAAATTGTCTTGGAATATTACCTGACCGACCCTGCTCTCCCTTTGGGGTCAATGCTGGTCTTAGTACAAACTTATAGTGTTAATCTCTGTTTGGGCAATTCTATGTTCTCTATGAAGATATGTTGTTGTTTGATGGTAACTGGATAAGAATAACTCAATGTTATCCATCTGGAATGTTTTTTTTCCCTCTCTAAATATGCATCTTGACTGTGCTGTAGATGCAAACAGTCGCAAATAACCGTAATATGTGGGTGGAGAATGCTGATCGTATGGTTGCCGGTTTTCTTGAGATATTTGAAGAAGGCTGCCATAAAATGGTGAGTCTCTGTCTCTCTCTCACACACACACAAAAAATAGGGCTTTCAGTTGAATGGAGACAGTTCATGCATAAGAATGCTTACACTTATACTTGATCAGGTGATTCCGATTATAGTTCTGATAATAAAATATGTTTTTTTTTCATCAGGGAACTGCCATCAGAGACCGAATTCAAGAACAACTGATGACAAATGCAAATGCAAAAAGACTTGCTTATGACGATGAAGATTATGATGATGACGAAGAGTATTATTGTGATGCCAGTACTGATGAAGAATATGATGATGAGGACGACAATGGCGAGGAGTAAGTTGCTCTCATGTTTTGGTAGCAATTTCTGTTCTGAATTCACCTATATATGTGCATGAGTCGGTTGTTTTTCTTGATCTTTGAGTTTTTGGAGCATTACCTTGCTGTGCAAACAGCATAGCATGTGGTCTGATTTGGAATTTGTGCATAGAATAAAAATGTACATACTGCTTCCCTGTTTGTAGTCATTAACAGAAATTTTACCAGTGAATTCTACGAAATTGTGTGTTAATATATGCAGAAGTTCTAGACTGAAATGTAAGGTATGAGTTATACTAGCATTTTTTTGCTTCTACTTTTTATGATGTAGGATAGATTGTATGGAGTTATACTAGAACTTTGTTGATTCTACTTTGTGCATAAAGATCTTAGAGAAATACAAAGTTTAAGCTTTTCTTATGACGGGTGAGACTCTTGGATCATCCTCCATAAAATTCTTTCTTCAGAGAACAAAAAAGATGAAAGGGAAGAAACGTGTGAATGCTTGATTCAACTTCGCTCAAATTGTTCATGGTCAGGGCATTTACTTCGTTAAAAACTGCGCCGTTAAAGGTTACAACAAAACCACATAAGATTGCTTGCCCAGGTAAGGCTATGAAGAATCTCTGTTTGACTCCATAATATAAGAAGAAAAAAAAGCATAACTTATAAAACGAAACTCCGTAGCAAGATTGATAACTAGGCTAAATAAGCTCTAAAGAAGCCGTCACCAAAATCTCTAAACTGCAGAATATAGAACTGTTGGTCTTGAGGTGAATCCGGCAATTAGGGCAGGATGAGTGAGAAAGCAGCCACATGTCGATACAGCCAGCATGGAATCCATGGTTGCATTTGGGTAGAATCCGAATCTTCTCCCCCTCGGAGAAATCCAACAAGCAAATGGCACAGCCTGAAACTGATGGCCGTGAACCAGAATTTGCATATGTTGAAGTTGGTAATGTGACTATCTTTCTGCTTAAGGCCTAAGTTTATTCGTCGTGAAGCAACCCATTGAGCAGGCTCGGTGAGTGAACGATGCATGCATTGGAATACACAATGAAGCATGGAGTTTAGAGCTAGAGCACAAAGTAAGGCACATAAATGACTGCAACATTGAAGTTTAAGGCAAGGTGCGTTAGAGCCGGGACTCAAAGTGGGCTCACCCAATTCTCTTAATATACATTTTGTGAAATAAATATTATTTTTAACATCGGTTCTTGCAACAAAATTATTTGTGGCGATTTTTATTATGTCCTTAAATATGTATAGAGAGAAATAGAGTAAAAAGTGTAATGAATGAATCCTACTCTGTAAATATCAGTATATTACTCTTAGAAGTTCAAAAAGGGGTAAAACATGCGTAAACCTCAAAATTTCCGTTCCTTACTGAGAAACTCAATTCATTCCGTTTCATTTGTCAATCTAAATTATTCACTGTCTTAAATCTTATAAGGTAATGCTTGTTTGTAAAGATTATAATTTTAAGAGTTATATTTATTTATAAAAAATATACTTAGGATAAAATTATTAATTCCAAGTGTCTTGTTTGTTTTTAAATTTGGACTTGGAACTATTAGTCTAAAGATTATAAAATAACTTAATATAGAGTTCTATTAATATCATGTTCAGTCATAGACTATAATTCTAGGACTAATAGTCACAAGTCCAAATTTAAAAATAAACAAGATACTTGAAATTAATAGTTTTATCTAAGTGTAATTCTTACAAATAAATATAATCTTAAGATTATAATTCATGTCTCAAGATTATAATTCTTACAAATAAACATGACGCTAGTGTTTCTCTCCCAAACTACAATAACTGTTAGTTTATAGTTTATAATTAGTTAAATCTTCCAATGAACTTCCGGAATTTCAAACAAATACCTTCAACACAAAAGGTCAAACACCAAATTAAATTACCATTTAAAAATAAATCATCAAATAATACAAGACAACAATCTTTCCTACAAAAGATTAAGAATGAACAAATTCTTGAAACTTACATGAATACATTTCTCTCCCCAAACATATTATACTGATCAACTACAACTGAAACCATCCCTTTAACCGCTCTTTCACTTTCAACAACCACAACATTATTTGATACCTTTGTCAATGAATGTCCAGGAAAAACCCCTGAAGCTCCCTGAACATAAAATGAATACTGAACATGATTTATTTGATCAGGAAACACCAGAACCGATGAAAAATCCGCCTCCCAACGCGTCCCATTTCCAGGTACCACCAACTTCCCCACCGTCGATTTCAATCTCATCCCATTAACATTGTTGTGATCAATAACCACTTGATCAATATTCGTAAATTTCCCATCTAAACTTATTGTTGGCACCCAATTCTTCGCATCACCGGAAAACATATTGCTAACAACAGTCAATCCAGAAATTCGACCCTTAATCGATCTCAGCACAATATTCCCTCCTCCTAGAAAAAACCCATTAGTAACATGAACTTGAGAAGGATCTTCAATAATTATCGAATTATAATCCAAGTAGGAATTATCTATTCTAGTTTTTCCTGCTTTTACGAAAATCCCAACACCACCAAAATATGTTGCTTTATTGTAACAATGTACCCCTGTTATGATATTAGCTTGGCCCCTCAAAGTAATTCCAGTAGCTGCTGAAAAAATCGCAACATCAGTAACTGCATTATCGTTGCTAGCAAGATCGATGGCTGTGCCTAAAAAGTCCTTTTCCCCTTTATCACCACCAACTGTTGGGTGTTCTCCAAGGAAGCACGTTGATATGAACGTCTCGTGGCCTTTCTGGACTAGAATTCCTTCTGTTATGAAGTGGAGAAAGAAGCAATCGACTATGCGGATTCTGGCGGAATCGACGACGAAAATTCCTCCACCTTGATAACTTGAATCGAAGAGGATGTCCCTGAAGGTAATGGCCTCGTAGTAGATTCCATTACTTTGAACTTTATTCTCGTTGAATACATCCTGGTTAGAGTCTAGTTTATTAAGTTTCTGGGAATTTGGAGACCATAGTTCAACTAGATGACGATCAGCTGGAAATGTATCTGATGCGCGGAAAGTTCCTCCTTGGATCTAATATTTCAATTATTATTAGTTAGATTTCAATAAGAATAGAGTAAAAACAAAATGTTACGGGCGCTCAACAGGGTATGTAGTATTTAATAATGGAGTAGAAAAGAAACTGACAAAAGAATAATAAAATATCTTGCACTATTTCGTAATAAAGGTTTTTTAAATATTTATTTATTAGAATTAAGAGGGAGTAAGTAGTATCTTATCTATTTAGTACTACTAAGTACTCCACTAATCAATGAAAACAAGATTAAACATGAGTTAGCAATATGGTAAATGCATTTCGCCATTCCCATGCATGAAGGTCGAAGAGCATGTTAGAACGTGGACACGTGGCGAAAACCCACATGCATATTTTGTAGGATACTCGTAAAGAAAAAATATAAGCTAAAGGTGGTACTAATTAAAAAAAAAAAAATTTGAGGGTACAACTTTTTTTTCCATATAATTGGTTTATCAAATAGTTCATTTGTCGGCGGCATAAATTCTTTATTGCGTAGAGAAAAGCTAAGTAACTAAACGTACAAAGGTTGGCCAGTTACCTATCATTCTTTTTAGGGTGTACGACAGTTGGCATTCTTATAATTAAATAAAAAATTATAAAATTAATAAAATTTATTAAATATAAATTTTAATTAAAAATATATAAAAGTGCTACAAAATTATTCTTCAAAATTTTATTTCTTAAATTGCGACATAACTAATTGACTAATGAACATGTTTATCAAAAGAAAATTTGCATCAATGACATTTAGTAAATCTAGATGTTGAAAAATATTTATCCATATATTTATTTATTTTATTCAAAATATCAAATACGAATTTAAAACATAATACAAAAATAAAATAATAAATTTAATACTATGAACAAATCAAACACTCACTAGTATGGTCCTAAAACAAAATTATATATTCACAATTTATTTCTTTATTGATTTAAATACAACGTCAAAATAACACACATGCCAAAAAAATTAATATATATTGCAAAATTAAAGAGTATGTACGGATGTACTAATTAGCATAAATGAATAAAAATAAATAAGAATCAAAATTAAATAATTAATTACTCATAGATAATTAATAAAAAATAGAGAAAATTTTAATTCTAATCTTAAAAATTGGAAAAAAAATTAAATAGACGCATAAAAACAAAAATTAAAATTTGAATTTGAAAGAGTTTATTAGAATTATCTAATTGTTAATAAGTAACCTAATATTTTTTAAGGAGAGCACCATTTTATTAAATTATTCCTATAGTTATAAGAAATTCCAAAAATCAAGGGTAGCCCCCCTTGCCTGCATGTGCATCCGCCATTGAATTTAATTCTTTAATATTTTGTTTTGTTTCACATCAACTTGAAATTATTATTATTATTATTATTACTCCATTATTTTGAGAACCTTCAACTCGAATTTAACTATGTTGCTAATGTGCGCCATGTGCCACATAAAGCAACAAAAACTTCGAAAGGTCAAATGACAGACATTTACTTTGACATATGGTAGAAACAAAAAAAAATGTTTCCCTACTGAAGCATGAAGAACATATTGCTAACGTGCGCCATGTAATTTTAGAAGAGAAAGATGGAGAGAAAAGTACCACTATGTTGCCGGAAGAAGGAGGGAGTCTAATGGGTTTGTTGATCTTGAAACTCACACCTTGCAAGTCAATAACTACACCACCCAAATCAGTGACACCAGGCATGAGTTCAAGCCCCCCATTTTCCACTTGCAGAGCATCAGTCACTGCCTTCAGTATTGCATCACTGCTATCTTGCGCCCCTGTCGGGTCTGCTCCATACCCAATCGGGTAAAATACTCTTCCAATGCTCTGTTTTAATTCACCATGCACAAACAAGAAGTTATTTCACACTACATTAAATATAGAATACCAAACACAAACTAAGACATGATTATCAGATCCCTATATCTATATTTTCTATATTATAAAACGGAAGAAAAAAGTAACCGTTATTTGATGTTAACAATTTTGTGAATTTTTTTTGTGTTTTCTTTTTTATCCTTTTTATCCCCTATTAGTTCTCACTTTCTCTCTTTTACTCTCTTATTCTTTTTTATTCTACCACTCTCTTACACTTTTTTATCGATTCCTATTTTCTCTCTTATATATTCTTTATCATTTTTTCAAAATTTATTTCAATATATTTTTTTTAATTTCACATACACGAAATGTGTGCCATTAATATTAGTATATATTAAATAATCCGCGATAATGATCTATAATCACTGCTAGCCAATGTCCACCAAACTGTTTGATGGACAATAATTTACACTAAATTATCCGTCTAATAGTTTGACATGATATAGGTCCATCAAATAGTTTGACGTACTAAATTATATTAATTTCATACATACGCGCGCACACACATATTTTATATATATATATATATATATATATATATATATATATATATATATATTTTCATAGAATTTTTTGATATTTTTAAATAAAAAGTGATTATAGATTTATAACGACGGTTTTGACCGTTATTATAGACTTATAGTAACAGTTTATATGTAAAAATATCAAATCTATAAAAATATTACTTCTCTCTCTATATATATATGAATAATGATTCATAGTTGCAGTTAGCCAATATCTGACAAACTGTTTAAGAGACGGTATTTTACACTATATTATCTCGTCAACAGTTTGACGAACGAGGCAGACGAATGTTATTGACATATTAGTCAATCAGTTTGACACATTGTCTAGTTATGGACCATTCTTTTATTTATATAATAAATTTACCTTTGGAGTGCTTGAAGGCACTGGAAGTGGTGTTTCCTGGGATGGCAATGGAGCTCTTGCGGTTGCTAAGGAGGCAACAACATTAGGAGAGACAATTTTTTTCTCGAGCTTAGTTTGGAAATCGTATAATTTCTGGTGTCTAAGGGAACATGTTTCTTGTACAAATAAAAATATGAAGAAGAAGAATATTATTTCTGATGAAAATGGCCTCCTCATTGATTTGAACTGTTAATAATCTAACAAGTTGTGAATCAAGGATCAAAGAGCTATATATATATAGAGAGAATATATATGTGTGGGATATATCTATGTTGTTGGTTGAATGCTTAGAGTGAATGGGCATATAAATAGGAAATACTTGCTAGAACGTACCATCTAAGAAAGGGGAGAGAGATAATTAAATATTCATAAAATTAACCTTGTCAAGCTTTACGGTTGGCTGCCTGCCGTAAGAACTTTTTGAGTCCGCCGGAGTTTACCGCTCGGTTAAAAGGCAACTTAGTGCACTTTGTATAAAAACAATGGACATCGAATGTGACTATTTTCTATTTAAGAAAAAGTTTTATATAAAATACTATACAGAATATATTCTCTCTGTCCTCAAAAGAATAACTTAATATTTAAAGAATTGATATTTTTATAAGAAAAATTGATAGTTCCGCAATAGCTCATTCACATGAAGGTGGGATAACTCACTCAAATGAAGATAAGACTTACTATTCATGTGAGTACGTGAAGTCTTGCGAAACTATCAATTTTTCTTGTAAAATTATCAATTATCTTTTTTTTGTCGCCTAAAAGGATGAGCTAAGTAAGGTACATAAAGTGAAGGACATGTATGTCATTTAGTATAATTCATTAATGTAAAAAAAATAAAAAATACTCATTATTTTAATTTTGTAGGACTACTAAAAATAAATTTAAAACTTTTTCTTATTCTCTTTTCTCCACTTTTCTTATTTTTTGTAAAAAATATATTTTATTCATTCTTTTAATGACAAATGAAATATTTCTTATCACCCTAAATGTAACTTTACTCTATACGAGACGTCAATACTTTTTTAAGGTAAACATCAACTGCCTCTATCTTTATGTCAAAAAAAAAAAACACATTCATATAAAAAAAGTGTCATATTTAAATTTTGTAGTCAATCTATAAAATTTTAAAATTTAAAATTAATGTGAATTTATTTAATTTTGATTAATATTTAAATAAATTAAAAAGTATTGTTAAGTATAAAATTGTTATTATATAAATTAGTATCATAATTTGAATTTTAACGACCATTAAACCCTCCCCCTCCCACTCTGTTTCTAAGTTTTAAAAATGGACTAAATGGACATAAAACTTAAGTTTTCTGTCCAATTTTTATGTTTCTCAATTTTTTAATAAACAAAAAAAAAAAAATGAATAGAAAACTTGGTCATTTTTTCCTATCAAAGTTTTTCATCTAAAATTGGCCTGATTTAGACAAAATAAAATAAAATGAGATAAGTAATATTTTGATAATTCTCGTATTATCTTTAACTTACAAGATAACAATTTTTTAATTACAATTTATGTACCTAATTTTATCTCCTACGGATCCTGATGCTATTACAAGGATTGGTTCTCATGCCTCCATTCTGAAGCAGAATCCACCATCCCTGGGAAATCCTACTGCAATCTTCTTGAGCTGAGTAAAACTGGGTACTAAGTTAATTTATTTACTTCTTGCTGTGATATTTTGTTTTTTTTTTCCTTTCCATTTGTTATAATTTTTCTTGAGTTTTTTGTAATCTTGATGATGAAGAGTCATTATATATATGAGAAATTTTCTCTCTCTCTCTCTCTCTCTATTTAATGGGTTTTTGCCATATTTTTTTTCTTTGATTTCTAGTGCATGTTATAACATGAAGTTAAGGGTCAAAATCACAAAGATCTGATGAAGGGAATTGCTACAGAGCTACAACAGCCTTTTACAGTGCCCGGTGACAGTGATAAATAGTTAATTTCAAGCGTTACTGAATTGTTGAATAAGTCATGTTGTAAGGGATTTTCTATATTCGAGCTAATATTAATTTCAGCTTTTTTTGGCCAGCAAATGAGTTTTTCTCTCTCTATATACATATATATAGGCTGAATGCACTTCTGTTAGTTGTCGGTTGTCACCCAGAATCACAATTGTCGCTAAAATATTTTTTTAATTGTTCTTAAAGTACATTTGTTTGTCAATTAAGTCGTCAATTATAATTTTTCCTCAAATTTTACTTAATTTAATCTGAATTTTAGGTTGTCACATTTTTTTAAAGGGCAATTTTTTTTTCACAAATATTCGTAAGTATAGTCAATATTCAAAATTTAAAATAAATTGTAAATGATAGAAATACAAATAAAAAATAAAATAAAATAATTTTTGACATATTTGTCGGAGACTTGGTTGGTTTAACGTATTAATACAAATGTGACACCCCCAAATCTAGGCTCACACAGTTCAAACTTGCGTCGTCAAAAGACTACAGCAAAAATATTACAACAAAGCACAACGTACAACAATACAGTGTATCATAATACACAACTAAGTCTTCACTATTATTGCCACACTATTTTACAACACGTGAAGACTAGGATAGCTATTCCTCGGACTCTCACTCCATCCCCCGGCTAGACCCCGTTACGTTTTCATCTCCTGTTGAAAAACAATGGAACAAAAGAAAGGGTGAGCTCAAATAGCCCATTAAGAAATATCATGACTAAGATAATGACGAATAAATTATCATTAGCCTTCAACAGTTGAGTTCTTGATAGAATACAATAGACTACAAGGTTTATATCAAAAACTGCAGTTAAATTCTTGAACAATGTTCAGATCAATAATAGCAGCGGAATGAGCAATCTATTAGAAGAATAATGTAGACTATAATGTCCACTCCTTTCTCTTTTTAGTAAAAATATCATCAACTTTTATCATCTGAAATAACATTAGTCAAGATAATGCAACTTCACAGTTCCTGGTCATAAACATGCAGATCAACAATTCATCTTTGCACTACGGGCCAAAGACATTCAATATAACACCAACGGTCATGATTATACCAGATTCAGCCTTTGGTCATAATCATACCAACCAACAGTTAATCTTTGCACTACGGGCCAAAGAGAACATTCACCACGTGCCATAAAAGACACCGAACAGATGTATCGCTTTTAACCTAGTATATCGCCTTTAACCTATCATCTGTTCAACAATTATATCACATCTGTGCCCCCGGCCACAAATATTCACAACAGCTTGATTATTGATGATTAATACAAATAACAGTGATACAAATGATGAACAGAAGAACAGGAGAACAGGATAAACAATAAGTATCGAAAGTTTACTTTGTGCAGATTCAAATAATGTCCAAATTGCCAACATGATGTGGAGTGAAATTTAAAAATGATATTCAAGATCCACAGTTTAGAATAACGGTTACAGTTCAATAGAAATGTTCAGAAAATAGGAAGGTTCAGTTGAAATAATAAAGTTCAACTATTATGGAACATATAATATTTTCAGGAATTTTAGAAGCAATAGTTCCATAATAAGTTTCGATTTAAGAGTATGAAAGAAAATAATATCCCTTATCGTAGCAGGTTTGATTAACAAAAGGTGAAGGAAATTAATATCCCTTACCACAGTAAGTTTGAATAATGGAAGATGAAAAAGATGGTATCCCTTATGAGTATAAAGGAAAGTGATATCACTTATGAATATGGAATAAAAGTGTCATGTGATAATTCGTGTAGACAAATTATTTTCACACGAGACAAATAAAAAGGGTTATTCACCAACAGGCGGTAATCCGCGCCGTAAGGTTATTCCCATCAATTTGAATACGAATAGTTATTCACCAAACAGGCGATAATCCGCGCCGTAAGGTTATTCCCATCAATTTAAATACGAAGAGTTATTCACCAAACAGGCGATAATCCGCACCGTAAGGTTATTCTCAAAGATTAATAAGGAATGAATACAAAAGGTTATTCACCAACAGGCGGTAAACCGCGCCGTAAGGTTATTCCCACAATTTAATACATGGAAGTAAATGACACAAGAAAGAAACGATATTATTTTCGAGAATCAAATAATGATAATCTCTTCAAGTAAGAAAGAAAATAATATCCATTTATGATGATGAAAAGAATGATACCCCTTACCTTAACACGTGACTGGATATTAATTTAAATGAGGTTGATCAACCTATATATTTATAATAAAATTAGTAATTACCACATATAAATTTCAAAGTGTATGATAACTCGTATAATATGAATTATTAAAATTATATATATTTAACAAAATTTTTGTAGTATAAAATAACTACTTTTAAATAGTTTTTAAAATAATATTTCAAAATAAATCTTCCAAAGAAAGCTTTTAAAAATGAATCTTCTTAAAGAAGAGTCTTCTAAAGGAAGATTTGTGAATATCGTGAAAAATAGGAATTTATGAAATTACTACTCTTTAATAAAAGACTTACTTGAAAAATTTCTGCACTTCTTTTGGCTTTCAAACTCTCAAAATAACCTTACTATTCTCAGAGAAAACTCATAAAATTCTTATATAAAAATTTTATGTTTTAGGTGTGATTTTTCTATTCAGCTGAGCAAACTATTTATAGGAGAAATAAGGGTACTATGCGTGTGGTAGGTGGCAGCAGTGCGCATGCCAGTGCTGAACATTTGTTCAGCAGCCGTCTCACCAACTTCTCACAATTTTCATGTTTATAATTCATGTGGCCCCCACAGAGGGTCCACATGGTTACTATTTCAAATAGTAAAATTAATTAATTAATTTTTATTTTATTTTTTCAAAAATTATTTATTTATTTATTCTTCCTGTGGGTCCAACATATAAAATAAAATAATGCTACAACAATAATTCAACAATAATGTAATAAACACGTTACAGATTATTATTAATTTAATAACTTAAATTACAGTATATTTGATACTGTGACAATTATTAGGTTCAATAATTTTAAAAACAATGCAGCAACAATTATTGACTCAATGATATAAAATACAGTGTAATGATAATTATTGAATCAATAATGCAAAATACTGTGTAGCAACAATTATTGAATTGATAATATAAAATATTATACAGTGACAATTATTGATGAAATGATGCGCAACAGTTACGGTGTCAATTATCAGACCAATAATATGAGACACTGTGCAATACCGTGTGCTACTGTAGAGTACCGTGTGCTACAGAAAATACAATAATTTACCGTATGCTACTATTCTTTTATCACTGGTATTTTAACAGTTAGCACCGTTGACTATTTTTATTAAAAATGTTACTTCTGTCGTTTTCTATATCCGACAAATATTCCGTTGTGGGGTCCACCAATAATTTGTTATTTCGGTGCCGTCGTACGGCCCGAATATTCCCCGACAAAACGAATATTCCCCGACAAAACAAAATTTGCATATAACATCCTTAACTTTTAACTTTATCGATTTAACCACTTACTGTTTCAGAAAAATATATGAAGAAAAATTAAATTTTATATTTCATAAAATTCGGGGTCTTACAACAAACATGAGAATTAGATAACATTTTAATGTTGACGAAAGAATAAAACTTGATAAAACAAGAAATGTAGAGTATTGTTTAGAATTTCTTATATATTCAACCAATTTGACAAAAGAAATAGAATAAATAAAATTTACATGATCTAAATTTTATGAATTTATTTCTTGAATTTAAGCATATTGAATTATTATACAGGAAATATAGAATTGATATATTACATGTAATAGAAGGATAAATTTATAAAAGTGATCGTTTTCTTTTCTTTTCATTGAAACTTAGAGACACAAGAAAAGAAATTTTTTAAGTTTTCTATTAAAAATTCAGAAACAACACTAATTAAAAAAAATTTAAAAAAATTTCTATTCTTTTCTTTTATGTTCTAATTAAGTTTTCTATTATTTTATTTTTCTGTCCAAAACTCAGAAACAAAATGTTAAAGATTAACCTAACTTTATTTGTGAAATAATTTTGTGAGAATCATTAATTTCTAAATGTTTTTCCTTTTTTTTATGGAGTATATATTAATGGGGTACGTATTATTGTGATAAAGTAACGGTGAAAAATAGTGTGTTTATTATCTACCATAAAAAATTTATACTTTAATTATCTTCAACTTGGAAACAATAGGAGATACGTAAACAAAGTGATAATGTCCTATACTTTCCCTAAATAAATCTCAAATTTGTCTATAAAAATTCAACTGTTTAAAGGGAGTTACTTGACTTGACCAGTACTAGCCACCCTTTGCATGTTCATTATGCCACATTCCCACTTAATCTAATACAGCTTTTATTACTTCTTTATTATATTATATAGTTTTTTTAGGTCCTACGGTCAGTAAAGGATACGTTTAGAACAATAAATATTAATTAAAGTGGAAGTGTTAGTAAAATAATTATAAAAATATTGCTAAATTTTTATTTATTTAAAAAATATCATTTTTTTCTTTTTCTAATATCAACAGTTGCGTGTTATTGTTACTCAAAAGTTTATTTATTTATTTTTATTTTTTTGTTACAAAATTAATAATTTAATTGCATGGAGAAAAGATATTATAATTAGAATATGATGAAGCAAAGTTTTTCAAACAGGTTCTTAACATTTCAAAGATTAAGCACTACTAAGTCCAATAAAAAGGCCGAAGCACAACTATTAGTCTATTACTCCTACTGAGAAATAACCAAAGCACCAAATATTACTACTGAGAAAAATATTACTACCTTATTTGAATGTTTAAAAATATTACTCCTTTATTTGTTAGTGTAACACCCGTGAGCCATCATTGTTTACTGTCTTTTTTGTATGCTGTTAGCTTTTGAATTGGTTTGCCTGTTTAGCTGGAACAACTGGAAAATGACTAAAATGTGCAGTCACATTAACCACCATAACAAAGATTAGTCTACTCTAGTCTAGTCTTTCAATTTGAATACCCCAACACACTTCCATCTCATATATATGTATATGCTTCATCCTTAGCATTATTAAATACTCCCTCCATTCAAGAATACAAGTATATTACAATAATGAATTCTTTTAATCTTAATCGATACAATTATGAAATTACTAGCATTATTAGTGAATCATCTCAATTTTTAAGTTCAAAAATATTTTAAATTGACTTTTAAAAGACAATAATAATCGTACAATTTGAAACATATGTAATATTTACTGGCTGTCTCAAAATTCAACTTAAGTGTCTCGGTTGGAAAATTTATAATAAGGACCTTAATATAATTGTTGAACTCAACTTGATTCAAAAGTTTAAGCTGATAGGTCTTTAGTCAATCTTGCATATTAAGCCTTCAACTTCACGCCCGAACACTCGATGTGAAATTGAATCAACTCATATATTACCTTAACATTTCATAATCTTTTTCCCCAAATTTGTGAGAAGGCTGAAGTAGTTGATTTAATTATAATCGTCTTAAAATACTAATTATTACTGATTATTAATTTAGACCAATTTCCAAAATGAAAAGGTGACATTCATGGCTTTAAACATCTTTAGATCGATCTAAGATAAATTGTCTTAGATCAATTTTTAATACAATATCATCTAATCATCAACTTAATAATATAACCATACGAATGTAATGAACATGCAAAAATATAAAATTATATAAAATTTCGTTTGATTTGGCATTGAAATATCATTTTGATAATAATGTAAATAATATGTATAAGTATATATATTTTGACAACTTAGATTTTTGTAATTTCTATCGTTATAAAGTTATTGATGCATAATCTCAAATCAAACAAAATTTTACATAGTCACATATTTTTACATACTCTTTACATCTGTATAGTTAGATTATTAAATTAACAATTAAATGATGTTATATCAGACTGACATAAGATAACTTATTTTAGATTAATTTAAAATACCTTTTACTCTCTCTATATATTATGTAGTCAAAGGAATAAAAGCATGTGTAAAATTTCGACAAATCACACAACTTCGCCTCTCTCAGAAGCAAATTCTTTGCCCTTTCTTGAGACAAACTCCTTTGTCAAATTATGGTTCAAATTTTCAATGTCCCAGTCTTTATTCAACATTAGTCACTTCCATAAACCCAACTCGATTCAAAATATTTTGTAATTCAACTAAAAGTACTTGTTTTTCCACCAATTGGAGTATACATTTAAGAAATTTAATAACTTGAATTTCTGTAAGAAAATAAGAAATGTAATGGATTTGATCCATGAATATATTTACCAACTCTTTTCCCACCTATTTTCCCAAATCCTTGTATTTGCGAGAATTTTGAGTACTGGGTAGGGCGCCCACCATTGGCATTCATTGATCCACCATGACAGTAACACTTGCAGGAACAACCACATCTGACATGATAACAACCCTATTATTTGACACATTTCGCAAAGCATGATTTGGAAATGCGTTTCCACTTGCAGTTAACGAGTATTGTACAGATTTTATAAGATTAGGAAATAGAAGTTTCCGATTAAGGTCAATGGTCCACGAGCTATCATTCCCCTCTACAGTTCCTCTAGCAATAGTTGCCTTAACATTCATTCCCCTCACATTATTCCTATCAACAACAACTTGTTCAACCTCCTTAAACTCACCATTTCTTTGATCCAACTGTACAATGTCAATCCCTTTATTTGATCCCGAGAACATATTATCGACAATATTAACTCCGTTCGCAACTCCGTTTATCGATTTTAAGAGGATAAATGCGTCTCCAAGAAAAAAACTACTAGAGATATGAAGTTGAACTGGATCCTCTGCGACAATGCCAGTGTAATCTAAATAAGAATTTACAATTCGAGTTTGTGTCAAACCAGACAATTTTAGATAAATCCCCGTGCCACCAAAACCCGTGGCCTTATTATAACAATGTACCCCCGAGAGTGTATTAGCTTGGCCCGATATGATAATTCCAGTGTCAGCTGAAAAAATTACCACATCTGTGACAGCGTTATCATTCCCACTTAAACTTATTGCAGTTCCTGAGAAATTTCTCTCTCCAGAATCACCACCGGCTGTGATATGTTGGCCTAAGAAGGAATTTCGAATGTAGGTCTCGTGTCCACCATTTACCGAGATACCAAAACTAGTGAAATGTGCAATGTAGCAATTATCAATGCTAGTTCTAAGTGAGTCTTCAACTTTAACTCCTCCACCCCTGAAATTAGAGTCTACCATAAGGTTCCTAAGTGTTACAAATTCATAATTGTAATCGAGGTCTTTATTAGATGAATCTGATAAATCAATAATATATCCGTCTGCTGAAAAATCATCCGAAGCTTTTAATGTTCCTCCATATATCTGTTTTCATTAAAAATCAATTTTTAGAACAATTACAAATAAGCAAAATAGAGTGAAAATTTATGCCATGCATTTAGAATTGGTAATTTTCTATGAAACTAAGGTAGTGTTTAATTAGTTCTTAATATCTCTTAAAACTAACATGTTTGACTCGCTAAGAGATTACACTTGTTTAGTCAAAAAAATTATGCGTCTTATTGCCTCTAAATCGCTAAGGGAAAAATTTTACTCCAAATCGTTTAGGCCCATGTCTAAGCGAAATTTATATTTTTTTTTGACAAAAATAACCTCAAATAACATTACATTATTTCTCTTTTTTTATCTTTAATGCTATTTTAGCTCTAGTTTCATTTTTTATCTCTCTAGGGTTAAAATTGTAAAATATTATCATTCAAATGTTTTACACATTAATAATCAAAAAATATTTTTTCGTTCAAATTTTCACTTAAACAAATGGTCTAATCTATTTAGATGTATTAACAATTCAGATCTTAATGGTCAAATTTTCATCTAATATCACCTAAGTCAACAATGTAGGCAACCGTGGATCATTTTGTTTACATTTCATTTATCGTGACTTATTGTCGTTTGCCAACCTAGTAGAAAATGAAGAAAAATATGAGGAAAAAAAATACACCTATAACGTAGAAAGGGCCGTTGATTACAAAAACCTTGAAATGAGAATATAGTTAGATTTCACAGTTCCAAAATAATGGGAAGAAAATATACCATGAGGTTACCTAGGCCGGCAACCGGCAGTCGTAAGGGACGGCTAATTTTGTAATTTCCACCATCAAGGTTGATCCTTACACCACCAAGATTCACAATGCCCTTCGTCAAGAACCCATTACCTGATCCTTGTACTGCATCTGAAATTGCTCTAAGAATGGAATCTGTGCTATCAATTTCCCCAGTTGGGTCTGCACCATATGATGTCACGTGATACTCACGTGGGCTTGGTGTACCACGAACCTACATCATACTCGATTGATCATAACCTTATTGATCACTTCTACAATTAGTTTTGCAACAAAAAAAATACATGAAACAAAAACACAGATGAGACAATAAATTTGAATTCTCTCGTAATTTGCCTAGTTCTGTGCAGTCTACTTTTATGTTTGAAAATTAGAAAAATAGAGAGAGAAAACTGAAAAAAGGAAATTAAATCTAAAAATTTGCTAATACTTTTTTATCATTCAAAAACAGATTTTTTTATTAGTATAGATACTTAGAATTATTTTAATTTTTAGAATAATTTTCTACGTTACTATCTTATTTTCCTTCGAGTTCCAAACGTATTAGAAGGATAGTGTATGTGGGTCGGATCTACGACAATTAAAAACAATAAAAAAAGAGAGGATAAGTTTAGGTACATAACAACCGACCACTACATTAATTTTAGCCATTAAAAAATGCGTTTATAATGAAATTTGTGTCATGTATATATTTTTAATGGCTAAGATTAATGTTGTGGTTCTTAGTCCAAAAAGAAAAAGAAATACAGAGGTTTTTAGTACTTACTGATGGTGCTGGAGCCGGAGCAAGAAAACTTGGTGATGGAGCTGTAGCAGAAAGGCTAGGCGACGGAGATATATTGGGGCTAGGTGGAACAGGTATGGAGTCACGTTGAGCAAAAGACGCCTTAAAGGCTTGCATTTTAAGCATTTTTTCACGATAATGGCCGCCGGAAAATTGATCTTCCGGTGATGAATTATCACCGTATGCATGAATTATGCTAACAAAAACCACCCCTATTAATATCATGGGCAATAATAACTCTACAAGACTCCTCCTTCCCATCATTATCGCTCCCAGTTTTTCTCTCTTTAGTTATTCGAAATATTGGCGAGAGAGATTAGGACACGAAAAGAGAAGGGCTCAACTTAGAATTTAATATAAATTGGTGAGACTGTAGTTATATATATATGTGTGTGTGTGTGTGTGTGTGAAGGACATGGAAAGCGAGAGGCTGAACTACAAGGAGAAAATAAAATGATTTTTGACAAATTAAATTGGGTCATACAAAGAACATTGAAAGATTAAATTTCTTGAGGGACACTGTTTGTTCGTTTGTTTTGCTATGCTAGTGTTTGTTTTTTTTGTCTAAGTTCCGTTTTGATGTGTATTGTTTTACAAGGAATTTAGCTTTTTGAAATGTTCTTTCTCATTCACAGAAAAGTAAGCAGTGACCAACTTCTTACTTTAAGGATCGTAACAGGTTTGACATTGTGTATAAGGAATTCTTAACTCACAAATAAAAGATTACATACAACTTATGCAAAATATATTCTGAAAATTAAATTAAAATGAAGAAAAATATCTGGAATTTATCTATACCCTGAGTGGTGTATGGTTGTACTAGTTGTCGACAACAAAATGAAAATGAAATTTGGGTTTGGTTAATTGGTAGGTTAGTGATATCACTTTTATTAATTATTTGGGGGGGGGGGGGGGGGGGGGGGGGGGTTCCAAATGTTGTAATTTAGATCAAGGTCCTGTGTAGAGGGACCCATGAAAGGACTAGTTTTGGTTGGTTATGGTGAGAAAAATTCACGGTAAAAGTCCTTGAGGGATTCATGGAAAGTCCAAGGGTAATTGATGGTAAGTTTGATAAATTTTCTTTGACTTTATCACCCTAAATGGAAGAAGTTTCGGTGACTACAATGTTTGGGACTTATCAAAGTTCTTTGGGCTCAGTAGGACTTTTCAACTTATAGTATTCATGAAGTTGATGGATTAAATATTAACAATAATAAGATAGGTGTGTGTGTATTTAAATTTAAATTTAATATAAACAAAAAGAAAATGTTTAGGCCTGGGTGATATCAGTGACAAATGTAATTGGACAAGGAGTAATACATGTGATTTTTTTTATAAAAATCTATTCTATTACATTTTGATTTTAAAGATAAATTTCATCTCAGATTCCAGAAAGAATAGGCTATGGGGGAAATAGAGAGGAACTTAAAGATAAATTTATATTTTTCATATAACTTCATTATACAGTAAAAAAATAAATGTCTACCAGTATCTATCACCTATGGTGTGATATTGAGTTATAAGCGGTTGGTGGTGTGATATTGAGCTATAAGCAATTGTTTGGTGGGTTGTTGCAAAATTTAGGTACAATGAATACCCAAAAAGGAAAATGAAAGCTTTAATGGAGTTAATGTGTCATATTCATTTATCTAAATCTCCCTCCTCTATTTTCAAAAGCTTACACAACATTTTGCAAAAACATCCCCCTCAAATGTACATCCCCTCGTCCCTTCATTTCTTCTTCTTCTTCTCTCTCTCTCTCTCACACACACACTAATAAAATGAATTAATTTCTACATTTGTCATTGCTAATTCTAAGAAGTCTTTATCTTCCCTAGGTTTTGCCTATGTGTGTGGCCTTAATTTAAAGTTTGTAGTCTTTAATTTAAAGTTTGATTTGAATATTCCACTGCATTTTCAATGTGTATAACAAAATGATACAACTCTTTAATAGTCATACTTAGGCATGTCATTTTATGAGATCTTGAGATTACCATATTAATAAACTCGAGTTCATTTATATACAAAATCAATATAAACTTAAATTCTTAACCCCACTAACATTGCTAATTATCATGCACATAGTCAATAATAATTATAATTATATATTTATTATGAGAATTTATTTTACTCGTATTGTATCCTTAAATTGGGGCTGTAAAAAAATATTACTCTAGCCCCACCAGTTGTTTATTTGAGGATGAATTGATATCATATATATCATCCAAAAACTGGTCCAGCTGTTGGAACTTTTTTACACAATAGAATCATTGACATCACCAAAATCCAAACGTTACATGTGTATTAGGTAATTACTGATGTCCTAACCATCCAACTACATCACCCCTTTAACTTTTCTTCTTCTTCTTCTTCTTATGCCACTTGTTTCTCAACTATTTATCTTTATTTTCCATTTCTTCTTTTCGGCTACCTGCTAATTTAGTTTATTCCTTCTGTGTGGAAAACTGTAACAGCTAAGCAATGGAGAAATTTCGTCATTTATTGTTAGTGAAAGGCCAAAACCTTATATTATAGTCCTACAAGAGCAAGACAAGATGTGATCATCCCCTTAATTTCCATCTCTAATCAAGAAAGGTTCAAAGTTTAAATGGAGCTATATATATATATATATATATAAGGTCATATTTGATTTTTGTAATTGAATCCGTCAAGACTTATTGTCCTTTATTATTAATAGCTTGAATATTGAAAGTTATATAGAAAATTTGTTATTTTTACAAATGTTATCTGATAAATGCGAAATGACTCATTTACACACGATAGAGGATACTTGTGCAACTTGACCATAATTTAAAAAAAAAAAATGTGCCACAAAAAATATAAGGTGAAAGAACTTGCCTCCCACTAAGGATATATTAATATATAGCTACGGAAAAACTTCCCTCCCCTATGTATCAAGTGGATGATTAACAATATTTTGTCCTTGAGAGGACATAAATGTAATTTTATCTTTGTTTCACCAAATAGACATGCCTTTATGTGTAGTAGAAGTTATGCTTGACAAGTTTCATTAACTAAAATATATGTATTGATTCATGTTGAAGTGATCATGGAGTGGGGGTAATTGATTGTGGAAACATGCATTATTAATGTTGTTGGTTTGCTTCAAGTACTACTTCATCTTGAAGGAAAGAAACCAATAAATAAAGAACATCTTTTTTTGGTTGCCTCTCCAAGCAATTTCATTGAGTCACTCATTAATCTCCAACTATAATAACATTTCATAGGCCAACACTTGGGAATTCTTTAGCCATTGATGATGCTTTAAAGCCATTAATTTTTTGCAAATTTAGGTCACCAATTAATTTTCGTACAGAGTTATTATTACATATAATGAGTTGACAACATTATAAAATTGAAGTTAAGTTCGTACATTTTATTATAGACATTGGTGAAAATTATATATTTTTCGACTTTTCAAGTCTTTCACCGATTAGATACCTATATATATGTATACGAATAAATATATTTGAATTATTACTAATTATTTATGAGTTATGTCATTGCGTTTAATTTGCAAAAAATTGACTAAAAAAGTGGTGAATGTAGCAAAGCTCTTAGTTTGTTATGCGCCCAAAATGAGACAAATTTTGTGAACCTAATTATTCGAAGCAGCACAACACGTGTATGTGTAAATTACCCGTTTTAAAATTAAAAATTTATTTATTATTTTGTTGATTTAAAGATTATATAATTAATTAAGTACTATCATATCATTATTATAATATTTTAGTTAATATTAAGGATAATTTTGAAAAAAATTAATTATTTTTAACGATCATCAGTAATGTATATGCAAGTTGGTTCGATACTCTAATTTCGAAATTAAAAAATAATTTCATAGAAGTGATTCGATAAACAACAGTTATTAAAAGTGAATGTACTTAGTTTTTTCATTAAATATATCAATATTATTTATTTAAATTCAGTTAGGAAGTTAATTATTATTTTTCTAATTTTTCTTAAAATGCAATATGAAATTTAAAAGATTAATTTTCTGAACATTTATGATTTTTTAAAAATAAGATCCCCATTTAAGGGAACTTTATACTAGTATACAATATTTAGAAAGTAATTACAATATTAGTGCATCCATCAAATAATTTCAAAATAGTGCAAAATAATGAACACATCAGATCATTCAGTTTCAAAAAAAAAATAAGAAAACTTGAAATCAAGGAGAAGTAACTACCATTTTCGACAGTTATCAAATCTTTGCGATCTAGCAACCAAAACAAATCGAAAAAGAAGAAGCCGGGGATACCAAACCAAAGAGCATTCAAGATGAAGAACATATAATATACGGAGTACCCGAAGTTCGAATAGATCGAAATCTTCAAATAGCAAATCACGAACAAAGAAGAAGACGGAGTAGCCGAATTTGACAAAGAGGATATCCAAAATCGGGATGCACGATTAGGTCGAAGGAGAACCGAATCTGAAACAAAATTATAAAGGTAAGTAAACCATAATCTAAATCTAGAAATTGAAATCGAATAATATAACTTTCGATTTTCAATTGGTAACCATATACAAAAGTAGCATAAGGATTATTAGTTGTTTATTGATGGATTCCAGATTCCTATAAAGTAGAATTGTAGATTGAAATTTTGGTATAGGTCTTTCAAGGTTCAATTATGAATTTACCCATAGTTACTACACAATCATAAATTGGTTACCTGCATATCAGTGTTTGGTTACTTAGTTTTAATTGTGCAGCCTTCAATTGGTCATCATGTCATGATACTCAGTGATTTGATTATAAACTAGATGCAAACAATGTGTTTCAGATTTTTTGTTACTAATTAGAATAATTTTGGTTACTATATAATGTTGAGTTACATGCATATCAGTATTTGGTTACTTAGTTTTAATTGTTTAGTCTTCAATTGGTCACCATGTCATGATACTCAGTGATTTGATTATAAACTGGATGCAAACAATGTGTTTCAGATTTATGGTTACTAATTAGAATAGTTTTGGTTACTGTATAATGTTGATTTGGTAATCATTCATAATATTATATTATTTTTAATGCTTCAGTTGACATACAATGAAAACGATTCCAGTTGTCATTTATTTCAACAGAACATGGTCTGACAGTAACCAATACCTCAATTTTGAAGTGACCGGCCTACTAGTCCCGTCAACTTATTCATTCACCGAAATGCACAACTTGGTATGCAGTGCAATAAGGCTAGACACCAACACAACAAAATTGTCAATCAAATTTCATATTAGAAACAACATTACACCGATAAGTATGTCAGATGAAGCAACGTTCAGATTCTTTATGGAAATTAGTAGAAAATCATATGAACATGGCAAGTTTCCACTAATTATAGAGAATGTGTGCAAGAATGAAGGCACTACAATCTTATAGAACTTGAGAAATGAAGAAGAAAATAGGATTAATGATGTAATGCCAATCAGATCGGCACAATGGAATTCAGAACTTGTACCACTGGCAACACAAGATTACCAAATTGGAATACAATATGCTGATCAGCTTACCATCGAAGCTATTAGTCAAGTACAAGACAGACAACAAGATAGGGCATACACGGAAAAATAATCTAATTAGATCATATCAGATCCAAATGAATATAAAGTTAAAAATACATCAAACTTATAAAGACAAAAAAATTCTAGCACAAGCAATAAGACTATATTCAATCAGGCAAAATCAACAACACAAGGTTAAAAGAACAAGTGGTAAAAACTTTGTACTAGTATGCATAGAGAATGAAAATTGCAAATGGAAGTTGAGAGAATCAAAGTTTCGGAAGACCAGTATGTTCAAGGTGAGAGAATTCAATGATATACACACATGTTCATCTGACATACTTCTGGGAGATCACAGACAAGCAAATAATGAGTTGGTTAGTGAATGCATAATGCATAAATTAACAAATCTGAAGAAAATATACACACCTACAGATATTGTGGAAGACATGATGACAGAGAATAATGTGTTAATATCTTACCAAAAAGCATAGAGATCAAAGGAGAGAGTATTGAAAAAAGTAAGAGGCAATTCACACGACTACTCTTTGATCACATCATGGTTGCACGTGTTGAAGAAAACAAATCTAGGTATTCACTTGAACTGTTTGTAAATTTTTTATAATTTATTGGTAACCCAATAAAACTGAATTTGTTACCTGTGTATGAAGGTTTGGCTACCTACTGGACTATGATTTTTTTTCCATAAAAATGATTTTTTGTCAGTAAAACTCGACTACAAGTTTGACCACTAATTGCTCAATATATTTATATTGGCATTAATGAAATTTCATATCAGGTTCAATCACAGCCCTGGATTTAGAAGTAAATGGTCGTTTCAAATATCTATTCTTTGACATGGGAGCATCCATTGAAGCATGACATCATTGCTTTCCAATCATTGTAATTGATGGCACGTTCATATAATCAACCTACGGGGGGACACTCCTCATAGCAAGCACCCAAGATGCAAACAAAAATATTATTCTGATTGCTTTTGTAGTGGTTGACAGTGAAAATTAATTGTCTTGGAGATGATTTTTCGTATATTTGAGAAATGCTTGTGGAGTTAGGGAAGGCCAATGCATTGTTTCAGATAGACATGAAGCCATTGTACAGGGACTGAACTTTGTGTTCCCCGATATCATGCATGGTTCATTTACATATCATATATTGAAAAATATAAAAAACAGGTTCAAAAAGAAAGGAGAAGAACTCAAAAAAACATACAACGGGGCTTGTAGAGCTTACACTATTGAACAATTCAACATACATATGGGACTGTAAACAGATACTCAATAATGATTTCAAACACAGCCGAATCTTTCAACAATACAATCAAGGGAATCAGAGAACTTCCGGTTACATCAATGATTGAATGCCTCCGCTGTATGGTTCAAAGATGATATTTCACAAACAAGCAAGTAACCATATCAATATTCACTACCCTTTTTCACAACAACTGAGAGAAGACTGCAATCTAATATCATTGAATCAAAGAAACTTAAGGTCAATAATACAAGTTTTAAGTTATTATATGCATGTATATTGGTTACCTGTATATAACTTTTAGACTGTATTTGAATTTTATGGAAACCGCATTGGTCATTATTGGTTACCTGTATATGCTTAAAAAGTTACCAATAGTACATATAACTGCCATTTTACCGAATTAAAAAAGTAAATGATTATACATACTAACTACACCATTTAATTGTGTGGTAGGTTGAGATATCAAACCTAGTAATTTTTACTGTTTACGATGTCACCAAACAGTTTATTATGGACATGGAACAAAAGACATGCACATGCCATAAATTTTAGTAACACGCGATGCCTTGTCGACATGCTGCTGCTGTTATCAACAAAAGGGATTTGAGCTTGTTTAGAATATGCACGTGAATGTTATTCCCCTTTAATATGATTTGATGATGTGATTAAAAGATAAATGAATCAATATGCAAATATGTATGCATTGATGAAAGTTGTAAAGTCCTTTATAGATAATAGACATTATGTTCAAAGGACTTAGATTGATAAGGTCAAATTTATTAAGATGATCTGATATGATTTAATAGCGTTGTACAGTCCTTCAAAATATCACAATGTACAAGGACTATGAATAGAAAGATCAAACTTGTTAGGTTGATCTTAAGTTGTATTAGATAGGCATGATCGATCGAGAAGAACAGCAGTCTGGCAAGAAAGTCAAAGCAAGAATCGTAGACTACACTCACGATCGTAAAGTCTGCAAGTCATCAGCATAGCCAGTCATACGCTCACATTTCCAAAGCAGTATCATAGAGCTGTCTACCTAAAGATTATCAGTATGAAGTCCCTAAATGACCGGCAAGCAAACAGAAGATCCAAGCACCAACTCCATCGGCAAAGACTGATTGAGAAGAGAATAGTCATTCAGAAAAAAGAAAAGGAAGATCGTAGACTCTGCCAGGAAAACGCATAATAAGGCTCGGTAGATTGAAAAGTCCTCTCGGCAGAACGTAGAGTTGTCTTAACATCGTAGAGCTAACTCTAGGGATCGTAGAGTCAATACAGTCAGTCACTCTACGATTCTCATTATCTAGTTTACGAACCAAGCAGATTCAAGGAACAACCTCTACATGAGCATTTAAAATCATGACAGCAAACCTCATAAAGATTGTCCAGAAGGCTGTCCTTGAGCTGTCAAACAAACTGAAAGAAGATCTCTGAGTACATCTAAAGCATCAAACCATAACTCTACGATTGCACTACGACTTACACCATAGGCAAGATCGTAAAGTAGCAAAGCTAAGTCGTAGAGTGAAAAAGCAAACACAGAAGTACAACGTTCAAGCAATCGTTGAGTTGAGCTGAAGATATTCAAACGCTACCTGCCATAAACACCCTTTGAATATTCAGTAAAGAATGAAACTGAAGTTCGTAGAGCAGTCCTCAACAATAAAAGATCTGACAACTGAAGCTCGTAAAACAGTCATCAATGATAGGAGATCTGGCACCTGAAGATTCATAAAACAGTCCTCTATGACATATAGGCCAAGCAGAGCTAACAACTAGAAATCGTAGAGAAGTCCTCTATGACTTATGAACCATGCAGTTCGAGCAAACCTGAAGTTCATAGAGCAGTCATCTATGATAAAGAAAGCACCTGCTAAAGCTTAAACCAGATCATAAGTCAATGCTCTATGTACATAAAGTTCAATGAAGATCACGGAGCATGAGAAACATATCATCAGAACAACAAGGCTTAGATAAGATCGTAGAGTTAGTACAATCAACCACTCTATGATCTACAAAGAAGCCTACGTCAAGCAAGATCGTAGAACTACATAGTAGAGCTAGCAGCTGACTCAACGATTAGAAGTAAAATGCTACAAATTGATCGTAGAGTGCTTAAGTGCTAACAAGGATTGAAGATGTTAAAGCACTTAAGCTAGTAGTCTCAAGATGAGTGGTTGATTACTTCAGAAACATTTACATCAACACATCTAAAGCATCTGCTATAGTATGAGACAAAAATATCATAATACTGACTTATGCGTGCTGAGTGTCAGAGCAAAGATTTCAAGAATCACGCATCAGGCTCAAGGAAACAGAAGGTTGTGTCTTAACAGTAGTTTTCTCTGAAAGACCTGTCATCTCTTTAAAGGTTAGGAAGAACCCAAGACTGACATATCTCTCTCTAGAGGTAAAGAAAACAAGTCAACAAGTCAGAGTCAGCAGAGCACTAATACTCTGACTAAATGAATAAAGTATTCATAAAGAAGTCTGCAACTAAACAGGCTTCAATGGGAGGATTTGCAACAGAGAGATCTACAATGAAAAGATTATTCAAAGTCTACAAAAGAGCAAATCTGAAAAGAAGAAAGTAAGAAGTGAGAGCAAGAACAATATACACGACCTAATCTGTTGAAAAGCTTCACAAAAACTAAAAATGCCGAAGGGCTGGTATATAAGCTAAGAGTCGAATGACCAAAGAAGCCAAGAACACCTTGAGCAAAAGAAGAACAGAATGAGATTCTGTATTCAGGAAGGCTAAGTGTTCTAAGGGACTGCTAAGCACAAAGCTTATCTGAAGAACTCAGCAGGACATCAAAAGTGATCAAGGGTAACTGCAAATTACCAGAAGAAGGAAAAGAACATCAACGACAAACATCAGTGGCATCCAGAAACTGATCACAAGCAGCTGCTAAGTACCAGAAGATAAAGAAGATCAAAGTTCATCTTAGCAGCACAACCCAACAAGCATTCAACACGCCAAAGAGGATCAAAGGATCCTTGTCTTAATTGACAAAACAACTCATGTCTGCGGGACTTAAGGAGGGTCAAAGGATCCTTGCCTAAGTGGCTAAAAATAACTCATGTCTACAGGACTTGAGAAGGGTCAAAGGATCCTTGCCTAAGTGGCTAAAAATAACTCAAGTCTGCTGGACTTGTGGAGGGCAGAGTGTCCTTGTCTTAGTGACTAAATTAGTAGATTTCCTACTCGTCGAAGTAGAAGAGTGGAGTAGGAGTTGTTCAGTCTCTGAACCACTTAAACCTCTTGTGTCATCTACTTTATGTCTTTACATTATGCATTCTAACTATTTTATCTGCTATTACCCATACCGTAGATTAAAACAATTGTTTGAAATCATGCATACATCTTTGAAGGGGTTCTTAAAGTATATTCCGCTGTGCCTGAATTGATTCTATTAATCATAACTAATATACTTTCGAATTATAAAGAATTTTTTTTTAAAGGATCTATTCAACCCCCCCCCCCCCCCCTTCTAGATCATTTTTGTGTCCACGGGAACTAACAGAGCTATTATGAATTTTGCTCAAAAAACTACTTAAAAATAACTTTGGTAGACACATATTCAACTTCCATTCTGCCATTAGATGACAAAGAGTATTGGGATGTGCCAGAAGAAATAAGAAACATATGTGTAAAACCACCAAATACAAGAAGACCGACTAGAAGACCAAAGATAGGGAGATACAAGTATGGATCTGAAAACAATATTAAAAACAAATACAGCAGGTGCTAAGAAAAATGACACAACAGGGAAACATACAATAATCCACAAATTTTACGACAAAAAAAAGTCTGATATAGTACATCATTAAAAAAAATGTAACTACAAAAAATATAGTTGTTTACTGTGAGCAACCAATAAACAAATATATGGTAACTTTTTTATTGATGTAAGGTAACTATGATTGTGTTACGCAATATTGAATAATATTTGAATTTTTTTCTTCTTACATTAAGTAATAAGAAAACAACACGATCACTTTCTGATTCAATCATGATTTAGCAAAATAAAGAAAGCAAATACATAGAACATTTGGTAATTGTTTTGAAATTTTTTAATGACTATTCGATTACCCATAAAAACTAAAATATTACCTTTGTATGAAGGTTTGGCTACCAATTGTAACATATTCCAAATAATATAATTTTTTAAATGTTATTTACAAATAAGCAGCTACATAAATTGGTATTTGGTTACCCATAAAACCTAAAATAAATGGAATATTTGGTAATTGTTTTGAAAATTTTTAATGACTATTTGGTTACCCATAAAAACTAAAATGGTTACCTTTATATGAAGGTTTGGCTATCAACTGTACCATATTTCAAATAATATAATTTTAAAAATGTTATTTATAAATAACCAGCAACTAATACGCATTTGGTTAAAAAAATCAAAAGGTAAGTAACCAACATGTTGAAGTTTTATCACTCATTAATACGCATTTAGTTACCTCTAAATGAACAAGTCCAAAACATCAAATATGAACAAACAAACAATGTCAAAGTACTGGTAATACAATCAAAGACTTAATTTCATTAACGTAAACATTCACTAAACAGTAATAATTTAGTAACTTTAACAAATTGTTATGAATATCGGGAAAAAAAAACCAAGAATAAAAAAAAACTTTATAAGGAAAATACTTATACAACCAAACTATTTTTTGGAACAAATCTGCCTGGATATTCTGTATCAGAATCGTATCCCCTTATTTGCTTATTTATAGCATGCATGAAAAGGTTAACACATAATTTCTTCCGATATTGGATAATGGGGAATGGATTAGGCATTTCAGCAAACTTTTGGTGAAGAAAATGTTCAGCAAAACAAACAGTGAACTTATCGTAATCACTGCAAAAACAAAACAAAAAATAGAAAACAAATCAAACTAAACATCATACTAGATGAAAGTTTTAAAGAAATGGAAAAAAAGTATAAACCTTACCCCTCAATTTGTTCAGGTACCTCTTCTACAAATGTAAGTTCAATGATATCATGTTCCAACTTCTGAAGATATGGTTCACTATTAAAATCAATATTTGACCTAGCCTTTCAAAACCCACACTTAGACAAGATTATAGGTAGAATGAAAATGTAAAGCTTACAAACATCCATTATATCTATTCATATGACTGTCCTGGTAGGTTGAAGAGAATTGTAAACTACTAAAAGTCTACGATGCACATCAAAAATCAACAGAAACCAATGATCTGGATTTATCATGTGAATTGAAAATAAAACATAATCAACATTAACGCAAGGTGTGTTCACATCCTCAAATATCCACGAATGTATTTAGCGACATCACCCTCCCCCGACAGTAGAGATCGTATCTGTATTTTATTTTGACAATATTGACCATATAAAGCAGACAATTTCACATAAAATCAACAATTTGTAGTAGTGACCCTGATTTAAATATTGGCAGAGTGCCTATCCAATTTTCAAAAGTAGTAAAAGAAAATGTTGATATGTTGGACCAAAAAATAAATCAAAATCCATAAGATATAAACAATTGTCAAAAATTAAAACTTTCTGATAAAGGTAACCGACACTGTCTAAAATAGTAACCAAAATAATTAAATGAAGTAACCATAAATCATTTTCTGCAATATCATAGAAGAAAATAACTTTACTAAAAACTATAAAGAAATAAAAAGTAACACAACAGAATTTCAAAAATAAATAAATTCACATCATCGTCAAGCCACTCTCTAGGAGTCTTTAATTTGTAAAACCACATTTTAGATGATATTGGGACATACTTAAATCTGAATACAGGTTTAATCTTATCATTATCTCTAGAGAATTTTTCAGTCCTTCAATATAAAAGCATATAAGAAAAATTATTTATAAAAATAACATACATTTTCCTGTTATTTATGTCAATCTTAAACCATTGATCAAACAATACATATTCAAATTTGGATGACATACCTATGCAAACATTGGGAAATACAAAAAGACTTATGTGTATTTGTGTACAAAACACAATAGAGGAAGATGAATCAGCAGAACCAAACTTAGTCGTATATGGACTCCTTAAAGTCACACTCTTCGCAGGAGCATGAATCGGTCTACCGCAAGGTTTGGATGCATTTCTCTCTACTTCAACACAATGATCTATATCCTGAGTAGTTAAAATCATTGCACCAAGTACTAAACTGCTTTATGCCTCGATTTTATCCATCTTTAATGCATTAACAAAATAGGTCACAAATACAATTAGAATTTTAAATACAAACTCCAAACTGACTGAGCAGTAACATAAATACTATGAAGAAGTAACCAATCCAATCTATGAAGGTAACTAAAATTATAAAAAAAAACGAACCTCAGTAGGGGTAAAAACAACAATCTCTTTCCCTGAAGATTTACTTAAAATATAAAAGTTGGTTTATCATTGTCCTTGTCAATCTGTAAAGATAAAAAAACACTAAATAATCAATAAAACAACAATATATAACACAGAAAAAAAATAAACAAATGTCTTTAACTTTGTCATCATCTCCATCAATATGAACCCCACCCATACCACCAACATCATCAACAATTTTCCCATCAAACTGGTTGGCATCATCCGAACCATTACCTACATCATGAGACTCATCAGGTATATCATCATCATCCAACTCATCACTATTATTACGGCCTTCCGAACCATTATCATAATCATCATCACCACCTTAATTCCCACCTTCACTAACATTAGGACCGCCACTTAAATGATTTCTCATAATCTTCCTTATGTCCCTGTAAATATCAATACGGAAATCATGCAATTCAAGCTTCAAATTAGCCCCCAAATTCTCAATTTCTTCCTTAACTTCATTCACCTTATTTTCCAAAGGCCTCACCCGTGCATCGACAATCCTTTTGACATTAGAAAGTGAAAACCCCAAATCTCTACCCTTACTGGTTTCATCCAGTTTCATATCAACAACATTAGACCTACAGTCATGTCCATGTAAAAAGTGAAAACCACCCAAATCCAAACGATCCTGTAATGACCGCAAATATTGCGACATATTTCAATTGTAATTGATGACGTGTTAATCAATGAAATGAAATTAAAATTTTATTTTATTGTGCATTCATGAATAATCATATCAATGTGTATGAGGTTGAAATTAAAGGGAAACTCACTCGGTGAAATTGTTAAACCAAGTGACTAATCTAGAAATAATAATATCGATAACAATAAGATCGAAACCCTAAACCGATGACCTAATTAAAAGCGTTAGGGTTTATAATTAAACCGATGTATGGTAGATCGAATAAATTTTAAAAGAGAGTCTAATTGGATAAATTAATTAATCCAAGTAGGTCATTTGATACCTATAAACCATAATCTATGGAGTGATAACAATTAAACAAGTTAGGGTTAATTTTGATCAAAAATGTTTAATGGTAACAATTAATGCCTAACTTATTAAAATTAATTTACTAACCCATGAAATTAATGATGAAAACCCAAATGAATTTAATTGGGAGCCCAAATGAATTTAATTGTTAGCCCAAGGAATTAAAATTCAATAGCCCAAACAGTAGACCAAAACAAGTTAAAATTTGTCAAAGCATACAAGTTGGTTGATATGTATATATATATGTATATATGACCAATTAAAACATTAAAAGAAAAGCAAAAATTATGGGGAAGAGGGTGCTGATTTCTGCAGCTTTGGGAGGCTCCTAAGGGGGGGGGGGGTGCAATGCTCAAAATGGTTGAGAAGTCAAGAGCTAGTAGGCCTATGGCATTGGGTGTTGTAGTTGATGTGTATGCTTACAAATTTTGTAAGCATACATATCATCCAACACTCTAAACTCTCTAGCATTTCTTTCTCTCATCCATTAGTCATTCATTTTCACCAAGAGTTAGAGAGAAGTTGGAGAGCAAAAGAGAAAAGCTAGAGAAGGTTAGAGAGGGAAGTAAGAACACTTAGAAGTTCTCAAGAGATAACCAAATAAAATACCAATAAGGCTTAAGGGGGAAGGTCTCAGCAACTAGGAGGAGCTTAGTGAATGTCATCAACCTTCATCAACTACTTTGGAAAGCAACGGAAACAAGCTATTAGGAGCAAGAGGTATAAAATAGCTCAAAACCCTAGTTTAATACTTCTCTTGGTATATTATGTGATTTTATGGTAGAAAACTAATTTCAAAGTCTAAATGAATAGATCCATGCTAGATTGGTAGATCTAGGGTTACATAGGTTTAACATGGGTTTTTATATGTGTTTATGTTGAAATTTTTTATCAAACTCATTAAATAAATTTTTACCGACGAAAACAACGTAACCAAAAACATAGCAGTCCATTACCGGAATTACTGTTCACGATCCATAAGTCAGATTTATGATCCGTCAATTTTGGGTGTTAGATTTTTAAAATACGAAAATTCTCCAAGTTGAATGACTTAAATCCGATTTAAAATGAGCAAGATATAGATTTTCTACCAAAACACTCCACTGATTTTAGGGTTGTGCATAACAGTTCGGTTTGGAGCTATTTTCAGTAACCAAAACAAATCCAAATTTGATGTTGGATAATGGAATCATGTAGTTTGGAAAGAGACGATTCTATCGATACCTAGTAGAGTTCCATCGGAGTTATAGAACTTAAGATATTCAAGTTTTCATGAAAGACCCCAAATCCGAAAATGTTCAAAAATAATCTGCCTATTTTTGAGAAAAAAAACCGGTCGATTCGATTTTTTTTCGATTTTCTATTTTCTTGTGTGAGGTCGGTTCGAGTCCCTATGAGCCGATTCTTTGGTTGACTTCAAAAGAGAAAATGTTTGTAATTTAATAAAGAATATTATAAAATTTTAAAATTTGAATTTTAACGACAGTTGTCATTTATTAGAATTAATGGTTGATTAATCCTTACTAATTAACGAAAAATGCTAAATTAATATTTTTAATTTCTAAAAAATCAGAAAATTACTAATTACTTATTATTTAAGTAATATGAAATAATAAGTATGATTAATTAAGAAATTAATTATTTTTAATAGTATTTAAGGTATAAAGAGTACACTAATTAATTATTAATTAGTTAGTAATTAGATAAAATTACTAATAAAATATTATTAAATAATAAATATGTGATTTAAGTATTTAATAATAACATAAGAAAGATAAAGTGAATAAAGTGAATAAATTAATTATTTATTATTTAATTGAGAATTAAATAGTAAATAAAGATAAGTAATTAACTAATTATTATTTAATTAATATTAAATAATAATTAAAGAGAGATAAAATTTATAAATTAATTATTTATTATTTAAATAATAAATAAAGATAATTAAGCAATTAATTATTATTTAATTAACATCAAATAATAATTAAAGGAGGATTAAATTAAAGGATTAATTATTTATTATTTAATTAAGATTAAATAGTAAGTAAGGGTAATTGATTAATTAATTATTATTTAATTAACATTAAATAATAATTAAAGCAGGATTGAATTAATTAATTAATTAATTATTATTTAATTAACATTAAATAATAATGAAATGAGGATTAAATTAATAAATTATTTATTATTTAATTAAAATTAAATAATAGGTAAGGATAATTAATTGATTTATTATTATATAATTGATGTTAAATAATGATTAAAGAAGATTAAAATAAGTAAGTTAATTATTTATCAATTAATTGAGGATTAATGATAAATAAGGAGGATTATTAATGTGACGACCACGAATCCGGGTCCCCCGAACCTCGAACTCGGTTCATCACATGTACTACCTTTTCCTTATTGTTCATGAATTACAACAATATTATAATTGCTAAATAATCATTTATTTACAATTTTACAACATCTCTTTCTATTCTAGAATCGAAATCTTTATACATTCCTAGTATGTCTCAATATCATACATGATACGACATTCTATTACAATCAAATTGAGTATTTAACACTCATATAATATACCAACTAAGTATTATACTACACAATCATTTACCTGTCCAATTCGGATTGATATCTACAATAGACATTTAGATCTTTAGTGAAAATAATATGCTTTCCTGTTCCTTGATCTTTATCGAGAACTTCAACTAACTTGCACTATCTGAAAATATTTGTTTTAAGCAAGAGTGAGCACGACGGCTCAGCAAGTTTAACAGTTACACATAACACATTTCATGCTTCACATATAATACATTCACTGCCATTTATACTTACGTCATGTTTTTCATTCATTTCAGTCTATGTCATACTGCTCATGCATCACATATAACATCTAGCATTTCATGCTTCATACTTACACATATTTTACATGTAGACATGCATCATACTTTTCACATATCACATTTACCATCAATATATTTTCATGTTAATAATTTAACATCACATTATAGCATGTTAAAGCACATAAGAGTAAGTTCTGAAAAACTTGCCTGGTCGCTTCTACCATTTACGCATATTTGTGTCATTTGCTCAACCTACAATTTATATAACAAATTGACATAATCATTAGCTACCAGGACTTTTAATTAGTCTTAACTTAAGACCTTAACTTCAAATTATTAACTCTTTAGTTGTCCGATAAACGAACCCTTAAGTTCCGGACAAAAATCCTAGCCCAACAAACCAAGTTGGACATGTCGGTAAACTTAACCAACTTATTAATATTATTAATTATTTAATAATATTTTAATTCCTTATTAATATTATTAACCATTTAATAATATTTTAATCACTTATTAATATTATTAACCATTTAATAATATTTTACTTACTTATTAATATTATTAACCATTTAATAATATTTTAATCACTTATTAATATTATTAATCATTTAATAATATTTTAATCACATATTAATATTATTAACCATTTAATAATATTTTAATCACATATTAATATTATTAACCATTTAATAATATTTTAATCACATATTAATATTATTAACCATTTAATAATATTTTAATCACTCATTAATATTATTAACCATTTAATAATATTTTAATCATTCATTAATATTATTAATCATTTAATAATATTTTAATCACTCACTAATATTATTAACCATGTAATGATATTTTAATCATTTACAAATGTTATTCATCGTTCAATAACTTTTTAATCATATACTAATATTATTGATCATTTAATAATATTTTAATAATCTTCAAATAATACCAATAGTTAACTTTTTAATTGTGTTAACTTTAGTCTTTATTTTAAACATTTAGTTACCAATTAATGATTAATGGATTTCATATATATTGGTTTAATAACCAAAACATTCATTTTACACTTATTTCAACTTAAATTTTCATAAAAAACTCGACCCGGACCGACCCGACTCGACCCGGACCGACCCGACCCGACCCGGAGCTGGAAAAATCTGCTTAGCAGATTGTTCTGACGCAGCTGCGTCAGTCCTGACGCGGCTGCGTCAGCCATTTTGTCCGAAAGTCAACTATTTGACTGCTCGACCCTCCGACGCTCCGACAGCCATAACTTCTTCATTTTAAAACATTTTGGAGTGATTCTTGAGTCCATTCTCATCAGAATTTCCCCCTCTACAATTTCTCTTTAGATCACAAATCCAAATTCCGAACGGAACTAGACTAAAAACGGCTCACAAGGACAAAGTGAAAACTAAAATCACAAATCCTTGATTTTAAAGGTTCAAACTTGAATAAAATAAACTCTATACATTCAAATGACACCAACTTAGTGTTGTTGTCTTCCTAACTTCTTCTTTTACAATATTTCATGGTTCAATCATATTTTTGAAAACGTTTGACACGAAATTTAAAGATTGAACCACTTAGGATTTTACCGGTAATCACAATATGGAATTTTCTTCCATTTATTTGCATACCACTCATACCAATACATGATTTAAACCTATCAAACCATGAATCTACCTATATATCATAGATTTAGACTTCTAGAGCATCAAAATAACTTTTGATCGGTTAAAAATATATTTTCGACCGTTTAAAACTTATATAAATTATAAAAATGAACTAAGGAAGAGATAGAGCACTTTTGAACCTCTTGGACATGGATGCTCTTCTTCTTCTTGATATTATCTTGCTAAGGACTCCTCCTTGACTATTCTCTAGCACTTTTTCTTGGTGGATCTTCAATCTCACTAAGTTTACTTCATTTTCTCTCAAAGAACTCTCTATTTTCTCTCTAGCATTTCTAGACAAATGGCTAACCAACACAAACCATTGGTGCACCACTCTATATATAGCACTCCCTTAATCCTCATCAACATCCCCTAATCAACTAACATAGGTGAATTAAAGGGTTAATCCATGCTTACTATTTTAGTGAATGACTACTTGATGGACTTGGTGATTGACCAAGTGATTGACCACCATGAATGACAAGTTTGATTGACTAGGGTGGTTGGGTAGTTGGTGAACAATTCACCCAACACTTAACCCACATGTGGTTAACTCTCATAAGACCTATGGTTAAAGTACTACACTTAACCTTGGTCACTTAAAACTCAACCTTAGTTAGGGCTCATCTTATTTATATATCTCACAACAACTAACCACAATGTGGTTAATTCTCTACATTAAAATGACCTAGGTTGGTTCACTCACTCAACCATGGTCTAAACTCATCAATTAAACATACACACATCTTCCACCAAATAACCCAAGTAGGGTTAATTCTCTACAATCAATTATACATATATATTCAATATATTTATATAATTACTAACACTTAACTCTAGCATTGGTTAATGTTTTATTTTTATTACCACTTAGGGTTAACAAATAACCCAACAATGGTTAGTCCTCTACAACATAAATTCATAAGAATTGACCATCTTCATTGACTAGGGTTGGTGAACCACCACTTGGTTAATTCATTTAACCAACATTGGTTAACTCTCTACCAATTCATATACTTTCAACATATATATCTCTACATATTCACCAATAACCTTTTATTTAAATTACATCATAGCTTGAATTGACCAATTTAAATTGAATACAAGCAACATACATTTTTCCATCACTTAACCAACATATGGTTAAATCTTTACATTATACATATATAGTATATATGTATATATTTTGACTAATTAATTGCTTCTATGACATGAATTTTAGCTAGAGTGTGGTTATTACATTGAGTAACTTAGAAGCAACCACTTGGCAATATTCTCCCATCTTTTAACTCATGTATAGTTAACCTACTAACACAACATGTGACCTAGGGTTGACATTATAACCCACCTTGGTCAATTATCTACATTATGTATATATATTAATACATTTCCCAACATCTAACTCAAGTGGAGTTAACTCTCTACAATCATGTAACCCATGGTTACTAATTCTTATCTCGGTGAATTATATACATACATAATTGTATTTATAATATTCTTCCTACAACTAACCCATGCATAGTTAAATCTTTAATTTATTTACTACCTAGGGTTACTCAATTAACTCATCCATAGTTAATTCTCATCATCACATTCATTCACCTAGCAATTAACCAATGTTTGGCCAATACTCTCTCTTGTCTACCAACTAGGGTTATTCAATTAACCCTACATTAGTTAATTCTCTACACTTAACAATACTTGAATTTATTCTCCCAACATATTGACCAATATTTGACTTTTAAATTTGGACTCAATATTTGGGCTACTAGTTTATTTTGCATTGGACTCCCTTATTTAATTATTTGGGCTACCCAACACAACTCACACATCTTTATAACTTGGGCTAGGTAATTAATTTAATTGGACTACCACCACATTATATACAATACTTGCCAATATTATTTAATTGATCTTATATTAATTACCTCTTGGACTATTAATTAACATAACACTTGGGCTTAATATTTAATTACCCACTTCATACCAATATTCTCATATTGGGCTAACATCTATAATCCTTTTGGGCTAGTCCACTAGTAGTAATTAAATTACTTGGACTCTATACAACAACTTAATAATTAAATTAATTACTTCTTAATATTGTCATTCTAGGCAATATTCCACTTCTCTACTTGTTACTCATAACTTTAATTCATGACTTAAATAATTAACTCAATTAATTATATTACATGACTTTCCTCTTTAATCCACACTTAAACTAATTAATCATATTAGTTTTATTGAGTATTTAATTTACTTCACACATCATCTTGTTTGATTAACAAACTTAACTCTAGGTATATATATAAATATTAATATAAACACCTTCACTTCTCAATTGAATTTATTTCCTTAATAAATTCTCTACATGCATCATTACAATAGTTCCACATTTAATTTCTAACAAATAAATTATGTTAAAAAAAAAATGTTCACCTATTTTCTATACATCTTACTTCTCAAATTCTAGGTTTTAAATATTAACCTTTAATTAAATCAATTAAGATCTTATATAAAATCTTGAAAATATCTGGGATATTACAATTAACATATGAATAATTATTTATTGTATAATAATAATTAATAATAATTATCATTTATTATAATAACGATAAAGGAGGTACTAAAACAATTGCAATAAATTGTTTAATAGTTTAAATAGTTAAGCGATGGATGTTTTAATTGATATTACTTAGAGAGAAGCAATATTTGACAGTTAAGTCAATAAGATAGTTGTGCTATGTGATAATTTTAGGTAATTGAATGAGAAGTAAATAATAAACTTAAATGTTTAAGTGAGCAATTATGTGTTATACTAATCGGTAGACTGACTTATCAATGTTAGGTCTTCCGAAAGAGAATTATTTTAAGCACTTAGCAGTAAATCGACAGACCGGCAAGTTTCCTAACCTTACTCGAATTTCTTTTGAATAAGTCCTTTGAAGTTAATTGTTATTATTCAAATATGAGCTGAGTGGTTTAATAATTGTCGAATTATTCCACATCTATATGATCCTTAAAATTCGCACTTTGTGCATTTGAATTCTTGTTTCATTATTGAACTGTGAAAGATTCAAAACTCTCAAATTATGAATTGAATTAAAAGAGACGTCTATGCCTTTTGTTCAGCTAGACAATTATCTATGAAATTTTTATAAGCTACCCAAATTATTGTGGTATGGATTCTGATACTGAGATTGAACAACCCTGAATGGGGAGTAACCTAAGTATTTGAAATACGATACATGTGGGGACTAAATGTTATGCATACACATAATGTACAAGAGGTTGATCCCCTCAAGTACAGTTCTGATCATATAACTTAAGGGGGACAATTATAGGGTTGATTCCTCAAGAGAAGTAGTTCATGGTCTATTTGACCGCTCAGATTTTAATAATCAATGGTCTAATATTATTCAAGATTCTGATTATACTGTTGATAAATTATTTTAAATCCTTTGAGTTATTCATTTCGTATTCATTCATGACATATCTCATATCTATTTATACTTGTTGAGCAAGCTAGTTGCTCATTCTTACTATGTCATAAACCTTATTGCAGTGAAACCCGAGAGCTCCAAGGGAGATAAAGGCAAAGGGAAACTGAAACCCTAAATTCATTTGAAATGTTAATTGTCTAAGTTAGAATTATTTTGTGAACTATTATGATGTAACACAAATCCTATCATATTTGATTTGACTCGTGATGTATTTTGTTAAGGTTTCGAACTTTGGGACAAGTAGTAAACCTTTTTGTATAAACAACATATGCTTATTTTATTCCGCATTATTTGGAGGTGAATAATTGTATGATGACGTGAGCACCAAGTTCGAGGTACTAGTATCTGAATTTGGGGGTGTTACAGATCCTTCTCATCATCCATAGGAATAAGCATTTGTATCCTCAACTGAAACATTGTGATAACTGTTTGAAATATGCATGTGAATGTTATTCCTCTTTTATAAGATTTGAAGATGTGCTTAATTGAAATATAAATGAATCAATATGCAAATATGTCTGCATTGATGAAAGCTGTAAAGTCCTTAATAGATGTTAGACATTATGTTTAAAGGACTTAGATTGGAAAAGATTAAGATTGTTAGGTTGATCCAATATGAATGAGTAACTTCGTAAAGTCCTTCACAAAATCACAATGTACAAGGACTATGAATAGAAAGATCAAACTTGTTAGGTTGATCTTAAGTTGTAAATAGATAGGCCTGAACGATCAAAAAGAACAGCATCAAAGAATAAGAAATCTGGCAAGAAAGTCAAAGCAAGGATTGTAGACTACACTCAGGATCGCAGTGTCTGAAAGTCATCAACATAATCATTCATGCGCTTACATTTCTAAAGAAAGAATCATAGAGCAGTCTATCTGAAGATTATCAGAATAAATTTCCTGAATGATCTGCAAGCAAGCAGAAGATCCAAGCACCAACTTCATCAACAAGACTGATTGAGGAAGTGAAAAGTCATTCAAGAAGATGTCTCATTTAAACACTCAGAGGAAGATCGTACAGTCTTCCAGAAAGTTCGTAGAGTTATCTCGGCATCATAAAGCTAACTATCGGGGTTGTAGAGTCAGTATAGTCGGTCACTATATGATTTCCATAAGACAGTCTACAAACCAAGCAGACTCAAAGAGCAACCTCTACATGAGCATTCGGAATCAAGACAACAATCCTCATAAAGATTATCAAGAAGACTGTCATAGAGCTGTCAAACAAAATGAACGAATAACTCTGAATACATCTAAAGTATCCAATCCTAACAGAGATCGCAGAGTAGTTTAAACCATCACTCTACTATTACTCTACGACCTACATCATAAGCAAAGTCCTAGAGTGGCAAAGCAAGCGAAGAAATACAACTTTCAAACAATCGTAGAGTTAAGCCAAAGATGTTCAAACACTACCAGACATAAACGACCTTTAAATATGCAGCAAAGAAAGCAACAGAATTTCGTAGAGCAATCATATACGATAGAAGAGCTAATACCTGAAGATCATAGAGCAGTATGACATATAAGCCACACAGAGCATGAAAAACATATCTTCAGGACAGCAAGGCTCAAATAAGATCGTAGAGTTAGTACAGTCAAACCACTCTACGATCTCCAGAGTAGTCTACGTCAAGCAAGATCCTAGAGCTACATAATAGAGCCAATAGATGATTCTACGATCAGAAGTAAAAGGTTACAACTGAATCGATCGCAGAGTACTTAAGTGCCAACAAGGATTGAAGACATCAAAACACTTAAGTTAGTAATCCCAAGATGAGCGACCGATTACTTCAGAAACATCTACATCAACCCATCCAAAAGCCTCTATTAAAGTAGAAGTCAGAAATGTCAGTTTACTGACTTATACGTGCTGAGTGTCAGGGCAAAGACTTCAAGTATCACGCATTAAGCTCAAGAAAACAGGAGACTATGTCCAAACAGTTATATTCTTTAAAAGACCTATCTCCTCTATAAAAGTTGGTAAGAACCCAAGACTAACATGTCCCTTCCTAGAGAAAAAGAAGGCAACTTAAGTCATAGTCAACAGAGCTTAAATACTCTGATTAAATGAATAAAATATTCATAAAGAAGTCTGCAACAAAACAAATTCCAACGGAAAGATTTGCAACGAGAAGATTATTCAAAATCTACAAAAAAGCAAATCTGAAAAGAAAGAAAAGGTGTGGAGAAAAAGCAAGAAGAACATACAACCTAACGGTTAAAAAGCTCCACCAAAAACACAAGAAGATATGCCGAAATGCTGGCATATGAGCTAAGAGTCGAATGACCAAAGAAGCCAAGATCAAGAGTGATAAAAGAGCTGAAGGCAAATTTAGAAGAAAAACTCATTGACCTACCAAGAACACTCTGAGCTGAGATAAGAAAAGAACATACTAAGAGTCTGCATTCAGGACAGTCAAGTGTTCGAAAGGATTGCTGAGCATAAAGATTATCTAAAGGACTCAGCAGTACATAAAAGGTGATCATGAACAGCTGCTGAATATCTGAAAGAGAAGAGCATCAACGACAAACATCAGCAGCATCCATAGATTGATCACAAGCAGCTACTAAGTATCTGAAGATGAAGGAGATCAAAGTTCATCTTAGCAGCACAACCCAACAAACAAACAACTCATGTATGCTGGACTTGAAGAGGGTCAAAGGATCCTTGCCTAAATGGCTAAAAATAACTCAAGTCTGCTGGACTTGTCGAGGGTGAAGAGTCATTGTCTTAGTGACTAAATTAGTGGATTTTTTACTTGTCAAAGTAGAAGAGTGGAGTAGGAGTTGTTCAATCTTCGAACCACTTAAACCTCTTGTGTCATTTACTTTACGTCTTTTACATAACCTACTGTAACTGCTATATCTGCTTCTATCCATACCCTAGTTTAAATCACTCAACTGAGATTATGCATAACTCTTTGAAGGGGCTCTGAAAGTATATTCCACTGTGCTTGAATTAATTCTATTAATAATTAGTATACTTTTGTAATAAAAGGAAAAAGTTTTTAAATGATTTATTCAACCCCCCTTCTAGATCATTATTGTGTCCACATGAACTAACAATAACAATAAATATAGCATCTCTAAAACATTGAACAATTAAAAGAAATAAAACAGTACACGAAAATGAATAAATTAAAATCAGTAACCAAATATATTGTTAATGGTAACTAACCATAATGTTATTGGTAACCGACGTACCTATCCAGAACCAAACACTAAATTATTCAACTGGTCAGTTTTGGGAGCCTTCCCTAATTCCTTCCATCTTAATAATTTATGTTCTGACATATTCCCATCAATACAGAAACCCCTAACTTTAAGAGTAAGAATGGTTTCAAACAAGAAAACTTGGAAAACATATGACAAACCATTCAACTTATAAGATTTACAATAATTGTTCCTGTAAAAATTATATATAACACCCCCATTTATGTCATTCTTTAAATGTCCCTTCAGAGGAAGGGATAATGAATTCTTCGTCTGTTCAAAGGCAAATTTCCTCCACGGATAACTATCAAAGTCGTCATAAGAGATAAAGTTAAACAATGCCTCATCAACATGATTATTTGAAACAGTAGCTAATATGAAATTGAAAACCAAAAATATAATAGACATCCTGACAGCCTCCTCATCATCCTCAAAATTATGTCTTGCTTGGGTTGTTCTTATCTAAATTCTGTCGAATGTAATATGTTTGGATGAGATATGCTTATTTGGCTATCGAAAGATGCTTATAAGTACTATCGTATTCTCGGTTGACAATTCGTCATGACCGTAAGATTGAGAGGAGAGTTAGGAGATGAAAATGACATGTTAGGGGACATTGCAAACTTAGATTCACCTAGCTTTATTGTTTTCTAGTTTAATTGATTAATTTGCGTTATGTTCATTTAGATTTCCCTTTCTTCCATTCAATTAACCGTTTGAACTAAGATTGACTCGATGCAATTGGTATTTGGAACTCGTTAGAACTAATTCCCCGTGGGATTGACTTTTACTTTTACTTTTACTTTATTTCTTGTTGACTGTGTATGCTTACACGTTATTCATTCAAACGAATTCAAGATTGGAATCTAACTAATAAATAAAATATAAACAAATAGTTCAAATTTCGACCACCAGAGACAACTATAGAAGAAGAAAATGACCCGACAACAAAGAAGATAAATATTGTTTCCAACGGCTGAACACTGAACTTAAAAGAATATAAGTTTGGTTTCCAAGTTCCCAAATTATAAAATAAGTGTTTTCAATTGAAATAGATAGAAACAACACATGGGAAGGAAAGACATGCAATTCAAATTGCGCCATTATGCACAAAAATCGATAACAGTACCCAATTTAAAAATTAATTTTCCAAATCAATAACCTATTAAAACACGCAACTAAATTAAAGGGATACCAAATACACTAAATATGTAAATAAAATATGAAAAATATATTAATTATGTAAATATTTTTTAGACGCACTTTTGTTGTAATTTTTTTTTAAAATGTACTATGAAGTGTACATGAACCTTTAATTAATAGCCTATGCAAATTGGGCTTTCGTACAGTGTGCTCTTGTACTAGGCAGATGACCATTTAGACCAAGAGCCCAAGTGACCATTTACCCAATCCAATAAGGGCTTTGATATAACCCCTGGTTTTTTCACAAGTATATTCATATGAAGATGAATTTCACTCTACTAAGGGATGATCTTATGGAAATAGAGTTCTCCTAATTTATTTGAATGTTAAAAATTTGGTATATCCTGAAAATGAAAGTAAAATTTTTCTTAAACAAAATTGATTATTGATTAAACCTCTACTTAAACTCTTTAAATTTTAATATTTAATATACTTTATTGTTCAATAACCTGAATTCACTTTTTGCTTAATTATATAATTATTATATTTTTTGTATCTCACGATACCATACACAATAAGATATACGATTCATGAATTTTTAATAACAATTTAACAACTAGTCTAAACGTAATGTTTTAATAATGAAAATTTTATATAAGATTGTTGTAGCAATTAAAATTAATTTCTTTTTGAAAAATTGTTAGTGTTGCCAAAATAAAAATAATAGTATCAAAGCAAATATATATTTAAAAATATTTTTATAATTATTCTAGTAAGATTTAAATAACATTTAGTATTTTAACAATATCTATTTGTTCTGACAATATCAATCATGTAAGACCCCGAATTTTATGAAATATAAAATTTAATTTTTCTTCATATATATTTTTTCATGAAACAGTAAGTGGTTAAATTGACAAAATTGAAAGTTAAGGATGTTATGTGCAAATTTTATTTTGTCGGACAATATTCTTTTTGTCGGAGAATATTCGTTTTGTCGGGGAATATTCGGGCCGTACGACGGCGCCGAAATAACTAATTATTGGTGGAGCCCACAACGGAATAATTGTCGGATATAGAAAACGACAGAAGTAACCTTTTTAAATAAAAATAGTCAACGGTGTTAACTGTTAAAATACCGGTGATAAAAGAATAGTAGCATACGGTAATTTATGGTATTTTATTGTGGCACACGGTATTCTACAGTAGCACACGGTATTGCACAGTGTCTCGTATTATTGATCTGATAATTGACACCGTACCTGTTGCACACCATTTCATCAATAATTGTCGTTGCATAATATTTTATGTTATCAATTCAATAATTGTTGCTACACAGTATTTTGCATTATTGATTCAATAATTGTCATTACACGGTATTTTATATCATTGAGTCAATAATTGTTGGTGCACTGTATTTTAAAATTATTGAATCTAATAATTGTCACAGTAGCAAATACACTATCATTTATATTATTAAATCAATAAAAATATGTAACGTGTTTATTACATTATTGTGGTAACATTATTTTATATGTTGGACTCACAGGAAGAATAAATAAATAAATAAATAAATAAAAAATAAAATAATTAATTTTACTATTTGAAATAGTGACGTGAATAGTGACGTGAATAGTAAGTGAATAGTAAGTAACATGTGGACTCATTGGTGGGGCCCACATGAGTTGGTGAAGTTGAAGAAGTTGGAGAAAAAAATTGCAGCACGAGGCTGCTGCTGCTGGCGAGCAGCAGCCAGCCACCTACCCCCACCTACCTCGCATAGTAACCTCTTTTCTCCTATAAATAGCTTGTTCAGCTGAATAGAAAAATCACACCTAAAACATAAAATTTTTCTATAAGAATTTTATAAGTTTTCTCTGAGAATAGTAAGGTTATTTTGAGAGTTTGAAAGCCAAAAGGAGTGCAGGAATTTTTCAAGTAAGTCTTTTATTAAAGAGTAGTAATTTCATAAATTCCTATATTTCACGGTATTCACAAATCTTCCTTTAGAAGACTCTTCTATTAGAAGATTCATTTTTAAAAGCTTTCTTTGGAAGATTTATTTTGAAATATTATTTTAAAAACTATTCTAAAGTTATTATATTATACTACAAAAATTATGTTAAATATATATAATTTTGATAGTTCATAATATACGAGTTATCATACACTTTGAAATTTATATGTGGTAATTACTAATTTATATTATAAATATATAGGTTGATCAACCTCATTTAAATCAATATCCAGTCACGTGTTAAGGTAAGGAATACCATTCATTTCATACTCTTAAATTTACTGTGGTAAGGAATATTATTCTTTTCACACTCTTAAATTTACTGTGGTAAGGAATATCATCTTCTTTTCATACTCTTAAATTTACTACGGTAAGGGGTATCACTCTTTTCATCATCATAAATGGATATTATTTTCTTTTTTACTTGAAGGGATTATCATTCTTTGATTCTCGAAAATAATATCGTTTCTTTCTTGTGCCATTTACTTCCATGTATTAAATTGTGGGAATAACCTTACGGCGCGGTTTACCGCCTGTTGGTGAATAACCTTTTGTATTCATTCCTTACTAATCTTTGAGAATAACCTTATGGTGCGGATTATCGCCTGTTTGGTGAATAACTATTCGTATTCAAATTGATGGGAATAACCTTACGGCGCGGATTATCGCCTGTTGGTGAATAACCCTTTTTATTTGTCTCGTGTGGAAATAATTTGTCTACACGAATTATCACATGACACTTTTATTCCATATTCGTAAGTGATATCATTTTCCTTTATACTCATAAGGGATACCATCCTTTTCATCTTCCATTATTCAAACTTACTATGGTAAGGGATATTAATTCCCTTCACCTTTTGTTAATCAAACCTGCTACGGTAAGAGATATTATTTTCTTTCATACACCTAAATCGAAACTTATTATGGAATTATTGCTTCTATAATTCCTGAAAATATTATATGCTCCATAATAGTTGAATTTCATTATTTCAACTGAACCTTCCTATTTTCTGAACATTTCTATTGAACAGTAATCGTTATTCTGAACTGTGGATCTTGAATATCATTTTTAAATTTCACTCCACATCATGTTGGCAATTTGGACATTATTTGAATCTACACAAAGTAAACTTCCGATACTTATTGTTTATCCTGTTCTTCTGTTCATCATTTGTATCACTGTTATTTGTATTAATCATCAAGAATCAAGCTGTTGTGAATATCTGTGGCCGGGGGCACAGATGTGATATAATTGTTGAACAGATGATAGGTTAAAGGCGATATACTAGGTTAAAGGCGATACATCTGTTCGGTGTCTTTTATGGCACGTGGTGAATGTTCTCTTTGGCCCGTAGTGCAAAGATGAACTGTTGGTTGGTATGATTATGACCAAAGGCTGAATCTGGTATAATCATGACCGTTGACGTTATATTGAATGTCTTTGGCCCGTAGTGCAAAGATGAACTGTTGATCTACATGATTATGACCAGGAACTGTGAAGTTGCATTATCTTGACTAATGTTATTTCAGATGATAAAAGTTGATGATATTTTTACTAAAAAGAGAAGCGAGTGAACATTATGGTCTGCATTATTCTTCTAATAGATTGCTCATTCCGCTGCTATTATTGATCTGAACGTTGTTTAAGAATTTAACTACAGTTTTTGTTATAAACCTTGTAGTCTATTGTATTCTATCAAGAACTCAACTGTTGAAGGCTAATGATAATTTATTCGTCATTATCTTAGTCATGATATTTCTTACTGGGCTATTTGAGCTCACCCTTTCTTTTGTTCCATTGTTTTCAACAGGAGATGAAAACGTAACGGGGTCTAGCCGGGGGATGGAGTGAGAGTCCGAGGAATAGCTATCCTAGTCTTCACGTGTTGTAAAATAGTGTGGCAATAATAGTGAAGACTTAGTTGTGTATTATTATACACTGTATTGTTGTACGTTGTGCTTTGTTGTAATAATTTTGTTGTAGTCTTTTGACGACTCAAGTTTGGGCTGTGTAGGCCTAGATTTGGAGGCGTCACAAATCACTAAATACTAAATTTCATTTTATCCTGTGAAATATTTTCACCCCATTGATATTGATATTGATATTGAGCAGAGAGATTTATGGATTTATGGTGTTGAATCATAAAGTGCAGTTCACCAAGCAAATATAGTGCCTATTCGGGAGCTATTTATAAGTTGGTCAACCCAACTTATAAGTAGTTAAGTCAAAAAAACAATTCGGGAGTAATTTGTTTTTTTTACTTATAAGTTAGGAAAAAGTCAAAAAAAAAAAAAAAAGTAATTATTTGTTACTTAATTGTCCTATTTTATTTTTCTAATGTTCTTTTTATTGAAAGACATTTTAGTAATATTTAAAATTTATTTTGACTTATAAGTCATTATTAGCTTAACATATTCACAATTATTATTTATAATTCTCGACTTATAAGTAAAAGTGATGCTGAACACTTTTACTTATAAATCTATTAAGATTTTAATTTATAAATCTACTAAAATTTTAACTTTAAGTCAAAAAAAGAAGTCATTTGCTGACAGGCCTCTTAGTAGGCCCCGAGTACTAGATGGACCCGGGTGAAAACAATCTCACCCATAAACCCAAACTGTAAACTACTTCAGAAAGACAAGATCGAAGGGAAAATTTAACTTTTGGTACCTGTACTGAGACCTGACTTACAAGTTGGTATCCAAATTGAAAAAAGTTACAAACGGGTGTTTGTACTAGAAAAAACTTACAAACCGTTAATTATTAGGGTTCCATTTAAATTTTTAACACGTCAGCGGGAAAATGATGACATGGCGATGAATTTCGTACTATAAATATATTTCTAAATTTGGAACTCACGAAATATATAATCAAGCATCATATATAGATATCTTCATGGTTTCTTTCATTTGAAAAAAATTAAGAACATATAGTTACATATCTTCTTTTTATTAGGGTTACATCCGACTTTTGTAACTATATACTCATAATTTTCCTCAAGTGAAATAAACCATGAAAATAGATATGTATGATGCTATTTAAAATATTAAAAAAATAGTTTATACACATTTTTCCATTGTCATAAAATCTAATTACATGAATATATATGTATATACTCCGTGAGTTTCAAAATTAGAAATATATTTATAATACAATTTTCTTTAAGAATAATTTTAATTTTTAAATATACCTTTAATATTAGTTAAAAATTTAGTATTAGAGCTAAAATAATAATAATAATAATAATAATAATAATAAATAAAAATTAAAAATATCTTGTCACTTTATGGTCTTATAATAAAAATATATTTACAATAATAAAATCGATTGAAAATAAAAATATATATCAACCATCAGTTTGGGTACTAACTTGTAACACAAGTCTCAGTACAAGTAGGGGTGCACAAAAAATTAAAAAATCGACCGAACCAAACTGAACCGTTAAAAATTCAAACAAAAAAGTATAAAATCGAAAAATTGAACATTATAAAATCGAAAAACAGAGAATAGTTTGGCCAGTTTCGGTTTGGCTTATCAAAAAATCAAAACCGACAGAACCGACCAAACAATTTAAAATTATAATATAATTTATATACATTTCTAATAAATATGTATTTTAGTTATGAAACTTAAGATTTAATAAATTTAATTTAGTTATGACAATTAGTTACACAATTATATTACATGTAGAATGATATACACACTTGATTTTAAATTAAATTTGAATACAATAATTTAAACGTAACCGCGTATGCTTAAGTTTTAATAACTAACTTTTTTCTTATACTTAAGTTTTAATAACCGATAAACCGGCCGATTTAACTGATAATCGATTACGAAGTAAAAAATTGAATGATTTTGATTTTTAATTTTTTATAACCGACTTAATTAGTTTGGTTATTTTTTTATCGACTAAACCGACCGTTGTACACTCCTAAATACAAATACCGAAAGTTTTTTTTTTTGAGAAAAACAAATACCGAAAGTTGATTTTTATTATTCACGTAGATCTATTAGTCACCTCAGATTTTTTGTTATGTCCCTTAGTCAAATTTAATAATTTTATATAAATATTTAAGTATAATTACTAAATTATAAGTTTTTATTTTAGTATAAACACCGATTTGTAACTTTTTAAAATTTGAATACTAAGTTATAACTTGAGTCCCCGTACACGTAACAAAAGAATGGGACTCCAAAACCAAAAAGGTCTGGGCCATTGTTTTCTTGGGAGCTTTAGCAGCCATGGTGTTTCTCCATCCATTATTTGCTGACAGGAGTTTTCAGAGCTCATAAGACAATTATCAATCATTATTTGTCCCAGACACCCAATTTGGTATTATTCTACATCTTTAATTTTTCTTGTTATTGGGTGTGATAAAATCTTGTTTAGTAAATTAGATACCCTTTTAGACAAATTTTGAAACCCACTATGTAATATGTACCCTGTTCTTGCTAATTCTGTTCATGAATTATAAGGGTCTCCAAATTTTATTGTTAATATTGATTTACGTCACTATTATTATGATTTTTTGATTGTTGCATACCATCTTCTGGTTTGAGATGAAATTTTTTATACATATTGCTCAACTTATTGATGAGTGGAATTCTTATAGAATTCTCGAAAGTTTTGAATAACATTATACTGGTTTAACCCTTTTCCATTCCGAAATTTTATTTGCATTTCAAAAGAGGTAGTTTTTAAATTTTTAGTTTCTTTAAAATTTCTTTGTGCTTCTGTTAGTTTTTATGAAGTTTAATTTTCTTTTACTTTGTCTCTCTTAACAATGAGAGAATAAGAATGAATATTCTAGGAAAAATGGCATTGCATGCAAATCAGCCGTCTCGTGTTTGAAACTTGTACAAAATCAAGGAGCAATTTGTTCCTGAAATAAACAGGTTCTTCCTTATTTCCTTTCTATTATTTTGGTGATGAAATGATTATATATATCATTAGCCAAAAAAAAATAAAAAATGATTGCATTGGTCAAAGGTTCTGGGATGTTATTATTTTTAGTGATGTCGTTTTAATATACTAATATTGTTCGCACTATTATATTGAAGATGTATCTTCCATGCTCTTTCATTCCATATCAGAATAACAGAGGTAATTATATTATGCAACAAGTGAAAACACTAATATGATTATCTTTTCATGTTGGCTATACAAGATCAAGGCTTCCCTTGGAGTTGTGTGTTAAAACTTGAGAATATTAGTGTCCAACTAACTTTTAAGCATGCTCCCCTTTTCAATTTTCTTTGGGTACAATAATCTTTGGTTGCTTTCTTTTGTACGTGTAGCACTCTCTATCTTGTTTTTGTTGCAATTATTTACAACTTCACATGCCCTGTGCCTCGAGTCCTATAGCCAGTATCAAAAGTCTTTGACATTCATCTTCTTTTTCAAAAATTTTGAGGATGCCTCTTACCTTTTAGGTTAGCTTGCTGCATGAGACAATGCATTTTACTTTTTGATTCTTTTAATTTGTGGCAATGATGGTATGTTCTTATTTGTGGCATTTATATCGGTTTCTTGGCCTTAAAAATTTCTGTAATGCATATTTTTTAAATTAATTTTTTTTCTTTTCATATTAATATATTATCTTCCCTTTTTCTATTTTCAGTCTTTGCAATATCTTTTTACATTTCTTTACGATTTTCTCTTTTTGTTGGCTGTTCAATTCAAGGGAGATCTCTTTTGTATAACATCGAACTTCTAATCGTCGGATACCTCGCCTCTGAATAAAGGGTTATCTTTCCTGATGTATTCTTTACTTGAGTTTATCACATCCAGAAAACCTTTGTCATGTGTAAAAGAATCAAAAAGCCCTCTGTCTTGACATTTTCTATATATTCCATTTGTTGATTGGCCTTAAACCCAATTGATAGATGGATATTGAAAGCAGAAAAGAAAATAAGAAGAGAAAAATCTACAAAAAAAACTCATCACAAACACAACCTGTCACATATATTCCTGTTTTTGGCTTTCTTAGTTAAAGATCCCTCTGATATATTTTATCCTTCTTACTAATGTACCATTAAGCCTATGAGAAAAGGTTTCTGCTTTGCCTAAAAGACCAAGTTAAAATACATTGAAGGACCAATTCCCAAGATTTTAGCATTATATTTTACTTGGCCATTCTTTACATTTCTTCTCTCCATTGAAACATCTAAATACCAGCTTACCTATTTTTGAAGCTGTTACCTCGGCAAAATTACATTATCCTTTTATCTGATTTGAAATATTTTCTTCTTCTGAGGAGTTGCTATCCAAGCTTGAAGAATCTGTATACTACTTGCCTTTTCAGACCTTTTTAAGCACAAGAAATTGTTTAAGTGATAATTCCAAGTCACTGTGGTCTTTCAAATTAAAAAGGCCCAACTGAGGAAATGTTGAAGAGGTCCCCTTGTTTTTAGGGGGACCAATTCAGGCCTTTTCATAGTCCGACTTAAATTGTCTCACTTCGCAGGGAGGTTCCCAAGGACATACTGGTACGGTCCCCATGACTATGCACTGAATTGCCTGTATTGTTAGAGAGTCTATGAAAACATCCTGATTTTTTTTTATCTTATGATGACCAGTGCAATGCTTCTAAAATGAAATCTCTTGGAGATTCTCTTGTTTGTACTGTTGAAGAAATATCTGGCCAGCCAAGAGCAAGTAATGTCATTCCAGGACTGGTAATAATTGACACTGGAAGGGGCAGCTATCGTTTATGAATTGTCAAACGGGATGCATCAAATCTGTGACCAAAGTTCTGTTTCTTGTATTGTTGAACGGAAGGTGTGAGATTTCCATCTCATTTTGTCTTCTGCTGCTAAATTAAGTTTATTATTGATAATGTCAGCATGATGCCACACAGTGATTTGTGATATTGGATTGAGTTCACAGCTAAAATCTACAGCGTAGACTGCTTTATAGAGAATGGCAGGTGAAGATATAGGTGATGTACCTGTACTGATGAGTGGAACTGGACAGATGCAATGGCCATGTCATTTAACCAAGGTTGGTTATTCAGTCTAAGACCCTTTTAGCAGCTTTTCCATCTTAACAAGTAACTGATATAAAGTGACAACTTGTTATAATGGTTGGTAGATTGATCCGAGTCTGACTTTATTATACATAAGTCACATGTTAGCTCGAATTAAGTTTTCCCCAAATGGCTTCATATTGCATTGTCTTTCATGGTAAATTCATCCTGTTTTAACTAAGATATACTGGAATGCGATCAGGTTGGCATGGTGTTTGTCCATTGTCGTGGACGGATTAGTCACTGCCCTAAAGAGCATGTAATAGATGATGATGTTTGGGCCGCTGGTTTAACCATCTTGTCATTTTTGGAAACTCATCTTTTACTATCATATTTGATGACATTATATTGTAAATAACATACTAATGAATCTCTTATCATCTAGCTAATGCATTTATTGGATACCTAGCCTCTGGTTTGGTATTCCGAAACTGTGTCCTCCGTATACCGATATTGGGGTCCTAATTTTATTGATATTGATGGCTTGCAATATGTGAAAAATAACATATATATACTACTAACTTTCCAAAATATTTATGTATAATTACTATTCCAGAACTTTCCGAAAAGATATCAATTCTCTTTTCTCACCCTTTAATTCATTCAATACCCCTCAAATGTCTTTAAACTTTCTTAAAAAATATAACAGGATTCAACTCCAGCTCCACCACCTCCTGCTTGAGCTCAATGGAAAGCTCGATCTCCTTTATGACCTATCTACCTGAAGAAATGGTAATCGAAATACTCTCATGGCTCCCGGTGAAATCTCTGCTCCAATTCAGGACTGTTTGCAAGTCTTGGCAATCCCTTATCTCAAACCCCAAATTCATTAAATTTCACCTAGATCGCACCGTCGCCAATAAATACCCCTCAATCATCTTTTCCAGCTATACCTCTGATACTGTCTTGGTCTCTCCCATCCGCCTCCGTTGTCTAGAACATGCCGTCAATCTCCACCTGCCACCGCCTTTTACTGGATTTCACATTATTAGTTCCTGTAATGGCATTGTTTGTCTAGGCAGTGTCCCTGGCGGTGTCATCTCACTCTGGAACCCATCCACCAAGCAATACAAGTGCCTCCCTGTACCGCAAGCATATCATAAGGAGGATCCCACTGCTAAAGCTTCTCTTTCTCTAGGGTTTGGTTTTGATTCTCTGTCCGGTGACTACAAGATTGTTAGGATTGTAACCCGACAGACTTCTCAGGTTCAAGTGGAGCTGTATTCCGCAAATGCTGACTCTTGGAGAGAGATTCAGGTTCAGAAGCTGAGCCTTCTTGTGCAACGCAAATCCTGTGAAGCTATTGTAAAAGATGTTTTGTATTGGCTATCTATGGATGGACTAGGTCTAGTATCATTTCATTTGCATGAGGAGCTGTTTGGGCTAATTCCTTTACCTAGCTGTGTGCAGCAGGAAAGAAGTCTTGTGGAAGTTGGGGACTTCAAAGATTCTGTTGCTATGATTTTGTATTCTGATGGTGAAGGATCAATGCATAGGGGGATTAGTCTGTGGATGATGGATGATGGATGTGGCAAGGTATCTTGGACTAAAAAGTTCACTTTTGTGTCTGGTTTGGGTATATATGACGTATACGAGTTTTTGAGGGCTGGAAAGTTTGTAGCAGCAAGCCTGGGAGGATTGTTCTTGTGTGACGACAAAAGAAAAGAGATTATGAATGCTAGAATTCAATCTCAGAGTGGGGGTGCAGGGGTTTATAACTACACTGAGAGCCTTGTTTCATTTGAAGGATCCAAACAAGTTCAGTGAAAGGCTAAAGAAGATGTGGCATCAGGAAAGTAACGAAGGCAGGTAGTTTTTGACGGTTTACATAGAATACTTACGAGCTTTTGATTATAGTTCTTAACTTATTATTGTGGAATGCAGTTTCATAGCTATTATTATTTGGGTAGTTGTTTCGTGATTCTATTGCTTTCTGCCTCTTTTTTGTTGTTTAAGTGTTCATGTGATTAAATAACAAAAAATGTTAATATTTAGCATATAATCCATTTGATTAGGTCAAAAGTGTAATGATTGATAGAGGGCTTAATATTTTGGCTAAACACTCTGTGAGCAGGCTTGAAATTAGACGGTAAGTTGAGAAGGTGGGGATTACGTTCTGTTGCTACATATTTGAATTTTCTTCTCAATGCAAGTTGTAAGGTTACATCTAATATGCATCTGTTTATATTTTTCCTCAAATAATGGCGAAGAGATTTATGTGAGAGTAATTAATTACATGAGAGGACGTAAAGATGCTCCCATGTTAGTTTGTTGTTGTGGCCTTCACTACAGCTAAAGAGGATTGTTTTACTTGTACTACTACCTCTATTCCACAAAGTAAGTCCCATATTACTTTTTAAAGTCGATCTTCAAAATTTAAAATTCAATTATTTATATGCGTTTCATATTTATTCTAAACTATTTTAAAAGTACTACCGAGTATAACATTTGTTGGATTCGAAACTTATATGAATCACATCAATTTTTAAATCGAGGATTTTACTTTGAAAGGTCAAAATGAGACTCTTTTTGTAGAGTACAGGGAGTTTTATATTGGATATCACCATGTGGTGATATTGGATAATGGAGCAATCTTGATTCTGATAAAGGTTACACCTAGATTTTGTATAATCAGAACTTTAGATCTTTCAGAACAGTCGGACTATATTGCGTTTGTTAGAGATTCCTGGTATAGGTTATGCACCAAGTTTTATTTAACGGCAAGATGCTGTGATGGAAGGAATTTGAAGCTTCTAGATTTGGAATAGATCAGGCAAACCATCTGACTTTGCATTCTTGAAGTAAGATCAAGCTTTAGTTCAAGTGTTTACCCTTCTTTTGAGTTTTTGGTATGAATTCATTTGACTGCACTGCGGCAAAAATACTCTCCTTCATAGTTTGGCTTTAGATTAGTTGATATGTTTATACCTAAAGCTAGCGCCTCCCATGATATTGACTGTTTTCTGTCTTTGCAGAGAAGGAAGTTATCCGCCTACAGATGAAAGCAAAGGGCACTCTTGACTTAATTGTTTGGAATGATGGTTGTCCAAACCACCTACAGACATCGATCGGCAGGGACTGGAGAGTAGTAGCCTTTGAAGCAGACGTTTGTTTTGATTTCTAATTGCATTGAAAACATAGTTTGAAGTTGTTTATTTTGCTTCATTTTTTATGTTTGGTTACATAGCTCTCTTTATTCGTACTGAACTTATGGTGGTTATTTAGCTCTTTTTATTTGTACTGAACTTATGGTTATATGGCTCTCTTTATTTGTACTGAACTTCTGGTTATTTAGCTCTCTTTGTTTATACTGAACTTTTGGTTCCTTGATTAATGCATCCTGTCACTGCAATTAGGACCGTCAACAAACTCAGCTGTTTGTAGCAAAACTCGACTCGATTAGGGTATGTTTAACGAGTGAGGTTTTATCCCAAAACTAATACTCCCTTTCTGGGCACCCATATTTCATCCCTTCTGTCTGTCGCTGCCGAAATACTTCGTTCGTTACAAAATCAGTGTTGATTTTTGAAAGTATATTTTTAAACTCAAAATTAAGATCATTAATTAATAATTATATTTTTTTTTAGAATGAATAATATTTTTAAAATAGTTTATAATAATAATAAAATTTATATTATTTTTAAATTTAAAATCTCTTAAATTAATTTTAAAAAATTAATAATTAGTTTATATTTTGAAATGGAAACCATGACGGTTGTAGTTTCAAAAAGAGTATCATTTATAAGATTTATGTATATTAAAGACATTTTTTTTCTTAGATCAACATTGACTTTTGAAAGTTAATTTTGAGATATTTTTAAACTCAAAATTGAGATGATAATTAAAATAATTAATAAGTATAACTCAGTTTCGTGGAACTAAAAGTATGTAATTATAAAATATAAAAAAAGATAAGTTTTTATACACAATAATCAAATATTTTATAAAACACTATATTCATCTACATCATTAATATCATACGATACTATTAAAAAGTAGATTATCTACACTATTAGAAAGTAGGTCATAGTATGGATTTTAATGTCATACTATACTATTAAAAAGTAAATCATAATATAAATTTTAATAATATAAATAAATATAATATTTAATGTAATGTTTTGTCGACACGTGTTTATATTTATTCTAATAGAAAATTCAACTTCTACATCAACGAATTATTTCTGTGCAAAGACAAGTCATATTTACATATTTTCGGTATATTCCTTTAACAACAATTTATTCAATTCCACAAAATATATAATTATTGATATTTTTATAAAAAAAATTAATATTTTTTTTATAAAATATTTATTATATAAATGTAAAATTTATTTATTATTTATGTGATTTTTTTAAAAGTTATTTATTTATAAAAATATCAAAAAAATTAATTGTATTCAATTTTTAAGTCTCTGCCCAATAACATAAATAAAAAAATCAAAAATTAATTCAAAATTTATCTGCACAAACAGACTGACGAACAGAGTGGTGTGTTAATCAAAGTATATATACCCTAATTCATTCATCAACACAAATTAAAGAACCCTAAAAAGTTTCTTCGGTGGCAACAATGTCCTCCAGTTCAGTCGCCGCCGTACCCAACCTCAATCTACCGGAAGATTTGATACTGGAAATACTTTCACGGCTGCCAGTGAAATCTCTCCTCCGATTCCGTAGCGTTTCTAAACTATGCAAATCCTTAATCTCGAACCCCCAATTCATCAACTCCCACCTCCGTTGTAGCACCGCCGCCGCCAGTAAAAACCCCTCCATCATCATCACAACCTGGAACTACGGTACATTCTTGGTCTCTCCGATCTACCGCCCTTCTCTAGAAAATCCCTTCTATTTCTACCTTCCGGTAACACGGTTTGGTAAAGTGGACATTATTGGTTCATCCGATGGCATTATTTGTCTATACGGTGACTCCGTCATTTCCCTTTGGAATCCATTCACCAAGCACTTGAAACATCTCAATTCATTGTGGGAGAATTCCACCGTTGATAGAAATTCCCTAGGGTTCGGTTTTGATTCTATTTCTAAAGATTACAAGGTTGTTAGGATTGTTTATCGATCGGATAATCGGGTTCAAGTGTATTTGTATTCGTCAAATTCCGATTCTTGGAGAGAGATTCAGATTCAGGAGAATTTGATTAGTTTGGAACAGTGTTATCAGGAACGTGGATCAACGAGCTATGCAGAGCTAAATCGGGTACGGAAAAGCGGAATGATGGGTAACGTTGGCTTGGAGTTTACCACTTGTGTACCTAATTTGAAAGGAGTTATGTACTGGATGTCTTTAGATCGAATGGGGCTTGTTTCCTTTGTTTTGCATGACGAGGTGTTTGGAATAATTCCTTTCCCTAGCTGCCTGCAGCCTTCATATGCTCCAAATATTCCAGATATTGTGATCTTTAGGGATTCTATTGCTCTGATTTCGTATTCCTATGATGATGAGACAATATTATTTCCTAGGACTAGTTTGTGGAAGATGGATGATGGTGTTGGCAATGGCAACGGATCTTGGACGAAAATGTTCACTTTTGAAGCCGAATTGGAGATAGAGCGTGTTTATAGTTATTTAAGGATTGGCCAGTTCTTAGCAAAGAAGGTAGGGGGAGGGTTGTTCTTGTATGATGATGAAAACAAGGTGACTGAGAATGTTCAACTTCCAGCTCGGAGCCGTGCTGATAAAGTTTTTAACTACATGGAGAGCCTTGTTTCAATCAAAGGATCCGTTAAAGTTCAGTGAAAGGCTAAAGAAGATGTATAGAAGAAGCAAAGAACAGTACTTTATTACTTGTTTATATCGAATTATATAACGTTTGGATTGAAATAATAAAATATAAAAAAATATATATATTAATTTTTTAACTTTTTAAGTATATATTTGGTTATTAAAGGTGGGTGATGTAATAAGATGTAATTGACTAAGTATCCCATTTATTCATTCCCTTGGAATTGATTCGACTCTACCGTATGAAAATTAAGAAAATAAAATGAAAGTTTATTCTGTCGAAATAGTTGTCGCTAGAATGAGTAACTAAATATGTTTTCTTTTTCATTTCATTTTGACCTTTGTTCTTTAATCCAAATGCAGCATATATAGCTTTTGAATTCAAATTCTTATTATTGTTGAATGTAGTTGTATATATAGATGCTAGTATCTCTCCTGTTTAGGATTTTTGTTCAACTTTGTATTGGGTACACAGGTACCTGTTTTATGATTCTATATTGTTATGTCTCTTTTTGATGTTCAAGTGTTCATGTGATTTTACAACAGTTAACGTATATTCCGTATTAGTTTTATAGTATGATGACCGATAGATTGCTTAATATCTGTGAAACACTGTGAGTAGTAAAAATAAAATTCTTTAGACCATCACATTAAGAAAATATTTTGGAATTAAATAATCAGATAAGAAGAAAAATAACACGAGATTTTGGATCAGATACCAAGATAATCAGAGATTTTTTCTCTCAAATCAACAAAATGCTTATATTGCTTTAGTCCGTGCTTTGCACGGGCCACTAAGCTATTTTTGTTGAATATGATTGTTTTTGCTACCAACATTTTGCAGTAGAATAAGTAAATATATAATTTTTCGTGTCAAACTCAACTTTTTGATAATTTAAATAAGAGTTTGTATTTCAAACTTCATACACTCTTATATGAGTTATCCTTTTATAATAAGAATGTGTTCAAAATTATAAAAATATTCTTTTGTACATAATATGGGAGAAAGTATATTTAATTATACACAATAATATCGTTCTGAGGTATCCTTTTGTATGAGGTATCTTTTTATAAAAATAATGTGTTAAAAAATTACAAAAATATTCTTTTGTACATAATATGGGAGAGACTGTATTCAATTATACAAAATGATATCGTTCTGAATACTAACCTGATGCAAGAGCGTGATATAACCCTCACCTCCCTTATTATCAAATAAAATTTTGCTAGTGGTTTGACAAATCTGTATATATTTTTTTTCTTTATTCTCATTTATCTTAGCTATTGAGAAAATTAGAGTCAAATTTTCTTTGAAAATCTTACCTTGTATAATTCAAAAATCTAATTATACCCTTATCCCTTGGTCCTAATTGAACCGAACGCAATTAAATGTTATACATGTCATATGCAATTTTAGACATTAATTTTATGCAAATTTGTGATCAACTACTGAATTAGAAAATCATTAGAAAATTACCAACTACTAAACTAACCCTACGAAGATAAATATATGATCATTGTAAAATATAATATGCAATCTAAATTGGAAAGCAATTATAGTGTATATGAGATAATGAGACCATTCCTTTTTGGAGCTTGTAAAATATTGTTTCATATTAAAGATATTCTATTAGAAGATAAAAAACATCCTTCCTAACTTGTAGATTGCACATGCCCTGTCCGTTTCGTGGGGATGTGGTTTGGTAAGTTTTAAAATGGATGGAAAAGAAAAATAAATTAATTAAATTTTTTATTCAATTTTTTTGTTACAGAGTTTTTTAATGAGTGGAAAATAAAATAATTAGAAAGAAAAAGTAAGTCACTTTCCGTCAAAAAATGACAGATTTGGATAGAAAACTAAATAACATAAGATCATCTTTTATAATTTTTGTTATACCCTATAAATTATAAACATAATAAAACTAATATAAGGGTAACTTTTAATAATTTAAATGTGAAACTTACGTTTTCTTTATTTTTCTTTTATAAACTTAGTAACAACATGAAAAAAATATGCCAAGTTTTTTAACTTTTTTTTCCATTATAAATTAAGTTTTACATTTATTTCTTTTCCGTCCAAAATTGATCATAAACATAGTGTAAAATTATAGCAATATTTTTAATTTTAAAAATAGTGTTTATAAAATTTGGTGATATACAAAAAGTGCTTTAGTAGGTAGAGATTTTGTGTTTATGAATATTTATGGATAATTTCAAAATTGTATGCTTATAAAAGTATGTTTGCACTTAAACATATATAAAGGACTTTTGAGAATTATTTACTCCATTTAATTTAAGTGAAAACACTTTCTTCTATCACTTCATTGGCAAAAAACTACAAAGTTTAGTCTCGCCACACCCTTGTGAAAAGACACATTTCAAGACGATCAAAAATAAAAAGAAAGACCATGCATGTGCTATTATTGTCTTTTGTAATTAATTAATTTGCAATATGGAGGAGTTGTGACAAGAATTATATATCTCGAAGACGAACTTCACTCGTTACTTGATTGTCTTTTCTCCCTTTTAGAGTCATTTTTTTCATATTAAATTCTAAAAATAAAATGAAAATTACTAGTAAATTTTGAGAATATTTGGGTAGAACTCTTTCTCAAATACTAGCTCATAGGGGGAATTGAAGGATACTATTGTAAACTAATAGAAAGGCAATTTGTCTAGTACAACACAATATTACTATTATGATAATAAAATTATGAAAAAGAATTTATGGATATTGTGTTATTTTATATTTTATCTCTAAAAATAGCGGAAGAGAGCTTTCGGAGGAATTATTATATTTTAGATAGTTTATAATTTGTATAATTATGTTGCTTAAATTATATAAATTCATAATAATTTTGAATTAAAAAATATATCAAATTGATATGGCAAACTAGATCACTTGTTCTTTTCCAATCAGATGATTAGAACTATCTACCAATCTCTCTCTTTAAAACCATAAGCAAGATTCATCTAATTGTTATGACATTGTCCTAACCTTATGGTACCTGCTTATATTCTTTCATCCTATGTTATCTTTCCATGTTAGACCTCATCTTTTTATCTTGGTCAGTTCCCATACAATAGTGATAACAAATTCACTTCTTTTCTCCCTCTCTCTTTCTAAAAAAAACATGAACAAGATTCAACATAATTCCTACAAAATCCTGATCTTATTCAGTCTGCTCATCATTTTCCAATTAACCACTGCAAAATGCACATGTGAAGTCCAATACAAAGATCAGAAAAACCAAGAAGCACTCAAATATAACCAGCTGCAATAGCTACAATTCTAGTTGCTAGTGCATCCGGAATTAGCATTCCATTGTTACAAAAAAAGGCGTCGGCTTTCAGTCTCCATATTCTTCCTGGTGCTTTCGAAAGCTTGACTAGTCCATACCTTAGTGAAAATCCATGGGGGAGTTTTCCATTTGTAGGGTTTATAGCAATGGTGGCTACAAATGGGACAATATCTATGGAAGCATTTGCTACTGGATACAAAAGAAGGGCAAAGTTGAGAAGAGCTCTGCCTATGGATGTTGATAATGAAGACAGTGATTTGGCAAATGCAAGTCATGTTCGTGGAGTAGCTATTATGTTAGAGAGATCTAATTCATCTCTTCGACAACGCGTAGTTTCTCACGTGAATTTGCTTAGATTCAATGATTTTAGAGCATCATCCTGTTTGTAATTTGTTCTCACGTACAATTATGTGTACACATCATTGTGTAGAAAAATTTATGCGAGTGCTTTAAGTTGATGATAGTCTAAAATATAAACAAGAAGTGCACACAGAATTAAATGAGAACTCTAATTTCAGACAATTCAAATAAATAATTTATTTAAATAGTTTATAAAAATAAATTATAAGAGTATTTTATATAATAAAAGGTTACATTAATAAAAAATTTGCAATGAAATTTGTTGCGACACGATTAGGGGTCCGACACACTTACAGACGTGACATGATTGTCACATTCAATAATTATTTACATTGGTTTAAGGTGCATCTGTTATCCAAGTTATATAATATGGTGACCCCACTTTTCAATTATTACTTGTGGAGTTTGTTTGTTGTATTTTATCCTTTGTCTTGGATGAATAGTGAGCTACAATAAGGAGTCTGGACAAAGTTATTTTGTAAAAAAGATTGTAGCTAGTCATGCATATTTAATATATTCGTTAGTATATCTCATACACCCTATAATGATTCACACATTATTATAACATGAGCATAAACCCATGAGACCTAAAATATTAGACAAATCCAAGATCGGACTGTTAATAAATTTCCAATCTCAAATGCCCTATTGTAGTTATCATTTATCTGACCTGAAGAAAAAGTCAGTCCCAACATTTATATATGCCAACTCACCTCCATCCTTGAAAAGATTGTTAAAATTTTTTAGTTTTTAACACGTGTCAAAATATATCCATACATTATATTCTCGTATATTTTTCATTTACATCTTAAACTATCTTTGAAGTACTAAAAATGTTGTCTAACAATACAATTTTTCTCTAATTGTCCCTTGTTATTATTGGAGCAGGCGAGATTTAAGATCAAAGCAATCACAGTTATGGCACTATTTTTCTCCCTTACCACCCCAAGTGGGATTGCTATAGGCATTGCAATATCGAAAATCTACCATGAGCACAACGCAAAGACACTTGCCGTTGAAAGGGTTTTGAATTCTTGCAGTCAATTTCATGAACCCTAAATTACAAACAAATTTTAAGCTCCAAATTGGGACACATTTTACTCTTGGGTGGTTGTTGCATTACTATTTTGACTAGATGGGGTGGGACTTGAGTGAGTGCTTACCTTCGTATGAATCCTTGGGTAGTTGTGTGATCTAACAAATGTTGTTTTATCATTAGTAATTATATTGCACAAATTTAATATTGGAAGTGTTGGTCCAAATCCAACCTTGCTATTTATATGGAGAATATTATAATTAACTACAACAAAGAGGGACCAAATCTGAAAACATTAGATTAGTGTATTAGGGAAAGTTGGAGGGTTAAAGGATAAGTGTAACGAAGAGGATCTCAATTCATTTATTTGTTCTCATATTCTCTCCTTTTGGTGGTTTATTTAATAATACACATATTTGACTAAGTTATATATTTATGTATCTGGAAATTGTAAATCTTTATAAAAAAATCGCAATATATAGTAGGACTCTATGTTATGCAAACAAATAGAAAAAAAGAAATATTTCGTTATATGCCTTAATAGATTGAGATCCCCTACATTATAGTTATCATCTAATTTTCCGTAATACTCATTTACTGACATAAATATTATATTTGAAGACATAATAAAAATTGTCACAAATAATTAACGATAAAATAAAATTCGTCAAGAATAATTATGCCGTTGGAACCGACACTAAATGTGATATTTGTATTGCTAAATGTGTATCGAGAGAAATTAAAAGATAAGTATAATTGAGTAAATTAAGTGTACGATCTTTATTCATTTAATAAATGAATCGAACATGTGTTCAATTTAAGCCTTACTTGTTTACCTTTATTATTGTAAAAATAAGAATAACTAATTAATTAATTATTAAAAAGGATCATATTATTATGCCAAGTTAGAACATAACATTCTTATCATCTGAATTCAACTCTCTTAACTAAACAGGTAAATGAATTTGTTCAAATTCAACTGATTTAATGAGTTTGAGTTGGGATTAGTCGAGTTTAGACATGTAGGCTTTATAATTTTACTTCCCGTGTTAAAAATTGAGAATAACTTTTGTTAACTTTATTTTTCTTTTTCTTTTTTATTTATTAAATAACTATAATTTATGAATATAAAATATACAAAATTATAAATATAATTTTGATAAGTTAGAAGCATTTAAAATAATTATAAATAGGATTTTAATTAGTTATAAATAATGGCAAATGGATGGTGAATAAATTAGTTCATTCACGGTCAATCCTTTTCCACTGGCTAGATAGATACAAACAAAACAAAGCCTTAAAGCTCCATATTCCATACTGAACTTGAAGAGTGGCGCCATTAAAGTCGATCGTTAAGATCTGACTCAAATATATTATACTCATACAAAGGTTTGTTTTAATGTTTGTACTTTTTAACCTCTTCAATTTTGTATAACGTTTCTATGTGTTAACACACTCATTATTCAATTATGTTTGATTGATAGTTGGCTTCGTGTTTTTGCTGTGTTTGATTGATGATGGCTTTGTGTTTATGTTATGTGTAAATTTAGCATAAAGTACAGTAGAGTTTGTGTATGCGTTTTGCTAGTGCTTACATAGTGTTTGATGAATTGCCTACTCGAACTAGGTAAAACCAGCTTGTGTTGCTTGAAGTTTTTCAAAACTTTTAGGGACTAAACACCGTACTGATGTGCAATTAGCTGCTGGTTCAGGGGATACTGAATCCGTTTGACTTGGGTTAATAATTTTTGTTAGGCGTTGGTGTAATTTGTTCTGCTCTTTTTACTTCTTTGTTTATGAATAAATTGATCCCTTAAGGCTTAATCTCAGAGTTTCTTCATTTGTAGGTTCGTGACAATGGCAGGAGTAATAAAGAAGTTCTTTGTTGCATCAATGTTTATGTGGGTAGTTCCAATTGCAATTTTATATGGTTTCAACCATAACTTGTTTCCGGGTAAGTTTTCATAATCTTAATATTTTTCACTACAACTATGTCTTTCAGTGATAGTTAATTTGGGAATAAGTTTCAGATGTTCTCAGAATATTTTCAGTATTGTAGGCCTTTTTAATTCAACTGACAATTCTCAAACTCTATGCTTAATCTTGTTTTTCAATTTCCAGTCCCACTTATCTTAGCTAGGACTGCACCACAATATATTTATTTTCCGCCTATTTTTTTCTAGAGAATCATGTGAAATCATTTAAGTTGATAGATCACTTATTTCAGTTGGCAGTAGTCTTGGCTATACCAAACATATTGTTGTAATCAATCTAAGTGATTTCATTATAAGGATAGTTACAAACAATCTATTTAGAAGTTGCCAAGTTGAATACCTATATCAACTAAGCATTGCATGGCTTATGGCTTAGCTCTCTAGTTATGAGTGTAATAAGTCTTATATATATGTATATATAGACACACGCGCGCGCGCGCACATACACACAATTTATGTGCTCTAGATTCAGTGGATGAAGGATTTAACCAATGTACCTAAATCGTTAAATCATGGTTTGATGCAGTAAATGGGTAGAAATCGGGAACGAAAAACATCACTTTTCGTGGTACGGAGTATGGTACGAGTAGGTTTCTTCGAATCTATTAGTTGGTACAAAATACGTTTATTCGGAACGTGGTATACTGGGAATAACTTTCTAAAAGAATATAGTTAAAACTAATTGAGGTATAATTAGAATCAGTTGAGTTGTGTTTAAGTATAGTGTGACAAGAGTACGCTTACTTGATACCCACAAGGCCCTTAGTTGGCATTCCTTAGAATCTTCTTTGATATATTAGGATTTCTTATAGAGTGTTTTAGATTAACTCATGTAAATATTTTACTTTGTGATTATTATACTTCGTAAATATCCTTGATATTTTAAATGATTTTATATAGTCGATCTTAGCCTTCTATTAGATTTAATCTTAGCCTTCTATTAGTTTTAATCTTAGCCATTGGTTGTATGGTTCATAGGGTTATATAAGAGGATGCTCCTTATTAATAAATCATAAAGCAAAGTTGTAATCATGCTTGTGTAATAGAAGATTAAGTAGATAGGAAAAAAAAGAAAGTTTTGAATCGTCACATTTGATGTTCCGAAATGAAAGTGTAACATGTTTTGGAATGTTTATACCAAAACGAAATTCATTACCATGTTACTGTCTTGTGATAACCATGAATTTAACTCTTCATGGTCACAGTTCTGTGGGTCAAGTATTTTAAACTTCTTATGCAATGAATTGAGCACTCAAGATAAATCTCAAGGCTTTAACTAACTAAATGAATTTTGTTTAACCATAATCCTAGCATTCTTATTGCAATTACAACCACTGGTTAAATCTTCCTCAAGCTCTCCAAATGAAGAAGAGAATTCAATAAAGTTGAAGCTGAAGGAAAAGCCGGTAACGGGTGTAAGAAGAATGAGAAGGAGCCGCAATACCCGCACAAACAGTACTACCAATTCGATTAAATGCCCGATTACAAACTCTAGCTCTCACCTGGGTTCGACAAACAAAGGAGAGTCTCAAAAAGTTAAGAAGAAGAAAATGGAAGTTCCAAACATGGTGAAAAAGCACAGTGCTGCAGACTTTTTGAAGCGAATCAAGAAGAGTTCTCTGGCAAAAGGTACGCTACTTGAGACGTTGAAGAGTTCACCATAGTATAGTAATGGCAGCAGCCAGAGTGAATCGATAGACAGCAAAAGAAGAGAGTGGATGAATGGAAAGAAGTGACTGCCCGCCGAAAGGGGGGTGGTGGTGGTAGTGGCGGTTCAGGTGGAAAAATGGTAACGGAGGAGAATAGTCTGACAAATAAAAAAATGGGGAGTAGATTTTCATAAAGGTGCATGAATGCAATTGTGAAAACGAGAGAGACAGAATTAAAAAATCATTTGAGTTGAGTAAATAATTATTTTTCACTTGGGATCAAATAACATTTATTATTATATTATTTTGAGGTAAACCAAGTATATGTGAAAAACAAAAAACGGTCCGTCTTTCTCTATCTTTCAAAATCAGGAGGGGCCATGCCCCCTTCGCAAGTGTATTGCTCCACCCTGTGAAACACTTTTGTTAGTAGAACTATAATAAAGGGTGCTTTTATATAAAATTTATATAGTATTTTTAAAATACACTTTAATTAATTTATGCTTATATTTTACAAAAAAATAAATTAAAAAATTAAAAATAACGTCACGTTAAAAGCACAACTATTATCATTTTTTTATAAATATAACACTTGCAGATACTATTTGTGACTATGTGTGTGGACTGCGCTAATCACCGTCTAAATACGTAATAAATCATATTATCTTTAAGTGTTTCTGTTAGAGATTATACATTATTACAAAGTTTATTCCTAAATAAATATACGATTTTTAGTGTAAAGGATTCTTAAATTTAGCTTAAATTATTGTCTAGACATTTTCTTTTTTAGAAGTCGGGGGTTCCTGCTGAAAGAGTTGGTTTAGTCTCAAGAAATTTCTAGAATTTAATATCCTCTCAGGTCAAGCTACAATATGGAATTACTCTTCGAAGTTTGAATTGCCAAATGCATCATGTAGCAACTAGGCGAGCCTAAGTCAGATACTCTTTGACACTTCCTGTAAGTAATGTAGCAACACGATTAGCAAGTTCATTATTAGATCGTTGTGCCTTTTTGGAGTCCTAAACATATCTTCATATCATATTTAGTATGTTGTTTGTTATGATCATATCTTCTGTTCATTTTGATGTGTAGGTGATGAAATAGTAATTTACTTGATCTTGTTATTGTCATTGCCGGTGCTGCAACTAAACATCATTCATTTTATTACAGGTATTACTGATTTATCCTCTTCTTCATTGACGCTGTTGAGTGGGTTCCTTGCTGTCATATCAGTCAATGTGGTTATTGCTTTCTACATATGTTTGGCAATGAGAGAGCCTTTGGAAAAACACGAGCCAGATCCAAAATTTGTTTCAGAGGCCAAGGCTAGTGTCAAGCAGTTTAAACCTAATGAAGCTGAGGAATCTTCATCAACCCTTAAGAAAGAAGAGTAAGACTGTTTAGATTAGGCCTCTCATCCACTGAAACAATGAATATTTTCATCCGGCTAACTGCAAATTATAATATTGGCAAAGGCTACCTGAAAACACCGAGTACACAAAGCCGGGCTTTGAGTTTTGAATGTTTGTTGCTCATCATTTGTAATTCAGTGCGAGTTTGACTTTTTTCTTGATATAAATTTGGTATCACTTGGTAGAGCACACAGGGCTTTGAACCCAAATACATTACCCAAGTTTGTTAGTCAATACATTTTTTTTAGTCACGTCGTTTTTGATCTAGCAGTTTTAACAGTTAGATAATTGATAGACATCAAATACTTGTCGACGTCTTGTCCTAAGAATCAATATAGGGAAGTGATATGGGTATCAAATAGTGTCCAAATGATGTGGTATGGTTGGTTATACATAAATTACTATTTATCTTAAACAATGTAGCATCATTTAGACACATGAGCCAAATTATAGACCCCTAGCGTTACCCGCCAATATAACAAGTTCACCCTGCAATTATATATGGGGAAAATTCTAGGCTCAAAGTGTTTCAACATGGTATTAACCTATGACAATTTATGTATGACCATTCTTTTTCGATAGTTAACTCACACAGCTTGAAATGGAGAACCTCACATGATAGAAAGGTTGAACAAATGATGGCAGGAAGTTGTTCAGGTGTTATTGTCCAATGTTGGTCATTTTTAAGTTATGAGCCAAACTGATTGCATTTTGTCTCTCTTTAAATAAAAATTAACAAAAGTACAATTATTTTGTATCACCTTTACAGTTCCATTGAGACAAAAATAAATATAAAAGTGACAACCTCTACGAGATGGAGGGGTATATCATTTTGATCGAGTTCAGGTCTACGCAATGCTTGTGATTTTTGCCGGAAAGGCCTTGCCTAACCAAAATAGAAACTGAAAAAATAAAATAAAAACACACGTCAAAGAAAACATAAAACTCTCTTCACAGACAGATTTCTCATTAATAATCAATCTCAATAAATCTTTGAACTTACAATAGGGGTGGGCGTGGGATTTTAGTTATCACCAGCCTAGAGGGTCAGGGTATTTTCACTCTGTTATATCAAAACAGAGCTTAGCTTCATCCCAAGGACCATTTATCTCAAACTTGTATTCTTGAATCTTTATCAACCAATAAGGACACACCAAATTAACAAAAACCAAAACACTCAAAAACAGCACAAAAAGTAACCTGTGCAACCTATAAAGAAAAGCCAATGTCACGGTCATCAGTACAAAGGAGATGAAAATGTGCAACCGGAAAGAATACTTCTTGATGCAGTAAGTGACTAGAGGAACAAAGAGGAAAACTTCCACAGAGAACAGAACAATAGCAAAAACATGAAGCCTTGATGGAAGGCGAGAAGCAACCAAAAGGGAAGCCACAATTGATGCATTCAATGAAATATTGCTTGTGAAGGTAGGATTTTCTAGAGCTCCAGGAGCTTTTACGGTGGATCCTGAGTAGTTATGCAGGAAGAGATGTAGTATGATGAGTGAAGTTGTGAGAGCCACAATGGAGTCTGAACTGATAGACCTGGTGAGCGTGTGATAGATGGGACACAACACATACAAAGCAGTTATAAAAAAGGAGATTTTGAGACAATAATTGAGAAGAAGATTGAAGGAAAGCATTTCTGCAGTTAAGAGAAGAACCAAGAAACCTAATCCGAGAACGCTTACATCAAGAAGCAAAAGAAAATTTTTGTTGATAGTATATTGAAGAGTGTATGTCCAAACCAAGACAACTAGAGCAACAATGCACATATATTGAGAGATGGAAACAGAGTCCAGCATCACTTTCAGCATTGACCTTTTAACAACATTGGCGTTCATGACCATTTCTGCAAGGAAAGACTCGTCAGTGTGGTTGTCATCAAATCCTGGTTGCATCCCTCCATATGCCACTTTCCTCCATTTGGGTTGGGTAGGAGAAAAGCTTTCACCACGGCTGGTCTCCATTTGAATAATACAGCTCTTCAATGCCTATAAAAAGTCGTACTTGAAATTTCTATTCCAAAAGCATTCTAGTAAGGTGGAGTTGATGGGAAAAGATCACCCGAGGAATAACCATTGCATCACTTGGGATCAGTTTGTAATAGCATAGTCCTGTTCAAGTAAATTTCCATTCGGGGTCCACATCTGATGAGTTAAGATAATGAAATAAAAACTCACTTTCTATCACCACAACTGGAAAGAGAGAAAACTCAGACACACAAGCAAATCAGTAGTTCATGAAAGCACACAAAAAATAAAATAGCCACATAAATTATATGCGGCAAATAACTTAAGAAAACAAGTAATTAGTTTGTGGAACCAAATCCACTGATCAATACTAGAACAGAGTGCCAGATTGAACGATTCCTACTCAAGTCCCTTGTGTTTTTGCATTAAAAGGCACAGTTAAGAACCACATTAATACGTGTAGGAAGAACAATTGCATCAAAATGCTAAAAGGTTCATATATTCAAGGGCGCACGTTATATAGTCCACAGCTCCATTCAGACTGATAGAAATGAGGTTCTATCCAATGACTATATCTGAAATTCTGAATTTCTGATTAAATGATAATATAGGAACATCTTACTCCAGCCAGCATCAAGCACGTGATTTATTCCCCCTGTATTACTTCATGTATTTATAAAATTACATTAAGCATCAAACACTTGATTCTTGAAAAGATATGAAGTATTAAATACTCTTACTTATAAAAAAATTTGAAGTGATAAAATAACATATGAGATAGGTAAGAAATTTTACAATACACATCAAAATTACAAGCTCAATTACAGGAATTCCATTTCAGCATTCAGTTTTATAGTAGAGCCATACACTATTAATCAGCGGTAACTATGGTATTGCTATGTCTAATGTCAGAAATAATAAAGCATTTCAACCTATCTTCCCAAACAAAGTTTATTTCCATCCTTAAATTACACAAACTGGTAATTTTAAGCTCAGAGAGACCTTTGTTTTAAAAAAAGTTTAAGCCTTTAAAAGAATTCGGAAAATGATCGAAAGGAGAAAAGTGTAAGCACTTCAGTGGATAACCAAATTAATTATAAGTGATGCCAGTATATTGATATGTAGGATATTGATCACTGATTTCTTACAAACTCAGTACAATAAATCAGTTTATCAAACAAAACCAACTATCACTGAAATTAAATTTCAGAGAGAGAGAGAGAGAACAAAAAGTGGAAAAGAAAATTTGGGAGAGCTGAAAATAAGGGGGGAATGGAAAAGATAGCAGAAATTAAATGGGAAAAATATGAGCGGAAAAAAAATCCTTCTCCACACAAATCTAGTTTGAAACCCTAACTTCTCCATTCCCACTCAAACACTGCCTACCTTCAAAAGTATAGCAGCCTTAATTCTTCTCCACCGCTAATTCTCATTAGGTTTCATTCACACCTCCAAGCTTCTCTTTTTGTGATTAACCACAATAATACCCATCAACCCAATTCAAGATTATTTTTATGGATACAAAACACTAACTCATTCGGCAACAATTTATTTTAAAATGACTTAAAATTAAAATATAAGTTGAGTTAAAGTTAAAATATAAGTTGACTTATAAATAAACGCGCAAGTCAAAAATTAAGTTAAAACAAGTTATGAAAGTATTCAGCTGAAAATGACTTATAAGTTAAAATCTAATGTAAAGAATACTAAAAAGAACATTAATAAAAACAAATGAATTCCTTTCAATGTAATCAAAAACTTCTTGAAATTAGAAAATAAACTCTTAGAAATTGAGAAAGAAAACAAACTTTTATATAGTTCAAAATTACACTTTTCAGTTTCAAGGGGGTACACACTAATTGTAGTAGAAAACATAATTTTAATGAATCAATTATTATCAATTAGTACACACTAGGCATGGATCATAACCTCCTATGATGCGTGGCATATGATAAAAATTATCAATTACTATTATCACATAATTTTTCTTAATTGTTTTCACTCAAGTTTGTTCAATGCAAACCTTAATATATGGGGAAAAAAGTCGACGAGTATTATAATAGAGTAAAAGAATGTAACAAAGATCGAACTGATATGTACTGAACTATTTGTACATGGACCTATCGTTAATTCTTGGGGGTTTTAATGGGTTTACAAAATGTCATAGACCTTACCAGTATTCCCCTCAGATTTATACGCAAGGAAGGATCCTTGTTCTTGTCCTGGATGAGGCCTGCCAGTTCTGGAACATATTTTCCTATAGAGCTCAAGGGTATAGGTAAACATGAGGATATCCATATAAGATGAACTTTGATGAATGGTTATATATTAAGTTGAACTACCTGCATAGCTCTCGCTTGCAATGTAAAATGTCCGTATTCTATAAGATGGGAACTTCAGGAACCACTTGTGGAGGAAAGCGTAAGCATCATTTGCTGATGCAGTAGTCCCCAGAACACGCAACAATGAATATAGTTAGATTCACAATCCTCTTACTGTCCAAAATAATAAAAATATACCATACAACAAGCAAACCAAGTTATCCCAAGACCATCAGGAAAAAAAAAGGGAAGGCCATTGACATTTAGTTATCCTTTTGGAAGTCGAGCTTTTATGTGTGTACAAGGGTGAGAAGGCTAGATAAAGTAATCAAATTAAAGCAACACCAACAAAGGACCAAGAGAAATCCTTACACTCAGGCTCTCCCTATTCTTTAGGAAGAACACTTAAATAAATAGAATTCACAAATTTGGAGCTCTTAAGACATTAGTAAAACATCACAAAAGGCCTTCCTACTTGGTGCAGGATGCAGATATTCACCAGACAAACCAAGTTTATTTAGTACTAGTCTTCAAAATGTTAATATCTTACTGTGATGCCTCTCAAATAAAAAGAAATCAACCAATTTTGGATTAGCATCCAGTTTAATGCTTATATTTGAATGGAATTTTTAAAAGAGTGTACTTGTTATTGCCAAAGCAAACTTTGACTTTTAAGTAAATATTACATAAGCCTGAAGCAAGAACTTACACTGCCTAGCTTCAGCATCAACAAAGTTTTTGAACTCCCCCAGCCAAAGTCTATCAGAAACTTTGGCTGAAGATAGTGAAAAGGCTTAAACCTATATACATGTAACTAGAAAATAAAGATCCACACCTTGTATAAGACTAAATTTTATGATGTCTTATTACTGAGGTGGAATAAGAACATAAAAAAGCATGATGGAACCAACACTGGATTATGCCACAACTTCTGAAAGCTAATTTCTGCAGATCGTAGAATTTTCAAACTGACAAAATTAAGAGATATATTGCAACTAAAGAATCAAAGACCTGAATACTATTTGAGTAGATTCATCTTCTGAATTTGGGAAACTTCACTTATGACAAGCTGACAAGGAAAACCACCACTTGCAAGCAGAGATAAAAACCTGATTAAAAAAATATATGCAATCCGCTTGACTAAAAATGAATTAATACATACTAAAGGTTCTAAATGCGACGAGTAAAAATTTGTTTTTGAGAGGATTAAAGAAAGAATGACACAGAAACCCCCAAGTTATGTATGAAGTGACATCAATCTTGCCATTTTATTCTAAGAAAAAAATATCAGAAACATTTATGTCCAAAACAGAAACAGAAAGAATCAAAAAATGATTCTCGATAATCCTATACATCCATTTAAGTAATACAGTAAGGATATGTTGAAATCTAACATAATATAAGCTAGCTGCTAGTCTTATCAGAAAGTTGGTTTAATCAGAATTACGTTTCAATTTCAGACACCCAGATGCTCGAGTATTAGGATTATGTACACGCATTTTGATAAGGAATTGGCATCTAATATCTGCAACAAATCACAAGGAAGTACAAATAGTGTCATTCAAACATATAATTTTGTTAACCTATTGATAAACTCTTTGCTTCAAAAGGACCAATTCTTCTAGCAAGTCTAAACAACAAAAAGCATTTTTATGCATCTTCAAAATCTAAAATCTTAACTGTCTGGTGCTACCCAATTTCGATATTCAGATCAAAGATTACACCTTTACTAATCTTTTTATTCCCAATCTTCTTCAGCCAACTGATTTACAGACTCTAAAACATCTTATAAAATATAATAACTAAGCATTTACTAATTTCAAAGAAAAGTCAAAAGCAAAAATTCAAAAAAAACAAAAAATGTTACGAAAACAGAAGTTAAACTAGGACAAGGCTTTGGTTTCTCGGTATTCATCAAAATGCCTTCTTTCACAGAGAAAAAACAAAAAACTACCTTTCATTTTCCACAAATTACACAGACTAGCGAATTATCAAAATCGATTATTATAAAAACAATGCCCATCCATATATGGAAATTATAACAAACAGGATCTTTAAACAAGTGTAGAACTCACCTGAGATTGAGCTGGAAACCGGCGTTACTTAAATTAGTAACCTTAAATTACACTATCACTAACCTTAAATTACAGCCATGATTACCACTATAGCAGAAAAATTAAAGGGGAAAACCTATACAAAATTTGCAATTTCAATTGTCCCCTGCAATGCTACTCGACAAACACAACACGGCCGAACAACAAAGAACAATGACTTGAAATTAAAAACAACAAAACGTAAAATCAGAAAAAGAAAGAGATAGAAGAGGAGATGTATACCTAATTGCTGGGAATTGAAGCAGAGATTTTACACAGACAGAGAGAAGAGAGTAGCTGGTGGTTTGGATTTACAGAGAGTTAGTTTACGTTGCAACCAGAACTGGAAGAGAGAGACGTACAGATCAGTTTTTTAGGTTGAACCGTTGAAGGACAGAGATGTGTAATTTAGCAAAATAGTTTAGGGGTAAAATGGACATTTTATGTGATTTGACCAACCTAATTAAAAAAACCTATCAGTCCTTCTAAAATAAGTTAGAATTTTTTACCTTTTTTTTGGACTTAAAATTTTACTTATAAGTCAAAAAATAAGTCATTGTAATTTGTAAACCAACTTATGTTGCACATGACTTATAAATTAGTTTGAATAACTTATTATAAGTCCCTGGTGTGATGTCGCAAGCACCCAAAAATAAAATCTTACTTTGGAAAAATAAATATGTAGTAATGTAAGCAAGAGTCGATCCCACAGAGAATGATTAATTTAATTTTATGTTTTTGCAAATAAAAATTGGAGGTTTTTGAATCAAAGAAATAATTTAAATAAAAATAACTAAAATAAATATGCAAATAATTTAATGAAATAAATGAGAAGAAAAAGCCTTGGTTTAAGTCAATATCCACCATCAAGAATTTACAACTGATCACTGATGCAAGAATAAATCAATTCATATTTTAAATATTCAACGTGGAATAATTACTCCCATTCGAATAATTTTTCTATCTCTCCTTAATTTTAGTTAAGCAGAAACAAGCGATCTAAATAACTCTTACTACTAAATAATCTCAGACAAGCGCTAAAGATTTAACCTAGTAACAGCATAAAGAAATAGAGAGATCGTTGAACTAAACAACACAATCCAAGCGTCTGCATTTAATCTAGATGAATATTTTTCCTAAGATATAACAATATTTTAATAAGCAAAATAATTATTAACCTTAGTTGCTTCGCAAATTAAAGTGACCAAACAATTACGGATTTCATATTTAATTTAGCAATAGATTTCAACGAATAATAAACTAGTGTGCACCCTAGCAATCAAACGAATTAATCATAAAATTAAACACAGAAAAATATTCAATACTCAAAATATAAATTGAACAATTAAAATAAATTAGATCTCACAGTGTATAAATCTTGATGGCTTCAATCACTTAAACCAAGAAAAACAAATTAACTACTTATAATAGTAGAGAACACTAAATAATAAAAGAGAGAATGTTTATTCTAAGAAAAGTTGTGTTTTACAATGTGTATCAAGCTCTCTATTTATAGGCTCCAAAATCCTCCTAAACCTAGTAGGATTTACAATTAAAAATAAAAGAAAAATAAAATAATTATTACCCTAACCCTAATTGGAAGTCTAAATAAAATACTAAAAATAAAATAAATAATTATTGCTTCCTTTTCCAAATTAAAATTGGATTTTTATTCTACTGATTTGTTGCATTGCAGTGTAGGAAATCCAAAATAAAGAAGGAAAAGAAACAAACTGTCAGCCGCCTCCTTTCTCTCATTTCTCTAACGCAGCGCGTGTAAATCACGCGCCTGATTGTTACCGTTGGCGCGTGTTAAGCACGCGCCTATTCCTCCGCAAACGTTCGCATTGCGCGGACTGTTCTTCAGCGTCTTCTGCCCAAAACGACGTCGTCTTGCTCTTGATTCCTTTACTAAGCGCGCAATGCGCGGCCGCGAGTTTCTGAAATTACGGTAATGCCCCCGCGCGGCCAACTTCAGCTTAATTACCATTTTGCCACTCAGCCTTGCTAAATTACATTTTTGCCATCCGAATTTTGCAGATTTTACAAATATGCCCTCAGACTTTTATTTTCCTACAAAATAAAATATAAAATAAATAAAAATAATATAAAAATGCTAAAAATAATAAAAACACATAAATAAAAAGAAATATAAAAATACTACAAAATTACCTAAATTAACATAAATTAACTAAAATCCTATAAAACCTATTAAAACCAAAATATCCTAAATAATTAAACATTTAAGCATACAACAAATATAAAAACTAAGTATTAGGGAATAAAAATATCGTATAAATTAACCCTATCAGTCCCTACCCAAAAAAATAAGTAATGTGCAACGTATGTACAAGCACACACATAAAAACATATATACCCACCTCCGAAGCCAAATTAGAATCTTTGATCCGAAGTGCTTTCATTCACTCCTGTAATTTTCCTCCCATTTTCGTGCTGCCAAGTGCCAATTAACAATTATCCCGCACCTGATGTCCTGAAGGCCACTGATGAGAGAATGGGAGTCCTTGGTTTACTATGTGAGGGGCAAGGCAGAGATGATTAGGGAACTGAGTAGTATTCTTCCCCAATTACTCTTTTACTAGTTAAAAATCCCATTTTATTTTTTTCCCTTTTATTCATTTTATTTAAAATATATAATTTATATAAAAATAATTCAACATTTGTTAACTTTTATTAAAAATTTCTCATCTGATTAACACTGTATTTTTTTGTTTTAAAATAGTTATAAAAAAAAGACTTAATAATTAAAAAAACTAACCAACTTTGAAAGGGTTATTAATTTAACCAACAAGTTATTATTTTAATAAATTAAATATTACACTCTTAAAAATCCTTTCATAATACTAAAAAATCAAATCATGATTAGTCTTTACTAGTTGCTGATGGTTGTTTAATATATATATATATACAAGAATATTCAATGGCATACCCTTTTAAAGGGCATACCACTTAAAAAGCTCACCTATTTAAGCATCCTTTGTTATTTCTCTCTCCTTCCAAAGCCAGCTAAAAATTTGAACGCAACTTGCAAGTGAGAAGTTGCCTTTGTTATTTCTCTCTCCTCCCAAAACCATCTAAAAATTTGAATGCCCTGTAATTTCTCTCTCCTTCTCTCTTCTCCCAAGCAAGTTGAAAATTGCAAGTGAGAAGCTATCTTTGTTCCCTTTCCGCCTTTTTTTTTTACTACTTCTCTGCTAATTTTTGTCTCTCCAAAATAGGACATAATTTCACCCTAAACCCTCACTTTCTTTCTCCTCAAGTTCTAAGAACGAGACATAGATGTGGAAAATAACAAAGCTCAGATCGGCAAAAATCAAGTGGTGTAATTGATGATAATGATGTAGTGATAAAAGATGACAAGTCATACTTACTCTTACGAAGTGAATTGATTCAACATTCATTAGATTTGATTGACAGGGCTCTTACAAATGAAGAAGCCACAAAAGTTTTAAAAGAATGTTTAGGTAATGTAGATGAAAATATCAATCAAATTATTGGGAATAATGGTTCCAAAAGAAACAATAAAATGGATTGTGGTGGAAATAATGTATCAAAGTCGGTCAACGTGACTTCTACTTATGAACATAGTTACATTGAGTCGAACCAAGTGCGATCAAAAGGATGTGGCAAAAGGCTCAAGGGTGATAAAGAAAGGGCTTTGGGGAAAGGAAAAAAAAAACCAACGGTAGACGTTGTCATGGATGTAGCAAAGTTGGTATGACGCAAGATAAAAAAAACTGTCCGGTACTTAATAATCGGTAAGCAAGTTTACGTATTTTGACTTTGATATTTGTTTAAAATTGGCGTTGATATTTGTTTAAAATTGACTTTGTTATTTGTTTAAATTTGACTTTGTTATTTTTATAAATGTAGAACTAGAGCATCAAATGATCCAAGTCCAAATGATTACAGTGATTCACCCACAGGTGCAACACTGAACTACTATAACTACACTTTTGTATCTAGATTTTCGTATTAATATGTTTTTTTTCCCAGAATGGTCTTCAGAAATGGTGTAATCATGAGGGTGACTTGGGATGCTCATAGTAGGCATTTGTCTATATTCAGGCATGAATTGTATATCTGCTGACATTACTCATTCTTTACAAGATTAAATCATTGTGTTTGTTTCACTTTCCATATCTGTAATAGTTCTTACATGTTGTAACTTATAATGCAGGTTATATAATGCGCAAGCTTAAGTTAGAGTTCTGATGGAAGCACGTTGTTCGGTGGATACACGAACGGTGTTATCGAGGTTTGGGGTATTGGGCGTAACCAAATCAACTTCATTGTAGTATTTCTTTTAAATTCAAAAAAGGTCCAGTTGAAAGGATATTATATTGTATTATGTTGGTTATTTCCACAGTTTTAAGTATTTGGTACTTGGTCTGTAATATAACATCTACTTTGTATGCATTTTTATAGTATTCTATTTGGATCTTATTATTGTCATGTCTTAGTAGAATCTTAACAGTCATTTATCATTTGTCTCGAGTTCACTTAATGTTAGCATATGATCCATGTGATGTTGGTTTCACTATTAGCGTATGGCTTATTTTTGACTCATAAAAAAAAATTAACAAATTCAAAGCTTGGGATGTATTGGCAATTAGCAACCCAAGACTGGTTAATATAAGGGAGATTTAAGCACACTGCATGTATGGCGTAGGGCGCGCCAATATAAGCTCATTAACGGTGCGGGGAGCGCCAAGGCAATATTAGACACACTGATTGGATGGAGCGGGGTACGCCAAAATAGGTACGTAATTGGCGAAGGCCGCGCCGATACATCAAATGGAACACTGCATGTATGGCTCGGGGCACGCTATATGCTAAGCACAATTGGCGCGGGGAGCGCCAGTCAGCCAAATCAGGAAAAAAAATATAAATTAAAAGAATCGATTGGTTGCCTCTCTCACACTTACATGCTAAAACAAAAACCTACCCTCCACTACGATCATCCCTCCGAGTTTCAGCGACCAACTCACAAAGAATCTCACCAACCATCAACATAAGGATTGTTGCCGTCATCGAGTTCGGTCAAGCTCTCCTCATTCACAGGTTAAGAATCAATGACTCAAAGCTTGTAAGTATCAATTGTGGCGGTAAGATTTGTTCACAAGTGTCGTTTCGTTGTTGCGTGAGTTTCAATTTCAATAAAATTTTGGCTTTAAGGTGCATTTTGCTTGGTCATTATTATATTATCATATGTGAAGTGCCCAATTGAGTTTGTGTTGGCTCAATTGGGGTTTGGAATTTACATTGTGTATACCAATTAGGCTGATTGAGGAGAACCATTAAGGGTTGCCTACCAAGTGTTTGATATTTTGTCAAAGAGAAAAATTGTGCATTGTGTGGGGAGCTTTATTGTTAGTGTGTCGTACCATACCTAACCTAAGTGTCCAAAATGGCTCCTAAGAGGCAACGAGGTGAAAGCTCACGCTCCCGACCAACTATTGATCAAATGAGGTTTGTTAGTATCGTGGCATATGAACGTTTCCATAGGATATTGGAGAAGAAGACATTCGTGTTGGAACAAGGTCTTCAGCCCCATCCTCAGTTGGATGGTGAAATGGTGGCCATGATCGCTAAACGGAATTGGGGAAAGTTGGTCGCGCAGCCTGAGCCTTCCGTAATCTCTATCGCAATTGACCGTTATGTGGTACAAGTAAGGGGTTAGCCTGTGCGGTTTGATAGTGTTGCCAAAAACAAATATTACAATACACCTACTGATGGATGCCTACCAGTATGAAGACTACAATTGTAATTTAGATGTTGTCATTCAAAGTTTATGTAAACCAGGAACCACTTGGATGTTAAAGGCAAATTCCGATGAAAAAGTGAGTTTCCCGCATGTAGCTCTAATCCGTTATGGAAAGGCATGGTACGCGTTTATATGTGCCAACTTGATGCCAACGCAGCATCAAAACGACGTTACCAAGGAGCGCACATTCCTTTTGCATGGAATTGTGCGACAAGCCGTTAGGGTGTACAGTATTTATAGAGTGAATATTAGAGGGATCATCCAACAATCGATCGAGAAGTTTCTACGAGGGGGTACAACTGGTGGCTTATCTCATGGTTCATTAATCACTGAGTTATGTCGACGTGCAGGGGTGCAGTGGAGTTCTTCAGAGTTAGTTCAACTCATGGCTGCCATTGATCACTTCACCATTGATAAGTACAAAGCTTGAGACTGTGTTATTTCACACTTTCGAGGAGAGGGGTATATCCTGATACCACCACCACAACAAGCAGAGGAGGAACCGCCTAATGTCGAACCAATGACCGAAGCTTAGTTTGGTAAAATTCTACGCAGGCTACAGAGCCGGATGGATAGGCAAATCATATGACTTGCTCAATGCCAAGACACAATGCACACTTTTATTGTTGGCGCTTTCACAGCTATGACCACTGAAAATTCAGTCCAGTTACCAGACCCGCCTACCTTACCTGCATACCCTCCGTCCGACATCGATGACGAAGAAGATATATTTAATTAGGGTATTAGGCCAACAATTTGATGTGTTTTATTTTAATTTCTATACGGATCATAAAAGTCTCAAGTATTTCTTCACCCAGAAGGAACTCAACATGCGACAACGACGTTGGCTTGAGCTGTTAAAGGATTATGACCACACAATCCAGTATCACCCGGGAAAGGCGAACGTTGTAGCTGACGCTTTGAGCAGAAAATCTTATGCAAGTACAAGTGCACTGCTGACAACACAAAAGTGTATTTTGTACGACTTGCAAAAGATGGAGATAGAGCTAAAGACACCAGGGACCCGCTCGAAGATTGCTCACGTGCGAGTAGAACCAACTTTAATCGATAAAATTAAAGCTGTTCAAGCTACCGATCCGGAACTGATAAACATGATAAAGAAAGTACAAGAAGGTGCCATTCCCGAAGCAAGAATCGACGAGAAAGGAATACTTCGAGTCAACTCTCGACTCTGTGTTCCTAACGATCCTGAATTAAAGCATAAAATCATGATGGAGGCACACAACACGCCGTTTGCAATCCACCCAGGAGGTACCAAGATGTATCGAGATCTTCGACATACATTTTGGTGGAACAATATGAAAAGAGAGATTGCGGAGTTTATCTCAAGGTGCCTAACTTGTCAACGTGTCAAGGCAGAACATCAAGTTCCTAAAGGTCCATTACAATCACTTGAAGTTCCCGAATGGAAGTGGGAACACATCAATATGGATTTCGTGACGGGTCTTCCAAAAGTTTCTCAAGGCTTAGATGCAATTTGGGTGATCGTAGATAGATTGACCAAATCTGCTCATTTCTTGCCTATACGAGAAAACTTTTCACTTGAACGTCTTGCCGGTATGTACATAAATGAGATCGTGAGATTGCATGGCATGCCAGTTTCCATAGTTTCTGATCGGGATCCTAGATTCACTTCACGCTTTTGGATCAGTCTACAAAAAGCTATGGGCACTGAACTACGTTTTAGTTCTGCATACCATCCTCAAACGGACGGACAATCGGAAAGGACGATCCAGACCCTCGAAGATCTTTTGAGACTTTGTGTATTAGACTTCAAAGGAAGTTGGGATAAGTACTTGTCGTTGGTGGAATTTTCTTACAACAACAGTTACCAAGCAAGCATAGGCATGGCTTCATTCGAGGCATTGTATGGAAGGAAGTGTCGCTCTCCAATATGTTGGAATGAGGTAGGAGAAGCAAAATTGTTGGGACCCGAGTTGGTACGCTTGACGACCGAAAAGATCCAAATGATCCGACAACGAATACAGACCGCACTAGAACGACAAAAGAGTTATGCTGATCTTCATCGGAGAGACGAAAGTTTCAACGTCGGAGATCATGTATTCTTACGTGTTTCTCCATGGAAAGGGGTTACGAGATTCGGAAAGAGAGGAAAGCTTAACCCTCGATTTATTGGCCCATTTGAAATCCTAGATCGAATAGGAACCGTAGCCTACAGACTAGCCCTACCACCAAGTATGTCTCGCATCCATAACGTTTTTCACATATCTATGTTACGTAAATATGTGAAGGACCCAAACCACGTCATTGAGTTAGAAGCAGACGTTATAGCAGAGGATTTAACATACGAGGAGGTACCTGTTAAGATCCTGGATAAGAAGGAGCAGATCCTACGCTCAAAGGTTATACCTCAAGTTAAGGTTTTATGGAGGAACCAAGATACTGAGGAAATGACCTAGGAGCTAGAATCTGAGATGAAATCTAAGTATCCTTACCTCTTCGATATGTCAGGTACGTCAATTTCGGGGACGAAATTTCATAAGGAGGGGAGGTTGTAAGACCCCGAATTTTATGAAATACAAAATTTAATTTTTCTTCATATAGATATTTTTTTAAACAGTAAGTGGTTAAATCGATAAAGTTAAAAGTTAAGGATGTTATGTGCAAATTTTATTTTGTCGGACAATATTCGCTTTGTCGGGGAATATTCGTTTGGTCGGGGAATATTCGTTTGGTCCGACGGCGCCGAAATAACAAATTATTGGTGGACCCCACAAAGGAATATTTGTCGGATATAGAAAACGACAGAAATAACCTTTTTAAATAAAAATAGTCAACGGAACTGTTAAAATACCGGTGATAAAAGAATAGTAGCATACGGTAGTTATTGGTATTTTCTGTAGCACTCGGTACTCTACAGTAACACACGGTATTGCATAGTGTCTCATATTTTTTGTCTGATAATTGACACCGTAACTGTTACGCATCATTTCATCGATAATTGTCACTGCATAATATTTTATATTATCAATTCAATAATTGTTGTTACACAGTATTTTGCATTATTGATTTAATAATTGTCATTACACTGTATTTTATATCATTGAGTCAATAATTGTTGTTGCACTGTTTTTAAAATTATTGAACCTAATAATTGTCACAGTAACATATGCACAGTAATTCACATTATTGAATCAATAATTGTCATTACACAGTAACGTATGCTTTATTTTACATTATTGTTATCTCTATTATGATGTTATTTAAACAGTTGTATTTCATTAATTTATTGACTTGATATCTAAGAGCTAACTATACTGTATTTATAACAATTAGTCATAATAATTGAATTGATAAAGTTATTTGTTTATAATATAAAGTTAGGTGATTATTAGGTGATATGAAATGAATGGTGTAGATTAAAGTGTGAATTATTGTTGAATAATTGAATTGATTTGTTTATAATATAAAGTTAGGTGATTATTAGGTGATATGAAATGAATGGTGTAGATTAAAGTGTGAATTATTGTTGAATAATTAAATTGATTTGTTTATAATATAAAGTTAGGTGATTATTAGGTGATATGAAATGAATGGTGTAGATTAAAGTGTGAATTATTGTTGAATAATTAAATTGATTTGTTTATAATATAAAGTTAGGTGATTATTAGGTGATATGAAATGAATGGTGTAGATTAAAGATAATATAATATTTGAAATGGATGGTGTAGATTAAAAGATGATCTTTAAATGAATGGTTTAGATTAAATGAATGATAAGATTTTTGGCTATAAATAGAAGCCTTAACTTAAGGATTTTTCATAAACTTCCTTACTTGTTCTTTCTTTCTCTCTCTAAATACTTCTTGTGAAAGTTCTCTCTAAGTGTGCTTAAGTCATCTTGAGTATTTGTGAAGATCTATAAGTATACGTGTACTGTTCAAGTTAATCAACCTCATTTAAATCAATATCCAGTCACGTGTTACGGTAAGGGATACCATCTTTTCATCTTCCATTATTCAAACATTCTATGGTAAGGGATTATCATTATTTGATTCTCGATAATAATATTGTTTCTTCCTTACTCATAAGACGTGCCTTTTATTTCCATGTATTAAATTGTGGGAATAACCTTACGGAGCGGATTGCCGCCTGTTGGTGAATAACCTTTCGTATTCATTCATTATTAATCTCTGAGAATAACCTTACGGAGCGGATTGCCGCCTGTTTGGTGAATAACTCTTTGTACTCAAATTCTATTAAATTGTGGGAATAACCTTACGGAGCGGATTGCCGCCTGTTGGTGAATAACCCTTTGTATTAATTTCCTTCACCTTTTGTTAATCAAACCTGCTACGGTAAGGGATATTATTTTCTTTCATACTCCTAAATCGAAATTTATTATGGAACTATTGCTTCTATAATTCCTGAAAATATTATATGTTCCATAATAGTTGAACTTCATTATTTCAACTGAACCTTCCTATTTACGTGAACCTTTCTATTGAATTGTAACCGTTATTCTGAACTGTGGATCTTGAATATCATTTTTAAATTTCACTCCACATCATGTTGATAATTTGGACATTATTTGAATCTGTACAAAGTAAACTTCCGATACTTATTGTTATCCTATTTCTTCTGTTCATCATTTTTATCATTCTAATCATCCAAAAATCAAGCTGTTGTGAATATCTGTGGCCGGGGGCACAGATGTGATATATTTGTTGAACAGATGATAGGTTAAAGGCGATAATATAATAGGTTAAAGGCGATACATCTGTTCGGTGTCTTTTATGGCACGTGGTGAATGTTCTCTTTGGCCCGTAGTGCAAAGATGAACTGTTGTTTGGTATGATTATGACCAAAGGCTGAATCTGGTATAATCATGACCGTTGGTGCTATATTGAATATCTTTGGCCCGTAGTACAAAGATGAACTGTTGATGTGCATGATTATGATCAGGAACTGTGAATTTGTATTATCTTGACTAATGATATTTCAGATGATAAAAGTTGATGATGTTTTTCCTAAAAAGAGAACCGAGTGGACATTATAGTCTGCATTATTCTTCTAATAGATTACTCATTCCGCTGCTATTATTGATCTGAACGTTGTTTAAGAATTTAACTGCAGTTTTTGATATAAACCTTGTAGTCTATTGTATTCTATCAAGAACTCAACTGTTGAAGACTAATGATAATTTATTCGTCATTATCTTAGTCATGATATTATTTACTGGGCTATTTGAGCTCACCCTTTCTTTTGTTCCATTGTTTTTCAACAGGAGATGAAAACATAACAGGGTCTAGCCGGGGAATGGAGTGAGGGTTCGAGGAATAGTTATCATAGTCTTCACGTTTTGTAAAATAGTGTGGCAATAATAGTGAAGACATAGTTGTGTATTATTATACACTGTATTGTTGTACGTTGTGCTTTGTTGTAATAATTTTGTTGTAGTATTTTGACGACTCAAGTTTGGGCTGTGTGGGCCCAGATTTGGGGGTGTCACAGTTGGCATCAGAGCTTAGGGATATGGTCTTTAATGGCGATCTGGGGTAGAACTAGGAGGGGAGAGACGAATAGAATCAGTTACTAGTGTGTCCTACCTAAAATAGATTTTATTATCTAATGAGTCGATTTGAATGTAGGAACATGAAGTGATGAGTCAGTTTATTTGAACTAACATTTATTTTGTGACCACAGTTTAGTATGACATCTGGAAATCAAGAGGTTAACTATGGAATGCCTGAAGCGAATGTAGCCGAGAATCAAGAGGCCCCAAACAATCCTCCTGCCAACTCAGGAAATAATGTTCCTGATAACATGATGAACGATGGATTCTTTAGGAATTTCATGCAGTTCATACAGAATCAAGCAAGAGGAAATCCAGTCAATAATAATGGTAGAAACGCTGGTAATTTGAGGATGGTCACTGTCAAGCAATTTAAAGAATTGGGACCACCTGAATTCCACGGGAAGCCTGACCCACTCAAAGCGGAGGCATGGCTGAAACAGACGACAAAAATACTTGATGTCTTACAATGCGCTGATGATCAGAAGGTGTCATTTGCCATTTTTATGTTACGAGGTGAGGCGGACCATTGGTGGGAAGCGGTAAAACGTATCCAACCTTCAGCACTCGAAATGTCTTGGACAGAATTCGAAGAACTGTTTAACGAGAAGTATTTCCCAGAAAGCATCCGCCATATGAAAGAGGTGGAATTCATTAAGCTGGAGTAGGGAAACATGACAGTCTCCCAATATGAAGCCAAGTTTGCCGAGTTATCTCGCTTTGCCACCCATCTTGTGGATGACGAAGCACGAATGAGTTGGATGTTCCTAAGAGGTTTGAGATTCAAAATTCGTCAACAACTTAGTTCTCATAAATTCAGTTTGTATTCAGATGTTGTAGATAGGGCTCAAAGGGTGGAGCAAACAGATGAAACATTGCAGCCAAGAGTTAATGATCAGCATAGAGAAAGGAGTGACAACAACCACAGGAACGAAAACCATCGAGGAGGTAACCAACACTTCGGTGGTAATTCCACACCAAATAACAGAAGAGGAGAATCTAGTGGGAACAATTTCAAAAGAAAGAGATTCCATAATAATTATGGAAGGGCACCAGCACCAGTACCAACACCAGCACCGACCCCAGTTTCAAGGGGAGAAGATCGACCACCAGTGAGATGCTATAGGTGTGGTCAGGAAGGTCACATCAGCCCAAACTGTACACTGCAGTCCAAAAAGTGCTACAGTTGTGGGAAAGAGGGTCATCTTGCGCGGTTTTGTCCTGCCACAAAATCAAGTCCAGCTGCAATGATGATACCAAAAGCTAGCGCGGATAAAGGAAAATCTGTAGTTCAAGGGAGAGCTTTTGTTGTGACATCCCAAATGGCGCGAAACTCGAACGAGGTGATAACCGGTAAGCTATTCATAAATTCTCGTGAAGTCTACGCTTTGTTAGATACTGGCTCTACCCATTCTTTTATCTCACCTGCATGTGCTCAGCGTTTAAACTTAACTCCTGAAAATTTGGACTTTGACTTATCAGTTGAAACCCCATTAGGAGAAATGACCATTACATCTACTGTCTATAAATCTTGCCTAGTTCAAATCAACAACCTCACATTATCTGTTGACCTTATTTCTTTCGAGATGCGTGAATTTGATGTGATTTTAGGAATTGATTGGTTGACTACCCATCATGCTAAAATTGATTGTTTTCATAAGATTATTAGTTTTCATATTCCTAATCAACCTGTCATGCAAATTCAAGCAACTAAACCATTGAAATCTATAACTGTTATTTCTAGCCATAAAGCCATTCGTTTATTGAAAAACGGATGTCAAGCCTTTTTAGCTCATGTCACTGATTTGAACAAAAATACGTCAAACTTGAATGATATTCCCATTGTTAATGAGTTTCCTGACGTTTTTCCTGAAGAACTTCCTGGCTTACCCCCAAACCGTGAAATTGATTTTTATATTGATCTTGAACCCGGTACCAAGCCCATTTCCAAAGCTCCCTACCGAATGGCTCCCATTGAACTTCAAGAGTTAAAAGTCCAACTACAGGAATTGTTGGATACCGGTTTCATTCGTCCGAGTGCATCACCTTGGGGTGCTCCTGTTCTATTTGTGAAGAAGAAAGACGGGAGTATGAGATTGTGCATTGACTACCGAGAATTGAACCATGTCACCATCAAGAACAGGTACCCGTTACCTCGGATTGATGACATGTTTGATCAATTGCAAGGCGCTCAACATTTCTCAAAGATTGATCTCCGTTCTGGATATCATCAGTTAAAGGTTAAAGCTGAGGACATTCCAAAGACTGCTTTCAGAACTCGTTATGGGCATTATGAGTTCTTAGTCATGCCTTTTGGACTAACTAATGCTCCTGCAGCTTTCATGGACATGATGAACCGGATATTCAAGGAACATTTGGATCATTTTGTGGTTGTCTTTATTGATGACATCCTCATATACTCCAAGAGTCGCGAGGATCATGAACAACACCTGAGATTGATACTACAAAAGCTCCGTGAAAACAAATTATATGCAAAGTTGAAGAAATGTGAGTTCTGGCTTGAGGAGGTCGCGTTTCTTGGGCATGTGATTTCTAGTCAAGGAATATCAGTCGATCCTGCGAAGATTGAAACGGTACTAAATTGGGAACAACCCAAAACAGTAACCGAAGTCCGAAGTTTTCTGGGTCTAGCTGGTTATTATCGGAGATTCGTAGAAGGATTTTCTCGAATCGCCACTCCATTAACGCAGCTTACTCGGAAAAGCACAAAATTCATATGGAGCGAGGAATGCGAGAAAAGTTTCCAAGAACTCAAGAAGAGACTGGTTTCAGCTCCTGTTCTGACCATACCATCAGGATCAGGAGAATTTGTTATCTACAGCGATGCTTCTGGCAAAGGTCTAGGCTGTGTCCTTATGCAACATGGAAAGGTTATAGCCTACGCCTCTCGACAACTTAAAGATTATGAGAAAAATTATCCTACTCATGATCTAGAGTTGGCAACAGTCGTTTTCGCGTTGAAGATCTGGAGACACTACTTGTACGGAGAAAAAGTGGATATCTATACGGATCATAAAAGTCTCAAGTATTTCTTCACCCAGAAGGAACTCAACATGCGACAACGACGTTGGCTTGAGCTGTTAAAGGATTATGACCACACAATCCAGTATCACCCGGGAAAGGCGAACGTTGTAGCTGACGCTTTGAGCAGAAAATCTTATGCAAGTACAAGTGCACTGCTGACAACACAAAAGTGTATTTTGTACGACTTGCAAAAGATGGAGATAGAGCTAAAGACACCAGGGACCCGCTCGAAGATTGCTCACGTGCGAGTAGAACCAACTTTAATCGATAAAATTAAAGCTGCTCAAGCTACCGATCCGGAACTGATAAACATGATAAAGAAAGTACAAGAAGGTGCCATTCCCGAAGCAAGAATCGACGAGAAAGGAATACTTCGAGTCAACTCTCGACTCTGTGTTCCTAACGATCCTGAATTAAAGCATAAAATCATGATGGAGGCACACAACACGCCGTTTGCAATCCACCCAGGAGGTACCAAGATGTATCGAGATCTTCGACATACATTTTGGTGGAACAATATGAAAAGAGAGATTGCGGAGTTTATCTCAAGGTGCCTAACTTGTCAACGTGTCAAGGCAGAACATCAAGTTCCTAAAGGTCCATTACAATCACTTGAAGTTCCCGAATGGAAGTGGGAACACATCAATATGGATTTCGTGACGGGTCTTCCAAAAGTTTCTCAAGGCTTAGATGCAATTTGGGTGATCGTAGATAGATTGACCAAATCTGCTCATTTCTTGCCTATACGAGAAAACTTTTCACTTGAACGTCTTGCCGGTATGTACATAAATGAGATCGTGAGATTGCATGGCATGCCAGTTTCCATAGTTTCTGATCGGGATCCTAGATTCACTTCACGCTTTTGGATCAGTCTACAAAAAGCTATGGGCACTGAACTACGTTTTAGTTCTGCATACCATCCTCAAACGGACGGACAATCGGAAAGGACGATCCAGACCCTCGAAGATCTTTTGAGACTTTGTGTATTAGACTTCAAAGGAAGTTGGGATAAGTACTTGTCGTTGGTGGAATTTTCTTACAACAACAGTTACCAAGCAAGCATAGGCATGGCTTCATTCGAGGCATTGTATGGAAGGAAGTGTCGCTCTCCAATATGTTGGAATGAGGTAGGAGAAGCAAAATTGTTGGGACCCGAGTTGGTACGCTTGACGACCGAAAAGATCCAAATGATCCGACAACGAATACAGACCGCACAAGAACGACAAAAGAGTTATGCTGATCTTCATCGGAGAGACGAAAGTTTCAACGTCGGAGATCATGTATTCTTACGTGTTTCTCCATGGAAAGGGGTTACGAGATTCGGAAAGAGAGGAAAGCTTAACCCTCGATTTATTGGCCCATTTGAAATCCTAGATCGAATAGGAACCGTAGCCTACAGACTAGCCCTACCACCAAGTATGTCTCGCATCCATAACGTTTTTCACATATCTATGTTACGTAAATATGTGAAGGACCCAAACCACGTCATTGAGTTAGAAGCAGACGTTATAGCAGAGGATTTAACATACGAGGAGGTACCTGTTAAGATCCTGGATAAGAAGGAGCAGATCCTACGCTCAAAGGTTATACCTCAAGTTAAGGTTTTATGGAGGAACCAAGATACTGAGGAAATGACCTAGGAGCTAGAATCTGAGATGAAATCTAAGTATCCTTACCTCTTCGATATGTCAGGTACGTCAATTTCGGGGACGAAATTTCATAAGGAGGGGAGGTTGTAAGACCCCGAATTTTATGAAATACAAAATTTAATTTTTCTTCATATAGATATTTTTTTAAACAGTAAGTGGTTAAATCGATAAAGTTAAAAGTTAAGGATGTTATGTGCAAATTTTATTTTGTCGGACAATATTCGCTTTGTCGGGGAATATTCGTTTGGTCGGGGAATATTCGTTTGGTCCGACGGCGCCGAAATAACAAATTATTGGTGGACCCCACAAAGGAATATTTGTCGGATATAGAAAACGACAGAAATAACCTTTTTAAATAAAAATAGTCAACGGAACTGTTAAAATACCGGTGATAAAAGAATAGTAGCATACGGTAGTTATTGGTATTTTCTGTAGCACTCGGTACTCTACAGTAACACACGGTATTGCATAGTGTCTCATATTTTTTGTCTGATAATTGACACCGTAACTGTTACGCATCATTTCATCGATAATTGTCACTGCATAATATTTTATATTATCAATTCAATAATTGTTGTTACACAGTATTTTGCATTATTGATTTAATAATTGTCATTACACTGTATTTTATATCATTGAGTCAATAATTGTTGTTGCACTGTTTTTAAAATTATTGAACCTAATAATTGTCACAGTAACATATGCACAGTAATTCACATTATTGAATCAATAATTGTCATTACACAGTAACGTATGCTTTATTTTACATTATTGTTATCTCTATTATGATGTTATTTAAACAGTTGTATTTCATTAATTTATTGACTTGATATCTAAGAGCTAACTATACTGTATTTATAACAATTAGTCATAATAATTGAATTGATAAAGTTATTTGTTTATAATATAAAGTTAGGTGATTATTAGGTGATATGAAATGAATGGTGTAGATTAAAGTGTGAATTATTGTTGAATAATTGAATTGATTTGTTTATAATATAAAGTTAGGTGATTATTAGGTGATATGAAATGAATGGTGTAGATTAAAGTGTGAATTATTGTTGAATAATTAAATTGATTTGTTTATAATATAAAGTTAGGTGATTATTAGGTGATATGAAATGAATGGTGTAGATTAAAGTGTGAATTATTGTTGAATAATTAAATTGATTTGTTTATAATATAAAGTTAGGTGATTATTAGGTGATATGAAATGAATGGTGTAGATTAAAGATAATATAATATTTGAAATGGATGGTGTAGATTAAAAGATGATCTTTAAATGAATGGTTTAGATTAAATGAATGATAAGATTTTTGGCTATAAATAGAAGCCTTAACTTAAGGATTTTTCATAAACTTCCTTACTTGTTCTTTCTTTCTCTCTCTAAATACTTCTTGTGAAAGTTCTCTCTAAGTGTGCTTAAGTCATCTTGAGTATTTGTGAAGATCTATAAGTATACGTGTACTGTTCAAGTTAATCAACCTCATTTAAATCAATATCCAGTCACGTGTTACGGTAAGGGATACCATCTTTTTCATCTTCCATTATTCAAACATTCTATGGTAAGGGATTATCATTATTTGATTCTCGATAATAATATTGTTTCTTCCTTACTCATAAGACGTGCCTTTTATTTCCATGTATTAAATTGTGGGAATAACCTTACGGAGCGGATTGCCGCCTGTTGGTGAATAACCTTTCGTATTCATTCATTATTAATCTCTGAGAATAACCTTACGGAGCGGATTGCCGCCTGTTTGGTGAATAACTCTTTGTACTCAAATTCTATTAAATTGTGGGAATAACCTTACGGAGCGGATTGCCGCCTGTTGGTGAATAACCCTTTGTATTAATTTCCTTCACCTTTTGTTAATCAAACCTGCTACGGTAAGGGATATTATTTTCTTTCATACTCCTAAATCGAAATTTATTATGGAACTATTGCTTCTATAATTCCTGAAAATATTATATGTTCCATAATAGTTGAACTTCATTATTTCAACTGAACCTTCCTATTTACGTGAACCTTTCTATTGAATTGTAACCGTTATTCTGAACTGTGGATCTTGAATATCATTTTTAAATTTCACTCCACATCATGTTGACAATTTGGACATTATTTGAATCTGTACAAAGTAAACTTCCGATACTTATTGTTATCCTATTTCTTCTGTTCATCATTTTTATCATTCTAATCATCCAAAAATCAAACTGTTGTGAATATCTGTGGCCGAGGGCACAGATGTGATATATTTGTTGAACAGATGATAGGTTAAAGGCGATAATATAATAGGTTAAAGGCGATACATCTGTTCGGTGTCTTTTATGGCACGTGGTGAATGTTCTCTTTGGCCCGTAGTGCAAAGATGAACTGTTGTTTGGTATGATTATGACCAAAGGCTGAATCTGGTATAATCATGACCGTTGGTGCTATATTGAATATCTTTGGCCCGTAGTACAAAGATGAACTGTTGATGTGCATGATTATGATCAGGAACTGTGAATTTGTATTATCTTGACTAATGATATTTCAGATGATAAAAGTTGATGATGTTTTTCCTAAAAAGAGAACCGAGTGGACATTATAGTCTGCATTATTCTTCTAATAGATTACTCATTCCGCTGCTATTATTGATCTGAACGTTGTTTAAGAATTTAACTGCAGTTTTTGATATAAACCTTGTAGTCTATTGTATTCTATCAAGAACTCAACTGTTGAAGACTAATGATAATTTATTCGTCATTATCTTAGTCATGATATTATTTACTGGGCTATTTGAGCTCACCCTTTCTTTTGTTCCATTGTTTTTCAACAGGAGATGAAAACATAACAGGGTCTAGCCGGGGAATGGAGTGAGGGTTCGAGGAATAGTTATCATAGTCTTCACGTTTTGTAAAATAGTGTGGCAATAATAGTGAAGACTTAGTTGTGTATTATTATACACTGTATTGTTGTACGTTGTGCTTTGTTGTAATAATTTTGTTGTAGTATTTTGACGACTCAAGTTTGGGCTGTGTGGGCCCAGATTTGGGGGCGTCACATAATTGCTTGATTGTTTGGCCAACAATTACTTTGACACCTTAGATGAATTTGAAAAATAAAATCTATGGTTAATTCTGAATATGAAATCTATGCGCGATAATATCGTTATATAAAACAATCAACAACCACCTCCATTACATTCAACAATTTTTATTTTATTTTATTGCTAAATATTCGACAATTTCATTACAAAAAAAAAATCTCAACATAAATGGAAAAACAAACACCCAGTACACAAATATTTTTTTCACTCTTTCATTTTTCAATTTCATCTCTTCAATTTGTGCCACCAACTCTTGGTTTTTATTTTCTACAATAGTTTTGTGATTTTTGGCATTCACAATACTAATCATTAGGTCCTCAATTGATGTTTGTTGCTCATTAACCTTCTTTTTCAAAACTTCTACTTTAGACTTCAAATCATTGTTTTTCCAATAATTTTGAGCAATTCTTGAGTGCGGTGACAGTGCTGTATCAATCCATTCAAATGAGTCACATTGTCTTATTTTATAATTTGTACAACCAACAAATCGTCTCCCAGGATTTATTTTGGTCCACGAAACCTTTACATGTGAAGAAACTTCACATTTACAACTGCGGGATGAGCTCCCTGAAGAATTTGTGCTCATGACAGCTTGAGAAAGATAAGAAGATCTGACGATGTTTCTATATATAATATTACTGATAATTGAAATTAAGCAAGTAATCACACAACAGAGATGAAGACAAAACAGAGACATATATTAGAACTTGCCCATGGAAAACTTGTTCCTTTAAATTAGAATAGAGACATATATTATTACAAAGGGTATTTACTAAAAACTATGTTACTCCTTCAGATGACAAATATATTGGTCATTGAGCAAATGATGAAGTGAACAAGGAAATAATGCAGTAAACATTGTAATTCAGTTTATGAGTTCATGTTTTGACGGTTCCATGCTGCTCCTAATTTGTGTTTGCCTGGACCTTGAATAACCCACAAATGATCAATAACAACATTCACTCTTACTAATAGCTTCAATCATTTGCAATTCTTGTTTAAAAAAAAGTAAATGTACAATTTAATAGTATTCTTAACATCAACTTTAACAGTCTACTAACAAATTAATACAATTTATTCTCTTCCCCAAATTCTACATTCATAAATCAAACTAATAAATCAACCCATGTATTGTGTTTGTGTCTTAAGATTTTTTTTATTTCAAAAATAACCTAAAAGTCTACAACGAAATTGTGCTTGACCTTATACTTTCATTTCCTCATAAATTTACTCGATTTAAACTTATGCACCAAAAGTTATGACAAGCCCGACAGTCCTAAAGTACAATTTTCTATATAAGGTATAACACATATACAACTCTATATCATATAGGAAATAGAGAAAATCTAAGTAGCGACAGTAGAACTAGTTAGAGTTTACAAAATCCCAAATAGTTAGGGCTTACCGAATTGAAGCGACAGTAAAACTACTTTACCAAATCGAAGCACATATATGTAGTCTCAATTGTTTGAAGTCTAGGTATACAGATCCATTTTTCTTTCTGCGAAGTTTAAAGTGAGACGAGAGTAGTCTTTCTCTTTAGATCTGGGAGGAGACAAAACCTCAAAAAAGGGAGGAACGCTTGGAGAGAGAAATCGGGAGGAACTGGAGAGAGAAATATTACAAGTTGCGTTTAAATTTTCAACTGACTTTGGGAAGAGGGAGAAATAACAAAGGGTGCTTAAATATGTGAGCTTTTCAAGTGGGTATGCTCTTGAACATTCATATATATATATATATATATATATATATATATATATATATATATATATATATAAGATGTGATGGATGATGTGTAATTTTAAAAATAACATTCTGAGGTTAAAAAAATGTTTAATTTGTTAAAAAAATAACATGTTAAAAAACTATGATTAACTTTTGAATTTTGCTATACTTAATGATCTATACAATAATCATTTGTAAAATGGTGGGTCTCATATTTTAATTGTTCTATGGGACCCATCATTTTACAAAAGATCATTATATGGATCATTACGTATAGCAAAACTGTTAACGTTTATAATTTATTTTTTTGGTATTCTAATAGAATTTTCAAGAGTAAAATATTTAATTTGTTAAAAAAAATAACATGTTGATTAAAACTTATATTTTCTTTACGAGACAAAAACATAAAATTTCTCTATTTTTTTAATTTTAAAACTCAAATTTAAGTTTTATATTATTTTATTTCCCGGTATAATAAAGTTTAGTTATATTTTCTCTGATAAATCCTCTTATTTTAACTCAAATTTAAGTTTTATATTATTTTATTTTCCGGTATAATAAAGTTTAGTTATATTTTCTCTGATAAATCCTCTTATTTTGTAATGTAGTCACATTTCGTCTTCTTTACAATAACCCATACTCTTTTCCATGACCGAAAAGGAAAAATAGAAAATGGAAGCAGAAACCTAACCCTCGTCCAATCTCTGTAAAACCCTAACTTGATCAATACATTATCGGATTGGAAAAGCGAAGAAGACGATCAATCAGAGAATAATCTATTTGAGGGAGAAAGACAGAGAAAACGACAGATTGGGGGAGATTTGATTTGCGATGGGGAAGAAGAAGAAGAGGGTTTCATCCAAGGTGTGGTGCTATTACTGCGACAGAGAATTTGATGACGAAAAGATATTGGTTCAGCACCAGAAAGCCAAGCACTTCAAATGCCATGTCTGCCACAAGAAACTCTCCACTGCTGGTGGCATGACCATTCATGTCCTTCAGGTCCACAAGGAAACCGTCTCTAAGTATTATTTCCTTTCTCTTTCTCTCTATAAATGTAATTTATATATTTATGTATGTATGTGATAAACTTTAGCTGTTTTAGCTCTGGAATGAACTTGAATTTCATAATTGCAACCCGGGTCGGCCATTTAGCATGTTGAGTACTATTTCCACTAAACAAGATATCTTTTTAATAGCTTTCATTCACTGTCCTTGACTAGTAAAATAATCAACACATTAATTTCATTCAACACAACTTTCATTAGGAGCTCAAAGCTTATGGTTTCTCATTTTTCCATACTTTAAAACTCAAGGTCTATTTTCCAATGTTTGGAGCAATGAGGAACTGTGAGTTTGGGTAGCAGACGCTTAACCTTCAAATCCCACATTATTTTGCTTCATTTCTTGTTGTTGTTGTTTTAAGTTTCTTTCTCTTCATTTTTGTCCTCATACTGAAGCAAGTTTCTTCTAGCTGGTATTCATTATAGTATTATTCATAATGGTTCTTTCATCACAATTTTCTTCGTAATTTAGAGTATCGTGCTTGGCACATTTACTGAACTTCTTTAAGTTGACAGGGTGCCAAATGCAAAAGCTGACAGAGAGTCAACTGACATTGAAATATACGGGATGCAGGGTATTCCACCTGATGTCTTGGCAGCTCATTATGGAGAGGAAGGTGTGATATACATTACCGTCATATTCTTAGATCTTACATTCAAATTGCATTCCTGTGTCTATACCTACTTTAGAGCTAAAAGAAGGTTCTTTTCTATCTGAAGGCTCTTTCCAGGCTACCTGTGTTTTGTTAGATGCGAACATTTCTGCCTAGTAGAGTTCTTTTGTGTACGAATGAGGTGGTGAAGGATGTGAGATAAAGAGGGTGTAGGGTCCTTGATTTTGAAATTGGATTTTCAGAAAGGGTTATGACAAGGTTGGTTGGGACTTTTTAGATAAGGTATTGACTAGGAAGGGATGGAGTGGATTAAGATTTGCTTTTCTTTTTCTCGCCTTTGATCATCAATGGGGTGCCTAAGGCTTGGTTAGGGTGTTCAGGTGGCTAGGCAAGGGGACAAGCTATTACTGTTTTTTTATTCATGTAGTGGACATCATCTTGAGTTGTTTGTTTAGGAATAGTGAGTTGGAAGGTCATTTTAATAGTTGTACAGTTGGGAGATGAGTTTAAAGTTCTTACTTTCTTCAGTTTGTGGACGGTATTAATGTATTATTCTTTTCTTCTCACAGGGTGTTGAAGGTTTTAAACTCTATTGGAAATCCATTTGTAAGCAGACTAAGTTTGATCTAATAGTAACAGAAGAATTTGTATATATTTAATTTGTCTCCTCCATAGAAACAGTGATTGTGTGGAACTCATTGGCAAGAATTTTATGAACATAGGATTTTATCTGATGATGTTAGGAATCTTCATGGTTAAATATACAGTTAATTGGGTTGTTTTTTTTATACTCCCTCCGTCCCCAAAACGATGACTAAGTTGATATAAGATTTTGTCCTCAAAAGGTTGAGCTAAGTCAACAAATCAACTATATAAATTCTTGCATGGACTAATTTACCCCTGACTATACATCACTCACATCACAAATGAGTTGTTCACATTAATTCTCTCTCTCTCCAAATCCAAAACCCAAGGATAAATTGGGAAGAAAATTTATACTCTCTCCTATTTTTTTGGCTACCTTAATTTGGTTGAAAATTGTCCTTTTATCATCCTTTTGGGGACAGAGGTGGTAATATATCTATATTGAGGATTTAAAAGTTTAGTTAATTATTTTGTTGTCTAGTTGAAATTAGTTTCGAAGTTACCCTATTCCTATAGCATGCGATTCCCTACCATTTGAATAGAATTGCTTATTCCTCATAAGGAAGAAGCAAACTTAGTCTGCTTACTAGTGGATCTATTGCGAAGGTGGCACAAACCATTCTTCTTATATATCTGTTTTTTTTCTAACATGATCCCTTTAGTCCCACATGAAAATACTTTACTCTGAGAAATTAAGGCCAGTTATGGTTTATAACACAATGGTTTACCATGTGATGGCTTTTGTTTGTCTTGCAGATGAAGATGCCCAGTCAAAAATAGCCAAAGTGGATGTCCCATCCTCCCAAGTTGTTGGTGGTGTAGTACCAGGATCACTAGGCATTAGATATCCTCCTCCGACAACTTTAGGCACTATGCGACCTTTGTATGTTTTCGTGCATATATTTCCTAACTTTTTGCTACAAGCTATGTTGCCTCTGCTGTTTGGACAAAAGTGATTGCATACTTTTTGCATCCAAACCCTGATGTGTAGTGGATTTAATTAATTTATGAAATTAAGAAAAGGGCACTCTTATGATACCTACATTTAGGGATGAAACTTGTCAGGCACGCTGGTGATCCAATCTCATTAATATATTTGATCACAAATATTTAATAATTGTATTCCTTGTCATAAGCACTCACTAAATACAATTGATCAAGTTTTCCTTATTTATTTTCATTATGTCTTGTGCTTGTACAACTGAAATAAGATGTTTCATGATTTAGTTACATTTTTTATATTATTTTTTATGAATTTCATGGTGCTGCTGTGCCAAAAACTTTCATAAGACTTACTTTGTTTCCCTTATAATCTAATATTCTTCAAATAGTTATTGTACCAAATATAGAATAATCTCCCTAGTTAAATTTTGAATTTTCTTGTTGACTGGCTTGTTCAGTCTGCAATTTTATCAATTGAATTGGAAGAGAATAGAGTTGTAGAGGAATAAGTCAAGGATTAGGGAAGAAATATTGGGAGATTAAAGAGATTGGTGAGAAAAAATTAGTGAGTGAGAGAGAGAATTGGCTATTAGAGAGAAGTAGGTTGACAGGAAAAATATTAGTTCATACATTTCATAACCATTCTCATCTGTTTTACTCCTATTTAGAGTTGAGCCTATTACTTCTTAACAGACTTTACCACTAAAATAGTTAAAATTATCAACTATTAACTACTTAACCAAGCTATTGTTGTGATACTGTATCTGAAGAAAATGGCATGCTATTAACCAAGTTATGTTTGTGAAACTATATATAAGGAAAACAAATTGCTCCATGCTCATTTATGGTAAATGATATTATCTGCATATAGAAATATTATGTGTACTATTTGTACATAGAAATATTGAAAACAGTTTCTTACTTGCATATCTCTGGTTGTTTGAGTGCAGCTACAATCCTGCAGTACCATTGCCACCTGCTGGTTGGCCAGTTCCACCACGCCCTCAACCGTGGTTCACTCAGCTTCCAGCTGTGTCAGTTCCCCCACCTGGACCTTTGGGATTGGTCCAACAACCTTTATTTCCTGTACAGAATTTGAGGTCTCCTGTACCATCAACTACATCACTAGGGCTTCAGCCATCATTGCCAGTTGCTCCTCCTGGACTGCCCGCATCTACACCTGTATCACAACCATTGTTTCCTGTTGTTGCTACCAACGATATACCTAGTCAAGGTTCACCATTTTCTGCTCCTCTACTTCCAACAAGTGTTCCAATAAGCTCTTCTGCAGACCTCAAAAGTTCTATCAACTTGCACGTGAGCAATAACACTTCATTGGCAAGCAGCTACCATACACCAAGCTTTCCAGGTTTGAATTTTCTTCACACCGTTAATAGCTGTCAGTTATTTTGTGTTATTTAGTGCTATTGTTGTGTGATAATAAAATGATAACTAATAAATTTATTACTTGAGAATTTCTTTGAATTTGAAAATGAGAATACTTGCGCCAGTATCCTATGTTCCAAAATTTTCATTAAATGAAGTTTGAACTATTCCTTGAGGTGTACTTCTATTCGTTTGTTGTAATAAGCAGCCGTTTTAAGCACACTGCTGTTTGGCCAAGGTGTCGTTGTCTTCTTTGTGTCAGTTAGGTTGTAAGTTAGTTAGGATACTTAGATTGTTTAACATAAGTAACAGTTAGGATCTTTAGACATCAACCACATTGACAGTTTTTGGTTTGATTTAAATAAAACATCACCCTAAACATGATCATTTGGAAGTGATCCACTCTCCTTATTGGCGAAGTGTTCTTTAGAAAAAGAAAAGAACAAGTGATTGACAGTGTCTGCGTACTGCTTTCTCTGCATTTTCCCAATCCCTCCTTCCCTTCCCAAACTGAAGAAGTGAAAAAAGTTAACCAACTTTAAAACACCACTAAATGGATTTACCATTGTTTTCACCTTTATTTCTAGGTGAAATACACTAAAAACCTCAACCTCAAGGATCACGTATGTTGCAGTCCACTCTATGGTACTGGAGGGTGTAACAAGAGTAAACGTTGAGGATGCCGAGTGTAATCACACCCTATACTTTTTCATTATACTCCTGCCTGAAATAAGAATAACATTTTCAATGGGAATTACTACGAAAGTAGACCACTTTTTTTTTTCGGGGGGGAGTATTATATTCATGTATTTTTTGCTGGATCATCTACAAATTTGGCTTTAAAATAGGTACTCTGTGATCTGCATGTGATTGGATATCACTCCATCTCTCTCTCAATTAAGAGTATCATTCATGAGAAAATAAGTTTTGCTCCAGATTTAGTTTACTTACTAAAAACAGTTTGGAAACTGAAAAAAGGAACTCTTTGTACTCCGAGTTGGCTCATTTGCACGTGCTTGTGTAAATTGAAGTTATACTGATGCACATCAGTATGGTATCATGTAAATCAGTTTACTTGTTAGAATTATGGATAGAATTCTTATATAGTTACTCCAACTATTGAAGCCTTATTTATTTATTTTTAATTTTCTACAGGTGGGGTGTTAGTAAGTTCACATTCTTATGCCTCTGGACCAAATACTGGTGGCCCTTCAATTGGACCCCCTCCCGTAATTTCTAACAAAGCTCCCCAGCCAGCCACAAATGAGGTCTATCTAGTTTGGGATGATGAGGCAATGTCCATGGTAAGTATTTATATCGTTCCAATTTGTATCTATACATTGCTTCAAGCTGTTGTTGTAAACTTGTTACACTAGGTAATTGTACAAAATATTTGCAGGAGGAAAGAAGAATCACCTTACCGAAGTATCAGGTGCATGATGAAACTAGCCAGGTAAGTTGTGATTACCTTGTACTACAATTTTTCACATGGTTATGGAATTGCTTTTCACATCTAACCAGATGAGTAGGTGTACTTTCTTCTCGTTTCAGATTCAGTTGTTTACACATTGTTACATGTTATAAAGGTACTTCTGTATGTAATTTCACTTCTTTTTATTCCTTAAAACATAAGAAACACTGGGAAGAATATCTGAGCCTTCATTTATTGTGTTTCTACTTTCAACCCCATTGGCTGGTGGGCTGTTTTATATCATTGGCCATTCTCTGGTTGTCGAGCAATCGCACCAAAGTTTCTGGTCCTCAGAGTTTCAAGTAGGTATTTTACTTAATTTTGTTGGTAGTTAGTAATTACAATCTTGACAAGCTTGCTGTGATCAACTTGAGAATTCTCCATACTCCATTAAGAAACAGAGTGCATGCATTTGCTATTAAGAAAAATTTACTTCCTTTTCATTATATATTCTCCCTATGCTTTAGTTCTGAAGTGGTGGGATGATTTGTGTGGAACAAAAACATCATCCAAGAGATTTTTTCCAATTCTTATCATAATTACTTACTTTTATGGCCGAACAGTGAATTCAAAATTGGCCCAGGTCAGCTTCTTTCGCAAAATTTTGTATCTCTTGCATAGAAGCTAGCTGTAATACTTGAACTGGTTCAACACTGTGATTGATGGTCACATATTAATATTATTTCTTTTTAATTGTGATTCCATGTTTCAGATGAGTTCAATTGACGCTGCCATTGACAGAAGGATATCAGAAAGCAGGCTTGCTGGTCGCATGGCTTTTTAGGATTTGAGGTGCCCAGTTGAGCAATTCCTGATTTCTTGTTTCTTGCTCTGATGGAGCCTTGACCCCAGTTCTCTCTGTCTTGCTGTATTCTTTGAAAGATCGGATGTGTGAAAGTGATTCTTTCAATCATTAGCCAGGATTTTACACAAAGTTGCTGATATTTTTCTTCTTGAGATAGGATTTTATAATTTAGTGCACTTCTCTAGACATATCGAGTTTGTTTAGACCCCAGTATTATTAAAATTCTAGTTACCATTCTAATTTAGTATTCACGTCGGTGTTATGTAATATTGGATTTACTGCCTGCGTGCATGCATGCGTGCTTAAAATGATGGAGTACATATGTGGAATTTCATTTACCTTTTAGTTATTTGTACTTCATACATACTAGTTACTTGCGAGCACACGTGTGTTTTATTGTAAAAGGGATAAGAGAGTGGTAGAGTAAAAAGGATAAGATTGTGGGTTAGAGAAAATGGGAATAAAAAAATAATTCTGTATAAGAGAATTAATAAAAATGAAAAGCTTAAAAATGAAATCCAAAACGGAAATAAAATGATTCATAGGGTTGTTATTGACACTATTCTAGTAGTAAATTGATTTTACACTATTTATATGAAAATTTAAGAGTGTAAAGTAGGAATAATTTTATACTTGTCATTAGTCCTTCTAACGATAGGAATATCCCTTCTAACGGCACGAGAAATTATACAATTAGTCTTTAGTTGCTGTTAGTCCTTCTTGCAGTAGAAACAGAAATTTTTTTTGGCATTGTCAATCATTTTATAAAGCGGGAGGAAAATTTGGTAGTTATTATGTTGGAAATTTATATTTTTACGAGTAAAAACAATAGTTTCTCATGGATCTCACATTTATGTGATAGAAATATTATGAAAATATCAAATATTATTTGTGAAAATATCAATTCTCATATATATATATATATATATATATATATATATATATATATATATATATGCATGTGTGTGTACGCGCGCGCGCGTATTTATTTTGTTGCACGACGTGGTATGATTAGTAAGAATTCACAGCTACTTCCAAGAGTTTCAACATATACTAGTAGCTAGGTTTCTGATCAGCAAGTTTTAATGGAATTTTCTCTACTGGTTGATGTGGGTTGAGCCCAAATCTGATGATAAAAAAACACTCCTCAGTTTTTTCACTGATCATTTGTGTTGTTTAGATTCTCTTTTGATTTACCAATGAGGAGGTTTAACTGTATTTTAAGTAGTTGGACTATACAAGGTAAAAAAGCTAGTCTCTTTGCAGTATACATGTTTCCTAGTTCTACTTGGAATCCCCATTTGTGTGGCATTACTCGTGCAAAAATTGGCTGCATGTTGAAGCCATTGACAAGATCACCAGTAGTAGTGTGCAGAGATTGATGGAGCTGAAGATTTTTGCAGACATAAAGCCTGGTGACCACCGTCTGCCAAGAAACCTGAACGGACAGGAAAATTCATGCAATAAAAAATGAACAAATTTTGAGTCGAGAACATACTACCTTTATGTCTTTCCCGTGGTTCTCATAACTTTGTCCTCATTTTTCGCTGAATTTATTCAAGGTAGACCTTTTTTACGTCCCTATTACATAGGGGATTACATTGGAGAGAAATAAATGAGTGCGAAACATTTATACTCGTGAAGAAGACACAACGGAGGGCAGAGCTCACTTATGTGTCCAAGTGAATGGCAGTGACATTACTTGCTTGGTTTGTGGTTTTTTAATACTCGAGTTGGAGTCTAATCTAGTAGGCTATTGTGATTTAAACCAGTCTAAACTCTATGTCACCCATCTTTCTTGAGAATTAGTAGATTTCTTAAAACACACACAATATATATATATATATAAGAAATTAGTATTGCCATTTATATAAAAACAATTTATTACAAATTGTCTACATATTTCTTAAATAAAAATAAAAAATCATATAAAACTCATAAATTTGAGAAGTTATTTAGTGATCCTAGGCACCGTCACGTGGTGACCGATGTCACTCATATGTTGTCACTTTAATATGTGTAATGAGTTTTTTCACTATACATATTAAAATGATCGCATGTGAATGGTCTGAGTAACCCGGGACCGTAGAATAATTTTTTCATAAATTGGTACAAATTTATTAATTGGTCCACATATTACAACTTATTTATGGATAGAATATTATGCCACTTATTTGGGTAGTATCTATCATAAACAACTGCGCAAATCAAAAGGGCTCCTTAAAAACCCTGAAAATCCAAAATATCAAAATGACCGACATATCCCATTTCTCCCCCATGGGTAGTATCAATTTTGAGGCTGAAACTTCTGGGCAGGGACCCAATTGGGATGAGAAGTATAGAGACATAGCTAATCATTTGGTGAGAAAATTGATATAAAGAAGAGTTCAAGAATTGTGTAGAGAGAAGAACAGAAGAGGCGGCGAGCTGCAGTTTTAGCTCAGGCTTTGCTTGAGGCTGCATTGGAAAGGGCTGATGAGGATGAGGAAGAGGAGGAGGATAATATGTTAGTGAAGGAGGAAGATCAGAAGTCTTTGCCTGTTGGAATTATTGGAGCTCCCAATGCTGGAAAATCTGCTCTTACTAATTTTATGGTTTGTTTCTCAATTCACTTCTTTATGCATACTTTTAAGTTTTTTTTGAATGTATATGTCATGATATGAGCTTGAATTTGGAAAGAAATTCATACTTAAAAAAACGATAAAGGAAAGTGCAGTGAAAAGATAGAAGAAAAAGATAACATAAATTGATATTTCATTCATGCCTTTCTCATACAGTGATACTGCTATATATAATTCTCAGGCATAGCAATTCTGTTACAACCTTCTAACTGAACCAATGCTTGCTAGACATGTGTCTTCAACCAAAACTCATGCTTTCTAGACTGCTATCACAACTGAAATGCTAAACGACTTCGTTCCACTAAAACTACCCTCAAGTACCAAACGACTGCGTTTTGGGATTTCTTCTCTACGTTACATTCCCCATTCCTTAAAGGAAACCTTGTCCTCAAGGTTTGCTCCTTGAGTTCCATCCACGTTCTTAATTTTGATAACTTCCAAAATCCTCCCGGATCAAACACCAAGGGTTGTGTCCCATAACCAAGAATAAGTTCATCTTGCTTCAACAGCTTGCTACGCACAGTAGCTCTATATACTCCAGCATTATACGCAATGACATGTACATATGCCTTAAGAGCGTTTTGGACAATTTGAACACCCATCTTTAGATCAAAGTTGACAATCTGCAGCTTTAATGTTTCGATATTCTTTTTCTCCAATTTCCTCATCGAGACATCATGTTCTATGTACTTGATGGGAATGGTGGATGAAATTGTTGCTATAGAGAAACAGAATACAGAAACCAACAGCCGTGATGGCCACTTATGTGTTGATGCCATGAACCTATAATTGGAAATGTCATTGGCAGATTGTCTAGCATCTTTGATTACCATAGAATTGTATATCCATAAAAATAGAATTAACGGTTGCATGAAGACAAAAAGAGGACCTGCTACTACCAGCTGCACCAAGCATCTTTTAGCAACTATTGGTACACAACTCAATCCCCTGAGAAGATTACAGAATCCCAATAATAACCCCTCAAGTAGAAGTATACCATTACACCAATGGGGAGCTCTAAAGTTGGTTTCATGGTAAAACCTGTTTGACAACGCGTCTACACCAGCAAAGACCTTAACGATAAGTCTAACAGCACATACCACGACATCCAAACTAGTGAAGACCACTAAATTGACAGCATCCAGAATAATATTGAGGCCATAAACACCCATACCAGTAATTGTGTGCTCATTCCACCTATAATCATCCTCAACCATACAACAAAATAACTTGATTACCTCCTTATCATACCCGTTTTGAGCATACCCCGAAATTAAAGTGTTCAAATAAACTGCCTTATTTGACTCCATTTCTCTAAGAACAGTATATTGGTCCATCAATTCACCTAATTCAACAAATTCTGTAACAAGCCCAATTTGACTGACCTTGAAAAGTAAAGCATTGCAAGCAGCCTCCTTAATAGCTATTTTAATATGTTTTGAATTTGACATCCCCAAGTCATTACCCACAACCTGGCAAACTCCAAGACCAGAAAAATACTTGACATATTCCCAGTCATTTTTTACGCTCTTGTAGAAAACTGCATATTCCTCCTTGGTGATCTCCTCAGGTTTGCGCAACCAAATTGGAGGCTTGTTTCTTCCACACATTTCCTTGAACTGTATTGTTGCAGCTGTCACCGTATCCAAAATGGTGTTCGTAGTATAACTATTTGACTGCAATCTTATGCGGCTTGGCTCAATGTCCACAGAACTTTTGGACCAAGATGCGAAGGTTGGTGAATCAGTGACATCGCATCGTGTAACAGTGTCGAGAGGAAGGATCCCCAATGCCCTGCTAGTGCTGGAATCAAGCATGCGAATCCCATCCAAGCCAATTTGACAAAGCATATCCATGGTACTCTGCCTGCCACTTTCTGGAAGCAGCTTAACTCTATACTTCTGAACTCCTCCCTTAGCATCTTGTTGGGTATCAGCCTTGGGGGCCGCTATCGCAATTTTAGTGGAGCTCACGGATTGATACTTCCCAGAAGGAAAACTGATTGGCCTTCCAAAACTATTAGAAAGCGATGACAACGGAGACCAAGTGGACAATTTAACCCAGGAGCCCCGAAATCCATAAGGCTCAGCTTCACCCCCTTGATAAGCATACATTCCATCACCATAACCATCACCTTCAGGCAAAATAGCATTGTATAGGGAGTCTTGCCCGCTACTTTCCCAAGTTTTTGAAGAATTTACGACACCCTCATGAGTAGAAGCCACAACAATTGAGTTTTGACCCTCATTGGTTTTATCAGCAGAACACGTTCCTTTAGAGTGCATGTTTTCAGGTATGCCAGCAGCATCAACAGGGATAGAAGCGGTCTCAGCAAGTTTGGAAATCTCTGATGTTTGAGTAGGAGTAATATCTACTTTATGTGGAGAATACTTCTCTTGCTTAGGAGTCTTATTCTGGTTCTGATGGACCAAAGCCAACGCAGCAGCTAATGATTCTCTCAATTTGGACCTCACAGCTTCCAATGACTTTGGCTGGATCTTGCGCGGTGCTTCCATTTGAACAGTGCCCCCCTTTGGAGTCTGAAACCCAAAATGGTCTGAGATACAATCGCCAAGCATACAGTTTGCATTCCCAGGCTCATTGTCAAGTGCTACATGCTCTTGAAAATCAGTTTCAATCATAGGGACCTTTGTAGTTGAAATACTTCTTTCAAGCCTTTCGTCAAACACTTTAGGCTCGTTGTTTGCGTCGGCTAGTTGGTATGAGAAAATGGAGTTAGGGGACTGTTGTGATGTCGGTGTAGCTGTGTGAAGGGTAGAATATGGTGATTGTGTTACATGTGATGAAGAAACAAATGGGGTTTTAGGTGTAGTGTCAGAATTTGAAATAGGAGCAACTTGGTGGGATGAATTGAAGATGGAGGGTGTAGTGTTTGGCTGATTCCCAGATAACATAAAGTAATCAGGTGCAGGGTATGTGCAATTGGAGACTGGAATCGGTGGTGTAGTCATGGGAGCAAAAGTTGGTGGTAAATACGTGAACATAGAACTAGCATTTTGAATGTAGGGTTGCTGAATTGAAGAGTAGGATGTAGAAATTACCATCGAAGGATCATACTCCCTTTCCCATGGTCGGAAGTCGCTGAGGAACGCCAGCTGCTGGTTGTGATTGGGAGGAGGAGGCAACGGAGAGTGACTGAACGCCTGCTGCTGGTTGTGATTGGGAGGAGGAGGCAACGGAGAGTGACTGTGGTACTCAAATTGGTCGGAGAAACAGATGGGTCCAGGTGGTGGCGGTACAGGAGGTTGATGGTGGTTTGGAGCCGCCATGGACAAGGATGGTGGCGCTTGCGGCGGCGGTTCGGGCGATGGTGGTGGTTGAGCTCGGTAGGAATCGTAAGTTTGTGGTGATGGTATGGAGAGATGATACAGATGTGGTGCGTAAGGATGAAATGACGAATCACAGGTCAAGGATTGACTGCTCTGATACCAATTGTCATGATATGAGCTTGAATTTGGAAAGAAATTCATACTTAAAAAAACGATAAAGGAAAGTGCAGTGAAAAGATAGAAGAAAAAGATAACATAAATTGATATTTCATTCATGCCTTTCTCATACAGTGATACTGCTATATATAATTCTCAGGCATAGCAATTCTGTTACAACCTTCTAACTGAACCAATGCTTGCTAGACATGTGTCTTCAACCAAAACTCATGCTTTCTAGACTGCTATCACAACTGAAATGCTAAACGACTTCGTTCCACTAAAACTACCCTCAAGTACCAAACGACTGCGTTTTGGGATTTCTTCTCTACGTTACAGTATACATACTTTTAAGTTGAATGATTGGTAGTGGGCGTTGTACGTTTTGCTAGTGTTTGTTGTGGGCAAAGATGAGATTTTTCTATTATTTATTTATTTATTATTATATATAGAAAGATATTATGCAAGTAGTTCAATTGGTGATTGACCGTTTGTATGATTTTTGTGTATTTTTTAAAATTTTATTTTTATAACTTTTGGCTGAGAGTTTGATATATGTTTAGGTTGGGACAAAGGTTTCTGCTGTTTGAAGGAAGACAAATACAGTTCCATGAAGTATTAGTAGTGATGACCAAAAGATACACTCAAATTGTATGCTCTTTTTGGTGATAAATGATCCACTCATTGTTTTTAATTTAGTTTTAGATTCTGAAGTTGTTATATTACCTTATGGGTATAATTTATCAGGAGAATAAAATTGATACTTCTAAAATCTAGGATTAGATTTGTTTTGATAATTAGGAAAACAACTTTTTTAATCAATTGCATTTCGCTCAAAGATTTTTTTTCTCCTTAAGAAACAACTATGAATCAATCCTTAATTTTATCTACATAATACATTAGATAGCTGAGTTGAGCGTGTGTTATAATCTCCAACACCTCCCTTCGCTCCCTCTCATGGTGTTGCGTCACGCTTTTGTAGTAGTATCCAACCTTGTTTGGGTTTTCTGTAAGTGAAACTTCCCCAGCTAGTCATTCCAGTCATCTCACCGGAAAGCACTAAACCTAGACTTTTGCTTTACGTATATGTGTAAATGCGCGCATTATTTACATCCAATAATATTGTTTTTAGTTGCATTCAAGCTCTATTATATACATATCTGTGGTGTTCAATTTCATGTTTTCAAAAGTATAACTATAAGCTGGAGAAGTATGTACTGCAATCTCCAAGGGGGAAGGTACAATAAAATAGGGAAGAAATTACTTATTTCAAAAACAAAAAACAAAAGAAAAGCAACAAGTGATCCATAATTTATATACATATATACAGTTTCTTTAGTTCCACTAAATGTTATTCTTGGAAATTTCTAATTGATCTTTTGTTAGTGTTTCTTTGACACTCCAGGGCTTTTATTAAAGAGAAGTGGATACCCTTATAGTGACATAAAAGTTGGTGTTCAAAGTGCATGGAGTGCGGTTGATGTATATGATGTGCTTATAGTTATTTTTTATGTTCACAGATATCTCAACAGGTTGGTGATCCTATAGTTTGATCATTACCATGCCTTGTTATATTTTCTCTTTATTTTTTGCATCTTTAGTTGCTTTACTTTAGGAACATATACTGAAACAATCTAAAAATCAATATCATGGTTATTTACTTTTCCTCATCATGTTGAAGATTTATATATTAATTAAACCTTTTTGGCTTTTTAGCCACATTGCATGCAAAGCATTGAGGCTAACATCTTAGCTGACTATTTTGTCATTTCATAAATAACTCTGGTACTCTTTTAAATTGTATATTGTTATACATTTGCTTTGCATGCTCCAATTTTGGATTATCTGATCTTACTTTGCTTGCTATTAACAAGGAGGCCCACTTCTTATGACATTTTTATATGCTCATTTTGATAGATTATATACTTGTTGTGTAACTTGGATCTAATAAATTGACACTTATTCCGTTCGATAATATGTGTATGTTTTGATTTTATTTTATCTGGTGGCTATGCTATATTTGATTTGTATTTCTAATCTTGTATAGTTGATGATATGCTTGGATCACTGATCACTTTGTCTCTTAAATATATTCAATAATAGGCCTGACAGTCGAGTAGTGAGATTAATTGAATGAATGGGTTTACAAGTGAATCCTAAACAGAAGCAAATATTATGTATGATTAAGGTTGACTTGGTTGAGAAAAAGAAAGATCTGTTAAAGGTTTCGGAGCAATTCAAAGATCTTCCAGGATATGAAAGGTATTAATCCCCCCTCTTAATTGCTTATTAATGGACACCCAGTAGTCATTGATCTCTTGATTCATACTTTTGTATTAGGTATTTCATGATCTCAGGACTGAAGGGTTCTGGAGTCAAAGATCTTAGTCAATTTTTGGTGGAGCAGGCATGTTTCTTTTCTATAATACCACTACAAATTTACGAACTTGTGAGCAAATAAAAGCTTTACATGAAGGAGAAAGTTCTTACTCAAACTCGGAGCAATTACATTCGGTAAGAATGTCTTATTCCCATTTGACACTAAAAGATTTTGATTTTGTTGGGATGGAAAAGGAAATCGAAGAACTGATCTCTTTATTTAAAAACAAAGACAAGGGCTGTGAGGTCATTTCAATTTGGGGTATGGGGGGTCAAGGAAAGACCACTCTTGCCAGACATGTTTATAACCATATTGAGGTTCGATCAGTTTTCAAGGCTTTGCATGGGTTTGCATAAGCCAACTATACCAAAAAATAAAGCTTTTGAGAGATATCCTCATTCAACTCATCCCTGAATATAGGAGTGATATAATAACATTGGAGGACAGAGAATTGGTCGAAATACTCCACAAGGTCAAACAAGACAAAAATTATCTCATTATTATTGATGACATTTGGAGTGAAGCTACTTGGAAAATCCTAGAACCGGCTTTTCCCATTGGAAAGAAAGTTGGTAGTAAAATTATGCTAACAACTCGAATGGGGAAAGTGGCAGAAGCTGGAACACCATATAAACTTCGGCCTTTAAGCGACGAAGAGAGTTAGAAGCTATTTCTCAAAAAAGCATTTCCCAAAATTGAAGATGATACTTCAGGTCAGATTATTATTTCCTTATTCTTTGGGCTATTTATATAGGATGCAATTCTTTATCATGTCACATATTAATGTGGCACATTACCTCACATATTTACTTTACTTTGCACTCGATCAGTTCAAGCATATATATAGTATCAATTTTCTCAATTTATTAAGTACTCCTTTCATCCTATAGTCTTATGATTTTATTTTATTTTATTTTAAAAAATAAAAAATTAAGGTGCGTCTAACATGCAGTACTTTGATGTAGTTCAATTCTAAACAAATGTTGGTAGTTCAGGAGTATTAGGGGTCTGGCGCACGTAAACGTATTGGTGTGTCTAACATGCAGTACTTTTACTATCTATCTATTTTCTGTTTAAATTTATTATACAACAGAATGAATAGATTTTACAAGACAAAATGTGTATAATTTATTAATGATTTAAATTAAAGACTAGAATACATAAAATATTAGAAAAATTAAAAAGCAAAAGATTTATAAATGATAAGCCTTCTTGTTCATATATTTTAAGACATGATATATATTTTAGCTTGGTATCATATTAAAGTGAAACTCCACAATATAAATTGTCTGACTTGAAATCAATTCACAAATTTTAAATTCAGAGTAAATAAGAAATTATTTTGTCAATAAAATTTCAAATATTTGTAAAGTATAAAAATAAGTGTCAATTACATTTTTAATAATTTTAGAATTTATATATATATATATATATATTGACTTGAAATCAATTCACAAATTTTAAATTCAAAGTAAATAGGAAATTATGTAGTCAATAAAATTTCAAATATTGTAAACTATAAAAATAAGTGCCAATTACAATTATATATAAATTTTTAGAATTTATATATAGAAATATATCAAAATTTGAAATTCGCAAATTTATTACTACCAACCATGACTGATAAAATATATTGTAATAGTTTACATTTTATGAATATAATTGGTAGAGATGTACTAGTTTTTTAGTTTAAATATAATAAGCTTAAGGCTAAAATGGACAAGTGTTGAATGATTTAATTGATTTTCTATTAGTCAAGGGTAATATTGTCTATTTAACATAAAAGGGTGTGCAACAATGAATTTAGGGTGTGCATACATTACCACCCTAATAATTTTGTCAAATTTAGAAGATAAAATTAAAAGAAATTAATTAAAAAGGTCAAAATTATAAAGTAACTTACGGGGGCAAAAATGGAAGGAAATTTGTGACACAACCTCAAGGAAGCATCCCCCTCTCTCATTACACACACACAAAAATTCAAAATATAATGTTTATTCATGATTTGTCATGTAAGGGTAAAATTAAAAGCATCTTTCATTTGCTGTTTCTATTTCTATGCATGATACTCTCCTTCTATTGATGAAATGTAAGGATTCAACTTTTTATTGGGAATTTTATAAAATTTCATAGTTTTATTGATGTGATTGTAGTCACTCAATTTTCCCTAATACATATTTAGCAACACAATAAAATTTGTCTTAAATAATTGTATCGCTCATACTATTGCTTCTAAATATGTATTGGGGAGAGAAGTTGGATCTAAGGTGTAATGGATGGAATCCTAATCCATAAAGTAGATTTTATTTGGATACAATGTTAAAATATAAAGACAAAATAAATTTTGAAAAAAATTATATATAACTAAACTTCAACAGACTGACAGCCTAAGTAGTGAATGACACATAAATAATCGATTTTTGTGTTTGGACAAAATTTCCTGTTTTTAATGGGGTGTCACAAAAGTAGAAATTGTGATTTTATGGTGTTTTCCAATTTTTTAAAGTTTACCTCATAGATGTATCAGTATATAATATGGATGTATGTCTTGTTTGCAGAAATTAAAGTCGACATTGGGAGAGAAAAATTGGGGAAGGACATGGTTCTGAAATGCGATGGTCTACCATTAGCAATCTCTACCTTGGGATGGATATTAAAAGGTAAAACTCTGTTGAGGGAATGGGAGTTAATCAGCAAAGATGTTGCTTCATATCTAAGTTGGGGAGAAGATGTGGAGGAAGAATATGGTACGGTAAGACAAATTTTAGCTCTAAGCTATGATAATTTACCTTATCATTTGAAGCATTGTTTCCTCTATTTGGGGATTTTTCTGGAGGATACTTCCATATGGACTGAGAAATTGTAGCTACTGTGGGTGGCTGAAGGTTTAATATCCCCGAAGAACCGAGCAAAAGGTGAAATGATGATAGAAGTAGCAGAAGGCTACTTGGCTGAATTGGCAGAGTAGCCTGGTTGAAGTTGTGCCAACGGGTGCAGGAGGGTCCCTGTTAAAGTTTTTGCTTGTCAAAGGGAAAAAGAGGAAGATTTTCTCAAAGGTCATTGATTCTCAAGACCAACATGATCAAATCTCAGTATATTCCAGTTCTACGATGTCTGGAAGTAACAGGACACGTAGACTTGCTATGCTTGTATGATAACCTCGCTACTCTTGAGCAACAAAATATGATTAGACAACTTCAATCATTACTGTAAATTCCACTTGCTATACTTGTATGATAACGACGAGTTCGACCTTGCTACTCTTGAGCAACAAAATATGATTAGACAACTTCGATCATTAAGGTGTTCGAGTAGTTTAGGTTATGTTTGTTTATTTGTAAAAAATATATTTAGGTTTAAATTATTTATATTAATTTAACATTATTTCGTACTATTTTATCGGAGGATTAATAGTATTTTAAATAATTATATGGATTATTTTTTTTTATCATTCTTAAGACTATTTATGTAGGATTATATAATCCTATGAAAAATTTGGGATTAATAGTCTTATTCATTTTAAGTTATTAAATGACTTTATAGGATTAATAGTCCAACATTAAAAAATTAATAATCTCTCGACAAAAGATTAAATAGTGCAAAGCAGTATTAAAGTAAGATAAATAGTTCAATTTCAAAAATATTTTTTTACAAACAAATATAACCTTAAAATTTTGGATCTTCATGGAATTAACTTCAAAGACACTAAGACACATTTTAGAATTAGAGAAAATGATAAGTGAAGTGATTGATGAAAAAAGATTAGGTTTAAATATTGAAGCTTGAAGAAGAACTTAGGTAATGTTTGTTTATAAGAATTATAATTTGAAATTATAATCCTAATGCATGAATTATAATTCTAAAATTATATTTGTTTATATGAATTACACTTAAGATAAAACTATTAATATCAAAAATGTAATGTTTGTTTTAAAATTTAGACTTCGGACTATTAGTCCAGGGATTATAAAATAACTTAATAGTCTTTGAATTATAATTTTTGATTGATCATGATATTAAATAGTCTCTCATATTAAGTCATTTTATAATTCATGAACTAATAATTTCAAGTTCAAATTTAAAAACAAACAAGACAAATATGAGGTTAATAGTTTTATCTCAATTATAATTCTTATAAATAAACATAAACTTGGAATTATAATCCATGCCTTGGAATTATAATCCATATCTTGAAATTATAATTTCAGGATTATAATTCTTACAAAGAAACAAATGTAGCCTTAAATAATTTGGCAGAAGGAAATTCTCAAGGGCATATAATGTTGGAGAAATTATGCATTTATTTTCAGGGTGGAGGGGAATTATTGCTTACAAGGATTGGGAGTGTATTCCTGAGCATGTGCTGCTGCTTAAATGGGAAGATTAAACTCCATCAACTAAACAAACATACAAACAAAACAAGCTACAGAATGAAAACCAGCCACAATTAAGACATGACAAGTCGGGCATAAAAACCTTGGCCTCAAATGTCTGCCAAAAGTTGCTCAATCAAGAGTCCCAAAGTTGACCCATTTTCAATCAAGGCCTTCTTGCTCGTTTCACTCATTTTCTTGACCTTTTCTCTCACCTCACCTTCATTTTCCATCAAAATTCTCACTCCTTTCTCCACCTCCTCCGCAGACACCAAATCACTCCCTCCATCCCGATAATCCAACCTTATTTCCACACTTAATTCCAATTCCCTCACCATTTCAAATGCATTCATTTGTTGCTCAGCATATATAGGCCATGTTGCTATTGGCACTCCATACCATAAGCTTTCCAATATTGAGTTCCACCCACAATGCGACACAAATCCACCAATTGCCTTATGGGCTAATATGGTCGCTTGTGGGACCCATCCACAAACCAAACCGATCTCCGCCGTTCGATCGAGAAACCCATCTGGCAGTATTCCCTCGAGATTCGTGTAATTGCTTGGAAGGTCTTGTTTAGACTTTGCCGGTTCACGCAACGACCACAAGAACTGGTACCCGGTTCGCTCTAGGCCGAGTGCTATGTTTTTCACCTGGGCCGGACTTAAACTTCCCATACTTCCAAAGCATAAGAAAACTACTGATGAGGGAGGTTGTTTATCAAGCCATTTTGTGATATTTTCGTGAGACGGGTCCGAGTTCCATCCAGCCGGCCCGCGGCGATCAACTACCGGTCCGACCGGATAAATCGGTGGTAAGTCAACAAAGGCGGCAGACAAGGAATCAAGAGCATAGGGTTCCAATTCCTTGAATGTGTTCACTATAATACCCTTAGTTTCTTTATATCTGCATGCGTTACGCAACACCCAAGAGCAGCCATCATCGTCATTTCTCCTTAGGAAAAAAGTAGGAAAGACCGATATAGGAACTGGGTTGGCAAAACCTGGGATGGACAACTCAGTTGAAGAGTCATCAAACTCAGTGGCGAGTTGGCCATGTAAGCTCGGCAGGTGGAGCATGAAGCCAAGAAAAGTCGCCGGAGACGCAAAATAAAGGTAACATGGCACACCGAGTTCAGCGGCTACGTCGATCATCGGCGTGCAAAACATGTCAACGAATAACCCGGCGACTGGGACTACCGAATTCTCTGACTCGGACCTAGTCTTCATGCGGTTGGTCAATGCATCCTTTACGTGTGGTTTATGTTTCTCTATTAATAAACACATAAAGGCTAAGGAAGTCTGGTACTGATCGGGCGATGGCGGCTCCACCGGTGGGAGGTGGATGAATCGGACTTTTCCAGCGTTGACCGCGGCGCGTGACTCTATGTAGGTGGTTACAAGTGGTCTATGAGATGTAGTGACTAATATGGTGGCTGATAAACGTGGGTCTGTTTTGGTTAAGTGAGTTGCGAACTCGACGGCCGGAACAAGGTTGCCGATGGCCGGAGTTGAGATGAACACCACCTCTGCAGAATTAGTCATTGGACTTGTTTAGTGCTAGCTTTTGCCCAAGGCTAGTATGTGTTATAAATATTGATTTTATAAGTCCAATATTTTGTGTATGTGTGTGTGAATCTCATTTTTCTAGGAAATGGTCCCTATTAATTTATTAAAAAGAAAAAAGATATCAACATATATGTAATTGGAAATTGTCTATAAAAATTAATGATTTATGTAATAATTTTTATAAAAATGATGGGACTTATGATATAAAAGTGATGAGTCTTATTATTTTTATAAAAATTATTATATAAATTATTACTATAATCATTACTCATAATAAAACTCTATAATATCCCCATTATGTATGCTATATAAATATATTCCAATCGGCATGAGTCAGAATCAAATTTTCTTTTAATTAAAAATTCTATTCAAACTCAGTTAATTAAAGAGTTTCAAGCATGGTTCAGATAAGGTACTTATTAGCTTAATAAGTTTATTTTGGACTTTTAACTAAATTTTACACAACTCCGTCTATGCAAAGTTTAACAAAGGAAAATATATATATGTCAACAAATGTGACGACAAAATTAAATTATGATCAATATAAAATTCTAAAGTTATATTTATTTATAAAAAATATATTTAAAATTAATTTATTTATTCTTAATTTAATACTATTTTACGTCATTTAATTTTGACAAGGGACTATTAATTTCTTAATGTTATATTATTAGTCCCATAAAATTATTTAATAGTTTAAAATAAATGAATTATTAATTCCAAATTTTTTTTAGAATTATATAATTTCACATAAATAGATTTAAGAGTGATAAAAAAAAGTCCATAAGACCATTTAATCCCCCTATCATAAGATAAAATAGTCTGAAATAATAATATTAAATTAATACAAATAATTTAATTCTAAGTATATTTTTTATAAATAAATATAGTCTAAATAATAATATAGAAATCTTTTTTTAATTTCTTCCTGTACTATATATTTGCATCGGATAATATTGACATAAAATTATCAAATGCATGTTGCTTGTTGTTTCTAGTCTTGTAAAGAGCTCGTTACCAAACATTTAGCGTATAAAACTAAAACTTGGCCTCAAATACCTACCAAAAGTTGTTCAATCAGGTATCCCAAAGTAGCAAGCACTGACCCACCCATTTCCCTCGAAGTAGTCTTGCTCTCCTCCCCCACATGTACCCCAGAGAGAAAAAATATATTATTTTTTATATTTAAGAGTAAGAAATAATTTCTCCATTTTCTTGGCTTTTTTTCTTATATCGCTTTACACCAAAAGTCTCACTCCACCTTCCACCTCAGCATACGCCAAATAAAGACCAAAAGCAAAAGCACCACCCCTCACCAAAAGCAGAAGACAAGGAATCAAGAACTTTATGTTCTAATTTTATTAAAAAAATTAATATTTTTATAAAATTATATTTATTTGAATAATAAGTAAAATTTATCTTTATGTGAATAGAATTTTGTAAAATTAATTCTCTTCTTTAAATGTATTTTTATTAAAGGACAAAAACAAAATGAAATGAAAAACAAAAATAAACAATTCAGGTTTGGGAAATAGTGATTTGGGGATATGAGATTTATGAAGCTAAGTTGACATACTTCTCTCTCACGAAACCTGCGTATATCTTGTTCCCATTTGCCTGGAACGAGGTTAAAATTGGGGGGAAAAGAAATCGAAGAAGAGAGAGCGAAAGAGAAAGACGGATGCTATGCCAGTGGCAAGACCAGAAACGTCTGATTCTCGAGTCATCGCTCATGTCGACATGGATTGCTTCTACGTCCAAGGTATCCTCTTTTTCTCTCTCTCTCCTAAACAGTAAACAGGCACAATTTTTTTCCTATGGGTGTCGGTTTATTGTTTAGAGCATTGGTGCTTCGGGGATGAATGAAATGATAATTATGCTTTAGTTTCTGAATTAGCATAACCAGTTAACTGATTCACCACACACTCGTTAAGAGAATGAATCAGGAATTTACATGTAACATTCTATATTTTGCTTCTATATTGTGGACCAGATATATGTTTATTTTCTCTGCCCCCAAAAGTGTCAATTTTTTGTTTCCTTATTTTTTAAAAGTAAATATGTAATTCAGATGGTAATTTTGGAATATGAGAAAGTTGGTCCACTAAATTTTAAGAAATGAGAAAAATGACTCTTAAACTTGAAATTGTGGGCATTCTAATATAATGCATATGCTTGTGGATAGTAGAGACGTGAACATTCTTTTGAAGTTCTGAACATTAGCAAGGGATCATAAAGTACAAGATAAGTATTATTTTCTTCGGGGAATCGGCTTCTCTTTTATTTTTTTAAAAAGGAAATATACTGGGATCCTGAAACTTTACCATTGAGTGCCCAGAGGAATGCTGCTCAAGCTTAAGGCTGCGTTGAGAGGAATATGAGTTACAGTCTTTAGCTAACAATCATGAGGCCTAGTTTATTGAACATATCAGTTGGTAAAGATTTAATTTTTGGTATAGCTGAATTTGCGGATGCTTGCATACTCTTTCAGCTATATGTTTCAAAAAAAAAATTGAAGAATGAATGACTTAAATAATTAAAAATCCAACCATTGATATTTGAGACCACAAGTTAAGTTGACCTGAAAGTCATATTCATTGAACATTCCTCCCTAATGTATTTAATTTGTGTTTGTGTGTCTGATTTACAATTGTATTTACTTATTTAAAAACACAGAAATACAGAAGCTTTTCAGGAATAAACTGTGATTGGTGTCATTTGTGCCAGGCTGACTCTTTTTGATTTTTCTTTGTAGTGGAGCAACGTAAACTGCCCAATTTAAGAGGCCAGCCTACTGCTGTGGTACAGTACAACTCGTGGAAAGGTGGGGGCCTGATTGCTGTCAGCTATGAGGCTCGAAAATATGGGGTGAAGAGGTAAATAAGTTTTTTGTTTTTGTTTTTGATGGATAATTGGATTATCTTTTTGGTATTGAAAAGATGAGTTCCTTGGTTTCAAGATCGATGCGAGGTGACGAGGCAAAGCAGGTTTGTCCACAAATTCAGCTTGTTCGGGTACCAGTTGCTCGTGGTAAAGCTGACTTGACGATATATAGAAATGCGGGCTCAGAGGTCAGAGGGAGTCATAATCTCTCTTTGTTGTTCAAGCTGGTTCATTTTTTTTTAAATGCCTCTTACCTTGAAAATATATATGGCTGGCTTTGATTGAACTTTCAGGTGGTTGCTATTCTTGCACGGAAAGGCAGATGTGAGCGTGCTTCGATTGACGAGGTATATCTTGACCTTACCGATGCTTCTGAAAAAATGTTGTCAGAAACTCCCCCAGAGAGCCTTGAAGCAATTGATGAAGAAGTTATTAAATCTCATGTTTTGGGCCTTAGTGTGGTATGATAAGTATCCTTTTTCATTTTTGCCCTGATAGAAAATTCTATTGATTTTCAAGATTTCAGTTATTATATCAACCAGGCTAAATATTTGGTGGAAGTTATAATGACGTTGGAACACAGACTGTTCAATGTAGAAGATTATGCTGATCTTTTCCCCAACACATCCAGTTATCACATTATTTGAGATTCAATTCTCTTATGTATTTGTTGATTATTTTTAGTGCAATAAAGTCCCCTAGTTTTTATATTTTTATTTTTTTTAATATAATTTGTATCTTCTCCCTATTGATGACTGAAGAAGTTTATAACTTTATGTTGAGTGGAAGCTTTTCCTGATTTAAAAGCAAGAGAACCGGTGGAGGTAGTCTGGGAAGAAAAACTTCTAATTACGTGTTATTATAATTAATTATATATCTGCTTTTGTGTTTCATTTAAGATACTGAGCATTTCATTAATTTGATTATCTAGATTTAATGTAATAAAGCTTAAAGTTTACTTTACATACTGAAATGACTATTTTTTTGGGCAGAATCCTTGTCATCCTCTCAAATGTCTATTTTCTTTCTAATAAAATTCTTCTTTCATCCAAGAAAAGATAAAATAAGAAGTTGCTCGTATATGGAATTTGCTTCCATGTAGTCAAGAAGCATGTTTCTACTCTAGAACTTGAACTGCTTAAGGGCAGAACTCTGTGCGTGCGTCTCCATAGTTGTTTATTCAACTTCTGCTTATTTTGGATTTTGCGACAACTAATATACTGATTCTCATTGTCTACAGGAGGGAAGCGATGTTAGAGAAGCTGTTAAGAATTGGATTTGCAGGAGCAATGCTGATCATCGTGATAAGCTGTTAGCCTGTGGGGCTTTTATTGTTGCAGAACTTAGGTTGCAAGTTTTGAAAGAGACTCAATTTTCATGTTCCGCAGGCATTGCTCATAATAAAGTATTGGTTATTTTTGTTATTGTCTTTAACGATCCATTGCAGACAAAGATAATTCAACTGTTTTCTTGGATTAGGTCCTATTAGCTTATGCATTATGTTCTTAGCAGATGCTGGCCAACCTTGCAAGTGGCATGAATAAACCTGCTCAACAAACTGTTGTACCGTTGTCATCTGTAAGGGGATTGCTTGAACCATTGCCAATAAAAAAAATGTAAGTTATTGCTTGATATGTAGTCTTACAATTTTTGTACATATTAAAAAAGTGCAATTTAAGCCGCAATGGTGTATTACACTTGGCTATGTTGTGAATTGGGATCTACTTGTACGAAAAAAGTTATTCCTTTTCTCTTAGAAGTTATTCTTTCATTTTTTCTGTGGAGAATGATTATTTGGCTTGTATGGTGTTTTAAAGGCAATGCATTACTCCATATTAATATTCTGAGTCAAAAATATTAATTGCAGGAAACAGCTTGGCGGAAAGCTTGGCAGTTCTTTGCAAACTGACCTTGGTGTCAACACTGTTGGGGATTTATTGCAATTTTCAGAGGAAAGGCTACAAGATCGCTATGGAATAAATACCGGGTTATCATCTTTAGATAGTAGAAAACATACATGATGATTAACAAAATCTATGCACGTCTTTATCAGTGTGTCATTTTTTATTTATATACTTTGAATAGTCAGATATTTGTAAGCAGTTATAGGTATTTCTTTTAAAAAAAGTTTATGAGATAGTTTTCTTAACATATTTCTCAAACAAAAATACCCTTAGTGTTGTTCTCACCTGTTTTGACTCTGTTTTTGCTATATTTTCCATATTTTTCTGAGTTATATTTTATGGTGTGAACAATGCTAAAGTACTAATGATGTTTTCTTCAACATCAATAAGATTTTGGGTCAAGGATCATGATAGCAATCTTGACTATGTTACCAACTTTATGCTAAGGATTTGACCTCTTTACAATGTTCTTAAACTCTTTTTAAATAGTTTTTGTTTTCCATTTAATGGTAGATTTGAGATTTAAGGGAAAATGGATGTTGCTACTCACCTGTCATCCTTCTTTTTACATGCACAACAGTACTTGGTTATGGAACATTGCCAGAGGGATTAATGGGGATGAGGTTGAGGGTCGCCTTCTTCCTAAGAGTCATGGTACTGGGAAGTTATTTCCTGGACTTAGGTCCCTGAAAACAATTACTACTGTGAGTTATTTTCGCTCCTTATAGAAGAATATTACCTTATTCTTGACTATGCTACTTCGGTTCACTCTACCCATTACCTTTTTTCTTTAAATTGCTCTTCTTGTCGTGTTCCTGAATACATGTCACCATGACATAGTGGGTTTAAATATAGTTAGCATTCAAGGCGTGGCTTTATTCTTGTTTCAATGCTTATCTGTTGTTTGTCCCCACTGATTTTCTGCTCTTCCTGCAGGTAGAATTCTGGCTCAATAAATTTTCTGAGGAACTTAGTGAGCGTCTTCAATATGACATGGAACAGAATAAAAGAATTGCACACACACTCACCCTACATGCTACTGCTTACAAGGTTGTCATTGTACTCTGTCCCTAGTACTTCTTGCTAGCTTATTTCATCAAACAATCTAGATGTTTTCCAAATACCTTAAATTTTAAAATATGTAGAAAACTTATAGACTGTCTATCCCAAAGAGTTTGCGATAAAGGCATTCTTGAGTTGAGTATATAGACAACTTACAGACTCTATATATGTGCTGATCATATATTGTCCTGCAGTCAAATGACTCAGATTCTCATAAAAAATTTCCTTCTAAGTCGTGTCCATTGCGGTATGGGGCTGCCAAGATTCAAGAAGATGCCTTGAGCCTGTTTCAGGCTGGGTTGCGTGAATATCTCGAATCATACAGTAAAACTCAGGGCAATCGATGCAGCAGATGGGGAATAAATAGTCTTGCTCTTTCAGCAAGTAAAATAGTTGATATACCATCTGTAAGCTCAAAGTTACTTTTTTGAGTACTCATTACCCTTCTATATGTTTTTTGCTTGCATTACTAATACTTATCTGCCATTTTGTAATATTTTGCCAGCCACAAATATTAAGTTTGATGTTAGCGTGTAATGACATATGTACGTAATGAAACCTAATATCAGATTCACTCGGTCGCTACAGACGGCTACGTAATGAAACCTAATATCAGATTCACTCGGTTGCTACAGACGGCAGCATGCTATCAACTTGCCGTCTGATAGAACTTCTATGGGTTAATTGTTACTTTGGTTACTGTACTAGGGGTCAATTTTCATTTTGGTTATAGATTTTTTTTTTTATGTTAACATTATCGAACTAATGAAATAATTCAAAATGGTGACTATATAATCTGTTCAGAAAATTAACAGAAAAGCTTATGTGGCTAACATGTGACTGATGAAGGTGAGACTTTTTAATTAGGTGGCATTTGCGGGCTACTTTTTAGATATTTTTAGAAAACCTCTAACCTAGAAAAGATTATAATTAATAAATAGTAAAATCTTGCTCACCTAGAAAATATTATAATTAATCTCTCCTTTCTTCTCTCTCTTGCATTTCTGTAAACTAGGGTGAATGGTGGTGTTGGTGGAGATGGTGGTGGATTCTTGAAGTAGTTTATGCAACCCTCAATTCACTTACATACCCAATTTCACACAATTTTCGACAGCGACTTGATGTTTTTTGTTATATTCCCTCCTTAATATCTCACATGTATTTGTGTGATATAAGTTCTATTCACCACCTGGATATGAGGAGGGATTATGTAATTTTTCAAGATGAACTGATAGTATTGAGACTGGAGATTAAAGGGGAAGTACCAGACTTGTTTTGTAGAGGAGGTGGTGAGGTTCCATACGAGAATCGATGGCGTCAAAGCATACATACCCTTTGATATATGTCTATTTTGTATTGTATTGTTAAGTAGCATTTTTTTTAAGTTTTGTTTAAAAGATGGAACCCACATGCCACCTCATTACTATGTCCCATCACCACCCATCAAACTTCAGTCACATAAGCAGGCAGCAGCGCCGTTAATTAATTGAACAGAAAATTATAAAATTAATCGATTGAAAATTGAAATATTTTTGTTAGTTTGATAATGCGATTGTAAGAAAAAAAGTTTCAGTAACCAAAATGAAAATCACGCTCAGTAAAAAATTATCAATTAACCCGAACTTCTATACACCTTGATAAAGTATACAAAAATTGCCAACATCTTTGTTACTCAAGTGTTCTTTATTACTTTTTGTGATTAGTTTGCTTCTAATCTACAACAACCATTAGTCCTTGTTGAAAATAATGAAGCGGGGTAATGATGAGTACTTTCATTTTTGAAAATATAACAGGTTTTTATCATTTATACTCTCCAGTCTCAATGAGTGATGATTCTCTTGTTGTTTCTAAGCAATTAGCTTTTAGACCATCTGTAAATGGGCTCATATATCAAGAAACAGATCAGAGGAATTTTATTACCACACTTTCTATTGTAAAGCAAATAACTACCTTAGTTTGTCTTGGAAATGGAATCTGGTTCACTTCGCAGAGAACAGTAAATGTTTGAATGTTCTTATGTGACTTACTCACATGTTTGTGCTTTAGCTGAAGTTGGGCCTAAAAGAGCATAATATTCAAAACACTATCCATTTTCAACTTCAGATAGTTTGGACAAGGCTTGAGTTGAGTTGGGGCTAAAATTTATTAAAAAGGATTGATATGTGTGAAGAGAATAATTGTTGATCATTGCTGTATCAGCAACTACTAGAGGTAACGAAAGCTGTTTGTAGAGTTTTAATTAGAGATCCTACAGAAATATCAAAAAAGAAAAGGAAAATGTTAAATAACTAAAATTTGTTCCATCATCCATGCAAGATTTTGTGTTATATGCATGTAAGCACTTGAGTAAGAAATTTTGAAATTATCTTTGTATATACGTTATCCTTCTTGCGAACTTATTTTTTGGATTACAAATAAATGGAAAATGATAAGACTTGTACTCTCTCTCTCTCTCTCTCTCTCTCTCTCTCTCTCCAACTTATGCTCATTTTCTCTTGATGGTTTCCCCAGCAGACCTGTTTTAACATTTAACAATTCCTTGGTCATGCATAATATTTAGTTTTTTTTTAATGTTCATCATTGTTACACCTATGTATACCTTCTAGTATAACTTTTTTTCCATCGTCTTTATCTATTGTTTTATAAATGCTCTTGGCAGGGCACATGTTCAATCATGAAATACTTTCGGAGTCAAGATCAATTTGACCCTTCATCCAAAGAATTGAATGATAAAGTCCTCCATGAAGCTGCACCTTTATCACCCTTAGGTACCTGTCTTGGTTCTCGCCTCTGTACACAATTTTTTTTAGCTCTTCCGTCTACTTTTCACAAATTTAATAAAGTTGGTATGCTAATTTAGGAAGTGAAAGCTTTTCAGGGCCACATCCACCAGAGCCGCAAATAAAATACTATGAGGAAGAAAAAAGTACGAATTATGTGATGCCAAGTCACTTGGAAGATGAAAGAAAAATGTGTGAAGATAAGGTCTGAATACTTGCAATTCAAATTGTTTCCACCCGCTGATTAATTTTTCATTATTGATTTAAGCAACGCCTATGCAGTTATGATATCTATATAATCAAATGTACCATATAGTAAATAAATTTGCAATTCCTCGTAGATCAAATTAGATAACAATGATAATGATAGAACTTGGGGACCTGGTACGTAGTATTTGGCAAGTTAGGAATTGAACATGGACTTGAAGTGCAATTTTAGGTGCCGTGGCGTATGTTGATCTTGTTCTCCAGACTAACATTACTTCTGCATTTTGACAAATTTCTGACCATTGTTCGTTAAACAATGATTATAATGCAATCTTTGTTTACTTAAATGCTAAATCTTTTGAATTGTAGGAAACATATATACTCATGAGATCTATTTGTGACCAGAATCCATCCTGTTCTTCCTCTAAGCATGCACAAGATGATGTCTCTGGAGAAACTTCACCATTATTAGCTGCAGGTGTTTTTTGTTGTTGCACAAGTCGTGCTTCTAGTGCTCATTTTTTCTCTCTTCCTCCTCTTTTTTTCTTTTTTTCTTTTTGCAACATTAAAAATATCAAGCTTGTGTTCATGTAGGATCTAAAAGCTGTTTGGTAGTGAAGAAAGTTGAGCCACAATTGGAATCTATTGAGGAAGAAACTAGGATCAAGAATAATGTGGATGGCATCAGATCAAGAGAGGAGAAAAGAAATGCATTGAAAGAAAAGGTTTCACTAAACCTTTCCCTTTATGCTACTGAACAACTGCTGTATCTATCTATTTTCAGCCTTGCTATCTTCTATCTTCTTTACAAAGTTTCCAAAATCGACCCCTGCCCTCCGCTCTCTCTTTTTCCTATGTTAATTAAAGTGTCAGTACCCATAATTCCTTACTCAACATATGCAGTAATGAGCATAGTATTATTATTCAACTAATATATCAATAATATTGGTGCATTCAGTGTCTTACTGTTTTGTTTCAAAATGTAGTTTCAAATCTGATTTCCATAATGTCATGCTCAAGTAAAATATTCATTTGAAATATTGGAATTTCAGTTCATAACTGAAAATTCGGAATCCATATTTGTTATTTTTTAATTAATTGACTAGTTGGTGACTTGGTTGTGTTGCAAAGTGCTACTAATATATTTAAGCTTTTGGAATTTTTTTGCTATATAATTTGGCAATGTTTCCTACAACAGTACAATGTGAATGAGTTTTGTTAGAATATGTACTGTTTGACCTGTTGGAAATAACTAGCCATATAACCAAATATAGCCATATATGACCCAACTATATATGACCCATTTAATGCAATAAAAATAGATTAAGTAGATAGATGTTGAAAATGAGTATAAATATATCTCAATGTAAACTAAGAGAGGAATGTAAATATTCATTTCTCTGTCTGTACATTTCTCTGCACGTTACTTTCTACTCGGTATCAGAGCTATAAGGTTTTGAGTTGCAGCTGCAACTATTATGCAGCTGTAACCAAGGTTATTCTGCAACAATCTTGTTCTACTAAGTTGCTGCTACTGTTATGCAGCTCTGATTCATTTTTTGCCTTTGTTGCTCACCTTTTTATAGCTATTCTGCAGCTGTTCTGCAAAAAATTCCTTTATGTTTATGCAGAAAATTTCCAGTAGAATTTGCTTCTTCTTCTTCTATCATCTTCACCAAGGGTATACTGACCTTGGTGTTCTCTCTATCATTTATTACTGAAATCTTTGAGTATGCTCTGTAGTTGCAGCTAGACTGAACTTCTACATCAAAAATTTCCTTTTATTTCTCTCTACCATAAACAAAATTTCCGCTGCTGTTATGGGTGAAAAATCAGAAACTAAAGATTCTTTTGGTGCTGAAACATCTGCCCCAGTGATGAATTTCCAGCAAGATACCCCTTCTGCAATTGGGGTAAAACTCAATGGCACCAATTACCATCTTTGGTCCAAAGTTCTGGAGATGCATATTATTGCCCGTGAAAAATTTGGCTACATCTCTGGAACGAGAAGTGAACCAAAGGATGCAGATCCTAAGTTTGAGAAGTGGATGGACGAAAATGCAATAGTGAAGTCATGGCTCATCAATTCTATGGTCTCTGCCCTCCTGATGAATTTTATTCATTGTGAGACTACCAAAGATGTTTGGGATACCGTCAAGAAAACGTATCATGATGCTTCTCAGGTCCCGGTGTTCAAAAAATTCGGTTTTTTTCGGTTTTTTACCGAATCGGTTGGTAACGTTTTTTTTTGTATCGGTTTTTTTCGGTACCGGGTTTTTCGATTTTTTATACTTTTCGGTACCGATAGCGGTATGGATATTTTTGAATTTCGGTAAAAACCGGTGTACGAAAAAATCAAAATAAATAATATAATATTAAATTTTTATTAATTATTATAATATATATAATAATATATATAATTATATATATTATTATAATTTATAAATTATAATTATATATATTATCAATCGGTATAAATCGAAAACTGAACCGAATTTGTATCAAATTGGTACCGAAACAGGTAATTCGGTACTGATTCTTGTTTTAGCGGCATTTTCGGTTCGGTACTGGTTCGATTTTTTCGGTACCAGTTCGGTTTTTTACCGATGGACACCACTATTCCTAGGCCTATGAGTTGATGACGAAATCCTTCCAGTTGCGTCAAGATGGCCGACCATTGACCATCTATTTCACGGAACTCAATTCCACCTTTATGGAGCTTGACTTTCGTTGTCCGAATGACTTTGCCAGATTGAAGAAGCGTATCTTTGAAGAACGTTTCTATACATTTCTTGCTAGACTTATCATAATCTTGATCAAGTATGTGGACGTATTTTGGCCACATCACCTCTCCCTGATATTGATGAAGCTTATTCTATAGTTCGTAGAGAAGCACAACGCCAGGTCACAATGGCTGCCAAAGGAATCCCAGAAGCTTCAGACTTGGCAGTTTAATAGGGCTCAACCTTGGCAAGCTACTACTTCTACAACACCTCAGACTTCTTCAACATCTTTAGAGAGAAAGTGTTCTCATTGCGATCATAAAGGTCATGAGAAGGAAACATGCTGGAAGATTGTAAGATACCTAGAATGGTTCAAGTTAAAACAAGCTGAACGTAAGGGAAAAAAGTCCTCTCGAGCTAACTCAGTCTCTACTGACACACAACAACCATCCTAGGTTTATTTCGGTAAAGGTAAGAATGGAGTGTCATTTATTTCTTCTAAAAATCCATGGATAATTGATTAAGGAGCAACCGATCATATGACTAATGACTCATCTTAGTTCACCTTTGCTACCTGTCCATCTCGTCATTCAGTTCAGGTTGCAGATGGAACTCTCACTCCAGTTCAAGGGGCTGGCTCTCTATCACTCTTCTTTACTTTACCTTTATCTTCTGTTTTGCATGTTCTTAACCTCTCTATTAGTCCTCTCTCTATTAGCCAAATTACCAACAGTTTAAATTGCTCAGTAACCTTTTTTTCTACTCATTGTTTCTTTCAGGATCGTCTCACGAAGATGACGATTGGTACTGGTAAAGAGAGAGGGGGTCTCTACTACTTGGAGGGGGCAAGGCAATCTCAAATTCAAACTGGTCGTGGTGTGTTTTTCAGGTGGCCAGAAATCCAGTTTTAGATCGAGAAAAAATCCTTCTATGGCATCGCCGTTTAGGGCATCTGTCTTTTATCTATTTATAACGCTGAATTTATTTGCTAATGTTTTAGTTTCTAGTCTTCGATGTGAACATTGCATTTATGCGAAAAATCATCGCGTCATATTTCTACCAAGCTTTAATAAAAAGTACTACTCATTTATCTCATATTCATACTGATGTGTGGAGACCATTTTCAACTCCTACTTCTTCAGGTTGTCGATACTTTATATCTTTCATTGATGATTGCACTCGAGTGTGTTGGGTTTATTTGATGACATCTAAAAGTGAAGTTAGTACTATTATTCCCAAATTCCATCAATTAATCAACAGTCAGTTCCATGTCCAAATTCAGGTTTTTCATTCTGATAATGGATGTTTGTCAATCTTTCTCTTACTGAATTCTTTCAACAGTATGACATTATCCACCAAACAACTATGGCTTGAACACCCCAGTAGAACGGTATTGCAGAGCGTAAGAACTGCCATCTTCTTGACGTAGCTCAGTTTTTATGCTTTACTATGCAAGTTCCGAAACAGTTCTAGGCTGATGCTGTCATGACTGCTGCGTTCCTCATTAACAGAATGCCTACTCGTATGCTTGATTATCAAACACCCATCAAAGTATTGTCTCACTTTCACTCAATCTCTTCCTTACTTAATTTGCCTCCTAAAATCTTTGGTTGTCTTTGCTATGTCCACGTTCATTCTCTCCACAGGGACAAATTAGATCCACGTGCTCTTAAGTGTGTCTTTCTCGGATACCCCCCATCTCAAAAAAGGATATAAGTTTTTTCATTCTCCTTCAAGTAAAACGTGTCTATGGATGTTGAATTTTGTGAACAAGAATCATATTTCTCAGGGGGAGTAACAACTTCCCCTCTTCAGGGGGAGATTAAAAGTAAGGACGAGGAGAAGTTGTGGTATGAACCTGAAAAGTTCTCCCTACTCAAGGTGAGGGCGAGACATCAGTCGAACATGAACTTGTTACTTTGAAAACATTTGAAAGAAGAAAAAAGAAACACGTGAATGTTCCATTGCCACCTCCTTCTCTAGATCCTCCTTTCCATGATCCTAACATCTAATCGACTGATTCTTCTGGGATTGATCTTTAGGTACATGCTTTTGTCCTTATCTCTTTCTTCTGATATCGACTCATTACCTGAATCTGATCATGTAGCTCCATTAGAAATTCCCTTGGTTCCACATAATGAGGACCGGGGGAGAAGATATCCTGTACGTGATTGTCACCCTCCTGAAAAATTTGATTTCCCTTCATCCAATAATGTTAAGTATCTCATTTCCAACTATATTTCATACCATCGTCTTTCTAAGTCTCATTTGACTTTTGCACAACAATTGTTTTTTATGCCTATTCCTAATAAGTTTCAGGAAGCCCTTAATGATCATAAATGGAAATCTACTATGGTAGAAGAAATGAAGGTTCTTTAGAAAAACTCTACATGGGAGATGGTTGAGTTACCAAGAGACGAGAAAACTGTGGGGTGTAAGTGGGCGTTCACGATGAAGCATAATTCAGATGGTTCGATAGAAAGGTATAAAGCCTGACTTGTGGCAAAGGGCTATACCCAGACTTATTGGATCGATTATCATGATACATTTGCTCCTATTGCCAAGACGAGTATGATCAAAGTCCTCTCGTTGGCTGCTAACTTAGATTGGCCGCTAAAACTATTTGACGTCAATAATGCCTTTCTACATGGAGATCTATAAGAAGAGGTTTACATGGACCCTCCTCTAGGTTTTACACCTAAAGGGGGAAAGGTTTGTAGGTTAAGGAAGGCTTTATATGGCCTTAAGTAGTCACCTAGGGCTTGGTTTGGCCGGTTCAGTCATTCCATGAGAAATTATGGCTTTAAACAGTCTCAAGCTGATCGCACACTATTTCTTAAGCGTGTTGGCAGCAAGATTACTTTGCTAATTGTTTATGTTGATGACATGGTGGCTACAGGTAATGATGAACAGGAGATTGAGAATCTTCAAAGTTACTTGGCCAAAGAGTTTGAAATGAAAAATCTGGGACTCTCGAGTATTTTCTAGGAATTGAAGTTGCACGTTCTAAGAAAGGCATCTTCTTATCTCAGCAAAAATATGTTCTTGATTTACTAGCAGAGACTGAAAAATTGACGTGTGGACCTATTAATACTCTAATGGAGGTTAACCATGGATTGTTAATTTATCCAAATCAGGTGCCTACTAACAAGGAGAGATATCAGAGGTTGGTTGGAAAGCTGATCTATCTGTGGCTCATATAAGACCTGACCTATCTTATGCCGTCAGTGTTGTCAACCAGTTCATGCATAGTCCAAGTGAAGTACACCAAGGTGCAGTGGATTGAATTCTCAGGTGCTTAAAGTATACTACAGGAAATGATATATTGTTTTCAAAACATGAGCATTTAGATGTGGAAGGTTACACTGACTCTGACTTTGCAGGCTCAAAGCTTAATAGAAAATCAACTTTAGGTTATGTGTCTTTTGTTGGCGGTAATCTTGTAAACTTAGAGGAGTAAGAAACAGGAGGTTGTGTCGAGATCTAGCGCTGAAGCAAAGTGTGTAATGGCATAACTAAGCTTATTTGGTTAAAGATTCTAATGAGGGAACTCGGGTTTGAACCTAAGAAGCCTATGGTTCTGTATTGTTGCAATACAGTTGCCATTGAGATAGCAAATAATCCAGTAGACAACTTGGAAAAAGACGTCATTCGAGTGCCGTATATAAAGAGTGAAGACCAACTTGCAAATATGATAACTCATGTTGTTTCTAGCAGAGAACTCTACTCTTCACTAGACAAATTGGGCATGTGCGATATCCATCTACCAACTTGAGGGGAAGTGTTAGAATATATAGTGTTTGGACTGTTGGAAATAACCAGCCATATATGACCAATATAGCCATATATGACCCATTTAATGCAGTAAAAATAGATTAAGTAGATAGATGTTGTAAATGAGTATAAATATATCTCAATGTAAACTGAGAGAGGAATGTAAATATTCATTTCTCTGCACCTTACTTTCTACTAGTTTGTTCCATTTGGTGTTTTTTATTATTTTAACAAGTCAAACTGTTTCTTATGAGAAACTGACTTAATTCTCATGGTTTTCCACCAAAAGATGCACCACCCCTTAATTAGTAATCAAATATAAATATTCCTTTTAATCTATCCGGCAGTGAGGTGTACCTTTTCTTTTCTCCTTTGTAAGTATTTTAAAATGTCTAGCTTCGTAGTTCTAAACCTGTTTTAACATATAACAAATATTTGGTCATGCATTATATCTAGTTTTTAAAATTAATTGCTGTACACCTGTGTGTAACTTCTAGTATAACTTTAATCCATTATCTTTTACTGTTGTTTTGTAAATGCTCTTGGCAGGGCACATGTTCAATCATGAAATACTTTCGGAGTCGTGATCAACTTGACCCTTCATCTAAAGAATTGGATGACAAAGTCATTCATGAAACTGCACCTTTGTCATTCTCAGGTACCTGTACTGGTTCTCACCTCTCTTCACAATATCTTTTAGCTTTTCTATCTACTTTTTGCAAATTTAAGAAAGTTGGGGCACTAATTTAGGAAGTGAAGGCTTTACAGGGCCACATCCACCAGAGCGACAAATAGAATACTACGAGGAAAAAAGGACGAATTATGTGATGCCAAGTCACTTGGAAGATAAAAGACAAATGTGTGAAGACAAGGTCTGACTACTTGCAATTCAAATTTAGGGGTGTAAACGGATATAAACTAATCTGAATATAGTAGTATCCGTATCCGAAAAATTAATTCGTTATCCGTATTCGTATTTGGCGGATTTTAAAAATGTTATTCGCATTCGGTATTCGAAATAATATCCGAATACGGATAATATCCGTTTTTGTTTATTTTATTCAAATAAACAGATTCGGATATCCGGATTCATTTATCAATCACCTAATATAAAATTCATTCAAATTATTTACAAAAAAATAAAGATTTTTTTTTGAATAATTACTCATAACCAATCACAATTTTAAGTTTAAACTATACATATTAATGAATGAATATTAATTTATTTATTTATAATAAATACAATAATCAATACTATAAATTATAATTCAAATAAGTTTTCATTATTTTTGAAATCCTAAATTCAAAATGAATGTTCTTCTTATTATTGTTTAGATGTTTATTAATAAATAGATGTCTATTTTATGTGTTAATTTGGAGTAATACTGTAGTGTGTGTGAATATTTATAATCTATAATTATAACATTTAAATTATATTTATAACACTTGTTAAATGATATATTTTAGATATATTGTAACACTATATATAACTATAATAATGAGAAAAAATAATGAGTTTTATAGTATAGTTAATTAATGAATGAATGTTAATTTATTTATTTTTAATAAATACAATAATCAATGCTCTAAATTACAATTTAAATATATTTTCATTATTTTTAAAATCCTAAATTCAAAATGAATGTTGTATTTATTAATGTTTAGATGCCCATTAATAATTAAATGTTCATTTTATGTGTTAATTTGGAGTAATACTATAGTGTCTATGAATAATTATAATCCATAATTATAACATTTAAATGATATTTATAACACTTGTTAAATGATACATTTTAGATATATTGTAACACTATATATAACTAGAATAAGGGGGGAAAATAATGATTTTTAATGTATAGTTCATTAATGAATGAATGTTAATTTATTTATTTTTAATAAATACAATAATCAACGCTCTAAATTATAATTCAAATAAGTTTTCATTATTTTTAAAATCCTAAATTCAAAATGAATTTTCTACTTATTAATGTTTAGAAATCCATTAATAAGTGGATGTTCATTTTATACGTTAATTTAGAGTAATACTGTAGTGTGTATGAATATTTATAATTTATAATTATAACATTTAAATGATATTTATAACACTTGTTAAATGATGCATTTTAGATATATTGTAACATTATATATAACTACAATAAAGGAAAAAAGTGATAAGTTTTAAAGTATAGCTCATTCATGAATGAATGTTAATTTATATATTTTTAATAAATACAATAATCAATGCTCTAAATTACAATTCAAATAAGTTTTTATTATTTTTGAAATCCTAAATTTCAAAATAAATGCTCTACTTATTAAAGTTTAATGTCTATTAATAAGTTGATGTCCATGTTATATGTTTGGAGTAATACGGTAGTGTGTATGAATATTTATAATCTATAATTATAACATTTAAATGATATTTATAACATTTATAACACTTGTTAAATTATCCAAAAGTTATATTGTAACACTTGTTAAATGATATTTATAACACTTGTTAAATGATACATTTTAGATATTTTAACTTTATAATAATAAAAATTCATTAACTATACTTAAATCAATTTATTAATATTATAATAAAAGTGTTATTTCTTACTTTTTAGAAATGAAATAACATATTTTAAAAATAATTTTCGTATGGTAGTGAAAACTAATTATTATATAAGGAAGACCACTTAAAAGAAATTATTTTACTTACTTTATATATATATATAAGTTATTCGGATACGAATTCCGGATACGGATCCGAATTCAGATATTCGCTATCTGCCGGATATATTTACGGACGGATGTTAAATGAATGCGAATACACTTATATCCGTATTCGTTAGGCGTATTCGTATCCGTTTATTTGCGAATACCTTTAAACTTAATATGGATATATCCGTTTTTTTACGAATGCGAATAATATCCGTTTTTTCCCGAATATGGATGTGGATGAATACAAATTTTCCGGTTACCATTTACAGCCCTATTCAAATTGTTTCCACCTGATGATTAATTTTTCATTATTGACTTGTGCAACATCTATCCAGTTATGATATTTACATAATCAAATGTACCATATAATTGGTCAATTTATAATTCCTCTTAGGTCAAATTAGATAACAATGGTAATGATAGAACTTGGAGGGCTGGTATGTAGTATTTGGCAAGTTAGAATTGAACATGGGCTTGTAAGTAAAGGCTTCACGGTGTACGTTGATCTTGTTCTGCAGACTACCAATTTCTAACCAAACATTACTTCTGCATTTTGACAAGTTTCTGACCATGTTTCATTAAACAATGATTATAATGCAATCTTTGCTTACTGAAATGCTAAAGCTTTTGGATTGTAGGAAACATGTATACCCGTGAAATCTACTTGTGATCAGAGTCCATCCAATTCTTCCTCTAAGCATGCACAAGATGACTTTTGTGGAGAAACTTCGCCAGTATCAACTACAGTTGTTTTTTGTTGTTGCACAAGCGGTGCTTCCACTGCTCATTCTTTCTTTCTTCCTCTTTATTTTTTTATTTTTTTTGCAACATTAAAAATTTCAAGCTTGTGTTCATGTTCTGTTTGGTAGTGAAGAAAGCTGAGCCACAATTGGAATCTATTGAGGAAGAAACTAGGACCAAGAGTAACGTGGATGACATCAGACCAAGAGAGAAGAAAAGAAACGCATTGAAAGAAAAGGTCTCAATAAACCTTTCCCTTTATGCTACTGCACAACCGCTGTATCTATCTATTTTCAGCCTTGCTATCTTCTATATTCTTTATGAAGTTTCCAAAATTGACCCCATCCCCATCCCCATCCCCATCCCCATCCCCCTCTCTTTTCTCTTTTTCCTATGTTTATCAAAGTGTCAGTGCCCATAATTGCATAATTACTCAACATAGGGCAGTAATGAGCATATTCTTATTCCACTAATCTATCAAGCATTTTGGTGGCCAGTTCAGTGTCTTACTGTTTTGTTTTAAAATTGGTTTCAAAACTAATTTCCTCAATGTGCCCAAGTAAAATATTCATTTGAAATATTGGAATTTCAGCTCATAACTGAAAATTTGGAATCCGGATTTGGTACTTCTTAATTAATTGACTATTTGGTGACATGTTTGTGTTGCAAAGTGCTAATATTTAAGCTTTAGGAAATTTTGGCCATGTAATTTGGCAATGTTTCCTATAATTTGAATGAATTTGTTCCATTTGGTGTTTGTTTTATTATTTTAACAAGTCATTTACTGTTTCTTATGAGAAATTCTGACTTAATTCCGATGGTTTTCCACCAACCACCCCTTAATTAGTTATCAAATATTATATATATATATATATCTTTTAATCTATCCAGTAGTGAGGCGTACCTTTTCTTTTTGCCATTGCTATTAGTTTCAAATGTCTAGCTTCATCGTTCTTACGTGCAGCAGGGAACATCTTCTATTCTGAGATTCTTTCAAAGTCAGAACTGTTCTTCTTCGACTCAGGAGCCAAGGCAAGAGCTTGTCAATGCTATTCAAGTAACAAAAGCATCTTTATTATCAGGTGACATTAAGATATAAAACTCACTTCTAAATTAAAATTGCTGTCAATTCTTTTTCCATTTATTTTCCCTTTCTCTCACATTCAACCAAAAAAAAAATCCAAGTCTAACAGCTGTTTTGAACTGATTAAAGGTGAGGTATCCCATGATACCATGCTTGTAGAGAGAAGTACCTTCAGAGGTGCACAAAATGTTGGTCAAAACGAGGAGAGAACGAACGCATGGAACTATAAGATTGATGAAATTGATCCCACTGTGGTTGATGAGTTGCCTATGGAGATACAAGAAGAAGTGAGGGCTTGGCTCCGACCACACAAGCGGGCTAATACAGTCAAGCGAGGTTCTAGTATTGCTCATTATTTCGTACCCAACAAGAGCCCATAAATTATCGTTTAAGTGACGACGTGTACATAGTTGTATAAGTTTAATTTGAGCACCGATTTTTCTTAATCAAATGGATACTAGAACCTGAAATTATCAAAAGTTTTTATGCAATCTAGGTTGTGTATTCTTCCCAATCTCTGTAGGATATATAGTATCTGAAGTTCTTGAGTATCTTCTATAATAGAGTGTTTGAAGCAGTCTCCGGCAAATACACCTTGTACCCGAAGGCATTGTAGCTAAGTGAACATGTATTACTTGTGATACAATTTATGTTTTTCAATTTTAATTATTTTCTAATCCTACCAGTGAATTCTGGATGTAAAGTATACTCTATGGATGTCTGTACTTGGGCAGCCTTTGTTGAGTGTTAACTTGTGTTATATACGTGGTGTGTGTCTCAATGTACACTGCTATTATTATGAAGCTGAAGAGCGTAGGGATCTATCTTTTTTATCTTTTAAATGAAGGACAAGTCTACGTATGTAACATCTAAACATAAAATCAAAAATTAAATTTATTTTAATCATTAAAAAGTGAGACATGATATAGATTTCAATGTCATGCTTTATTTTTTAATAGTTAAGATGATGTAATGTTTAGATGTTGTGCACTTATTCTTAAATGAATGAAACAAAGAGAGGAGTGTATTTTTTGGTAATTGGGCACAAATAGGACCCTATTTATTTGTACAACGATCTTCTCTCCAGAGGTCGTCTCTACCAGGTTGACTATGCGATGGAGGCCATAGGAAATGCAGGTTCTGCAATTAGCATCTTGTCCAAGGATGGTATTGTCTTGGTTGGTGAGAAGGTCACTTCCAAGCTCCTCCAGACCTCAACATCCACTGAAAAGATGTACAAGATTGATGACCATGTAGCGATACACTTTTTCATATCAAGAGCCAATGGCTGTTGAGCAGCTAGTTCAGTCTCTTTGTGACACCAAGCAAGGTTACACAGTTTGGTGGGCTTCGTCCTTTTGGTGTTGCATTTCTGTTTGCCGGGAGGGATAAAAACTACGGATTTCAGCTCTATATGAGTGACCCAAGCGGAAATTATGGTGGCTGGAAGGCTGCGGCTATTGGAGCTAACAACCAGGCTGCACAATCAATGCTTAAGCAGGACCACAAGAATGAAATCACAAGGGAAGAGGCGCTAGAGCTTGCACTGAAGGTTCTCGGTAAGACAATGGACAGCACGAGTCTTACTTCGGATAAGCTTGAACTGTCCGAGGTATTCCTCTTTTCTGGGAAAGTGAAGTACCAGGTGTGCTCGCCCGAGGCCCTTAGTAAGCTGTTGGTCAAGTACCGTGTGACCCAACCTCCTGCCGAGGCCTCTTAAATTAAGGGCTTATTTGATAAAAATTAAATGAAAACTTTTCAATGGCCGAACGAATTGAATAAAATAGAGGTATGATTGAAATTAAACACCGAATGAAAAAAGCTATTTATTAAGTGATTTGTCTAAGAGTAACTGAATGATAATATTTTCTATATAAGAAAAATCATAATTATTTTTTTAAATATCGAGGTTGAGGTAGTATTTTAAATTGTTTAGCTTATTTTTTCATATTTATACTTTAAAATACTTTATATCGAATTTTTTCTTTATGTTTATGAGTATTTTTACTTTTATTATATTAAAAAATTAGTAGTAATTTTTTACCTCTCATAGTGGTATAACATATAATAAACAAATCATATTAGCAGAATGATTTTTTTATACATATATGTCTTTAAATAAATAATAAATATGTCTTTAAATAAATAATAAAACAAATAACAACGGGATTAACACACATATGCATGCATTTAAATAAATAATAAAACAAACATATAGAATTCAATTAGGACTCAAGTAAACATATAAACTTTTGAACAATTTTTAATAGAGTATATTATTAGTAATATAATTTTTTTAAAAAAACTAAAAATATTAATGACATTTTATCGGTCTATAAAATCAAAACAAAATATTATAACAATATAAATTAAATTGATTACTAATTTGTTAAAGAAAAATAAAAAATAATTTGTACATAACAAAATTTGGCTAAGTGAAAATATCATTCAGTACTACTTACTGATTTTTTTTGGCTGAATCGTTCAGACTCATTTAGATTTTAAAAAGTGTAAAACAAACAGTCTAAATGACTTATTCAGTCAAATTCAAACTCATTCAGAATGTTGTAAACAAACACAGTCTAAGTCACTATGTTTCAGAACTTCTGATTTTCCAGAACTAATTTGTGATATGTTTTGTATGCTTCTTTAATACGATCATAAAAAGAAAATATTATCTATTTTTGCTTAGATCCAATTGGTTTCCTTGTTGAAAGCAAGAAACTTATATATGCATGCATTATCCCCAAGTTTTATCTGCTTTGTGAAATTGAATCAAAGGCATGTTGTCATGTTCCGCACAAAGTTTTAGAGGTTATCCCATGCAGAAGTTACACAGGCTCTTATGTGAGACTTACTTTGGGGCAAGGATGTGTGTAAGTTTCTAGAACATTCTCTAACATGATAGAAGACACTACTTAGTTCCACTTATTCTAGAGTATTCTAGGAATATTCTAAAATATTCCAGATAGCTGTAATAAGTAGATTATTCTAGAATAGATATAGGAACATCTAGAATATTCTATACCATTCTTGTATATTCTTTACTACATTAGAAGGTTGTAGAATTTGTACATATCTTGAATCATGTACCTAGAACTTTCTAAGAATATACTTGTGATATTAGGATCAAGAATCTTTCATTGAGGAGGTGGGGTGCCTATAAATAGGAGGGTGGCCTCATTTGGCAAACTATCCTGTCATGCAAGCATAAGCATTCTCCAAGCTCTCTTGTAAAAAGCTTTCTTGTGTAATCAAAACATTCTGCCTTTTCAAATGTTCTCTTGTTCCTTCTCTTGGTGTTTAACTTGGTAGAAAGCTTACTTAGCTATTTTATGGGGAGATCGTGGTCTAAGGCCGAACGGTGGGGCCTAGAAATCTCTAAGGCCATGACAATGTGCTCTTATTGTTGGGAATATGGAAGGGACTATTTAAACTGGAGGAGCCTTTCTTTGCCTTACCTATTTCTGCCACACTTTTGGATTATAGACTCATTGACTCAATGAATGCAACCATTGAAAACTGAAGCTCATCAGGTTGGTTAGGGAGTCGATCTTCAATTTTACACTTCATTGCTAGTAAAATCACTACCTTGTTCAAATATCAAGTTGACAAAGGTAGTGAGGTACTAGACTACTAGTGCTCACCATCTGGCAAGTCAACCTGTAAAACAAAAAATTGTATACATCCTTACCATTGGGGTTGCTTCAGTTTCATATCCGACATGCAGCCATTTTCTTGGTAAGAAACTTTGTTTCTTCACTGCATCTTATGCATAAGAAAAAATTAACTTCTAAAAACATGAAATTAAGTTAATTAAACCATGGAAAGGATCAACAGTCCATTAACTAGCATAGAGCTTCCGTTTTCCTTTTCTTTTCTTCTCTTCTCCTTTTTTGGGTTTGGACCAACATAAGGCTTGAGCCAAATGACCGGCTTACAAAGATTTGTTACCTAGTTTGCCTTGGTTTCTATTCTCTGTCAACTATTGTAATTTGAAGCGTTTTCTCTTCATTGACTAATATTGCTTACATCTTCCCCTCCTTGGTGGGGTTAACATGGTGTGTTGATACATAGAAAACATTTAAAGCTTGTTTGGTCTTCTATAAATCAAATTTGGTTAACATTACAGCTAAGGTGCTATAACCAGTCTCCTTATTCTGTAATCTCAGTACAAACTCATTGATCAGAGGGAGGTTAACCAAGCAAAAGATGGAGCATAACATAGTACAAGTTACTTAAGAAGTCCATTGCTCAGAAGTAAGCCATTCTTGTGCCGCCACCAAGTCAGGGAGCACAGTTGCACCAGACTTCCTCCAATCTTCAGCATCTGGTGTCTTAAACCTATCCAACAATAAAGCATGCATCCCTATACTCTTCGCAGGCACATAGTCTTTACGCATGCTATCCCCAATGTGCAGAGCTTCTTCTGGTGCAATATTTCCCGCCCTCTCCAAAGCAATCTTGTATATTTTAGGGTCTGGCTTTTCCACTCCTTCAAGACCGGAAAATACCCCAAAGTCCCATTCGGATCCCTGAATCCCAATATGTCATGGAAGAAACTATCAAGATTATGCATATTCAAAGTGTTTAAGCATAAAATCATGCTCATAACAAAACTGGATGTGACCTAACTTGCTGCATAGGAATTCAATCAAGAACCTACTACAGATGAATTCAATTATGGTCTTACATATTTACCTGATTTAAACCCAGGGCCGGAAGAATTACATCTCGATACCGGTACTCTGCATTGCTAACAAGTCCAACAAGTACACCTTTTTTCCGAGCCCATCTTAGGAAACGTTGGGAGTCTGAAAATACAGTATACGGTGCACCAGAACCAAAGGTGGAGTATATGCGTCTGAACACTTTCTCAAATGTCTCTTCATCATAATCATATCCTGCCTGGAAATAATACATGTTTAACACTTTACACTTGCAGAAAATTTGTAAAATAAAATAAAATACAATCTACAAACAAGTTCCAGTCCAATATTTGTGTTGCAGGCCCATTATAATTGCTGCAAAGTGCAGCAGGATGGAATTAGCTGCTAACTGAAACTGCAAAAAACTAGGGAGTTACTAGCATGATTTGTGCTCTTCAGAGAATTAATTATGCAACAGTTGGGCACGCCTTTTTCTTGTTTTGCAAGAGTTTTACAAACACATTACACAGTTTCTTGACTTATGATTTAACAACTATTTGAACTATCTGTATTTAGAGATGGTCACTAGATAAATATATACTCTCTTCGTTCTGAAATATAAGATTATTATTGATTTTTTAAACTCAACTAAAGATATTTTCAAAATCAAAATCGACATGAATTCCTTTAATTTAAGTATATACAATGATGAATTGTAAACTATCTCAAAAGTACCACTCATTATAAGATTTATTTTTCATAATCTTTAATAAAACATCTCAATTTTGAATTTGAAAATGTATCAAATTGACTTTCAACAATCAATAATGATCATATAATTTTTGGTACGAAGGGAGTATTATCTAAGCTCAGCTTGAAAATTAAACACTTCCTTTCAACGAACATATAAATGTACCATATGCAATAATAGGTGCAGGCTGGAGATCAGTGGCGGACATAAGATTTCTACTCAGTGGGGGTTTAATATAAAACAACTGTAAGAAAAATAAAGAACAATAATAAAATTTTAAAAAGGTTAAATATATTGATATCAATCATTATTTTTACACAAAAGCGTTTCAAATAAGTGATTTACAATGATCCTTTTGATGGTCTCATATTTTGGAACCGTTTCAAAGATGTCTCTTTCTATGTATGTGACTTAAACAAGAATTCATCTAATCATCTCTCATCCTATTACTCAATGGTATGTTAATAAGATTTATAGCTGAAAATGCTCTTCCAACACTTGTGGTTGCAACTGCGTAGGATTAATTCCAACTTCAGTAGCAAATTAACAATTTAGGGCTCAAAGAATGGTAAGCCCCAATTAACAAAAAAAAGAAAAGAAAAAAGAAAAACTAGTAACGAACTAACAACTACTTAATTAACGAGATGACTAATATTGTATTGAATTTTCAATTCAACTTAAATCAATAATTATTTATGTACAGAGTATAATAATTGAAATTTTTTAAGGAATAAGAATGTAGAGTATCTTACCTTCTAATTTGTAACTTATTGGGTATTCCAAGTTTTGATTATTAAATTTGAATTGAATATGGTGGAATGGCAAAACAAATGTTTTGCAGATAGTGAAAAAGAGTCTTTTTCTCTAGAAATTGAATATGAACATAATCCCAAAAGTATGTATTGTATCGAAGTAGTAGTAAATTACTAAATTATTTGAAAAGTTTCAATCATTAGCCCCCAAACTACGTAATATTACCAATATGCCATATACGTATATAAAAAATAAATTAAAATTCAATGGGGGCTGGAGCCCACACTCGACCAATTGTGGATCCGCCCCTGCTGGAGATTGCAAGAAGCTGTGACAAAATAAGCCATGATAAAAGAGTTACCTTTATAAAAGAATCTCTAACACAAGTTTTCCACCATATAATGTTGGGAATTTTCTCTGCATACCCGAAACATGGATGTTCTTTTGCCATGGTTGTGTATGCAATTTTAAAACCGTCATGCATACGCTTGTAGTCGGGACATGGCAGTCCAACAGATTTGGCTGCCATGCAATAGTAGTCACCAAGCTCACCTTTGTAAGCGATCAATGTGCCAGTAACATCCAGTGTGATACAACGTAACTTTGTCAATATAGACATGGTGAGTATGATTTTGTTGCAGGTTCTAATATCTAGATTCTGAAATGAATTTCAAGTGAAACTTCAGTACATCACTTTTCTGTAGATATTAAAGTGAGATCAGCAGTAACGACTAACACAGTTGATCATCAGCTCCCTCTGTTCTTCTCAGCAGCCTCTGTATTTTAAATTATCAATAATTGGTTAAAAACTTGCTACATCCTGAACCAAGCATGAGTAAGGATCATTCTTTACAATAAGCTGTAAATGATCTCTCTGACTTGGCATAGAAAACTACGGACCAATAGAAAAGAACTGGGAAATAATTTGATTTCCAGCAAATGAGAATATCATCTCTGCAATTGGATTGAACCAATTGCATGATTTACAGCAGGTCTATCTATCAAATCATACATCTCTAATGGAATATAATTCTAGAGAATAATATTATCAAATTTTAAGGTTCATAGGCTCATATTAACTCGAGGTTCTGTTTTCAAGACGAGTAATAATAGAGTTAAATAGTACTGCAACAAACAACATTTAAACAAAAATCGACTCAACAAAATTTCGTTGAATTCATTATGGATCTATTGGTCCTCAAGATCCTAGCAGTTCCAAACTTCCATGTGCCATCATACTATGTCTGTAGCAACTAAATTTCCGTAGCAGTTTTGTAACTTATAACTGAAAAGAGTATATTATTTTCTTTTAATGATTTTTGGGGAAGGTAGCAGACAATGACCTTCTATGGTTTGAGAAGGAAATTTTACAACATCCATACTCTTACAAACTTAAACAAACAGCAAACCATCCACATATAATAAAGCAGCTGGACATTATGATAACCAGATTATAACAAATCTAACATTATAACTTTACAGTATCGTAGTTCTAATGATTTTTTCTAACAATATCGGCAGTGATTCAGAAATTCATCACAATTTTTAATCATGTTTCCATAATACTCAGTATCTGCAAGTGTATTAACACTAATGAGAAATTCATTAATCACATTAGATTAATAATATTTACATATGAAATATTTCTTGTAGCAAATCATTTATGCCTATTTGACATTATCAGAATATGGGTGAGTGTGGTTTATAATCCAGAACAAGTGTTTGCAAGAAACCCTAACATCTTCAATTAAATCTAAGTCTATGTCATCAATAGAGCACTCATCATCACAAATACATTGGAAAATTTTCAGCAAATACACCATTTTTCAAGTTGTTAACTACCCTAAGACACACAACATTAAGAAATTGCTCATCAAACACTATATTGAATTATAAAACGTCAACAAAATAATAACTTCTAAACTCTCTAGATCAGAAGTCTAGAGCAAGAAATTAATTTACAGTTCAAAAAAAAAAAACTATGCAGAAACTAATCAAGGCAACATTTTTCTTTCATTTTTACCATCTATAAAGCAAGAGAGTAATGAGAAGGAGGGGAAAAGCCGAAAAGGACAAATGAAATAGTAGAAGCATATACTAGTTCATACATTAGTTTTCAACAAAATACAAAATTAGATATAAAACATTAAAGATTTAAAGAAAAAGAGGCAAACAATCAAGACCAAAACTTTATAAGGAACTATGATTCTTGAAAAACACAAACAGAGAGGAAGACTAAATACTAAATAGAAATGCAAGATATCAGATAATAAAAAAATTTGATTGAATTAGCTCAAATTATTGCATATCAACAACAAATTAAACAGAAAAAGAACAAACCCATCAAAGCATAAAGGGATTGAGAACAAACCCAGAAGCTGAATTGTTGAGAATCTGTAGTTGCTTCGTTGAAGTCGCCAAGCTTTCAAGTTTGCTTCAGCATATACATGTGGAGCGGATTTGCATTCCCAACTCATTTACACACATCATTTTTTAACTCCTTTTTCAAGTGCTGTTCCGTATTTATTATAGTTTTTTATTATTATTATTATTATAAATTACACTACATTTATTTCTCCCATTTTAAAAAGCTGGAGCAGAGCTTCTTTGCATTTTAGTCCCTGGGGTTTCAAATATTTGTCAATCTTCCTATTTAATTTCCTTAGTTATTGAAGGATTCAAATCACTAATGAAAAATTCGATAAACTAGTATGAATTGAGATAGTTTGACTCCAATTAATTAACAATTGTTTTATTATTGTTCCCATTCGTATTAATATCAACAAATAATTAATAAAAACTATTGTGATACACATTTTGGGTTTAACATTTAGGATTTCTTTTTGTTTCATTTTATGTCATGATTCAAAATTATATTTGTTAGGATTTAGCCCAAGAGGGTCGAATGTTCAACCCGAAATAACTGCATAGGGCCGAAGTGTCCATCATTCCAAAAACTCAAGGATAAAAACAAACACCCTCTCTCTCCACTAGCCATAAATCAGTTAAAGGGACTAGAGTTAACTCACCCCAAGTAAATGATGTTTTTTACATGTGAAATGTGGTCCCAATTATTGAAGTGACGACGTCAACATTCTAGGCATGTATCAAACATGTGAGAAGTATCACAAAGAAAGACTAAATATTAATGCCAAACTATCAAAAAAGGTTAATCACTTACTTTTATCTTTAAATACTGAAACCTTTATAATTTCATCGTTGACTAAGGGACTGTTTGTTTAAATCTGAATGGGGGTCTGAATCTGAATCGGTAAGTGGCTGAATGGTTAAGTGCGTTTGTTTGGAAAAAAATTCGTCTGAATGGCTGAATCGGTCAGATGGCGAGGCTGAATGGTTAAAGTCAGAATTTGTGGCTGAATGGAGAAAAAAAAATAAAAAAAAATAAAAAAAAAATAAAAAAAAATTATATTATGTAATATTAAATAAATTTACAACAGCTTTGAATTTTTTCAGAGGGGTAAAATATTAAAAATATGTCATTCAGATCTTTCAGATATGTTAATTATCAAACAACTTTTTTCATTCAGATTCAGATTCAGCTCATTCAGATTCAGATTCAGATTCAGATTCAGCTCATTCAATTTTTATCAAACACCCCCTAACTCTCTAAATTCGATACTCTCACACCAGAGTTATCTCTCTATAACACAAGCCGTCAAGAATAATCTAATTGCTTCTCTACTACATATCGGATTTAACTTCTAAATCCGTGATCAAAACTTTCAAAAATAACATTGTCAACAATATTCTTAACACAAATTTTAATACATTCAAAAAAGTTACACTCAAAGTATAATTATAATCAAAGATTTATGATAGTTACAATATAAAATGTATCAATGGAACTATTTTAAATATGTGCCACAATTATAATTTTGTAATCGTGACATTTAAAATAAATGAAGAGAGTATATAAAAAAAAGACACATATTTGAATAAGTGTAATTTTGTAAGTTTAGCTATAATATTTTTTACTCTTTTATCTTTTGGAGTTTTCAATCGAACTATGAATTGAAAATAAAATAGAGAGATTTTACCATATCAATTAAATATAATGTCTATGGAGAAAATTTACATATCCTTTCGGCTAAATATGTAAATAATGAGGAATGTTGTGCACTTGTTCTTCAAGGAGCCAAGGGTGGTGCCAAATGAAATTTAAACATTTATTATAGAAAAAGATAAAATTCAATTCTATAAGGTGTAATTATGGATATAACAAAAATCAAGTGTATTAATAGTTCAAAGTTTCTCAACTTAAAACTATGGACGCTTGCATGTGGTTTCAAGAAAGAAAAACCGCGGATCGTACCTTCATTCCCCTTTTTTGTTTGTTTGTTGGCAATTTTCCCTGTGAATATATGGACTACCATACATTTTCTTAAGAATAAGTTTACAAATATAATTTTAAAAAATAAATTCAAATACAAATTTTTATCTCATTATTAAAAAATAGAGTCTGACATAAAAATTTATGTCAATTCTCACTTTTTAATAGTGAAATAGAAATTTGTATTTCAATTTGTATTTTGTGTTTGTATGTATGAATTTATCCTTAATCACATTTATCATGACAAAAAAATACTACTATTCAATACTTCTTCTATTTTTATCAAACGAATCTTATTTATAAATTTTATTTTATATTTATTACTAAAGTTACTTGGTCTTTAGTTAGCTTAGTGCTTGTACCATGATAATATATGTGATGACAAACTTGAAAATGCTGTGAAAAAAATGTGATGACAAACTTAAAAATGCTGTCAAAAAAATTATTATCATGATATAAGCACTAAGCTAACTAAAGACCAAGTAACACCTTGTAATGGAATACTAATATTGGACAAAATTACCTTATTTTAACTATGTGTCACGATTTGAAATTGCTTGTGTATACACATCCCGTCAGTGTATCAAATTTATCTCTTAATATTATGATGCGACAGTTTTTAACTGATAATTTGTATTTATTTGTCAAATATATCTATATGCACATCTAGTACTACATTTAAAGGCATACATAAAGGTAAAATAGTAAAAAAAAAGTAGAAAGAAAGTGTGATAAAAAGAGAGAAGAAAAAAACTTTCGTTACCATTTTATTTTTGTGTGTTTTTGAATATGGTACTAGATGTATATATAGATATACTCTTATTTTTCACTTAACTTTGACTTGGGAGAGATGTAATTGGCACAAACAAAAAAAATATTATAGGTATTTGGGCCGGGCCTTAAAAATAAAATATCTAGACTCAACTGACCTATGAAAATAGGATTAGGGCAGGCTTGGACTGAATTAAGATCCTACGGCCGTGGTAGGTGATTTAAAAATTGAAAGTTGGATCTTTCAAATGAAAACACTTTTGAAGACAACTTAGGAACTTTTTGATAAAATTAAATGAAATTTTTTTAATGTATAAGAAAATTTGAATAAACTGAATAGAGTAACAGTTTTGAATACAAAATAAAATAATGTATATGATAATTGTCTGAATACATATATTTTTCTATTTTCTATGTATACTTTGTTAATTCGAGGCTTCCTCTTCTGTTGCTCTCCTCCAAATTCACCGAGGTTTGCCTCCCTTTCATTTTCCAATTGTATATATATATATATATAGTTTCCAATTTAATGTTTACCAAAATATTTAGCCTATGATATATGGGTAATTTGTGCATGCAAAGGATATGAATAGGTAAGGTTGATTGAAGGGGGAATGTTGTACCATTTGATAGCCCTAATATTTATACCATTTGATAGCCGTATTACTGGTTGCTTATTTCTATTAAGTAGAAGTAACTCTATTTACTCTTATCAAAAAACCCTCTCATGAAATATATTACTTCTAAAATTCATAATCCCATATTTGTCATATTGCCTTCTTTTGCCATATAATCAACGTGGGGCAAGTAATAACAACACTTCTGGGAACTTTAAAAGGTCCTAGTAGTGCACAAGGTTAATATGTTTCTTCTCCTTGTTATATATTGAAGATAACTTGAACTTCATTAAAATTGAGATATTACAGAAGTTTGATGCATGCATATTACTCTTGCAATTGCATTCATGCATTTTCTTAGAAAAATTGCTGAAAGGCAGGTGTTGAAAGTAGTAATTTGTGGATTTGGATTCCAAGCCGTTAAAATTGGACACTCCATTTAAATAGTCCTATAGAAACAAGTTGCAGTTATATATATGAGAATTGCAATTTTATAATATTTGTATAACAAATGTTATCTAAAATGCAACTTGTTTTTATAAACTGTTAAAAAGAACTGTCCAATTCAAACCGTATGGAATCAGGATCCGTAATTTATGGCCCTTCTTTTCTCGTCTCATCTTCTTCAAGAATCTTAGGCATGTCTGGCTTTTGTTGCTGGTGAGCCAAGTCATATGTAGCATGGAGACCAAAAAACACATAGTAAACCAGCATTATAACTGTGCAAATGCCAAACCTTATAAAAGCTTCAGCTCCCAATGATCCCATCAAAAACAAGTTTGTTGCAATTGACAGAGATGGAAACCATGGCACAAATGGAACTCCCCATACTTTTGGTGCCCTTTGTTGCGGCAAAAGCACTGAAATCCCCAAAGTCCCCAAAAACCAAATAGGAACTGTAACAACATAACCAACCCAACCATTTGGGTATAATCCCCAATAAGCTGAAGTTCCCATAGAAGAGGCTATGATGATCAGCAAAAAACCAACAAGCTTCAAGAGGTTTGGTCTGGTAGTTACCCCCCTTACATAGTATCTCCTAACAAGAAGCGCCACAGCCATCATCATAAAGATGAAAAGGGTACTTATAGATAACAGACTTGCCAAAACATCTAAGCCTGAGAAAAATGCAATGCAGCAACCAGAAATTGTGATCAATAGCGTGGCGTTTATAGGTGTTCCCGTTTTCGGGTGAACAAGAGCAAACCAAGGTGGGATCATGTGTGCTCGAGCAATATGAGTAGTGTAGCGTCCCTGGCCTAATGCACCTACCAATAGAACAGTGGTCATTCCCTTCAGAGCTCCTAGAGCAACCAAATACTTAGCCCATTTCATCCCAACACTTTGAAATGCAACAGAGTAGGCGGCATTCGGGTCTATATCCGTGTAGTTTTGCATCATAGCAAGTGAAAGTGCCATCAAGCAATATATGACTGTGATAATGGACATTGATCCAAGCAATCCTAGAGGTATATCTCTTGATGGATTTTTTGTTTCTTCAGCCATTGTTGCGATATTGTCGAATCCCCCATAAGCAAAGTACACAATTGCTGCTGCTTGAAATACCCCTTTAGCACCATAAGGCATAAAGGGTGTCAAGTTGGAAGTGTCAGCATGAGCAAATCCTGCAATTAGCACAAAAAGAATGACTATAGTATTTATAGCAGATGCTATCCAATTTAGGTATGAGGTTTTTCTTGTGCTGATCATGGCAATGGTTGCTGCTATGGCTAGAACAGCAACAGCAATTGGGTCCAAGAGGTTGAACCCTTCTCGGAGATTTGTATGGATTCGTAGCGAATCCGGGTGTTTGTTTAAAAGGGATGTGAAATATGAAGTCCAAGCCCTTGCAACTGCAGCACCACCAACAATGCTTTCGAGTAGAATGTTTGCTGCTGTTATAAAGGCTGCAAAGTCTCCTAATTCTACTCTTAAGTATGCAAATGAGCCCCCCGCTACCGGAATTTCTATGGCGAATTCCGTGTAGCAGAAAACTGATAGCATTGCTGAGACACCAGAGGCAACATATGATAAAACAATGGCAGGTCCAGCGTGTTTGTTGGCTTCTTGGCCGGTTAGCACAAAAATTCCAGCTCCAATGACAGAGCCAAATCCGAACCAAGTGAGATCCCACCAGTTTAGGCACCGTTTCATGTCGTTTTCACTTTGTTTTCGAAGCTCTCCAGTCTCATTTGCATCGCTTGATCGGCTTACAAGGCGGTCCCTGAACCGAGACCATGTTTGGGACAGTGCATACCGGTAAGTACCCCAGTTTTCGAATGATTGTTCTGGGTAAAAATCCTGTTTGCTACATCTCCAATAGCTTCTTGGTTGGATATCAGCACTCACTTCTTTTAGTGAACTCATTATTTTCTTTGTGCCTCTTCTGGGAATGGATATGGATAAAGAAGTTCAGTGAAATGCCACTTTACAAGCTTATTGCATGAATCATATATAAGAGAGATTTCTTCATGAATTATGATTGAAGTGAAAGTTTGAAACTTTTGCTATATAGTTGACTTGTTACGGGGATCTAGGCAAAAGAGATAGCTGTATCCTCTCACAATAAAAAATTTCTTGTTTATTCAGTAAGCTTGTCTAATGAAATGGGGTCCAATGAAGAAACTAGTATTGAAATATCCGTGTAAAATGGGTTGTTGTGAATTGTGATTATTGGTTTTAGTCTTCTTATGGCTGATGAGCTATTGCTATTTATCACTCAGCAGTATGTATGATTGATATATGTATCCTTATTCTAGTGGGATAATTTTCCTATCCTTGTCCTGGTTGAATGGATAGTAAAGCCATTAGATAAGTTGATATGGTACTCTAAATTCAATTCAATTCAATTAATGTAGGATACTTTGTCTTTATTAATTGGTGGGCTCAATGATTTTGGCTTGTTGTTTTATAGACTACTATTATTTGTGAGAAATATCTCCGGAGAATCTTTGACCTAACAACTTGCCACTTGATCTGCTGATTGTCTTCTACTATGTCCTTTTCCCCTACCAGTAGAATGCCCACACTGTTTGTTCATGAATCTAATTGGGGTTCAAAGAATCTCTATTAAGAAAATGAGGATTGAGCATAACTGATCATGACCTTGGCTTTGAAAATTATATTTTAGTTGGTAGAAGATTTTAAATTATAAATGAGGAAGAAAAAAAAATGCTAAAGGTGCCAAATTTAGGGTCCAAATAAATAGTTTAATCTATATTTATCGTATGACGAATCGAAAATAATATACTTAACAAATGTGTTAGTGACATTATTTCAGACTTTAAATTAATAAAAATTTGATACTCTTAACATGATTAAAGATTCAAGTATATTTTACATATATTTTTAATTAAATTACATTTAAAATAAGTTCAACACACATAAAAGTCCTACGAGACCAATCCATAAGATTAATAAAAAATAAATAGGCATTCACATGTTTGATCATATTACAAAACTCTTTATGAATCTTGATTCATTTTAATGTGAAAAAAATTCAACCCATTCAATTGTGAATACAAATGGTAGACAGGGCAAGCATGTGCTTTAACTTAAAATATGTCTCCTGTGATAGACCATAAGAGGATAAATACAGCTATACTGATGTCAATAATAATGGGCAGCCATCTGTTTCAGCATTCGTGAATTTCATCCCCAGAAGTCTAAAAATCATCATGACATTTGTCGAAAAATTATTTTCTAAATCCATAAGAAAATGCTTAATTGATATTTTTATATTTTACCATTATTAAACAGAAATCAAATATTATCCATACAGATCCTTCTTTTCCACCATTCAGATATCATCCAGTCCTTCCCTCTAACAAATCATTCCCAAGAAAACTCCCAACTAATGCCGAGGCACTGGGAAAAATAAATAAAAAAATCCACTGCATTTCTATGGGTGAAACTGGTAAACAGAACTGGCCATTGAGCCATTGGTTTTCAAAATCCTACCAAATGTAATGGAGCAGCTCTTCATGTCACAGATTAGTCATTATGTCCAAGATTTCCAAGCCTTGTTCATTTTTTTTGCAAGATATTTAACTCCATGAACAGCACCAACAGTGAATAGACCAGCAACAGCCTGCCCCGCACTTGAAGCCATAGCCTTATTTCTCAGGACCTTTCGCATGCATTCTGCAACCTCTTCTCTAGAACCAATTACAACTTCACGAACAGCTCGAGCTGCATGGGCAAATTGACATAAATTTAAATTTTGCATTTATTAAGGTTTTCTAATCAATCTGTACAGAGCTTAAAGTTAAACCGAATGTCATTGAAGAAGTGACAAGGCTTTAAAATTCTGAAACATAGCGGTGCTTTTAACAAGCCATTTTCGATTAATCCATTCTGCATGAGTTCAAGCTCTTACCAATTACGCTCAGTTTCTTTGTTTCACCTAGCTTCATCCCCATTTCACTTGTGACAGACTGAGGAAGAAAGGAAACATGAGCAGATCTTGCAGATAAACCACAATCCTGGTGTTGAGGCTTAATCATATTAGATTTCTTGGGGCTAAGATTAACTATAAACTTTATTTGCATTCATTAGCAAGCAATGCTATCATTATGTATTTGTAAATAACAAAATTTCTATATTCAGTGAATAAAGGTGATGAATTAAAATTATAAGCAACAAAACAAGAACATTGGACAGCATAAATTTCATTAAAAAATGAAAAGAAATTCCAATGTATTACAAGACGAAAGCTGATTCATATAGAGAACATGAGAATCTGCACAGACCTGAGATATATACACTTGTTGATCACCAGATGATGAGAATCTCAACAGCTCCTTGGTTGCATACTCATCTACAAATGATTTGTACATTGTCTGGAATAAATTAAATTGCCCTTGTACAATCTTCTTCACCTGGGAAGTTATGTCGATGATGAACAGAAATTTCAAGAACACAAAGAACAATGTTGGTCATATACCAAACTTCCCAATCAGAACTTATATGTTGATAACATAAACAGCACAAAAACAAATTAAGTTATGAGAAAATGTGTAACAAGAAACATGTAACCAAGTGCAGGTAACAGCAAGACCTTTAATGTTCCAATATACGTAATATTAATAGTCACCACAAATGTATTATATAAGCAATAAGTTGAAAATATAGCCATTTTATTTCATTTAAGCAGAATTACGAGTTGACTGAATTCAACACCGTATCATCAAAGGCATAGTTAACAAGCATATTTAAACTACACAAAGTTATCAAGCTACAATGTTCTCCTCCAAAATTCAAGTTAGCTTCAACTGCCTTACCTTATTTTTATCCTCCGCAAAAAGCATGCGCAAGTCACCCACATATGAGAGGCTGCAGATCTTCCTGCATAAAACACCATGTTAAAGAAATTTTTTGTTGTTATTTAGAATAACTGAAAGAGTGAAATATGAAGAAGCAAACCTCAGTAAATTTGGATGGCAAAAGAAGGAGAGCAGCGGAAGTGGCGCCCTTCAAATTAACAGAGTTTACATTTTCTATGTCCAAGTTATCCACAAGAAAATGAACCTACAGGTGAGATGGAGGTCGCCAGTCCTCCAATGTCAATATTAACAGAAAATATGAAGAAATGACCAAATATGTGAATAACAATTTTTAATAGGCAATAAAAAACAAAGTAGAGGAAGTTTGAAAAAGAATGGCTCAAAAAAATTGGCGAATGGAGGCATTTAAGCATATAATCAGTAAAATGAAGAGTGTTAAATCAGTTCACTTGATGAAAAGATATCAACATACAATTTTCATGCCATTACTGATTGCAGGACTCTGAAGAACATTCCAAAAAGGCTCAGCAACAACAAAGATATAAATAAACTAAAAATATGTTGTATCGTCTTTGGACAAATGTCGGATGCCACATAATGTCCCAATGTGTTATGTGCTAAATCTAAATGTTGGGATAAAAATAATTGGGTATATATTATAAGAAGAGTGGAATTATAGTGGATCTATACATGCAAAAAAATCAACTTTACTGAAGCAATTAAGAACATACATTGCAATTTGGATAGTCTGCCCTTTGTTTATGTATAGATTGACTTCTAAAACTTCTAGATAGTTGTGGTCAAACATGTACATTGAAACTAACTTTTACATCAGCCAGGGTTTGATGTTCTTGTGGTGGTATAAGGATACTTGTCAAACATAACCAGATAGCATTAAGGAAACTTCACTAAATAAAATTGGAGGCTGAAGGTTGAAGCAGGCAAAAAATGATGATTGGTTTAATGTATAACATTCACATGGAATTGGCACCGTCTTTTAAACACACAATACAAAACTGGAAACAGGGATGAACATATTATATCATGACTCTGCACTCCATTAGAAGATAAACGTACTGTCCTCAACAAAAGTATCCTTCTTTCTATCATTTCACAATAGAAAAGTCCAGTGGATGAGCAAAATCAACATATGTACAATAAAAGAAAGCGGTTTAGATAAAACATACGGGTTTCTGCAAACGACCACTCAAGTAAAACATCTTCCATTCTAGTATGTCCCGTATTAAATCATCCATTCCAATGACCCCATACTTGTACATCTATCAAAAGTTGCTCATGAGTGAAAAATATTGATGAGAGAACACGAAACACAAGATAGATAAACAAAATATAAAACAAACTCAAGGATAAGAAGAAATTGCTGTGGGCCTCCACACATCTCTTGTTCACAAGCACACAAGTGAATGATTAATACCTTGTCGTCCCAAGTAACAAATGGGTTGAAGTGAACCCCGACACCAATGTCATCCGCCACATCAGTAATCTAACTCAAACAACCAAATATAGAGCTTTAGACTTAGAAGGAAGCATTTTGAGTAGAAGATGTGTGTGTGTGTGTGTGTGTGTGTGTGTGTATAGAGTGAGAGAGAGAGAAAGAACAGCACCAGCATTGCTCCACCAAGATGCATTAGCCATGATGCATAGTGGTCCTTGTTTAGTTTCAGATTCTTCAAAATAAATAAGGGAATAAATAAAAAAGAAAGAAAGAAAAAAAGATATCAAAATCCATCAAGATTTATCTTCTCTTTAGAGACTAAATAATCTAAAAAATGTAGACAGAGTTCAATGAACCACCCACCTCAGTATGCCATTGTTGAGGATTCGATACACCAAGAATGTAATCTGCCAAGGATGACTAGATTACAAGCAACATTATGTTGAAAGTAAAAATTTAGAAGGTAAGAAAATTAACAAGGAAAGGAAAAACATATGGAAGTTGAAAATTAGTGAAAAGGAAAAGAAAAACCTTGTCATTGTTATGGATGGAGAGAAATTCCATACATGCAGCAAAATTCTACAGGGGGCAGAATTTTCAGCAAACTCCCAAATTTGGTTCTATTCTCATTGTCCATATCTACATAATTAGTAGGTGCATGCTGAGACTAAATCATATGCATTTTAGACATGAAAACACTATACCCGCCCAAAAACAGCTTAAGATGAAAAGTAAGACTATTTAAGCAATATTAATAAGTAGATAACCTGTGATGTCTTTCAAGAAACTGAAATTAGGAGACAATAGAACCCCAGAAAATTGTACCAACTTCAACTATGGTAACGCAAAAATATTTTACACATTTTTCTATAAAAATATGAGTGAAGAGTTCATACCAAAGTTCCACCACATCAAGAACCAAAAACAATTCACTAGCCCATTTTTTGGCACTCAAACTAAAGCATGCAATGCTATAAAGAAGATATATAAAAATACTAGATGTTTATAAGGGAATTGAACTAGGCCACTTTACATAAACTACAGTATACTCCATAACTAAATCTTTCAACCGCAAAATCCATAACTAACTAAATCTTTTAACTGAAAAGAAGAAGGCCTGGAGAGGATTTGACAGTTGTCACAAATATGCACCTCTCAACAACACCAAAACCCACTTTCATCTTGGATTATTTTTAGTTAAATAATGAAGAATCAAACTTGACTTACTTTGACTAATGACAGGTGATCAAAGGTTGATGGATGAGTTGCGGTTAGTTTAAGATGTTACTAATTTTTTGAGGTGAAGCAAATTTGTTTGGGGGCGGGAAATTCTTAAAGCAGCGTTTGGTTGTGTTTTATGCTTTTTACTACTAATGATCTGTAACTGTGTTTCGGGCCACTCCAAATTTAGCTTGAACATGTAACATTGTCCCGTCTAAACTAAACATATCTTCTATTTGTGTCACATGCATAACTTCATATCGAATATATTAGTAGATTAGTAGTGGACACCTACTTCAATGTGATAATTTAAAGAAATAACATAAATTGTAAAAAATTTGTTAAGCCTTGTGTTGCGACTAGGGCTGTAAATGAACCGAGCTGGCTGTGAAGCCTAGCCCGACTCGACTCAACTAAGTCAGCTAGAGCTCGACTCGTGCTCATTAACGAGCCGAGCTCGAGTAAGACCTTAAGCCCGTTTAGTTAAATGTGTCAAGTTCGAATAGTGTGGTGTTCGACTAGAGTCCAGCTCGCTTAAGTTCGACTCGAAATTAGCTTAAACTCGGCTTTTTAAACCCGACACGTTTAACAATTATTTAATTAAAATTTTATTTTATATATATAAAATATATAATACAAAAATAAACATAATTCAAACAAAGTTCTTAGTTATATTTGTGTATGATATTAAGTTCCTTGATGACTTAATTTGAATTTATATATATATTTTTTTTTTAAAAAGTTGAAAATTAAAAAAAATTAAATGGGTCAGCTTAAGCTCGAGTTCAACTCGATTTGACTCGACTAGAACTCAAGTCTGGCTCGTTTATAAATAAGTCGAGTTTGTACATAAAATTTTAGATTTGTTTAAAATTTGGTCCGACTTATCTCGTTTAACTTTTAAACGAGTTCGAGTTCAGTAAGTAAAAGTCGAGCTCCGCTCGTTTACAGCCCTAATTGCGACTAAACATATAAAATCAATACCATTAAAGTTAAAAATTATTATTATTATTTTTTTTTTCTAATTACAACGAAAATCCATAATATGTATCAAATTCATAGTCAAAACTCAAAAGCTCCCTTGTTACTCTTTCCTTTTTGTAAACTTATTTTTATGTAATTTGCCTACTTATTAGGGTTAATTTCGTTTGGTATTTAATTTGGGCCCTTGGTTTGACAACATTTGGAATCTTAGGTTGTGTTTGATTGCATCTTAATACATCTTAACAGTCAACCTCTTAATGAATTTTAACAACCTATATTTTTATATTAAGAGGTCATCTAAATAGTTAAGACACAAATATGAGTCTAAACCATTCAGATAACCTCTTAATACAAAATTATGAGTTGTTAAGATGTATTAAGAGGTAAGTTGTTAAGATCCATTAAGATGCAATCAAACAACACCTTAATCTAGGATCCTCTCAGACCTGACTAGCTCCAAATGCTCCACTTCATCAGTGAGATGCAAACTTTACACTTTACAGTTTACGCAGTATATTTTTTTTAATTAAACAAATTAGAAATAAGGTGTCAAAAACATTTTCTCTAGATGTATTTATCATTTTCCTTATCTTACGATTGGATTGAGAAAATAAAATAAAAAAAGAAATAAAATAAAACCGTATATTTGAAGATTAATTTAAAGGATAAATCAATCTCTTGAAAGAAGGCCTTTTTATATGATTAATTTATACATTCTAAAATTAAAAAAAAAAATGTTGAGACCACAATAAGTATGGAAAAAGTTTGTTGGTATGCTTATTAGATCTAAAATTTCAACTCAATGTCGTCAAGGCAAGTTAAATTCAGCTGCTTTCTATTTCACCTTCCCTTCAATCCCAAAATAAATAAATAATAAAACTAAAAAAAAAATGACATGTTATGTTTTTGTACTTCAAAATTCTAATGTTTGCATAAATTTGAGAAGCTGAGTTTCTTGTAGTGATATATCTAATAGAGTATCCCTCCAAGATTTTCACTTTTATTACAAATGAAAAGTCACATGATAAACCATATAACCTATTGCTCATAATACAGTAGGGAGTACACCTTTGGTGCTGCTAAGAGTTCAAGCTGCTGCATTAGCAGGGGAAGAAACTACCTTATGGACATAAACAGGATCCCCTACATAAACTATTCTCCCCTTTCCTTCACTAAGCGGTTCCTCGCATACCAAGTTCTGTCCAAAGTAGACCTGTCAGAATCACGTGGAAATATCAGATTCCCATGTAATAATGTTGATCAGGCTGATGAGGAATGTACCAGAACTTTTCAGTTTTTTGAAGTTTACCTTCCCTTGTTGTTTCTGAGATGGACGCAAGACTTTATCTGACCGGAAATTCTTTAGAGTTTCAGTTGGCTCGGAGCCTGCAATAGCATTCTCCTGGTTAATTGTAGGCACCTGAAATCACGTGGAAGGTTTCGTCAACAAAGAGGTTCTAAAATCTGAATGATTAAACCGCAACTTAATATATTACATTACAATATGTAAATTTTAAATCTTTTGCTGGAAATTCAGGTAATGTAGTGCTCACGTCTACATTAGGCTCTTTATAGTAGGTACTGCTTGTAAAATAATGATTGTGACCAAAATATGGATGAACAGTGTACAATGAGCTAGCCAATTGGAATGAATCAGATAACTAATAATGAGACTGGGCTTTCAGAACTGTTATAGTATAACATCTTTTTGTTTAATAATCAAGAAACATCAAACATGTTCGTGTCTTTTAAACATTAGAAGTTGAAAGCGGGATCAATACTGGAACCAAATCTGGCAAGCTAGGTGAAGAGGAAGAGAACTTTTTTCAGTTTAAATGCATTTTTTCACTTAAATGACTCAAATGTTACAAAATAAAAATGAAAAAAAGAAAAAATAGAAGGAATTCTCCTCGCCAGGGAATCAACTGTTAATTGAAGCCTTCACGATGTATAATTGTTCTATTCACTAACTGGTTATTGGCATGTTTCCAGAAATGATCATCCTAAAACTAGTGCCAAGATATTCAAAAGCATTGCATGGAAATCAGTGTCTATAGGTTTTCTCAAAGGAAAATTATCAAATCTTCGTGATATGGCAAGAAAGAAAGACAATCTTTATCTTTTACCTTACAGCGAGAGCACAGCTTCACACCACGAAATGCTATCTTGTTTATTTTCAACTCCATCCACAGGTCCTCAGAAAATGGTTCACAACCATCAACAAGAATGCTGTGACATTCAAGGCTGTTTGTTAGGGAATACACTAATATTTGAAGTACATATATCAATATTATTTTGGTTTTCTCAACCTTTATGAGAGCCACAGATCCACAACACTAATCCCGTGTAGTTGAATACATATAAACAGGAAATTAAACACACTATTGGAAATGAATTGCATAGATAGACGCTACAAAATGAAATAGAAATGAGTTTAAGTAGATACTTGGGTCTAAAACGATTAACTGGTACAGGTTCCTTAAGAAGCTTATTCAATGCATTCAATGATCCCTGCAGCGATGTGTTACCAAGGTAAAGGTATAAGATTCTACTTAATAGCAGAGATTGCTCGAAAGCTGGAAAGTAACTAATAACTTTGACTAACCTGGGATAGTAAGAGGAAAGGATACCCGTCCGAAAACATGACTTTGTATCCACGAGCATAATCGGGATCTACAGGTCTAGTCTCTGACACTGTGTAGCATGTCAGTTGAACTATTTTCATGTATTTTTGAGCAATGCACACCTCATGCAACAACGTAACAGGATAAAATATTAAAATGTGGTACATTCTAAACCAATGTTATCTAAATTTTGGTTCAATGTGGTATGCGGAACAAAATCGAGAATGGAAAATGTCACTTTTCATGATACGGAGTATGGTAGGAGTAGGTTTTTGCAAATCGCTTGGTACGAAATACGTTTACTCAAACATGGTGCACTACAAATAGCTTTTTAAAAATATATATAGTTAAAATTAGTAGAGTTGTTTCTAAGCGTAGTGTCACAACCAGAGCATTTTCAAGAAAATTAGTCATGTCATCGCTTACTTGACACCCACAAGACGCTCATTTGACTACATTAGTTGGCATTCCCTGTAATCTTCTTTTATATATTAGGGTTTCTAATAGAATGTTCTAAATTTACTCATGTGATTATACTTTGCCAATATCATTGATAATTTAGTGGATGATTCTAGTCTCTAGATAGTTCATCCTAGCCTTCCATTAGATTTGATCTTAGCCATTTGTTGTGACCGACAGGATATATAAGAGGATAATCCTCATTTATAAATCATAAATCAAAATTATAATCATTTTTTGCAATAGAAGTTTAAGTAAATAGGGGACATTTTTTTAGGATGGTTACATTTGCTATTCCGGAACAAAAGTGTAGCATATTTTGGAACGTTGGTACCAAAATGCAATTTTATTTATGAAAATCATGTTGTATGCAACTTAAACCATTCCAAAATTTTGGAGACACCCCTAGATCACTTAAGAAGGATCCTCCCTGATTTCCAAACCAAAATTTTTACAATCTAATTTATAATCTAAGAAACATCCCAAAAAATCAGTACTCAATGCTATTGAGATTAGTTAACTCAAAATAAAATAGACAACAAAATTTAATGTGAAATATGCATCAGTCTCAATCACAATTCCGATAAAAGGTTCAAACATATCATTGTATTTAACCAAAATAACTATTAGTTTAATGAATGAATGTTTAAAAGAGAAACATCTGCATATTCCCCATAAAGTGTACTCATAGAAAGCGTTACTAAAAATGTTCAAAGTGTAAACAATCAAATATCTAAATAATAGAACATGTTACACAATCATGATATATAACGGAAAAAAACAGAAAATGATGCATACTTTAACCATGTGAAAACAGCAAATATTTGCAGTGATAGATGTGTTTTTCTTCGAGCAGCGCAAAAGGTGGTCGAACCAACTCAAACAATTTTTTTCTCAAGAAGAAAGGAAACAAGAAATATAACTTGCCTAGATATGACACACAAAGAAAGTTATAGCTTGCATATAGTGAATGCACATTTCGCTTGCTCATTAATACAGGTTGCTCTAACACGAGTTCAAGACTGAAAACATGAGTACTAGTGCAGCAAATGAAGCCTAAATGAGTTTGCAAGCATTAAGACGAGAGGATTAAATACCCAATGAATAGCTTTTACAGGTCTCTTATAATGATCTAATCAAGGACTACCTTCATTAAAACGCACCAACCGACTGGGTTTGCCAAGATAATGGGAGAACCATTTTGATGCTTCAGCTCCCTCATCCAAGGCAGAACCAGACCACTCCCACACTGACACGTCATCTGCTATTTCATTTGATTTACTCAATGAAATCTTCAGTTCATCCATCCCAGGGGCTTTTATTACTGTAGATAAAGTTAGGTGATATCAAAAATAATATTACATCCCTGTCCATATCTAGCTTATATTCTCACCAAAAATACAATAATAGCCGTAGTTGTAACCATTAATTCAAATGATTGATTAAAAAAAACACAAATGAATGGCAAAAAGATACGGCTTTCCACAGAGCCTGATAGTGTTAGTGACTAGGCAGATTGAAAGAATGAACTTTTCAATATTATAATTTTCACTATCACGCTATAAAAAAGTAGTCAATATCTGATAACTCTCATTTGTGCTTATTTAGATTATTCCAGAATTCATTTAAGTAGAACAAAGCATTTTCCACGGAACAAAATACATGGCGCATGACACGAAAGAAGAAAAGAAAATTCTCGAACATGAATTTAATAATTAATACAAATCAATCATTATTTACCTAAATATGAACTCTTGGTAGGTTTCCAAACCTCTGAAAATGCCTCATTGGGAAGCTCAACTTCTACTAGAGCAAGTTTTGGCACAACCCTTTGGGTATATGCCCTGCCGTTGGAATTGACAACTAACCACTGCCTATCCCAGCGAAAACCTTCATTCAAGCACATAAGACAAGTGTGTTAAATATGCAAGAATAGCATATTCAAAGTGTTTGTTCTACAGAATGGAAAGAAATCATAGCATACCATCATCCACAATTTATAGGTGAAACTCTTCTTGATATTATGATTAATAATATAATCAACAAGACTGCTATTATATGCAACCAAAAACATATATATATTTAAAGGGATCTGCACTTAAATTATCTATTATCAGTCAAACATTAGATATCAAATTCAGGGGGAAATGTGTTGCTTTGATCTAATTGTGACTTTCACTGTACTATTAGCAACATGGCAATGGTCCTACACCCTCTAATTTTAAAGTTCACATCTTTTCCCTATACACTCTTCTGCCTTTCCTAATTTTTATTGTTTGATATTCCGAATGCAAAAAAAGATAGCCAAGAACTGAAGAACATGCAAATAAAATTTACTAAATTATATAAACTGAAATAATTGTTATAAACTGAAATTGAAATGTTAAAGAGTCGTACCAGTTGAAGTGAGGGGTGCTTGTGAAACAGAAATTCCACGGCATGATTTAATTGGGTATATGAACATTGATATAACTTTTGCTGCTGCTATGGCATCTCCCATCTTTCTCTCTCCTCTTTCTCTCTCTTTAACAGTGATGGAAGGTGAGCGTCATTTCTTCCAAATTTATAGTACATATTTGACACGTAAATTTATGTCGCCTTTAAATACGGACTAAGACGGATATATGGATAGGAGGATGGAAAGAATTCATATTTAATTATAGTATTGATATCTTGGTAAGAAAAATTAATATTTTTATAAATTTTTATTTATATAAATAATATATAGGGTTCATTTTTATATAAATAAAGACTTATGAAATTATTATTTTTTATAAAAATATTAATTTTTTAAATTATTCTGAGTGTTATTATGACAGATAAATTTATTTTATTTGTCATAATTTTCGTATTTGACATAAATTAATTGACTCATAAATTATTTTTATTATTGTATTTTATCAGTTTACAATTTTACGTTGGTTGCATTTACATTCAGCATTGTTGGATAATTTCAAATTCAGTTTGTTCCTATTGGTTGAAATTTTGGTCCTATTAAATAAATACACTTAATAGTTAAGTTTGATTAAGTTTTAATTTTATTGGTCCTAATAGGTGGCCCTAATAAGTGGCAATTTGTGATTGGTCATGCAAGCCAACATAATGGCTGCAACCGCCTATATCACGTATGTATTGCCTTTAAGTAATTGGCTGAACAGGGACCAAGCAAAGAGGAAAAGGATGAATGGGGAACAAGGAGCAATAAAAAGATGGAAATTGATATTTTTGCAGGTTCTTTTGTTATTTTTACAGAATTTATCTATAGCGACGGTTTTAAAATTATCGTTATAGACTTATGATGACACTTTATATATATAAAATATCGCAATAGGTCTATAACAACGGTTTTAACATATAAAATGTAGTTATAGGTATATATAGACGATTTTAAAATCATCACTGTAAATAAAAAATATGATCCATTTACGAAAATAACAAAAAAATATGTGGAAATAATAGTTCCCTAAAAAGATTTATCTTCAATAGCAAAACATAGAGTGAACATAAATTGAGTTTCTTAATGATTCTTAATAGAATTAAAGTCATATTTTGCAACAGTTATTTCTTTATTATATTTAATATTTTGGTAGATGCACATCAATACTTAATTGTTGTTTCTAAAAACGATTCAATCGTTAGATTTATGTAATGGTATAGGACGAATAACTCTTATGTTCAACAAATACATAAAAAAATTGCATCTCGTCCGTAAAACCTTTCTTTATTAATTTAATTTACAGTTATTTATATTAGTTTATTTTGCCCGGTTACTCTAGCAAATATAAAATTAATTAAACGTGTAAATCATTTTCCTATAGAGAGCTGAATTCTTATTTTTGTAAGAGCCAAGGGGGTGACTTGTGCCGACTGGTTTGGCAATTAGTGACTGTTTGGACATGGAGATTTTAATGTTCGAATCATGAACAACGTTATCCGATTCTGGGCTACAAGAATATCCCCTGCTTTAGTCGGTATACTTTCCTATCCAGTTCTTTGTTTCTTCTGTGTACTTTAAAAAAAAGAAACCAATCTATTAAGCATCTTTTTTGTTTCTTCTTCGTACTTTAGAAAAGAGAAATTCTATTTCAGAGTGGAGAAAATAGTCCCCCAATGGGAATGGGATACTCTTATCCCATTTTCTAGAGGTTTACAAAAAGCTTATACTCCCTTCCTGTTTAAATGAAATAAGTTATTTTTGAATTTTGATGTTCTTTATGCATATTAAAGTTAAGGTTTAAACTTAAAAATATAAAGAGAGAATAAAAGTTGCCAATTTTTTTTTTTATGTTTTTCTGGGACAAGTTAAAAAGAAAAATTATTGACAAATTTGCGTTAAAGAAAATCGAAACTCTTAATTTAGGAGTATTTTGTTAAAAAGATTTTCAGTTTCAAAATTAATATGAAAGTGTGACCAACTTATTTCACTCATATTGATTTTTCAAATTTTGCCAGAAATTTTGAGGATAAAGTGGAACTGGAATAACAATGACATCTCCATCTTTCAGAAACAAAATCTCTTCTTCTTCTTCTGGAATAATTTGTTGCTGGCCTGCAATTAAGATGATTCATTTGTAATCCATGCGGTAGATTTCTCTTTCTGAGACAAGTATGGTGCGCAAGAGTCGTAAAATTAATCACTTTTATTATGATGAATTTACTCTTCTTCATATACAGCTTTCTAAACATGAACTTCTTGCTTTGCAGCCAGATAAAAATGAACATTAACCAGGAAAAAGAAAGCTTTTAACCGTAGATTGCTGCAATAGGTGCCCATCCATCGCTCTCAAAAGGCTAATTATGTTTACCAGACTAGGCATTAAAATGAACAAATTACATGATCAACCACAAACATTAATTTTGAAGATTATTCAATTCAATGAAATCCTTGTCTTTCAAGAAATTAACTCATCTTTCGATTTTGAGACGTGATGATTAGGATCATCTTCATTGTCACGTTGGCTACCTTCTCTTGGTTGGGATCATCTTCATAGTCACGATGGGCTACCTACCCTTCCACCTTCTTGGGCACGTTTGCAGGCTTACGTTTGGCGGCACGCTTTCCTTGGCCCTTCTTAGGTGGTCCCTTTCCACGACGCTTTAACATTTCGAGCTTGGATAAGCGCCTGCGAGCATAAAATATAATTTAAGACTTGTACTAGAAAACTACAATCCCTCGAACAAAGAGAGTTAATAAGTCATCTGATAGGTATTAACGTATTAACGTATTAAAGGGGGAAATTACCAAACAACAATCAATGTTCTACAATTTATTTACTCTAAGGAACAACATTGTGAAACTGAATGAGGAAAGCCTCGTCAAAAGGCAACAACTCCACGATTTGGTTTTTTACTAATTTACTTCAATTCTGCCATATTAATCACTAGTCTTCTGTTGTTAATTTCATTAGGCAGAACTCATGATTCCTCCATTTAAGTGATACCCAAAGGAACACAAGGAAGCACTCTTCTCACTTATAAATCATGCCACCTAGATTAAGACATGATGCTATTCTAGGTCATCTAGACTTTCGCATTTTACTCCAGAAGTCTCTAGTAACTTGTCAACTTTTATTCATATAAGCCAACAATTATCATGCCAAAGCTTATAGCAGAAATGAGAAACCTTTACAAGTTATGATTTATTTTTTCTTCTTCTTGAGAATAAACTGCCTACTACAGTTAAATGCCTCTATGATATGTCAAATCCTTACGAGAAAAGTACAAAAAAAAAAATACTCCTAATTTTAGTTAGAAGGATTGAAACACAACTGATAAGCTTCAATGACTGAGCAGAAAGTGCAACAGTATAACAAAAAATTGTGTAACAGTATGAGCCACAGTGATTTAGATGAGATACTTACACAACAAATTCGCAAGTGAAGCAACGCAATGGCAATTATGGTATTAAGCTTGTAGATAAGTTTATGAAAGCATGATGACAAAAGGGAGCAAAATTCAGAATTTCAAATGATGCACAAAGTTTTTCCATAAATTAGTGATTTGCAGTTAATGTGACCTAGTTTAAAATATTCATGTCAACCTCCCACTGCTTGTTGCTTGAAGTTAAGCAAGATACAACTAGGATAACTGCATATCATATACAGTCACGATGTTTCAATCCCAAACAGTATGTAATTGTGAAAGCAATACTTTATCCTATTTTCTTGATACTGAAACTGATCATTAGCTTATTTGCTATTGGAAATCACATTACTCATCATAATTACCTCTTTAACTGTGTAACTCAATATAATCACTAGATGTTTCTAAGAAAAACCTCGGTGTATCCTGCAAGCAAAGTCATATAAGTCGTGACTGTCGTGTGTGTGAGAGAGAGAGACAGAGAGAGAGATTACTCTTGTTCTTTCTGGGCCATGACAAGAGGGTCATCTTGCTTGATGTCGTAAGGGTACCATTGTGCAACTTTCTCACCAATGAGCTTCTTACGCAAGAGCTTGTGAGAAGATCTCTGCCCTGTTAGGTTAATCACATGACCAAATATCCTTGCCCTGGCCTCAGTCACTCCTGTAATGGCTGCTTCGGCCAGCACCTTTTTTAAGGCTCCAATGCTCATCTGTTCTCTAATATAGACAACAAAGTTCCGTATGGAGCAAAATTAAATTAATAAAGCATGAACTAATAAGCAAATTAGTAAAGCATCAACTACAAGAAGCGACTAAATTTCAATTCAACCAACTGACATCTAATAGATAACATAAACTATATGCATTTTTTTACGGTATATAAGTAGACTAAAGGAAGATTATAATAACGTTTCATAGTTCTTAAAGAAAAAAAGTGGCAAATTGACAATTTATCAAACAGTTGATGTGCAGCTGAAGTAAGAAAAAATAAACAGAACTGACCACAAAAGCTTGAAGAAACCCTAAATAAGTTAAACCTATCTTCCATAACTCCCAATTTAAATGCATCAATAAGGAAAGCATCAATCCTCATAGGAAGGGAAAGCAAAAAAGGTTTAAATTATCAGGTTTGGGGGGCAACATGGAATTAAGACTAAGACAAAAAGAGGGAAAATACAGAATTTAAACCCTTATAGAAAAGAGGAGTCTTACAATTTCAGCAAACTGGCTATCTCTCCCCCTCCCCTTCTCCCTTCTCTCTCGTTTGGTGTTCTAAAAAGTTTCAGTCACCATTTTTCATTTTTCAGGTTGCTAGCGCCATAAATAATAAATAATGAGTGAGCCCTTTTCAGCCCGACCGAAATTAGTACAGCCTGTTTTCCCTCTATATATAAAAACTTCTTCATTTATTCTAAAATGAATTTTGATATGTAATGCTATCTTATTTTATTTTGATACATTAAATTATAAAATTTAATTATTATATTAAATATTATTAATTATAATTATTTACATAACTCATAATACAAAAATCATCAACTTTACATGAGATAAGTCATTTTCCTTCCAAAATTGACTTTCAAAATGATACTTTAAATTTAAGATTCATACGATTTTAGGTAACTATAGACAGTATTATCTTTAAAATGTAACTTAGATAGAAAGTACTATTAATTATAAAATTTATTATTTTTAAAAATTAAATACATCAATTTCATATTTAAAATATTTTAATTAATTTTAAAAAATCAGAATTGATCTTATATTTTAGAACGAATAAAATATTTATTAATTTATACATTTCAAGAAGTAATAAACAAAAATAAAGGTAAAATTATTTTTTTACCTGTGTTTTTTTTTTCCTTATAGGTAAGATTAAAAGTATAATTGATATTATTTAAAAAATGTGATTACTAATTTTGATTAATGTTTTTACTTATAATCAATTTTTTAAAAGTAGTTTATGTTTGATAAATAAAAAGTTCTTAAATTAGTAAAAAATAAAAAGTGTTTGGTATAAAAAAATTATTAATTACTTATTTCACTTGTAAATTATTAAAAAGAAATATTTTGGAAAGTAAACATGAATAATGGATGAAATTATTAAAATAAGTAGAGTTAGATTAGTAATATATTTGGTCAAATCTGATTATTAGATTTGGCGAATAATCAGAAGCTTTAAATTAGATCTTCTGATTATTTTTATAAAAAGCGACTATAATCAATTTTAAAATCAAATTGTCAAATACTTTTTACTTCTTAAAAGTAATTATAAACAAATTTAACTGAACACACTCTAAATTTTTACTGGATTTTGACCTTCTACACTTAAATGAAACAAATTTGATGATTTGTCATAGTACTTTAGTAGTACAACTATTTAATTCTTCACAAAAGGAGATTAATATTAGTGTTTATAAATATTCTCTTATAATTAATTTTAAGCAAAATAAATTGACTAAACATGAGAAAATTATTGAGGTTGATGATAATGACGCATAATTATTTAAAATGGTGTTTTAACATTTATGTGTGAATTTCTCAAGAGGTAGTGGAATAGGATTCCTTCGCTACGGATTATGATATCTTCCATTACATATATATTTCAATTTCTCTATACATATTTAGCGATATAAATATTATTTTAACGACACTTGCACATTTATCCTTCAATTTTTCTCAATATTCAGCAACACAAATAATATATTTAACGATAAAATAAAATTCGTCGCAAACAATTAGCAACACAATAAAATTCGTCGTAAACAATTGTGTTGTTAAATGTCTGTTGATAAAAAGTGGAGGATATGTGTAATTAAGGGGATTCTAATCCCAAGATATTACTCTGAGAACAAATATATTTTTAGTGAATTTTTTGTAATTTTGTAGTGACATTTGAAACTTAGAATTATATTTATTATTCTGATAATAATATTTTTACTCTAATAACATCAATCATAATATAAAATTACAATATATATTATTTTCCATTTCAATACGACTCTTTCGCACATTATTTTTTTCTTTCCTTCTACTATTTTTTTTAATATTGGATAGTGACTTGAACACATATCAGCTTGAAGGATTGAAACAAGAAAATTGAAGGAACCATCATCATCCATCCAATCAACAGTTATTTAAACGTTTATTTATGGTTCTAGATGAAGACATCAAATGTTTCTCCCACAAACGAGAGCTTCTAAGATCTTAGACACCAAAATGAGTCACGTATGGAACCTCACTAGACCTGGCAAAAAAGTTTGGGGCCCGCGGGACGGGCCGGCCCAAAAAAAATTGAGCTTAAGAAATGCAGTCTAAAAAAATTTAGGCCGTTTTTGGCCCGACTCGTTCTGGCCGGGCCCGCGGGCTTTTTTTTTTTAAATTACTTGACATTATTGACAAAAAAAAATAAATTATTGATTATATATGTATATATATTGTTCACATTTAGAATTTTTTTCCCCATTATTAGTTGATTGTCTTCTCCTAATTGATTGGTTTGGAAGCTTTTACCTGAAAAGGAAAGCTAGTGGTGACACAAAAAAAGCAAATTTCTAATATATTTTTTTCAATTGCTTTGTTGCTCATCTCCTAACAAGTTAGTGGTCAACTTAATTCTTTAAGCTGACACCAGTTGCATAATTTTTATGTGTCTCATGCATAAATATATTTTTCTATGAAGTACAATGGAATCGAGACATGAATTAAGTGAAATATTTCCTTTTGTTCTTGGGTTATGTATAAAAGGTAGCTAGTGTGACAAGAGTTTTGGTAGCATCAGACCATCAGTATTGAATATCATGACTAATATAGAGAGGTGGGAGGTTTTTGATTTTTGAAGCAAGGTTGGTTTTAATATTAAATTATTGATTGTTTTATTTTATTTATTATTAATATTATATGATTATATAGAAATTATGTGTCATAATTATAAATAATTAGTGTTAGTATTTATTTTAAATTATAAGTCATAATAAATACTTTTTTATAAAAAAAAATTATTCAAATGGCCCGCGCGGGCCACAGGCCGAGCATTTCTCAGCCCGCAAAAAATCGGGCCATTTTTGGCCCGGTTCGTTTGCCAGGTCTAAACCTCACTTTTTAAATCGAGACGCATCCAATATAAATGTTATTTGTCTCGCTGTTGGATAATAAGAACAAAAACAAAATAAATCACAATTTTGATAGAGAGTGTAATAGAAATAAATTTTTTTCTGGTTGTTTAGTTGATACGAAACACGTTTGTCTGAAACATGATATGAGAGGATGATTTTCATAAAAGATATAACTAATTTTGATTAAGTTAGTATCACCCTATAAATAATTTTCAAGAAGTTATATCGTGTCAGTGCGTATTAGATGCTAATAAGACACTCACTTAATTATACCAATGGACATTTATTTATTTATTTACTTTTAAAAATTGTTCTTTCTACTGGAGCATTCTAGATTAATTAATGTGATAAAGAATATTCTCCATATTTTGAAAGAATGTTATAGATATGCAATTGTAACCCTTTATTGGACTTGATACTAGCCATTTTTTGCAAGGCCTAGTGACTATATAATGTTGTGCCTCATTTACAAAGTTATAAAATATAGTTGTACTTGTTTTTGTACTATAGAAGTTTACAATATCTCGTTACTAAATAGGAAAAGAAATTTTTGATCACTAAATTTTTGTACTACGTTTTGAAACGTTTGTACCAACATTAACTTGCTAGCATTTTCTAATAACAATGTGCACACTACCTTCGAATATAACTGAGGCACAAATATTACTATATCTCTTTAACCCTGTCATGCAAAAGGGTTTAAATTATCTAGGTTTGGAATACAGAATTTAAACCGATTGCAAATTTTGCCTACCTCTCTCTTCCACTTCTCATTTTCTCTCGTTTGGGTGTTCTAAGTAGTTTCAATCACCATCTTTCTAGTAAGCAATAAAAATAATGGGTTGGCCTTTTCGGCCCGACCAAAATTGGCACCTCCTGTTTTCATCAATATATAAGCACTTCATCTATTCTAAAATGAATTTTGATATGTAATGCAATTTTTTTTTTTTGCCGAATTACGTTTGTATATCAATACATTAAATTATAAAATTGATTTATAATATTAAATATTATTAATTATAATTATTTACATAATTCAAAATAAAAAAATCATCGACTATATACGAGACAAGTCATCTACCTTCTAAAATTGACTTTCTGTTGGACAAGTTTACATATACAACATCCAAATACAAAATCAAACACTCATTCATCTTAATCATTAAAAAGTGGGACATGACATTAATTTCAATATCATATCCCACTTTTTAATGATTAAGATAGATGTAGTATTTGGATGTAATATTTGAATGTTGTGTATTTATACTTATTATACTTTTAAAGTTAAGATTGATATGATTTTATGTAATTGTAGATAGTATTATCTTTAAAATGTAACCTACATACAAAGTATTATTAATTATAAAATTTATCATTTTTAAAAATTAAATACATTAATTTCATATTTAAAAATATTTTAATCAATTTTAAAAAATTAGAATTGATCTTATATTTTAAAACCAATAAAATACTTATTAATTTATGAATTCCAAGAAGCAATAAACTAAAATAAAGGTAAAATTATTTTTTTACCTGTGCTTTTTTTAACCTCATAGGTAAGATTAAGAGTATATTTGGTATTATTTAAAAAATGTGATTACTAATTGAGATTACTATTTTTGCTTATAATCAATTTTTAAAAAGTAGTTTGTGTTTGATAAATAATGTAATAAAACTAATTAATTAATTAACCTAAAAATATAATTTAAAAGTAGTTTGTGTTTGATAAATAATGTAATAAAATATTGCAATGAGAATTTTGTAAGAAATTATTTATGAAATTTAAATTTTATTCATGTATGATATTGTGCAATGAATTAGTTGAATAATTATATTATATAAATAATTACTGAAATCGATAGTTACTAAAACTAATTAATGTTTGCATATACATGCCTCAAGCCCAAGTTTTGACTGTTTAACATGAAAAAAAAATGCCAGCCTCAAGAACCAATAGAGACTCAAAGCTTGAGCTGTAAGCTCTTCATATCAAAGACTTTAGTCTTGTGTAGACCTAGAAAGCATTTTGTAATAATCTCCTTTGATACTTAAACCTATATCAACACATATAAGAAAGTTATAACATGGTGTTCTGCAAAAACAATGTAACGCACCGAATGTTGCGACAGGAGTACATTCAACAAATCACAGCTAATAGTGATGTAATACACGAGATATTAAATTCACAATACAGAACTTAGACAACAGAAAGTTGCACAAAACATCAAATGCTTTATACTTGTCACAATCTCCGTAGCAAGAAGCAAATTCCTTAACAGGTAACGGGGGTCGCACGTTTCAGGGCAAAGCCATGTCTTAGGGAAAACCTGTGTGCAAAGCCTAGCCCGGGATGGAGAGATTTAGTCCAACTGCGGTTGGGATACTCCACGTTATCAACAACAACAAAAAAAGCTACTGCTCTCCTCAACACTGGGCAAAAAGTCACCATATAGCTGCCAAAAGTTATCCTCTCGATCGAATGCATACAAAAGAAGACATGCTAACCTCAGGTCACAATCTATCTGCCATGGAAAATATTTGATATAAAAACTACTCAGACAGCAAATAAAATATATCAATCTGAAAATTAAAATGATATTGATGAACATCAAAATGAGACAAAAACTTGGGCATAAAAACTAACCATATCTAATTGATAATGAGAGGCAAATAAAATAGGACTACCTCAGTATTGGTTGAGTTAATAATGTCAAATATTGGATGACCCAATGGTATGATATCTGGGAATTGAAAAACATCCATGGGAGCTTTTGGCTTATAGTTAACATCAATTCCAAAGGAATTTCCATGATCACCTGTGTTCTCAACAGAAACATTCATGTTACAACATAATGATAGTTGAATTAAATGTCTTTTGGATGTGAGCAATTGAGAGATTAGGATATGCAAACTAAAATACTACAAACATAAAACTGACTATAATGTGGTCCCTCGATAAGCCAAAAATGAAAGCAAAACTCACCCTGGCTCGGCGAAGAGGCTCGACATCTTTGCAGGCATAGACTCCAAACCCATCAGGACCTTCTTTAAATTCAACATCATAAGCTCGAACACTTCGAACATATCCTATCTTGTAGAAGTCTGGATCTGCTGGCTCCAACTGTTTCAGGCATTATTATAATTATTATCAGAAAATTCTTCTCAATTTCAACATCATGAAAGTTTGAACTAAAAAATATTCAACAGTAATTTACTTGCTAAAATCTAGCCAACTAAACATATAACACTACTCCCTCAGCTAATTTTCAATATCACAGTACCAAATCTCACTATAATCAAACAAGTCTTGATCTTTTTCTTAAGATCCTCGACTCTCCATTGTGGACTTTCAGTTTGGGGAGAGGTAGTATTATGCAAAACTAAAACTAGAAATAAAAGGCAAAATAAAAAAAGTTGCTAACTCCATCTACTTTTGAAGTGTTATTATCATCAATAAACTTTTTCTCAAAGTTCAGCAGAATGAAAATATGAATGAAGGAATAAGTAAACAAACACTTAAGAACTAGAACACCGTCGAATTCATTAAAGGGTGTTGAAATAATAAACAACCAGTAATCTAAATAAAACATAATTCATGATTACAAGAAGAATGATTAACCAAGTAAAGGGTATACCCAAACCAAACGGATAAGTAATACTGGTAAGTAAAACCCAAATTATTCAAAAGCAATGGTACGTCAGCAGGAGAATCTTGGGGTTCATCTGGAGAATTCAAGAGAGGGAATGAAGAGGAAGAAGAAGAAGAAGAAGGAGGAGGAGCTAAAGTCTCAAGGGTAGAAGCTCTGATGGGTCGAATTCTATTGTTGTTATCATTGCTGCGTATGTGGGTATTCCTTGATATCCATCCTTGCCTGATATCCTCTTTAAATACCTGCTTCAAATCACCATACACAAAAAATTATAGAAACAGCCAGAGAAAGAAATGGGTATTAGAAGAGGGAAAAAAAAGGTAGAGACTGACCTGGTGATGATTGGAAATGAAACAATTGGTGGGTTGCTGAAGAATAATGGAAGAACCCATTTTGGGTATACAATTAGATTCCTGTAGGATTTAGCAAGAAGAAGCAATCACTGGAATTTCACCATCGTCCCTCCCTTTGCTGCTGCTGCTTCTTCAGTTAGTTAAGCAGAGAAACGTTATCCGGTTTTAACCAAAATTAGGAGCTCTTCGGAATGGCCTTTTTTTTTTTAATTTAAAATTAAAATTTTAATAAATTTATAAATTAAAATTTTAATAGATTTATAAGTAAAAATGTTTGGTATTAATTTTATTTATAAATCGAGAATTATAAATAATAGTTATGGGTGTGTTTGACTAATAATGACTTATAAGTTAAATAAAATATAAAAATTATTAAAATATCATTTAGTAGGAAGAACATTAAAAAAATAGAAGAGAGTATTTCTGTCATTTCATAATGGTTTACTGACTTAAAAAAATAACTTATAAGTTAGTCAATCCAAATTATAAGTAATTGCCGAACAAATGCTTAAAAGATTACTTTGCCTTTGAATTGATAGAATGAAATATAAAAATGAATAGAATTATTATAAATTATTTTACATATATGTTTAATTATTAGTGAGAATGAGTGATTTGATATGATGATAAAATTAAAATACATATCTATTTTATTAGAATGAATTTTATCTCACCTTACTCAAAAAAAATAAAAATTAAAAAAAATTTAAAATAATCGTCTAATATAATATTTTTCATTCAATTCTTTTATTCATTACATTCTCTTCGCCAAACGTCATCACCCTGATTCCCTCTTTTTTTATCGTTTTGCTTTCATTTTATTTTTCTTTTGATTTTGAGATAAATTGGGAGGAAAGAAGTGTAATTTTATCATCGTGTTGGGGGAAAAGAAAGTTGCATGATTTGTACCCAAAAAATAAAAATGTTGCATGATAAAATTTTATTAATGTTCAATTTAAACTCGATAGTTTCAAGTTTAATAAAAGAAAATGATTTTTTTATAGGTAAAATATTTTTTTTAATAAATTTATCTTTTATATTTGTGATATCCACGTTTTATTTCACGTGAGGTGAATTTTATAAAAATATTTATTGTACCGTAAAAACATTGAACATATAAATTATAATAAGTGTCTCAGATTTAGCCCACATATAAGAGAAACATGTTGCATTTGAAGGAAAGTGTGAATATAAATAGAATAAGTATAAGTATATAATATATAAATATTTTATTTATTTTAATTATTAAAAAATAAAATATAATATTAAAATTTATGTTATATTTTATTTTTAATAATTAAGATGAATATAATATTTAATTTTAATTTTAAATATAAATTTGTCCATGTGAATATCGTGGGAGGGAAAAAGAAAGAAAGGAAAAACATGTGAATATCATGGGAGGGGAATTTGTGTCGCATGATATTGACAACTCTCATTTATGACAGATGATGGTAGAAACAGAGGTTGGGCCCAGTGCAAAAGCCTCTTTGTAAAAAGTTAAACAACAATTCAAAAAGATTGAAAAGTATATATATATATATTCTTTTATATTTTTCTTGCTTCTCCCAACTCTTTTTTCAAGTCTTTAGAATTAAAATATATCGTTAAATTTATTATATTATAATAATTTAAATTCTTGAATTTTTATTATAAAAAAAACATAGTAATTGGGCTTGGGTACAGCTAGGCATTATCCGTGTAAAAAAATCACTAAAGATAGTATGAATATAGCAATTTTTTAGGAAAATAATTTATATATAAACTAATTTTGAGTCAAAATGTGAACTACGATTAATTTGATATTATAAATGATCAAATAAATAATATGTGAATTTTATTTTTACACATTATTATCTCGTATATCTAGATAGGTCAATATTTAATATTGAGACAAATTTATCGGCATATATAGCAGTATCTCATTTTTTATGTAATATTATAGAAAAAATTACATATATTGAATAATAATATTTTTAAAAAGTAATATTTATTTTTATACATGAAATTTTGAAAAAATAGCACAAATGCATTTTTTAAAAATAGATTATACAGTCTTTTAAGAAAGAGTTGCATACATTAATTTAAAACAAAACAAGTTCAATATATACATATTATACACAAATACTCTAAAGAGTATTGGAAAAGTTCGAACACGTTAAACCAAAACAAATTTAACACGTGTCTTTTGCTTTTCTTTTTCTCCCTCTCTTTATTGTTGGCATAATGACTATATATATATATATATATATACGCTTCTTTTCTATTGTACACTACCTTGCTTAGTCTCTTGTAGCTATCTTTTTTATCACCTAAAGACCCTCTTGGCAATTCCTACAGAAAGCTCTTCCACTAGGAAATTTCATTCTGTTCATCGATCCAGGTAATAATGTATGTTTTTATTTTTCATTTTCTGTCAAAAGATTATATTTTTTCAGCCCATCTGCAATAATTTTGATATGGCTGTTCTTCGTTACTTCTATTTTTAACGAACAGAACAAATTGTTCTTGTTATATCATGCAGTTTATAAGGGTCCAATTATTGAGTTGCAGAAAATTTTAAGGGTTTGTTTACTTTGAGTATCCTGTTCAAAAGTAGTTTAACTTGAGAAATTTCTTTGTTGACTAATTTAATATCCTCTTAATACTTAGTGGGATGGGTAGGAATGAGATTATCGTATTCCAGCTTATTTTATATGAAAAATATGAAAATAAAGTAAGTGTAGTAAAAATTGATGCTTAAGTACCTCACCTAATGAGATCTGGACGGCAATGAGTTAGCCAATTAGCCTGACCCACCACCTTCAAAATATGTAATTGAGCTGCAGGAATTGCTTAAATAAAAGTAATAGATTGAATCTTAGTTTTTATTATATTTTTATCTATTAATTTTTGTTATTTTTAGAAATTATTTTCTTAGTATTGCCTGTTTTATCTTCTTATTTTCCTACTTGTCTTACTACTTTTGCCCTCACATATTATTTTCATTTTATGAATTAGTTAGAAAATATCAAAGGTAGAAAATAACAACACTGCAAAACAAAAGACCCGAAATTTACATGATTCACCTCAAGGTTGGGTTACAGGTTACATCAACTGTTGGAGGCAACTCAATCCTAAAAAAACATACACAAATCATTGCAGGATACCTTTCTTATATAGTGTAATACAAGAAGTCTAATTCACCCCGTAAGTACAAAACTATTCCCCAAAATTTGGGTTGGGGTTCAACTCTCGAACCCCTGCCTAGTTATTTGTAGCGGCCAGTAACAATAGATTATGCTTGTGGGGGGGCCTTTCTGTTCCGTACCTACTCGACCCTCCACTCCAAAACATGCTCAATCACCTTTTGGGTACTTTACAATCTTCTAAATCAAAGTCGGATCAGGCTTCACCAATAATACTTATTCCAACTAGTTTGAAATAAAAAGGCTGGTGATGGGTTAAGATAATCTGAGTACTTTCGAATATCACACTTAGTAGAAACCTTATAAACTGTTTTCTTATTAACTCTTGAAACTAATGTGAAAAGATATAAATTGTTATCTTTTTATAACTTGATTTTCCATTCCTAAACTTTCAAGGGAAGGATCTTTGAATCGTAACAAGGCAAAGTTGTGTAAGGATATTGAATATGACTGACAAAGTTCAAAGTGTTGGGCCATTTGGAGGTGAAGGAAGTCTACTATGGGATGATGGAGCTTACTCTACTGTAAGAGAAATAGTTGTATATGCCTCATCAGTCATAGAATCCATCCAAATTGAGTATGATGAGAATGGGAGCTCAGTATGGGCTGAGAAGCACGGTTATAGTGAAGATGGAAACAAAAACACGGTTAGTCTAGTCCAAACTTATTGTTTGATATTCCTGATCATTCTCTTTCGTTGAACTTGAATCTTCAATTTATTAATTATACAAATAAACCTTGTAACACATCAATGCATAATTTCATAGTAATGCTATCATGAGGTTGAACTTACTGAGTTAAAGATCACACAGTGACATACCTTGAGGGTGCCATGCAAACTCTTGCAGGTAGAGCTTGATTACCCTCACGAGTTTCTCATTTCAGTCTCCGGGCACCTTGGTGGATCAAACTTACCTATTCAATCACTTACGTTTGAAAGTAATCGAAGAACGTATGGACCGTTTGGCACTGAAAAAGGAGATTATTTCAAGTTTCAATCATCTAACGGAAAGAAGATCGTAGGTTTCCATGGAATGAGTGATTATCAACTAGATGGAATTGGTGCTTATGTTGAACTAGATGTTGATGCAAACAATTGGACATCCGGTGGGCCATTTGGTGGTGAAGGAGGAGATATATGGAATGATGGAGTTCATACTACAATTAGAAAGTTGATCATATTCTCTTCAGAGGTTATTCATTCCATTGAAATTGAGTACGATGACAACGGGCAATCGAAATGGTCAAACAGACATGGGAAAAAACAGGGCAAAAGAGATTCTGTAAGTTTATCACATTATGCATTTGTCTGTACATGGTATCTTAGTTTGGTTTATGACTTTTTAAGAAATCATTCAGGCTTAGGTATATCATTATCTTTTTTGGAAGTTGGAACTCCTAAGTAAACTTGATAGTTATCCCATTATTCAAACAAGTGCTGTGCTTACATGAATGCCACATTTTGTTGCAAAACATTTATTTTATGAGTAGTTATTGTTAAACATTTTTTCTAACACTTAAAAACATCCTTAGTGTTGTCGGTATATCTATCGCTTTCGAACCGTGACGAAAAATAGACGTCATAACTATTTTTTCTATTTTGAATCTTTATAATCCATCTCAATGAATTTCAACCTTCTCTGTCAAATTTACTCTTGTAGGTTGAGCTTGATTACGCCAATGAGTTTCTCATTTCCATATCGGGATATATTGATTCCCATCAGTCAACTACTGTAGTCCACTCAATTAAATTTGAAAGCAATCAAAGAACTTATGGTCCGTTTGGTACTGAAAGTGGAACTCAATTCAAGTTCCCATCATCAAGTAGTGGTAAGATTGTGGGATTCCATGGAAGGTCTGGTGATTATCTTGATTCGATCGGAGCTTATTTAGGCCCTATTTCAAGTTCAAGCGTAGATCCACCATCAAGTCCAAGCCAATGGATAACTGTAGGGCCATATGGTGGCACAGGTGGAAGTAGATGGGATGATGGAGTTCACACTGCAGTAAGGCAAGTTATCATGTTCACCTCACAGGTGATTGAATCCATTCAAATTGAGTACGACAAAAATGGACAGTCAAAATGGTCAGAAATCCATGGTAGAGGAAGTAGCACAAGAAACACTGTAAGTGTATTATAGTCTTGGTCAACATGAATCGTAACCACTAAATTTCGTTAATTTTCCAGTTAAGTTCAGGCAAAATAACATTTCTGTCTCTCAGCTTTATTCTTGCATGAAATTATATGAATAATAATATTAAATCTTTGTCAGCATGAATTCACTATCATTTATAGTGTTGAGTTTCACCATAACGTCGAGTTGGTCTCTCATAATTCAGTTTAAACATATTGCATCTCTAAATTTATAGTGTATCAATATGGGTAAGTGGGGTGACTTTAAGTGGAAATTACTGTCTAAGTTGATACATATTGGTTTCATTTTTTAGTTGTTTTAAAATACCTAGTATAACCTTCTTTTTTTTACTGTCAAATGAGTAGCAAGTGTAAACTTTGACAACAGTTTTCATCTAAATCCACCAATTGGGCAATATTGACATGATTGTGAAACTTAGAGTTGTAATAGTACCAACTTGACACCATGGTAAAACTTAAAGGACCAGAAGTGTAAGCCAACAAAAAGTTCAATGCAAGAGCTTGTTCATATTGTCAAACATAATTAAGAATGAAAATATTATACTGCAATTTTTTTTTTAAACATTTCAAATTGTGTTATTGTTTAAAAATTGGTTTGCTGGGGGGGGGGGGGGGGGGGGGGGTTCATATGTCTAATTATCTCTTATGAATTTCATCTTAGTTACTTTTTACAACTTGGATGAGTAAAATTTTGGCAACTTGTTTAAAATTCATAATTTCATACAGGCGCAAAGCCATATCTAGTGAAATAGTAATCAAGAACTCTTCCAGCATCTTAATATTCTGCTACGGAAAAATAACCATTAATTTAACTAGATAAGAAGAGGCAAACCAAGAAACGGACATTATTTACTCCGCGCATTTGATTCATATACGTACATCAGTATCTAATGACAACATTAAATAAAAAGTAAAAGTATTCATATCTATGATCAATATTATCAACAGCTTAATTTTTTTGGTTGCAAGTCCTATTATATTTCTTATTATATCTACTGTAGAGATAAACAAATAACACTATTGTTGCTAAATTTGGTGTTAAAATGATAAAATTGATACATATAGCATTCAACTATTTCCTATGTTTTTAATGTCCATGCTCAACTTTCTTTGTCACCCAATTCTTGCAGGTCAAGCTTGACTATCCCAATGAGTATCTCATTTCAATTTCAGGGCATATTGGTCTGCATTATGCAATGACGGTTATTCGTTCCCTTACACTCAAAAGCAATAGGAGATCATATGGACCATTTGGTACTCCCGATGGAGCTCCTTTCAAGATTTCATCATCAAATGTTGACAAGATTATAGGATTCTTTGGAAGTTCAGGCGATTTCCTAGATCATATTGGAGCCTATCTAAGCACGCAAGCCATACAATGGGTATCCATTGGCCCATATGGTGGCAAAGGTGGAGATCAATGGGATGATGGAGTTCATGCGACAGTAAGACAATTGATCATATACTCCTCAGAGGTGATTGAATCCATTCGAACCGAGTATGACAAAAGCGGACAGTCAGAATGGTCAGATATGCATGGTAGAGAAGTGGGCACAAGAAACACTGTAAGTTTATTAGATATAGTTTGGTGATAACCTTTTCTAGTCTTGGTTAGAATGAGTCATAACTTCTTGTTGACTTATTGGTTATGCTAAACATATGAAAATATGATAGCACTCTTTCTTTTCACATCTCAGCTTTTTTTACTTTATTAAATTGGTGTATTATATAAAGGAAGCAGAGGTCTAACTTATCTATTGTTAATTTCCTATTTCGGATGAGTATAAACTTCAGGAACTTATAGCAAAATCTAATGCAATTTCCAAGATCGTAATGTTTTATACAATTAATTAAAGTTAATGTATATTATGTAGATTCAGTGGTCAAGAACTCTTCAACATCTTACGTTTCTCTTGTGGCCATAGCATCACCTGGTGCAACTAGACAGACAATAAGTAAAGCCATAAACACAACACTGTTAGCCCTAAATCAACTCCATATTGTGCATTCCTTTAAAATATGTACCTGCATTTGGAAATGGCCACCCTAAAAAAAAGTTGTTATTTTTATTTCATAGTTGAAACCAATAATAAACCAGTTTATAATCATCTGACAATCATATTATAATGTGTGCGTGTATAAAATTGTATTAAATATAGAGCTAAATGAATGACATCTTGTTGCTAGTAGAAAAGACGGTATTAAAAGACTTATGCAGCATCCCTTCATTTCAAATCTTGAATGCCAAAGCTGACCTTTCTTTGTAACCTAACACTTGCAGATCAAGCTTGACTACCCCAATGAGTTTCTCATTTCAGTCTCGGGGCATATTAGTGTACACAATGCATTGACTGTTATTTGTTCCCTCACACTCAAAAGCAACAGAAGAACATATGGACCATTTGGTATCCAAAGAGGAAATTCTTTCGAGTTTCCATCATCCAATGGTAACAAGATCATAGGTTTCCATGGGAGTTCTGGTTATCACCTTGATTCTATTGGAGCCTATCTAAGCACGCAAGCAATACAATGGGTATCCGTTGGGCCATATGGTGGCAAAGGTGGAGATCGATGGGATGATGGAGTATACGCTACAATAAGACGGCTGATCATATACTCTTCAGAGGTGATTGAATCCATTCGAACCGAGTATGAAAAAAATGGACAGTCAAAATGGTCAGATACTCATGGTAGGGAAGTGGGCACAATAAACACTGTAAGTTTATTACATCTCAAGATAAATTGGCAAGATATTTAGTTTGTTTGCATGAAAGTTTTTACTTCTTAGTTTTTATAGTCTTGGTTAGAATGAGTGATTAACTTCTTATTGACTTGTGGCTTTTTAGTTACTAGTTTAGTGAAATTGTGAATTTCAGCTAAACATATGAAAATATGATAGTGCTCCTTTTTCACATCTCAAATTTCTTTTAAATATTAAATTGGTTTATTATATATGGGAGGCAGAGGTCTAACTTATCTCATGTTAATTTCCTATTCAGTGTAAATGAAACAGCTTGAATGAGTATAAACTTCAGGAACTTATAGCAAAATCATACTCAATTTCCACGATCATAATATCTTATATGATTAAATAAAGGTGTTGTATACTATGTATATTCAGTGGTGAAGAACTACTCAACATTTTAATTTTTTCTGTGGCCATAGCATCACTTGATGCAACTAGACAAGACAACAAGCAAAGCCATAAAAGCAACACTATTGGCCATAATCATCTCCATGCAATCCTTTAAAATATGTACTGCATTTGGAGTCTTGGACATGGGCACAAAAAATTAAATTTTTTTTGTCATTTGCATTTCATATTTGAAACTAATAATAAACTAGTTTACATAATCATCTGACAATCCTATTTACGTTTTTTTTTAATGTCCTAATCTATTACAATAATTTATCTAACCTAAGGAAAGGGGTCTAGGTGAGAGAGAGGATAACTTATTATTTTCAATTTTTATTTCAAGCCGTTGTTTTGTGAACATGTCTTCATAACCTACTGTTAACAAGATTTAAACCCTCAACTTTTATATTAACAAAAGTGAGTCATACTTTTAGAGCTTTTATTTATTTATAGTAGTAGATTATTATTAGAGGTGGATGTTTCCTATCTAAATTAGATTAATTAGGATTTTACTTGGCCTCCAATCAGTCCTTGTGCTTGTGACTTTTAGCCTGAACTCTTTCATGGATTCCATGATGACAATCCATTTCTTAATAATTTGCCCTGTAGCTATATATATATATATATATATACATGTGGGACTTTTTAGTCCTTTCTGTTGATCGGAAGGATTGAAATTCAATACTAACACAATACTAGTGTCTCTTTTTAGGAGAATTTCAATAACTTGCACACATATTGTTAATGGCATCTGTTGTTGAGTGAACTTAGTGAACTTGTTGGGTTCTCTTTTGTGGAAAGAGAAATATGTTAGGCTTGTCGCCAGTATTGCCCCTTCCAGCACCCCGTTGTCCGACAAGAATCTTGGCCCTCTTCCTGCATCTCAAGTGCAGGATCTAGCAAACAAAACCAACTCGGCTCCTGCATCTGTTGCCATTCACACAAGAACCATCGGAATTATACATCCTCCTCCTGACATTCATGGACCCGAGTTTGAGAAAAAGATTATTGTTGTAAAAGCAGGATTACCCAAGTTCAATTTCTTAAATGCTTCAGATCCGTATCGTGCCTATTACCTGCACCGTCTAGCTGAGTTTCGTAGCCAGGCTTCTATGCTGCAGCAGCTGATGGGGATTACAGGGGAGGAATTGGATATAACTAAGCTGACAGTGCAGGTTGTGGCTAGGAATGGGAAGTCATTTTGACAGGACTGACTAGTAGGGAGATGAACAATCCCCAGTTTCATTTCCTGAAGCCTACTCATATTATGTTCATGTTTTTTACATCACTTGCAGATGCTTATTAAAGTGTTGATGCCTCCTAGGGGCTTGACAGAAAGAAGTGTTACTGACATGAGTACTATACTTGAATGTTGCCTGCAGAGATTGGAGTGGGAGCGTTTTCAAGAGCAGGTGAGGCAGAAAGCTGAGGATGTAGAGCAGGAAAGGGTGTGCAGATGGCTATGATAGATTGGCATGATTTTGTTGTTGTTGAGTCAATTTACTTTGTGGATAACGAGGATTAGGATTTACCACCTGCAATGGCTCTTGACAAAGTTATAAGTTGGAGCAAGATGTCAGCCGTGGCGGAAGAAGAGGTTGTTTAGCCTGGAAAGGAAATAGAAATGGAAATGGATGAAGAAGAGGTGCAGCTTGTTGAAGATGGCACGAGGGCTGCTGCTAGTATTAAAGAGAATGGCCTAGATAAGTTTAATGAAGCCAAAGCAATCGCGGAGGAAAAGGAACAAGCGATGAGAATTGTGAAGGACTGGAAGAGGCCTGAGGAGATGATTTTTGCAGAAAGAGACCTAACTAAATATGTTGTTTCGCTAATCGCTGGCAAGCTGATTCTCATAAATGAGATGTCGAACATATGAGGATCTCTTTTTGATCCCGAGTACAAGGAGCAAAAAGAGAGAATGTTTGTCAAGATTCGAGATACCACTCTTACTCATGATGATGAAATATCCAGAAACATTGTGGGACTTGCGACAATCACGTCCTGGTATCTTTGGTACCACGAAGGAAGAAGTTTCTAATGCAGTCGAGGCTGAGATTGAGAAAAAGAAAGACAAGCAACCAATGCAGGTCGTATGGGATGGTCATACAAGGAACATTGTACTGCAACCAATGCAGGTGCTGCTGCTCCTTCTAGACCTGATCTATGCCATCCATTCGGCCACTTCCTCCACCTCCTGGTCTTGCCCTTAATCTTTCTCGTATGCCTTTAAGTACAGTCGATTCAGCTCCAACTGACAGTGGGATCCTTGTACAGCCTCCACCCTGACCACGAGTTAGCTCAATGATGTCAATTCAGCCTCCACCTCCCCCAATGCAAATGAATTACGGACAGCAACCTTCCATGGTAAATCGACCACCTCCAATGCCACCATCAATTTCAGTGAATCGACCCAGTATTCCTGTGCCCCCACCACCCGGATCTCAGTTTACGCTAGCATCCCCTCAACATGGGATGCATATGGTTCCGCCACCGCCTATGCCTGAAGGGATTCCTCCACCTGATGAAGCTCCTCCTCCACTTTCAGAGAAGCCAGAGTGAAACAGGCAAAGGCTTGATGATTCTTTGCTTATCCTCAAAGACCAGTTCCTAGCTCAACATCCGGTATGACCCATCATAGATTTATTTATGCATGTCTTTGGTTTTATATTTTTTTTTCTGATTATATATAGTGTATTTGGTACATTTGATTATGTTTTGTATATTTCTTTTTTCGCTTCAGGGGCCTGTAAGCATTACTGTGTCTGTACCAAACGTTGATGAAGGAAACCTCAAAGGGCAACTACTGGAGATTACAGTCCAAGACCGCAAAGTGCAACTACTTGAGATTACACTCCAATCATTATCCGAAACTGTTAGGGGTCCTTTTTTCTATCGAGACTCAACTTCTTCCGACAAGAATTGAACATTTTCTTTTCGATCACCGAAAATTCAAAATTGAGAGCCTTTGTTCTGTAGCCCTAATACTAGTTGTTGGGGGAATCCAGAAGCCCGCACATGGCATACACAAGACATTAACACACATGTTTAAAACTCAACTCGATCCAAAAGTTTAAGCCATTAGGAATTGAGTTTATTCATATATATTAGTTCTTCACTTTTTCATTAGTTCTTGAATAATATCCTAACAACATTAAGGAAATCTACATAAGAACTTGTGGCACTTTTCAATTCAATTGTAGTTGGTGGTGTAAAGATTATTTTGGTTATGTTCTTTAGGCATTTATCTTTTAAATGTATCTTACATACACAAACTTCATCGCAGGAGATGTCAAGATCCTGAAAATGAATGCATATGAAGTTCGGATTTGTTCAGCAAAAAAGTTCCCATTTTTGCAAAATTTATTAATGTTATGGATTATTTGGGGATATTGTGTCATTCTATATTATCATCAAAAGGGACAAGAATGTTTTTTTCAAAAAAGTAAAAATAAATGGCAAACGGCAATCTTATTCTAGGACAGGGGGAGTGATTTTAATAGCTTCCTGGCAAAAAAATTAGCAACATTACCATCTTATCATATGGTATTTTGCAAGATTTTTGAAATGCTCTCGTCATTTTTTGAAATGCTTGAAATTTCAATGAATGTGGCGAATTACAAAATAAACAAAATACAATATTTGGCAATCCTACCGAAAGAAAGCCATGTTACAAATTAAGTTGTTTTCAACGAGGCAATGGAAATCTGAAATTCAAATATTTGGTCTGCTAAAATTTTGGCACAAATAAAAGGCAATTAACTAGTGGCAAACACCATCTTATTTATTCCCTATTATTTCTTTGGTGATTTTATACATTGATCAGTATATAAATATCAACTAAAAACCTCCAATGCATCTCAATAGTTATTTACACAAAGTAAGTATAGTCCTGTGAACAAGTTTCCCTAAAGAAGTAAAATTCACAAGCTTTATCACCAACTGATTGATGGGTCCGAAAAAACTTCAAAATCAGTATAATAAAAACTTTTTCCTGGAACCCTTTAACTAGGTACTATGAAGCCTTGGTGTCTCCTCTTCTGCAAGTACAAGATTTTCTCTTTATAACATAAAAAACTAAATAAAAATAAAGAATGAAAGATAAAGAGAGAATACTACGACGTAGAGATCAGCGAATGAGTACCTTCATTACACACTTGAGCTGCCTTGTCGTAGGGGTTCGCCTTCATGTTGAACAACTTGATTATGATGCTGGCTGTCAAGTGGCATGTATTGTGACATAATAGCCATAATCTCCGCGTCCATGTAAGACTGCAGTGAAAAAATAAATAGTTAAGATGAGTGAGTTATTGGTATCCCTGGAGAGAGAAAGATTAGCATGTATGAACGCTAGTGGAGATTCATTAAACATACCCGAAGCCTATATTTGTAGAATATGTAACCAGCAGTAGCAGCAGCCACGACTGCCCCTAGGACCAAGAGGGCAAGAAACCATCCGAATTTTGATGTGTTTCTTTCTGTACCACAGATGCAGAAGAATCAAAACATGAGTTCTAGTGTTTATTTTTATGGCAGTATTACAAGAAAGTAAATCATCATCATCATTACTTCTACCAAAATGTGATATTCTCATCCATGAATATTCAGGGAAATTTGGACTCTTGGATACCTTAGAGCTCATGGTTGAATACCTAATAAGTGACTAGTATACCATTGCATATCGAATAATATCTGGATGGATTCCTATGTTTTAGGTGAGCTAGTTCTCCAAAACAAAATACAGTTCAGCCCTTAAAAAACTAAAACCTAAAACATATTCACATGACCAAGAATGCTACCCTTATTCGATTAAGACGACAAAATTCACCAACTATCAAAGCATTACCAATTTATCATAGCTGTGTCAAATAAATGCCATTATAATTTCTGAAGTAGCAAACAGAGTTGCGAGAAGTTAAAATTGGAATGTGTTATCATACCGATACATGTATCTTGCTCCATTATATATAATTTATCTCCCTTGCACTTGCAGCCATATCCGCCCCAAGTGTTCTTACAGGAGCAACCTTCACATTTACAAGCAAGGCCTTCGCTGCATTCATCAATATCTGGTGCATGATCCAAAGGAGAAAAATATTATTATACATTTTGGATTGGTTAAATCCCAGACATATTATCACTAGGGTCTTCCAAAGAGTTACAAAAAAGAACACATAAAAGTACCTTCACATTTACTACCGTCCCCTCTAAAACCATGTGGACAGCGACAGCCTGATATATCAGAGTCCTATATCACAAGAAAAGAGCATTTTAGCGATATGCGAAATTCTAGTATCAGAAATGAGGTGCCAAGATGAAAAAACAAAATGAAGAAATGGAACATCACTGAACTGTGCAAGCTGATAATGTTTGTCCATATTTAGTTTCTGACCAGCAACCTCCACTGTTTATTGCACACCTTCCCGGTCCAAAAGCTGTCAATTTAAGAGGAAGAGTAAGCAACAAGATATTTACTGGGAAATATTCATCTACCTATTCTTTATAGACTGATAAGACAGTAGAAATGAGTTGCTTTTCCTTCTCTAATTTTCAAATAACCATTTCAATTCTGGAGTAGAGTTTGTTGATTTGCAAAACTCTTATGCATGCACCTTTCCAATTAAGAGAATTTTATAATATAAATAAAATACATGAAACAGAAAACCAGATGATATATGCCTGAAGGAAAACATATACCTTCACAAGATTTATATCCATCTCCCTTGTATTGTACACCATTTGCCACAGGACACTCACAAACTCTTCCCCTAAATGTGTCCTAAAGAAAAGACAATTAAGGTACAAGTCATAAACATTTACTCTTAACACTCTTGAACAAACATATTCAGATTTTATGAACATCAGTTATAACAATGTTCTCATACACTCTTTGGCATACCTTGCAAGCAGTTATATTAGATTGTGAGTCCCGCCAACAGCCACCATTCCTCTCAAGGCATTCATTGGTCTCAAGATCTGTATATCATGTTGATTGTAAGTAGAGATATCAGTACCTATCTGTATATACATCTACCAGTACAGGTACAAAAATGAGTTAACATCGAACCTCCGCTTAGACAAATTGAAGGCTCAGTAGTCTCCTGAAATCCAGCACATATGGCCTTCAGCACAGCAGTTCTGTCCAATTTTCCTTTAGATAAAAACAAAAGAAAGTAAGCAACCAAGTTATTAAGTACTTCAGTTTTCCAAAACATTAATGCCTTTTTTCTTCTATCCCTAGTAATTATATAAAATGTTATAAAAACATGTCTGGAGAAGAAGAAAAGAAAATCAAACAAATGAAAAAGCAACAAGGAGAGGAATAGTAGGATGATCCTTTTTATGCCAGACTGGTGAAAAACACTTAACTGTAGCCCAACAAACTTTTGGGGTAATGAAAAAAAGAAAGCGTTTTTCTATTTTCGCTTAAAAATGGCATTAACTAAAAGAATGAAAAACAACTGAGTGATTTACAGAATCCTAGTCATAAAAACATGAAGGACATTTTAGAATTGCCAATATGATAGGTTCTTGACTATGACTTAAAAGAATACATTAACATGTGCATTATTCAACAAACCTCTATATTGAACGTCGTTTATGACCAATGTTGGTAAGATGGTAACATCACCACGAGATCCTCGTCCAACCTATTTCATAAATCAGAAACATAAATTTCATGTAGGGCATAAATTAAATTTATTGAACTAGAGAGCACTATGGATGCACAAGAGGATCTATCTTACAGCTGATTAGCATCAGTAGATAATATCCTATTAAATCATTGCCTCTTCAAAGTAGTGGATTTAATTGTGAAGAGCAGAAATGGAATATGTATATTTGAAACAATGGTATGAACCTGGCGATCTTGCTCAGTTTTTAGGACTTCATTTTCCACATCAGCTTCAGGGTCGCCCATGCAACCTTTTATCTTCTCAATAGGTAGATCTGGTGATTTCAGTTGAAATTTCAAAGAATAAATATTTGAACAGATAAAAAAAATGCAATTGTATGCACAATGATCTTTTGAAGTACGTACTTAGAGATTTCATTACATCGTCGGCACATTCTTTGCTATATCTCTTTTCCTTCATCGAACACCTAATGTGGAAATCTGTCACATAATCCCACCAAACCCATGATCGGTTGTTCTCATTAGCAACTCTATGCACACAAAGCTGTCTCAAGTTCTCAAAGACCACATCTTTTCCTTGATACCCCTCTCCAAAATCTTTTTCTGGATCAGGCGCGCAATATCTCCCATGGTTTATGCATTGAGACTTGCACTGATTGCTAAGAATGAAAGGCGGAGGACAAAACCAAGTTATATAGTGTGGTGTGAACAAGGTGTAACCACCCTTCTCAAGAATCTGCGCATGTCCTTTAAAGTCCTTAACGAAATTCATCTGATCATCACAACGAATTCCACACTCGTCATTGCTGTTAGTCCAAAATTCATACTCAACCCTCTGATCAGGGTGGGGCATTGACTCTCTCCAGTCCAATTTAATCACCACATCCTCCTCACCTTTCTGTAAGGCGGCTTTCAAGGTCTCACCAAAGGCTCGCTTAATTAGAGCTGATGGGATTCCAATCTTGTCTATATAGCCATCTGCATCAGAACTCTCTTCGGGGGATTCCATAGTTATGAGATGCTCGTCTCTGCTATCAGCCACCAAAACTGCTGCAGCACCTGCCTGTTGTCCATTCCACACCTTCAAAGCAAAGTAGCACTCTGGGAAAAAAGAGTACACCCTACGAATCAAAATTTACTTTATTTTATTTTATTTTTGGTATTGCACGTATAAAAAGGATAGTGCAGGCAGCGAAACTCGGTAAACATTATATGGTCACCTATAGAAGGGACCAACTAACAATATTTCAAATATCAAAATATCGAAACCCCGGTATATAATGCTACTCTGCCAAAGAAGATAGTACTAGTAGTGGTCGAAATGGAAGTAGAAACAAAATGATGAGAAATGAAAAAATAATTATTATGCATAAATGGGATATTATTTTCCCATATAATATTTGGTATCTATCATTATTCAAGTTAATATAGCTTGAACCCTCAAAAGAAAAAAAAAAACAGAATAGAGCTGGTAAAAGTTTCCGGGAAGCATTTGTTCCATATGATTGCATGGAGAAGCTGAGAACAACAAAAATTACAGAACAACTGCACTTCTGTTATATATCAAATTGCACTAGTATAATTTAAAGAATGGGTCCAATTCAGAAATCTCATCAGTAATTTAAATCGTAGAGTCGTGTGCTCTTTTATCATTATCAGTGCATAACAGTTTGTGCAGTGCTCATAGAATTATTCAAAACATAAAAAAGACATTAAATTTGCTAAAATAAACCCTACCATGGGACAACGGATGGAAGGATGTAGGCTGAAAGCACATAACAGAGTAAAAAACAGAGGATATGCAAATTGAAAAAATTTAGAATACTGAAAGACAACTTCCATAAGTTAGATTAATACCTATCAACTTACACATCTTAAAATGGAAACAAGAAATAATAATTTTCACACCTATACTCCGTTATCCCAAAATAAAAGTCCCATTTAATCACTCTTGCTATATGCATATGAGCATATCAAGGTTTGTCAAGTACCCACTTAAACATAAATTTCTTCAAAACTTTTTCCCAGTTTCAAGGGGTAGAAAAAGTTCAATTCAAAAGTCAAGTGAGACTATCATTTTGGGACAACGAAGCATTAATTAACTTGTATTAAAAAAACTGAAATAGAATTATGTGAAAAATTCAAATGATACTGTCATTTTGGGACAAGTGATCATTAAACAATTTGTGAAAAAAACACTGGAATAGTCTTTACCTCCACGATCAAGAAGAAGGATGGTGGGACGAGAAGACTTAGACTTGAAGGGTTTATCCCCATCAAAAGCTGCGCAGCCATAAGAGCCCTCGTGTGGATAAACAACAGACCCCACCATGGATCCTCCATATTCAGGAACTCCAAAGTTCCCAATTGCAGAATCATGCTTCTGCGACCGAAGATCATAAGGCGAAAGAACAGTTATGCTACTTTTTTCCACCACAAATCGACCATTTACAACACAAATACCCAATATCAAAACACATAAACCCACAAAAAAATCTTTAGCCATTAAACCCATAAACAGAAATTGGAGATGATGAAGTGAAAAAGAAGAAAGTATAGAGGAGAAAAATGGGGATATGGGTTTTATAAAAGAAGAGTTCCGCAGGTGGAAAAAAAGACGGAGGTGACTTGGTTGCAGAGTTTTTAGAGAGAGAAAAGTCAATAGTTGACTTAGAGAGAGAAGTATAGGAGAGATCAGACTTTTATTAGTTGGGGTTTGCTTCTGGTCTACATTTTGAATATTGGTATGACGTAAAGAAACGGACAGGGGAGGGGGCGAGCGGGGGAGAGAGGGAGGGTGACGGAGTCAGGGAACTACCACCACCAACTTCCAACACATCCATTAAACAAAATAAGTTATATAGCTTAAAGAAAAACAGAGGGTTGCTATTCAAATTCATGTTGATAATTGTTGAGATACTTGTCCAGTCGAAATTTTTTTTCAATTTTTTTTTAATTAAAATATTGTTTTAAAAATAATCTTATATTCGATAGGTATATATTTATTATATGTGTGACTGTTACATTCAAAATCAAAAATACAAAAGATATTGGAGATTGTTCTAATTAAATTATAAAAAATAAATAAATTATAAGTACTTTATTAATAAAGTCTTATATTTAAATTTTTTCTTAGAGAAACTACAACATATTACAGAGTTAACAGAATATAATTGAATCTTGAGTTGGTATTCTAAAAATTATGATATCTTGAAGTTGGCATATGGGGCAGGACATTGAAGGCTGAACTGTATCAAATACTTATATTACTTTATTTATTTTTATTATACTATTTAATTTATATGACTTAATTTTTAACAAATATATTTAAATACATTAGATATGATATTTATAAAAAAAATCACATATTATTATTTAATTTTGTCGCTTACACTTTTATATTAATTATAAATTATACTTGACATAAAAATAATTGGCATATAATTATTTCATAAAAAAGAAAAAGAAAAATGAATTCCATGTCCGTGAGTTTTGGGTTTGAATACTCTACTTCTAGCGATGGCAAAGATAATGAAAGATGTCATGTCATGTTCACCAGTTTGTGGAAAGTTTTTGGAAGTTAGAACTCAATGGGTACTGAATTAATGATTCCTAGCGACGAATTTAATTTTTTTTAATTTTAAAATATTTATAATAAATATTGATTGTATAATATTATTATTTACACATATTTAAATTACATTTAAATTATTAAATTTTATAAAAAAATTATTAAAATAAATATTTTAAGAATATAAAAATAAAAAAAATAAAATTTAACCGATCGCTAACACCAATCGTCCAAGAGTTGGTCTTAATGATGGGGGTAGTAGTTGTTTCTTTTTCATTCTCTTAAATTCCTTTTGTGAGTTTAAAAAATAAAAAGAGTGGAAATTAATACATTGTTAGAGAAGAAAATCACCATTTTTTGTTTTTTATTTTTTTTAAGGGGGAAAAAGAATGAAAAAGGGTGTATAATAATTCGGGCTTTCTCCCAAAAGTTTACACTCTAAAAAATGAAAATTTTAGATACTTTGGTAATATTTTATGCGAAATACTTTGTATGATTATTACTGATATTTCATTATCTAAATACTACTATTACTTTGAAAGTAAAAATGGATTATAGCTTAAGAAATATAATCTTATAACTCGTGTGAGGTACGGACTATTTTTTTTATATATTTTTTATTCATCAAATTAATTTAATTATTAGTTTCTCTTTTAAATTATTATTTAGGGGTGTGTGTGTGTGTGTGTGTGTGTGTATATATATATATATGTATGTATGTATGTATACATACTTTTTATAACTTCTTTTTTTATTTTATTGTGAGATTCATGCATGCTTGTATATATAAATAATAAATTATAATTATATTCATTTAATTTGAATATATATTATTATAATTATGTAATTTGTATTTGAAATTTAAAAGTTGATGACCAAATTATTTTTAAAATAACCAACTAAATTAATTTAGATAATATCTTCAATTGCCTTGTATATACAGTGATAGTAACAGATTTGCTCATCTGAAAAGTAAACTAATGCGAGCAGTTCAAATATCATTTTCGTGCTAAGTCATGCTGAAAATATAATAAATATCATTTTCGTGCGGAGTTAAATATTTATTTATTAAGAATTAATATTTTAATAAATAAAAATAATTATTTTATAATTATTTTTATATAAATAATAAATAAACCTCATACTTATGTGAAAAAAAGAACTTACAAAATTATTATTTTTTCTTATAAAAATATCAATTTCTTATTTGTTTCCTTCAATATATATTATTGGTTTGGGTTTAAGGCATTTAATTACAAGTGTAGGGGACTTGGTCACAATTGACTGACTCATATATGCCCGTATGGTACTGTTAATTTGTTATTTGTTATGATTATGCAGTCCTCGTTGAACTAAATGTTAGGCATAAATGATATCAAGATTTTATTTATTTATTTTTTCGAGTGTGAATGACACTACATTTTTCAATATTAAATTTTTTAAAACAATTTTTTATTACAAGAAACTACCAAAATATGTAGTTAAAAATTTTAATATAATTATTTTTTTGTCAAAAACAGTAATAACAATCTTTTTTTCTAAGTACGTTCTGATATGACAGTTTTAGGAGGGTTAAAAAACTGAATGTACGGTTTAGTTTTTGATTTTACAATTTACCGTACCGCTAATTTTTTTTTTGTTTTACATTTTTGTATCTCTACTTTAACTTGATTTGTTTTCAAAATTGTAACCTAACACAACTCTCTCTTTCTCATAAAAAAAAAAAAATTAATACGTATATGTTCAATTAGTTTTGAACTCGAAACCGCACCGCACATTTCAAAATCGCACCGCACCAATTATAAGCTATTTCATGTGTGATTTTAAATTTGTTAAATTATACTTAAATAATTTTATGTACAGTTTAGATTTTCGATCACACTATATTCTACGTTAATGTCTAGATAACTCTTGAGGTCAAGTCTGATAGATAGTCCAAAATTCCAAAACCTAAATTTATGGCTAGTATCATATTACCTTTTGTTGTCACATTAATATCATCAAATTAATGGTCAACCAGTGCATAGAAAAATGAAAGAACTTTTTCTCAAACCCCAAATTGCAAGCTAATGACCAACCCAAGAACGAGTGTTTCTAGGGGTAAACTTTTATTTGGTTTGTTGAATATTTTCTTTATAGAAAACTAAAGATAAAGTATTTATATATATTTTTTAGTTCTAAATTATATGATAAATATTAACTTTTTAAACTGATTTTTTTTAAATATTTTAAATATAATATAAATTCTTTTAGTTTTAAAAAATATAATTATAAAAAATGTAAATTAAAAACTACTAATTACAAGATTGCTTGAAAAGAAATGAAATATACCCATTTAAATTTAGAAATATATTATATTGACTTGAAAAATCAAATTTAATCTTATATTTCATAATGGAATCAACAATTTGTACTACTCCCTCCGCCCCTCAAAAATTGGCTTAGTTCGAATTTTTGGTCAAATTGACCAATTTCAGAATTAAAAATTAAGCGTTTTTATTTATGTTTTTCAAGTTTTAAAATTTGGAAGTTGTAGTAAATTCGATGTAGATTCTTATACTTACAGTTTTTTCACCTATATTTACAAGAAAATAGTATAAATTTTGATTACAGGAATAATTAATTTGATTAAAAAAGTTAAATTAACCAGTTTTTACAGACAGCCAGAGTATATCCTTTCGCTTTGAACCTCTCAAAGGAGAAAAATAAATTGAAATCCAAGTTGGGCTTATGAGTTGAATCATGTAAAATAAATAAAATCCTCTCAATGTGGTTGGTGAAAACAATTAATCTATATTTTGCAAAGCCAAAACAAGAAATTAAAACTATGAATATATTAGTATATATGTATAGTGTTTTGCCATGTAGTGGACATTTGATTACTAATACAGGCATTTTTATCAAAGTTGACTCTTGTATAATACTGTAATTCTAATTGCAGCTCATTGACCTTAACAAGATTCCCCATTAGGCATAACAGATACAATTGTTTTCAAATTTAATTGGGGAAATAATTTGCTATTCTTTTTTTCTTTTTTGCTAAAACATTGTTGGTAGAGTTTTGTCGAGGGCAAGTCGGCTGAATCGGGGTGTCAATTGGGACTTGGGAGTGTATATTTTTTGTTGTAATGGTCTCAACATTATATATGTAACAAATATGTCGATCTTTTTTCATTACGTGATGGAGTAAAGTAAACTTGTGATTTGCTTTCTATTGAATACTAGTCTAATAGTCCGTGCCATAGCCATTATTTTTTATTTTATTTTATTTTATAATTTTTTAGGTAATTTAATAATCTTTATATATAAATGTAAGACCCCGACTTTTATAAAATACAAATTTAATTTTTTTTATATATATTTTCTTCTGAAACGGTAAATAAATAAATTGACAAAAGTGAAAATTAAGAAATATTTTATCTTGTCGGAGAATATTCGTTTTGCCAGGGAATATTCGTTCTGTCGGGGAATATTCGATTCGTACGATGGCGCTGAAATAACCAAATATTGGTGGATCTCCACAACGAATTATTGTCGGATATAGAAAGCGACATACGTAACATTTCTAAATAAATATAGTCAACGGTACTATTAATTTTAACTGTTAAAATATCATGTGGTAAAAGAATAGTAACATACGGTATTACATAGTAACACACAGTATTGCACAGTAGCACACCGTATTGCACAGTAGCACACGATAATATACAGTGTTTCATATTATTGAACTGATAAAGTGGTTATCGTACTATATTGACTTTATTGAACTAATAATTGTCACATGCATAATAATTTATATTATTGAGCTGATAATTGTCACAGTAACATATGTACAGTAATTTACATTACTAAAATAATAATTGTCATTACACAGTAACGTGCTATTTTCTTATTTATTTTCAGCATTTTTGTTATCTCTTTTATAATGTCGATTAAACTGTTGTATTATATTATTAATTAATTTATCTGCTTATCTAACTCAAAAAGCCAACTACACTGCATTTATATCAATTAATCATAATAATAAATAATTGCGAATTATTGTTGAATAATTAAATTGATAAAGTTATTTGTTTTTATTATGATAAATTATATAAAGTTATTTGTTTTTATATATAAAGTTAATTAATTTATATAAGTTAGTTGTTTTATATATAAAGTAAATTTAATGGTATAGATTAAAGATGATCTTTAAATGAATGATTTAGATTAAGAAAATCTTAAAAGATAAAATGAGTGGTATGGATTAAACATTATCTTGAAATATACGGTTTGGATTACATTATGAAATCTTGGTTTATGATAAGATTTTTGGCTATAAATAGAGGCATTAACTTAAGAATTTTTTATAAAAACTTCCTTACTTATTCTTTCTTTCACTCTCCAAATATTTCTTTGTATAAGTTCTCTTTGAGTGTGCTAAAGTCATCTTGAGTATTTGTGAAAGATCTGTAAGCGTACGAGTACTGACTAAGTAAGTCTTTTTATAAAAGTTATATAAATAACCACACACATCATACGGTGTTTATAAATCTTCATTTAGAAGACTCTTCCTTTAGAAGATTCATTTTGAAAAGCTTCCTTTTGAAGATTTATTTTGAAATATTATTTTCTTCAAAAACTATATTGAAGTTATTCTACTTTATTCTATTAAATCACTTTTGATGATTTTATACGAATTGTTATACACCATAAAATTATATATGGTAGTTACTAATTAAATTATAAAAATATAGGTTGATCAACTTCATATTCAGTCACATGTTAAGGTAAGGGATACCATCTTTTTTATTTTCCATTATTCAAACTTACTACGATAAGGGATTATCATTCTTTGATTCTCGAAAATAATATCGTTTCATTCTTACTCGTAAGATGTGCCATTTATTTTCATATATTAATTTGTGGAAATAACCTGACTACGCGGACTATCGCATGTTTGGTGAATAACCTTTCGTATTCATTCGTTATTAATCTCTGAGAATAACCTGACTACGCGGACTACTGCATGTTTGGTGGATTACTTTTCGTATTCATTTCTTGGGAAGCTGTCGCAAGCAACCAAAAATAAAATCTTACTTTGAAAAATATTAATGTAGTAGTGAAAGTAAGAGTCGAACCCACAGAGAGTGAATTGTTTTAATAAATCTAATGTTTTCAAGAATATCTAATTAAATGGGGGGTTTTGAATTATTAATTAACTAATTAAAATAAAACTAAATAATAAATAATAAAGATGAGGAAAATCAATTAAAACAAACTTCAGTTCCTTAGTTCAGTATCCCCTTCTTTTAATTAACAAATTAATCAAGTTATTATTATCTTTTCCTTCAATTGAAATTAATAATCCTAGATAACCGACAATCGCCAAGCTACCCGAAATCCTCCTTAAATTATAAATCTAATGCAGCAATCGCTCACAAAAGATCCTAACTATCATACAACCTAGAACTATCAGTCTAGATTTAATATAACAGTTGCATTAAAAATTAGAGAATTAGATTATTCCAAGCAACAATCTCAACATCGCGGACCATTTAACTTGCCATCTTGATAATCATAATAATATTCAAAAGTTTGACCACAATCAAATATTATTAATTGCTACTTATGATCAGATAAAATATCGTTTGCTTAATATCAAATCTTAATCTAGCATATGATAAATTATTGATTAATTTAACAGGCCATTATCAAATTAATCAAGCAAATATCATAAAACAATTAAAACAGATTATCAAGAATAAATCTCATGCATGAAGGAATAAATAATAAAACTCAATTAAAACATTAATTAAAAATAAGGTTCAACATCCCTTTAGAACTGAAAATAAAAACTTAGCCTGACATTCTTCAAAATAATCTTCAAGAGTTGAAAAGCTCTCTCCAAGAAAGTAGAAGAAAGAACTCCTACAAGCTTACAATGAATAATGAGAGAGCTTGGCCCTCTATTTATAGGCCTCTAACTTGTCCAAAACCTAATAGGATTTACAATTAAAAATAAAAGAAAAAGAAAAATAATTATTCTCCTAACCCTAGTTGGAATTAAAATCCAATTTGGAATCAAAAAGTAGCAAAAATCCCAAAAAATCTCGTTTTGCTCCAATTCTGCCCAGCCAAACAGCCCTTAAGACCGGCAGTTGACCAAGTCAACGCGGTTTCCGCTCCTGCTGACGTCAGCGATCGCCCGCGCATTGCGCGGGCTTTTATTTTTTTTAACTGCCGCTTCTCCAAACGACGTCGTTTCCTCCGTGTGCGGTTCACTGTGCGCGCATTGCGCGGTCGGTCGGTTTTCCGGTTAATTACCATTATGCCCCTCCGCGTCTTTTCTTCTTATTTACGATAATGCCATCAGTGTTGGTTTATTACAGTTTTGCCATCAGACTTTTACCAGATTTACAGATTTGCCCCCAAGCTTTATTTTTCCTACAAAATAAAATATAAAAATAAATAAAAATAATATAAAAATACTAAAAATCCTAAAAACACATAATAATAAATAAAACACCTAAAATACTTAAAATAAATAAAAACACATAAATAAAAAGAAATATAAAAAATACTATAAAATTACCTAAATTAACATAAATTAACTAAAGTCCTATAAAACCTATTAAAACCAAAATAAGCTAAATAATTAAACATTTAAGCACACAATAAATATAAAAACTAAGTATTAGGGCATAAAAACATCGTATAATTTAGTCCTATCATTTCTTATTTGTCTCTTGTTAGTAAAGTTTCCTGAAATGATTATATATTCTTTAATAATTTGCGCTTCATCTAATATCATTTCAATTGAGTCTTCCTATTTTTCTAAATCTTTCTATTGAACCTTAACCGTTATTCTGAACAGTGGATCTTGAATATCATTCTTAAATTTGAGTCCACATCATGTTAATAATTTGAACATTATTTGAATCTGCACAAAGAAAAATCATAAACTTTCGATATTTATTGATCATATTGTTTCTTCTGATTTATCATCGATATCATTGTTATTCTAATCATCAAGAACCATGTTATTGTGAATATCTGTGTCTTTTAGGGCACGTGATAAATGTTCTATTTGGCCGGGGGCAAAGAAGAACTGTTGTTTGGTATGATTATGACCAGAGGCTGAATACTGGTATAATCATGACCGTTGGTGATATATTGAATATCTTTGGCCCGTAGTGTAAAGATGAACTGTTGACTTGCATGATTATGACTAGGAACTGATAATTTGTATCATCATGACCAGTGGTGTTTCAGATAATAAAAGTTGATGATATTTTTCTTAAAAAGAAAAGCGAGTAGACATCATAGTCTACATTATTTTTCTAATGGATTGTTCATTCTGCTGTTATTATTGATCTGAACTTTATTCAAAAATTTAACTGTAATTCTTGATATAAAGCTTATTGTCTATTATATTCAATTAAGAACTCAACTGTTGAAGGCAAATAATAATTTATTTGTTATTATCTTAGTCATGGTATTTTTTTTACTGGGCTATTTGAGCTCACCATTTCTTTTGTTTCATTATTTTTCAGAAAACGAGAGAATAGTTAGGTCTAGCAGTGGAATGGAGTGACGGTCTGAGAGATAGCTATTGTAGTCTTCACATGTTATATATAGTGTGACAATAATAGTGAAGACTTAGTTGTGTATTATCAAATTTTGTATTTTTGTTCTATATACTGTTTGTATTAGAAATCGTGTATTTTATGACGTCTGAAATTAAGCTATGTGGGCCTAAATTTAGGGCGTCACATTAAAATAGTAAAATTTATAATTAATCAAAGGTTTATACTTAAATTTATAATACAATAATTGTTAATTTTTCTCAATCTTCTAAAAATTGGCCTAAATCCAACCCAAATACGAAATCGAGTATTATTGAACTTAATAAGAAAAAATAGAATACTTAATCAATTTGTGGATTTTCCTATAAAATGGGTTTCAGATACTCACCGTCACACTTATATGAATTTCCCCAAAATATCTAATAAATTTATAATTCTTTTTATATTTTTTCTTTTTTATTGTCATTTTTTCTTTTCTTCTGGATAATTTGTGTAGAAAATCAAAACATCTCATACTAAATTTTATTTGCTTATTTAATTAAGTAGGTTACTTCATATGTTACTTAGCTTATAAGCTTAAGGATTTTTCCTATTTCTATATAAACAGTTATAATCTCTCGTTATTATTATTATTGACAAACTAAACTTATCGAATTAAGCTGTGTTTTGTGGTTTTTTGCTCAATTATCTTATTTTAATCTTCTTTATTATTTTTTTCATCCTTGTCCTAAATCATAATAGTATCATAATCAAAAGTTCTTGATATATTTTTATTTCATCTGATTTCTTTTTACCATAATTTATCTAACTTCTATCAATATTCAAAATCGCTAGAGAGTCTATAACACCACCTGAGACGACAACGTAGTCTCAAATTTATCCCAAAACTTTTATTGAATATTTTTTTTGCAACAATATGTTTAAAAATATATCAAATTGACTTCAAAAGCCAATATTTTATCTTATACTTTTGGAGTCTTTTTTTTTCCAAAGATTTTTTCTTAAAAGAATTTTGAATAAATGCCAGCATTTTAGCAAAGTGAAGCAAAAACCACTAATATCCTAACAATTTAGGATTTGGTACACTTGTTTGTAAACATTGTAATCTTTCATTTAACTAAGCTAAAATTGACAATTCAAAAGCTGCTCTTTTTCATCACCAAGAATATGTTTCGACAAGAGGCAAATATAAAAAACACTGCAAGTTTGAAAGACTAGGCATCTGTATTTTATTGGAATTCAAATGGTATGTCGGAATAGGGGACGGAGCCACTGGTTGAGGCGGCGGTGATTTCCAAAGTGGTGACGGTGTGGGAGCGTCACCACTTTATGAATCATATTTGATGAACCATGAAGTTGTTTCTTTCTACTCAGTACCATCTTGCCTACCTCTAGATTCTAGAAGTAGTGACACCGTAACACATTACCTCGTAGATTAGATTGATTGAGGATACTTTCTCATGTCACATATACCGTTTGCATGTAATGACTGATACAATTTCAATAAGATCCCAAATCAACGCTTTCTTTGTCATCTTCGGAATCAGGGGTTCTCTTCAAAAACTCCCATTGGCTTGTTCATGGATTTCGCCATCTTCTCTCACTTTGTTCTGCTACGCCTATGCTTGCCTTTTCCTTTCGCTACGTGCCTATTCGGTTGGCCTCAGTTATTCTGGACTTGTTATAACTTATTATGCTTAGGTTGGATCGAAAGAATATGTAAGAATTAAATGATTTATTTTTATAGAATAAAAAAAATTATGTTTAATTGCTCTATTAAAATGGAATAAATTGTGACGCCCCCAAATCTAAGCCCACACAGCCCAAACTTGAGTCGTCAAAAGACTACAACAAAATTATTACAACAAAGCACAACGTACAACAATACAGGGTATAATAATACACAACTAAGTCTTCACTATTATTGCCACACTATTTTACAACACGTGAAGACTACGACAGCTATTCCTCAGACTCTCACTCCATTCCCCGGCTAGACCCTGTTACGTTTTCATCTCCTGTAATGGAACAAAAGAAAGGGTGAGCTCAAATAGCCCAGTAAGAAATATCATGACTAAGATAATGACGAATAATTTATCATTAGCCTTCAACAGTTGAGTTCTTGATAGAATACAATAGACTACAAGGTTTATATCAAAAACTGCAGTTAAATTCTTAAACAACGTTCAGATCAATAATAGCAGCGGAATGAGCAATCTATTAGAAGAATAATGCAGACTATAATGTCCACTCGCTTCTCTTTTTAGTAAAAATATCATCAACTTTTATCATCTGAAATACCATTAGTCAAGATAATACAACTTCACAGTTCCTGGTCATAATCATGCAGATCAACAATTCATCTTTGCACTACGGGCCAAAGACATTCAATATAACACCAACGGTCATGATTATACCAGATTCAGCCTTTGGTCATAATCATACCAACCAACAGTTCATCTTTGCACTACGGGCCAAAGACATTCAATATAACACCAACGGTCATGATTATACCAGATTCAGCCTTTGGTCATAATCATACCAACCAACAGTTCATCTTTGCACTACGGGCCAAAGAGAACATTCACCACGTGCCATAAAAGACACCGAACAGATGTATCGCCTTTAACCTAGTATATCGCCTTTAACCTATCATCTGTTCAACAATTATATCACATCTGTGCCCCCGGCCACAGATATTCACAACAGCTTGATTCTTGATGATTAATACAAATAACAGTGATACAAATGATGAACAGAAGAACATGATAAACAATAAGTATCGGAAGTTTACTTTGTGCAGATTCAAATAATGTCCAAATTGCCAACATGATGTGGAGTGAAATTTAAAAATGATATTCAAGATCCACAGTTCAGAATAACGATTACAGTTCAATAGAAATGTTCAGAAAATAGGAAGGTTCAGTTGAAATAATGAAATTCAACTATTATGGAACATATAATATTTTCAGGAATTATAGAAACAATAGTTCCATAATAAGTTTCGATTTAGGAGTATGAACGAAAATAATATCCCTTACCGTAGCAGGTTTGATTAACAAAAGGTGAAGGGAATTAATATCCCTTACCATAGTAAGTTTGAATAATGGAAGATGAAAAAGATGGTATCCCTTATGAGTATAAAGGAAAATGATATCACTTACGAATATGGAATAAAAGTGTCATGTGATAATTCGTGTAGACAAATTATTTCCGCACGAGACAAATAAAAAGGGTTATTCACCAACAGGCGATAATCCGCACCATAAGGTTATTCCCATCAATTTGAATACGAATAGTTATTCACCAAACAGGCGATAATCCGCACCGTAAGGTTATTCTCAAAGATTAATAAGGAATGAATACAAAAGGTTATTCACCAACAGGCGGTAAACCGCGCCGTAAGGTTATTCCCACAATTTAATACATGGAAGTAAATGGCACAAGAAAGAAACGATATTATTTTCGAGAATCAAAGAATGATAATCCCTTCAAGTAAGAAAGAAAATAATATCCATTTATGATGATGAAAAGAATGATACCCCTTACCGTAATAAATTTAAGAGTGTGAAAAGAATGATATTCCTTACCTTAACACGTGACTGGATATTGATTTAAATGAGGTTGATCAACTTGAAAAATTCCTGCACTCCTTTTGGCTTTCAAACTCTCAAAATAACCTTACTATTCTCAGAGAAAACTCATAAAATTTTTCTATAAGAATTTTATATTTTAGGTGTGATTTTTCTATTCAGCTGAACAATCTATTTATAGGAGGAAATAAGTTACTATGCGAGGGTAGGTGGCTGGCGTGCTGCACGCCAGCCTGAGAATTCAAAGCAACAGCCGCCCACGCCAAATTTCTGCATTTTGCAATTTCATTCCTCATGTGGCCCCCACAAAGGGCCCACATGTTTACTATTCCAAATAGTAAAATTAAATTATTATTATTTTTTTTTTTTTTTTTATAAAATTTATTTATTTATTTATTCTTCCTTTGGGTCCAACATATAAAATAAAATAATGCTATAACAATAATTTAACAATAATAAACACGTTACAGATTATTATTAATTTAATAATATAAATTACAGTGTATTTACTACTATGACAATTATTAGGTTCAATAATTTTAAACTGCAGTGCACCAACAATTATTGACTCAATGATATGAAATACAGTGTAATGACAATTATTGAATCAATAATGCAAAATACTGTGTAGCAACAATAATTGAATTGATAATATAAAATATTATGCAGTGACAATTATCGATGAAATGATGCGTATCAGTTACGGTGTCAATAATATGAGACACTGTGCAATACCGTGTGCTACTGTAGAGTACCGCATGCTACAGTAAAATACCATAAATTACCGTATGCTACTATTCTTTTATCACCGGTATTTTAACAGTTAACACCGTTGACTATTTTTATTTAAAAAGGTTACTTCTGTCGTTTTCTATATCCGACAAATATTCCGTTGTGGGGTCCACAAATAATTTGTTATTTCGGCGCCGTCGTACGGCCCGAATATTCCCCGACAAAACGAATATTCCCCGACAAAACGAATATTGTCCGTCAAAATAAAATTTGCATATAACATCCTTAACTTTCAATTTCGTCAATTTAACCACTTACTGTTTCAGGAAAAATATATATGAAGAAAAATTAAATTTTGTATTTCATAAATTCGGGGTCTTACAACCTCCCCTCCTTATGAAATTTCGTCCCCGAAATTGACGTACCTGGCATTTCGAAAAGGTATGGATACCTAGACTTCATTTCAGATTCTAGCTCCCAGGTCATTTCCTCAATATCTTGGTTTCTCCATAAAACCTTAACTTGAGGTATAACCTTTGAGCGTAAGATCTGCTCCTTCTTATCTTGGATCTTAACAGGTATCTCCTCATACGTTAAATCTTCTGCTATAACGTCTGGTTCTAACTCAATGACGTGGTTTGGGTCCTTCACATATTTACGTAACATAGATATGTGAAAAACGTTATGGATGCGAGACATACTTGGTGGTAGGGCTAGTCTGTAGGCTACGGATCCTACTCGATCGAGAATTTCAAATGGGCCAATAAATCGAGGGTTGAGCTTTCCTCTCTTTCCGAATCTCGTAACCCCTTTCCATGGAGAAACACGTAAGAATACATGATCTCCGACGTTGAATCTCTCATCTCTCCGATGAAGATCGGCATAACTCTTTTGTCGTTCTTGTGCTGTCTGTATTCGTTGTCGGATCATTTGGATCTTTTCGGTCGTCAAGCGTACCAACTCGGGTCCCAACAGTTTTGCTTCTCCTACCTCATTCCAACATACTGGAGAGCGACACTTGCGTCCATATAAAGCCTCGAATGGAGCCATACCTATACTTGCTTGGTAACTGTTGTTGTAGGAAAATTCCACCAATGGCAAGTACTTATCCCAACTTCCTTTGAAATCTAGTACGCAAAGTCTCAAAAGATCTTCGAGGGTCTGGATCGTCCTTTCCGATTGTCCGTCCGTTTGAGGATGGTATGCAGAACTAAAACGTAGTTCAGTGCCCATAGCTTTTTGTAGACTGATCCAAAAGCGTGAATCTAGGATTTCGATCAGAAACTATGGAAACTGGCATGCCATGCAATCTCACGATCTCATTTATGTACATACCGGCAAAACGTTCAAGTGAAAAGTTTTCTCGTATAGGCAAGAAATGAGCGGATTTGGTCAATCTATCTACGATGACCCAAATTGCATCTAAGCCTTGAGAAACTTTGGGAAGACCCGTCACGAAATCCATATTGATGTGTTCCCACTTCCATTCGGGAACCTCAAGTGGTTGTAAAGGACCCTTAGGTACTTGATGCTCTGCCTTGACACGTTGACAAGTTAAGCACCTTGAGATAAACTCTGCAATCTCCCTTTTCATATTGTTCCACCAAAATGTATGTCGAAGATCTCGATACATCTTGGTACCTCCTGGGTGGATTGCAAATGGCGTGTTGTGTGCCTCCATCATGATTTTATGCTTTAATTCAGGATCGTTAGGAACACAGAGTCGAGAGTTGACTCGAAGTATTCCTTTCTCGTCGATTCTTGCTTCGGGAATGGTACCTTCTTGTACTTTCTTTATCATGTTTATCAGTTCCGGATCGGTAGCTTGAGCAGCTTTAATTTTATCGATTAAAGCTGGTTCTACTCGCACGTGAGCAATCTTCGAGTGGGTCCCTGGTGTCTTTAGCTCTATCTCCATCTTTTGCAAGTCGTACAAAATACGCTTTTGTGTTGTCAGCAGTGCACTTGTATTCGCATAAGATTTTCTGCTCAAAGCGTCAGCTACAACGTTCGCCTTTCCCGGGTGATACTGGATTGTGTGATCATAATCCTTCAACAGCTCAAGCCAACGTCGTTGTCGCATGTTGAGTTCCTTCTGGGTGAAGAAATACTTGAGACTTTTATGATCCGTATAGATATCCACTTTCTCTCCGTACAAGTAGTGTCTCCAGATCTTCAACGCGAAAACGACTGCTGCCAACTCTAGATCATGAGTAGGGTAATTTTTCTCATAATCTTTGAGTTGTCGAGAGGCATAGGCTATAACCTTTCCATGTTGCATAAGGACACAGCCTAGACCTTTGCCTGAAGCATCACTGTATATGACAAATTCTCCCGATCCTGATGGAATGGTCAGAACAGGAGCTGAAACAAGTCTCCTCTTAAGCTCTTGAAAACTTTTCTCGCATTGCTCGCTCCATATGAATTTTGTGCTTTTCCGAGTAAGCTGAGTTAATGGAGTGGCGATTCGAGAAAATCCTTCTACGAATCTCCGATAATAACCAGCTAGGCCCAGAAAACTTCGGACTTCGGTTACTGTCTTGGGTTGTTCCCAATTTAGTACCGTTTCAATCTTCGCAGGATCGACTGATATTCCTTGACTAGAAATCACATGCCCAAGAAACGTGACCTCCTCAAGCCAGAACTCACATTTCTTCAACTTGGCATATAATTTGTTCTCACGGAGCTTCTGGAGTATCAATCTCAGGTGTTGTTCATGATCCTCACGACTTTTGGAGTATATGAGGATGTCATCAATAAAGACAACCACAAAATGATCCAAATATTCCTTGAATATTCGGTTCATCATGTTCATGAAAGCTGCAGGAGCATTGGTTAGTCCAAAAGGCATGACTAAAAACTCATAATGCCCATAACGAGTTCTGAAAGCAGTCTTTGGAATGTCCTCAGCTTTAACCTTTAACTGATGATATCCAGAACGGAGATCAATCTTTGAGAAATGTTGAGCACCTTGTAATTGATCAAACATGTCATCAATTCGAGGTAACGGATACCTGTTTTTGATGGTGACATGGTTCAATTCTCGGTAGTCAATGCACAATCTCATACTCCCGTCTTTCTTCTTCACAAATAGAACAGGAGCACCCCAAGGTGATGCACTCGGACGAATGAAACCAGTATCCAACAATTCCTGTAGTTGGACTTTTAACACTTGAAGTTCAATGGGAGCCATTCGGTATGGAGTTTTGGAAATGGGCTTGGTACCAGGTTCAAAATCAATACAAAATTCAATTTCACGGTTTGGGGGTAAACCAGGAAGTTCCTCCGGAAAAACGTCAGGAAACTCATTAACAATGGGAATATCATTCAAGTTTGACGTATTTTTGTTCAAATCAGTGACATGAGCTAAAAAGGCTTGACATCCGTTTTTCAATAAACGAATGGCTTTATGGCTAGAAATAACAGTTATAGATTTCAATGGTTTAGTTGCTTGAATTTGCATGACAGGTTGATTAGGAATATGAAAACTAATAATCTTATGAAAACAATCAATTTTAGCATGATGGGTAGTCAACCAATCAATTCCTAAAATCACATCAAATTCATGCATCTCCAAAGAAATAAGGTCAACAGGTAATGTGAGGTTGTTGATTTGAACTAGGCAAGATTTATAGACAGTAGATGTAATGGTCATTTCTCCTAATGGGGTTTCAACTGATAAGTCAAAGTCCAAATTTTCAGGAGTTAAGTTTAAACGCTGAGCACATGCAGGTGAGATAAAAGAATGGGTAGAACCAGTATCTAACAAAGCGTAGACTTCACGAGAATTTATGAATAGCTTACCGGTTATCACCTCGTTCGAGTTTCGTGCCATTTGGGATGTCACAACAAAAGCTCTCCCTTGAACTACAGATTTTCCCTTATCCGCGCTAGCTTTTGGTATCATTACTGCAGCTGGACTTGATTTTGTGACAGGACAAAACCGCGCAAGATGATCCTCTTTCCCACAACTGTAGCACTTTTTGGACTGCAGTGTACAGTTTGGGCTGATGTGACCTTCCTGACCACACCTATAGCATCTCACTGGTGGTCGATCTTCTCCCCTTGAAACTGGGGTCGGTGCTGGTGCTGGTGCTGGTACTGGTGCCCTTCCATAATTATTATGGAATCTCTTTCTTTTGAAATTGTTCCCACTGGATTCTCCTCTTCTGTTATTTGATGTGGAATTACCACCGAAGTGTTGGTTACCTCCTCGATGGTTCTCGTTCCTGTGGTTGTTATCATTTCTCTGATCATTGACTCTTGGCTGTAATTTTTCATCTGTTTGCTCCACCCTTTGAGCCCTATCAACAACATCTGAATACAAACTAAATTTATGAGAGCTAAGTTGTTGACGGATTTCGAATCTTAGACCACGTAAGAACATCCGACTCATCCGTGCTTCGTCATCTACTAGATGAGTCGCAAAACGAGACAGTTCAGCAAACTTAGCTTCATATTGAGAAACTGTCATGTTTCCCTGCTCCAGCTTAATGAATTCCACTTCCTTCATATGGCGGATGCTTTCTGGGAAGTACTTTTCATTAAATAGCTCTTGGAATTCTGTCCAAGACATCTCAAGTGCTGAAGGGTGGATACGTTTTACCGCTTCCCACCAGTGATCCGCCTCACCTCGAAACATAAAGGTAGCAAAGGGCACCTTCTGATCATCAGCGCATTGTAAGACATCAAGTATTTTTGTCGTCTGCTTCAGCCATGCCTCCGCTTTGAGTGGGTCAGGCTTCCCGTGGAATTCAGGTGGTCCCAATTCTTTAAATTGCTTGACAGTGATCATCCTCAAATTACCAGCGTTTCTACCGTTATTGTTAACTGGATTTCCTCTTGCCTGATTCTGCATGAACTGCATGAAATTCCTAAAGAATCCATCATTCATCATGTTATCAGGAATATTATTTCCTGAGTTGGCAGGAGGATTGTTTGTGGCTTCTTGATTTTCGGCTACATTCGCTTCGGGTATTTCGTAGTTAACCTCTTGATTTCCAGATGCCATACTAAACTGTGGTCACAAAATAAATGTTAGTTCAAATAAACTGACTCATCACTTCATGTCCCTATATTCAAATCAACTCATTAGATAATAAAATCTAATTTAGGTAGGACACACTAGTGACTGATTCTATTCGTCTCTCCCCTCCTAGTTCTAACCCCAGATCTCCATTAAATACCATATCCCTAAGCTCTGATGCCAACTGTGACGCCCCCAAATCTAAGCCCACACAGCCCAAACTTGAGTCGTCAAAAGACTACAACAAAATTATTACAACAAAGCACAACGTACAACAATACAGGGTATAATAATACACAACTAAGTCTTCACTATTATTGCCACACTATTTTACAACACGTGAAGACTACGACAGCTATTCCTCAGACTCTCACTCCATTCCCCGGCTAGACCCTGTTACGTTTTCATCTCCTGTAATGGAACAAAAGAAAGGGTGAGCTCAAATAGCCCAGTAAGAAATATCATGACTAAGATAATGACGAATAATTTATCATTAGCCTTCAACAGTTGAGTTCTTGATAGAATACAATAGACTACAAGGTTTATATCAAAAACTGCAGTTAAATTCTTAAACAACGTTCAGATCAATAATAGCAGCGGAATGAGCAATCTATTAGAAGAATAATGCAGACTATAATGTCCACTCGCTTCTCTTTTTAGTAAAAATATCATCAACTTTTATCATCTGAAATACCATTAGTCAAGATAATACAACTTCACAGTTCCTGGTCATAATCATGCAGATCAACAATTCATCTTTGCACTACGGGCCAAAGACATTCAATATAACACCAACGGTCATGATTATACCAGATTCAGCCTTTGGTCATAATCATACCAACCAACAGTTCATCTTTGCACTACGGGCCAAAGACATTCAATATAACACCAACGGTCATGATTATACCAGATTCAGCCTTTGGTCATAATCATACCAACCAACAGTTCATCTTTGCACTACGGGCCAAAGAGAACATTCACCACGTGCCATAAAAGACACCGAACAGATGTATCGCCTTTAACCTAGTATATCGCCTTTAACCTATCATCTGTTCAACAATTATATCACATCTGTGCCCCCGGCCACAGATATTCACAACAGCTTGATTCTTGATGATTAATACAAATAACAGTGATACAAATGATGAACAGAAGAACATGATAAACAATAAGTATCGGAAGTTTACTTTGTGCAGATTCAAATAATGTCCAAATTGCCAACATGATGTGGAGTGAAATTTAAAAATGATATTCAAGATCCACAGTTCAGAATAACGATTACAGTTCAATAGAAATGTTCAGAAAATAGGAAGGTTCAGTTGAAATAATGAAATTCAACTATTATGGAACATATAATATTTTCAGGAATTATAGAAACAATAGTTCCATAATAAGTTTCGATTTAGGAGTATGAACGAAAATAATATCCCTTACCGTAGCAGGTTTGATTAACAAAAGGTGAAGGGAATTAATATCCCTTACCATAGTAAGTTTGAATAATGGAAGATGAAAAAGATGGTATCCCTTATGAGTATAAAGGAAAATGATATCACTTACGAATATGGAATAAAAGTGTCATGTGATAATTCGTGTAGACAAATTATTTCCGCACGAGACAAATAAAAAGGGTTATTCACCAACAGGCGATAATCCGCACCATAAGGTTATTCCCATCAATTTGAATACGAATAGTTATTCACCAAACAGGCGATAATCCGCACCGTAAGGTTATTCTCAAAGATTAATAAGGAATGAATACAAAAGGTTATTCACCAACAGGCGGTAAACCGCGCCGTAAGGTTATTCCCACAATTTAATACATGGAAGTAAATGGCACAAGAAAGAAACGATATTATTTTCGAGAATCAAAGAATGATAATCCCTTCAAGTAAGAAAGAAAATAATATCCATTTATGATGATGAAAAGAATGATACCCCTTACCGTAATAAATTTAAGAGTGTGAAAAGAATGATATTCCTTACCTTAACACGTGACTGGATATTGATTTAAATGAGGTTGATCAACTTGAAAAATTCCTGCACTCCTTTTGGCTTTCAAACTCTCAAAATAACCTTACTATTCTCAGAGAAAACTCATAAAATTTTTCTATAAGAATTTTATATTTTAGGTGTGATTTTTCTATTCAGCTGAACAATCTATTTATAGGAGGAAATAAGTTACTATGCGAGGGTAGGTGGCTGGCGTGCTGCACGCCAGCCTGAGAATTCAAAGCAACAGCCGCCCACGCCAAATTTCTGCATTTTGCAATTTCATTCCTCATGTGGCCCCCACAAAGGGCCCACATGTTTACTATTCCAAATAGTAAAATTAAATTATTATTTTTTTTTTTTTTTTTTTATAAAATTTATTTATTTATTTATTCTTCCTTTGGGTCCAACATATAAAATAAAATAATGCTATAACAATAATTTAACAATAATAAACACGTTACAGATTATTATTAATTTAATAATATAAATTACAGTGTATTTACTACTATGACAATTATTAGGTTCAATAATTTTAAACTGCAGTGCACCAACAATTATTGACTCAATGATATGAAATACAGTGTAATGACAATTATTGAATCAATAATGCAAAATACTGTGTAGCAACAATAATTGAATTGATAATATAAAATATTATGCAGTGACAATTATCGATGAAATGATGCGTATCAGTTACGGTGTCAATAATATGAGACACTGTGCAATACCGTGTGCTACTGTAGAGTACCGCATGCTACAGTAAAATACCATAAATTACCGTATGCTACTATTCTTTTATCACCGGTATTTTAACAGTTAACACCGTTGACTATTTTTATTTAAAAAGGTTACTTCTGTCGTTTTCTATATCCGACAAATATTCCGTTGTGGGGTCCACAAATAATTTGTTATTTCGGCGCCGTCGTACGGCCCGAATATTCCCCGACAAAACGAATATTCCCCGACAAAACGAATATTGTCCGTCAAAATAAAATTTGCATATAACATCCTTAACTTTCAATTTCGTCAATTTAACCACTTACTGTTTCAGGAAAAATATATATGAAGAAAAATTAAATTTTGTATTTCATAAATTCGGGGTCTTACATAAATCATTTTTATTTTTCTTAAATTTATAAATTTTATTCTTTGTGAGAGAGTATAGAATGATTCATTTCAATTAAAATAGAATGAATTATTTTTTTCTCTATTCCGTTTCTTCAATTTAAATGTAACATTACGGTTTTGGAGGCACTGTTGTAGGTGCTTAGAAATCTGTTTGGTCTGGATGATTTTAGAATTGAGAATTGATATTTTCAATGATAGTTAATAGTTTCACAATATTGAATTGAGAGGAATAGTAAATAAATCACAGAAAAAAATCTTGTAAATATATTAAAATTTATTTATAAAAATATTAATTGTATATTATTATGAAAACTTATTGCTACTACAATAAATCTAAACTTGACTAGTTTTCTATTTTTTTAAAGATCAGTACAATTATTATTCATCCTCATAATTAAATTTTATATAAATTAAAAAAAAAAACCTCACTTGTATGAGAAAATAAGTGTAACATGTATATGAAAACGTATTATATATAAAGTAATAAATAAGATTACATTAATGATGTTAAAAGTAATCAATGTCGTTAAAATAGTATAAAAATATCGTTAAATGTATTTTTTTCTCATACTATTAATTTTATTTTGATAATTTTACCAACCTTAGTAATATTAGGTCCGAGAGTTTTTAATAAAAAGAAAAGAAAGTTAAAGAATAGTAAAAAAAGTTAATAAAAGTGTAATTTTATTATACGTAATAATCTATATAATGATTTTTTTTATAAAATAGTGAATTTTATGGGACAATTAAAATATGGGACTCACTATATTATAAAAGATCATTGTATGAATCACTATTTATAGTAAAATTCGTAAAAGTGAGTCTTGTTTGACAGTTTGCAAAAAAATAAAATAAAGTGAGTTAATATATTTTTTAAAAGTTTAGTCTGAAAGTTGAGAAAAAAAAGTTTTTTTTTTTTTTTACATGTTTACATCAGATACACCCTTTGTGTAAATAGAACATGCTATACCTTCTAGAATGACCATCTCCTTCTTTCTATTTTATTTTTTTTTAATTTATAATTTTTTATCTTTAGTTCAGTCAAAATCATGATACGACACCATTTTAGGGGCAAGGGAAAAAGAAAGGAAACAAGCTTCTAGTAAGACGTTCTTTCTCTAGTAGACATCTTAGACAAAGCAGCTGCAATATAAGTCTAATTAGGTATTAAGAAGGCTTTTTTCAAAGTATGAGAGTGCACCCTTTGAATTAGTGGGATAGTAGAACAGAGAGAGAGGTAGCTAGGGAAAAATAATCGAAATTATGAAAGTGCTGTCCGGCGAGTGGGACGGTGGAGGAGAAGGACACAGTGAAAATAAAATAGACTCGATTAAAAATTTAAGAGCAAAGTTAGTGTTAGAATATAATTTATTGGACTCCATATTTAATATGGGTGATAGACTATTTTATATTTGGAATTAGAGTGAATTATTTCTAGATAATATGATGGACTGGATCCGTAAAATGTTAATGATTTTTTCTGAATACAGAAATTTTGTTGTTGGGTGATTTCAGTGGGAAAATAATTCACGCGTCAATAGTTAATATTATACAAATTTTATTAAATCAATTTTTTTTTTCAAGTCTTGTTAATTTTGAAAATAAATCTTTTTTTAAAAAATAAAAATATATTTTTATTTTAAGACAGACTATTATAATACATGCAATTTCCCTTTTTGTATAAAATACTCGGTCATCGCCTCTCGGCTTGCTTTTGATTACTTTGACCGGTCCAAATTTGGTGCCGGAGTCATTTCCAGCTAACTTAGGATTGAGTTTTTGTCTGCTTTGCTTCTATTTTCTGCCGATCACATCAAACTTTTTGATATTTTTATATAATTTTTTTTACATAAATATAAAATAAGTTTTATTTTTATGTAAAAAAAACTATATAAAAATAATAGCTCCCCTTCAATTTTTGTTCCTTAAACTAGTTGCAAGTAATATAATCAATCAATGTGTATATTAGGAGTAATTATTCAATGGTATTAGCGCACTTTTCACATAATACTTTACATTATTCATGTACTGCTATCTCAACTTTTAGAGTGAAATAATTTATTTTAAGTATTGAGATGACAACACATGAATGATATGGAACAACACATAACAGGTGTCCTAAGAATACTTCATAATTTTTCGTATATTTGTGCGTGTCTAAAGTTTGATTTTCGTGGTGTAATGCCGCAATTATTTTGGTTTTAGAAAGTCTTGGGGGATAGGGGAATGGGGACCGGTCTAGCGATTGATTTATTTTGATTTTTTTTAGGTGTGATTTGGATGCATATAAACAAACAATGTTTATAACATTGTTTGTTTATATGCATTCAAATCACACCTAAATCACTGTATTCTGTAAAAAATATAATTCAAAAAAATATAATTTATTTTTTAAGAGTCATTTAATTAAAAATAAATAAAATCAACCGATCGCTAGACTGATCCTCATTCCCTGCCCCCTAGAAAAGTCCTTTGGGTTTTTATTACATTAATGGAAATTTTAAAAAGGTTGATAGAAAAATTATTCCATACTCTTAGGCTATATTTGTTTGCAAAATACATACTTGAGATTGGATTATTTGTATTAATTTAAAGCTATTTTTGACTTTTTTATCTTATGATGAGGGATTATTAGTCCCTTCATGTTGGAATATTAATTCCATAAAACCATTTAATAGCTTAAAATGAGAGGAGAATATAATTTAAGAACAAAATAGAATACAATTTACTGGATACCATATAAAATAGTGAAAATCTGTGAAAATATAATAGACTCGATAAAAAATTTAAGAGCAAAGTTAGTGTTAGAATATAATTTATTGGATACCATATTTAATATGGGTGATGGACTATTTTATATTTGGAATTTGACTGAATTATTTTTAAATACTATGATAGATTAAATCTGTGAGGTGTTAACGATTTTTTTTAAATGCAGAAATTTTGTTATTGAGTGATTTTAGTGAGAGAAAGATTCACGAGACAACAGTTAATATTATATAAATTTTATTAAATCAATTTTTTTTTTCAAATCTTGTTAATTTTGAAAATAAAACTTTTTTAAGAAAATAAAAAAATATTTTTATTTTAAGACAGACTATTATATAATACATGCAATTTCCCTTTTTGTATAAAATACTCGGTCATCGCCTCTCGGCTCGCTTTTGATTGATTACTTTGACCGGTCCAAATTCGGTGCCGGAGTCATTTCCAGCTAACTTAGGATAGAGTTTTTGTTTACTTTTACTTCTATTTTCTACCGATCACATCAAACTTTTTGTTTGCTTTATTTTCAATTTGGAAACCGGTATATTCTACGTATATTTTTGATATTTTTATATAAATATAAAATAAGTTTTATTTTTATATAAAAAAAACTATATAAAATTATCAAAATTATATATATGAAAATAATAGCCTAACTTCAATTTTTGTTCCTTAAACTAGTTGCAAGTAATATAATCAATCAATGTGTATATTTGGAGTAATTATTCAATGATATTAGCGCACTTTTCACGTAATACTCTACACTACTTATGTGCTACTATCTCAATCTTTAGAGTAAAATAATTCATTTTAAGTATTGAGATGACAGTATATAAATTTTATAGAATAACACATAATAGGTGTTCTAAGAACACTTTAGAATTTTTCATATATTTGTGCGTGTCTAAAGTTTGATTTTCATGATGTAATACCACAATTATTTTGGTTTTAGAAAGTCTTGGGGGACAGGGGAAAGATGACCGGTTTAACGACTGATTTACATTTTTTTTTTTAAATAACTCATAAAAAATAAGTCTAATTTTTTGGAACTAATTTTTTTTTATAGAATACAGTGATTTATGTGTGATTTGAATGTATGTAAATAAACAGTGTTGTACAGTCTGAAAACACTGTTTGTTTATATGCACCCAAATAACACCTAAATCATTGTATTCTGTAAAAAATTTAATTTATTTTTTAAGAGTCATTTAATTAAAAATAAATAAAATCAACCGGTCGCTAGACCAGTCCCCATTCCCTGCCCCTAGAAAAGTCCTTTTGGTTTTTATTACATTAATGAAAATTTTAAAAATGTTGATAGAAAAATTATTCTATGTTCTTAGAATATAATAAATAGTATTTTTTTCTTTTATATGCATGTGAGATCTTTTATGATGAAATCTATAAACAACTCACATATATATATATACACACGAGAGAAAAAATAAACTATTCACTGTATTTTAAAAGTATGGAATAGTTTCTCAGGTTGATTAGTGATCGACGGTGATGCTTTCTAAATGAATTTTTATTTTATTGTATTGTGTTGTCTGTTGTGCGTTGATTTCAAATACTTGTGGTCTAAGAAGCGTAGGTCAGAAAATTAATGGGTGAGGTAGGTGAGATGAGTGGATTAGCTACAAATATCCTTTGTTTTTGTTGTTCCGAATGTAATATTCGGACATCTCAATGCGGGAAATGCAATGCAAAAATAGATTACGTTTTTAATAATGATGTCACGTTTGTGTAATATAAATATTTTTTTAAAAATTAAAATAAAAATTTATTTATAGAAATGATTATTTTTAATTTTAAAATAAAAAAATATGAAAATTCTCAAAATAGCAGTATCAGTACCATCGTGAATGAAATAAAATGTAAATAACAAATTAAAAAGAGTCCATTTATTCAAATTTGTATAAATATTAAACTAATTATTATAATCCACACAAAATTAAAAGAGACTTGATTCAATTTAGGGCGGATTTAAACCATAACCGAATCTGACATCTAATTCTTAATTATTAAATTAAAATCTCATTGGCTGGTTTTAATCCATATAATTGAGGGACTAATTTTCATATTAAATTATTAATTCAGCAAAAAAGTTTTATCTTTATTCTTCTTTTTTGTCTGTCCCGATTTAGAGCGGAGGTATACAAATCACATGGCAACCTACCCACTAGGCGGCTGGGTCGGGTCGCAAACTTGAATCCATTTCATTGCCTTTCCGGCTTTCCCCAAGCGTGATCTATCAACCTTCTCTCTCCTCTTTCTCTCTCACACTCCCCTCGTACACGCAGCAAGTCACTGAATTAGGGTTCCAAACCTCAATTTTAGCAGCTCCAAGCATTGAAACAAAATGGTACTCTCTTTAAATCTTCGCCAAATTTGATTGTGAATTATTTTTTCAAGCTTCTAAAGTGTTTAATTTTTATTTTGATTTCATTGCTTTGCTTACTCTTGCATCTACCTGAATTCAGCTCAATATCAATCTTGTAATGAATTTGTTATCAAGTAAGATGATCTGAACCTGAAGTATAGAATTATCACAGTGCATTGTTGGTGGAAGTTGGAATTGAAATTGAAATTGTAAGTAGAAAATGGTTGGAAATTCTTTCGTACATGTTTCCACAACATATCCTTCTGTGTTATCTTCACATTTGGTTACACCCATTTCTCTTAATGGCTCTGCGAATTTGTTACCTAATCTGACTTTAAGACCCAGACAGAGACTCCTCAGTGTAAGAGCTACGTCTTCTAATACAGAAAATACCCAACAACCATCTTCTACTCCTGAACAGAAGAATCCTCTGGCTGTTGTTCTTGATATTCCTAAGAATATTTGGAGGCAAACATTGCGGCCTTTAAGTGATTTTGGGTTTGGCAGAAGGAGCATTTGGGAAGGTGGGGTTGGACTATTTCTAGTATCGAGCATGGTTCTCTTTGCACTTAGTTTGGTTTGGTTGAGAGGGTTTCAATTGCGTGCGAAATTCAGGAAGTATTTGGCTGTTTTTGAGTTTGCTCAGGCTTGTGGTATTTCCACTGGTACGCCTGTTAGGATTAGAGGGGTCACTGTTGGTAATGTTATTTTGGTTAATCCTTCATTGAGAAGTATTGAAGCAGTTGTGGAGGTAAGTTAAATGTTAAATGTCAAATGATTGTAAAGAAAGCTTCTTTTTTCCCTTTCATCTTGAGGTGTTTCCAAGTTGTTCATTTGCATCACCTCCTGGTTTTGATTTGCAGGTTGAAGATGAAAAGGTTATAATACCTCATAATTCACTGATTGAGGTGAATCAGTCCGGCCTTCTCATGGAAACTATGATTGATATAACACCTCGTGATCCAATTCCGACACCTGCAGTAGGGCCTCTTCACGCGGATTGTGTTAAAGAAGGTCTAATTGTATGTGACAGACAAAGGATAAAAGGAATTCAAGGGGTAAGTTTGGATGAATTGGTTGGAATATTCACACGCCTTGGACGTGAAGTAGAAGAAATTGGTGTTACTAATACCTATTCATTGGCTGTACGAGTTGCATCAGTTATTGAAGAAGCAAGACCACTGCTTACAAAGGTGGGTGGTGTGAATCTTAAATTTTGTTATTTAGTTGAAACTACTCAAAGTGTTGCGGATTGTAGTATTGAGTTGTGCTAGCATGTTTACATCAAAACTAGGAAAAAGCACAACCGAATGATGTAACTGTGTGAATAATCATATATGTAAAAAAAATGTGTCAAATCGGTATATCTCTAACCATTATTAAATGAATATCACATCTTTATGCATTATAATTCAGATGCTATATGATAACGGACCATGTTCTGGGTGGGTCCATTAATGCATAAAGGGTGTGAATTGGCTTTTGATAATCCTATTAATTTGTTTACTTCAGTCGGTTTATTAGATGAGATTTAATAGATGGGGTGCTCTACTGATATCTTACACACAAATAGAATATAAGTTGTTCAGAGAAGAAGCTAGACTTTACACACAACTAGAATATAAGTTGTTCAGAGAAGAAGCTAGACATAGCTATCTTCACTGTAGGGGATGAGGATAGATGGTTACAAGAATTGTTGAATTACTTTAACAAATTTAAGCATGCATATTTATTTTTTCTGTTGATAAGTGTGCATAACTTTTAGGCCATCCTTTCACCTTCCTCGTTTAGCTTAATTCTTTGTAGATGCTGCAGTCACTTGCTTTGCTTCCACCAATTACATTCACTGTAAATTTAAAAGCTAGCCAAGGGGGGTTGTCACACTGTCAGAGCTTGATTGCAGTACCTACTTGCTGTTCTGCAGTGTGATTGTTGACAAATTGGAAATGCAATAATTGGCGAAGATCCAGCATAATCATGGCATTTATTGTGCTTGCTGAGTTTTAATCTTTGTTTCTACAAAATATTTAATATATTCTCATGCATAAAGTTTCTATATTTGATGTAGTGATATTTCAGATCAAAGCCATGTCTGAAGATGTTCAACCCTTGTTGGCTGAGGTTCGTGAAAGTGGTTTGCTTAAAGAAGTGGAGAGTTTAACCAAAAGCCTGACACAAGCATCTGAGGATTTGAGGTAAATGTCTCACATCTGTAATTGTCATGTCCTGCTTTCGGTTTACGTGTTGAAGGTTTCTATTGAAATTAGATCCTGTCCAGCACTGTAGGTCAACCCACTGAACCAGTAACCCAGTGAGCCAGGTGGTCAGGTCATTGCCCAAACATATTTACGCATAGAACCCGGTTTATCCTGGTCACCAATATGGATTATAAGAAAACCAATTCAACCTGGACCAGTTTTCATGACCCGGCTATTTACCTTTTTCTTGCAAAAATGTCTATATTTTGGCATCAATGCGGTTTATCTGTGATCCTTCAACCATTAGTACACAAATGACTTTTTGAATGTGTTATCGTATGTGGTTATCTATATAACAATGAACACTTGATTAATGCTTGTTTATTTTCAATTTATTTGCCATATTTATCTCAAATGACTAACACAGTACTAGAGCTCTTTACATGCATATTCGTGTATTTATGTTTATATTTATATCCATGTAAACACGTTATGTATATAAGGACTCTGTATTTTTTTTGAACTCCGTGTGGCTCCAAAACTATGTATGAAGTAGTGTGCGCCTGTCTGATAGTGTGTGGCTTATTATTATGTATGCATAGGTTTGGGTTCATACGAGATAATAGGTTTGCAGCAATTAATTTCCTCTCTTTCCCTCTGTCTGTCAAGCAATTTGGACTCTTTCAATACTGTGAAATTCAAAATAGCATCTCGTAATTTTACAAGCTCATCCTTGCAAGTTCCCAGATCTCTCTCTCTCTCTCTCTCTCTCTCTCTCTCTCTCTCTCCCCATCTGTGTGTGTGAGTAGTGTGTCTTATTGTGTACATGATGTGGCTATATGTGTATTTGGTCATACGCTTACGGTGGATTAATTTCCTTATTTTGCAGAAGGGTGCATTCATCCATTATGACCCCAGAAAACACTGAACTGATCCGGAAATCCATATATACCCTCATCTTTACTTTGAAGAATCTTGAGGTACTGAGCTGATTGGTCTAGTCTTTTGTTACTGTTTTGTTTGGCCTTCTGCTATATTTATTCACTTGGAACTGTTGTGCCACCACTGCAGAATATAAGTTCAGATATTGTGGGATTTACTGGTGATGAAGCTACTAGAAAAAATTTGAAGTTGCTTATCAAGTCTCTCAGCAGGCTATTGTGATGGCAAAAGAGGTATGACAATTGCTCATAACTTTCTTTACAACAATGACAATCGGTTGATGAAAGGGTAGAGACATGGAGGTACTCTCTGGCTGTCTGGCAGGACTTATGTTTGAGTTGATATTGTGATGCAGAATTTTGGTATGAAGCCACTTGTACTGTTGGGTGGAAGAGTCGGAATTTGGTCTTATTTTGTTGGAGTTTCCTGCTAATCATCAAAACAGCCTAGTTTGATATACTAAGATTGACGTTCGAAAGGCTTTTCCCTCCAGCTTATTTGGTTGATATAAAAGTCATCGACATAAATATACACATGACATGATTTTCCCCAGGGTTTTACAAGGAACGATTTTAAGCACTACACTATATCTGCTGCACCAGATCCACATACAACTTTAGAAAATCCTGTGCAACTGTTTCATTTGCGAGAGCCAAATATATAGTTGCAAAGGTCATATATTGAATCTTTTACTTTCCTGATCTTTTCAAAACAGAATTTAAAAAGTCGGCGTGAGAACTAGTGCTCAGTTTCATCTGACTTTGAAATCCTGGACTTGTAAGAACTGGTTTGGACTTCGTTTTAACCGGTTTGTGTCCTCTCTCTCTCTCTCACTCACGCGCGCACAAACACTCACATTCAAACTTGTGCTTTTGCTAAAAAATTCAAGAACTTGAGACATATTTGTGAAGAAATTTGGGATTTTCGGATGATTACATGACATAGAAAGAAATGAAAAGGAAAATCAGCTAGTGGAAGGTGAAAAGAGGTTCAACTCCACACTTCAGAAAACTGTTAAATAATGCTTTAGGAACCAACTGCTGAGGTTCAATTTTCGTATATGCTCTTATACAGAATTTAGTACAAATATGCTGCATTCTAACAGCAAATGAAGAACCAGTATATTCTTTAATTCTACTTTCTCCAGCAAAACAGAGGTCATTTCAGAATACTTTCCTAGTATTTTAACTTGGAATGTTACCACCTTCTCAAATCTTATGAGTTATTCCTTGCCAATGAACTCCACATCAAACAGAAGAACTGCATCTGGTGGAATAATGCATGAACCTACACACAGCGGTTAGATAGATCATATTGATATCGATTTGCCAAGAATTTCATACGAACCAAGAGCATGATAAGGATTGCTTACCTCCTTTACAACCAGCTCCTCTCATGCCATATCCAAGGCTTGGTGGAAGCTTTAATGTCCGTTTTCCTCCTAAGAAAGTCAAGTGGAACAGAGCATTATTCATGTTTGATATCATATACAACTAGTAAAAACAAATACAGCATCTGTATGCCTAAATCCTTGTTACCAGCTAACATGGGTGGAACTCCATCGCCACCTAGAATTCCTTGATCCCATCCTTTAATAACCTAAGAGGCACCCAAAGAACCAAAGGGAATGTTATCAACAACTATGTGTTTGTGTTTATTGGTAAGAACAGACTTCTCTTGTTGATTACCATTGTATTAACAACTTCTTAATTTATTTTATTGATTTCGAATTACACAGTCAAATAATGGAACAATACTGAAATAGAATTATCTTTTATTTGCATATAGTACTGAACTTAAAATATCTGTAATTGTGTGTACCTCACCAACACCGATACGAAATGTAAGAGGCTTTCCACGGTTATAGCTGCTGTCGAACACCTTCCCATTCTCCAGTTTCCCTACATAATGCGCCTGCCCGTTTTCGAAAATATCGCAAGCTTAAGACACATTCTTGCAAGAAGAAAAAATTTCTTGCTACCCAGGTAGATAGATACTACATTCATGCTGTTATGTGGTTTGTGTATCACAACTGGAAGCAGAGCTATACTGTTATATACAGTATTCTCTTCATACTTTTCATAGAATAGTTCAGGATGTCTATATCTAACTAAAATTATTAACACTCCATCCCAAATCGTTAATGTTTAATTTTAATGTAATCAACTTGCCAAGATTAAAGTTTCATTAGTCATTATGAGCTTTTGTACAACGATTTTGAAAGTGAACTCTCATAGTGCTATCCCCACCTGTCAGCTCAGAGTTTATGAGCTACTACAGTAACACCCACGTAAAAATTGCTAAAAAATAAAATCCCCTCCCACTTTTTGACTTGATAAATGGTTATGATTAATGTTGAGCTACTGGCTACGTGGAACGAAATAGGATACGAACTTGTGAGAAACGCTATGAATGGACCAATGGTAGCATGTACAAGTCATTTAGTTCTCCGCCACAATTCAATAAGATAGTACCCGATACACAAAATGTAAAACAATAGGGTTTACATAATAACCCTGGTAAAAATATACATAAATACATATATAAACATATAAAAGGAAAGACTTGTATGATAAATTACCTTGATCAATTGCCCTTTGGAAGCCTCGGGACCAGACCCCACAACTTTATCGCAGAAGGCAAGGCCTGAGGGAGTTGAAGTTAGCTCACACGGCGCAGTGGCTTCGGCTGCTGCTGCAGCATTTAGCTCTGGTCGGCAAAGAACATCAAGAAGACTGAATGACAAACCAAGCCCAATCGCTTCTCTCCTTCTGAACAAACTGTTCGATGCTTTTTCATCATTTATTCCCGGCAGGTCTGTGAATTTGAGCGCTGGTGCTTCTGTTTTGTGGGAATTTCTAAAGAGCAGGAATCTATTTACTGAAATGGTACTTAGCTTTGTGGGTGTGGGAGACCCAAGGGAAAATGGTAATGAGCTCATCTCTAGCCAGGAGTTTGAAGGGATAAGAAAGGAGTAAAGGATAGCTTAGTAAGAGGGTGAACGTATGAAATCGAAAACAAATGGCCAGTAGTGGGGTATGCTCATTAACTGGGGATATTAACAAATACATACTAAATGGATGTAAGAAGAAGCCCAACTTAATACTCCCTCAGTCCAAAATATGAGTCCCACTTTTTATTTATTTTTTATTTTTAAGATTACCCTGATTTGAACAAAAACTTAAATTTTGAATGAAGTTCTTTAGATATTAAAATTTGTTATATGACCATTAATTGAAAGAAAGAAAAATGTTTTAAATAAGTCCTAGGAAAACTATTCTATACGAAGACTAAAAAAATAAAGAAATTGGACTCTCATTTTTTTGGATGGAGGGAAAATGATGAGTGTACCGTAAACTATGGTAATCTCATTGAAATGAAATTGTGTTAGTCATATCAATCCACGCTTAAAACATATTTGCTTCTTTTTCTCTTCTTGGAGTGGCTAGTCTGTTGATTATTCACAAAGGACCAAATTGGAGGGGAACCGTCTTTCAACTAAAAATTGGAACATAATCAGTGAGAGCACTTCTCAGAAGAGGGGCAGATAAGATAAAAACTGTACGTTGCTTTGGAACATTGAACTTAACAACGGAGGTGCTTAAAACACTTGCACTTGCCATCAAGCTGACTTTATTCATCAAAATGATCCAGAATGGTTGAATTTGGCCCACAATCTAACCAAAAAACTTCCCTTTTCATGAATTTAGGCAGTCATACAGATGTAACACACGTTTAATAAAGCGACAATTTTCATTCGGAAATTTTTTTTGATCCAGTAATGGAAAGTTTGGAGTTTCATAAATGCTTACAATCTGTATGCTTTCATCTCAGTACCTTATTCTTCCTAGGTCTTTCTTTTCTTCATCTTATAATTGATCTCTTTTTTTCTCAACCTCCCCATTCTCAAGTTCTGTTGAATTGCAAAACTGAAAGAATCAGAAATAATAGCCATCTGTCATCACAACGGATGTATCCCCTTCCAACCAAATCACCATTGAATATAACTTCAGATAAAGCACCAACAAGAAAAACCAGGAGCTAAAACACAAAATATGCTGCAAAGAATCTCTGATTGAAGTTCATGAGCTGCAAAAGAAGCAGTTAAGCGGCCAGAACTCTGTTTACGATGTTCTGCTTCCATTGAAACTAGATCCTCTTGGCTTCTTCACATTCTGATTAATCATTAATTTCCTCACCCTTTCTGCATCATTCCACTTATCACTCAAAATATAAACATCACAGATAAGAGTATAGACACCTCGGTCATTCTCTGGCCCGACTGTTCCCAGAATCCAATCGATCACTCTCTCTGCCATCTCAAACTGCTTATGCACCTTACAAGATGACAAAAAGGAACCCCAAATAAATACATTGGGTTCAAATGGCATCATTTTAATAACCTCATAAGCTTCCTCCAATTCCCCTGCCTTGCCAAACAAATCAACCATGCAGCCGTAGTGCTGAATTCTTGGCTTCAACCCATACTCCGAAATCATCTTGAAATATTTACGGCCCTCCTCAACTAACCCTGCTTGTGCACAAGCACTGAGAATCCCAGTAAAGGTTAACTCATTCGGTTTCAAACCTGTTCGTATCATTTTCTCAAATACAGCCAATGCCTCTTTACCATATCCTTGTTGGGCAGCCCCACATATCAATGCAGTCCAAGAAAAAATATTCCTATCCTGCATCATGTCAAAGACCAAACAAGCATTCTTCAAGCATCCACATTTGGCATACATGTCAACTAACAACGTGCCAAGGTCCACATTCAATTCCCACCCATTTTTTGTAGCAAACCCATTAAGCGACTTTCCCAAAAATAAACCAGTCGAACCCATGCTACCACACGCTATTAAAATCGAACACAAGGTCACCTGATCAGGCATGATCTTCTCAACCACCAACATTTCGCGAAAAAGCATTAATCCCATAGCCCATTTCCCACTATTAATGTACCCTGCAATCATAGCAGACCAAGAAGTAAGATCTCTAAAAGGCATTTTCTCAAACAATGCCCGTGCGTTCTCAACATCTCCTAACCTTGAACAACCCATAATCATCGTGTTCCACGTGATCGTGTTCTTCACAGGCATTTCGTCGAACATATTGCATGCATCACTAAAAGAAGTAGCAACATATGAGTTCAAAAGTGCAGTGGCGACATAAACATGATAATTGAATCCCAATTTGAGAAGATGGGAATGAAGATGGCGGATCAAGGCGAGGTTTTGCAAATGGGTACAGGATTTTAGAACGAAAAGAATGGAGAAACTATCGAAAGGGATGGACTGACGTTGCATTTGAGTGTAAAATTGTAAAGCTTTGGCAGGTGAAGAAGCTTTTTTGATAGCTAAAGTCCATGAATGGAAACCTCTGCAAAGGCAAGAGAGAGTCAGTAGCATAGCTTTACTTCCATTAAGCAGAAGTTACGAGGTTAGTTGGCGCCACAATGTTAACAGAAAACGGGTTGTTTGGAAATTAAAACCAAGTTATTAAATATCTGGAGGGTTTTTTTCCTCCTAATAATATCATATCATAACAATAGTCCACAATAACAATCGTCCATAATTTTATAGACTTCAACACTTGTGAATTTGAGGCGGAATAGAGAAGAATAAAACCCCGCATCATGTAATTTAATAATAATATTTATTTCAGAGTAATTATAAAATTAAGGGTGTTAAATTTTTTTAAAACTAATAATATTTATTTTACAGTGGAAAAAAATATATTTTAATAATAAAAAATAAATAGTAAATAAAATTTATATTTATTTGAAAATAAGAAGTTGAGTAAAAATCGAGAAATATTATTTGGATAAAAATTAAGAAGGCACAATGTGAAACTACAATGCATAACTGGATCCATCCAAAGAGTAAAGTAAGAAACACTTCATTCCCATTTGGCCATTTCCCACTCCTGTTAATTAGCTAATCAACAGCTATTTTGTAAATTATTACTACAAAATTAGAATATTGTAAGGAATAGGTAGAATATAAATATATAGGATTAGAAGGGTTATAGTTGTCATTTCCAGTATAACTTTGTTAAGAGAGGAAGTGTGGTGAATGCTCAGATATATACTGTAACAGAGTGTATGGCTGGAGCATGTGAAATGTGATACAATCTGTTTCCCTCTCGAATTCTCTGTCTTTTCTCTATCTCCCTATATCTCTCTCTCTTTTTTGCCTCTATTCTGTTTTCTACTCTCTAATTCTTCTACAGAATCATCAATTGTAAGTGAAATCGACTCCAATACTGAGCTAAGGTGAGGCGCTGTCTTCACAGTTCCTTACAATTGGTATCAGAGCCACTTCCGATCCAACTATGGCGACCAATAATCAGCGACTTAGCAACCTAGAAATTCATGTCAATGAGCACTCAAACTCTATTCGGCGATTACAGACTCAGCTGCAGGAATCATTTAACATTCTCAAACAAAGCTTTGATGAGAAGTTAAAGCAGATGATGAAAAGATTGGAGGCTCTTCTCTCTGTTCGATTGCAATCTCTGCAGACTACTACATATACTTACAATTTCGGCTCAGATAATGAAGAAATTGAAGCTGCAGTAGATGGAAGTAAAGGAAATGGTGATGTTCACAAGGTGTTTGATCAAAGGTCTATGAGAGGTATGCAGTCACAGAGGAATGTCTTAATTTCTGGTTATTCTCAAGATGAAGATTGCTTGTGTGTTGAGACCTATGAAGAGGCGAGTAAGAAAAATTTCTGTGAAATTCCAAAAGAGGATAATAAAACTACGGCTGATGAGTCTACTGACACAATTGGCAAGCATCTCTCAAACATTAATGTTGAGAATAATGAGACAAGCTGGAGGACACTTCTTGAGTTTATCTTATGCACCCCTGGTTGCCTTAAATACATCAATGGAGTAATTCCTTTTGAAGAGTCTCTCTATCAGAGTAATGCTACAGACAAGTCTTTTGTTGATGTTCTTAAGGAAGGTGGAGTTCTCCCTGGAATTAAGGTTGATAAGGGCACAACTGAGCTTGTTGGTACTAATGGCGACACCATCACCCAAGGTCTTGTTGATCTAGGTGCTCGTTGCACCAAATACTCTAAAGCTGCATATAAAGTGTTTGATGAAAACTCCGAGGCAGACAATATAACTTATACATTTGTGGTCATTGAGTGTGCAAAAACGTATATTCAGCATGCTTATGGGAGTTTTAAAATTACTAGTAGCATGTCAAAAGAAGAGTTGAAGCATGGTGTGACGCCCCCAAATCTGAGCCCACACAGCCCAAACTTGAGTCGTCAAAAGACTACAACAAAATTATTACAATGAAATACAACGTACAACAATACAGTGGATAATACAACACAACTAAGTCTTCATTATTATTGCCACACTATTTTATAACACGTGAAGACTATGATAGCTATCCCCGCACTCTCACTCCATTCCCCGGCTAGACCCCGTTACGTTCTCATCTCCTGTTGAAAAACAATGGAACGAAAAGAAAGGGTGAGCTCAAATAGCCCAGTAAGAAATATCATGACTAAGATAATGACGAATAATTTATCATTAGCCTTCAACAGTTGAGTTCTTGATAGAATACAATAGACTACAAGGTTTATATCAAAAACTGCAGTTAAATTCTTAAACAACGTTCATATCAATAATAGCAGCGGAATGAGCAATCTATTAGAAGAATAATGCAGACCATAATGTCCACTCGCTTCTCTTTTTAGTAAAAACATCATCAACTTTTATCATCTGAAATACCATTAGTCATGATAATAAAAATTCACAGTTCCTGGTCATAATCATGCAAATCAACAGTTCATCTTTGCACTACGGGCCAAAGATATTCAATAAAGCACCAACGGTCATGATTATACCAGATTCAGCCTTTGGTCATAATCATACCAACCAACAGTTCATCTTTGCACTACGGGCCAAAGAGAACATTCACCACGTGCCATAAAAGACACCGAACAGATGTATCGCCTTTAACCTAGTATATCGCCTTTAACCTATCATCTGTTCAACAATTATATCATATCTGTGCCCCCGGCCACAGATATTCACAACAACTTGATTCTTGATGATTAATACAAATAACAGTGATACAAATGATGAACAGAAGAACAGGATAAACAATAAGTATCGGAAGTTTACTTTGTGCAGATTCAAATAATGTCCAAATTGCCAACATGATGTGGAGTGAAATTTAAAAATGATATTCAAGATCCACAGTTCAGAATAACGATTATAGTTCAACAGGAAGGTTCAGAAAATAGGAAGGTTCAGTTGAAATAATGAAGTTCAACTATTATGGAACATATAATATTTTCAGGAATTATAGAAGCAATAGTTCCATAATAAGTTTCGATTTAGGTGTATGGAAGAAAATAATATCCCTTACCGTAGCAGGTTTGATTAACAGAAGGTGAAGAAAATTAATATCCCTTACCATAGTAAGTTTGAATAATGGAAGATGAAAAAGATGGTATCCCTTATGAGTATAAAGGAAAATGATATCACTTACGAATATGGAATAAAAGTGTCATGTGATAATTCGTGTAGACAAATTATTTCCACACGAGACAAATAAAAAGGGTTATTCACCAACAGGCGATAATCCGCACCGTAAGGTTATTCCCATCAATTTGAATACGAATAGTTATTCACCAAACAGGCGATAATCCGCGCCGTAAGGTTATTCCCATCAATTTGAATACGAAGAGTTATTCACCAAACAGGCGATAATCCGCACCGTAAGGTTATTCTCAAAGATTAATAAGGAATGAATACAAAAGGTTATTCACCAACAGGCGGTAAACCGCGCCGTAAGGTTATTCCCACAATTTAATACATGGAAATAAATGGCACAAGAAAGAAACGATATTATTTTCGAGAATCAAAGAATGATAATCCCTTCAAGTAAGAAAGAAAATAATATCCATTTATGATGATGAAAAGAATGATACCCCTTACCGTAGTAAGTTAGAATATGAAAGAAGATAATATTCCTCACCGTAGTAAATTTAAGAGTGTGAAAAGAATGATATTCCTTACCTTAACACGTGACTGGATATTGATTTAAATGAGGTTGATCAACCTATATATATTTTTAATAAAATTAGTAATTACCACATATAAATTTCAAAGTGTATGATAACTCGTATAATATGAACTATCAAAATTATATATATTTAACATAATTTTTGTAGTATAATATAACTACTTTAAAATAGTTTTTAAAATAATATTCCAAAATAAATCTTCCAAATAAAGCTTTTAAAAATGAAACTTCTCAAAGAAGAGTCTTCTAAGGGAAGATTTGTGAATACCGTGAAAAATAGGAATTTATAAAATTACTACTCTTTAATAAAAGACTTACTTGAAAAATTCCTGCACTCCTTTTGGCTTTCAAACTCTCAAAATAAGCTTACTATTCTCAGAGAAAACTCATAAAATTCTTATAGAAAAATTTTATGTTTTAGGTGTGATTTTTCTATTCAGTTGAGCAAGCTATTTATAGGAGAAAATTTTCACTATGCGTGGTAGGTGAGCACTGGCGTGCTGCACGCCAGTGCTGAATATTTTCAGCACGCAGCCGCTGGCTGCTTTTCCTTCCTGCAAATTTTTTTCAAGTGGGTCCTACAGGGGCCCACATGTTACTATTCACGTTACTATTTCAAATAGTAAAATTAATAATTTTTTATTTATTTATTTATTTATTCTTCTTGTGGGTCCAACATATAAAATAATGCTACAACAATAATTCAACAATAATGTAATAAACACGTTACAGATTATTATTAATTTAATAATATAAATTATAGTATATTTGCTACTGTGACAATTATTAGATTCAATAATTTTAAAAACAGTGCAGCAACAATTATTGAGTCAATGATATGAAATATAGTGTAATGACAATTATTGAATCAATAATGTAAAATACTGTGTAACAACAATAATTGAATTGATAATATAAAATATTATGCAGTGACAATTATTGATGAAATGATGCGCAACATTTACGGTGTCAATTATCAGACCAATAATATGAGACACTGTGCAATACCGTGTGCTACAGAAAAATACTATAAATTACCGTATGCTACTATTCTTTTATCACCGGTATTTTAACAGTTAACATCGTTGACTATTTTTATATAAAAAGGTTACTTCTGTCGTTTTCTATATCCGACAATTATTCCGTTGTGGGGTCCACCAATAATTTGTTATTTCGGCGCCGTCGTACGGCCCGAATATTCCCCGACAAAACGAATATTGTCCGACAAAATAAAATTTGCACATAACATCCTTAACTTTCAATTTTGTCAATTTAACCATTTACTGTTTCAAGAAAAATATATATGAAGAAAAATTAAATTTTGTATTTCATAAATTCGGGGTCTTACAACCTCCCCTCCTTATGAAATTTCGTCCCCGAAATTGACGTACCTGGCATTTCGAAGAGGTATGGATACCTAGACTTCATTTCAGATTCTAGCTCCCAGGTCATTTCCTCAATATCTTGGTTCCTCCATAAAACCTTAACTTGAGGTATAACCTTTGAGCGTAAAATCTGCTCCTTCTTATCTAGGATCTTAACAGGTACCTCCTCATACGTTAAATCTTCTGCTATAACGTCTGGTTCTAACTCAATGACGTGGTTTGGGTCATTCACATATTTACGTAACATAGATATGTGAAAAACATTATGGATGCGAGACATACTTGGTGGTAGGGCTAGTCTGTAGGCTACGGATCCTACTCGATCGAGGATTTCAAATGGGCCAATAAATCGAGGGTTGAGCTTTCCTCTCTTTCCGAATCTCGTAACCCCTTTCCATGGAGAAACACGTAAGAATACATGATCTCCGACGTTGAATCTCTCATCTCTCCGATGAAGATCGGCATAACTCTTTTGTCGTTCTTGTGCTGTCTGTATTCGTTGTCGGATCATTTGGATCTTTTCGGTCGTCAAGCGTACCAACTCGGGTCCCAACAGTTTTGCTTCTCCTACCTCATTCCAACATACTGGAGAGCGACACTTGCGTCCATATAAAGCCTCGAATGGAGCCATACCTATACTTGCTTGGTAACTGTTGTTGTAGGAAAATTCCACCAATGGCAAGTACTTATCCCAACTTCCTTTGAAATCTAGTACGCAAAGTCTCAAAAGATCTTCGAGGGTCTGAATCGTCCTTTCCGATTGTCCGTCCGTTTGAGGATGGTATGCAGAACTGAACCGTAGCTCAGTGCCCATAGCTTTTTGTAGACTGATCCAAAAGCGTGAAGTGAATCTAGGATCTCGATCAGAAACTATGGAAACTGGCATGCCATGCAATCTCACGATCTCATTTATGTACATACCGGCAAGACGTTCAAGTGAAAAGTTTTCTCGTATAGGCAAGAAATGAGCAGATTTGGTCAATCTATCTACGATCACCCAAATTGCATCTAAGCCTTGAGAAACTTTGGGAAGACCCGTCACGAAATCCATATTGATGTGTTCCCACTTCCATTCGGGAACCTCAAGTGGTTGTAATGGACCCTTAGGTACTTGATGCTCTGCCTTGACACGTTGACAAGTTAGGCACCTTGAGATAAACTCTGCAATCTCCCTTTTCATATTGTTCCACCAAAATGTATGTCGAAGATCTCGATACATCTTGGTACCTCCTGGGTGGATTGCAAACGGCGTGTTGTGTGCCTCCATCATGATTTTATGCTTTAATTCAGGATCGTTAGGAACACAGAGTCGAGAGTTAACTCGAAGTATTCCTTTCTCGTCAATTCTTGCTTCGGGAATGACACCTTCTTGTACTTTCTTCATCATGTTCATCAGTTCCGGATCGGTAGTTTGCGCAGCTTTAATTTTATCGATTAAAGCCGGTTCTACTCGCACGTGAGCAATCTTCAAGTGGGTCCCTGGTGTCTTTAGCTCTATCTCCATCTTTTGCAAGTCGTACAAAATACGCTTTTGTGTTGTCAGCAGTGCACTTGTACTCGCATAAGATTTTCTGCTCAAAGCGTCAGCTACAACGTTCGCCTTTCCCGGGTGATACTGGATTGTGTGATCATAATCCTTCAACAGCTCAAGCCAACGTCGTTGTCGCATGTTGAGTTCCTTCTGGGTGAAGAAATACTTGAGACTTTTATGATCCGTATAGATATCCACTTTCTCTCCGTACAAGTAGTGTCTCCAGATCTTCAACGCGAAAACGACTGCTGCCAACTCTAGATCATGAGTAGGGTAATTTTTCTCATAATCTTTGAGTTGTCGAGAGGCATAGGCTATAACCTTTCCATGTTGCATAAGGACACAGCCTAGACCTTTGCCTGAAGCATCGCTGTATATGACAAATTCTCCCGATCCTGATGGAATGGTCAGAACAGGAGCTGAAACAAGTCTCCTCTTAAGCTCTTGAAAACTTTTCTCGCATTGATCGCTCCATATGAATTTTGTGCTTTTCCGAGTAAGCTGAGTTAATGGAGTGGCGATTCGAGAAAATCCTTCTACGAATCTCCGATAATAACCAGCTAGGCTCAGAAAACTTCGGACTTCGGTTACTGTCTTGGGTTGTTCCCAATTTAGTACCGTTTCAATCTTTGCAGGATCGACTGATATTCCTTGACTAGAAATCACATGCCCAAGAAACGTGACCTCCTCAAGCCAGAACTCACATTTCTTCAACTTGGCATATAATTTGTTCTCACGGAGCTTTTGGAGTATCAATCTCAGGTGTTGTTCATGATCCTCGCGACTCTTGGAGTATATGAGGATGTCATCAATAAAGACAACCACAAAATGATCCAAATATTCCTTGAATATTCGGTTCATCATGTCCATGAAAGCTGCAGGAGCATTGGTTAGTCCAAAAGGCATGACTAAAAACTCATAATGCCCATAACGAGTTCTGAAAGCAGTCTTTGGAATGTCCTCAGCTTTAACCTTTAACTGATGATATCCAGAACGGAGATTAATCTTTGAGAAATGTTGAGCACCTTGTAATTGATCAAACATGTCATCGATCCTAGGCAACGGGTACCTGTTTTTGATGGTGACATGGTTCAATTCTCGGTAGTCAATGCACAATCTCATACTCCCGTCTTTCTTCTTCACAAATAGAACAGGAGCACCCCAAGGTGATGCACTCGGACGAATGAAACCGGTATCCAACAATTCCTGTAGTTGGACTTTTAACTCTTGAAGTTCAATGGGAGCCATTCGGTATGGGGCTTTGGAAATGGGCTTGGTACCGGGTTCAAGATCAATACAAAATTCAATTTCACGGTTTGGGGGTAAGCCAGGAAGTTCTTCAGGAAAAACGTCAGGAAACTCATTAACAATGGGAATATCATTCAAGTTTGACGTATTTTTGTTCAAATCAGTGACATGAGCTAAAAAGGCTTGACATCCGTTTTTCAATAAACGAATGGCTTTATGGCTAGAAATAACAGTTATAGATTTCAATGGTTTAGTTGCTTGAATTTGCATGACAGGTTGATTAGGAATATGAAAACTAATAATCTTATGAAAACAATCAATTTTAGCATGATGGGTAGTCAACCAATCAATTCCTAAAATCACATCAAATTCATGTATTTCCAAAGAAATAAGGTCAACAGGTAATGTGAGGTTGTTGATTTGAACTAGGCAAGATTTATAGACAGTAGATGTAATGGTCATTTCTCCTAATGGGGTTTCAACTGATAAGTCAAAGTCCAAATTTTCAGGAGTTAAGTTTAAACGCTGAGCACATGCAGGTGAGATAAAAGAATGGGTAGAGCCAGTATCTAACAAAGCGTAGACTTCACGAGAATTTATGAATAGCTTACCGGTTATCACCTCGTTCGAGTTTCGTGCCATTTGGGATGTCACAACAAAAGCTCTCCCTTGAACTACAGATTTTCCCTTATCCGCGCTAGCTTTTGGTATCATCACTGCAGCTGGACTTGATTTTGTGGCAGGACAAAACCGCGCAAGATGACCCTCTTTCCCACAACTGTAGCACTTTTTGGATTGCAGTGTACAGTTTGGGCTAATGTGACCTTCCTGTCCACACCTATAGCATCTCACTGGTGGTCGATCTTCTCCCCTTGAAACTGGGGTCGGTGCTGGTGCTGGTACTGGTGCCCTTCCATAATTATTATGGAATCTCTTTCTTTTGAAATTGTTTCCACTGGATTCTCCTCTTCTGTTATTTGATGTGGAATTACCACCGAAGTGTTGGTTACCTCCTCGATGGTTCTCGTTCCTGTGGTTGTTATCATTTCTCTGATCATTGACTCTTGGCTGTAATTTTTCATCTGTTTGCTCCACCCTTTGAGCCCTATCAACAACATCTGAATACAAACTAAATTTATGAGAGCTAAGTTGTTGACGGATTTCGAATCTTAGACCACGTAAGAACATCCGACTCATCCGTGCTTCGTCATCTACTAGATGAGTCGCAAAACGAGACAGTTCAGCAAACTTAGCTTCATATTGAGAAACTGACATGTTTCCCTGCTCCAGCTTAATGAATTCCACTTCCTTCATATGGCGGATGCTTTCTGGGAAGTACTTTTCATTAAATAGCTCTTGGAATTCTGTCCAAGACATCTCAAGTGCTGAAGGGTGGATACGTTTTACCGCTTCCCACCAGTGATCCGCCTCACCTCGAAACATAAAAGTAGCAAAGGGCACCTTCTGATCATCAGCGCATTGTAGGACATCAAGTATTTTTGTCGTCTGCTTCAGCCATGCCTCCGCTTTGAGTGGGTCAGGCTTCCCGTGGAATTCAGGTGGTCCCAATTCTTTAAATTGCTTGACAGTGACTATCCTCAAATTACCAGTGTTTCTACCGTTATTGTTAACTGGATTTCCTCTTGCCTGATTCTGCATGAACTGCATGAAATTCCTAAAGAATCCATCATTCATCATGTTATCAGGAATATTATTTCCTGAGTTGGCAGGAGGATTGTTTGTGGCTTCTTGATTTTCGGCTACATTCGCTTCGGGTATTTCATAGTTAACCTCTTGATTTTCAGATGCCATACTAAACTGTGGTCACAAAATAAATGTTAGTTCAAATAAACTGACTCATCACTTCATGTCCCTATATTCAAATCAACTCATTAGATAATAAAATCTAATTTAGGTAGGACATACTAGTGACTGATTCTATTCGTCTCTCCCCTCCTAGTTCTAACCCCAGATCTCCATTAAAGACCATATCCCTAAGCTCTGATGCCAACTGTGACGCCCCCAAATCTGAGCCCACACAGCCCAAACTTGAGTCGTCAAAAGACTACAACAAAATTATTACAATGAAATACAACGTACAACAATACAGTGGATAATACAACACAACTAAGTCTTCATTATTATTGCCACACTATTTTATAACACGTGAAGACTATGATAGCTATCCCCGCACTCTCACTCCATTCCCCGGCTAGACCCCGTTACGTTCTCATCTCCTGTTGAAAAACAATGGAACGAAAAGAAAGGGTGAGCTCAAATAGCCCAGTAAGAAATATCATGACTAAGATAATGACGAATAATTTATCATTAGCCTTCAACAGTTGAGTTCTTGATAGAATACAATAGACTACAAGGTTTATATCAAAAACTGCAGTTAAATTCTTAAACAACGTTCATATCAATAATAGCAGCGGAATGAGCAATCTATTAGAAGAATAATGCAGACCATAATGTCCACTCGCTTCTCTTTTTAGTAAAAACATCATCAACTTTTATCATCTGAAATACCATTAGTCATGATAATAAAAATTCACAGTTCCTGGTCATAATCATGCAAATCAACAGTTCATCTTTGCACTACGGGCCAAAGATATTCAATAAAGCACCAACGGTCATGATTATACCAGATTCAGCCTTTGGTCATAATCATACCAACCAACAGTTCATCTTTGCACTACGGGCCAAAGAGAACATTCACCACGTGCCATAAAAGACACCGAACAGATGTATCGCCTTTAACCTAGTATATCGCCTTTAACCTATCATCTGTTCAACAATTATATCATATCTGTGCCCCCGGCCACAGATATTCACAACAACTTGATTCTTGATGATTAATACAAATAACAGTGATACAAATGATGAACAGAAGAACAGGATAAACAATAAGTATCGGAAGTTTACTTTGTGCAGATTCAAATAATGTCCAAATTGCCAACATGATGTGGAGTGAAATTTAAAAATGATATTCAAGATCCACAGTTCAGAATAACGATTATAGTTCAACAGGAAGGTTCAGAAAATAGGAAGGTTCAGTTGAAATAATGAAGTTCAACTATTATGGAACATATAATATTTTCAGGAATTATAGAAGCAATAGTTCCATAATAAGTTTCGATTTAGGTGTATGGAAGAAAATAATATCCCTTACCGTAGCAGGTTTGATTAACAGAAGGTGAAGAAAATTAATATCCCTTACCATAGTAAGTTTGAATAATGGAAGATGAAAAAGATGGTATCCCTTATGAGTATAAAGGAAAATGATATCACTTACGAATATGGAATAAAAGTGTCATGTGATAATTCGTGTAGACAAATTATTTCCACACGAGACAAATAAAAAGGGTTATTCACCAACAGGCGATAATCCGCACCGTAAGGTTATTCCCATCAATTTGAATACGAATAGTTATTCACCAAACAGGCGATAATCCGCGCCGTAAGGTTATTCCCATCAATTTGAATACGAAGAGTTATTCACCAAACAGGCGATAATCCGCACCGTAAGGTTATTCTCAAAGATTAATAAGGAATGAATACAAAAGGTTATTCACCAACAGGCGGTAAACCGCGCCGTAAGGTTATTCCCACAATTTAATACATGGAAATAAATGGCACAAGAAAGAAACGATATTATTTTCGAGAATCAAAGAATGATAATCCCTTCAAGTAAGAAAGAAAATAATATCCATTTATGATGATGAAAAGAATGATACCCCTTACCGTAGTAAGTTAGAATATGAAAGAAGATAATATTCCTCACCGTAGTAAATTTAAGAGTGTGAAAAGAATGATATTCCTTACCTTAACACGTGACTGGATATTGATTTAAATGAGGTTGATCAACCTATATATATTTTTAATAAAATTAGTAATTACCACATATAAATTTCAAAGTGTATGATAACTCGTATAATATGAACTATCAAAATTATATATATTTAACATAATTTTTGTAGTATAATATAACTACTTTAAAATAGTTTTTAAAATAATATTCCAAAATAAATCTTCCAAATAAAGCTTTTAAAAATGAAACTTCTCAAAGAAGAGTCTTCTAAGGGAAGATTTGTGAATACCGTGAAAAATAGGAATTTATAAAATTACTACTCTTTAATAAAAGACTTACTTGAAAAATTCCTGCACTCCTTTTGGCTTTCAAACTCTCAAAATAAGCTTACTATTCTCAGAGAAAACTCATAAAATTCTTATAGAAAAATTTTATGTTTTAGGTGTGATTTTTCTATTCAGTTGAGCAAGCTATTTATAGGAGAAAATTTTCACTATGCGTGGTAGGTGAGCACTGGCGTGCTGCACGCCAGTGCTGAATATTTTCAGCACGCAGCCGCTGGCTGCTTTTCCTTCCTGCAAATTTTTTTCAAGTGGGTCCTACAGGGGCCCACATGTTACTATTCACGTTACTATTTCAAATAGTAAAATTAATAATTTTTTATTTATTTATTTATTTATTCTTCTTGTGGGTCCAACATATAAAATAATGCTACAACAATAATTCAACAATAATGTAATAAACACGTTACAGATTATTATTAATTTAATAATATAAATTATAGTATATTTGCTACTGTGACAATTATTAGATTCAATAATTTTAAAAACAGTGCAGCAACAATTATTGAGTCAATGATATGAAATATAGTGTAATGACAATTATTGAATCAATAATGTAAAATACTGTGTAACAACAATAATTGAATTGATAATATAAAATATTATGCAGTGACAATTATTGATGAAATGATGCGCAACATTTACGGTGTCAATTATCAGACCAATAATATGAGACACTGTGCAATACCGTGTGCTACAGAAAAATACTATAAATTACCGTATGCTACTATTCTTTTATCACCGGTATTTTAACAGTTAACATCGTTGACTATTTTTATATAAAAAGGTTACTTCTGTCGTTTTCTATATCCGACAATTATTCCGTTGTGGGGTCCACCAATAATTTGTTATTTCGGCGCCGTCGTACGGCCCGAATATTCCCCGACAAAACGAATATTGTCCGACAAAATAAAATTTGCACATAACATCCTTAACTTTCAATTTTGTCAATTTAACCATTTACTGTTTCAAGAAAAATATATATGAAGAAAAATTAAATTTTGTATTTCATAAATTCGGGGTCTTACACATGGTAGAAAGAAGTTGCTTATCTTCGATCCTGGTGGTGGGAACATACATGCCTATAATCAGAGCATGAGTATCTCTTACAATCGGAGCATGAGTAACTCTAGTGTTTCTTGTGGTAAGTTTTCCAACAGTGCATATGCACTTGTTGAAAATGGAGACAAGAATCAGACAAATGGCTTAGTTTTAAAGGTTAACGTGTCTATGATTTTTAATGATTCCACTGCTCATGATCATCACCGTCCAAATCCTGAGGGCTCGCTTCTCCTAACAAGGAACCTACTATGCATTGCTATATTCAATATTAGTTATATCAGAGGATTTTGTCCTGAAAATTATTTCAATGATAAATCTGTTTTAGGCATAGAGATGAAGATCGAGAAGCTTATGCCAATGGATGCAGAGTCACAGAGACTGATTGACTGGATAGATAAAGGTGTCTATGATGCATTGTAGAATAAATACTTGAAAACACTTCTGTTCTGTATGTGTGAAACAATAGGAGGTCCTATGATTGAGGAGTACTCATTTTCTTTCAGTTACTCAACTGATGACAGTCAAGGGATTTCGATGAATGTCAATCGCATTGGAAATAAACAAAAGGGCACATTCAAATGTAACTCCACTCCAAAAATTACTAAAAATGAGATGAAGAGTTCTGCTTGTAAAATGATCCACACACTGATTCAATTGATGAGAACTCTGGATAAGATGCCAGAAGAGCGCACTATAGTGATGAAACTCCTCTATTATGATGATGTTATGCCTATGGATTATGAACCTCCATTCTTTGGAGACTACACAGAAGAAGTTATCCATAATCCATGGACCAAAAACCTTCTGAAAATGGAGATTAACAATGTCAACAACAAACATTTTGTATTAGCTCTCAAGGTTAAAAGTGTATTTGATCCCTGTGAGGATGAAAATGATGATATGCAAAATGACGATGTTAGCTTGGGGGCTGATTATGTTGAAAGGGATGTGGTTACTGAATCTGACTATGAATTCGATGTTGTTCTTAAAGGATTAATGCAGAAGTTAAGATCATTTGAGCTGAACTTATCTGTGCTGGAGGAGTACATCAAAGAATTGAACAAAACACAAGCAGACGTTCTACTTGAGCTTAATAAAGAGCTTTTGAGATATTTGACGCTTTTGGAGAAAAGCAGAGCTGAAATCAAGGATCTCTTGAAATGGAAGGAGATTATGGAATGGAAAAGTGTGGTCTCATCCTGGTTGGACAAACTGGTCAGAGAAAATGTTACGTTGAGGTTTTTTTTTTAATCTTCAAAGAAGCAGATAGTGTTTGGTAGGGATAAATGTGATAAATGGTGCTAATGATTTGGGTATTTCAAGTTCATCTCTCATTGTTGGTTCTAGGGAGCATATTGACAACCATGATTACCAAAGTGAAGCTCTGGATACTACTATGAAGGCATTAAAAGAAAAACCCATAATACTACTATGATTACCAAAGTGATTTTTCATTGTTGGTTTTAGGTGGTGTTTAATTACATCAAAGGATGAGGATTCACAACTGATGACCATTGATTTTGGATTGTCTAATTTTGTGAAGCCAGATAAAAGGCTCAATGATATTGTTGGCAGCGCATACTATGTTGCTCCTGAAATTTTGCCTAGATCATACAGTACATCTGGCTGTTTTGTCATTGGTGCTGCCAAGGATGTTGACGTCTAGAACCATATGTTGCCAAATTACACATGTTTTTTGTCAGATGCCTAATACTCTAGTATAGCTGGTCTTTGTTGTTTTCATATTTTCAGTCTCTTGTTGTGATACACCCCCACCCTTGAAGACAAGGGTGCTTTTGAGGAGTAGGGAATGTAAGGAATAGGTAGGATATAAATATATAGGATTAGAAGGGTTATAATTGTCATTTCCAGTATAACTTTGTTAAGAGAGGAAGTGTGGTGAATGCTCAGATATATACTGTAATAGAGTGTATGGCTGGAGCATGTGAAATGTGATACAATCTGTTTCCCTCTCGAATTCTCTGTCTTCTCTCTATCTCCCTATCTCTCTCTCTCTTTTCTGCCTCTATTCTATTTTCTACTCTCTGATTCTTCTACATAATCATCAATTGTAAGTGAAATCGACTACAATACTGAGCTAAGGTGAGGCGCTGTCTTCACAGTTCCTTACAAATATGTATCAACATCTTTTTTTGATCAGATCCTTCTATTTCTTCTCTCCCATATTATTACTACACTGCACATATTAACTAGTTATATTAGCCATTAACAAAATGAAAATATAAATCTCATACAAAAGGATTCACTACAAATATATTAATATTAATTGGGTCCCCTACAAATTGAGGTGCATAACATTCTCAGCCTTTTCAGCTTCCCTTGTCCTCCTCTTTGTCATAAACATAAACCTCCTCCTTCGCCGTCACCGGCAGCTCTACCAAGCCGGAGGAAACCCTCTTCCCAAAATTATTGGCCTTGTTGTCGGATTCGAATCTAGGTTTTAACTGGGAGGGCTTAACTATTCCTCTAGCGCTCTGTTGTTCTAGCCCTTCAAATTGCTGGATTTGCTAGGAATTGAAGGATAGAGTTAAGTAATTTATCATAATATGTTAGGGCCATAATAGACATTTGATATACTTTGACCAATTTAAGAAATATGACTTATAAGTCAGTCTAAAATAAGTAAGAATATGGTACTTATTTTTTTTGACTTATCAACTTATAAGTAAAAAATAATCATTGGCAAACACTTTTTTTTATGGCAAATGACTTATAAGTTAGTTTGACCAACTTATAAGTCATTGTCAAATAGGATAGCCTGTTTTGGGATTATTTATTTTAAAATGATATATAAGCTAGAATTTAAGAGAACTTATAAGTTAGTTTAAGTAATGACTTATAAATAAAAGTATTCGGTATTATTTTGATTTATAAGTTAGAAATTAAGTTAAAATAAAATGTGAAGTTATTTAGTTAAAATGACTTATAAATTAGAATAAGATTGAAAGACTACTAATATAAGGGCGAAAGAGTCTTTATATTTTATCAAACTTACTTATTTTAAAATAACTTATAAGTCCTTTTTAAAATACTAAAAAATTATTACTTATCAAAAATTACTTATAAGTTTAAAAATAAATCATAGGCAAACACTTAAATAGTAAAAATATAAACTTAAATATATTTTACTACCCTAAATTATTTTTTTCCCATTTCTATCATTTCAATTTTTTCAATTAGATAACTAAACTATTAATTTTTTTTTAATTTCGTCCAAATTATGCTACAAGTCAGAAATTTGCTGACGTGACCTCACTCGGGTCATGTCCAGTTGATGTGTAAAATTTTATTAATCAGGGATAGGTAAAATCAAAAATTCATTAAGCTGGACATAATAATAAATAAAATACATAAAATATTAAAAATAATTAAAAACTTATAAATAATGAAGTCTAAAAATATTCAATAAATAGATATAAAATTTATATATATATATATATATATATATATATATATATATATATATATATATATATATATATATATATATATTGTACACTTATATTTTTATACATTAAAAAAATTAATTATATAATTACTTGCGCTTGTCTAGTCCGATTATTTAGCAACTCACATAAGATCAAATAAGTTGCCATTGTATTGAACTCTACTTCGCTATTGCTAGCTCAATGACAGGATATTCATTTTTATTTTTTTCTAATTCAGAAATTATTTGTTGGAAGGAATTATTAAATTGGTATTAACTTATGACCAATCAAAAAAATTCTGTAAAATTATAAAATTATTTGATAAAATTTCTTAATGCTTTGATATGATACAATTGAATTAAAAGACTAATCAAGCTTTTGATTAAATATAATATAATTAAATTAACTGAACATTTTCCTTTCTTTTTTGGTACTATTAAACATTTCAATTTACATCATGGGTAGGGGGTGGGATTTTAACCCACAATAAAATTGTGAGGGACTGTTAGGCCAGCTTATGTTCCACTGAGCTGCCAGCCCTGGGGCTTGGTTGGTTAAAAGATCTGGGTTTAGGATTGTGTATAAAATTAAATGGGTTAGAATTGCATAAAGCCGAACAAATTGCCAACCTGGTCCATGATAAGTTCTAATCTTATCTGCTGATAACAAAATCAATTGAGACCAATATATCTCCATATATCTCAGGTTCGGCCTTAAGCTGCTGGGTAGGGGTGAGAGTGGATGATATTTTCTAAAGGGAATGAAGTTTATGGGCCTGTATTACATTTTTGGAAATACAATCCACTTAAATGCTCCATCTAAAGAGAGGATTCTTAGTACAAAAACCATGCATTTTGGAGAGAAAAATTCAGTTTGCAGTTTCAATATATTTCAGTCGATTAAATTATTTGATAAAAAAAATATAATAAGACTGATTGATTAATATAAAATAACTATCAAGTTTAACAGCTAAGTTTAGAGCAAATCTTTCTTCATATCACTTTTTAGTCTATTTAGTCATAAGACTCTCATTTTAGATCATAAATAAATATACCAATTGGCTCATAAAATCTTTAGTCATCAGAGAACTACTAATCAATAGTAATACTCAATTGTTCCATATATTTCCATAATTGTAATTGTGCTCTTTTGTGTGAGCAACTAGTTTATTATATAGTCATGAGTTGACTTTTTGTTAATAAAATAATAAGAAGAAAAAAAGAGAGAGTCAGTGACAGAACGAAATTGCAGATGTTATCAGCAGGAAAGTTGGTTTATTGACTATTTTGTGCTAAAAGTATGGTATCAAACTACCTAAAATAATAGAGTATATTTTCGGTTTATTCAAGGTTATAATTAATTGAAAAAACTTCAATTTCTTGTAGATGCATCTAAATTAAGAAAATATATTTGTTGAAACTAGATAAAAAGATTTCATTACTCAACCATGACTTTTGTATTTCTCTCCTTGCATATAATTAAATATAATGAGAACACTTCTAGATGAAATATATTATTTACAATATTGTAGTAGGGAAGAAGATTCAACACATGTACGTATTAAGCAATCAATCAAAAACACAGGTCAAGCTACTTCTTCTTCGTCTGACAGCAATCTTATCTCAAATAATTTATATATAAAAGAGTATGTTTGTTTCAAGTTTTTCAAATATATCTCATTTGTTTGAAGTATAAACTTCATTATCCACTTCTATACTTCACCACCCTCTAAATTTTCTTCAGCTTATTATTTATTGGCTTGAAGTTTGAAATTTTGCAATTCTTCCTTCTCCGATTATATAACATTTGGACTTTGTCACCCTAATAAATAACCTCGGGCGTAAACTGCTCTCCCGATTTTAAATTATATAATTATTATTAACTTTTAAAAGTTAATTTGAGATATTTTTAAATTTAAAATTGAGATGATTCATTAAAAATTATAAAACTAGTAAATAATACTTTTTAAATAATTTATAATATTTATTATTGTATTGATTAAAATTAAAAAAAATTCTGTCAATTTTAAATTTAAAAATCTCATAAGTTAATTTTAAAAAATTAATAATCATTAAATAATACAAGACGAAGGGAGTACTATTATTTTCCTTTCGTTTACACACACACACACACAAACTATTTATCACCCCCTTCATTTTATTAGAAGAGTCTCTTATTTTTTATTCCAATTAAATTGTTAAATTTTAAAATTTAAAATTAATATAAATTTATTTGATTTTGATTTGTAGAATAGTTAATATCGTAAATTACTTCAAAAGTATTATTAAGTATAAAATTATTATTTCGAAAATTAAAATAAAGTCACATTTTACACTAAAATATAATCAATGTGAAATGAACTCTCTTTTGGTGAAAGGGAGGGAGTAAATTATTGTTTTGTAATGGTGATTTGAAATTCTCAGTTAACTAATACTTTCAAGCAACAGAAAGAGAATTAATCGCTCTTGTTTACGCGACATGCATGAGCTGTAGACTTTAGTATTTTTTGCTTCGAAATTTGAATGATAAGATCAGGAAGTCACCATTTGGCTTTAGCAAGCTTTTTAATAATACATACTCTTATATTATTATTATCTTCGAATTAAATGAAAATTTTATTTGACTTTTTGTCACGTAAACATACAGTACCTAACTGTAAGTAAGCTCTTATACGCTCGATTCCGAAATTGAAAATGGGAAATAATAGACTGCATTTTAAAGAAAATCACCTCATCAAAAGTTATGCTAATTACTAATTAAAGATAAATGTAGGGAGAAAAATAATTGGGCCCGGCTCTGGTATTTTTGTTGAGACCCATTACAATATATTTTGGTGCCTAGATGTTCGGTTAAAGTCCAAATTGACTTGCGATTTTTTATCTTATTTGGTTTCCAAATTTTATGAAATAAAGATTTTATCCAATTGTGGAGATTTTAGTTCTATGGAAACTCTAATCAGAACTCTTATTCTTTATTGGTCTCGAATGAGTTATGACAAGGTGGTGTGAGCACCTATATATACAATTATATATTGAGGTCAATGTACACACAATTAATTATTCTCATACACTATAGCAATTTAATACCTCCATTCTTAACACTTTTTGGCTTGTACTAATTTTCGTACCGGAGCTATCCCCCAATCGCCCAAGTCGTTAAGCTTTTGATGTGATCATTACTGTTTCCTATGTAGGTAAGCTTGTTATTTGGTAATTTCGTAGGCAGACAAAATTTGGCGTTAACATTGGTGCTCGAAGGAGGGCTTTATTCCAGTGTTATCTTTTAAATCACCAATTTATTTTAAACTCACTGTTATGTCGAATAAGGGGAAGGTAGTGCTAGATTAACGGAGATCCTCAGTCACACCATCAGCACATCCGATTAGGAAGTTAGTGAAAGATAGACTCGGTCCTAGCAATCCAAAATCTAACTCAACAAAGCCACAATCAGCACCAATTTATGAAATTTAGGTGGTTTTTTTTTTGTCCTGTCAACGAATTGGCAACGAAATTTAGCAACAACCTATGAAATTCGTTACGAAAAATGAAAACCTCTCACAAACTGTAACGAATGTCAAATTTCGTTGCTAAACATGCCCTTTTGGCAATGACTTTATAAATCGTTGCTCAAAAAATTGTTGCCAAATGTCCATTTTTTTTTGTAGTGATAAAAATTCCTATTTTTTTTTTTCCAAAACTGATAAGGATTCCTTTTAATTAATGTGCCAGCATGACCCACGTGGAAGTTGGAACAATTCTGCTGTATTGACATCGAAAAGTGGGACCCGTGCGGTAAAGTAAAAAGAAAAAAAGCTGAAACACGATTCCACCTCACGCGCCAAAAGCCTTACGTTGATAATGGTTGAATGCGCATGACACGTTTTCTTTTTCTTTATGCTTGATCGCGCATTGCACGGCTGGTTCTATTCGCTTGTTGACAGATTCTTCAAAAAGGCACCGTTGCACCATCTTGTTTGTACTATTGCTTGGATCGCGCCTGACCTGCATGCTAGCTTCTCCTTTAATTATCGAAATGTCATTCAGTCCTCAATAATTACTAGTTTGCCATCCACTTTAATTAATTCCTACAAAATAAAATAAAATTAATTAAAAAATATAAAAAATAATAAAAACACAAATAATTAAGCATAAGACACATAATAAATAGATATAAAAATCTACTTATTAGTACATGATAATTGGGGGGCAGATATCATCATCATCCTGGACCTTGTATGCGGATGGGTATTTGACTGTCGATGCCAGTACCGGAATCATTTTGACCAGTTTAGAGGGGTTTAAGGTTCAACAGTCCATTAGATTTTGGTTTAAGAAAACTAATAATAAGACAGAGTACGAGGCTATTTTTGGCAATGTTGAGGTTGGCTCAAAGTTTGAAGATATGACACTTGCTTATCTTTAGTGATTCTTAATTGGTGGTTAAATAGATACATGATGACTATGAGGTATGAGGGGCACAAATGATAAAATATCTTTCTGAGGTGAAGTTGTTATTATAGTACTTTGTTTCTCACTCCCTCCAAGGAATAAATCATGCTAACAACGTTATGGCCGATGCCTTGTCTAAATTAGCTACTACTGAAGTGGAGTATTTTAGCTGATCTATTTATCTAGAAGTTCTGAACGAGCCTAACATCATGAAAAAGGCGGTGATGGAGATAGATAGGTCAAATTGCTGGCTTACAGCATAGCTGAAATATCTTAGTGAAAGTAAGCTTATCTCAGATAGGTTACTAGCAAAGCGAGTAAAGTACCAAAGTGCCCATTTTTATCTTATCGATGATAATTTATATCGACGAGCTTATTCATCTCTACTTTTGAAGTGTCTTCTTCCGTCTGAGGCTCCATATGTTATTCGAGAAGTACATGAGAGAATTTATGGTGATCATATGGGAGCTAAGTCATTGGCGCACAAGTTAATCAGACAAGTTTACTACTGGCCTACCATGTTTTAGGACGCAAAGGATTTTATGAAAAAAATGTGTAAAATGCCAGTTGAATAGTCCGGTTTCACACCAACCACTTGAAGATTTATTGTCAATGTTGTCTCCGATTCTATTTGTTATATGGGGTATTGATATTTTAGGGCCTTAACTAAAAGGCAAGGGGCAATTGGCATATGTGATGGTAGCGATTGATTATATGACCAAATGGGTTAAGGCTAAATCACTTTAGAATATTACTGAGCAAGACTGTTTATAATTTTTTAAGGAGTTGGTGATTTTTTGGTTTAGGATTATGATGATTATGGTGTTTGATAATGGTTTTTGAAGGTTTTAAACATTCAACATTGGAAGGTTTTTGTAGCTCGACCCCAATCAAATGGTCAGGTGAAAGTCACCAATCGGACTCTATTAAATGAGATTAAAAGAAAATTGGATGAAACTAAGAGACGTTGGTCTGAAGAGCTTCATAGTGTTTTATGGTCTTATTGAACCACCACAGGAGATTCACCTTTTCGACTTGCTTATGGGACATATATTATTATCTCGGTGGAGATTAAGTCAACCTCCCTTTACTATACAATGTTGAAAGCCTTCGATTGAACTTGGATCTAATAGATGAAGTTCATGATGTGATGGTGTTAAAATTAGTAATTTATCAGTAGAAGACTACTCGGTATTATAATCAGATAGTCAAATAAAGAAGGTTTGAAGTAAGAGACTTGGTGCTTCAGGAGACTGAGACTTTGACTCCTTATATTATTGGAAAGCTTATGCCTAATTGGGAGGTTTCGTATAAAGTCATTACAGTGTTAAAATCGAAAACTTATTGACGTCAAACTATAGGTGGAGTAGAATTAAAAAATACAAAGCATGTAGGAAGGTTTCAGAAATATTACCAGTAGAGTGTACAGTCATTTTAAATTGCCAATCTAAAATTAATTATATCAATATATTTTTCATTTATGATTAATATCAATAAAAGTAAAGTTATTTTGTATTGAAATTTGAATATATACAAGGTTGCATAGTACAAAGTCTTTAATAAAAAAAATATTGTAAAGTCTAAAGGCCAGGTGCTTGTTCATCCTTGGTCTCTTTGTCCTCCAAAAAGTTGAGTGAACCAAAGTCGAGACCAACAACTTTAATTTTTGACTTGGCATGTTGATATCATTTGCCATATTTTTTAAGAACGACTTTAGTTAGTTCATTGGAGGATTTGTATTAGGTGATGATCTTTTAGCTAGTGTCTTTGGATATAGTTTGACTTTGTTCTTTAAGGACTTTTAGTTAATATTCTATTTGACAGACGGCCTTAGTCAAGTTGTTAATACGATCGCATTTATCCAGATAAGGCATTTTTTTTGGTCTTTAGTTTGGGCTCATAGTTTCATTCTTTCTTTTAAAAGGAGTTTTCTTTGTTCGGCCATAATTGAGTTTTACCATTGGAGAGTTTTGATGGTGTGTTCGAGTTCTTTTTTGCGTAGTTGAAGGGAGTTGTTACCACGAGCGTTTTCTAGTTTGATTTTTAAGGAGCTAGCGTTGGCCTCTAGTTTTTTTTTTCGTCGACATGCTTTGTTGTCAAGGTGGAAAAGGCAGCTAAACGTTGTCGGGCCTGATATAGGAACTAGGGGTGTTCATTTTGATCGATTTTTTCTATTTTTTATCGAATCGGTCTAAACCGTTACCAGCGGTACCGGTTCTTTTCGGTGTGGTATTTTCGATTTTTTTATAATTTTTGGTACAGGTAACGATATAGGAATTTTCAAATTCGGTATAAACCAGTATACCAAAAAAATCGAATTAAATAATAATATAATAGAGTTACATTAATTATTATAATATATATAATAAGTATATATATTATAATATATATAGTAATATATATAATTAAAAATAATTACATATACTATTATAATTTATAAATAATAATTCTATGTTAATTTATATATATATATATATATATATATATATATATATATATATATATATATATATATATATTAATAATCGGTATAACCGAAAAATCATACCGAAAAAATCGTACTGAATTTGTACCGAACCGGTACCAAAATTGGTAATCCGATACCAGTACCAGTTCTCGCTTTTACAGTATTTTTGGTTCGATACAGATACGATTTTTTCGGTACTGGTTTGATAATTTATCGATGAACACCCTTAATAGAAACAATGATTAGTTAGAGAATAAAGGAATTCATGTTTCAATAGTGTTTAAGTTACTTACCTGACCCTCATATACGACGCTTATGATTAAAAGTTCTTAGGAGTTCAGTTGAACGAGTTTGTCCTCGTTGGCCAAGAGGTTGATGACGTTGAATAATTCAATTGGGAAGCTCATTCAAACATTTTCAGGCTATAGTATGGTTGTGGAAGGAAGGCCTATTTGAGATGCCAGGCGATGGGAGGAGGTTGAGGGGTGGGGCAAAATGAAGCCAAAGATGAAGAGATCGAGGCGGGTGAATTACAGGGATGTTTTGGGCTGAAGAGGTAAATTTAGGTCATTTTAGTTTGTGAGATTCGAGAATTTGGTCTTCGGGTTTTTGGAGGGAGTTTCTTGAAGTTTGTTTAGGTTTGGATGTGGTTGATGGGTGAGGAGGAGAAGTTGAGAGGTGAGCTTCCATTAGTCTTTTTTTTCTTTCTTTTAGCATCAAGTTATTTTTGGTGTTTGGTAATTCGAAGGCATTTTTGTTTTATGGAGGTGGAATGACTAGTGGATTGAGGTGATAAGAGTTACGAAAAGGGGTTTGTTCATTTGTGGGGGTTTGGATGTTAATGGGCTTTGCCTTCGAAGTTGTTATTTTTAGGGAGAAGTTTAGCAGAAGTTTAAATGTGTGTGATCGGTTGCGGCTTGAAAATTAGCACTGGAATATGAAATGCATATTAGTTACAAGGAAGTCCATATTTTCACAATTCGTGTGAATAAATTAAATACTTACATTTATTGTTGAAGAGTCACGATTAGTCGAAGAGGAGAGCAATGAGTCTTCGACATCTTTGCGTAGAAGGCCTTGAATTCCTTTTTATGAATTTACAGGGTTTAGTTGAAGCTGAATGATGTTTTTAAAGGTTCGTCTCAGTTCAGGAGAAGGTGAGTGTCGAGGCCCTTGATGAAAATCCAATATGGATTCCACCCTTTGTTGCTTGAAGGTGTTTTCATCTATACCTGGTGTTTAGGTTGTTTATTTAATTGTTTAAAGTTAGGTTCCATGGATCGAGAATAAACATGGCGAAGAAGAAGTCCAATGATGGTTGAACTTTGCATTCGTGGTAAAAGGTTAGGAAGCAAGTCAAGTAGATGCAGGAGTTCAGTACGAGTTAGGCAAACCCGATTCCCATAAAGGCGAGAAAAGATGAAATATATTCGTGAAGGGGGATATAGATTTTGTACCGAAGTGCGTAGATGAAAATGACAAACCAGTTTCCTTCTAGACGCTAGTACATCCTCTCCGATAATGTTGGAGCGCAGATGTCATATTAGTAGGTATTGGGTGACAATATCGAAAAAAATGCACTCTGATACTATAGATCTAGAGTTCATATGGCTATAAGCCTTTTCGGAGCTGTATTTTCATGTATCTCCATTTATCTGGCCTTTGCCTTGCTCAGTTTGGGGTTGGGGGAGTCTTTGGTGGCCGAAGATGAGAGAAGCTCAATGCGAAGGACATTAGAGGTTTGAATGTCCCGCTGACCAAGGCCAACGTTGAATGTTTATTAGGAGTAGGGTTTTATGCCATTTTGATTGTTCGAGAATTAAATTTTGCTCTGGAGGTGAGGGTTTGATCTGAAGAAAAAAGCTTGCTCTGGTAAAGGATGTTTGAATTGGTAAAGTTTTTTGAAAGGGTCTATGATTTAAGGATAAGAAAACTAAGTTTAATTTGGAAAACGGAACCTTCATGATTAGCACAATTACCTATGTGTGACGTATTTACAGAAGGGGTGGAGATTTTTGTTGAATCACGTGCGGGGGCAGCTGTTGAGGTGTTCGCAGATGATGACTGGGTGATGTTATCATTATTAAAATTTTATGATTATTCTTTTATTATAAAATTTTATAATAAGAGAGTAGGGGTAATGTCGGGGGTAGAAATAATTGTGCCCAACTATGGTATTTTTGTTGAAGCCCATTATAATGTATTCTGGTGACTCGATGTTCAAGAAAGGTAAAAATCCAAATTGATTTGTGATTCTTTATCTTATTTAGTTTTCAATTTTTATGAAATAAGATTTTTATCCAATTATAAGAATTTCAGTTGTATGAAAACTCTAATCAGAACTCATATTTCTAATTAGTCTCACGCGAGTTATAGAAAGGTAGTGTGAGCAACTATAAATACATTCATATATTGAGTTTAATGTACACATAATTAATTATTCTCATACACATAGAGAGTTAATATTTTCACAAGGGAAATTGATAGTTTTGTAATGCTTCACTCACATAAAAGTGGGTATCACTTACTATTTATGTGGACGAAACTTTGTGGAATTATCAATTTTTCTTGTAAAAATATTAATTCTCAATTTAATATATACCTCTATTATTAATACTTTTTAACTTGTAATAATTCTCATATCAGAGATATTTTCTAATAGACCAAGCCGTTAATTTTTTGATTTTATCATTGACTATTTTCTATTCAGGTTAGCATGTTATTTAGTGATTTAATAGGTTGACAAAATTAAAAAATTAGTCAATGTTTTAAAAATAAATGGACAATATGTTTCTCTTTTTTACATAACAAGAGAGTCCATAAAGACTCTATCATTTATGAACTTTAATATTATGTGATAAAAAAAATATTATTTATTCATTCTTGAAATATCGAATAACTTCTCGATAAAATTTGGCGTTAGAGTAAACTAATTCAACTAAATTAATTAAGATGTTAAGATGCGTAGGTACTGTCATCAGTTCATGGACCATGCATGCAACTTGTATATACTTTGCTCGACATGCAACGGGCATAACAAATAATTTGTCCTAGAACCCGAACAATTTCCTGAACCCAAAAAACAAGATGTCTATATCATCATGTTAGTTCGACAAAGATATTTTGTATGCCAAGATAATGACTTCGGTGTCCATCCATATAGTCTAGGTCTAGCTAGGGAAAAATATTAATTTATTATACTCTTTTGTCCCTCAAAATGAGGCATATTTATCAGAAAAGAAAAAGATTCCATAAAACAAGATCATATTTCAATTATAGTAATATAAAATAATATAATATATTTAAATTTATTATATTATTATATTTTAAATTAAACTAATAATTTATATTAAAAATATACATAAAATAAAATATATCTTTAATATATATACATAAATTTTATAAATGCAACTCTTTTTTTTTTAATCGAAGGAAATTGTTACACTAGATTATATAACTAGAAAGGAAATGTTGTATGCGGTACATACAACTTTTAATTATAAAATTGGACAATGTGTCAACAAAGCTAAACCATTTTCGTACGGCTGATAAGGAAATTGGTTCCTTGAATTTGCAGCCTTGTGCTTGAACAGTATAAAGACAATTAGTATCACTTTGTTTCTGGCTGATTAAATAAGTACAGTCACTAAAACAGAAGAGAAATTAAGATTCATTAGGGACCACAACACAAGAGTGATTATGCAACGATAACTTGACGAGTGGGGATAATCACGGCTGCTAGCTTTAAGAAGATAAATATTATTAATTATAAAGAGAGATAATTATGAATTTGTCGGCAACGTTAGTAGTTGCATTTGTGGTCCGGGGTTCTCTTAATTTGATGTTAGATGAAAGTTAAATGTGCTTACTTGTTTCAATTAGGTTCGATAATTAAACAAATGAAAAGTTAATATTTGGCAAAAGTTTGAGAATAGTGATGGAATAATTTTGACAGCATTTGCATTATGATGAGCACTTGAGGAACAAAATTCAATTTTTATGATTTGAAATTTGGCTTTCTTTTTTTGAGTTCACTTGAGAAGAAGAAGTGGTATACCTGGTGAAATTAAGAACAAATAGTCAACTTGTGGCAATGAGCTTATGAAGGCTAATCCCATTTATGTCGATATCTTTTAAAAAATATTTGTACTAACCTCAAGAAAAAAAAATTATGGATAGAAAATAGGTTAATATAGCCCGATTTTTATTATGGTTATTGACTCTTTTTTTTGTGACAAACACATGACTATAGTCGTTAAAAATTACAAAATAGTTACTCCGTTAAAGTTCCATCTAAAATGGTAACGGAAGTTACTGACACAACTAACATATCTACGTGCCATGCTAAATCCACTAAAATAAACAGTCAAACAGCCCTTATGCGTCAAACTCTTTCTCTTTTTTTCTTAATTACTTTTTCTATGATAAATTTAATTTATAAATAATCAAAAATATATGTATAAGTATATATAAAATATAGACATTAAACTTTATATTAAGTCTATATGTTAAGAGAATATCAGTATAAATATAAATAATTTAAAAAATAAATATTATAATAAAAAATAAATTCACATATTTTAATTCATCAAATCCATTTAAAATAATAGGGGTGAGCAAAAAATCGATTTGGCCCCGAAACCGCACAAATCGCACCAATTAAAACCGCACAAACGGTTCCGGCGTATGTGGCGGTTTTAGGTGAGTTGAAAAACCGAATTTGCGGTTTGAGTTTGGTTTCTAGGCAAAACCGCACATGAAAAAACCGCACCGCACCATTTTATTTTATTTTTTTCCGTTGTTTGACTATTTTCAACATGAACCATATCAAGAAGCATTATTATGGAAGTCACCCTTCAATTAATCCATTTGAAATTATCCCTTATGTAATTATCTTTATTTAGAATTTTTATATGTGAGAAGAAATTTTTAATTAATCTATTTGGAATTATCCCTCATGTAACTTCTATTTTACTTTTGTTTAGACAATATATTATAAGTAAAGTTGTGTGTGTTATAAAAATGGTATTTAATATTGTGTGATATTAAATTGTTAATTTAAATTGCATAAAATTTAATTATTTCAATTGGTTTTGGAACCGAAATCGCACCAAATAAAATCGCACCGCACTAATTACAAGCGGTTTCATGTGCGATTTTGAATTTGTCAAACCGCACCTAAGCGGTTTCATGTGTGGTTTAAGCTTCAAATCACACCAAACACCACCATATTCACCCCTATCAAATAATATATTTGACTCTTATATTAAGGCTAAGAATAATGCTAATAAAAAAAAAGACTTCATTTCCAAATAAAAAATTATTATTAAATTTTAAAAATTAATATAAAATATTTTAAGTGCAAAACTTAATTTATTTTATTTAATATAATATTAAATATTTTAAAATATCTAAAAATAATAGTAATAATAATTTTATATTTTTTAATGGAATAAAAAATGAAAGACCGTCCATGTTTTTTCATAATTAATTATATATTTTCCCAATTTTATATAAATCAAAAACAAAATTGTTGTTTATGTTGCTTTGATTTTTTTGCTTAAATATTATTGTACTTTTAATAATAATTTGGATTTTTTTTGTTTAAATTTAATTGTTGTTTTGAATTTTTTTGTTCAAATGTTATTTTACTTTTAGTAATAATTTTGTATGCTTTTTTTTGTTTAAATTTAATTGTTGTTTTGAATTTTTTTGTTTAAATATTATTTTACTTTTAGTAATAATTTGGTATTTTTTAATTAAAATTTAATTGTTGGTTTGAATTTTTTTGTTTAAATATTATTTTAATTTTCGTAATAATTTGGTATGTTTCTTTGTTTAAATTTAATTGTTTTTTTGTTCAAATGTTATTTTACTTTCAGTAATAATTTGGTATTTTTTTTTTGTTTAAATTTAATTGTTGTTTTGAATTTTTTTTGTTCAAATGTTATTTTACTTTCAATAATAATTTGATATTTTTTTGTTTAAATTTAATTGTTGTTTTGAATTTATTTTTGTTCAAATGTTATTTTACTTTTACTAATAATTTGGTATGTTTCTTTGTTTAAATTTAATTGTTGTTTTGAATTTTTTTTTGTTCAAATGTAATTTTACTTTTAGTAATAATTTGGTATGTTTCTTTCTTTAAATTTAATTGTTATTTTGAATTTTTTTTGTTCAAATGTTATTTTACTTTCAGTAATAGCTTGGTATTTTTTTGTTTAAATTTAATAATTTTTTTTTGTTCAAATGTTATTTTACTTTTCGTAATAATTTGGTATGTTTCTTTGTTTAAATTTAATTGTTGTTTTGAAATTTTTTTGTTCAAATGTTATGTTAAATTTCATAATAATTTGCTATGTTTTTTTGTTTAAATTTAATTATTGTTATGAATTTTTTTTGTTCAAATGTTATTTTACTTTTAGTAATAATTTGGTATGTTTCTTTATTTAAATTTAATTGTTGTTTTGAATTTTTTTTGTTCAAATGTTATTTTACTTTTAGTAATAATTTGGTATTTTTTTTGTTTAAATTTAATTATTGTTTTGAATTTTTTTGTCAAATCTTATTTTACTTTTAGTAATAATTTGATATGTTTTTTTTTGTTTAAATATTATGAACTTACTGATTTGGAAATGACAAGGGAGTACACATGACAAAAAGTCACATCAACTGCATAGTCAGTTAGTTCCGTCACTTTTTTAGACGGAATTTTAACGGAGTGACCATTTTATAATTGTTAACGACTATAATAATGCATTTGTCATAAAAAAAGAGTCGATAACCATAATAAAAATCGGGCTATAGTACAGTGACCAAAATATATATTAACCCGATAAAAAATTGATAAATCATTTGAAAAAAAGTGCAATTTTTTTTTCTTCTAGATGTTCAAGTTACATATATTTATGAGTTAGTCGACAAATTTTGGCAGATTTTTCAAGGTTGTAACATTGTTCATGGTAAAGTCATTTAGTTAATTTGCAAAAATAAATAAATATCAGATTTTAAGTCAATTTTGTATTAACTTTGAATTAATGGCATGAAAAAGTAATGAAAAAGAAGGGAGCGGTTGAAATTTCAAGGATATGCATATCCAACAATGCCAATGTAAAAAGATTAATAATTTCTTTTCCTCGTTCATGGAGATAGTCATGTACTTTCTAGAATAATTGATATAAGATACTTGCCATTAATTATTATTAATACAAGAAGGTTGGACATTAAGTGGATAATTACAATAATGAATTCAATCTGTCAAATCAAATTTGTAGTTTGTTCAAGTTAATGAACTTATGTTCAGTGTGACAAAAAAGCTTGGTCATAGTATTTTAAAATAGATATAAGAAAACTAATTATTCCAAGTAAAGTGCTGATCAAGATATACACACACAGAGGAACAATAAAAATGAATTGAATGGTGGGAAGAAAGGAACCATGCAATTAGCTTGGATGGCCTTTGATTGTCCGTACGTAAGATGCTAGTACTCATTTTATTATTAATTTTTTAATTGTGAAAATCCATCCCAAAGCATGTTTTTTATTTTTACCCTTTTGTCGTTTCTCATAAAGCTAGGCATGTAATCAAAACCTAATTCATAAGTCAAAAATAATAATGATGTTTTAGAACAATCAAATTAATTATGCCATCTGTATGAACTCATGATTTCTTTTAGTTATTTGGGTATATTTAGTAGAAATTAATGAAAGTGCGCGGACTAGAAACAATTAAATCATGATTTCTAAATTTTATATGTTCAATTGTTGTCCATATCAAATATAAATAAATATTATAGATTAAGAACTAGCTAGTAAACTTCTAAATTAGTATGTTTGTTGAAAGTTTTCTAAAAGATTTCACTTGCTATAAGTGCAATGATGAAAAAAGGTAACTTAATTTTACAGGAGAAAAGTTTGAACTAAATTTAAAAGACACGTTTTTAATTCCCTGTTTGTTTAGCTTTTTCACGTGATTTCCTCCAGAGAAACAAGAAGAAAAGAAAAATCAAGTAAGAAGACTCTTTAAAAATTAAAAGTAAGTGTGTGTGTGTGTGTATATATATATATATATATATATAAACAGAAAAATAAGGTAATGGGAGGGTGAATAATATTACCATGAAAGTGGACACCGTCAATCATCATAATCATCTTTGTTGACACCAAAAAATTGACCCTCCCAAGCAACCGTTGAGTGAAGGAAACATATGTCACCGTCTTAATTTCTATATGTATTTCGTGTCTATTCATGTTTATGTCTATATATATATATACAAGGGAAAGAATTTTATTATTTTTTATAATAAAAACGTTACTCCATTTTATTATTTTAGTATATGGATACGTTCTTATTGATGTTATGTGAACGTCTGCATATCATGTTGAATCATGCTAAAAGCGTGTTGGTTCATATCAGATAGTAATATTGCAGTTTAAGGAATGTCATTTTTATTAATACGGTAAGAACGTCCTTACCCGTGTTTGCTTATGTTATATCACCGGACTAAGAATTTACTGTGCCCCATCATAGCTAGGGAAGACTTAATTAAACAAAATGGGCTGAGATTTTGCGTGCCAAGATCTGCAAATCATTAGGTCTTCGATCTTTATATGTCCACACTATGATTCACTCTCTACCTTAATGATTATCTTTTCCTAATATATATAGTCGTATATATATATATATACAAGTCTGCTACTACTCTTTCGAAATAAGTATACGTATTAAACTTCCTATATTCGAGCTTCATTTAATTATATGATAATTAATTTCATCTAACTTTAATTATTGGTATCCCACTAATCACACAAAAGCTTGTTTCGGACGTGGCTCACATCAATATCATACTAATTTCACACTTTGCTTTACGTATAAAATTAAATACAATAAACATTTTTACTCTTTATTTTTGTTTGTGTGTGTGTGTTATATGCTTATAAATGTGAATTGTGAAGCAAGACTCGAAATATATATGTACGGATGCAAGTAAGCTAGAGTGTGGAAAATGAGGGGTTTTTAACTTATTGAATTGTTTATGTGCTTTCACCACTCATATGGTTAATTAATGGTGCAGTTTCTTGTTTTAGGGTCATGTTTTCTTGATTCATATAGTTTGATGATAATATTAATAAACTGCAATAGGATATTTTTTTTTTTTTTGATTAATTAAAGAAGAGTGACTATTAAGCTAGGAACAATGGTCCTCTCATGAGTAGTACTCCCTAACTTAAAAATTTCCTTTACAACTCTCTCTTTTCTCTCTCTTCATAGTGATTAATTAGTACTAGTATATATAATACACAGTGACGTACACTTCACCTAAATTACACAATTATAACAAAGCTAATATTGGAAGAAAACTTTACCTCTTTATGTAGAAAAGAGATAAATATTTAGTTATATATAGTTATTTTGTATGTAGGATTTTAAGTTTAAAATAAGGAAATATATATAAAGGGGAATGAATGAAGCAGCCAAATTAGTATATAGGTAACGAGGGAATTAGGGAAGGAGGGTTTTAGAGAGATGGGGCATCACTGCTGCAGTAAACAAAAAGTTAAAAGAGGGCTTTGGTCTCCTGAAGAAGATGATAAGCTTATCAGACACATCGCCACCCATGGCCACGGCTGCTGGAGTTCTGTCCCAAAGCTAGCAGGCATTAATTCATTCATTTCAATTAATTTCTCCTAATTTTGTTTCATTTTTAATTTGCTGGAGAGTTTTTCTTGAAATGTTTCTTCTTAGTAGTAGGGACGTTTCTTTCTATTTTTTTTGGCATAATTAAGAACTCAGTGCATAGTTAATATATAAGGGATAAGGTGCTGAGAATCAAACTCCCGCTTCCACTGCAGGAGGGGAGGCGTGGGTCTTCGCCAAAGCTGATTCTCAATTTCTTAATTTCTCTGTTGGAATGTTCCATTTCTTGAAATGGGTTATTCTTATTAATTTTGAAATTTCTTTCTTTGTCGAAATGTTTCGTCTCTTGAAATGTTTCCCCCCCTTATAATTGTGACATTCATTTCCTGAAATGGGTTTGCATAATAATTATGATATTTTTTCATTTATTGAGAATGTTTCATTTCTTGTGATGCGTTTTTTCATATTAATTCTTATATTTCTTTCTTTGTTGAGAATGTTTCATTTATTGAAATGAATTTTTTTCTTATTAGCTCTGATATTTCTTTCTTTGCTAAGAATGTTTCATTTCTTGAAATGGGTTTTTCTTATTAATTCTAACATTTCTTTCTTTTTAAAGGATGTTTCATTTCTTGAAAAGGGTTTTCTTCTTAAATGCAAATTGTCATATTTTTTTCTTTGTTTGAATTTTTAATTTCTTAATTGAAATTTTTCTTAATTGGTCTTACTAATTGTCTTATTTCAGGGCTGCAAAGGTGCGGAAAGAGTTGCAGATTAAGATGGATAAATTACTTGAGGCCTGATCTCAAAAGGGGTTCTTTTACAGAACAAGAGGAGAGAACTATCATTGATGTTCATAGAATATTAGGCAACAGATGGGCTCAAATAGCCAAACACTTGCCTGGTAGAACAGATAATGAAGTGAAGAACTTTTGGAATTCATGCATCAAGAAAAAGCTTATTGCTCAAGGGTTAGACCCCAACACTCATAATCTTCTTTCCCTTCATCAAAAAAATCATAGTAACAACAACAACAACAATATTATTATTACATCAAGTAAAAACTCCTCAGTTTTCTCTATAAGTACTTCTCCACAATCCAAAGATTCCTCCAAAACATGTGTGATGAAAATGCATTCAAATGCATTACCTCCTAACCCAATGCATGAAAATTATACATCCAAAAATGGCTTTGAATACAAAAACCCTAACTTTGTTTGGACTACTCAAAGTCCACAATCCTTGATGGGATTTGGTAGCCAATCTTCAATGGAAACTACACCGATTTCATCTTCCTCCATGAATCAATCTGCTGCATTTGGGGTTTTGGAAGAGAACTTCATGTGGGGTACTAATAGTACTGTTCAAAACTTTGAAACAACAGTACAAGATCAAGAAATGCGGCCCCAAAAACAAGAAGAACCACAACAAGAAAAGGGTTTTGAAGGGGAATTAATTGATAACGTTAACGAGTTGATGGTTGGACAAGGCATGGATCATTCATTTGATGGAACTAACTTTGATTTAGAGTTTATGGAGGCTGCATTTATGCCTTGTGGAATGTATTGTAATGGGAATTCGGTGGATCAGCTTGCGTGGGATTATTAGTTAGTTAGGTTCTCAAATTATTAAGTTTTTTTTTCTTCCCTTTTTTGAAAGGACATGTTTACAAGGTATTTGGATACAGAATTAGGTGGCTTGAACATATAGTTTGATGTATGTTTGCTTCTGTTTGACCTTAACTTCTGATCTCTCTCTTCTTTTCGCTCACTCTTTCGACCAAATTAGGAATAAGTAGAAGATGGTAAAACATTAACAATTTGGAATCCCACATGTATGTATGTATGTATATATATATATGTGTGTGTGTGTGTTTGCAAATGTTTTTGGTTTTTGTTCAATTTATTGCCACAGAAATAGCCTGCTTGATTCTAAGGACTTGGCGCTTTTACAATTACAAAGCATCAAAACCCTAGTTTGTCAGTGACACTATAAGGCTATAGTCCTGGAAAACTTAACCATTGCTATTCTGGTCTTTATTTGATTAACAGGGTCAACTTGACGCAGAGTGAATATATATATAGTCTCACATTTAGTTTTTTTAAATTTTACAAATGAAATACTTTTTTTTATGAAATGGAAGGAAGTATATCTTGCACCAAATCGGTAGGGCTCATGTTTTCCACCGGTATTATGTTTATTTTGTAAATATATACTTCTTCTTTCACATAGAAAGAGTTTTTTTTATATAGGAAATGGATAATTTTGCACTCTTTTTCGGTATTTTTGCAACTGGGTCCGCTTTTATTAGTTAAAAAGATTGCGGAAATATCAATTCATAATATATCCATTCCCTTTTTATATAAAAATATAAAAAAATGGTTGCAAAAATATAAAAAATGGTTTAAAAAAATAAAAAATATAAAAAATGCATAATATAAAAAAGGTTCCTCCAGTTGCAGAAATATCAAAAATAGTTAAGGAAATATCCATTCCCTTTTTATATAATATATCCATATATAGCATTATAAAAATACACAATATCTTTAAATTTATTTTTATAGTAATTTTATTATTATACTCATTATTAAATGAATACTTAATTTAAGAATATATGTGAAACAAAAATATATTATAACATTTACAAATTTAATAAGTGAGATTTCTTTTTTCCTGAAATTTACACTTATTTTGACACTTCAAGAACTTCATAGTCTTCAAGGAAAGAATAGCACGGCACGTATACCGAAACGGAAGGAGTACAATATACTCAACAAAGCCAATGCAGAAAACACAAGTTCTTGTGTTGGACCAGTCAAATTAGTTACTGTACTGAGCTGCTTTTGTTGACATTTTTTCTAACTGTGCGGCTGTGCCTTTTAATGAACACCTTATTAATTAATAATATATATATCGAAAAATATATGATAAAATTAGACTATAATCTAGACTCGTGTAATAATAACCGTCAAACACTATAATTAATCACTCAATAGTTAAAGCTATTAATTTTCTTTTATATATATATATATTCAATATTGCTGAAAAGTTTGTATATTCTTTGACTAAATGTCTTGAAGGGTGATCAAATCATATGTTCATATTTGCAATTTACGAAAGTTATTGCAACAGTTTGGAAATCAAAAATATTTCATGAAAAAACAGAATAATATTGCAAATGGCAGTGAGTGAAGCATTTGGATATAAAGGTTGATCGTACTTCATGGAGTATTTGAGATACAAAGTCTCGATGACGAAAATGTCTTTAGAAAAAGAACGAAGACAGAAAAGATAGGTGAGAGGTGCATGGAAAGAATATGATGTGAACAAATATAAATAAGGAAATAATTGAGTCATAATTAATTTTATTTAAAATCAATAATTGTCCGTACCTGAACGCACGGCATAACAAAAAATTATATTAAATTTTTTAAAAAAAAATTATTATTATCTATATTATTATTAAGAAAATTATAAATTATAAAATATAAAAATTATAAAAATTATTATTATTATTATTATTATTATAGTTATTATTATTATTATTGATATTATTATTATTATTATTATTATTATTATTATTGTTGTTGTTGTTGTTGTTGTTGTGGTTGTGGTTGTTATTATTATTATTATTATTATTACTGTTATTATTATTATTATTACTATTTTTACTGTTATTATAATTATTATTGTTATTATTATTATTATTATTATTATTACTATTATTATTATTATAATAATAATAATAATTATTATTGATATTATTATTATTATTATTATTGATATTATTATTATTATTATTATTATTATTATTATTATTATTACTATTGTTATTATTATTACTATTATTATTATTATTATTATTATTATTATTATATTATTATTATTATTATTATTATTATTATTATTATTATTATTATTATAGTAGTGTAGGGGTGAATTTGATTTGGGCGAAAAAATTTTTGTGAGAACAATCTGAACCGTCTTTGTGTTTTTAAATTCAAAATGAATTCTATTTTATTATATAGATGTTAGATATTATGGTATTCCTTTTTATAAATGTTTCTTAGAAAACTAAACGGATTCAATTTTAAAAAAATACGCACACTAATTCTGCACTATTTTGGGGCGCACTAATTAAAGGGATAGATCTCCAAGTTTAATTAATGACTAGCTATGCACCATTAGGGGTGAGCAAGAAATCGAATTGCCTCCGAAACCGCACCATTATGGCGTGTAGGGAATTCAAAAAAATAAAATCGTAGTCGTTGAAACTTATAATGATTTTTTTTTATAAAAATCGTAGTCGTTTTTGGGTTGAGCAGTAAAGGTATATATTCGGAAGATTAAATTCCTCCACATCGGCTTAATGCATTTAGGAGATTTTCTCTTGGGTAAAGTCAAAGAACAAAACAAACTTGAAGTTAATACTCTTAATTCTTATTCACAAAACCTAAAGCTAAAATCAAATTGGACAAGCGAAAGCCGAAGAAAGCTCCCTTTCTCATAACCACTTAACAATGAATATTGAATACCAGTGCCTCTTTAACAGATTTTGATTCTTTTACTACTTTTACATCTTTATTTTCCGTCTCTCTTTTTATGTTTCAAATTGAACTAAATAAAATAGCAGTGACTTTAGATTGTGAAAAATGACAACTAACTAGATATGCACAAAAAACACGTGATCCGTGGGTTAGTTTGGTCAAAGTTCGGTCTGATCAAGACCTGACCCAGTATGTAGGCTGTAAAAAGGCCGTTATTTAAACACTAAAACTTGGTTCGACCTAAAAAAAACCTTACTTGTCCTGGCCTGCAAACCGTTGTTATAAAATGATATTTAATTAATATGTTATTATCGTAAGTATTATTTTTGTCATAAAAATATTTGTCTATATTCAACAAATAATAAAATAGTTATCCACTTATTCTGTTATATGTTTAAGATATTAAAAAAGTAGTCCACTTACCTACCTTTGTCTCGCACTGCAACTAAAAAGAGCAAGAAAGAGGAAAACAAATGAAAAGTTAAGCTATAAGAATATACCCTTTAAAAAACTAAAAAATTATATGCATTCTTAATGAGACTTTGTCATGTAATTTGTTTCTTCATAAAATGTTGGTTCACTATCAAGTTTATTCATAATTACTAATCACTCTAAAGGTTTTGTTATATAAAATTACAGAAAATGGTTTGAACCAAGGTCTGGTCCGGCCTGACCTGCAAGCCTCAAAATGCTAGATTTTCGTTGAGAAGCTTGACCCAGCCTGACCTGCAAGCCTCAAAATGCTAGATTTTCGTTGAGAAGCTTGACCCAGCCTAACCTGCATGTTCAAAAGTCAAAGTCTGACCTAACTTGATCAACGGTTAAAGCCTGTCAGGCCGGCCTGTTGTGAAAGCCTACGAGTAACCCAAGAAGTAGCTCAACGGTGGTGCTTCTGCCAAGTATTTGAGCTTACTCTCAAACATAGAGCAAGCATGCAGGTAATAGAACATAGAGGTAAAAATAGTGGACTGTGATTTTAAATAACGAGTGTTTACATCTCAATTCCCAGCAGACTACAAAAACTAAAAAAATAAAATATCATTTCTTCGAGGTTGCTCAATGATATATGATATGACCGACTGTATTTAATGACAAAGACTAACAACAAAGAAAGTAGCAAATAGAGGGCACGCCCGACTGACCAGCTCCATTCTTTCAAGTAAGAGAAAATCAGCGTAGATGAATGCCACTTAGACCCATGAAAATCCTCTCAAGAAGATGCCATGCTTTAATTCTCATGCAAAGCCTTCATCAAATACAGCTTGCTGAAACTCTGTCCTGCAACACTGCATGTTGAAGTCCACATATTACATATATGTTACTTTCAAAGAACATTTAAGGATGATATACCTAGAACAATTAATGAGTTGAGGAACGTTCAATGGAAACTCCTAGTGCAGAGCTACGCCAAAAATGGAATCCATGGACCGTTGGCCTTGTTTCTTTACAATAATATAAGTTAGAAGAATCAACGAAACACACTTGCAGCAAATTGAAATGATTTTGTTTCTAGCAAAACAATTGTAAGGACAAAGGAGGGGAGGGACAACTTTGCACTAGGCATGCCAGCATTCTTACCATAAATGGTGAGCATAGTGTTCTATTATGTAACTGAGTATAAGAAAGTAAGCTTGGTCTTATCATGATATACACAAAAAAAAAAAAAAAAAAGGGAATGCAAGGCACAAGCACGTTAACAGTAAGGGGGAGCCTAGCTAGAACTCCTGCACCAGGAAGATGGGAATTTTACATTTCTACTTTACACTTGCCGTGTTTCCTTAAAGGATTTATGCAAACAATAAATTAACTCTTCCAATGATGATTACAACTTTTAATACCTATATCTATTTGCATCTTTTTACAGCTATAAGAAATTGAGCATACCCATTAATTTGGTTGCAGTAGTTGGAAATTTGATTTGTTATGAGGAAGCTATCCAATCGTGGTGGCTCTGGGATTGGCTTGAAAACAGGATTTGAAGGATCCTCCTCGGGCAACGGTTCTTCTCCTGCAGCTTTTCGTGCCATGTTTTCAGCTCTATTAAACACAGTAGAAAATAATTATATGGATGAAAACAGTATGCAAACATGTGAAAAATGAAAGAGATGATATATAAGATGAAACCAAGCTTCAAAATTTTCACTGAGAAGACCACAAAGTGTAAACCAGATAAATTTCCTATTTAAACACAACTTAATTTATAAAATTCATCTCTTCTGAATAGGTGCAATCTTTTATTTTGTTTTTAGCACTAAATTTTTATTATTTGAAACGTTTTGGGTTTAATGGATTGGAGATTTTGTTTAAGGGGTTTCCCTTTTACCAAAATTTGTATTGCCCTATCACAACTCTGCTTCCTTCTCTTCTAGACATGCAAAAAGAACTACAAAATAACAAATTTAAAAAATGAAACATCCAAAGCTATCCATTCAACAATGATTCTCATCAAATAATATAAATTCTTAACCTTAACTAAACCACTAACGAGCAATGACATATCTTTAAACTATATGTATGTAAATCATTCTTGAAATTACACAATCTTCCAAAATTTCCTAACTAAATTTTATTTAAAAGAAGGAATGCTAAGCATATATAAGCATGGTTTAAAATTTTGAAATAATCTGACATGGGCATACACTGAACTAGTCGCTCACCATAAGGGCCAAACTGGTAACAAACACTTCTCAAACGCTAAGAATAACCCATAAACATTCAAAAATAGCAAATTACCTTCTCTTCTGTAACCATGCTTGCTGTTGCGCTTGCTGACGCGACAGATTCCTATAGTAATGGTCATTCTAATGATACTATGATAGCGATCCAATGGAATTTAAAAATAACCTTCTGCTGTTCCATTGAAAAATCATCCATGCATTCAATTAAGAATTCGACATTTCTCTCCATAAATGGATTGGTAGACAACTGAAGCCTGACATAATCACACTAGATTGTACAAAAAAGATGTAATTAAAGTTTATTTTATATTTAATGTCAATAAATATCCAAGACGTAAAAGTAATTACTTGAGTCACAGCTGTATCTGCTTCAAGTTCAGTCATGAAGGCACTTATAAGAGCAGAATTCAAGTTCAGTCATGAAGGCACTTATAAGAGCAGAATTAGAGACCTTTATCTGCGAATATAAAAGGAAATTATATTGATCCACAATTGGGAGTTAAAATAAAGAATAATGGTTCTTTAACGAACACTTGTAGTACTAATATCTCTAATAACTACATATACAAGGCAAACTATCGGCCTACGAAGCATGGGACACTTGGAGATGCAAAACTCAGAAACGCTGGCAAAACTTCCACAAAACACCAACCAGAGTTTCCTATTTCTTTTTTCCTTTTTCAATTTGGAAACGACAGAGAATGGAAATGTGCATTTAAAAAAAAAAAGTCAGGATATGGAACCTATTATTCCTACCATCCAGATCAGAGCACAACTTAAGAGTTGTATTATTATTCTGAATATAGTGGAGTGATATAGTAGAAACATACAGGTATCTCCTCAAAGGTATCCACCCATGAAAGATTTTTCTCTCGCAGCCTGGGAAGGATAAATATATAAAGAAATTTTGAGTATAATGAAAAAAAAAATCTCTCAAAGAAAAATAAATAATGAATGGAAAATATAGAAAACCATACTTCTCTCCAGTAAAATTATTGCTGTGGTAAAGTTCCATGAAGGAATCAGAAAGCTTCAAGGCCTTCAAAGCTAAGACACCTCGGTTGGACTTGGAAGGATCATAAATGTGATGCACACACACCGCTTTATATTTTCCTGCAACCAAAAGTAAAGTAATACAACGTAGGAAGTTTATAATTAGCAATTGTATAGAAAGTAAAAACAAATGCCAGAAGTCAAAACATATACAGCAACTGAATTTTGGCACGCAACAGAATCCAACAAAAAATTCTACTCATCAATTAGCCTAAATATCATCGTTCCTGTGACAGTTTGGGATTCTACATACAGAGAAGTCCTTGAAAAAAAATTAAAACAAGTACCGAACAGACTGCATAATGTTTCGACACTATGACAACAAAACGCAATACAGAAAATGGGCAGGCAGATGTTACCTGGTAATTCATAAAGGTCTCTATCAGTTCCACCGTCTGAAAAGAACCTAATAAAGTTGATTGATACCTGGAAAATGTTTGACAGATTTCTTTGCTACTTCGCGCTAAGAAGACTTTAAAAACATAAGAACTAACACGAGCCTTCCTAAATTTAAATCTAATAATTAATATTTCTTTAAGTCTTGTTGTAACAAATGAAAATACAATGTATATTTATCAAAAAAATAAAAACTTAACAAAATCATCTTTGTTATTACTCTCTCCGTCTTAAATTAAATGTCTAATTTTGATTTTTTTGGGGTCAAATTAATCAGTTTTAAAATTAATAATTAAGAATATATAAATATATTTTTTAAATTATAAAAATTGGAGTTGGTAAAAAATTGTATTGAGTTTCTTATGATTATAATCTTTTAACTTAAACTTTATCAACAATGGTATAAAAATTAGTTTTAAAAATAGTCATTTTGATCTAAAAAAGTCAAAATGAGAGTTTTAATTTGAGACTGAGGAAGTATTTTACTAGAGTTGACAATGTAAAGAGTGGGAAAAGAACAATATCAGATATTGACAACCTACAGAAGAAAAAAAGGCAGATTAGTAAATCGATATAATTAGACTTCATTACACAAACGATTACAAACAAACTACCATTAAGTGAAAAAAAGAACTACCACGATAACAAATATACTAAAGATTGTCATCCCATTTTGTCAATCTCTTATAATACTAAATACACTGATTGGCAGTAAATTAGACAAAACTCACCATCTAACGGTGTTATTGTCAACATTAACCTCTCTCAAACATCTCATCATTTCAAGCTGATAATTAGCACCTTCTGCTTCAATCTCCTCATCTTCTTCCCGAATCTGCATTTATTTACAAGCATAAATAAAACAATAATAAAAAAACAAAGCAAAACAAAAACACAAAAGGAAGTCATTTTTGTTGTCCAAAATCCCCATCAGTAGCCATGAAGAATACTAGAAAGCAGAAAAGAAACGGGCATCACATACCGGGAAGGGGAAACAGTTGATTACTTCAAGAACACTGCCGACATCTAATCCAAGGAGTTGACCTGTGACAAGAGCTGGTGAAAACTCCTTGCAATGTTTGATAATCTTTAATATAGCCTGTTATAAGGAATTTTACAGTAAAAGTATGAGAAACTTTGTAAAATAGACATAGCTTAGACACAAAAAAAAACCAAATTTATTATGAATTCAGATTCATATAAAAAGTATCAATTATGGTAAACTATTGAAAGGTATTACTAGTTAAAAATATGATATTCTTAAAACTTTAACGGATTAATCTCTATTTTAAATTCTAGGATATTGCAAATTGACATGCTCATCAACCCCATGCAAAGCACGACCAATATAGATAATGACTAAATAGATAAATATTAGTTAAGATTTTGAGAAGATAATAGTAGTTATTAGATTATTAAATACTTATTTAAATAATAAATATTAAATTATATATTATAAGTTACTTCGATCATTAATTATTGAGTTAAATATTTGAATGGAGTGCATATTTATTTACTTATAATTATGATAAAATAATTATTTTAATTTTATTTAAGCTTGTAATGGAATTCTATATTAGTGTTTATATTGATAAAATTTAGTTAAAATTCTAATCCGAGTAGAAGTATGAAATTCAAGCTCTAATAAGTTTTAATTTAGTTATGACAATTAAATAGTAATGAATTCACTATAATTTTTCAACTAATTTTATAGTATTATGTTTTTAAAAATTCACATATATTATTAATACAATTAATCATGTGATTTGGTATAGTTTCAAATTTTATAAATTTAGGTAATATATCGTATAATGTATTATATTATCTTAGTTAATTACATAAAATTGTGATAAAAAAAATTTGTAATTAAATTGAACCAAAAACAAAAAATCTTTTAGAAGTTACTTTTTCGATTGGTTGGATTTTTTTTGAATACTTTACAAAATTTGGATATTATATATTTAATTATTATAAATTTGTATAATATTATACTAATTTGAATAAGAAAGAAAAAGATCTTCCTTTTTTCTATTCGTATTAGAGATAAAAATATTTTTAAATTTAGATAGTATTTAATTGATACAAATTTGGATATACTTATGCTAATATGAATAGGAAAGCTGAAACAAAAATTTGTGAAACAAAAAAATGGTAAAACCAAACCAATTTTCTGCTTTTAATTATATAGTTGATTAGTTTACCAAAACTAACTGTACAGTTTTTACCATTTGTTTTTACCTTTTGATCGATGTCTGTATTTCTTATCAAAATTTTATCTTTCAAATGCTCCAATTATCAGCAAAATTGATCAAATTGTTGCAATTTATTAAATGATGTATATAGGAATGCTTATACAAGGATGATACAATGAATGAGCGAAGGCCAAATCCCAAAAACACCGAAAACCGAAAACATTAACACATTTTATACATTCATAAAAAGAATTCTTTGTAGTGAGAAAAACAAATACATTCTAGAGAGAAATAGTACCAGTCCCTCGATCTGAACTATTCTGAGAGGAGATACAACTTCCTCTGTAGCTGCCACTTGCAAAAACGACCGAGCTATTGTAGCTGCAACCAATTAACAATTCAATATCAATTAACATACGTATAGCTAAAACCCCACGATATATATATATATATATATATATATATATATATATATATATATATATATATATATATATATATATATATATATATATATATATATATATATATATATATGTGCACAACATACACAATCGACTATGACGACGGTTTTTTTGGGACTATAGCGACTGTGTATAAGTCGCCATAACTATTTTTGGTCTATGACGACGGTTGTCATAATCCAAAAAAATCGTCGTCATCGACTGTGGATTATACGGCTATGCACATACATTTTTTTTCCTATATATATATATATATATATATATATATATATATATATATATATATATATATAAGAATTCAATATATATTAACATACTTATATAACGCTAACCCTACAATGTATATAACAATTCAATATCAATTAACATAGTTATACAAAGCTAAAACCCTAAATATATATATGGAGAGAGAAAAGGAAACTAACTTTGCGCCATGAAGATTATGTATTACAGAGCACAAAGACTAATGAATTATCAAGTTTTTTCACTGTCCTGGATAATTGACAAGACGAACTGATTTGTAAGCCCTAGAGAAAGAGGGAAAAAAGGGGAAGAAGGAAAAAAGACTATACTTATTAATTACTTCTGGAGGGCTGTTATGACAGGGCTTCGGGGCTCTGGAGGCCCATTATATTGAAACGAACTAGGATTACTCTCTTATGGGCCCAATGAGATTAGGTCAAGAATATCTGTTTCTTATGTTTGTTTCAATTGTTTTTGGTTTCACTTGTTGATTACCCAAAACATAGATCAGGGCCATCAGGCTATATAGTTTGGTAATTATGTGATGTCATGGAAGTAAAAATCAAATTATTTTGATGTTATTGGTTTTATTATGTTTTCTGAAGTAAAAAGATTATTGTTTTTAACAGTATTTGATAAATTTTGAATTGTTTTGCATGTTTTCAAAAGTGAACAAATAATTTTTTGGTGTTTTCTATTTTTAATATAGACTAAAGTACAAATTGCACCTCAACATTATAAAAATTTTGAGTTTTGCACTCTAATCTTTAAAACATATCTAAGTGCACTTTAAAATTCTTTTTGTCTGACAAAATGCACCATTCAAACTTTTTCGCTAGACAAAATGCAACAAAAAAGTTCTTTTTGCCAAACAAAATGCACCCTCAATTTTGGGTGCAGTCAGTATTTTTTTTAAGTGAAAAAGAATTTTAAAATGCACTTAGAAACGTTTTAAACATTATGGTTATGGAGTAAGACTCAAAAATTTTACAACTTTGAGGGTGAAATATGTGCTTTAGTCTTTAATATATTATGTAATATATTTGTTTGGTTTAAAGGGATGAATCTAGTAAACTGATCAAAGTCAAAATGTCACAAAAACCTAATTCAAACTCAATCCAAGCTACATGCATGATTGATCCAAAAGATTTGGATCAGGATAGGATATACAAACAAAACTAAATATATACATACAACCACACTTACTTTTAAACATGAACATCAAATACAAAACCATGGTTCCAAAAACCATTTATTATGACTATTAATAGACCTTTCAACGTTTGCATGACCAACCCCTAATTAGAGGATCTCCTTTTGCTTCTCTCCACTATTTACTTCCAGTAATTGATTTCCTTGTTGATTTTTTTTTATTATTATTATTATTATTATTTTGCTAATTTGCCGCTCACACCCACTCATACGGTTTGAACCTAAGATTTCTGTTTAGCAAAAGGCCTAAAATACCACTGAGCCAAATACTCTAGCTCGGTGCTTGTTGAAATTTCTAGCAATTCTTACTTTTAATATTGTCCAGAGCGTATATGCTGGCTGCTATGATGAGCCACCATTCTTTAGATATCTTAGAGCATGGAAATGTGCAAAGCATCAGCATTAATCCTTCTACTGAATTTGGCATCACCATGGATATATAATCCCCACCCCACCAGCTGAGCGAACACATTAGTCATTACCTTCCATGTCAGCTGCAATGTAGCAAAATATAATCAGCATCCTCAATTTCTTCATCACACCAACAACAATCTTTTTTCCTCTAATAAAAGATCGATTATACCCCTGTTGAAAAGGAATCCCCTTGTTGCTATGGCATTTTGTACCACAACATAACAAGAAAGAAATGGCTCATAGCCGACGGACTAAATATGCAATCTCAATGGCATATCTGTCGTTAATTCTGCGGTCAGTATTGACGTTTTTGCCCTTACCCGCGCTAAATCATGACTGACGTCCGTCAGGAATGGGTTGTAACGCCGTCACCAACGAGGTGTACGTGAGCGCCAAAATATCGTGTGCTGGGCCGATGGACTTGTGACATAAGCGACGAAGCTGCCGTCATTATTACTATTATTCTCGGGGTTAATCTCCACGGCAATCTCCACAGTCCGTCGTCATGGAGTCCGTTGAGGAATGAGACTGCGGTCGACGCGTCCAACACACCTCATTAGCGACGGACTAGTGGTCATTTCCGATGAGTCAGTTTCTTTATTTTTTTGATAATTCGATGAGTCAGTTTCTTAAAGTGCAAGTCATAGAAAAGCTTGGATCATTAGTGAATTTTTCTTTTTCTAGATAACAAACATCATGCCATGTACACTCTGACGGTGTATTTGCCCTCTGCCCCATGCCTTCATATAAGATGATCCTGTGAATTATCATTAAGAACCAGACCTGATATAAAGTCTTTTAATTGTCTCAGATCTTCCATTTCCCACACACACACACACACACACACACACACATATATAGTTTCCTCCTCTAATCTATATTAATAAAATATCCATTTAATCCTACCTGCCACAATATTCTTTTAACAAGTACAATCTTTATCTAACTCAACTTCGCGACATTAACGTAATGCAACTCAAGGTCACATTTAATTTTCATCATCAGTTTATATAGCGGTATGAAGAAATGAAACATTCATAAATTAAAAGCCTTAATTTGATTAAATTTCTTTTATAAGAAAATTAACATTTCGTTATAAAAGTATTTTTAAGAGAATAGAAGATAAAATTATACAAAAATGAGTCGTATGACTTTTCCGTATGGTTGTTTTTCATCACTTTAGAACAAATTTGTGCATTATGCTTTAGCCAAAAATAATTTTTTGCTTGCGTCAAAAGTGTTTTTAACCAAAATCTCTATTTACTAAATGCCACAAAACACTTAAACATTATCGAATTTAATTTAAAATTACTTTAAATTTTACTCCATCGCTTCGCCTCGCCAAACTATCTCTCGAACTTTTTAAATATTTATGCAAGTCAAAAAAACAGTGACATAAATAGATTGAATATAAAAACGTGATTCTCTCTGTCTCTCTCACACACACAAACACATGTGGCAGTGGTGTAAAACTTGAAGTAACTAGTTTGCTTTTGGAGAGCTAATTAAATAAAGCATGATTTTGTCTTTCGCTTTTGATTTTGATGAGGTGATTTGTTACTTTAGGGAACTTTTGTATCATTTACTCAACAACTAATATACTATATACTAGTACTGTATATCTTTAACCGTAGCTACCTGGCACCCCCACACTTTTTTTTTTATGGACAATTTTTTATTTATTAAAACTTAAAAATATACAATATGTGACAAATTTAAAAAATATGGATAAAGTAACAAAAGAATTACATATATAGCATCAGAGATTTGTAAATAGCAAAAGCTATTACAAATTCCATCTTATTAGGAAATATTCACAAATATTGTATTTAAATATTATTATGTTTATTGTTTTGTTAGGATAAGATTAGTTGAATAATTATAGGATAACTATTGTTAGTTTTTGTATTCACATAGAACACCTCATGATTATGTCTATATATTAGTAGTGATGTAATGTAATTTATTTATTGATTAATAATAAATTACTTGTTCTATTATGGTATCAAGAGCCTTAATGTCTAACGACAATTTATCTATTTTTCGATCCTTCATCAGCCAAGCTATGGTTACCACCTAAATTCTAGTTCTGCAATTCTGCAGAATTAGAATTCTGCAACTCTGTCGTTTTCCAATGCTGTAGATTTCTGTTTCAATTCTGCAGACTTCTATTTTTGCTGATTTCTGTTTCTCCACTTCTGTTGCAACATAAATTCTGCAACACAGTTCTCCACTTTTTCAGATTCCATCTCTATGGAAGAAAACACTTTTTACTCATCTCTAGATTTTCAATCCTCTCCATACGATCCCAAATGGTGGCTTGATCCTCCATCTTATTCAACTATCTCAGATGATTTGCAAGATAAATTTTTCATAAACAGTCCCGTCTCCATGGCCAATAAAATATGCGGTCCATTTCCAAATTTTGACGACTCTTTCGTTGATGAAAATGATGATTGTGAGTTTCCAAATGACACAACATCAAATTGGTATATAGATGGTCTTTTTGATCAACTTGATTGCTTACAAAAGCTACCTACTCAATCTGTCAAATATTATCTTGACGAAGCGACATCGCTTCTTTATGCGCTTGAAAGCGCAGGAGGTTCTCTGAGTGAGTCAAAGTTTACCAATTTTTTAGTTCAAGGTCTTGATGATACTCTTTTCAAAAGAGTTCATGTTTATTATTATTTGATGAATCCTTCCTTGAATGATTTGTCCACTTTAATCTTTGGACATGAAAAACTGCTACAACAATTCACTTCACCATCCATCGGTACACATCCTAAGGAACTCTCTTATATTGTTGATATTGATATATGTGACGCCCCCAAATCTGAGCCCACACAGCCCAAACTTGAGTCGTCAAAAGACTACAACAAAATTATTACAATAAAGCACAACGTACAACAATACAGTGTATAATAATACACAACTAAGTCTTCACTATTATTGCCACACTATTTTACAACATGTGAAGACTACGACAGCTATTCCTCAGACTCTCACTCCATTCCCCGGCTAGACCCTGTTACGTTTTCATCTCCTGTAATGGAACAAAAGAAAGGATGAGCTCAAATAGCCCAGTAAGAAATATCATGACTAAGATAATGACGAATAAATTATCATTAGCCTTCAACAATTGAGTTCTTGATAGAATACAATAGACTACAAGGTTTATATCAAAAACTGTAGTTAAATTCTTAAATAACGTTCAGATCAATAATAGCAGCGGAATGAGCAATCTATTAGAAGAATAATGCAGACTATAATGTCCACTCGCTTCTCTTTTTTGTAAAAATATCATCAACTTTTATCATCTGAAATACCATTAGTCATGATAAAAATTCACAGTTCCTGATCATAATCATGCAGATCAACAGTTCATATTTGCACTACGGGCCAAAGACATTTAATATAACACCAACGGTCATGATTATACCAGATTCAGCCTTTGGTCATAATTGTGACGCCCCCAAACCTGAGCCCACACAGCCCAAACTTGAGTCGTCAAAAGACTACAACAAAATTATTACAACAAAGCACAACGTACAACAATACAGTGTATAATAATACACAACTAAGTCTTCACTATTATTGCCACACTATTTTACAACACGTGAAGACTATAATAGATATTCCTCGGACTCTCACTCCATTCCCCGGCTAGACCCAGCTACGTTCTCATATCCTGTTGAAAAATAATGGAACAAAAGGGTGAGCTCAAATAGCCCAGTAAGAAATATCATGACTAAGATAATGACGAATAAATTATCATTAGCCTTCAACAGTTGAGTTCTTGATAGAATACAATAGACTACAAGGTTTATATCAAAAACTGTAGTTAAATTCTTAAACAATGTTCAGATCAATAATAGCAGCGGAATGAACAATCTATTAGAAGAATAATGCAGACTATAATGTCCACTCGCTTCTCTTTTTAGTAAAAATATCATCAACTTTTATCATCTGAAATACCATTAGTCAAGATAATACAACTTCACAGTTCCTGGTCATAATCATGCAGATCAACAGTTCGTCTTTGCACTACGGGCCAAAGACATTCAATATAACACCAACGGTCATGATTATACCAGATTCAGCCTTTGGTCATAATCATACCAACCAACAGTTCATCTTTGCACTACGGGCCAAAGAGAACATTCACCACGTGTCATAAAAGACACCGAACAGATGTATCGCCTTTAACCTAGTATATCGCCTTTAACCTATCATCTGTTCAACAATTATATCACATCTGTGCCCCCGGCCACAGATATTCACAACAGCTTGATTCTTGATGATTAATACAAATAACAGTGATACAAATGATGAACAGAAGAACAGGATAAACAATAAGTATCGGAAGTTTACTTTGTGCAGATTCAAATAATGTCCAAATTGCCAACATGATGTGGAGTGAAATTTAAAAATGATATTCAAGATCCACAGTTCAGAATAACGATTACAGTTCAATAGAAATGTTCAGAAAATAGGAAGGTTCAGTTGAACTAATGAAATTCAACTATTATGGAACATATAATATTTTCAGGAATTATAGAAGCAATAGTTCCATAATAAGTTTCGATTTAGGTGTATGGAAGAAAATAATATCCCTTACCGTAGCAGGTTTGATTAACAAAAGGTGAAGGGAATTAATATCCCTTACCATAGTAAGTTTGAATAATGGAAGATGAAAAAGATGGTATCCCTTATGAGTATAAAGGAAAATGATATCACTTACGAATATGGAATAAAAGTGTCATGTGATAATTCGTGTAGACAAATTATTTCCACACGAGACAAATAAAAAGGGTTATTCACCAACAGGCGATAATCCGCACCGTAAGGTTATTCCCATCAATTTGAATACGAATAGTTATTCACCAAACAGGCGTAATCCGCACCGTAAGGTTATTCCCACAATTTAATAGAATTTGAACACGAAGAGTTATTCACCAAACAGGCGTAATCCGCACCGTAAGGTTATTCCCACAATTTAATAGAATTTGAACACGAAGAGTTATTCACCAAACAGGCGATAATCCGCACCGTAAGGTTATTCTCAAAGATTAATAAGGAATGAATACAAAAGGTTATTCACCAACAGGCGGTAAACCGCGCCGTAAGGTTATTCCCACAATTTAGTACATGGAAATAAATGGCACAAGAAAGAAACGATATTATTTTCGAGAATCAAAGAATGATAATCCCTTCAAGTAAGAAAGAAAATAATATCCATTTATGATGATGAAAAGAGTGATACCCCTTACCTTAACACGTGACTGGATATTGATTTAAATGAGATTGATCAACCTATATATTTTTAATATAATTAGTAATTACCACATATAAATTTCAAAGTATATGATAACTCGTATATTATGAACTATCAAAATTATATATATTTAACATAATTTTTGTAGTATAATATAACAACTTTAAAATAGTTTTTAAAATAATATTCCAAAATAAATCTTCCAAAGAAAGCTTTTAAAAATGAATCTTCTCAAAGAAGAGTCTTCTAAAGGAAGATTTGTGAATACCGTGAAAAATAGGAATTTATGAAATTACTACTCTTTAATAAAACACTTACTTGAAAAATTCCTGCACTCCTTTTGGCTTTCAAACTCTCAAAATAACCTTACTATTCTCAGAGAAAACTCATAAAATTCTTATAGAAAAATTTTATGTTTTAGGTGTGATTTTTCTATTCAGCTGAGCAAGCTATTTATAGGAGAAAATAAGTTACTATGCGTGGTAGGTGAACAGAAAAAATTTCAGCAGAGGCTGCTGCGCAGCCTCCACCAACCCTTCAGCAAATTCTCACATTTCTCACATTTCATGTGGGCCCCACAATGGGTCCCACATGTTTCTTACTATTCACGTACTATTCACGTCACTATTCACGTTACTATTTCAAATAGTAAAATTAATTATTTTATTTTTTATTTATTTATTTATTCTTCCTGTGAGTCCAACATATAAAATAATGTTACCACAATAATGTAAGAAACACGTTACATATTTTTATTAATTTAATAATATAAATTATAGTGTATTTGCTACTGTGACAATTATTAGATTCAATAATTTTAAACTACAGTGCACCAACAATTATTGACTCGATGATATGAAATACAGTGTAATGACAATTATTAAATCAATAATGCAAAATACTGTGTAGCAACAATAATTGAATTGATAATATAAAATATTATGCAGTGACAATTATTGATGAAATGATGCGTAACAATTACGGTGTCAATTATCAGACCAATAATATGAGACACTGTGCAATACCGTGTGCTACTGTAGAGTACCGTGTGCTACAGAAAATACCATAAATTACCGTATGCTACTATTCTTTTATCACCGGTATTTTAACAGTTAACATCGTTGACTATTTTTATTTAAAAAGGTTACTTCTGTCGTTTTCTATATCCGACAAATATTCCGTTGTGGGGTCCACAAATAATTTGTTATTTCGGCGCCGTCGTACGGCCCGAATATTCCCCGACAAAAAGAATATTGTCCGACAAAATAAAATTTGCACATAACATCCTTAACTTTCAATTGTGTCAATTTAACCATTTACTGTTTCAGGAAAAATATATATGAAGAAAAATTAAATTTTGTATTTCATAAATTCGGGGTCTTACAACCTCCCCTCCTTATGAAATTTCGTCCCCGAAATTGACGTACCTGGCATTTCGAAGAGGTATGGATACCTAGACTTCATCTCAGATTCTAGCTCCCAGGTCATTTCCCCAATATCTTGGTTCCTCCATAAAACCTTAACTTGAGGTATAACCTTTGAGCGTAAGATCTGCTCCTTCTTATCTAGGATCTTAACAGGTACCTCCTCATACGTTAAATCTTCTGCTATAACGTCTGGTTCTAACTCAATGACGTGGTTTGGGTCCTTCACATATTTACGTAACATAGATATGTGAAAAACGTTATGGATGCGAGACATACTTGGTGGTAGGGCTAGTCTGTAGGCTACGGATCCTACTCGATCGAGGATTTCAAATGGGCCAATAAATCGAGGGTTGAGCTTTCCTCTCTTTCCGAATCTCGTAACTCCTTTCCATGGAGAAACACGTAAGAATACATGATCTCCGACGTTGAATCTCTCATCTCTCCGATGAAGATCGGCATAACTCTTTTGTCGTTCTTGTGCTGTCTGTATTCGTTGTCGGATCATTTGGATCTTTTCAGTCGTCAAGCGTACCAACTCGGGTCCCAACAGTTTTGCTTCTCCTACCTCATTCCAACATACTGGAGAGCGACACTTGCGTCCATATAAAGCCTCGAATGGAGCCATACCTATACTTGCTTGGTAACTGTTGTTGTAGGAAAATTCCACCAATGACAAGTACTTATCCCAACTTCCTTTGAAATCTAGTACGCAAAGTCTCAAAAGATCTTCGAGGGTCTGGATCGTCCTTTCCGATTGTCCGTCCGTTTGAGGATGGTATGCAGAACTAAAACGTAGTTCAGTGCCCATAGCTTTTTGTAGACTGATCCAAAAGCGTGAAGTGAATCTAGAATCTCGATCAGAAACTATGGAAACTGGCATGCCATGCAGTCTCACGATTTCATTTATGTACATACCGGCAAGACGTTCAAGTGAAAAGTTTTCTCGTATAGGCAAGAAATGAGCGGATTTGGTCAATCTATCTACGATAACCCAAATTGCATCTAAGCCTTGAGAAACTTTGGGAAGACCCGTCACGAAATCCATATTGATGTGTTCCCACTTCCATTCGGGAACTTCAAGTGGTTGTAAAGGACCCTTAGGTACTTGATGCTCTGCCTTGACACGTTGACAAGTTAAGCACCTTGAGATAAACTCTGCAATCTCCTTTTTCATATTGTTCCACCAAAATGTATGTCGAAGATCTCGATACATCTTGGTACCTCCTGGGTGGATTGCAAATGGCGTGTTGTGTGCCTCCATCATGATTTTATGCTTTAATTCAGGATCGTTAGGAACACAGAGTCGAGAGTTGACTCGAAGTATTCCTTTCTCGTCGATTCTTGCTTCGGGAATGGTACCTTCTTGTACTTTCTTTATCATGTTTATCAGTTCTGGATCGGTAGCTTGAGCAGCTTTAATTTTATCGATTAAAGCTGGTTCTACTCGCACGTGAGCAATCTTCGAGTGGGTCCCTGGTGTCTTTAGCTCTATCTCCATCTTTTGCAAGTCGTACAAAATACGCTTTTGTGTTGTCAGCAGTGCACTTGTACTCGCATAAGATTTTCTGCTCAAAGCGTCAGCTACAATGTTCGCCTTTCCCGGGTGATACTGGATTGTGTGGTCGTAATCCTTCAACAGCTCAAGCCAACGTCGTTGTCGCATGTTGAGTTTCTTTTGGGTGAAGAAATACTTGAGACTTTTATGATCCGTATAGATATCCACTTTTTCTCCGTACAAATAGTGTCTCCAGATCTTCAACGCGAAAACGACTGCTGCCAACTCTAGATCATGAGTAGGATAATTTTTCTCATAATCTTTGAGTTGTCGAGAGGCATAAGCTATAACATTTCCATGTTGCATAAGGACACAACCTAGACCTTTGCCTGAAGCATCGCTATATATGACGAATTCTCCTGATCCTGATGGAATGGTCAGAACAGGAGCTGAAACAAGTCTCCTCTTGAGTTCTTGAAAACTCTTCTCGCATTCCTCGCTGGAATGATACCGATATCTAATAATCAAACTTTCATCTCTTGGCGTTCTATGGGAGCCATTTGGTATTGAGCTTTGGAAAAGGGTTTAGTATCGGGTTCAAGATCGATACAGAATTCAATTTCTCGGTTTGGGGATAAGCTAGGAAGTTCCTCAGGAAAAACGTCAGGAACTCATTAACAATAAGAATATCATTCAAGTTCGACGTGTTTTTGTTCAAATCAATGACATGGGCTAAAAAGGCTTGACATCCGTTTTTCAATAAACGAATGACTTTATGGCTAGAAATAATAGTTATAGATTTCAATGGTTTAGTTGCTTGAATTTGCATGACAGGTTGATTAGGAATATGAAAACTAATAATCTTATGAAAACAATCAATTTTAGCATGATGGGTAGTCAACCAATCAATTCCTAAAATCACATCAAATTCATGCATCTCCAAAGAAATAAGGTCAACAGGTAATGTGAGGTTGTTGATTTAAACTAGGCAAGATTTATAGATAGTAATGTAATAGGTATTTCTCCCAATGAGATTTCAACTGATAAGACAAGATTTAAGTTTTCAATAGGCAAATTTAAACGTTGAGTACATATAGGTGAGATAAAAGAGTGGATAGAGCCAATATCTAACATGGCATAGACTTCTCGAGAATTGATGAATAGCTTACCGGTCATCACCTCATTCGATTTCTTGATCATCAAGGCTGTCATCATCAAATCGAGTCCCATATACTTCATCCGGATCTTCACGTATTTCAACCATGGGGATACCACAAAATAGTTCTCTAACGAACTGTTTCTCAGATTCTTCAACTTCATCAGTAGTAGCGTACCAATGATTTCCATTAAAATAGTATTTTCGATAGACTACAGTTTCCACGATAGTGACTAACTTAACCTGAATTCCTCTAAATTGTAACGCCCAAAAGTATAGATACATCATTTTTAAATAATCTTGAAAATCATAGCTCGAACACCATAAATCCCAAAGACTTATATGAAACGTCCATATATTCTGATCCTTTGTTATCGAGCATAACCAGGTGATGATATGTTTCCAACTGTCGAGCAAATTAAAGGCAACAATTTCCGCAAGTTCCGGATATCCTTTAAAGAACGAATTTGGAAGAACGACGGTAGAACTTTCACCTTCTTCTTCTTTAGATCGGATACAAATAATTTTTGCTTTAGGCAAATTATTCAACTCTGAGTTTGTAGAAGAATTGTTTGTGGCCTCTACATTCACTTCTGGTACTCCGTGGTTAACCTCCTGATTTCCAGATGCCATACTTAACTGTGGTCACAAAATAAATGTTAGTTAAAATAAACTGACTCATCACTTCATGTCCCTATATTCAAATCAACTCATTAGATAATAAAATCTAATTTAGGTAGGACACACTAGTGACTGATTCTATTCGTCTCTCCCCTCCTAGTTCTAACCCCAGATCTCCATTAAAGACCATATCCCTAAGCTCTGATGCCAACTGTGACGCCCCCAAACCTGAGCCCACACAGCCCAAACTTGAGTCGTCAAAAGACTACAACAAAATTATTACAACAAAGCACAACGTACAACAATACAGTGTATAATAATACACAACTAAGTCTTCACTATTATTGCCACACTATTTTACAACACGTGAAGACTATAATAGATATTCCTCGGACTCTCACTCCATTCCCCGGCTAGACCCAGCTACGTTCTCATATCCTGTTGAAAAATAATGGAACAAAAGGGTGAGCTCAAATAGCCCAGTAAGAAATATCATGACTAAGATAATGACGAATAAATTATCATTAGCCTTCAACAGTTGAGTTCTTGATAGAATACAATAGACTACAAGGTTTATATCAAAAACTGTAGTTAAATTCTTAAACAATGTTCAGATCAATAATAGCAGCGGAATGAACAATCTATTAGAAGAATAATGCAGACTATAATGTCCACTCGCTTCTCTTTTTAGTAAAAATATCATCAACTTTTATCATCTGAAATACCATTAGTCAAGATAATACAACTTCACAGTTCCTGGTCATAATCATGCAGATCAACAGTTCGTCTTTGCACTACGGGCCAAAGACATTCAATATAACACCAACGGTCATGATTATACCAGATTCAGCCTTTGGTCATAATCATACCAACCAACAGTTCATCTTTGCACTACGGGCCAAAGAGAACATTCACCACGTGTCATAAAAGACACCGAACAGATGTATCGCCTTTAACCTAGTATATCGCCTTTAACCTATCATCTGTTCAACAATTATATCACATCTGTGCCCCCGGCCACAGATATTCACAACAGCTTGATTCTTGATGATTAATACAAATAACAGTGATACAAATGATGAACAGAAGAACAGGATAAACAATAAGTATCGGAAGTTTACTTTGTGCAGATTCAAATAATGTCCAAATTGCCAACATGATGTGGAGTGAAATTTAAAAATGATATTCAAGATCCACAGTTCAGAATAACGATTACAGTTCAATAGAAATGTTCAGAAAATAGGAAGGTTCAGTTGAACTAATGAAATTCAACTATTATGGAACATATAATATTTTCAGGAATTATAGAAGCAATAGTTCCATAATAAGTTTCGATTTAGGTGTATGGAAGAAAATAATATCCCTTACCGTAGCAGGTTTGATTAACAAAAGGTGAAGGGAATTAATATCCCTTACCATAGTAAGTTTGAATAATGGAAGATGAAAAAGATGGTATCCCTTATGAGTATAAAGGAAAATGATATCACTTACGAATATGGAATAAAAGTGTCATGTGATAATTCGTGTAGACAAATTATTTCCACACGAGACAAATAAAAAGGGTTATTCACCAACAGGCGATAATCCGCACCGTAAGGTTATTCCCATCAATTTGAATACGAATAGTTATTCACCAAACAGGCGTAATCCGCACCGTAAGGTTATTCCCACAATTTAATAGAATTTGAACACGAAGAGTTATTCACCAAACAGGCGTAATCCGCACCGTAAGGTTATTCCCACAATTTAATAGAATTTGAACACGAAGAGTTATTCACCAAACAGGCGATAATCCGCACCGTAAGGTTATTCTCAAAGATTAATAAGGAATGAATACAAAAGGTTATTCACCAACAGGCGGTAAACCGCGCCGTAAGGTTATTCCCACAATTTAGTACATGGAAATAAATGGCACAAGAAAGAAACGATATTATTTTCGAGAATCAAAGAATGATAATCCCTTCAAGTAAGAAAGAAAATAATATCCATTTATGATGATGAAAAGAGTGATACCCCTTACCTTAACACGTGACTGGATATTGATTTAAATGAGATTGATCAACCTATATATTTTTAATATAATTAGTAATTACCACATATAAATTTCAAAGTATATGATAACTCGTATATTATGAACTATCAAAATTATATATATTTAACATAATTTTTGTAGTATAATATAACAACTTTAAAATAGTTTTTAAAATAATATTCCAAAATAAATCTTCCAAAGAAAGCTTTTAAAAATGAATCTTCTCAAAGAAGAGTCTTCTAAAGGAAGATTTGTGAATACCGTGAAAAATAGGAATTTATGAAATTACTACTCTTTAATAAAACACTTACTTGAAAAATTCCTGCACTCCTTTTGGCTTTCAAACTCTCAAAATAACCTTACTATTCTCAGAGAAAACTCATAAAATTCTTATAGAAAAATTTTATGTTTTAGGTGTGATTTTTCTATTCAGCTGAGCAAGCTATTTATAGGAGAAAATAAGTTACTATGCGTGGTAGGTGAACAGAAAAAATTTCAGCAGAGGCTGCTGCGCAGCCTCCACCAACCCTTCAGCAAATTCTCACATTTCTCACATTTCATGTGGGCCCCACAATGGGTCCCACATGTTTCTTACTATTCACGTACTATTCACGTCACTATTCACGTTACTATTTCAAATAGTAAAATTAATTATTTTATTTTTTATTTATTTATTTATTTATTCTTCCTGTGAGTCCAACATATAAAATAATGTTACCACAATAATGTAAGAAACACGTTACATATTTTTATTAATTTAATAATATAAATTATAGTGTATTTGCTACTGTGACAATTATTAGATTCAATAATTTTAAACTACAGTGCACCAACAATTATTGACTCGATGATATGAAATACAGTGTAATGACAATTATTAAATCAATAATGCAAAATACTGTGTAGCAACAATACTTGAATTGATAATATAAAATATTATGCAGTGACAATTATTGATGAAATGATGCGTAACAATTACGGTGTCAATTATCAGACCAATAATATGAGACACTGTGCAATACCGTGTGCTACTGTAGAGTACCGTGTGCTACAGAAAATACCATAAATTACCGTATGCTACTATTCTTTTATCACCGGTATTTTAACAGTTAACATCGTTGACTATTTTTATTTAAAAAGGTTACTTCTGTCGTTTTCTATATCCGACAAATATTCCGTTGTGGGGTCCACAAATAATTTGTTATTTCGGCGCCGTCGTACGGCCCGAATATTCCCCGACAAAAAGAATATTGTCCGACAAAATAAAATTTGCACATAACATCCTTAACTTTCAATTGTGTCAATTTAACCATTTACTGTTTCAGGAAAAATATATATGAAGAAAAATTAAATTTTGTATTTCATAAATTCGGGGTCTTACAATAATCATACCAATCAACAGTTCATCTTTGCACTACGGGCCAAAGACATTCAATATAACACCAACGGTCATGATTATACCAGATTCAGCCTTTGGTCATAATCATACCAATCAACAGTTCATCTTTGCACTACGGGCCAAAGAGAACATTCACCACGTGCCATAAAAGACACCGAACAGATGTATCGCCTTTAACCTAGTATATCGCCTTTAACCTATCATCTGTTCAACAATTATATCACATCTGTGCCCCCGGCCACAGATATTCACAACAGCTTGATTCTTGATGATTAATACAAATAACAGTGATACAAATGATGAACAGAAGAACAGGATAAATAATAAGTATCGGAAGTTTACTTTGTGCAGATTCAAATAATGTCCAAATTGCCAACATGATGTGGAGTGAAATTTAAAATGATATTCAAGATCCACTGTTCAGAATAACGGTTACAGTTCAATAGAAAGGTTCAGAAAATAGGAAGGTTAAGTTGAAATAATGAAGTTCAACTATTATGGAACATATAATATTTTCAGGAATTATAGAAGCAATAGTTCCATAATAAGTTTCGATTTAGGTGTATGAAAGAAAATAATATCCCTTACCGTAGCAGGTTTGATTAACAAAAGGTGAAGGAAATTAATATCCCTTACCATAGTAAGTTTGAATAATGGAAGATGAAAAAGATGGTATCCCTTATGAGTATAAAGGAAAATGATATCACTTACGAATATGGAATAAAAGTGTCATGTGATAATTCGTGTAGACAAATTATTTCCACACGAGACAAATAAAAAGGGTTATTCACCAGCAGGCGGTAATCCGCGCCGTAAGGTTATTCCCATCAATTTGAATACGAAGAGTTATTCACCAAACAGGCGATAATCCGCACCGTAAGGTTATTCTCAAAGATTAATAAGGAATGAATACAAAAGGTTATTCACCAATAGGCGGTAAACCGCGCCGTAAGGTTATTCCCACAATTTAATACATGGAAGTAAATGACACAAGAAAGAAACAATATTATTTTCGAGAATCAAAGAATGATAATCCCTTCAAATAAGAAAGAAAATAATATCCATTTATGATGATGAAAAGAATGATACCCCTTACCGTAGTAAGTTAGAATATGAAAGAAGATGATATTCCTTACCTTAACACGTGACTGGATATTGATTTAAATGAGGTTGATCAACCTATACATTTATAATATAAATTAGTAATTACCACATATAAATTTCAAAGTGTATGATAATTCATATATTATGAACTATCAAAATTATATATATTTAACATAATTTTTGTAGTATAATATAACAACTTTAAAATAGTTTTTAAAATAATATTTCAAAATAAATCTTCCAAAGAAAGCTTTTATAAATGAATCTTCTCAAAGAAGAGTCTTCTAAGGGAAGATTTGTGAATACCGTGAAAAATAGGAATTTATGAAATTACTACTCTTTAATAAAAGACTTACTTGAAAAATTCCTGCACTCCTTTTGGCTTTCAAACTCTCAAAATAACCTTACTATTCTCAGAGAAAACTCATAAAATTCTTATAGAAAATTTTTATGTTTTAGGTGTGATTTTTCTATTCAGCTGAGCAAGCTATTTATAGGAGAAAATAAGTTACTATGCGTGGTAGGTGGGCTGAAAAATATTCAGCAGAGGCTGCTGCGCAGCCTCCACCAACCCACTTCAGCAAATTCACATTTCTCACATTTCATGTGGGCCCCACAATGGGTCCCACATGTTTCTTACTATTCACGTACTATTCACGTCACTATTTACTATTTCAAATAGTAAAATTAATTATTATTTATTTATTTATTTATTTATTTATTTATTATTCCTGTGAGTCCAACATATAAAATAATGTTACCACAATAATGTAAGAAACACGTTACATATTTTTATTAATTTAATAATATAAATTATAGTGTATTTGCTACTGTGACAATTATTAGATTCAATAATTTTAAACTACAGTTGTAATGACCACGAATTTCATTATACATTGTAATTATAATTAATATATAATTAGCAATGAATTTAAAATTTTTGTACTAATAAATTGTGCATTAGATAATAAAATAGATGTACTTGTTCGTGCATATATTTAATTAAAGAATTAAAGCAAGGGTATAATTAATTAAGGCAAATCTAATTGGATTATATTTTTAATCCAAATGAGTTGTTAAACTAGGTCCAAGATATTAACCTAGTAGCCCATGTAATTAATTTAATTACTAGCCCATATAATTAATTAAACAAGCCCAATGCTTATTTTTAATTAAAGTTAGCATAGTTATTTAAATGCTAGCCCAAAGTGTTAATTAAATTGAGCCCAAACCAATTCAATGGATGAGCCCAATATATTAATTTCCTAAGTCCAACATGGAGCCCAATAGGAAGTCAAAATTGGTCAACAATTGAACCCATGTATAGATATATTTGTATATGCATAAATACACATTAAAAGCTAGAAAAATAAAGGAAAAATGGCATGGAAAATACCATTTTGCTGATTTTTTTTGGTCCCACTTGATGTTGCTTGATTTGCTAGATTGCTTCTCTTTTACACTAGATCAAAGTTGGCCAACAACTCTAGTCAATCAACTAGTCAATCACCATGTCAATCCATCAAATAGTAAGCTTGATTAGCCTTTAATTTGACCAACATAGATGAATTAGTGAGTTAATGGTGTGTTAGTAGATGGCTATAAAAGAAACCCCCCACACTTGTTTTAGGTTGGTTAGTTCATTGCTAGAGAATTTCCTAGAGAGCAAAGTGTGAGCATTTGAGAGTGTGAGAAAATATTGAGAGCAAAATACTAAGAAAGGAGAAGGAGTTCTTGGTTCATGCCTTCAAACCTCATCACCTATTTTGGAAGAAAAAGAAGGATAGCCATTAAAACAAGGTAATGATTATTTTAAATGTAGTTTGTTTTTAAATTAAATAAATCATCATGTTAGTATAAACATGTTAATATAGTTATTAATGTGTAGTTGTAATATTTATGCCATGCTTAAGTTTAATAGGTTTGGTTTGTATTTTGGTATCATTTGTGTGCTAAAATATGTGTTTAGTAGTGTATAATCAAGTCTTGAAATTTATTACCAAAAATATTTTTATAAAACTTAGGTTTGATGTTCTAATATTATAGAACATTAAATCATGAGAAAAACAAAGTTTGAATCACTCAAAATGGAGTTATACACAAAAAGTTATGATTTATGGTAGTTTATGTGATGTAGAAATTTTTATAAAAAAATAATGATATTAAATCATGAAAAATTATTTTTTCATGTTATAAATTAAAATAAGGTGATTGGTAATTTTTTTGGATTTTTATTGAAGAGTTAAAGCTTACTTGATGGTATATTTTTAATTAAAATGTGTGTGCCGGAACACTGTTCACATTCTGCGAAGAAGAAAAAAATTAAGGGTTTCCGCGCAATGCGCGCGCAGCCACTGTTCACCGAAAACACGGAGTCAAACGACGTCGTTTGGTGTCCGTAAAAAGTTACTCCGCGCGTACGCGCGGAAGCCGTATCCGGCATTCCAAAAACGGCGTCGTTTTTGGCCCGTTAAATCTGTAACCCGCGCCATGCGCGGTAGGAAAATTTCGGAGAAATTACCAGAATGCCCTTCCGTGTTTTTCTTGGCAGAATTACCATTCTGCCCTCGGTTCAGATTTCGACTTATTTACGGAAATGCCATTCGGGTTAAATTTAATTAATTTAAATATTTAAAAACTAAATTAAAATTATAACAAAAATAATTATAATACAAAAATAATATTGGAGGATATTTTTCATTAAGTTTAATATTTAAATATTTTAAATATTAATCTAGTTAGCTAAACCATGGTTAAGTTAAATAAATTTATTATTTGTTTATTATTTTAAATGTTAATAATAAATAAAGATGATAAATTAGTATTTATTATTTAATGCCCATTAAATAATACTTAAAGAGAGATAAAATTTATAAATTTATTATTTATTATTTAAATATTATTAAATAATAAATAAGGATAATTAGGTAATTAATTATTATTTAATTAGCATTAAATAACGATTAATGGAAATTAAGTTATTAGAGTAATAATTTATTATTTAATTTAAATAATAAATAAGAATGATTTGATTATTATTTAACCTTAAATAATAATTAAAATTAATTAAATAATTAATTATTATTTAATTGACATTAAATAATAATTAAAGAGGATTAAGATTAGTAAACTATTATTTAATTTCCTTAAATAATAAGTAAGGTTAATTACTTGGTTAATTATTGGTTGATTAACATTAAATTAAAGAAGGTTAAAACTAAGTTAATAATTATTTATTATTTAATTATAATTAAATAATAAGTAAGTACAATTAGTTATTAATTATTTTAAATAATAACTAGAGTTAATTAATTAATTTCTATTTAATCAATATTAAATAGTAATTAAAAAGAGATTGAGTTAATAAAATAAATTGAATTTAATTAAACAATTATAATAAGTTGTTTAAAGGTTTAATAAGTGTCCAACACTTAAGAAAAATATTTTCTAACTTATTAAATTATTAATCTAATATGATTAAGGGTTTATAAGGTTAATAATATTGTTTTGACTAATGTAAATTATGTGTTAGTACTTATGTGTGGTAAATAAGTTCATTATCAAGCGTATAGTTATGCAAATACGCTGTGCTAATTATTAGACCGACTTTATTAATGTTAGGTCTTTCAAAGCAAGTAGTTAAAGCTAGACATTTATTGTAGCTGTGCAGACAGGCAAGTTTTCTACCCTTAAACTTGTATTTATTGTTGCAGATATTTTTCAACCGTATTTACATTTCAATTATTGTTGAGCAAGTATTCTACACCCGTAGTTACTTGACAGACCTTTGAGTGAATTAATTATCAAAAATTACTTCACATCATTATTGATTATTGTATTCGCACATAGTGCTTTTGCAAACTGTCTAAGAACGTCTAAGCTAATTGTTTCGGCTAGACAGATGCATGTTAAATTCATTTAATTGAATATTATAAAAGCTTATCCAAACCATTGGTTGGTGCGGATTCTTACAGTAAGACTGAGATAGAACAACCCTAGTTAAAGGGGATTTTTATTTGTCGGAGACCCGACAGCGCGCAAGAAAACTAAATGTGATGCATATACATAGGACATGAGAGGACTGATCCCCTCAAGTGTCCCGTTATTTTTAACAAGGAGTCAGACATTGTATGTCTGTTTTACCTTAATAGCAGTTCAAGGTCCTTAAAGACCACTCAGCAGTAAAGAGTCAATTCCGTCTTTTATTGAACATTGATTCTTGTTACCTTTCACAATTGCTATTGTTGAAACCTTGAAGTTATTTCCCTTCATCATGATATATCGTATGATTGTTGTTTATAACTTGCTGAGCCATTTAGTTGCTCATTCTTGCTATATCATGACTATATTTCAGCCATTCCCGAAAGCTCTAAATCGGATAAAGGCAAAGGGAAAGCGAATGCTTAGTTTAAGTAATTGCATACTAGTTTAATTTACTGTTATGTAATTACTGTTGTAAATCTTTTGTATTTCCCTTAAGATATGTAATGATAAGATTAAGGTAATAGACCTTGGGAAGTGTAGCCTTTTGATTAAGGAACCTTTTGTATTATTCCGCGAAGTTTGAATACAATTTATGTATTTCATTATTGTTTAGTATTGTACAGTGAGAACCAAACCCGAGGTTAAAGAACCCGGATTTGGGGTCGTCACAGGTTGGTATCAGAGCTGTAGGTTAGAAACGCTAGGATTTGCGAAACCTAGGTTATAACCTTAGTACTAAACTCTTATCGAGTGCGTTAGGAGATGAATCAGGGAGATTCATCATGATGTGTATTATTGGAGATGGATTGAGAAAGTCCATCGAGCCGAGATGTACATGATAAAATATCATTTTATTTCATCAATGAATATATTTTATTGCTGTACTAACATGTGTTATTTATGTTATTGTAGGATGGCAGAGATAGGACAGACGAGCACTGCTGTAGAGGAGGTGATTTTTACTGATATCCACATGGATACAGTACAGCCACGGGTGGCTGCACCTGTCGAGGAGCCAGAGTCAGATCCCGAGGAGGGAGATAGAGAGGACGCTGTCTGGGGCGGAGTTATGGGGCAGTTCAGTGAGGAGGAGGCTGATACTGATGATGAGGAGGATGAAGAGCCAGTTGAGTATATTGATGGCATGGGCACTGTCGCCAGTGACATCATCGATACTCTCACTACGGCTAACGAGGAGCTAGAGGAGAGGGTTCAGCACCTTGAGGAGCAGAACCAGATCCACCAGCAGACAGAGCAGCAGTACAGAGATACAGCTTATATGTTCTCTGGTGAGAACATAGAGCTGAAGGCAAGGATGGCCGAGATGGAGGCCAAGTTAGTAGTCGCTGAGCTAAAGATTCAGCAGACGCAGGCAGAGAGGGAGGCCATGAGGGGCCAGATGCAGCAGGCCGTTGAGGCGAGGTTAGATATGGAGTTTCAGCGTGATGCAGCTCACGGGCAGATGATGGAGCTGGAGGAGGAGGTTAGGGAGAAAAAGGTGAGGATAGATAGACTCAGTTACGTCTATCGCTCATCAGTTGGTAGGATCCAGAGTAGGGTGCACTATTACCCTGCTGAGGAGGGCCAGACCTTGCACACCATCAGTAGGGGTGTGGTCAGGACTATTGGAGAGGAGGAGTACGACGATGCGGTTCGTCGAGGGATGCGCCGTTAGTTGTATTTTCTTTATTTATGATGTATGTACATAGATGCAGTAGAAACCTAACTTTTGTTTTGATAGAGGGTTGGTATGTTGTAAATCCCAACTCTATGAAGTTGTGGGATATGTTAGATCCCGTCTTTTGTTTTAACTATCGGGGTTAGCAGCATTTATAGCAGTATGCATATGATGTAAAAGTGCTACGCACTGTGTTTTAGCATATGAATATAAATGCACTTTCGTTTATGTTTATATGTGTCAAGATGATTATTGGTGCTTTAGTTTAAAATACTTAAGCTACAAAACGAAAGTAAAAGGATTGAAACAACTTTAATTAATTAAATTTTCTTTATACAGAAAATGCCGCCACAGAGAAGAAATCAACGACTACCCCCACCACCACCCGAAGAGTCAGTGAACGCCGGAGGGGTACCGCCAAACCCTGTCCAAGAGTTCATAGAAATGTTAATGGGAGCATTTCGCGGACGCAACACAGAGGCTACTGGAGCAACAAACCCTGCCGCTCCACTAGCAACCTTTAAAGACTTCAAACTGATAGGACCACCCGAGTTCAAAGGGACCACAAATCCTATAGAAGCACAAACCTGGATAGAGGAGATGGAAAAAGTCTTCGAGGTTGCACGAGTTAGGGAGGAGCAAATGACCTCATTTGCTACCTTCATGATGAAAGGAGAGGCCAGCCACTGGTGGAAGGCCAATAAGAGTAGAGCAGGGGAGGGAACGATCGCGTGGGCGCGATTCAAAGAGATATTCTTGGAAAACTACTTTCCAGAGAGTACAAAGGCTAGGATGGAAATTAAATTCCTAGAGCTTAAGCAGGGTAACATGTCGGTATCCGAATATGCCGCCAAGTTCAATGAATTGGTAAGATTTGCTACACATCAGGTGGACACGGAGGCAAGACGCGCCAGACGATTCGAACAGGGGCTGAAACCATGGGTTTACAGTCGGGTAGCTGTTCTCCAGATCACAACTTTTGCAACACTGTTGGAGAAAGCTATCATAGCTGAGGGTGGAAATGAAGCTTTGAATAAGCACAATCAAGAACGGAACAAGAAGAGAAGCGATGGGGGAAACAGAGAGGGTAGCAGCGGGGGTAGCAACTCGAACAAACGCAAGTGGAATAACAACAGCAGTTCGGGGACACCCCAGGGCAGTGAGTCAAAGAAAGCAAGCAAATGCAGTCAATGCGGGAAGAATCACTCAGGGGAGTGCATGAAGGGAAGGAATGTTTGTTACAACTGTGGGCAAGAGGGGCACATCGCTCCTAATTGTCCCACACCAAAAAGGAAAGGAGGTTGTTTCGCCTGCGGGGCCATGGACCATCAATTTAAAGATTGTCCGAAGAAGAAGAACACCGGAGGGAGTTCGGGCTATAGGGGAAGCAACAGCAACAACAACAACAACGCCAAACTGACCATTGGAGGGCCGGTGCCACAGAACAAACCAACGGCACGGACTTTCAACATGACGGTGCAGGACGCCGTCGAATCAAAAGACGTGGTGTCAGGTATTATTCCGATCAATGATATAAATGCTTATGTATTATTTGATTCGGGCGCTACCTGTTCATTTGTGTCTGATGAATTCGCTAAGCGGTTAGAATTGCCTAGACAAAAACTAGAGAACCCAATGAACATAGAAGTTGCAAATAAAGAAGTGATTCCTGTAGAGTATGTACATAGAAACTGTTGTGCTGAAATCAGGGGTCAGAAGTTGAGTGTAGATTTAATTCCAATACGCTTGGGGGAGTTTGACGTTATACTTGGAATGGATTGGTTGTTTAACCATGGAGCTTTAATTGATTGTCAAAAGAAGTGCATACACCTTAAGACACCAAATAAGTCTAAGGTCGTATTTTATGGCAGCAAATCGTCAAGACAGTCATCTTGTCTGACGATGATGCAAGCCAAGAAATTATTAAAGAAAGGTTGTGTAGGGTATTTGGCTCATGTGGTTGATACACAAGTGGTGAGTCCCGAGATGGAGCAAATACCAGTAGTTAGGGAGTTTATGGATGTTTTTCCAGATGTATTGCCAGGCTTACCGCCGGACAGAGAAATAGAATTTGCGATTGATTTAGTACCGGGGACAGCGCCGATATCAAAGGCACCATATAGAATGGCTCCGGTAGAAATGAAAGAGTTGATGGTGCAATTACAGGAGTTGTTGGATAATAAGTACATCCAGCCAAGTGTTTCTCCATGGGGAGCACCGGTGCTGTTTGTAAAGAAGAAGGATGGATCGATGAGATTATGTATGGATTACAGAGAGCTGAATAAGGTGACAATTAAGAACAAGTACCCGTTGCCACGAATTGACGATCTTTTCGATCAATTGAAAGGGGCGAAGTACTTTTCAAAGATTGACTTGAGGACTGGTTATCATCAGTTGAAAGTCAGGAAGGAGGATGTACCCAAGACGGCATTCAGAACTCGATATGGGCATTATGAGTTTCTGGTGATGTCGTTTGGACTGACGAATGCGCCAGCCGCATTTATGGACATGATGAATAGAATATTCAAGCAGTACTTGGATAAATTTGTTGTTGTGTTCATTGACGATATTCTGGTGTATTCTAAAACGGAGGAGGAGCATGCTGAACACCTAAGATTGGTGTTGGAGATTTTATGGAAGGAGCAGTTGTATGCTAAATTTTCGAAGTGTGAATTCTGGTTGGAGAGAGTTCAATTTTTAGGTCATGTCATTGACAAGGAAGGAGTTTCAGTAGATCCAGCAAAGGTGGAAGCAGTGATGAATTGGGAGCAACCAAGGACGCCGACGGAGGTAAGAAGTTTCTTGGGGTTAGCGGGTTACTATCGGAGATTTATTCAAGATTTTTCAAAGATAGCAACACCGCTGACCAATCTAACGAGGAAGACGGTGAAATACGTATGGACGGAGAAGTGTGAGGAGAGTTTTCAGGAGCTAAAGAAGAGACTTAGTGAAGCACCTGTATTGACTTTACCGGACGATACGGGAGGTTTTACGGTCTACAGTGATGCATCGCACAAGGGACTTGGCTGTGTGCTTATGCAAAACGGCAAGGTCGTTGCGTATGCGTCCAGACAGTTGAAGGATTACGAGAAGGGATACCCTACCCACGACTTGGAGCTGGCTGCGGTAGTGTTTGCCCTTAAAATCTGGAGACATTATTTATATGGAGAGAAATGTGAGATATTCACGGACCACAAGAGTCTGAAGTATATCTTCACACAGAAGGAGTTAAATATGAGGCAACGAAGATGGTTAGAATTGATCAAGGACTATGATTGTGAAATTCTATATCATCCCGGCAAGGCCAACGTAGTAGCAGATGCTCTAAGCAGAAAGAGCAGGGAGAAATTGTTCATCTTGACAGATCAGGAACAATTGGTTCAAGAGATGGCTCGAATGGAGTTGGAGGTAAGAAATCCAAATGAGTCAATGGAAGTGGAAGCAAGCCCAACCTTACTAGATAGGGTGAAAGAGGCTCAAGACAAAGATGAAGAATGTGTCAGAATCAGGATGAGAATGACCGAAGGGGAAGAGGTCAAATTCAAGGAGGATAGCATGGGATTGCTAAGGTTTGAAAATCGTGTTTGGGTGCCGCTAGTGCCTGAACTACGAGAAGAGATTTTGCAAGAGGCCCACAGTACGAGATACTCGATACATCCGGGGAGTACGAAGATGTATCAAGATCTGCGTCAGCATTTTTGGTGGCCGAATTTAAAAAGGGAGGTCGCAGAATGTGTCAGCCGATGCCTAACTTGTCAAAGGGTAAAGGCCGAACATCAGAGACCAAGTGGATTACTACAGCCGTTAGAGATTCCTGAGTGGAAATGGGAGCATATCACAATGGATTTTGTGGTAGGACTTCCAGCAACACAGAAGGGATTTGACGCAATATGGGTGATTGTGGATCGACTAACAAAGTCAGCGCACTTTTTGCCGATCAAGATTAAGTTCAGTTTGGACCAGTTGGCTAAACTGTACATCAAGGAGATAGTTTCAAGACATGGGGTGCCGGTATCGATTGTGTCAGACAGAGATCCGCGCTTCACGTCAAAATTTTGGAGGAGTCTTCAAGAGAGATTGGGGACACAGTTGAGAATGAGTACAGCATATCATCCGCAGACCGATGGGCAAAGTGAAAGAACAATACAGACTTTGGAAGATATGCTCAGGGCCTGTGTGATGGATTTCAAGGGCAGTTGGGAGAACCATCTACCATTAGTTGAGTTTGCATACAACAACAGTTATCATGCAAGCATAGGCATGTCGCCTTACGAAGCATTGTACGGAAGGAAGTGCAGAACACCTCTATGTTGGGACGAGGTAGGAGAACGCCGACTGTTGGGACCGGAATTGGTCCAACAGACGGTAGAGATTATCAAGGTAATAAGAGCTCGGCTAGTAGCAGCTCAGGACCGTCAGAAGAAATACGCCGATTTACATCGACAAAAGCGAGACTTCGAAGTTGGGAGTTTTGTGTTCATGAAGGTATCTCCCTGGAAGGGGAAGATCCGATTTGGAAAGAAGGGAAAGCTGAGTCCGAGGTTCATAGGACCATTCGAGATATTAAAGAGAGTGGGTGAAGTGGCGTACGAGGTAGCTTTACCTCCTGAACTGGAGCATATTCACAATGTGTTTCACGTATCAGTGTTGCGACCATACAAGCCAGACCACAAACATGTGATATCCTATGAGCCAATACAAGTCGAGAAAGACTTATCGTACGAGGAAATTCCTGTCCAGATACTAGATAGGAAAGAGCAGAAATTACGGAATAAGATTATACATTCTGTCAAAGTCCTATGGAGGAACCACAACGCTGAGGAAGCTACGTGGGAGCTTGAAGAAAAGATGAGGGCTAACTATCCGAATCTTTTTGAGTAGTTTAAATTGTAATTCCGGGGACGGAATTCTTATAAGGGAGGGAGAATGTAATGACCACGAATTTCATTATACATTGTAATTATAATTAATATATAATTAGCAATGAATTTAAAATTTTTGTACTAATAAATTGTGCATTAGATAATAAAATAGATGTACTTGTTCGTGCATATATTTAATTAAAGAATTAAAGCAAGGGTATAATTAATTAAGGCAAATCTAATTGGATTATATTTTTAATCCAAATGAGTTGTTAAACTAGGTCCAAGATATTAACCTAGTAGCCCATGTAATTAATTTAATTACTAGCCCATATAATTAATTAAACAAGCCCAATGCTTATTTTTAATTAAAGTTAGCATAGTTATTTAAATGCTAGCCCAAAGTGTTAATTAAATTGAGCCCAAACCAATTCAATGGATGAGCCCAATATATTAATTTCCTAAGTCCAACATGGAGCCCAATAGGAAGTCAAAATTGGTCAACAATTGAACCCATGTATAGATATATTTGTATATGCATAAATACACATTAAAAGCTAGAAAAATAAAGGAAAAATGGCATGGAAAATACCATTTTGCTGATTTTTTTTGGTCCCACTTGATGTTGCTTGATTTGCTAGATTGCTTCTCTTTTACACTAGATCAAAGTTGGCCAACAACTCTAGTCAATCAACTAGTCAATCACCATGTCAATCCATCAAATAGTAAGCTTGATTAGCCTTTAATTTGACCAACATAGATGAATTAGTGAGTTAATGGTGTGTTAGTAGATGGCTATAAAAGAAACCCCCCACACTTGTTTTAGGTTGGTTAGTTCATTGCTAGAGAATTTCCTAGAGAGCAAAGTGTGAGCATTTGAGAGTGTGAGAAAATATTGAGAGCAAAATACTAAGAAAGGAGAAGGAGTTCTTGGTTCATGCCTTCAAACCTCATCACCTATTTTGGAAGAAAAAGAAGGATAGCCATTAAAACAAGGTAATGATTATTTTAAATGTAGTTTGTTTTTAAATTAAATAAATCATCATGTTAGTATAAACATGTTAATATAGTTATTAATGTGTAGTTGTAATATTTATGCCATGCTTAAGTTTAATAGGTTTGGTTTGTATTTTGGTATCATTTGTGTGCTAAAATATGTGTTTAGTAGTGTATAATCAAGTCTTGAAATTTATTACCAAAAATATTTTTATAAAACTTAGGTTTGATGTTCTAATATTATAGAACATTAAATCATGAGAAAAACAAAGTTTGAATCACTCAAAATGGAGTTATACACAAAAAGTTATGATTTATGGTAGTTTATGTGATGTAGAAATTTTTATAAAAAAATAATGATATTAAATCATGAAAAATTATTTTTTCATGTTATAAATTAAAATAAGGTGATTGGTAATTTTTTTGGATTTTTATTGAAGAGTTAAAGCTTACTTGATGGTATATTTTTAATTAAAATGTGTGTGCCGGAACACTGTTCACATTCTGCGAAGAAGAAAAAAATTAAGGGTTTCCGCGCAATGCGCGCGCAGCCACTGTTCACCGAAAACACGGAGCCAAACGACGTCGTTTGGTGTCCGTAAAAAGTTACTCCGCGCGTACGCGCGGAAGCCGTATCCGGCATTCCAAAAACGGCGTCGTTTTTGGCCCGTTAAATCTGTAACCCGCGCCATGCGTGGTAGGAAAATTCCGGAGAAATTACCAGAATGCCCCTCCGTGTTTTTCTTGGCAGAATTATCATTCTGCCCTCGGTTCAGATTTCGACTTATTTACGGAAATGCCATTCGGGTTAAATTTAATTAATTTAAATATTTAAAAACTAAATTAAAATTATAACAAAAATAATTATAATACAAAAATAATATTGGAGGATATTTTTCATTAAGTTTAATATTTAAATATTTTAAATATTAATCTAGTTAGCTAAACCATGGTTAAGTTAAATAAATTTATTATTTGTTTATTATTTTAAATGTTAATAATAAATAAAGATGATAAATTAGTATTTATTATTTAATGCCCATTAAATAATACTTAAAGAGAGATAAAATTTATAAATTTATTATTTATTATTTAAATATTATTAAATAATAAATAAGGATAATTAGGTAATTAATTATTATTTAATTAGCATTAAATAACGATTAATGGAAATTAAGTTATTAGAGTAATAATTTATTATTTAATTTAAATAATAAATAAGAATGATTTGATTATTATTTAACCTTAAATAATAATTAAAATTAATTAAATAATTAATTATTATTTAATTGACATTAAATAATAATTAAAGAGGATTAAGATTAGTAAACTATTATTTAATTTCCTTAAATAATAAGTAAGGTTAATTACTTGGTTAATTATTGGTTGATTAACATTAAATTAAAGAAGGTTAAAACTAAGTTAATAATTATTTATTATTTAATTATAATTAAATAATAAGTAAGTACAATTAGTTATTAATTATTTTAAATAATAACTAGAGTTAATTAATTAATTTCTATTTAATCAATATTAAATAGTAATTAAAAAGAGATTGAGTTAATAAAATAAATTGAATTTAATTAAACAATTATAATAAGTTGTTTAAAGGTTTAATAAGTGTCCAACACTTAAGAAAAATATTTTCTAACTTATTAAATTATTAATCTAATATGATTAAGGGTTTATAAGGTTAATAATATTGTTTTGACTAATGTAAATTATGTGTTAGTACTTATGTGTGGTAAATAAGTTCATTATCAAGCGTATAGTTATGCAAATACGCCGTGCTAATTATTAGACCGACTTTATTAATGTTAGGTCTTTCAAAGCAAGTAGTTAAAGCTAGACATTTATTGTAGCTGTGCAGACAGGCAAGTTTTCTACCCTTAAACTTGTATTTATTGTTGCAGATATTTTTCAACCGTATTTACATTTCAATTATTGTTGAGCAAGTATTCTACACCCGTAGTTACTTGACAGACCTTTGAGTGAATTAATTATCAAAAATTACTTCACATCATTATTGATTATTGTATTCGCACATAGTGCTTTTGCAAACTGTCTAAGAACGTCTAAGCTAATTGTTTCGGCTAGACAGATGCATGTTAAATTCATTTAATTGAATATTATAAAAGCTTATCCAAACCATTGGTTGGTGCGGATTCTTACAGTAAGACTGAGATAGAACAACCCTAGTTAAAGGGGATTTTTATTTGTCGGAGACCCGACAGCGCGCAAGAAAACTAAATGTGATGCATATACATAGGACATGAGAGGACTGATCCCCTCAAGTGTCCCGTTATTTTTAACAAGGAGTCAGACATTGTATGTCTGTTTTACCTTAGTAGCAGTTCAAGGTCCTTAAAGACCACTCAGCAGTAAAGAGTCAATTCCGTCTTTTATTGAACATTGATTCTTGTTACCTTTCACAATTGCTATTGTTGAAACCTTGAAGTTATTTCCCTTCATCATGATATATCGTATGATTGTTGTTTATAACTTGCTGAGCCATTTAGTTGCTCATTCTTGCTATATCATGACTATATTTCAGCCATTCCCGAAAGCTCTAAATCGGATAAAGGCAAAGGGAAAGCGAATGCTTAGTTTAAGTAATTGCATACTAGTTTAATTTACTGTTATGTAATTACTGTTGTAAATCTTTTGTATTTCCCTTAAGATATGTAATGATAAGATTAAGGTAATAGACCTTGGGAAGTGTAGCCTTTTGATTAAGGAACCTTTTGTATTATTCCGCGAAGTTTGAATACAATTTATGTATTTCATTATTGTTTAGTATTGTACAGTGAGAACCAAACCCGAGGTTAAAGAACCCGGATTTGGGGTCGTCACAACAGTGCACCAACAATTATTGACTCGATGATATGAAATACAGTGTAATGACAATTATTGAATCAATAATGCAAAATACTGTGTAGCAACAATAATTGAATTGATAATATAAAATATTATGCAGTGACAATTATTGATGAAATGATGCGTAACAGTTACGGTGTCAATAATATGATGCGTAACAGTTACGGTGTCAATAATATGAGACACTGTGCAATACCGTGTGCTACTGTAGAGTACCGCATGCTACAGTAAAATACCATAAATTACCGTATGCTAATATTCTTTTATCACCGGTATTTTAACAGTTAACACCGTTGACTATTTTTATTTAAAAAGGTTACTTCTGTCGTTTTCTATATCCGACAAATATTCCGTTGTGGGGTCCACAAATAATTTGTTATTTCGGCGCCGTCGTACGACCCGAATATTCCCCGACAAAACGAATATTGTCCGTCAAAATAAAGTTTGCACATAACATCCTTAACTTTCAATTTCGTCAATTTAACCACTTACTGTTTCATGAAAAATATATATGAAGAAAAATTAAATTTTATATTTCATAAAATTCGGGGTCTTACAATATACCTAACACTTTGGATGTTGATCGAGTGCTAGACAACACCGACATTGGTATTATACCAAGTTTGATACATCATTCTTCATTGTTGACTGACAACCTTACATTAGCAGTTCCTACAAGCTGTACTAGTCTCAAATTTGAGTTACTATCCTCACTTTTCTTCGCAACTAATGGCTATTCTCATTCTCAATTGAACATCTTCAAGGTTTCCTTTTTAATTTGTTCATCAAATAAGATAATGTTTTCCCTTGATACATCCCACATTTCATATCTTGATGGATTAATGGAATTTTCTAAGTGTGTTCATGGAGGTCTAATCCAAGAAGTACAAGAAAGTCCCTATTTATTGCACGTGCGCAAACAACCAAGCACGTTCCAATCTTATTGGTTATATGCAGTTCTTATCATGTATGCTATGTTTCTATTTAATCTCTTGTGCCAATTGTTCGTGTTCTCTAGTGTTCGAGGATTTATAATCTCGCTAGTAATGCAACTACATGGATGTTCTACCACATACAAGCGGAAGCTTCGTTCTACTACGTTTCGCTTGAGGGGGCGTATTAGGAAATATTCACAAATATTGTATTTAAATATTATTATGTTTATTGTTTTGTTAGGATAAGATTAGTTGAATAATTATAGGATAACTATTGTTAGTTTTTGTATTCACATAGAACACCTCATGATTATGTCTATATATTAGTAGTGATGTAATGTAATTTATTTATTGATTAATAATAAATTACTTCTTCTATTACATCTTAATTAATTCAGGCATGGAACTAGCGAGCTTCATGCAGGGTAAAGATATAATGCTAGCAAACAAAGCAAAAGCTGGCAGTCTAGTCATGCAGAAAGGAAAGGCTTAAAAAGAGGAAACTCATGTTGTAACCTATAAAGAAAAAAGCAATTAGAGTCGTTTAAGTGAATTCATAGACTTTAACCCAGCAATCTGCATGCAAGAAAATTAATTAGAAAAATGTCTGAATTTTCCCATTATATTATTGAATTTTACTTGCGATGTAGTCGATTTGTTAAAGGTTTGGCGCTGTCCGGTCAGTTTTTCGATTATTTTTTATTTTTCTACACACCTGCTTTGAAGAATTAAAGTTAGGTCAAATAACTGAAATTTCCCTAAAGTCTTTCTTCATTACAAAAGTTACCCCTGAGCTGAGCTTTTTTTCAAAATTTTCTTTTATGACCTCCTAAAGTAACCCGCCGTAACAATTTAGCCCTAATTCTTGAATGCCACCTATCTTTTGAAGGGGCATAAATTTCAAGAAGTACATTTGCAGCGCAAGTCATTCAATGCACACATATATATACGTACCAGGCATGTGTATCAACTGTTGCACCTTTTCACTGGCATCAATAATTTCTATGTTGAAAATATTTTCGCGCAATTTTAATTATACCTTTCTCTTTCTCTTTCTCTTTCTCCCCTCCCCAGGATGCAGGGACGAAGCTACTTATCGGTGAGTAGGGTCAATTGACTCTACTAAAATATTTTTTTTAATATAATATATGAATATTTTAGAAATTTTTAGGTATTATATGTAAATCGACTCCACTAAAAGTTTACAAAATTTTTAATATATGTGGTCAAATTTACATTATATGACTTTCTCGATTCTATATCACTCCTACTTTCTTTATATTACATTTTTCTTTAGTCTTCTTAAATTATATATTAATTTCATTTATATTACTTTTGAGTTTTGAAGTATTTAAAGAATTAAGTATTTATAAACAAATTTGTGGTCAAAAGGATGTATATAAAATGTTACTATTGATTATATTTCATTGTATTCAATTGTTTCTCATTTATAAAGTTAGACATACATTTTTAAAACAACAATTTTTAAGAAAAAAAAAAGTCAAACATATTTATAATATTTGTTAGAAATGTAGTAGAGTGATATGGTAGTACTTACTCTATATAATATATAAATAATATCATAAAATTTTTACGTGATTTTATAGTTTAAATATATTTCTTTAATTTTATAACAAACTATAAATTAGATCTCTTATTGTGAAAACGGACCAAAAAATAACATATATCTCTAATTTTAAAATGGACTATAGAGTAAAATATATATTTAATTTTAAAACTGAGAGATTACGTGTTGTCTATAACACAAAAAAAAAAAAAAATAAATAAATAAATAAAATAGACTATTGGGACAGGCCCACTAAATTATTGATAATTATATAATAATTTTGATTTCATTGAAATTTTTCTAGCTCCATCAAAACTTTGGCATGTCCTTTACTTCCAACTTATATCTGACTTGCCCCAATATATATAAGAAATAAAACCATGCACAAACGTGAAAGGAAACAAAAGAGATGGCCAAAGTCCTTCCATCCAAATGCAAACAAAGAGAAGTGGCCACTGATTTAAATGCTCAATACAATACAATACAGCTTTTACATGCTGTTAGTTCTTCCTCCGGAAGAAACCAATTAAGACCTAATTTTCACTAGTCGGTGAAATAAAAGGACACTTCTTACCCGCCCTTTCTAGCTGTCCTACCTTACTTTGGATTCTAAATGTATGTAAATATATATACATTTACATGCATATATAATTATATATACATATACATATATGTATATATGTGTGTGTGTGACTTTACACGCAAAACAATGCTTGTTTTTGCCCTATATACTTTTACTTTTCATAATTGCATGCAGTCTCGTCTCAAGTCTTAACATATAAAAGCTCCTCAACCCCACACAAACAAGAATAATCATTATGTTCGTCAGACCTACTTTTGTTATGGGCTCCTCATTTTTAGAAATAGTTTGATATTTTTTTTATCTTTCATGTTTAACTCCTTCCCTTCTAGGATTTTCTTTTTGTAATTTAAAATTTTTAAAAATTGTAAAGCTTGTTAGTAGTTCTAAAATTGTAATCTACGTATATTATATGTGCATTTTTGCATGCAACAAAAAAAAATGACTAATGCTATACACTAAATAATTATTCTAATTGTCTTTCAAAAGTATTTCCTTTTCAATTTAAATGAAATGAGTGTTAGAAAAAGATAAAAGAGAGAGAAGAAATAATTAAATGTATGGGGCTGGTGAATTCCTCTCGTGACCAAGTGGTACATCAATTTGTTAGATGAATTACTGAATTTTTTTGGATGAATTGTAAATCATTTTCGAAATCAATTTGTTTTCTATCCTTCTAGGAGATTTGGAGAATCTTTATTTTAGTAAATTGAATGTACAACATATTTATAGAAAAAGCAAGATTGACTTTTCCTTTTGCTGTTGTGAATAGTGACTTTTATACAAAAATGATGGTATCAATCACCAAACAAATAATACAAAACAATCACACAAATATTGATGGGATCCATGCACTATCCAAATCATGTTTGTTTGATAAAATCCAAATATCATTCACTACGTACATCATTAATCTCATATTTACACCCTCATGGCTAAATGATTGGGAGAAAAAACATTAATAATTAAGACTAATAACATTGGTAAACTATATAAGAAACACAAACTACAAATATATATTTATATATGAAGAAATTTGGTAATTGTTTGAGTTTTGGTACTTTGACGGTCTTTGCAATTCTTACCTATTTGAAATAGGATTTGGACCACTAGGAACTTCATGAGCACTGGCATTTACAGCCCGCTCTCGCCACGGCAACCGGTTTTTGGATCTATAAAGCCCTCCCCGTCGACCACCGGTGGCCGGAATATATTGGACAGAAGTAGTTTCTTGTTTGTTGACACTGCCGGCGTCTCTTTGTGGGATTAGAGGTGGTAATTTTTGTTCTTGGTGGGTCATTATAGTTAGAAGGAAGAAGAAGAAGAAGAAGAAGAAAAAGATGATTTTTGATGGAAAAGTGTGAGAAATGAAGGTGAAGGTCATTGTATTGTAAGTGGTAATGCCATTCTCCTTAGCCATACAATTACATGAAGTGCAAGATTCATCCACTATAAGAGGAGAGAGAGAGGATCTTGAAATATAAACTGAGGAAAATAGCTTGGGTAGGAGAGGTTGAGGTTGTTTTTGAAATGTATTGTATTTTTCGTGTATGGCTGTGAAAGTAGAGAAAAACATGAAACCATATATGTATGACAAAGAAAGGATATATATATGAGGGCCGATCCATAGCAAATAATTGCTATGAATCTTTATAGGACATACATCATCTATATCCTTCAAAACATGAGTAAACGGTTAAGATTAGAAACTAAAAATGGGCGTCCACTACTATTAGTAGCAGACTCCGTAGTAGCGGATTTTTAAAAAACATTAAATCATCCGCTAATAATAATAGTGGAAGACTCCGTAGTAGCGGATTTTTAAAAAACATTAAATCATCCGCTAATAATAATAGTGGACGCGCTTTTAAGATTTGGTTTAGGGTTTGACTTTTAAATGGACGTCCGCTATTATTATTAGCGGATTTTTTAAACATCCGCTACTATTAATAACGGACGTAGATTTTTAATTTATAATCATAACCTTTCACTTTTGTTTTGAAGGATATGGATAGTGTATGTCCTATAAGAATTCATAACAAATACATACTATGGATCACTCCCCTATATATATATATATATATATAGAGAGAGAGAGAGAGAGAGAGAGAGAGAGATGTCCTTGCGTCAGTTGCGTGCGTGTCTTGACTCTTTTATTCTTGCTTTTGAAAGGATGAGCTAGGGTGGAGACCATGCAAAATGGACAAAACATAGAAGATATTAGTTCTCACCAAAATGGTTTTAGATTAATTTACTACTTTCATATATATATATATATATATATTCTGGGGCCGGGGCCTTAAAAGGAAACGAATAGTGTTGAGAAGAAGAGACATAGGAATGGAGCCAACTGAAATTTGGTGGCATGCAAAATGTACAAACGATTAGACGAGAGCCGCATGTAAAGCTGACAAAAGAGAAAGAGAGGCGAGATTTGAAGAAGGGATACAAAGATAAATGGAGTCGTTAAATTTTGGCCCCACGGAAATGGACAAACGTATGATTCAAATAAGAAAGTGATGTTAAGCTGACTTATTGGGAGAAATTTTGTAGGTGGGAGCCCCTTAGGGCAGAGACCTAGCAACTGTTATGTATGTCATGGGGTGCTAAAGTCAAGTCACCAAATTGAAACCTAAAGTACTTTCTATCACAGAAACCTTAATATTTTTGTCCGTTTATATAAGATGAGTTATCATTTTTTTAAAAATCAATTAAAAATATTTTAAAATTTTAAATTAATATAAATCTATTTAAGTTTAAACAACACAGTGATAAAAATGTAAACTATAGAAAAAGTATTAATAATTACAAGTTTTACTTTTTAAAAAAATATTAAATGAATAGCATCAATTTTTGATTTGAAAATATCTCAAATTGAATTTGAAAAGTAATAATTGATCAAGAAAAAGTTGAGTAAAAAATTCAAGAAAAAGTTAAACTAATTAGAGTCTCATTTTAAATGGGAATAACTAAATCTCATAGAATTAAATTTTGAGGGATTTCTTTTTTTCTCTCTTTACTCTGACGGCCAGAAACTCAACCTACAAAATTTCATATTTACATTTGAGGAGGGTCTCTCTTCTCTTTTGAAGAGAGCCTCCCCTAGGATCTTTTTAGTATTATTAATCTATTACTTGGTTGTTTGTTAAGTTTCTCCCTATATGAAGTTTGTTTTTTCCCTTTTAGGGGGGATTTTGTTTTTTCCTAGTTTGGGATATATTAGATTTCTCATTCTTTCTCCATTATTTGGGAGTTAGTTTTTTCCTTGTGGGAGCTTTGATTCTCTCTATATAGATAGTTATTTTCATTTTCAATAATGGAGATTAATGCAGATATGCTAATTAGATGCGAGATGCGGCATGTCTCCGACAGTTATTTCCTAATTATTTTATACTTTTTTTTACTTATATCATGAAAACTTATAATTTGGATTTCATTGTAATTGGTAGTTTTCCAATAAAATGAATTAATCTTCCCCGGTATTGTTCTAAAAAAAAATTCTCATAGATTTAGGGGGTGTTTGTTTAGAATTTAATGCATCTGAATGACTGAATCGGTCAGTCATTCAGTACGTTTGTTTAAGACTGAATGGCTGAATCGGTCAGATTTTAGGGCTAGACTAAGTCTAATTTTTTTGGCTGAATGATTAAGTCTTGGCTGAATAAAGTAATTTTTTTTAAAAAAAATACTAAATATTATATTAATTAATATTAAATAAATTTACAACAACTTTTGAATTTTTTCAGAGGGATAAAATAGTAAAAATATGTTATTCAGATGTTTCAGACATGTCACTTATCAAACAACTTTTTTCATTCAGTATTCAGAAATCTACTTCATTCAACTCATTCAAATTATTTAAACATTTAAAACTATTTCATTCAGTTTTTATCAAACACCCTCTTAGACTTCAAAAGAAAATCTTATTGAATATCTTAAGGTAATTAGGTGATTACGGAAAAAAAAATTATATTGAAGTAACAATTATAGATGGAAAAATGATTTGCTCAGCCAGTTGTATTTGTCCAATTTAATCTCCAGTCCAACAGATATCAACTACCTGATTTTGGGCACATACCTTTTTGCCCTCTAGCCCAATATATTTTAGAGAACTTGGGTTGGACTTCGCTGATGGATGGCCCTAAAATATGAAATAGATTATATGTTTGGACATTTGTACACAAAACGATAATTTGATAGATAGTTTATGAAATTGAGGGGAAAGGTAATTAAGGATTTAATAGAGATTAGCAAAATCATTTGAATATATTTCCATCTTAGCATTTTATTTCCACTATCCTAATATCACGTGTGGTATAGGTTTTATAATATCACGTGTGGTATAGGTTTTTACTTAATAATTAAGATCGAGATAAGACCGAGACTCTCGTGACTTGTACGTATTATGTTTGATTTTTAATGTTATAATATGATCGGTGTAACTTTCTTGTATTTGTGAGGCTTGAGGTTATTCTTGATAATGATTATGAAAATTCAAAGTACCTACAATGATGTAGGTTACAAAAATAAAATTAAAATATAAGTTGTATGGTAATAATTATCATGCTACTAAGTAGCTGTAATTTGGAATCTTAAAGTCGAACTTTATACAATACATTTCATACTTTAAACTTGCAAGTAAATGATTAAATAGTAAACAAAATCATGTACCATTAATATTATCAATTGATACAAACAACTTTTTGCAACAATTGATTATTTCTTAGACAAAAAAAAAAAAAAGACAAATAGAAGAATTAAAACAATATTAGTAATTTAATAAAGAAATTACTTCCACATTTTGTCCTTTGCTCAACTTAATTAAAGTTAATAATATCTCAAGCATTAAGGCAACTGCATTTTAGACGAATTTCACCATCTTCATCCGAAGAAGGGTCTTGAATTTTTCCAAGTTTCACCATTGTAGCCGCAAATTGTGCATAAAAGAGCTCAGGCTGAGAAGCCAGGGCATTGACCAAAGTTGCAGTTCTTGAATCTGAGTGTAGCAGTTGGTCAGTTGCTAAAAGTCCCATATTTTTCTGGAGATTTTTGTAGTATTCATTGTCGAAGGCCTTGGGTGTCATTCCATCTAAATCCACATATTCTGACGCCCACCGGCATTTTCTTTTCAAGAAATTCAAGTATTTTGGATCGATGGTTGGATCGCTTTGTCCGGCGGTTCCGTTATAGTTGTATAGCCTGTTTTGTAATGAGCCGCAGGTAGTCCTTCCGATTGTGTGTGCTCCTGAAAACCATGCAAAGTACCAAAAATAAGTTCAATTATGATTTCTTCCTGTAAAATAAAAAGTACGTACTATTTTTATTTTTTAAGCTAATTTGTCAAATTCTAAAATTTAAAATTGATGTGATTTATATAAATTTTGAAAATATCAATTTTTTTAATAAGTAGTATTTTTCAAATAATTTACAGCAGTTACTATTTTATTAATTGAAATCAAATAAATTTTTATCAATTTAAAATTTTAAAATTTTGCAAGTTGACTTTTAAAAGTCAAAATGAAACTTTTTCCTAAAACAGATGGAGACCTATTAATCATACCTACTTCCTCCAGGACAAAATAAGAGTATTTTTTTATTAAAAAATATTATAAAATCATGCATTTTAAGGAAACTATTACTATACTTAATTCTCTCCAAAAAGTTCAAATTGAAATGATAAACGTGCCAATGATGTTTAATTATGATAGTTAAAGATTGAGATTCTGAAACATTTAGGTCTCAATTGTGGTGATGTGTGAGCTGATTAATGTAAATTTCTAACTGAAAGAAAACTGCTCAAAACATGTAAAAAAATTCTAAACTCTCAAAAGTTAAAAAGGATCCACAAGTTGTTCTTAGATTATGATTCCAAGTCCCACTTTTTCACCCTCAATTGCATGCATTGAGGGAAAAGTTGATATATATATACATGTGTGTGTGTGTGTAATTATTAGTAATTAAGTGGTTAATTAATAATTTACCTGAAAGGACAACCAAATCAAGTACAGTCAATCCCTTGGACTGAAAAAACTCAATGAGATCAGTAACTCTTTCCCGACCCACCGGAACGGATTCGGCTTCTTTGGCAAGGGAAACTTTGCCGTCTTTTCGGCCATAAGGAACCATATAAAAAGGACCACCAACCTTAAGTACAGCATCTCTACCTGCACCTGTTAAAATGTCTGAACAAGACACAATTTTTGGGCACTTCTTCTCTATTTCTTCTTTTATGTCATCAATTACTTCAAACCCTCTTAATGATTTGCTTGGACTTGCCGTCCTCTCGCTTCCGTCGTGGTCCAATAGAATGGAACCATCACATCCCTACATAATAATGTATTTTACGTATCAGTTATGATATTCTTATACGTAATAGTGGATTTGTTACTGATCATACAACCATCGATAGGATAATTAAATAATGAACAAGAGTAATGTTATCAGGTCCTCCAAATCATTGTCACAACTATGTTCGTATATATTACGCATGCATTTATATATCAGTATATATTATTAAGCAATTATACAAGAATAATTAGACGTTAATAAGTTCTTACCCGAACAACGCAATCTTGGTAATGTAACCTTATAAGACTAGGAGCAAGAGTGTAATCTTTCTTAACCCATTCATCAACTTTGTTATGAATAATGGCTTCAAAATCTGGACAGCTCTTCTGGTAGTAGGAAAAGGAAAGATCATCATCATAAGGCGATAAATCCGGAAAATTTTTCAGAGTGGCAAATGAATTCCCAGGGGGGGCAGCAGCTTGATCATCACCATCACCATCATTATACTCATCATAAGCTGAAACTGAAACCACAGCCAAGAACAAGATCAAGAACCTCTTGAGACAAGAATACTTCATTATTATTCAACTCGAGGAGTTTTGAAATTTTTATATTTATTTTTTTGTGTTATGATCAGAACAAAGATCTTTAATTCTGATTGTAATGGCTGTTTGATGGATATGTGTATAGGTGGGGTGTATATATATATATATATATATATATATATATATATATATATATAGCTGACTATTGCATGATAATGCATACATATATAATGAGGTAGGTAAGGAAATACGTGAGACGCACCCTTATTTGAAATTGGTAACGTGCTAGCATGTAGAGTTGAGAATATAAATGTAGTGCGTAGTTTGGAATAAAATTATTGATACTAACTAACCAATTTATTAGCATAGCGAATTGTGGACGTGCAAAAACATGAATCCACATATCCAGCTTAAATCCCATTGGCATTAAAAATATAGTCACAAGCAGAGTTTTTGATTATCTAAACTTAATAATATGTCAATTTAATTGTAAATTTTAACAAAAATAGGTACTAAGATTGACACTTTAACCCGTGCAAAACAAGGGTTAATTAGTAACAATTTTGAAGTTAAAATTTGATATTGTATTGTTTGTCGCAAATTTTCATAGATTAATTAATTGATTATATAAATGATTCTTACATATTATTTTTCGGGGGCTAATTATAAAAATGTCAAATCCTTGAAAATATTATAAAGAAGGATCCTTTAATTAGTTTGGTGGATACATTAATGAGTTGACCATTTAAGCACATCTGATCTGATATTGCCTTAAACATGAGTTGACAGATCTATACACTCAACTCTGACTATGGTTCTCTTCCTACATATATCACATTATCAAATTATCAATTCAACTGTAAAAACACTAAAATTAAATCTAATTGTTTTTGCAATAACAATCATACAGAGAAAGATGTTCATACAGTTACTTTTTGTATATACCATGGGTCTCAACTCTTACAGCCGGGTCTCAACTATTACAGCCCTCCACAACCTTGCAATCATATTGGGCTTGTGTAGGGCTGCCCAATTAGGTCCACTCTTGTATCTCACTCAGATCTTCAAAACATACTGGTCGGCCGCAGTAATCTTAAAATGAAATTAAGTTCATGAACTCCATATCTCTACATGAGTGCTATTTACAATAACAACAGAATTTGTTTACATAAAGTGCTCTCTTTTTATCGATAGTAATATAAAAGATCTAATATTCTTAACTTTATATTCATAATTTTGTTATCGGGCCCAACCCAAAAGTTCCAAAAAGGTGCAATTGCATTGTGGTTTTGGTAAGTGTCCCAACAACTCTGTCCTCGAGGCCCAAATAAGGTCTGCACTCAGTCATGCATATAGTCTTGGGAATTAAGTTGTTGTAAACCAAGTAAATAAATAAAGAGAAAAGAATAATACAAAATTTAACGGCACAACTTAAGATTACATAATATGAAGAGAAAACTGAAAAAAAGATTGGGGTCAATGAGGGAAAAGCCTTAAATGTCTACAAGATTATGTCTCACAAACTGTTTGACAACTGAAAAAAGAATCCCATGGAGAATAAGAGATTAAGAATGTCTAGCAGCAGCAGCAGCAAAAAGGTTTCCAAGGAAATCAAAGGAAAAATGAAAGCATATACAAAAGAAGGTGATTCATCACAATCTGATGAGTCTCTACCCTCGGAATTCGTTCCTTCAAAATCATCCAATAAGAAATTAAAAGTTGAGAAGTTCAAGTCAGCAAAAAGACAGAGTGTTCGTCTTAGACAAATGGTGAAATTCTCAAGAAATAAAAATGAAGGAAGTGCTCCACCTAAGATCATTGATCTTAGTGATGAAAGTAAGGGTGTGTCTGTTGAAGAAGATGTGACTCCAAGTGAGTCTAAATCAGGAAGTGAGGAGATGTCTACCAAGTGACCTTCGACTCAGTGGTACGACCAACTCATGTGAAAGCATGAGGTTGGGGGTTCGATCATTGGTAGCAGTAAAGAAGGGTATGTGTGTTGGGTGTGTGTGTGTGTAAAAGTAGCCACAAAAAAAAAAAAAGATTACATAATATGATAATTTTCATGGTACAATTTTTTGCAAGAACTAAAAGGGGTGTGTGTGTGTGTAAAAGTAGCAAGAAAAAAAAAATATTACATAATCTGATAATTTTCATGGTACAATTTTTTGCAAGAACTAAAAGCTGCAAAATCATTCCTCCCACAATATGTATAACTTTTTAATTTGGGCGAAATATAAAAGCTGTAAAAACTTCATCTCACACAAATACAAAAACCCACTCATATCATCTCTCAACTCTTGTGCTACGTTTAGATTAATGTTATGTTTAAATTGGAGGAATATAGGTATAAAAAGAATAACCCATTTCTATAAAATAAAATAAAAAAATTATGTTTTGTTGATCTATTTAAATAGAATTGATCATTCTCGTTCTTTCCAAATTTATGAATTTTATTTATTATGGGATGGTATGGAATGACTCATTCCAGTTGGAATGGAATAAATCATTACTCTTCGTTACATCCCTTCACTAATTCTATTTTTTCACTCATTTCATTCTTTCAAATCAAACGTAACATAAAGGAATGGAATAGATAAATGAATGAAATAATTCATTCCATTCTAGCTAGAATGAGTCATTCAATACCCTCCCCCAAGAAATAAAATTCATAAATTTAGGAGAAATGAGAATAGTCCATTCTATTATAATGGAGCAACTAAACACAATTTTTTTTTATTCCATAGAATTGAATCATTCTATTTTCACTTTCAGTCATCTAATCCAAATATAGCAGTAAAATATTATATGATTTTTTATTGTGCTATATTTCAATAACTAAATATAATACTCTATTTATAAATTATCCACAAATCTCCTCTTTTTATTCAATAAGACATTTTCAAAAATAAAAGTTCTACTACAAATATATTTATTTTTAAAATAATACTCCTATTAAAAATAAATTTTTTTCTTTTCATAAAAATAAATCTTTCTTTTAATAGGATTCGAAGAGTATAGCAAGATGACTCACTCAATGACTCCTCCATGGGCTTGAGATTGTGAGGCAGAAATCAGCTCAATAAAGTACAATCCACCAACTCTGGTTTTCATTACTGGTTTTAGCAATAAAATTGGATCATCTTTCAACTGCATGAAAGTATTATTTGAAGCAGTCAATTGAATCGTTGCAAGTCATTTTCTTTGGCTTTTGATGTCAATCTTCAATTTTAATTAAATTTAAAGGGGGAAACAATCATCAAAAGCACTAAATGTCTAAGTAAACCTCAATATAAGAGAGAGAAAACAAAGTAATTCAACTCAGACTCTCATTTGGAACAGGAAGGAGTGGGTATGATATTTTTGTATATTGTTTCATATCATTCATACGGTTATCTAAAATCCCAAAAATCGCAAAAATCGGAAGTGATAGTCAGAAGGAATAAATGAGAAACTATTAGGTATCACCATGATGCTGTCATATCCATTATATTATACTGGTAAAATAAAAATTTTATAAAATTTGAATGATAAAAAAAATTAAAATAATAATATATCTAAAATTATAAGAGTAAAAGAAAAACAAACGTGACACAGTTACACAAAAAACATCACAGACGCTTTATAATATAGATACAAAAAATGGAGAGAGAATTACGCGGGACAATACTTGACCAATCATAACGAGAGACAAAGAAAATATATGCATCTCTCTTTTATTTTACGTCTAATGAGGTAACACAGTTGCATCTAATATTTTTTTTGCAATAAACACTATTCATAGGCAAAAATTTCTGTATTAAAGCTGCAATGAATAAAATTATGTTTTCTCATGCAGTTTTGTCCAACAAATCTGCCCATTTCTCACTATGAACTGTTTGACAAACATTTTTATAAAACATAAATATTGTTAGGATACTCTTTGAATTTTATTTAGAAAAAAAATTGTTGATGTATAAAAGAAGAAGTCCTAATTTTAATAAGAATATTATTATGAGAATAAATTTTATTTTTGTAAGAGTTTATTTTGGAAGTATCATATTTAAAATAGAAAGATGAAATTTTGGGTACTCTATAAATAAAATATTATGTTTAGTTGTTGGAGTATAACACAATTAAAAATCATATTACATCCTAAGAATTGAAAGTGAGTGTAAGTGAGTTTTGTGTTTGTGTAAGGGAGAGGACTTTTGCAGTTTTTATATTCTTTGCAATAAGTTGTATCATGGGAGGGAGGGTTTTGCAACTTTTAGTCCGTGCAAAAAATTGTATTGCGGTATTGTGGAACTTGAAGTTTTAGGACGTAAAACTTGATAATATTATTATAAGCGCATTATTATTGATATGGTGGATATTCAGAGTTTGACTTCTGATTTCTCCCTTTAAAGGTTTTTCATGTTAAATATTGTATTGTTTTAACTCTCACTACTACAAAATGGTAAAAAGATAACACTTAAACAACAAGGTTTTTATAAAAAACGTTGTAGTGTTTTTTTTCATAACGTTTTTTCAAAAAACGTTATAGATATATATGCAAAAACGTTGTGTATTTATAAGAAGTAATATTTAGTTGTAAAGTTATAACGTTTTTTTTAAAAAAACATTATCTATTTAAAAAACACGGAGTTTAAAAAAATAGCGCAGAAGTGAAAACTTGAAATTAAAACACGGAACTCACTCATCCTCACAAGTGAAACAGCTCTCTCTCATTTTCCATCGAAGTCATCTACCTCACTCATCCTTTACTTAACTCTCTCCCCTTCTCGCTCAATCTAGATATCCTCGCTCAATCTAGATATCCTCGCTCAAAAGCCATCTATGGTAACTATCCTCCTCCCCCGACGTCTGCTTCTCTCTCTATACGTCTATATGGCTACCACTGATCAATCACTAGAGGAGGATTTCTCTCAATACGGCGATGGACGCCAGATCTGACCTCCTCCTGATTCTGTTCTTTACTACTACTGTTATTAATGTTACGAATTTCGGTCTTTATATGTATATTTGTTTGTGTATACTGTTTGTTTGGTGTAGATCTGGTCAGATCTGATGGAAATTTATTGTTTGATGTGCAGATCTGGTCACCGTCAACGAGGCGCAGTCTCGCGGAGGCGGTGGAGGTGGAGGCGGTGGACGCCGTGATTCAAGTTTTACTATTTATGAGTATCATTTGGTGGAAATAGTACAGCATATGGTGTGATTCTTCATAACCTTAATATGTTGTGACAACTTTGGCTTTTTCAATTGCGGATTACATAATGCCTTTTCATTTGTGTCCCAAAACTTCCATGTGTCTCTTCATGATGCTATATTGGGTTACATTTCACCATGTTCACAGTCACAGGAAATCCTGCTTGTTCTGGATGGAACTGGTTTGAATATGTTTCCACAAGCCAGAGAGTTCAACGAGGTGTCCCATTGATTCCTTTTATACCCATCACTTATTTATTTTTACTTTTAATTGATTTGATTGTTTTAAGAAATATAATCTATAGATATATATGCTCTGTGTGTTATCAACCTTGGAATCTTTGCAAACAATATGGTGTTGATAAGGAGACTGGTTCTTTTTTATCAGCAACTGACTAGCCTATCACCTAGGTGCTCTGCATAAATTTTTTAGGCAGCTGTAGACACCCAAATTTTGCACTTTTGGACTAACCCTGGCAGGAGGGTAAAATCGTCATTTGACCCGACACGCGGAAAAGAAGGTGGACCCCAACACCATGCCACCCCAGCGATTTACGGTCAAAGCCGCCACCACGGACAACGAGCATCCGGTCACTTGAGGCAAGGCGAACAGTTGACCCAGAAAAGCCTGAGCCGACCACAAAAGACGACTGAGCTGGCGGGGGGGTAGGGGGCAGCGCCCCCTGAAAGACAGGCACAATTGTCAAAAGCTACATCAAGTCGCAACCCTCCGAACTAGCCTCCCAGAACAATATGGCACGTTTCCCAGGGAGTTCCGGACTGCAAAAATACAGCCTCCCAAAATAATACCGCAGAAATTGGCGAATTAGGACCGCGTGGCACGAAAACCGAGAAAAGCCAGCCAGACAGCCGCGGATGCATCTGCGGCCAAAACGAGTTTCGAGGTTCGCACGGCTCGAGGAGACGGCACACGGCAGCCGAGGAAACGGCGCAGGCGGCCAGCCGCCCAGCCGCAGATGGATCTGCGGCCAGCCGCAGATGCATCTGCGGCTGCCTGGAAATGGCTATAGATCGCCATTTCCACCCGAGAGCTCGCCAGAGAGAAGAAATTTTAGGATTTTAGAGAGAGAAAATCGCGAGGAAGAAGGAGAGGGAGCTCGGGTTGGATCAAAACTTGAGGGAAATCTCACTTTGTGTGCTAGATAGTTGAGTATTCTTGTGGGTTTGCTAGATCTTGGAATAAAAGCTCGTTTCGGTTCATCACAAGGTGAAAAAGGAGTGTTCTTTTGATGTTTTTTTGTTTATATTGATGTATTGATGTTGTGTTTTTTGAGTTTGTGATGTAGTTTGTTGTTGTGTGGATGATGATCCGTGGGTTAGGGGTCGTTAGCGAGGGTTCCATTGGAACATAATCTCCTCCTAACGCCCCGATGACATCCGTACGGGGATATATCGTTCATTGGAAGTTTTTAAATAGTTGTAGTGTTGGTTTTGTGTGATTTACGATTTATATAGCATCGTAGTTGTTTAGCGTGGTTAGATTTGGTTGTTGTATGAGTTATGTAGCGTTTTGAATGATTGTGAGCCTAGGGAGGAGATCCTAGCGGTCGAATCCCGATGATGGATGTTTTGGGTATGTGTAATCATGATGTAGAGTCCACGGATGTGTGTTTTGTAATATCGGGCCTTAAAACGACACAAATGCGTGTTCGGGTTAAGGCCCCGTGAAAATAATGAAATATGTGATTGTGGGTGTTTGGGGTTGTCTGGATGGCTTACATGCCCGTAGATAACCCCGACACGTTTTGGGATGTATGTTTTAATTTACGACACGAAAAAATGGTTTTCAAAATAAGGCAAATAATGAAGATTTTATAAAATCAAGCAAATTTAGGATATTAGATTCACGAGGTTTAAAGGTTAAGTGTTTTGGTAAACTTTAATCCATAATTGATGAATAGGCTTTAGTTGGTTTTAAAACGTCACAAAAAACGATTTTGCAAATAAATAAATGTTTTCATTAAACTTTGTGCATAGGGTTAAAGAGTTCTAGAAGTTGCCCTCGATTTATTTATATTAACTGTTAGAAGGCAATGTATAGTCTCGATTCCTATTTGACAAAAGTTTAAAACTATTGTTTTCTAAAATGACATCTAAATAAAAAACCCTCAACGCTTTCGAAATTAAAATCAATCTTTCTTATAAAAAGCGAAGCCTCGTCATTTGGGTCAAAGAACGTCCAAAACACTTTCCAGATAACACTTTTGCCATATAAAAATAAAAGCGAACTTTTATGCAAAACGCACCACAAACATTCATCTAGGCACGCACGCACACACACGCAAACCACACATTTTAGGATTTAAAAAGGATAGGAAAATATCAAGATTGCGGTAACCGTGTTTCACGGAAGTCGGGGGGTGCCTAACACCTTCCCCTCGCTTAAGCAAGCCCCCGAACTCTATGAATCTCGGTTTGCGGACCAATTAATCGGAGTCACATATGAGCCAGCGATTACGAAAACAAATTCGGATGAGTTGGTACATCCATTTCAAATATACCAACTGGCGACTCTGGTCAATTGGCTCATAAAAAATCGATCTTTCAAAACCCGTCGACACTAAGCCGACCCTTTTCAAAATCACATTTAATTCAAAAAGCTAAAATTGGAAAGGGACATTTTTAATAAATAAAAAACGAGACGAACGAAAATCCCGGCGTCGACAGCTGGCGACTCTGCTGGGGACATTAGAGGGCTTAAGCCGCATTTAAAATCCTGATGTTTTCCTATCCTTTAAAAATCTAAAAAATGTGTGTTTGCGTTATTTGCGTTGATTTACCTTTTTGTGCGTATGTGGATGGTGTGATTGCGTTTTTTTTCAAGTCTTTACTTTATTAGCATCATATGCATACGGTGAGGACGATGAATGTATGATTGAATGTATGTTGAGCAGTTCCTCCTCCTGAGGCAAACCCGTCGGATGTGGATTACTGGACTCAAAGGGGTGCTCCCCGGCGAGGCTCAGGAAAAGCATCCACTCAGATCCAATCCAATTGAAAGATCGGATTTATTCCCTTCGAGTATGTTGCGAAGATCTGGGAACCTTCATGCCGAAAAGCCCGCGAGAGTAACTTAGGGTAGGTCAGCCTCAGATAAACCCAACGCACGGAAAGTCTCTTCATGCCCTTTTACGCTTTACGCGCATGATATCATACTCTAGTCAATCATTTTGTACCAACCAATTTTGTCAAAATAAAAGTACTAACCTCTGTTTTACAGGGACAGCTTGGAGAGCATCATAAATTGCACAATGTCATTACTTTGGATAAAATAAAGGGATACTAACCCGGTTTTGCAGGAAAATATTACAAAACTCAAAAACTCAAAAAATATTTGCTTTAGCATGCATCCACCAATGTCATTTCCCGAAACTAAACTTCGGTTGTTTTATACGCAGGATTGCTCCCCAAACCCGTCTCCGATCTAAGAAAGCCAGAGAATTAACAGTCGAGATGGCTGAGAACCCTAATCCTGACCTGGCTCCCATATCTCGGGAAGAGTTCAATGCTGTGAAAAACCAAATGACCGAGCTGACCATGTTGCTCAAGGAGCATTTCAAACTAAAATAAGGGCCACAGCTCGAGGACCCGGCGGGGCCATCATCCCAAGGAAACGCACTGACCCCGGAAACTCCTAAAGTTGAGCTACCAAAGCAAGTCATTATCATCCCCGAAGATGAGGTTGCCAGCGGTGTTAGTAAGAAAATAAAGCAGATGGAAGAGGCCATCAAAACGATGAAGGGGATCGGGTCATATGGCAGTGTTAACTATTCCGACCTGTGCATCTTTCCGGGAACCAGATATCCAGAAAAATTCAAACTCCCCGAATTTGAAAAGTACAACGGGTCGGGGGATCCCTACACGCACCTGAAAGTATACATCGGAGAGCTAGGAGGATATGCTGAGGATGAATCGCTAAGGATGCAACTGTTCCAGAAAAGCCTGACAGGGGAGGCTAGGACGTGGTATGCAAGATTGGATAATGCTAAGATCCACAACTGGGAGGAGCTGGCCCACACTTTCCTAACCCAGTACAGTTTTCAGTCCCAGATGGCCCCGGACCGCTACCAGATGACCAAAATCAGAAAACAGACCAGTGAATCCTTCAGAGACTATGCTCAGCGGTGGAGGAGGATGGCAGCCCAAGTGAACCCACCCATGAGTGAGGCAGAAATGGTCATGACTTTCATTGATATCCAGGAGGCTCCCTATTATGAAAGAGTAATGGCGGGAATAGGAAAGCCTTTTGCGGAGATGATCAAGCATGGGGAAATGGCTGAGATGGGTTTGAAGTCAGGAAAGATCAGAGATCTCACAGCTCTCGAGGCTGTGGCTGAGCAAATCCAGAGTGGGAATTACGGCAGTTCATCCCGGAGACCCCAAAAGAGAAAGGAGGAGGATGTGTCCCTGGTACTGCAAGGACTATCAGGGAAAACAATGACCAGCCCCCCGGTCCACATACAAAGAAATGAGGCCCCGCGCCCATCAAATTTCAACAATCAGAGGTATGAGGGGCGTCGAAAATTCGAAAAGCCGCAAGAGAGGGAGTTCACCCCTTTGGGGGATTCGTTGGAGCAGATACTGACCCTGCTGGTAAGCCAGAAGAAGATTACCGAGCTATTGCCTCCGTCAGACCCAAAGAGCAAGAGATATGACCCTAGCAAGAGATGCGCCTACCACTCGGCATCCCCGGGGCATGACACCCAGGAGTGCTGGTCTCTCAAACACAAGATCCAGAACATGATTGACAACGGAGAAATCGTGGTGGAACAACCGGAATCCCCGAATGTGAAGGCCAACCCTCTTCCCGAGCATAATGGGGGAGGCGTAAATACAGTGGAAGCTAGTGGGGCGGAGGGTCCCCTAAGATTGAGATACATAAGGAGGATAGAAGGAGAAATTGCTGTGACCAATGCCCGGGAGGATGCGCCAAGGGAGCCTATTAAGTTGGTTGGAGTAATTCAAGGGACCAAAACAGAGCCTATCCGGTTATCAGCTCCAAGACCCCTTGTCGTAACAGCTAGATCACAATTGCCAGTCACCAACCTGAAGACTGTTCCGTGGAATTACGGGGAAAAAACCGTGGAAGAGGCCAGTTGTGCATCGGTCAGCTCCAAAGGAAATCCATTGTATCTACCAAGGCGGGTTTTTGAAAACACAAAAAGGGAAAACGGGAAAATATCAGAGGACAAAGCGTTGGAGTTTTGGGAGAAGATGAATCACGGCAAGGCAAATGTGGCCAAAACACTGGAGGTGCAGCCACCCCTGACATCCATCTTAGATCTTGCCTTGGCCTCAAATGACCATCATCAAGTATTAAGCAAAGTCCTGGAAGAGGCCCATGTCCCCAAGACAATCAGTACAGAAAGATTCAGCCACTTGGTGGGCCATCTGTTAGACAGCAATGTAATATCATTTACCGACGACGACATCCCTGAAGAAGGAAGGGGGCACCGAAAGCCGTTACACATTTCTGTCATCTCGTCCGGATATGTGATGAACGGAGTCTTGATTGATGGTGGGTCAGCCCTGAACATTTGCCCATACAATACTCTGGAGAAAATGAAGATCAACCCTAAGCGTCTGCGGGCCAGCCAAGTGGTGGTAAGGGCGTTTGATGGATCGAGAAAGGACACGGTGGGAGAGATTGAGCTGCCGGTGGAGATTGGCCCGTATACTTTTGATATTTCCTTCCAAGTGCTAGATATCACGGCCAGTTACAACATGCTCTTGGGGAGGCCCTGGATTCATATGGCTGGGGCAGTTCCCTCCACTCTGCATCAGCAAATAAAGTTTATCGTTGAGGGACACTTGATCACAATCGCGGCAGAATCTGACTACCCTGTTCCCTCTGTAAAAGGCTTGTCGGTGATCCATGTGGACGAATCAGCTGAACCAATCAGCTATCAAGCGTTTGAAATCAGCACCCCTCAGTACAAGCAATTGGGAGCCCCGGAGTTAAAGCTTAAGGTGTCCCCCGAGCTCACTTTCGTTGCCCGGGAAATGATGGCAATGAACTTTCAGCCGGGGCAAGGGCTAGGCAAGCACAGCCAAGGAATCACCGAACCCATCAAAGTACCAGTGCAGTCAGGCAAGGCAGGGTTAGGATATCACGGAGGTATGAGGACGAGGAACACATACAAGAAAATTCCCGTGCGGATAACCGGAGTCCCGATACCGAGAGCCAGTAATGAACAATCCCTGAGGATAATCAAGCCTGCGTCTGAAGCAGAGGGTAAGGTGGAGGCTCCCCCAGCCAAAGGATTGGTCCGTCAGATGGATTTCTTGCAAGAAATTATGGAACAGTTTGAGGAGAAGTGTCATCTCCCGGGGCAGTCAGGCCCCAATGAAAAGGGAAAGGAGAAAATGACTGACGGCAAGCAGATCATGCCATTCATTAATTGGGCCGGGTTAGAAGTGCCCGAAGAAAGTGGAAATGAAGGTCGAAGCCAAGTTGCTGCAATTATTGAAGAGGTGCCAGATACAGAGATCCCCTCCATCATTAGCTCTAAAACCGAAGTGATCCCTAAGAATTGGACCGTGCAGCCGGTAATATCCAGAAAAGGGTAAATGCAGGAGTGTCCGGGAATCCTGTCCAGTAGGGGGATCAAGGGGTTTTTAAGACGGTGTTTTTGTTTTTATGTATCTGCACGTCTATTTCATATTTTGTCATGATTATTGAAGAAGGAAGTCATGTACTTAATGTTTATATATATGACAAATATCTTTGTTTCATGTCAGGTGTACCGATTTGAGTCATTCTAGCCTAACAAACGATTTTCCAAATTTGAAAGACGATTATGATTTTGATATAGAACTGGATTTCGATTTGATGGGAATTGAGCAGGACGAAGCAGATGATGACGACGCTCCCGACGAGATCAAAGAATGGGTCGAGGATAAACCCAAACCCAACCTAGACCAAACCATCACCATCAACATAGGAACCCCTGAAAACCCCAAGGAGCTAAAAATTGGGGCAGACTTGACTCCAGACCAGAAAACAGAGATAGCTGAACTATTGAGCCAATATGAGGATGTGTTTGCTTGGTCACACGAAGACATGGTCGGTTTGTCCACGGATATTGTGGTGCATCGATTGCCTATCAAAGAGGGTTTCAGGCCAGTTAAGCAGAAGTTGAGAAAATTAAAGCCAGAGTGGAGTTTAAAGGTGAAGGAAGAGATAGTCAAGCAATTCAAGGCTGGGATCATCATGGTGTCCACTTACCCAGAATGGCTTTCCAATATAGTCCCCGTGGCGAAACCCGGAGGAAAGGTGAGAGTATGCGTCGACTATAGGGATCTGAACAAGGCGAGTCTCAAAGATAACTTCCCAGTGCCTTTCATACACATCTTGGTGGATAATACGGCTCAGTATGAAATGTATTCGTTCGTCGATTGTTTTGCGGGATATCACCAGATAATGGTGGCGGAAGAGGACCGAGAAAAGACTGCCTTCATCACCCCCTGGGGCACATTCTGTTATAGACGGCTTGCTTTTGGCCTCACGAATGCCGGAGCCACTTATCAGAGGGCCATGATGGCCCTATTCCACGACATGATGCACAAGGAGATAGAGGTTTACGTGGATGACATTATTGTGAAATCGAGGGCGGAATCTGACCATGTGACTCACCTTAAGAAGCTGTTTGAGCGGCTCAGGAAGTATAATTTGAAGCTCAATCCAGCCAAATGTGCCTTCGGGGTGCAGTCGGGTAAGCTCCTTGGGTTCTTGGTGAGCAATCGAGGCATCGAACTGGATCTGGCTAAGATCAGGGCTATTGTGGATATGCCAGCTCCCCGTACGGAGAAAGAGATAAGGGGATTTTTGGGGAGGATAAACTTCATCAGTCGGTTCATATCCCATCTGACCACCACCTGCGAACCAATCTTCAAACTGTTAAGGAAAGATGCCTCCCGGAAGTGGAACAGTCAATGCCAAAAGGCCTTTCAGACTATCAAGAAGCAATTAACAGAAGCGCCAGTGCTGGTACCTCCGAAGGATGGGATTCCCCTTTTCCTGTATATATCCGTGAATGATATGGCGATGGGTTGTATGCTGGGGCAGAAGAGCGAGTCCGGTAAGGAGCATGCCATTTATTACCTCAGCAAGAGATTCAGCAGCTGTGAACAGAATTACACGCCGATCGAGAGAACATGTTGCGCCTTGGCCTGGGCTGCTATGAGGTTACAGCATTACCTCCATGGACACACTACCTATTTGATCTCGCGAATCGATCCCCTGAAGTATATATTTGAAAGACCGATGCTGAATTGTCGGTTATCAAGGTGGCAGTTAATCCTACAGCAGTTCGATATCCTTTATGTTACCCAGAAAGCCGTGAAGGGGCAGGGGATTGCAGATCAATTATCAGAGATGCCGACAGGGGGGATGGAGCCTTTAGAGACTTTCTTACCGGGTGAAGACAGACTGTGGGTCCAACAAGCAAAGTGTGATGACGAAGGGCAGTTCTGGAAAATGTATTTCGACGGTGCCATGAATGCTGAAGGGGCTGGAGCTGGGGCGGTCCTGGTCTCCATTACGGGCGAGCAATACCCTGTTCTCACCAAGTTACGGTTCAATAACTCAAACAATACGGCTGAATATGAAGGATGTATATTGGGACTGAGGTTCGCCCGCAATATGGGAGTGAAAAGATTAGCCGTATTCGGAGATTCAGAGTTGGTGATCAGACAAGCGACTGGGGAATATGGCACTAAGGAGCTTCGGTTACTCCCCTACCACCGGTGTGTAGTCCGATTGATGCAAGAATTTGAAGATATAGCTTTCCGACACATTCCCCGGGGGCGGAATGACTTTGCCGATGCATTGGCCACCCTGGCTTCATTAGTCCACGTGCTCAAAAATAAAGCCACTCCCCAGATTGAAATAACAGTGCAAAATGCTCCCGCTTACGAAGAATGTATATTGGAGTTATCCGAAGAGGTGGTGCAGCCAAATCAGCCTTGGTATCACGACATCCAGAGATACTTGAGGGATAGATCACTCCCCGACCAGGCGAACCGAACGGAAAGGCAGAGAATCCAGAAAATGGCGATGAAATTCTATTTAAGCGGAGATTCCCTGTATAAGAGGGATGTAGGCTTGGGATTATTGCGATGTGTGGACGAAACTCAAGCACAGAAAATCATGGGCGAGGTGCACGGTGGAGTGTGTGGGCCGCATATGAGTGGACCGATGTTAGCCAAGAAAATTCTGAGGACGGGGCATTTCTGGCTGTCAATTAAGGCTGACTGTGACGATCATGTCAGGCGATGTTTCCAATGCCAAGCACACGGTAATGTGATGCATGCGCCTCCTAATGAACTACATTGTATGACTTCCCCTTGGCCTTTCTCCATGTGGGGTATGGATGTTATCGGACCCGTGGAACCCAAAGCGAGCAACGGCCACCGATTCATTTTCGTCATGATCGACTATTTCACAAAATGGGTGGAAGCAGCTTCGTTCCCCAAAGTAACGCAGGAAGTCATAGTCAGTTTCATCAGGAACAATGTCATTTGCCGGTACGGACAGCCTGAAATCTTGGTGTCCGACAATGCCAAGAATCTGAACAATGCCCTTATGAAGGAGTTATGCGCCCAATTCAAGATCAAGCATCTCAATTCTGTCATTTATAGACCCAAAATGAATGGGGCCGTGGAGGCGGCAAATAAGAATATAAAGAGAATCATGGCGAGAATGTCTGCCAATCATCGGGGATGGCCGGATTTGCTGCCCCTCACATTGTTTGCATACCGGACATCAGTGCGAACGTCCACAGGAGCAACCCCTTACGCCTTGGTATATGGGATGGAGGCCGTTTTGCCGGTGGAAATGGTGATGGCATCCCTCCGGATTTTGCTCGATGCTCGAATTGACGAGGGGGATTGGATACAAAGTCGATACGACCAGTTAGCCTTAATAGATGAAAGAAGGGTGGCGGCTATATTACACGGTCAGTTGTATCAGCAACGCATCTCCCGATCGTACGACAAAAAGATACGGTCCCGAAAGTTCAAGGAAAATGATTTAGTGCTAAAGAGGGTCATGCCCTGTCAAGACGAAGCCAAAGGGAAATTCGCTCCAAATTGGGAAGGACCCTTTGTGATCAAGAAAGTCCTATCTGGAGGGGCCCTTATCCTACAAGAAATGGATGGCGAGGTATTTCCGTAGCCCCTGAATTCTGATTCTGTGAAACGGTTCTACGCTTAAAAAAAAAAAAAAAAAAAAAAAAAAAAAAAAAAAAAAATTCCTATCTCCCTTGTAACTCGAACTACGTAGGACCTGATCTCCTGACCTTGTGGGAGTACGTAGGCAGCCATCATGGCACGGTCCGTTCTACACAAAATAATAAACTTCGTCCCTCTACCAAAACCACTTCCAGAAAATCCCGAAATCCTACACATTCCAAAACTTACCCAAACCTAACCACAAACCTTGTCCCTATACCAAAACCACTTCCAGAAATCCTATACCCTCCAAAACTTACCCAAACCTAGCCACATAATTAGCCCAAAGTCCAAGACTCACTTCGATGAAATCAGAGGGGCATGCGGCAATATCTGTGAAGTTCCAATCAAGACTTGAGAAAAGAAATAAGGCGATATATCGAAATCATAATCGGCTGGATAAAATGAGGATCCAATGGAGGGCGACGATGCATCAAAAAGGGAAATGACTAAAACCATAAATATTTCTCTATATATACAAAACATTTTGCTTACAAGTCTGTCTTTTAAATAAAAGTGATAAAACTGACATAGTCTGTGCAGGGACTAAAATCATCTACAGGTCAGAGACCAGCTGGAGCAGGACGGACAGAATAGTCGAGGCCTCATGAACCTCCGGCTCATCCGCAATCTGCTGTCCCATCATGTCAATCCGAGTCAAAAGAGCAGCAGCACTGGTAACAGTCGTAGAATGGCCCTCCATGATGACCCGGGCCTGCTCTACGATGCTATCTCTAGCGGAAAGGGCGGCATCCCGGGCTAGTACAGCGGCATCCCGCTCCGCGTAGGCGGCATCCCTCTCAGTCTCAGTGGCACTCAAAACGGACCGGAGCCGGGTACCCTCCATCGTCAATCTTTGGATCCGATCAGTCGAGTCAAAGGAATGGGCATGAATCGAAGTGGAAACCTCCTCAACACCAGATATGGGCGCTAATCCTGAAACCTCCGGAGGAATGATAGCATCTGAACTAGTCTCACCTGGGAAAAGTCCTCGGGAACCATCCAATACCGCGATCGGGTCAAAGTCTGCCATCTCAGGATCTCCGTGCAACCATAGCAGATAAGAGGGCGTCTGACCAGAATGACTATCCCCGAACTCGGCCGAGACCCTGTGTGACCAAAGATCGTACACCCTCAGTAGCTCCCTCTCCGTCTGGGGCGATATGAGAAATCGGTAGTCAGTTGCTCCCGCAAAGAGATGGAGATCCTGCATCTGGTCAAACTGCCCCATGACAGCTAAGGGATGATAAGTCGTCACCCCTCTCAAGCCCGGAAGAGGGAGGAAATCAAAAGGGGGCACATGAGTCAAGAAACTCTGGAAAGAGCAATAGCCCGAATAAATCAGAGGATGGAAAGGCTCCTCAATGGCCGATAAGAACTCCCTCCATGAAGCGGTATCCGTGCATCGACGGGGACGGAATGAAAACTGCATGGCCAGGCTGTGGCTGAAACAGAACCCGTGTCGACGAAACTGCCCGATGGGTCTAAGGTGGCTCATGAACCATACATACAACAAAATGGAACTTCCCCTGAACATGCGACCAGAGAAGGAATGACAATACGAGGCCGATAGGTAAGTCTCGGCAAGTATCATGGGAAGGATAGTATGATCCTCCTGAAGGGCCTGAACCGCTACGATAACCCGCACATCCAGAAGGTCATCCCCTGCAGGCATGTACAGAACTGATATGACACAGGCCATCAAGACATCCACTCTCAAAGCGCCCCAGCGCTCCTCAGATACTGAAAAATCACTGGAGAATCGAGAAAAGCTATCCACCGAGCCAAATCTGTCAACCAAGAAGGGTAGAGGGACAAGGTGGCTCGAAGAAATCACAGATAGCAGAGCTGTCCTCCGCAAGCCCGTGAAAGTCAGGAACTGACGGCGCATATGGCCTGAAGTAACCCGGGGACAGGAACCATCCACAGATAAACCAGTAAAGCGAGCATACTCCTCAAGGGTGGGGGTCAGATACTCCAGCCCAAACCTGAAAACATGTCTGTCCGGGATCCAACAACTGAGAATGCCATCAACAAAGCCCGGCGGCACCTGAAACGGCAGTATAGCCAAGGAGTGTCCCAAAAGGCCCTCTGCGATAATTCGGTCGGAGGGTAGCAAACTATCCAGCCACAAGAAAAGCCTGCGAATGATCCCTGACGGGGCGCGAGGGTCCACGCGAACCACATCTATGGATGACATCTGTAAAAAGCAGTATCAAAAGACTATACAGGGGTCAAATTTTTCCTTTATCCACGTATATAATAAATCATGCATCATACAAGCTATAATGGAATAAAAGGATCATCAAAGGTAAATGATTGTGCATAAAATAAAACAAGTCCGTACATAATACATGAAATAAGAAATGACAATAAAACGAGCAGGTTTGAAAACAGAGGTCCTAGCCTATCAAAGTCTAATCAGTGAAGTCTATGCCATCAATGAAGGCATCGTCCTCAAACTGATTTGCGGGCAAATCCTGGGGAATGGAGGCCTCATCCTCAAAGTTCAGGTCTGGGCAGGAATAAGGCGGAACTGGGGCATACGATGGACCAGAACCCGCGCCGAAATCTGACCCCTGCGGGTCTGCAGCATAGGCCTCCTCGGGATCTCGGCCCAGGCTCCGAACAAAAAGGGATAGCTGATCCACCTGCCGAGTGAGGGAGGCGATCTGGTCCGAGTGGGTGGGGGCCTTGACACACTCCATCCAATCTGCCATCATCAGCGACCTATGAACCAAGTCTCCAAGGAAGTAGGTGGCACGGGTCTGAGGCCCGATAGTGCGGGGTCTCCACCATGTACTGAAGCTCTCGCTCGTGTGAGGACCGGCAGAAAGCATATATCCGTCCTCCCCGGCTATCAGGTCCTCTGGGAGGTAGGCATCCGCGAACCAAGCTCTCTGTGAGGGAGGGGCGAAAGGGATACGAACCTCCCCAGTCACACATCTGATGGCGCGCTCCCCTAGATACAGCTCCCATCCACCATAGGTCAGAAATGGAATACGTCGAGTGGACAAGGCATGCTCCAGATCCGCGACATAGCCACCGGCGAGACCAGCTGCCAAATGATCCGCCGTGTAGGGAACCCAGGTCACATCCGCGGACGAGATCAGCTCTAACTGCAGCCGACAGTGAGTAAAGCTATCTGACACGGGGGTCTCCTCAAGAGTACTGTGGTGCCATCTACGACCCCTGGGATAAGTCTCCGGGCCGAGGGTAGTAACCGGCCGCAAGCAGGGTAGTCTCTCGTAAGCCCAGAACTGTCAAACAAAACAGGAAAACTGTAAGTAGCAGGAAGGGACAAAGAAATAGAACAGATCAAGGACTATACAATAGAAAGGGACCTACTAGCAGGAAGGGGTAAAATCCGAGCCAAGCATCCGTTTGTCCCTCTGAGCGAAGCCGAAGACCCTGGAGGAAGTAAGCAAAGGTGAAAGAGCCCCAATCATAATCCCCGATCTGGTCAACCTCCCGGGTGGCTCCAACGATACTGAAATGGATAGTCGAGGAGTTGTTCCCCAGAAAACAGCCCCTCATGATAGTCAAAAACAAGCGTCGGAGCAGAAAGTCACGAGCAGTCCCGTCCGCCGGGAATGGCTCGGAGAGGACCCCTCCAATGGCATCTACAGCCAAGGCTCCCGATCGAATGCTGCGGGCCTTAAAGACTTTCTCCTGGGGAGTAAAACCCAACAAGGATCGAACAGCTGTGAGGGTGATGTCAGTCTCCAGAGGAACCCGGGGTCCAGAGCACTCCACCCCGGTGATATAACGCCAGTCGAGAGGGGTCAGCATCAGCTCGCAGTCCAGAAGGTGAAGTGACTGTGTCTGGTGGAACCAACGCTCAGATAAGGCCCTCATATAGCCCCACGGACACCGGCGAGGGGCGATGGTGAAGAAATGTCGGAAGCCCCAAGAATCCACCATCCCCCGGTAATCAGGATGCATCGCATGATAAAGGGTGTAGATGCTGAACCAGTTTCCCCGAGGCTGGGTAAACTCAGGAACCTGTGACAGCCATCAAAAGTCAGGCATGGTAACCATACAGGGTTGAATGAACGTGAACAACGGATATACCTCGTTAGCCGCCAAGTAGGCTGAAGGGTGACTACTGAGAACAGGACCGAGCAGATCCGGTATCCTGGCACGGGCCCCTGGTAAGATCCGACGCGTGGGGGGAGGAACCGCTGTGCCCGAAGGGCCCGCCTCTGCCTCAACTGGGGCATCCTCATCAACATCCGGCTGAACGGGGCGAATGACAGACTCCGCCAATCTACGAGAATGACGGGTCAGGACGGGAGCTGGAGCTGGGGTGGCCGCTCTGCGACGTCAGACACCCGCAACCCGGGGCACTGTGGAGCCACTGGGAGCATCAGGATCCATGACTGAAACGGCATCACGAAAAGGAGGTACATCCTTAGCTCGTTATCTTTTAAGTAAATCTCATTGCATATTGCTAAAGAATCATAGGGCAGCCTGACATGTTTATAAAGGGGAAATGCATAAGTAAATTCCTGGGGGTGCGCTAGATTTCCCGAAATTTCGGCAGAGTTTCGTTTGTAAAATGGGCATCCCATGCACGATCCGGCATGTTTAATCAAGTCAGGCAAACCAACAAATCCCAAGTACAAGTGAAAATAATGCATCAGGAGCATAAAATGACTAAGACCATGATTTTTCAAAATAAATACAGCATAACTGCAAGACCCATTTGTTTATCTATGCTACGTCTATTACCAATATCTCATATAGGCATGCATTGCTAAAATCAAAATATTTAAACAAGTAAATACATAGTCAAACGAAAGCGAAAATCAAAGAAAAATGAGTTAAAACGTTACCCAAAGTGCGTAGACTGATGTAATCGGAGCAGATTTTGCCAAAAGATGTCCAAAAGTCGAAAAAGCCGAGTGAGGGACGAGGAAAACCGAAAACGAGAGAGGGAGAAGGCGGAAAAGTGAAACAATTCGGGGGGGTCGCGATCTGAAATAGGATCCGATTCCAGCCGCAGATGTCCCTGCGGCTGCTCCCGGTGTCCTTTTGACCCCCGTTTTGGTACCCCGAGTCAACATGTAGCTTATCCCACGGTAAGATGCAAGATTTTAAAACTAGATGACCAATTAAAAATGACCCGTCAGATACGAGACCTGACCAATTGAAAAAACGACCCGTCAGATACGAGACCTGACCAATTGAAAAAACGACCCGTCAGATACGAGACCTGACCAATTGAAAAAATGACCCGTCAGATACGAGACCTGACCAATTGAAAAAACGACCCGTCAGATACGAGACCTGACCAATTGAAAAAACGACCCGTCAGATACGAGACCTGACCAATTGAAAAAACGACCCGTCAGATACGAGACCTGACCAATTGAAAAAACGACCCGTCAGATACGAGACCTGACCAATTGAAAAACGACCCGTCAGATACGAGACCTGACCAATTGAAAAAACGACCCGTCAGATACGAGACCTGACCAATTGAAAAAAAAACGACCCGTCAGATACGAGACCTGACCAATTGAAAAACGACCCGTCAGATACGAGACCTGACCAATTGAAAAAACGACCCGTCAGGAACGATACCTGACCAATTGAAAAAAAAAAAAAAAAAATGACCCGTCAGGAACGATACCTGACCGAACCAAAACCGACCCTTCAGGAGCGATACCTGATCAATTTCAAAACGACCAGTCGGAGACGATACCCGACCATCCAAAAAGTGACCCATTAGAGACCATAATTAACTGTCCAAAAGAACAATGCGATGCGATGTTGCGACGCGAGTCAATTTGAGGCGATAACCGGCGATAGTAATGTTGCATCCTTAATATATGTATGTTGCACAAATGGGTATATGTTGCATCATTAAACACCTGTTGCCATCATCATGCATTGAGTGTCTACTTCTTTATCACGTTCATTTCACTTACCATTCCATAAACATGATAAAGAGGGGCAGCTGTAGACACCCAAATTTTGCACTTTTGGACTAACCCTGGCAGGAGGGTAAAATCGTCATTTGACCCGACACGCGGAAAAGAAGGTGGACCCCAACACCATGCCACCCCAGCGATTTACGGTCAAAGCCGCCACCACGGACAACGAGCATCCGGTCACTTGAGGCAAGGCGAACAGTTGACCCAGAAAAGCCTGAGCCGACCACAAAAGACGACTGAGCTGGCGGGGGGGTAGGGGGCAGCGCCCCCTGAAAGACAGGCACAATTGTCAAAAGCTACATCAAGTCGCAACCCTCCGAACTAGCCTCCCAGAACAATATGGCACGTTTCCCAGGGAGTTCCGGACTGCAAAAATACAGCCTCCCAAAATAATACCGCAGAAATTGGCGAATTAGGACCGCGTGGCACGAAAACCGAGAAAAGCCAGCCAGACAGCCGCGGATGCATCTGCGGCCAAAACGAGTTTCGAGGTTCGCACGGCTCGAGGAGACGGCACACGGCAGCCGAGGAAACGGCGCAGGCGGCCAGCCGCCCAGCCGCAGATGGATCTGCGGCCAGCCGCAGATGCATCTGCGGCTGCCTGGAAATGGCTATAGATCGCCATTTCCACCCGAGAGCTCGCCAGAGAGAAGAAATTTTAGGATTTTAGAGAGAGAAAATCGCGAGGAAGAAGGAGAGGGAGCTCGGGTTGGATCAAAACTTGAGGGAAATCTCACTTTGTGTGCTAGATAGTTGAGTATTCTTGTGGGTTTGCTAGATCTTGGAATAAAAGCTCGTTTCGGTTCATCACAAGGTGAAAAAGGAGTGTTCTTTTGATGTTTTTTTGTTTATATTGATGTATTGATGTTGTGTTTTTTGAGTTTGTGATGTAGTTTGTTGTTGTGTGGATGATGATCCGTGGGTTAGGGGTCGTTAGCGAGGGTTCCATTGGAACATAATCTCCTCCTAACGCCCCGATGACATCCGTACGGGGATATATCGTTCATTGGAAGTTTTTAAATAGTTGTAGTGTTGGTTTTGTGTGATTTACGATTTATATAGCATCGTAGTTGTTTAGCGTGGTTAGATTTGGTTGTTGTATGAGTTATGTAGCGTTTTGAATGATTGTGAGCCTAGGGAGGAGATCCTAGCGGTCGAATCCCGATGATGGATGTTTTGGGTATGTGTAATCATGATGTAGAGTCCACGGATGTGTGTTTTGTAATATCGGGCCTTAAAACGACACAAATGCGTGTTCGGGTTAAGGCCCCGTGAAAATAATGAAATATGTGATTGTGGGTGTTTGGGGTTGTCTGGATGGCTTACATGCCCGTAGATAACCCCGACACGTTTTGGGATGTATGTTTTAATTTACGACACGAAAAAATGGTTTTCAAAATAAGGCAAATAATGAAGATTTTATAAAATCAAGCAAATTTAGGATATTAGATTCACGAGGTTTAAAGGTTAAGTGTTTTGGTAAACTTTAATCCATAATTGATAAATAGGCTTTAGTTGGTTTTAAAACGTCACAAAAAACGATTTTGCAAATAAATAAATGTTTTCATTAAACTTTGTGCATAGGGTTAAAGAGTTCTAGAAGTTGCCCTCGATTTATTTATATTAACTGTTAGAAGGCAATGTATAGTCTCGATTCCTATTTGACAAAAGTTTAAAACTATTGTTTTCTAAAATGACATCTAAATAAAAAACCCTCAACGCTTTCGAAATTAAAATCAATCTTTCTTATAAAAAGCGAAGCCTCGTCATTTGGGTCAAAAAACGTCCAAAACACTTTCCAGATAACACTTTTGCCATATAAAAATAAAAGCGAACTTTTATGCAAAACGCACCACAAACATTCATCTAGGCACGCACGCACACACACGCAAACCACACATTTTAGGATTTAAAAAGGATAGGAAAATATCAAGATTGCGGTAACCGTGTTTCACGGAAGTCGGGGGGTGCCTAACACCTTCCCCTCGCTTAAGCAAGCCCCCGAACTCTATGAATCTCGGTTTGCGGACCAATTAATCGGAGTCACATATGAGCCAGCGATTACGAAAACAAATTCGGATGAGTTGGTACATCCATTTCAAATATACCAACTGGCGACTCTGGTCAATTGGCTCATAAAAAATCGATCTTTCAAAACCCGTCGACACTAAGCCGACCCTTTTCAAAATCACATTTAATTCAAAAGGCTAAAATTGGAAAGGGACATTTTTAATAAATAAAAAACGAGACGAACGAAAATCCCGGCGTCGACAGCAGCAATAACTTCCTCCAATATATATATAGTTTCTGTTGGTAATGCTTACAATTATGAATGAACCTGGTAGTCACAGTTTTGATTGTTCCATACTGATGCTGTCTTTGTTGCTGGGTGATAACATTAAATGGAACAGAGATGCTAAAAGGGTGGGGATTCTATTTATTTGAAATTACAAGTGGTTGATCTGAACCCAGATTAGTCTTTCATCTTGAATTAACAGCATGAAAACTACAGCATTAGTCACTGAAAAAACTTTTTGTTTTTGTGATTGTGGAGAGAATGAAAACTTGAATTTTATTGATTGGCACTCGCATATGTATATTGTTTATCAAGTTTGTTTCATTTGTTGATGTGCCAAGAGATTACAGATTACTATTATGCTCTATGTTTTTGATGCCTTTGACTAATTTACATGTGAATAATTTAATAATGCATTATGATCTTAGTTGAAGGCTGGGACTAAGACCAAATAAAAACAAGTATTTGGGATTATTTGTCTTTTTAACTAATGACTTGTCATTAGTTCATTATAATTAAGTTCCTTTCTGATTTCCTTCGTACTTTGTTCTCTTTTAGTTTGAAGGCAAAATTAGATGCTAATTTAAATGCATTCTGATGTTTAATCTGAAAACATTAGTACCAGAGTGACTGGAACTTGCACTAACTTCTTTTACCACAAATGATAGTAAAATCTGCATACCGAATTATCCACCAATCTACACTGCAAATTGAATTGGGGAGAGCATATATATAGTGCATGCAGGTAGCAAAACAACACAGCTAAGGCGCTATCCCTCCTCCTCCTCCTCAAAAGGAACTGTACTATTTAGGTGAATAAACAAATTAAGACAATAGGTTGAGAGTGAGAAAGAGAGAATAATGAATTTCAGCCTTGTTGAAACCATGGATGTTTGAGACTGTCGGTGTAAAAGATATGAAGAAGAGATCCACCCATCCATTGAAAAACTAAAAATATGCATGGTTAAAAGCATCGACAGAACAGATGGCAAGAATAGTAAAAATTAAAAAACTTGGTACATTAAAAAATAACTTCTTTTTACATTCAAGTTGGTGGACTTTACTACTGACTAGGCCAGTGGGGTGCAACTTTCCTTCACTCACCACTTAATCTAGGGAAGAGTTTTGAGTGACTTTCACCCACATACTAGTCTATTACTACTCTTCTGACCCTGCTCCCCATATAGTAAGTAATAAAAGAAAATAAATTACTACACACCCATTATTTACACACGCAACTCAATTTCTGTAAAAGGTTACTACGTAAATGTGTTTGATTTGTGAAGTTATTTTTACTATTTTTATTTTCTTATTTTTACGTAAATTAGATTTTGTAGTTATTTATTTTATGCAAGGTCTTTTATTAACACAGTCAATTTTTTTTATATCAGCTCGAAGCATCAAAAAACTATACTGATTGTGGATGAGGTTGATGGAATGTCTGCTGGAGTCTTGTGAACTTATACTGCTTACTTCTTAGCTTCCGAAAACCTACAAAGCAGCAGGTCCTTTTCATGCTTTGTATATGTTAGTTTAACTTCATAACTAATATTACTTTTATTTCTTGATTTACATTTAAATTCAAAAGGTATATACTCATGTCAAATACTCAATTTTATCTCTTTCATGTATGTTAAGGAAATTGAATGTTCTATAACCTTAGTCCCCGAGTATAAATTAAAACAATTATTTTTTTCATGTATATATAGACTACATTTTGTTTCAAACATAATAAGAAAACTGATGGCTGACCATGTCTTGCAGGAGGAAACCATTCGAAGGAAATGTAGCAGACTTGGAGACTTTAGCGGCCTTGAGAATTTCGCTAGTACTTGAAATCTAGCTACATGATGTGTAGTAGCTACAGAATGATATAATTAGTTTATAGGATGTTTTATCCTTTGCCCTGCTGCTGCTTTATATATTTTTTGTGGATAGTTGTATATTTTGTGGATGTAGTAATTTGAAACTGTAAACGTATGGTATCATTAGATGTATTTTGAAACTGAGAATGATTGATACATTTTAGCTTTAAATGAGAATTTAGAGTATTTTTACCTATATGTCATTACATTAATATTAGCAGTTCTACAAGTACAACATTGCAGGTACAACGTTGTCTAAACGTACTACAATAGATGACATCTTATAAACGTTGTATAAATTAGTCTAAAGGTTGTGTGATGTATTAAACTACAACGTTTTATACCAGAAAATATTGTGGAATGATACCATCTATAACGTTTTCAAGCATCTTAGTATTTATTTAAAGACAATGTACAACGATTTTTTAGTAAAAAACGTTGTATTATGAGCCAACTACAACGTTTTAAAAACGTTGTATAAAATGTGTCAAATAGATGACACCCTTAACCTCGACGTTTCTGGGAGAAAATTACAACGTTTTTTAGGTGTTATCTTTTTACTGTTTTGTAGTAGTATCTCTTTATTTTATATTATTTAATTGGTTTATGTCGACTTAATTCTCAACAAGTGATATCAAAGCCAGGTTAATTGGATCCAAGGTAGGAGAGAATTAGTCGCATTGATGTGACAAATAAAGATAGTGAATTTTGAAAGAGTTGAATTCGATGTTTGTCATGGTAATGATGATGAACAAGAGATTTTGTGCTTATATGAAGGATGAAGATGATAAAGATCTTGATAAAGTGTGGTTGACACAAAAAATATGAATAGATGCGACTGACGCTAATGATGTGGATGTTGCAGACAGTGCGGGTGGTACAAATAATGCAGATAATGTGGATATAGTAGATTATGCGGATGGTGCAGAAGATTCGGATAATAAGGATAATATAGATGTTACAGATAATTCGGATATTGCAGATGATGGTAATGATGGTGGCAACTACGATAACGACGATAATGATGAAGTTGAAGTGCTTGGGATTTGAGTCGAGGGAGGAATTGTTGGGATACTCATCAAATCCTATTCAGATATGAAGTTGAAGTAGTCAGGGATTCGAGTCGAGAGATGAATTATTGGAATACTACTCGAATCTTATTTAGAAAAGAATTGCTAATATATAAAGGAAGAAATCCTAATTTTAATAGGAGTATTATTATAAGAATGAATTTTATTTTTGTAAGAGTGTCATTTTGGAAGTGTTATATTTTAAATAGAAAGATGAAAGATGCGGGTAATCTATAAATAGAGTATTATATTTAATTTTTAGAGTGTAGCACAATCAAAAGTCATGTAACATCCTAAGAGTTAAAAGAGTGTGTGAGTGGGTGTTATTGGAGTGTAACACAATCAAAAGTCATGTAGCATCTTAAGAGTTATGAGAGAGTGTGAGTGAGTTTTGTATTTGTGTGAGGGAAAGGGTTTTTGTAACTTTTATATTCCGTACGAAAAAGTTATATCGTGAGAGGGATGATTTTGCAGCTTTTAGTCCATGCAAAAGTTGTAATGCGATATTATGGAACCTCAAGTTTTAGGACGTAGAGTTTGACTTGTGATTTTTCTCTTTAAGAATTTTTTACGTTAAATCTTGTATTATTTTAACTCTATTTTATATAGCCATCAAAATCACAACATAATTATCATTAATAATCTAATATTATCTCCTTGAAATTTGTTGGATACTTGTCTTGATAGAAATTAATTTATATGTACAAAATAATTAATCCGATTTGGGCAATAGTTTAAAAATCATAAATAGTTTGTCTTATTCATTTGGATTTGGTATCGAATTATGCACATCATTATAATTAAACCAAGCATCAAAGACCGAATGCCAAGTATTCATATTTTTTTATTAATGTACATTATTGAAAAATTACATTAAACTAATTAAATTTCTTATGGGAATCTTATTCGTATTACTTACATAACTCATAAATTTGGTTCTATTATTGGAATAAAATGTATATTGGGAGTATTTTATAGGAACATATGAGAACCTTATTAACGAATATAAGTGGCATATACATAGCAAAGTCCAGCAGCCTATATTGCCTCTGCAGCCTTGTGAATGCCAGGACCATACACAGTTGATTTTATATAGCTTACATGACCTATAAATTGTCTACAAAAATGGATTCACAGTTATATTCGTCACAAGAATATTGTTAAGATTGGTTCGATCTTTAGGTTTAAGGTTTGATTATTATTTTTGTGTGAGTTTATATTTTTTTATGAGATGTTTATTTCTTCTATTACGTAAAACTTGATTAATTATTATAATTTTTTAGTGTTAGTGTTAGTGTATTGATATTGTATTTATGATTGTTTACCTATTAGTTGATTATGAGAATCCATGGTCCTTCTAGTGCATTCCAAATAAGGATTGAAATAAAGAAAATATCAAAGTAATAATTTTTTTTATGTATAATATACTCCCTAACTTCATTCTAAATATACGATATATTTTGACATTTTAAAGTTAATTTAAAATATTTGGTAAATTTAAAAGTAATATGAATTCATAGAATTTTAGACCATATACTTATTAAAAAAATTATAAACTATCAAAAAAATATTATTAATTATAAGATTCATTATTTGTAAAAGTTTAAATTAATTACATTAATTTTTGAATTTAAAAATATCTCTGGAATTGACTTTGAAATATTAAAACTGATCTTCTATGAATGAAAGGAGTAATTGGGAAGAGATAAGGGATTAGATCAACTGACCAAACGAAACTAAAAGGGTGAATCACCATTAGCATTAAAGTTTTTTGTTTCATGAAGAAATAATCCAAGTTTTATCACAAAACTTTTCATTATTTTCATGGAGTAAAGAAGAGAAATAAAGGGTTGGTTCACCAAATTAATCCAACCAAAGCATCAAAACTTTACGCCCTATAACATTCACAACCGCTTGCAGGAAAATATTTATTAAGCTCAAAGAATATATTATAAAATCTTCTTCCCTACATGCAGAGGTTGATAACATTTCTCTCCTCCAGTCATATAAAATGTGTACCCCATTATTGGATCTGTTGATTCAAAAGCAATGGAAGGGATGTTTGACTTTAACTATGTTCAATTGAAAGATATTAATTAATTCCATAAGTTCAAGATTAATTAATTAATAAATTAATTACCTTTTCAAGCCTCTTTTCCTCTTGATGACATATAGAGAAAGTGGCTAGGAGGAATAAAGTTCAAGATTGCAAACAGTTTAGAGGAACAAGAAAGAAAGAAGATAGATGTCGGATGCTAATGACCAATTAAAAGAATTAAAAATATCATTATCTTGTGCTTAAATTTTTGTAGATTAGGTAGGAAAGTTTTGTTGAAACCGGAGTTAAGAGATATATTTACAAAATGACACGTGTTTTGATGTGGGCTTAAAATATTTAAATGATTTTAATCTATAATTCCTTCAATGAACTTAATTCTCTAATAAATTTTTTAATACTCATAATCCTAAATAATCTGATTATCACAATAGTGGGCCCAAAACAAACATTAATTAATAAGACTATTAAGTGGTTAATTGCACCGTTCAATATAATTAGAGTGCCAAAGCAAAAAAGGTTGCACGCCCGTTTGGCCTTTGGGATAATAAATAGTGTAACGTGTAACCACTTAAAGCAAAGTTCCTGCAAAAGGACATGAAGTTTTGGTAGCTCAAAGTCTCAAACCCATAAACATCATTACATCAATCCAAAAGAATATCCAACTATTAATTATAGAGTATAATAAATTACTATTAGCTATATGTAGTAAACAAATTATGTTTCTATAGGAATAGTAAATTTGCATGATCATAATAATAATAATGTGTCAGTAACATATAAATTCACAAGGGAGTAAAGAAATTTGTTGTCTCCTGATCTGGCTTACGTGGGGAATGGACACACAGTTGAATATGTAAAAGCTGCCTCAATGGCAGAAGTTGGGAATCCAACTGATCACTTTCCTAAAGATTTTAACTCCTTTATTCAGCTATTACCAAAAAAAATTAAATAAAAAAAAGAAAATAAAAAAAAAGAAAAAAATAACTCCTTTTTTCAGCTAACACACCGAAACAAGAGAAATGATATGCGCAATGATGTTTTGCAATGATTTATGCAATGACCTTTGTTAAAAATGGTGGGACCCACCATATAAATGGTGGGTCTCACAATTTTTTATTGTGAAGATAAGTGTATGAATAAGTGTATCGATAAGTGTACGTAGCAAAGCTCCCAAAACAAGTAAAACCCAAAACCCAAAACTCTTAAATCTCATTTTCTTGTCATTCATTAACAGCTAGCCCACTCTCTTCTCTGCAACCCCTTTTTCTCACTCTATATCTATCTGCCCTGCTACAATTTCTCTCATCTCTGTATTTAATGGAACAGTAGTATGACAGTAGTTAGGTGGTCATCTTTCTGTATCTCTGCCTCGCTCCATTTCTTGTTCTTTCCATTAAACCATCACCCATTTTAAGGAACCATTAAATCTCCCCAAATACCCAAAAATCTTCAAAAACCCCATAATTACATGCACTGGCTCAAAACCCACATTTCCCTCCACCCAAGATCAAAACTTTTGTCTCTTAATTCTTAAATACCCACACACACACACACAAAAAAAAACCCAACCCTTCATAATCCTCCCTGCATGCAAACTGACAAGCACATGAAAAACAACACTTCAATGAATCAAAACTTTTTAAGGTTCTTTCTATACATCTTTTCTTGTCATTACAAGTATCTTTAGTTTGGCTAAATTTGTCATTTGTTTGATTTGACAATAAAAAAAATGACAGTTTTCCCAAAACAAATTCACTCGAATCATATTGTTTTTCTTTTTATTGGTTTCTTTTTATGTGGGTATGTTTTGTGCAAGAACTCATCAGAATCAACTCTAGCTATTCTTTTGGAAGTGAGACAATCATTTGTGGACGACCCACAAAATATCCTGCTGGATTGGTCCAAAGAGAACTCAAATTTCTGTACTTGGAGGGGTGTTTCTTGTGGAAGGGACCCTACAGATGGTTCACTTCATGTACTGAGTCTAAACCTTTCGGATTCCTCACTCGGCGGCTCACTTTCTCCTGCACTCGGCCGGCTAAATGACCTGCTCCACCTTGATCTTTCTTCTAATTACCTCTCCGGTCCCATTCCACCTAATCTCTCTAACCTTTCCTCTCTAACTTCTCTGTTTCTCTTCTCTAACCAACTCTCTGGTCCCATTCCAACTCAGCTAGGCTCACTTTACAGTCTTCATTTCCTCCGAATAGGAGATAATGGCCTGACCGGAGAAATTCCGGCAACATTTGGTGATCTTGAGAACTTGGTTGTTCTTGGTTTAGCCTCATGCTGCTTAACTGGTCCAATTCCACCGGAAATTGGGAAACTCAGGGCACTTGAAAATTTGGTCCTGCAGGAAAATCAGCTAACTGGTCAGATTCCGGCGGAGCTTGGGAATTGTTCTAGCCTTGTTGTTTTTACTTCTGCTGTCAATAATCTTACAGGTTCAATCCCAGCTGAATTGGGTAATCTCAAAAATCTTGAAAAACTTAATCTTGCTAATAATACTCTGTCTGGGGAGATTCCAAGTGAGCTTGGGGGATTGAGTCAGCTTTTTTATTTGAATTTTCTTGGGAATCAGCTTGAAGGGTTGATTCCAAAGTCTTTGGAAAAGTTGGGTAATCTTCAGAATCTTGATTTATCTGCAAATAGGCTGACTGGTGAAATTCCAGGTGAATTGGGGAATATGGGGCAGTTAGTGTACTTGGTTTTGTCAAGCAATAATCTTTCTGGTTTAATACCAAGAAGTATTTGCTCCAATGCCACCAGTTTGGAACACTTGAGCCTTGGTGAAAATCAACTTTTTGGCGAAGTTCCGGTTGAGTTGAAAGATTGCTGTGCTCTCAAACAGCTTGATTTGTCCAATAATACGCTCAATGGATCGATACCATTGGAACTCTTTGAGCTTGTTGAGTTGACTGATCTTACACTCAATAATAATACTCTGGTTGGTTCCATTTCTCCATTTGTAGCAAACCTCACAAATCTGCAGACACTGGCATTGTTTCAAAACAACTTGAAGGGTAATTTGCCAAGAGAGATTGGAATGCTTAAGAATCTCGAGATTTTGTATATCTATGACAATCAATTATCTGGGGAGATCCCAGTTGAGATTGGTAACTGCTCTAGCTTGCAATGGATTGATTTCTTTGGCAATCATTTTTCGGGCAAAATTCCTCCAACAATTGGAAGGCTAAAGCAGCTGAGATTCCTTCATCTTAGGCAGAATGATCTTTCGGGAGATATTCCCGCCATTTTGGGCAACTGTCATCAACTGAAAGTTCTTGATTTGGCAGACAATCGTTTCTCTGGTGGCATTCCAACAACTTTTGGATACCTCCGGGCATTGGAGCAGCTCATGCTTTACAACAATTCTCTTGAAGGTAATCTCCCCATTGAACTAAGCTATGTTTCAAATCTGACTCGAGTAAATCTTTCGAATAACAAATTGAATGGTAGCATTGCTGCATTGTGTAGCTCGCATTCTTATCTTTCTTTTGATGTCACAAACAATGTATTTGATGATGAAATTCCCCTCCAACTTGGTAAATCGCCTTCTCTTGAGAGGTTGCGATTAGGGAACAACCAATTCACCGGAAAAATCCCTTGGACATTGGGAGAAATTCAAGAACTTAAACTTCTAGATCTTTCGGGCAATTCCCTAATGGGATCAATACCTCCTCAGCTCTCAATGTGCAAGAAACTGACACACATTGATCTTAATAACAACCATCTTTTGGGGCAAATCCCTTTTTGGCTTGGAAACTTGCCTGAATTGGGAGAACTCAAGCTCTCTTCCAATCAGTTTGATGGTCCTCTCCCACCAGAACTATTCAATTGCACTAATCTTTTGGTGCTATCTCTTGATGGCAATTTGCTTAACGGAACTCTCCCTATTGAAATTGGTAAACTTGGGTCCATCAATGTCCTAAATCTCGACAGAAACCAGTTTTCTGGACCAGTTCCTCCAGCTATAGGCGAATTAAGCAAGCTTTATGAACTCCGGCTATCAAGAAACAGCTTTAGTGGTGAAATACCCATTGAGATTGGGAAACTCCAAAATCTTCAGAGCATTTTAGACCTTAGCTACAACAATCTCACTGGCCAAATCCCATTTTCCATTGGAAAACTGATAAAACTCGAAGAGCTAGACTTATCTGAGAATGAACTTGTCGGAGAAATCCCACCCCAGCTTGGTGAGATGAGTAGCTTGGGCCACCTGAATCTCTCTTACAACAATCTTGAAGGTAAACTGGACAAGCGTTATTCACACTGGCCAGCCGATGCATTCACTGGAAACTTGCATCTTTGTGGGAGCCCTCTGGAGCATTGCAACGACATCAAATCCGACAATCAGCAATCAGGCTTGAGTCAGTTGTCAGTGGTTGCTATTTCAGCAGTATCATCTATCGTAGCCATTGTCCTTATGCTACTTGGAGTTGCCCTTTTCCTTAAATACAAGCGTGAATCCATTAAAAGAGCCAATAAAGTGAGTTTCGCGTACTCTTCTTCCAGTTCCTTCAAAACACAACGAAGGCCATTCTTTCAGTATGGTGCTACCAATAGTCATTTCAGATGGAAAGACATTATGGAAGCAACAAACAATCTGAGTGACGAGTTCATAATTGGCTCAGGAGGATCGGGAACTGTCTACAAAGCCGAAATGCTCACGGGAGAAACCATAGCAGTTAAGAAGATAACAAGAAAAGATGATCTTTTGTTGGATAAAAGCTTTGCCAGAGAAGTAAAGACACTTGGGAGGATAAGACACAGGCATCTGGTGAAGTTGCTCGGATATTGCAGCAGTGGAGGAGAAAGGCCAAACTTGTTGATATACGAGTACATGGACAATGGGAGCGTATGGGATTGGCTGCACAAGCAACCATTGAATGTCAAGAAGAAGAAGAGCCTCGATTGGGAGACAAGATTAAAGATCGCGGCGGGGTTAGCTCAGGGAGTGGAGTACCTGCATCATGATTGCATGCCGAAGATCATTCATAGGGATATAAAATCTAGCAATGTGCTGTTAGATTTCAATATGGAAGCACATTTGGGAGATTTTGGACTGGCAAAAGCAGTCACCGAGAATGATGACTTGTTTGCAATCGAATCAAACACTTGCTTTGCAGGTTCTTATGGTTATATTGCTCCAGGTATTAAAATCAGGTTCTCCTATGAATTATACGGATACTGATTCTGGGCAGCTGCAAATGGACAGCCCATTGGGCAGTCTACAGAAACAAGTTGCATTTTATTTAGCAGAGAGTTGGATTTGTAGAATACTTGTATAACAAAGATCATCTAAAATCCAACTCTCTATATAAAATCCAACCTATTTCTGTAGACTGCTCAAATGGACTGCCCATTTGCAGCTGCCTGAAATCTGGATCCGAAATTATACATGTTTATTGACAAATTCATATCTGAAAGTTTTAATCTCTAATAAGTAACTGGTAATGTTTTTCAGAATGTGGTTATTCTACGAAGGCAACAGAGAAGAGTGATGTATACAGCATGGGAATTGTGTTGATAGAGCTTGTGAGTGGGAGGATGCCAACTGATGGGAGTTATGGGGAGAATATGGACATGGTTAGATGGCTGGAGTCACATATTGAGATGCAAGGATCTGCTCGAGATGAGCTTATAGATCCAGCGCTGAAACCGCTTTTGCCAAATGAAGAAACTGCTGCATTCCAAGTGCTTGAAATAGCACTGGAGTGCACAAAAACTTCACCAATGGAGAGGCCATCGTCTCGGCAAGTTTGTGATCTTCTTCTCCATGTATTCAATGATAGGATGCATCAAACGGAGAAGATGAGTCCAGATCAATATGCGTAGTTCGTGGAATCAGATTGGTGTGTTTGACTTTTGTTTTTTCTCTTTTGGGTTGGCTATTGATCAAAGGAAAGGTATAATTAGCTAAATTTTAGTGCCTATTTTTTGGGGCTAACATCCAGCTTCACACTGTTGTAACTAAATGCTCATATGTTAATTAGATAATGTTTGGTGTCACTGAAGGTATTACACTAATGTTGTCATTGAGAGGGAACCAGCAGAGTTCATTGGGATCTAATTGATCATAAATGACTATGTTTTGCTCAAATAATAACATAAAGCCGAACACCAAACAAAGCATATACTATCAGCTATAAGCCCAGTGTAATCTAGTTTGAACCCAGGGCCTCAAGATATTGTAATTTGCATAACAGGCAGGTGGACGAAAACCAAGATGATGTAATCTAGGCTACCTAGCATTTCTTATATAATTACGTTAACCAGTTATGGTTTTTATTTCCTTTTTGCAATAATACAATGAATGAGGATTATATTTTTGCCGGATGGTTGGTGGTTATTATGTCTGCAGGAGACAAGAATCTATCTGTTGTCTAATCTCAGAATTCCTCCTGCATATCACGAACACTGCTCCCAATCCCATCCCAAATAAATGCTCCCATGAAATTTACAAATTTAGGACTAAATTTTAAAGTAATTAGAAAAATATACAGGAAAAAATTTAAGCATTCTTTCGTAAACATCAGCAAAAAATAATCGATTTCCAGGAAACGTAATACAGGTAAAATCTTCATATATTTTTATTTAATCAGTTAGAATATCTCTAGAATATTGTTTTAAAATTTTAATTTTATGAAAATTACACTTACTTTAAAGTTGATGATGGGAAGTGGGAAACTGGTGTATATTCCTCTCCATTCATCCAAACTCACGACCAAATCTTCAAATTGGTGGGTTTTTTTCATTTGAAGAGAACAGAAAGAGAAATGGGTTGTTGCTGTTTTTGATGAATGTTGTGTGTTTGATTTGTTATCTTCTATCCCTCCTAATCCTAACAACTACCAATTCTTCAAATCCTGAAGGCGTGTCTGGACCATTTTTCAGCATCTTCTGGTCTTCATATCAATGCTTCAAAAAGCTTGTGCTATCTTTCGCATGTTCCTGAAGATCAAACTGAAATAATATTAGACTGTATTGGATTTCTGTTGGGTTCCCTCCCTGCTAAATTTCTGGGTCTCCCTTTCATCACTACAAAGCTTAGTATGGCCGACTGTCATCCGCTTTTAGAGAGAATCAAAAACAGAATTTTCGTGGACTAACAGATTTTATCCTATACTGGAAGGCTGCAATTGATTAAGTCTGTTCTTTTCTCCGTCCAATCATATTGGTCGGCCCATTTTTCTTCTACCTGCTGCTGTTATGAAAGATATCAGAAGTTCACTTAGCAGATTCCTCTGGAAAGAAAACATTGTTGCAAAACATGGTGCTAAGTTTCCTGGGGTATAGTCTCGTTGCCTTGATATGAAGGACTGGGAATTAAGCTTTAGAGGACTGGAATCAAGCTCTTATCCTTATGAGACTTTGGCAAATTGTTAAACCCTGGGTCAAAACTTTCCATTTTGAAGAACAAATTCTTTTGGTGTACCTCTATTCCAAATGATTGCTCATGGATTTGGAGGAAGGTGCTTCAAGCTCGTAGTGTGGCGTCACAGCATATCAATTACAAGATTGGCAATGGTAACTCTATTAGTTTATGGTTTGATCCTTGGCTCTCAGATAAAACTCTTACCTTGTCTATTCACTCAACTTTGATCTGCAATTCTGGGCTCAGCATTAATGCTAGTGTTAGCAGTATCATTTACAACTCCTCTTAGGTTTTGCCTGCATCCAATCACAGTGATATTACAGAATTTCGGAACGCCTTTGACTTCACTCGGCGTTATAATTCTTCTACTAATGATATTCTCTGTTGGGACTCTACTGATGGCAAAGACGTTAACGCAATTACCATTTGGGAATCAATCAGACAACGAAGCCAGGAAGTGCTTTGGCATAATCTGGTATGGCACAAAATCTTAACACCAAGGATGTCTTTTGTTCTCTGGCTTGCTTTCCATAAGGGGTTGAGAACAATGGACAGATTGATTGGATTTGGCATTGATACCAATGTAGTTTGTGCTCTATGCAACATGAAAATGGAAATTTTCAGTCGCTTATTCTTTAACTGCCATTACTCATTCCATGTTCTTGCTCAAGTGATGTGGCAATGTGGTTGGTGGGGCTTCAGTAGAAGTTGGTCTGACATCACTACCTACCTCACTTCATGCTCCAACACTACAGTCCGTGATGCTTTGCTGAAGCTTGGATTTGCTGCAGTGTTTTATTCCCTTTGGCAAGAGAGAAATTCTCGGATCCATGCTGCTCAATCACTACCTGTCAGAACTATTGTGAAGCACCTTTTACACCTCATCAAATGCAGACTTACCTATAGGAAATTTCAGAAAGTTAAGTCCAGATCTACCTTTAGACATCTTGACTTATAATCATATATAGTCATGACACCATAGATTGATTTGTAATCAGCTTTTAAGCTATTTGGTTGCTGCTTTCCTCTGAGATCTGGTGTCTGCAGTTTCTATTGCTGCTGGTTTGACACTGCTGTGTTTCCTCTTAGATTTGTAGATCCTCTCGACAAGTATAGTTGGTCTGCAGATGATCTACATTGTAGACCTTCTCTACTAACCCTGGCAGGAGGGCAAAATCGTCACTTGACCCGACATGTGAAAAGGAAGGTGGACCCCAACTCAAAGTCACCCCAACGACTTACGGTTAAAGCCGCAAACAGCTGATCCAGAAAGAACCTGATTTGATTACCAAAGACGACAAATGGTCACTACGCTTACGGTAGTCGGGGGTCTCGCTGGTGAACTGGCGGGGGGTGTAAGGGGGCAGCGCCCCCTGCAAGCCAAGCACAAAGAGCAAATTCTATATCAAGTCGCAGCCCTCCGAACGAACCTCCTAGAACAATATGACACGTTTCCCAGGGATTCCCGGATTGCAAAATACGAGCCTTCCAGCGAAAAACGAAAGACTGACATCAGTACACGAGAATCGAGGCAGCACCGAAGCCGACCGTAGATGGAACTGCGGCTGGCCGCAGCTGCACCTGCGGCCAAGATCTGAGTTCTACATCGCCACTTCCAGTAGCATTTTCCATGGGACGAAGAGAAAGAAAAAGAAAGCGACGCGAGAGGAAAAAAAGAGAGGATCCGCGAGAGCAAGAAAAAAGAAAAACAAGAGGAAAAGAGAGAGAAAGGAGGCGACGAGAGGGAGAGAAAAAGAGAGAAGAAGAGAAAAAATGTGAGATCTTCATCTTTTGTACAATCTTATACTAGGTATTGTATCCTATTTTGATTTTCAAGTGTTAAAGCGTCTATTTCATTATTCGGAATGTGAAAAAATCCGAATTTCATAGCTTTGTTATGCTTTATCTAGTAAATCTTTTAGATCTAATTTCATTTCGTTCTTATTGCGTTTGTTGGGTGGATCTACTGTAGATCCGAAAATATTTGGTGCATTGCTATTTAAATAGTTTGATTTTGTGTATTTTGAAGTTAGATCTAATGTAGTCAATATATGTTTTAGATATATGGATTAGGGACGGTTAGAGAGGATTTATTACGGATGAAATCTCCTCCTAACCTCCCGATGATATCCTTGTAGTTTATTTTATAGCTTTTGAATGTAACGATCGCGATGCGCCTATATTGTAAATATGTAAATTTTGGGGCCTTAAAACGACATCGAGTTGAAATTCGGGTTTAAGACCCCGTAATAATGAAATATGTGATTGTGGACGTTTGGGGCTATTTAGACGGCTTACATGCCCACAAGTAGCTCCAACATCATTTTAATGCTTGGTTTTCTCTTTCGACACGAGAAAACGATTTTGGAATGAAATGAAAGATTTTCATAAAATCAATCAAAGTAGGATATTAGATCACTCGTAGGCTAAAATAAGATCGAAAGTATCGGATGAGCTCCATTCCTATTTGGCGAAGGATTCGAAAACCTTATTTTTATAAATGTCATCATTAAAGATTTTGTTATCAAAACGAAAGCTTAAAAATGAACTTTTCAAAAAATCGAATCGAATCCTTCGCGCATATGGTCAACGAGTTTGCAGAAGTACTTTCGAGAAATAAAGCATTCCAACGATTTTCATAAGCGCACACACATACACACGCGCACAAACATATAATTTAGGATTTAAAAGAAAGGAAAACATTAAGATAGCGGTAACCGTGTTTCACAGAAGTCGAGGGGTGTCTAACACCTTCCCCTCGCTTAAGCAAGTCCCCGAACTCTATGAATCTCGGTTCGCAGACCAATTAATGAGGAGTCACGCATGAGCCAGCGATTACGAAAACTAAAAATCGGATGAGTTGGTACATCCATTTCAAATATACCAACTGGCGACTCTGGTTAATTGGCTCATCATAAAATCAATCTTTCAAACCCCGTCGACACTCAAGCCGACCTTTTTCAAAATCTCATCTTAAATACAAAGGCTAAAATTGGAAAGGACAAATTATAAAATAGGAAACGTCTTTTCCCGGCGTCGACATACATGAAACTACAGAACTGTAACACCCCGAACCTGCTATATGTCTGAAGTGTCACACGCCGCAATCCCGAAGGCCCGCAAGGCAACAATATCAATAGCGCAGCCAAAACGAAAACACAATAATGAAACTAACTTGAAACCAAACAGTCTTTCATTATCAAAATTACACTAAGGTTCAATAACTAAATATCGAAAACATAACTTTAGAGTCACAGCTCCATTAAACAAAAAACTTATCATAATTCTAAAATATTCATAAATTTCTTAAACTAAAATATCTTCCAGTCATCCACAAAAGTACTACAATGATCGGCTCTTAACAAAGTATCCTATAAAAATTAAAGTAAGAGTGAGCGGTAAAACTCAGCAAGTGACAATCTTTATTATTTAGGTGGATCAAGTACAATTTGCAAAACACTTTTTCGATATAATTTTTTTTTTCCAGTAACAATGCTAGATATACTTTTCGAAAATAATATTTTCTTGTTTGATAACAATAGTCAATATATACTTTCAAAACCAAAATCAATAATCACAAAACGCAATTCGAAAACGATTTCAATATATTTAATATATTTGATATATCTTTTAATCCACAGCCCCAATAACTAAGGTTACAGCAGCCCTGTCAACCCTGTAACACGGCTCAATAATTCGATAATGTCAATGATACGCCCCCTACTAAAGTATCTTATCATGCACGCGTCCTGAAGAGCGCCGCCGACGGGTATCTAAAACTATGCGCCTTAGTATATCGTAAATTATTCCGGAACTAGTGTAAACATTAACGGGTTCTATACATAGTCGGCCTAAGGTTTCTAAAAACAATTTCTCAATATTTTCGATATTTAAAACTATACTTATTTCACAGTTCAAAATCAAATAATATTATTTTCTAAATCAAAATTCTATTTTGATACTTGATCCGGATTTTTAACAAAATACAAGTGTAACATTTTCATTTAAATAGAAGCCTTAAATAAAGTATAACAATTTTTGAAATAATACATTTAGGCATCCAAATAATTACTAAAGCATACATAAATTATAAACGATAATTACAAAATACTAAATAGTTCGTAAATCACTTACACTATACAGTTCGAAAATACTAAATAGTTTGAAAAGTCACTTACACTATACAGTTCGAAAATACTAAATAGTTCAAAAAGTCACTTACACTATACAGTTCGAAAATACTAAATAGTTTGGAAAGTCACTTACCTCGATATTGCTGAACACAAATTTAATAGCCAAACGATTCCTAAATATAAATTTAGAACAAATAAATGTCATTAAGATACAATTCTATTATTTAACAACTTTCTTATTTTATTTTATTTTTCTAAATAACTATAAGTATATTTAAAAACATATTCTTTCAATATTTAATCATTTTTCAACAAATATTACTATTATGCCAAAATAATAATCTAAATACAAAAATAACAACAATGCAAAAATACTAATTATTAACAAAATATCAACTTCAACTAACAAACTGAATACAATATTTAAAATAATAACAATACATAAAATTAAATAAGAAACATACCAAAAAATACGAATTCCACAAACTGCCTACGCACTCGACACCAAAAATTTAACTAAGAATGTCTTTATAAAAAGCCCTCTCACAACAAGGCCTTTTTCAAAATTGGAGGCCTTATTGTTGGTGAATGAAACAAAGGGCCAAGCCCTTCTATTTATAGATTTAGAAAAAAGTAAAGGTTTTTAATTAGTTGATGTGGGACTAAGGATACATTAGCAACCAACGTGGGAAGGGACAAAACTTGGGCCATTATATGGACCCTTAGGATTTCTACTGTTTCTAATGTTGACTCAAATTTGGACTTGGACTTTGGACCAATGCTGGTTATGTCTAGTTCTTTTGGGCGGTTGGATTCTGTTCGACATTTTGTCCTTGAGCTTAGGGGGCTGTGACTAATGGTTGATGTCTTAGTTGGGGTAGATGCCCTATTCTAGTTTCTTACCCGCCTATCTACACTTTAACTTTTATTCTTAGTTTAGGCGGGGTTGCTTATGCCATGTAGGTGTTCACTGTTAGTTTTGAAATATTTTTAGATATGTTTCCTTTCGTTTCCACTGTATTCTGGGGTATGCCCCTTTGCCGTTGTATTTTGTTTCTTTTTTTAATACAATTTAATTTAGCAAAAAAAAAATCTTCAAATGGATTCTTCAATCCAATCCATTTCTAGAAAAAGGCTTGTTTTCTTATCCTGATATAAAATCATTAAATTCCCAATTAGATACTACATTCCGTGTTTCATTGATGGCCTCTTCTCAAGTATTCGACTAAATTTTTAGAGATCAAACTAGGCGACAAAAATGGGGCAGTGAAAGTAATGCTCATGCAACCTTTCAAAAGAACCTCAAAGATTTAGTCCAATTGACACCAACTCGAAATTCTGATTCAGATTTCAATGAGAAATCTTGCAATGCAGATTTCAAGGTTCAAATCCCACAAAATAACAAAAACAACAAAAATCAGAACAATGAGAAATGGGCTAATGCCCAAGAAATGGTTTTTGATAGAGAAACATCTCCGGGTCAATCCGATTATTGCATTGAAGTTCTGAATATCCGTGTTGTTTCCTCACTAATTCAGAGATGGAAAGATTTTGAGGCAGCGTCCAAGAATTTGAATTTGAATAGTAATAATGGTTCTCTTAATTCCCCTGTTTCTAGCAGCAGGAGCAATTTAAATTCAACTTTTACTTAAAATACTTCAATTCTTGAAGTCTCAGTGAGGAATTCTATTGCTTTTGAATCTGTTGAAGAAGTCCCGGGGAGGATTCATCTACGGATTGGAAATGGTCCTCCCTCTACGTAGGGTGGAGATTCTAATGCAACACAAAATGAGAGAATTAGAGTGGTGGATAACATCAATGATATAGGAAAGAATTTAGTGATCGTGAACAATTTCTTATGAACGATTCGTTGCCTAAAATCCGGACATCATTTGAAAATCCGCAAGAAATGAGAGGTTTTGCAGCTGCTATAGCCTCACCAAGGATTAGAGGGCGCCAAGCATTTAAGGATTTGTTTATGCAAATCGAACGCGATAGGCACAAGGAGATTGAGGGCTTGAGGCAGCGTAAAGTCGTTTCAAAATTCTCACAATAAGGGCGAATTCAGGTATTGAAATGTCCACAATTCAAAATAAGCAGTCTATTTTGACAGTTGTAGTTATGTAGCGACCACTGTCATACAAGTATTACACAATTTCAACTCTCTGGTATATAAATGCAATTTTGTTTGTAGATTGAAATGGGCTGTCTATTTTGAATTAAGATCCTATTTTCATGTTTTCTTATAGTTGTAAGATGACTATTTGTTTTATATTTTGCATATTATGATGAACAGGCTTTGCTTAGGCTTAGATTCTTAAATCATGGAGTAGAAGGTAGCAAATTCAACTCAACAGCACTAGAGAGGAACAAACATTCACAAGGATCCAGCATCATGCATCTTAGGTAACAATCCTTTCTTTGATTTATCTATGTGATATTCTATAAATGGACATATTCGAAGCTGGATATAGTGGTATTTGTATTTGTATCAAGAAAAGAATAAGCTTGTTATTCTACTAATAAGACCTTGATTAGTTATCCAACTATTTTTGCCGACTTAGGAGGTGTTTGATAAAAACTGAATGAAATAGCTCTGAATGCTTAAGTAATCTGAATGAGCTGAATAAAGTAGATTTCTGAATACTGAATGAAAAAAATTGTTTGATAAGTGACATGTCTGAAACATCTGACTAACATATTTTTACTATTTTGTTCCTCTAAAAAAATTCAAAGTTGTTGTAAAATTATTTAATATTACTTAATATAATATTTATTTATTTATTTAACTTTATTCAGCCGGGACTTAACCATTCAGCCAAAAAAATTAGACTTAGTCATTCAACCCAAAAATCTGACAGATTCAGTCATTCAGTCATCAACAAACGCACTGAATGGCTGACCGATTCAGCCATTCAGATGCATTAAGTTCCAATCAAACACCCCTTAAAATAAAATCATAAAATGGATTCAGGGAAAGATTTAACACCAGAGTTGAGCATAATGCAACTGATTCAAAAAGTCCTTGCAGAGAGGTGATAAATAACACGAAAGATGTAGAGAAATCTTTTGCCTCAAATCAACTCAAAGAGGTGGTAGATCAAACCCACAATGCGGATAATCCTTCTTCATAAAATCAACTCGAAAAAGAGAATCATTCTTGGGAAGTTACTCAACCAAAAAGTCCTCATAAAAATGTAATCAATAATACACCAGATACGGAAACTTGTTTCACCTCTGATCGCCTAGAAGTAGACATAAATCATTAAGATGTTATAACTCCGCAGCCAAGCACTTCCCAACTCCAAAATTCAGAAAATCTCCAAAAAGAAGCTAATCCAAGTCTTGATGTAATGCCGTAAGGGACAAGCTATGAGGTCATAAATTTGGAGTCGCAAGAATCTGCAGACACTATAACATCCCTGAATGTATTGAAAGGCAAAACTGAAGAAGAAAATAAAGCCCAAAAAGTGCATTCAAGTGCATCACTTAATGATTGGATAAAGGACATGTCTCTTTTGCAGGGTGATTGGGAAAACCAAGAGGCAAATGAAGGGCTAGAAACTGGTACTAACTGGACTAGTGATTTTTCTCAAGCATCAGGCAAGTGGGAAGGAAAGGAATTAAATTACCAACAGATGGAAGAAAGCTATCAGGACTGGATAAATGATGTTTCTCGCCCACGTAGTGACTGGGAAGGGCTCAGACAAGAAAGGTACCAAGAAATGCTTGATCCTTTCATGGATAATGGCGATATAATGAAACTTCTTGAAACGTATGCAAACTATTAACTGATGTCTATTTGTATTTTTCATATCTCATTATGTTCCTTAATACTTATTTTTCTAAGGTCAAAGAAAAGTATAAAGAAGGAAAGGCCTCGTTACATACATGACTCATGAGCTATAACCAGGACATTTTATTATTAGAAACATTATATGCAGTTTTGGAGTTGACTACAAGGGAATTTAGATACCTTATATGAAGTTTAAATTGAATTAAATGGGAAAATTTTGAATTTTAGAATCTGGGCACCATTATTTTCCCCCTAGTAAACTTGTTCTTTTAGCATGGATGGCAAGACCAAGAATTATGCTTACATCAATATGACCTTTTGATTTGTCTGAGCAGAAGAAGCGTTTCAACTTTTCTTTTTAGTGCACTTCGAGAAAGAATAGACCAACTAATGATATCACGAACTTGAGGACAAACAAATGTAGTAAATAATCAGGTAGAAGAACATATAGAAGAAGAGGAAAAGGAAAAAAATGAACAAGAGGAGGCAAGTGCAGAATAGTATGAAGAAGCTGAGGAAGAAAATAAGAGTCATATTGCGCAACAATATTGTGAAGTTGGAGAATATTTTGATCAAACGCCATCATCAATAAATTCAGTTACACCATCTTTATTTAAGTCATGGAATAGGAACCAAGATCATGATGTTAGTAATGATTCCTTTTCAAGTCCATCTATGCAACAATCTTTTTCATCTAGTTCTTACACTCGCGATAATCAACAATACTCTTCTACTTTCAAGAATCATCATCCTTCAATTGTGAGTTTTTCTTTTTATTTCTTTGTAATCAAATTTTCCTTAGATCATCATATAAGGTCAAATTTGGCGATGTTGTTGGTTTAATAAAAGATAAAACTTATATATGGTTTGAGAGGACAAATGGAGCAACTTCATCTGGAGACATTTGGTCTACAAAAAATCTTAAAAAGCTGCGCAAAGATGCAAGTGAAAATGCAACATTCCATGAAGCAGAAGGCTGCAAATTAACCCATTCATTCAAGTTAGCACGTTTGCTTCATTTTGCCACATAATGTTACTGTTTTTGCATTTTATAAAATGATTATAATCAAGAAGCTTACTTAATATTCTTACAGCTCGAAAGAAAGGAAATGAGTCCAAGAATAGAAAAAGGAACCTGTTGCCTTGCTGTGAATCAGAAGTAGATTCTCTTTTGTACAGGTACTTTATCTTTGAAATTATCATGTAATTTGGAAATTTTTATTTCATGTTCGAGTATATATTCACCTCTCCATCATAATCATCTTGTGATGTTATGTGTGAGTATATACTCAACACTCCATCATAATCATCTTATCATGTAATGTGTCTCAATTTCTTATTTGAGATTCGCCTTTTGACTCTTCCCGAATTATTTTGTATGATAACCCTAAGGAAAATAAAGATGAGGTTTAGTGGTGGTATGGACCTGTTGTATTATTTAGGTCTATTATGTTTTATTTGGGTCCATATATATGTTATTGCAGCTAGTATTTCAGTATTATTTCTTTCTAGGTTTTAGTCGTTTTCAAAGAAAAATTCACAATTTGTATTTTTCACACTTTGATATAGTACTTCTGTCTCTCATCCGTGGTTTTTTTGGATTAGGGTTTTCCAGCAAATCCTGTGTTCTCGTCTTAAATTTTCTTCTTTTATTCTTAAGTAGCCCATAGTTTGTTCTAACATGCAATGTGTTATGCCATGATATTTTCAGATGTGGGCACATGTGCACCTGTTACAAACCCAAGATCTGCAATGGGGTATTGGAAAATGTCCAATATGACGAGCTCCTATACTAGATGTTGCGCGGACATATTATGATTACAGGTTTTGATACAATTAATCACGAGTTTAAGGACGGTATTTTTTTTTTCCTTCTTGTTTTTATGGTTATGTCGGTGTGTCACAGGTTAATTTCTATGTGATTTATCATTGATAATCGGCCAGATTAACAACAAATGATAAGTGATTTATCATTTATACTAGGCCAAGATTAACAACAGATGATAACTAATCTCCACCAACATAACTGATAATGTTTTGTACATAAAATATTTCATTATATATGTCATCTGCACATAAAAATTCATATAACCAGTTGTGTACTGTCTTGATGAAATGGCACTGGAAAATTTTAAGTCATATTTTTCTTTTGTACTTCTTAATCATAGTAATATGCAAGAATAACGAGAGTAGTAGTAGTTGGAGCAATAAAACTATAAAGCGAGGCAAGAAAATTAAGAGTAATTATTCAGTAGTGCTAGGACACCTGCTAAGTGATATCACACACCGTTCATGTGTTGTTATTTCAGCACTTAAAGTGAACCATTTCACTTTAAGTACTGAAATGACAGCACATTTCACTTTAAGTGCTCAAATAACAGCACATAAATGGTGTGGGACACTACGTGATAGGTGCCCTGGGAGCATTTAATAATTTTTCGTCATGAAGATTTACTAAAAGTGCTGGAGATGATACTAGAAAAGAAATCTAATGGAGGGATGAGTACCGTTACAATGGTTCAAATTAGTGTTTTTCCACAGTTCTACATTATAAAAATAAAAATAAAAAATACTCCATCCGTGCCAAAAAAAATTAACATTTTCAACGAAAATTATGACCAGGCTACATTGTAAAAGTAAATACACTATACTCCGCTCCACATATCCAACAATTAGCCTCAAAACTAGGACAATTGCCTTAAGTTATCCACCACATTCAATCATTCAGCTATTAAGCCACTCAAACTTATCCTCCAAGGACATGAAAGTAATGGTACACCAAGAGAGGCCTTTGTCAGCTAGAAGTCCTTTTATTTGTTTATTTTTCTTGTTTTCCAAATTTCTGTATTTTTGGTGGATCTATCATCCAGAATTTCGACACAACAAACAACCCACACCAGTACCAGCGCCCAACTTGTAGGGGCACAATGTCTTCCTATAAGCACTCCAATATCCCCATCACTATAAATGCATCCAATAGTTGCCTAAGGATGACTCAAAAAACCCCGAATAATTTTTTATATTTATTTCCTTCTAATGAAAATAGATAAAGGCAAAGGGAAAAATAAGTTAAGCCATAATATGTCAGGTTATGTGACATGAAGACTACACGTTGTTGAATTCCAAGCAGTTCAAATGGACAGTTCATTCAGGCCGTCAAATAAAAATGAGTTATATTTGTACAATAAAGAGTTGTATTTCAAGAGTTATTTATTATAAAAGTATTATACAAATGCAACTCGTTTCGATATGAATACTCAAATAGACTGTCCAATTTGAATTGTCTGTAATCCAAATCCTACATTGTTGCACCCACCACATTAGACTAAGCCACACTTCAGATTTTCATTTATAGATTAGTTTAGTTTGTTAGTTTGATCCTTATTTTTCATTTATGCTAGACATTTATGTACACTTATTTTTCCTTCAAATTTTTGTATTCAATCTGTGATAAATGATAATCTACATTAACCATGTATATGATTGAATTGAATGTGAATAATAAAAATAGTCCATCCTACAAAGACGAGCTGCCCTTGGAGATAAAAAAAAAAGGATTGCATGCGCTTTTAGGTTCTGTGGTGAGGAATGGTCTAATTAATAGTTTAAGTTCTGTATTTGGATTTTGTACGGACTATAATGCAATTTGGTCGAGTTTACCCGGACAATGCTATAGAGCTATCAATTATCATCAGGTACCCAATGGCCAAAGCAGCATGCATGATCCTCATCATCATAAGTAGAAACTGTCATAAAGTTTTTCCATGTCCTTATTAAATATGGAAGCTTTGCAATAACTGAAGCAAATAAAAATAGAAATATATATGGTTTATTTGGTTGTTAGCGTTTGTAACTTTTTTTGTGATGGCCTTTTGTATCAAACTCATTTAGCCCCAAAAGTTATATTTGTGGGTTAATGAAGTTGTAATTATGATAAACCACTTCTAGACAAACAAGAGTTTATAGTGTGTATAAATTTCTTACCGTACTAAAAGCCCTCTAACCAAATAAGCAAATGCTCCCTCCGTCCCACAAAATAGTCCCATTTGTAAAATTTGTAAACCTTACGAATATATTTTTTTTCATATTTATTCTTAAACATAATGAATATTTAGTTTAACAATAATGGCATGCCAGTAAAATTGTGTTGTTAAATGTGAGTACATTATGTTATTTTTTACTATCACTAATAAAAAGTAGATTCTTTTTGTGAGGTAACTTTTTTTTAAAATAAAACTATAACACCTCATTTTCACATTAGTTAATATGGGATTTTGGATGTATATATAAGGACTTAAATTGCTATCATTAATATCTTCAATCATGACATTTTGGGTGAGTTTGTGATGGAGTTAAGATGACCCAAGAAGATATTATTGAGAAAATACATTAGGTGTTATTGTGTTATGATTTAATTCGGACTCGAGATTTAACTCGGGTTGTTACATATATATGGTATCAGAGTCGACTCTTGAAAGTTCGGATCGGGTTATCTGATTGGGTTACTAGAGATAAGGACACAAAGACGAGCCTAGTAAACCACTGGTGTTATCCCACAATGGCTAAAGAGACAAAGTTTCTCGGCCTTGTGTGACTATATATGCATTTCGCCCTAACGGGAAAAGTTTGGGTCCAGGAATCCAATCGGATTATCGAAGATGGGGACACGAAGACAAGCCTAGTAAGTCGCTGGTATTATTCCACAATGGTAAATTTATGGGTCGGAGACGTTAGGTATTTAAGTGAGAGAGTTTGTAATACATCGGTCCCACATTAATTGGTTAATATGAGATATTTGGATTTGCATATAAGTATGCAAGATGCTATTATTAATACTTTCAGTCATGATATTTTATGTGAGCATGTGATAGGTTAAGATAACTCGAGAAAGCGCATTAGGTCTTATTGTGCTATGATATGACCTAAGCCGTTACAAAAAACTCTTTTTATGAAATAGATTAACTAATAATTACCACCCTTGTCCTTAGAAATATGTTCATAGAAATCTGTAAAATCAATGATCCTCATATAAAATTTTGCTAGATTTTGCGTTGCTGATGGTATTCTCTATGTAGATACTATATGCTCAATCGAGCAGCGCACATGTCAGAAAATACAAAAAGAGAATAAGAAGAAAATGGGTTCAAATAATTTCAAGACCAAAGAATTTTTTGGTAATATCTTTAATAATTTCAAGACTAAAGAAATTAAAATATAAAAAATAAATTAGATTTCATAGGGCCGACCTTATGCCACCAAATATTTTTTTTTTCTTGGATATATTCAAGATTAGTAGTATTGAAGATGGCAGAAGATAATTATTAGGTAGGAAATTATAAAATTGTGGCCGACCTTTAGGTCAAGCTGATAAGAAAAAGATATTAACAATTAATCAGTTAGGGAAACGGCATGCATTATCCCCAATCATGTGTTTAGCCTTGGTTATGTCTAGAAATTGCCTCGAATTATTGATGCAAATATGTCGGATGAACACATGGGCTGTTTATTAATTTTGTGACCAAGTAATGTTCACTTTTATTGATTAGAGAATAAAAGGATATTTCCATGCTCTTGCAAAAGCTTAAGCTATATCATGGACTTTGGTCAAGTTGGACCAACTAAAAGGTTGTATTAACTATACAAAACTCGCGTAAATAATAGTGTTGAATTAATTATAAAAAGTCATATTCAATGCACAAGACTCTTGTATCCAGTGTACAAGATTCTTGTAAATATTAATGTCAAATTAACTATAAAAAGTCATATTCACTGCACAAAACTCCTGTAAATAGCAGGATCAGACCAAACTCTCTTACACAAATGTAAAGTTGGTGTATGTATTTTGAATTCCTAGACAATTTGATAAAGGGTTGTAAATCCACTAAAATGGAGGTGGGGTGCTCGTTTATATACCTTAGATGAGTGTTGAAGTTTGCAATTTAATACTACTATAGTTATATTTACTTGTTGATGAAGTCTGCAGGAATTTTTTTTCTTTTTTGATTCATTGCTTGTAGATGGCAGTTTGTTTTACTCTTTTAACTTCTTACCTTTGGCCAAGGTAAAAATTAGGAAGTGTATTCCTCTGGTTTGAAAATAATTTTTTCCTCTGGCCTAGTTTCTTTAGTTTTATAACTTGGCTGCTGCTATATTTCCTATTTTTTAGTCAACAATTAAATATTGGAGCAGTTAAAAGGCCCCCAAAAGTTTATATTTTCAACACAATTTAAATAATACGCGTGACCAAAGTATGACAAAAACTATCAAACACCTTTATTTTCAAGTCAGTTGAAATAATTATATCAAGAAAGGAGAGTTTAAGATTATTGGATATTCTTCCCTCAAGTCTTAACACATCCCTATTCCCAGTGTCAAGTGGGCTATTTATAAGTAAACATTATTCTATACACTACTTGAAACACAATATTCATTTTAACCTTAAAAAGTGAATCCTGACATCGATTTTCATGTCAGACCCACTTTTTAATAATTCAGATGGATGTTGTGTGCAAGTAATGTGTGTTCCAAAGTATTAACTACCCTAAACAAGGCAATCAAAATAGGGATTCCCCTTGCTGATTTCATCTCATTAATGTTAGTTTTCCTACTTCTTCTTTTATTTTTTTTATGCATTATTTTTCACCGTTATAGTTTGGGTTACTTGTAAGATATTGCTTGCAACTCACACCTTAGCTTTTTCCTGCACTATTTGCGGTTCAAGTTTTAGATTTGGCTTTGCTCGGGGAATCCCTTGGGAAACAAAAGCAGCTGAGATCCACCAAATACCCCAAGATTTCTCCTCCTATTCCTATTATGCTGAAATGGGATTCTCATTTTAGGACACAGAAAAATGGTGAACGTAAATTACCTAGTTTTTTTTATAATCAAATCAAAATGGCACGTCATACTTTAGCTTGTAACTAGGATTTTTTTATTTCTTAATATTGATGCCAATTTTATTTAAAGTCAAATTTTGAAAACAAGACTTCCCACCCGGTTACCCGATTTTGATGCCTTTTTGAGTTTAAATCTTTTATAATAAGATTGTACAACCTGTTACCTTACGCTACTAATTTAATTAGGTATATTCGGACGCGGTTTAAGAGTTAATCAAGACAAAAGATTCCATATAATTCTGATTCTCGCTTTTTGTTTGGCAGAAAATATTTTACAAAATAAGAATTAAGACCACTCAAGTGTCCGCTTCTAAAGCTAGTTAATTTTATAATTACAATGTCAACTAGGCTTTTGTAACCTTTTGATTAGTTCCAACAACTAAACTTTAATTAATCCGAAAATTGTAACTAATCCTTCTTCTTGATTATATAGCATATTTTATTGAAAAGATTGGGAGACAGATAGACTTATAGCCAGCTCTAAAGGAGGGGAAATAATTGGACTTTTTTTATGGCCCCTAAAAACCTTCTCCCCCACTCTTGCTACAGCATGCAGTAAAGGTAAAGAGCACATGAAAATAAGGGTCCATGAGAATATGCTGGCTAAGTGGCAGTGGTGTCTAGCTAGTAGCCTCTCTCATCGGTCTTCACAATATTTCGTAAATGAGAGTCGCGTCTTCAAAAAATAGTGATTCTACATAAAGTTGTTTTGAATTTAATCTCCCAACTCAATTAAATGGATGTTTAATTTAGGACTTTTGGAATCTAAATGTAATATAGAATTTTGTTCATTTAAACACAATTTTTTATAAATAAGCATACATTTTAAATACCAAACTCATCACAGTATTTCTGGTGCATGCGGTGAGTTTGAAACTTAAAAGTTGTGCAAATGCATTTTTTTCGTTTTCTGATGTCCCAAAAGTCAAGCGCACCTAAGCGAACAAACCCTAAAACAATTATATCATTATTAATTGTAATTTAGAATATCTTGTCACTTTATATTCTATTTAAAGAAAGCGAAAGAGAATATCATAAACGAAACGTACAAGTTAAATGAGACTATTATTTTTAAACAAAAAAAAAAAGTAATTCATATATGAACAAAATTAGATATATATTATGTACAATATTGTAGGGTAGGCCCCAATTAGGGAGGAAGGAGGCACTCACTATCATTCTCATGGTCACCACATTAAACAGAAAGATAATGCCCCTTCACAAGAGGATGTATGGCAGATTCCAACCTCCCATGTTACAACTTCTCTAAACTTACCCCACCATTTTCCCTTTTATATACCCCCATATCCTCCCCAAACCTCTTCTTAACTAAACTTCCCACCTTCCCTTCATTCATTTCCATTCCCAAAAGCCTTCAATATCCTCCCCCCTCCCGCCCTTGTCCCATTTCTCCCCAAAAAAACATTACAATCATTTAAACAACAAAAAGAACTCAAATTCCACGATGTGTTCCTCCAATTCCAAACTGCAAGAAACTGGCTCTCTTGATATCAATGGCCGTAAAGTCCTGCAGCCAAATTGCAACCAAGTTCCCCTGCTAGAATGCCGCAATTTGCTAAAAAAAGCCTCTTCAAAGCCTATTGTACCACCAAAGATCAAACCTTTAACATCCCAAATTAGTACTACTACTAAAACTACCAGTACTAATGCTATTAGTCCTAAAGTTAAGCCTTTCGTGATCACTCCACCTATTTCTCCTAAGCTAAAATCGCCTCGACAGCCTGCGATTAAACGAGGAAATGATCCAAATGGGCTTAATTCTAGTGCTGAAAAGGTGCTGTTGACTCCAAGAAGCACCATTAAGGCTGAGAATGTGGTAAAAAAGTCAAAAAGAAATGGACCTTTTGTGGATACTAGTACATTGAATTACTCTTCTTCTTCAATAGTGGAGAATCCAGGAAGTATAGCTGCTGCAAGGAGAGAACATGTTGCAAATATGCAAGTGCAGAGGAAAATGAGAATTGCTCATTATGGAAGAACAAAGTCTGCTAAATATGAAGGCAACTTAGTTCCTCTTGATAATATTGTTGCTGGTGGTGATGATGCCACTGTCCCTGAGGAGAAAAGATGCAGCTTTATTACACCAAATTCAGGTAAGAATAGTTAGCTTGATTAATCCAATCTATAAGGAACTAATAAAATATATTTTTTTGAGTTTTTTAGTTATATAATAGAATATGGGCTTTTTCTTAATTACTACACAATCTATAAGTAACTAATAAAAAGATTTATGGGTTTCTTGTGTTTTTTCTTAAAATGGAGAAAAAGTGGATCAAAGCTAGTTTTTTATGGTTATTATTTTGTCCTTGCAGACCCTATATATGTTGCTTACCATGATGAAGAATGGGGAGTCCCTGCTCATGATGACAAGTAAGAGCTCCTCTTTTGCTTTATTTCTCTGTTTCTTAAAGATTGAGACTTTTAGACTGACCTTTTTTTTTATATATAATGATATGCAGGCTGCTGTTTGAATTATTAGTATTAACTGGTGCACAAGTTGGATCAGATTGGACTTCAGTCTTAAAGAAAAGGAAGGAATTTAGGTGGGTGTGAATAAAATTTAGAAATCTTGAAATAACCTGTAAAAATTAAATGACTTGGATATTTTCTGTTTTCTTTGTTTTCAGGGATGCTTTTGCAAAATTTGATGCAGAAACTGTCTCAAAATATTCAGAAAAGAAAATTACATCAATCAGTGCTGAATATAACATAGAGTTAAGGCTAGTCCGAGGAATTATAGACAATTCTAACCAAATTCTTCAGGTAATTATGTATTCTCTTTAAGGTTACATTTGTTTGCAAAAATGTTAAGTGAAATATGATTATTTGTACTTATTTATTACCATTACGTATTAAAAAAAAGTTTAGGCATTGAGGTTCAAAAAGTGTCCAGCTCTTTTTTAACCGTCTTTTCTATCCACGTTCTTCCATAATATATCATTCTTCGTTGTTCATAACACTCGTACAAATATTAACATAAGTATATGTGGGATCAGTTATGATTAGTACATAAATTTAATGTTATGTAATTAATTATAATGCTAGGTATGTGATTTAAGAATCAACAACATTATGTTAAATTTTGTTTTAACAAATTCCCTTCATAATTCTTATACAGATCAAGAAGGATTTTGGATCATTTGATAAATATTTGTGGGGATTTGTTAATCACAAGCCCATTGCAACCCAGTACAAATCATGCCACAAAATGCCTGTCAAGACTTCAAAATCAGAAACCATAAGCAAAGACATGGTGAGGAGGGGATTTCGGTTAGTCGGACCGACCGTCGTACACTCCTTCATGCAGGCGGCCGGCCTAACCAACGACCACTTGATCGCCTGCCCACGACACCTTCAATGCGTCGCGTTGGCTTCTCAGTGTGCTACCGTGCACCGGCTCTATAAAATGTCAACTCCTTGACCAAGAAAATTAATTATTAATGATATAGTGTAACACTAAGTTTAAAAACTAGATGATTTCACTGACTACACGTTTTGAGTCATTTAATTTTAGTGGTGTGGAATTGTGATATATACGTTGTTGTAATATTTTTCACTCAACAGCAGTGATTTATGGACTTGGAGGATAGTAGATCCTCGTAAAAATATTATATTTGCATGTGAAAATATCAGTTTTCGGAAGATAATTATAAATTCATAGGATAAGTTATGAAAAAAAGGAGAAGAATAAAGGGGGAATATAGAGAGCATGTGCAAAGTGGGCTGGAAAATGGGACAAGGGCATGTGTTTGGTGCATAATGCATATAGCTTTCATTTCTTTCTGACCGCCACATCTCTCCATTATTTGATTGCTTTTAACAGGCTGTGAAAGGATCAAATATCAGTGGGAGAAAAAGAAAAGAGAAGGGGAATTTGGGGCAGGCCTTTCATATTCTCTTGTGCCTTGATTTGGATAAAAATTATTGCATCTACTTCAGAGGAGACTGATTATATCCTTCAAGTGTACACCAAACTTGCTCTTCTCTTAGCTTAGATGGTAGCCAAGTGTCAGGAAATTCTAATTTTCAACCCTACTTAGATGGGAACGTCAACTTGTGTGTCATGACTTAGTGTGAAGGTTTTTTGAGTGTTATTATCTTTTTTCTTTTCCTTTTTTTTTTTGTTTTTGGGTTTCCTCCATTGGGAATTTGGGATTGTATCAGTATTGACGGTTGGATGTAATTTGATCGCTCGGTGTATATATACTTTGTGCAAGTTTGGTTCAGAGTTTTTGGAACTTTTGGAGTCCAAACTAATTTAAGAATCTTATTCTTCTAAACACAACTTATTCCAAAAGTTTTTAACTTACAAATATATGCTTTAAGTTCCAAACTCATCGCAACAAAAATAATATGATGTGTTTGGTCGTCTAAAAGCACTTTTCAAACGCCTCAAACACATACCGAACAAGCCATTTGATGATTTCTTTTTCAGTGGTGGCAGCGTAAGTTGAGCATCTTCACCATGTGCTATTGCCTTTTCCCTTTGCAGTTTTTTCTCTGTTCTTTACTTTGAACAGTTGATTATAAGCATCATCACAGTACACATATGCAGACTCTGACATTTAGGCTATGACTTTGATGCCATCTTAGGCAAGAGGGAAGCAAGTTATAGTTGACCTCAACTAAAATTCCTCATTCTCATGCAAGCAAGAATATTGAAATTCTTAGCAGTTCATCAAAAAATATTATTTTCCTTCTCATTTTTACCTCCTCTTGGCCTTTTCTGTTTTATGTTCTTGCAAGCTCAAAATAAAAACTCTGAACACTTCTAACACAGAGAAAAATTGACCATCCTTTTAATTTAGTAAGACTAATTGAATCCATACAACTTCATTGACAAGCTGAGAAAAAACTGCAGCCTAGTAGAAACTAAATAACTTCATATAATTAGCTAATACATGCATGTATAAGAAAAAGAAGAAGAAATCAGGAGAACTTACTTGATTAGTCGAATGGTCAATTCATTTTGCCACATTGTGTCATAATCAAAATGTGAACCAGACATAAAAAGTGTCAATGCATGTACCTTGTCCATTCTGCTCATGATTGATCACTAGTTCATTATATCAAAATTGAAGTTGCTTGAAGCCCTTTGAATCACAAGTGTTCAGACAAGGAGAATCACAAGTGGCTAGCACTTTGGTTATTGAATCCAGCGATCTGGGTTTGACTCTGGTAAGACCAACAAACTTTTCAATTTTAATTTTTTTCTTATGCAAAGTTTTCATTTTTCAGTTATCTATTTTATAAAGGGAGAGGGAGAAAAATAATTGTTTTGTCTCAAAACTATGTCACAATTTAAAATCTCTTTCTATCTTTTCTCTATTATCTCTTAAAAAGTTTTCCTTCTCTCCTCTACCCCTAATTTTCTTTAACGTGTTTTAATTGCTTATCAATTTTCAATTTTTATTTTTTTGTTATGCAAAGTTTATATTTTTCATTTATCTATTTTATAAAGGGATAAAGAGAAAAATAACTGTCGCAATTTAAAAACTCTTCCTATCTTTTCTTTACTTTCACTTAAAAAGTTTCCCTTCTCTTCTCCATCTCTAATTTTTTTTAACGTGTTTTGATTGTTTATAAATTTTCATTTTTTCCCTGCAAAGTTTTCATTTTTCAGCTATCTATTTTATAAATGGAGGGGGGAGAAAAATAACTAACTGTCTTGTCTTAAAACTCTGTCACAATTTAAAAATTCTTCCCCTAATTTTTTTTAACATGTTTTAACTGCACACACATAGTGTGTGACAAATATATTAGTTAAAATAACAAGAGAAACTTCTTACCAACTCTTAATTTTTTTAAAGTGTTTTAATTGCACACACATAATGTGTGTCAAGCATACTTAATTAAAATAACACGAGAAAGAGTTGAGTCCAATGCATGAACAAGTTTAGCCCAATATTGTTATGCCTCTAGCTTACAAGCATCCAAAGAAAATGCGACCAGTTAATTTTGTTTATGAACAAAAAATTTAGCCCAAAGACGCTATTGCTTCGAACCCCAAAACAAACTTAGAGGTATAATGCTCAAAGCTCAAACCCAGGCCCGTTTGACTTTACAAGAAGTTTGTTTATAAATGAGTTGAGTTCGTCACACTATAATAAATTTTACATTTAAAATTAATTCAACACAACTAATTTAAGTCCGTTAAAACTCGATTAAGCTCGTTTACATTTTAAGTATTTTTCATCAAAAAAATTAGATTTTTTATATTCCCTTCGTGTTATAAAAAAAATCTCATTTACTTTTGATCAAAGTTAATTTGTAAAATCTTGAAATTAAAATTGCAACGTCAAATTATTTTAGTTTTTAAAATAATAATTTTGTAAAAAATTAGTTTACATTAGTTACTATTGTATTAGTTAAAAGCTAATAAATTCATGTTAGTTTTTGATTTAAAGTTTACAAATTGACTAATAATTATTTTTAAAAAAACTCTTCTTTGTTTTTTCTTTTTATGGAAATGAGAGAGTAAAGTTTTTTAGTAGAATCTCTGACATGCCTACTAAAAACGCCAAGCATTTCATATTCTATTATTGGGTTTATAGGTAACATAAGGCTTTAAATTTAGTTGGACTTAATGCTTGCAGGTCATGTTCGTCTTCCTTCTATCAAGGCCAACATCACACGGCACAAGCCAAGAAAGTTTGGTCTTTCATGGTAAAGTTTGCATGCCATAAATGTTGGCTCAATCAATATGCATTCAGTTTTACACTCCTCAACGTGATATACTCTTTCCTTAAAATTCCTTAATTAAATATACGGCTGCCGCTCACGGGCTTCGGTCGCTGACTCCTATTAGCTAATTAACGATGATTAAATAATATGAAATAAATGAAGTGTGTGATTTGTGTGTGATATTGTGTAATGTGTACACCTACTGTTGCGTGTATTTTGCACACGTGGCATTCTACAGTCATCCTGAAATATTTAGACATGGAATCTTCTCCAAGTTCCAAATAATAGTTATCTTCATTTTTTTCTGATTTCACAATTCAGTTACTGCTCAAATGGATGATTACTCGTCCAATATATTTGCATGCAAGTTGAAACTAATTTCTACTTTCATAAATAAATTACGCAATCACCAAAAAAATATTATATCCGGAACAACTCGTGTCAAATTTCAAGTATAAAACAGATTTTTGATCAGATCTCATGTCCGAATCGAATTAAATTCATTCAAACAATGTCTTAAACTACTAGTACTATAATATCTTTTTAAGTTATCTTAGAAGACCACATACTCATCTAAAAAATCATTATTATAAAAAAAGTATTGTTAGTAAATTGATTTTTTATATATAAATAAATTTATTTTCACATATTTCGATGTAAGATTGGAGTATTAAAAAATAATTTCCACAATTAATATTAGCACTTCCTTTCCATAATTTATTATTATTATTATTTAATTATTCAATGGCACATCAGCTATATATATATATATATATATATATATATATATATATATATATATATATATATAGAATAATCCATAGCAAGCGTTTGCTATGGACACAATTCTAGCAAATGCATCTTCAACCGTTGAAATAATGATTTTAATGGATAAGATGGAGTCTCACCCGCTATCTAAGATAACGGGTAGGAAAGAAGAAAAAAAAATTCCCAGTCCACCCGTCATCTTAGTTGACGGGTGGAGTTTTGTTTTTTGTCTTTTTTTTTTTTAATCTAAGTTTAACAAAATCAAAAAAAAAAATTCTCGCGCCGTCATCTTAGTTGACGGGTGGAGTTTTGTTTTGTTTTTGTTAAAACTATATTAAAAAAATAAAAAAAAAACTCAACACACTCCACCCGTCAACTAAGATGACGGGTGGGAATTGAATTATTATTATTATTTTTTTTGTTAAAATTATATTATTAAAAAATATATATATATCAATACACTCCACCCGTCAACTAAGATGACGGGTGGGAATTGAATTTTTTTTTTTTTTTGTTAAAGTTATATTATAAAAAAAAAAAATCCAATACACTCCACCTGTCATCTTAGTTGACGGGTGGGAATTGAAACTTTTTTTTTTTGTTAAAGTGATATTATAAAAAAAAAAAAAATAATACACTCCACCCGTCATCTTAGTTGACGGGTGGGAGGGAAATGAATTTTTTTTTTTTTGTTAAATTGATATTATAAAAAAAAAAAAAAAAATTTAATACACTCCACCCGTCATCTTAGTTGACGGGTGGGAGGGAATTGAATTTTTTTTTTTTTTTTTTTAAAATGATATTATAAAATAAAATAAAAAATTTAATACACTCCACCCATCATCTTAGTTGACGGGTGGGAGGGAATTGAATTTTTTTTTTTTTTTTTTTTAAAGTGATGTAATTAAAAAAAAAAAAAAAAAATTATACACTCCACCCGTCATCTTAGTTGACGGATGGGAGGGAATTGAATTTTTTTTTTTTTTTTCTTTTTTGTTAAAGTGATGTAATATAAAAAAAAAAAATTTATACACTCCACCCGTCATCTTAGTTGACGGGTGGGAGGGAATAAATTTTTTTTTTTTTTTTTTAGTTAAAGTTATATTATGAAAAAAAAAAAAAAAAAATCCAATAGACTCCACCCATCATCTTAGTTGACGGGTGGGAATTGATTTTTTTTTTTTTTAAAGTTATATTATAAAAAAAATTCAATACACTCCACCCGTCATCTTAGTTGACGGGTGGGAATTGAATTTTTTTTTTTTATTAAAGTTATATTAAAAAAAAAAAAAAAACTTAACACTCCACCCGTCAACTAAGATGACGGGTGGGAAAAAAAAAATTTTGTTAAACTTATATTAAAAAAAAAAAAAAAAAACTAAACACTCCACCCGTCAACTAAGATGACGGGTGGGAATTTTTTTTTTTTTTTTTTTTTTTTTTTGTTAAACTTAGATTAAAAAAAATAAGAAACAAAACTCCACCCCTAAGATGACGGGTGGACTGAGAATTTTTTTTTTTCTTTTCTACCCGTTATCTTAGATAGCGGGTGGAACTCCATCTTATCCATTAAAATTATTATTTCAACGGTTGAAGATGCATTTGTTGGAATAGTGTCCATAGCAAACGCTTGCTATGGATCATTTCCCTATATATATATATATATATATATATATATATATATATATATATGTCATGCATGATTGAGTAGCACCGACACCCAAAGGCGGAGCAAACGCAAATGATTCGGTTAAATAGAGTCGTGCATGCAATGGACCCACCTTCACCATCACAAAAAATAGACTTGGTAACGAATCCACAAACAATGAAATCACTCATTGGTCCCATGTGACATTGCTCTGGTAACGAGCTGGAACAGGTTGGTTGAAATTGGTTCTATTCCTTTCCCTTTTTCTTTTCATTTTGTCTTTTTTCATAACATAACAACTCTTATATTAGCTAAGCTATAGCTAGCTCAATTCCTCAATCCATGGGTATGTCCCTAACGTTATGTTTATCCCGCAAAAAAATATATTTAAGATTTAACTATTTTTTTAATTATTTTATTTTATAATAAAGAATTAATAGTCCTTTAAATAATTTTATAAATTATTTTTTGTCATTATTTATAAGAGATTATATAATTTTATGATGAATATAAAATTAATAGTTCTCCTATTTTAAATCATCAAATAATTTTATGAGATTAATAGATTCATATTAAAAAATTAATAATCTTTCTCTAAAAAATTAAATAATTTAAAATAATATTAACTTAAAACTAATGATTTAAATGTAAACATGGGTTTTATAAACAAACATTTCCGAAGGTACTCGTAGAAATTAGGTAGGAGTAGGACCTCTTATTTTCTGCCCACACATTTGGTGAGCTCACACTTGCCCTAATTATTGCACCGCAAAAGACACAAATACTTGTACCTTTTAGAATTAAGAGAAAATCGAGCTCAACGGCTTTTTTAGACCGTCTGTCATTCTACCGGTTTAGGTGGAGTATTAATTTTGAGATACTATTACGTATACAAAAATTAAATATTATATTTATTTTAATTATTAAAAAATAATATTTGATATGAATTTTTGTGTTATATTTTATTTTTTAATGATTTAAATATATTTTATATTTTATTTTGTTATTAATTTTTGTTAACTTATATTTTTTCTTAATTTTGTGTAATATTAGTTCCATTCTAAATTATTATAAGATTATTATTAATTTTTAAAAATTAATTTAAAATATTTTTAAATTTAAAATTAAGATAATTTATTAAAAAGTATAAATAATAAATTTTATAATAAATAATATTTTTTAAATAATTTATGATATTTATTATTATATTGATTATAATTAAAAAAAATCTATATTAATTTTAAATTTAAACATGTTTTAAGTTATACTTCAAAAAATCAACTTAAAATATTTTGAAACAAAAATAGTATTGTTAAATTATTTTTACTGAACAATAGACTAAGTCTGTAACCGATGTGAAGTTGCACAATAAAAAAAAAAAGGAGTCTTCTCCACAGTCCAGACTTGATCGGTCGTCTTCACCACAGTCAAGACTTGACCGATCGTCTTCACCGTCAAGAATTGACCGATCGTCTTCACCGTCAAGAGTTTGGCGTTTTAATATGACTTTATATAAAATCATTTTCTTTTTTCTTAATGGCGTACGTCTTAGACACAAGTATATATACTAATTAAGAAATATAATTACCATTTTGTTTAATTGCTTAATTTAGATAGAAAATGACAATATTGTTTTTAAAATTTATTAGAAAATAAAAGAAAAATATCATATTTAAAGTTTAGGTATAGCATAATAACCTAAATTATTTTAAAAATTAAAATATACAGACGACAAATAAAAAAAATTAAATTTTCTCTTTAAAAAACAAGTAAAAAGAAAGGCAAGCATATATGTGCAGGGTTCAAGCATAACAAATGGTAGTTATGGTCCGAATTTGCTTAAAATTTAGAATATTAAATTTTGGGATTTTCTTAATGTGTGCGGCACACACTAAGCGCACAAAACGATATATAATATTATTTGTTTATGTAGGCGCACTGAATTTAATGTATAAAAAAATAATATACTAATGGACTCATGTATTGAATTCAGTGCAACTATATAAAGAAATATTTTTTAGTGAGTCTCATTTATTGTTTTCTGCGCTTAGTGTGTGCCCTTAGGGCACACATTAGGCGGACCCTAAATTTTGTAGTAGATGGTATAAAATATAATTATCACTTTAGATTTATAACCTATCATTTGTTATAAATCAACTTTCATATTTTAAAAAATATATAAACATAGTATAACAAAAAAATTACTTCCATTTTAAATTATAAGATTATTATTAAATTTTAAAAAGTTAATTTCAAATATTTTCAAGTTCAAAATTGAGATAAATTTATCTAGTTTATGTCAATATAGTTATGAATATCATAAACTACCTATAAAATATTATTATTTATAAAACTAATTGTTTTAAAATTTTAAATAAATTATGCTAATTTTAAAAAAAAATTAAATTAATTTTTTTAAATAAATAATAGTCTTATAATTCAAAATAGACGGAATATATATTGAAGTTAACTTCAATGTTATGTAGCGTTTACTGAATTTTGACTTCCGTTGAAAGGTGGTTTAAACTTATAATTTTACAAAGCAAAGAGAAAGGTTTTTAATACTCAACTCTAACGATTACTTTTGATCTTGTTATTTTCACTTTTCTGTGAGATTTGTATATTATATATATTAAATTAATGATAATATAATTTTTCACTAACAAAATAAGTTTATTATAAATTTGAATGAGGAAGTATATACGGACAAGGAAATTCTATATATATAATTTGTCACCACACTATGATTTCCAGTGTGAACAAAAAACTCTATTTGTGGATGGGTGATATTGCCCATTTTAATTATAATTACATTGAACTCTAAAAAATGACAAGTATACAAGTATATTATACCATGTCGAAATAGAAAATACAATTTACTCTATTTTCTATTCCACTAAAAGAATTATATTTAATAATATTTATTTTTTCAAGAAAGAGTGACACAAAAATAATAGTTGCACAATTTCTCTCGTACATGAATAGTAAATAGGTCACACACTCACGTGAGAGGAGTTGCTTGTTGAATTATCATTTTTACTTATAAAAATATTAATTCTCTATATTTAATGCTAGTGTTAAGTGACAAAAGCTCAATAAATTTATGAATAAAAATTTAAAAACTATATGTATTTATATTTATACATTTTGTAAATGAACATTTTTGTTAGAATCCAAGGAGTATAAATTAGGCCAAACGCGTATGAACAATATGATTAGCTATGACACTATTTAAGTATGACTTTTTTTAGTAGTATCATTTGTCCTATAATGACATGAACTTCAAGTGGCATAAATAAAATATTAAATTAAATTTAATGGTGAAAACTAAAAAATAACATAGTTAGGGGCGGACGCAAGATTTTCACCCAGAAGAGACACTATTATAATAGATTAAATAATTAAATAAAAATAAAAAATTATTCTCACCATTATTACAAAAGATTTCATTTGTAATCTATGCAAATATTAATAATGTGTTTTTATTTTATAGTTATGATTAAATATAATAAGTTATTTGTTTAATAATAATTATATGTAATAAATTTATGATAACAAATTTGAGCATAATATATTTTATAGTACTATCAACAAAATTAAAATCCTTTCGTTAAACAAAAAAAATACAAAATAAGATTTTCTTATTGTAAAAAAAAAAAAGAATTCATTTAATTCGTCAAATATAGATTTAAATAAAAAGGATATAAAAATCACTATAAAAAATCATTCTCTAAAGTGTAGGTTTTTGAATTCAACAAATCTTTTTTCTATGAGAGCTCATTTTATTTTAGAAAATTAATATTTTCACAATATTTTTTTATATTTTCACATTAAAATCGTCGTTATAGGTTTATAACGACAGTTTTAACCATCCTTATAAGTGTATAATGACGATTTTCATGTAAAAATATCTAAAAATATTATAAAATTATCAACTTTTTTTACTTTAATATCTTTATATTAATATATAAAAAAATCAAAAATCAAGGGTGGACGCTTGGCCCTTGCCCAAGTGTGAATCCGCCCGCAAACATAAGAACAAATTTTAATAAATGAGTATTTTTTGGGTTTGCTAAATGAGTAATTTTTTTTTTTTTATGTTTTTTTTGGGTACTTTGTTGATATATATCACTAGAAAGTCGAAAGCCAAAAGAAAGAAGTTCTATAAATAGGGGTATAGCTAGGGTGTAAATGAGTTAAATTTATTTAAATAGAGAGTTATATGAATTCAATTCGTAGCCAATAATAATTATAAATTACTTCCTATATATACTATACATATGAATATCATATTTTATGTACACATAAAATATTAAATATCATAATAATACCATATCTCTAGAATACTTGCACAATATCACATCTAAATTATCACAATCCAAACAGTGTATCTGTTTCGCATTATGTGGTTTATCGCTAACTATTGAAAGTTAATTTTATTTTTTTAATATTTATTATTGTATTAATTAAAATTAATAAAAATCAATTGATATAATACTAAATCTGTTTGAAATTATAAAACTTATTGTTGACTTTTAAAATATATATATATTAAATAAAATTAAGAAAAATTTCATTAATTTTAAATTTAAAAATATTTTAAATTAATTTTAAAAAGTCAATAATAATCTTATATTTTGATTTTTTTATAAATTCCTTTGCCTATATTCGCATCGATGGGTATTCAGTACTTAAGACAAACGTCATATTTAAATTAATTATTATCCTCACTCATTTCGATAGTCAAATTAAATTTTCATTAAAAAAGTATAAACAATAAATTTAGACGAGTCACCTGCACACATAGTTACAAAAACTCAGTTAGTTTGTAAAAAAAATGTAACTTTTTTATTTCACCTCAAAAACTAAGGCGTTTAAATATAAATTTCTAAACAACAGGTGGTAAAGTGATAATTTAATCAAATCTCAAGTGGTTATCTAAAATTTGCCCAATATAATATGATATGTAAAATTAAATTAGATTATTTTATTTTATTTTAAATTATATTACTTAGTTTATTTTAAATTATATCATATTTATTTTATTTTATTTTAAATTATTTCATATTTTATTTTTTTCTTAGATTATATTATTTTATTATATTATATTATTGTATATAATATAATATGATATTTAAAATTAAATTATTTTATTTTATTTTATTTTAAAATATTATAATGTTATTTATTTTAAATTATATCATATTATATTATGTTTATTTTTTCATTTTATGTTTCATTTTATTATATTATATTATTGTACATAATATAATATGATATTTAAAATTATTTTATTTTATTTTAAAATACGATAATTTTATTTTATTTTAAATTATATCATATTATATTTTTGTGTAATTTTTTATTTTTTGTTTCATTTTATTATATTATATTATTTTATATAATATAATATGATATTTAAAATTAAATTTTTTATTTTATTTTAAATTATAATATTTTATTTTATTTTAAAATATTATTATTTTATTTTATTTTAAATTATATCAGATTATATGTGTATTTTTTAATTTTTTTTGTTTCATTTTATTATATTATGTTATTGTACATAATATAATATGATATTTAAAATTAAATTAAATTATTTTATTTTATATTAAATTATATTATTTTATTTTATTTTAAATTATATTATTTTATTTTATTTTATTTTACAGTATTGAACCAATTTTCCTCATTGAATCATCATTCTCCAAAATCATAAAATAGAAGCATATAATCAACGAACAATGATTATAACACAAAATTAGTTTCATCATAGGACATAATTAATAATATGAAGCTTCATACAAATGTAGCAAATCAGAAGCAACATAAGCAAATTTTCTACTTCGCACATCATATTTCCCACTCAATTATACAAATGCAAGCTAGATGAGTGCTCTTTGAACCTAAATAATCAGCCCAGGTATTAGTAAATTACGTATATGTCAAACTGGTATAGCAATATGTGTTTGACAATAACATGCTTGTAATTTTATGTGTGCACACCTAAAAGGGTGAGGGGGTTGAATAGGTATTTTAGCTTAAAACAATTATCATTGACAAATTAAATTTTTTTACAATAAAATGAATATAGAGAGGTAAGACTTGTCTCCTTTGATGTCTCATTTAAGTTGCTTTGATGTCTCATTTAAGTTATGTTATTCTTTAGTTATAATCCAAACTATACTCTGTCTACTTTGCTGTCTGCTTGGTATGCTATTTTACTTTAATTATAATCCAAACAAGTATAATCTGTCTGTTTTAGAAACTTACTATTAATTCACGTTTGACTTACTAAAGTTTCAGCAAGGTTAGGTATGCAGATGTATATGTAAGATAATGCAGTGCAGAATAAAACTAAAATGACAGAATAATAAATACATCAAGATTTTTACGTGGTTCGCCCCCTACCTTCTAATCTAATGGCATAATTCACGTCCAATACCAATTGGTTTTGAAGACTCCTTTATTAAAATAATATTCAACCAGTTACAAAATAATTAACTGTACAAATAGCTCAGAACTTGTTGGACACAACTACCCCCTTTGCACAATTGTAACCTCTGTAACTGCTTGCACCACTACAACCTTAGAGTTTTTTCTGTATAGTCTTATCCACCACTGGATCGACCACAAACCACACTTGACTTGTATACAAGTTTTAATCAAGAACGAATATGATTACAATATCTATAAATTTTCAGTAACAAGAAATTAAGAATAAGGCAAGATCAATTTGCTAGAAATTTTTTATGAAAGTTCTAAGTTTTTCTTCGATCATTCTTTAGCCTTTTAGTTGAGAATGATATATATATAAAGAAGGTCCAAATAGCAATAAGAAATAGATTATCCAATTTCAGCAATCTCAACGGAGATAGAGCCAAACTAATAAAGAATGGATTTGAATTTAAAAAACTAAACTGCTTGAATCAATGGATAAGATCTTTAGAAAATTTAGCTACTTAAAATAAGGAATAAGATCCCAACAAAATTAGCATAATCAACTTTATGGGAAAGATCTTTGATATTGATATAACTTTAGAAAATATGGCTATACAATTGCTCAAATGATTTGATTTCCAAATAAATATAATTGTCCAATGAATTTGAATTTTAGGTTCATGAATCTTTTTAAAAGATATTTTCAGTAAAATAAAATTGTCTTGCAATTAAAGACTTATGCTAGAAATACTTACAAAATTTCCTATATGATTTCTTAGAGACTTAATCTAGTAGGTAACTCTATCAAGCTTTATATCCATGTTGGGCCACCAAGAAATCAGCAAGTACAAAGCAAGATGAATATGGGATAGTCCATTTTCGGTAGCACCATATATGATCGGCCCAATCAATAAAACTCAAATAAGCTCATTTAAAACAACTTCATACAAAACATATTATCATAATTAAAATATTAAACACATAAATCAACAACACTCACTCTGTCCAAAAAAAGAAATTTATACTTTTCATATTTGCAATTATCCAAATGTTAAAAGTAGTATGCACACAAGCCGATCATATTTGATATAATGTAGTATGTACTTTGTAATCTTATTCATATATTAACAAAAGTTGATTTATACAAATGTATTTTCTTTATCCATATTTAATAAATAACATTAACTGTGATAAACCCATAGTTGTTGAGCAATGCTTTTAGAATCATGATGATGATTGTAATGTTCCGAACTTTCGAGAGAGTTGTAATTCGACTTTAGATGAATAAATAAAGCTTGAATTATATCTTATATGTATTATGGAATCTTCGTTATTGTTTATTTATGTGTTTTGGTTCAAGTATCCAACCTTAGCACGCAAAAGAAGAATAACAGTTTTTGTTCAACAAAAAAAAAGATAAAACCTAAACCCTATGGTCTAAACCCTGGGAAATCTAACCTAGGCCCTCGAGCGTTACGTATACGTCAAAATGACATTTTACTTCAGGATTCATCTTTATCACGCTTTGAAAACACGTTATAGTCGATAAAAAATTTTCTTGAAAAGCGCGTCGGGAATAGACTGAAATAGAGAAATGACGAAAAATATTTTTTTCGCCTTTTTGATCGTCTAACCATTTTCTGAGAAATGGTAGTCGAAAATACTATTCACCGAAAAACGTGCAACATCTTTTGGACTTTTCACTTCACAAAATAGTGTTTATACGAAACTAAATTCAGTAATATCAAAATTTTAAATTAGTAGAAGTTAATAATTTAGTTGGAATCAGACTGTTATATAATAAACTACTAATTCAACCGTGTTGTTTTCTTCAAACGCAACATGAGATAGGTTAACATAAAAATTGAATAATCAAATTTATGAGATTAATACCTAATTATATTATTCAATCATAATTTGTGTCTAGAATGAAAGAAATTTATCAATCGCATCACCCGGTAAGTGTATTTGGAAAAACTACACGGAAGATTATCCGAGATTAATTAAGGATAAACTTTGAGGGTCAGACGAGACATCATATTAATACTATATGATGTATTTTATGAATAAAATATGTATAACTAATTAAAACTGATATTACTGATGCAAAATATTTCAAAATAATCACACGCGATTTATCTAATATACCGAAAACAGAAAAAAGAGTGGTAAAGAGTGTGGCTAACACACACTGACATACGCTGGCACACTCTAGGTACGAAAAGATTAAAATGCCCTTGGTCTTTTAAACTAATGCCTAAACTACCACAACCCTTGGTTTTTCTATAAATAGGAAGCTAACATTTTCATTATTCACAATAATTTTCAAAGCAAAATTCCTATAATCAATAAATTACAAAGAAATAGTTAAAGCTTGCAAATTCAAGAGTTATAATCTCTAGTAGTTATTATGTTCGATTTTTGTTTCGTCTTTAATTTTCAAAAGCTCAAGAACGCGAGTTGTGGCCATGTACGATTGTCGTTCTCCGTGTTCTTCGCTTGTTCTTGAGCCTTTATTTATTTTATAGTAGTTATAATTTTGAATTTCATTTCGTAGTTTAAAGCTCAAGAACGTACGTCGTAGCCATGTACGGTTTTTTCGTTTTTCGTGTTCTTCGTATGTTCTTGAGCAATTAATATAAATTGTTATAATTAATTATACAAGTCATTATAATGACCAAATTTTGTCAATTATAAAGTGTCATAATCACTTATGTAAGCAGTTATAATGTTCAAATTATTTCAAGTATGAAAACCAAAAGCTCAAGAACATAAGTCGTTACAATGTACGATTTTTCCGTTCTTCGTGTTATTCGTGTATTCTTGAGCAAAAGTCATGAATCTTTCTATGTGAAGGTTTATGATTTATTATTTTTATGTTATTAAGTGTTATTGAGTCTTATAACATGATATCTTAAAGATTTAAAGCAATCAGTACCATGTTTCATATGGTTAACCCTAAGAATATTGGTCAAAACATGTTTACTGTCTGTTTTTGTCATTTTTTGAAAACTTAAAATCCGAATATGCCTAGAAATATAAATAAAAGTTTTAGATCATGAAATTCTAAGCAATTTAGACTCAAAAATCACTTTAAAATATTTTCGTATGACAAAGTTATAGCAGTTACCGTAAAGGACGTCAAAGTTGTAAAAAATAAGGAACCTTCATATTTTTGCACTAAAATTTAAGATTTTGAGTTATCCAAGCCGCCTAAACATTCCACCAATGAAAATAGTCTAGTTTAATTATAGAACAAGAAAATTTAATAAACTAACATTCGGGTACGCGAAACCCTTTATATAGGCACTTTAAGCGATTACCGAAAAACCCTAATTGTGCATTAAGGCAAGTTTTTTATTCTTAACCTTTTTTTACTTGCTTTTTATGTGATTTATACATTTTGTACATGCAACATGTTATAAATCTTTGATATGAGAGTTATTGCTTCTTGTTCGGCATAACTTGAAAAATGAAATGCTTATTCGTGATATATTTCGAATCATGTTTTATTATATCAAACCAAGTTGTCTTGGGGCGATCCTGACATATAAATTAAACTGAGATGAGCAAATATGTATCGCTGTTCCTGATCTGTCCAGTGGAGGTATGTTATGCATAACATAGGATGTCGTTAGGTTGATCCCCTTTCTATATCCACTGTAAATGGTTATAAGTTGAAACACAAGGAACAGTTCAAGGTCTAATTACCATTCAGTCTTGCTATGTTAAAAATATTTGTAATATCAATTGTTGTGTGATGAATCCTTACAATTCATATCGGTGTGAATTCACTTATATGTTATGTGTTTAAGACTTGCTGAGCATCTTAGCTCACTCTTTCAAATAAACTTAACTTGTAGACAAACCCGAGAGCTCCGGCTCAAAGAAAAAAAAAAAGAAAAAATGCGTACACTAGTTTACTGCTTTTCTTAACTGTTCTTAACTGTAATCGTAATGACATTTTGTAATAAGAACAAGTTTCACACATGTAACCGAATATTATATAAATATTATCAAGTTTTATCACATTCTATTGTTACGTCTTTACTTTGATTAAACCTAGAATTGTCAAAACTTAACATAGTATTAATAATGATTTATTTATCTAGATGAGGATCGGTAAATAACTTGTGAGTGTTGTACATCCGAGACAGAACTAAGCGATGTTGACTGATAAAATCCATCGTTAAGGTTCCTCGGACCCAGGTATAACTCGTTGCTACTATTCTGAATGTCAGATATGTAGGATTATTAATATAAAGAGATATCACTATAAACAAATATGTTTCTACTGATGGTTTTAACTAGTTGGGTAATGTCCTGTACAAAAATAGAATTTTGCACCGGACAAAGATACAACCATTTGTCACGGATAAAGATGCAAACATTTATCACGGGTGAAGATGCAAACATTCACCGTGAAATTCTCTGTTCCCAAGAGCCGTCACAATGATTTAATGTCGTGGATGTTAGAACATGTAAAATTATAGAATATCTAAATATTAAGGATAAAATGTTATGATTGAGTATCAGTCCCTTGCATCGATTACAAGGACTTGGTATGAAATAATAAAAGATCTTTGGGAATTAAGATAAGAACTTTGTTTATGAATAAAGAAAATCATCTATAAACCTAATGATTTAGCATTTATAGTGAACACCAAGTCAGCTATAGTAAGTATAGTGATTTGGGGGCGTCACAATGATCATGCTAATGAGATCTAAATTCAAGATAATTCAAAACTAAAAATAAATCTAATCGTGGAATTACTAAAGTGGGGATTAGTGAATCCGGATAGATTAGTACATACTATGCTTGCTTTTATGAAGAGAATGATTAATCTCATAATCATTTGTGTAGAGACACTAAAGTAAGTATGTAGTTGCTTATTAGAGAATAAGTTCGCTGAACGTGACTCACTCAAAGAACACATAATGGAGTCTTACTTGTCTATCAATAAGAGTTCCTTTTGTGATAGTAGAATAAGTGATCAGTGGACTTGAGATCATCATAGTATCTTGTGTATGATGAATTATATTTTGACATATTTTTTAAAATCTTTAGGGTGTATCAAAGGGTATGATCGGATATAATAAGTTATGCAAGTAAATAAGTGAATGATCAACACAAAATCTATCACTTCTAGTAAAAGAATAAAATATCCTATGCGATTCGATAAATGACAAATCAGTAGTCATTGGCCAAAACATAATGAAAATTAGAAAGTAGTTTCTAATTTACATTAATTAGAGTTATTCATTTAAGAATCAAAATGCATATAATCAAATAAAATAAGACTTGACAGTAATATCATGTCTTATATTTTATTGGGACATTGTAAGGTAGAATGATTGAATTGTACGGTAACTATTCGCTGAATAGGTTCTTTTGTGATTAAATGTTAAAATCTATATTATCTAAAAAGTCATTGATCGCTAAGGGGGCTTACCCTTATTATGGAATAAATATTATTTATTTAAATGAATTAAATGACTTAATTTATTTATATAAATATGATTATAATAATTCTAATTAATTTATTCTATAACCGATTTAATATGGAGAACCTAAAGGGTCACACCGCAAAAGAAAAATAATTATTTAAGAAGTAAATGGTATACTCGTAATAATGAATTAAGTATATTTAATTTATACTATGAGAATAGAAAAAATTAAATAGCTTAATATTTATTATTTAGTATTTTAAAAATACTAATTATAAATTAATAAAATGAGTCTTATTATTATTATTATTATTATTATTATTATTACTATTATCATTATTATTTAGTTCCTAAATGGTTCCTGAATGGTTTAGGAATTATAATTATTATATTAAATTAATTAAGTTCTAATTAGATTACGAGTTTAATTAAAAACCTTATTCCTAAAAGTATTAAGATGGTTGACTATATCTATAAATAAAATGAGTCTTATTATTGATTAGGGTTACATACACTTTCACAAGTTTTGGGAGAGTATTCACATATTTTTTAGAGAGAAAAAACTAGGGTTTGTCATCACCCACTTCTTGGATTATTATTATTCCTTAATGGATCACCGCTAAAGGCCAAACACTTGAGTGGCTAACGTTGATCAAAAAAATTTAATCGGTGGAATTCAAGGAGAACGCGAAGGAATTGAAATTGAACACGTACCTATGGAAAATTAGAATCTACAAGGGTATAATTTTCTATCTGCTTCTTATTAATTAATAGTTATGCATAAAGATCGATCATGTATAATGGTTTGTAGTAAAAATTTAAATTCTGATTTACCATGCTTCCGCTGCTTATATGCAATTTGATTGCATGTTCATGAATATTACAAACCAACAAATGTTAAGGTCTGCATTTAAAGCACTTGCACATAATTTTTTTCAATACTATATTTCAAAGAGTAAAATCATACATGTTGTTGCCATTGTCGATAATGAACTGATCATATCAAAGTAGAATAAAGTGCTATTAAAGTTTCATGAAGTAGGTCAGAACAACACTAATTGATGACATCCTAATGTCGAATAAGTCAAACGAGGAGAAGTCTTGTGAATGCTTGAATAAAGAAAAGGATTCAATTCAAATCGATATAAAGATATGCAGTAAAGAGTTCGAGGAAAGCCATATTGAACGGGTTTCAAGCAAGTGGATTGAAGTTTATTTAGGGATGGTTCAAATGAAGCTTGATTCAAGGGCAAATCAAGTTCCAAATGTTCATCGGGTGATTTAAAAAGTTTATGTTAAAGAATACTTTAAGGACATTATTAACATAATCTTTTATTCGTATTTATACAGCTTAAAACATATTTTTTGTGCATGGATCTTGGATTTTATTAAAGACCGTATCAAGAGCTTTGATTTGATAGATGATACGTTTTGTAACTGGAAGTGGATTGAGAGTCATAGTCGTTTTAGTAAACAAGGGCAAAATTGGAATTTTAAAAAATCCAGATAGCTCACGCAACTGCTTTAGATACCCACGCAGCTATAGCAGTATGTTTTTGAAAATTCAGTAAAGTCAGTAGCTTTCCACGCAGCTACGCCACAAGGCCATGTACCTGCATCACATGTCCGCGCATCTGTGTCCAAACACGAAACATTAATATATTTTGACGCGTTTTGACGAATTTTAGCTTATTTTTAACATATTTATGCATTTTTATTACCTTATTTAATTAGGATTCTTATGTAATGATATTACTTATTCTAATTAAGATTTTGTTACCTTATTTAACTAGGATTCTTATGTAATTGTTACTTCGAGGATTAGGATTTTATAAAATTAGTATAAATAGACATCAAAGGCTATTGTTAAACATAACTTTTATTCATCAATAATATTCTTGAGAGGATTATTCTTCATCATTTGATTTTTTGAGAATTTCTGAACTATTCTTAATATTTTTGATATTCAACTTGTCATATTATACAACAATTTATAGTTGTGTGTGGCGACTTTTACCGCATTAATCATCAATTTTATTGAGGTTTTTATCTCTTTATAGACAACAAGTTTAGTTGTTGTTGGTGTTCATTCAACATAATTTTTCTAACACAAGCAATTGTACTAAGGTTCTCGCTTCAATATAAGCAAATGGTTGAAGTGTTGTGCGTGTTTCATAATACGACTTTGATAAAAAAATGATTCAAGCAGCGTTCACTTTACACAAGTGTACCGTGGACCTTATCACTAATGGTAAACAAGGAATAGAAAACATTCATAGTAAGTAAATAGTAGAAAATATTCAGAATACCTTTGACGGTTGAAATGAGAATATAAATTCTGAATTGTGATGGTTTTGGTGACCCGTTTCTGATCTTCTCCACCCTTTCGAATTGTGGTGGTTGTTAGCGGTGGCTCTCTCTTTCTCTCCGTTTCTCCCTTTCTCTCTTTTCTTCTCTCATTTCCTTTCCTTTCTTTCTTTCTGCGTCTAAGCTGCCTTTCTGCATCTGATGTATTTTTAATACATCGGCAATCGCTATCAGCGACCACTTTCAACGACCGAATGCGGTCGCTGATACAGTTGACGTGACATCTTTCGCGACCGCAAGCGGTCGCTGATGTGGTCTAGTCGCAGAAAGGCTCACGCCAATGTTTGCGCCGAAATTTTAAGCGACAAAAAATATAATAGCTACCTACCAGCGTTGAAATCTCCATCGCTAATACTAATAGCGACCATTTTTACCAACAGTCACTAAAGTCGATCGTATCGTCATTGATTACCTTATTAGCGATCGATAATGGTGATCATTGATTTTTTTAGTCGCATATGGTCCTTTTTTTGTAGTGACAGAAAGATATAAAAGTCACTATAAAAAATCATTCTCTAAAATGTAGGTTTTTGAATTCAACAAACCTTTTTGCTGAGAGAACTCATTTTACTTTAATATCTTTATATTAATAAAAAAAAGTTTAATAATATGTCTTATTTTACATGTTTTAAATAAGTGTTTTTTTATTTTTGCTTTGAAAATTGTGTGCTAAATGTGTTGATATATATCAACGTAGAAAGTTTGACAAATTTGGAAGAAAGTTCCATAAAGAGTGGTATAGTTTGGGGCGTAAATGAGTCAAATTTATTTAAATAGAGAATTATTTGAATTCAACTCGTAATCAATAAGAGTTAAATCATTTTTTTATTAATGCATTTGATCTTAATTTACAAATACATTATTGTACTAAATTTTTTTACAATCGCATCATTGTATTGAAATTTTTTTACAAAACTTAAAGTTTCCGTCAAAAACTGTTAACTATTTAACAAAAAATGTCGTAGCAGTATTAATTTACAAAAGTATCGTTGAACTGGAGGTCGATTTACATTTGCACCATTAAAAGATAAAATAATAATAATAATAATAATAATAATAAAGAACTTTATTTTTTTATTTTTTTGTGTAACAAAGAGTGTATTATTATTAAATCAAAATTTATTTTCAAAATACCTCAAATTAATTTCTAAAAAAGCAAAACTAATCTTTTATTATTATTATTATTATTATTATTATTATTATTTCTTTTTTCAGTGACGCAACTGTAAATCGTAAATCGAGCTCCAGTTCAATTATATATTTGTAAATTAATACTGTCATGTCATTTTTCTATTAAATGTTAACAGTTTTTGACAAAAATTTCATATTTTATAAAAAAAAAATTAGTTCAATGATACGATTGTAAAAAAAATTAGTACAATAATACATATGTAAATTAAGGTCGAATACAGTAATAAAAAAATAATTTAACCCTAGCTAATAATAATTATAGATTACTTTCTATATATACATATGAATATTATACTTTAAGTACACATAAAATATTAAATATCATACGAATGCCATAGCACTATGCTTGCACAATATCACATCTAAATTATCACAATCCATATAGTGTTATATCTATATATTACTATATTTATTTTAAATTATAAAATTTATTGTTGATTTTTAAAAATTAATTTAATTTTTTTTAATATTCACTATTGTATTGACTAAAATTAATAAAAATTACATTAATTTTTAATTTAAAAATATTTTAAACTAATTTTAAAAAAAAACAATTTTAATTTTATATTTTAATTTTTTTTTATAAATTCCTTGGCCTATATATGCATTGATGGGTATTATTTAGTATTCAGGACACACGTCATATTTAAATTAGTTATTATTCTGACTCATTTCGATAGCCAAATTAAATTTTCATTAAAGAAATATAAACAATATTCAAAAGAATCGATAATGTGAGAAATATTCAAATAATACGAATGTCATTGACTCGAGTGATATTATTCAACTCAAATGTTAAATTTCGTTAAAATAATTATAAAAATATAGTGAAATTTATGTTTGGTGGGGGCGCATTACTATTACTTTTGTTAGGACAATAAAACATCCTAATCGCATTTAAATCTTTAAAATGAATAGAAAGCCGTTGTGCTGAATATTTCTATTTACATAACAAGAACAAAAAAAATTGCAGTAAAACAATGATAAATATAGAAAACATAATGCAGTTCCACAACAAACACGTCAATTATCAGTTTATCACCGGGGCATAGCTCGAATGGTGTCGCCTCCCCTGTGCATAGATTCAAATCCCTATCCTCCAGTTGTAAAATATAATCTCAAAAAAAAAAAAATCAAATTTTATTTTATTTTCTCTCTCCTCCCTTTTCCTTTCCAAATTCCAAATATTTCAACTTTTCACAGTAAAATGGAGTAAAATTATTTGCAGCTTATACATATGAAGTACATTATAAACCACCCTTCCAATTTCTCATTATACAGAAAGATGCTCTTCGGATTCCCTTTAAAATTCACATAAAAAGGCCAATTTAGGAGGGTGGAAAAACAGAGTCCATAAAATTTGTTGTGGTTCTGGACTGATCTGAGCTTGTTCTTCATCCTGAGGAATTTGGTGTTCTTGTAAGAGAGAATCCAGAAATGGGTAATGAAAAAGAGAGAGAAAAAGATCAGAAAGAGAGGAAGATGTTTGTTGGGGTGGTATGGAATTGTGCCGCCGAGCTCAAGCTCCTTCTCATTGCTCTGCTTTTCCTCTGTTCGCTCCTTACCATGTTTCAATTCCTCCCTTCTCGTCTCTCCTTCTCCGTCTCCGATATCCGCAACTGCATCTCCTCCACCACCCTCACCGCCGAGAAGCTGGCAGCGGAGCAGCCGTTAAACGCCTCCGTCGCACCACCGCCTCTTCTCTCTCCTCCCCCACCGCCGTCGTCGGTCCAACAAGACGAAATACTTCCCAACGGCGTCATAAAGAGAACCTTCAATCCGTACGGCGCGGCGGCGTACAATTTCATACTGATGTCGGCGTACAGAGGCGGCCTCAACACCTTCGCCATTAACGGATTAGCTTCAAAACCCCTCCACGTTTTCGGGAAACCCACGTACCAGTGCGAGTGGGTCCCACATAACAGCTCCGGTGTCGAACCAATCACCACACAGGGCTACAAAATCCTTCCCGACTGGGGCTACGGCCGCGTCTACACCGTCGTGATCGTTAACTGCACATTTCCCCACCCTGTCGGAGAAAATGGTGGAAAATTACTCCTCCACGCCTCCACCAACGGCGGTGGCGACACCGACTTTAACCTCACCAACACCATTGTTGCGCTGAATGAAGCTCCAAAGACTTTAAATCCATTGATTTACACTGCCCCTCCTAAATATGATTATCTCTATTGTGGATCTTCTCTCTATGGAAACTTAAGTCCACAAAGAATTAGGGAGTGGCTGGCTTATCATATAAGGATGTTTGGGGAGAAATCCCATTTTGTGATTCACGACGCCGGTGGGGTTCACCCAGAAGTTATGGAGGTTTTGAAGCCATGGATGGAGAAAGGGTATGTGACATTGCAGGATATTAGGGAGGAAGAAAGGTTTGATGGGTATTACCATAATCAGTTTCTTGTGGTGAATGATTGTTTGCATAGGTACAGATTTATGGCGAAATGGATGTTTTTCTTTGACGTGGATGAGTTCATTTTTGTGCCCAAGAAGAGTACTATTAAATCCGTGCTAGATTCGCTTTCGGAGTATTCGCAGTTCACAATTGAGCAGATGCCCATGTCTGTCAAGCTCTGTCTTGCAGAGGATAGAGGCAAAAGTTACAGGTAAGTTTGAATTCTTTTCGGTAGTTTGATTCTTTGAAATTGGTTGGATTGATTAAGATTGTGCACTAGATCTACCACAGTTGAATTCGCATTGATAGTGAAAAAGATTGCATAATCACATAAAGACTGAATGCAACTAGATTTAGTAGTTGTATTCATTAAAATTGGTTGGATTTGTTGATAATTTGCAGTGAAATTCCAAATTTAGATGGACCATTGATGAACTATCATAGGCAGTTGACTCAATAATAGAAATTTCATTTGGGTGCATGAATGATACAGTTTTGTTGCAGAGTATGTTAGCCAGGAAAATATCATTGTACTGAAGATTGAATGCCATTTGTTTGAACTAGAATTTCAACATTGTTAAATTTTGTTTAGTGGTAGTGTTAATCTTAGTAAATCAGACACTTGCTTTATGTGTTAATTGATAGGGAAACGCTGATTTAATTTCTGTTAATCAGTGTGGCTAATGGCTAATGATGAAATATGAAATAAAGTCGTAATGCACTGATTGTGTCTGTAGCTGTAAATCAAGCATGTATGAAAATTGATTACATTATACTGCCATCTCTGGTATATTTGAGGTGACCATCATCTGCCGTATATTAGAGGCCACCATCTGTCGGAGCTCAAATACTTTAGAGCTATTATTGTGTTTTTGTCCATTAGTGTGAATGTGTGATATTTGTCCTTTGAAATGCAGTGGCATTGAGTAAATGCAACAGTTAATGTAGATGTTGAAATATCTAGAATTATAGAATATGTTGATAATGGAAATATGTTAAATCAAGAGGCGTGTAAGTGTTTTGATTTATTGACATGTTCATGTGGTGTTAGTTTAGATGCTTCTCTTCTCTTCATTCATTTGGGACAAGTGGAAGTGAGTTGGGTTAAAACTTGTGGTAAAGTGATTGTTTATTATTCATGATATAGACCTTTATATGTTTCAAGGAGTTGATCTAATAGTATTAATTTCCCCAGGATGGTTCAAATGTTTATTTATAGAGAATTAGAATTTAATATTTAAAACCCGCTCTAAATTAGGAACCCTGACTATGTTATGATTAAACTAATTATAAACACAGGAGTTAAACCACACATAATATTATTTGTTGTGATGGTCATGTTTAATTTTCATGTCAGAATATCACCTTATTGTCGGACTCATTTAATGGGGGAGGTTGCATCCTAAGAAATTTTTAATTTGCAACCATTCTGATTATGTGATGAAGAATATATTTTAGGATCCTCGATAGTTAAATATTGTATTTCTTGTGACTGCTTGCTCCATCCTGTCTGACTAGCTGTCTGATCTTGAATGTTAAGTTGAATGAAGTCAAGCCAGGTAGACAATATATTTACCCAACTGAAAATGACAATTGTGGTTAAATGAATAAAGAATTAACCACCCAGACTGATTTTCTGCAGCTAATATTAGACTATTAGTTACTAAAATTGTAGTTCGTGGGATTTCTATTGTAGGAAGTGGGGATTTGAGAAGCTTGTGTACAAGGATTCAATAACAGGAATCAGGAGGGATCGTAAATATGTGGTGCAATCACGCAATGTGTTTGCAACCGGAATTCATATGTCCCAGAATATGGTAGGTAAGACAACACACAAGACCGAGGGGCGTATAATGTATTACCATTATCATGGAGCCATATCAGAGAGACGTGAGCCATGCCGACAGCTGGTCAATACCACAGAGATTAAGTTTGAAGGAATTCCATATGTTTTGGACACCACAATGCGAGATGCTGCTGCAGCTGTCAAGAGATTTGAGCTCAAAATGATCGGGTCAAGGTTACAAAGAACGCGGCAGTGATAGGTTTTACACCTTTCCCTTCTTCCTCCTCCTTCACGTATGCATGCTCCCCTTCTACATTTTAATTCCATCCGTCGGTAGAGCAATTTTATCGGCTTCTCTGTATGATAGTTTTCTCCTCTCTTTTTTTTTTTTTATTTATTTTATATAGATATAGATACAAGTGGTACATGTTTGGGGTATAAAAACAAGATCATAGTTGTTTTAAGTTATATTTCTTTATTTTTTTTTAATATTTTGATTAATTTATCAATTTGTTGGATTGGTTGAATTGTCGGTGTCCCGGGGGCCACCACCCCTATCACCAATGACAAACAAGGGGTGGCTGTAATGAGAGCATTTGATCGGTGGCTTCTTTTAAATAGTAAATTCGCTGTTATATATATCATTTGTATCTATATCCCTTCTCTGGTTGTGCTTTGCTTATTATGAAAAAAGGGCATTTGTATGGAATGAATAATTGATGTCAAAGAGGGTGTTTTTAACCTTTCAAAAAAGGAAAAAACAAGAGAGTTGGTATTTCTATTATCTTAAGAAAGTTAGAAGGCCCATGCCATGGCCCCCGTAGCCGTGGACAAAGTCAAAGTTGGCATGTGGTAGTTGGCAGCTCTCTAATTTCTTGAGCTGTTACCAACTCATGGCTCAAGGAAAGTGAAAAAGAGGAGAGGGAGTACAACAAAAACACCTAATAATTCAACAAGAGTATATGCATTTGTTTTTTAGGGAGGGAAATATGTGAAAAGAGTTCCAAGAATAAACTTGTGATTTATTTTTTTGGTACTTTAAAAAAATAAAAATAAAATAAAATTGTGAAGTTCATGACTTCTGTACATTTCTATTATTTTCTGTTTTATTGGCAATTAGTTCAATTGCAAGAGAACTAGTGATGATTATGTTTGGGATTTGATTATTTGTTTTCATGTTAAACTACTTCGAACTAGTTTATCTTATGATTGAGTGATTAATAGTCTTTTAAATTGTCTAATGAAATATTTTTTATCATTCCTACGACTATTTATAAGAAATTATATAACTTTATGATGAATATGAGATTAATAGTTTTCTTATTCTAAGTTATTATATGATTTTATAGAATTAATAGTTTCACATTAAGAAACTAATAGTTCTTCGTCAAATGATTAAATAATTCAAAATAGTGTAAAATTAAGATAAAATAGTTCAATTTTAAAAATATTTTTTATAAACAAATATAATAATCATTTGTCAAAGAATTAATTAATTTAAAATAGTGTAAAATTAAAATAAAATAATCTAATTTTAAGCCTATTTTTTACGAATAAATATGACCTTTGGGGGGTATAGCTGTCTTGCAGAATTGAATGGCGTTTGTATCCAATAAATCATGCTTGGATTTTCCTGAATAGAGTAATGCAGTCGTTGAACAGTTGTTTATAAACCTTTACACTCAAGTGAACAAGGCAAAGAAGGCAAATATATGGGAACTGATTCGCATAAATAATTATTATAGGCGTTATTTTAATAAATTAATTTTATATCGATTATATTAAAATTAACGGCATAAAATAGAAGTAATTTTATATTTATCATTAGTCCTTCTAGAAAGAAAGAAAAATTGCCTTCCCGCTATTTCTTTCTAACAGTAGAAGTAGAAAAAATTGTTCAACAAAAAAGCAAAAAACAATGATTCATCAGTTTTTTTACTGGAGGATTATAATATTATGTTGCAGTTCTACATTTGGTTGCTTGAAAATTTTGAATCTTGACCGGTAGTAGAGTGTATAAATTTCCTAATAACCAATTTGGATATTTTTTTTTATAGATTATCCATTTCTCCATTGTGGTGTTTGGCATGCTTTAATAGTGTTTCTCTTTAAACTGAATTGCTTAATTATGTGTTCATGCACGGGATGTGATGTCCAATGCCACAATTTGGATCTTGGTATCCATAACGCGATACTAATCCTTAATCATTTATTTTCTACTTTTTTGTTAAATAATTCCGTCTACTTTTGTGGGTAAGAGTAATGGTAAGTAGGGTTGTTCAAACATTTAGGTACAACTAATTTTTTTGGTGTATTGAATCGGTCCGAAATAGGAGTGTATACGGTCGATTTGGTTGGTTTTTAAAAAAAATAAAATAACCAAACTACTTAATTCGATTATAAAAAATTAAAAAATCAAAATCGCCCAAATTTTTACATCGTAATCAGTTATCCGTTTATCCAGTTTCGGTTAAATCGGTCGGTTTATTAGATTATTCGGTTTCGTAATTGATAATTTGATATTCATTATATTGCCAATTTTTCATAATAATTAATAAATTACTAACTCTAACTACTAACTAAGATAGAACTTCTCTAAATTCGGAAAACAAAAATCACCTAACTCACTGACTAGGATAGAAGTTTTGTAAATTCGTCACAATAAAGGCATATACGAAATATATAATTATATAAAATAAATATTTATTAGAAAAGAATATAAATTATATTATAATTTAAAATTGTTCGGTCGGTTCGGTCGGTTTCGATTTTTTGAGAAGCCAAACCAAACCGGCCAAACTAATCTCGATTTTTCAGTTTTATAGTGTTCGGTTTTATATTTTTCGGTTTGAAATAGTAATAATTCGATTTGGTCCGATTGATTTTTCAATTTTTTTTCGATTCTGTGTGCATCCCTAGTCCAAAATTGGCCGGTTCGATACAAAAACAACCACTCCGATATACCGGCACAATCGGTTCTGATATCAGTTCGGTGTTTTTGTGTTCGGTATATACCGATTTCTTCTTTTTATTTATTTATTATTAATAAAATAATAATAATAATAATAATAATAATCGATATAACTGGTAAAAATCGATACCGAACCCGTCAACGGGTACCGACATCAGTACCGAGTTTTAACTTAAACTTGTAACGGTCCAATTCGGACCAATTTTTATCGGTTGAACACTCTTAGTGGTAAGGTCAATTTATTTTTTTTACTTTTACTATTAGAAAGACTAACAGTAAGGCTAAATTTTTTTCTGATTCTGCCACTAGAAGGACTGACGGTAAGGTCAAGGGCTAACTATGTAATTTTTTGTGTCACTAATAAAATTAATGATAAATTTAAAATTACTCTAATTTTATACCGTTAAATTTTTATATAAATAATATAAAATTAATTTATTGAAATAATATCCATAATAATTATTTATTTCATACATATATATATATATATAGCAGTAGTTTATAGAAATGACATGGTATGGTCCTATAATAATGTGGGCCTTTTCGAGCATGTGATGTGATTTCCGGTGATGGTGCAATATATATATTTTTTTCTTTGTCCACAGGGACTCGTGTAGTCCATGATTGTTATTATGATATATATAATATTTAAAATTATACTCTAAAATTGTGCGGATAGACTTCTTTGTTGGAATTTGGTGAATTTCATCGTTAATTTGATCAATAAGTCTGGGCGGACCGGCCAATTGGACAGGAAAATTGGACCGGTCCCCCTTTTTTCCATGTTTCCTTAGTTTTTTTTTTTTTTTTTTTTTAGTATATATCTAAACATATTTATACTATGGATTTAAAAAAAAAAAAAATTAAAAATCCAAAAAAATTAGGTATAATTTGGATATATATCAAAAAAATGATTGTATGGGTCCCTTACAACCATTTTTTTGATATATATCCAAATTATACCTAATTTTTTTGGATTTTTAATTTTTTTTTTTTTTAAATCCATAGTATAAATATGTTTGGATATATACCAAAAAAAAAAAAAAAAAAAAAAACTAAGGGAACATGAAAATGTCCAATTTTCATGTCCAATTTCCATGTCCATGTAGAACTACTCTAATTTGATTGTCCCATGGGTCCCACGTGTCAGTGCAATGGGTGATACTTTACTCTTGGGGTAAATCCGTAATTTTATAAAAATATTTTCTTGTGTAAACAAACAGCTCTTGAAAATTATTTTTTTGAAATAAAACTATACGAAACCTATAGTGTAAGACCCCGAATTTTATGAAATACAAAATTTAATTTTTCTTCATATATATTTTTTTTGAAACAGTAAGTGGTTAAATCGATAAAGTTAAAAGTTAAGGATGTTATGTGCAAATTTTATTTTGTCGGACAATATTCGCTTTGTCGGGGAATATTCGTTTGGTCGGGGAATATTCGTGTCGTACGACGGCGCCGAAATAACAAATTATTGGTGGACCCCACAACGGAATATTTGTCGGATATAGAAAACGACAGAAATAACCTTTTTAAATAAAAATAGTCAACGGAACTGTTAAAATACCGGTGATAAAAGAATAGTAGCATACGGTAGTTTATGGTATTTTCTGTAACACACGGTATTGCATAGTGTCTCATATTATTGGTCTGATAATTGACACCGTAACTGTTACGCATCATTTCATCGATAATTGTCACTGCATAATATTTTATATTATCAATTCAATAATTGTTGTTACACAGTATTTTGCATTATTGATTTAATAATTGTCATTACACTGTATTTTATATCATTGAGTCAATAATTGTTGCTGCACTGTTTTTAAAATTATTGAACCTAATAATTGTCACAGTAACATATGCACAGTAATTCACATTATTGAATCAATAATTGTCATTACACAGTAACGTATGTTTTCTTTTACATTATTATTATCTCTATTATGATGTTATTTAAACAATTGTATTTCATTAATTTATTGACTTGATATCTAAGAGCTAACTATACTGTATTTATAACAATTAGTCATAATAATTGAATTGATAAAGTTATTTGTTTATAATATAAAGTTAGGTGATTATTAGGTGATATGAAATGAATGGTGTAGATTAAAGTGTGAATTATTGTTGAATAATTGAATTGATTTGTTTATAATATAAAGTTAGGTGATTATTAGGTGATATGAAATGAATGGTGTAGATTAAAGTGTGAATTATTGTTGAATAATTAAATTGATTTGTTTATAATATAAAGTTAGGTGATTATTAGGTGATATGAAATGAATGGTGTAGATTAAAGATAATATAATATTTGAAATGGATGGTGTAGATTAAAAGATGATCTTTAAATGAATGGTTTAGATTAAATGAATGATAAGATTTTTGGCTATAAATAGAAGCCTTAACTTAAGGATTTTTCATAAACTTCCTTACTTGTTCTTTCTTTCTCTCTCTAAATACTTTTTGTGTAAGTTCTCTCTAAGTGTTCTTAAGTCATTCCTAGTTTTGAAATCTTTTGTATTCTTCTTTGAATTCCCGAGTAGAATTTTCTTATGTACAACAACTCTTTCGAAAAATCGTAGTAAATTCATTATTTGTCAGAATTTAATGAATTAAAAGCCTGTCTCTTCAGTTTTTCGTCCTCTACAACTTTGAAGAAGGAAGAAAAGTCATCTGAAATCATCTTCATGTCTTAAAATACTAAAAACCGTAACCTATTCTAATTTTCGTCACTATTTTCAGTCTTAGTTTTGAAAATTCATAACTCATTCATATTAACTCCGAATTGAGTAATTCTTGAGTCTATGTCGTCTATCTTTCCGAGAGTAACATTATTTTAAAAACATAAAGGGATTTTAAAAAACTCTAGAAAACTCAAAAGTCAGATTATTTACTGCTACAAACAAGGAAGGATTTGTTCGGCTATAAACTTGTTTCACAATATCAAGGTAAGGGATACCATCTTTTTCATCTTCCATTATTCAAACGTACTATGGTAAGGGATTATCATTATTTGATTCTCGATAATAATATTGTTTCTTCCTTACTCATAAGACGTGCCTTTTATTTCCATGTATTAAATTGTGGGAATAACCTTACGGAGCGGATTGCCGCCTGTTGGTGAATAACCTTTCGTATTCATTCATTATTAATCTCTGAGAATAACCTTACGGAGCGGATTGCCGCCTGTTTGGTGAATAACTCTTTGTACTCAAATTCTATTAAATTGTGGGAATAACCTTACGGAGCGGATTGCCGCCTGTTGGTGAATAACCCTTTGTATTAATTTCCTTCACCTTTTGTTAATCAAACCTGCTACGGTAAGGGATATTATTTTCTTTCATACTCCTAAATCGAAATTTATTATGGAACTATTGCTTCTATAATTCCTGAAAATATTATATGTTCCATAATAGTTGAACTTCATTATTTCAACTGAACCTTCCTATTTACGTGAACCTTTCTATTGAATTGTAACCGTTATTCTGAACTGTGGATCTTGAATATCATTTTTAAATTTCACTCCACATCATGTTGACAATTTGGACATTATTTGAATCTGTACAAAGTAAACTTCCGATACTTATTGTTATCCTATTTCTTCTGTTCATCATTTATATCATTCTAATCATCCAAAAATCAAGCTGTTGTGAATATCTGTGGCCGGGGGCACAGATGTGATATATTTGTTGAACAGATGATAGGTTAAAGGCGATATAATAGGTTAAAGGCGATACATCTGTTCGGTGTCTTTTATGGCACGTGGTGAATGTTCTCTTTGGCCCGTAGTGCAAAGATGAACTGTTGTTTGGTATGATTATGACCAAAGGCTGAATATGGTATAATCATGACCGTTGGTGTTATATTGAATGTCTTTGGCCCGTAGTGCAAAGATGAACTGTTGATCTGCATGATTATGATCAGGAACTGTGAATTTGTATTATCTTGACTAATGATATTTCAGATGATAAAAGTTGATGATGTTTTTACGAAAAAGAGAAGCGAGTGGACATTATAGTCTGCATTATTCTTCTAATAGATTACTCATTCCGCTGCTATTATTGATCTGAACGTTGTTTAAGAATTTAACTGCAGTTTTTGATATAAACCTTGTAGTCTATTGTATTTTATCAAGAACTCAACTGTTGAAGACTAATGATAATTTATTCGTCATTATCTTAGTCATGATATTCTTTACTGGGCTATTTGAGCTCACCCTTTCTTTTGTTCCATTGTTTTTCAACAGGAGATGAAAACATAACAGGGTCTAGCCGGGGAATGGAGTGAGGGTCCGAGGAATAGTTATCATAGTCTTCACGTTTTGTAAAATAGTGTGGCAATAATAGTGAAGACTTAGTTGTGTATTATTATACACTGTATTGTTGTACGTTGTGCTTTGTTGTAATAATTTTGTTGTAGTCTTTTGACGACCCAAGTTTGGGCTGTGTGGGCCCAGATTTGGGGGCGTCACATATAGCGCATTACCAAATATGCTTATTTAATTAAAGTTATTTTAAAAGTATTTCAGGGTGGGTTACAAATGTTATTATGTTAGAAACCCTGACAACTCATCAAAAATATTATTCCCATTTTATTTTATAAGACAAAATTAGGAATAAAGTAAAGTTTAATAAGATGAATTTGATTTAAAAAAATTAATACTCCAACTGTACTATTTTAAATTTAGGGTATTATATTTAAAAAAAAAGACATCTTAAATCGATTTAAAATAAATTATTTTATACCACTTTTAATACAACACTATTTAATCATGAATTTAATAATTTAATCGTACGAATATAATAAACATGTTAAAATATGAGATTATATAAAATTTCGTTTACTTTAAATAATAAAAATATTAGTTTTATAATAGTTTAAACAATACGTATATAAGTATATATATTTTGATAACTCATAATTTAGTAACTTTATTCCAATGTTTAGAAAATCGGATTCGATCGGAATCGGTCGATTTTTCTGTCCGTTCTGACCAAAAAATAGAAAAAACCGCGACCCGGTGAAAAATCGATTGACTACCGGTTCAACCGGTAAAATCGGTAGTTGAACCGGTTGACCCGATTTTCAAGTATTTTATTTTTACAAAAATATTTTTAATAAGATTATAAAATTATTTTACTATATTTTAGCTTATAAAAAATTAGATATTTAAAATTTTATTAATTATTAATAATATATTTTTTTATGTATTTATGAAGTCACTTGTAAGACCCCGACTTTTACAAAATACAAATTTAAATTTTCTTTATATATTTTCTTCTGAAAACGGTAAATGAATAAATTGACAAAAGTAAAAATTAAGAAATGTTTCTACAAATTTTATTTTGTCGGAGAATATTCTTTTTGTCGGAAAATATTTGTTCTGTCGGGGAATATTCGATTCGTACGACGACGCCAAAATAACCAAATATTGGTGGACCCCCACAACGAATTATTGTGGGATATAGAAAACGACATACGTAACTTTTCTAAATAAATATAGTCAACGATACTATCACTTTTAACTGTTAAAATACCCGGTAGTAAAGGAATAGTAACATACGGTATTACATAGTAACACATAGTATTGCACAGTAGCACACAGTATTTCACAGTAGCACACGGTATTACACAGTGTTTCATATTATTGAACTGATAAAGTGGCTATTGTACTATATTGACTTTATTGAACCAATAATTGTCACATGCGTAATGATTAATATTATTGAGCTGATAATTGTCACAGTAGCATATGCACAGTAATTTACATTACTGAATCAATAATTGTCATCACATAGTAACGTACTATTTTCTTATTTATTCTCAGCATTATTGTTATCTTTTTTATGATGTTGATTAAACTGTTGTATTCTATTAGTAGTTGATTTTTCTGCTTATCTAACTCAGAAAGCCAACTACACTGTATTTATATCAATTAATCATAATAATGAATAATTATGAATTATTGTTAAATAATTGAATTGATAAAGTTATTTGTTTTTATTATAATAAATTATATAAATTTATTCGTTTTTATTATAATAATTTATATAAAGTTAATTATTTTATATAAATTATGTAAAATAAATTATTTTATTATGATAAATTATATAAAGTTATTTGTTTTTATATATAAAGTTAATTGATTTATATAAAGTTAGTTGTTTTATACATAAAGTTAATTGAATGGTATAGATTAAAGAGATCTGAAATGAATAGTATAGATTAAAGATAATGTAATAATTATAGAATTTGAAATGAACGGTGTAGATTAAAGATGATCTTTAAATAAATGATTTAGATTAAGGAAATTTTAAAAGATGAAATGAGTGGTATTGATTAAACATTATCTTGAAATATACGGTTTGGATTAAATTAAGAAATCTTGATTTATGATAAGATTTTTGGCTATAAATTGAGGCTTTAACTTAAGAATTTTTTATAAAAACTTCCTTACTTATTTTTTTTTTCACTCTTTAAATATTATTTTGTGTAAGTTTTCTTTGAGTGTGCTAAAGTCATCTTGAATATTTGCTAAAGTCTTTTTATAAAGGTTATATAAACAACCACACACGCCACACGGTGTTTATAAATCTTTCTTTTGAAGATTCTCTTCTAGAAGATTTATTTTGAAAAACTTCATTTGAAATATTTATTTTAAAATATTATTTTCTTTCAAAAACTATATTAAAATTATTCTACTTTATTCTATCAAATCACTTTTGATGATTTTATACGAATTGGTATACACCATGAAATTATATGTGGTAGTTACTAATTAAATTATAAATATATAGGTTGAACAACTTCATATCCAGTCATGTCTTAAGGTAAGAGGTATCATTCTTTTCATACTCTTAACTTACTATAGTAAGTACTATTTGGTAAAATTTTCTGAAATGATTATATATTCCTTAATAGTTTGCGCTTCATCTAATATTATTTCAATTGAACCTTCCTATTTTTCTAAATTTTTCTATTGAACTTTAACCATTATTCTGAATTGTGGATTTCGCATATCGTTCTTGAATTTGAGTCTACATCATGTTGACAATTTGGACATTATTTAAATCTGTACAAAGTAAAATCATAAACTTTCGATATTTATTGATCATCATGTTTTTTCTGTTCATCATTTATATCACTGTTGTTATTCTAATCATAAAGAATCATTTTGTTGTGAATATTTGTGGTCTGTGACACAGATGATAAGATAAATGCGATATAATTGTTATGTGTCTTTTAGGGCACATGGTGAATATTCTCTTTGGCTTGGGGCAAAGAAGAACTGTTGTTTGGTATGATTATGACCAAAGGCTAAAGACTGGTATAATCATGACCATTGGTGTTATATTTGAATATATTTGGCTCGTAGTACAAAGATGAACTGTTGGCTTGCATGATTATGATCAAGAACTGTGAATTTATATCATCATGACCAGTGGTGATTAGGAAGATAAAAGTTGATGATATTTTTCTTAAAAAGATATGCTAGTGGACATCATAGTCTACATAATTCTTCTAATAGATTGTTCATTCTGCTGCTATTATTGATCTAAAGCTTGTTGTTTATTATATTCTATTAAGAACTTAACTGTTGAAGGCTAATGATAATTTATTTATTGTTATCGTAGTCATGATATTTCTTACTGGGCTATTTGAGCACACCCTTTCTTTTTTGTTCTATTGTTCTTCAGGAAATAAAGGAATAGCGGGGTCTAACCCGGGAATGGAGTAAAAGTCCGAGAGATAGTTATAATAGTTTTCACATGTTGTATATAGTATGACAATAATAGTAAAGGCTTAGTTGTGTATTATTGAGTTCTGTATTTTTGTTCTATGTACTGTTTGTTTTAGTTACCGTGTATTTTATAGCGTCTCAAATTGGGTTATGTAAGCGCAGATTTGGAGGCGTCACATTACTGATTCAATAACGGTTCGACCACTGGTTGGACCAGTGAGCAGTGAATCATCCACCCGTTAAATTTTTCGGTTCGATGACTGATCCGATTTTCTAAACATTGCTTTATTCACAATTTCAAATTAAACAAAATTCTATATAATCTCATATTTTATCATGTTCATTATAATCGTACAATTAAATTATTAGATTCAGGATTAAATAGTTTTGTATTAAAAATTACATAAAATAATTTATTTTAAGTCGATCTAAGATACATTTTAATCTATATTTAAATAAATGTAATAAGAATTTGGAGTGTTTGTGTGAAATATGGGCAACTCAAATAGATACTCGTTCGTTATCTATTCGTATTAAGAACATACGATTGAAGTGTACAAAAACATTGACCTACTGTTGAACAAATTGAACCGATTTTTAATTAAAAAATACAGACATTGGCTTCAAAGTCAGGGAAGTGATATTTTTATAGAATTTTTTAATATTTTTATATATAAATTATTATTATAGACCTATAACGATGATCAAAATTATCGTTATAGACCTATAATAATATTTTTCATATAAAAATATTAAAAAATTATATAAAAATATCAATTTCTCAAAGTTATTGGTTTCTCATGCAGGGATGTACTAGTATGATATATTACTACCTTCGTTACTAATTATTTATCGTTGTAGATTTATTTTTTGTTATTTTTATTTGAAGTTTTTAAAAATTAATTTTTTTCTCTTATTTTTAAATTTTCATTTTTATTTTTAACGTAAATTATGTGAAAGAAAGTGAGCTATTTTGTTAGAATATTATTACTATTTTTCGTCAATTGTAACTCATCTATTAGGTTTATAAACGTAATAAAATATGAAATTATTAATTTTATAAAGTCACTAAATTTAAGTTGAAATTATTGCCATGTCTGTCCGAGGGAATTAGTGTTTGCAATTATCCACTAATTTAATATTTTAAGGTTTAATTAGTTTATTATGAAGTAATTAAAATTAGATTATTCAGGACGGCACACATGGTGGCGCGTGGAAAAGATTGAAGGCGTGGTTCTCAACGTGCGTAGTTTTATTGTGTACTTTTTGACTAAATTATGAAATTTTCCTTTTCCCAAGTTGTTTCGAAGTTGTATTCTTATAATAATTTCTTATGGGGTTTCCCACCCATTCATATGTTTAATTTTCTTTTACTTCTTTTAAAATAATAATATGTTAGCTAGGAATAATATATATCAATGTCTTCATTCAGTTTTATATTTAAAAATATATATAAAATCAAATAATAATAAAAATATTTTTTTCTTTCTTTCTATAATATTTTCTCTTTTCCCTTTATTATACTATTTTACCTTAATATCCCTTATTTCCAATGTCTCAACTCTCATAGTGTCGTTATTCCACCTATTTTTTTCTCTTACCTGAAAAATAAAATAAAAATTTATTGTCATATGAAAAGAAAAAAACATCATTCGTCTTTCTTCTATGTTATCCTTAATTATAATCGGTGCTTAATTTGGTAGCAGTGATGTGAGAGTATAAATATCTTGGTAAATTTGAAAGTACTATGATATTTTATATTATTCTTATAGAATAATTTTTTATTTATAAATAAGGTTATTTTTATAAAATAAAATAAAAGTACTATAGTATTAAGGATCCTTTTAACATGTGTCTTAAAGATACATGCTAAGCGCGGAAATCGAGAGACGAGACCCACTAAATATTATTTGTTCATATATATGCACTAAATTCAATACGCTGGGTCCACTAATATATTACTCCCTTCTTTCCATTATTTGATATTTTCATATTTATTTTTGATAATTTTATATGATCTCTTCTCACATAAAAGTGAGCCTTTTACAAACCTAGGAATATTTAGGAGACGGGTTTTGGTGGGAGAGAGAGAACTTATTATTGTCTTCAATTTTTATCACGCGTTTTTGTTGTCTCGCGAACCTGTCTTCATCACGGGCTTTGTACATATGATAGCAGGCTTCGGGTTGGGCCAAGTTAGGGGTGGGTTAATAATTATCTTGTGCGGTGAAGGTGGAAACATAGGTGTAATGACTTCTGCTTGGTGACCATTATTTCAATCAGCTAGCATCGATCTAGTATCCAGTACCTTACTGGTCAATGGTCAAAAATTCAAGAAATATATCAGTAATGTAGATGGAATTCTTAGAACCCTAAACATCAATTTTAGAGAGGTAATGCATTGACATGGCGTAGAATATTTGATCCCTGTTGCAAAACACTCATCATGATAACCACTGATACAACATTTTCTTATTAATTATCAAGTTTTTAAGCGACTATATATTAAGCCAAAGCACCTTAATTAATATTTTTGATCCTACTAAAAAATTTCCTCCAAACAATGAAGGTGGGCAAATTTAACCATATAAAAACAGATGAAAGCAACTTCAGAACTTCCAAAACAGTGTATTTTTTGGTTATTTCGGACGGTAAAATTTGATTTTGTTTGTGGGTTTATACAATTTTCTGTACCCAAGTGGATATACACTTCAAGAAAATATGTGATTTTGTTTTCATGTTACGTATAAATCAGGCAGAGCGTGTATGAATTCTATCCCTCATACGAATTCTAAAACAAAACGATTTCAAGCGAGTGTAGCTTAATTTCTCATGCGAGAACACGTGACACAAAGTACGCAGTGTCCTTCACTACAGGTGTCCATGCATTCATGATTCTGTCTGTACTTGAATGGAATCAGCAGGACACAAGAATTGGAAGACGGACAATCTTTTGCCAGTGATGATTGTTTAAAATAACATAATATTTTTAAATTTATATTTTATAATTATATCGTTATTATTAAACTATCAGCTTACTCCCTCCTTTTCAAAATCAACTGTACATTTTTATTTTATCAATTTGAAAATCCTAAAATTCAAAACCAGACGAATTTTTAGATTATAGCAAAAACTACGAATAATTCTCGTATATGTTGTTTTCAACCATATTCACACATATTTTGAATTTTAAAATTTTGAAACTAATTACAAAAGTTAAAATAAATCTCTTAGAACTGTTTGATTAGAACTTAATATAATTGAATGGTTAAATAGGTTAACTATTTAGTGTATTTGTTTAGAGCTAAATGAGACTGAATGACTGAATTGGTCAGATTTTTAGATCGAATAATTAAGTCTAATTTTTTTGACTGAATGGTTAAGTTCCGATTGAATGAAGTAAATATATATATATATATATATTAAATATTATATTAAGTAATATTAAATAAGTTTACAACAACTTTAATTTTTTTTCAGATTGATAAAATAGTAAAAATATGTTATTCAGATATTTCAGACATGTCACTTATTAAATTTTTTTTTCATTCAGTATTCAAAAATCTATTTCATTCAGCTCATTCATGTTATTTTTTTATTCAATTTTTATTAAACACCTCCTTACTTTATGATGAATGTAATATTATTTTAAGAATAAACATAAAATAGAATCACATCTTTAATATTTACACATCTTGCAAATTGAACTTTTCTGTGGAACGGAGGAATATATATATAGTAAGATTTTTTGTGGAGGCCAAGGGTTGAGACAGGAGAGCTAGCTCCGTCTTTGCTTGTGCCATTTGATCCCTAGAAAGCATAAAGTAGAAATCATGCACTGTATTTAGAAAGCTTTTGTATTGACTCTAGAGGGGAGATCGAAAGGAAGAAATTAAAGCACAAGTTGCTATGACAATTAAGTAAATATTCGTAAATCCTAGCCTCACAGAAATTGAATTTGCAGAATATGTATGTAAATCTATCTATTATATAAAGGGAGTATTCATAATCTTTGGGACAGTGCCACCTCAAACGAGTGATCAGAGCCATTAATTCCAGCGGTCTCTTAACAAGAATTGGATCCTTTGTTCTCTCTGCCTGTGCTTGCATTCTTTTATTATTATTATTATTATTATTATTATTATTATTATTATTATTATAAATCTTGAAAAAATATATTCATTCGATCAGGAAAAAAACCCGAAATATGTGTATAATAAAGTAATTAGAGCATCTCCAACAATAAATTTTTAAGCTAAATATAGTCTCGGACTATATTTGAAACTCTTAAAAGACTAAATCTAGGAACTAGATAGTCCATAGACTATAAATTCAATTATATTTAAATGGAAGAATAGAAGAATAATAAGAGTTTTTTTGAATTTATTGATTATTTTAATTTTTTTATATTATAATTCATGAAATAGACCATTTACTGGAATAATTGAAAATTAAAAGATATTTATTAATATTATATAGATTAAATATTGTCTATAAAATAATTCATCTGTTAGAAAAGTTCTTAATGTCAATGTTATAATATAATAAAGTAATCCGAATTACGTGTACAATAAAATAATTATGGTCCACGTCGGAATACAACGTAAATCTAACATAATGGTATATTGTCTTATTTTTTTTAAAAAGTAATATTTTCAACGCTGAATTTATCATTTCGACAAAAATTGAAGTACGACTCTGATCAACACTTGGTACGGTTGTATACATTATCATTTGTGTTGGAATGGTATTAAGCACGTTTTGTGAGTTTTATTTTAATTTGTGGGAAGGGAAGTGCTTTCCTTTTAAAATAAAACTCATAAACAAGCCATAAATATCAATATTTTGATAGTTATATCTGACTGTGTTTGACTAATTGTGTAATTATTTGAACTAGATTGATAACTCGTGTTTTCTAAAATTGTGATGTGTGTTATATATTTGGTGTTATAATTTTATAATTTAACATAAATAGTATAATGCAATATATTGAATATAAAATTAAAGAATTATATATATATTATTGTATATATTTTCAAATAGGCATGTATAACTTTGCCATAATATAACACTAAATATAAAACATTTGATACATATAATTATAAAAATGATATATATTGTATAAACAGAGATAATAAACTCAATAATAACTTGTGACTAACAAAAATGAATCAATTAATCTATTAGTCGATTCAAGATAAAATTTTCATTTGTCTTGTTATATATAGTATAAGAATAAGCAAAAGAAATCATGATATTAGTAAAATAGTAATTAGTACTCCCATCGTTTTATATTATTTGATCATTGTTTACTTTTTAAAGTAAACTTAAAATATTTTAAACTCAAAATTGACATAATTTTTTTTAATTAATATAATAATTAATAGTGTAAACTATCTAAAAATCATTACTTATTAAAAGATTTATTGTTTCATAATTTTTAATAAGTCATCTCAATTTTGATTTTAAAACTATTTCAAAAGTCAATAATTATTATATAATTTAAAACATAAAAAGTGTATTAAATAAGCCAAAATCTTTAACACAATCTGTAAGACCCCGAATTTTATGAAATACAAAATTTAATTTTTCTTCATATATATTTTTTGAAACAGTAAGTGGTTAAATCGATCAAGTTAAAAGTTAAGGATGTTATCTGCAAATTTTATTTTGTCGGACAATATTCGCTTTGTCGGGGAATATTCGTTTGGTCGGGGAATATTCGTGTCGTACGACGGCGCCGAAATAACAAATTATTGGTGGACCCCACAACGGAATATTTGTCGGATATAGAAAACGACAGAAATAACCTTTTTAAATAAAAATAGTCAACGGAACTGTTAAAATACCGGTGATAAAAGAATAGTAGCATACGGTAGTTTTTGGTATTTTCTGTAGCACACGGTACTCTACAGTAACACACGGTATTGCATAATGTCTCATATTATTGGTCTGATAATTGACACCGTAACTGTTACGCATCATTTCATCGATAATTGTCACTGCATAATATTTTATATTATCAATTCAATAATTGTTGTTACACAGTATTTTGCATTATTGATTTAATAATTGTCATTACACTGTATTTTATATCATTGAGTCAATAATTGTTGCTGCACTGTTTTTAAAATTATTGAACCTAATAATTGTCACAGTAACATATGCACAGTAATTCACATTATTGAATCAATAATTGTCATTACACAGTAACGTATGCTTTCTTTTACATTATTGTTATCTCTATTATGATGTTATTTAAACAGTTGTATTTCATTAATTTATTGACTTGATATCTAAGAGTTAACTATACTGTATTTATAACAATTAGTCATAATAATTGAATTGATAAAGTTATTTGTTTATAATATAAAGTTAGGTGATTATTAGGTAATATGAAATGAATGGTGTAGATTAAAGTGTGAATTATTGTTGAATAATTGAATTGATTTGTTTATAATATAAAGTTAGGTGATTATTAGGTAATATGAAATGAATGGTGTAGATTAAAGTGTGAATTATTATTGAATAATTGAATTAATTTGTTTATAATATAAAGTTAGGTGATATGAAATGAATGGTGTAGATTAAAGATAATATAAAATTTGAAATGGATGGTGTAGATTAAAAGATGATTTTTTTAAATTAATGGTTTAGATTAAAGGAATGATAAGATTTTTGGCTATAAATAGAAGCCTTAACTTAATGATTTTTCATAAACTTCCTTACTTGTTCTTTCTTTCTCTCTCTAAATACTTCTTGTGAAAGTTCTCTCTAAGTGTGCTTAAGTCATCTTGAGTATTTGTGAAGATCTATAAGTATACGTGTACTGTTCAAGTTAATCAACCTCATTTAAATCAATATCCAGTCACGTGTTGAGGTAAGGGATACCATCTTTTTCATCTTCTATTATTCAAACGTACTATGGTAAGGGATTATCATTATTTGATTCTCGAAAATAATATTGTTTCTTTCTTACTCATAAGATGTGTCATTTATTTCCATGTATTAAATTGTGGGAATAACCTTACGGAGCGGATTGCCGCCTGTTGGTGAATAACCTTTCGTATTCATTCATTATTAATCTCTGAGAATAACCTTACGGAGCGGATTGCCGCCTGTTTGGTGAATAACTCTTTGTACTCAAATTCTATTAAATTGTGGGAATAACCTTACGGAGCGGATTGCCGCCTGTTGGTGAATAACCCTTTGTATTAATTTCCTTCACCTTTTGTTAATCAAACCTGCTACGGTAAGGGATATTATTTTCTTTCATACTCCTAAATCGAAATTTATTATGGAACTATTGCTTCTATAATTCCTGAAAATATTATATGTTCCATAATAGTTGAACTTCATTATTTCAACTGAACCTTCCTATTTACGTGAACCTTTCTATTGAATTGTAACCGTTATTCTGAACTGTGGATCTTGAATATTATTTTTAAATTTCACTCCACATCATGTTGACAATTTGGACATTATTTGAATCTGTACAAAGTAAACTTCCGATACTTATTGTTATCCTATTTCTTTTGTTCATCATTTATATCATTCTAATCATCCAAAAATCAAGCTGTTGTGAATATCTGTGGCCGGGGGCACAGATGTGATATATTTGTTGAACAGATGATAGGTTAAAGGCGATATAATAGGTTAAATGCGATACATCTGTTCGGTGTCTTTTATGGCACGTGGTGAAAGTTCTCTTTGGCCCGTAGTGCATAGATGAACTGTTGTTTGGTATGATTATCACCAAAGGCTGAATCTGGTATAATCATGACCGCTGGTGCTAAATTAAATATCTTTGGCCCGTAGTGCAAAGATGAACTGTTGATCTGCATGATTATGATCAGGAACTGTGAATTTTTATTATCATGACTAATGGTATTTCAGATGATAAAAGTTGATGATGTTTTTACGAAAAAGAGAAGCGAGTGGACATTATAATCTGCATTATTCTTCTAATAGATTGCTCATTCCGCTGCTATTATTGATCTGAACATTGTTTAAGAATTTAACTGCAGTTTTTGATATAAACCTTGTATTCTATTGTATTCTATCAAGAACTCAACTGTTGAAGGCTAATGATAATTTATTCGTCATTATCTTAGTCATGATATTTCTTACTGGGCTATTTGAGCTCACCCTTTCTTTTGTTCCATTGTTTTTCAACAGGAAATGAAAACATAACAGGGTCTAGCCGGGGAATGGAGTGAGGGTCCGAGGAATAGTTATCATAGTCTTCACGTTTTGTAAAATAGTGTGGCAATAATAGTGAATACTTAGTTGTGTATTATTATACACTGTATTGTAGTACGTTGTGCTTTGTTGTAATAATTTTGTTGTAGTCTTTTGACGACTCAAGTTTGGGCTGTGTGGGCCCAGATTTGGGGGCGTCACACAATCAATAAATATATTAGTATTAACATTAATAATCATATGATAATTAATTAAACAAATTGTTTTAATGTTGATCATCTAGTACCTACATATATGAGGAATGATCCATAACAAATAGTTGTTATGGATACTATTTTAGCAAATGCATTTTACATCATCCATAAGTATATTAAACTGCCCAAAATGGAGACTTTTTTCCCGCCGCTAAAAAGATTGACAGCTGACCTGAGTTGTCGCTACTTCTTATGACGACAGGTATCAACATGTATCAGTTGATGCGTGCATGCATCAATAATCCTGTATACAATGCCTAACATTAGTTGATACTTACATGTAATAACATGTATCGACACTCCTTTTGGTGATAGGCATCAGTAGTCATCAACTGATACCTACATACATCGACAGCCGATAGTTAGTGACAATTGATTTTCTAAGCCTTAGATCTTGCGTTAAATGGTTGAAGATAAATTTACTAGAATAATATCCATTATAACTGTTTATTATGGATCACCAATCATATATATATATATATATATATATCCAATCAAGGAGTTGAACAATAAAATAATTATATCCAATTATATATTACATATATTTTAGTTTTCAGCTTATATAGTAGTTAGACATGCACAACAGGTCGGTCTTGTTTAGCCTGACTTGGACCTATCAAGCCTTAGATTTTGACTAGGGCATTGACTTAGGCCTGGTAGGCCAAGCCTTAACCGTTACGTTATAGTTTGGTTAGGCCTATAGGCCAGACCTAGGTCAGTTTAGTCATTTACCTCCCCAACCCCCCCCCCCCCTTCCCCCTCTTTTAGTTTAAATTATAAATTAATAAATTTTTGTAAAAATGTATGCAAGATTTTTGAATTTTATTTTATTTTAATATTTTACTGTATATCGATATAAGCTGGATGATTCGAACAAAAATAGATATATTTATTTTAAATTTAAAAAAATGTTATTTAAATATAACTGTAATATAAAGCTAAATTGACTAAAGATGCAAAATAAAATTAAGTTACTGTAATTATATTTTTATATTTTGAATATAAAGTTCATTTTTATATAGTTTTTTAAGTACTATGATCAATTGTATATAAATTTTGTAAAGTTTAAATACACATTTTTTTTTTTATAGTTATTAAACACTTACACAGTTATAATCTCAAGCATTATTTTCAATTATTTTTCTAATTGCTTCATGAATTTATTCTTTAAATTATTGCAACATAATATCTAAAAAAATAACCAAAAGTATAAATCCTCTTGAGAATTTAACATATCCAAATTAATAAAGAACTTGACTATTTACAAAAAAATAACTTATTATTAATATTTAATGTTAAAAGTTACTTTATTAATGTAATAATTAATGTTAACATTTAACATTAAAAATAACAAGAAATATTAATAAAATTTTAATGTCAAATATTAATAATTTAATATTTATAATAAATTAATTTATTATTAATATTTAATCAACTAAATAACTAACTTATTATTAATATTAAATATACTAATTAGTTTTATTCATTGAAGATGTATATTAATTAAGTATATTTACAAGAAATTAATAATAAATAATTAAAATTTTAAATTCTATAAATATATTAATTAAAATTAATGTATTATAATTTATAAATTATAATAATTAATAAATATAAAATTATACTTAATAATTATAAATAATTGGACAAAAAATCAGGTCAAGCCTTTACGCGGACCAAATCAGATAAAATTTCTTTTTTTAAAAAGAACGGTCTTCTTAAGTCTTTCAAACCGGACTTAACAGAAGCCTTAACAAGGTCGGACTCTGACCAAACTTAGTTCAGATGGAACTAAAGTCAGGCAAAAGACTGCAGGCCTTTTGTGCATGCTGTAGCGGTAGCTGTTTGATGCTACTAAAGTAGCTCTCTGACATAACCTATCTTCATACTAGTGTCTAGATGCCTGAACTAGATTCAGTGCTCAGGGCAAGTCCCATTAATTTAGTTCCCAAGAAAGGAAAAATTATTCCTTGCCCCTGGGGCATGAGGAATAGTATGCTCCCCCTCTCACATGAGGGTGGAGCCCACGTGTATTGAAATTCGTGCACAACGCGTGGGCTCCACCCTCATGTGAGAGGGGGAGCATACTATTCCTCCATGCCCCAGGGGCATGGAATAATTTCTCCCAAGAAAGAGGAAACTAAACCTGTACAAGGCAGGGTTTTGGTACTTATCCAAATTCAGTTTTCTACAATAGCATTTATTATGATAGCTGCTTATATTTCTATAAAGATGTCTTAAATATATTTTAATGGATTTTTTTAGAATTTAGGGTACATTCTAAACACTGAAAACAATGCATAATAATATTTATTTATATATTTACACTGAATTCAATACATAAAAAAATAATATACTAGTAGACTCCATATATTGAATTCCGTACAAATATATAAATAAATAAAATTTATTCTTAATTTTCGCGCTTAGTATGTGTCCTAACGACACATGCTAATAAGACCGCCCTATTTTAATTGATCACAATTTAAGAATCATAAAAGTAAATTATAAGATATAAATAAGTTTTCATGTTGTTCAAAATTTAAACCCGTGTAAAGAGGGTTGTTCAAAAATTTCAATATAATTAATTTTTTCGGTATATTAGATTAATTTAAATTGATTGATTCAGTATAAAAATAATTAATTCAGTACATCAATTTAACCGATTTAATAATTTTTGGTTTGATATATATCGGTTATATTAGTTTTTTATATTTTTTATTAATAATAATAATAATAATAACAATAAAAATAATAATAATAAAATTCGATATAATCAATACCAAATTAGTTCAACCGATTCAAATTTTAATATCAAATTATATATATTTTTAATATTAATTCGTTTCGTTCTGATTTTTATCGATTAAACACCTTTATACATGTAAGTATACTGATAATATTGTGTAACTAAACGTATGTGAATATTTTAAATTTAAATTATGTATGTTAGACATTTTTATAAAACCAATTTTCCTTATTTCACTCATCGGAGGGAGTGTATATGTTTTACGATTTTTGAGCTCCATGCAACTTTCCAGAATAGAGAAAATGACATATGAGCCCCCCACAAGTCTCTTTTATTTCACCAAAAATTGAGGGACAAATATGTCACATATTACACCATAAAATATATAATGAATGGGCAATGATACAGATGATACAAATTAAAACGCAAGTATCACGTTCCTATGTTTTAATCAATGCGCGTGTTAGCAGAGTCTATCCTGGCATCGGTAGCTCTATGATGCACAATGGTCGATTTGATTTTGATAGATAAAAAAATAATTAAATTATTTAAGTTAATTATAAAAAATCAAAAATTAAAATCATTTAAGTTTTTACTCCATAATTAATTATCGATTTTATTAGTTCTTGAGTTAATCGATTATTAAAATTTAAACATAAAAAATAAAATTAGTATATCACTAAATTTTAAAGCAATGTATTATTAGATAATAGAAAATTGGTATGTCATCAAATTATAAAAAAGACATATAATGAATATATAATTATATAAAATAAATAATTATTAAAAAAATACATAAATTATATTATAATATTAAGGCATTCGGTCGGTTTCAATTTTTAAATAAACCAAACCGAAATTGACCAATATAATTTCGATTTTTTTGTTTTATAAGTTTTGATTTTGTGATTTTCGGTTTAATTTGTTAACGGTTCGATTTGGTACAGTCGATTTTTCGATAGATAGCTCACATGCATGCATGAAACTATGCTATAGCCCCTCCTATTCTGTCTGTACGATCAGATCACACACACACACAATAGTAAAAAATTAAAATAAAAATATACATAGTTTTTTAATATTGGGCACATTCATGAGAGCGGAAAAAAAAGATATTTTATTTACGATTTAAGTCCTTTGAATTTTTATAATAGAGAATATATTTATAGCCGCTACTTTTAGAATGACACATCATATGAGCCATTAGTTCTGACACTGTCAGACATTGAGTTTGGTTACTTGTTCTTCAATATATTTACCATATTTCATTCATTAAGAAAGAAAAAAAAAACAATCTAGCTACAACACATAAAGAAAATTAAATTTTAATATTAAAAAAATATGTGCGGGTCAAATAATCAGCATACGGGCATGGTGCGGGTCAAATACCAAAAAAGGTTGGTTGTGATGATTTTACAATTTCTATATAGAGGTTTTTGATTTTCCTCATCCTCCATTCTAATGATGTTTCTATAAATTATAAAATAAACATTGAAATATGTCAAAATCAAAGAAACTAATATACTTAAAAAAGATTATTTTTGCAGCTAATTGTGTAATCTGGCTAGATAAAATATATGATATATTAGATTTTAAAAATGTGACATGTCGCGTCAATAGGTGTATAAATTAGGTGGGCAAATTGTCTTTTATCTATATTATCAAGTGTGCGGATGAGATTGGATTTACTATTTCTATTAAAGTCGTAATAATTCAATAATTTGCTGTGAATTATGCCCTCCGAAAGTCGTTTATGATTAAAATTAGATCAGAATGATAATGTTTGAATGCTGCATTTGTTATGAATTATCCTCCCTAAAATAGTTTATGATTAAATTTAGATAAGAACGATTATATTTGAATGTCACGAGAAAAAATTTAAAAGAAAAAAATTGTTTAAGTTTACACTAGTTATTCAGTGTTTAGTGCGTTTAGAATGTTTTAAAATTCAAACGTATTTAAATTTTTTATTTATTTAGTAATAATTTTTTTTAAAATTAATTTATTAATTTATAAACATTGCGTTTAAGTCACAAATACAACAGAGCAAAATTGATATTATATATTTAAAAATTCAAACCCCGTAAATATTATTACCGAAACAAACCCTATATGTATGTATTTTGGAAAAAATGTGAGCCCTAATATTTGCTTTTCTTTTCCAAAAATATACTTTTGCTCAAGTGTCACTATGCATTTTCTTAGTACGAATTTAGTTGTATTGTGAAAAAGTCTAGCCTTATCAACTAAAAATTTTAGCGTGAATTTTGGGGTATTGTGAAAAAGTCTAAAGTCTTATCCTTTAATTTTTTTTATTATAATTTCTCAAAAAATATCTCTTGTACAAGATTCCCTACAATTTATAGGAGAAAATGTACACTAAAAAGTATTAAATTCTAATCATTGTGACACCAAATACTGAGACAACCCATTGTACAAAATTTTCATATCAATCTATTCGCTGCTTTTCAAATTAACTTTCTAATTATCATATTCAAATTTCAATTTAATTAAACACACAAAATATTATTCTTATATTTCAAAATTTAAAAGTAATTAGGTGTATAAATTAGGGAAATTAAATCATTCATGCAATTAATGTTTTTATAAAGAAACATCGAAATATGTCAAAATCAAAAGAAAATAATATATTTTAAAAAAATAATGTTTGCAACTAATTAAACCCTGTAACCTGGGTATTATTATAGTTATCTGATAAATAAAAATATATTATTTGCAATTTATAAAAAATTGACATGTCACATCAATAGATGTAATAATTAGGTGAATAAATTGTCTTTATATGTACTATTAAGAGAGATATGATGATAATGTTTGTTTTACCATTTTATGAAGCTTTGTCAAAATTTATGCATTTTTATAAAAATCGTAATAAATCAAGGATCTTTTAAAATTATGCTCCTCCTAAAATCATATGACTAGAATTAGATATTTAATTAGACCAGAATGACTGCTTGAATGTCAGCAAAGGGATAGTGAAAGAAAGAGAAAAAAGAAATATAATTATTTTTCTTTCACTATATATGTATTTAGGTATCTTACAAAAATTGTAGGCCCCACTATGTTTTTCTTTTTCTTTTATAAATATACGCTTTGGCTCAAGTCTCGCTCTGCATTTTAGTTGGAATTTAATTGCATTATCAAACAAGTTTCAAGTCTTATTTAGCTATAAATTTTGTGTCAATTAACCAAACAATTATAAGAAAATAATTTCCTTTTTTTTATTTTAGTTTATTAAAAATAATTTTCTTGTTCAAGATGCCCTACATTGTAAGAGAAAGTATAATCTAAAAAAAAAAAAATCCAAAATATTGGGACACCAAATAATGAGATAGGCCATCATATAAAGTTCTCGTATCAACGCTGACGAAATCAAAATTTATATTTAATAAGATTAAAATTATTATGAGAGTATAAATAATTTAACGAAAGTTCGGAGGTAACATCTCTGAGTCTTTTTTTGTGTGAATAATTTTATATTTTCAAGTTATATCTATAAAACATATATTTATTTACAATAATAATATAATTGTTAATTCTATATATATTTATATGCTTGTATATATATATATATATATATCCTATTGACCCTTAATAGATTTTTTAAATACAAATTAATTATAAATAATTGATTTTTTCAAAAAATAATATAAAACATGTTATTAATTAATTTAAGAAGATTATATGAATATATATATATATATAGAGGAGGTATGAATCATATAAGTTTGAGACTTATATGAAAAAATTATAAAATTTTAATTTGACTCATATATTAAAAATTTTATAAAATTTCAGTAGCATCAATTTATATATAATATTTAAAAATTTTAAATTTTGGCATATCTTATAAAACAAAAAAAAAATTAGTAGAATCAATTGACCCGCAACCTTTTAGCTGGCTTCGTCCCTCCAAATCAATCTATTAACTGCTTTTGAAATTAACTTTTTAATTATTATAGGGAATTGATATTTTTACAAGTGTAATTCATTTTATTTTATGAAAATATCAAATTAGTTTGTAGAAATATCAATTTTATATGAAAATTTATATTTTTACATGTTAATTTAATATTTTTACAAATGAATCTCATTTTATCTTATAAAAATATTAAATTAACTTATAAAAATATCAATTATCATTATCATACTGCAATTCAATTATTTGATTAGTTGTGATAAAAATATAACCACGCAAAGTCATGGATAATACACTCCGGATTACTAAAATCCATTGGTAAAACTTTAGAGTTCGATTGGTTGAATAGAATTTTGGTGAAAGAATATACATATAAGAGATATATATTTATTTAGTTTATAATTTATATTTGTTTGATAATTGTAATAATATTATGCACAATGTGCTTAAAATTATGTTTGATAAAATATATATATATAGAGAGAGAGAGAAAATTGATATTTTTATATGATTTTTTGAGATTTTTATATAAAAATTATCGTTATAGGTTTATAACAATAATTTATATTTAAAAATATTAATTTTTTTAGAAAAAATATTATTTTTTTATATATATTACGATTTAATAAATCAAGGTATAATAAAAAATGTTTAAAATGATATAATGATATTATATATGTAAAAGACTAACACATGTAGTCAACAAACCAAATGCGAGAGTTATTTTTTTTATAACGCATAATATAATTGATTAGTTGAAATTGGATAACAATAAAAAAACACCACTATCCTAATAAAAAGCCTGAATAAAATCTCATAATCACAAGCTTAAGAAATGGCTAATGACACGTGTCATAAACCCAGTTGAGTTAAGACTAAAGAACCTGTAAAAGCAGATTCTTTCTCTCTTTTCAGCCCATACTCCATTGAAAGAGCTGAAGTTGAGTGCTAAAAGTGACTAGTCACGCAGTGAGGTCAGCGACTCAAATGAATTTGTACACCACCAGCCGTTTCAAATCATAACGCCTAAATCCCTCTTTTTACATATTTCATGCAGCTGATCCTCATCATGCTCAATCCAACCTCATATCACTCATCAAATCACATCCATCCATTCTATGATACATCAAAATCGGACCCACCCAAATCTGATTATATATTAAATCAGAAAAATTATTCTATGACACTGAAACATGATCTTCTCCTTCCGTCATCCGAAAGGACCATGGACCCCACTTCATATAAAACTCAATGTAAAATCCCTCCAACTCAAATTTGGCAAATAGGAATTAATGTTAATCCAAAACCCACCACTTTCTTTACCCCCCTCCCTATTTAATACCCAAGTCTCTTCACAAAAACACCAAAATCTGGTAAAAATGATGACAACTAACACCAACCCATTATCACCACCACTAACCACAAAAGCCGTCGGAGATCAATACCAACACTACCACCTAAAACCCACAACCACCACCATAACAAAAAATACCAAAAACAAGACTTACATGGTGCTATTAGCAATCAACTACATGTGCCTTTTTGTAGGGTCTGTTTCATCAAGCTTGCTGTCAAAATTCTACTTCAATCACAAAGGCTCGAGCAGATGGGTATCAACTTGGGTCCAATGTGCTGGATTTCCTCTCCTCGTTCTCCCAATTTACCTCCCATTTTACCTCTTCAAATCAACACAAAGAAAACCCTTCTCCAATTTTACGCCAAAACTCTTCCTTTTATCCCTCATGATAGGCTTCTTTTTAGGCCTAAATAACCTTTTATTCTCATGGGGTAATTCTTATCTACCGGTATCAACATCCTCTCTCCTTCTCTCCTCCCAATTAACCTTCAATCTCATGCTTTCTGTTCTAATCGTCAAGCAAAAAATTACATTCTCGAATCTGAATTGCGTGGTTTTATTGACACTAAGTTCAGTGCTAATAGCACTCAATTCGAGCCACGACAAGCCGCCGGGATTAAGCCGGAGGAAGTATTTCATTGGGTATTTCTGCACAATCGGCGCCGGATTGTTGTTTGCTCTATATTTACCGGTGATGGAGAAAATTTACAAAAAAGTTTACTGCTACGCCATGGTGATGGAAATGCAGCTGTTGATGGAGATCGCCGCCACGGCGCTGGCCACCGTCGGAATGGCGTCAGACGGTGGATTCTCCGAGATGAGGAGGGAGAGTTCGCAGGTGTTTGATCGGGGTCAGGGGGTTTACTGGTTGACGGTGGTGAGCAACATCGTGACGTGGCAGCTCTGCTTCATGGGTACGGCTGGGATGGTGTTTTTGACGACGGGGCTGACCGGAGGAATTTGCATGACGGCGTTAATGGCGATGAATGTGTTGGGGGGTGTGATTGTTTATGGGGATGAATTTGGGGTTGGGAAGGTGGTGTCGACGGTGCTGTGTGGGTGGGGATTTTGTTCGTATGTGTATGGACTGTATGTGCAGTCGAAGGAGGAGAGAGAAAATGAGAAGGTCAGCAACGGCGGTGGTGATTATCTGGTTCAGAGATTGGAGATGATTGAGATTGTAACAGGAGAATGAAGAAGAAGATGATGATGATGATGATGGCATGGAGTGTCAAGTTAGCTAGCGGTTTAGTCAGTCTGTATTACCTACAAAAAGTAAGGAAGGTGTGATACACCCATTAGTCATTTTGACCTTTTATTAAAAATATATATTATTTATATATAATATATAACAAAAAAAATTGGAAAAAAAAGATTTAGAGTCGCCCACAATATTTTAGATTTGAAGTTTATAACGTTAATGAGTTATTAGGGCTCACCCTTGTGTGAGAATAAATTTTGTCGAAATAATATTTTTATTTGTGAAAAATATCAAAATTTTTAATTAATTATTACATTTTTTATTTTTTGTTGGTGAATAAAAAATTGTAACCATAATTGTATTTTAAAAAACAGTTAGAAGTTTAATGACTCAAATTTGAACATAATATGAATTAAAGGAGATGGTTATAAATTAGAGAAAACATTCCATACATAACCTCTTTAAATTTCTTCCTTTTTTTTTAATAGTCGAACTTTCCTAGAATTTCATAATTAATATAAATCTTTTTCATTTATAATTACTTCAAATTTATACGGGAATGCTAAATTTATATATAATCACCAACTCCAAATATACAATGAAAGAAATTGTTATTTTTACCAAAGTTCTAAAAGGCGTTTCGCGGGCGGCCGGGGGGCCTAGCGCCTAGGGAGCTTGGGCGGGGCTTAGGCGAGGTTTTTTATTTTAAGTCAATTTTAATATTTTATCTTATATTTATTCAAACAAAATAATAATATAAAGAAAAATAATTTATAATAAAGATAATAAAGACATTTGTTTAAAGTCCAAACACATATCTATGTTGCTAATGTCAAAGTTCAAATAGAAATATACAATTGTTTAAAGTTTAAACACAAATAAATAATAAAAAATACAAATTAATAGTCTTCATCTCCATATCCCTCTATATTTCTCTCTAACTCTTCTTTTCTATATCCCTCTAAGATAATGTCCTTATTGGGGTCACACTCATACTCTTCATCTCCCTCTTATTCCGTGTCATCATCAGACAAAAAAATTTCTTCATAGAGTTATATTATTCTAACATTTCTACTATTTCTCTTACGCTTTAGCACGCTATCCGCTTCGAATGCTTCACTAACCGCTTTCCAAGTAAGGCCTGAACAACCCTCAACTTATTCATCTATTCCTACGACGTCGTTTTGTAGTTTAGTTATTAAAATTAAAAAAATAAAATTACAGCCCTAAATTTTTCACATAGACCTCGTCTAATTTTTCCGTCTTGCTCACCCAGTCCCGTATAATTTTTTGTATGTATTTTTTTTTTCCTTGAGCATAGACTAGGCGCTAGGCGGTCTAGGCGTAGCGCCAAGGGGGGGGTCTAGCGCCTAGGCGGGGATTAATCGAACATAGGCGAGAATTTTTAGAACACTGATTTGTACAAATAAATATTAAAATTTTAATAAGTTTTCTCTCATAAAAATATAAAATCTATTTATCATTTATTAAAGAATAATATGTAAAAAAAATATTATTTTTACTTATAAAAATATTAATTTTTATAATAAATGTAATACAAACTTCTAATAAAGAAGGAAGAACAAACTCACACTATGATCAATAAAAATCTTTCTTTCTACCGTGCAAGCTATAATAGGTTCGACTCTACGTGTTAGTAATAATTCGGAATTGAGGAAGCGCAACAGAAATTAAAAGTAATTTTCTAATTTTCTCTTAAGTTCCTCCTAGAATCCCTATTGATCTCTTTTCCAGGCGAGATCTTCCTTGGATTCTTAGGACGAAAAAATTATTAAATGTTTATTGCGTAATATTTTATATTATTTATATGATATTATTTTAATATTTAAAATAAAATAATTTATTTTAAATATTAAAATAATAATACGTTAATTATATAAAATATCACATGATAAATATTTTAAAATTATTAAATAATTATTTCTTAGGATGAGATGTATCCCTAGAATTCCTTCCTTAGGCTCTTCCCCATACTACTATAATAATATGTATCTCTGTAATTGAATTATATATAAGTTTTACTCTCTCCAACCTATAATAAATGTCCTAACTCAGTTTAGTGGTCACATTAGTTATTTTTAAAATTAATAAATATAAAATATACGTGGAGTGATAATGATTATAATAAATTAAAGATAATTTATTATCAGTGTCAAGTTTCATAATTAAATTTTTTTATATAATTTTTTTTGATTATTAATTTTTAAAATATTAATTTAATTTTTAAAATTAAATTATGACATTTATTAATGGACACATGTAGTAAAAAATAGTAATAATATTCGCTCATGCTTTACAAATGAGATCGAATTTGAGAACTTCACACCTAACCCTTAGGTTAATTACCTTGTTGGCATCCGCTATAAAATTTTAAATTAATAGAATACAATTTATTTATTTTTGTGAGATTTTATGATTCAATGAGACAAATTATCTTGTAACACTATTGTGGTCATAATTCTCGTTTTGTAATCTTTTTCTTTAAATTTAGGAAAAAATTATGAATTCATACATAATTAATAAATTAGCAAAAATATTATAATTTTCACCTTTTGAATTCAGTTCACTAAATTTAAAATTTTAAAAGTATGTAAAAATAACTTTTGAAAATAATAAATTTTAAAATTAATAATATTTTTTAATTAGTTTACGATAACCACAGTTATACTAATAATAAATAAATAATTCAAATCAACTTAAAATTTAAAAAATTCATAAATTGATTTTCAACATGAAACACTTTTTTCAGCAATTATTTTATTAAAAAAAATTCTATCACACCCCTAATCCGGAGTAATGAATGATTTCTCAATAAATTAACAGCTGCAAAAAGCTGAATTAGAAAGTTTTTATATCATTAGCATCATACTCACTGAATCATTGATTATCATTACTACCATAGTCATTATTCATTAATTAGTATAGTTGATTACTAGTAGTAGACTCAATATGGTGAAAATGATTGACATCCGTGAGCTATTTGTAATTTTATTACTCGGTACTCCTGGATTTTAATTGCCTCCAACCAAACATTATTAAGGCCACGTTCATTGCAAATGAACAACGATGTATATAAAATTAATTAGATATTTTTATAAATTAATTTGATATTTTTATACGTGAGTTTTATTAAATCTTGTGAAAATATCAAATTATCATGTAAAAATATCAATTCAATATGAAAATTCATATTTCTACAAATTAATTTAATATTTTTATAAGTGGGTCCCATTTAATATTTAATATTGTGAAAATATCAAATTTACTTATGAAAATATCAATTTCTTATATATAATCTCTTTATTAGAAATAAATTTTAGGATAATGAGATTTTTAATATAGTTTTATGAAGTGTTTAGTTAATGATGATCTTCTTGATATGCTTTCAATTGAGTATTTGAAGACTATTTACTATTAAAAAATCAAGGTAACTAATTAAATTCATATCTCTCTAACATTAATAATTAGCGTTGTGAATTTTTTTTCCATCTTGTATTATGGCTGTCACATTCTATCTCTTTAACACTAATAATTAGTGTTGTGAAAAATTATTCCATCCTGGATAAGGCTTGAATATTTAAATAGATAAATGAGATTTAGATTAATAATTATTGTACGTCAAGTTTATTTAAAATAAAAATAAAACTTCTCATTTTAACTATCGATTCTTATGTTAAACTAGTTAAGTGCCCGTGCGATGTATGGTTTTGTTTTTTAAATAAAATTATTTTTATTTTATTATATATATATGATAATTATAAAATATTCTTTTAAATTTTAATTTAATTTACTATTATTATTAAAATGACTACAAACTTTGCGCAAACAAACAATTATCAAATAATCACAATTGAGTGTTAGTACTTTGTTTTTCTTTTTTATTTCAATATTCAGTTTTTATAATTTTTTTATATTTAATTTTTATTTTCAATCTTTCTCATTTATAAATAGTTTTTCAAAGGAAAAAAATAAATAGAACCTATGAGGACGATTGTTACAGGTCATCTAAAGTACTCGATAATGTGAGTTGGTCGTCTGAATAAATTGTATTTGTTACATTGATAAATTTATATTATCATTAATTAAATACTCGATGACGTGTCAAGATTTATCCTAAAGTAAGTAAAAAAGGGTGATAATAATAGATTACATTTAGCAAAAAAAGAAAAAGTAATAATAGATTATTACATCTTAGTTATCTTGAGTTCCACAAAAACACCCATCGTATTTTAATATATTGGACATAAATACACATACTTATAAAAAGTTTACCTAGCAAATAAGCATATGTAAAACACACTCATATTTGAATAATTTAGCCATAAATGTTCTAATTTGTCTCCATTCTCATCTTGTTTTGTTGTTTATTATTGTAAGTTTACTTTATTATTGTGTTTAAATTGACTTAATTAATTAATCTATATTCATTTATAAATTATTATTTTACAAAAATAATAAAGCCTTAAATATATTTTATTATATATTATTGAATTATCTTGTTGGACAATATTTTGGACGTTTAATTTTATTTGAATTTTATAAAAATTCACTCATATTCTGTCTTCAAATATGAATTTAAAGATTTATTTATTTATTATAATTTATTACTTATCATAAGAAAATTAATTCAAAGATATAGAGTCACAGAGCTTAGCTGTGCGAAAAGGAAAAAACCAATTTTTCTTAATTATTTGCTATAAATAACTACCTCCGACAACTTTATTAATTAAAAAGAATCCTAATCGACTACCTTCATTTTCTTGACTTGGTATCCACCATGCAAGTGTCGTAAAAGTATTTTAATTATAGTTAGATTCTAGGCTAATTTAAAGTAAATAGAATAAAATTAGGGAGATATCTTTATTTTTTCCTTCCTTCTTTGCACATTAAAAAGTGTTTTAATTATAGTTAAATTATAAACCCATTTAAAATAAATAAAATAAAATTAGAGAGACTTTAACAAGTATTCTCATAGTACTTAAATTCTAGACTTATACCAAAAACCAAAAACAAAGACCTAAATTTTGTCTTATTATATATTTATATAGATGTGCTATAAGTTTTAATTGCAAAATTAAATTTCGAGTAATGTTATATACACAAATTATATATGAAAAATTGTGCACAAGTGATTTAAAAAATATATATATATATATATGACGCAAAACCTACAATTGAATATTTTAATATTTTTATTTATATGCTATACAGAGGTACTCTTGATGCATATTTTTTTGTTCATAGTTTGTACAAATAATATTATTCTTAAATTTCAAACTAAAGTCAATGAAGTCTTAACTTGATAAGTAGATTGTCTTCCTAAAATTATTAAATTATAAATTGTTTGAAGTTAATGAAGTCTTATTTCCCTTTTTTATGCGATTTCTTTGCCTTTTATGAGGTTTTATTTCTCATAGTTTAAAATTTTTCAATTTATGAAACCTTTCGTCTCCTGGTTTAAGATTTTCTCATTCTAGGAGATTTTTTCGTGATATCTCCGTCTAAGAGGTTTGAAGACAAATCTTTTCATATTTAAGTGTGTGACGACATTCTTTTTGTTGTACATGTTAAAGTAATATGCAATTTGGGACAAAAGGAGGTTGTTAAGGTACTAATTACTGCATAATAGTAAAGTATTATATTAAAATATAAAGAGAAAAATTAAGGACATTAATATTCTAATGAACCATATAATTAATAGGTTAATTTTTTGGGTCAATATATAATTTCAGATGCCTATATGTAGGCCGAATATTCTAATAATTAGTATCAGAGTCATGACTATGAATTTGAGTTATTGTGAATACTTGGTAGATTATGTACTCTTTAGCTCTTGACAAGAAATATTTATGAATGTTTGATAGATTATGTACTCTTTGACTCTTGATAAGAGATATTGATGAATGTGGGTTCGTTATTAGGAAGAAACGTGATGAGTTAGACTCAATGAGTTATAGATACTTGATGAATTATGTACTATTTGAGTAAGTAGTAGACTCTTTTCGGGAAGGTTTTTGGTAGATCAAACAAAAAATATTGAGAGATAAACTCATTAGATAGAGAGATTTGATTAGCTTAACAGATACATTTGATAGATTAAAAAAGAGAATGAAAATGGTGGCTTATCAATTAGAAGAAATGATGGACTAATACTCAAAAGAGTATAATTAAAGTTTTAAGAATTGAGAACACATATGCTCTAATGAATCATAAACTTCATAGAATAATTTTTTTAGTCAATATATAATTGCAGACGAGTATATATGAATCAAATATTCTCAACATAGATTTTATATCGACTCTAATATTTTTTGTAATCCAACTCATTTGTTTATTCCCCGTTCTTATTTCAAGATTTTGTCAAAAGAAGTTCAATTATCAAATTCGTATTTTGTTCGACTTATGGCACATAAAATTGATCAAAGATTATAGAATTTGATCAAAGATTATATGTAAGCTAATTCCATTTTACCTAACTCAACATAAAGATGCCCATTTTACTTTTTCAATAGTAATGAGACAAAACTTATTGCCACCATTCTCAACCCACCGGCACTAAGAAATGTTTCTACAATAGATTTTATTTGAAAAACAAAAGGCGAAGATGAATTATGTAGTATCTAAGCAAGATATTTCTCATGATAGAGTTTTAAGTAAGAATTGACAGAAAGAAACTTGAACAGAAAAATAATAAAAATAAAAATAAAAACAAATATTCATACTAAATAATCAAGGAAAGAAAATATTGATTGATACAAAAACAATATCAGATTAACAAACATACCCTCTAGAGGATTGATATAATTTTTTTTTTGTTTATATTTCTTTCCCTTTCTATACATAAAACAAAGATTGGATCAGAATTTGTCTCCTATTACACAAGGTGGATTTCCCTTTAATTATTTTTTGGCATTTTCCTTGTGTCAAATTCCACCCAAAAAAAGGATACTCGGGATGGGCTCTAATATGGATTTTGATTCCTTTGTTTCTTTCCTTTATGTCACGTAATTACCTTTTGCTTTTTATTAATTATTATGACTTTTAAGTGTAAGTGGAGGGACCAAACATGAACTTATGACAAACAAAAATAATTATTACAAGACTTAAAATGATTAGAGCTATGGTGGGTTTTCCTTATAATACATATATAATATTAATAATTTAATTTGACATATTCTATTATAATTTAAAAGAATTTAATAATTTTTAATATTATGTCATTAAAAATTACACTCATAAATGAGTTAAAACTTCCATTATCTAAACAATATCGAATGATAAAAAGAAGAGAAAAAAATATATATTTATAAATTAATTTAATTGATATCTTCTTTTATAATTTTATATTATAAGATAGACTTATTTAATGCCAATGGGAATCCATCCCTATTTTAACTTTTGTACTTGTTCCAAGTATGAGTCATGCCTCATTCATAAGAAAAAGGGTGCCTTTACACTTATTTTTAAAATATATTTACAAGTCTTATTTTTATAAAAAATAAAAGAATATAATTTTATCTTATTTATAAAATACAAATAAAATAAAAATATCTATTTTTTTTATAAATAAAATTAATGGGTATTTTTTTTAAATAAGTTTAAAATTTTCTTAAGAAAAATAAAAGATAACAAGAACGTAAGTCTGACCTATTAGCCTCGAATAATGTGCATGGATTTGTCTTCCATCATTATCAATTGCACTTACTAATATTTGATATTTCATCACATTGTCTTTTTTTATTTTTATATTTTAATTGGATAACACAACTTTTGGCTTTGATTCATCGAATGAAAACTATGACTTAAGGCAGACATGGTGGTGATAAAGCTGTTTAAACCAATTGTATTGAAAAGGTTTAAATCATCATTATGGGACATTTTGTCTGTCCTACACTTATAAAAATATATCTAATCGTATTATTTCTTAAATTGTTTGTAACATTTATAATTTTATTAGTTAATTATATAAATTCATATTAATTTTAAATTTAAAAGAGTTTTAAATTATTTTGAAATTGACCTTTCCTTTTGAATGAGAGATATATATTTTTTACCTTATCAATAAATGCAATTGCATCTACTACATCTTCATTCCAATTTAAGTGAGTTTATATTGATATATGCATTCCGCTAGAAATTTATAAATTTATACTGAGTTGGAGTCTAGCTAGAAATAATAAAAAAAGAAATGACTAATATAAATTAATTTATAAACCCAAAATTTAATTATTTTATCACTACAAGAAAAATAGTTAATTTCGACATAATTATTTTTACCGTCCCACCGCACAATATTAGGTTATCTCAGAATGACGAGTTGACTCTTTGGATCGCATCTTAGGATCCTCTATCAACACTACCAGCAAATATTGATTGTTGGATTAGCCTAGGATACCGGTGTTTACATTACCTGAAAGTATTTTTTTTTTTTTATATTTCTCATTATTTTGTAATTTATATCGGTTTGTAAATACTTTATAAAGTTATTTCAATTTTCGCAGTCCCTAGCTAACGTCAACGTCTAAGACCACAGTTATACCATCTCATACGGGCGTTGATTTAGACAATAAGTTATTATAGAGGATGATGACGTGTGTGTCGGAGACGTATGTGACTGATTCGATATTTCGAGAGTAGGTATTGCCTATCTGTGCTTGTTTGTATTACTTTGCTCAAGACATTGCAGCAAGGGCAACCTTCAAGAGTATTGAGATCATTCCTGAGTAGTTTACTGCGTTACGCGACGAGGTCATGCAGATGGAGGTTATCTTCGTGGCGGAGGCTTTTGTGCCACTGTTGACAAGACCTAGACTCCTCCTCAGGTATTGTATTTTTTTTACGTTCTATGTTTTGCTTGTTACTTAATTATTATTTAGTTGTTTCGTTAATTGTCATGTTTACTAATAAATTATATTTTCTATTGTATCAACAGGGTGGCGATGCCGAGCAGGATGGTGATAACGAACAAGGGATGATGACGATAATTTTTTAGATACTGGAGCAGTCGCGTCAACCTTCACTGGATGATTCTTCCATATTGATGGTAGTAGTAGTGCTCGTAGCTTGTAGATATTTACTGTTTTTATAAGACCCCAACTTTTATTAAATAAAATTTAATTTTTCTTTATAATATTCTAAAATAGTAAGTTGTTAAAGTAATAAAATGATATGTGCAAATTATACAATAAAAAGGTATACTTGTTTTGTTGGAAAATATTCGATTCGTACAACGGCGTCAAAACAATCAGTTATGGGTGGACTGTAACACCCTAGTTCCATATCAGTTAATGTGAGATATTTGGATGTGTCTATAAGGACCCAAGTTGCTATCATTAATACCTTCAGTCATGACCTTTTGGGTGAGCATGTGGTGGGCTAAGATGACCCAAGAAGATATTATTGAGACAGCTCATTGGGCCTTATTCTACTGTGATTTGATTCGGACTCGGGATTTGACCCGGGTCGTTACATATGGTATCAGAGCCGACTCTCGAAAGCTTGAGTCGGGTCATCCGATCGGGTTACCGGAGGTGGGGACACGAAGGCGGGCCTAGTAGGCCGCTGGTATTATCCCACAATGGCTAGAGAGGCAAAGTTTCTGGGCCTTGTGTGAATATGTGTTCGGCCTGACGGGGACGTCAGGTATTTAAGTGTGGGAGTTTGTAACACCCCAGTCCCATATCAGTTAATATGAGATATTTGGATGTGTCTATAATGACCCAAGTTGCTATCATTAATACCTTCAGTCATGACCTTTTGGGTGAGCCTGTGGTGGACTAAGATGACCCAAAAAGATATTATTGAGACAGCTCATTGGGCCTTATTCTGCTGTGATTTGATTCGGACTCGAGATTTGACCCGGGTCGTTACATGGACCCCACAACGAAATATTGTCGGTTATAAAAAACGACAACAGTAATCTTTTTAAATAAAAATTGTAAGACCCCGAATTTTATGAAATACAAAATTTAATTTTTCTTCATATATATTTTTTTTGAAACAGTAAGTGGTTAAATCGATAAAGTTAAAAGTTAAGGATGTTATGTGCAAATTTTATTTTGTCGGACAATATTCGCTTTGTCGGGGAATATTCGTTTGGTCGGGGAATATCGTGCCGTACGACAGCGCCGAAATAATAAATTATTGGTGGACCCCACAACGGAATATTTGTCGGATATAGAAAACGACAGAAATAACCTTTTTAAATAAAAATAGTCAATGGAACTGTTAAAATACCGGTGATAAAAGAATAGTAGCATACGGTAGTTATTGGTATTTTCTGTAGCACTCGGTACTCTACAGTAACACACGGTATTGCATAGTGTCTCATATTATTGGTCTGATAATTGACACCGTAACTGTTACGCATCATTTCATCGATAATTGTCACTGCATAATATTTTATATTATCAATTCAATAATTGTTGTTACACAGTATTTTGCATTATTGATTTAATAATTGTCATTACACTGTATTTTATATCATTGAGTCAATAATTGTTGCTGCACTGTTTTTAAAATTATTGAACCTAATAATTGTCACAGTAACATATGCACAGTAATTCACATTATTGAATCAATAATTGTCATGACACAGTAACGTATTTTTCTTTTACATACCTTCTGCATTATTGTTATCTCTATTACGGTATTATTTAAACAGTTGTATTTCATTAATTAATTGACTTGATATCTAAGAGTTAGCTGTATTTATAACAATTAGTCATAATAATTGAATTGATAAAGTTATTTGTTTATAATATAAAGTTAGGTGATTATTAGGTGATATGAAAGGAATGGTGTAGATTAAAGTGTGAATTATTGTTGAATAATTGAATTGATTTGTTTATAATATAAAGTTAGGTGATTATTAGGTGATATGAAATGAATGGTGTAGATTAAAGTGTGAATTATTGTTGAATAATTGAATTGATTTGTTTATAATATAAAGTTAGGTGATTATTAGGTGATATGAAATGAATAGTGTAGATTAAAGATAATATAATATTTGAAATGGATGGTGTAGATTAAAAGATGATCTTTAAATGAATGGTTTAGATTAAATGAATGATAAGATTTTTGGCTATAAATAGAAGCCTTAACTAAGGATTTTTCATAAACTTCCTTACTTGTTCTTTCTTTCTATCTCTAAATACTTTTTGTGTAAGTTCTCTCTAAGTGTTCTTAAGTCATTCCTAGTTTTGAAATCTTTTGCATTCTTCTTTGAATTCCCGAGTAGAATTTTCTTATGTACAGCAACTCTTACGAAAAATCGTAGTAAATTCATTATTTGTCAGAATTTAATGAATTAAAAGCCTGTCTCTTCAGTTTTTCGTCCTCTACAACTTTGAAGAAGGAAGAAAAGTCATCTGAAATCATCTTCATGTCTTAAAATACTAAAAACCGTAACCTATTCTGATTTTCGTCACTATTTTCAGTCTTAGTTTTGAAAATTCATAACTCATTCATATTAACTCCGAATTGAGTGATTCTTGATTCTATGCCGTCTATCTTTCCGAGAGTAACATTATTTTAAAAGCATAAAGAGATTTTAAAAACTCTAGAAGACTCAAAAGTCAGATTCCTTACTGCTACAAACAAGGAAGGATTTGTTCGGCTATAAACTTGTTTCACAATATCAAGGTAAGGAATGTTATCTTCTTTCATCTTCTATTATTAAAACTTACTACGGTAAGGGATACCATCTTTTTCATCTTCCATTATTCAAACGTACTATGGTAAGGGATTATCATTATTTGATTCTCGATAATAATATTGTTTCTTCCTTACTCATAAGACGTGCCTTTTATTTCCATGTATTAAATTGTGGGAATAACCTTACGGAGCGGATTGCCGCATGTTGGTGAATAACCTTTCGTATTCATTCATTATTAATCTCTGAGAATAACCTTACGGAGCGGATGGCCGCCTGTTTGGTGAATAACTCTTTGTACTCAAATTCTATTAAATTGTGGGAATAACCTTACGGAGCGGATTGCCGCCTGTTGGTGAATAACCCTTTGTATTAATTTCCTTCACCTTTTGTTAATCAAACCTGCTACGGTAAGGGATATTATTTTCTTTCATACTCCTAAATCGAAATTTATTATGGAACTATTGCTTCTATAATTCCTGAAAATATTATATGTTCCATAATAGTTGAACTTCATTATTTCAACTGAACCTTCCTATTTACGTGAACCTTTCTATTGAATTGTAACCGTTATTCTGAACTGTGGATCTTGAATATCATTTTTAAATTTCACTCCACATCATGTTGACAATTTGGACATTATTTGAATCTGTACAAAGTAAACTTCCGATACTTATTGTTATCCTATTTCTTCTGTTCATCATTTATATCATTCTAATCATCCAAAAATCAAGCTGTTGTGAATATCTGTGGCCGGGGGCACAGATGTGATATATTTGTTGAACAGATGATAGGTTAAAGGCGATATAATAGGTTAAAGGCGATACATCTGTTCGGTGTCTTTTATGGCACGTGGTGAAAGTTCTCTTTGGCCCGTAGTGCATAGATGAACTGTTTTTTGGTATGATTATCACCAAAGGCTGAATCTGGTATAATCATGACCGCTGGTGCTATATTAAATATCTTTGGCCCGTAGTGCAAAGATGAACTGTTGATTTGCATGATTATGATCAGGAACTGTGAATTTTTATTATCATGACTAATGGTATTTCAGATGATAAAAGTTGATGATGTTTTTACGAAAAAGAGAAGCGAGTGGACATTATAATCTGCATTATTCTTCTAATAGATTGCTCATTCCGCTGCTATTATTGATCTGAACATTGTTTAAGAATTTAACTGCAGTTTTTGATATAAACCTTGTATTCTATTGTATTCTATCAAGAACTCAACTGTTGAAGGCTAATGATAATTTATTCGTCATTATCTTAGTCATGATATTTCTTACTGGGCTATTTGAGCTCACCCTTTCTTTTGTTCCATTGTTTTTCAACAGGAAATGAAAACATAGCAGGGTCTAGCCGGGGAATGGAGTGAGGGTCCGAGGAATAGTTATCGTAGTCTTCACGTTTTGTAAAATAGTGTGGCAATAATAGTGAAGACTTAGTTGTGTATTATTATACACTGTATTGTAGTACGTTGTGCTTTGTTGTAATAATTTTGTTGTAGTCTTTTGACGACTCAAGTTTGGGCTGTGTGGGCCCAGATTTGGGGGCGTCACAGTTGGTATCAGAGCCATATAACGAAGAGCCCCGAGCCTCTCGCTGGTGACTTCCTAGGGAAAGGGGATGCACTGAAGCCAGACTCTCCGTAGGGGACGCCTATAGTACAGGTGGCAAACTGATAGGTACCATTGTGAGGTGCTGTCCCTATGGTGGGATGAGAGTCACAGTTGGCATCAGAGCTTGGGGATATGGTCTTTAATGGAGATCTGGGGTTAGAACTAGGAGGGGAGAGACGAATAGAATCAGTCACTAGTGTGTCCTACCTAAATTAGATTTTATTATCTAATAAGGTGATTTGAATATAGAGACATGAAGTTATGAGTCAGTTTATTTGAACTAACAATTATTTTGTGACCACAGTTTAGTATGGCATCTGAAAATCAGGAGGATAACTATGAAATGCCCGGTACGTCAATTTCGGGGACGAAATTTCATAAGGAGGGGAGGTTGTAAGACCCCGAATTTTATGAAATACAAAATTTAATTTTTCTTCATATATATTTTTTTTGAAACAGTAAGTGGTTAAATCGATAAAGTTAAAAGTTAAGGATGTTATGTGCAAATTTTATTTTGTCGGACAATATTCGCTTTGTCGGGGAATATTCGTTTGGTCGGGGAATATCGTGCCGTACGACAGCGCCGAAATAATAAATTATTGGTGGACCCCACAACGGAATATTTGTCGGATATAGAAAACGACAGAAATAACCTTTTTAAATAAAAATAGTCAATGGAACTGTTAAAATACCGGTGATAAAAGAATAGTAGCATACGGTAGTTATTGGTATTTTCTGTAGCACTCGGTACTCTACAGTAACACACGGTATTGCATAGTGTCTCATATTATTGGTCTGATAATTGACACCGTAACTGTTACGCATCATTTCATCGATAATTGTCACTGCATAATATTTTATATTATCAATTCAATAATTGTTGTTACACAGTATTTTGCATTATTGATTTAATAATTGTCATTACACTGTATTTTATATCATTGAGTCAATAATTGTTGCTGCACTGTTTTTAAAATTATTGAACCTAATAATTGTCACAGTAACATATGCACAGTAATTCACATTATTGAATCAATAATTGTCATGACACAGTAACGTATTTTTCTTTTACATACCTTCTGCATTATTGTTATCTCTATTACGGTATTATTTAAACAGTTGTATTTCATTAATTAATTGACTTGATATCTAAGAGTTAGCTGTATTTATAACAATTAGTCATAATAATTGAATTGATAAAGTTATTTGTTTATAATATAAAGTTAGGTGATTATTAGGTGATATGAAAGGAATGGTGTAGATTAAAGTGTGAATTATTGTTGAATAATTGAATTGATTTGTTTATAATATAAAGTTAGGTGATTATTAGATGATATGAAATGAATGGTGTAGATTAAAGTGTGAATTATTGTTGAATAATTGAATTGATTTGTTTATAATATAAAGTTAGGTGATTATTAGGTGATATGAAATGAATGGTGTAGATTAAAGATAATATAATATTTGAAATGGATGGTGTAGATTAAAAGATGATCTTTAAATGAATGGTTTAGATTAAATGAATGATAAGATTTTTGGCTATAAATAGAAGCCTTAACTAAGGATTTTTCATAAACTTCCTTACTTGTTCTTTCTTTCTATCTCTAAATACTTTTTGTGTAAGTTCTCTCTAAGTGTTCTTAAGTCATTCCTAGTTTTGAAATCTTTTGCATTCTTCTTTGAATTCCCGAGTAGAATTTTCTTATGTACAGCAACTCTTACGAAAAATCGTAGTAAATTCATTATTTGTCAGAATTTAATGAATTAAAAGCCTGTCTCTTCAGTTTTTCGTCCTCTACAACTTTGAAGAAGGAAGAAAAGTCATCTGAAATCATCTTCATGTCTTAAAATACTAAAAACCGTAACCTATTCTGATTTTCGTCACTATTTTCAGTCTTAGTTTTGAAAATTCATAACTCATTCATATTAACTCCGAATTGAGTGATTCTTGATTCTATGCCGTCTATCTTTCCGAGAGTAACATTATTTTAAAAGCATAAAGAGATTTTAAAAACTCTAGAAGACTCAAAAGTCAGATTCCTTACTGCTACAAACAAGGAAGGATTTGTTCGGCTATAAACTTGTTTCACAATATCAAGGTAAGGAATGTTATCTTCTTTCATCTTCTATTATTAAAACTTACTACGGTAAGGGATACCATCTTTTTCATCTTCCATTATTCAAACGTACTATGGTAAGGGATTATCATTATTTGATTCTCGATAATAATATTGTTTCTTCCTTACTCATAAGACGTGCCTTTTATTTCCATGTATTAAATTGTGGGAATAACCTTACGGAGCGGATTGCCGCATGTTGGTGAATAACCTTTCGTATTCATTCATTATTAATCTCTGAGAATAACCTTACAGAGCGGATGGCCGCCTGTTTGGTGAATAACTCTTTGTACTCAAATTCTATTAAATTGTGGGAATAACCTTACGGAGCGGATTGCCGCCTGTTGGTGAATAACCCTTTGTATTAATTTCCTTCACCTTTTGTTAATCAAACCTGCTACGGTAAGGGATATTATTTTCTTTCATACTCCTAAATCGAAATTTATTATGGAACTATTGCTTCTATAATTCCTGAAAATATTATATGTTCCATAATAGTTGAACTTCATTATTTCAACTGAACCTTCCTATTTACGTGAACCTTTCTATTGAATTGTAACCGTTATTCTGAACTGTGGATCTTGAATATCATTTTTAAATTTCACTCCACATCATGTTGACAATTTGGACATTATTTGAATCTGTACAAAGTAAACTTCCGATACTTATTGTTATCCTATTTCTTCTGTTCATCATTTATATCATTCTAATCATCCAAAAATCAAGCTGTTGTGAATATCTGTGGCCGGGGGCACAGATGTGATATATTTGTTGAACAGATGATAGGTTAAAGGCGATATAATAGGTTAAAGGCGATACATCTGTTCGGTGTCTTTTATGGCACGTGGTGAAAGTTCTCTTTGGCCCGTAGTGCATAGATGAACTGTTTTTTGGTATGATTATCACCAAAGGCTGAATCTGGTATAATCATGACCGCTGGTGCTATATTAAATATCTTTGGCCCGTAGTGCAAAGATGAACTGTTGATTTGCATGATTATGATCAGGAACTGTGAATTTTTATTATCATGACTAATGGTATTTCAGATGATAAAAGTTGATGATGTTTTTACGAAAAAGAGAAGCGAGTGGACATTATAATCTGCATTATTCTTCTAATAGATTGCTCATTTCGCTGCTATTATTGATCTGAACATTGTTTAAGAATTTAACTGCAGTTTTTGATATAAACCTTGTATTCTATTGTATTCTATCAAGAACTCAACTGTTGAAGGCTAATGATAATTTATTCGTCATTATCTTAGTCATGATATTTCTTACTGGGCTATTTGAGCTCACCCTTTCTTTTGTTCCATTGTTTTTCAACAGGAAATGAAAACATAGCAGGGTCTAGCCGGGGAATGGAGTGAGGGTCCGAGGAATAGTTATCGTAGTCTTCACGTTTTGTAAAATAGTGTGGCAATAATAGTGAAGACTTAGTTGTGTATTATTATACACTGTATTGTAGTACGTTGTGCTTTGTTGTAATAATTTTGTTGTAGTCTTTTGACGACTCAAGTTTGGGCTGTGTGGGCCCAGATTTGGGGGCGTCACAGTTGGTATCAGAGCCATATAACGAAGAGCCCCGAGCCTCTCGCTGGTGACTTCCTAGGGAAAGGGGATGCACTGAAGCCAGACTCTCCGTAGGGGACGCCTATAGTACAGGTGGCAAACTGATAGGTACCATTGTGAGGTGCTGTCCCTATGGTGGGATGAGAGTCACAGTTGGCATCAGAGCTTGGGGATATGGTCTTTAATGGAGATCTGGGGTTAGAACTAGGAGGGGAGAGACGAATAGAATCAGTCACTAGTGTGTCCTACCTAAATTAGATTTTATTATCTAATAAGGTGATTTGAATATAGAGACATGAAGTTATGAGTCAGTTTATTTGAACTAACAATTATTTTGTGACCACAGTTTAGTATGACATCTGAAAATCAGGAGGATAACTATGAAATGCCCGGTACGTCAATTTCGGGGACGAAATATCATAAGGAGGGGAGGTTGTAAGACCCCGAATTTTATGAAATACAAAATTTAATTTTTCTTCATATATATTTTTTTTGAAACAGTAAGTGGTTAAATCGATAAAGTTAAAAGTTAAGGATGTTATGTGCAAATTTTATTTTGTCGGACAATATTCGCTTTGTCGGGGAATATTCGTTTGGTCGGGGAATATCGTGCCGTACGACAGCGCCGAAATAATAAATTATTGGTGGACCCCACAACGGAATATTTGTCGGATATAGAAAACGACAGAAATAACCTTTTTAAATAAAAATAGTCAATGGAACTGTTAAAATACCGGTGATAAAAGAATAGTAGCATACGGTAGTTATTGGTATTTTCTGTAGCACTCGGTACTCTACAGTAACACACGGTATTGCATAGTGTCTCATATTATTGGTCTGATAATTGACACCGTAACTGTTACGCATCATTTCATCGATAATTGTCACTGCATAATATTTTATATTATCAATTCAATAATTGTTGTTACACAGTATTTTGCATTATTGATTTAATAATTGTCATTACACTGTATTTTATATCATTGAGTCAATAATTGTTGCTGCACTGTTTTTAAAATTATTGAACCTAATAATTGTCACAGTAACATATGCACAGTAATTCACATTATTGAATCAATAATTGTCATGACACAGTAACGTATTTTTCTTTTACATACCTTCTGCATTATTGTTATCTCTATTACGGTATTATTTAAACAGTTGTATTTCATTAATTAATTGACTTGATATCTAAGAGTTAGCTGTATTTATAACAATTAGTCATAATAATTTAATTGATAAAGTTATTTGTTTATAATATAAAGTTAGGTGATTATTAGGTGATATGAAAGGAATGGTGTAGATTAAAGTGTGAATTATTGTTGAATAATTGAATTGATTTGTTTATAATATAAAGTTAGGTGATTATTAGGTGATATGAAATGAATGGTGTAGATTAAAGTGTGAATTATTGTTGAATAATTGAATTGATTTGTTTATAATATAAAGTTAGGTGATTATTAGGTGATATGAAATGAATGGTGTAGATTAAAGATAATATAATATTTGAAATGGATGGTGTAGATTAAAAGATGATCTTTAAATGAATGGTTTAGATTAAATGAATGATAAGATTTTTGGCTATAAATAGAAGCCTTAACTAAGGATTTTTCATAAACTTCCTTACTTGTTCTTTCTTTCTATCTCTAAATACTTTTTGTGTAAGTTCTCTCTAAGTGTTCTTAAGTCATTCCTAGATTTGAAATCTTTTGCATTCTTCTTTGAATTCCCGAGTAGAATTTTCTTATGTACAGCAACTCTTACGAAAAATCGTAGTAAATTCATTATTTGTCAGAATTTAATGAATTAAAAGCCTGTCTCTTCAGTTTTTCGTCCTCTACAACTTTGAAGAAGGAAGAAAAGTCATCTGAAATCATCTTCATGTCTTAAAATACTAAAAACCGTAACCTATTCTGATTTTCGTCACTATTTTCAGTCTTAGTTTTGAAAATTCATAACTCATTCATATTAACTCCGAATTGAGTGATTCTTGATTCTATGCCGTCTATCTTTCCGAGAGTAACATTATTTTAAAAGCATAAAGAGATTTTAAAAACTCTAGAAGACTCAAAAGTCAGATTCCTTACTGCTACAAACAAGGAAGGATTTGTTCGGCTATAAACTTGTTTCACAATATCAAGGTAAGGAATGTTATCTTCTTTCATCTTCTATTATTAAAACTTACTACGGTAAGGGATACCATCTTTTTCATCTTCCATTATTCAAACGTACTATGGTAAGGGATTATCATTATTTGATTCTCGATAATAATATTGTTTCTTCCTTACTCATAAGACGTGCCTTTTATTTCCATGTATTAAATTGTGGGAATAACCTTACGGAGCGGATTGCCGCATGTTGGTGAATAACCTTTCGTATTCATTCATTATTAATCTCTGAGAATAACCTTACGGAGCGGATGGCCGCCTGTTTGGTGAATAACTCTTTGTACTCAAATTCTATTAAATTGTGGGAATAACCTTACGGAGCGGATTGCCGCCTGTTGGTGAATAACCCTTTGTATTAATTTCCTTCACCTTTTGTTAATCAAACCTGCTACGGTAAGGGATATTATTTTCTTTCATACTCCTAAATCGAAATTTATTATGGAACTATTGCTTCTATAATTCCTGAAAATATTATATGTTCCATAATAGTTGAACTTCATTATTTCAACTGAACCTTCCTATTTACGTGAACCTTTCTATTGAATTGTAACCGTTATTCTGAACTGTGGATCTTGAATATCATTTTTAAATTTCACTCCACATCATGTTGACAATTTGGACATTATTTGAATCTGTACAAAGTAAACTTCCGATACTTATTGTTATCCTATTTCTTCTGTTCATCATTTATATCATTCTAATCATCCAAAAATCAAGCTGTTGTGAATATCTGTGGCCGGGGGCACAGATGTGATATATTTGTTGAACAGATGATAGGTTAAAGGCGATATAATAGGTTAAAGGCGATACATCTGTTCGGTGTCTTTTATGGCACGTGGTGAAAGTTCTCTTTGGCCCGTAGTGCATAGATGAACTGTTTTTTGGTATGATTATCACCAAAGGCTGAATCTGGTATAATCATGACCGCTGGTGCTATATTAAATATCTTTGGCTCGTAGTGCAAAGATGAACTGTTGATTTGCATGATTATGATCAGGAACTGTGAATTTTTATTATCATGACTAATGGTATTTCAGATGATAAAAGTTGATGATGTTTTTACGAAAAAGAGAAGCGAGTGGACATTATAATCTGCATTATTCTTCTAATAGATTGCTCATTCCGCTGCTATTATTGATCTGAACATTGTTTAAGAATTTAACTGCAGTTTTTGATATAAACCTTGTATTCTATTGTATTCTATCAAGAACTCAACTGTTGAAGGCTAATGATAATTTATTCGTCATTATCTTAGTCATGATATTTCTTACTGGGCTATTTGAGCTCACCCTTTCTTTTGTTCCATTGTTTTTCAACAGGAAATGAAAACATAGCAGGGTCTAGCCGGGGAATGGAGTGAGGGTCCGAGGAATAGTTATCGTAGTCTTCACGTTTTGTAAAATAGTGTGGCAATAATAGTGAAGACTTAGTTGTGTATTATTATACACTGTATTGTAGTACGTTGTGCTTTGTTGTAATAATTTTGTTGTAGTCTTTTGACGACTCAAGTTTGGGCTGTGTGGGCCCAGATTTGGGGGCGTCACAAAAATGGTAAACTGTACAATCACTTTTAACTGTTAAAATACTCGGTGATAAAATAATAGTAGTATTTGATATTTCATGGTATTTTATTGCAACACACGGTATTTCACAGTTGCATACTGTATTATATAGTAGCACACGGTATTGCATAACATTTTATCAATAATTGTCATTGCATAGTATTTCATATTATTGAATCAATAATTGCCATTACACGGGGGTTTACATTATTGAATCGATATTTGTCATTACACTGTATTTTATATTATTAATTTCACATCATTCTATATTATTGAATCAAAAATCATCACAATGCACAACATATGGCATTATTGGATCAGTAATTGTCACAGTAATAGTCACGGGTATTAAATAGTTGGACAGATTAATTATTTGAGTAACATTGTACATTTAAATAATTGTGATATTAAGTCAATAATATAAAAAAATGGATAATATAATATGAAAGTGTGTAACGTGTGTAACTGTGTAACGTGTGTAAGTGTGAAACGTGTGTTAATCAACAAACGGTGTAGATTAAAGTGTGAAATGTGTGTTGGCTAATGAATGACATGGATTAAAAGATGAGATTGAAATGTGTAACGTGTGTGTAAAAAATGTAGTTACATTATGGCCATAAATAGGGCCTTACTATAAGGAGTTTTCATACATTCCTTACTTAATCTTCATTTCATTCTCAGAATATTTCTTAGTATAAGTGTCTCTCTAAGTATACTAAGAGTATCTTAAGCGTTGAAGATATGTAAGAGTAAGAGTATTGTTCAAGTCGATCAATTTCATAGAAAACAGTATCTAGTCACGTATTAAGGTAAGGGATATCATTTTTTTCATTCTCTTAAACTTACTATAATAAGTATTATTTGATAAAATTCTTAAAATGATTAATAGTTTGCGCTTCATCTAATATCTTTTAACATAAATATTTCTATTAAATTTTCATCGTTATATTTGAACAATGAACTATTGGACCTTGATTTTTTGACCTATGAACATTTACTTGAACTGTGAATATTGTGGATTGTTAAATATTCTTTGTATCGTAAACCTTACTGTTGAACTTCTTCTATGTGAACCTTGGACATTATTCTTGGACTTAAACATATTTTTTTCTCTCTACGTCATGTTGACAATTTGGATATTATTTGACTCTGGACAAAGTAAAAGTTATAAACTTTCGATATTAATTGTTTATCCTATTATTCTATTTTTTCTATTCATCATTTATATCGCTGTTATTGTACTAATCATCAGAATCAAGTTGCTGTGAATATATGTGGCTTGGGGCACTGTAACGCCCCAGGAATCCCTCCGTCAATCATTGGGCGACGCTCACGCGTTAAATGCTCGTCCTTCTCACAAATCCACAACGCTACATAATACAATGCTGCTAAAAACTTAACAAATGTAAATTTTTTACAATCATCTTTATTCTCTTTGATCATTTGCTTCAAAATCGTAATCTTTATTATTTCTTATTACACCTCTATATCATACACGATATGAATTTCTTTTATTCCAAACATTATGCGTATAAAAAGACTCAAGATACTCACTAACTATTACATTAATACATAATTATCTTTTACCTGTCCAACTGGACTCATAACTACAATAAGTGTTTAGACTTTCAGGTGAAAGTAATTCGCATTCCTCTTTCTCGGTCTTTATCGAAAATCTTCGGATACCTCGCATTTATTTGAAAGTGTTAGTTTTATAGCAAGAGTGAGCACGACGACTCAGTAAGTCTAACAGTTTAACATATAACACATAACTCATGTATCATGCTTGCTTAACAATATCTCTATGTATGACATCGTATACATCCTTCTCTTGTCTCATGCATTGCATTAATATTTATACATCATGCTTCCCATAATTCGTATTTATACATATGCTTCATACCATTTATGCAATATAATTAACGCATGTCATGCAATTCAACTTTTATCAGTTAAACTAAATTTAATAATTTCATATCAATAATTCTTATCTCATGAATGCAAAAGGCATAATCAACTCATATTAACACATACCAACGAGTTATATTTAACATCAATGTACATATATAACTAGTGCACACATAACAGTATTTACACATAGCAACAAGTGAAAAAAAAAAAACTTGTACATTTCAAGTTTGCAATAATATCACATATTATTGAAAAACTTGTTTGGTAAGCTTATCCGTCTTACGTTAGTTTTGCGTCTTTTGATTAACCTACAATTATGTATGAGATTGACATAATCATTAGTTACAATAACTATTAATTAGTCTCGATTTAAGACTTTAACTTTAATTTATTAATTTTAAAAATGTTCGACAAACGAACTTTTAACTTCTGGAGAAAACCCTAGCCAAACCATAGTATGAACATGTTGAGTTAGCTTCTCCAACTACTTTTACCAATATCTTACGTTTTTCATACAACCTATATTTAGCAAGTTGTCTAATAATTAGTCTTTAGTGGACTTTTTACCTTGGTTTAATTCAATTAATTTTTTTTTACATAACCTAATGATTAAGACATTTAATAATGTACCAATAATCTTAAGATATTATCTACCTTTGATGATATACAACCACATTCAAATATTATGAACCTTTTAATAATATTTTCAATGTTGAGAAAATCGGATCGGACCGACGATTCGACCGGAACCGGTTGACTTTCCAGTCCGGTCCGAACAAAAAATCAAAAATTCAACGACTCGATCAAAAACCGGTTGACCACCGGTTAAACCGATAAAACTGGTTGACCCAATTTTCAAGTATTTTTTTTTACAAAAATATTTTTAATAATATTATAACATTATTTTACTATATTTTAGCTTATAAAAATTAGATATTTTAAAAGTTTATTAATTATTAATAATATATTTTTTTATGTATTTATGACGTCACTGGTACAATAACGGTTCGATCACTGGTTGGACCAGTGACCCATTCACCAGTTAACTTTTTCGGTTCGATGATCGGCTCGATTTTCTAAACATTGAATATTTTAACCACTTATGAATATTATTAATCATTTAATAATATTTTTATTCTCTTACTAATATTATTAGTCATTTAATAATATTTTAAATCTTTTTGTAAATATTATTAATTATTTAATAATATTTTATTTATTTACAAAATATTATTAATCATTTACTAATATTTTAATCTCTTACTAATATTATTAACCTTTTAATAATATCTTAATCACTTATTAATATATTAACCATTTAATAATATTTGAATCTTTTACTAATATTATTAACCATTTAATAATATTTTAATCACTTATTAATATTATTAACTATTTAATAATATTTTAATCTCTTACTAATATTATTAATCATTTAATAATATTTTAATCATTAACTAATGTTATTAATCAAATAACCTTTTAATCATTTACTAATGTTATTAATTATTTAATAATATTTTAATCACATATTAATATTATTAATCATTGAATAATATTTTAACAATCTTCAAATAATACAAATTGTTAACTTTTTAGTTGTGTTAACCTTGGTCTTTATTTTAAATATTTAGCTACCAATTAGTCACTAATAAACTCTATATATATTAGTTTATTATACAGACACATTAATTTTACACTTATATCAACTTAAATTTCCAAAGAAAGCCCGACCCGACCCTACCCAACCCGGACAGCAAAAACATATTCTGGATAGTGTGTTTGACCACTGCGGCGGTGGTTTCCACCGCTGCAGCGGGAGGCTAAAAACCAAAAACCCTAATTTTTGGATTGCCCGACACTCAGTCACTCTGATAGCTATAACTTTCCCATTTCTTAACCTTTTTGAGTGATTCAAGCGTTCACGCGTTCGTAACTTCTTTCTTTACAACTTATCTTTAGATCACATAACCAAATTCCGATCGGAACTGGACTAAAATTGACTTACAATGACAAAGTAAAAACTAATTTCACAAATCCTTCATTCGATTACTTTAAACTTGATGCCACAAGCATTATTTTGCTAGATCATCATGTTTTATGTCTCTATAACATTAGAATACATAACTTACATCTTGAAAATGGTTTATACCCTCAAGTTTCAGAGTTTTAGAAAATTATTATAGTATCTAGATTTTTTTATCTTCAAAAATCATTCATCAAAACATATTTTACCAAAACACAACATTACCAAAAGTTTAGATCTATGATAAAACTCATAGATCTATAACATTTTCACTCATACAAGTTGATTCCATTGAAACTCAAACTTCATAACTAAAGTTTTTACCAAAAATATAACATAGTTTATATCAAAATCTGTATCAGCTCATCTAGGCTCTATTTTTGTTTATATAAAAATAGTTCATTTATAAAACTTATAGATCTAGGGTATACACCCATCGATCTATAAAACACACCAACAAAATAAATTGTTCACTTAACAACTTATAAATCAAAGCTAGGATTTTAAAACTTTTAACAATCAACTCTTGGTTTCTTAACCATACGTGATTAAAAATGTGGTCTACCAACATTTTTAGCACCACCATCACCTTATATCATCGGAACCGCCATGTTCCACCATCAAGACTCATATATCTCCCTCAACAACCCATCAAAACACAATATAAAAACATAGTTTAAATAAAAGCTAGGGTTTAAGAGACTTTTAAACCTTTCATGGCTTCTTCTTCTACTTGGATGGATCTTCTCCATTAATTGATCATCTTCTTCTTCCATGGCTAAATCCAACAATGGGTAGCTCTTCATCGTCTCCTCTAGAACTTTTGTTCTCAAGCTCACAAACTTTTTTCTCTTTTTTTTTCATTCTTTAAAGTTTTCTCTAACTCTAAGTGAAGAGCGTTTCTACCAAATAAAATGACTAATTCATCTCTTTCTTGCTATTTTATTAGTGATATAATAAAATGACTAATTCTATTAGGGTTTTGTGGGTTATGTTTTCTATAAAAACTTGGAGCTTTGAACCCTCATGGGGTCCCCTCCTTGTGACCGACCACTTCCCCTTTTCTCTAGCAATTTAGCTTTATTTTTCCATCTTATATACATATATACATATACATGTTGACTACATAGTTTGACCAATACTTGAAATTGCAATATGGATCAATTTATGGGCTACTAGTGTATTTCATTTGGTCTCCCAACGTCAAATTTTTTGGGCTCAACAATTAATTCCTTAGGGCTATTAATTAATTAAGTTTGACATTTAAATTGGTTGGCTACCAATTAATACACTAACATATACCATTGCTTAAACTTATTTTAACACAAACCCTAGACTAGTCCATTAGTTAATTAATTATCTTACTTGGACTTAAATATTAACTTTCAGTGAGCTACATATTTAATTATGTTTGGGCGCACAATATACATCCATTTGGCCTACTAGATTAATTCCTTTAGGGCTCTCAAGAATTAAATCAATTGAACTCAAGATTGGGCTACCTTAATTAATTAATTGGACTAGGGTTTGACTTAATTTAATTAAGTCATTGGGCTTGAAATTTATGTAACACCCCCAAAATCCTCGTACTAGCTACGGCGGACCTTGTGCGTTAAACTCCATACATCTATTGACTTAACCAATGATCCTATAATTATATTGGTCGATTAGTCTATTTTAGACTATACATTAAAATTTTTCTCTTAATTTTGTCCCTGGATCTTAATTTGATCTCGATCTCATTATTTATACAAGTATCAACTTGTAGTACATCCGTATAAGTAGATAACACAATATATAACGGTCTAATTTTAATCATAAGATTTAAATATTCTATAACTTTACATATTCCAAGATTCACGGCATTAAATCATTAGGACGGTTCTTGGGAATAGAGAATCTCGCGATGACTGTTTGTATCCATGATAAATATTTTCATCTTTATCCGTGACAAATGTTTGTATCTTTGTTCGGTGCAAAATTCTCTTTGTCCGTACAGAATATACCTAACTAGTTAAAACTTTCACTCGAAACACATTTGTTTATAATGATATTTCTTCATATTAATAATTCTACTTATCTGACATTCAAAATAGTAATAATAAGTTATAATTGGGTCTGAGGAACCTAACGATGGATTAGACCAGTCAACATCGATTAGTCCTGTGTCGGATGTACAGTACTCACAAGTTATCTACCGATTCTCATCTAGATAAATAGAACATTATCAATACTATTTTAAGTTTTAGCAATTCTAAGTTATATCAAAATAACGACATAACAACATTTTGATGATAATAATCTATATAATTCATTTAATATTCAATTACATGTTTGTTTGTTCATATTACAATAGGCATTTTGACTTATACAAATACAAGTAATAAACATGAAAACCTAATCTACGTTTCATCCTTACGTTTATGATCTTCTTAACGTTCATCTTTAATCTGCAAATAAGGTTTTATTCGTAAGAATGAGCACGACGGCTTAACAAGTCTAACATATAGCACATACGCAGTTTATATTTTCATATAAACTTTAACATGTCTTGACTGAACATAATTCTTCATTTAATATCACATATAATTCACATTCTAACAATTTATATCACATTGACACACAAAGTGTATAAATCATGTTCATAACTCATAAATATAACACATAACAATTAGAAGGCTTGCAAACATTAGTTAAAGACTTTACATAACATCTATCTTATAACAACATGACATTACACATCTCATTTCTCATTTTAACAATACTATACAAGTAGCACATAGCAAGAGTTATAAGACTTGCACAAATAACACATAAAGGTTTAGAACTTGCCTGATTCGCTTTAACTTTTACTTTAATTTTTGCGTTTATTCTAACGGCCTATAAGGTATATGCTTTTAACATAACCATTAGTCATAAACAATAACCTTTAACTTAACTTTCTTTATTTCAATAGTATAATTTCGTTTTGACAAGTTTTATACTTCCCGGTAAGTCCCGACCGAATAAGACCTTAAGTTTCGAACAAAACCTTCAAAGTACAACTTTTTTGGAAGTTTTAAAACTCTAATGGTTTGGCGCAACCGCCTCATAATTAATCTTATCTACGGCGCGGCCACCCCAACTGTGCAACACATTTCTTAAGTATTGGCTACCCAAACCTCTTTCATTGGAATAGGCATAACTCCTTCATTTCTTAACATTTTGGGGTCATTCTTGAGTCTAAATTTATTAGAATTTCATGATCTACAACTTTCTTTTAGGTTGCTCAGGCAGATTACAAAAGTAAATTTTTGAAAATCAGTGAACAAAGTCAGAATGCATACTAGTTCATACTTTCTTTGACTCACTTGGTAAAATATGATACCTCAAACATTAGTTTGCTAAGATAACATGTTTTAACACTCAATAACACTTTATAACATAAAAATAACAAAATCATAAACCTACTTTTGAAGAAAATTATGACTTTTGCTCAAGAACACACGAAGAACGAAAAATCGTACATGGTAACGACTTATGCTCTTGAGCTTTTGAATTTCATACTTGAAATAATTTGAGTATTATAACTGCTTACATATGTGATTCTGACACATTATATTTGACAAAATTTGGTTATTATAACGGTTTGTTTACTTGATTATAACAATTTATAATAATTGTTCAAGATCATACGAAGAACACGGGGAACGACAATCGTACATGGCTACGACATTCTTGAGCTTAAAACTATGAAATAAAATTCGACATTATAACTACTGTAAAATGAAGAAAGACTCAAGAACACGTGAAGAACACGGAGAACGACAATTGTACATGGCTACGACTCACGTTCTTGAGCTTTTATATTACAAAATTTAATTGAACATAATAACGACTAACGATTTACCTCTCGAAGTGCAAGCTTTAACTATTTTTTGCACTTCCTTTGATCGCAACTCACTAGAACTCTCTCTTATATTGTGTATAGTTTTGATACTAGCATTTTTGCTTTGAGAATTAGCAAGTAAATGTGAAGAACCTAACTCTCTATTTATAGGAAAATCAAACCTAGGGCATTAAGGTCATTAAGCTATTTACTTCATGGTTAAGTCTTGTTAAAATATCACAAATAATCATCACATTTCCCCTTGTATGGCCAGATTTCTTGGCCATTAAATGACATTAAATTCATATAATCATCACATTTTTGTGACATCATGTGACATCACTTGCTGCTCTTTGATTGGTCCACCAATTAGGCCACATTTGCTTAAAGGAAAAAGAGTAATATTTGGCTTTCTCTAGCTTAAAGTGGCTGGCCATTTAGGGGATTTTTGGTTTTTTTCCATACTTGGTTCAAGGTTAGTTTAATCCTTTCATAAGCTAGTTAACTTTTCTAGCCACTATTGTTGACTTTTACTATTCATCGATTGACTTTTCGTATTTATACTGTATAATTTTTGTATTTATGAATAGTGATTTTTAGATTTTTTAGCCCTTAGGGTTCAACCCTTAGGTTTAAAGTTTTCTCCCAAATAACTTTTATTGCTTATTACGCATCTGTGTTCCATACAAACACTATATCATTCAACGAAATGTTCAAAAATGGAAAATATTTTTGTTTGAAGAGCGTTTTACGTTTTATTTTTGGAATAATATCAGTGGCTCCCTAGTATTTATTATCCGTATAAATACTATATCGTGAAATGTAAAAAGTCAAAACGTTGAGAAGAATGTTCAAAAAGACGACAAACGTGTTATTGTAAATCATGTTTTTTTTGTCTTTTCTCCTGAAAATTTTATTGGTTCCCTGACATCTAAACCTCATATTATCACTATGTTGTGAAATACGAGAAGTCATACAGATGAAAGAAACGGTCAAATGAATGAAAAGTGTTTTCTCGTGAATAGTACTTTTACACATTTTTTGAGATTTTTTTTTGTTTACTGTTACGTGTTTTCAAAACGTGGGAATGATGAATTTTGAAACGGAATGTCAATTTGACGTACATATTTCTCTCGAGAGCCTAGGTTTTTTTCTAGGGTTTAAACCCTAGGGTTAGTGTTTAGGGTCTAACTTTGTTTTTCAATTTAGGTTTTTATCTTAAATTAACTTTTGATTTTTAATAAGTGTTAAGATTAACTAATAAAACCAAAACACAAAATCCTATACATAGATAATTCTCATAGCACATTTAAAAGCTCAATTTAAGTTTTACTATTCACATAACACAAATTATGTTAAGGGTTTTTAACCTCTTAGTTGTATACGATCATAGTTTTTGAGTTATTTATATTCTTTAAGATATCTCAAAGTATGCTTGAGCAATCGTTCTTAGGTTTTGAATTGATAACTTTAATTCGATCTTATTAGATCACTTTTGAGATGTTTGGGATATTACAATTTATTCCACTATTGGACTTCTTTACAACTGACATTGGGTCTCTAATTAAATTACATTGGGCCAGCTAATAAAATTTACAACAATTTGGCCCTAAACATTATATGAGTTAGGGTTTGGACCAATTAAATCAAATTTCACCCTAAGGGTAAATTTGTTATTACTACTCACCAACCAAGGGTAAAATGGTCTCTAGGTGATTATTAGGACATCATAGTCATTACAAAATACTCTAGGGCAAAATGGTCATCTCTCATTTTCTTTAGACTTTCCTTTTATGAAAACTTTCTATTTATAAAAAGTTTCTTCCTCGAATTTTATTCCGTAATCGTGATTAGTGATTTTGTATTTACACGTCATATAAATACCTAGCTCTGAATATTCCACAAAATATTCATATTAACCGACTCTAGATTTTAATTCTCATAGCTCATGACTACTCACATTTAATTCCTAACACATAAATTAGGTTAAATGTTTAATTATTCATCTTCACACTTATTTCTTCCAACCTAGGTTTTGAACTTTAACCCTTAATCGTCTTTGAGTCTATTTTTGAATTTCATAAATATATGAGATATTAAAGGCACAAATGATAAGATAAAGATGATGACGTGTCTTTTAGGGCACATGATGAATATTCTCTTTGGCTTAAAACAAAGAAGAACTGTTATTTGACGTGATTATGACTAGTGGTGTTTCAGATGATAAATGTGGATAATGATTTTTCTGAAAAAAAGAAGCTAGTAGACATCATGATCTACATGATTCTCCTAATGATTGTTATTCTGCTGTAGTTATTGATCTAAACTTTGTTCTAGAACCTAATTGTAGTTGTTGATTTAAAACTTCATGTTTATATAATTATATTATTCTATCAAGAACTAAACTATTGAAAGCTAATGATAATTTATTCGTCATTATCTTAGTCATGATATTTTTTACTGGGCTATTTGAGCTCAACATTTCCTTTTTGTTCCATTGTTTAGGAAATGAGAGCGTAACTGAGACTAGCGAGGAGAAGTGGGGAGTGAAGTGATGGTCCGAGATAGTTATCAAAGTAGTCTTCATCATATTGTAAAATAGTATGACAATAATAATGAATTCTTAATTGTATAGTATTTGGGTAATGTATTATAATAATTGTTATTTGTATTCTGGCGACTTAGATTGGATAGCGTAGGCTAGATTTGGGGGCGCCACAATTTATTTTTTATAAATTGTACTTTTACTTACTTTACATTGTAAATTGTAGTTTATTAATTAGAACATTTGGTATTATCCTAATCATTGTGTATATTATTCATTCTAAATTAATTGGGTTTATTAATTGTAAATTCATTATAGTTACTTTAATATGTATGTAGTCGTTGTTGAGAATGTACATATATTATTTTGTTTTGAATGAAAATAGGTTGATGGGAAATATATGTGTACTTTTGTGGTGCTGAGAATGAAAACAAGAACAAGTCTAAATTTGTAGTTTAAAAACTTGAAAAATAAAATTTTTAAAATAAAAAATGGCTATTTTTGACAGAATAATGTAATTTAGACAAAAATTATGTCAGAAATAAGTGAAAGCGATTTAATTATAAAATGAGATATGACACTACTATTTTTGATGGAAAGTTATGTCAGGATTAATTTCGATGGAATTAGCTTATTTTTGACGAAAATTCCGTCAAAAATAATTCTATTGAGTATATTTAATTTGAATGAAATTCTCAACTAATTTAATTCTGAAGCAGTTTTATTTTGGCCAAATTTTTGATGAAATATTCTGTCAAAAATAAGTTAATTCTAATAGAATAGGACGAAATAGACTTATTTTCGACCAAATATTTTATCGAAAATAGTCATTTTTCTTATAGTATATTTTTTTAATATCAAATTGAGTTTCTAAAATATTTATTTGTGCTTTATGTAAGCACATGCCACGCGCAAACTATGTTATAAAACATTTAAAATATATAATCCTATATGCAAAAGAAAGTGTAACCTTTTAAAAAAAGGCAATGCCTCGTACCCTTATAATTGAGTATTATTATTTTATCAATTTTTTTAAAGAAGACATAGAACTACTTAAAAATATTCTTTTAAATATTATATATATATATATATATATATATATATATATATATATATATATATATATATATATATATTTTAAAAGAATATTTAAGAATTTGACGTTAAACATAACTCGCAAAAAAGTTGTACTAAAAAATAAAATGAGAGTCAAATTTTTGGGAAAAAGGTAGTACAAATGTACAATGATCTACTCCATTGTACTGCATGTGCACAGTAGAGTAGTAGCCAGTAGAAGCTAATGGTAGCAAGTACATGCAATAACCTCAGAAGGATCAAATTCGTCCAGAGAAAAATCCTAGTGGCTGGCTACAATACATAAAGCCTCCATGATATATGCTGCAATGGGCGGCTGGGATGAGTTCGTACGTAGAGAATCCAATAATTCAAAAGCTAGAAGTACAGTACTCGCATGTGCTTTACATCTGTTCTTAACAATCAATAAAGCTAGCTCACTATATTCTCCCCCCCTCCTTCTCCTTCCTCAGAAATCTCGCAAAATTATATAAAGGAATGAATTCTTTATTTTAATATTAGCGAATACATTAAATAACATATTTATATTTTATTTTATCTATTTATTGTTATTCTTTTAAAAATAAAAAAAATTATAACTTAAATCTTCATTTTGAACTCGATAGAAGTATATCTATATCTATATATATATAGACTGTGCACTGTACTTTATATATAGTTAGCCTAGGATGATCAAGAAAACAGAAGCAAAAGATAGCTCTGATCATCATCAACCATTGGCGACGAAAAAGCTTATTCCCGACAACTCCCATATACAACAACATGCATGCAAGAACATAATCCCTTCACCAATTTTCGCATGTGTTACTAACTCCATGCATGCTAAGTGTTGACGGTCAGGTGGACGACGTTTAGAGTGTGGGGTCGATGATATTTGTTGTGACTAATAGTGAAAAGAAAGAATAGGCATAAACTATTGAGATATTAACTAATTTTTTAAAATTTATATTTTCACTAATTGGCTTAAATTTTTTTTTGTTTACCCTCTACAAATCTAGTAAAGTCAATTACCCCTGCCCCTAAGGAGTGTCCCCGCCCCTAATGCTAATTAAGCACGTTTTATTCTTCACAAGTCTAACACCAAACGAGGTTAGTGATCGAGGATTCCTTTGTGAAAAAACATAAGAAATCACAGAAAGGCGTGCACGAATTCATTATATAAATAAAGGACAAGAAGACATAAGATAAAAGAATATAAAGGACTGCATATTCGACCTAATGAATAAAATAGTTAGAAACTATTTAAATTAATAGGCACTTGTGGTAGGGTCACGAGTGAAAATGCAGTAGGAATCCTTTAGCAGGACTTGCTGGAATATCATATTAATTTTGAGTTTAAAAATATTTTAAATTAATTTTAAAAAATCAACAATAATTTTATAGCTCAGAAGATAAGTTTTTTTTTTAACACACATCAAGATTTATGCAAACATATTTGAAAAATGATATATATTGTGATTGTTTATGTCGATTTTTTGATTATCAATTACATGGATAAATATTATTGGTAACCGTTTTAAAAATATGCATAATAAATGAGCCCTTATTATAATTATATCTAATTTTATATATTAATAAATTCTGTAATTATAATTTGATATAAATTTGGTGTTGGATTCAACATATTTTATGGAGTACAATTTTTTTGTTGAAAATAAGTTGTCAAGTGTAGCCGAATATACTGGACGGTTTTGACCCAAGACTCTTATTTTTGGTCGGTTAGGGCCTCAGCCATTTATTTTAGCCCATATCTTGTAAGCCCATAAAATTATTTCACGCCGCCGCACAATTGGAAGGCTTTTGAATTCCCGGGTCCTGCCCAAAACGACGAACACTGTCGCTTAATTTGGCGGGAATCCCTTGTGTTTGGCGCTAGTCACATTCGCGCCAAAAACACTACGACGATGGTAATCTACTGAATAGTGAATACTACTACTCTGGAAAGAGGTTTTTCTCTCTCCTCCCATTCGAAAAAGAAGAAGAAGTGGAGAGAGTAAAAATGGATTCATTTGGGGGCGGATACTACGTGGATGAGAAAGCCGTTAGAGTAGAGAACATATTCCTCGAGTTCCTCAAGAGGTAAAATTCAATTAATTTTTTTGCACTTATTTTTGGCTTATGTACGATTAGATCTGAATGTTGTTTATCTGTACAGCTTTCGATTGAATCCGAATTCTCGTGAGCCGTATTACGAATCAGAGATAGAGGCCATGACCCCAAACGAATCTAACACCATGTTCATTGATTTCTCTCACGTTATGCGTTTCAATGATGTTCTTCAAAAAGCCATTTCTGAAGAATTTTTAAGGTATTTTAATCCTTCATTCCCACCTTTTTTCTTTGATTGGCATTTTAATTTTGATAAAGATATTACATGCCCTCTAATTTGTATGTTTGAACACACACAAGTTGGTTACTTTTTAATTTAGTTAGGGTAATTATGGTTGGTGGGTTGTTGTATTTGTGTAGATTTGAGTCGTATTTGAAGAACGCATGCAAGCGATTCGTGATGGAACAGAAACCAACATTTATAACTGATGACAACCCTAACAAGGATGTCAATGTTGCTTTCTTTAATCTTCCCTTGTTAAAGAGGTAATAGCGCTCTTAAAAATTTGATTCAAATCACCTGCTCCACTCCTTTTTTGAGGAGGGGGTTGTTATAAGAAATTGGCATATCTAAATTGCGGGGTGGACTGGGTGCAGATTGAGGGAATTGAGTACTGCTGAAATTGGGAAACTAGTATCAGTGACTGGGGTGGTGACCCGGACCAGTGAGGTCAGGCCAGAGCTTCTACAAGGCACCTTCAATTGCTTGGAATGTGGAACCGTTGTCAAGAATGTTGAGCAGCAATACAAGTACACTGAGGTTTGCTTGTTACTTGTGAAATTTGTGACTTTATTAGTATTTTTGAAACCTTACTTGCGAAATTGTGACCTTTTAGCCTTTTTGTGTTTGAAAAAGGTATTACAATTACAAATCAACCGTGTTTAAACTACTATCCCTTTGTATTATTTTTGGGTTAACAGCCTGTCATATGCATGAATCCAACGTGTTCAAAGACTAAGAGCTGGGCATTGCTTCGACAAGATAGTAAATTTGCAGATTGGCAAAGGGTTAGGATGCAGGAAACCTCCAAAGAAATACCAGCTGGCTCCCTTCCCAGATCATTGGATGTCATTCTCCGCCATGATATTGTTGAACAGGCCAGGGCTGGTGACACGTACGGAATTTATTTCCTAGTACTATTTAGTTTAAAAGTCCACTTCTTTGTACGTAGTATAACTAGTCTTTTTTTTTTCCTGCTACTTTGTCATTTACAGGGTCATATTTACTGGCACTGTGGTTGTGATACCAGACATAATGGCATTGGCCTCTCCTGGGGAGAGAGCTGAGACAAGGCGAGAGGCTTCTCAGCATAAGAACCCTACCGGGCAAGAAGGTGTCAAGGGCCTTCGTGCCTTGGGAGTCAGAGATCTCTCTTACCGCCTTGCATTTATTGCCAATTCAGTACAGGTTGGTGTTTGATTTGTTTTGTTGCTAGCAACCATGTTGGTTGTCTACTGAAGGGAAGTGTATCTGTGTAGTTTTATCTATCAATAATATATTTGGTCCTTTATCCAGATTTGTGATGGCAGAAGGGATTCTGACATCAGAAATAGAAGGAGGGATGCTGAAGATGATGACAATCAGGAGTTCACGGTTTGTTCTTCATCACTACCTGTACTTTCTTTAATAAGCATTCATTCAAGTGATGTATACCAATATTCCATGAGGTTGGGCCAGCAATGCTGAGAAAGGTGATGATAATGTTTGACTGGAGGACAAGATGAATTTTTCTATACTACTTGTCACATTTCTGAAATTGAATTTACTTGCCAACAATCACCCCTTGCGTTGTTGAAAGGCTTGATCAAGCTTTTTCTATGATGATATAAAGGGTATATTCATAAGGGTGCGAAGGTTTGTAATGCTATACAAATGCTGTTTCCTTTCCAAATGGCAACTGCCTCTTCCTGCTTAAAGGGTATTGCTACTGCCCCTAACCCTATCAAGTGCTAGAGGAGCTTTGGAAGCTTATCTTGTTATAAAAAGGGGAAAGGGGGTGAGACAACAGGTAGCTTGTTCTAAAGCTGTCCCGACCTTGAGAAAGCAAGACTTTTTTGCCGGTGATTAATGGATATCGAGTGATGGAAAAAGCATCGTCTACAATTCCCTAGATTTCATGTATCTCATAGATTCATAAAGAAGGCAAAAGTTTTATTCTAGAGTGAGATAGTTTTTTTTTCCTTTTTACCTATTCTGTATTCGTCTTCTGAGTTTATGACATCATCAATTCTTTTCAGTCTTCCTCTTAAAGAAAATGAGAGTTCCCTTGTTTAATGGCCTCTTCAAGCCTTCGCTTCATTTCTATATTCTGCATGTAGTCTTAATATCATTGTGCTTTAAAGTTGATGCTGTGCATATAGTTGAAGAAGACAATATCCACAAAATTTCATAATTGTACAGGCAGAAGAGCTAGATGAAGTCCAACAAATGAGAAACACCCCTGACTTCTTCAATAAGCTTGTTGATAGCATTGCCCCAACTATTTTTGGCCATCAAGATATTAAGAGAGCAATCCTGCTTATGCTTTTGGGTGGTGTCCACAAGTTTACTCATGAAGGCATTAACTTGAGGGGAGATATTAATGTTTGCATTGTCGGTGATCCGAGCTGTGCAAAGTCTCAGTTCCTCAAGTAAGCCTTCTATTCCAAATTTATCTCTTCATCCCATTACAAACAGACCCATTAATTTTACGCTGTTCTATCTTCACTTACAGGTATACTGCAGGTCTAGTTCCAAGATCTGTGTATACATCTGGAAAATCCTCGTCTGCTGCTGGATTGACTGCAACGGTTGCTAAAGAACCTGAAACTGGGGAGTTCTGCATCGAGGTAGCTTTCTATATTTGTTAATTGTTTTTCTATTGCTGAAAATTTGGGCCATATTTGTGAAGCTAAAAGTTGAGGCATGTGGATGCATGTGACAAAGAGGACTCTCCATTTTCTGTTCCATTTGAGCTGCCTAAGATTAATAGGGCTTCACGATAGTACACATTATGTGTATATCTTTGAAAGTCCAGTTTATTGCCCCAACATTTTAGGTATTTGCAAAATTTCATCTTCTAGCTAAACTATCTTGAAAACTTCAGCTAACTCTCTATCTAATACCAAGTTTCATTTCTATTTGGCATACTTTAAGTGAGGCATTATTGATGTTTCAGCCAAATTTTTTGGATGGCTTTATATAAATGGGAATTGTTTATGACACATCAGGTTTGCACTGTGGTATTGTATCATGTTAAGTAATTGTTAACGTCTAATTTTGTTCGCTAGCCCAAATCACCAAAAAGCTAACAACCTGCACGTGAAATGACAACAATCACGCCAAAAAGCTTTACTTGAGCCATCGGGAGATAGCTCCGGTGTGAGAATTAATACAAGGCCAAAAGCAAAAATAATGGAGGGTTTAAATTGCTGGAAATAATAAAGTAGGAAAATAATGAATTAATGGTGTAATTGAGTTGTACCGTTGACTTCCACGTATGGCTGTATTTATAGTTGCGTACGACCTGCTTTCGCGCGCCTGAGATCAATTAGAACAGAGTCCCGAGTAAAGTCCCTTTATAACTGCAATACATAGCTGATTGAGTCCTTAATAAAATAAGTCTCCTTATTACTTCATTATGAGGAAACTCAATCATATGTAAATAAGGAGTTTGACTCTTTTAGAAAATCAAGCCATCAGAATATATTATAATGGACCAACATCTTTACTGTTCCCCAAGTACAATTCTAATGTGGGCTAGCACTTGAACTGGACCCTAAATGTAAGAATAATATGGACCTGCACCTGAACTGGGTCCTGAATAATTTCATCACAACAGTAATATTAGTACCTTGTGTTGGCATTATAAGAAAAAGCTGCGGCATCATCATTTCCCTACGTGTATATTTCCAAATCTATTAAGCTAGGTTATTGAGGATAAGCTAAACGATTCCAAGTCGCTTGGTAGACAATTCTAAGTTGTCAAAGTGGAAGCTATGAAAAGAAATATTAATTAGATTAGTCTACCTTTTATTGATGTCACTAGCAAAGGAAGTATGAAAATCGGATGTGCTATTAAAATACATTATGGAAAAATGGAGCTCTCACCTTGTACCTGCAAATAATAATAGGATTATTATAAACAATATGTAACTTTCAGTAATGATAATATGTTAAATTACAACCAGGATTCTAATTTCTAAGAAATGCACTTATCAGTTTATAATGAGATATTAGGAATAGGTTTGGAGTGAGGAATCAAATTTCTCCCTCAAGATTTCTGGACTTTCTAGTTTATATATTGGGACACTAAAATTAAATTTCTGGTTTCCTGAAATCAGTTTTCAATCTTTTCAGGCTGGAGCACTAATGCTTGCTGACAATGGGGTCTGTTGCATTGATGAATTTGATAAAATGGATGTCAGGGATCAGGTATTATTTAATTTTATTTAAATTTCCCTAGAACCTTGTCACGTAACTTACGCACAAGGTCTGATGTCAAATCTGTCAATGAATGTAAAGGTTGCAATTCATGAAGCAATGGAACAGCAGACAATAAGTATAACAAAAGCAGGAATACAAGCAACATTAAATGCACGAACATCCATTTTGGCTGCAGCCAATCCCGCTGGAGGTCGCTATGATAAGTCTAAACCATTAAAGGTGAGAATAAACTCATATCTCATATGAAATAATATGGAACTCATGTGAAACATGCTTGTAGTATTATCCTCCTTTCCTTTTAACTGATTATTTACCATGAATTTTGTATGTTACATGCATATTGATAGTTCTGTTGTCTTTGTACAGTACAATGTATTACATTCATATTGATAGTTCTGTTGTCTTTGTACAGTACAATGTGGCTCTTCCTCCTGCTATCCTTTCTAGGTTTGATTTGGTGTATGTCATGATTGATGACCCAGATGATCAAACGGATTACCACATTGCACACCACATTGTTAGGGTTCATCAAAAGCGTGAAGATGCTATTTCTCCTGCATTCTCTACTGCACAACTGAAACGTTACATTTCTTATGCAAAGACTCTGAAACCGAAGGTCAGCATTCTAGTATTTCTATATTGACAATGCATTTTCATAACTGTTCAATTTGAGCGTCTTGTTTTGTATCTCTGACAGTTTGAAATATGCAGCTTAGTGCAGAAGCAAGACAATTGTTGGTGGAATCCTACGTTACTTTACGCAGAGGTGATACTGCTCCTGGAAGTAGAGTTGCATATCGCATGACAGTCAGACAGCTGGAGGCATTGATCAGGCTTTCGGAGGCTATAGCTCGAAGTCATTTGGAAGTTCAGGTAACCTGCTGGACCTGAGCAAGTTCATTAGACATTGTCTCTTATATTTTATTTATCCTCAATTTGAGTGTGCCTTATTTTATAGGTGGCTACACGCCATGTACGTCTTGCAGTGAGACTACTGAAAACATCAATTATCAGGCAAGGAACACTGAAAATCTCTCACACACGCACTAATGCATATTCTTTCTTAATAATTACTATTTGGTTGATGGGTATTTTCAATATTCATACAGTGTGGAGTCAAGTGAGATTGATCTATCTGAATTTCAAGACGAGAATCGCGATGATGTTGATCATGGAGATGGTGGTCCTGGAGAAGGTGAAGCTCAACCAAGTGGTGCTGAACCTGAATCAACTTCTAGGAATGCAGGTTGGTTTTTATCACCAATATTAGTTGTATGTATCTTTCCAGGGATATTCCAGGTAGTGGACAAGTAACTATTTTAATGAGATCACAATGTCATGCAGAAAATGGAGATGAAGCTACAACCCAGAAAGGAAAGAAACTTGTGATAACTGATGAATATTTTCAGCGGGTTACCCAAGCCCTTGTCATGCGTCTTAGACAGCATGAGGAAACTGTAATGCAAGAAGGTAAACAACATGTAGCTGCGTTTGTTATCAATGGTCTCTTGTGAAATAACATGATAGCCTTATTTGAGAACCTAATATACTTGTCATCCTGAGTCCATGTCTCTACTTACTAAAATTATCTTCTGAAAAGTTGATGCTCCCAACTCTTAAGACTGGGATTTCACCTCCTAGTTGCAGCATTTGTTTTGTGCTAAGCCACTAATTCATTGAGGGCTTCCTTATTGTTTGCAGGGACTGGACTAGCTGGAATGAGGCAGAGGGATCTGATACAGTGGTATGTGGGTCAGCAGAATGAGAAAAACAACTACAGTTCCATGGAGGAGGCAGCAGCTGAAGTTTCTAAAATCAAAGCCATTATAGAGGTTTAAATCTATCACACCTAAAGCATATACATACATAAATACATGTTCTTTAAAATATTTCATTTTCATACAATATCTCAACTTGGAGTAATATTTCAATAATGCCTTAAAATGCAGAGTTTGGTACGAAGGGAAGGCCATTTGATAGTTGTGGATGATGGTAGGCAAGCAGTAGAAGACGGTGAAAAAGCTAGGCAGTCTTCATCTAGAAACGACAGAATTTTAGCGGTGGCGCCTAATTATGTCATAGATTGATCTGATCATGTTTTTAATACGGAAGATTACAAGACTAGCCCATTTTTAAGGCTTCATCTTTGCTTTACATCACAAGGTTAAGAGCTCTTCAACTGACGAGGGGTTCTGTAGCGAACTTCTTAAACAGGTTAGCAGAGTGTGAAGAGAACTGTATCGTTTCCGATTATAAATTTGTTCCAACTTTTCATGCCGACTAAATACAATATCTGGTTGATGGTTGAAACAAGGCATGGTTGTATTTCTTTAGTACCTGATATAGTGATATGGTATTGAAGTTTTAGTGAGCTACTGAATCATTTTGCGAGTTATCTCTCATAAACTCGTTCCATTTCAAATTCCAAAGAATATAAATTTTGTTTTTGCTGGTTTCATTGTTTACAAGCATTAGAAAAATCAGTGGCCTCACTTTTCTGGTTCGAAGCATGCTGTATTGTTACATTGTCATTTTAATCCTGATTATTTGTATAATCATTATGGTATTTATGGGGATATTTCAACTAGTAAAGAACATCTCTCTACCCTTTTTTGTTCCCTTAATTTTTCTTTTAATTTTTGATTTTTATCTGTATGAGAAATTCATGTGCATTTGAACTAGTGGTGTACAAATGGCCTGCGGCCCAGCCTTGATCCGGCCTGGCTTGAAGGCCACAAACATGCCACATTTTTTTGGCTCAGATCCGGCCCGGCCTGGGGTTGAGGCTTGGCCCGACCTAGGGCCTGACCTTGGATCTGGCCTGGTTCACCAAAAGATTGGTTCGGTCTGCAAATTTTCTTTATTCGCTATTTTAGTTCTCCCACTGCGGACGAAAACTTCATCTTTGTAACAACTCATTTAATAAACAAAATAAAATTGACGTATTTTAATACGTTCATTCATGCATGTTTGTTTATATACAAATAAATAAATCCATAAAAACACATTAACTAGTGTAATATATAAGAATTTTCATTACATAGCTAGCAACCAACACTTAATTACAGATTTTTCAATGCATCTTTATTTTAATAGATACTTAGCGTAACAATTAGAAAGTCATTTACAAAATAATAATAATAATAATAATAAAAGATAATTTTCATTATTGTAATTTGAAAGCTGTAACTTGTAATACATTACTTTTAATTAATACATCAATTAAGTTTCAAATTTTAATTGGTGTTTTAATAATATTTAAAATTACTAAAAAAATTGTTTGAATGGATCGAATCGGACTGGACTGGCCTGATCTGATCCAATATCTGGCCTGGCCTGCAGGCCTCAATAAGCTCTATTTTTGAGCGCCAAGCTCGGCCTAGCCTGGCCTGCAGGCCAAAAGTCAAAGGTCTGGCCCGGCCTGATCAACGATCAAGGCCTGACAGACCCAGATCAGATCAATCTGTTGTGCATGCCTAATTTGAACTAAGGAGGGAGTATAAATATACGCGTGTATATAAATCCAAGGGAAAATAAGGCATATCTATCTATCTATATATAATTATCTCACCAACTTTGGGGAGCAGATGAGAGAATATATAGGCTGGACTCGATGGTGGTTGGAGGGCTTAATATATACATATAATCAATTTCATTTCCAAGTAGATGGCAACTAATTAATTAAATAGTGACCATTTTTAAGCACCAGTCCTAATCAAAGAAGTGTTCTCCACTCCAACCCTAAGCTACATCATTTCTTCATATCTAATGGCCATTTGACATATTAATTAATAAGAAATTCCCACTATCATATACTTCGTTCATCTCATAAAAATTATCGATTTCACATTTTATTTTTATTTCGAAATGATTCAAAAAATGTCTGGAAATGATTTTGTTTAATCTATCGTTTGAAAGTAGACAAAATACCACTGTTTTGGGTCAAAAGGCGATTGATTTGGGAACAAAATACAAACATTTTGAGTCACTTTTACAATTATATTTTAACAAAAGAAAAAAAAAAATTAATGACACCCTAGATGTATTTTTGAAGTATTATTAATTGGTCAAGTGAAATTTCCTAGGCTTACGTTTGTTTGCAAAAAATATGTTGTGAATTGGACTATTTGTATCAACTTAATACTATTTCAGACTATTTTATCTCATGATGAGGGATTATTAGTCCCTTAACCTTAGACTATTAGTCACATAAAACTATTTAATAACTTAAAATGAAAGGGATTATTAATCTTAAATTCATCATGAGATTATATAATATCTTATAAATAGTCTTAAGAATAATTAAAAAGTAATCCATAAGACTATTAATCTCTCATTATAAAATAAAATAATTTAAAATAATATTAAATTAATATAAATAATTAAATTTCAACTATATTTTTTACAAATATACGTAGCCGAAGTGACCGGCTCCACTTCTCTTGCAAAGTAATATTAAGGTAGGAAAAGTATCTCCATGGATTACGTACGCTCGTATATTCTCAAATAAATTTTCAACAGACGTACATGACATTGAGGTAAACAAAGAAACTAAGAATATTTATTGCTGTCTTTTGGCAGTACTCCCTCCATCCGGATTTGAAAGTCACACAAATTTTATTGAAATTTATCATCCAAAGTAATTGTAAGAAAAAAAATATATACGCATAATTAAGGGTGGTTAGATTTTTAGATTAAAAACAATATTATCAGAATAATAATTATTGTTTAAAGTATTAAATACTGTTAAATTAAACGGTTGTAATAATTTTGTTAAATGTATATATATATATATATATGCTTTGACAATATGTCCAAGACAAATAAGTATGAAAAAAAGCAAATAAATAATTTTTTTTCAAAGTTTATAAGGAAAATGAGCCACATTAACCATTTATCCTACACGAGGACTAAAAAGAAAGTGAACGTTTTTCATCCTTATCATGCACCGAACCACACACACACATCTATTATATATACTAAATTACAGTACATAACACCATATCTTGACAAATGTCACTCTCACAATTAACCACCTATCTTATACAATTAATGTTATGTTGCATTACTTTGCTTAAAAAGTGGCGCTCTCACAATTACCCACTTATCCTGTGCAATTAATGTCCTGTTGCATTACTTCCTAAATTGCTAACCATTACTAAACACTACATCCGCCTTTTGAAATTTATAATATATCATTTGTAATATCATACCATAATAACAAATTTAGTACATAATATAAATTGTTTTGATAATCTTAACTAATTAATCTGAAATTATTATTACTAATTTAATTATATTACATCGTAATATTATATATTTTAATAACAAATAAATCTAAATTTTTTTGATATTACAGCGTAATATTATACAATTTATTTACACTTATTAAACAAAAAAGTTTTCCTTAAACAAATAATAACAAATCTATTATATATACTAAATTGCAGTACATAACACCATATCTTGACAAATGTCACTCTCACAATTAACCACCTATCCTATACAATTAATGCTATGTTGCATTACTTTGCTTAAAAAGTGGCGCTCTCACAATTACCCACTTATCCTGTGCAATTAATGTCCTGTTGCATTACTTCCTAAATTGCTAACTATTACTAAACACTACCTCCGCCTTTTGAAATTTATAATATATCATTTGTAATATCATACCATAATAACAAATTCAGTACATAATATAAATTGTTTTGATAATCTTAACTAATTAATCTGAAATTATTATTACTAATTTAATTATATTACATCGTAATATTATATATTTTAATAACAAATAAATCTAAATTTTTTTGATATTACAGCGTAATATTATACAATTTATTTACACTTATTAAACAAAAAAATTTTCCTTAAACAAATAATAACAAATTATATATACTAAATTGCAGTACATAACACTATATCTTGACAAATGTCACTCTCACAATTAACCACCTATCATATACAATTAATGCCATGTTGCATTACTTTGCTTAAAAAGTGGCGCTCTCACAATTACCCACTTATCCTATGCAATTAATGCCCTGTTGCATTACTTCCTAAATTGCTAACCATTACTAAACACTACCTCCGCCTTTTGAAATTTATAATATATCATTTGTAATATCATGCCATCTATTATATATACTAAATTGCAGTACATAACACCATATCTTGACAAATGTCACTCTCACAATTAACCACCTATCATATCTTGAAAACTCTTGATGAGATACGGGATGCAACAGAGGTAAACCCGTTTTTAAAATACCCTACTTCTTTCACAACATAAATGTATCATTATCTTATATTCTTTACCTCATTTTCTATTTAACACTTCAAGAGTCAACATGTGTGGTACTTGCTACTGTTCTATGTATAGAAACCGAATACAATTGGTTTTACAATTCTTACAAAAAATGCCGCAAAAAAGTTAAACTTGATAACGAAAAATATTGGTGTGATAAATGTTGTGACTATGTTAACTCTGTTACCCCTAGATATTGTGTTACAGTATTTTGTTATAAGTTATATATTCCTAATCTTCATACTATGTTATTACTATCTTCATACTTGGTAATTGTAACTTTTAATTACAGATTCAAAGTTCAAGTTAAAGTCATGGATGATATGTCCAGTTCATCTTTTGTTCTGTTTGATCATGAAGCCCAACAAGTCATCGAAAAATCAGCTTATGAATTGAGGGATCAATTGATTAAGGTCATTTTAAAATATACAAAATTATTATATATTGAAACTATACATTTTTAAGCTCATGTAAATAACTTCTTTTAATTTATGTTTGTTTAAATGTGTTAAAGGATGGAGACTCTGATTCTTTTCCGATTGAACTCAATTTATTGTTGCAAAAGAGGTTTCTTTTCAAAATACAAATATCATCTTATAATTTGAAGCCAAATTAAGCAACATTCACAGTTGCTAGAATGACTGACAATGAAAAAATAATTGAATCCTACATAGGCTTATGTGATGAACCTCAGGTATAATTAATTTACACATATAATTTGGTAACAACAAATATTACCTATGTTACCAACTATTTCTTATATGTTTGCTTAATTTTTGTTACTACAGTCTATACAGGGGGAGTCATTACCTGATACTGTCAACTGTCAAGCATTAAGTATGTCTCAATTCTTATATCTTACTATTGCCTATATTCCTGTTGCAAATATTTATAAGATTGCAGCGACTGTTAAGAGCATCCTTTAATTGCTAATTTTTATATGTAAGGATAAATTACACTTTCAGTAAACATAACTGGATTGAAAACCTAAACTTGAAGCAACTTAATTGTGATAATCCTGGTACCTCTGGTTCAATGGTAATGTGGCAATGAGTTTATGTAATTCTTGGCAGATTGAAATTTTTATTGTCATACTTCTCGCACTGTTTCAGGTTATTCGTGGATTTTTTTATGCTTACCACAACACAACTTTGCGCCATGCAAATCTATATTCTGTTGAAAGTGCAAATGAGTTAAATGAAGACATTCAGATTATGGTGACATTGCATTCAAAGGGAGGACATATGGTTTTTTTTTTTGTGGATTATATCTCACGGTGTTTATATTTATGGCTTCTTGATCTATTAAATTCTATTATCTGGAATGTAGCTTTACATGATTTGTTAAGTAATAGCATCCGATAAATCATTATTAGTTTTTCATGTTATTATGGTAATACTGTGAGTGCCTATACAATTGTCAAAAATGGATAAAAAAAACTAATGAGGCAATGTATTCGTTCTTTAATTATAACATTGTGTTATGTATGACACGGTTCTATATTGTTATATTTTTGGACATGGTATTTGTACATATTGACATGAAGATCCAACATAATTATTAATGCTCATGGTTTTTAATTTCTGCATGTAACATGTGATTTCCCTTCTGGTTTGAGAACACACACACACACACGCACACACTATTGTTATGTCATGTCCTATAGTTTGGTGATCAGATTAATTATATAATTGGATATGTATTTGCGTACAAATCTTTTACCCAAGCCTATATAACATATGCTACCAAAATTTAAAATTTCACAATAATTTACCATCTTTTTATTATATTTTAATTTATTAATTACATGTATAAATTTATTATTAACAACATGAATAATCCCGCCGCATCGCGCGGGTTTGAATCTAGTATATATATATATATATATATATATGCAACTTCCAAAAGGGAACCCCTTTTGCTTACTAGGGCTTCTTGTAAGACCCCGAATTTTATGAAATACAAAATTTAATTTTTCTTCATATATATTTTTTTGAAACAGTAAGTGGTTAAATCGATAAAGTTAAAAGTTAAGGATGTTATGTGCAAATTTTATTTTGTCGGACAATATTCGCTTTGTCGGGGAATATTCGTTTGGTCGGGGAATATTCGTTTGGTCCGACGGCGCCGAAATAACAAATTATTGGTGGACCCCACAACGGAATATTTGTCGGATATAGAAAACGACAGAAATAATCTTTTTAAATAAAATTAGTCAACGGAACTGTTAAAATACCGGTGATAAAAGAATAGTAGCATACGGTAGTTTTTGGTATTTTCTGTAGCACACGGTACTCTACAGTAACACACGGTATTGCATAGTGTCTCATATTATTGGTCTGATAATTGACACCGTAACTGTTACGCATCATTTCATCGATAATTGTCACTGCATAATATTTTATATTATCAATTCAATAATTGTTGTTACACAGTATTTTGTATTATTGATTTAATAATTGTGGGAATAACCTTACGGGAGCGGATTGCCGCCTGTTGGTGAATAACCCTTTGTAATAATTTCCTTCACCTTTTGTTAATCAAACCTGCTACGATAAGGGATATTATTTTCTTTCATACTCCTAAATCGAAATTTATTATGGAACTATTGCTTCTATAATTCCTGAAAATATTATATGTTCCATAATAGTTGAACTTCATTATTTCAACTGAACCTTCCTATTTACGTGAACCTTTCTATTGAATTGTAACCGTTATTCTGAACTGTGGATCTTGAATATCATTTTTAAATTTCACTCCACATCATGTTGACAATTTGGACATTATTTGAATCTGTACAAAGTAAACTTCCGATACTTATTGTTATCCTATTTCTTCTGTTCATCATTTATATCATTCTAATCATCCAAAAATCAAGCTGTTGTGAATATCTGTGGCCGGGGGCACAAATGTGATATATTTGTTGAACAGATGATAGGTTAAAGGCGATATAATAGGTTAAAGGCGATACATCTGTTCGGTGTCTTTTATGGCACGTGGTGAAAGTTCTCTTTGACCCGTAGTGCATAGATGAACTGTTGTTTGGTATGATTATCACCAAAGGCTGAATCTGGTATAATCATGACCGCTGGTGCTATATTAAATATCTTTGGCCCGTAGTGCAAAGATGAACTGTTGATTTGCATGATTATGATCAGGAACTGTGAATTTTTATTATCATGACTAATGATATTTCAGATGATAAAAGTTGATGATGTTTTTCCTAAAAAGAGAACCGAGTGGACATTATAGTCTGCATTATTCTTCTAATAGATTACTCATTCTGCTGCTATTATTGATCTGAACGTTGTTTAAGAATTTAACTGCAGTTTTTGATATAAACCTTGTAGTCTATTGTATTCTATCAAGAACTCAATTGTTGAAGACTAATGATAATTTATTCGTCATTATCTTAGTCATGATATTCTTTACTGGGCTATTTGAGCTCACCCTTTCTTTTGTTCCATTGTTTTTCAACAGGAAATGAAAACATAACAGGGTCTAGCCGGGGAATGGAGTGAGGGTCCGAGGAATAGTTATCATAGTCTTCACGTTTTGTAAAATAGTGTGGCAATAATAGTGAAGACTTAGTTGTGTATTATTATACACTGTATTGTAGTACGTTGTGCTTTGTTGTAATAATTTTGTTGTAGTCTTTTGACGACTCAAGTTTGGGCTGTGTGGGCCCAGATTTGGGGGCGTCACAGTTGGCATCAGAGCTTAGGGATATGGTCTTTAATGGAGATCTGGGGTAGAACTAGGAGGGGAGAGACGAATAGAATCAATCACTAGTATGTCCTACCTAAATTAGATTTTGTTATCTAACGAATCGATTTGAATGTAGGAACAGGAAGTGACGAGTCAGTTTGTTTGAACTAACATTTATTTTGTGACCACAGTTTAGTATGGCATCTGAAAATCAGGAGGATAACTATGAAATGCCCGGTACGTCAATTTCGGGGACGAAATTTCATAAGGAGGGGAGGTTGTAAGACCCCGAATTTTATGAAATACAAAATTTAATTTTTCTTCATATATATTTTTTTGAAACAGTAAGTGGTTAAATTGATAAAGTTAAAAGTTAAGGATGTTATGTGCAAATTTTATTTTGTCGGACAATATTCGCTTTGTCGGGGAATATTCGTTTGGTCGGGGAATATTCGTTTGGTCCGACGGCGCCGAAATAACAAATTATTGGTGGACCTCAAAACGGAATATTTGTCGGATATAGAAAACGACAGAAATAATCTTTTTAAATAAAATTAGTCAACGGAACTGTTAAAATACCGGTGATAAAAGAATAGTAGCATACGGTAGTTTTTGGTATTTTCTGTAGCACACGGTACTCTACAGTAACACACGGTATTGCATAGTGTCTCATATTATTGGTCTGATAATTGACACCGTAACTGTTACGCATCATTTCATCGATAATTGTCACTGCATAATATTTTATATTATCAATTCAATAATTGTTGTTACACAGTATTTTGTATTATTGATTTAATAATTGTCACAGTAACATATGCACAGTAATTCACATTATTGAATCAATAATTGTCATTACACAGTAACGTATGCTTTCTTTTACATTATTATTATCTCTATTATGATGTTATTTAAACAATTGTATTTCATTAATTTATTGACTTGATATCTAAGAGCTAACTATACTGTATTTATAACAATTAGTCATAATAATTGAATTGATAAAGTTATTTGTTTATAATATAAAGTTAGGTGATTATTAGGTGATATGAAATGAATGGTGTAGATTAAAGTGTGAATTATTGTTGAATAATTAAATTGATTTGTTTATAATATAAAGTTAGGTGATTATTAGGTGATATGAAATGAATGGTGTAGATTAAAGATAATATAATATTTGAAATGGATGGTGTAGATTAAAAGATGATCTTTAAATGAATGGTTTAGATTAAATGAATGATAAGATTTTTGGCTATAAATAGAAGCCTTAACTTAAGGATTTTTCATAAACTTCCTTACTTGTTCTTTCTTTCTCTCTCTAAATACTTCTTGTGAAAGTTCTCTCTAAGTGTGCTTAAGTCATCTTGAGTATTTGTGAAGATCTATAAGTATACGTGTACTGTTCAAGTTAATCAACCTCATTTAAATCAATATCCAGTCACGTGTTGAGGTAAGGGATACCATCTTTTTCATCTTCCATTATTCAAACATACTATGGTAAGGGATTATCATTATTTGATTCTCGATAATAATATTGTTTATTCCTTACTCATAAGACGTGCCTTTTATTTCCATGTATTAAATTGTGGGAATAACCTTACGGAGCGGATTGTCGCCTGTTGGTGAATAACCTTTCGTATTCATTCATTATTAATCTCTGAGAATAACCTTACGGAGCGGATTGCCGCCTGTTCGGTGAATAACTCTTTGTACTCAAATTCTATTAAATTGTGGGAATAACCTTACGGAGCGGATTGCCGCCTGTTTGGTGAATAACTCTTTGTACTCAAATTCTATTAAATTGTGGGAATAACCTTACGGAGCGGATTGCCGCCTGTTGGTGAATAACCCTTTGTAATAATTTCCTTCACCTTTTGTTAATCAAACCTGCTACGATAAGGGATATTATTTTCTTTCATACTCCTAAATCGAAATTTATTATGGAACTATTGCTTCTATAATTCCTGAAAATATTATATGTTCCATAATAGTTGAACTTCATTATTTCAACTGAACCTTCCTATTTACGTGAACCTTTCTATTGAATTGTAACCGTTATTCTGAACTGTGGATCTTGAATATCATTTTTAAATTTCACTCCACATCATGTTGACAATTTGGACATTATTTGAATCTGTACAAAGTAAACTTCCGATACTTATTGTTATCCTATTTCTTCTGTTCATCATTTATATCATTCTAATCATCCAAAAATCAAGCTGTTGTGAATATCTGTGGCCGGGGGCACAGATGTGATATATTTGTTGAACAGATGATAGGTTAAAGGCGATATAATAGGTTAAAGGCGATACATCTGTTCGGTGTCTTTTATGGCACGTGGTGAAAGTTCTCTTTGACCCGTAGTGCATAGATGAACTGTTGTTTGGTATGATTATCACCAAAGGCTGAATCTGGTATAATCATGACCGCTGGTGCTATATTAAATATCTTTGGCCCGTAGTGCAAAGATGAACTGTTGATTTGCATGATTATGATCAGGAACTGTGAATTTTTATTATTATGACTAATGATATTTCAGATGATAAAAGTTGATGATGTTTTTCCTAAAAAGAGAACCGAGTGGACATTATAGTCTGCATTATTCTTCTAATAGATTACTCATTCCGCTGCTATTATTGATCTGAACGTTGTTTAAGAATTTAACTGCAGTTTTTGATATAAACCTTGTAGTCTATTGTATTCTATCAAGAACTCAATTGTTGAAGACTAATGATAATTTATTCGTCATTATCTTAGTCATGATATTCTTTACTGGGCTATTTGAGCTCACCCTTTCTTTTGTTCCATTGTTTTTCAACAGGAAATGAAAACATAACAGGGTCTAGCCGGGGAATGGAGTGAGGGTCCGAGGAATAGTTATCATAGTCTTCACGTTTTGTAAAATAGTGTGGCAATAATAGTGAAGACTTAGTTGTGTATTATTATACACTGTATTGTAGTACGTTGTGCTTTGTTGTAATAATTTTGTTGTAGTCTTTTGACGACTCAAATTTGGGCTGTGTGGGCCCAGATTTGGGGGCGTCACACTTCTGTCTCCAGATAAATTTAAGCATGCCAAGGTCTCCACCTCTATATATATCCATAATCCATATATATCTTTGTGACAAAAAGAACGGAAATAAATATATTTTTTCTTCAACCTTTGTAATATGTGCCCATGATCCGAGGGCAAAATGGAGTAAATAATTACTACGAAGGATTTAATTTTTTTTTTAAATCACTATGCCAATTTGATCATAAGGTTCATTCCGTAATTATTTCTAAAAATTCGACCCATAAATAAAGAATTAAAAGAAAAAATAAATAAGAGGAGTACTATTTTCACACGTATTTTTGATATTTTTACATAGTTCTTTTTGAAGGCGAGACCCACTTCATTCTCATAGAGATAGGATAATTTAAAAATATCAAAAAGACATAAAAATATCAGTTTCCGAAATAAAAGAGAAGAAGTATAGGTAGTGCTACACAATTTTAGAAATGATGCAAATAATTATCCGAAATAAAAGAGAAGAAGTATAGGTAGTGCTGCACAATCTTAGAAATGATGCAAATAATTATAGCAGAGGGGAAACTAAAGCTGTTCCGATGCTCCCTGTTACCCCAACCCTCGCCAATTAATGTCAGACAAATATATATACACAACATTCAAGTATAAAATTAAATACTATATTCATCTTAATCATTAAAAAATATAGTATGTCACATATTTCAATATCATGCCCCACTTTTTAGTGATTAAGATAGATGTAAGGGGTGTCTTCAATTAAGACTTTTAAAGACTTTTTTCAAGTAACAGACTTTTGTATAATTCGTAAATTTTAATGAATTTTAAAGTTTTTTTAAAATGACTTTTTAAAAATGACTTTTAAAGACTCTATGAAATAAGTGACAGACTTTTATAGATTTTTTATCATGACTTTGGTAAATTTTTGTATATATCTAATATATTTTGCAGCTTATATTAATTGTTAATTAGCCCATGCAGTTTTATATATGTTGAAAGCCTTCATATTATTTTACTCATTTCATAATAAATTTGGATATTCGGATACCAATAAAACTTGAGAAGTTACCAATGCAACAACATCAAAATTAAGCTAACTTTTCATTGGACTATATATACTTTATGTATATGCGTACGTGTTTCAATAGGAATACCAAACTTTGTTTGCACAAAATAATATCACAATGAAAATCTATATGATCAAAAGTAATAAAACTTCATACATGTGAGTAAATTGCCAACAAGTTATACAAATTTTACCATAATTGAACTTAGTTTGGTGAGTACCAAAATCACCTATCTTTGTAATTACCAAAATAAGCTCATAATAATTCAATTTTTTTAAGAATTTCAAAACTCATTACTCTTGTTACCGGTCATTGTTATTATTATACTCAACACTCTCCACATGTCAAAAGCTATACCACTCCTTCATTCATTAGCATTCTCTCGTTGTTACTTTTAAGTTTCAAAAACGTGTTCCAAATTATCTCTTTGATTGACTGGTAACTATGAAGATAGTGAAGACTTGTTATTTAGTTCAATAGGAAATTCATCCGAACGACGTTCCTTACGAAGAAAATTGTGGAGTCCTACACAAACTAGTACTAGTTCTACTTGAGTTTTATAAGAAAATGGAGTTGCATACTTGAAAATTGTGAATCTCGATTTAAATATACTAAATATCCTCTCAATTACTTTCCTTAAGGAAGTATGGCGAAGATTGACCACCTCAACTGCATTTTCGAGGTCACGACCCTGGCCAGCAAAATCATGAAAATGATAGCTAACACCTTGAAAAGGAGCTAAAAATTGGCTCTGATTTGGGAATCTATAATTTACCAAGAAAAATTTACCTAATTATATTTCATTTAAAAAATCACTTTGTCGTAGGATTTAATATCAAACAAATAAAATGAAAAACAAGATAAGTACATACCTTGTGGCACTTTAAGTCCGTTCCTCTTTGTTAAAACGTCACTTAGCACTTTTGAATCATGAGTTGAACCCTCCCACCCACTAACCTAAGCACATATATGAATTCCAAATCAAAATTACAAGTTGCTAATACATTTTGCGATATTTTTCCATGACGATTATGATAGTTGCTTACATCATATCTTTTTACCATTGATGGAATGTGTGTACCATCAATAGCTCTAATACAATCCTTAAATGAATTAATAGACATTTTTATTCAATATAATGGTGATAAATAACAACAACAAAAACAATGATAAAATAAAATTTTCATTACTTACCTTAAAGTAAGGAAAAAAATCTTGTGTTTTCTTTTATTTTAAATGGTACTGTAGATCCAGGTTTAGCCGTCATTTGAGATGCTAATGTGTTCAAAGCCTACAAGACTTTGTTAAAATTTCTACTAGTAGCAAAATGGGATCGACCAAAAGTCTCATGAGTTAAACAATATCGAGAATGTTACTTGACAGCGAGTAGAAAAGTTGCAACCATTTCTTTAATACAAATAAATCTAGTATTGCTTCTTTCATGGTATCCTCTATCTCTTCCTTATCTCTATTTCTACTCTTTACAGTACATCCTCTCCATTATCTCCTTGCATATTTGCATGAGACATTATATTTGATCTTGTAAAAAATTAAAAGCAAATTACATTATGTAATAATTCACTTGTTACAAAACAAAAGTAATATTTTAATTGTTATAACATGAATTTAGTTGTAGAAGGCAGCATGAAATAGCTACATAAAAATTGGTAGGAGCCATTAATTAAATTGATAAAAGCTCATAGTTTAGAACCCTAATCAATAGATTGCAAAAGATCTTATGTATAATGGGTTTGTGATTTTTGTTTGCACAAAGAACTTCACTAAGTCCTTGTAGCACAATACCATAGTGATATTATTTGCATTATCATTCTCAAATCAAGCATTGAAAATGTAACACCAATTAACAAAAACCAGCCACAGATTTCAACCAAATCCCATAATGTTAAATACGTTTGCACCAATTACAAAAATCAAACAACACATATCTAAACCAAATTCCAAAATGTTAGGCATGCCTACACCAATTAAAGAAACCAATTAGAACACACATCAAATCCAATTATTAGTAGCGAACTTTTTATTGTCTGGATTTCTCCCAAACCCAAAGCTATTATGAAAAAACTCCACAAAATTGCCATAACGATTCTTGAAACATTTTAGTCGACTTAGGTACTGTGAATGTATTCTTTGGCAACCAAACTTTTGATTAAGAGTAGGAAGTATCTTTTTCTCAACTATTTGCTTACTTAGCGTTCCATTACTATCACGCCTTCCACGATCTGCATCATCAACCGTGAGTTGTAGCAACTCATTGCTCTATTCCAATTTCTATGGGTTATAATTCCCAGCATTTTCCCCCTTTTCTTTGTTATTTCCTTGTTGAGAATCTCCCATTTGTAATTACTATATCATATATACAGATTAGTTGGTATTTCCTTTAGTAGTTTACTAGTCCAAACATAAGGCATCCAATGTAGTCATTCACACAACAACAATGCATGACAAGATAAACTAACAACCAAGAATAATTTACTGTTAACAGTAAAATGCATATAAATTTACAATCCATGACAAGATACTCATAACAAAACGAATTTATACAATATCAATTTTAAAAACACCATCGAATATATGTCTTCTGTCCTGTCTTGATATTAATTCAATCTAATTAGTGGTCTGTAGTCAAATAGAGATATTATTTCTTTGTTTTGTCACGATAGATAATTTCATAAAAAAACACGACAAAAAGCAAAGACAAATATATTTAGGAAGACAAAATTTTCCAGAAAGCTAAAACCTCATAGCCAACTAGCCAAAAAGGCCAAGAAAAAAAGATTGATAATACATGTATGTAGGTGAGACTCTCAAGATGAGATTGTGACTAACCTGATGATAGTGCAAATTATGAGTGAAGTCTTCATGTATGTTAAAGGTTGGAATTTTTTTTCTTCTCACTTCTCATGTCTGTTCATATTCTCTCTTTTTCAAATATTTGAAAGTCTTTGGACATTAAGCCAGACTTTGGATATGAGTTTGTATTTATACATTTTGTTCTAAAGTCTGTCAAACTCCACCATTTGATATAAATCTGAAAAATCTTTAACTTTTTGAATACTAAAATACTTTTATAGACTTTATAAAAATCTCAATTCAATACCACATAACTTTTAAAGACATTACAAGAGTTATAATTGAATACTACTAAATTTTTATAAGTTCTTTAAATGTCTTGATTGAATACAACTAAACTTTTAAAGTCTTTAAAATTTTTTATAAGTGCTTAAAAATCTTAATTGAATACACCCCCCGCAGTGTTTGGATATTATGTTTAGATGTTGTGCACTTATATTTATTCAATAATGTTTCACCCTGCATATGACGTGTCCTTATTAATTCTTCCCCAATTTTTTAAAAGTTACTCCCTTCCCCTAATAAATGAGTATATTTTTGTGTTTAGACCTTTTCTATTGGAATATTAAAATTTTCATAGGGCACATTATCAATAAAATATTTTTCGTACACATCTTTAATGTAATATAGAAAAAGAATATTGACAAAAGATAACATTTAGGTTAAATTTATAGTGTCATTTAATACCCCAATATGTATTAATGCATTGTACAGTGACCATACTATTCGAGTTGAGCAAGAGTGCTCCACAGTTGGTTTATCTTTTGTAAGGCATGCATAAAAGTATAATTTCTTTTATAAGGAAAAAAAAAAATGATTTAAACGCTCAGATAAAATAAAAAAGACAAGTCAATTTTGCTTAAAGACACCAATAAAATAAAATGCATCAATGCATTTTCAAGATAATCCAATTACCAAAGTCCCAGGCACACTAGCATTCCCCTTATATTTAACCTGAATAAGTATAAATATATAATAATTAAATATTATATTTATTTATATTATTAAAAAATAAAATATAACATAAATTTTAATATTATATTTTATTTTTTAATAATATAAATAAATATAATATTTAATTGTTACGAGTAAAGTTGACTATTTAAGCTCACATGTATAATCAGCCCTATTAGAGTAGGGGTGTTCGAATATGGCCTCATCCCCATGAATAGTGTGAAATTATTGACTCAGAGAGAGGGTAAAAGAGTCCATGAACACACCTTTTAGGGGTTATGATCATCCAATTTGTCTTATTGAGTGATGCCATTTTTTAGCTTGGCTACCATTTTGTCTGCTTTCTTTTGGTTCTGACAAACATAAAATAAAAAAATGTCATGCAACAACTTTAATTTGATATCGAAAAATAAATCCGATCCACCGCTAACCTGCCACATAATCAAAATTTTCCATACTTCCCATTTGGTAGGTAATTAACTAAAATAATAATCCATTTTTTTTAGAACATCTAAAATAATAATCCTTAATCCTCCTCATTAATACATCCATCTTCCACCCCCACCAAATTTAAGCCAAGTAATCCATGTTCCTTTATCTCCAACTCTTTTATATTTTTTCCAAACAAAAACGATATGACATCATATATAGGTATCCTATGTGCAAGTAACACCTCTCGCTCTCTCTCTCTCTCTCTCTCTCTATATATATATATATATATATATATATATATATATATATATATATATATATATATATATTATTTTATTTTATTTTATTTTCACCCCCAACAATTATTTGTTTAAGAGGCATGTTACTTTATTTAGAGATGACAATAGAGTGGGATAGAGTTTTGCTGCTTTTGCATAATCCGTCTCTAGATACTTTAGGTTCCGCATAAACGGTGGCAAAGCTAGGTACCTTAGAGTGGGGTTAATTAATGTTATTAAAAAAAATAATTATTTTATAATATAAAATAAATTTTAAAATTTTAAAATATTATATATAAATTGACTTTACTCAATTTTTTTTTTTTTTTATTATACGAGGTCAAATTAAAAATTTATAACTTTCTCAATTAAATTTTAATCACATGACTCATATACCCTAAATATATGTATCTTTTTCTATAATATTTTTAAACTAAATAATAATCTAATTTATATTATTTTTTAAAATAATCAATGAATTAATTATTTATGAACAGTTGTGATTAAAAAAGCCTATTATGAGTTAATATAGTATATATATACCATATATTATTAGTTATTATATTATCATTGTAATGTAGTATATATTATATATGTATGTGTGATCCGAGAGTATAAAAGTATTAAAAAAAATTGATTCAGGGGAGCTACCCCAAACCCCCATCAAATTATTTATAACTTAATAATAATTTTGACTCTACTGAAAAATATTTCTGGCTTCACCCCTGCGCACGAGAAACCTTCATTTCTTTATCTTGCATGTATAAATTATGAATAAAACATACTTATATAATAAAACAAAATAAAATTATAAACATTATAAATATACAACTATGTATAATTAATATATCTAATTATAAATATACAAGTGAAAATATTATATATATATATATAGGAAAAAATATATGTACACAGCTGTATAGTATACAGTCGGTTATGACAATGATTTTTATTGGACTATGACGACGATTTAACCTTCGCCATAGCCCAAAAAATCCATTACTATAATCGATTGTGCACTACACAGCTGTATATATATATATCATCTCAATCAACTGTAAAAATCCATTCCTCAATGAGTTTGGGATCGGTGAAACTTATGAGGTCAGGGGCACATTATCATTCCTACTTTCATTAGCTTTTATGCTTGATTTTTGAAAATAACTAGTAAATATTTACGAATTTAGAAATATTCGATGAAAATGTGACAAAATATAACTTAGACTATATATATTTTTTATATTATTGACTTAAAAAAATGATGCTATATTTTATATGGAATTACTCTCTTTGTCTTAAGATAAGATAACAATTCTGATTGATTTTTTTGCATATATTAAAAAAAAAGATAAAATAACAAAATTATCTATATTTAAATTAGGAAATTAATATTTTCACAAATTAGTTTAATATTTTTATAAAATTAAATGGGACTCACTTGTAGAAATATCAATTTCCTTAAATTATCATTTATTTGTATAATTTTTTTTACACATAATTAGTAATACTTCATAAATATATATAGAGAATAAATTATGACAATTAATATTAAGAGTGTTATAGACAAATTATTATAAAAAATAAATTATTTAACATAAATAAATATTTAATTTGAAATTATTTGAAATAATAATAAGATTTTTTACTTTCAAATGGAATGAGTAATACTATCGTTTGGAAAAAATTATGTCATATTCTTAAAATATAATTACAGTATATTCTATTTTTTCATATAAAAATCAGATCTATATATAATGTGATTCGTATAAAATTTACCCTCATATAAAAATAATAAAAATAATTATATTTCAAAAATATAGAATAACACCTCTATAGCTTGGTTGTAATTTCGGAGTATTAGTGTTAATTTAAGAGTATTTTGTCGGCCTGATTGAAGGTACCAGACTGCCAGCTAAGCCATGTGAGAGGTTTTGTAGGCCCAGGTAGGAGGAGAACCATTTCTCCAGATCATCATCGGTCGGTGTAATGAGGACCCCACTAATGATACTTGCCAACTTTCAATGACGTGTTACTAGCTGTCAATTCCACCCACACCCTTTTACCATTTTACCCTTCAATAATATATTTCAAGACGATTAGACCTAAAATGTCACCCCACACACACACATATATATGGTAAAATTGTAGTACATTCAATGTAAAATAACTATTATATCTCTGAAAGATTGTATTCTTAAAAAAATTTATCACTAAAATAAATTTATTTCAACTACAAGATAATGTATTTATTGAAGGGCACCGATAATGTTAGTTATAATTATATTATTAGAATAATAAGTATCGTTAAAAATTTAAATTATTATTCAAATAAATATAAAAATGTCGCTAAATACTTATTTATTTTAATAATATAAATATATTCCATACGTCCAAAAAATAAGAGAAAAATAAACTTTTGTTGAGTAAAACGAATTTTAAAAATATAGATATACAAGTGAGTTGCTCATTTCTCAAAAGGATAAACTCTATCCTTAATTTTCCATTTTTAGTAAGTTGCTCTTAAACAAAAGGAGTATTAAATTTTAATTATTTATGAGGAAGTATTTAATACTAAATGACAGTTAATCAGGTGATTAATTTCCAATTAACCACAAATACTAAATATATATAATTATATTCAATCAATCAATGCCAAATTGCCAACCTAACTCTTATATATTACCGATAACTACTTGATGTATTGGTATGACTCAATTTTATTAATATAGAAATTGAGAATTCAATTCTTGTTAACAACAAACAAACAGGTTCAAAAGAGAAGATAATAAGTTATTCACTCCCTTAGCTAGACCCTTCCCTTATAAATTGGGATAAATTATTGTTATAAATTAAGACATTTAATTAAAAAAAAATTATATATTAATTTCGGAAGTGCAAAATTGTCATCAATCATCAACTCATAATAAACCCACTCGCAAGGGCAATTAAGGTCATTTGGTGAAAGTGATGGTTGCGTTGGCTGGTCCTAGTTATCATTGAAGGACTGGGTAAACAAGTAATTAAGCAGAAAAAGTGAGGGTTGGTTGGTCTAAAGAATGTGCATATATTGGTGACACTCATTCCTTATTTTTGCCTTGAATTTCGAAGCACAGTTGGATACAAACAAACAGTTGAAGTTGATTTCATTTTAATTTTACAGGAGACCACTGCACTTATTAAGCAGATATATTCATATACAGCAACAGAAAAATAAATATTATCTGTTCTTCAGGTTTTCACTTGTTTGGAAGACAATTTTCTTTTCATGTAATGTTTGTTTGCATGCATGTCTAAATAGCTATGTTGAGCTTTAAATTTTAATTTATTTATTTGTGTTTGTTAGATATTTGGCTTGTTGGGTTAGCTGATTGATCAAGAAAAAGAGATGGGTTATTGGCAATCAAAAGTAGTACCAAAGATAAAGAAGGTTTTTGAGAAGAATAGTGTTAAGAAGGCAGCTGCTGCTGAAGCTTGCAAGTCTTTTGATGACTCTAAGGTATCATACTACTATTTCATAGAATCATAGATTTCTCTAGCTTCCTCCTTTTATTTATTTTTGATATATATATATTTGGTAAATAATATGGTGGCGGCAAGGGTAAGACAGATAGAGACCATCTGTTTAGACTCTTGGTAATGGATTCATAAGGTACCTGACTGTGTGCTCTAGATTTCCTAATACTAGAAAAAAGATTGTTAGGCCAGTGTAACGATCAACCGGTTCAATTTTCATATAATCTACTTGTGAAACTTACTATTTGTTATTTTTTTTAATTATAATATTTTAGGAGGAATATAGCAAGGAGTTCGAAGAGAAGAAGACTGAGCTCCAACCTAAAGTAATTGAAATATATGAAGCTGCAGCAACTGAGATCAAGGTCAGTTTCTCTCCCTTCACGAGACACAAACAGAGAGACAGAGAGAGAGAGAGAGGGAGAAATGGAGTCTCTGATATTAACACAATAATACTGATATATATATATATATATATATATACCGATTGTTTTCATGAAATAAAACAGACTTTGGTTAAGGAACCCAAGGCCACAGGACTCAAGAAGTACTCTGCTGGTGTGGAGAAGTTCCTTGATGAGCTCGTGAAACTTGGTAAATCTCTAAACACACATTTATTTATAAATAAGATAGGCACACCTGATGAAAACAAACATGGAAAAGAGCACAGGTGCAACTTTTTTCAATACATCCCCTATAGAATAAAGTTGCATCTCAGGGACGAGATTCATTTTTGTGCAATACTTAGGTACAACATTTTTCTGTACTAGATGTATAGAAAAAAGTTGTATCTGTACTCCTTTCAATATTTTCCGGTAATTTTCATCCATCTTTTTCGTGTGTTTTTGAAGAGTTTCCGGGATCAAGACCAGCTTATGAAGCAACTACAAAGTTTGGGGCAACCTATGTTTCAGGACCAATTTTCTTTGTATTCGAGAAGGTGTCAACTTTTACTGTCACAGAAGAGACTAAAGAAGTGGAGGTTCCGGCACCGGAGACAGCAGCAGCAACCACAACTGAGGAAACAAGTGGGACAGAGAAGGAGAAGGAAATAGTGGTTGAAGTTGAGAAGAAAGAAGAAGCTGCAGTGCCGGAGCCTGAGAAAACTGAGCCGCCACCACCGGCCGCGGCAGAACCACCAAAGGCTTGTTGATTAAGCCATCATTTAATTGGGACTCTGTATAAATATACAGGATTTGTTATTCTTCATTCTCTTAATTTCTCCTTCTACCTTGTGTAATTTATTAAAATCCATCTGTTTTTTGTTCAAAAGTTTTTTGGATTTACCATGTACTGGTTTAGTGAATTTGTAATATTTACAGTTGCTATAGAGGAGGGGAAACTCTTGAATTTCCCCTCTTTGTTTGTTAGCTTTACTTTCTCTCATGAAAGTCTCATGAAAAGAAAGGAATTTGTTTGAATTTAAATTTGCTCTCTACATCCTTCCTGCTTGTCTTTTGGATGGACATTATGCGTAGTCGAAGTATTTATTAGGGTTTTTATTTATTTAGGTGGTGATTGATTTTTGAGAACAAAAATAATATTGTTAGATTAATAAATATCACTTAAAATGTTAAATGTCGTCCGAGCATATTTGCTCTGATAACATCAATTTTTGCTATAACTATATTAACACCCTTTAAATTTCAGTTCAGCATTTCAGCCAAGCCTCACCTGATAGAGAAAACCAAATCTTTCCCATAAATGCTAATTTTTTGATTAATTAATGCAAGTTGCCAGTAATACTTTAGAATTTATATAATCCAGCAAGCAATGACATGACCATTGCCATTATTATATATATATATATATAAACCATCATTCCAGAAATATAGAAATAACTTTCTACTATAGTAGTGTTTATTTAGGGTAAAGGAATATATATTAGCAACTAGGTTGTTTTTACAGTCCTAATTAACTAAAAAAAAGGTAAGTTCAATCTAAAGCAAGTAAGTATGAATATGGGATTAAACTCAAGTTTTATTTATCTTAAGAAATCAGCCCAAAATATTAAATATTGCTATAACATATGCATTTTAAACAAAATGAGTATTTTATGTGGACATTTTACCTATCAATGGAGAACAAAATAGAAATATCAGATAAATAGTACTCTAGTCCCCGAAAAAGAGTTCTTTCTTGGTAATTTCCATTGAAAATGGTACTATTTTTTTGGGACAGAGAGACTATGTATTAGAGTAAATAACAAGATTGAAGTTTCGGCACAGTTGCCAAATCTTAAAATCCAGCTAGAAATTCAATAAACAATCATATACGTGAAGATTAAATACTGAAACAAGTAGCTGTCACCAAGCACTTATCTTAAGCTCGTAAGCATGAAGATGATGCATTATACATATCGGCACAATTCACATATAAAACCAATGACAGAGGGTTGTTGAGGAAGCAAACAATTTAAACCATAAGATACAGATTCCCCACATGCAACAGAGGAACTATAAGGGAAATTGACACATTTATACATACTTAAAATTGGATTTAAACAATTTATAACATTTTAAAAATCCATTAAAAAAAAGTATCAAGTTCCTAAAATATTTTTAAACTATTGTTGCTATGCTGATGCTACTATTACAGATATCAGCAGCAGCTCAATCATTGAAGCATTAAGTTAAGGTTGGCGACAATTAGGGTCACAGAGTATTGTATTGAGGGGTCAACAATTCAGTCCTGCCTTGCAGGCCTGCACCCCACCATACTTTCCAACTCATTTATATCTACAGCTAGTAGCTATATACAATGATCCGACAGCTTCAAATTCACACAGTCCGTCTCATGCAAAATCCCCTGTTATGTCTCTCATCAATCTAAACAGAGTTTTCTGTATGAATCAATGTGGTACAAGTATTTTAGCACATGCTCTGTTCAGTTCACTGGGGGCGACAAGAAGCTAAAAGAAGAACAAATCTATTGACAAGACATAGCATTTGATGCGAAATCACCAATTTTTAGAATGTTGGTGGTGCTCCAACAAGTTGGTTCAATTGGCTAGCAGCTCATTAGCCAACGCAAATGAATCATTATTAGTCGGATTTGAGCAATTTTGGAGGGCATCATGTATAAATTCTGCCTCAAAAGTATAGACAATTTGAGGGATTAAACTCAACAACTAAGTTGACACATAATCAATAGTCATATGGTAGAAGAGTTAATTAGTTCTTGCGAGTGCCACCAGACATTTGGACAGTATTTCCTAACAAAATGTGCTTCAATACTAATTGCGAAATCAATTTCATAATTTATACAGCTCCAGTAAGTGCATACAGTCCCTTTGCTGCAATTATGCTACGTTTGGATCGAGGGAATAGAATAGAAGAAAGAATAAAATAAAAATAGTGTATTTAATGATATTTTGGAGGATAAATTATTCCAATAAAATGAAAATTCATTCTATCTCTTTGTTTTTTATTCCACGTGGAGAAGGTGGAATAAAATTCATTCTAATGAAATAGATACATGTGATAATTTTGTCATTATATAATAACACCCACTACCATCAACAATCAAATATATATTTAAAATACCTTTAAATTATTTTATTCAATCTTTTATTTAATTTCATCAATTCAAACACAGCATTAGAGCCTCAAAGTTCATAGATTTATAGTGTATATTATTTTAAAATCACAGTTCTTAGACCAAAGGTCACCTATCAGAGATTTGACTCTACTTGTTAGCAGAAAGTCAGATTTCAACGGGCGCAGTTCAAAGGATTAAAAAAGGTATAAAAAAGGTATCTTTCGCTTGACTCCCCCCTCTTGGCCCCTTCCCTAGCTCCCTATCGGCCCTTGTGAAATGTATCTCTAAATTTATGGCATTGTAATAATATAAGTTCTCGAAAAAAAATAAAAATAAATAATTATTGTTGTACATTTTTGCAATAAGGAATTATTTATTTAAGACTGAATAAATTTGAATGGTTGAATTAGTTAATTATTTAGTGCGTTTATTTATGACTGAATAGTTAAATCGGTCAGATTTTTGTGTTAATTGACTAAGTCTAATTTTTTTAACTGAATGATTAAGTCTCGGTTGAATAAAATAAAAAAAAATTAAATAAAAAAAATATCAACTATTATATTAAATAATATTAAATAAATTTACAATAATTTTGAATTTTTTCAGATAGGTAAAATTATAAAAATATGTTATTTAGATATTTCAGATATGTTACTTATCAAACAACTTTTTTTATTCAGTATTCAGAAATTTATTTTATTTAGTTCATTCAAATTACTTAAAAATTCAGAATTATTTCATTTAGTTTTTATCCAACACCCCTAAATCTTAAAAAAATATGTATAACTGGGTACTCCTTTTTAAAGCTTTTTACAGTTTTTGCCTTTTATATAACTAAATTTAATCTGGAAAGCTCAAAGCGAGAACAAGGACATGGCAATTTACGAAATTAAGAGTATTAATTAATTATACTAGTTGGACAAATATTACAAAGGAACAAATTTGGAAAGACCTTGAACAGCTCTGTAATTATTTAATAATATAGGAAAGAACTCACTTTTTATGCCACAGTGTTCCTCCGGTAATTTTGTTTTATCTGTTCTTTCATTCTTTGAAAATTGGCTTTGGGACCTAATTTCTCCCCTTCTTTTTACTTGCCCGAACCAAAGCGGTAAGTATAATGGTTTATTATATTATTAAATAAATAAATATTTAATTAGAATTTTGAGAAAATGATTATAATTATTAGATTATTAAATATTTATTTAAATAATCAATATTTAATTATATATTATAAATTTCATCAATTAATAACTAAGATAAATATTTGAATAGAATGTCTATTTATTTAGTTATAATTATGAAAAAATAATTATATTAATTTTAAGTTTTTAGTGAAATTCTATATTAATGTTTATATTGACAAAATTTATTTAAAATTCAAATCTGAATATAAGTATGAAACTCAAGTTTTAATTTAGTTATGACAATTAGTTAGTAATGAATTCACTATAATTTTTCAACTAATTTTATAGTTCTTATGTTCTAACAAAATTCACATATATTATTAATACAATTAATTGTGTAATTTGGTATAAGACATTAATTTAATAATAAAATTCATGACTGATATTAGTATAATAGATCATGTGATATATGTTAAGGATTTTTTTGATATCTTAATTTCTCAATAAAATTGAAAAAATAGAATTATCCTAACTAAAAAATAAATTTAATTTACTTTTACTATTAATGATTGATTGGGATTTCTTTGAATACTTTACAACTATGGGTGATATATATTTAATTATTATAAATTTGTATATTACTTATACTAATTTGAATTAAGGATGACAATTTAAAACAAAACTGTTCTGCAATTGGTCAAACCATATCGAATTGACCAATTTTTATCCGAATTGTTGGCCTTGTCGGTGTGATTTTGGTATAATATTTTTTAAACTAGGACTGGTGCAGTGCGATTTTGGTATTTTTTTTTTGAACTACTAGTGTATCGCACCACACAACTTCTTAAACTGGCTGTGCACCGGTTCTTGAACCGCTCTATATATACTAGTTTATTTTAATTATATTTTTATATTTCATATTATTATTATTATTATTATTATTATTATTAATCATAAAGTTACTCAAACGTAATTTCTTTTGCATATCAAAAGTTAATTTATGAATACTTCTGTATATAGTTGATATATATTAAATAATAATGTTAAAAATTATAATTTTTTTATCTTAATGAACATATATTCTTATATTACTTGTTAATATTTTTTGTGCTATTTTAATGAATGTTATTGCAAAGTATGTTGTAAAAATATTAAACTAATTTAATAAAATTGAGTCAAAAATATTTTGAGTTTTTAACTAGTGCATGTCGGTACGGTTTAAAATGAAAATTGGCCGATGTAAAATTGGTATAAAAAAATCTTGAACTGCTAGCGGTGCAGTGCGATTTCGGTTTAATTTTTTTTAAGACTGATGTGATTCTAAATCATTGAAAAACTCGAATCGCACCAGACCTTTGTCATTCCTAATTTGAACAAGCTCACCAATCTCGTATGAAGTACGGACAACATGAATAATGGTTTATTATGATGCATAGATAATGGTTTATTATGATAATAAATTAAATATAGGATAAATATTTAATTAAAAATTTGAGAAGATAATGGTAGTTATTAAATATTTATATAATTAATAAATTATTGAATTATATATTATAGGTTCATTCGATTAGTTATTGAATTAAACATTTTAAATAGAATGTAAATTTATTAAGTTATGATGATGAAAAAATAATTACTTTTATTTTATTTAGATTGGATTAATTCATCGAAATTCTAATAGAAATAGTATAAAACTTAAGGTTTTAATAAATTTAATTTATTTAGAATATTAATTTAAAAATAAAATTCACGACTAATACACTAATATAATCAATTCACATGATTTACTAAGATATTTTTTGATATCTTAATAAAATTTTAATAATAAAATTATCCTACATAAAATTTGTTAAAATATATTATCTTACATAAAATTGTGATAGAAAAAATTTCTAATAAACTTGATAAAAATTATTTTAAAAAGATCATTTTCCTATGAGATATATAAAAACAAAATACCCTTTTATTTTTTTTCTAATATGTTAGTTTTTTTTTTAATTCTTTACAAATTTGAAAAGTATTTAATTATTTTAAATTTATATAGCACTAGTTGTAATATTCCGAACCTTTATTAAGCGTGTAATTGTAAATGTAAATTTTAAGAAAGTTTAATTTCTAATCTCAAATGTTATATTAGAATACATATATATATATATATATATATATATATATATATATATATATATATATATGTGTGTGTGTGTGTGTGTGTGTGTGTGTGTAGTAATATAAATATATAGGAAGCCTTTCTCCAACAGACCAAAGTTGACGGACTAAAAACAAACTTAATACATTTAATACAAAAGCAACAAAAGCAATCAAACAAAAAAGTAACGCGGAGCAAAAAAGAGCTAGCTGGCACTTTATTCAACCAAACAAACCCAAACCTAGCTCTCTCCCTCTCTCTACAAAGACTCGTTTCTCTCTTTAATACTTCTCTCTCTCTCTCTCTCACTTCCTCTTCGACGATTTCTTGACGAAGCCAATCAAATCGACACAGATCTAGCGATGAGGTCTGCCCCTCTCTCTCTACGAAGGTATAACTCAACTTTTACCATTTTAGTTTACTTTTCAATCTTTCCATTCGAACCCAAGATCTATAAAGAAAAAATGGGTTTAATTTATGGGTAGGATTAGGTAAAAATGAGATATAATTGTTAGTTGATTACTCTATTGAATCAATTTTCTGATCTAAAATTAAAGGCCCTAGTCGCGTTTGACCCATTTACAAGTGTGTTCGATAAATTGAAGAAGCTCCTTCAACTTTATTTGAAGTAGTAATATAGTTTTCTCAGTTTAAAAAGTTCTTGTGTAATATAAAACAAGGTATTAAATATTCTCTTATGAGGTTTGTAGACTGATAATGGTATGTTCCCGGGCAAGGTATTATTTTTACAACAGTGCAAGATTTTAGTCTAAGTTATTTGCAAGGATCATATCACTGTTATAATCGATCCCCTTTGAGTTTGATGATTTTTATTTATTTATTATTTTTACATTTATTGTTCACTTTCGCATAAAGTACACTTCAACTCCCTTTATATAATTGATCCATGATAGTGGCCTCAGAGGACAGATATTAGGAGTAGAATCATAGATGTCATTAGCTAAATATGCAGTTTGAACTTTATTTATAGTCTGGATTAGTATAACTCAATTAGTAAGTATTGTTATGGGTAATTTGTGAACTTTGTTTATAGTTTTGATTTGGTAGTTTGGAGAAATTTTATGGATTTCTCATTTGATTCTAGTTACTGATAAAATTTAATAAAAAATAATTTTATTCAATTTTTTTTTTTTGGGAATTTAGTTAAGTTACTCCGGTTGTAGTAGCTTTCATGAAATGAAAGTTTTATCTTTTCTGAAAAATAAGATTATGTGTCTTAATTTTTAAATACTAGGAAGACAACATGGCATCACGAAGCATGGTGGAGAGCTACAAATTCAAAGCAAGCAATGTTATTGTGGGCAATTTACAATTTGTAAAATTACCCGCTCCAATAAGAATGAAAATGAAGGTTGAGTCTACTATGCCTGCCCGAATGAAAAATACGGTTTCTTGGGATGGTGCAAGGCCATAAATAAAGAAAAATCATCACCAACTTTTGAAACGCAGCTGCCAAATAATTCCATGGTGGATGATTCTACTATAATTGAAATGAGACTTGAAATTTAATTATTAAAGAAATTAGTTGTAATACTTATTCTCTATTTGTTTTTTATTATGAAAAACTAGTTGTCATAAAGTAAATCGAGGAACGAACCTACTAGGTTCTCCATTTCATGTACAAACTTCTGTGGGAAACAAAGTTAGATTATCACTACTTGTTTTGAGTCTATTAAGTCATTACAAATATGGTTTGCACTTTATATTGTAAAAGGAATAACAGCTATAAACTCTTTAGACTTAGTCGGGTGATCATTTATTTGACTCTCCAAGCTCATTTTCACACCCTGATCCAAACCGTTGCAGGCACATAAGAATATGAATTAGGCAATGCATCAAATAATGACTAAAAAATGGGTATTTATAAGAAGAAAAAGGCACACACATAATGGCCAGCAGGAAGTTCAACTATGATTTCCATGTCAAATTAACGGATAACAGTTACACACAATAATATAATATGTAGACTGAGGAAGAGATGAGAGAATGGGCATATATAATTTTCAACAAAACAATGAGCATCGAAATGATACTGACATACTGCATAATTAACAAAAGAAACTTATACTTTGGCTAAAAAAATTATTAATAGAAGCAAAACTTTGCAATGAAGTAGTTGCATTGTAATTGAAAGAATTACAGAAAAAATATCATTCCCTTTATTCCATAGTAAAAGATCCATATAAGTAAGAAAGAATTCAAATTAATGGACTAAATCGATACAGTGTACATACATTATGGTGGTTTTGAGGTTATGCAAAATTCAGCTAAAGTAGTAAACAAAATACACAGAGATAAGGGAATCAACAAAAAAGAAGTGAAATCATCTTTGTTTCTTTACATCCATAACTACAAATTTATTCACAATTATATTCAATGTATTCAAATATAGAGATAATAAGAAAGTATGTGCCCTTCACCTTGAGGAAGAGATGAAAATTCCTTTTCACTTTATATTGTCATTTGATACCAAAAACTCTACATCACCAGTCAACCTAGATCTTAAATACCAAAAAGGCAATACAAAAGAACCAACCATGTTTCTTCAGTGATTTTGATTCAATATGATAAACAAAAGAACTAACCATTTTATAGTGTGATTGGATTTTTTTCAAGAATGGCAAGGAAATAACAAGTCAACAGTCAACCCATTTACGGAGTTTCGCGGCACAGCAACACATGTACAACTTTCTTTGCCCTACTTTTATTAACAATGTATTTCTTTTTCACCTGTACAATATGCACACATTAAACAAGTCATAAGCATAATAAACATCTTATAAAGAATTGAACTTCATTGTCAACATAACTATTAGGAAATATGTGTAGATCTGTATCTTGAAAACTTATGCTAATGATCACACCTTTAGAATAATAACTATCATCCTCTGAACTTGAAAATATAGTTGCACATTCATTGCCGGGAGAATCTCTACATAAAAGTCAAAATAACACACATCATTTAAAGATTGAGATAGAAAAATTAATGTGAACTTTTACAAAAATATTACTTACTGACGTGTAACCATTGGACAATTCCTTTTGTCATGTGATTGTTCAACTTTGTCACAACCATGACAACATCTAGCCTTTGAGTTCTTGGACTTCCCTAAAGTCGTGTCTTTCACTCTTTTAAGTCTTATGCCACATCCTTTTGCCTTAACTTGATTTGGTTTATTGTAAACATATTCTTTATTACAACTCATCTTCCCGAAACCTATACTTGCACCAATTCCACATTGTGAACTATTACCACTATCTACAACAAGATTGATTGATTTGAGTGCATAAGCCAAATTGTCTTTATAAATATTAATTCTTTCTTGGCTTGTGAGAGCTTTATCAATAACATCCAAAGAACATTGAATTAATTCACTCCGCTTGATTAGATATTCTTTGTCACTATTTGTCATTATGCTACTTTCATTATCGACCACTATCATGGAGTTTGCCTTCTTAGTCCACCTTTTCAAGATGTATTATTGTGGTAATTCGTCCAAATCATGCATTTTGTGTAAGTAACCAAGCACATGTCTACATGGTATCCCCATACTCTCAAACGTGGCAACTACATGAAGCAAACCCAATTCTTTGTCATAAATAAGTTTTCGCACTGTATCTATGTGTTAACATTTTTTTCGTATGAACTTGAAACACACATTGATTGTCACTTTCCTTGATAAGCTCAAAACGGTAATTCAAGCATTTTCATATCTCATCTTGGAATTTAAAGAACATTTTTCGAGTATAAATATCAACCATTTGGAACAAAAAGTCATGATTCATCTTTATTTTAGGCTTTTCAATCAAATCTTTGTGATCGGCCAACAACTCTTCTTGACGTTGACATATTAGCCTCTTACTAAATTGAATCATGAAATCAACTAATGAATTATTCTTAGATATATATATCTTTTGAAAAATGCGTAAGAGTTTTCCGCTCGTTGGCTACTTGACATATTGGTTGAGAAAACATGATTGCAATAAGCAGGCATCCAATTTGAACGAATTTCATACATTTATTGTAACCATTTGTTGTCTTGTAACTCGCTGCTCTCAACAAGCTCCGTCTATGTCAAATCAAACTCTTCTTTAGACTCCGAATTCCAAATACAATTGACAAATTCATTATAGTGAGCATAATACTTCACCGAGTTTAGCTTTTTATTAAATTTTGACAGTATGTGCCAACTACAGTATCTATGAAATATATCCGGAAGAGTTTCTGAAATTGCTTTAGCCATTGTGGGATTTTGATCAGTAATGAGCATTTTAGGGGCATCACCTGGCATAGCCTCTAAAAATTGGTTGAATAGCCAAACAAATGAAACCGATGTCTCATCACTTAAGAATGCACAAGCAAAAATAATAGTTTGACCATGTTTGTTAACTCCCATCAGTGGTGCAAAAATCAATTCATAGCGATTGGTGTTTTATGTCGTATCGAAGACTACTACATCACCATAAAAACTATATGCCCTTCTAGAGGTAGCATCAACCCAAAAATAATGTGTTATCCTCTGTTCATTATCGATATTAATTTCATAAGTGAATGCTGGATTTTTGCCCTTTTCTATTTTCAAAAACTTACTCAACATTTCTCCATCATGTCCCTTCAACTCGGTACGTCTATCCATTTCATAATTATATAAATCTGTTTGCGTACAACCAATGTTTTCAAACCCTCCAACCTGTACTCCAAGGAAATTGAATTGTTGATGTGAAGGTATAATTATCATGACAAGTTGTTGAGTCAAACACTTTTACGCACTCGAAACACTTCGGTGAGATCTTAATAAATACTTATTTAATGGAGTTGCCAAAGGGTGACTATGGCCCTCAATAAATTGGGTGACTACATATGCCTCAGAATTTATTCTCAACACAGCTACTTTTGCTTTACAACTCTCTTTTATCGATCCCCGACGCCTTTTAGTTTTAACATCCACAATTGTTATTCCCTTACCTTGTTTTAAACAAACATACTATTTCCTTTACACTTCATCACTTCCTTCGATTTTCTTAGTAGTCCAACTTTGAATACTAAATCCCGCCTCTTTAGCATTTGCATTGTAGAAATCCTTAACTTCATTTATGGTTTAAATTTTTTTTCCAACACTAGGTTTGAGATGGTATGCTACTTGGGGATTATAAACAAAATTTTCCCTACCTTCCTCACTTCCAAGTTATTCTATTAACTCAAAATGTCCCCCTTCAATTCTCTATATCCATTCCACTATTGTCTACATTATCACCACATTCATTACTATCCCGTACTTCATCATCTAAATTATCATCCATAACCTGTACGATTAAATTAAAATTAGCAACTAAAAACAAAGAACTTTTTAGCAAAATATGCTTTTATAAAGACATAATCTGTAGAAACGCAAAAACTAATTCTGATTTCAATAAGAAATATTAGTTGGTAATAATTATAAAATGCTTGATTTTTTTTTTTTTCATTTTGGAACTTGAATTAATTTTTTATAATACTGGTTTATTATGTTAATGTTGGTTGGTTAATGAATTTCTTTGTAATTTTCATTTAAAATTATGCTTCTTTTCAAACAGATGGAGTGTATTGGCCTATTGGTGATCTTCACAACTTTCGTTTATTATTCCAGAATTCATTAGGGAAGCTAATTCCCACCGATTTGTTCTCAGAAAAGAGGGAACAAATATTGGACATAAAATTAGCAAAAGTAAACTAAATGATAAAAGTTGAAGCTATACCTTTGTAGAGTGAGAGAGAGGTAGATCTCCTCGCTGGATCTGTGTCGATTTGATCAGTTTCATCAAGAAATCGCCGGAGAAGTAATGAGAGAGAGAGAAGAGTTAAAGAGAGAAACGGGTCTTCGTAGAGAGAGAGAGAGAGAGAGCTGGGTTTGGGTTTGTTTGGTTGAATAAAGTGTTAGCTGGCTCTTTTTTGCTCCGCGTTGCTTTTTTATTACGTTGCTTTTATATTAAATGTATTAAGTTCATTTGTAGTCCGTTAACTTTGGTCCGTTGGAGAAAAGGATTCCTATATATATATATATATATATATATATATATATATATATAGGGGACTAATTCATTGACAACGTTGTAAAAGTAGATTTATCCTTATAATAAATCTCAGTCGTCTAGGCTGAGATCTGACGACTTATATAGACCTCGTCCGCAGTATAATATATCATGTATCCGTAGTATTATATTGCAGACGAGGAATATTATCTAAAATGCCCCCCCAGCATGCATTTAATTAATAAACTCACTGCGGACAGTGAAGATTCGAGGAAACGATGACATTTTGAATATTCACTGACGAGGTTTTGAATATTAACCGTTCGTAGTATTATATTGCGGAAGATGAAGTAACCATCTGCAGTAGTATACTGCGGACGCTAGTTCAATTATAAAATTGCATTCATCTTTGTTCATAGCAATCATTTTAGATTTCATCTCATTTTCACAGTACCGATTTGGGTAGTTATAATTATGGCTATCAAATTCTCTATTTCTTCTTGTAGATAACATGAATCTACAACGAGGATACGCATGAGAAATAGATAATTTGATACATTAATTATAAAACTGTATTCGTCGTTGTTATACTGCAGACGGTGAAAACTAGGCTTTACTCGAGAAACACGACGAAATTTTGAAATTTCACCATCCGCAGTATAATACTGCAGATGAGATAACTAAAAAAATTTACCATCTGCAGTTTAATACTGCGAATGAAGTATACTCGAGTAAGTGCAAGAGATCTCGGTGAAGAATTTGTAAAGAATCTTTGTAAAAAAAATAGCAACATCGTTTTTCATAACGATGTTGTTGTGTTCTTACAAAGATTCTTTAAAAATGTTTCACCTAGATCTTTTCTATTTTTCTCGAATGTAGACCTCGTCCGCAGTTTAATACTGCAATCGGTAATTTTTTTTAATTACCTAGATCGGTTGTTAAAACAATTATAACAATGAACAATAAGCAATATTTAAACAGTGAAGAACATGGACATGGACAACAATCATGCCCATAAATAATATATATCTCTTTTCGCTCTGAGAGTTTTGAGTATTAGAGATAAGTAAACAATCCCTCCATCTTATTTATAGTGGACTAGATTACTTAGATTCAAAGAGTCGGGATAATTTTTTCTCCATTAATGGAAAAACGATTGGTACCTCAACGTATTCGGTTGAAATTCCCAACAATTGGTTATTACAAAAATCCAGTCACTACAGTATAATACTACGGACAAAGGACAGACATAGGCACGACGTCGTTTTAGACTCCGTTGTTTGATTTACCCATTCGCAGTATAATACTGCGACGGTAAAATTTCAAAACATCGTCGTTTCCTCGAGTAAGGCCTAGCCTTCATCGTTCACAGTATAATACTGCGGACAGTGAATGTATTACATGCATGGTGGAGGCATTTTGGACAATATCCCTCGTCTGTAGTATAATACTGTGGATACCTTAATATTATACTGCGGATGAGAGCCATATAAACCGTCAGATCTCAGTCTAAACGACTAAGATATGTTATAAGAATATATCTACTTTTACAATGTTGTCAATAGATCGATCCCTATATATATATATATATATATATATTGCACATAAATAAAGTTTTTGGTGAATGATTTCAAGAAGTTGAAACAAAAAAGGAGGGGATTTAGTTGGGAGAGTTATCAAGTAGAGAAAGCGGAGATGTGGCCACTTGATAGCCAATGGTTTTAATGGAAGCTGCCTTTAATCACCAAATTAACTATTAACTCATGAATTACTTACAAGTAACTGGAATGGTAAAAAGTAATTGAACTTTACTCTAATTAAGCACATGGGTGACAATTATAATTTATAAGAATAAGGGATGCTTGACCAAAGAAAGAAAGTCATATGGGGGCTAAAAGGCAAAATAACTAAACTATTAACTATATGTATGAAAATCACAAGAATGCTTCATTTTTCTAACAACAAAATTTCAAACTAAGTGAGAGCTAGAAAGAGAGGAGTCGGTTGGAGGACAAAGAAGAAGAGAGGAAAAACAACCAACTTCAAGAGGAAGAAGACAAAGAGAAAAGTAAGACAAACCTAAACAAAGATGGTAAACCTTATATAAACCTATTGTAACCCTTGTGTTATCTAAAACAATTTTTTTTCTTTTAAAAGGTTTTAAAAATTAAAGCATAATTATATTTAACTTTGATATGTTAAACATATGTTACCATGGATTAGACATGTACAGTAGGCCGGACTGGTTCGGCCTGGTCAAGCCTGACCTGGGCCTGATAGGCTTTGGCCGTTGACCAGGCCAGACTTTGACTTTTGGGCCTGTAGGCCGGGCTTTTCGATCAAAGTCTGGCCTTTTGAGGCCTGTAGGCCAGGCCTGTAAGCTAGGACGGGCCAGGCTTTGGGTCAGGTCAAGCTAGTCCTTAGGCCGGGCCAGACCAGGCCTAAAAATGTAATCAACTAATTTTTAATGTGAAATATAAGTATTAAATAAACTAACTACTATATTAATTAAATGTATTGACAAAAAATTAAAAATGAGTAATTAATTAATAATAAATAATGAGTCGGTTACAAATATTTTGCTTCAAAATATTTTTAAAATGTCTTCAAAATTCAAATCTTCAAAAAAATATAACCGTTTTGAAAGTTGTAACCACAAATTGCGAAAAAAAAAAATATCCCACAAATCATTACCATAAAAACTTGTCCCATTGGCAAGACCGTACTTGTATGTAACCTTTTTTTATTTTGTTTTTCTGGTGAGCATGAAAAAAGAAATTATGTATATACATTGATCACTAGTAAAAACATATCCATATTCTTGGTATTTGTATGAGACTGCCATAGAAAAATTTAAACTTATTATGTACAACACCAACATAAGGTCATAAACATAGTTTGTAATTAAAATGAATTAGCTACGCTGGGCCGGTCCTCTACGTAGGCTGGGCATGGCCAGTCCTCTGCCTAGGCTGGACCGGGCTTTTGCATAGGACGGGCCAGGCCGGTCTTTTTTGTAGGCTGGACCAGGCCGAGCTTTTAAGTCAAAATAGCAGCCTGTTCAAAGACTATAAGCCGGATCGGCCCGATCTGGGCTTTGACCAGGCCGGACTCAGGTTAGACCAAGCCGGCCTGTGGGCCGTAGGCTTTTTGTGCATATCTACCATGGATCATGAAAGAAAACTCAAGAGTTTGAAGGAAATAAGAAATAAAACCTAAAACTATGCTTAAACAGACCTTAAATTTGGACTAATTTTGTAAATACATAAGTATTAATATGTAATGAATTAGAAGTTCAAAATTTTAGGGTAAGTACTTTTGGAAGTCCTCTAACTATAGTAAAAATTTAAAATCCTAACTCTTTATAAATTATTTATTTTGAATTTTTCAAGCAAGCTGATCAAATAACACAATCCCCTGACCATAGGCATGTTTTTAGAGCTACAAATCTTAATAAATTATGTAATTTTTAGGGTAGATGTATCATGATTTAATAAGATTCACATCCAAAAATGAGCTCAAATGGAGTTACATAAAATTAATTAAAAATAAAATAGTTTTAAAATTTAAAACCCTAAAACAATTATAACTTGAGCTTTGAGAATTATTTTGGGTTACAGTTTTAGATGGAGACTCTCTGTGATGAGAGTAAGATACTGTCCAAATTTCATAATTTTTAGAGTTAACTTTAAATTATGAAAAATGTTACAATTGTGAAAAATAAATAAAAGTGAGCTGAAAAATGTGTAATAAAATTTTACCAATTAATATACGTTAAAATGAGACTTATAAGTTTAAGTTAGTGAAAAATTTTAATTTTTAAAGTTGAGTTATAAAGAAAAAGTAAAAAGACACTTAAAAAATAAGATACAGTAACTAATAAATATCGAAACGAGTTTATGGAAAGTTGTCGCCGATAACGAATAATATTAACGAAGTAGTTAATATGTTGACGTTTGTGAATGATGTAGGTTAGCCTTGGAAGAGAGAGATCGACCTAGAAGAGGAACAAATGAACAAAACAGACAAATTTCCATATTATGTGCTATTTTTCTTTTTAATTTTTTTGAATCGTATTTTCTTTTTAATTAAATTCTAGAAATTCATTTATATCCTTGTGATATTTTAAGTAAAGAGTTAATGTCATTTGTTTTCGGTTAAACTCTATTATTGAGCTAATTCCTTGATTTAATAATAAATTTTGAAATGTTGAGTTGCGATGATAGCTTATTGTTCCAAATCAAATTATTTTGACGCGAATTCCTGATAGTTTGAACTAAGCTAAGATGAATAACCCTAATATATATGAAAAAATATTATGATATTGTCAAATTACCGACCTCACGCTTTAAATACAGTATGAATGAAGATGATGTTACGCATAACATGAGATACTTTTAGGCTGATCCCCTATAATACTTTGTGGAGAGAGAGTTCTCGGTCTTACTATTGATGAACATTATAGATAGTTTTCAGTCCTTACAACTATTCAGTTACCTCATTAATTACAGAAGATTATTGGAAACATTAATTTTTATTCTTTCTAAATTCTTTGTTGAGTTATAATTACTTAAATCAGAGATTTTGAGATTCTTACTAATATTAATTCGTTGTGTATAAAAACTTATAATTAAATTGTCGTATTTTAAAATTTGCTAATCAAATTTGTTGTTCACTCTTGCATTTACGTACATTTTAGCCAAGGCTGAAAGGCTAGAAAGGTCATGCACGAAAGATAAAGGAAAAGGCGTATTTAAGCCGAAGTAGACAAATATGATATATTTAGTATAGCTTAGTTATTGTTGTATAACTTTTGTGGAAAGTAACAAAAACCTGGGATTGTAAAATTTATTATGTAAATTATTGTGATGTACTATGTAATTAGTTTATATTAGAAGTGTATGACGTGGTTGATGTTAGATAGTGAACACCAAATATGTTATAGTGTGTACACGGATTTGGGGATATTACACTTGTACCAATTAAAATAGAAAAGAAAAAATTGAACAGAAAATTTGTGAAATCAAATTTGTATTTTTAATTATATTATAGATTGATAGGTTAGAAAAATATCTTCTTTTCTATTAGAAATAAGAATATTTTTAAATTTGAATAGTATTTAATTGATACAAATTTGAATGGTACTTATGTTAATATAAATAGGAAAGTTGAACAAAAAAATTATGAAATCAAACCAAATTTGTGCTTTTAATTATATAAGCTAATCAACTCTGTGCGAAACATGGACGGTATAGATAATAGTTTATTACATTATTAAATAAATAAATATTAGTTAGGATTTTGCGAAGATAATTGTAGTTATTAAATTATTAAATATTTATTTAAATAATAAATATTGAATTATATATTATAGGCTATTTCGATCAATTATTAAGCTAAACATTTAAATATAATGCATATTTATTTAGTTATAATTATAAGAAAGTAATTATTTTAATTTTAATGAAATTATATATTAATGTTTATATTAACAAAATTTACTTAAAATTCTAATCCGAATAAAACTATGGAAGTAAAGCTCTAATATATTTTAATTTAGTTATGACAATTAGATAGTAATGAATTCACTATAATTTTTCAATTATTTTTTCCGTTATTATGTTTTAAAAAAATTCTCATATATTATTAATACAATTAATTGTGTGATTTGGTATAATTTCAATTTTTTTAAAAATGATAATGTGTTATATTTACTTAATTAATTACATAAAATTGTGATTAAAAAAATTGTAATTAAATTGGTAAAATCAAAAATAAAATAAAAACTTTTAAAAGTTACTTTTCTATTAAAGATTAAATAGGTTTCTTTTGAATAGTTTACAAATTTGGATAGTATATACTTAATTATTATAAATTTGTATAGTACTTATACTACTTTGAATAGGAAATAAAAAGATCGTCCTTTTTCTTATTTATATTAGAGATATAAATATTTTAAAATTTGGATAGTATTTAATTGATACAAATTTAGATAGTATTTAGGGGGGTGGTTGATAAAAATTGAATGAAATAGTTCTGAATGCTTAAATAATCTGAATGAACTGAATGAAATAGATTTCTGAATACTAAATGAAAAAAGTTATTAGATAAATGACATGTCTGAAACATATGAATAACATATTATTATTATTTTATCCCTCTGAAAAAATTCAAAGTTGTTGTAAATTTATTTAATATTACTTAATATAATAATTAATATATATTTTTTAATTTTTGTTTACTTCATTTAACTAGGATTTAATCATTCAGCAAAAAAAAATTAGATTTAACTATTCAGTTCAAAAATTTGACTGATTCAGCCGTTCAGCCCAAAACAAATGCACTGAATGGTTGATCGATTCAACCATTAAGCTCTATTAAGTCATAATCAAACATCCCCTTATGCTAATATGAATAGGAAAATTGAGTTAAAAATTTGTGAAACCAAAAAATAGTGAAACCAAATCAAATTTGTGCTTTTAATTATATAATTGATGTGTTCGCGAAACGAGCAAAATTTTAAGTTTCTTTAGGATTCGTTGGACAAGTGTTTCTAATTTCATATTTTGTTTTCATATATTTTTATTTTTACTTATTCTCACTTCTGAAATTAAAAATCAGACAATATTATTTGATAATTATATTAAAATATTAATTTTATTTATTTTATGAAGAGTAGAGTTCGAAATTTTGTCGTTAACAAGAGTTGATACTTGAACCTAGTTAATGTTGTAATGACTCCTTATGTTGTTAAAATTGAAGAAGTAATTTTTTTGTAGTTTTACTTTTTCTTTTTTTTTTCCTGCCAAAGTGGATTTTTGCATTACTTTTTTCAAAGTAGAAATAATTACCAAACACTATTTTGTGCTTCTAATTTCAAAAAAATAAAAGTAGAAACAAAATTTAGAAACAAACAATTACTAAACAGATCCTTTAATCTGCATAAGTCCTAAGAATCCCAAACCAAATAAGCACATTATTGTTAATATTTGGGGACAATTTGAAAAGGCTTAACCATAGATTGGTAAAATTAGAGGGGTGAACAAATCAGAATGTCTGACACGGCTCGTCTCGACTTCGAACTTGAACAAGCTACTTTGCTTGTTTAGGAAAGCAAACGGAGTTCGTCTAATGTGGTGTCCGGCTTGAATTAGGTTAGTGTAAGCTACACAAATGAGTTTAATTAAATACTTTTTATTATGATTATAATAAAAAAGTAAATGAGTTGGGATTAGTTGAGTTTGAGTTTGTTTACTAAGCGAGCCGAGTTCATACATCAAATTTCAGACTTGTTTAAAATCTGGCTTAACTCGCTCATTCAACATTTGAACTAATTTGAAATTGGTAAGTCAAAACTCAACTTACTCCGGGTATAGGTCAAGAAAAATTTCAAAGTTTGAGGTTGAAACAGAAAATTGTTATTTACCTGAACATAACAGGAAAGTCGGAAAAGACAACAAATAAAAGAAGATATATATATATATATATATATTCTCGACTGGCAATCTGCAAACTGTAACATGAGCTCTAGATCCTACTGCTTAATCAGCCATATAAAATATCAATCACTCCATTGACTGGTACATATCGTATGAACAACTAGAAATATGTAAAATTCAAGTCATTGGATTTGAAATGTATTAGGCTGTTTAGCTTGTGCAAGCATCTGGACAACTTCTCTCATTGTAGGGCGCTCTACGCTGTGCTCTTGAACGCACAGTATTGCCACGAAAAAGACCTGTTTTGCTTCGACTAGGGGTACATTTTTAAGTCGCTCATCGAGGATTTTCACCACCCCTTCTTTGCTCCAATTTGTTTGGATTTTAGTCCATTGAACAATATCCAACCCTTCTTCTCCAAAGTTTCCAACTGGTTTTCGGCCTGTTAAAAGCTCTAAAACTACCACTCCAAAGCTGTACACATCACTCTTCTCATCAACTTTTAATGTGTATGCATATTCTGTCGCATATAAAAGGTAATTATATCAGCATATATATATATATATATATAATTCTTAATTATACAGAATCTTGATGAAAATAATGTCATCTTGCCTATATTATATTTCAAAGGGGAATTAAAGTATAAAAACATGTACTATAAATAAAAGAAAAAGGTGATTGTTCTTTATGTCTGTATTCTATCCTTGTACATGCATGTTCCACTTTCTAGGTTGTAGGGAAAGTTAAAGCTTTGATCCCAATCAAGATTTTTAAGGAGGCAGACCTTGGATTCATAAATTAAAATAAATAACAAAGATTCTCATTGTTTTAGTCTTGAGTTTGAGTCAAAAGGGGGTTTGTGATGTGTAGTGTTCATAGATCCATAGATTATGGTTTCCAAAAACAGAAAAAGGTCGTACCCATTACATTGAAAGAGCAAGAACAAAAGCTAAAGGATATTTTTTCTTTATGTTAGTGGTGCTCTTAACCACTTGGACTACTTTACATAATTGCTGGTTTATAATTTGGTTTCAAGAACAGTATTATTCCTCCCTCTATTAATTTTTGAAAATCATAAGCATAAAATTATATGATCAAACTAAAAGACCAGTGATTTCAATTTCCAGGGCCAAAATCAGTGATTTTGTCTAGTGTCTAATTTCTACAGAGCTAAACCTCTATAAGGATTTAGTTTCCAGGTTCAAACCATTTGCCTGCCAAGTGTTTCATTCTACTAAAATGGGAATTTTTCTTTGGTAAAATCAAAAACGAGACATTATATTTGATTGTTTCAAACTGACATTTCTAACTTTTTGAAATCTTTCAATTTGGAGTATGAATTTAATCATTTATCTAGCAAAGAATGTACCTGGAGCAATATAGCCGTAAGAGCCAGCAATCGCAGACATGCATTCTGAGGTTCCCGTGTCTTGCAAGAACTTGGCAAGTCCAAAATCTGCTACATGAGCCTCAAAGTCTGAACTAAGCAAAATGTTATTGGATTTGACATCGCGGTGGAGTATCAAAGGGGAACAATCATGGTGCAAGTAACACAAGCCCTTTGCAGCTTCTATGGCTATTTTCAACCTAATATCCCACTTTAGGCACCCACCTTTCTTTCCATGAAGAACTTCCCCTAAGCTTCCATTAGTCATGTACTCATAAACAAGCAAATTCATCTCTTTATTCGAACAAAATGCCAGTAACCGAACTATATACCTATGTCGGATCCTTCCCAATGTCTTTATTTCTGCTGAGAGGCCGTTATCGTGAGAAGAACCTTTAATTATTCCCAACTTCTTGATTGCTACTTGCTCCCCATTCGGCATTGTTCCACTATAAACAACCCCGGCTCCACCTTGCCCTATAATGTTATTATCCTTCAAGCATTCCAAGATGTTTTCACTTCCAAATTCTAGCTTTTGAAATGCAGTGAGCTTCCATGAATAGGAATTCTTTTTAAGCTTTCGAGTCTGGATGATTGCCAGAACGATGAATATGAGGAAACAAAGTAAGAGGCCTAAAGCACCAATAAGCTTATATTTTCCCGGGACTTTCGATTTTTTATCATCTTGGTCTTTGAATTCTACTGGTGGGGTTGATGAAATGTTGCATGGGTTCAAGTAGGATCCGCAGAGGTAAGGATTGTCAATGAAAGAAGTGGAGTTAAAGAATGCGAATTGCCCGGTTTGAGGTATTGAACCACTGAAATTATTATGGGAGAAATCTGCTGATGTTAGGCTCTTCATGTATCCTATTTCCTTAGGGAGGCTTTGGTTCAAGTGGTTCCACGAGATGTTGAGGTAATTGAGTATGTGAATTTGGGACATTTGAACTGGTATAGGACCTGTGAGCTGGTTTTGGCTCAAATCTAAGTGAGTGAGTGAAGGACAATTACCAATCTCAGGTGGGATTCTGCCAGTGAAGTTGTTTTTGCTCAGATCAAGCTTTAAGATGCTTTTTAAGTTCCCTATATTAGATGGAATATCACCAATGAACTTGTTTCCATTTAACAGAAGAATCTTTAGGCCTGAGAAATTTCTAAGAGAATTAGGAAGAGAACCTGATAGGTGATTGTTTGCAAGATTTAGCTCATCAAGTTCTGAGGACACCATGCTAGTCTCCTCCGCGAAATGCCCAGAGAAATAATTGTTTTGTAGTTGCATGAGTGACAGTTGAGGCAAGTAGAGGAAGCCACTTGGTATTGATCCACTCAAAAAATTATTCCCCAATCTAACTCTTGTAAGCGTCTCGCATTTTCCCAAATCATTTGGTAAAGGCCCAAAAAGGAAATTATCGAGCAAAATCAAGATCTTAAGTTTCCTTCCAAAGCAGAGAGATTTTGGAAGAAAACCAGTGAGCATGTTAGTAGAAAGATCAAGTTCAGACAATTTACCATTCTGCCCAAGCTTGGAAGGAATCGATCCGGTGAAATTATTCCTCCAAAGATTCAAGGACTCTAAATTTGGAAGCTCCTCAATAAAGTAATGAATATCCCCATGGAACTTGTTGATAAAAAGATTCAAAATTTCAAGTTCTTGAAGTGCAGAGAACTCAACTGGGATTTCTCCTGTTAGGCCATTGACTGAAAGATCAAGATATTTCAAGCTAGTCAAGTTTCCAAATTGGGAAGGAATTGAACCACTAAGCTGATTTCTTAACAAGAATAGTGTGTCCAACTTTGTCAGATTGCCCAATTCAGGTGGGATTTTACCCTCCAAGCCACAGGCTGCAAGGTCCAAATGAACCAAGTTAACCAACTTACCAAACTCTGCTGGAATTCCACCCTCAAATTGGTTGAAATATCCCAAGTAAAGCTGCTTCAGATTGGTAAGATTACCAAGCTCATTTGGTATATAACCACGCAAATCGTTTCCTCCTAGGGAGAGAAAATTAAGCTCCATTAGGCCTCCATAGCTACGTGGTATAGTCCCATTAAAGTAATTCCCACCAAAGTTTAAGTACTTAAGTTTTGGAAGTTGAGTAACGCCTAGTGGAAGTGAGCCTGAAAAACCATTGTCATAAGCATCAAGAACTTCAAGTTCCTTAAACCGCGAAAAATCCCAGTTCAAACTTCCATTGAACTGGTTGCTGGATATGTTAAGGAATTGAAGGCTTGATAGCTTGTGAATTTCTGATGGAAAAACTCCCGAAAAACCATTGCCAGAAACAGAGAGATTTACAAGGGTGTGGAGTTCAGTAATTGCAGGAGAAAGAAAGCCAGAGAGGTTTAAATTAGAGATGTCAAGAAAAACTACTGATTTGTTTTTTGTGTCACATTTGATGCCAGCCCAAGAGCAAAGAGAAGTGTAATTTGTAAAGTTCCAGCTATTTAAAAAAGGATCAGAGATTTCGAAAGATTGTTTAACAGAAACTAGAATTGAAGCCTGCCTTTTGAGAGACAGATTATGTGATGAAATCGAATGAGACGAAGCAAAGAAAACAAGGAAGAGAAAAGAGGGGAAGACAAGCTTCATATTAGAAGCAGCCATGGGAAGGTTTTGTGCAGAAAATGAGAGTCAAATTCTTTTTAAGAACGGGGAAAAGAAGTAGCCATTTTCAAGAACTCCACTGGTGAGTTTAACAAATTAATATGAGTACAAAGATAGAAAGATAAAGAGGGCCTTGGGTGCTTTTGATGGTGCGCTACTTTGCCTTTATTTTGCATTTTTTTTCATTTCCTCTCCTTTCCTTTCCCTGTATATTTTGGATTCATCATCTTTAACTTTATGAAGAAAAAGCAAAAGCAGTATTCTCGTGCATATATAAAAGATGCATTGCCAAGGTACTGTTTGATTCACCTCAAAGAAAATTCAGAACTCTGAAACTCTTTTCTGTTTTTCCCCTTACAAACTTACAGAGAACCCCATTTGATATCCTTCCCTAACTAATAAAATAAAAATACCATATCGAGTTTAATTAGACCATATTTAGCTGAGCCGGGCGATTTCGTTTGCCGAGCTCAAAATCATTTAAAAGTAAATGAGCGAGTCTAGTCAGACTTTAATGAATCCTTAGACGAACGAACTCGAGTCGAGCTCGACCTTAATGGATCCTTTTTCACCTCCTAATCGATATCAAAAGGTCATAATTGCGTAATTTGGATTTAAACTGAAAGAAAGAAAAAACATAATGTTGTTGTAGGGAGCACATTGATCACCCAATTTAGTAGAAGCAGAAGCAAACTGAGGTATAAAATTCATGTGTTATTATTTAAGAAAAAGAAAGAATAAAATCAATTTCGGGCAAGCTGAGCAGCTAGTACTGTATGATTATTCCTTTCTTTTTATCTTAACCTATAGTCCAGGGGACCAGATATCTTTAGTTATTTGTATGGAAATAAGTACTGGTAGTGGTGGGATCTGAGCAGCCCGCCCTTCTTTAGACCACTAGCTCCAAGATAAAAGCAAAAGCATTATTCTTCCTATATTCCAAGTTTGTTGGGATTCATTAGCTTATTTACCTCCCCCTCCCCTAAAATAGGAAAGAGAAAAGAAGATACTAAACTTGTATTCTAATCAGTCAATGTTAATTTATGTATTAACTGACAATAAAAATGTATGTACTAACTTAAAATACAAAAAATGGTAATGAGTTTCAAACATGATCTCACTGTTTAATGACCCCTTATCTTTGGTATTGTGTACGCTTTAGATATAACTTAACTCATTAAATCTTGAATTTATTCGTATATATTATTTCTTTAATTTTTTATTAATTTTTTGATGTGAGATTATAACGCTAACAATATTTTAACAGTTAAGAGTGATACAAGATGGTCAACGATCCTATTTCACAAGATAGTAAATGTGCTCCCTCCGTTAAAAAATTATATATTCATTTTTTATCTAATCCACTTTAAAATATATATATTTGAAACTATAAATTATTTTTAAAATATATTTTAAATTTTAGGACAGAGGGAGGGAGTAATAAACCAGGTGGATCATTATCACTTAGTTTTATATACATTTGGCAGAGTGATTAAAGGCTCATTCTCCTTGCCCACGATTCAAGTCATCCTACACAGTATAAAGGGTGAAACATGGCTTTTTGTTTTCGATGATATGACATGAATTAACATATTGGAGTAGCCTTAATCACTCTCACCAACGTTTGTTTCGAAGATAAAACAAAGAAATAAAGCCAAAAAGAAAAAGTTCAAATGTTGACTTGAGCAGTCAACATATTTTGGATTGGAATAAAGATTAGACTGAGTACACACGTAGGGTTACAAACAAAGTTACTATGTGATCGATCATGTTGAATCCCAATGGAAAGACAACCCATTATCATGGCCGGAATCTTCACCTGCCCCTCGTATAACCACATGATATGATCATATTCGCCACTAACCCAAGGGGAACATGTTCATAATTTTTATTTATTATGATTTCTTTCAATGGTGCTAGCTAGTGCCTAGTAGGGAATTAATTCAATCAGTGCATGCAGCAGCATGCAGATGTTTTCTCGTTCACTTTCTTTCTTTGCAGCCCTATGCTGGGCTTCGTACCACCAAATATCATTAAGCTGTTGCTAGATAGTTTTCTAGCTATATATTGGTGCGTGTGAGATTAGAATTTCCCTATTATGAAAACTTAGGTTTAAAAGTAAAACATATGATTATTCTTGTAGGACTATTGCCTAACAAACATGTCCAATCTATTTGAACCATAAATTTAAATTATTTTAAATTCATTCATGTATATTAATTATTCATCATTAATTCAACATTTATTTTTAATTCTTTTCTTTGTAAGACTCTTGCCTCATATGTATACAACGACCGAATTAATTATTTTCATGCATAAAGATACTAGATTACGTGGTAGAAAAGATTTTAAAATCACTTCATGCCTCCCTCTTTTTTTTACTTTAACAAAATGATTCGAAAGCTAGCTGTACAACACAAAAACCTGAAGTTTGAGTTAACATACTCTCACACAAGGTAATAAGATAGCTCATCTAAGCATTCATATTTACTTTTACTTTTAAATATTATATTACTACATGCTCATCTAACTGCATTTAGAGGTAGAGTTGGATATGTTTATAAATATTAAACGCACTAAAAAATTGTGTTTATTTTATAATAATTTATTTTAAATACAACTTATTTAAATTATAAATGTAGTGTTTGAATCTTAGACACAATGTATCAAAAATACAGTACAATGCATTTGGATTTTCAAAATCATAAAAAATTATCACACTCCAAACGCACTGAAAACTAATAATTGAACTAACCCTAATTATATGATGTAGCTATCCATATAATTAAAGAATAATACAAAATGTTGTTTGATGGATACAAAATCCAAGCAAGGATATTGTACATCATAGGCCATAGGCGTCATCAGATGCGAAGAAGAAGTGGCTTTTGACATGGATTCCATTTCACTACTCAATTAATTCATGAGAGAGAGAGAGAGAGAGAGAACCTGTGAGCTTCTTGTGTACAGCATATGTGCTGATATATAGTATCTCCCGTGAGAATATAGCATTGATAATGAATTATTAATTAACTATTGCTCTACTACCTTGCAGCGATGTGGGGAATAATCTATCACTAACTTGGGGAATGACAGACGTGACACTTGATTGATCATAACTTATATTTATACATGCATTGAAATTTTTAGTCTGATACATTCCTAAAAAAACTTGTTAAAAAAAAAAATTAGTCAATTTTGCCATATGCAATCGAGTTACCATCTGGACGCACACGAAGAATTTATGTTAAATTATGCTTAAATTATCAAAATAATAATAATAATTACTCTGAAATTAAATAATTTGCAATCAAAATATCAATATAGGGTATATTCGTCTAAGAACTAACAAAGTATGTCATGCACTATCTATAAACCTCGGAACTAATCCTTCATTTAACAATATGTACAAATATTGGAATTTGTGACTTCCATACAAATTTATAATGATATTTTTACAAGTCAAAGTATTCGTGCAAGGGGCATAAACTATAAATGTTACTATTATTATTCTTTTTATTTTATTGTTTCCGATATATAAGATTATTATATATATTATATTTTTCCTTATTGTTTCCAAAGATAATCATCAAGTTTCAAATCCTAACGTGTCAAATTTAATAAATTGATTATGAAGAAAATGAGATTATTAAAAGTTACACTTTTATATCTCCCTCAATTTAAAAATTAAAAACATATTTATCTTCTAATTCATTCCTTGAAAAGATATACATACATATATTTTAACCATTATTTATATATCACCAGTACTATAATTTTAATTAAATATTGAGATTAAATTTGGAAATATTATTTTTAAAATTGTATATTTTAAATGCATGGATTAATTTTTTATTATTATTATTAAAATGGTGATTTTTATATCCTAAAAGATTTTACATGCCTACCATGCATTTTAATATAAAATTACAGATTTATATTTTGGTTCTACCATAGAAATATTGATAACTAATATCAGTACCATTACCATATAGTCCATACCTGTTAAACAGACTCGGCTTTCCAGAGGCTTGATATCCAAACTTAGAAAGGATCACTATCGACGAAACTGTAAACCCTAGTCCTCTCTTTCTCTTCCAATTCGACAAAATTTTCAATTGTCTCCAAATTTAGACCTAATTTACAATTTCAGACGCTAGAAATTGTTTCTACATACATGTTAATTCAATACAAGAGAAAAGTATATTTTTGATGGTTGTTACGTATTTATATACATGCAATTCAATACAAGAGAAATATATTATTAACGGAATTAGTGCTGACAGAATACATGTTTGGGATTTATCCTATTTGGAAATGACTTATTTTAAAACAAATTATAAGTTAAAATTTAAAATAAATTATAATTCATTTTAAATAATGACTTCTAAATAAAAATGTTTGGCATCATTTGACTTATAAGTAAGAAATTAAATTAAAATAAGTTGTGAAAATGTTTAACTAAAAGAACTTATAAGTTAAAATCAGTAGACAACATTAAAAAAATAAGGATAAAAAAGTCTTTATATTTTAATTGGAACTTACTTATTTTAAAATGACTTATAAGTCAAATTTTGAGAAGTAAAAAATTATTATTTCTCAAAATTACTTATATTTCAAGTTATAAATTAAAAATAAATCACATAAAAATTTTATCACACCGAACAGTCCGTAGTTCAAGATACGTATCTTTATGAGCAGAAGCAAAACAAAGAAAAAAAGAAACCCCTTTGCGGCAAACCCCTCCTTAGGGGTACTCATCGATAAAATATTGAACTGGTATAAAAAATTTCGAACTTGTATTAACGTCAAATTTCATACAAATCAAGAGTCAATATTGGTATCAAAATACCAATTTCGATACCGGTTCAATACATTTTCGATAATAATTTTTCGATTCGTTTTTATTTTTTTACCACAATGATAATATATATTATAAATAAATAAATAAATCTTTTGTTGCCTTACTTTTTTTTCCCGTGTTGTGATTCCTTAGTTTATAAAATTGACATTTTAATATTTCATTCATAAATTTGATAATACAAAAGATAAAGATAATATATTAATATAATATAATAATATATTTGTTAGGTTTCTTGTTGTGTTGTTTAGAAAAAGATAAACTAATATTAACACACGTTCAATATTTTAGTATTACTATTATATATATTCTAGTAGAAGTGAGCACAAATCAATTATAACTGAATAATCGAATCGAAATTTTATAACCGAAATATTACGGTTATTTTGGACAATTTGGTTATAACCAAATTTTATTTCGGTTTTCGGTTATAAAATAAAACTAAATATATAATTATTTGCTCACCCCTATATTCTAGTAATAAATATATAATATGTAAACAATACTAGTAACAATACAATACATTAATAAATATACATATCAAAAAATGCTTCAAAAGTTACAAGTTTAAGAAATTAAGAGTGGTTCAAGTCAAAATAGAACTAAAAAGTTATAAAACTTAATATTTTTCTTTATATATATATATATGACGGTTCAAAAGTATACATCTTAAATAGTATATCTTTTTAAGTAGTATACCTTTATTAAAGGAACGTTATTTTAAAGATCAAAAAAATTTTTAAATACTAAAATACCATTGGCGAAAATATGATACCAAAAAAAATCAATACCGCCCCTGATTGATTCAAAAAAACCGAAAAAACCGAAAGTTTTGAGCACCCCTACGCCTCCTCCCTGTCTGCGGCAAACCCCTCTTGCCTCTAGCAAGCCGCAACCCATCTCTTCTCCGCCGTATCTCCTCACATCTTTCCACCTGTCTCTCCTCAAATTTCTACGCCGGCAAACTCCATACATCTCTCTCGGGTCTCACTCCATATCTCTTGGTCCCGCTCAAATTTGAACCCTAGAAAGCAATTATGCAAATTGGAACTATTTGAGCAGGTAATTTCAGTCTTTAGGTTTTCAATCTATATTTACGTTAATCCAATGTAAAAATAACATGTATTTCTCTCCTCGAGCCCTAACTTTGGTCTGATTTCCTCTATCTTTCCCCTATTTCTCTCCTCCCAAGCCTAAATTTTGAATAAGAAGCTAGGTGGTTTGTGGCGTCTGCATTGTGTTCGGATTTCTCCTCGTCCATTGTTGTCCCTAAATTAAAGGCTAGTTTTTAATTTGGTGTGTTTACTGTTAAGAAACCCAATTTTATTAGTACCTAATTATGACTTCATGGTTTGATAGTAATTAGGGAAGCACACAATATGTTTGATAAATTGTCTACTTGAACTAGATAGTCAGCAACCCAACTTGAATTGCTAAAATTTGAAAAAAACTTGTAAGGACCAAATCTCAAAGAAAAAAAGTGAACATGATACTACGTTATGAACTATCTCAAAATTGATTTCACCTATCTACCAAGCATATCAAAATTGTGGGGTGGATTGGATGCAGATTGAGAGGGGAGGGGGAAATGGGAGATGGGAGAAAAGAAGGGCCTGACATAAGTTACTTGTACTCATTCCTGACCCTAGAATACTGTTTTCTTTACGAATACAAAATGAATCTTTACTATACTGTTTTTGAGAATTAGACAAATTATCTGCCTCTGTTGTAAAAGACCTTATACCAAAGAAAATAATAGCCCCCTTTCTTCATCTTAATTGGTATAAATTTGTTTTTGCTTCAAACTAACTATTGGTGTAAATGTATGGAATTTTTCTTTGAGCTATGGCCAACCTTGACTTCTTGAGTGGGAGTTCCTGAAATGTTTTCATGATTGTATTACTGCTGACACAAAAGCATGCTTATCCATATAATGCATCTTGCAGTTCTTGCTAACCTTTGCTTCCTGTTTATTTCTACCTGGTATTTTCTGGTACAGATTCTCATGAAAAAGTGACTTTAAAATCCTTTTCTTGACAATCAGCTACTGCAAGAGATAAATGCATTTGCTTCAATTAATATCACTATTTGCATGAGTGGTGTCATTGAGTGCTTATTTCTTTTAGCTGAGCATTAGTGCAACTAAAAGATCTATTGCTATCAATAGGCTCAAAAAGGCATTTAACATTGTATTACATAATTAATTTAAGCTCAGGGAAGACTATGATGAAGCAATCAAAGGATCCTTTCGAGGTCGCCTTTGAAGAACAAGAGGAATCCCCACCTAATTTCCCAATCAATTCCAAGCCTGATGATCATGTCAATGAAACCCAAACTCAAACCCTAGCTACCCACCAGCTCACCACCCTTAATAATGCACAAGGAGATGATGATGATGATTATGATAATAATGATAATGATGATGATGTTAACAACTCAAATAATCGCCCCTCGGAATCAAAAAAGGTTGCACCATCGTCATCAATTCCAAACTCCAGCACCAGTACGGCTGCTGCCGCAGTTCGTAGCAAGAGCAATAAAGAAGATGAGGAGGAGGAATTAGAAGAGGATAATATGGACGTTGAGCTTGGAAAGTTTTCATCTACTGGGGACCCGGATAAAATGGCCAAGATGCAGTAAGTGCCTCACTTTGTTTCTGGGATTGTATTTCTTGTTAGTTTTGCTAATAATTTTATTTATTCAGGTGATATTGTCAAGTTACTGCTTTTGTGACTTTTGGAAATTTCTCAACAATCTTCCATCAATCTGCATTTTGAGGAAAAATTGTGTCTTGTCATTTGTAACTATCAACTGTTAAAGATGTTACTTCATTAGCATACTTTTTACTGAAAATGCCAAAAAAAAAATAAAAAAATGGAACCTTTTGAACTCCTTCATTTACTTTTTGTTTATTAAAGCTTTATTTTGCCTTCAAAATTGAATAATAAGATCCATAGTTTTTCTGTCAAATTCAGCGGAGAGAGATGATAGATTATCTTGTTAATATATATTATAATTGTATATAAAATATGCAAAGCATCACCTTCTACCCTGAAAGTTGTAGGTTTCAGGGTCAAGTAGTGATAATTGTTTAGAAAGACACGGTAGAATTCTATTTTTTTTTCCTAAATCACGGTAGAGTTTTATTGATGAAAGGAGGAGGATATGGATTCCATCCATAGAAAGAAGGTGCTATTTCATACAAAAGCTCAAAAACAATTACTCTCCAGTCCCTTTGAAGATCAAAGATAAAGAAATATGAGGGTTTTGGTCAGTGCAGTATCAGGGTTGTGGTTCTCCTACTTCGGTGCAGCGTTCTGAATGAGTGACTTAGATTGTTAGACCTGAAATTGTCTCGTTCTTCTGCTAGGCAGATGCCCTGCTGCTATTGTAATCCATATCTGCTGCTGGAGCACCAATTGCTGTTGTGCTGAAGGGGAAAAGTAGCATTGTTTAATCCGGTGTGTGGTATTTGTTAGTTCTTTGAAGGTAGCAGAGGTACACCTGGTAACAACAGACATTCAGTAGATAAAAATCTTACTGGTTGTTCTATAACTGCCAATCCAGAGTTTTTCATGCGGATTCCAGAGTTTGGCGAGGCTAATTAGTGCGACTTCTTCCTTACTTTAGAAGAACTTCAAGAGAAATTTCAAAGAAAATTTCTCCAAGATTCTATTTAACTAGCTGCTAAATGTGCATTTCAGCAATGTTTAGGCTTCGTGAGTAAGAAACTTAAAGTTGGAGATTAAGAGTAAATGCCATGAGCTTCAAGGGACTTGACAAAAGCAACTTGATATTTCCATGGTTCTGCCATTTTAACTGTCAAAACCAATAAACTTTAATATAAATGCACGAGGTTGATTACCATTGAGCAAGGAGGGTGGAATCAAAGTTGAGCAGGCATTATAAAGGTTAGCTTGCTGCCATGAAATCCCGACGTCACATGTAGCGACATACATTGCTGGCAGTTTCGGACTTGAGGAAGGTCACATTTAAGGTTTTGTGGAGTCTTAAGTGAAATTCTTTTGCATTCACTGCATTTAAACTTCTTGTTGCAGGAAGGTCTGACTTAAATAGCTCTTAATTTGTTCTCGAGTTCAGAGCAATGTTGGAATGAGCCACTGGGGTCAAAGGTTGGGATTGTACGAGGATAGGACTGTTTTAAGCAATAGCTTTCTGTTGAACACATTGGGTGACCTTGAGACTAGGCGGGTAGGTATAATCTGTTGGAGCAATAGGTTTATTTTCTATGTCATCAAGAGAAGGACTGTTGTCAAGTTTACTACTAGATAGTTGAGCAGTGCAATGTGTGAGGTTGAAAAAATTGTTCCATGAGCCCCACTCCGTCAATAATCAATACAACTCTTTTCTTGTAGCTCTAACACAAAGCTCTTGGAGTCTAGTATATGTGCTTGGTTTCCATCTCAATTTATTTGGATGCTCCAAGTGGGATAATACCTACTTGGCCAAATAACAGCTAATGCCAGTAGGCAGTAGCAGCAAGTTAAAGTATTTGGTGTCTACATATTTAAAGTACTGGGTTCAAAGGAAGGTAATATCCTGAGCTTGAGAGTGAAAATTATAAATAAGTTCATCCGCGAAAGAAAGAAGAGATTAGGAGGAAAATGAAATTTGAAATCACAAATGAAGGCCTTATTTCTGATTTTAGTCCCATATGATTGCATTCATTATGAATTTATTATGTAGCTGGTCAACATATGAAGTGCTGCATCATGTTGCTAAGATGTGAAGTTGTGAACTTAAGAGAAGGTTTAACATTTAGTGTGTGTGTGTGTGTGTGTGTGTGTGTGTGTGTGTGTGTGTGTGTGTGTTCTATGCTCGTTATTCTTACAATTTGTTCCTCGTGGAATCAAACCTGTTTACATTTTTCAGGTCTATATTATCACAGTTCTCTGAGGAACAAATGAGTAGGTATGAATCTTTCCGAAGATCTGGATTTCAGAAGGCAAACATGAAAAGGGTATGTTATATTTTCTCTCTTAAACAAATACACATCCGAGCATGCACATTTATCTTTGCAAAGGCAAACCGAAATTGTTGGATTGAGTGGGTTGCAAAGGTAACAATGTATTCGTTTTCATGGTTTTTTTTTTGTGGTTTAATGCAAGCCATGTGTACCTGGATTGCCATGTAGCAATGTTAAGCGAGATAAATATGTTCAAGCCTCTGGCACAAATACATATGATTGAAATTTAAGTTATGGACTTGTTGGCATATTGCCCAAATTTTTGTCTACTTTAGGAAATTGTGGTCTGGCAAAATTATGGGAGGCCCATAAAAAAGCCTCAGCGACACACAGGAATGCAGCCTTTATAAGCTGCATTGTATTTGCCTTGCAGCTTTTCATAATGAGACACAACCCATGGTTTGCGTTTAATGTTTCTTCTTGTGATGAAAATGCAGTTGTTAGCTAGCATCACCGGAAGCCCAAAAATATCAGTGCCTATGACAATCGTGGTATCTGGGATAGCAAAGATATATGTCGGTGAGCTTGTTGAAACAGGTTAGACACTCAACCTTTTTAGTATTCAAGTGTTGTGTTTTTCTTATAGTTTTCCCTATAGAAATCTGATGAAATAAAAGAGAATAGAGCATCATCCTTTCTAGTATGTCTTGTATGAAGGCATTTTAATTTGCAGCCCGGGTAGTAATGACAGAGAGAAATGAAACTGGGCCAATCAGGCCTTGCCACATCAGAGAAGCGTATAGAAGACAAAAACTCGAAGGCAAGGTTCCAAAAAGATCGGTCCCAAGGCTCTTTCGGTAGATAAAACCAGTTGTTCAGCATGTCTGTGGAACAAGAGTTTCAAAATCCTTTGTTACTTCATCCAGAATCAACGAGTTCCATCATAAAACTATCGCAAGGGAATGATGACTCACTCACAGTATTACTTTCCCATCAAGACTGTTGAGAGATTTTAGATTATGCTGTCTTGTCTCAAAATTAAATTTATTAAGGCTTGTTGAGACACGTAGTTTCTTGGGATGATTCTTTTTAATACTATTGAAAAAATAAATTATGTAAAAATATGTGAATGATTGGTTTAGTAATTAATTGTTTCAGTTGTCATGTTTCTACTCTTATGTTTGTTTTTATATATTTACTAGTAATTGGCCGTCGCTAAAGGCACGTAACGAAAAATTAAATTAAAATTAAAATTCAGAAAATATTATCATTATCTGTATTATTATTAAAAAAATTATAAAATATAAAAATTATTATTATAGTTATTATTATTATTATTATTATTATTATTATTATTATTATTATTATTATTATCTGTATTATTATTATTATTATTATGGATATTATTATTATCAGTATTATACTATTATTGTTATTACTATTACTATTATTACTATTATTATTATTATTACTATTATTATTATTATAATTATCGATATTATTATTATTATTATTATATTAATTTTTTTTTTTATTATTATTATTATTACTATTATTATTATAATAATTATTATTATATTAATTATTATTATTATTATTATTATTATTAGTACTATTGTTGTTGTTATTGTTGTTGTTGTTGTTGTTATTATTATTACTACTACTTTTGTTATTATTATTATTATTATTATTATTATATTAATTATTATTATTAGTAGTAGTAGTAATAGTAGTAGTATAAGTTTTGGGAGGAAATTTGGTATGAGTTTTGGAGGGAAATTTAGTAGGGAAGAATCAATCTGGGCAATTGAATTTGGGTAAATTAATCTGAGACGTTGTTGTGTTTTGTCAAATTTAAGATTCAAAATGGGTTGTGTTTTATTATATAGATTATATTTTCATTTGCTTTCACGAGTTAAAATAAAATTTAGGTAACGTGTTTGGTAAACCATGTTTAAACATTATATTTTATGTTGTTTATAGAGAAATGAAGTTACTAAATTTCCTTGGTGATAAAATTCGGTGTTTGAAGTTCATTAAAGTTAGAAATGACTGTGTTACCGAAAAAACAAGTTTTTAGTTTTTCATCTTTTTAATGCCAAAAGGTGTTTTTCTTCCATTTTTTTAGCTAGAAACAATTAGCAAATAATTTTATTTTTTTGGTACTAAATTTTTGCTACAAATAAAAAATTGGAAGCAAACGAAGTTACCAAATGGACCTTAAGGTTTCTTTATTATTGCTATCAATTTCTCTTGTTTTTTGAGATTTTGAGTGTCAAAAGAAAAGAAAGTAAAAAATAAAAATAAATAAATAACCATTTTTCTAGCTAAAGTTTTATGTTAAAAATAAATGAATTGGGCGAATAACAAATTGGCTTGAGGTGAATCTTTATAATTTTATATTACCCTCTATTTATAAATACAACAAGATTGAATCTAATATTAAACTGATGATCTAAATTTAAAGGTTATATTTTCTCTTATCAACTCACAACAACACAAGTATCTATTATTATTTTTTCATATTTTAATTTAAATTATTGGATTGTTTGTTTGTTTGTTTTTTTTTTGATACAAAACATAGTATAAAAGTATATAACAAAAAATGAGGGACAATTATTTTAATGATTCTTTTAGTCTTCAAACAGAATTCCAACTAAACTCTCACCGGTGGTGATAATCGTGTCGTGTTAGGTGAATTCGTATTGTGTTAGATTATATGTATTATATTAAATACATCAAAACTAATACATTAATACTATCCGTTTAATTATTCGTGTCAAGATACTCAATACTAACACTAACCTATTTATTAAGTGTGTTAACGTGTTGAACTGTTTACTATATAGGTTAAATTTTTTAAATAAAAATAAATAAATACCATTCATTTATTTATTGAATAATAATGTAATTTATTTATCACAATAATATTTATTTAATAAAATTCAAGATAGCATACTTAGAAAAGTAATTAAGAAAGTTAAACCTCAATATTTAAAGTAAATTATAACGTTATATCATATTTATTTTAAAATTATTTAAAATAAATATGTATAATCGTGTCAACTTTTTGATTATACATATTTGACCTATTTAAATTTTACATTGAACGTGTTAACCTAGAAACTGTTTATACTCTACACTAACTCTTTTATTTTATTTTATTTTGCTAAATACTAACTCTTTTGTGTTATGTTGCGTTCGTGTCGAATCGTCCCGTCAAAAATTATTATCCCAAGTCCCCAACGCTGACTAGCTATTTTTTCCAAAATTATACTGCATCTCTCCTTTCTCTATTTGGGTAGAGAAGAGAGATGACGTGTTTTTTTGTACTTTATTATTGTCTAACGTCATAAACGATATCATGTCCATGGTTACCCAGAAGATGCTAAATTATTAGCCAATTGTATTTTGGTATTGAAACAGAAAATGCGATCTAATTTTTTTTCTCCTCATTTACTTAAAATTCTATTCTATATATAAAAATGAAACAACTTTATTTTATGATTTATAATGAGGATCTTATGTAGTCATCGGGTCAAACAACCAATGGATGAGGTGGAATTTATCAGGCTAACATCCATATTAAAGAATAATCACATATAAAATTTAGAATACTCTACTAGAAATTCTAATATTTAAAAATTTGTTCAAAGAAATAACAACTAATGTAGTTAAATGAGCCCATAGTGAGGTGTCAAGTAACATGATGTAATCTCATTAAAAATGTTTGCTACGCTTATAAACAACATAACTCATTTAAATATATCTTTTTAAGAAATTATTCGTAACGTATGATATTTCATATAAACGTTTTTGTATCAATTAAGAGACTCGAATAAATATAACTCTACTCTCTTACCCAAAAAAGGGATAATTTACATTCCCTATTCATCCTACCTACCGCACCGAACCAGTAACATTGTTCGTTCCACCTTGCGTGCCCATATTTGGTTTGATTTCTCTCTGTAGTTTAAGTTACAAGTTTCCTAAAATGAATTGCCTAATATTCATATTATGGTGTTGTGTTGAACTGGGTTCTCATTGATTTATCTTAGGATGAGGAAAAGGTGAAGTCTTGGATCTCAGCGTATGAGAATATAATTTTATTTATATGTATATTATTTAAAATCAATTCATACTGTTAAGAGTCTACTGACTGTTTTAGTTTAAATTCATTGTTTCTCAACTGATTCTTGGATTCAATTCTTATGCTACCTTAATCAATCTTTCTGCCAATTGTGTCACATAAATGAAGAATTGACTATTGAGGCCAGATAATCTGCCTCAGAGCTATGGAAGAAAATCCCATTGGAGGACTCGCAATGAAAATGATGGTATTACTGGTAGCAGAGAGACTGATGATTATGGTTATGCTAAAACAGTCCCAAATTTTATTGAAGGGAATAAAGGGATTTCTATATTTATATCAACCTCTTCAAATACCCAAAGTTCAGGATTTTAGTCTGTATAACCACCACCAACATGAATTGAATTGAGTAAATTGCAATGGGGCCATAGGAAAAGGTCAAGGAGCTCAAGAACAATCGAGAGCGGCGGCATGACGAACAATGTTATCCATTTTCTGAATTTTCTTTTTCTAATCCATTGGGTTTTTTTTTCTTGTTTAAGTAAATGATGCCCTTTTCTCCTCGGTGTTATTGGACTATATGTACTTTTCTTCTCTTTTCGGGGTGAGAACTTGTAGTATTTGGGTTCTGTTGTCTGCTCTTGATCCATCTGTTTATTATTTAATGCACACACATCACCACGTGTTTGCTTTTGTGTTTGAGAGAGATTATTATTCATGAAGTATGCAAAACCCTTTAGACTTTTTTTAACCAACCAAAAGGCACTATTCACATAGGAACATTTTGTCAATTTTCATTCTTGCTCTTGGCATATGAACAGTTATAGGAGGAACTTGAAAGAAAGATCTGGTGATGGAAGTGAGTCCCAGCCACCGAGAAACAGCGGCGGCAGGTGGGCACGGGCTGCTGGTGGTGCTGCAGCAGCTACTTCCTCAAGATCTAAAGGTGGGGAAAGGGTCTCCTCAAAAGTGGCGGAGAAAAATGCTAAGCATCAGTAGTATCCCTTGCTGTTCCGGGTCAGCTTCATTCGGGGGGAATGACTAATTCATTACTACAAATTCACAAATTGGCATGGATCATCATAATATTTCTTCTGCTCCACCACAAGAAGCTGGCTGCAGTTATTGAGCACAACACTAGGAAAAAGTCAACAGTAAAAGTCAATACTAGCCTCAGTAGACCTTTAGCCAGTGGCGGAACTATTCATAATCATAGGATAGCAGAGTATGCTCAATTTATTTATTTTCAAGTAAAAGGGGCAAGGGGCATTAATATAATTTAATAAACTTAAGGGTTTAGATTTATAGAAAGGTTAAGTTTAGAGGAGCAAAAAGAAATTATTAAAACTACCTATATTCTAAGAAAAATGTATTTCTTAGTTTCTTTTTTCCTCCTCGATCTCGCCTCTCTGCTTCGCTTCACTGCCTACGATGGAACTAATGAGAAATCTCTTACCCTTCTGCATCTCCGCGACCCTGCCCCTGCCCATATCAAGTGGATCAAACCCTAACAAACGAGCACGCAAATGAGCACAGCTGAACTCTAAATTGATTAATAAGAAGGTTGATTGTATTATTGAGTTTATTTGTTATTAAAATTGATTTTAATTTTACCAGTCACTACTGACATGGTGGAAAATATATTTTCAACGATAAATATTATTAAATTCACTCTCTGCAACCAAAATGGACGATAAATGATTGAGTAATTATTTAATTCTTTATATAAAAAATGATGTATTTAAAACTATTGATAATTACACTATCTTACAATATTTTCAAGCTATAGGATCTAGGAAGATACAATTTGTAAATATTGTTATGATTAATTAATATTATTATTACTTCAAGTTTTATTTATTTAATTTTAACAAAAAAATTATTTAAAATCCGCCCTGGGATCAAATTCTAATTCTACCCTGCCTTAAACCTTTTCACCTTTTCCAATGAGACGGTTTATGGGAAATATGAAAATAAAAAAATAATTATTTGATGCGTTGAGTTTTGCTCCTGGTTTTCCAGCTGTTTGAAAGATTAAAGTGATTCCATTCCAAATTTGCTTTGTCAACTTAAAATCATCATATGGAGTGGTACCACATATCTGTCATGACAAGCCCTAGATAAATAATCAATTCTTTTCTCCCTGATTTTCTAAATTTCAAAGGAAAGAAAGCAATGTGCAAAAGGGCATCCACTCTTGTTATTTTTAAATTTTAAATTTATCTCTAATTTTATTATAAGAAAATAAAATAAATATATCGTGCAGAGATATAATTATTTATTGTGGATTTCAGCCCGAGGATTGGGGACCATGGACAGTTATTCTGGGTAGCAATGCCAATACGTGGATGACAGCAATCTGGGCATCCAGCAAAAATTGCAACTTTTTCTATATAATTGGTATATCATAGAGTTGCATGTGTTATCGGACAAAAAATTAGTTTTTGTCCAACCGATGCAACTCTTTATTATACCAGTTGTATAGAAAAAAATTGCATCCGCAATTTTTTCTAGTGCATGTAGGTGAATTTGCCAGATTTTCTAACTTGTTAATCATCTTAATTCAAATTTAAATACTTACAAATGTGCCAGTGAAGTAAATGGTTATATTCTCTTTAACCAAAATTAAATTCCCCCGTTGTAGGCAGCTAATTAAATGGAAAACAAAAAATAGAAACCGAGTAGGCTAGATTGACAACATTTTTTTTTGGGTCTGAAGGAACAAATAAGTAGTTAGCCCCAAATCAACTAACCAAAATAGGTTTTACTCGGTTCAAACTAGAAAATAAGTGAAAACAGAAATATAAAATTTAAAAACCTAGCAGAATACTAAGCAGAAGAATCTAACATTATACATTTAATTTAGCCAAATAGGGGGCGGAAAAGAGGCTCTCACTTTGCCCAAGTGCCTCTGCAGCAATCCTCTTCTGAGTCTTTGGTATTTCCAGCACGAGCAGAACTTATCCAATCTCAACCAAGTGGTCCCAACTTTGATAATCCGACTTACCCCCTTGAATCCTTGAGGCTCTAAAATAGGGTACATGACAAGCAAGATTAGGCCAAGAATTATCATTTATGTTAAAGAAGTTAATTTTCTTTTCTCATTACGCACCAGTCGTTTAAAGGATCTGCTTTGTGCACTTTTCTTTGTCTTCCCTGAATCGGGTTTGGCACGATCCAGGGCCTGATGCAGACAAAATACCAAAAAAGGGTATATAAATAACAGTAAGATTGCATTTGAAATAAGTAATAGTCTAATGAAAGAAACTTGGAAAATATAGGTATGTTGCAGCAGCAAATATTATTATCAGCAAAGTTAGTTTTACTTCATGCGACTTACAATGAGCCAACAGAATTATACTTAGTTCATGCGTGGCAGAAAATTATCTGACAATAGCATATGGCATAAACTTTCAAAACTTAAATTCAACCGACAATTAAAGTGCAACTGGAACAGAAATCAGGAAATGGTCCGACTCTTATCAAAAAAAGAATTTTTTTAGTGCTGGAAGAAGATATGCATATTATGAGGAATCATATGCAGTGAACATCATGTTTTCTCTTGGCATGGATTCAAATCTATCCCATTAACATTTTATCTCAGATCCATTTTTATTAAATACTAAGGCTACCAAAATCATTCATGCATCTTGTTAAAAATTTTAATTTAAGCTGAAAATTCACCTTGATCCTAATGTCACCTCACAGAATTTGTGTCAGGCAGAATTAACTTTGAGGAGAGAATGGAGTTTACGACATCAAAAACCTAGAAGGGTAAAAATATATCCCATAGTTGATAGGGGGTGCTGTCAAAAGCCAATTGAGTCCGAAGTTTATATGGGGCTTTGCGACTTTGTGATAATTGGTTCTTCATTATCCTCCTTGATTTGTTGAACCCTGAGGTCTTCAAACCAAAAACCTAATATTTTCAAATGATTGAGGCAATTGCAAAAGGTCAATTCATATGTTTATGACCTATGTTAGATAGACTTTTTAATTGATGGTGAAGTGCCCATGTCGACACAAATGGAAATGGGTGCGAGTATAGGATCTGTGTCAGATCATTCACTTGTCGATCCGAAACTTTGAGTCACCAACAACGGGTATTGTACCCCATAAACTTTCTGGTATTTATAAATTGAACCCATAAACTTACTACTTCTTTCATCAAATCTGTCATTTAAATCAACACTTAAATACGATATATTATCTTTTCTATTCATACTAACACCAAGAGCTTGATGTTCTTTCACTACATCTCACATAACATTAACTTTAAACAACATTACATGTCCTATCCACGCACCCATATCTAAAATTTAGATTATTTAACATCGTGTCACCGTATTCTATTATTTTAGGAATAGAAAAACCTGACACGGTGACACCTACACACTACCAACACCCGATTCTCGTACCTGAGTCCATATAACACGGTTTATGACTAATTTGTATTGGTTCCTTATTGGTCCTTTTTTTTCCTTCACAGAAACCGTGATGCTTTAAGTTTAAATTGATAGATTGAGAAAAATTTCCAATTTTTGACATGTGGTTTCCAAGACATGCAAATCTAAACATCAAGATTATCTTATGGAGACCTACTGAAAAATTTACTGAATAAATCAACACTGCATATATGCATAAGCAAAAATAGAAGGAGTGCCTCGAGAAATGATTGAGTAGCTAGAGGGTAACACAACACAAACAGCCATAAAAATGAAATAATTACCTGAATTAATGACTCCACACGACGTCTCATCCGAGTATGCATGAAACCTTCAGAACACTGTTTAAATTGCCATCAAAATGAATGGGATTAAGTGAATCTGAATAAAAACATTTTAAAAAATTGAAAGAATACATACATAATGTAACAATAAGAGAAGAGAAAAGTATGTAATAAAATAAAAACCAACATTCTTTCTTATTTCTGATAAAGCATAAAGACAAATCATTCTTAAGATGGAAAGAACTCCAGTATGAAATCCCCTAAGGATTACAGCAGGATTGATTATTTGATACCCTGTTTCTAGAATATTGGATTACCATCGTATAACAATGTAAAGGCCCTCCATTTGATAGCTGATCTGCTGGCCACGATTGACAGAAATCCACATATAAAAATCATGCACATTCAGAACCGAGTGAGATGGAGCTAGCATGTTCAGAAGGAATAATTTGAATCCATAAAAAAATATTGATAAGTACAGATGACAAACAACATCAAAGACAATATGAGAGATACTAGTTCAAGACACTTCATTCTTGTGGAGTGGAGACCAACGCTTGTCCTTGAGAATAATGATTAAATTAAAAATCATTATAAGTTTGATGGGAAAAGACAGATGGTTTTTGTAGGGATAAAACTATTGAACTAAATATATGGTGCTGGGGCAACAAAAGTTGATTTTCCGTTGGCAATCCCAATCAATTTTGGACTCAAAGCATTCATGTTACATCTACCTTATTTAAATCATTTATCCATTACCTTATTGAAATCATTTATCCATGAGTTAATTTCATGCTGCTTGTAAATGTACAAATGATATCAACAAAAATTTATTAGCTCATGGAATTCTCTTCAAAGGCCCCAATTCCTTAATTGCTCCAATGACTTAAATATATTGTAATTCCAAAGAATATTGCAAAATAAAATAAAGTATGTGAGCTTACGCCACAGACAATATAGGTGGAGAAAAATCTTACCTTAACATGATAGCTCACATATGCATGAAATGTTGATAAATTCCAAACAGTTCTGTCAAGTTTTTTGCCTTCCACGTGCCGTGGGAGAATGACTGTAGACAACCATACAAGTTATAAAGCAAGAAGAAAAAGTTAATGAACAAAACCCATCAAAGTTTCAGGCATTACCAAAGGTAACAAATCCAGCATTTACAGACAATGATTCAGCAGTAGCATCATTCAATTCTGGAGGAGGAGAAGGAGACCAAAAACAAGAAGGAGCAGTGTTCAGTCCAGCAGCATGCCTTGCTTCCATAAATTCCTGAATGATACTAAATTTTAAAGGACTATAAAATTATATATCCAGTAATGTGTTAGACATGCAAATTAGAGCAGAAATTTACAAGGCACACCCAAACCTGGCACTTGGAATACAAAGCAAAGGTCAAGTAACATAATACACAGTATACATGCAACTTCAAAAGTCAACAAACTATTGACTCTCTTCAACATTATCAACAATGACAGTACACTCTGATTAATTCCTACTATCCCGAGTACGCTAGAAACGAAAGTGTGAAAGCAAGAATGTAATGCAACTAAATAATTAATTTTGTTGTAGGTTACTGAGGTATTATAGTGTACGTCCATACCTGTAGGAAAGAAGTTGCAAGAACAGTATCTATCGAGTCCTTGAATCTCATAGGAAAAATGACAGTCACCTTATCTGCCTGCCATAAGCAATTGCAAAATGTTACTCACTAGCATCAAAGGGGCACCTCACACATTCATATTAAGCTAATTATGAAGAAAATATACATGGATAGGTACTCAGAACACATGCTCTTGAAATACGTGCAACCCTTAACAGTAGAACAAACAAAAAGTAATTCATAATGAAAGAGAAGAAGAAACCAATCGAACGAGCTCCAGATAGATAGGAAAAGTACTAACTACAACAATGAGCAAGAAATGGAGAAGAAATTGCATATCCAAACTACTTATGTAATCAGAACCAAACTACGTAGTCAAAACCAAACAACTTCTTGAGGTAAATATTGCACATAGAAAATAGAAGTGATGCAAGTAGATTTAAGAAAACAATTTATGTTGATGGAAGATGTTAATCTATCGGAACAAAATATTCACCCGGGGAACAATGAAAAAGGACTCCTTTGGACGATGTACGAGGGCAACAAGCTTATCTACATCTGGAGCAAGAGTTCTTGTAGCAAGATGCTTTAGAACTACTCTTAATGGGGCACCCAGTACCACTTCCCTCACAGATGCAATCTTTACCAAAAGAGCTTTACTGTTCTCTGCAACATATAAAGAACAAAAGGCATTAAAGGAAGAGCATGAAATGTATCAGAGTAAGAGATCAGAACTCAAAGAAAATTCTCTGTCCATAGGTAATACACCATAATAGATTCAAAATCTAGGAATTGAAAAAAAAAACCTTAAAATTTCAAGTATAAAAGTTGTATGTATCACAGAGCTTCCTAAGAACTTAACTATGATTAGAAGCAAACTTGAGCTAAGAAGACATACTGGATTAACAAATGTAAAATGATTTCAGCTATCAGAATCACCTCTGCTCACATAACCACAATTTCTCACTAGTAAAAGAGGAAATGAAAAAAAGAAAAAAAAAGCGAATACCACACTACAATTGCTGACATAAAATGCACTCAAGAATAAAGTAAAAAGGGTGGGAAAATGGTCAACAGGCTGCGGCTATAACTACACAATGGTCTCTTATCATGCAAGTTGTATATTTTCCTATATTAAATAATAAAATAGTCAATCTTTAGGTAATGAGGTGTAGGTATTCATTTCAATTGAATCTTATTGTGTGTTTTTGAGAGAAGATTTTAGATTTAAGGCACATAGTAAAACAATCTATTTATAAAACAACAAAAAAAGTAGCAAAAGCAAAATCTCAAAAGTAGGCGTGCATATGAAGGTGTTCGAAAAACTCATTCTACATGTCTCATCACAGCCATGGCAAGTTCATAATGACCTTAGGAAAGGAACTCGTTGAACCTTCATCTGGAGGAAGTTTTGATAAGTTCATTTTCACAGTGAGATTATAGCCATCTTTTGGAGGATCAATAATTTTCACCACCACACCATATGCTGCTTTTACAGCTTCTATGGCTCCGCGAGGAAGGCCCCCAAAGAAAACAGTTTCTGGAGGTGGTGTGGGCAACGATAGTGATAGTAGCAGGAGCTGTGGATTCTTCATGGATGCCTGCAAGTCACTTTGTTAAGTCAGATCTGCATAGTAAATTGATTTCTCTGCATGTCTTAGATGCACCCAAATTTCCAGAGGTAAAAAACAACCAATATAATCATCTAAACAGCATGTACAAGATCCTTATGGTATGCATCGACAGTTATCAATTTAATAGAATCTGGAGGGGGGGGGAGGGGGGGGGGGGATTGGGAAATTACCTGAATATGGTAACGAACGTCATCAAACTCAACCCACTGGCAATCAAGTTCAACTCCTTTATCAAGACTGCATCATCAAAAAGGGGAATTGAAATGATATAAGTACAATTCTGTGAGTCAGGCATGTGAGCAGGATCAATGAGACAGCAAAACATACAACTCATACAAGGTAATCAATGTGGTAAGTAGTCTAATGCATCAAAATATAATTTTTATGTGTGCCACCTAAACTTATATACTCTTAAATGCAACACCAGCTTCAAGAATGCACAAGATAAGGTTTTTACGAGGAAGAACTTTGTATATAAATTAAGCATACAATTTCCACAACACCCATTTATATCAGCTTCCAAAACGAATGGACAGATAAATTGCTAACTAATACAATTTCTAAACCATAGTACTCAACAGTTTTAACGTATGAAAGATTAATCATTTCAATTGAAATTAACAAAATTAGCTCGAGATTAGCTGCAATTATCAAATACTAACAATTATACGAAGAAATTGGCGGACATAAAGCATAATTAAAAGTTTTGTACGGAGATTTATAAGAAATTGGAGCTTGCTTACTTCTGAACCCGATTTGACAAGATCTGGAAGAGATATTTCGAGGGGGATTCTAACAGTATCATCGATTATTCAGTACTTAAAATCTCCCCCTTTCACTTTGATTCTTTCTGTATCTGAATTTCTTCAATTGGGAGTTCTTAGGGTTTCTAATTATTGAAGGATTCTTCGTCTCTCCACCTGCAGCTGCAGCTGTCGGAGAGAACTGAGAATAATGGCAAGGGACCAGCTGGTGTCGTGTTCAGGTCGATTAGCTTATTCACCTAATCATTTTGTTATTACAGTTTCACGCTTAAACTTTAGGACTAATTTTCACAAGGATCCCTTGTTTTTAGAGGTTGACAAATTAATCCTAATACTCTGTTAGAACTTAGACAAAAGAAAAAAGGGGCGATAAATTACAGAGCTTCAATATTTCAAAAAATAAAAAATAACTAAATATTAGGGGAGTTATGTGACGCTCCCAAATTTAGGCCTACACAATTTAATTTCAAAAGCAAAAAATATACGATAATTATTACAAAACAATACATAGTACAAAAATACAAAGCTCAATAATACACAACTAAATCTTCACTATTTTACAATATGTGAAGACTACTACAGCTATCACTCGAACATTTACTCTATTCTCCGGCTAGACCCAACTACTCTATCATTTCTTGAAGAACAGTGAAACAAATGAAAGGGTGAGCTCAAATAGCTCAGTAAAGAAATATCATGACTAAGATAACAATAAGTAAAATATCATTAACATTCAACAGTTGAATTTTTGATTGAATATAATAAACAACAAGTTTTAGATCAATAATAGCAGAGAAATGAACAATCCATTAGAAGAATCATGTAAACTATGATGTCTACTAACTTTTCTTTTTAAGAAAAATATTATCAACTTTTATCATCTGAAACACAACTGGTCATGATCATACCAACAACGGTTCTTCTTTGCCTTAGGCCAAAGAGAATATTCATCGCGTGCTCTAAAAGACACACCACCATTATATCGTTTTTATCTTATTATTTGTACTCCCATGCCACAAATATTCACAACCACTTGATTCTTGATGATTAGAATAACAAAAGAGATATAAATGATGAATAAAATAGCATGATACTTTATCCAGAGTCGAGCAATGTCCAAATTGTCAACATGATGTGGACTCAAATTCAAGAATGATATTTAAGATCCATAATTCAAAATAACTGTTAAAGTTTAATAGAAATGTTCAAGTAAATACGAAGGTTCACGTGAAATGATATTAAATAAAGCGCAAACTGTTAAGGAACATATAATCATTTCAAAAAAATTTACCGAATAATACTTATCATAGTAAGTTTAAGACTATGAAATAAAATAATATCTCTTACCTTAACACGTGACTGGATATTGATTTAAATGAAGTTAATCAACCTATATATTTATAATTTAATTAATAACTACCACATATAATTTCATGGTGTATACCAATTCGTATGAAATCATCAAAAGTGATTTGATAGTAAAAATTTGTGTAATGTACAGAATAAAGTATAATAAATTTTAAAATAGTTTTTGAAAATATTATTTCAAAAGAATCTTGAAAAGAGTTTTTCAAAATGAATCTTCTAAAGGAAGATTTATAAACATCGTGTGATGTGTATGATTACTTGATTAACTATTATGAAAAGACTTACTTGAACAATACTTGTACTCTTACAGATTTTCACAAATACACATGATAGTTTAAGCACACTTAGAGAGAAATTACACAAAGTAATATTTAGAGAGTGAAAGAAAAAATAAGTAAGAAAGTTTAATTATGAAAAATTCTTAAGCTAAGCAATCTATTTATAGTAAAAAATCTTGTCATAATCTAAGATTTCATAATTTATTCTAAACTGTATATTTCAAGATAATGTTTAATTCATACTACACATTTCATCTTTTAAGATTTCTTTAATTTAAACTATTCATTTAAAGATCATCTTTAATCTATACCATTCATTTCAAATTCTATAATTATTACATTATCTTTAATTTATACTATTCATTTTAGATTTTCTTTAATCTATACCATTCATTTAATAAAATAATTAACTTTATATATAAAATAACTAACTTTATATATAAAACAACTAATTTTATATATAAAACAACTAACTTTATATATAAATTAATTAACTTTATATATATAATAAATAACTTTATATAATATATCATAATAAAATAATTTAATTTACATAATTTATATAAAGTAAATAATTTTATATAATTTATTATAATAAAATAAATAACTTTATCAATTCAATTATTTAACAATAATTCATTATTATGGCCAATTATTGTAAATGCAGTGTAGTTGACTTTTTTAGTTTGATACTCACAATACAAGCAAAAATACAAACTAATAATGTAATACAACAGTTAAATCAACATCATAATAGTTATAACAATAATGCAGAAAATAAATAAATAAAAAAGCATGTTACTGTGTAATGACAATTATTGATTCAGTAATGTAAATTACTGTGCATATACTACTGTGACAATTATCAGTTCAATAATATGAATTATTGTGTATGTGACAATTATTGGTTCAATAAAGTCAATATTATACAATAGTTACTTTATCAGTTCAATAATATGAAATACTGTGCAATACCGTGTGTTACTGTGCTACCATATGTTACTGTGCAATATCGTGTTTTACTATTCTTTTATCACCGGATATTTTAACAGTTAAAGGTGATAGTACTGTTGACCATTTTTATTTAAAAAAGTTACTTATGACGTTTTTTATATCCGACAATATTTTATTGTGGAGTCCAACAATGTTTGGTTATTTAGGCGCCGTCGTACGAATCGAATATTTCCCGACAGAACGGATATTCTCTGATAAGATAAAATTTACACAAAATATTTTTGTAACTTTAACTTTTGTCAATTTATCCACTTACCGTTTCAGAAGAAAATATATAAAGAAAAATTAAATTTGTATTTCATAAAAGTCGGGGTCTTTCAAGTTATATTATTTATTTTTTTATTTAATTATGTAGAGTCAATAGTACATTACTGAGTAAAAAATTTTTTTGACGTTCTCTTAATAAAATATTTGTATTATATTTTGTGATTTTAACTAAGATTATTACTCCTATTTTATATTTTTTAAATGTTGTTAGTTTTAAAAAATAACATTCCTATGTGTACAACCAGTTGTGTTCAAATAGAAAGAAAAAGTAATATGTGATCAGTGATTTTATCATTTAAATTGTTTACAAGGTTTATTATTTTTTACTATCATTTTTTATAATTCACTATAGTCTATAGTCTACAATCGGTAATAATGTTTGTGCACAATTTTTTGTGCATAATTTGTGTAGATAGAGTCATTCTTTCATAAAACTATATTTTATAATTTGATTAGAATAATATAATACACCTTTTAATTAGAATAATCATTGATGATACATTTTTCCTTCTTTATCTTTAAACAAAAAAATTCTAGCCCCCAAAAAGGTTTTCCTTAGATAAGGTAAAGTTTTCCTTGATGTGTTTTTGTATTCTCCCCTTGTAGAGATCAGAGTTCTTATCGATGTGAGTTTATTATTAGCGGCATGTTAACTAAGGTTTTCGCATTGAAGAATTGGTCAGATTTATATTTTTGTTGATATTTGTAATATCTGTATTATAGAACTTATTGGTATTTTTAACTTTTGATAACGATTAACACATCATCTTACTTGATTTGTTAATTGTTCTGATTTGAATATGTTTATGACCTTATTTACTCGTAATATTTTCATAGGTCGTAACAAATTTATAAATTTAATATATTTTAGTCATCTTTAAACGGTTTAATTTTTTTTTTTATTACTTCTTCTCATCCTTCTTAAAAAAATTGTTTATGTTAGATTAATAGTATTTTATCAAAAGTTTTATTCAATTTTCTTTTTCGTTCACAGTACTAGTTCAACATAAAAGGATAATAGGACTAACTATTTAAAATTTTCAAATATTAATATATCAACTGAAGATGGCTATAAATGTTGTATATTAAACCATTCTTTGTTTATTTATAAATGTTAGTGCTATTGTGATTGAATCTTAAACTATACCTTAATTTTGTAGGATTAATGCATCTATACATATTGATTGTCGGTAATATGGTAAGTAAATATAATTTGGTACAAACGTTTCAAAATATGAGACTCTTGTTCTAAAATATCAAATATGACAATTCAAAAAAAAATCTCTTATTTACTTAAACTATTCTTGCACAAGTATGATTACAAAAGTGCTATAAAGAACATCCTCTTTAAATAGTCATTGAGCCATACAATCAATGACGAAGTTCAAATCTAATGAAATGATAAAATTCACTATATAAAATCATTCTCTAAAATATTTAGAATATTTATACTTTTTACATTAGTAAATTTAAAACACTCTATTAAAAATTCTAATATATAAAAAAAGATTATAAGAAATGCCTCCTAATGTAACCAACATAATGTCATGTGTGTGCGTGTAAACAAAGTAATGTCATGACGTGATCTTGTTGAAAGTATTTTTTATGACAATATACTTAGAAACAACACAATCAGTTTGAATTATATATTTTTACATACGTATTTTCCAGTATACTATTTATCAGGTAGATTTTTTTTCAACCATCCAAACAATTTAAATAAACCTGCACTTCCAGTTTTACATATCATAAAAAATGACGTTTTTTGGTTGCCATTTTGTTTCACTTACGGCATCAAACTAGAATGACTGATCTACACCATCCATTCATTCACACACAATAACAAGAAGGTAGCATCAAACCACAATGACTGATCTGCACCATCCAATCATTCACACACAATAACAACAATTAAAGAGTGATGAAACATAACAAAAAGTGAGTCAAAGCCGTAACACTCCTAAGCTCATCTTGAGGACTACGTTATTGGCATGTAGTAATTGGTCAGACCTAGTTGATTTTTCAGAAAACAAAGAAGAAATTTGGGCAAGAGTCCATCCTTGATCAAAGCTGAAATAAACCGACCAATAACACAGAAAGCAAAGCCATAAACTAATGTGCACAGGTTCTCTCACTCTCTCAGAGGTCAAAAACATGTGTATATCTACCGTGATCTGTATCTACGCATGAATTAGTGCACCAAGACTTCAACTTTTCGTTTTCCCTTTGTTTCTTTTGTGTGCCCTTGCCTTCTAGCTCATCAATTATCTTTTATCCCTATCAATTCAGTCTTTAGAGACTAAGAGGGACACTATTTGCTTGGATCACCCACTACATGAGTAAGCTTATATGCATATATTATGCAAGCTTCAATGTGGGGGTAAAAATGTACATTTTCATTGTGTTTGAATGTATATATGACTGAACATTAACTAATGTAGGAAGATAATATTATCTTAAGCTTTATACCCTTTGAAGGAAGAAGTTTAAATATAAAAACAAAACAAAGGCAACAATTTATTGGGCAAAATTGAGCTTCTAATGTTTAGTCTTTCGGGTTTGAAAATTAGTTAGCAAAGCAAAATAAGCTAAGGTTTAGACATTGCATGCATAATGCATTAAATTTAAATTCAACTCTGAAGAAAAGGTAGGTTAACAATCAAAAAGAGAGAGAACATAAAAGTATAGCATTAGAGGCTGCTATTTACACAACTTTTTTGATAAAAAAAATTATGGCTTACACTTTAACCAGCTCTATGTTTTTATAATATATGGTGTGTATATTTTGTAAATCCAAAAGGAGGAACACATATCAAATGATGGCCGATTGATGGGTTTATTATACATACATACAGCAGATGATACTTCGGTTGATGTCCCAGTTAAATCAATTGTCAACTGTCCTTTCTGAAGACAACCCCCCCCCCCCCCCCCCCCCCCCCCCCCCCCCCACCCCTTCTTTTTGAAATATTTAACTTTATTTGCTAGTTTTGATTGTTGAATTTCTTTTCTCTCTTCTTTTTGTGTTTTCTGATACTTTTCAACTGTCCTTCAGCTTAGAATCTGAATTTATTTACTTTTTTCCACATTTTTTACATGAGAAAGGACCCAAGATCACCATAGTTCAAGAGACTCAAAATACTCTCTGTTCCAAATTATAATATCAATGTTGACTTTTAAAAAGTCAATTTCAAATATTTTCGAACTCAAAATTGAGATCAATTCATTTAATTTATCTCAATACAATTATGAATATCATAAACTATCTAAAAAGTACTAATTTACTATTTAAAAAATTTAAATGATCAATCATGTCGTTTTTAAATTTAAAAATATTTTAAATTGACTTCTAAAAAGTTAATAATAGTTCTATAATTCAGAACGGAAGAGGAAATATATTTTTACAGTTTGACCCCTTCTAAAGTTCTATACTGTTTGTGCATAATTGGTATTGTTACTCCAGCCCTTATTGTATATCCTATCTACAAACATGGTGAAAGCCCCACGGTAATGATCACAAAAGTTATTTTGTAAAACGATGTTTTATGTTCGCAATTGATGTGCTCTAGCCTTCAACGAATTTCTTTGTTGACTTCTAATGCGCTGCCAGCGTATACACCAATGATCTTAAAATTATGACAAATCATTAATAAAAGAGTTTATGCACCGCTCATATATACAAAGTCGGTATATCAAGTTTGAACTCTTATTATAATCATGTTGCGACAGGTGTTGGAATGTTTCTTCTACATGCTTGCTTTTGGTTTCATTATTAGGTGTTGTTGATTTGAATTGGAAACCTGTAAAAACTAGTACTTAGAGCGTCATCATGACACTTAATTTCATTCATTTTGTCATTGTTCAGTTTAAAATATTAATTATATGTTTAATTTTCAAAACATTTAACTCTATTTTCCAGGTGTATTTTCTTGACAGTGAATCCATTCTGGAGGGCACTCTATGCTTCTTCAGAATGCTGAGCCAAGGCAGAGGGAAGTCTTCTTCATTCATAGCCACTAAGAGGGACCGGCGGGGGAATGTCTTTCACAAGAATAAAATGTTGTAATTACTTGGCAATTCCCTGATGAGTTTGAGCTCTTTCACCTTATAATAGTTGGTTCACATATGATATTACGCACTTAATGGACCTAATGACTAAGACATTATCTCAATATTATGCACTTAGTGGATTTGGTGCCTTTCTCGATGTCACAGTCTTAAATATAAATGAATTGTGTGCAGTGGAGTGGGATTATTAACCATTTCGAGATATTAATTTTTGTGGATTTAGATATGTACTCCTATTTCAAATTATAAAATCACTATTAATTTTTTAAAAATTAATTTGAGATATTTTTAAATTTAAAATTGACATAGTTTATTTAAGTTTTTAAAACAATAAATTTGATAACTGGTAGAATTTTCTAGGTAATTTTTAATATTCATAATTTTATTGACATAAATTAAATGAATTTATGTCAATTTTGAATTTAAAAGTATTTAAATTTATTTATTTATAAATTAATATTAATCTTATAATTTAAAATGGACGGATTACAATAGTTTCATGTTTTGGTGTTTGTTTTGCTTCGGGCTAGCTACCAAACAGGGGATGAAATTGTTGATAAGCATTAAGACCATGACTATTAGACCTGACAAACGTGGCCCTAGCTCGTCCCTCCAATAAAAAATGAGTTTTGGACTTTATTTGTATGGCTTATGAAAATTTAGGTCATTTGAGCCTAGCATGCGGGTGGCCCAACTCGCTCAAGAAAATCCTTTAACCCACATCTCTTATCACTTTCTAAATTAATTTACTATTTTTTAATGGCCTAATTTTAAATCAATTTACAATACAATTTTTAATAGGGGTGAGAATGTGAATGTATCCTATTGTTTAATAACTTAAACATTAAATGGTGGTTTTTTGTTGCATTGTTATAGTAATAATTGTTATGCCAAGAAGTAAACGCCTATGGTTTAGCTTCAATCATTTGCTTTGAATATAAACTTTGGAATAACATAATTGTTACATAATTAATGAGAAAAATGCTTATATTTGGTAGCTGTACAAAAAATGCGTGAATTGTTATTTATTATTGTGGAATTAATGTCATCTCTTTATAGGTTTTGAATTCACAAAAGTTTGGTGTTGTAGTGTGGGGAAAAAAAATGGTCTGTGGATTGGCCCAACCCAGCCTAACTTAACTTAGACAACAGGTCTCTATTTTTTAGCCCAAAAAAATTTAAGTCATCTTAGTTTATTTAATTCTATTATATTATAACTCGATCCTTTTGAGTCAACCCAACTCGTTTATCAAGTTTACTGATCATGAAAGAAATTTAATTTAATAAAAGAACTAAAAGGCCGATGGGGATGGACAAAAAAAGATAGGGTGGAAGCAAACATTAAATTAGACTAATGTAGAAAGGAAAAAGCGTAGGCCTGTGGCGTAAGCCCAACCCACATGGTTGGTCTCCACCTGCAACTTCATATGCATAAAATATCGTCTAACCGTAAGATAGGGTTAGGTAATGGTAGTTATTAGGTCTATTTTCACCACCTTCATTATCACCGACCTAGTCATCATGCTCATTCATGCACTGCCTTGCAAAGCTGCAATTTATATATAGTTTTCTCAAACATATTTATCGTCCTCAATAGTAGAAACAAATGATTCATTTTTTCTTAAAAAAAAGTATTACTTCCTACTAATAGTAGCGAAATGGTTAAAAAGAAATTATATCTGCATCGTTAATTTCTCTTATGAATGGTACATACTATATATATATATATATATATATACAACATTTGTTAGGGATGTAGTATGTACATATATGAAGAGAGAGAGAGAGAGAGAGTCCACATGCACATATGTAATAATGTTTAGTTTTCTTACTTTGTTTAACTTTTTGCTCCTAATTCTTTCCCCATAATGTTTTATATATGCACCTAACCTAATCTAGTACTAGTTTTATTCTGTTGATGTCTTAATAAGGAGACATTGTCTCATGGAGGAATAACAGATACCAAGAAAATGAAACAAAAGAATATATAGTATAATATATACTTATGTGTGTGACGTAGGAAACAAGAACAATGAAAGCCACATGCCGGTGCTGATCCACTCACGGGTTGGACTGAGAAGCTAATTTTCCTCCTCTCTCTAGTCTCTATTTCTCTTTACGTATGTATATATGGACAGATTGGTGAAAGGAAAGGTACACGATCCTTTTAAAAGAAATTTGTTAATAATATTACACATTAGTCTTATTTTCAATAATAATTTTAAAATATTTCATTAAAAGCAACACAAATATTTAAATATATTGATGCAAATATAAAGACTCTCCATTTAGCTGTAACCTAAGTATTATAACAAAGTAATAATGTCATTATTTTCAATAATAATTTTAAAATATTTCATTAAAAGCAACATAAATATTTAACTATATTAATGCAAATATAAAGACTCTCCATTTTGCTGTGACCTGTATTATAACAGAGCAATAATGTCATTGAATTTAATATTATTATCATTGCACAATTTTAATAATTAAAATTATATTGTTTTGGGATTGTTTGTGACATTCAATTAACTGTAAAACTATAGTCTACATATACACAACATATACATATACATACATATATATATATATATATATATATATATATATATATATATATATATATAGGAAATGATCCATAATAAATATTTATTATAGAGTAAGTAGGATAAATAACATCCATATCGTTAATTATAGGAATCAGTGGTTGAGATTAAAAAATTAAAACCAATCGTCTGCTATAATTACTAGCGGATGACCAAACCATCCGCCACTAATAATAATAGACGGTGATGATTATCGTCCGTTATTATTATTAGCGGGCACCGCATTCTCCAATTTAATTTCGGTCTTTGATATTTGAAACGGATGCTATAAATAGTGTATGTTCATTTTTTGGTCCATAATAAATACAGTTATAGATCATTACCATATATATATATAATAAAAATCAAAGACATTTATCTAGGGTGGTACAGATTTCAGAATTCTGTTGACCGAAAAGTTAGACCAAATAGAGGGAGGGGTGGCCACGAGTGAGATCAGTAGTCACCGGCGGGGTAGTGTCGGCACATGACATGTGCTTGTAAATCAGCCCAGTTGATTAACAAACCGCTAATTGCTCTCTTTTTTATTCATGATCATACGAGAAAAATTAGTCAAAGTTTACTAAAAACTAAAATATACCTATTACCATTTCGATGCTTTAATCCCCATTAATTCCTTTCTATATTATTAGTATGCTTCCGTACTAAATTATAAAATTAATATTAATTTTTTAAAAGTTAATATAAAATTAACATGATTTATTTAAATTTTAAAAACAATAAATCCTATAACTAATAGTAAATTTTAGATAGTTTATAATATTCATAATTATACTGACATAAACTAAATAAATTCATATCAATTTTAAGTTAAAAAAAAATTAAAACATAATTTTAATCTAATAATTTAGAATGGAAAAAATATTAAGCATTTACTTGCCACTTTTATTGGTCGGATTAATTTGCTTTGTCACTTGACTCTTGGTAAAGTCTCCAAGTCTAGTGTATATTGACGAGGACGTAGGATTTCAACCTTCGTTTGCGACAATAATGATCACGGAACTATCCTCACCTCAATACAACTTAAATAAATGTAATGCGTGTTACGTTATTTATAATTTAGTCATATCTAATTTAATATTTATAGAGCATCTATTGTTTGGGAGGAAACAGCAGCTGGAGAATTGATCGATGTTATTGCTAGAGGAACAAATTGGGTAGGCTTTAAAAGAAGTGATCTATACCAAGTCGTCTTATTGTGAAGACTTGATGACCAAGAAAATTAACCAACTTTATATATGTTATCTGTTTAATCAATATGATTAATTTTTAACAAATTAAAAACCTTCTTGAAATATCCAAAAATGTACTAGAGCCTCAATCCTGGTTAATTTTTTACTGAATTGATTGTTAATGTATAAATTTTAAAATAAAAATATATGAATTGTAATTCTATGTCACTTAATATGGCAATTGATCCATTAGTTTTTTGAAAGCTTCAATTGCATGTCCTAGTTTTCACAAAATTTTGGTCACGTAATATGGCAAGAATAATTTTTGGTCGGTGAATCATATAAAATGTTCACAAATTATATAAAAATAGGTTGCACACCAATTCTTAAGGAATTAGTACTTGTGCAACCAGTCCATCCCCTGCAGGGACAGATCTAGTTCAATGCGCAATTGCTTACACTGATATTTTATTTTATTTTATGAATTTTGCCTCGTATATTCATCTTCTTTTTTATAATTTTTTGTATGCATAGGGCTCCAACTAATAAATAATTTGAGCATATAGATGTATAAATATTGACCTTTTCGTTAAGTTCTATTTGGCATCTTAAAAATATCTCTTAAGCCCTTTAAACTTCTCTAAATAATCTACACAAGACATTTACAATTTCAAATTTTATATCAATTCATTTGATTTCATTTAATACAATTGTAAATAATTTAAAATTATTAGTAGTTTGAAATTTAAGAATTTAAAAAATTTACTACATAAAGTCAAAAAATATATATATATTAATAGAACTTATGAAGTATAGTTTAAATATTTCAACTAGACTTTACTCATATATGTAAGCATCCATTATATAACTTTATAATGTGCACTAAATGAGTTTATTGGGTTATAACATTAGTGATTTATTTCACAAGAAAATAATAATAGAGGTTAACGTGACTTTAAACGCGAATGACTTATTATTTTAATTTATATCATCATAAACTAACCATACTTGTTAAATCATGTTTTACCCTGATCGTGTGTGCTTCATCAATTGGATATATATTTTCCCCTAATAATTGTAAGAGAAGATCATGTGACGTGCACATGGACAATTTTTGTGATTTTTTTAAGACCTGGTTAGGTTAATAAAATACACATTATATATATATATATATAATTTAATAAAAAATTATTACTAAAAAGTTCAAGGTTTAATCATAATTTGGACTCTAGTACGTTTTCAAGTATTTTGAGAAGATTTTTAAGAGTTCAAGGTTTAATCTGCTAAAAAAACTCTATGTTAGTTAAAATGATAACATCTGTAAAGTTCGTTGATTTCTTTAATTATTAAATCTATTGTGAATAATAAAAAGGTATCTAAATACTAAAAAAATTACATGTAAGCGAATTTCAAAAAAATTCTTAACTTTTAGCAAAAGCAACTATCCTGTGTAATATACTAATATTGATATCTTGAAAGGCTTAAAAGATAAATTTGTTTTGATGGGATCGATGATACATGTTAATAGCAAATTTAAATGGGAGTTCATTTTCTTGTTAACATTTTGAAACTTATTGTTATGGATACGTATTTAAGTCTTAATATATATATATATATAAATATATATAATAAAACATTCACAGTAAATATTTACTGTCAGTATACTGTCGTTAGAGACTCCTAACGACAACTCAAAAAAAAAAAAATAACTGCTTGCCGCTAGATACTCTAGCGGCAAGCTAAAAAAATTTTTAACTGCTTGCCGCTAGAGCCTTTAGCGATAATCATTAATTTTATTTTATTTTACATGTCGTTAGAGTTTCTAACAGCAGTATGCTTTCATCAACCGATTATTGTAAATGCGTTATCATATATATTTATATATATATACAAAAATGTAATATTTTTAATATTTTAGGACGAAAACGACAAAGATATTGATAAGATAATAAGTACCATGAAATCTCAATTTAATAATTTAAAGTTTTTAGATAATTAGTTGATTCAAAACGCTTATTTTACAGCTTGTGATTCTCCAAAAGAGTATTATGTGTGACTTAATAAACAATGAAATTATACCTCTCACTATTGCACTAAATATATACTAAATAAGTATTCGAATATATAACGTTATCATGAATTTAATAATGTATCTAGTCATCGGAGGAATTCCTTGCACCAAACAAGAAAAACGCATAACATAATTTCCTCCTTATTAAATGTGACAGCTTTTCCTTTACTATCATTTTCTCGCCTTTTTAAAAATTTTTTTTTTATTGGATTTGAATTTAAATGGAATTAAGAATTGTATTAAAAAAATAGAGATGATAATTAAAAATAGGACAAACTTATATATATAACATTCAAACGTAAAATTAAATATTATATTTATTTTAATTATTAAAAAATAAAATATAATATAAATTTTAATATTATATTTTATTTTTTAATAATTAAAATAAATATAATATTTAAATACTATATTTATATATTATGCACATATACTTAAATTTTTTTAAATATCAACAAAGGTACGTAATAGAGACAAAAGATTTGTCGGCAGCAGTTGGGGTGGTGGTAGCGGTGCACACAAAATCAACCAAAATCGAAAAATCGATCGGACCGAACCAAACCGTTATTATTTTAAACCGAAAAATCGAACACTATAAAATTAAAAAATCGAGACTTGTTCGGCCGATTTGGTTTGGTTTCTCAAAAAATCAAAACCGACCAAACCAACCGAACAATTTAAAATTATAATATAATTTATATATTTTTCTAATAAATATTTATTTTATATAATTATATATTTATTATACTTCTATCCTAGTGAGTGAGTTAGGTGATTTTTATTTTTCTGATTTAGAGAACTTCTATTATAATTAGTAGTTATTGAGTTAGTGATTTATTAATTATTATGAAAAATTGGTAATATAATAAATATCAAATTATCAATTACGGAATCGAATAACCGAATAAATTGACCGATTTAACCGAAACCGAATAAACCGATAATCGATTACGATGTAAAAATTTGAACGGTTTTGATTTTTAATTTTTTATTACCGATTTAAATGATTTGATTATTTTTTTTCTCAAAAAACCGACTAAATTGATTGTGAGCACCCCTGGGTGGTGGGGTCCTAACCGAAAAGACCGTATAATGGAACGGTCAACTGCCTATTTGGTCCGCTTCCTCCGACAAAAAAGAGAAAATACGACAAGAAAAGCACGTGCTAACGTGGCAAACTAACTACCTATAACGGACATATAACCTTCCCCGTCTTGGTCTCGTCTCTTGTGTCAGCAACTTGACAAATGTGGCCCGGGATAAGATTTAACAAATCAAAAAATGCGCAGGGTGGGCCCACTTCACTTAGCATGTACGTATTTATAAATACAAGCTCATCAATTTTATACGAAATATGGGCGATATATATAATAATTTATTGTATTAATTATATAATTATAAATAAATAAAATATACTAAAAAATGAGATGATAATTAAGTGAAAGTAATGGTAAAAAAATTTAAATAATTGGTTGTAATTTAAAACATAAAGATTTTTTTTATGAGAATATGTTTTATAGTCGTGTTACAACTAAATTGAAGACAAAATTGTGACACTCCCAAATTTGAACCTTAACGGCCCAATTTGAGGGACAAAAAATACACGATAATTATTACAAAATAGTACTTAATACAAAAATATAGAATTTAATAATACACAACTAAATTTTCACTATTATTATCATACTATTTTATAACATGTAAAGACTACTATAGATATCACTCGGACTTTCACTTTATCCCCCGATTAGACCCAGTTAGTCTTTTATTTCCTGAAGAACAATGAAACAAACGAAAAGGGTGAGCTCAAATAACCCAGCAAAGAAATATCATGACTAAGATAACAACGAGTAAATTATTATTAGCCTTCAATGTGACGCCCCCAAATCTAGGCCCACACAGCCCAAACTTGAGTCGTCAAAAGACTACAACAAAATTATTACAACAAAGCATAACGTACAACAATACAGTGTATAATAATACACAACTAAGTTTTCACTATTATTGCCACACTATTTTACAACACGTGAAGACTATAATAGATATCCCTCGGACTCTCACTCCATTCCCCGGCTAGACCCAGCTACGTTCTCATCTCCTGTTGAAAAATAATGGAACAAAAGGGTGAGCTCAAATAGCCCAGTAAGAAATATCATGACTAAGATAATGACGAATAATTTATCATTAGCCTTCAACAGTTGAGTTCTTGATAGAATACAATAGACTACAAGGTTTATATCAAAAACTGCAGTTAAATTCTTAAACAATGTTCAGATCAATAATAGCAGCGGAATGAGCAATCTATTAGAAGAATAATGCAGACTATAATGTCCACTCGCTTCTCTTTTTAGTAAAAATATCATCAACTTTTATCATCTGAAATACCATTAGTCAAGATAATACAAATTTACAGTTCCTGGTCATAATCATGCAAATCAACAGTTCATCTTTGCACTACGGGCCAAAGATATTCAATAAAGCACCAACGGTCATGATTATACCAGATTCAGCCTTTGGTCATAATCATACCAACCAACAGTTCATCTTTGCACTACGGGCCAAAGAGAACATTCACCACGTGCCATAAAAGACACCGAACAGATGTATCGCCTTTAACCTAGTATATCGCCTTTAACCTATCATCTGTTCAACAATTATATCACATCTGTGCCCCCCGCCACAGATATTCACAACAGCTTGATTCTTGATGATTAATACAAATAACAGTGATACAAATGATGAACAGAAGAACAGGATAAACAATAAGTATCGGAAGTTTACTTTGTGTAGATTCAAATAATGTCCAAATTGCCAACATGATGTGGAGTGAAATTTTAAAAATGATATTCAAGATCCACAGTTCAGAATAACGATTATAGTTCAACAGGAAGGTTCAGAAAATAGGAAGGTTCAGTTGAAATAATGAAGTTCAACTATTATGGAACATATAATATTTTCAGGAATTATAGAAGCAATAGTTCCATAATAAGTTTCGATTTAGGTGTATGGAAGAAAATAATATCCCTTACCGTGACAGGTTTGATTAACAGAAGGTGAAGAAAATTAATATCCCTTACCATAGTAAGTTTGAATAATGGAAGATGAAAAAGATGGTATCCCTTATGAGTATAAAGGAAAATGATATTATTTACGAATATGGAATAAAAGTGTCATGTGATAATTCGTGTAGACAAATTATTTCCACACGAGACAAATAAAAAGGGTTATTCACCAACAGGCGATAATCCGCACCGTAAGGTTATTCCCATCAATTTGAATACGAATAGTTATTCACCAAACAGGCGTAATCCGCACCGTAAGGTTATTCCCACAATTTAATAGAATTTGAACACGAAGAGTTATTCACCAAACAGGCGTAATCCGCACCGTAAGGTTATTCCCACAATTTAATAGAATTTGAACACGAAGAGTTATTCACCAAACAGGCGATAATCCGCACCGTAAGGTTATTCTCAAAGATTAATAAGGAATGAATACAAAAGGTTATTCACCAACAGGCGGTAAACCGCGCCGTAAGGTTATTCCCACAATTTAATACATGGAAATAAATGGCACAAGAAAGAAACGATATTATTTTCGAGAATCAAAGAATGATAATCCCTTCAAGTAAGAAAGAAAATAATATCCATTTATGATGATGAAAAGAGTGATACCCCTTACCTCAACACGTGACTGGATATTGATTTAAATGAGGTTGATCAACCTATATATTTATAATATAAATTAGTAATTACCACATATAAATTTCAAAGTGTATGATAACTCGTATATTATGAACTATCAAAATTATATATATTTAACATAATTTTTGTAGTATAATATAATAACTTTAGAATAGTTTTTAAAATAATATTTCAAAATAAATCTTCCAAAGAAAGTTTTTAAAAATGAATCTTCTAATAGAAGAGTCTTCTAAATGAAGATTTGTGAATACCGCGAAATATAGGAATTTATGAAATTACTACTCTTTAATAAAAGACTTACTTGAAAAATTCCTGCACTCCTTTTGGCTTTCAAACTCTCAAAATAACCTTACTATTCTCAGAGAAAACTCATAAAATTCTTATAGAAAAATTTTATGTTTTAGGTGTGATTTTTCTATTCAGTTGAGTAAGCTATTTATAGGAGAAAATAAGTTACTATGCGCATGGTAGGTGAGCACGCCAGTGCTGAAAAATTTTTCAGCAGCCGCACCTCACCAACCCAGGAAATACTCACATTTTTCATACTTCATGTGGGCCCCACAATGGGTCCCACATGTTTTTTACTATTCACGTCACTATTCACGTCACTATTCACGTTACTATTTCAAATAGTAAAATTAATTTTTTTTTTATTTTTTATTTATTTATTTATTCTTCCTGTGAGTCCAACATATAAAATAATGTTACCATAATAATGTAAGAAACACGTTACATATTTTTATTAATTTAATAATATAAATTACAGTATATTTGCTACTGTGACAATTATTAGATTCAATAATTTTAAACTACAGTGCACCAACAATTATTGACTCGATGATATGAAATACAGTGTAATGACAATTATTGAATCAATAATGCAAAATACTGTGTAGCAACAATAATTGAATTGATAATATAAAATATTATGCAGTGACAATTATTGATGAAATGATGCGTAACAGTTACGGTGTCAATAATATGAGACACTGTGCAATACCGTGTGCTACTGCAGAATACCGTGTGCCACAATAAAATACCATAAATTACCGTATGCTACTATTCTTTTATCACCGGTATTTTAACAGTTAACACCGTTGACTATTTTTATTTAAAAAGGTTACTTCTGTCGTTTTCTATATCCGACAATTATTCCGTTGTGGGCTCCACCAATAATTAGTTATTTCGGCGCCGTCGTACGGCCCGAATATTCCCCGACAAAACGAATATTGTCCGACAAAATAAAATTTACACATAACATCCTTAACTTTCAATTTTGTCAATTTAACCATTTACTGTTTCAGGAAAAATATATATGAAGAAAAATTAAATTTTGTATTTCATAAATTCGGGGTCTTACAACCTCCCCTCCTTATGAAATTTCGTCCCCGAAATTGACGTACCTGGCATTTTGAAGAGGTAAGGATACTTAGATTTCATCTCAGATTCTAGCTCCCAGGTCATTTCTTCAATATCTTGGTTCCTCTATAAAACCTTAACTTGAGGTATAACCTTTGAGCGTAGAATCTGCTCCTTCTTATCTAGGATCTTAACAGGTACTTCCTCGTACGTTAAATCCACTTCTATAACGTCCGGTTCTAACTCAATGACGTGGTTTGGGTCCTTCACATATTTACGTAACATAGATATGTGAAAAACGTTATGGATGCGAGACATACTTGGTGGTAAGGCTAGTCTGTAAGCTACAGTTCCCACCCGATCGAGGATTTCAAATGGGCCAATAAATCGAGGGTTGAGTTTTCCTCTCTTTCCGAATCTCGTAACCCCTTTCCATGGAGAAACACGTAAGAATACATGATCTCCGACGTTGAATCTCTCATCTCTCCGATGAAGATCGGCATAACTCTTTTGTCGTTCTTGTGCTGTCTGTATTCGTTGTCAGATCATTTGGATCTTTTCGGTCGTCAAGCGTACCAACTCGGGTCCCAACAGTTTTGCTTCTCCTACCTCATTCCAACATACTGGAGAGCGACACTTGCGTCCATATAAAGCCTCGAATGGAGCAATACTTATACTTGCTTGCTAACTGTTGTTGTAGGAAAATTCCACCAATGGCAAGTACTTATCCCAACTTCCTTTGAAATCTAGTACGCAAAGTCTCAAAAGATCTTCGAGGGTCTGGATCGTCCTTTCCGATTGTCCGTCCGTTTGAGGATGGTATGCAGAACTAAAACGTAGTTCAGTGCCCATAGCTTTTTGTAGACTGATCCAAAAGCGTGAAGTGAATCTAGGATCTCGATCAGAAACTATGGAAACTGGCATGCCATGCAATCTCACGATCTCATTTATGTACATACCGGCAAGACGTTCAAGTGAAAAGTTTTCTCGTATAGGCAAGAAATGAGCGGATTTGGTCAATATATCTACGATGACCCAAATTGCATCTAAGCCTTGAGAAACTTTGGGAAGACCCGTCACGAAATCCATATTGATGTGTTCCCACTTCCATTCGGGAACCTCAAGTGGTTGTAATGGACCCTTAGGTACTTGATGCTCTGCCTTGACACGTTGACAAGTTAGACACCTTGAGATAAACTCTGCAATCTCCCTTTTCATATTATTCCACCAAAATGTATGTCGAAGATCTCGATACATCTTGGTACCTCCTGGGTGGATTGCAAACGGCGTGTTGTGTGCCTCCGTCATGATTTTATGCTTCAATTCAGGATCGTTAGGAACACAGAGTCGAGAGTTAACTCGAAGTATTCCTGTCTCGTCGATTCTTGATTCGGGGATGGCACCTTCTTGTACTTTCTTCATCATGTTCATCAGTTCCGGATTGGTAGCCTGCGCAGCTTTAATTTTATCGATTAAAGCCGGTTCTACTCGCACGTGAGCAATCTTCGAATGGGTCCCTGGTGTCTTTAGCTGTATCTCCATCTTTTGCAAGTCGTACAAAATACACTTTTGTGTTGTCAGCAGTGCACTTGTACTCGCATAAGATCTTCTGCTCAAAGCGTCAGCTACAACGTTTGCCTTTCTCGGGTGATACTGGATTGTGTGGTCGTAATCCTTCAATAACTCAAGCCAACGTCGTTGTCGCATGTTGAGTTCCTTCTGGGTGAAGAAATACTTGAGACTTTTATGATCCGTATAGATATCCACCTTTTATCCGTACAAGTAGTGTCTCCAGATCTTCAACGCGAAAACGACTGCTGCCAACTCTAGATCATGAGTAGGATAATTTTTCTCATAATCTTTGAGTTGTCGAGAGGCATAAGCTATAACCTTTCCATGTTGCATAAGGACACAACCTAGACCTTTGCCTGAAGCATCGCTGTATATGACAAATTTTCCTGATCCTGATGGAATGGTCAGAACAGGAGCTGAAACAAGTCTCCTCTTGAGTTCTTGAAAACTCTTCTCGTATTCCTCGCTCGAATGATACCGATATCTAATAATCAAACTTTCATCTCTTGGCGTTCTATGAGAGCCATTTGGTATTGAGCTTTGGAAAAGGGTTTAGTATCGGGTTCAAGATCGATACAGAATTCAATTTCTCGGTTTGGGGATAAGCCAGGAAGTTCCTCAGGAAAAACGTCAGGAACTCATTAACAATAGGAATATCATTCAAGTTTGACGTGTTTTTGTTCAAATCAATGACATGGGCTAAAAAGGCTTAACATCCGTTTTTCAATAAACGAATGACTTTATGGCTAGAAATAATAGTTATAGATTTCAATGGTTTAGTTGCTTGAATTTGCATGACAGGTTGATTAGGAATATGAAAATTAATAATCTTATGAAAACAATCAATTTTAGCATGATGGGTAGTCAATCAATCAATTCCTAAAATCACATCAAATTCATGCATCTCCAAAGAAATAAGGTCAACAGGTAATGTGAGGTTGTTGATTTGAACTAGGCAAGATTTATAGATAGTAAATATAATAGGTATTTCTCCCAATGAGATTTCAACTGATAAGACAAGATTTAAGTTTTCAATAGGCAAATTTAAACGTTGAGTACATATAGGTGAGATAAAAGAGTGGATAGAGCCAATATCTAACATGGCATAGACTTCTCGAGAATTGATGAATAGCTTACCGGTCATCACCCCATTCGATTTCTTGATCATCAAGGCTGTCATCATCAAATCGAGTCCCATATACTTCATCCGGATCTTCACGTATTTCAACCATGGGGATACCACGAAACAGTTCTCTAACGAATTGTTTCTCAGATTCTTCAACTTCATCAGTAGTAGCGTACCAATGATTTCCATTAAAATAGTATTTTCGATAGACTACAGTTTCCACGATAGTGACTAACTTAACCTGAATTCCTCTAAATTGTAACGCCCAAAAGTATAGATACATCATTTTTAAATAATCTTGAAAATCATAGCTCGAACACCATAAATCCCAAAGACTTATATGAAACGTCCATATATTCTGATCCTTTGTTATCGAGCATAACCAGGTGATGATATGTTTCCAACTGTCGAGCAAATTAAAGGCAACAATTTCCGCAAGTTCCGGATATCCTTTAAAGAACGAATTTGGAAGAACGACGGTAGAACTTTCACCTTCTTCTTCTTTAGATCGGATACAAATAATTTTTGCTTTAGGCAAATTATTCAACTCTGAGTTTGTAGAAGAATTGTTTGTGGCCTCTACATTCACTTCGGGTACTTCGTGGTTAACCTCCTGATTTCCAGATGCCATACTTAACTGTGGTCACAAAATAAATGTTAGTTCAAATAAACTGACTCATCACTTCATGTCCCTATAATCAAATCAACTCATTAGATAATAAAATCTAATTTAGGTAGGACACACTAGTGACTGATTCTATTCGTCTCTCCCCTCCTAGTTCTAACCCCAGATCTCCATTAAAGACCATATCCCTAAGCTCTGATGCCAACTGTGACGCCCCCAAATCTAGGCCCACACAGCCCAAACTTGAGTCGTCAAAAGACTACAACAAAATTATTACAACAAAGCATAACGTACAACAATACAGTGTATAATAATACACAACTAAGTTTTCACTATTATTGCCACACTATTTTACAACACGTGAAGACTATAATAGATATCCCTCGGACTCTCACTCCATTCCCCGGCTAGACCCAGCTACGTTCTCATCTCCTGTTGAAAAATAATGGAACAAAAGGGTGAGCTCAAATAGCCCAGTAAGAAATATCATGACTAAGATAATGACGAATAATTTATCATTAGCCTTCAACAGTTGAGTTCTTGATAGAATACAATAGACTACAATGTTTATATCAAAAACTGCAGTTAAATTCTTAAACAACGTTCAGATCAATAATAGCAGCGGAATGAGCAATCTATTAGAAGAATAATGCAGACTATAATGTCCACTCGCTTCTCTTTTTAGTAAAAATATCATCAACTTTTATCATCTGAAATACCATTAGTCAAAATAATACAACTTCACAGTTCCTGGTCATAATCATGCAGATCAACAGTTCATCTTTGCACTACGGGCCAAAGACATTCAATATAACACCAACGGTCATGATTATACCAGATTCAGCCTTTGGTCATAATCATACCAACCAACAGTTCATCTTTGCACTACGGGCCAAAGAGAACATTAACCACGTGCCATAAAAGACACCGAACAGATGTATCGCCTTTAACCTAGTATATCGCCTTTAACCTATCATCTGTTCAACAATTATATCACATCTGTGCCCCCGGCCACAGATATTCACAACAGCTTGATTCTTGATGATTAATACAAATAACAGTGATACAAATGATGAACAGAAGAACAGGATAAACAATAAGTATCGGAAGTTTACTTTATGCAGATTCAAATAATGTCCAAATTGCCAACATGATGTGGAGTGAAATTTAAAAATGATATTCAAGATCCACAGTTCAGAATAACGATTACAGTTCAATAGAAATGTTCAGAAAATAGGAAGGTTCAGTTGAAATAATGAAATTCAACTATTATGGAACATATAATATTTTCAGGAATTATAGAAGCAATAGTTTCATAATAAGTTTCGATTTAGGTGTATGAAAGAAAATAATATCCCTTACCGTAGCAGGTTTGATTAACAAAAGGTGAAGGGAATTAATATCCCTTACCATAGTAAGTTTGAATAATGGAAGATGAAAAAGATGGTATCCCTTATGAGTATAAAGGAAAATGATATCACTTACGAATATGGAATAAAAGTGTCATGTGATAATTCGTGTAGACAAATTATTTCCACACGAGACAAATAAAAAGGGTTATTCACCAACAGGCGATAATCCGCACCGTAAGGTTATTCCCATCAATTTGAATACGAATAGTTATTCACCAAACAGGCGTAATCCGCACCGTAAGGTTATTCCCATCAATTTGAATACGAATAGTTATTCACCAAACAGGCGTAATCCGCACCGTAAGGTTATTCCCACAATTTAATAGAATTTGAACACGAAGAGTTATTCACCAAACAGGCGATAATCCGCACCGTAAGGTTATTCTCAAAGATTAATAAGGAATGAATACAAAAGGTTATTCACCAACAGGCGGTAAACCGCGCCGTAAGGTTATTCTCACAATTTAATACATGGAAATAAATGGCACAAGAAAGAAACGATATTATTTTCGAGAATCAAAGAATGATAATCCCTTCAAGTAAGAAAGAAAATAATATCCATTTATGATGATGAAAAGAATGATACCCCTTACCTTAATACGTGACTGGATATTGATTTAAATGAGGTTGATCAACCTATATATTTTTAATATAATTAGTAATTACCACATATAAATTTCAAAGTATATGATAACTCGTATATTATGAACTATCAAAATTATATATATTTAACATAATTTTTGTAGTATAATATAACAACTTTAAAATAGTTTTTAAAATAATATTCCAAAATAAATCTTCCAAAGAAAGCTTTTAAAAATGAATCTTCTCAAAGAAGAGTCTTCTAAAGGAAGATTTGTGAATACCGTGAAAAATTCCTGCACTCCTTTTGGCTTTCAAACTCTCAAAATAACCTTACTATTCTCAGAGAAAACTCATAAAATTCTTATAGAAAAATTTTATGTTTTAGGTGTGATTTTTTCTATTCAGCTGAGCAAGCTATTTATAGGAGAAAATAAGTTACTATGCGTGGTAGGTGAACAGAAAAAAATTCAGCAGAGGCTGCTGCGCAGCCTCCACCAACTCTTCAGCAAATTCTCACATTTCTCACATTTCATGTGGGCCCCACAATGGGTCCCACATGTTTCTTACTATTCACGTACTATTCACGTCACTATTCACGTTACTATTTCAAATAGTAAAATTAATTATTTTATTTATTTATTTATTTATTTATTTATTTATTTATTCTTCCTGTGAGTCCAACATATAAAATAATGTTACCACAATAATGTAAGAAACACGTTACATATTTTTATTAATTTAATAATATAAATTATAGTGTATTTGCTACTGTGACAATTATTAGATTCAATAATTTTAAACTACAGTGCACCAACAATTACTGACTCGATGATATGAAATACAGTGTAATGACAATTATTGAATCAATAATGCAAAATACTGTGTAGCAACAATAATTGAATTGATAATATAAAATATTATGCAGTGACAATTATTGATGAAATGATGCGTAACAATTACGGTGTCAATTATCAGACCAATAATATGAGACACTGTGCAATACCGTGTGCTACTGTAGAGTACCGTGTGCTACAGAAAATACCATAAATTACCGTATGCTACTATTCTTTTATCACCGGTATTTTAACAGTTAACACCGTTGACTATTTTTATTTAAAAAGGTTACTTCTGTCGTTTTCTATATCCGACAAATATTCCGTTGTGGGGTCCACAAATAATTTGTTATTTCGGCGCCGTCGTACGGCCCGAATATTCCCCGACAAAACGAATATTCCCCGACAAAAAGAATATTGTCCGACAAAATAAAATTTGCACATAACATCCTTAACTTTCAATTTTGTCAATTTAACCATTTACTGTTTCAGGAAAAATATATATGAAGAAAAATTAAATTTTGTATTTCATAAATTCGGGGTCTTACAACCTCCCCTCCTTATGAAATTTCGTCCCCGAAATTGACGTACCTGGCATTTTGAAGAGGTAAGGATACTTAGATTTCATCTCAGATTCTAGCTCCCAGGTCATTTCTTCAATATCTTGGTTCCTCTATAAAACCTTAACTTGAGGTATAACCTTTGAGCGTAGAATCTGCTCCTTCTTATCTAGGATCTTAACAGGTACTTCCTCGTACGTTAAATCCACTTCTATAACGTCCGGTTCTAACTCAATGACGTGGTTTGGGTCCTTCACATATTTACGTAACATAGATATGTGAAAAACGTTATGGATGCGAGACATACTTGGTGGTAAGGCTAGTCTGTAAGCTACAGTTCCCACCCGATCGAGGATTTCAAATGGGCCAATAAATCGAGGGTTGAGTTTTCCTCTCTTTCCGAATCTCGTAACCCCTTTCCATGGAGAAACACGTAAGAATACATGATCTCCGACGTTGAATCTCTCATCTCTCCGATGAAGATCGGCATAACTCTTTTGTCGTTCTTGTGCTGTCTGTATTCGTTGTCGGATCATTTGGATCTTTTCGGTCGTCAAGCGTACCAACTCGGGTCCCAACAGTTTTGCTTCTCCTACCTCATTCCAACATACTGGAGAGCGACACTTGCGTCCATATAAAGCCTCGAATGGAGCAATACTTATACTTGCTTGCTAACTGTTGTTGTAGGAAAATTCCACCAATGGCAAGTACTTATCCCAACTTCCTTTGAAATCTAGTACGCAAAGTCTCAAAAGATCTTCGAGGGTCTGGATCGTCCTTTCCGATTGTCCGTCCGTTTGAGGATGGTATGCAGAACTAAAACGTAGTTCAGTGCCCATAGCTTTTTGTAGACTGATCCAAAAGCGTGAAGTGAATCTAGGATCTCGATCAGAAACTATGGAAACTGGCATGCCATGCAATCTCACGATCTCATTTATGTACATACCGGCAAGACGTTCAAGTGAAAAGTTTTCTCGTATAGGCAAGAAATGAGCGGATTTGGTCAATATATCTACGATGACCCAAATTGCATCTAAGCCTTGAGAAACTTTGGGAAGACCCGTCACGAAATCCATATTGATGTGTTCCCACTTCCATTCGGGAACCTCAAGTGGTTGTAATGGACCCTTAGGTACTTGATGCTCTGCCTTGACACTTTGACAAGTTAGACACCTTGAGATAAACTCTGCAATCTCCCTTTTCATATTATTCCACCAAAATGTATGTCGAAGATCTCGATACATCTTGGTACCTCCAGGGTGGATTGCAAAGGGCGTGTTGTGTGCCTCCATCATGATTTTATGCTTTAATTCAGGATCGTTAGGAACACAGAGTCGAGAGTTGACTCGAAGTATTCCTTTCTCGTCGATTCTTGCTTCGGGAATGGTACCTTCTTGTACTTTCTTTATCATGTTTATCAGTTCCGGATCGGTAGCTTGAGCAGCTTTAATTTTATCGATTAAAGCTGGTTCTACTTGCACGTGAGCAATCTTCGAGTGGGTCCCTGGTGTCTTTAGCTCCATCTCCATCTTTTGCAAGTCGTACAAAATACGCTTTTGTGTTGTCAGCAGTGCACTTGTACTCGCATAAGATTTTCTGCTCAAAGCGTCAGCTACAACGTTCGCCTTTCCCGGGTGATACTGGATTGTGTGATCATAATCCTTCAACAGCTCAAGCCAACGTCGTTGTCGCATGTTGAGTTCCTTCTGGGTGAAGAAATACTTGAGACTTTTATGATCCGTATAGATATCCACTTTCTCTCCGTACAAGTAGTGTCTCCAGATCTTCAACGCGAAAACGACTGCTGCCAACTCTAGATCATGAGTAGGGTAATTTTTCTCATAATCTTTGAGTTGTCGAGAGGCATAGGCTATAACCTTTCCATGTTGCATAAGGACACAGCCTAGACCTTTGCCTGAAGCATCGCTGTATATGACAAATTCTCCCGATCCTGATGGAATGGTCAGAACAGGAGCTGAAACAAGTCTCCTCTTAAGCTCTTGAAAACTTTTCTCGCATTGCTCGCTCCATATGAATTTTGTGCTTTTCCGAGTAAGCTGAGTTAATGGAGTGGCGATTCGAGAAAATCCTTCTACGAATCTCCGATAATAACCAGCTAGGCCCAGAAAACTTCGGACTTCGGTTACTGTCTTGGGTTGTTCCCAATTTAGTACCGTTTCAATCTTCGCAGGATCGACTGATATTCCTTGACTAGAAATCACATGCCCAAAAAACGTGACCTCCTCAAGCCAGAACTCACATTTCTTCAACTTGGCATATAATTTGTTCTCACGGAGCTTCTGGAGTATCAATCTCAGGTGTTGTTCATGATCCTCACGACTTTTGGAGTATATGAGGATGTCATCAATAAAGACAACCACAAAATGATCCAAATATTCCTTGAATATTCGGTTCATCATGTCCATGAAAGCTGCAGGAGCATTGGTTAGTCCAAAAGGCATGACTAAAAACTCATAATGCCCATAACGAGTTCTGAAAGCAGTCTTTGGAATGTCCTCAGCTTTAACCTTTAACTGATGATATCCAGAACGGAGATCAATCTTTGAGAAATGTTGAGCACCTTGTAATTGATCAAACATGTCATCAATTCGAGGTAACGGATACCTGTTTTTGATGGTGACATGGTTCAATTCTCGGTAGTCAATGCACAATGTCATACTCCCGTCTTTCTTCTTCACAAATAGAACAGGAGCACCCCAAGGTGATGCACTCGGACGAATGAAACCAGTATCCAACAATTCCTGTAGTTGGACTTTTAACTCTTGAAGTTCAATGGGAGCCATTCGGTATGGAGTTTTGGAAATGGGCTTGGTACCAGGTTAAAGATCAATACAAAATTCAATTTCACGGTTTGGGGGTAAACCAGGAAGTTCCTCCGGAAAAACGTCAGGAAACTCATTAACAATGGGAATATCATTCAAGTTTGACGTATTTTTGTTCAAATCAGTGACATGAGCTAAAAAGGCTTGACATCCGTTTTTCAATAAACGAATGGCTTTATGGCTAGAAATAACAGTTATAGATTTCAATGGTTTAGTTGCTTGAATTTGCATGACAGGTTGATTAGGAATATGAAAACTAATAATCTTATGAAAACAATCAATTTTAGCATGATGGGTAGTCAACCAATCAATTCCTAAAATCACATCAAATTCATGCATCTCCAAAGAAATAAGGTCAACAGGTAATGTGAGGTTGTTGATTTGAACTAGGCAAGATTTATAGACAGTAGATGTAATGGTCATTTCTCCTAATGGGGTTTCAACTGATAAGTCAAAGTCCAAATTTTCAGTAGTTAAGTTTAAACGCTGAGCACATGCAGGTGAGATAAAAGAATGGGTAGAACCAGTATCTAACAAAGCGTAGACTTCACGAGAATTTATGAATAGCTTACCGGTTATCACCTCGTTCAAGTTTCGTGCCATTTGGGATGTCACAACAAAAGCTCTCCCTTGAACTACAGATTTTCCCTTATCCGAGCTAGCTTTTGGTATCATCACTGCAGCTGGACTTGATTTTATGGCAGGACAAAACCGCGCAAGATGACCCTCTTTCCCACAACTGTAGCACTTTTTGGACTGCAGTGTACAGTTTGGGCTGATGTGACCTTCCTGACCACACCTATAGCATCTCACTGGTGGTCGATCTTCTCCCCTTGAAACTGGGGTCGGTGCTGGTGCTGGTACTGGTGCCCTTCCATAATTATTATGGAATCTCTTTCTTTTGAAATTGTTCCCACTGGATTCTCCTCTTCTGTTATTTGATGTGGAATTACCACCGAAGTGTTGGTTACCTCCTCGATGGTTCTCGTTCCTGTGGTTGTTATCATTTCTCTGATCATTGACTCTTGGCTGTAATTTTTCATCTGTTTGCTCCACCCTTTGAGCCCTATCAACAACATCTGAATACAAATTAAATTTATGAGAGCTAAGTTGTTGACGGATTTCGAATCTTAGACCACGTAAGAACATCCGACTCATCCGTGCTTCGTCATCTACTAGATGAGTCGCAAAACGAGACAGTTCAGCAAACTTAGCTTCATATTGAGAAACTGTCATGTTTCCCTGCTCCAGCTTAATGAATTCCACTTCCTTCATATGGCGGATGCTTTCTGGGAAGTACTTTTCATTAAATAGCTCTTGGAATTCTGTCCAAGACATCTCAAGTGCTGAAGGGTGGATACGTTTTACCGCTTCCCACCAGTGATCCGCCTCACCTCGAAACATAAAGGTAGCAAAGGGCACCTTCTGATCATCAGCGCATTGTAGGACATCAAGTATTTTTGTCGTCTGCTTCAGCCATGCCTCCGCTTTGAGTGGGTCAGGCTTCCCGTGGAATTCAGGTGGTCCCAATTCTTTAAATTGCTTGACAGTGATCATCCTCAAATTACCAGCGTTTCTACCGTTATTGTTAACTGGATTTCCTCTTGCCTGATTCTGCATGAACTGCATGAAAATCCTAAAGAATCCATCATTCATCATGTTATCAGGAATATTATTTCCTGAGTTGGCAGGAGGATTGTTTGTGGCTTCTTGATTTTCGGCTACATTCGCTTCGGGTATTTCGTAGTTAACCTCTTGATTTCCAGATGCCATACTAAACTGTGGTCACAAAATAAATGTTAGTTTAAACAAACTGACTCATCACTTCATGTCCCTATAATCAAATCAACTCATTAGATAATAAAATCTAATTTAGGTAGGACACACTAGTGACTGATTCTATTCGTCTCTCCCCTCCTAGTTCTAACCCCAGATCTCCATTAAAGACCATATCCCTAAGCTCTGATGCCAACTGTGACGCCCCCAAATCTAGGCCCACACAGCCCAAACTTGAGTCGTCAAAAGACTACAACAAAATTATTACAATGAAATACAACGTACAACAATACAGTGGATAATACAACACAACTAAGTCTTCATTATTATTGTCACACTATTTTATAACACGTGAAGACTATGATAGCTATCCCCGCACTCTCACTCCATTCCCCGGCTAGACCCCGTTACGTTCTCATCTCCTGTTGAAAAACAATGGAACGAAAAGAAAGGGTGAGCTCAAATAGCCCAGTAAGAAATATCATGACTAAGATAATGACGAATAATTTATCATTAGCATTCAACAGTTGAGTTCTTGATAGAATACAATAGACTACAATGTTTATATCAAAAACTGCAGTTAAATTCTTAAACAACGTTCAGATCAATAATAGCAGCGGAATGAGCAATCTATTAGAAGAATAATGCAGACTATAATGTCCACTCGCTTCTCTTTTTAGTAAAAATATCATCAACTTTTATCATCTGAAATACCATTAGTCAAAATAATACAACTTCACAGTTCCTGGTCATAATCATGCAGATCAACAGTTCATCTTTGCACTACGGGCCAAAGACATTCAATATAACACCAACGGTCATGATTATACCAGATTCAGCCTTTGGTCATAATCATACCAACCAACAGTTCATCTTTGCACTACGGGCCAAAGAGAACATTAACCACGTGCCATAAAAGACACCGAACAGATGTATCGCCTTTAACCTAGTATATCGCCTTTAACCTATCATCTGTTCAACAATTATATCACATCTGTGCCCCCGGCCACAGATATTCACAACAGCTTGATTCTTGATGATTAATACAAATAACAGTGATACAAATGATGAACAGAAGAACAGGATAAACAATAAGTATCGGAAGTTTACTTTATGCAGATTCAAATAATGTCCAAATTGCCAACATGATGTGGAGTGAAATTTAAAAATGATATTCAAGATCCACAGTTCAGAATAACGATTACAGTTCAATAGAAATGTTCAGAAAATAGGAAGGTTCAGTTGAAATAATGAAATTCAACTATTATGGAACATATAATATTTTCAGGAATTATAGAAGCAATAGTTTCATAATAAGTTTCGATTTAGGTGTATGAAAGAAAATAATATCCCTTACCGTAGCAGGTTTGATTAACAAAAGGTGAAGGGAATTAATATCCCTTACCATAGTAAGTTTGAATAATGGAAGATGAAAAAGATGGTATCCCTTATGAGTATAAAGGAAAATGATATCACTTACGAATATGGAATAAAAGTGTCATGTGATAATTCGTGTAGACAAATTATTTCCACACGAGACAAATAAAAAGGGTTATTCACCAACAGGCGATAATCCGCACCGTAAGGTTATTCCCATCAATTTGAATACGAATAGTTATTCACCAAACAGGCGTAATCCGCACCGTAAGGTTATTCCCATCAATTTGAATACGAATAGTTATTCACCAAACAGGCGTAATCCGCACCGTAAGGTTATTCCCACAATTTAATAGAATTTGAACACGAAGAGTTATTCACCAAACAGGCGATAATCCGCACCGTAAGGTTATTCTCAAAGATTAATAAGGAATGAATACAAAAGGTTATTCACCAACAGGCGGTAAACCGCGCCGTAAGGTTATTCTCACAATTTAATACATGGAAATAAATGGCACAAGAAAGAAACGATATTATTTTCGAGAATCAAAGAATGATAATCCCTTCAAGTAAGAAAGAAAATAATATCCATTTATGATGATGAAAAGAATGATACCCCTTACCTTAATACGTGACTGGATATTGATTTAAATGAGGTTGATCAACCTATATATTTTTAATATAATTAGTAATTACCACATATAAATTTCAAAGTATATGATAACTCGTATATTATGAACTATCAAAATTATATATATTTAACATAATTTTTGTAGTATAATATAACAACTTTAAAATAGTTTTTAAAATAATATTCCAAAATAAATCTTCCAAAGAAAGCTTTTAAAAATGAATCTTCTCAAAGAAGAGTCTTCTAAAGGAAGATTTGTGAATACCGTGAAAAATAGGAATTTATGAAATTACTACTCTTTAATAAAAAAATTCCTGCACTCCTTTTGGCTTTCAAACTCTCAAAATAACCTTACTATTCTCAGAGAAAACTCATAAAATTCTTATAGAAAAATTTTATGTTTTAGGTGTGATTTTTTCTATTCAGCTGAGCAAGCTATTTATAGGAGAAAATAAGTTACTATGCGTGGTAGGTGAACAGAAAAAAATTCAGCAGAGGCTGCTGCGCAGCCTCCACCAACTCTTCAGCAAATTCTCACATTTCTCACATTTCATGTGGGCCCCACAATGGGTCCCACATGTTTCTTACTATTCACGTACTATTCACGTCACTATTCACGTTACTATTTCAAATAGTAAAATTAATTATTTTATTTTTTATTTATTTATTTATTTATTTATTTATTCTTCCTGTGAGTCCAACATATAAAATAATGTTACCACAATAATGTAAGAAACACGTTACATATTTTTATTAATTTAATAATATAAATTATAGTGTATTTGCTACTGTGACAATTATTAGATTCAATAATTTTAAACTACAGTGCACCAACAATTACTGACTCGATGATATGAAATACAGTGTAATGACAATTATTGAATCAATAATGCAAAATACTGTGTAGCAACAATAATTGAATTGATAATATAAAATATTATGCAGTGACAATTATTGATGAAATGATGCGTAACAATTACGGTGTCAATTATCAGACCAATAATATGAGACACTGTGCAATACCGTGTGCTACTGTAGAGTACCGTGTGCTACAGAAAATACCATAAATTACCGTATGCTACTATTCTTTTATCACCGGTATTTTAACAGTTAACACCGTTGACTATTTTTATTTAAAAAGGTTACTTCTGTCGTTTTCTATATCCGACAAATATTCCGTTGTGGGGTCCACAAATAATTTGTTATTTCGGCGCCGTCGTACGGCCCGAATATTCCCCGACAAAACGAATATTCCCCGACAAAAAGAATATTGTCCGACAAAATAAAATTTGCACATAACATCCTTAACTTTCAATTTTGTCAATTTAACCATTTACTGTTTCAGGAAAAATATATATGAAGAAAAATTAAATTTTGTATTTCATAAATTCGGGGTCTTACAGTGTATAATAATACATAACTAAATCTTCACTATTATTATCACACTATTTTACAACGCGTGAAGACTACGATAGCTATCCCTCGAACTCTCACTCTATTCCCCGGCTAGACCCAGCTACGTTCCCATCTCCTGTTGAAAAACAATGAAACAAAAGAAAGGGTGAGCTCAAATAGCCAGTAAAAAATATCATGAGTAAGATAATGACGAATAAATTATCATTAGCCTTGAACAGTTGAGTTCTTGATAGAATACAACAGACTACAATGTTTATATCAAAATTGTAGTTAAGTTCTTGAACAATGTTCCGATCAATAATAGCAGCGAAATGAGCAATCTATTAGAAGAATAATGCATACTATAATGTCCACTCGGTTCTCTTTTTAGGAAAAATATCATCAACTTTTATCATCTGAAATACCATTAGTCAAGATAATACAAATTCACAGTTCTTGGTCATAATCATGCAGATCAACAGTTTATCTTTGCACTACGGGCCAAAGACATTCAATATAACACAAACGGTCATGATTATACCAGATTCAGCCTTTGGTCATAATCATACCAAACAACAGTTCATCTTTGCACAACGGGCCAAAGAGAACATTCACCACGTGCCATAAAAGACACCGAACAGATGTATCGTCTTTAACCTATTATATCGCCTTTAACCTATCATCTGTTCAACAATTATATCGCATATGTGCCCCCGGCCACAGATATTCACAACAATTTGATTTTGAATGATTAGAATGATATAAATGATGAACAGAAGAAACATGATAAACAATAAGTATCAGAAGTTTACTTTGTGCAGATTCAAATATTGTCCAAATTGTCAACATGATGTGGAGTGAAATTCAATAATTATATTCAAGATCCACAGTTCAGAATAACGGTTACAGTTCAATAGAAAGGTTCACGTAAATAGGATGGTTCAATTGAAATGATGAAGTGCAACTATTATGGAACATATAATATTTTCAGAAATTATAGAAGCAATAGTTCCATAATAAGTTTCGATTTAGGTGTATGAAAGAAAATAATATCCCTTACCGTAGCATGTTTGATTAACAAAAGGTGAAGGAAATTAATATCCCTTATGAGTATAAAGGAAAATAATCACTTACGAATATGAAAGAAAATGATATTATAAACAAATATGCAATAAAAGTGTCATGTGATAATTCGTGTAAACAAATTATTTCCACAAGAGACAAATAAGAAATGAATACAAAGAGTAATTCACCAAACATGCGGTAATCCGCGTAGTCAGGTTATTTTCAGAGATTAATAAGGAATGAATACGAAAGGTTATTCACCAATAGGCGGTAATCCGCGCCGTAAGGTTATTCCCACAATTTAATAAAAATTGAATACGAAGAGTTATTCACCAAACAGGCGGTAATCCACGCAATAAGGTTATTCTCAGAGATTAATATGGAATGAATACGAAAGGTTATTCACCAACAGACGGTAATCCGCGCCGTAAGGTTATTCTCACAAATTAATACATGGAAATAAATGGCACATCTTATGAGTAAAAAAGAAACGATATTATTTTCGAGAATCAAATAATGATAATCCCTTACCGTAGTAAGTTTAAATAATAGAATATGAAAGAAGATGATATTCCTTACCTTAACACGTGACTGGATATTGATTTAAATGAGGTTGATTAACTTGAACAGTACACGTACACTTATAGATCTTCACAAATACTCAAGATGACTTACGCACACTTAGAGAGAACTTACACAAGAAGTATTTAGAGAGAGAAATAAAGAACAAGTAAGGAAGTTTATTGAAAATCCTTAAGTTAATGTCTCTATTTATAGCCAAAAATCTTATCATAATCAAGATTTCCTAATTTAATCCAAACCGTTCATTTCAAAATAATGTTTAATCCATACCATTCATTTCATCTTTTAAGATTTCTTTAATCTAAACCATTCATTTAAAGATCATCTTTTAATCTACACCATCCATTTCAAATTCTATATTATCTTTAATCTATACCATTCATTTAAGATTTCCTTAATCTAAACCATTCATTTAAAGATCATCTTTTAATTTACATCATCCATTTCAAATTATATATTATCTTTAATCTATACCATTCATTTTATATCACCTAACTTTATATTATAAACAAATAACTTTATTAATTCAATTATTCAACAATAAATCACACTTATTCATTATTATGACTAATTATTATAAATACAGTGTAATTGACTCTCTGAGTTAGATATCAAGTCAATTAATTAATGAAATACAACTGTTTAAATAACACCATAATAGAGATAACAATAATGCAGAAAGTATGTAAAAGAAGAATACGTTACTGTGTCATGACAATTATTGATTCAATAATGTGAATTACTGTGCATATGCTACTGTGACAATTATCAGTTTAATAATATGAATTATTGTGCATGTGACAATAAAGTCAAATATTGTACAATAACCACTTTATCAGTTTAATAATACGAAACACTGTGCAATGTCGTGTGCTATTGTTCAATACCGTGTGCTACTGTGCAATACCGTATGTTACTTGTAATACCGTATATTACTATCCTTTTACCACCGGCTATTTTAACAATTAAAAGTGATAGTACCATTGACCATTTAAAAATTGTTTATGTCATTTTCTATATCCGACAATTATTCTTTGTGGGGTCCACCAATGATTGGTTCGTACGGCGCCGTCGTACGAATATTCCCCGACAGAACGAATATTCCCCGACCAAACGAATATTGTCCAATATAATATAATTTACACATAACATTCTTAACTTTTAACTTTATCAATTTAATCACTTACTGTTTCATGGAAAAAAATATATATGAAGAAAAATTAAATTTTATATTTCATAAAATTCGGAGTCTTACAGTTTATGGGGTGAGTTTATTTTGACCGAATTTAGAGGGATTTGGTATTTGGTCTCTTTAACATTTATTTGTATTTTGGACTCTTCAATCTTCTATATCAGGATCCTTACCTCCATCCCCTACTATACATCACTTGGGAGTAATTAGTAATTATTAATTAATACTTTTTGTCATTTTAAAATACAAAATTATTATTATTTTAATATTATTTTAAATATTTTTAAATTTAAATATTTTTAAATTAACATATAATTATTTAAATTTAGTCAATATTATTACAAAAAGCGTAAAACATACCACCAATTATAAGATTTATTGATGTGTAATTTTTAATAAATATTCTCAATTTTAAATTTAAAAATATTTTAAATTAGCTTTCAAACGTATAGCTTAGAGTAGAGAAAATACTTCTTATACCGTGAGAGAAATTTACACATCTTAACGTCTTAATATGTGATAAGTAAAAACGTTCTTTTTAATATATAGACTATGATCATAGCATAAAATTTCTTATCAAATTATAGCTATCTTCGTCTAAGAACCTATTTTTAATCCACTCATCTATAGGCTTATTCGTATGTTTTGGATAGTCACTCTTTAAACACCATATTCATTATTCTTAGTTGTATGAAATTTTCTGTAATTAAAATTTTATATTTTTTTGTGTTGAAGTTTATGACGACAGTTTTTAAAGTCTATAACGATAGTATATCCCGTCGCTGTATCTCTACAAAAAAATAAAATTATGGCGATAACATATACCGTCGCCATAAACCTTAAAAATTATTGTTATAAATTTTGACAAAAAAAAATAAAAAAATTAATTACACAAAATTTGAACCCATTTTTAACTTGACAATCGACTCGTTTGCTACACTTTCTAATGATTGTTACTTAAACCCTACTTAAATCATGATCGTCTGTGACATATTTATGAATAGGCCAAAATATATTCACAGACTGACAGAGAGGTTGACTACAAGTCAAGTCATTATCCCTATGGAGTTAGATTTCTTACTATATGGCATGATTTTCGCCAAATCTCGATCTCATATATCTTGTGGGGTTTGCATGTTTAAAGGTTTGGTTGCGACGGAAATGTACATACCCTTGACTTGAGGACTCCCTCTTTAGGCTATTAATTGGTTATCGAAATTATAAAGTCAATTAAAGATGGTTTGAGATAAGGGGTTAAATCACTATCAATACATCGAAAGTCTGACTAATTGCCGACTCCATTCAATGTAGTCCTTCCTGCACGCTGCTTTGAAAATTACCCTCTTCCATATAGACTCATTTTGTCAATTTTTTTGTTTCAATTTTTTTTATTTATTTTTGATAGTGTCATAAAATATATTTCATCCATTTTAATTTATAAGATTAATATTAATTTTTTAAAAGTTAGTTTAAGATATTTTAAAATTTAAAAGCGACATGATTTATTTAAATTTTGAAAATAATAAATCTTATAACTCGTAGTACTTTTTAGATAGTTTATAATATTCATAAGTATATTGACATAAATTCATGTCAATTTTAAATTTAAAAATTATTTAAAAAAAATTAATATTAATCTTATAATTTAAAACGAACGGAGAACATCAATTGGATAGTTGATGCATCATTTTTAAACATACGTACTAATTACTCGTCTCAGATTAAGTGACACTATACATGACCAACCCATATAATTTCATATGGATGGTAAAAAATTTCGCAAAAGGAGTATTTTTTTTTATACATAACAATTTTTAATTATTTCAATGATAGTATAAAATGAAACAAGGTGTTTTCACCATTATTTGATTCACATTATTACCAATTAAACTATTTAATTACTCAATAAATTTAAAGATAAATAGAAGACAAAAAATTATTCTTAAAAAATATATATTTTCTCAGCTCCGAAGGAGATAAAAGACAATTTATGATATTTTTAAATTTAAAAATTAATATTATTCATTAAAAATTTTAAAATAATAAAATTTATAATTATTAATATTTTTTAAATAATTTATAATATTTCTAATTGTATCCACATAATCTCGATGTGGCTTCCAAAGAAAAACATAGGATGGTACTTTGTAATTGTAAAACATGGTCAGAGTTGATGTGGCAGCCACACATAATCAACATGTGTAGGCTACGTATTCGGAGAGATCAACAAAGCTTAGTTACTAGTAATAATGGTTCAAAGTACGGGGTACACTAATTAAATTAGCATAACCCTAATCGACACGATGACGATTACATCTAAGCAGCGCCTGCAACGGCGGAGATGAAGGCTGTGCACAGTGTCAGCACCACGTGTGACGGTGGTTGGCAATGAAGTGTCATCGATCCCTCTAGGAATTTCAGTCCAACCATCAGTTCATTTCCTAAGCTTAGCTTAGCTACTAAGAAGAAATAATAAATATATATGTGGCACAAATTTGTTTTATTCATTTCTCATTGACTATGTTTCATTTTTCTTGTTTTGTTGTATCCGTTGATCCATATTTAATTCTCTCTCTTTTCTTGTTAATTATTTGTCTATTTCCCTAAGATGGGAAAATTAAGATAATTTTTTCTTGGATAATACACCTAGAAGCTAAAGTGAAAGATTATCTACATCTCAGTCAAACATTGGAAAAGTTCATAGGATTATTTTATTTTAATCTATGAGCCTTAATCTAGATTATCTACATCTTAGTTTTGTTATAACTAACTAACAACAGTTTTTTTATTTTTAATTTTTTTGAATAACAAGCCAATAACTCCTCCAACCAAATCTTCCCGTTTTCTTCTTGTATCCCAAAACTTTGTCCTATTAATTTTTAACTTAAATTAATGTTGCCATTTTACTCTTTTTCTTTCTTTGAACTCCAATTTTGAGGGATAACATCGCATGTACCATCAGTTTGAAACCTCAACGACTATAATTTTTTTTATTATCTTATATATATTTTTTCATATTCATACCGCATGAAATTGAATTATTTATACTAATTTAATACATATAAACATTTTCTTTTTCTTGAATTTGTCCTCATGCATCTTTATGAAATTATTAAGTATTAGTCATGTCACATCCACATTACGTGTTTGAAAAAAAAAAAAAAAAAAATGAAATGTTAAAGAAGAAGAGATTACGAAAGAGTGAGAGAGAGAAAAAGATATAAATAAAAAATAGTAACATATATAGTCTCAAGAAGATAATTATTTTCTTCCATCTCCCTTAATAATATAGATATAATCTTTCATAAATGTATCAAAAACAAAAAAATAAATTATGAGGTTGTCCTTTTCAAACTAATCTACCGATAATAAATTAGTGTTCAAATGTATTAAACTAATATAAATAATTTAAAGTATTCCAATTATTTCATTCAATACATCTCAGTTTACGCATTGCACTCTATTTATATCCAATCTGCCTAAGTTACTTCTAATTACAGAATTACGTATTCTAACTGTGACTTATGCTAAGCTAACCCGACTGTGACATTGATGTATCTCCCTTGCTAGTATGTGTTACTATCTTGCTGTCATGTGTAAAGAAGTTACAGACACCCAACTTGCCAAGTAATAATTGCAACTGATAGGTAGCCAAGGCCTTAGTAAAAATATAGTAGGTTGCACGAGTAGAAAGACAAGTAGGAGAAATAAAGCCCTGAATCAGTTTGTCTCGAACCAAATGGCAGTCCCCCTGTAAGGCAGCTTGATTATCATAGTGAAGGGGTCTGACATCCTTAAATTTGGGTTTATATAATTCAATTTGAGTTGTTAAAATACAAAATAAAATACATAAATTCTCAAATTATAATTATTATAATACAGTATAATAGTACAGCAACACATACACACACAGATATACTAAGTCTTCACTATAATTATTGGCACATTATTTTGCAATTTAGTGAGGACTGTTACAACGACTAAATCGGACCATCACTCCATTCTTATATACGTTGATCTCCCCACTAGTCCCAGTTACATTCTTATTTCTTGAAAGAAATTTAAAAAATAAAAGGGTGAATTCAAATAGTTAAGTAAGGAATATCATGATTAGGATAATGAAAAATAAAGTTATCTTTTAACATTCAACAGTAATAAAATTAGAGATTTAGAAAATATTAGATATCACAATTATCTTTAACAAATAACTGCAGCAGAATAAACAAATCAATTAGGTGAGTCAAATAGACAATAATGTCTAATATTTTCTCCAATTTAAAATTCATCATCAAGATTTCATCATTTATAACACAAAATGGTCATGATCATGATCATGTCACACAACAGTTCTTTCTGTGAAGTTTTCTTTGCACTGAGGCCAAAGAAAACTTTTACCACGTGTATTTATTACACAGACTAAAAACACCCAAACAACCATATTATCTTTGCACCTAGGCCAAAAGCATTCACCACAACTTGAAGATGGTTAGTAGAAAATATAAAGAATAAACAAAAATAATAAGAATAATAAAACAATGGAGAAATCTGTAATTCATTTATATTTGAGGAATAATTTAATTTTTTCATAGTCCAATAATATTCAAATTATTAACAGGATGTCCAGAATATCGGAACATGGTTAAATCCAAGTCCAAGATTCACAGAGAGAAAGTTCAAAGGTAAGATTCACGGAACAATGAATATTTCATAGCCTAAAATATTCACAATTCATATAAAAAGCTCAAGTTGAAATGTTCATAGTCCAAACGTAAAGTTTAAAATCCAGAAGATCACAATTCAAAAGTTCACAGTTTAAATATAACGGTTAGAATTCAAGATGAAGGTTTAAGTCAAAAGACACCAGATGAAACACAAATTATTAACAAATTTTAATGAATTGTTATTTTAGGCATTTTCACAAAAATAAGATAAATTTTGAAATTTGTCTTATATACTCATCAAACTTGACTATCACGAGTCAGAAATTGAGAGGCTAGAGAGAGAAAGGAAGGAGTTTGAGAAGAGAGAGAAGTCGTTTCTCAATATTTCTCCGCTCCAAACATTCGAGATGACAGTGTAATTTAATAAGACGAAAAAACTTATCAAACTTTGTGACGTTTCATATGCGTCAGTAATTTTGATTCGTATTTATTCTGTTTAATTATTTAAATTTATTTATTTATTTATATGTTTTAAGATTTATTTCTTCATGGATTTTTACTAAATTTCCATCATTACGAAGAACTATAAGGTGGGAAATTCTTATTAACTTGCAAAATTGATCAACTTTGATTTTGCAAGTTCCGTTTTAAGTTTAGTTTTTTGGTTTGTGAAACTCAAGGGTCTTTAGAGTATGGTGCTCATATGCCATTATATTCGAGCATGGTCAAAGATTAATTGATTATCCTACTTATCAATTGTTTGAAAAAAATTCTCACCGAAAATAAAATGGTGATTGCAATTGGTCCCTGGGTTGTATGGTGATTGATGGTAAGCTTTTATAAAATGTCATTATGGATTACTTTTTACAATTTTTTAAGCATTTAGAAATTTGTTATCCCATCAATATACCTAATTACATTTTGACCAAGTACAACTTTTACCTAAATATATAGCAGACAAATCTTTATGGATTCACAATTGAAAATCTGTGGCTAATGCAATCATTCTCAGTTATTATTGCTATTGGATACTTTACTAAAAATTTATGATAAAGTGGTTAAAGCTATTTTTATTTATATATAAATATTGTTATTTGAGAGGGGGTATAGGTTTCATATATTTAATAAACTTACGATGATTGCATGGTAGGCTTGGTAGTTGACTGAAGTTTTGTATTATCAGTAGAAAACTACGGAGTAAATATGAAATTTGGTTTATAAGTCAACAGTATAGTAATTGAGAAGCATGTTAAGAATATTCGACTTATGTATATTCATTGGTCTGAAATCACACGATAGAAAACTAAGGAGTAAATATAAATTTTGGTTTATAAGTACGGTATAGTAATTGAGAAGCAGGTAGGAATATTTGATCCATATATATACTCATTGATCTGAAATTATATTTTAATCTAAAATATTAACTTACTAGACTTATGATCCATTATAATATATATGTACTCAATATTTTTCCTTGTATTTTAATGTGAGATTTTACTATTACATAGTACATCAACAATCTCCCCATCCACATCGTTCAATATCTTTTGTCATGAGCTAATCGAGAGTCTTTGCGAGAAGAGTCTATCACACCACTTGCTCAATGAATTATTTTCATCCATCATGTACAGTTCATATTATATTCATGACCTCAAGTCCATAGTCATAGTTTTGATACTAATTTTTAAAAACATCTTATACATATATACTCATCTGAAATCATATCTTGACTCAAAAGATTAACCTATTAGATTTATGGTCCATTAAAGTATATATGTCATCAATTTTTCTTATTATGTTTCGATATGAGATTTTACTATTACGTGGTACCTCAACAAAACATAATTGTGCTTATACCTATATTGTTATACTATTCTTACGAACTTAATAAATTTGTTATATTTGTGTGCAGAAAACAACTAACAGACAAGACATGAGAATCAGTCAGATGATAATTAAGAATATGTAGAAGAGAGGCCTTTTAAAATTATTTGGTAAGAAAATGAGATAATTGTAATATATATATATATAATAAGGTGAAAAAAAAATGTGGACCAACATACAACAAAAGAGGTATTGTTGAAATGCCAAGTGATTTCCTATTATCGCCTAAATATAGTGTGTGATTTGCTTTTTTTTTTTTGTTACTCGTTTCATAGGATACTGATAAACGGACGTCAAACCCGCGTCCTCTACAATCAAAAGCTTTTACCGGTTACCAAAATGCATCTACTATTTCAGTACAACAGTTATTGTAAATTATTACTCAACAAATTTTAAACTTTGAAACCGAACGGGTGAGCTAAGCGTCCTCTCCATTTTTTTCTTAATATATATTTGTCTAGACGACAAAGAACATGTTTAAGCTTGGTTGTTTGTATGGAAGGACAAAACTCATTGTCAAGTTTTGTTCTGCATATATTTGACATATAGAAATAAATTAGATAAATATATATATAAATACTATAATTATATATTAAAAAATTCAAAATTTAAAAAAAATATATTTTAAAATTAATTCGCATCTTGCACATACTATCAAACTTATTATAATATAAATAGTCAAATCCCATACTTATGGACTATATTTTTATGTCTAATCAGTTAGGATTTGACTGATTTTTATCCACGAATGCAAAAATTTTCAAAATGGAATTGTTCCATTTCTACCTAAACCTGAAGAATTTAAATACTTAGCCGACTAATTCACCATATATGCACCTGCCCTCCTTCCTTTCGGGTGTGACGCCTAGCTAGTCACCTTTCATGAAATGTTACCATCATTCAGTTATTTATATGTCATCTTATCCATAAAGAATGGGCGAAGCCACGTTCGGGGTGTGGGGACATTTGATCCCATTGGAAAAAATATATATTTTTTAATATATAATAAATTTAGAAAAAAATTATGTACGAGGGACAGATTGATAGGCTAGCCGCACAACTTATACTGATATGGTTGGTCTGGAAATGTCAATTGGGTCAAATTAAATTTTTTATAATTTTCTCAATCTAATAGTATTTTTATTCTTTTATGTATGCATTTTCTTTTAATATTTTAAAAATAAATAATAATTTAATTTACATTATTTTTAAAATAATTAATAAATTAAATATTTTTTAACACATTTGTGATTGGAAAAGCGTATTAAGGGTCAATAAAGTGTGTATTTGTATATATATAATGATATTATTTGTTTTATTAATAATATTGTAATAAAATACATGTTTTACACACGTAACTGCCTAAAAAAAGTTGGATTGGGAACGTTGCCTTCGAACTCTTGAAAAATTATTTATAACCTCATAATATTTTGACTTTATTGAATAAAAATCATGAAATCGTCACTGAGAATAAAATAATCATTTTATGAGTATTATTCATAATTTACAAACACACGTGAAGTAAAGGGTAAAGGATAAATATAATATATCAACAATATATATATATATATATATATATATATATATATCTGTGTGTGTGTGTGTGTGTGTGTGAGACTCATTAGTGAACATTTAATTTCTGAATTATTTGTAAGCTTTCAACTTTTCATGATAAGTAACAATCCTTCCTTCTCACAAAAATGTAAGTTTCATTTGTAAATATTAAAAATGTATTAAATTTTTATATATTTATCTGTAAAAATAACAAATTGTTAGCTTAATAATTATAGCATAAAAAGGAAATTGTAATGACAAAATTGAGAATATTGTGTGATCAATAAAAAGAAACTCTTTTGTGAAATTAAAAAATTGAAAAATAAATTATAGAACATAGAGTATAAGAATTTCCTTGAAACAAATAACATAAATAAATGAATACAAAATAATTATTAAAGACATAAAATACCAACTTAATTACCGAACTAGTATTTGTAAGATATCAAGTTGAACACAACAAAAACAAGAATTAAGGCATACATAGGAGGTACTCAACTGAAAATTAGTATTTAATTAACTATTCATCTCTTCTAAATGCGTCTACATAGCTCACACGTGTCCAAATATAAAAAGTTCAAGAAAAAAAGTTGAGGTGCTTTTCTTTATTTTCTTTTCTGCATAGTATTTTTTTTTTTGGTGGGGGACTGAAATTTATATTTTTAGACCCTCGATCGTTGATGTATTAAATATATGACTGACAGGTCTCCAATTTTTAATTTATTTATTTTGATGATAATAAATTGAGTAAATAAGATTAATTATAAATAAAATCATCTTCATAGGATAATATTTATTTTAATTATCTTATTTACTTTCATCAAAAATATTTTCTAAATTTACTGAATTAATATTTTATTAATCTAGATAATTAATGTCAAGTATTATAAATATTTATTCATAAAGTAATATATCCTAAGGTAAGGAGAACTCCTATTATTTTATTTTCAAAATAATATTTACATATTATTTTTAAAAATTATTATTTACAAAACCAAAAGAAACTTGGCAAAATAAAAACTATACTCCATTTTGTTCATCCGAATTGTTTATACATATATATATATATATATATATATATATATATATATATATATATATATATATATATATATATATGGGGAATGATCCATAGCAAGTGTTTGCTATGGACACTATTCCAGCAAACGCATATTCAACCGTTGAAATAATACTGTTAAATGATGAGATGATTTCCACTCGTTATTTAAGATAACTGGTAGGACAAAAAAAATAAAAAATTCATAGTCCACCCGATATCTTCGTTAACGGGTGGAGTGAAAATTTTTTGTTTGTTTGTTTTTTATTTTAAACTAAGTTTAACAAAATATATATATATATATATATATATCAAAATCCTCCACTCGGCATCTTAGCTAGCAGGTGGAGTGAATTTTTTTTTTTTTTTAAAACTAAGTTCAACAAAAAAAAAAAATTACAAATCCTCCATCCGACATCTAAGCTAACGGGTGGAGTGAAAAAAAAATTTGTTTATTTTTTTTTTTAAAACTAAGTTTTACAAGAAAAAAAATTGCAAAACCTCCACCTGGCATCTAAGCTAACATGCGGAGTGATTTTTTTATTTATAAAATTGTTAGTTCCCAATGACACGATAGTAATCTAGAAGGGGGGGGGGGGGGGTTGAATAGATTCTTTTAAAATTTCTTCTCTTTGAAATTATCTTACTTGATTAATTCTTAATCAGAAGTTTAACACAGCGGAATATGATTTAGTTAATCTTTTCTTGAAATGTTAAATTAATAAATCAACAAACAATTATATGACAGATATAGCAAATGAAAGACACAAAAAGAGAGACTCTGGGTTTTAAGTGGTTCAGAGCACACAATACTCCTACTCCACTGTTCTGCTCACTCAGCAGCAAATCCACTAAGGATACTTTTACAATAGCTGAATCACTAAGATTCCTTCAAGACCCGCAGTCTTGGAATTTTAGTTCACAAAGAACTTTACAAGTCTAACAGACTTGCTTACACTAGTTCACAAAGAACTCTTCAAGTATAACAGACTTGCTTATACCAGTTCACAGAGAACTCTTCTGGATTGATGTATATTTGGATGTGCTACTAAGTTGCTTATCAGCTTGAATGTTTGAAGGGCTTAGTAGCAATGCAGACTTTCTTATCAGTTCAATCTTTTTCACTTCTGTGTTTTTCTTTTTGTCCAGTGCTTCTTCTTTTCTTCTGCTGATCTTCGTATTTAAGAGGTAAGGGCTTCAGATTTCTTCCCGTTGGATCATCTGTTTGAACGTGTATTTCTTCCCGTTACCTCACAGAGGAGAGCTGCTGAATATTGTATTAATAAAGCTCATTAAATCTCTGATGAGACATTATTTGATCTGACCTGTTAGTCCATGCAAGGTTGTTTTCCTTTTTCCTCTGTGACAGAAATGTCAGACATAGGTTCCCACTAACTTTTATAGAGTCGTTTGGTCTTCCCAAACTATAGGTCTGATAGGACACAGTCTTCTGACTTTTCTGCCTTGAAAGTCTTCTTTCTGTTCCATAGTGCACTTGGGTCAGACTCCAGACTTTTCTGACTTGATTGATTTGCAGAAGCTTCATTATTAGTTACTTTGATGAAGATTAAATACTTGAATAGAATGGCTCCTGATCTGAGAAACGTGATGTCTCCTGCCTTTTTGCTCAACGATCTTATATGATCAACTCTACGAATACCCTTGCTTACGTGATTGATCTGTAAAGGATCATCTCTTACTGATCATCGTAGAGTTTACTCAACTGTTAGAATGTTGATCGTAGAGTCCAATTTAAGGTTTATCGGAAAGAACAGTCTGGTTGGTCGTAGAGTCTTCTGGACCACAATCGTAGAGTCCATTCTACGATTGGTTACCTTAATCGTAGAGTCTGTTCGAATCGTAGAGTTTCCTTGACACAAATAGTAGAGTTCTTTCTACAATTTTATTACATCAACAGATCAACCTAACAGTTTTGATCTATCTAAGTCTTAGTACAACACACAAGACTTTTATACAATTAATAATAGATCAACCTAACAGCTTTGATCTTATCTAATACAGTCCTTGTACATTATTTCTAATCATCAAATTTAATCATTCAATGTTCAACAATCTCCCCCAATTTGATGATGACAACATTATTAACAGATAGTGATTTTGAGCATATTAATATAGGCAAAATGCAAGAGTAATTGAATGCCTAATCATACAGTGAGCAACTGTATTTTCTAGAGAAAAATATGAATTTTATTGATGTTTTTGTCAGATGATACAATTGAGAAAACAACAGAAAAAAAATAACTTATCTCCTTCTGCTAGGAGGTCTCCTGCCTTCTTCTTCCCTCTGCCTGAAGAATGCTCTCCTTTCTTCTTCAGTTTTTCTTAGTTCTTCTTCCCTCAACACAACTTCTTTTTCTTTAATTTGAAACCATTCCTGTGAGCTAGAAGGTCTCATTGATGAGGAAGAAGGTCTTGCTGTCACCTCCTCCTGTTGTGAGCCAGAAGTCCTCATAGTTGAGGAAGAAGGTCTTGCTGTCACCTCCTGTCTGGAACGAGATGGTACTGCTTCGAATCTAGGAGGATATATTGAAGTTTGAACCATCCTCATCCCTTGAGGTGCTCTTCCTCTTCTGCTGTGATTTGAGCTAGTTCTTGTTTGCTCTTCTGTGCTCAGTTTCTTCTCCCCCTTGTTGGCATCATTAAGTGTTGCTACCTGTTCTGAAATCTGCTGGATGCCCTGAATAATTTCTTGAAGTTGGGTTTTAGTGGCAGCTACATCATCTTGGTGGGCTTGGAGTCTTTCGTTAGCCATGATTTGTTTTTGCTCCACCAATGACAAAGTGTCATTCGACCGATGTTTTTGTTCTTTGAGAGAGTCCTTCAAGGCAATGATTTCATTACTGAGGAGGGTGATAGATTTATCATTTGTTTCTTGAAGAATAACAATGGCCTGCTGATGTGAGTTCAAGGCTTGCAGAATAATTCTATCCCTTTCCTTGAGATTTTCAGAGACTGCTGCCGTTAGCTGCTTCAGTCTTGTGGAAAATTGGTTGTTCAGACTGGTAGAGAGACCATTGGCAGCATCAATGATATCGTCCATTCTACGTTGAAGATTGTGGGATTTCGATGCCAGGTCGTTTTGTATCTCTGTATGGCTATGGCTTGTCAAGTCAGTTAAGCCCTCAGATGTAGGAAGCCGAGATACCTTGTCTAAAATTTCCTGGAGAAGTTGAGATGATTGTCCCTGGTCAGCCGTAGAGCTTGGAATATGAAAGTACTCGTGACCAGAGGTGGAAGGAATATCCTCGTGTGTTAATAAGAGTCTTGAAGATGGAGCCGGCGAAATTGTTTGCTGAGTAGGCAGAATTTCAGAAGAGTCTGGAGGGCACTCTACGTTTTGATCATGTATGCTTTCTTGACCACCAATCGTAGATGGTGGGGACTCTACGATCGGGGAAGTGTGGGTCGTAGAGCTTGATGCAGGATGAGTACTTGTGGACTCCTCAAATTTATTGAACATATGTGAAGGTGTATGATTTTGAATGAGGGTTTGAGGAATAAAATGTACCTTTTGCCCTAAAGTTTGTGAAAAGGGGCTGCTAGAGATGAGCTACTGGGCAAAGAACAGATTCTGAGGGTAGCCTTGAGCAATAATCATCACATTGGGATATGCTTTGAAGGTCCAGAAGAGTTGATCCCATGCATTGTGCACCAGAGCTCGGTGGAATGGCATTAGTGGCAAGAATTTTATCAGGCAGTTGAAGTTAAGGTGCCTTTGCTCATTTCTTCCAACAACCACTATTTCAATGTCATCCTCTTCATCATCATTCATTGTGGCTGTAGGGATTGAAATGTCATCTTGAGTCTCCCCCTCAGCCAGAGCATCTGCTGGCTCAGGAATAATTGGAAGCTCCCCCTCAGCTTGAGCATCCATAGGCTCAACTGCTTCAGATGACTCCTTTTCACCTGGAGTAAGGTCAGGTCTTTCAAGTAGCTCCCCCTTAGCTACTGAGCTTTTGATTTGTCCCTCTTCACCTCTTTTCTCAATGGTTTTGGACATTTAGCAATGAAATGACCTGGCTTCTTGCAATTGTAGCAAAGGTCATTTGCTTGTTCTTTGCTGCTGTTGCTTCTGAACTTCTGAGATCTATTTCTGTTGATGAATCTTTTAAAATGTCTGACTAGCATGGTAGCTCCTTCATCATCATTTGATTCATCTTTGTCAGAGTCAGAGATATCCTTGTGATTGCTTCTGTGAGTTGAGGTTGAGGCTTTAAGAGCAATGTTTTTCTCCTTCTTTCTTTCACCAGATAGGTTTTCTGCTCTTTGATTTAGCTCCAGCTCATAGGTGAGAAGATTTCCATATAACTGTTGTACAGTCATCTCGTGCAAGTTCTTTGACTCTCGGATGGTTGTGGTTTTGGCATCCCATTTGCTTGGCAGAGATCTCATGAATTTAATGATAAGATCTCTGTTTGGATAGATTTTTCCATAAGATCTGAGAGAGTTTAGTAGCAAGTTAAATCTCTCGTAGGTGGTTGTAATGTTTTCACCAGAGATGTGAGTGAACATCTCATACTGTTGAACAAGCAGTGATTGCTTATTTTCTCTGACTTCTTCTGTTTCTTCATGCATGATCAACAGAGTTTGCCATACTTCTTGAGCTGTCTTGCAGTTGACAACGTTCTCAAATAGATCATCATCCAGAGATTGAAACAAGATGTTCTTAGCCCTTTTGTCTCTTTGAACATCCTTCTTTTCATTGTCCGTCCATTCGTCTCTTTTCTTTGCTACTAGCTTGCTTGGATCTTCAGTTGATAGTGCAAGCTTCATTGGTATGAATGGCCCATTCATCACTGTCTCGAACAGTTCATCATCTATAGCATCCATGTAAGCCTGCATACGAACTTTCCAGTTAGCAAATTTTTCTTTATTACACATGGGTGGTCGGTTACCTCCACCGAGTTCCGATCCATTCTTGTTGAGTGCCATTTGATCTACTCAAGCTTGTAAGGCTTTAGATGTGAGAACCTGCTCTGATACCAATTGTTAGTTCCCAATGACACGATAGTAATCTAGAAGGGGGGGGGGGGGGTTTAATAGATTCTTTTAAAATTTATTCTCTTTGAAATTATCTTACTTGATTAATTCTTAATCAGAAGTTTAACACAGCGGAATATGATTTAGTTAATCTTTTCTTGAAATGTTAAATTAATAAATCAACAAACAATTATATGACAGATATAGCAAATGAAAGACACAAAAAGAGAGACTCTGGGTTTTAAGTGGTTCAGAGCACACAATACTCCTACTCCACTGTTCTGCTTACTCAGCAGCAAATCCACTAAGGATACTTTTACAATAGCTGAATCACTAAGATTCCTTCAAGACCCGCAGTCTTGGAATTTTAGTTCACAAAGAACTTTACAAGTCTAACAGACTTGCTTACACTAGTTCACAAAGAACTCTTCAAGTCTAACAGACTTGCTTATACCAGTTCACAGAGAACTCTTCTAGATTGATGTATATTTGGATGTGCTACTAAGTTGCTTATCAGCTTGAATGTTTGAAGGGCTTAGTAGCAATGCAGGCTTTCTTATCATGTAAGACCCCGAATTTTATGAAATACAAAATTTAATTTTTCTTCATATAGATATTTTTTTTAAACAGTAAGTGGTTAAATCGATAAAGTTAAAAGTTAAGGATGTTATGTGCAAATTTTATTTTGTCGGACAATATTCGCTTTGTCGGGGAATATTCGTTTGGTCGGGGAATATTCGTTTGGTCCGACGGCGCCGAAATAACAAATTATTGGTGGACCCCACAACGGAATATTTGTCGGATATAGAAAACGACAGAAATAACCTTTTTAAATAAAAATAGTCAACGGAACTGTTAAAATACCGGTGATAAAAGAATAGTAGCATACGGTAGTTATTGGTATTTTCTGTAGCACTCGGTACTCTACAGTAACACACGGTATTGCATAGTGTCTCATATTTTTGGTCTGATAATTGACACCGTAACTGTTACGCATCATTTCATCGATAATTGTCACTGCATAATATTTTATATTATCAATTCAATAATTGTTGTTACACAGTATTTTGCATTATTGATTTAATAATTGTCATTACACTGTATTTTATATCATTGAGTCAATAATTGTTGTTGCACTGTTTTTAAAATTATTGAACCTAATAATTGTCACAGTAACATATGCACAGTAATTCACATTATTGAATCAATAATTGTCATTACACAATAACGTATGCTTTATTTTACATTATTGTTATCTCTATTATGATGTTATTTAAACAGTTGTATTTCATTAATTTATTGACTTGATATCTAAGAGCTAACTATACTGTATTTATAACAATTAGTCATAATAATTGAATTGATAAAGTTATTTGTTTATAATATAAAGTTAGGTGATTATTAGGTGATATGAAATGAATGGTGTAGATTAAAGTGTGAATTATTATTGAATTGATTTGTTTATAATATAAAGTTAGGTGATTATTAGGTGATATGAAATGAATGATGTAGATTAAAGTGTGAATTATTGTTGAATAATTAAATTGATTTGTTTATAATATAAAGTTAGGTGATTATTAGGTGATATGAAATGAATGGTGTAGATTAAAGATAATATAATATTTGAAATGGATGGTGTAGATTAAAAGATGATCTTTAAATGAATGGTTTAGATTAAATGAATGATAAGATTTTTGGCTATAAATAGAAGCCTTAACTTAAGGATTTTTCATAAACTTCCTTACTTGTTCTTTCTTTCTCTCTCTAAATACTTCTTGTGAAAGTTCTCTCTAAGTGTGCTTAAGTCATCTTGAGTATTTGTGAAGATCTATAAGTATACGTATACTGTTCAAGTTAATCAACCTCATTTAAATCAATATCCAGTCACGTGTTGAGGTAAGGGATACCATCTTTTTCATCTTCCATTATTCAAACATACTATGGTAAGGGATTATCATTATTTGATTCTCGATAATAATATTGTTTCTTCCTTACTCATAAGACGTGCCTTTTATTTCCATGTATTAAATTGTGGGAATAACCTTACGGAGCGGATTGCCGCCTGTTGGTGAATAACCTTTCGTATTCATTCATTATTAATCTCTGAGAATAACCTTACGGAGCGGATTGCCGCCTGTTTGGTGAATAACTCTTTGTACTCAAATTCTATTAAATTGTGGGAATAACCTTACGGAGCGGATTGCCGCCTGTTGGTGAATAACCCTTTGTATTAATTTCTTTCACCTTTTGTTAATCAAACCTGCTACGGTAAGGGATATTATTTTCTTTCATACTCCTAAATCGAAATTTATTATGGAACTATTGCTTCTATAATTCCTGAAAATATTATATGTTCCATAATAGTTGAACTTCATTATTTCAACTGAACCTTCCTATTTACGTGAACCTTTCTATTGAATTGTAACCGTTATTCTGAACTGTGGATCTTGAATTTCACTCCACATCATGTTGACAATTTGGACATTATTTGAATCTGTACAAAGTAAACTTCCGATACTTATTGTTATCCTATTTCTTCTGTTCATCATTTATATCATTCTAATCATCCAAAAATCAAGCTGTTGTGAATATCTGTGGCCGGGGGCACAGATGTGATATATTTGTTGAACAGATGATAGGTTAAAAGCGATATAATAGGTTAAAGGCGATACATCTGTTCGGTGTCTTTTATGGCACGTGGTGAATGTTCTCTTTGGCCCGTAGTGCAAAGATGAACTGTTGTTTGGTATGATTATGACCAAAGGCTGAATCTGGTATAATCATGACCGTTGGTGCTATATTGAATATCTTTGGCCCGTAGTACAAAGATGAACTGTTGATGTGCATGATTATGATCAGGAACTGTGAATTTGTATTATCTTGACTAATGATATTTCAGATGATAAAAGTTGATGATGTTTTTCCTAAAAAGAGAACCGAGTGGACATTATAGTCTGCATTATTCTTCTAATAGATTACTCATTCCGCTGCTATTATTGATCTGAACGTTGTTTAAGAATTTAACTGCAGTTTTTGATATAAACCTTGTAGTCTATTGTATTCTATCAAGAACTCAACTGTTGAAGACTAATGATAATTTATTCGTCATTATCTTAGTCATGATATTCTTTACTGGGCTATTTGAGCTCACCCTTTCTTTTGTTCCATTGTTTTTCAACAGGAGATGAAAACATAACAGGGTCTAGCCGGGGAATGGAGTGAGGGTCCGAGGAATAGTTATCATAGTCTTCACGTTTTGTAAAATAGTGTGGCAATAATAGTGAAGACTTAGTTGTGTATTATTATACACTGTATTGTTGTACGTTGTGCTTTGTTGTAATAATTTTGTTGTAGTATTTTGACGACTCAAGTTTGGGCTGTGTGGGCCCAGATTTGGGGGCGTCACAGTTGGCATCAGAGCTTAGGGATATGGTCTTTAATGGAGATCTGGGGTAGAACTAGGAGGGGAGAGACGAATAGAATCAGTCACTAGTGTGTCCTACCTAAAATAGATTTTATTATCTAATGAGTCGATTTGAATGTAGGAACATGAAGTGATGAGTCAGTTTATTTGAACTAACATTTATTTTGTGACCACAGTTAAGTATGGCATCTGAAAATCAAGAGGTTAACTATGGAATACCCGAAGCAAATGTAGCCGAGAATCAAGAGGCCCCAAACAATCCTCCTGCCAACTCAGGAAATAATGTTCCTGATAACATGATGAACGATGGATTCTTTAGGAATTTCATGCAGTTCATACAGAATCAAGGAAGAGGAAATCCAGTCAATAATAACGGTAGAAACGCTGGCAATTTGAGGATGGTCACTGTTAAGCAATTTAAAGAATTAGGACCACCTGAATTCCACGGGAAGCCTGACCCACTCAAAGCGGAGGCATGACTGAAGCAGACGACAAAAATACTTGATGTCTTACAATGCGCTGATGATCAGAAGGTGCCATTTGCCACTTTTATGTTACGAGGTGAGGCGGACCATTGGTGGGAAGCGGTAAAACGTATCCAACCTTCAGCACTCGAAATGTCTTGGACAGAATTCGAAGAACTGTTTAACGAGAAGTACTTCCCAGAAAGCATCCGCCATATGAAGGAAGTGGAATTCATTAAGCTGGAGTAGGGAAACATGACAGTTTCTCAATATGAAGCTAAGTTTGCTGAACTGTCTCGTTTTGCGACTCATCTAGTAGATGACGAAGCACAAATGAGTCGAATGTTCCTGAGAGGTTTGAGACTCAAAATTCGTCAACAACTTAGTTCTCATAAATTCAGTTTGTATTCAGATGTTGTAGATAGGGCTCAAAGGGTGGAGCAAACAGATGAAACATTGCAGTCAAGAGTTAATGATCAGCATAGAGAAAGGAGTGACAACAACCACAGGAACGAGAACCATCGAGGAGGTAACCAACACTTCGGTGGTAATTCCACACCAAATAACAGAAGAGGAGAATCTAGTGGGAACAATTTCAAAAGAAAGAGATTCCATAATAATTATGGAAGGGCACCAGCACCAGTACCAACACCAGCACCGACCCCAGTTTCAAGGGGAGAAGATCGACCACCAGTGAGATGCTATAGGTGTGGTCAGGAAGGTCACATCAGCCCAAACTGTACACTGCAGTCCAAAAAGTGCTACAGTTGTGGGAAAGAGGGTCATCTTGCGCGGTTTTGTCCTGCCACAAAATCAAGTCCAGCTGCAATGATGATACCAAAAGCTAGCGCGGATAAAGGAAAATCTGTAGTTCAAGGGAGAGCTTTTGTTGTGACATCCCAAATGGCACGAAACTCGAACGAGGTGATAACCGGTAATCTATTCATAAATTCTCGTGAAGTCTACGCTTTGTTAGATACTGGCTCTACCCATTCTTTTATCTCACCTGCATGTGCTCAGCGTTTAAACTTAACTCCTGAAAATTTGGACTTTGACTTATCAGTTGAAACCCCATTAGGAGAAATGACCATTACATCTACTGTCTATAAATCTTGCCTAGTTCAAATCAACAACCTCACATTACCTGTTGACCTTATTTCTTTGGAGATGCATGAATTTGATGTGATTTTAGGAATTGATTGGTTGACTACCCATCATGCTAAAATTGATTGTTTTCATAAGATTATTAGTTTTCATATTCCTAATCAACCTGTCATGCAAATTCAAGCAACTAAACCATTGAAATCTCTAACTGTTATTTCTAGCCATAAAGCCATTCGTTTATTGAAAAACGGATGTCAAGCCTTTTTAGCTCATGTCACTGATTTGAACAAAAATACGTCAAACTTGAATGATATTCCCATTGTTAATGAGTTTCCTGACGTTTTTCCTGAAGAACTTCCTGGCTTACCCCCAAACCGTGAAATTGATTTTTATATTGATCTTGAACCCGGTACCAAGCCCATTTCCAAAGCTCCCTACCGAATGGCTCCCATTGAACTTCAAGAGTTAAAAGTCCAACTACAGGAATTATTGGATACCGGTTTCATTCGTTCGAGTGCATCACCTTGGGGTGCTCCTGTTCTATTTGTGAAGAAGAAAGACGGGAGTATGAGATTGTGCATTGACTACCGAGAATTGAACCATGTCACCATCAAGAACAGGTACCCGTTACCTCGGATTGATGACATGTTTGATCAATTGCAAGGCGCTCAACATTTCTCAAAGATTGATCTCCGTTCTGGATATCATCAGTTAAAGGTTAAAGCTGAGGACATTCCAAAGACTGCTTTCAGAACTCGTTATGGGTATTATGAGTTCTTAGTCATGCCTTTTGGACTAACTAATGCTCCTGCAGCTTTCATGGACATGATGAACCGGATATTCAAGGAACATTTGGATTATTTTGTGGTTGTCTTTATTGATGACATCCTCATATACTCCAAGAGTCGCGAGGATCATGAACAACACCTGAGATTGATACTACAAAAGCTCCGTGAAAACAAATTATATGCCAAGTTGAAGAAATGTGAGTTCTGGCTTGAGGAGGTCGCGTTTCTTGGGCATGTGATTTCTAGTCAAGGAATATCAGTCGATCCTGCGAAGATTGAAACGGTACTAAATTGGGAACAACCCAAAACAGTAACCGAAGTCCGAAGTTTTCTGGGTCTAGCTGGTTATTATCGGAGATTCGTAGAAGGATTTTCTCGAATCGCCACTCCATTAACGCAGCTTACTCGGAAAAGCACAAAATTCATATGGAGCGAGGAATGCGAGAAAAGTTTCCAAGAACTCAAGAAGAGACTGGTTTCAGCTCCTGTTCTGACCATACCATCAGGATCAGGAGAATTTGTTATCTACAGCGATGCTTCTGGCAAAGGTCTAGGCTGTGTCCTTATGCAACATGGAAAGGTTATAATAGCCTACGCCTCTCGACAACTCAAAGATTATGAGAAAAATTATCCTACTCATGATCTAGAGTTGGCAGCAGTCGTTTTCGCGTTGAAGATCTGGAGACACTACTTGTACGGAGAAAAAGTGGATATCTATACGGATCATAAAAGTCTCAAGTATTTCTTCACCCAGAAGGAACTCAACATGCGACAACGACGTTGGCTTGAGCTGTTAAAGGATTATGACCACACAATCCAGTATCACCCGGGAAAGGCGAACGTTGTAGCTGACGCTTTGAGCAGAAAATCTTATGCAAGTACAAGTGCACTGCTGACAACACAAAAGTGTATTTTGTACGACTTGCAAAAGATGGAGATAGAGCTAAAGACACCAGGGACCCACTCGAAGATTGCTCACGTGCGAGTAGAACCAACTTTAATCGATAAAATTAAAGCTGCTCAAGCTACCGATCCGGAACTGATAAACATGATAAAGAAAGTACAAGAAGGTGCCATTCCCGAAGCAAGAATCGACGAGAAAGGAATACTTCGAGTCAACTCTCGACTCTATGTTCCTAACGATCCTGAATTAAAGCATAAAATCATGATGGAGGCACACAACACGCCGTTTGCAATCCACCCAGGAGGTACCAAGATGTATCGAGATCTTCGACATACATTTTGGTGGAACAATATGAAAAGAGAGATTGCGGAGTTTATCTCAAGGTGCCTAACTTGTCAACGTGTCAAGGCAGAACATCAAGTTCCTAAAGGTCCATTACAATCACTTGAAGTTCCCGAATGGAAGTGGGAACACATCAATATGGACTTCGTGACGGGTCTTCCAAAAGTTTCTCAAGGCTTAGATGCAATTTGGGTGATCGTAGATAGATTGACCAAATCTGCTCATTTCTTGCCTATACGAGAAAACTTTTCACTTGAACGTCTTGCCGGTATGTACATAAATGAGATCGTGAGATTGCATGGCATGCCAGTTTCCATAGTTTCTGATCGAGATCCTAGATTCACTTCACGCTTTTGCATCAGTCTACAAAAAGCTATGGGCACTGAACTACGTTTTAGTTCTGCATACCATCCTCAAACGGACGGACAATCGGAAAGGACGATCCAGACCCTCGAAGATCTTTTGAGACTTTGTGTATTAGACTTCAAAGGAAGTTGGGATAAGTACTTGCCGTTGGTGGAATTTTCTTACAACAACAGTTACCAAGCAAGCATAGGCATGGCTCCATTCGAGGCATTGTATGGAAGGAAGTGTCGCTCTCCAATATGTTGGAATGAGGTAGGAGAAGCAAAATTGTTGGGACCCGAGTTGGTACGCTTGACGACCGAAAAGATCCAAATGATCCGACAACGAATACAGACCGCACAAGAACGACAAAAGAGTTATGCTGATCTTCATCGGAGAGACGAAAGTTTCAACGTCGGAGATCATGTATTCTTACGTGTTTCTCCATGGAAAGGGGTTACGAGATTCGGAAAGAGAGGAAAGCTCAACCCTCGATTTATTGGCCCATTTGAAATCCTCGATCGAATAGGAACCGTAGCCTACAGACTAGCCCTACCACCAAGTATGTCTCGCATCCATAACGTTTTTCACATATCTATGTTACGTAAATATGTGAAGGACCCAAACCACGTCATTGAGTTAGAACCAGACGTTATAGCAGATGATTTAACATACGAGGAAGTACCTGTTAAGATCCTGGATAAGAAGGAGCAGATCCTACGCTCAAAGGTTATACCTCAAGTTAAGGTTTTATGGAGGAACCAAGATACTGAGGAAATGACCTGGGAGCTAGAATCTGAGATGAAATCTAAGTATCCTTACCTCTTCGATATGTCAGGTACGTCAATTTCGGGGACGAAATTTCATAAGGAGGGGAGGTTGTAAGACCCCGAATTTTATGAAATACAAAATTTAATTTTTCTTCATATAGATATTTTTTTAAACAGTAAGTGGTTAAATCGATAAAGTTAAAAGTTAAGGATGTTATGTGCAAATTTTATTTTGTCGGACAATATTCGCTTTGTCGGGGAATATTCGTTTGGTCGGGGAATATTCGTTTGGTCCGACGGCGCCGAAATAACAAATTATTGGTGGACCCCACAACGGAATATTTGTCGGATATAGAAAACGACAGAAATAACCTTTTTAAATAAAAATAGTCAACGGAACTGTTAAAATACCGGTGATAAAAGAATAGTAGCATACGGTAGTTATTGGTATTTTCTGTAGCACTCGGTACTCTACAGTAACACACGGTATTGCATAGTGTCTCATATTTTTGGTCTGATAATTGACACCGTAACTGTTACGCATCATTTCATCGATAATTGTCACTGCATAATATTTTATATTATCAATTCAATAATTGTTGTTACACAGTATTTTGCATTATTGATTTAATAATTGTCATTACACTGTATTTTATATCATTGAGTCAATAATTGTTGTTGCACTGTTTTTAAAATTATTGAACCTAATAATTGTCACAGTAACATATGCACAGTAATTCACATTATTGAATCAATAATTGTCATTACACAGTAACGTATGCTTTATTTTACATTATTGTTATCTCTATTATGATGTTATTTAAACAGTTGTATTTCATTAATTTATTGACTTGATATCTAAGAGCTAACTATACTGTATTTATAACAATTAGTCATAATAATTGAATTGATAAAGTTATTTGTTTATAATATAAAGTTAGGTGATTATTAGGTGATATGAAATGAATGGTGTAGATTAAAGTGTGAATTATTATTGAATTGATTTGTTTATAATATAAAGTTAGGTGATTATTAGGTGATATGAAATGAATGATGTAGATTAAAGTGTGAATTATTGTTGAATAATTAAATTGATTTGTTTATAATATAAAGTTAGGTGATTATTAGGTGATATGAAATGAATGGTGTAGATTAAAGATAATATAATATTTGAAATGGATGGTGTAGATTAAAAGATGATCTTTAAATGAATGGTTTAGATTAAATGAATGATAAGATTTTTGGCTATAAATAGAAGCCTTAACTTAAGGATTTTTCATAAACTTCCTTACTTGTTCTTTCTTTCTCTCTCTAAATACTTCTTGTGAAAGTTCTCTCTAAGTGTGCTTAAGTCATCTTGAGTATTTGTGAAGATCTATAAGTATACGTATACTGTTCAAGTTAATCAACCTCATTTAAATCAATATCCAGTCACGTGTTGAGGTAAGTGATACCATCTTTTTCATCTTCCATTATTCAAACATACTATGGTAAGGGATTATCATTATTTGATTCTCGATAATAATATTGTTTCTTCCTTACTCATAAGACGTGCCTTTTATTTCCATGTATTAAATTGTGGGAATAACCTTACGGAGCGGATTGCCGCCTATTGGTGAATAACCTTTCGTATTCATTCATTATTAATCTCTGAGAATAACCTTACGGAGCGGATTGCCGCCTGTTTGGTGAATAACTCTTTGTACTCAAATTCTATTAAATTGTGGGAATAACCTTACGGAGCGGATTGCCGCCTGTTGGTGAATAACCCTTTGTATTAATTTCTTTCACCTTTTGTTAATCAAACCTGCTACGGTAAGGGATATTATTTTCTTTCATACTCCTAAATCGAAATTTATTATGGAACTATTGCTTCTATAATTCCTGAAAATATTATATGTTCCATAATAGTTGAACTTCATTATTTCAACTGAACCTTCCTATTTACGTGAACCTTTCTATTGAATTGTAACCGTTATTCTGAACTGTGGATCTTGAATTTCACTCCACATCATGTTGACAATTTGGACATTATTTGAATCTGTACAAAGTAAACTTCCGATACTTATTGTTATCCTATTTCTTCTGTTCATCATTTATATCATTCTAATCATCCAAAAATCAAGCTGTTGTGAATATCTGTGGCCGGGGGCACAGATGTGATATATTTGTTGAACAGATGATAGGTTAAAAGCGATATAATAGGTTAAAGGCGATACATCTGTTCGGTGTCTTTTATGGCACGTGGTGAATGTTCTCTTTGGCCCGTAGTGCAAAGATGAACTGTTGTTTGGTATGATTATGACCAAAGGCTGAATCTGGTATAATCATGACCGTTGGTGCTATATTGAATATCTTTGGCCCGTAGTACAAAGATGAACTGTTGATGTGCATGATTATGATCAGGAACTGTGAATTTGTATTATCTTGACTAATGATATTTCAGATGATAAAAGTTGATGATGTTTTTCCTAAAAAGAGAACCGAGTGGACATTATAGTCTGCATTATTCTTCTAATAGATTACTCATTCCGCTGCTATTATTGATCTGAACGTTGTTTAAGAATTTAACTGCAGTTTTTGATATAAACCTTGTAGTCTATTGTATTCTATCAAGAACTCAACTGTTGAAGACTAATGATAATTTATTCGTCATTATCTTAGTCATGATATTCTTTACTGGGCTATTTGAGCTCACCCTTTCTTTTGTTCCATTGTTTTTCAACAGGAGATGAAAACATAACAGGGTCTAGCCGGGGAATGGAGTGAGGGTCCGAGGAATAGTTATCATAGTCTTCACGTTTTGTAAAATAGTGTGGCAATAATAGTGAAGACTTAGTTGTGTATTATTATACACTGTATTGTTGTACGTTGTGCTTTGTTGTAATAATTTTGTTGTAGTATTTTGACGACTCAAGTTTGGGCTGTGTGGGCCCAGATTTGGGGGCGTCACATATCAGTTCAATCTTTTTCACTTCTGTGTTTTTCTTTTTGTCCAGTGCTTCTTCTTTTCTTCTGCTGATCTTCGTATTTAAGAGGTAAGGGCTTCAGATTTCTTCCCGTTGGATCATCTGTTTGAACGTGTATTTCTTCCCGTTACCTCACAGAGGAGAGCTGCTGAATATTGTATTAATAAAGCTCATTAAATCTCTGATGAGACATTATTTGATCTGACCTGTTAGTCCATGCAAGGTTGTTTTCCTTTTTCCTCTGTGACAGAAATGTCAGACATAGGTTCCCACTAACTTTTATAGAGTCGTTTGGTCTTCCCAAACTATAGGTCTGATAGGACACAGTCTTCTGACTTTTCTGCCTTGAAAGTCTTCTTTCTGTTCCATAGTGCGCTTGGGTCAGACTCCTGACTTTTCTGACTTGATTGATTTGCAGAAGCTTCCTTATTAGTTACTTTGATGAAGATTAAATACTTGAATAGAATGGCTCCTGATCTGAGAAACGTGATGTCTCCTGCCTTTTTGCTCAACAATCTTATATGATCAACTCTACGAATACCCTTGCTTACGTGATTGATCTGTAAAGGATCATCTCTTACTGATCATCGTAGAGTTTACTCAACTGTTAGAATGTTGATCGTAGAGTCCAATTTAAGGTTTCTCGGAAAGAACAGTCTGGTTGATCGTAGAGTCTTCTGGACCACAATCATAGAGTCCATTCTACGATTGGTTACCTTAATCGTAGAGTCTGTTCGAATCGTAGAGTTTCCTTGACACAAATCGTAGAGTTCTTTCTACAATTTTATTACATCAACAGATCAACCTAACAGTTTTGATCTATCTAAGTCTTAGTACAACACACAAGACTTTTATACAATTAAAAATAGATCAACCTAACAACTTTGATCTTATCTAATACAGTCCTTGTACATTATTTCTAATCATCAAATTTAATCATTCAATGTTCAACAAAAACTAAGTTTAACAAAAAAAAAAAAATTTGCAAAACTTCCACCCGACATCTAAGCTAATGGGTGGAATGAAAAAATATTTTATTTATTTATTTAAAATTAAGTTTAACAAAAAAAAAAGAAATTCAAAACCTCCATCCGGCATCTAAGCTAACGGGGTGGAGTGAATTTTTATTTTTTTATTTTTAAATCTAAGTTTAACAAAAAAAATAAATAAATAAAATTACAAAACCTCCACCCGGCATCTAAGCTAACGGGTGGAGTGAAAATATATATATATATATATATATATATATATATATATATATATATATATATATATATATATATATATATATATTGTCAAACTTAGTTTAAAAAAAATAAATAAAAAAATAAAAAAATCACTCCACCCGTTAGTTTAGATGTCAGGTGAAAATTTTCAAAATCTCCACACAGCATCTAAGTTACGGGTGGAGTGAATTTTTATTTTTAAAACTAAGTTTAACAAAAAAAATAAAAAATTGCAAAACCTCCACTCGACATCTAAGCTAACGGGTGGAGTGAAAAGATATTTTTTTTTTTTGTTAAACTTAGTTTAAAAAAAACAAAACAAAAAAAAATTTCACTCCACCCGTTAGCTTAGATGCCAGGTGGAGGTTTTGCAATTCTTTTTTTGTTAAACTTAGTTTTTAAAAAAAATAAAAAAATCACTCCACCCGTTAGCTTAGATGCCGGGTGGAGGTTTTGCAATTTTTTTTTTTTGTTGAACTTAGTTTAAAAAAAAAAAAATTCATTCCACCCGCTAGCTAAGATGTCGAGTGGAGGATTTTAATTTTTTTTTTGTTTTTGTTAAACTTAGTTTAAAATAAAAATAAAAAACAAACAAATTTTTTTCACTCCACCCGCTAGCTAAGATGCCGGGTGGAGGATTTCAATTTTTTCTTTTTTGTTAAACTTAGTTTAAAAAAAAAAATCACTCCAACCGCTAACTAAGATGCCGAGTGGACTATGAATTTTTTATTTTTTTTGTCCTACCCGTTATCTTAGATAATGGGTGAAAATCATCTCATCCTTTAATATTATTATTTCAACGGTTGAAAATGCGTTTGCTGGAATAGTGTCCATACAAACGCTTGCTATGGATCATTCTCATATATATATATATATATATATATAGGGTCCGCTTAATGTGTGCCCTAAGGGCACACACTAAGCGCGGAAAACAAGAGATGAGACCCACTAAAAAATATTTCTTTATATAGTTGCACTGAATTCAATACATGGGGTCCACTAGTATATTATTTTTTTATACATTGAATTCAGTGCGCCTACATAAACAAATAATATTATACATCATTTTATGCGCTTAGTGTGTGCCCTAAGGGCACACATTAAGAAAATCCATATATATATATATATATATGTATATATATATGTATATATATGTTTCCATATATATGTATCCGACGGAATGTGAACTTAAATATATGTGTGTATGCATGTGCTGGAAATTCAGAGTCAACTTGACTAATTTTGTGTCCCATCCGTGGGACCATGGTCTTGGAATATTAATCTGTGTGTGCATGTGTGCTGAAGCCTTTTAGGCGTATATGGCCATGGCTTTTCTTTCTCCTCACATGATTGGCGATTGGTCAGTGGGAGAATGGTCAGTACATACGAGCTTAAAATCTAGCCGTTGATATTTTAAGTAATTAGCGCCCATCCGTTGATTTTAAATTAAATATGTCAAAAGACTATTTTATGCCAAGCTTCAGATTTTTATAAATAGAAGGTTTCTCTTTTATTTTTCAGTTATCAATTTTTAAAGAATTTTTTTTTTACTTTCCTTGCCTATATTTTATCTCCATCACCTTTTAAATTTCTCTTTCGTTTAAAGTTATTATTTTTATTTGAAGAAAAAAATTGGTCAAAATATTTAAGATATATTATTGTGTTATATTTGATTATCTCATACTTATATATATATATATATATATATATATATATATATATATATATATATATATATATATATATATATAAACACACACACACACACATACAAATATAAATTATAATACACATTTGTATATATTTATATTTTTTCTATTATATCAAATAAAATGTCCGAATTTAAATTCTGACAGATGATGATATTCCTCCTAAATGAGAGAATTGTTAATTGAAATTCTATAAAGCCTTTTATTGATATAGTGATCTATATAAATTAAGTTTTATATAAATCATAGTTGTGAAACTTTAAGTTTGGTTAAATACTTAATTACTGACAGTGATAATATTCCTTATAAACGAGGAAATTATTTAACGAGTATTACTAAGTAGCTTAATTTAAAGTGATCACATCATATATCAAATTTATCAATATATATAAATTTGAGTAAAACAAATTTATTAGTCATATCAAGTATTATTTAACTATTTTATTTATTAAACTTGATATATGTTATTGCAAGTATTCAAACTTAAATTTATTTATTCATAAATACTTGTTGCATTATATATAAGTTATATAAACTTCTATATCACAAATATGTTTGTTTATATCTGCTTACATAGAAGCATCTCACACATTATAAAAGTTATTTAAACTTTTATATCAGAAATTAATTTCATAGCTATTTAATTTAAGAAGCACCTTTTATTTATAAAGGAAAAATAAATCTTTATAAATTTGTAGTGAAATTATTTATCTGCTTATATAAGAAGCGTCATTCAAAAACATATTTTATTAAAAAAGTTGATTTATTAGTTTTATATTTCTATGAAAAAAAAAGAGTGATTTTTTGACTAAGACCAGAATCTTAGAGAGATAAACAAGTAGTTGGGTCTCTAATGTACTTGTGAGGTGAGGAACCAACTTCTTATTTCAAACCAAGATTGTAAAACAAAAAGTTAAGTGAGTTAGTTGTCTTTAAATTTGTGAGAAAAAAAGAAGTGATTCTTTGACCAAGATTAAAGTCTTAAAAAGTTCAACGGATAGTTGGGTCTCTAGTGCACTTGAGGTGAGCAACCGATTTCTTGTTTCAAGACCAAATTATAAAGCAGAGCTAAACTCAGAAAACAGGTACAACTACGTTTGAGGAGAGAGCGGGAAGCTATTGTTCAAAATACATAGTTGTCTGTGTGGTTGAAAGTTGATTTATAAAACTTTGTTAAAGCTTCTCCCCCTATTGAAGAAGTATTTATTATTGATAGTAATATGATCTCAAGTTTTGGAGAAGAGCTTGAGACTAGACATAACAACATACCGAGCTGTATGTTGTGAACCAACTAAATCTCTGTGTATTGTGTGATTTATTTTTTATTGTCTTACATATTAATTTATTATATTACAAATTAATTAATCAAAAATTTAAAAAGACTTAATATAATTTTTAATCAGTAATAATTTATTCGACTTTTCTTTTAAATTATTATTGAACTTTCAATGACCTTAAACATACTTGCGACCTTTCTTAAAGATATAAAAATCATTTAAATTAACAAAATAATAATAATAATTAAATAATAATGCAACAAAGTAATAGGCGTGACAAAACAAGTGAGTAAAATAATTTAAATTGGAAGTTTGCATTTTATTCAAACTCGAGAGCTGTTGACTATAAATGATTTTGTAGGTTGGTGGCGTGGATATGGAGAATGGAAGGGACCCTATGAATATTATAGGTACTAATTGTTTTAACATGCATTGTTATTGTTTGTTTAGCATATAATAATAATAGACTAATATTATAGTCCGACAATTACTTTACAATAAACAAATTAAACTTTGTAACTAACAATTTCCTCATGCAACCCTTTCAAATTATGATTAACAATGTTGGTTGGGGAATTGAGTTGAGAGTGAGACTAAGTTATGTATCAACAGTTATATACGGTGTAAAACCTATTTGTTCTTTTTACACTTCTTACCCACTAATACTACATCTATTTAAAGAAAAAAAAAATTAAACTTTTGAAGTTAACTAGGTCATGATTCTGTGTTAAGCACAAGTTTTATTATAATTTTTTTAAAATAATTTTCTACGTTATACTATATTAATATATTAATTATAATATTATTAGATATGATAGCAAATATAAATAAAAAGATTTTGAAATGAAATAAAAGATGAAAAAATAATTTTTTCTTAGATTTTAGGTTTCTATTCCTGAATTTTAGTGTTGAAGTTTACAGAAAAAAATTAGTGTTGAAGGATCATTTCTAATTTTAGGGTTGAGAGAAGATTTTGTGCTATTTATTAGATATATAGATTTACGATATTTTAATTAAAAATAAATTTTAATCAACATAATTTTAGTCAATACGGCCTGAATATTATAGATTGTCTTCTTCCTAAAATTAACTAAATTCGCATTAATAAATTTTAAATTAACTTCTTAAAGTAAAAATGAAATTATTTTTGTAATAAGGAGGCCGCGAGTAATATAATTATGTATGAATATTCATGCTTTCACTAAATCAAAATGTTGAAATGATTACTAATTACTTTTAAATTAATTGAAATATTAGTTTTTTTTTTTTTTATGTGAGATGAAATAATCATACCCCAACCTAATTAAAATAATCTGTAGTAATATAAAAACTTAAACGTTCCAAGACCTGTAATAGAGTCCAGTATTTTTGAATATTTTTTTTTAGTAAATATATACTTCTTATATGCAAGTCACCAAATTAATTGTTTATTTGAATATTTAACAGTAATCAAAGACTCTAATATAATAAAGAAATCTAATAATAATTAAACACTCTACTCGAATATGTTTAGTTAATATAAATCTAATCATTAATGTGACACCCCTAAATCTGGGCCCACACAGTCCAAACTTGGATTGTCAAAAGACTATAACAAAATTAATACAAGGTAGAACAACGTTCAACAATACAGTGTATAATAATACACAACTAAATCTACACTATTATTATCATACTATTTTACAACACGTGAAAACTACGATAGCTATCCCTCGGACTCTCACTCCATTCCCCGGCTAGACCTAGCTACGTTCTCATCTCCTGTTGAAAAACAATAGAACAAAAGAAAGGGTGAGCTCAAATAGCCCAGTAAATAATAGCATGACTAAGATAATGACGAATAAATTATCATTAGCCTTCAACAGTTGAGTTCTTGATATAATACAATAGACTACAAGGTTTATATCAAAAACTGCAGTTAAATTCTTGAACAACGTTCAGATCAATAATAGCAGTGGAATGAGCAATCTATTAGAAGAATAATGCAGACTATAATGTCTACTCGCTTCTATTTTTAGGAAAAACATCATCAACTTTTATCATCTGAAATACCATTTGTCAAGATAATACAAATTCACATTTCCTGGTCATAATCATGCAGATCAACAGTTCATCTTTGCACTACGGGCCAAAAACATTCAATATAACACCAACGGTCGTGATTATACCAGATTCAGCCTTTGCTCATAATCATACCAAACAACAGTTCATCTTTGCACTACGGGTCAAAGATATTTAATATAATACCAACGGTCATGATTATACCAGATTCAGCCTTTGGTCATAATCATACCAAACAACAGTTCATCTTTGCACTATGGGCCAAAGAGAACATTCACCACGTGCCATAAAAGATACCGAACAGATGTATCGCCTTTAACCTATTATATCGCATTTAACCTATCATCTGTTCAACAATTATATCGCATCTGTGCCCCCAGCCACATATATTCACAACAACTTGATTTTGGATGATTAGAATGATATAAATGATGAACAGAATAAATAGGATAAACAATAAGTATCAGAAATTTACTTTGTGCAGATTCAAATAATGTCTAAATTGTCAACATGATGTGGAGTGAAATTCAAAAATGATATTCAAGATCCACAGTTCAGAATAACGGTTACAGTTCAATAGAAAGGTTCACGTAAATAGGAAGGTTTAATTGAAATGATGAAGTGCAACTATTATGGAACATATAATATTTTCAAGAATTATAGAAGCAATAGTTTCATAATAAGTTTCGATTTAGGTGTATGAAAGAAAATAATATCCTTACCGTAGCAGGTTTAATTAGCAAAAGGTGAAGAAAATTAATATCCTTTACCATAGTAAGTTTGAATAATGAAATATGAAAAAGATGGTATCCCTTATGTGTATAAAGGAAAATAATATCACTTACGAATATGAAAGAAAATGATATTACAAACGAATATGGAATAAAAGTGTCATGTGATAATTCGTGTAGACAAATTATTTTCACAAGAGACAAATAAGAAATAAATACAAAGGGTTATTCACTAACAGGCGGTAGTCCGCGCAGTAAGGTTATTCCCACAATTTAATAAAATTTGAATACGAAGAGTTATTCACCAAATAGACGGTAATCCGCGCCGTAAGGTTATTCTTAAAGATTAATAAGGAATGAATACGAAATGTTATTCACCAACATGCAGTAATCCGCGCCGTAAGGTTATTCCCACAAATTAATACATGGAAATAAATGACACATCTTATGAGTAAGAGAGAAACGATATTATTTTCGAGAATCAAAGAATGATAATCCCTTACCGTAGTAAGTTTGAATAATGGAAGATGAAAAAGATGGAATTCCTTACCATAGTAAGTTTAAATAATAGAATATGAAAGAAGATGATATTCCTTACCTTAACACATGACTGAATATTGATTTAAATGAGGTTGATTAACTTGAACAGTACTTGTACACTTATAGATCTTCACAAATACTCAAGATGACTTAAGCACACTTAGAGAGAACTTACACAAAGAAGTATTTAGAGAGTGAAAGAAAGAACAAGTAAGAAAGTTTATGAAAAATCCTTAAGTTAAGACCTCTATTTATAGTCAAAAATCTCATCATAACCAAGATTTCCTAATTTAATCCAAACCGTTCATTTCAAGATAATGTTTAATCCATACAATTCATTTAATTTTTTAAGATTTCTTTAATCTAAACAATTCATTTAAATATTATCTTTTAATCTACACCATCCATTTCAAATTCTATATTATCTTTAATCTATACCATTCATTTTATATCACCTAACTTTATATTATAAACAAATAACTTTATCAATTCAATTATTCAACAATAATTCACACTTATTCATTATTATGACTAATTGTTATAAATACAGTGTAGTTGGCTCTCTCTGAGTTAGATATCAAATTAATTAATAATGAAATACAACAGTTTAATTAACATCATAATAGAGATAACAATAATGCAGAAAATATATAAAAGAAAGAATACGTTACTGTGTAATGACAATTATTGATTCAATAATGTGAATTACTGTGCATATGCTACTATGACAATTATCAGTTTAATAACATGAATTATTGTGCATGTGACAATAAAGTCAAATATTGTACGATAACCACTTTATTAGTTTAATAATATGAAACACTGTGCAATGTCGTGTGCTACTGTGCAATACCGTGTGCTACTGTGCAATACCGTATGTTACTATGCAATATCGTATGTTACTGTGCAATACCGTATGTTACTATTCTTTTACCACTGGATATTTTAACAATAAAAAGTGATAGTACCATTGACCATTTAAAAATTATTTATGTCATTTTCTATATCCGATAATTATTCGTTATGGGGTCCACCAATGATTGGTTCGTACGGCGTCGTCGTACGAATATTCTCCGACAAAACGAATATTTTCCGACCAAACGAATATTGTCCGACATAATATAATTTACACATAACATCCTTAACTTTTAATTTTATCAATTTAACTACTTACTGTTTCAGAAAAAATATATATGAAAAAAAATTAAATTTTATATTTCATAAAATTCGGGGTCTTACAATTAACACTCTAATATTTGATATATTTATTAAAAATATATATTAGTAATTAAACATTCTAAAATATTATAATACCCAAGGCATTTCATGAGTACCATCTGTCCCTAGCTAATATTATACTTTTTTCTCATCAAATAATTCGTAGCGTAAATTAAACATCACACATGCATGAGATTAAAATAGTATACATAGTTCAATTTTATCCACAATTCTTGCAAGTGAATATGGCCAAAAATTATATAAAGAGTATAGATATTCCACTGTCATCAATTATTAATTCGAATAAATATAGCCTAAATTATCATATAATTAATTAGCTCGCACAAAAGTTAACCTTATTTGTTTTAGTTGTGGGTGCAAGGTGAGTGAGTATTACCCGAATATTAATTAATATTTTATTAAGATAATGGTAAGAGTTTTAAATTTTTAGATATTAAATATGACTCAAACACATTTGTACATACTAATATTGTCATATAATTATGATGTAGGGATGATGATTTATTTTATTTTATTTATTTATTTTGGACTCCTTAAAATACTAATGTTATATTTGGATTGAAGAGATGAAAATGAGAATAAAATGACTCATTCCTATAGAATAAAAAAATTGAGTTTAGTTGCTCTATTAGAATAGAATGGAATAGATCATTCTTATTCATCTCAAATTTATAAATTTTATTCTTTGACGGAATAGGGTATGAAATTATTCATTTTAGCTAGAATAAGATGAATTATTCCACTTTCTATTTTATTCTTTTTTTTATATTTTATTTCTCCATTAATTCTATTATTTTAATCACATAATCATTATTCTTCTTCTTTTTTCATATCTCGATTAGTTTATCCCTTCTTTTACTTTCAGAAAGTGGATGAAAGGCAAAAACTTTATCTTCTTTTGTAGGAATTTGGAATATCCGGACTCGACTGGCCTTGACTGTAAATTTAGCAGTGGCCCTTTCGATTAGTGGATTGGTCGATAACACCAAAAAAATGGAAGTCTTTTTTTTTTTTAAAGTAATTTTTTTTAAAAGAAATATTTTTAAAAACTAAAAGTCATTAATGAAAATGTTAGTAGGCTTTCTTCTAATAATGATTTTTTTTAAGGTGGACAATTTATACCCAATACCTTTCTTAAATATTCCATTAACTTCGTTTTCTATAAATTCTAAATTTCTAATCCAACTTATCATATTAAACTTTGGAATAAGCATATGTACTTTAAATGATGGTATTGTTAAAAATAATATTAACTCATTTATTCATTTATTATGTTTTGTGTATTGTTTAAAATTATACCACATCTATTTTGAATTATAAGATTATTGACTTTTAAAAGTTAAATTGAAATATTTTTAAATTTAAAATTGAGATGATTTATATTAAAAATAATAAATTTAACTATGTGTAATACTTTTTAAGTAGTTTATAATATTTATTATAGTATTGATTAAACTAAAAAGAAATCATGTCAATTTTAATTTCAAAAATATTTTAAATTGATTTAAAAAATTCAATAATTATTTTGTATTTTGGAGAGGAGGATTCTTTCGCGAGGAATCATACAAGAGTATATTTATGTGCATATTGTTCCACATATAAAGACACAAATAAAGATAAAATAGAATTATCCCTATTCTAGACTTTTTTTCCAAATATTTTCAAACACAAAATTGGCATGGATTCTTTTAGTTTATATCATAACAATTATGAATATCACAAACTATCTAAAATGTATTATTAATTATAAAATATATTATTTTCAAAATTTAAATTATTCATGTCAATTTTTAATTCAATTTTTTTAAATTGACTTTTATAAAATCAATATTAATTTTATAATTAGTAATAGATGGAGTGTTAAAAATATTTCTTTATTTCTTTATGTAATACTTTCTCTATTATCTCTTTACAATTTTTTTTTATATTATTCTAACTTTATGTGTATTTTTAAATATGAAATAAGGTATGAAGATAAATATATTTATCGTATAAATCGTGTAACCTCTCTTGCTATGAACACTTTTGAGTAATAAATAACCGACTTGGTCGACCATCAATTGTAGCTAGTGGTGCACAAAAAGCTCGAGGCCTGCAGCTTGACCTTGGTCTGGTCTGGTTCCAACTTGGATAAAGCCTGGCCTGATCAAGGCCAAGCTTAAAGGCTTTTAACAGACTGTGATTTTAATGTAAGAACCTGTCTTGGCCCAGCTTAGTTCGTGTCTTAGGCCTGACTTTTACTTTATCCTCACAAGATGTGCATCCCATTTGCTAGCAGCCCAATCCAAGGTTATAATTTTTTTTTGTTAATAAGCAACTCTTAGCCCAAACCTAATTAGCGATAGTCCAGCCAAATAGCCAGCTACGTAGCCACCTGCCACCTTTCCTAACAATAAAAAAAGAAAAGAAAAAAAGAAAATAGGATGAGACTTAACATTTGACAAGCTGATAGTGGACAACCTTTGTCCCCCCTTCCCAACTCCCAAATCTAACATTTGGCAATGAAGTAAACAAAGTAAGCTAAAGCAAGTAATTTAAACTAAGGAAACAACAACTAAAAATGAAAGTCTAATGGCTATCATGGTATAATTGAAATCAATCAACTTTTAATATAACCAATAAATATATGAAAAAAGTATACTTTTTGACATTTTGTTTGTGTGTGTGTGTGTAGATATATACATTTTAGAGCCCATCCCCAGTGGAGTGTTTTTAAAACTAAAGTCCAATCAATTCATGTCTCATAAAGTTGGAAATAGTGTATAGTTTATCTAGGGTGCAACTTATTAGATAGAAGCCCAGCCCATTGAAAAACAATGGTCAAAATTAAAGCAAAAAGTTAAGTTGTCCCGTCCGTCGAAAGCTACTGTTGTGTGTTGACTGATGCCTGTTATAGTAATGCTGCCGACTGCTGAGTGTTGTGTTGACAAAGCTACCCCACCACCACCTGCCACCTAATAAAGCTGGAAAATAAATAAATTAAAGGTTACGCCTGTTGTCTCGGCTGCAGTGCTGCACAAAAAAATTGAGCAAAAAAATAAATTAACAACTATATTGTTATAAAGAAACGACTAGTGTGCTTTTTTTAAAACATATTGCTATATTTTTCTTCTATAAAAATCATTTGATTAACTGTAAAACATTCACAATTCTCATATATCTTCACCCCAATAACTCTTTCCAACCCAAAATCCCCATGGAAACAATCTTCCCTCATCTCCTTCACCACCCCGAAGCCATTCAAATCCACCACCGTGCCACTGCACACCGCCATCAAGGCCGCCATGGCGGAGGGTAAAACAGAGGCACCCACATAAAAAGAAGCGCTGGTGGGCTTAACCCCACCTGAGTTAGACCCAAACACCCCATCACCAATTTTCGGTGGCAGCACTGGTGGGCTTTTGAGGAAAGCCTAAGTTGAGGAATTTTATGTGATCACGAGGAAGTCTCCAAAGGAATAAATCTTTGAAATGCCCACCGGTGGTGTAGCCATAATGAGAGAAGGCAGCTGGTAGGTGTATGGTTGTGTATCATTGTGCATTTGTGTGCATAAGCCTATGAGCATGAGGCCACGAGGCATGAGCCATTAAGCATGTTGGGCTGCTGGCATCAGAAAAAAAGAGTCTCGGGAATGATCAGACCAGCTTAAGTCTGTCCTGCCCTGATCTGCAGGCCTCAACAACTTACATATTATTGAGCTAAGCCTGATCTGACCTGGTCTAGCACTCTGGAAGTCAAAGCCTAGCCTGGCCTGGTCAAGGGTCAAGGTCGGCCGGACCAAGCCGAGCCGACTTGTTATATATCTTTTTTTTAGCCAATAACATATGCATAGTTTTATGGGTAATTTAAAGCAATTAACTAATCTAATAAATGCACAAAACATATTTTAATTTAACCAATATTTGAATACAAGAGTTTGGACCAAAAACTTAGCTAAATTAGGTTTAACCATAATTAATAAATGGTGTATTATCTTTGTAAATGAGGATAGAGAATTGATATTTTGATATGTGTTTTTGATAATAAAAAAAAATCACATGAGAATAAAGTGAATCTCATATGAGAAAAAAAATCATATGAAAATATTAAAAATATACGTGAAAATAGTGTTCCTCTAAAAAGATATTCAGATCATTTAACAAAGAATATTAAAATAAAAAATAGGATAGTTTAGTGACAAATGGCCCAATATAAGTCTGATGGCTTGAGTTGAGTGTTAGAGTATGTTTGTAATTACTTAAAAAATATAATTACTAATTTTGATTATGATTTTTGATTATAATTAATTTTTAAAAAAAATAGTTTGTATTTAGTAAATAAAAAGCACTTAAATTAATTAAAAAAAGAAAATTATTTTGTATAAAAAAAATTGCTAGTCACTTATTTCAATTGTAAATAACCAAAAAAAATATTTTGAGAAGTAAAGATGAATAATAGATGAAATTACTAAAATAAATAAGGACATATTAGTAATATATTTGATCAAACTTGATTATTAAGATTAGTAAATAATTAAAAAAAATATTTTGGAGCTTCTGATTATTTTTATAAAAAGTAATTAGAAATACTTTATTAAAAACTTTTTATTTCTTAAAACTTATTATAAGAAGATTTCATTGGATAACCCTTTTAGTTCTTGTATTTTTCCTTTACTTTATTTTTATTTTTATAATTATTCTTGTATAATTATGTATGTGAATAATTTTGTACTTAGTATGTGTGAAAAGTAATGACATACTTATAAAAATAATAATAAATAAATGTCAATGTAAATTTTGAAATGTTCACAATAATCAACGAAGTTTTATTTAGTCTTTTCCGTTTATTAAATTTTACCAATCGCATAATTCAAAATAAAATTTTCATAATTATTTTCCTCCAATATAATCTCTGCGTACAAAGTTTTAAGTAATTAATTTCTAAATAATAAAATAAAAATTAAAACATCAAAATTCTGGTCGACATTCAATTTTTTTTTAAAAATTCATAATTAATTTTTAAATAAAATTAAAAAAATAAAATCCAATCTTTTGACTCAAAGTATTTTTCTTTTTCTGATTTAAATTTACTCCAAATAATTAAGTCCTTCTAAAAATAAATATAGACAATGACTCTATCAATGGAATGATCGAAACAATGACTATTCGCCTACAAAGTCATGCCATAGATATTTCTCACATAGTGAAAATTCTCAAGTGTATGCTTTAAATATTTTTAATTTATTAAATAATGTATCCTCTTATCCCAATAATAGTAACAACTAACAAGCTACTTTAATTACGTTATTAGCAAACTCTTTTATAAAGAGTGTAATATTAAAATAGAAAAAGGAAAATAAAGAAGTGAGAACCAAGACAAATAGTTATAAAGGAGTGTGAAAAGTGAAAAAGGGAGAAAATCTAGAATACTTTGGAGACTTTCTTTTTTACTTTTCTACCATTTATTTTAAATAAACTAATCACTTTAAATAAAAATTTAGAATTGATTTTTTAAATAAAAAATATTATTTTTTTATATATTTTTAATATTTTTATATAAAAATAAAACTTATTTTATATTTATGTAAAAAATATATATGAAAATATCGCAAGGTTTATTTGGTCATATATGAATACGAAAGGAGACAAAAACTGCGCTTTGTAGAGGGGTTTAGACCATCGGCAGCATAAATATCTTTTAATTTTTAAATTTTTTAATAAATAAATTATTCTGTAAATTATAACATAAAAAAATTAATGAATTCTTATTTTATTAATTATTCTCACTCACTTATTTAAATATATTTAAAATTATAATTTATTAATTTTTTATTTTTTGATATAATTTTTTTATTATATTAAAAAAATTTACGAACTAAATTTAATTTTATTAGTTAAAGTAAATTATGAATTTTAAATTTTTATATTTAATCTAGAATTGTTACTTTTGGGCATGCTGAGATGCCCTCAGAGAGATTTTATATAAAGCCGTCGCTCCTCTTCGTCTTTCCTTCATCCATCAAATCTCATATCTTTTCCTTTCCCTCCTGTTTTCCTTTCCATTTTCCAAACATTGCATTGCATTTTTTCTCAAATTCCATTCCCACCTTCTTTCTGTCTCTCTACTGACTTTCTGTGCTTCTATTCTGTCTTTATTCCCATCTATTGGTGTGAAACAGAGCAAGTTTGGTTGAGTTATAAAAGGCTTCTTTGTGGGTTGCAGAAGTCTCACTGTGTAGAACAAGAAATACACATTTAGTAGATTAACAAGGTAACTCCATTCTTTGTGAAAAATACACTTCATTTTTTCTGTATTTATGATTGTATCTGTAATTTACAAGTTGGGATATGGAAAAAGATGAAATCTTTACAGTTTTGGACATTTTTTTCTATATGGGTATTAATTAATTATCATCAGCAGGGAATTTGGATTATAATCAGCATCAAAAGGGGTTCTTTTTTTTTTTTCGTAAAAGAAGAAGATTAAGAGAGAGAAAGATGAAGTATGTTTTGGTGACAGGTGGAGTGGTGAGCGGTTTGGGGAAAGGAGTCACTGCTAGCAGTATTGGCCTTATTCTCAAGGCCTGCGGTCTTCGTGTTACTTCCATTAAAATTGGTCTCTATTCTTTTCTCTGTCTCTGGTTTCATCTACTTTTACATTTTATTAGTAATTTGAAAATTTGATTTTCTTTTCTCATTTGCTTTCTATGTTATTCTGAATCCATTTCCAAGCTATAGGAGTAGCTTGAATCGCCTAAGTGAGCTCTCTCTGTTTTGAGTCCTTTGGGTTTTACTTCCAATAGAATAAAAAGATGAAGAAAGGTGTTGGCGTTTTGTGTTTGTGATTTATATTTTTCCTCTTGAAATCTAATTATTTCTATTTCTTCTGAAGAAATTCTTAACATTTGATGAAATATGGCCTGATGTTACTCTTAAAAGTTTGTCCAAAAGTGCCATTTGAATCATTTTCTTTATTTTTGATTGAAGTGGTTGCTTGAACCAGCTGGTTTTATTTGATTTGATATTTTTTTGTTGTAGAGACCTGATAGGTGTGGATTTCTCAAGGAGGGATTCTTTTATAAGTGCATAAATTCCTTAATTCTTCAAATTTTCCCCTTCTTCCTTTTGTCTTTCTTTTTTTATAATTTGTGTTGTTGTTTGTCTCTGCATCTCCTGATTTGTATTTATCATCAAGTTTGATGCTGTTTGCCTAATGGATTTTGTATATGTCTGTGTGCCTGTGACCTATCTTTGCTTTTCTTTCTTCTTCTACTTTTTTTTTCTCTTGGGTTTTATTCCCAATCCATGTAGGAGCTAAAGGGGATTTCTGATGTAATTGATTTTAAATAGAGTTTGTTTTGGGATATGTTTAAAAGAAAGACAACCCTGTGGAATATGTGTCTGTTAAAATTCCTCTGAAAGAGCTCCCCTCTTTGTTTCCTATTTTATTATGCAAGTGTTCTAGTTCTACCCTTTTGCTACTATGTATCGCCATTTTTTCTTTAGCTACAGTCCTAATGCAATTTTTCAAGTTATATAGTTATCACGTTTTGCTTATTATGCTCTTTTTCTTCATTTTCAGATCCTTACTTAAATACTGATGCTGGAACAATGTCCCCTTTCGAGCATGGAGAAGTATTCGTTTTGGATGATGGTGGAGAGGTAAAAGAACACACTTCTTTCTAACCACTCATTTCTTTTCTTGCCCGCATCTACCTCTACCTTGCTACCAGTTTTCAGAGGCGAGGTGGTCTATTTTGGGCTATGACTGTGTTGAACAGTTGTCAATTTCATATTTTGTTTTCTTATTAGGATAGGACCCACATTATTCTGTATCTATGGGCTTTTCTTCTTAGTATTCAATATATAGTAATTCATTTAGTTACGCGTTGATCCTAAATATACTAATAACATGTTCATCAGGTTATGGGTCGGCATCTTGTAAGCTAGGAAGTTTTTGTATGAGAGTGGGGAAGGTGGCTTGTTAGCAACACTGCTATAACTAGGATAGTTTATTTTCCAGTTGGAGTTCAAATTGAGCCAAAACAAATGGTTTCACAATTATATAGAGAATTCACTTTAGACCATATAACATTTTAGATGTGTATGCGTCCTGCCTTCCATCTATCTTGGCTTGCATCTGGAAACTGATTTTAAACATTGACCCAACTGAATTGGGCATTTGCTTAGTACAAGAATACCAACAAAAAGATATTTATTTTTATGTTTAAAGGTGGACTTGGACCTCGGAAATTACGAGCGGTTTCTAGATATCAAGTTGACGCGTGATAACAATATCACTACTGGAAAGATTTACCAGGTAAGTGATTATATTAAACACTTAATTATGCTTGTCTTATTACGTGTGATAATTCGGCTTGCATTAATTAATGGATTAATTATCTTTTCTTCTTCGAATAGTCTGTCATTGACAAGGAGAGAAGGGGTGATTACCTGGGAAAAACTGTTCAGGTCTTCCACGTTTTGAACAGCACCTATTACTTTGTAACGTATCTGATGTGAGCTGTTCTAATATTTAATTTCCTCAATCAGGTTGTCCCTCATATCACAGATGCCATTCAAGAGTGGATTGAACGTGTAGCAGCTGTACCGGTTGATGGAGAAGATGGTCCAGCCGATGTTTGTGTCATAGAACTTGGTGGTACTATAGGTCTGTTAACATCAGTTTTGCTGATTTTGGTAGCATTTTGCTTTTCCAGTATTACTTGTATTTAAACTGGAGCTTATGCACGCAGGGGACATTGAATCAATGCCATTTATGGAGGCTCTTGGACAATTCTCATACCGTGTTGGTAAGTTATGCATGAGACTTAGCTCACTCAATTTTTTAATCAAAAAGAAAGCTAAGGTAATCTAATTATGCTCTACTAATTTTGTGCATCAATACCCCATTTCAGGTATCGGAAACTTTTGCTTGATACATGTCAGCCTTGTACCTGTTTTGAATGTTGTTGGTGAACAGGTGAATATAACACCACGCATGAATTACATGTCTCTAACTCTCTAGGGGTCTTTATCAGTTATACAAGGAGAATTATAATGCAAATGTGATAGCTTCACTAATTTTGTTTGCATGTTCAGAAAACGAAGCCAACTCAGCACAGTGTTAGGGGACTAAGAAGCCTGGGATTGATGCCACATATTCTAGCTTGCCGCAGCACAACGGTCTCTCTTGTCTTTCATTATATAGATGTACATGCACTTATGTGCATATATGGTTGCATATATTCATGTGTGCCCTTACGCGAATCAGCATGTGTACTATCTTATCATAATCTAAACTTTTTAAATTTCAATTTAATTGCAGGAACTTGATGAAAATGTCATAGAGAAACTAACCCGATTTTGCCATGTTCCGGTAAAATAATAGGAATTATGTAATATACATTAATATATACACATAAAGTCTATACACATGGAAGGATTGCAAGTTTTGTTTGAAGAATCACTAAGTTTTATATTTCAATTTTCAGGCAGAAAACATCATATCGCTCTATGATGTTTCCAACATTTGGCATGTTCCTTTGCTCTTAAAAGTACATGGTTCTGTCATATATTTGTAGTTAATTTCATTTTCTGTTACCAACTTTTTTTTTAATAAGAATGTTAAATGTGTTTTTTCCTCTTAAATAGGAGCAGAAGGCTCATGAAGCAATCTTGAAAGTGCTGAACCTTTCAGGGTATGTCCAATAAGCTCTGCTCTATGTGTCTGTTACATTACTTGAATAATTTGCTTTGTTAGCTTCCTTAGATCTTTGATATTTTGTGGTCTAGCACTCTAGCACTAACCAAGTCCACTGTGTGCAGTGTTGCTCAGAAACCTGCGTTGAGGGAGTGGACATCTAGGGCTCAACTTTGTGACATGTTACATCTGCCAGTATGCTCTAAGATTTTTCAAAATCTAATATCGACTTTCTCTTACTGTTTTCTCTCAATTTTCCTTAGGTTTTTGTCCCATTTATCTTTCAGGTTAGGATCGCCGTGGTTGGCAAGTATACAGGTCTTTCAGATTCTTATTTGTCTGTATTGAAGGTGAACTTCATTTTTTCCACAGTTCTCCACTTAAATTCTTGCTTTAGCATTTTTTATTTTTTATTTTTTTCAAATAATGGAATATCTTCTAGTTTTTATGTTATAGACTTCTGTTTTGTCCGCCACATGAATAGGACTGTCTAGTCTTTATATGTCTAGGTTAGGATCATTTCATGGAGCTTAATTTAATTCAAGATAAAGTGTGCCATTTCAATTTTTTGTATGTGGACATGTTTGAATTTATCTTCATTTTTTTGGGGTTATAATTTTACTAAAAAGAACATATGTTTCTAGTCCTTCACATCTGTCACGTTACAATTTTTTTGCTAGTTTATGTTGTCTATGTAATTCATTTCTCAACGACTTTGAACATGTTAATGGGAAACTTGCAGAGGCTTCGCACTCTCTATTACATCTAAGTAATTCCAGTCAATGTATAGATTTAGACAAATGTGTCAAGTCATTAATCTATATAAAAGTATGATTTTGCGTCTACAGAGTGAGTAGAAAGCATACACAGTTTAAACTTTTCTGCTGACTTATCAAAGGCATTACCATGTTTCAGGCTTTGTTGCATGCTTCTGTGGCTTGCTGCAGGAAACTGATTGTAGATTGGGTCCCAGCCAGTGACCTTGAAGAAGCAACAGCAGAAGAGGTTATTGTCAGGTTCCCCTTATAAAAAATCTAGAAGTCTAACACCTTGTATCACAATGTGACCTGTATTTTCTCCTTGCAGAATCCTGATGGTTACAAAGCTGCTTGGAACTTCTTGAAGGTTGGTGTAGCTTACAGTTTGATCTTATTGCACTAGACGAGTAAAATTACCGTGTTCAATTTTTAGTAAGCCTTCTGTCAACCCTTCAAATTTAGGGTGCTGATGGTATACTCGTTCCTGGAGGATTTGGTGACAGAGGCGTGGAAGGGAAAATTCTTGCTGCAAAGTATGCCCGAGAAAACAGGATTCCTTTTCTCGGAATATGTCTAGGAATGCAAATCGCTGTTATTGAGTTTGCTAGATCTGTTCTTGGACTGCAAGATGCAAACAGCACTGAGTTTGACCCTAACACTCCGAATCCTTGTGTTATATTTATGCCAGAGGTTCGTCTTCAAACTTTTGAGTTCTGAAGCTAGATATGATTCTCATTTCCTTAAAGTTATCTTTTCTTGCATTGCGCTTAGTATATTTGTGCTTTGTTAACAGGGTTCAAAGACCCATATGGGAGGTACTATGCGTCTTGGATCAAGGAGAACATACTTTCAGGTTAAAGACTGCAAATCTGCAAAACTGTAAGCAAATTTGACCACTAGATAAGTGCATTCCCATAAATAAGTATATGCAATCTAACATCTCTTCAAGTATTGTGAGTAGATAATATCTTAAAGAATGTGATTTACTTACATTCATGCTGATTGCTGAACATGCTCCTACTTTTCTAAATGTGTGGTGAAATTTATTTTAGATATGGCAACAAAAGCTTCATTGATGAGAGACATCGGCATAGATATGAGGTCTGTGGCACTAATAGGAAGTCCTCATATTTTTTGTTGTTGCTTATTGCACTTCATTTGAATTTTATGGTACATGTTCATCTCATGTAATAGTTTCATCAATAGGTACATTGGGTTGAGAACTGAGTTTTATCCTATGTAGGTTAATCCTGATATGGTAGCACAACTTGAAAAGGCAGGTCTCTCTTTTACTGGAAAAGATGAAAGTGGCCAGCGTATGGAGGTAGGTCTTTCCATCTTATATTATAAGTGCCTTTTTTGTGTGTGCCTGCATTTCTTTTATAAAAAAAAATGGTTTTTTTAGGGGGGTTTGGGACGCTTTTGTACTTTTCAGGGTTTGAGATTTATTTACTAATGCTGAATTGCAGATTGTTGAGTTGTGTACTCATCAATACTATGTGGGTGTCCAATTCCATCCCGAATTTAAATCAAGGCCAGGAAAACCTTCTGCTCTTTTCTTAGGTACTTATCCTTCATCTCTTTTCCTGACCATCAATATTATGTTTTGTTATAATGATAGGAGTCAACACTATGGTGCTGTTGTTTTGATTGTTCTCAAAATATACGAGTATTGGTGTAATCCACCTCTTGTAACTTTTCTTCATATACTTATTTGCATACATGTACTTATTAAATTCTTTCTGGTCTAAAACTAAAGCTTGATTTAAGGGCTATAAGTGATCGAGTATAGTTAAATTATCACGTTTCCTTATTTACAGCAGTGTCCAAAGTCTCCTTGCCAAAATTTACTCGAGAACACATACCCCGACTGTCTACAACTAAGAATATTGTTTTCTGTTCATGATGTGGAGTTCGTCATTTAATTATTGCCCTTGTATTCATAAAGAATAAATGGCATCAATTTGCCATTCTTTGTTCTTGAACCGCCATTTGTAATCTCTTTCCTGATTTTCTCTAGCCCAAGTTAAATAAATTACATGCCTTACTTAAAACAGGGCTTATAGCAGCAGCATGTGGGCAACTGGATCCTCTCTTAAACAAAGGCGTGACAAAGACAAGCGGATTAAGCAATGGAAATGGTACCTCGGTAATAGCAACAAGCCAAAATGGATATTCAATAAAGCATGCAAATGGATCATTAGACGGCATTTACAGCAACAGGAATGGTCTGCATGCCTAAAGAGGGGATTTTTGTGCCATTTTTTCCTAAGATTGTCTTTCCTCCCCCCTTCAGTATACTGGTGTGGTTTATCAGTTTTGCTGTGGGCTTCTCCATTTGGTGTGTGTATGGCCATGCTAGTGTGTGTAGGTGTTATTATTCTTCTGCGATGAACTGATGCATAGGATAGGAGCTGGATTCCGGTCTTTTAACGGAACAGCCTGTTTGTATTTACAGCAAATTGCAAGGGAAAATGGGGAGAGGGTTTTATTATCTTTTTAGTCTTAGAGCTTTTGAATGCATCCTCACTATGTTAGTATCTCCTGATAGCATTGTACATTAATGGACTATTTGGCATACGTTGGTTGAACTAATTTAATCTAGTTTTCTTCATAGTTCTGAGCTTGCGATATGTCGTGAATGATGTGATTCTGTAATGTGGTCTATAATCTATATGTAGCCTTTTGCTGCTACTGCTGTTGTTGCTTATCCTTGTGTTAACCTTCCCAAACGCTTTTGTTATGTGGAGATGGATTTTCAATAATATTTTGAATTTTGAAATTATAGCCAATATCAACCAATTATCTTTCACTTAAGATGACACATTAATATGGATTTCCTACAAGTTTGTTCATAAGTTAAACTTCCCCTTACGTTCTTTAACCTCATTATTATGCAGTTTCAGTTATCTAAGTCCTTTTCCATGGCTTTCTTTTTCATCACTTTTTGTTTCCGAGTGGCTTAATTACTTTTTAGTTATCTGGTATATTGAAATTATAGAATAGATATAAGACTTCTAGGTTTCCCATTCAAATATGCATGATGCTTTAGCCTAAAGGCAGAAACTGCTCCTCCTTTCACTGCTCATGAAACCTAAACTATAATATGATATTACTTCGGTCGTAATTTGATGCGAAACGAGTAACAAAATTGGAAACAAAGACTGATGTACGTGTACATGATATTTTTTTCAAATCACTTGGCTAGTTTGAAATATATTTAGTCGAAATAATACTTTTAAAAAATATAGTTCAAATTAATTGAATTCAATTATTTCTAAGTGTAAATATCACAATAAGCGTATTTTAATGAAATTATTCTATGTCATTTGGTTCATTTGACACACACAGGGTACACTACGTTTAGTTGGGTACAATAGGTGGTATTATTTAAATCATCTTTTACATGTATAACTAATATTCTTATAAATATCTTAGATTTTTTAGACAATAATTCTAGACAATGAATTCTAATTTGAAGTTAGTCGTAGATGATACGGTCCAAGCGTTATATAAGAGGACGTTTTTTTTATTTATAAATCATAAAACAAACTTATGATTATATTGGCTCAATAGAAGTTTTAAATAGGAGAATATTTTTTATTGAACAACATATTTGATATTTCAAAACCAAAATATATCATATTTTGGAACATTTATATATACCATATATAACATACAAAATTGCACCCCTTATTATGTAGTATATAATTAGTCAGGTTGGCCATTAGTATGTAGTTATTTAGGTTGCTAAAACTTGGTTACAGTAACTAGCAAAATTCCAAATATTCTATCCACGACTAGATTATAAGTTGGTTCCTCTCTTAATTATGTGATTAGATTATAAGTTTGGTCCTCTTAATTATGTGAGGGAAAAACATTTTAAATATCATTTTTATTAAAAGTCCCTTAAATTTTAAGTAAAAAAATAATTTACAGCCTAGCTTTATTTTTGTCCATTTAGTTGAATGACTCCTTAAAATGAGGATTTTATTAACAAAACTTATAAATTATCATTGTAGTATAATTTTCACCCAATATTTTTTAAAAAAAAAAATTGGTCTAACACCCTAACTTAATTATAGGAATTTCAAAGAGAATTAAAAATTAGAAAATAAAAAATTGTTTAAGGAGAAGAAAAGAAAAATAACAAAAAAAGGAAAAACAAACAAAAAATATCAAAAGCGAAAAAAAATAAAGACAAAAAACAAAACAAAAAAAATAAAAAGAAGTTGAGAAAGGAAAAAATTAGTTTTTCGTGGGACTTGCAGAAGTTTTTCTCTCTCTCATTCTCTTTTTATTTTGGTATGTCTGTTTTTTGTTGTATTTGTTTGTTACTTTTCGTTTTGTTTTTTCTACTCTGTAATTATATTCTTATAATATATATAATATAAGATAACTATCCGTGACAATCGGTTATTGAGTTACTGTTTCGGCAATCAATACAGGAGATATTTTTTGTTGTGGATTGTTCATGCCGCTATCTTTTGTTGCGGCAGAACTTTTGTTATTGAAATTGGCCCTACCGCAACAAGGGATAAGGGTAGAAGTCAAAAATCGATTGTTGACTAGCAACCAATTGTTGTGGATAATTTTTCATATATATATATATATATTATAATTTTTAGAAGTTACTTTAGTTTATTATGCGAGAGCAATTATTTATAAAGTCGAGGGTGCAGATCGTACATAAAAAATTACTGTAGTTTATTATGCAAGAGCAATTATTTACATAGTTGAGGGTGCAAATCGTACATCAAAGTACTTTTTATATGTTAATAAATTTTTAATTCTTCTACCTTTATCCCTCATTTTGGTTCGGGGTAGGGTTGGACGCATGCATCTATCTTTCTCATTAACGCACATCCTAGCTATCCATTACTTCATTAATTACCTGCAAAATCTCATCCATTTTACAGCTACCTATCAAAGTTGCATGCAATCAGCTGCTTGCATTAAAACTTATTTAAGTCTCTCTGTCACACTAGCTATGTATATTATTCATTAAATATACATACTACATATATATAACAAGAGAGAAAAATGTGAATTTCTACTAGACATATATATATATATATATATATATATATATATATATATATATATATATATATATATAAATAATTTTGTATGTAGCTAGGTCCTTGTTCAGGTCTAGCAGAAGTCGTAATAAGTGACCATGCATTTGGTTTCTTTACAGTTCTTTCTAGAGGATTGGGTTTACCTCTTTGTTATTGGTCACGACTTGTCATTCCCCCCGCCATAACCAATTAACCATGCATGCATGCACGTTGCAGTTAATTAAGAAATGACGAAGGAAGGATCCTCCACCTCTCATTCTCTTTCTCTTTCTAAATGCATATATATATATATATATATATATATATATATATATATATATATATATATATATATTTGTTTCTGGAACAATATTTAAATCATCTAGCTAGTTAGATCTCTTTCTTCTTCTGCATATGGGAGACTAATTTTGTTGTAGGTGAAAGATTAAAAAGAAAAAATGGTCCCACCGCCACCCCTACCCCCACTTATGTCGGAAAATGACCATTCACTTACTTTGGGGTGTTACAATTATTTTAAAGAAGGAAAAGGAAAGCGCCGGACAGATGGAGGGGGAGCACTCTCATGATATATACTACTCCTCAGACCAAACCCTATTAATGCATTAACTGGAAATTTATATAACAATGTCATGCTCTTTCTCTCTCTCTCGAATTTGGGTTTCAAATAGTTGATTTTGAACCGCAGTAATAGAAATTAATCGGAAACATTTGTTATATAAACACTCTCCCTGTTCTAAATTATATAATCACTATTAATTTTTAAAAAATTAATTTAAAATATTTTTAAACCTAAAATTAACATGATTCATTTAAATTTTTAACATAATAAATTTTATAATTAGTAGCATTTTTGAGTAATTCATAATATTTATAATTTTATTGACAAAAACTAATTGAATTCATATCAATTTTTAATTTAAAAATATCTCATATTAAAATTTTAAAAATCAATATTAATTTTATAATTTAAAATAAAAGAAGTATTATATAATTAAATTAGCGCAACTCACTGCTCTAAGGCTATTCAATACACTGCACCTTTTTTCTTTTTGTATCCTTTCGTTTTTATTCGATTATTTATTATATTTTAATATTTAATACGGTCGAGGTATATTTTTTTACAGTTCGAGACCGATCAAGTTACTGGTTGGGTCTCTACTGAAAAATTATTTTTTTTTTTGGAAGGGGGGGGGGGGGGGGGGGGGGGGCGTGGGGGGTCGGGGACATTGTATAGAATTAGCTAATTGATATAATAGATGTACAAGTTCAATTTCTTTATAGACCAAATTATGAGGAGAGTAAAAGTTGGTATAATATAAGTGTACTTTGTCCTTTTGTTTATGAATTTTTTAACGGGTGAGAAAGGAAAGAAATAGACACAAATTTTGGTCACCTTTTTTTTTTTTTTATCAAAGTTTTCCGTTAAAAAAATAAGCAGAGAAAAAATAAATTATTTTTAGTAAATCTTTTGTTTTCTCTAAATCACTCATGAAATACAAATACAAGAAGAATAAACTGATAATCTATTTTAAAAATTGTGTTTTTTTCCTTATATAAATTTACAAACGACACAAAAAAAGACTCATAAGTTTTTTATTACCTTTTCATCCTAATTTAAGTTTCCTATTATTTTCATTTTTATCCAAACTCACAAACATAATTTTTTTTCTTCTCCCTCTGTAATTTTTAAAATTATTGCAAGAGACTATAATAGGCCATTGTTTTAATTCGTAATGAATGAGTACTTAAATTTTGAAATATGTAGCAAGAAATGGATGGAGCATGTCATTCATCAGAAGAGATAAAAAGTTAGGCGCGTAAATTAATTAACATATGACTTTATTATTAAAAATAATTATGATGATCCACATATAAAAATTTCAATGAAAAAAGAAAACATTGTTATAATCCATTATCATATTTGTCGATCTTTTTATTTATATTTTCTTAGCCCGTTAAGAGAGTATATATGTAGCAAAGATGAGTAAATTTAAATACAAAATATACACACATTTATGTTTTTATTTAAAATTTCGAGCAATCATGATTAATACCAGTACCCTTCACATTAAAGAAATAATTTTTTATTTTTTATTAGTTTTTTATTTGAATAATTATGGGGAAAAAATAGATTCATTTTATTTTTTATTTTTAATTTCCTAGAATTTAATTATTATTAAATATATAAATGGGGCTGCAGGCTTTTCCAGTGTTGGGCAGGGAGGGGACGTGCGTTGCCTTGCCTACTTGTTGCCCCTTTCTTCACTTCCCACGTGGCATTTCACTTTCATTGGACCTTTGCTATTTGCCCACGTGTCATCACTGTCAGCACTTTCACTGTGACTTGTCACATCGGCCCCCATCAACTGTTGCAGCATCTATTGTTGGCTATTGTGTGTGTGGGGCTATTTTTTTTTATGAGAAATAGTAAAATACAATTTTAACAAGGAAAAAATTAGCTATACAACTTTTTATTTTAATTAGACTAAATAAGATCACGGCGGAGTGATTATGACTGAGGTGTTACAACTTTTTTTACCTTTAATGTTGAATTTTCATTGTTTTTGTGCGAGTTATATTTATTTATTTTATATTTATGTGAGTGTTATTTTTTCTTTTAAATAAAATTGATAATTATTGTAAAAAAAAATTACTGTTAGTGTGAGTGTGTTATTTTTACCTTTGTAAAATATTAATAATTAATGTAATTTCTTAAAAATTAGTATGAAATTTATTAAAAGACATTTATTATTATTAATTATAAAATTATTTATATTTATGTAATCTTTAAAATTAAGGACTTAAAAAAAATGACAGAAATCATACACTAACATAACATTAACATGTCATATGATTAGTTTTATTCATAAACAAGATTTGACCCCGAAGGAGAATTCATGTCCGCTCAGTAGAAGTCAGTCTAGCTATTAAATATTATTTAATATTTTTTGTAATGCAAAAAAAAGAGTCTCAAAATGTAATAATATGATGAATTTAATCATTTTAATCAAGAGAGTTGATATTTTTATAAAAAAATTTGATAGTTCGGTAAGACATCATTCACATGAAGGTGAGTCTTATTTACTATTCACGTGAGTGAGACCTTACGAATTTATTAATTTTATTTGTAAAAATATCAATTCTCTTAATCAACATATATTTACTAGGCCTAAAAAATAATAAAATTTAAAATTTTAATAATTCAATTTAATTCTTCATGTTTCACTTTTTTTTTTATCAGTTCTATTTAATTTAATTTTAATAACAATTTAATATAGTTGATAGTGTAATTTTAGATTATAGAATTTGCTTGTAGTTTCAAGAACTTGTACGGTCAGGTCAATTATTTAGGTTACAGTTTGTGTATGACCAGATATTAATGCCTCTTGAAGGTTGGTGAAGTCTTTTAAATGGCAACATTAGTAGGTTACATTTATTAGTGATAAAAATGGTCCCCAAGAGTTATTACCCCTGACTAATTTATTAGCCTCACCAGCCTCCTGAATCATGTTTTACGATAGAAAATGAAAATTAAGTCCTTTTTTTTTTTACTTTAATTGTTATGTTTTAGTAAATAAAGAGAACTCTACCACCTACACAAAGAGAAAAGCTAGTCTGGGGGAAAAAATGCTTTTTGCATATAAAAAAAACCTATACGACAATTTATTTTTATTTTCAGAAATAAAAATTAACCGTTGAATTTTAAATAAATTTTGGATTTTATAAAATTTCAAATGTTCTTTCGGTTAGAATTTCAGAGTTTGGAGTTGAGTTACCAAACCTAGCATTAGGTTGGATTGGTTATATCAATGTTTAAAAATCAGATCCGGTAATGAATCGAAAAAAGTACTAGGTGAATGGATCATTAATTCAATCAGTGGTCGAACTATTGTTAAATCGATAACGTCATAAATATATAAGAAAAATATTTTTAATGATTAATATATTTTTAAAATATTTATTTTTTTGTAAGATAAAATATAGTGAAATTATAGTAATATTATTAAAAATATATAATTTAAAAAAATGATATTAAGAGCTTGGAGTTGAGTTACCAAACCTAACATTAGGTTGGATTCGTTATATATGGGAACAGTCATGATCAAATTATGTAAATCAACTGAATTTACTTGAAATATTCTCGGAAGTTTGAAATTTCATTATCTGGCTGCACAAATTTTAATCTGATAATTCAGGATGTAGGGGGTAGAAAGAGAATTATAGATAATCCAGGATCAATTTACTTTTAATATGTAGCGCGAAAATTAATTTGTAATCTTGCATAGTAAAAAAAAAAATCTTACTATTAGACTGTCACATTTATTCTTTATGAAATAACGTCACGATCGCGTCTTTTTAAAAATATTAATTACTAATAATTGTTTAGGCTTGAAGGTACGGTATAACAAAAAATTAAATTAAAATTAAAAAAATAAAATATTATTATTATCTGTATTATTATTAAAGAAATTATAAATTATAAATATTATAAATATTATTGTTATCGGTATTATAATAATAATTATTATAGTTATTATTATTATTATCAATATTATTATTATCGGTATTATTATTATTATTACTGTTATTAAAATAATTATTGTTATTATTATTACTATTATTATAATTATTATTATTATTACTAACAAAAAATTATATTAAAATTCAAAAAATAAAAATATTATTATTATTTGTATTATTATTAAGGAAATTATTAAATATAAAAATTATAAATATTATTATTATCGTTATTATTATTATCAGTATTATTATTATTATCGGTATTATTATTATTACTATTATTATTATTATTATTTTTATAATTATAATTATAATAATATATTATTATTATTTTTATTATTATTGTTATTATTACTACTACTACTATTATTATTATTGGAATTATTATTATTATTATTATTATAGTGTAGCGGTAAATTTGGTTTGGGGGGAAATTTTTTTGTGTGATGAAATGTGAGCCATTAGATTAAGTTGAAAGAATCTGAACCGTCTTTGTGCTTTTATATTTAAAATGGATTCTGTTTTATTATATAGATTTGTCCAAATTTTTTTTAGTTTTGAAGTCATTGGAATATAAATTAGTACTCATTTTATTTTATAAAAAAAGTCTTATTTGACCTTGATCGTAGTTAATTTATAATATAAATTATCATATTAATCAAAATTTAATATATTTAAATTTTAAAATTCCACAAATTGAGCAGATTTTTTTTTCAAATGTGAGGAAAAGAGTGAGTACAAATTTGCCTGGCATGTAGTTTGTAAAGTATTACAATTCTCATCCCAGATTTTTGGCAGTTTATTTAGGATATAATTAAGAATCTCAATTTTTTTTGACTTATATAGTATTTTAAATTTTAAATGATATGATATTTTTATATTAATCGAATACATTTCTTATAATTGTTTATCACATAAACTATTATTTTTCTTATTCAATACAATATTAATTGAGAGAAAAATTTAAAACTCATGACATTACTCATTTATTAAAGACAGGGTATACTGACTTGTGGTAGCAGTTTCAAATGTTTAAAAAATAAAATAAAGAAATTGATGTTACCAAAAATAAAAATAATGGTTAAAAAATTTATTTTTAGTGGTGCTTAGCATAATTTCCTAAAATAAAATAAATATTATTCCTAGCACCCAAGTTTATTGCTTCCACTCTTTTTTAGTGCAAAGTTTATTGCTTCCTCTCAATTAATTGGAATGCATGATTTAAAGGTATGTTTGGCTGCCAGAATCAAGAACTAACTCTAGATGAGAACCAATGGGGGACACTATCCACAGAGAAACAGAGAGAAGGCCAGTTGAGCTGCTGCAATGTTTCAGTGACTGAGAAGCTTCAGTGGAGTCAATTCTGCATTTCCCTTTAATTTTGCAAGTTGATTTCATAAAAAGATAAAAGTGTAGATAAATTTGGTAAACCCCAACTCAACTCTGTGAAATATGAATGGAATCCAAAGAGAGAGTGGGAGAAAGAGATGCATAATTGTGGGTTTGGTTTGGTTTCATTTGGTGGGTGAATGCTATTCGTTGAAGCCATCTTTTTTATAACTCAGAAATCTGAGCAACAAGGGGTTTGATTGGTGGAACCAGGTTTTTCCATCAGATAGAGGCCAATGCTGTGTTTGATGTTATCAACAACCCCAAACCCCCACCCCCAGCAGTCAGGTATTCAGTCCTATTATTTTATATATATATATGTGTGTGTGTGTGTATATATATATATATATATAATGTCTATATTCTTCAAGTCTATAAATGGGTATGATGTATCCATGTGAGCAATATTATTAACATTAAATTTGATATCTGTCATCTTCTTTCTATATTTATGATTTGAATAAATTGTATGCCACACACATGTTGTAGTTAATTTTTATTAAAAGTGGAATATATGTTCCTAGAGGTGTTCAAAATGCAATGCTTAGTACGTTTGGATTGAAGGAATAGAATGAAAGAAGAAATGGATTAATGGAATGATTTTTTAGTATCTCAAGTGCGGGTTTGATTGTTGTTATCGGTGGTGGTGGGTGGTGTGATAGGATGGCATAATTGTCACATTCATCCATTCTACTACCACCTCCAAGGGAACATAATGAATTTTTATTCCATCGGAACGGTTATCAGCACTCCTTTTTTCATTCCATTCCATTCCTTTAGTCCAAACATAACATAAGGGGATAAACCTTATGAGCCCTGTTTATTTATTTTTTTAAATAATTTTTTGGGGCTTTGAAAAACTCTGTTTATGCTTGTTTGATGTGTCGTTTCTATGGTAAAGAATAATCACCAAGCATGAGAAGGTGGGGATTTTTTTTTATAGGGAAAGCCTTTTTATCTTGCTGTGAAGTTCTACTTAGTGCTGCCTTAAGTTATTTATAAGGAGAGCTAATAGATCTATGGCAATCAAATTTGCTCATATGCTTTAAGATTCTGACCCTCTTTTAACCTTATTTCTGTTTAAAATCTAATAACTTAAAATTAAGAAAACTGATGATTTGATAAGGTAAAATTTGTCAGTCTTAGTCTTTTAGGATTGTAGTGTGATGCCAAAGTATATTAGTGTGGTGATGATGCGACTTCTAGTTATTGTTCATCCGTCATCATCACCCATAACAGTTTGGAGTATATAAGTATGAGTATCAATTATGTTTTTGGTTACGGAAAGTCAATTTTAAAGTTATAAAGGTACGTGCCCTGGCATTCTTTTAGAAGTGGTCTTGTTCCTTAAAAATAAAAGTTTTACCCCATTTGAAAGGACGGTTAAAATCAAATATTATAATACAAAAATAAATATGTTCTAATAATCTTAGGTATTGTATGTATTATACCCTATTCATATTTTTGGTGTGTGTATCTAGGAGTATATGTGCATATAGAAGTATAGGAGCATATGAGGATGCATATACATATTCAAGTGCATACGGTCATATGGTATCTAAAGTTGTAGACAGATATAAGTCAGTTTGTTACAAATTATTTTGCCATGTTATAACCTTACTTATAGTCACAATCCCAGAATTTGCTCGAGGTGATTTTGAGATTTCAGATTGTGCAGTCATCTCTCCTAAATTTTCAAGAATACCTTCAAGCAGATTAATTAGAGCTCATGATATCTTAATCTGATTGTCATTATTTGATTATGATAAATGCCAATAATGAACAGGGAATAAAGGACCACGAGCATATAGTTATAATATTAGAGGTATGCATACTGGATGCGCATCGGTTGAGGAATATATATGTGTATGTATACATACATACCCATAAACGCGTGCATATGTATTTGTCGAAATATCTTTACGTGTTTATGCATATATTATGGGCCTTATGGTAGAGTGAGGAGTGGAATTTAAAAACAGCAAGTTTTAGTTTCATGGGGAGTCCTTGTGGGGAAAAGTCGAGTAGTTTTGAGTTTGGAAACAGTCACTTTGCAGAAAATGTTAAAGTGTAGGTTTGCATTCATTCTACTCTCTAGAACCTTACACAATTAGATTCAAGACATGGCTTTTGTTTAGGTTTATATATTACTTTTAGGTGTATAAACACAACCTATAAGTAATTGTAGTTCTTATGATTTTAGATTCTCACTCAAGTATAAGAGTGCACAATGCTCCTATACCTTGGATTCTTTTATATTTTCTTCTATTTATCAAATTCAAAGTAGTTGAAGTATATCTTTTCGAGAATGTTGGTTTAATGATTTTTTTTGAATTTAGCTTGCTATTGCATCACCAGCTCCTGAGAAATGACGAATTATCAGCCATACCCAAAAGGATGTAGTAGTGTTCCTGGTTATGGATTTGTTTCCTAAAGTATTAATAATGTATATTTTGTGTTTAGTTCTCACAACTTATTGGTAAGTAAGTACAAGATAAGTTTGGGGCAGGAGTAAGCTTGCAAACAAAGTTACTAGTTGACGAATCCATCCTGATCAAAGAAATGGAAAACCAAACAATTGTTAGTGGTTGAAAAACTAACCTTTATTAACATAGAATTATCAGTTGGCTTGACTATAATTTCATTCAAAACATTAAAATACTAACTTATGTAAATTATAGGCTCATCCAATGCTTTTTCTCCTTTTCCGATAACCGTGTAAAGTAGATGACTGAGCAGTGCCATGTGAAGGATGGTAGAATACAGCAGTTTGACAATGATCCTTCCTATTTAGATTGTAGTGCTCCTAGTGTTTTAATATTTATCTCATACCCCAACCAAACATTTTTGTTGGAGCCAATGTTTTGAGTTAGCTAATTTTTTTTTATTAGAAGTAATTTTACGTGCTACTTTTTTTTAAAAAAAAATAAAATTATTTTAGGATTATAGTAGGTAGAGCGAACATAAAACCTAACCTCAAACCCTACAAGGAAATAAGGCTGTATCGACTTCAAGATAAAGTTTCCACTGAGGCTTAAATGTGTGACCACTCACATATATTGGAGGATTTGATACCGCCTGAGCTAAAGCTCATTACTGCTAATTTTACTGTTGTAACGGTTATAAAACTCCATTAAAAAGACTCAGATGCACCGTCACATCCAATTAGTGTCAAATTCAGAGGAAAAGCAACATGAAAGGAAAGGAAGACAGAAATGAAATAGAGGATGGGTATGGAGCATTTCTGTCTCTAACAGGCTGTGTAAGCCTTTAGAAAAGGTCCAAGTTCCCTGTTTCATGGCCAGACTCTAATCATGCATCTTCAACAATTTAAACAGAAAATGATGAATTTTATCTGTTGTTGGAGTATTACATTATAAGGAGAGAAGGTTACATCAGTAATGGAGATTCTCCTGTCAGTTTCTATGGCCTTCTTGCTGATGTTTTAGAGCCTGGTCCCATAGCACAGGCTTGTGGACAAGATATTTCATATGAGAACACCCTTCCAACATTCTATGCCAAAAATGCCCTCTTTATCTTAAGAATCTTCGTCTATTCACCAAAAAGAAATATATTGATAAGTTCTGGTTTTCACCTTCACAGAAAATGCTAATCAAGAATTTGCACCACTTTGTGTTGGGATTTTTGTACTATCACTTAATTTGTACCTATTTGAAGTTTAGTCAGAAGAACCTTGAACACCTATATTATTATGTGGTAGTCTTGTGCAGGCATCGAGCAATTGTGGAGGAATGTCTTTTCTGTTATATACATCTATGTTTCTTAGTGTAATGGATTTGTTAGCTTTGGATGATACAATAGTTTAGAACTTTAGATGTAGCATCCCTTTGCGCTATTGTTTAAGGGCAAAAACTTGACAAGACTACACCAATATACTGACTCCTCGAATTAAAAGCTATTAGATGATGTCAATTAATTGTGCCTTAATTTGGGCGTCTCAACTCTTCTTATAATCAGTAATGCTAATAAACTCATTAGATTCACTCACAAAACTCAACCACTAACGTGGAGATGAGAAAGATAGACAGGAAATTGTATAGGTTGGAAGCATAGGTAGATACTATACGGGGAGTGATTATAAGACTTGGGGTTGAAGCCTAATTAGCTTGAGTATCGACTTTAGGGTTGTTTGAATTAACTTTGCTAATAGGAGATAGGGATGACTGTAAAGCTATTTCAATCTAGTGAATCTTCATGAGCTTGAGCTCATTTGAATAAATTGTTTATGGTGATACATAATTCAGTCATTTCTATCATCTAAATAGTGAGAATCTGTTGGCAGACGCAGAAAGTCCACTACCTACACATAAAGGTATGAACTTTGTGCAATGCTACAATCACTAAATGCTCATTAGATAAGGTGAGCGCTAAATGACCGGCTGATACGGGTCTTTGACATAATCAATTGAAACCCATTGTCTAGTCATTTAACTTAAAATCTTTTAATGTTCACCTTTTCAGTGAGCAGTTAGTATCCCTAGCATTCCCAGTGAACTTCACACTTGAAATGAAGTGCATTTTAACATTCCCAATAGGGATATGTATTGAGATTCGACCAAAAACAAAAAGAAAGATTTGCATTGACCCTTCCGGTTCTCAAGATTTATGGGTATGGTTAAAGTTCAATATATGTAGTGGCTGGGATCATTAGGTTAGGATAATTTTGATACAACACAATCTATCAAGTTGATGGTTTTTGACCATATACTGAGGTGGTGTGGTGAAAGGAATATCTTTGCATAGAAGGTTCGAGGACTTGTAAATTTAAATGGAAGTGGAGGGCAAATTTGTTACGACATCTATCCTAACTACCTATTTAAAGCTCTTAATGGTTAAAAAAAAACTCTTAATGGGTAAAAAGAAATAAGTTCTTGATGAGTAAAAAAATAAACTAAGAAGAACCTAGTTGTTTGCCAAATCAGGGAAAAATCCAAAAGAATTTAAATACCCTACACTGTCTCCAGCTATTTATAACATGCATGAGACTCAGCGGACCTCTGCCTCTGCATTGTGTACTTTTTCTATCAGAGTAGGGAAACCATGATCCTCCCAACCGACCTTTCTGATTTCTAATACTTCACCATTTCCACCTAACCTACAAGACGACCTGTAACAAAAACAAAGAGAGACAAAAAGAGTGATGAGAGGAAGATCTTCTTCAAAGCAAGCGAATTGTAAAGGTGAGAAAATGGAAATAGACAATAAGCTTGATAAGCTCAAAGAAGAGCCTCACCTCTCTGGTGCTTACATCCGTAGCCTTGTCAAACAGCTAACTTCCTCCCGAACCAAAGATCCCTTGAATCCCAAAGACCTCCCAGATTCCACTCTAGTACTAGATGGAGATGATGGTTTCTCCACTCGCCACCAAAATATACCTAAAATTGGCGAAACCCAACAATCCCAGCCACCCCAACAACCTCAACAGCACAAGAAACAAGTCAGGAGGAGACTCCACACCAGTAGGCCTTATCAAGAAAGGCTCCTCAATATGGCTGAAGCTAGGAGAGAAATTGTCATTGCCCTCAAGTTCCATAGAGCAGCTATGAAACAAGCCAATGAACACCAACAAGAACCACCACCTCAAACTCAAGAACAACCATTGCAGCCTTCACCTCAACCTGGACAAGAAGTGAAATCGAAATCTAGAAGAAACTCAAGAATTTATTCCTCCAACACCACCTCCACCCCCACAAATTTCAATAATTATCTAGGCAATCTCTCCTACCAATCTTTCCCTTATCATCCCCCCCAAAATTCATATTCCTGGCCTATGCCACCTGCCCCTCCACCTCCCATTCCAGAAAATTTCAACTTTACACTTCCTAACCAAACCTTAGGCTTGAATCTCAACTTACACGACTTCAACAATTTGGACACCACTCTTTACCACAACCCTTCGACCTATTATTCGCCATCATCTCCATCAACTTCTTCTTCACCCACCCTTTCAATTTCTGCTGAGGAAATCCCTTACATGCCAATATCACAGGCTCCTTCGGTGCCGGATTCTGGCATCATCAATGAAGGGGACTTAGGCCTGCACCATGCGATGGACGATGAGGAGATGGCGGAGATTAGATCATTAGGAGAGCAGCACCAGATTGAATGGAATGACACACTGAATTTAGTCACCTCAGCATGGTGGTTTAAGTTCTTGAAGAATATGGAAATTGGGTCAGAGGTAAAAGCTGAAGATGAAGGGTATCATCCATTTGATGAAGTCATGGAATTCCCAGTCTGGTTAAATGCAAATGACAGCTGCTTGCAACAATTAGATGACCATTGCTCCAGTGACTACTTCCAAGATCCTGCATTGACATGGTAAGCATTTTTCTTGCTCTTTAATTTCGCGTTTTTCAAAATTATTAAAGAAATATGGAGATGTTTTCTGTTCCTAGGCTTTCTCTCCGTACAGTGTTGGAGGTGTTTGTTTTTTATTTATTTTTTAATTATTATTATTATTTTCTCCTTGCCCATATTAATCAGGGATGTAGCTGGGGCAGTGGTAGTGTTTTTACTAGCATTTCACTCTGTAAATTGCAGTACACCCACCAGACTGAAACTTTCACTAGGTAGGTAGTGCCCACAGGTCCCCACGGCATGGTCACGTTTTTATTACAGTATGCAGCAAATTTTCAAAATTGGCTAGAAAATTAGAGTTTCACGTGAGAAACTCTTGTGAACATATTTATACGGTGTTATGTAAAATCTTGGCTCATGGGAGTAGCACCCGAGGATTATCTATCAAGTGTTGAAGCTTAACTTAATCAGTTTTGTGTCGTTTTTTAAGCCAAATTTGTGGTCAATTTACATTAGTGACATGAAGCAAGTGGGTCCTGTGTTGAAATTAGCTTATTTTGGAAATACTATATTGGAATCTCTTTTTATATATTTTGTCTTTATTTTTCCTGATCTTTATACTTAACATGGAAGTATCCACACGTGATTAATCCTTTTGTACTTGTTTTATGATTCATGCAGTATGGATATCGAGGAAATTGAAGGAATGGATGGAGAATGGTTAGCCTGATAAAAGATTGATTGTGTTTAGTCTGATCAAATCTTTGACCTCTCATTACGATTTTTTAATATTTAATCCAAGTCTTTTTCTTTCTTGTTTTTTTCTTTCTTCCATTTTAGTCTTTTAATAAAAAGGCTTGCATTTGATGGTTAGACAGGCCCCATATGAGGAAATAATTGAAAGGAAGAAAGTAGTATGCATTTCTCCTTTTATGAGTTTGTACTGATTGAAAATTTTGGATGTCTTGTAATGTTCCACTTTGTTTATTTATTTTTAATTTTTAAGAGCTGGGAATTCATTTTTGTACAAAGGTCGCTAGACTTGATTTTATGTTTGAGTAAGCCTGCAAAAATTGACCAGCGGACCTGGAAGAAACCAAGTGATATTTTCTGGACTTTCTTTTTGGGACATCATAAACTTTATTAGGAGGTCAATTTTTGTGGTATATTATTCTACGAGTTTGAGTTTAATATATTCTCAGTTTATACACAAGCTGTGCTAGGATTATGACACATTAAATATTTATGTTGGATATAATTTCTTATATTTTAACGATGTGTCAGGATTTTACACTGCTTGTATATAACTTGTTAGTGTATCAAATGTAGAAAAATTATAAAATGCTTTTGGGACACATGTTACGTGGTGTTCTTACACCACTTATGTGTTGTCATCTCAGCACTTCACATGAGTAATATAAGGCACCACATGACAGGTGTTCCAGTATCAAATGTAAATTCATTTTTCTCTCTTGTACAAGAAAACCGGATTCCCGAGTCATCCCTATATTTTGTTGTCTTGTATCTTTGCTCTTTGTGAATCATGCTATACAAAAAATTCATATTTTTTTCTCACAAAGTTAGAGACATGAAGTTTTTATAGAATGGAATACACATTTTAGAGGAATAGAGAAAATGAGGAGAGGGTAGGTGGAAAGCAATGATATGGACTCCTAAGTAACCATTATGAATCGAGTAATGTGACAGTGTAAATTAAATCAACATATGCACATGCTAGGGCGAATAAGTTATTAAACTTTATAACCTAAAAACATTATATGCAAATCTTAATATTTATAAAATTTCTTTTTTAACAAAATGGAACTAGTATTTCACTAAAATCATCCAATTTGGCTCACCAATGGAGGTTCATCCATCTAGTTCTTGCCGTTGAAGACCAGCTATTTTATGATTTTATCCAATGATATATTTCACATTTTGAATACTTCCATTGGAGTGTAACGAATTATATAATATTATACTTGAGAATATTTCAGGTTTTCATTGATCTTGTGGAAATTTTCTTGCATAAAATTTGATCATAGGAACATATTTGGCTGTTATTAAGTGAGAAAAAACACAAGGATTTGGGAGTTAGTTATGGGGGTACTTTTGGTCTGGCTAGCTAGGGAGTTTGTTCAGTATGAGGAAAGAACATGAATGAGTATTGCCTCCAGTTATCCCTCACCTATGGGCTCAACCAACACCATTTTGACCTTAGACATTCCGTGACATGAGTAAACTCTGCTATTTTTTTATTTTTTTTTGGTGAAACAAGAAATCCAATCTGCCATATGTTATGTCAAATTATGGCAAGAGCATAAATCAACGAAGAAATTAAATGACAACAATACTAGATTTACGTAAATCAGAAAAAATCACGGGCGAGAGGCAAGAAAATTTCACCGTCTAGGATCTGAAGAATATAAAAAAATTGTGTTGAGATCTATCGGCCTCGGCCCTATGGTACTACCACTAAACCTCATCCTTTTGAGACAAACATAACACTATTTATATAATAGAAGCTGGCAATTTGAAAAAGAAATTTGAGTACCATTTAAAGTTGTCCTTTCCTTAAGAATGATTATATATCCGTTATCTATACCCATGAAGAAAGATTAATAATAGACTTCATATATATAATGATCACAACAATATGTGATCTATGCTTACGGAATAGTACTAGTATTGAGATACAATACGTAAATGCAACTGATCATAAAACCAAATGCTGCTGGTCGAAGTATTTCCAAAGCGTTGCAGCGTCATTCTAGAAGGTTCCATGTTCGCCTCACTCAGCCCGAGGTTCCTCTGCAGCTCGTCCAGCACGGTCTTACTTGCTGTGTGCACACAAAAGTGCTCGAACCCGAGTTTGTAGTCAGGAATGTATGGCCTGTTGGATTGCTGTGATCCACTTCTAGTGCTGCCACCAAATAAGTGCTTTCAGCCTAATGTTGCAAAGAAAAAGAGTTGTTCGGAGAAGGGCAGGACCAGGGGTCCGAGTGTGGTGATGTTTGTTTTGAGAGCATCGCCGCCTATCTCCACCAGATCTTTATTGATTTTTAGTCCCTTGAAGCGTTGATCAGCTTCTTCTTGATACACGCTCCTGAATATGAACACATCATTTAGTGTTTAACAACTTTATCCGTTGCCACAAGGTTTATAATGAAAATTTATAAATGTTGTTATGCATGCAACTGATTCCAAGCAGTTCAAAACAGACACTTTAGACGGTCTACAGAAATGAATTGCATTTTTATAGCAGAGAACTATATTTCGAATGATTTTATACAATTGCAACTTGTTTCGGTAAAAATGCAATTTCTAATAGGATTGTCCAATAGACTATATAAAAATCCATTTATATAGCATAGAACTATATTTCGAATGACTTTATATAATTTCAACTTTTTGCTGAAAAAATGCAATTTCTAATAGGACTATCTAGATGGACTTCCGAATTTGAACTTCTAGAATCCAAATCCATTACATATTCGCTCAAGTTTCAAAGCTATTATAAATACTTTCTTAAATCATATTCTTGACTGCAGAGTTATTCGAGAGTTCAAAATTCTCTTTGCCAACAATCAAAAGTAATATAACCAAAAGAAAACTCTAATTATGCTTAAACTTGAGAATAGGAAAAACAAACACGGTCATAACTCATACCTAACCTGAAGCAGCGATCATCATCAGCTTTATGGGTGCGAACAATGTGTTCAAGCCTATACTTGGCACGAGCAAAGTCGCGGCGGCGATTGGAGTGGAGCACCGCGGAGCAACCCATCCTAAAAAAGCAATTGGAAATGAGCATGGACCGCTCTTTTCCAATTGTTCCCCACCGTCTCAGTACTCACCACCACCGCATAGTTATCAGAATTAGCCTGCAACATGTCACGGGCCAAGTCCAATGCTATAATCCCTGCACTGCAGCCCATTCCTCCAAGATTGAAGCTCAGAATATTTCCCCTCATCTTGTAGTGATTTATGATCATGGCAGAAAGGGATGGCGTCGGGTTAAATATGCTGCAATTCACAACCAGCACTCCCACGTCTTTTGGCCTAATTCGGGTTTTCTCAGAAAGCTCGTCTAGTGCTCCGAAAATGACCATGGAGGCTTCTGCCCTGCCATCTTTCATTGTAGCACAATTCTCTGATGACATGATGGCTTCGGGTACGTAGGTTTCGTCCCCAATTCCTGATGAATGTAGATTTTTCTTCTGGAATTCGATGCTTGCTTCATCGAATTTACCTGATCTTTGTGCTAGCTCAATGAACTGCTCCTTGGACACCTACAAAGTGTGGTTGGTTAAAATTGTTGGAATAATTTCTCAAAACTCATGACATAATAGAAAAATCAAATACAGATTCACAACATAATAGAAAAATTAAATAATAAATTTAATAAGATGAATAAATCAAACACCCGCAAGTATAGTCCTAAAAGAAAATTATATATTCACAATTCATGTCTTTATTAATTTAAGTACAATATCAAATAATACACATGTCAAAAATTTCAATATATATTGTAAAATTAAATAGTATGTATAGATGTACTAATTAGCATGAATGAATAAAAATAAATAAAAATCAAAACTAAATAATTTATTACTCACAGATAATTAATTAAAAATCAGAAAATAAATTAATGATATTTAATTTGAACCCTAAAATTTGGGATATTAGCAAATTAAAATCTAAATTTGAAATAGGATATTAAAAATATTTAATTGTTGATAGGTGACTCAATATTTATTTTAAGAGGGAGCACCACTTTTATCTTATACCTATAAAAAAATTCAAAAATACAAGGGTGGGCACTTGCCCCTTGCTAGATCCGTCTATGCAAAATACACTCTCACTTGTATAAATTATTTTTTTAAGTAAAAAAGAATTTTGTAATACACTTGGATATATTTTAAAAATTAAAGTGCAAAATTTAACAACCTTACAAATTTTGAAAAGTAAATTATATTCTAGTCTAAATAAATTTATCAAACCACATCTAACAGGAAAAATTATTAGTTGGTCTTAAGGGGTGTCCCACACCAATCACATGTTGCAATTGTTCCTCATGCAATTGTTCTCCTTCACGGTCCACCCGGGCTAAATTCCAATTAACTCCTTCAGCCTCTTCAATTAAATTATTAATTTGTATGGTTAACTTAGATCGAAAAGACCTTGAAATCATTAAATTTTAGGTTGGATTTTTGTTATTTTTTTTTTTTTTATTGTGGAACGTTTGTTCCTCTTCACTATGGAACTTTGTTTTATTTTCATTTGTGAGGTTTGTATAATATTGTCATTGAGAGATTGTTGAGATTGTTTATGCAATAATTCATTTTATTTGTATTGATATCCTTTTGTACTGAGGGTATTCAAAGAAAAAAAATATCATTAATCTATAAACGTCCAATATATACATAGAGAGCCGCTTTATAAATATGGTGGCTATAAGATTTTAATTATATGACCATCACAATTTATACAATTCATTATAAAATTTGACAGATATATTTTTAAAATACAAGTTTTTTTACCGTAACACAATATTGCAATAAGAGACCTGTCTATTGCAACATAATGTTACGATATGTAATATTTATTTAAGTCGCAACCGTAACATCTAAAATTGATAGTGTTGATATAGTGGGTAGATGTAAACCTATAGGACTGACACCTATAAGAATAATATTGACTTCTTAAGAATTAATTTGAGATATTTTTTTTATTTAAATTAATATAATTTATTTAAAATTTTGAAACTAATAAATCAATAATTGATAGTATTTTTTATATAGTTTATTAGTTTGACAACAAATAAGTATATTTATGTGACGCCCCCAAATCTGGGCCCACACAGCCCAAACTTGAGTCGTCAAAAGACTACAACAAAATTATTACAACAAAGCACAACGTACTACAATACAGTGTATAATAATACACAACTAAGTCTTCACTATTATTGCCACACTATTTTACAAAACGTGAAGACTATGATAACTATTCCTCGGACCCTCACTCCATTCCCCGGCTAGACCCTGTTATGTTTTCATTTCCTGTTGAAAAACAATGGAACAAAAGAAAGGGTGAGCTCAAATAGCCCAGTAAGAAATATCATGACTAAGATAATGACGAATAAATTATCATTAGCCTTCAACAGTTGAGTTCTTGATAGAATACAATAGAATACAAGGTTTATATCAAAAACTGCAGTTAAATTCTTAAACAATGTTCAGATCAATAATAGCAGCGGAATGAGCAATCTATTAGAAGAATAATGCAGACTATAATGTCCATTCGCTTCTCTTTTTCGTAAAAACATCATCAACTTTTATCATCTGAAATACCATTAGTCATGATAATATAAATTCAAAGTTCCTGATCATAATCATGCACATCAACAGTTCATCTTTGCACTACGGGCCAAAGATATTCAATATAGCACCAACGGTCATGATTATACCAGATTCAGCCTTTGGTCATAATCATACCAAACAACAGTTCATCTTTGCACTACGGGCCAAAGAGAACATTCACCACGTGCCATAAAAGACACCGAACAGATGTATCGCCTTTAACCTATTATATCGCCTTTAACCTATCATCTGTTCAACAAATATATCACATTTGTGCCCCCGGCCACAGATATTCACAACAGCTTGATTTTTGGATGATTAGAATGATATAAATGATGAACAGAAGAAATAGGATAACAATAAGTATCGGAAGTTTACTTTGTACAGATTCAAATAATGTCCAAATTGTCAACATGATGTGGAATGAAATTTAAAAATGATATTCAAGATCCACAGTTCAGAATAACGGTTACAATTCAATAGAAAGGTTCACGTAAATAGGAAGGTTCAGTTGAAATAATGAAGTTCAACTATTATGGAACATATAATATTTTCAGGAATTATAGAAGCAATAGTTCCATAATAAATTTCGATTTAGGAGTATGAAAGAAAATAATATCCCTTACCGTAGCAGGTTTGATTAACAAAAGGTGAAGGAAATTAATACAAAGGGTTATTCACCAACAGGCGGCAATCCGCTCCGTAAGGTTATTCCCACAATTTAATAGAATTTGAGTATAAAGAGTTATTCACCAAACAGGCGGCAATCCGCTCCGTAAGGTTATTCTCAGAGATTAATAATGAATGAATACGAAAGGTTATTCACCAACAGGCGGCAATCCGCTCCGTAAGGTTATTCCCACAATTTAATACATGGAAATAAAAGGCACGTCTTATGAGTAAGGAAGAAACAATATTATTATCGAGAATCAAATAATGATAATCCCTTACCATAGTACGTTTGAATAATGGAAGATGAAAAAGATGGTATCCCTTACGAGTAGTAAGTTTTAATAATAGAAGATGAAAGAAGATGACATTACTTACCTTGATATTGTGAAACAAGTTTATAGCCGAACAAATCCTTCCTTGTTTGTAGCAGTAAGGAATCTGACTTTTGAGTCTTCTAGAGTTTTTAAAATCTCTTTATGCTTTTAAAATAATGTTACTCTCGGAAAGATAGACGGCATAGACTCAAGAATCACTCAATTCGGAGTTAATATGAATGAGTTATGAATTTTCAAAACTAAGACTGAAAATAGTGACGAAAATCAGAATAGGTTACGGTTTTTAGTATTTTAAGGCATGAAGATGATTTCAGATGACTTTTCTTCCTTCTTCAAAGTTGTAGAGGACGAAAAACTGAAGAGACAGGCTTTTAATTCATTAAATTCTGACAAATAATGAATTTACTACGATTTTTCGAAAGAGTTACTGTACATAAGAAAATTCCACTCAGGAATTCAAAGAAGAATGCAAAAGATTTCAAAACTAGGAATGACTTAAGAACACTTAGAGAGAACTTACACAAAAAGTATTTAGAGAGAGAAAGAAAGAACAAGTAAGGAAGTTTATGAAAAATCCTTAAGTTAAGGCTTCTATTTATAGTCAAAAATCTTATCATTCATTTAATCTAAACCATTCATTTAAAGATCATCTTTTAATCTACACCATCCATTTCAAATATTATATTATCTTTAATATACACCATTCATTTCATATCACCTAATAATCACCTAACTTTATATTATAAACAAATCAATTTAATTATTCAACAATAATTCACACTTTAATCTACACCATTCATTTCATATCACCTAATAATCACCTAACTTTATATTATAAACAAATCAATTCAATTATTCAACAATAATTCACACTTTAATCTACACCATTCATTTCATATCACCTAATAATCACTTAACTTTATATTATAAACAAATAACTTTATCAATTCAATTATTATGACTAATTGTTATAAATACAGTATAGTTAGCTCTTAGATATCAAGTCAATAAATTAATGAAATACAATTGTTTAAATAACATCATAATAGAGATAATAATAATGTAAAAGAAAGCATACGTTACTGTGTAATGACAATTATTGATTCAATAATGTGAATTACTGTGCATATGTTACTGTGACAATTATTAAATCAATAATACAAAATACTGTGTAACAACAATTATTGAATTGATAATATAAAATATTATGCAGTGACAATTATTGATGAAATGATGCGTAACAGTTACGGTGTCAATTATCAGACCAATAATATGAGACACTATGCAATACCGTGTGTTACTGTAGAGTACCGTGTGCTACAGAAAATACCAAAAACTACCGTATGCTACTATTCTTTTATCACCGGTATTTTAACAGTTCCGTTGACTATTTTTATTTAAAAAGGTTATTTCTGTCGTTTTCTATATCCGACAAATATTCCGTTGTGGGGTCCACCAATAATTTGTTATTTCGGCGCCGTCGTACGGCACGAATATTCCCCGACCAAACGAATATTCCCCGACAAAGCGAATATTGTCCGACAAAATAAAATTTGCACATAACATCCTTAACTTTTAACTTTATCGATTTAACCATTTACTGTTTCAAAAAAATATATATGAAGAAAAATTAAATTTTGTATTTCATAAAATTCGGGGTCTTACAATTTATATTTATATTAATTTTAAATTTTAAATATTTTATAGTAGTTGATTCTATATTTTGCAAAGGAGTATTATCTTATACAAAGTGTAAAAGAAACAAATGTTATGTTTTACGTAAAGAATATTTAAATACAATACTCCTACATTAATAAACCCATCTAGGGGTATTCAAATGGTTAAAACCGAACCGAATCGGTACTGGAAAAAAAAAATGAATACCGAAATCGAAACCGGTACCGAACTACCGGTTATTAACCGAAAATAATAATAATTATTATTAATATTATTTTTATTATTATTAATATTATTATTATTTTTATTATTATTAGTAATTATTTATTAATAATAATAATAATTATTATTATTATTAATATTTTTTTAATTTTATTATTAGTAGTAATTATTTATTATTAATAATTATTATTATTAAAAAAAAAGATAACCGATACAACCGGTTCGAACCGATATGTATCGGACCCTCAAAACGTCGAACCGGTACCGGACCGGTCGATTTTGTACCGAACCGGTCGATTTTGTACCGAACCGACCGATTCGAACTAGTTCAATTTGTCAAAAAATTGAAAATTTTGAACAGCCTGATCCCATCCATAGGCATGGCAAAAAGGGCTCCAATCTTTATCATGTCTATTTGACTGACCATCACTATTAATTTTTCAAATTTTATTCCATGCCTTACGAGATCCACTTCATTTTTGTTCCCTTCATTGCGTTTCTTAATCACTCGGAGTTTGACTTAAACACTATTTATTTATTGAGATTGGCCTGAACGATATCTTTTTTGAAACCCCCACATTTATATATATGTATATGATTTGTAACCTTCTGGATATTGTATGATCACTCCTACACCTTTTATCTTAAGAGGATTTGTATTTTTTTTCTTGTATTCTTTCCCCCAACTGTTTCTAAAAACTTTTATTTTGAAATTACAGCTAATGTCGTAAATATGCTGTTTTATTTACACCATCTCTATTTTTAAATATAATATTATAATAAATCTAAAAATCACTACTGATTATATAAATTATTTTAAAAATTAAATTGGGACTATAATTACCTCTTTATGTCTTTGCATAAAGGAAACAAAGCATACATCACTTTTTTTTTTTTTTTGAAACAATCACTTGATAGTTAATACTATCTCCGTTATAAAATATAAAATTATTATAAAGCATTTAAAATTAATTTAAGATATTTTTAAACTTAAAATTGTCAAAAATTCCTTTCATTTTAGTTAGCAAAGTAATAAATATTATAAATTATCTAAAAAGTACACTTCATTGTAAAATATATTTTTTCATATTATTTAATAAATCATCTTATTTTTTAATTTAAAAATATCTCAAATTAATTTTCATACAAACCATTTGTAATGAAACTTTTTTACCATATTTTGCTGGTATAAATTTATCATTCCATTTTAATTAATGTTACATCTCTTTTAAAATAAGAGATTCAGTTGAACTATTGATGATGATTTATGAAATTTTAAGTTTTAAATTTGATATTAATTCATTTAAATTTTGAAAATAACGAATATAACAATTAATTGTGCTTTTAGTTAAGTTATAGAAATTATAAATATTTTTAGTAAAATAAAAATATCTCATTAATTTTATTTTTAGTACTAAACCGACTAAACCGTTGCGGCCAAAATTCAAAATAATAAAATATGACCGTTAGCGTTCTTCAATTCAGACTTAAGTGGTAGCTATAAATTAAGATCATAAAGTTTAAGCATTCAGAGACAGAAAACTAAATAAATTAGAGAGAGAAAGAGATTGAACAAGAATTTAGAGAGAGAGAGAGAGAGAGAGAGATTGAACAAGAATTTAGAGAGAGAGATAGAGGGAGAGAGAGGAGACAGAATTGAAGAAGAATTTATTGAGCGAGACATTGAAGAAGAATTTAAAGAGATAAAGAGAGAATAAGAAAGATGTTGAAGAAGAATGTGAAGAAGAAGAAGAAGAACTAGAGATGGCTTGATGCTTCTACAGGTATTTCTTTTGTGTTTTATTGTTTTTTGATTAGTTTATTTTCGAGGGGAAAAAAGGGTTGAATTCGTTTTTAATCAGTGACATTTGGGGGTTTGGTTCATTTCTTTTTTTTAAACGTAATCGTCTTATGGGTTTCATTTTGTAATCTGTATTAAAGCTCTAGATGATTTCTTGGTGGTAATTGCTGATTAATTTTGGGGTTTTGTGCTGATTTTTTAATTGTTGTGTTAGGGTTTTGGGCCAAAGTCTGATTTATTGTCTAATTGGGTGCCTTACATACATGATTAATTCTATCTTTATAATTGAATCACGATTTTCACTCTCTCTGACACACACTGATACGCATCACACACACACACACACACACACACACACACACACACACACACACATATATATATCAGACTTTGGTTTCATTTTGGATTCTGTATTGAAGTTCTAGATGATTTCTTGGTAGGAATTGGTGATTTATTTTTGGGTTTTGTGCTGATTTCTTGATTGTTCTGTTGGGGTTTTGGGCCAAAGTCTGATATATATATATATATATATATATATATATATATATATATATTATTTTCATTTTGGATTCTGTATTGAAGTTTTAGATGATATCTTGGTAGGAATTGCTGATTTTTTAATTGTTCTGTTGGGGTTTTGGGCCAAAGTCTGATATATATATACATATATATATGTGTGTGTGTGTGTATGTATATGTATATGTATATGTATATGTACTATGTACATATACATATACATATACACATATACATATACATATACATATACACATATACATATACATATACATATACACATACACATACATATACATATCAGACTTTGGTTTCATTTTGGATTCTGTATTGAAGTTCTAGATGATTTCTTGGTAGGAATTGGTGATTTATTTTTGGGTTTTGGGCTGATTAATATCCATCATTCTTGCCTCAAAGCATTTCCATATACTGCTCTGGTGAATTTTCATTGTTCTTAATTACATTGCTATCTTATTTTATTGACATAAATTTAATTTACATTTCAGCCCATTTTTGCGGTCAGCTATAAAGGTAAGGGTTTGATGGGTCAATATTCTTCCTGTGAGGGAATATTTTGTTGGCCTAGTTGAACTAGGTTTTTTTGCAGAGTAACAACCATGCCAAGTTTACCCCCACGAGCTGTTATCCATGCACGGGATTGCCTTTCCAGCCTTTCCTTTTGCAACTTGGTCAAGAACTCATTTCTGGTATCTTTTTAATCGCTATTAGTTTCTATTGAAATCCAGAACTCATTACTGTATTCTTTTTAATAGCTTTAAGGTTCTATCGAAGTACCTGTCTAAACTTTTTTATGAGGATATAGGATCACTAGATCATTTGGTAGTTGATGATTGTCAGAGTGATAAAGGGCAATTAACTTTTTCATGTTTGTGTTAGATCTCATTAATGATGGTAGACTTTTAGATTAAGAATTTGAAGCTGAGCTGATGATGCTGAATCTGTATTGCAGTGGGAGGTATACAAAGATAGACTTCAAGATGGTAATGGAAGCAGCCAAGGCAGAGCTTTTAAATTTTGTTGGGAAGGATGCTCTGTAACTATTAGCTTCACGCAAGGATTTCCCTAGCGGGAAGTAATTTCCACAGCCTCCTGAAGCCTAGAGAAACGGTATAATTCTCGTGGACAACTAGTAATCTTGGATTTTACTAGTTTTTGTTTAAATGCTAAAGTTGAACATTTGCAAGCATAGTTCTGTGGTTCAGCATAGAGACAACATCCTAGTCAATTAGGAAAATTTTGGGGTTGATCCTACTAATTGATTCCCATGACAGGTAAGTTGGTCTCTCTGTATAATACTTGGTAGTATTCTGTTGGTTTCAATTCTGAGCATATCTGTACTGTACCTTAATGAGCAGTTAGTTTGTGTTGCTCATCATCAGTTTACAAAGAAAACAGCATTGGATTATGTTGTTATGTTAGATGTGGTGGCATCAAATACAGAGAGAGGGTTGGATGCTTCTGATACACAGCCAAAGAGGAAATAGAATGCTATCTATCCATTTATTTATGTTGTACTAAAATAATAATCAACTACTTGTCTCGACTGGAAGTGGTTGTAACACGCAAAGAGGAATACCGAGTCTATATGTTAAATTACTCTACACTAGTTTGTAGAGTGAACAACACACTCAAAGACAGATCGCTCGCTTAAGGTTTTCTTTTTTCAACTACTGAATGTATTGGCTATTAATTAATAGAGTTTAAAATGGTTAAAATTTATTTGTGCAACTTGTTTTGGGCCAAAGTCTGATTTTGTCTGAGCCTTGTATGATTATTCTATCTTTACAGTAGAATCACGTTTTTTTTTCACTTTCTCTCAAGAGCGCGCGCGCGCACACACACACACAAATATATATATATATATATATATATATATATATATATATATATATATATATATATAATTGTTCGATTGTACTTGATGTGATCCTGAAAAGGGTACTTCGAATTTTTGTATCTAATGCCCGTGCAACAGAATAAACAGCACACAGACACCTAAACAATTTTATCAGAAATTGACCATTGCCCACCCTCTGCAATGGCCAACATTTGTTGTGAAGTAACTTGGTTGTCATCCCTCCTAAGGAATGATAGTCCTTCTACAACAACTTTGACATTGCAGTGGTATCTATTAAGTATTAACATTTGACAGTAACCTAGACACCCATTTACTACTGTAGTAGTGTAATGTGATGAAAGTTGTACTTATTTTAGGGAGCACAATTGGTTTAGTGCATTTCCTATAATTATAGGGCAACTTGAGTGGATGCCCTCCTCTCAATTATATGTTGGTGATCTGTACATCGTAAGAAGCATTATGGTATTATACTGTGATCATCTCACCAAATAAATTTTCAACTAGCAAGGTAGCATATTGCAATTTGCGTGTCTCTTGAGTGGATGGCTAAAATTTCCCAAATCATAATGTGCTTGTATGAGATTTCGATGCTCCATTTGGCCAGAAGTACAAAAAGTATTGAACATTATAGAAAGGGGAAAAAATGCAGACAGAATGGACCTTGTTACTTAGCTTATTCATTTCCTACTGAAAGTATATGTTTTAAGTCGCATGAGACAAAACAGCTAAATAATTCAATGAACTTATTTTTCGTTTTGAGCTGCTATTTAGTCCTGTGAATGTATAGTAGTCTCTTGTCCTGTCTTTCAGTTGGGGGTATAAAACCTTTTCAGATTCTTGTCAGCTATTATGGTTCGAATCATGACCAATTATAGGTTTAAAACCTTTTCAGATTCTTGTCAGCTATTATGTTTTGAATCATGACCAATTATAGGTTTAAAATTATTATCAGCTATTAGCCTATAACTTAATTCTCAAAAGATTTATTTTCTTATATTTATATGTTTTTTTCGGTTCCCAATGTCAATGATAAAGTATTAATTTTACCTTCAACTTGCCGTTTTAGGATATTTCCTTCAAGGGGTATGTGTCAAAAGCTTTCCCAAATTATAAGGTCTAACTGAGCTGGCAAAGCGTCCCTAACAGCCAAGCCCACTACTGTAGAACAAGTTGAAAAGGAGAAGGAAATTTTGTAACTATTCCAGCAGAAGGGAAGCCTCAAGCTCAAATCAATAGCGCCACAAGGTTCCTCCTCTGTCTTGTATGTTTCCGAATTTGTTTTCCTTTCTTTTGGATACAAATGAAAGTATGTCATTTTCTTTTTCATTTGGAACGACATTTTCTCTTGTCAATTAATTTTTCTTTCCTCTAGTCAATTTTGAAATTTCTGTAACGATGATTTAATGTTTATTGTTCTCCTGTTTAAACAAAATAGTTAGAATCTTTGAGGGAATGGCATATCAGGTGGGATCCCATGGTTTATATTTCAGTAAAGTAATTTGAAAATACTATATATATACACGTTAGCTAATAGAAACCAAGCCATTACTTGGCATGGTTCACAAAATATAAGAAAGTACAATGATAAAGACTCAAAAGAGTAAAGACAACATTTGTAGTAGGTAGGTTTATAAGTAAATTGTCTGGCCTGGACTGCTAGAAGATCACAAGAATTTTGTAAACGGTTCAACAAACATAACAAGTTTGGAAGCACACTGAGACGACATCTAAATTAAGCGCTAAAATGCGAGTAAACTTGAGCTTCTGATTGTAAATTCCCATACAAAACATATATTGGCCTATTAGGAGCTTAGAGGCTTGAAGCAATCGAATACAGCATTTGATGGCGACTTGGGCTATTAGTCCAGGATTCATATACCATCTCCAGGAAATAGTTAACAGCTAGAAAATCAAAAGAAAAACCAATTAAAAGTACCTATTATACATCTGAAATATAAACCATGGGATCCCATGGTTTATATTTCAGTAAAGTAATTTGCTAGAAGTTTGTTGTGAATACTTATTTCTTTTCTTTGTTGGCCCGCCCAGTTCATTGCTTTTGCTACAAAGCAGAACACTAATTATTTCTAGGCACCATTTATTTCAATCGTTCAGCAATACATTGAAGATGCTATATTGATTTAGTACAAAATAGTAGACCACAATGAAGTTGTTTTCAGCCTATCTGCTTACTTGACCCAGTTCATTGCTTTTATTACAAAGCAGAACACTAATTATTTTCTCAGCACTATTTATTTCAATCATTCAGCAATACACTGAAGATGCAGAGTATATATTGATTTAGTACGAAATAGTAGAACAATGAAGTTGTTTTCAGCCAATAAAATGTAATATAGTTTTTTCATGATAATAGTTTCTTTCCGGTATAATTTTGGACTTGAGTTATTAGATTTTCTTAAACATATTTCATTGTGCTTTAAATTGAGAAGCTTTTGTAAATTCTGCAACAATCCTTTCTAAATATTTGAGATAATCATAATATCCTGTGGGAACAAATATAACTAAGTTGCAAAGTTCTTAACAAAGACATTCATGCATTACTGGAGATGGAAGAAATTCATCATGCTTTTTGATCTTAACATTTTGGAACTTTGTAACAAAGTCATCTTGAGATCTGCTTTCCAACTTTGTTTTCAGATTGTACCAGACGCCAACCAAGTCTCTGTAATTTTAGTTTATAAGGTGTGCTTTTAAGTCGGCATAAATAAGCACCTACAATAGAATTGTTGCATTTGAACAATTTCATAATTTGGCAAGTTTCTTTGGAATACAAAGTTTAAATGGAATATAATACTAATTCTCTTTTGTCATCAGTGTATCGGTATAATTATAGTTGATTAATTCACACGAAGTAGCATTTGAAAATATTTAGTCCGGATGTAAAACATTACAAAGCAATAGAAAAACTTGACATTTCTTATCCAAATGATTAATCAAGTATTTTGGTTTTTTAAAGCCTTTGCCTCAACATATTGGTTGTCTCGTATAAGATTTTTCAGTCAGAATAGAGAGAAAGAGAGAGAGAGAGTTCATAGACTATGCTGGAATTCTTCTGCATGCTAGTAAATAATGTTACATTTTAAGGAACTAGTGCTGCAGTTGATTGTAATTTTTCATGGATAATTTAATTAATGTTTGGTGCATATTACTTGGATGTCTCATATAGGTTACTGTTATTGTCAGGTTCTTTTTCTCCAACACCCTTTTTAGATTTGTTGATTCATTTCTTTTTCCCTTTCTAATTTTTTCATTCCAAACAAGTTGAAACTTTCACAAATTGTACACAACTTGATAGCAATGCTAATGTATTTTTTTGATTTAATGATAAAATTAGATAATATGGGGTGAAATGCTGATACTGAAACAAAGCTTGCATCCATATTACACTACAAAAAAATAGCTCATAAACGACGGGCTCTTTGCCGACCGTCACGATTGTGTCTGTTCCCTCCACCAATGACATGGCGGTCGACGATAGTCTGTCGGGAAAGAGGTTCTTGCCGTCGGTAATGACTTTTTTTTTTGGGACCATAAATTCGCGGGGGAGGGAAATAAAGGGGCGACGGAGTTGCCATCGCTATTGACGGGTCAATATCGACGGCGTTTCCTTCAATAATGACTTTTAAATTTTAAAACCCTAAAGAACGGCATCCCTCACCTCTGTTTATACCCCTTTTTTCAAATTTCACCGCACTTTTTCCCTCTCCCTCTTCCCTGACCTGTTCACTGGCGGTATTCTCTTGCCTCACTCTCCCACCGGTCTCCCTCTTCCTTTTCGTCTTCGCCGCATGTACAATTACTAGGTATGTGCGATTTCAACAATTTGGGCATGAGTAGGAAGAAACATAGGAGGCAGCGCGCAGACAGTCCAAATTCGTTCCCAAGTATATATATATATATATATGTTTTGAAGTGTACCCAAATTCGTTCTTCTCTGATAGCTTAAGTCATTATGTTGTTACATGTAAATTTTCTCTAAACTTCTTCTCAGTGTAAGCTTATGGTGTCAGTTTGTTACTGATTTATGATGTTTTAGGGTTTTTTCATTCTCAAAATCAAATCTTAATAAACCTTTTACTGAATTACTGAATAGCAAAAGCTATTAGGGATATTGGGAAACTGCAACTAGGAATTAGTAGTTGTTAATTTAATGTTATAAATCTACAGGGAGTAGTTAATTAGGAAATATGGGTTCTCTTTCCTGCTGATTTGCTATTCCTTGCTACTACAAACCCAGATGGTGTTTGCTACACAGCGGTTTCTCATTTATACTCTGCAACTCATAAATATTTTTTTATTAAGTCTACTAGTGATTTATCTAGACTATGTTTGAGACTTCATTATGTCTTCCATGTTTCCTTTTCTCCTAACTTTGAATTTCTTCATATTGTTACTTGATTTACAGACTGCAAATCTGGACTGCGAAACAAATTTAAAGATCAGAAAAGCTTTGGAGAAGACATGGGACTTTAAAGGTTTTTGGTTTCATTTATGGTGATGACTGTGTTTTTTTGTGTGCAGTTTAATCTATATCTTGGGCATTTTAGAGTAATGAATATATTGACCTAGTACTGTTTTGAACTCGATGAATGTCACTGAGTGATCTATCTGATAGTACATTATCTTTAAAATAATCAATTGTTGTGATCTAAAAGTTACCACTGTCATTAAGGACTTGCAAAATGGAAAAGTTAATTGAGGTAAGGATTTGCTTTTTTTTCTTTTTTCTTTTCTGGATTTTATTATTATTTTTATTATTTTTTATTTTTCATTTTATGGATCTCCATCAATAGTGCATTCCTTTTCTTGTCTCTTTTTGGGTCTTAAATAACTTGTGAAGCTAGTTGTTTATTCTTTCCTGTACAATTTCATGCCCCTTACTCTTACATGAAAAGATATCATAGTGTTTAATCTATAACAATTTTCTCTTCTATATATCATGTATCACATAAAGTATAGCAACAGTGCTATTACTATTGGTTTTTGTATTGGTGTGTATAACATTTCAGTTGGACTCTACTACAGTTGTTTGATTCTGATTTATGTTTACAAAAAATTTGCTTCTTCATTTACTGTGTTAGCTTTCCTTTGGAGGATGGATTCATGAAATCTTCTACTTGTGTTGTTATTAATATTACGTGTGTAGGTTTGAATTCCAGGCTTCCTGCATTTTCCTGACTTCTCTGACATTGTAGAGCTATGGTTCCATTTTTTAATTAATTGGTTTAGAAATTTCAAGTATTAATTTCCCTTTCTTATTCACAATGTACATGCTTAAATGTCTGTATGACTTCTACCTTATGCCTTACATGTAACATTGGTAAACTTAAAAAAAAAGGCTACAGACTTTATAATTTATACACAAGACATTGGTATTTTATTGCGAAAAGACTAAGTGGTTGGTGAGTGAATAAATTTTAGAGATAACTGCTGACATGACTCTAAGTAAGCTCCGATGGTGTAGATACTTTTTCTCTGTATTTTCTAGGCTCCTTCAACCAGTTGCTGTAATATAGTAGTTTTAAAGTTGAGAAGTCCTGTATCATGTGAATCAATATATTTGGGAAGCAGAACTCCTTATCCAGTTAGACTCCTTACTTTTTTTGTTGAGTGTATAACTGTAACATGTTTGTTTCTTGCGCACTTTCTCTTGCCTTCTGTTTGTTTTATCTGGATGGTAAGTATTATAATGTTTTGGGTATTTTTCATGACAACAGGCTGGCATTGTGAAGAAGGAACATATATTGATACATGGTTTTTAAGTTGTAGCGGTGGCAGCATATTAATCTGCATGATATTGCAACTGCTGCTGTATCTTGGTGATATCATTTAAGTGGTTTTATGTTAATAGTTCTGTAGTTTAATTTGTCAGTCATTTGGTGGTCTAAGTTAAGGTGCATTATGTGGAATTAAACTAGAGAATAAGCTTGCATGTTAAGACTGTCATCCAGAACTCTTACAGATTAATTTACTAATAAAATTTCAAAGTCCCTAATCAAATATCCCTGCCAATAGTTTAGTCCCTCAAAAAAGGATAAAAATACACAGTATCACTGGGAATTGATATTTCCACACGGTTTTTTTATTATTTTCACATGGTAGGACCCACATTTAGAGCTATAGCGATGGTTTATTGTCGCTATACATCTATAACTGTCGCAATAGCTCTAAATTATGGGTCCTACCGTGTGAAAATATCAATTTCCTACATAAGTAATCAATACAAGAAAGTTCTTTTAAAGAAAAACTTTTCTTTTTTGTTATTTCCATTGTGAGTGTTGCAAAGCAAAAGCTAGTTTCCAAAATCAAAATAAGTTCGATAGACATTTGGAAAAATAGTACCAAACTGTTACCATAATCTTGGGCAGACTCTTATACACCAAAATGGTATGTACTGCAGGGTTAAACAAAGGTTGTGAGGAATTTATTAAATTGACACTTTTGCGAAAGAGCATAAAGAAACCTGAAGTTCAAAATCTGAGAGCAGCTTATACATCAATCCATACTCCTGCATAAGTTAAATAATGAATCTTATTAGTTTAAAGGATGCAGCTTAGACATCAATCCATACTTTAGCTTATTCTCTAGTTTAATTTGTTCGTCATCATGTGGAATTTGTGAGTGTCGTGAACCTGTTCTCCAGATGTTGGTGCAAAATAGTATTTATCAGCTTAGTTTTGACATGATGGGTGGTCTTTTCTATAGTATACTAGCTTTAGCAGGTTCCATTGTGTATGAGATAGGGAGCTAATTAGTAAATGAGTTATGTGGCTGATCGTAAATCTTCGGGGCTTGAGGCTGCTTCACTGTAGTTAATGCATATATGCCTGTTGTTTTTTATTTATGCTAAAATTTCTGGCCATATATGCCTGTAATTAATGCATATAAATTCGATCAAGTTCAGGATGAAGATAACCATGTGGTCGCGCCTGCATAACAAAAGTAGCCCCTTAATAAAAAGAATGGAACAAACTACTTCGATAGCAAATTTACATAAGCTACTAGAAAACAGAGAACACAGTTTCAAAATAATGCGGGAAGCTATTAGTTTTTATCAATGTTTCACGAAAAGCTGCCAACAATGAAAATGCGGGAAGCTGTTAGTTTTTAACATTTGTTGCTTTTGGTTTATAACAATTCTGAGGCAATTTCATCAATGCATCGAGTAATATGAACAAAACATATTTTTGTGGTAGTAAATTTGAATATCTATTTCAAATGTATGAACAATACATCGCTTTGTTCAATGGAACCAAATCCTCATTTAATTTTTTTTCCCATTTTGTATTCAGATTTTAGGATTTTTACTAGCTAGGGAATTTTGTTTAGTTGATGAAGCTGGTTGTATTTGATTGCTTATCAGTCTATTTAGGTAAATGGTTAAAATTTTGTTGTGAAATGTCAATGAAGTGTTTTTGTTTCTCTCTCTCTTTCTCACTCTCTCTCGAGTGAAGCTCTAGATGGTGGAAGGCTTTGCAAACAAATGGAAGTACAAATGTCAATGAAGTGTTTTTCCAACTAAACAAAATGCTTGAATATTGTGCAATCCATATAGAAAGTAGCTTTTATGCAATTACAACGTATATTTGAAAATTATAAAGTTTTTTTTTTAATGAAAAAGTTTGAATTATTTCAGAATTGAAGTGCTATGTGGACACACTCTCGTATTGGTTTCTCCTTCTGGCATCCTTCTTTCCTTGTTTAATATTACGTCCTCTTGTTATATTCGCAATTTGAGTTGTCAGTTTCCATTGACTTAATTTGTTTTATTTCATTCCTAGTTTTAAGACTTTTAATCAAGGAGAAACTCTTATTTTTATTTTATTAATTATAATTATAATTGCATTTGTTTTCGGGTTTTATGCTGCGCATAGGAGAACTTTGAATTGGCTCTGGAGGCTGACAACTTGAATACACATGCGAGATATTGGCTTTCCAAAGTTGCATCTCAAATACCATGTCCCAGGGCCATGCAAAGCTATGTAAGAAACCTTTATCCTCTTCAAAATGTGAAGTTTAGATTATTCTCTACAAAATTCTGTGTTCTAGATAGCATTAGCTGACCAATGTTCTAGGACATGGCTGAAGTTCTTAATTCTCACTTTTAATTTCTTTCCATGTGGTTCACACAACTACCTTGTAGCATTTTTGTCTAACTAACTTTGAGGTTATAGTAACTTAACAACTTTCCGAAGACCTTCGTTATGTTTCTTTCACGCATATGTTGTTTAAGATCAATAATAATACTCATTCCTTTCCTTGTCATAAAAGAGGTGTTGATTTGTTAGTAGAAGCCACAAATATGGGGGATCCATATATGCGCATTATAAGTTGGGTTGCCGTTTAACAGTTGAGGTCAGACTCCATATGCTTTTTATTAAAAGTTAAAACTGATGTCCCAACAGCAGTTAGCAATTTAGCTAGTGTGAGTTAACTTTTATGATGTTTGGTTACAAATGAACATTATGAACTCTCATTAAATTTTCATTGGAAGCAATTCAAAAGCATCTTAGGCATCCTTTCCTTGGTGAAACGTTCATGTTCTCATTGCAATCTGTAACCAATTGTTGACCTAATTGATAACCTGATATTCGTTTGAAAACAATGAATCCACACACCTCTTGAATGGTACACAATTCAAAGATGACATTGAAGTCGTCTTTATGTTATGTGGGGAAGCATTAGCAGAGTCGGAACTTAATATGCTGGATGGTTTTGAATGGTGGCACTACTGAGGAGATAGACAGAGAAGGCCTCAGTAGTAGACTTCTCTAGTATGAAATATTTTCAATTATGTATGTGTAAAAGAACAGGAGGTTTTGCAAATCTTAATTTATTATTATTAATTTATTAAAATGTCATTGGCGACAACATGTTCGTCGGCAATGAGTACTCAGCGACGGACTTTCCCGTTGCCAATGACTGGCTCAATTTTAAAAATGGAACTTTTGCCGATGGGGCAAGAGACACTAGCGACGGATTGTCCGTCGCTATCGCTAAAGACTATTTAGTTTTATTATTATATTTGTCATTATCGACGGCGGTCGACGGGAACTCAAGGGCGACGAGTCGCATTCCGTCGCCAATAACCCTTTTTTTTTTTAGTGTAACTCAGGTTTTACAATCAGTAGAAGACCTTTCATTCGATTGTGATAATTTCTGAAAAAATTATTAAATTGGATGCTAATATAAGAAATTTTTTAATAATAGGAGATGCTGACACTATTATGATGTGTATTTGTATCCCTTGAAGAAATTAATTGTGTATACCAATAGAATGCAATCAAATTGATGGTGCCATCTATTTTAAACTGTCCAAGTATGAAATTTTGTAATAAATGAAAACGCGATAATAACTGAATGCATTATTATATCTATATTCATACACCTTTTATAATAGTTTTCAGTATTAAGGAAGCTTAAAAAAATATACGAACCTTTATCAAGTTTTTCTTTTTCAGTCTGAGTGTTAGTACGTTGTTGTACACCACTATGCTTGGTGCTTTGTATGAATTTTTGGCAAACAGTTAACAAGGTTCATCCAGTTTAGGTGTTTCAGATGGAACGAAAAGCTTAAGTTAGTGATACTATATAGATTTTGGCAGTTGCAATACAAAGGTAATGATACTATATAATGGTTTATATTACGTCGCATCTTCTATTTAGTCTGCTTCTTATACTAACCTATTATATTGGCCCAGCTACACAAGATCTTTCAACTTCCATGCAGGAGGTATGGAATTTGATGGATATTCTCCAATTGAAGAGCAACAAATGTTGCTGGGCTAGCATGAGATAAAGGAGAAGCCAACATGCTTTCTGTGGATTATATTAATTATACGAGTTATTGATTAATCATTATCTTGTTTCTTTCTTTTAACATTGATGAGTGTTTTTATCTAATCTTATCGAAATGTCTTTCCGAGTCTTAGTCAAGCCTAAAGAGGTGGACAAAAATCATGAACAGAGTCCTCAAAAAAGACAGCAAGGTTTGGTATCTATTTCAGTCTATTTAAGGTTTGAATTGAAAATTTTGGAGTCAATTTCAGTTTCACCGTGTCTCTCTGACTTTTTGACTTTGTTTTCCTGATCATTGGGATGCTTGTGGGGGGTTCTTATCTTAACAAACAGAAGAATCCCAGATTTTAATGATGAATCTGTAGCAATTGGAATATGTAGGTACATGTTTTACAATCTTAAAGCTCTTTGTTTGTATATTATACAGTTGTTCTTAGGAGAGGGAGCAACTTCTTCAATTGGTTGAAATCTCTTCGGTGCTGAATGTCCATGTAAGTGTGAACAAATTTTGGCAGCAAAAAGGTAGTATTGCAGTTAAAAGTTGTTTTGATGTGCTTTGACTAAATGGAACCTTGTTGGTAATCCAAGTTTTAGTAGTTTTGTGGATCTATGCAGGTGTAGTGGTAATTTTTATAAAGAATTAAATTTTTGCAAGGCTTTGTTGGATTTCAAGTCTTCTTCCATTGGGATCAAGAGGTATTATTAATATTTATCATATTAGGTTATTTAATTTGATGTCCAACTATAAGTTCCAAATTGATAGTTATTTGTCTTACTGTTTATGATGTAGAAATGTTGTAACCTGTTGAGAGAGTCCTTTTTGGACCAAAATACGGAAGATTGTCGAACTATTTGGCTACTCTAAGGTAATACCGATGTGTGTCATAGTCGGCCGAGTGCATATTTCGGCCATAAAGAGTCTAAATTTTGTGTGTGAGAGAGAGAGAGTGGTTGTAGTGGGGAGTGTGTAGGTTTTAGAGTCTTTCCAAGTACAATAGTGGTATTCCAACACAAGACAACAAACCACAACCGTAGAGCAATAGGTTACATGCGTGGCATCAATGCATCCATCCACCAAGCAGCAATATAGTAGATATCACAAAAGTTTTGACTGCAGCACCAATGCATTCAAGTATAGCATACCATTAAAACTATAGAGTTGGTTACATTGGACAACAATTTTGAACATGCATTATTCAATGCAATCCAGCACAACGTAACTCAAGCATGATACAAGCCAAATTCATTACTATAAATAACATAAAGTGCATTAATAGAATAAAACTTGGCTCAACTCAAAGTTCAATCTATCATGTGTGGATGATGTTTTACTATTCACTTTTCTTTCTACTTGAATTGTTTAAGTGCTCTTATCATAATGATGCTCGACTTTGGTTGATTTTGAAATCTACTCTATAATGTATGTTGTGATAGAGATTGTGGATAAGTTTTTGTTCTTCGTATTTAATATTTATTTTATTATATTATGTTTAGTATTAATTTTACTTTTAATTTATGATTAGGGGATAGTGGATTAAGTGAGAGTGACGACATGTTTACTTGGTCTCTTATAATCGTTTGAAGTGCCCTTACCATAATAATGCTTGGCTTTGGTTTATTGTGACAACTACCCTAGACAGGATATATGTTGAGATAGAGATTGTGAATGAGTTATTTTTTGTGTTTAGTATTTATTTTATTTATTGTATTTGGTATTAATTTTACTTTCAAGTTGTACTTAGGGAATAGTGGGTTAGTGGATGTGATGACATGTTTATTTGGTCTCTTAAACTTGTTTTAAGTGCTCTTATACCATAATAATGCTTGGTTTTGGTTCATTTTGACAAATACAAAGAATGAATGTATGTTGTGATGATGTGATAGAGATTGTAGATAAGGTTATTTTTTGTATTTCGTATTCATTGTATTTTTATTGTGTTTAGTATTAATTTTACTTTAAACTAGTAAAAAAGGAATAGTTAGTTATTGTGGATGTGCTACCATATTTACTTGGCCTCTTATACTTGTTTTAAGTGCTCTTACCTTAATAATGCTCGACTTTGGTTCATTTTGACAACTACCCTAGAAATTGATGGTATGTTATAATAGAGATTGTAGATGGGTAATTTTTTGTATTTTAGTATTCATTATATTTTATTTTGTTTAGTATTAATTTTACTTTAAACTTGTAATTAGGGGATAATGGGTTAATGATTGTGATGACATGTTTACTTGGTTTCTTATACTTATTTTAATTGTTACCATAATAATACTTCATTTCAGCTTATTTTGACATCTACCTAGAATGGATGTTTGTTGTTATAGAGATTGCGGATGAGTTAATTTTTGTATATAGTATTTATTTTATTGTATTGTGTTTCGTATTAATTTATTATAAACTTGCAATAACAGGGTAGTAGTTTAGTGGATGTGATGACATGTTTACTTGATCTCTTATACTTGGTTTAAAGGCTCTTACCATAATAATTCTTGGCATTGGTTCATTTTGATAATTGCCCTAGAAATAGATGTATGTTGTAATAGAGATTGTTGTAATAGAGATTGTAGATTGTGTTTAGTATTAATTTTACTTTAAAATTATAATTAGGTAGGGGGTAATTAGGGGATACATTGGTTAATGATTGTGATGACATGTTTACTTATTTTAATTGTTACCATAATAATACTTCATTTCAGCTTATTTTGACATCTACCTAGAATGGATGTTTGTTGCTATAGAGATTGCGGATGAGTTAATTTTTGTATATAGTATTTATTTTATTGTATTGTGTTTCGTATTAATTTATTATAAACTTGCAATAACAGGGTAGTAGTTTAGTGGATGTGATGACATGTTTACTTGATCTCTTATACTTGGTTTAAAGGCTCTTACCATAATAATTCTTGGCATTGGTTCATTTTGATAATTGCCCTAGAAATAGATGTATGTTGTAATAGAGATTGTTGTAATAGAGATTGTAGATTGTGTTTAGTATTAATTTTACTTTAAAATTATAATTAGGTAGGGGGTAGTGGGTTAGTAGACGTGATGACATGTTTACTTGGTCTCTTATACTTATTTTAAGTGTTCTTACCGTAATAATGGTTGACTTTGGTCCATTTTTACAACTGCCCTAAAAAAGGATATGTATGTTGTAATAGAGATTATGGATGAATTATTTATTTCGTTATATTGTGTTTAGTATTAATTTTACTTTAAACTTGTAATTAGGGGATAGTGGATTAGTGGATGTGATGACATGTTTACTTGGTTAGGATACTTGGTTTAAGTACTCTTACCATAAAAATGCTTGGTTTTTGTTCATTGTGACAACTAACCCTAGAAATGGATGTATGTTGTAATATAGATTGTAGATGGGTTACTTTTTGTATTCAGTATTAATTTTAAATGCTCTTACCATAGTAATATTTGACTTTGGATGAGTTATTTTCTGTATTTAGTATTTATTTTATTGTATTATTTTTAATACTTTACTTTAACCTTGCAATTAGGGGATAGTGAGTTAGTGGGAGAGTGATGACATGTTTACTTAACCTCTTATAATCGTTTTAAGTGTTCTTACCATAATAATGCTCGACTTTGGTTTATTATGATAATAACTACCCTAGACGAAATATATGTTGTGATATATGTTGTGTTTAGTTTTAATTTTACTTTAAACTTGTAATTAGGGGACTACACTTGAGTGGATCAGTGGATGTTTATTGTTATAGAGACTGTAGATGAGTTATTTTTTGTATCTAGTAATATTTAATTTTATTGTGTTTCATATTAATTTTATTGTAAACTTGCAATAACGGGATAGTAAGTTAGTGGATGAGATGACATGTTTACTTTATTTTTTTATACTTGGTTTAAATGCTCTTACAAGAATAATTCTTGTCATTGGTTTATTTTGTCAACCACCTTAGAAATGGATGTATGTTGTAATAAAGATTGTAGATAAATTATTTTTTGTATTTAGTATTTATTTCATTGTATTGCGTTTAGTATTAATTTTACTTTAAAATTTTAATTAGGTGATAGTGGTTAGGATGTGATGACGTGTTTACTTGGTCTCATATACTTGTTTTTTAGATGTTCTTACCGTAATAATGTTTCATTTTGTTTCATTTTGACAACTATCCTAGAAAAAGATGTATGTTGTAACAGAGATTATGAATGAATTATTTATTTCTTTGTATTGTATTTAGTATTAATTTTACTTTAAGCTTATAATTATGGGGATAATTGGTTAATGGACTGACATGTTTATTTGGTCTCTTGTACTTGTTTGAAGTGTTCTTACCATAATAATGTTTGGTTTTTATTAATTACTACCCTAGAAATAGATGTATGTTGGTTGTAATAGAGATTATAGATGGGTTATTTTTTGTATTTAGTATTCGTTGTATTTTATTGTGTTTAGTATTAATTTTACTTTAAACTTGTAACTAAGGGATAGTGGTTAGTTGATGTTAGAACATGTTTTCTTAAATTATTTGTCTCCTATACTTGTTTTAAGTAAGTGCTCTTATCATAATAATGCTTGGATGTAAGTTGTAATAGAAATTATGGTTGAGTTATTTTCTGTATTTAGTATTTATTTAGATATATTGTATTTAGTATTAATTTTAAAGCTTGTAATTAGGGGGATAATGAGTTTTAGAGGGAGTGATTACATGTTTACTTGGTCTCTTATAATTGTTTTAAGTGCTCTTACCATAATAATGCCCGACTTTGGTTTATTGTGACAACTATCCTAGGCGCTCTATATGTTGTGATAGAGATTATGAATGAGTTATTTTTTTATATTTAATATTTATTTTTGTTTGGTATTAATTTAGTTTCAAGTTGCATTTAGGGAATATCAGGCGGGTTAGTGGATATGATGACATGATTACTTGATCTCTTAAACTTGTTTTAAGTGCTCTTATAATAATGTTTGGTTTTGGTTCATTTTGACAAATACAGAGAATGGATGTATGTTGTGATAGAGATTATAGATGGGTTACTTTTTGTATTTAGTATTTTTGTTGTTTTTAGTATTAATTTTACTTTAAACTGGTTAAAAGTGAATAGTTAGTTAGTGTGGATGTGATGACATGTTTACTTGGTCTCTTATATTTGTTTTTAGTGCTCTTACCTTAATAATGCTGCTTTGGTTCATTTTGATAACTGTCCTAGAAATTGGTGTATGCTAATAAAGATTATAGATGGGTTATTTTTTGTATTTAGTATTCATTGTATTTTATTGTATTTAGTCTCTCATAATTGTTTCAAGTGTTCATTGATTACTTGATCTCTTAAACTTGTTTTAAGTGCTCTTATAATAATGTTTGGTTTTGGTTCATTTTGACAAATACAGAGAATGGATGTATGTTGTGATAGAGATTATAGATGGTTTACTTTTTGTATTTAGTATTTTTGTTGTTTTTAGTATTAATTTTACTTTAAACTGGTTTAAAGTGAATAGTTAGTTAATGTGGATGTGATGACATGTTTACTTGGTCTCTTATACTTGTTTTTAGTGCTCTTACCTTAATAATGTTGCTTTGGTTCATTTTGATAACTATCCTAGAAATTGGTGTATGCTATAATAAAGATTATAGATGGGTTATTTTTTGTATTTAGTATTCATTGTATTTTACTGTATTTAGTCTCTCATAATTGTTTCAAGTGTTGTTACCATTATAATGCTTGGTTTCAGTTCATTTTGACAACTACCCTGGAATGGATGTTTGTTGTTATTGAGAGATTGTGGATTAGTTATTTTTTTGTATCTAGTATTTTTTTTATTGTATTGTGTTTCATATTAATTTTATTGTAAACTTGTAATAATGGGATAGTATATGTTAGTGAATATGATGACATGTTTACTTGATTTCTCATACTTGGTTTAAATGCTTTTACCATAATAACGCTTGACGTTGGTTCATTTTAACAACTACCCTAAAAATGGTGTATGTTGTAATAGAGATTGCAGATGAATTAGTATTTATTTCATTGTATTGTGTTTAGTATTAAATTTTTTTTTAAAGTTGTAACTCGCTCCGGTGGGTTAGTGGATGTGATGACATGTTTACTTGGTTTCTATACTTGTTTTAACTGCTCTTCTCATAATAATGCTTGACTTTGATTCATTTTGACAACTACCCTAGAAAAGAATGTCTGTTGTAATGGAGATTATAGATGAATTATTTATTATTGTGTTTAGTATTAATTTTACTTTAAGCTTGTAATTAGGGGATAGTGGGTACTAGGATGTGATGGCATGTTTACTTAGTCTCCTATACTTGTTTTAAGTGCTTTTACCATAATAATGTTTGGCAAGTTCATTGTGTGTCTACCTTAGAAATGGATGTATGTTGTAATAGAGATTGTAGATGAGTTATTTTGTGTTAATATTTTTTGTAAATTCATTATATTTTATTGTGTTAATATTAAATTAATTTAAACTACCCTAGAAATGGATGTATGTTGTAATGGATGTATGTTATATAATAGAGATTATGGGTGAGTTATTTTCTAAATTTAATATTTATTTCATTTTATTGTGTTTGGTATTAATTTAATTTAAGCTTGTAATTAGGGGATAGTGAGTAGAGAGTGATGAACATGTTTACTTGGTCTCTTATAGTAATGCTTGGCTTTGGTTTATTGTGATAACTACCCTAGAGGAAGATGTATGTTGTGATGGAGATTGTGAATGAGTTATTTTTGTATTTAGTATTTATTGTATTGTATTGTGTTTGTTATTAATTTTACTTTCAAGTTGTACTTAGAGAATAGTGGGTTAGTAAATGTAATGACATGATTACTTGATCTCTTAAACTTGTTTTAAGTGCTCTTATACCATAATAATGCTGGACTTTTGTTCATTTTGACAAATACAAAAATCTGTATGTTGTGATAGAGATTATAGATGAGTTATTTTTTGTATTTAGTATTCATTGTTTTTTGTATGGTGTTTAGTATTGTTGTAATTTTATTGTAGAATAGAGGTTGTGGATGTGACAACATGTTTATTTTTTCTCTTATACTTGGTTTAAATGCTTTTTACTATATTAATACTTGGCATTTGTTCATTGGAATCACTCTAGAAATGGATGTATGTTGTAATAGAGATTGTGGATGGGTTATTCTCTGTATTTAATATTTATTTCATTGTAGTGTGTTTAGTATTAATTTTGCTTTAAACTTGTAATTAAGGGATAGTGGGTTAGTGGATGTGACATATTTACTTGATCTCCTATACTAGTTTGAAGTGCTCTTACCATAATAATGTTTGACTTTGTTCATTTTGACAACTACCCTAAAAATGAATGTATGTTGTAATAGAGATTATGGATGAGTTATTTTTGCATTTAGTATTTATTTCATTGTATTGGGTTTATTATTAATATAACTTTAAGCTTTTAATTAGGGAATAATGGGTTAGTTCCTTCGTCTTCTGTACTTGTGTTTTTAAGTGCTCTTACCATAATAATGTTTGGCTTTTGTTTATTGTGACAACTAACCTAGAAATAGATATATGCTATAATAGAGATTGTAGATGGGTTAGTTTTTGTATTTAGTATTCATTGTATTTTATTGTATTTAGTATTGATTTTATTTTATGTAACTAGGAGATAGTGGGTTAGTGGATGTGATGACATGTTTACTTGGTCTCTTATACTTGTTTTAAGTGTTCTTGCCATAATAATACTTGACTTTGGTTCATTTTAATGACTGATCCTGATTGTGGATGAGTTATTTTTTATAATTAGTATTAATTTTATTTTGATGATGAATTGGCTACAATTGCAATACACATAGCTTCACATTTTATAAGTTTAAAGCTCTTTGTATATTAAATCGTTGTGCTATATGAATTTGTTGTAATGTAGGGTGATGATGGTCAAGTGTTATGTTACAGACTGGTCATGTAAAAGCTTATAGGAAGTTTGAATTCAATATGTAGAGAGACTGCACTTATACGTAAGGTGAAGATTGTTCTTAAGAAGAGGGATCAACTACTTCACTTGGTTGGAATCTCTTCAGTGTTATTTGTGTATGCATGAACAAACAACTCTTGGCAGCAGAGAGGTATTATCGAAGTTAAAATTTGTTTTGTTGTTTTATAGTTTTGTGGATCTGTGCAGGTGTAGTGGTAATTATGAAGAAATAAACTTTTGTAAGACTTGTTGAATTCCAACTTTTCAATTTCATTAAGATAATGAGATGCTACTTAATTTAATATATAACTTGAAAAATCTTTTAAGTCCCAAAATAACAAATATTTACCATATACTAGTTAAACATATTGTTTTTACTAGCTACTTTTTCTAGTTTTGGTGGTTAGTACAGGTTGGCTGTGCAAAACCACAACAACAAGAGAGCCTTTTTTCAACGCAAAACTGGATGATTAGCAGACTATTTGGCTACTATGAGGTAATACTAATCTATAATCTTTTAGTTATAATTATTTAGATTTGCGATTATGTATGACGGCCGAGTGCGTATTTGGGTTTTAGAGAGTTTTTCTAAGGTTTTGGATAGTTTACAGAGAGGAAGAGAGAGTGATTATAGTCGGAGCGTGTAGCTAATTTAGGTGTATAATAATAGTAGCTCCCATGCTAGACACCAATTAATGGCATTCTCACACCAAGTAGCGACATGGCACAACAATTTTGATTTTAGCATCGATGCATTCAATTAGCATACTTTGGTTACATTGGACAACAATTTTGAACATACATTATTCAATGCAATCCAGCTGCAACATAACTCAAGCACAAGCCAAATTCATTACCAGAAATAGCATAAAGTGCTAACAACAAAATAAAACTTGGCTCAACCTAAAGTGCTATTCACTTTTCTTTCTACTTGAATTGCTTTAAAGTGTTCTAACCATAATGATGCTCGACTTTGGTTGATTTTGACAAAATCTACTCTAGGATGTATGTTGTGGCAGAGATTGTGGATGAGTTTTTTTTTTTTCCACATTTATATTTATTTTATTGTATTATGTTTAGTATTAATTTTACTTTGAACTTATTATAAGGTGTGGGTTAATAATGGGAGTGATGACATGTTTACTTAGTCTCTTATAATCTTTTTAATTGCTTTTATTGGTTTATTGTGGCAACACTACCCTATACGAGAACTTATAGAGATTGTGAATGAATTATTTTTTGTATTTAGTATTTAGTATTTATTTTATTATATTATGTTTGGTATTAATTTTACTTTCAAGTTGTACTTAGAGAATAGAGGGTTAGCGGATATGATGACATGATTGCTTGGTCTCTTAAACTTGTTTTAAGTGCTCTTATACCATAATAATGCTTGATTTTGATTCATTTTGACCAACTACCTAGAAATGGATGTATCAACTAATAGAGATTGTAGATGAGTTATTTTTTGTATTTAGTATTCATTGTATTTTATTGTGTTTAATATTAATTTTATTACTTTAGATTTGTAGATGAGGGTTAGCGGATATGATGACATGATTGCTTGGTCTCTTAAACTTGTATAAGTGCTCTTATACCATAATAATGCTTGATTTTGATTCATTTTGACCAACTACCTAGAAATGGATATGTTGTAATAGAGATTGTAGATGAGTTATTTTTTGTATTTAGTATTCATTGTATTTTATTGTGTTTAATATTAATTTTATTACTTTAGATTTGTAGATGAGGGTTAGCGGATATGATGACATGATTGCTTGGTCTCTTAAACTTGTTTTAAGTGCTCTTATACCATAATAATGCTTTATTTTGATTCATTTTGACCAACTACCTAGAAATGGATGGATGTTGTAATAGAGATTGTAGATGAGTTATTTTTTGTATTTAGTATTCATTGTATTTTATTGTGTTTAATATTAATTTTATTACTTTAGATTTGTAATTAGGGTGTAGAGGCTTAATGGATTCACTGGCATGTTTACTTGGTCTCTTATAATTGTTTTAATTGTTGTTAACTTAATGGATGTTTGTTGTGTTAGAGATTGTGGATGAGTTATTTTATGTATTTAGTATTACAATTTATTGTGGATGTGATGACAATTTACTTGGTCTCTCTTCTACTTGGTTTAAATCTTTCCTATAATAGTACTTGGCATTGGTTCATTTCAACAATCATCCTAGTAAATCTTTCCATATTATGTATTATATGCTCTTACCATAATATTGTTTGGTTTTGGTTCATCTTGACAACTATCTTAGAAATGGATGTAATTTTTTCGCTGCATTGTGTTTATTAATTTTACTTTAAGCTTTTAATTAGGGGATAATGGGTAGGATGTGATGACATGCTTACTTGGTCTTCTATACTTATTTTAAGTGCTCTTATCATAATAATGTTTGGCTTTTTTTATTATGACAATTAACCTAGAAATTGATGTATGTTGTAATAGAGATTGTAGATGGGTTAGTTTTTGTATTTAGATTCATTGTATTTTTTTGTGTTAAGTATTAATTTTGTTTTAAACTTATAACTAGGGGATAGTGGGTTAATGGATGTGATGACATGTGTATTTGGTCTGTTATACTTATTTTAAGTGTTTTTGCCACGATAATACTTTACTTTGGTTTATTTTAATGACTGATAGGAGATTGTGGATGAGTTATGTTTTGTATTTAGATATTTTACTGTATTGGGGTTAGTATTAATTTTATTATGATGATGAATTGACTAAAATTGCAATATTAACTCGTGCTATATGAATTTGTTGTAATGTAGGATGATGGTCAAGTGTTATGTTACAGATTGCTCATGTAAAAGCTTATAGGAAGTTTGAATTTAATGTGTAGGGAGACTTCACTTGTAATATATTGTAAGGTGAAGATTGTTCTTAAGAGAGGGATCAACTTCTTCACTTGGTTGGAATCACTTCAGTATTGATTGTGTATGCAGGAACGAACAACTTTTGGCAGTAGAGAGGTATTATCGAAATTAAAATTTGTTTTGTTGTTTTATAGTTATTAGTTTACTTAATTTAATATATAACTTGAAAAATCTTTTAAGCCTCAAAATAATAAGTATTTATCATACTAGTTTATACATATTTTTTACTTGCAACTTGTTCTAGTTTTGGTGGTTTATGGTACAGGTTGGCTGCTGCAACCACAACAACAAGAGAACCCTTTTTGGACCCCAAAATGGATGATTTACTAGACAATTTGGCTACTCTGAGGTAATACAATATTACAGTCTTTTATTTAAATTGTTTTAGATTTGGATGTGTTGTAGGTTGACGGCCAAGTTCGTATTTGGGTTTTAAACAATTTTTCTAAGGTTTTCGATAGTTTATGGGGAGGAAGAGAGAGTAATTAAAGTCGGAGCGTATAAGAATAGCAGCTCTCACGCCAGACACCAATTAATGGTATTCTCACACCAAGTAGCATACCACAACCACCATAGAGCATACCACAAACAAGAACAAAATTGATTTCATACTTCAATTCATCCAAGCAACAACGTAGACATGGCATAACAACACCATATCACAACAAATTTGATTTTAGCACCAACGCATTCAATCAGCAGACCATTAAAACCATAAAGTTGGTTACGTTGGACAACAATTTTGAACAAGCATTATTCAACGCAATCCAGGGGCAACGTAACTCAAGCACAAGCCAAATTCATTACAAGGAATAACATAAAATGCTAATAACATAATAAAACTTGGCTCAACCCAAATTCTTTCTACTTGAATTGCTTTTTTAGTGCTCTTACAATAATGATGCTTGACTTTGTGGATGAGTTTTTTTATTCGTATTTTTATTTATTTTATTGTATTATGTTTTGTATTAATTTATTTTATTGTATTATGTTTTAAGTACTCGTATCATAATAATAATACTTGGCTTTGGTTTGTATCATAATAATAATACTTGGCTTTGGTTTTGTAACGTCCCCGAAATTCGACCAATTTAATTACCTTAATTTTCATATTTATGAAACATTATTTTCCTTACGTCCAAATTTCGGTTCGTTAATAAATCTTTCATCATCTAAATTGATCCATTATTTAATTTCAAAATCATCAATTACCGAATTTTCGGTATAATTTTTTTTTTTTTTTTTCTCAACTTAATCATTGTATTAAAACATTTGGATATTTAAAATCCTTACATTTGGATCCTAGTCCCATGGATCGCAACCTTTACTTTTTCTTTTCTTTCTGTAACCAGTATCATAAAACTTGATATTCAAAACTTAATATTGTTCATATCCGTACCAATTTATTCTTGATTTCATAATCCATAATTAAGTCATTTAGTAATCTCTATCACAACCTCTATCTAGTATAATCAAAGTTCAAAATTTGACTTTACATATCCTGTCTGAGTTCAACATATATGTACATACAAATTATCAATATACACTTAATAACTGTATTCACATTAAATTATGTTATTGAAACATAACAATAACATTCACAACCTTCTGTGATTATCCATCTTTATATCAACTGACACATTTGAAATTTATTTATTTCCTGCAAAATATATATTAAGCAAGTAATGAGCACAACGGCTCAGCAAGTTCAACAGTTATACTTCACGTAGCACATACCTTATCATGCTAGGTGTGTGACATACATCATGTGCTGGTGCTTCTACTATAGCAATATATCTCATATATATTCATATCGTTGCAAAAAATACACATTGTGGTCATATTAATCACGTATCACATAACACATAATTTGTTTGCAGTCAAATCAAGAATTACATTTCATAACATTCCAACATTTAACATAAAAGAGACTGAAGAACTTGCCTGGCGTCCAGTTATTTAATTGCTAGCTCAAAACCCTCTGTCGATCAACCTATGATCATAAAATAATCAAATACTAATTATGCATCTCTTTATGATATTAATTTATTTAATTAATATCATTTCCGGACTAATTTTTAACTTATATGGTTAACTACATTAACCTCTTCCCTTAATATATTCATTTAACTTAATATAAGACATCCTCCATACGGACAACCCGGCTCATCGGATAAATTTTAGCATATCTGGTTGTCCAAAAATTTTATTTAAACATTTTCTAAATTGTAACCATGCTAGATTAATATTTAAAGTATTTAAATATTAATCCCCAATATTTAATATTTATGCAAAAATATTAAATTTAATGCCCAAATATCATTTCTATATTTTTTTAGTATTTTTCTATAATTTTCTATGATTTTTAAACAATTTTTAAACATTTATTTAATTAAAAACTGATTCTGGGGGCATTTTGGTAATTTCTGCGCCCTAGGGACATAACCGGAATTTTCTGGAAAGCCCAGGGGCATTCCCGTAATTTTGGCACTTTCAGGGACAAAATTGGACTTTCCCGGAAAGGTAGGGGGCATATCCGTAATTTTCGCGCATCAAGGGACATGTTCGGCATTACCGGAAAAGACCGGGGGCAATTTCGTAATTTCGCTACTTTGCATCGGCCGCGCATTGCGCGCGGCCTGCCCTTGCCGACGCCAAACGACGTCGTTTGGGTCGGTCGCTACAGAAATCTCATCCGCGCATGGCGCGACCCCTTCTGCCCCCCCCCCCCCCATACGCCGTCGTTTTGACTCCCGCGCCAGAAAAAAAATTGGCTGCCGCGCATTGAAATTCTTTTCTCCTTCTTCCGCTTACAGTAGCCCAACCAAGAATAAATTACACCATTTTTTGATCCAAACTTTCACAATATAATCATTCCAAAAATCATATAATTCATAAATACACCTCTAAAAATTATTTAGAATAATTATTCTAATTATTTTCTAATTTTTCACACAATAAATTTTACCACAAAAATACCTAAGTAAAACAATAAAATGATTTTATACCTTTAATAAATCTTCCATGAAGCTTGATAAATCCTTGAATGTTATCAAAACTTTCTTTTCTTGCTAGCCATGGTGGTGCGTGGGTGGTGGAGGGTGGCGGTGATGGAGGAAAATGAGAGAGAGAGTTGTTTTTGTGTGTTTGTTTTTCTTTTTCTTTTTCCTCTCTTATTTCTTGCCTTTTATAACATACACACTAAATCAATTTTAATAGATTGACACTTCCACCGCCCAAGCCACGCACCAATCTTAGAAGTATCCGGAAATTTCAACAAAAATCGCATGCATAATTAATTTTTTTAATACATTATGTACTTATTTCGTGTAATAAATATTTTATATAATAAATATAAAATATTTATTTTAATTCACCAAAAATCATAATTTAATTTATAACTAATATTAATACCTTTTTCGGTATTTTACTTGACAAATTTTGTACACTCATAACGACATGCATGTAATCATATAAGGTAATTTATACCTCCAAAAATCATAAAATAAATCATCGGACATATAAAAATTATTTTTCATAATTTTTCGTTCCGTTACTTGGACAACATGTTACATTAACATGTTCACATTTCCGAAATATTATTCTTCATAAAAATCATAATAATTCCATTATACATAACCATAATTTTTATTAAATTAAAACATTCTTTTTTCTTATTTATTATTCAATTTCTTTAATATACATATTAATTTCTTTATATATAAATTATATAATTTAATATTATATAATTTATATAATTACATTCTCCTTTTAAATAATTTCTTAATTTCCTCCAACCTTATTCCATTTAATCACCTTATATAAATTACATAATTATTCTTATATAATTTATATAATTATTATTTTCTTCATACCTTATTTTAATTTCCTCATATAAATTATATAATTTACTATTATATAATTTATATAATTACTTTTCCCTCTCAATTAATTTCTAAACTTCCTCCATAAATCTTAATTAAATCTAAAATTCATCATTACAATTTTACTAACTTCCTCATCCACTTTTATTTAAAATTGGATTAATTTAATTATTAATCCCTTTATTCTCATAATTAATGAAATCTATAATTATCAATTAAACATTCACGTATATATACAAATGTATATATATACATATCCAATTTTTCATATTTCACATTACCACATACATTATTAAATCATAATTTCTACATTTCCATAACAATTTAATTGTACAATTTATTGTACCTTTATCTGAAATTCTTTTATTCCTCATAAATTATTTTTAAACAATTTATTATTTTAATTCAACACAATTCATCACCATCTCTGTACAAATTTAATTTATCAATTAAATCATATCACATACCTTAATTCACATAAAATAATAATTTCTTTAACAACCTTGATAATTTTATTAATTAAATTATCATTTAATATTATTAAAGAAATCCTGGAAATTCGGATCCTCACAGGTTTATTGTGACAACTACCCAAGATGAGATATATGTTGTGATAGAGATTGTGAATGAGTTATTTTTTGTATTTAATATTTTTTTTGTTGCTAAATTTTAGTATTTATTTTATTGTATTGTATTGTATTGTATTGTGTTTGGTATTAATTTTACTTTCAAGTTGAACTTAGAGAATAGTGGGTTTGTGATGACATGTTTACTTCGTCTCTTAAACTTCTTTTAATTACTCCTATACCATAATAATGCTTGATCCCTCTTCTCAGATTTTTTGTTTGTGAATTTCCGAGCTTAGTGTGAGCCCCTTTTTCTTTTCTGACGGACCAACCACTCCCTGAAAGTATTCCTCGTATTTTTTCTATTTTTTGATTCATTTTTTTATTCTATATTCTATTTTATATTATTTTCTATTAAATTAATAATTATATTAATAAGAATTTTATTAGAATAAAATATAATATAATAATATATTAATTCGCTATTTGTATTTGTATATTTTATATATACAATATACAAATAGCGAATCTAATGAATGATTCATGAATATGAATTATGAATCAAAAAATTCTATGAAATATGAAATGATGAAAAACAGAAAGATCCCCTGGATCGAATTAGATCATTCCATTATATTGACAATTTCAAAAAACTGTTCATACTATGAACATAGTATGATGGTCGTTGGGTAAGTGCCCCATTGTCTAGTGGTTCGGGACATCTCTCTTTCAAGGAGGCAACGGGGATTTGACTTCCCCTGGGGGTAGGGTACTACGAAAGGAAGTTGATCATAGATTACCAATATAAACCTCAAATGGATTCTTCTTGGGTCGATGCCCGAGCGGTTAATGGGGACGGACTGTAAATTCGTTGGCAATATGTCTACGCTGGTTCAAATCCAGCTCAGCCCAACAATTCGCCAATATACCATGAGATGGTATAACCCTTGTCCTTCAGAAATACCCGATATGGAGGAATAAAAAGAATAAAATTTTCTGCTAGATCCCTTATTTCCCTGGGATTGTAGTTCAATTGGTCAGAGTACTGCCCTGTCAAGGCGGAAGCTGCGGGTTCGAGCCCCGTCAGTCCCGACGGATCTAATAAGTACATCAATCTTCTCTCCTTTTTCTGTCAACGGGGGAGCAGGAAGCCTAATTTCATTCCCAAGGGGGTTCTTTTTTCTTTCCTTTTTCGTTTCGCGTTTCTCATCAAACAAAACAAATAGGGAAATTTTCATTACTTCAACTAGTACCGATTGGTAGTAGAAAGACATATATTAGTACAATTGAGGGGAGCAGTAGTATTCCAAGAGATACTCAGTCTGCTTTTTCGATGGAATAGAAGTATGTTTCTCAGGGGCAAATACGAAAATGGAATTTCTTTGTTGTAAAATACAAAATGAATTTAACAGAATTCCCCTGATAAAATCCCCTTCCAGCTTAAAAAATCTCCCGTCTGGACCCGATTTTGTTTGTGTAACCTCAATTACTAATGTGAAGTTGAAAAAATCTATTTCATTCAAATGACACACTTAACTTTTGATATATGTGTCCCAATACTAATAACCTAGGGGGAGGGTACAAAAAAGAAGGATTATCAATCAAAGATCCTACTGAGCAATGGAATGAATCGACTTTTTCCTTCCTATATTTTCTATTTTTTTTAAGAGGCCCGCCAAAGAAAGAACAAACCCCCTAAACTAAAAAAATATTGAAATTTAATTTGATAGAATATTCCTTCTTTTTTCCTCGGACTCATCTTTATCACACTTCTTTGTCTTCCAAGAAAATTAGATCATTAAAAAACCGGAGTTTAGAACGTAACTCCTTTCTTTTTCCACTTTGCTTCTATTATTTGTTGGACGTTTGTGACTAATGGAAACGGACGGGTGGTCAGATAAGATAATACTTCATCTGACGATTGTACAAGGAAGACTTAAGGTAGGTTATAGAAAAGAAAGAAAATAATGATAAATAAAGTAATTTTTGATTGGGCCGGGAATCCTATTTTGGATTCGGCATGGATAAAAAGATCTTCCTATGTACTATTCAATTCGCGACGACAAATTGATTTGATAGCTCAGATATTGTTATTCATGATATTGATCCGATTCAAGATCATTGAGAGGTAATCCATTCATTGAATTTACAGGCGAAAGATTTTTCATCTCTATGGGATCTATGGGATTAAATCCCGAGTTATTGTGAATTAAAAAAAAACGATGAGATTATGGAAGTAAATATTCTTGCATTTATTGCTACTGCACTGTTCATTCTAGTTCCTACTGCCTTTCTGCTTATCATTTACGTAAAAACAGAAAGTCAAAATAAAAAATAAAAAGAATTAATTAATTTGAATGAAACTTTACTTCTGAGTTTGAAGAAAAAGGAAAATGATTCCAATTTTGCGTCTTAAATGAAATGAGCAGACTATAATCGACAGTATTCTATGAGATCCGATAGTATAGTATAGTAAGAAAGAAAGATTCATATATTTCTTTCTTTCTTACCATACTATAATATTAGTGTTATTTGTACTTTATAATAAAGACAGAGGCTTAGTGTTGCTCAATCTACAATATTATCTTGATATATGTAGATATCAAGATAATATATGGAATTTACATAGGACCCATTCTATTTTTTTGATACATCCATTTGTTCCGATCAATCTGAAATAATTGTCTTGTCTTACTTTATAGTTCTAATTTTTAGATTTCTTATTATTTGCAATCTGAGTCTCGTGATCTATCGAAAGAATCAAATCAACGAAAGAAAAAGGATTATTATGGGCATATATTAATAAAATAAAGTAATAATCTTTTTTCTAGCATTCCGAAGAAAAAATGGATCGATTCATTGACAGGAGTTCTATGGGCACTTCTTTAGATTTCGAAAGGGAATAAAAAAGAAACCTCATAGATTTTTAATGCTTGAACCCTGATATGAAATGAATCGATAAAGTAGAAATTCTATTTCGAAAATAATAAAACAAGTGGTAAGTGCGCAATATGTAACTCGCCTAAGGCAAGATTTTATTATGCATAGTATCTCGTTAGACAACCACTATGTCTATATTTTTTCTCATAGAAAGTGCGTATATACTTCAAAACGCGTTGCAGAACGATCTATAAAACAATTGATACGGTTTGATTCCTCAATTAATTAGTAGTACTTCTAGAGTCCACTTCTTCCCCATACTACGAGTGAAAGGGAAAATGTAAAGACTACCATTAAAGCAGCCCAAGCAAGACTTACTATATCCATGTGAATTATGTCCCCTATCTCTATGAAGGAATTATTCCATTATTGCTCATTAATAATAGTGGAATCAACGGTGCAGAGTCAAAAAGGGATTCTGACCGAACACTATTGATGAACCAATCCAATAAATCCACTTCTACTAAATTCCTATACGACTTCTAATCGGGAAAGACTAAACACAAGTCAAATATGCAATGACATTTCAAGGGAATGTTACTAATGGAACATGTAGGAATAATAAGGCCTATGCTTTTTGCCCCTTTTCTATATCTATAGAAGTAAATTATCCATTCAATCTAATATTGAATGTGAACACTCAGAGATTCTCGTGAGTCCGTATATATATAAAGCATATATATATATAAGGGCTCTTCCGGCCTTTACACAACTACTAATTTCATTTGGAATTAGATTTCCTATCCGTCTATCCAACGGAATTCAAGACCCAATCAGTAGACATTAGTAGTAATTCAGAAGGAAATCGGGAAGTCCTGATAGCCCCTCCACCATTCTAATCTTTCCTTGAATCCTAGATACAAAGATTTACAATCTTTTAGTTCCAGACCGAATGCACAGTCCGTTTCTACTGCTTCTGCTATGGAAAAATCCGGTGAGTTATATATCAGCAGAACATAATAAGAGATTTCGAGTCTTTTGTTGATCAGGCGACACCCGGATTTGAACTGGGGAAAAAGGATTTGCAGTCCCCCGCCATATCGCCAAAACGATACAAAAAAATAGATGAAAAATTTCGCGCTTAGGGTTGGATTACTGAACTTCTTTTTTTGTACTTGTATCTTGAATCCTGTTTTTCTTAATCCTTTTCCGAAAAGAAACCCTTTGCCCTTTTTGATTTTTGATTGGATTTGATCCACCCCTTCGATTGATTGTATAGTATCTCAAAACACACAATGCCTAAAAACTTCCCCTCACCTTTATATTGAAAAGTCAAATGTGGATTTTCAGCCACAAAAGAAAAACGGATGACAAATTTGAACCATTAACTATTGGCTTTTGACTACGAATTCATGAACGAGCCTTGAATCTCAAATTGTGTTTTCCTAATGACATAAGAAAAAAAAAATTGATACATAACTAATCGGTGTTTATTCAGTATTTTTTCTTTTCAATAAAAAATCTTTCTCTATTTCCATTATAACAATATATATGAGTATATGTAAACCCCAGAACAAAAATTGTTACACAGATATGATATCTAATTGGTTATCTTATTTATATATGTTGCCTATAGGGAATTCTCAGGAAATTTTCGTGCTTCAAACTTTCATGTAATAAAAAATCAAAATTTTGGTTTGATAGAGCACAGCCCCGAATAGAATGGTAATAAAATAAAAGAGAAGACGTATATATAGATAGCTATATCTGGACGTGTTTAATAAATACAACCCTCTTATACACTTTATTCTTCACAATCCGCATCGTATGCTAAGAATCCTACTAAAAAATAGGTAAAAAAATTTCTCTTCTCTATGAATCCCTTTTTGAACAATGGAATCTATAACAATGGAATCTATAAAGGGGGTTAAGTACTAAAAAATTGACTCTATTTTTTTTGTTTCTGAGTTTTATGTCTTTTCTTTATTTTAGCGAAAAGATCAAATACCGAAACCATTGAGTTTTCTTTGTATTATAGTGTTTAGTATTAATATTTCTTTAAATTGGCTAAAAGGAAATAGTTTGTGTGGATGTGATATGCCATGTTTACTTGGAATCTTATACTTGTTTTAAGTGCTCTTACCTTAATAGTGTTTGGTTTTGTTTCATTTTGACTGACAACTACCCTAGAAATGGATGTATATTGTAATAGAGATTGTAGATGGGTTATTTTTTGTATTTAGTAATCAATGTATTTTATTGTGTTTAGCAGTTTAGTGGATGTGATGTTTATGTTCACTTGTTTTATACTTGTTTTAAGTGTTGTTACCATAATAATGCTTAGTTTCAGTTCATTTTGACGACTACCATAGAATGGATATTTGTTGTTATTGAGATTGCGGATGTGATGACATGCGTATTTAGTAGACTTAGTTTAAATGCTCTTACTATAATAATGCTCGACATTGATTCATTGCGACAACTACCCTAGAAATGGATGTATGTTGTAATAGAAATTGTGGATGAGTTATTTTCGGTATTTAGTAATTACTTTATTGTATTGTGTTTAGTATTAATTTCACTTTAAACTTGCAATTAAGGGATTGTGGGTTAGTGGATGCAATGACATGCTTACTTGGTCTCATATACATTTTTTTAAGTGCTCTTACCATAATAATGCTTGAATCCTATTCATCGTGACAACTACCCTAGAAATGGATGTATATTGTAATAGAGATTATAGATGAGTTATTTTTACAGTTTACTATTTTTTGTATTTTATTGTGTTTAGTATTAATTTTATTTTTTAAACTTGTTAGGAATGGATAGTGGGCTAGTGGATTTGATGACATGTTTTAAGTACTCTTACCATAATAATGCTTGGTTTTAGTTCATTTTGGCAACTATCCTAGAAATGGATGTATATTGTAATAATGATTATGGATTAGTTATTTTTGTATTTACTATTTATTTCATTGTATTGTGTTTAGTATTAATTTTACTTTAAGTTTTTAATTAGGGGATGATGGGTAAGTGGATATGATGATTTGTTTACTTGGTCTCCTATACTTGTTTTAAGTGCTCTTACCATTATAATGCTCGGCTTTTGTTCATTGTCACAACTACCCTATAAATAGATGTATGTTGTAATAAAGATTGTAGATGGGTTAGTTTTTATTTTTAGTATTCATTGTATTTTGTTGTGTTTAGTATTAATTCTACCTTAAACTTGTAACTTGGGAATAATGTGTTAGTGGATGTGATGATATGTTTACTTGGTCTCTTATAGTTGGTTTCAGTGTTATTGCGTAATAATGCTCGACTTTGGTTCATTTTGATAACTACCCTATAAATGGATGTATGTTGTAATAAAGATTATGGACGAATTATTTTCTATATTAAGTATTTATTTCATTGTATTGTGCTTGGTATTAAATTTACTTTAAAATTTTAATTAAGGGATAGTGGGTTAGTGGATGTGATGATGTGTTGGTCTCATATACTTGTTTTAGGTGCTCTTACCACAATAATACTTGACTTCGTATTGGACAACTACCCTAGAAACGGATATATATTGTAATATAGATGAACTATTTATTTCATTGTATTGAATTTAGTATTAATTTTACTTTAAGCTTGTAATTAGGGTATAATGGGTTAATGGATGGGATGACTTGTTTACTTGGTCTCTTATATTTATTTCAAGTGCTCTTATCATAATAATATCTAGCTTTTGTTAATTGTGAAGACTACCCTAGAAATATCCGTATGTTATAAATGAGATTGTTGATGAGTTACTTTTTGTATTTAGTATTCATTACATTTTATTGTGCGACTTTGGGATTGTGGTAGTTAATGTGATGACATGTTTACTTAATTACTTGGTCTTATATACTTGTTTTTATGTATGTGTGCTTTTAGCATAATAATTCTTGGCTTTGGTTCATTTTGACAACTACCCTAGAAATGAATGTATGTTGTAATAGAGATTATGAATGAGTTATTTTCTGTATTTAGTATTTATTTCATTGTATTGTATTTAGTATTAATTTTATTTTATATTTGTAATTAGGGGATAGTGAGTTATAAGTGTTGATGACATGTTTACTCAGTCTCTTATAATCGTTTTGAGTGCTCTTAATGTAATAATGTTTGGCTTTGGTTTATTGTGATAACCATCCTAGACGATCTATATGTTGCGGATAGAGATTGTGAATGAGTTACTTTTTGTATTTATTATTTATTTTATTGTATTGCGTTTGTTATTAATGTTACTTTCAAGTTGTATTTAGGGAATAGTGGGTTAGTGCATGTAATGACATGATTACTTGATCTCTTAAACTTGTTTTAAGTGCTCTTCTACCATAATAATGCTTGATTTTGGTTCATTTTGACAAATACAAATAATGGATGTATGTTGTGATAGAGATTTTAGATGGATTATTTTTTGTATTTAGTATTTTTTGTATTTTTATTGTTTTTAGTATTAATTTTACTTTAAATTGGTTATAAGGTAATAGTTAGTTAGTGTGGATGTGATGAAATGTTTACTTCCTCTCTTAGACTTGTTTTAAGTGTTCTTACCTTAATAATGCTCGACTTTGGTTCATTGTGACAATTACCCTAGAAATTAATGTATGTTATAAAGAGTATAGATGGGTTATTTTTTTTTATTTAGTGTTCAATGTATTTTATTGCGTTTTGTATTAATTTTACTTTAAACATCTACTTAGGAGATGGTGGGTTAGTGGATGTGATGACATGTTTACTTGGTCTTTTATACTTGTTTTAAGTGTTGTTGCCATAATAATGTTTGGTTACGGTTCATTTTGACGACTACCCTAAAATGGATGTTTGTTGTTATAGAGATTGTGGATGAGTTTTTTTTTTTTTTTTGGTGTCTAGTATTTTTTTATTGTATTGTATTTCGTATTAAATTTATTGTAAACTTGTAAAAACAAGATTGTAGGTTATTGGATGTGATGTGTTTACTTGATCTCTTATACTTGATTTAAATGTTCTTACCATAATAATTCTTGGCCATTCATTTTGACAACTACCCTAAAAATGGTTTATATTGTAATAGAGATTGTATATGAATTATTTTCTGTATTTAGTATTTATTTTATTGTATTATGTTTAGTATTAATTTTACTTTAAAGTTGTAATTAGGAGATAGTGGGTTAGGGGATGTGATGACATGTTTATTTGGTTTTCTATACTTGTTTTAACTACTCTTACCATAATAATGCTTCGTTTTGGTTCTACCCTGAAAAAAATATATATGTTGTAATAGAGATTATGGATGAATTATTTATTTCATTGTATTGTGTTTAGCATTAATTTTACTTTTAAGCTTGTAATTAGGGGACAGTGGATTAGTGGATGTGATGACATGTTTAATTGATCTTCTATACTTGTTTTAGGTGCTCTTACTATAATAATGTTTGGCTTTTGTTCATTGTGACAACTACTATAGAAATGGATGTACGTTGTAATCGAGATTTGTAGCTGAGTTACTTTTTGAAATGCATTCATTGTATTTTATTGTGTTTAGTATTAATTTTTCTTTATACTTGTAACTAGGGGATAGTGTGTATTAGGATGGGATAACATGTTTACTTAGTCTAATATACTTGTTTTAAATGCTTTTACCATAATATTGCTTGGTTTTGGTTCATTTTGATAACTACCTTAGAAATGGATGTATGTTATGATAGAGATTATGGATGAGTTATTTTCCGTATTTAGTATTTATTTCATTATATTGTGTTTAATATTAATTTTACTTTAAACTTGTAAATTAGGGGATAGTGAGTTAGTGGAAGTGATGACATGTTTACTTGGTCTCTAATAATCGCTTTAAGTGCTTACCATAATAATGCTCGACTTTGGTTTATTGTGACAACTACCCTAGACGAGATATATGTTGTGATAGAGATTGTGAATGAGTTTTTTTTTTTTTTTTTTTTTTTTTGTATTTAGTATTTATTTTTTTATATTTTGTTTGGTATTAATTTATTTCAAGTTGTACTTAGAGAATAGTGACTTAGTGGATGTGATGACATGATTACTTGGTCTCTTACTTTTTTTAAGCGCTCTTATACCATAGTAGTGCTTGGTTTTGGTTCATTTTGACAAATGCAAAGAATGGATGTATGTTGTGATAGAGATTATTGATTTGTTATTTTTTTGTATTTTGTATTCATTGCACTTTTATTGTGTCTAATATTTGTTTTACTTTAAACTGATAAAAAATGGAGTAGTTAGTGTGGATGTGATGTCCTGCTTACTTGGTCTCTTGTACTTATTTTAAGTGCTCTTACCTTAATAATGCCTGTAAGGGTGCACATTAAATCGAAAATAATCAAAAACTAAGTCGAGTCGAGCTAAGCTGATAATAAATCAAACCGAAAATTTCAAAATCAATGAACTGAAAGTTTTAAAAACAAAAAACCGATCGAATACTAAAAATTATAAGATAATTATATAATTTTTATACTTTACTAATAATTGTTTGTTTTGTATAATTATATAGTTATATATTATAAAGGGGTATAATGTACACAACTGTGTATCTACACGGTAGGCTTTTTGGCAACGGTTTGAATGACTATGGCGACAGTTTTCTTGATAGTACTGTCGTCATAGTCATTCAAACCGTCGCTAAAGGCCTACCGTGTAGGTACACAGCTGTGTACCTACATTTTTACCTATTATAAAATATAAATAAATTACTTTATTAGTTTACTTTGTAATTGACAAGATACAATTTTAGAGCTATACTTGACTGCAGCCTGCAGGAGAAAAAGATAACTGAAGGGAATCAACACTTGAAGTTTGCTCTTTTTACTCTTAAAGGCATAAAGAAAATTCATAAACAAGGAAACCCCCATTCCATCTGGTTATTTGAAAACTTCTCATTCTCTCAAATATAGGTGTGCAGGAATCCATTTTGGCTGCTAAAATCCTAAGACTCTCCTCAAAACACAGGCCATATATAAAGTCTCGATGTAGGACGGTGTCAATACATAATCATTGTACGTCAGAATGAACTATCTACATAAAATGAATATAAAACCAGCCATGAGCTATTTCAGTAGAATAGTTAGAAGAGCATATAATTAATTTACAAAAAAATTCATCAAAAATTGTAAATTATCTAACCCTATTACACTGCATGTTACATGAGGTTCACCTTTTTCTCTATTTACACTGCATTTTGATTGATTCATTTATTTTCAAAAAATTAAAAGAAAACATTGATGAACTCGTTAGAGTTTTCATATGCAGTAGTTAAAAATCTAATAGCGATACAACATTTTAATTTTATAATCGACCAAACTGTTTAAACCGACCAATTTAATTGATAACCGACTACAGAATAAAATTTTGGGCGGTTTTGGTTTTTAATTTTTTATAACCATTTTAAATGGTTTGATTGGTTATTTTTTAGATTCAAACCCGACCAAATCGAACGTTGTGCACCCCTAAATGCCTTGCTTTGGTACATTTTGACAACTTCCCTAGAAATGGATATATGTTGTAATAGAGATTGTAGATAAGTTATTTTTTGTATTTAGTATTCGTTATATTTTATTGTGTTTAATATTAATTTTATTACTTTAGACTTGTAATTTGGGTATAGTGGGTTAGTGGATATGATGACATGTTTACTTGGTCTCTTATACTTGTTTTAGGTGTTGTTAACATAATACTGCTTGGCTTCGGTTCATTTTGAAAACTACCCTAGAATGGATGTTTGTAAGAGAGATTGTTGATGAATTATTTTTTGTGTCTAGTAATTATTTTATTATATTGTGTTTAGTATTGTAATTTTATTATAGAATGTATGTTTATTGTTACAAAGATTATGGATGTGATGGCATTTTACTTGGATTATGGATGTGATGACATATTTCTTGGTCTTTTATACTCGGTTTAAATGCTTTTTCTATAATAATAGTTGGAATTGGTTCATTTCTAATACCACCCTAGAAATTGATGTATGTTGTAATAGAGATAGTAGATTAGTCATTTTTTTTTTATTTAATTTTTATTTCATTGTAGTGTGTTTAGTATTAATTCTACTTTAAACTTTAATTGGGGGATAGTGGGTCAGTGGATGTGATGACGTATTTACTCGGTCTCCTATGCTTGTTTTAAATGCTCTTACCATAATAATGTTTGTCTTTGGTTCATTTTGACAACTACCCTAGAAATGGATGTATGTTGTAATAGAGATTATGAATGAGTTATTTTTTATATTTAGTATTTATTTCATTGTATTGTGTTTATTTTTAATTTTACTTCAGGCTTTTAATTAGGGGATAATGGGTTAGTAGATGTGGTGGCATGCTTACTTGGTCTTTCAGAATTGTTTTAAGTGCTTTTACCATAATAATGCTTGGCTTTTGTTCATTGTGACAACTAACCTAGAAATGGATGTATGTTGTAATAGAGATTGTAGATGGGTTAGTTTTTGTATTTAGTATTCATTGTATTTTATAGTGTTTAGTTTTAATTTTGTTTTAAAACTTGTAACTAGGGGATAGTGGGTACTATTCTATAATCTTTTTAGTTATAATTATTTAGATTTGGGATTATGCGTTGTTGGTTAACGGCCGAATGCGTATTTGGGTCTTAAGAGTGTTTTTATAAGGTTTTGGATAGTTTATGGAGAGGAAGATAGAGTGATCGTAGTCGGAGCATGTAGCTAATTAGGTGTATAAGAATAACAGCTCCCACACCAGACACTAGTTAATGGCACTCTCACACCAAGTAGCATACCACAACCACTAGAAAGCAACAAATGGCATACATGACCAAAATTGATTTCAGACTTCAATTCATCCAAGCATCAACATAGACATGGCACAACACCACCATGTCACAACAATTTTGATTTTTAGCACCAACGCATTCAATTAGCATACCATTAAAACCATAAAGTTGCTTACTTTGGACAACAATTTTGAACAGACATTATTCGATGCAATCCAGCAACAAAGTAACTCGAGCATGAAAGAGATTGTGGATGAGTTTTTTTCTTTGTATTTATATTTATTTTATTGTTTTATGTTTAATATTAATTTTACTTTGAACTTGTGATAAGGGGATAGTGGGTTAGTGGGGATTATGACATTGTTTACTTGGTCTTTTATAAACATTTTAAGTGCTCTTATCATAACAATAATTGGCTTTGGTTTATTATGACAACTACCCTAGATGAGATATATGTTGTGATAGAGATTGTGAACGAGTTATTTTTTATATTTAGTATTTATTTTATTGTATTGTGTTTGTCATTAATTTTACTTTCAAGTTGAACTTAAGGAATAGCGGATTACTAGATGTGACGACATATTTACTTAGTCTCTTAAACTTGTCTTAAGTGCTCTATACCCTAAAAATGCTTGATTTTAAGAATGGATGTATGTTGTGATATATATTGTAGATGGGTTATTTTTTGTACTTAGTATTATTCATTGTATTTTTATTGTGTTTAGTATTAATTTTACTTTAAACTGGTAAAAAAAAAAGAATAGTTAGTTATTGTGAATGTGATACCATGTTTACTTAGTCTCTTATACTTGTTTTAAGTGCTCTTACATTAATAGTACTTGACTTTGATTGTGAATACACTCTTCCTGTTGAATATGATCAAAATTTGTAGGCACTTAATTTCTTTGAATTGTTTCTGTCTCCTGATCTTTTTGTTTCTCTAATCCAATTTGCTCCTTTGGCTTATCCAGTATATTAGTCTGATTTGTCTAGTTCTATAATACCCCAAAAATTCTAAATAAAGAAATAAAAATTATAAATGGGAAGTGAGCAATAAGGATTGAAGTTTTAATATAAATGTCAATGACAAATGTAAGAAATTTAAGAAGGAAATAAAGGAAAGGAAGAAAACGTAAGGAAACGTAAATGTAAATGAATAAGTCATACAACACAAAAGTCAAATTTTAGTTCAAAAAGGAATTTTAAGAAACGAACTTAACTGTTGAGACAGGAATGTCGAATATGTTAGGTAAAGACTGTAAACGCGATATGATTTTCGAGTAGTCTTTTTGGTCAAAGTCAATAATTGACTTTTATGAAAAAGTTAAACTTATAATTCAGAGATAAATTTGAAGAAACATATGTCACCATGACGTTGGGGACGTCGAATTAGTAGAAATCAACTATAAACATGAAATTTTGATTTTTTAGGTTAGAAAAAAAAAAGGACAATTATGCACGTAATTCAAAGAAAGGAGAAGTGCTGGAATTTCGGCACTATAAGAATTTATTGAAGCTTATCAAGTAAGGTTTGAAAAATTGACCAATTGAGATATTTTTCAAACAAGCTTATCTAGTTTTGCTTATAGGGGGTAGGGGGGGGAGGGGAGGGGGATGGCAATCCTCACTCTTAACATTCCTATAAAAAAATAATCCATATTTTCCTCCCTTTTTCTGATCTTTGTTTTCTATTCTTAGCCCATGTCCATTTCATTTGTGCTCTTCATATTTAATGCTTATTGAGGAAGTTTCAAGACTCTTTGACTAGGATATTTTACATGGTCAAAATTGATCTAAAATAGTTCATAACAAGGGAAAGTTTAAAAAGCCAAATTCACCTATTTCTCCACCCCCTATATTCGACTGGTAAGAAATAGAGAGAGGGTTGTGAGGTTACCAAGAGGAAAACCATATAAGAAGAAAAAGAAAGCATGTAAGCTATGAAGGAAAAAAGGAAAAAAACAAGAAGGTATATATTAAACTTTCTTTTTTTCTTCTTGATTTTCATGGTTGGATGTTTGGTTTTATAAATTTTATGTGTAGAATACATGTTATACTTGATATGATGGATTAAATTTGTATAAACAAGAATCAAACAAGAAATTAAACAAGAAGAAAAAAAAAATTCTAAAATCTTAGTTTGAGGATTGTTTTTGTAACTAACATTACTCATTGTATATTTCGAGTTTTTGAGCTCGGCCAGTGGAAAATCGAAGCTTTGTAAATTAACTACGCATAGGAAAAAGAATCAATCCAAGACTCTTTATAGACAGATTTTTAAATGACTTTTGCACTATTTTTTTTCTATTATGTTGGGGACAGAATTCGGGTATCCTATAAAAAGCAAAGTTGTAGATACGGAAGTTATCTATGCGTGGATGCAATAATCACTCAAAAAACTCCTAGTAGATTATTTCTTATGATTTTTCAAGCGAGATAGGGTAAGCTAAAAATCTGAAATGGACATATTTTGTCCCTAACTTTGTAAAAATTATATAAAATTGTGTGTTCGGAGTTTGAAGGTGCTATCAAAAGTAAAGTTGTAGATATAAAAGTTATCTAAATGTAGGAAAAAGAATGAAGTTAAAATTCATTAAAAATTGTTTTTGGTGAATTATTTAGCAAGGCTGGCCAGAAATTTTAACATTATGATCTAACTGGTAAAAAAGTTAAAATCTGTTTTGATTAGAGTTAATTGATATAAGTTAATGTTATTATGAAGAAGTTAATTTGTTGATGAAAAATATATTTTATAATGTTGTAGATGACTCAGAATTAAGTACGAGAGAAAGAAATATTGGATGTGTTTGATGAAGATGATGAACTACGAACCGAGACAAGTTCAGCAAATTATGAAATTTCTTATTTTTGAGCTTATGTGCAGGTTCCTTAATTATTGAAAATTCTCTGAACTATTTGATATTTTAAATTAAGCAAGTTATAAATTCATTGTAAGCTCTTTATTTGAACAAGTTCCTTAATTTATTAAAATTCTTTAAGTTATGTAAATTCTTGTAATTGAGCTAAGTTGCAAGTTTTGGATATATATATATATGAGTTCTTGAACTCGTACTATTATGGTAGGTTCGTGACTCATATAATGTATGGTAAGTTCTTGAACCATAGTCATATGTTAAGTTCATGATTTGTTCTTGAACTCATATTACTGTGACAAGTTCCTGAACTCATACAACTCATAATGTATGGTAAGTTCTTTGAACGAAACGTTATTTCTAAATTTACATGTTCTTGATATTCCTAAATTTATTTGAATTGCAAAGTACGCCAATTATTTTGGTTACTTTACTGTGAAACTGATTCAGACTGAGGAAGAACAACCTTATAATATAGGGAAATACTATGGAGAGTCAGCAATCTATATGACTGTGGAACACTTATGGAGAGTCAGCATTCTATATAATTATGGGATACTTATGTTCTTGTTTTTAGTCTGTATGACTGTTAAACATTTATGGGTCATATAGTGCCTACTTAATGTAAAGAATTCATGGTCTTAATGATCCCTTAGCAGTAATTCAAAAATAATCTGATGTTGAAATTCTAAAATTTCTTATTAATTCTGTGTTAATGCACATTCATAAAGTTTCGTATATTAAAATTTATTTGACTAGCTATTCATTAGTTTAAAGCATATTTATTCATTGATAAGCTTATTATTGGTCATGCGAGTGCTGCTAGGTTGACTACCTGTAGTATAATTTAAAAGATTTCTTGGTCCTTTATGACCATCCAAATAACAAAAATTGATAAATCTTTCAATTAAAAAATGTTGAGTTATTGCTTCATAATTATTCCTTGAAATATTTTAATTCAGTTTCATACCTGTTGAGCATATTTGATACTCACCCTTGCAATCATAAATTATTGTAGGAAGAAATGATAGATAGACCAAAAGGGTCGGGAGCTAGAAAATAAGAAAAAGAGAAATCTTATAGAGGCTACAGGTTGGTATTAGTGATGTAGTAAAGTGTAAGACCTAAGTTGCGATCCAAGGACGAGGTATGTGATATGACGTCTGTAATAGACTAGTTAAATCAATAAAAATATCAGCACTCTAAAATTTTTTTGCATCCTCGTCTCTTTCTTTTGGCAGATCATTGTTAAACTTATTAAAACTTATATGAACAGATTATTTAACACAAGATTTATTAGTATTAAACACACGATAAGCCTTATTATGTTGAGAATAACCAATAAAGTTTCCTTCATAAGATTTAGTATCAATTTTTCTAAATTACCACTTGTATTCAAGATAAAATAGTTTGCATAAAATACTTTGAAATAATTTATGTTGGGAACTTTATTATTATTTAGCAGTTTATAAGGTGTTTTTAGAAGAATAGGATGAATAAGTATTCTATTAAGAACATAACAAGTGTTTACCGCTTTGGTCCAAAATTTCTTTAGAAGCATACTTTCTTGTAGTAATGTTCGAGCCATTTCTTAAAGTGATCTATTCTTTCGTTCCACCACCTCATTTCGTTAATGTGTCCTTGGTGCAAAGAATTCATGACTAATTCCTTTTTGATAGTAAAATGGTATGAAATCCTTTTGAAATTCGCCACCATGATCACTTATTATCTTTATGAGTTTGAGATTGTACTTTGTCACTAATTTCCTTATAAGTGCTTCAAAATCTCTAAAAGTTTCATCTTTGAATTTAAGAAAGGTTACCCAAATATATCTAGTAAAATCGTCAACTATATATAATATAAACATAGAATTTACCATTTAAACTTGCATGTCATTCTGGTCCGAAGAGATCAAGATGTAGTAGTTGCAAGGGAGAAGAAGTTAATGCATTATTTTTTGCAATGAAAGATGCTCTTACTTGTTTACCAAGTAGACATGAAACACATATGCCTTTCTTTTCATAATTGATTTTTGGCAACCCTTTCACAAGATTCTTTGTTAACAGTTTCTTTATCAAATTCATATGAACATGTCCTAACCTCTTGTGCCATAAATTAACCTCATCTTGTATAGTTGATAAACATATATCTTCATCTTGTTACTCAAAATTAAGAGTATATATATTTTCTTCCCTTTGCGTAACTAGAGCAGCATTGCTAGTATCATGAAAAATATAACATTTATCTTTGTCAAATTTTACTTAATGATCGCTATCCATTAATTAACTTATGCTTATGAAATTAAATTCAAGGCCTTTGACAAGATAAACATTATCAAGATTTATCTTACCATTACCTATTTTACCTTTACCTATTATCTCACAAGTTCGGTTGTCTCTGAATGTAATTGTTCCATTTTTCTTTTTGAGAGATAACTCCAAAAATTTTGACTTGTCACCTGTCATGTGACGTGAGCATCCGTTATTTAATACCCATTTTTGTGAAGGAACTTTTGCTTTGAGACGCACCCACAAGAAAGATACAATTTATCTTTTGGATACCCATGTCTTTTTGGGTTAACTTGTGTTAGTTACATGCAAATCACTTTTCTTAATCCATACATTCTTAATTTTTTTTTTACAATTAACGTCTAAATGCCCTTTAATGCCACAATTTTAACAAGTAGTAAAATTAGAGCAATAATTTAATGTAAAATACGGTCTAGAATTTAACAGTATTATATTACTCTTTCTATGTGTTAAGTTATAGCTAATTCTTTATTTTTCAAAGCTAGGTCTTTTTTTACCCAACATAACAGCTATATTTTCTTCCTCTTGAACAAACCTAGCTAATAATGATTTCAATGATTTTATCTCTTCTTGAAATTCATTATTTGAATTGTTTTCTATATGTGTATTGTCATTAAAGGCACCAATATAAATATATCTCATTTTTGCTTCATTTGTTAATTTTTCAGTTTCACTGTTCAAGTGTTTTACTTTGTTAAAAAGGATTTTGTTATAATTTTCTAAATAATCATTCTTAGCAATTAAAATATTTTTCTCTTGAGATGGAGTTTCAATTTCTTTCTTTTCCTCTATTAATGTATCGACTTCATTCATTAATGTATTTATCAAATCCTTTAAGTACATATTATTTCCCTTTAATTTTTTATTTTCTTGTTTTAAGAGATTATAGTCTAAAATAGTTACCTCGCTTGATTCATTTCCAACTCCTATGAAACACATTTAAGCTACTTAGTTATCTACATCTACTACCACATCGGACTCATCATCACTCCAAGTTACAAATGCTTTGTCCTTTTTGTTGTCCTTGTAGCTTGATTTTCCTTTATTCTTTAATTGAAAGCAGTCATTTTTGAAAAGACCATGGCGCCCACAGTCAAAAAAGTATCTTTATTTTACTTTCATTTGAACTTGTTTGAAGCTATATCATTCCTTCTTTAATTCTTTCTTTGTAGCAGCCCTTTGAGATTATTTGAGATCATTGTAATTTTCTCATCCGAATCATCATCTAACTCTTCTTTATTTCCTCCATTAAGAGATAATATTTTATTTCTAGGTGTTTTCTCCTCATCATCATATCTCTTTAATTGATGTTCAAGTTCCTCTAATTCGTCAAATAAAGTTAATGTATCCATAGAAGAAATATTATGAGAATCTTGAAGAGTTGTTACTTTAGAAGCAAATCTCTTGGGCCTAGCTCAAAATAGCTTATGGTTGATCTCACTTTGTAGAATTGATTTGTTACGCAGCTTCAAGAAATTCATGAGTAATAGGATGGTTTCATCTTTTTCAAGCTTGAACATTTCATAATCATGCATGAGCATACTAAGCTTGACTTCCTTTACTTTTGATGTACCATCATAGCTTACTTTCAAGGTGTCCCATATCTCCTTAGCCGTGTTGCATGGCGATACTTTTCAATTTCGGATTGCACCATACCACTAAGGAGTGTATTCATTACTTTAGAATAATAGGAAACCATATAGACCTCGATTGAGTCCATCTCTATTCAGGTCTTTGGAGTACCATCATTTTTTGTTGGAATAACAGGATCATTCTCCACAACCCACCATTATCAATGATCTCTTTTAAGATAGATCCTCATTTGAAACTTCCAGAAGTTGTAATTTTCTGCTGCATATAGCAAATGAGGTTTATTTGTTGATTGTCTTTCTTAAATGTTGTTCCTAAATTGTGTCATGTTATAAATTTTCCTTATAAGTCACCTTTAAGACTAAAATAAGTTAAGTCAAGCTCTGATACCAAATGAAATTCATATGGGCATACTTAGAAAGGGGTGGAATAAGTGTGGGAACAAGCAATATCAATTTTTTATAATTTAAATATTCAGTTAAAAACTTTTTGAATAAGAATGTAGTACGTTGTATTTATGAATTCAATTTACTAGAATACAGGTTTATCAAAACTGACAAAAAATTGGTTGGAATTCATTTGGTTAGAATCATTTTTATGTTGATTGTGCATGCAGGAACGAACAAGTTTTGGTAGCAGAAAGGTACCATCAAAGTTAAAAGTTGTTTTGTTGTTTTATAGTTTTGTGGATCTGTGCAGGTGTAGTGGTAATTATAAAGAAAAAACTTTTACAAGGCTTATTGAATTCCAACTCTTCAGTTTAATTAAGATAATGAGGTGTAACTATTTGCCATACTAGTTTACTTAATTTAATATATAACTTGAAAAATCTTTTTAAGTCCTAAAATAATAACTATTTACCATACTAGTTTATATTTTTTTACTAGAAACTTGTTATAATTTTGGTGGTTTATGGTATAGGTTAGCTGCTACAATCACAACAACAATATAGCTCGTTTTGGACCAAAAATGATAATTACCAGACAATTTGGTTACTTTGAGGTAAAATTATTTTATTATTTTTTGGTTATTATTATTTAAATTTGGGAGTATGTGTTATACGTTGACGGTCGATTGCGTATTTAGGTCTTAGGGAGTCTTTATAAGATTTTGGATAGTTTATGGGGAGGAAGAGAGAGTAATTGTAGTAGGAGCGTGTAGCTAATTAGGTGTATAAGAATAGCAACTCCCATGCCAGACACCAGTTAATTGCATTCCCGCAACAAGTAGCATACCACAACCACCTTAGAGCAACCAGTGACATACATGGACAAAATTGATTTCGGACTTCAATTCATCCAAACAGCAATGTAGACATGGCAAAACAACACCATGTCACAACAATTTGATGCATGCAAGAAAGATTGATTTTTCATTTTAATCCCAAAGGTAGGACTTTACAACAACTCCAAATGGATATCTCTTTTTTTTCTAAAAATGGGGTTCCCTGGAGCGATAGCCACTTCAATTGGGCTTGCCCTTAGTGCAACTTAGCACCAACGCATTCAATTAGCATAATATTAAAACCATAAATTTGGTTACATTAGACAATAATTTTGAACAAGCATTATTCAATGCAATCGAGTTGCACTCAAGCATGATACAAGCCAAATTCATTACCAAAAATAACATAAAGTGCATTACCATAATAAAACTTGGCTCAACCCAAAGGTTAATCTATCATGTGTGGATGATATTTTACTATTCACTTTTCTTTCTACTTGAATTATTTCAAGTGCTTTTATCATAACGATGCTCGACTTTGGTTGATTTTGAAATCTACTCTAGGATATATGTTGTGATAGAGATTATGGATGAGTTTTTTTTTTGTACTTAATATTTATTTTATTGTATTATTTTTAGCATTAATTTTTCTTTGAAGTTGTGAAAAGGGGATAGTGGGTTAGTGGGAGTTATGACATATTTACTTGGTCTCTTATAATCGTTTTAGGTGCTCTTGCCATAATAATGATTGGCTTTGATTTATTGTGAAAACTAACTACCCTAGATGAGATAAATGTTGTGAGAGAGATTGTAAATGAGTTATTTTTTTGTATTTCGTATTTGTTTTATTGTATTTTGTTTGGTATTAATTTTACTTTCAAGTTGTACTTAGGGAATAATGGATTAGTGGATGTGATAACATGTTTACTTGGTTTCTTAAACTTGTTTTAAGTGTTCTTATACCATAATAATGCTTGGTTTTGGTTCATCTTGACAAATACAAAGAATGAATGTATGTTGTGATAGAGATTGTAGATGGGTTATTTTTTGTATTTAGTATTCATTGTATTTTTACTGTATTTACTGTTTAGTATTAATTTTTCTGTAAACTGGTAAAAAGGGAATAATTAGTTAGTGTGGATGTGATGTCATGTTTACTTGGTCTCTTATACTTTTTAAAAGTGCTCTTACTTTAATAATGGTTAGCAAGATGTATGTTGTAATAGAGATTGTAAATGGGTTATTTTTTGTATTTGGTATTCATTGTATTTTATTGTGTTTTGTATTAATTTTACTTTAAACTTGTAAATAGGGGATAGCAGGTTAGTGGATGTGATGACATGTTGACTTGGTCTCTTAAACTTGTTTTAAGTGATGTTATGATAATAATACTTGGTTTCGGTTCATTCTGACAACTACCCAAGAATAGATATTTGTTGTTATAAAGATTGTGGATGAGTTATTTTTTGTATCTAATATTTATTTTATTGTATTGTGTTTCATATTAATTTTATTGTAAACTTATAATAATGGGCTAGTATGTTAGTGGTTGTAATGGGCATGTTTACTTGATCTCTTATATTTAGTTTAAATGCTCTTACCATAATAATTCTTCGCATTAGTTCATTTTAACAACTAACCTATAAATGGTTGTATGTTGTAACAGAGATTATGGATGAATTATTTTCTATATTTAGTATTTATTTTATTATATTTTGTTTAGTATTAATTGTATTTTAAAGTTATAATTAAGGGATAGTGGGTTAGTAGATGTGATAGCATGTTTACTTGGTCTCTATACTTGTTTTAACTGTTCTTATCGTAATAATGTTTGTCTTTGGTTCATTTTGACCGCTACGCTAGAAAAGGATGTATGTTTATAATAAAAATTATGGATGAATTATATGTTTCATTGTATTGTGCTTAGTATTAATTTTACTTTAAACTTGTAATTAGGGGATAACATGTTAATGGATGTGTTGACATGTTTACTTAGTCTCCTGTACTTGTTTTAAGTGCTCTTATCTTAATAATGATTGACTTTTGTTCATTGTAACAACTACCCTAGAAATGAATGTATATTGTAATAGAGATTGAAGGTGGGTTACTTTTATTGTGTTTTGTATTAGTTTTACTTTATACTTGTAACTAAGGGGTGGTGGGTTAGTGGATGCGATGACATGTTTATTTGGTCTCACATACTTGTTTTAAGTGCTTTTACCATAATAATGCTTGACTTTGGTTCATATTGACAACTATCCTGAAAATGCATGTATATTGTAATAGAGATTTTGGATGAGTTATTTTCTGTATTTAGTATTTATTTCATTGTATTGTGTTGAGTATTAATTTTATTTTAAGCTTGTAATTAGGGGATAGTGAGTTAGTAAGGGTGATGACATGTTTACTTAGTTTCTCATAATCATTTTAAGTGTTCTTCCCATAATAATGCTTGACTTTGGTTTATAGTGACAACTACCCTGGTTTATAGTGGCAACTACCCTAGACGAAATATATGTTGTGATAGAAATTATGAATGAGTTATTTTTTGTATTTAGTATTTATTGGCATTAGGTCCCGAGGACTCGATTCCCCAGTTGACGATCTCCGTTGATAGGAATTGTTGTTCTCCGACCATACTTATTTAACTTACATGTATGAAATAATAAAAATAGCAATAATCATGTACTAATTTTAACCAACTTTGCTAGCTATATATATATATATATATATATATAAGCGTTTGAATCTTCAAAAGCACTATACCATCTTTGATGTGCTGCATATAAACACCAAATGTTACGTTTGTGAAAAATTATTAAATGCTCATGTACGTGGGACTTATCACGTGGTGTCCTACACCACTCATGTGCTGACACTTCAGCACTTAAAGTAGGTTATTTCACTTTAAGTGTTAAAGTGGCAGCACATGAGTGGTGTGGGACACCACGTGACAGATACCCCAGAACTACTGAATAATTACTTTACGTTTGTAGGTTAAATAAATTACATTTACATTTAAAATAAGATTTTTACACTAATAAGATTTTCAAATGAATTTGAACTTACAAACACATTAAGCGCTTCAAATATTGTACAACCAAATATTATCATAATTTTATTATCTCATTACTATTAAACTAAAATAAAGGTCTGCATGGAACAAAAAATATTTAATAAGTATAAAGTTTATAAATAACTCTTTTTTGTGAAGGAGAAATATATATTAATGTGTGTGTTAGTGGTGAAAAATGGATTGATGGGGTCAGTGGCGGAATCAGGACCATAATGTAGGGAGGTCAAAATCTCTCACTAAAAAAAATTATTTATTGACGCTTGAAATAGTAAGCTGTAAGCCTAATTTCGTTCAAATTATAATTTTTGTTCGAATTGAAGAAAGATAATTTCTCATTCGATGACAAGAAATTCTAAGAAGTTGAAGCAATATTTTGAATCTTTTTGCATAATATCAAAGATAAGATTCAACACATTTTATATCATAATAACAAATTTAAGTTCTTAACGATTCCCAAAAAAAGGCTTCAGGTATAATGAGAGCAATTTGCTTTGCAAACACCAAGTACCAAATCCATACAAATTAAGTAACTTGCTTTATGTTAATATTTTGTTTTCAACTTAAACAAATATGGGCCACAGGGAATACTAAATACACCCAGGATTATATAACATACTCAGACAAAGTCAGGGAAATTACAACACATACATCAACTGAATAATCTAGATTTGATTTGCCTACTTGAATGTTGATACCAAACTTCACAGATGAAATATAAGGAACAAATGTAACTACGTTTAGTAGATATGCAACCACTAATGCCAACAATAACCACAAATCCTTACTTTTTTAAAACCCTAAATCCCTAGTTTAATTAAATTGACAACTACAATATACCGAACAAGTGAACAATTTACCCTTACCGGTAGAGGCGGAACGAAGGAGGGGAGAGTCGGAGGGCGGAGAGGATCGACGTCGGCAAGGACTGAGAAGCTGTTGGACTGGCGAGTGGCGAGGCTGAGGCCTTTTTTTGCTTGGAACAGTCTGCGATCTGCTGAAGAAGTGAAGAAGTGATGTTGCTTGACTGCTTCTTTCATGTTTGGCCCTTTTTTAAAAAAAAACTTACTAAATGAAACGACGTCGTTTCATTTAGTAAGTTAAAAAAAAAAAAACAACCAAAACGCTGCAACTTGACCAAAGGACTGAAGGAGGGGCTGAGGCTGTCGGCGATCATGGAGGCCCTTAGTCGATCAGAGATTCAGAGATTGGGGGGGTCAAGAAATGAGTCTTCTAGCCTGCTGGACGGAGTTACTAGGGTCAATTGACACCCCCCTCCCCCCTCTCGTTCCGCCTCTGGATGGGGTGAGGTGGAGGCTGGGTGTGAGAGAGAGAGAGAGTTAATTGGATTACGCAGCTTGGGTTTGTGCAGTTGGAATATGAGTTGTGCTGCCTTTAAATTTAATTGTCACATTTATGGAAATTTGGGTGTTCGAAATAATTCAATCCCGGGGACGCGCTAGGCTGTTTCTTTCCTTTTTCTATTCCACCAAAACATTTAAAGTTAACGACTCCCAAACGCTGCTCTTCTGAGTTTCTACTGCGTGTGTGTTTGGAAAAAATAAAAACTTCAATTCACACCAAATCTCTCTCTCTCTCTCTCTCTCTCTCTCTCTCTCTCTCTCTCTCATTTATTTATGAATCTCGAGTTGAACACAAAAATATCATAGTGTAGACTTTTATTATTATTTTTTCCCGAATAGTATTCGGTAATTAAATAAAAATTATCTGATATATTTAAATAAAATATTAGTTGATTGTACTAAAAAATCATCAATGCGTACATGTTAGTTTATATAATACAGTACTCCACCGTATCTGTTTCAAATTATATGATTAATATTAATAACTTTTAAAAATTAATAATTCTTTCGCTTGCGTGTACTAATATTTAAAATTTAAAGCATTGAACTAACTCATTCAACCCTACATAGTACTACCTTTTTGTGTAACAATATAATTTTATTATTTTTTATTTGGGCCAATGAGAGAACGGAGGAGTTGTCAAGAAATTCACGATGGCTTGAACTCACTCTTAACAAACCCCAAAATTAATTTAATTAGTTGAATAAAATTCCTATTAAAAGTTGGTTGGTATAGATTTAAATGAAAGACTTGATATGAGACTCGGTCATGTGAGAAGTGGATATCAGACCGTGGCATAAAATTGATAACGTATATTACATTTAATCAATAATTGAACAAGTAAGAATATATAGGTTTATGCATACTTCTAGTTTATTATACATTGAATTGGATACCCCCACAATTGAGTCTCATTAATAATTAATTAGTTGATGATAAAATTTGAAAACTTAACACCATTTATGTAAGAAAGATGCATTGGATGAAATTTTAAAATATATAGTAGTTAATGCATGTATATATATGTTTAATTTGAGTTTCCTAAAAAATATATTTTTTGAGTCCCAAATTCCATTTAAAATATTGATATGTGCCGTGTTAATTTTAGTGATAAAAAGCTGAAAAGCATGGAATAAAAATATTTTAATTTCTCTAATTTGAATTGGAATTGAAGAACAAAACCTAACTAGCCTTAGAGAAGATATATGTAGGAAATTTTGGACAGATATCTTGGTTTGATTTAACTTAATTGAGTGATAAGTGTGCATAGAGGTAAACACGCGTGAAGGAAAATAATTTGTGAGTTTTTGAGGATTAAGGAGTACTATATTATCAGCAGTTGGTGTCAAAGCTAAATTTATGAGCTTCGGTTATGAGTATGCATGGTTATGGATGCATGGCAAATAATATAATTTATTGAGTAGGTAGTGGACACTTCTCGTTAAATTTTTTGGTTTGGCTCTTGACAAAAGACGTTAAAGAGTGTGGACTTGTCAGTTAATTAAAGAGATGTGATAGACTAAATTCAGTGAGTTATAGATACTTGGTGATTATGTACTTTTTAATCAAGTGGTGAACTTTTTTAGAGTAAATTCTTGATAAATTATACAAGAGATATCAAATAGACGAGCTCGTCAAATAGGAGGATAAACTTAATAAGCTTAGCTAGAAACTCTTGGTGAATCAAATAAAAGATATCGAAAAAAATATCGACTCAACAGCTAGAAGATCGAGGTAATGAGCTATGCTAAAAAAAAGCATGATTGAAAATTTAAGGGAGACCTTGGTGCTGATTTGGAGCGTGGAGGGGGTGAGACGTATAATTTTACAAGAGCTAATCGTAAACATCATATCATGGTATGAAATAGGCACCAAGTTTTTATTAGTTTGACTGACATTAAGTTGTTGAGCATTAAACAAAAACTACTTGTATCCAATAAAAAAAATCTTGAAAGAAGCTTTCTTAATAATTATAGTTAATTTTGAGGCGCCACCAAATTTAAGCATATGATTATGATGGAGTCACTTGACTTCGCTCTTCACTTATTGATTATGGACAAGTGACACATTTTGTGTTATACATGCATGCACCTTCTTCACGTACGTTATATTGATTTATTCTTCAATTAGCTCATGTACAAAGCTTGTATCGTCCAAAATGAGACTTATATTTGTCCTTTAACTTTTATATTATTTTAATATTAAAATTCTAGATTATATATATATATATATATATATATATATATATAAAGAAACTAATGAGAAGTGCATGTGTATTTAAAGGTGTTTTATGTAAATTAATTAATTATGTTATATGAAGCCCCCCACAAAAGAAAAATATTTGTGTCCACCATTACAGGATGTATTCCTTTAACTATTCTTGAAACTGACTCACAGAGAAAAAAAATGAAATGGAGTTTCATGAATAATTAGTGCTCTACTACGTTTCAAATCACAAGTAACACAACAAAATATAATTTAATTATAATGCTCTAAGACAAACGTGATTAAGTTTAAATGTACTCTTCAATCCACAAAAAAAGATATGAATTCATCAAGAGAACAAAATAATAATAATATTAGTTGGTGAAAAATGCTATGTGTAAATAAACCCTAAAAACATATTTATATTACTAAATTTAATTTCCTATGATTAATTGAAAAAGAAAAATAATTACATCCTAAACTAAATAAAATTATTAAAATTAAAGCCCAAAATATAAACTAGCTAAATATAAATTTAAATTACTGAAATTTCCTAAATAATAAATAAAATATATCAAATAAACTAAAACTCCATAAAGAATAAAAATATATGAAAATTCAAATTTTTTTCGTTATTTTCCACCGCATTAAACTCTCCATCTTAGAAAAAATTCTTTCTTGGATTTTAAAGCAAATGAGTTTCAAGCACCAAGAACAAATCTTCAATTTTCACGAGATCAAAAATTCATATCTTTTTTTTCTCAAAAGATAATCTTGAAAATAAATGAGAGAATACCAATAATACCTTTCAATTTGTCTGTACGACAAAGAAATTTTTGGGAACAACATAATCAACAATTTCAATGTTCTCGAATATTGGAATAATCTCATGACCAGTTTTGTCCACTGTAGTATCCCTACGCATAGTATCTCCATCATCACATTTTGGGATATTTTCTATGTTTTCCTCAATAATGGGCAACTCGTTTGGAACTTGAGATTCTTCAACTACACTAGCTTCAACTTGGGGCTAATTTTTCTCTAAAACAATACTCTTTTGAGCTTTCAAACATGGCAATTTTTCAATCCGTTATGTACCAATAGGTTTTTGAAACTCACAATACGTAACCAAGTACTCTCCCTGTTCACGACTATCAATCTCGTACCTCTCCAATTCAAATTTTAACTTTAGAGACCTCGAAGTAGCATGCATGCTTGATTGGTGAGGAAGGAAACAAATTCTCTTTTTTCCGCAATAAAAGCTATAGACATTTTTATAACCAAAATATTCTCCATGAAAATCTTGCAAACATAACCAACCTAACAAGATATGTCCAACGTCCATAGGCAAAACAAGACAAATCACCTTAATTGTATATCTTTTAAATTTAATTGGAAGAACACCCCAATATGATACTGTGATTAAGGTATTATTGAGCTAATGTATCTCAAAAGAAAAAAGAATTGGTTCGTGTTCAAGGTTTAATTCTTTGACAAGTTTGGGTGAAACTACATTAAAATTACTATCTTTATCAAGAACAAGTTTACATGCCTTTGACTGACAATGAACATACGTGTGAAAAATAGATTTGGAGCTCTTTAGGAATAAAAACATTTTCCACCAAGATCAAACAAATAGCTATCCCAAATGTGGAGGACTGATTTCAAGTAAATAAAAATTTCAAGGTTTACTGAGTAAAGCACCACATTCTAAATACCACAAGAGTATCTAATTAAATATTAGGGGATGAAATTGAGATTTGACAATTAAATCAATATGCTGTTAGATTACATCTCTTGCCTGTTCAAAACTCACGACAAATAGGAATTTCGTTGCAGCGATGGGAACTTTTTTCTTTGCAGCAGATATGGAGTTTTTTTTTCCAAGATAAATGAAAAGTATGCGTGGCCTCGATACAGGAGTTACAGTGTCTTTAACCCCGGCTATTGGCGCAGTGGTTTAAGCTTAGCCCTGGGACGAGCCGTAAACCCGGACGTCCTGGGTTCGAGTCCCACTAGCAACAATAGTTATGCCTTAACAGGTAACGGGGCCACGGGTCGCACGTTTCAGGGCGAAGCCATGTCTTAGGCAGAGCCTGTGCGCAAAGCCTGGCCCGGGGTGGGGAGACTTAGTCCGACTGCGGTTGGGATACTCCACATTATCAAAAAAAAAAAAAAAAAAAAAAAAAAGGAGTTACAGTGTCTTCAACTAAAATTCAGTTTTCACCAAAGATTAAAAAAAATATATTGAAATATTGTACGAGGTACAATTAACTATCATTTTGTTCGAATATAATCATTTCTTTGATGTCAATTGATACAGTAGAATATGGTTAAATTATAACGTTATAACACAAACGTGATTCGTAGGTTTAAACTTGTCAACAAGATCAAAAGATAAATTTTTAAATTCACAAAAAAAAAAAAAAAACTTACAAAGATAATAAAGTAATAATAATATTAGTTGATGAAAAATGTTCCATGTAAATAAATCTTTAAAATGTATTTATAGTACTAAACTATTTTCCTATGACTAATTGAAAAAGAAAAATATTTAAATCCTAAACTAAATAAAACTATTAAAACTAAAGCCTAAAATAAACAGGCTAAATATAAATTTAAATTGCTGAAATTTTTTAAATAATATATAAAAATATATCAAATAAACTAAAACTCCGTGAAGAATAAAATATATGAAAATTCAAATATTATGCCTAATTGGAAAAGAAAAATAATTAAATCTTAAACTAAATAAAATTATTAAAACTAAAGCTCAAAACATAAATGGAATAAATAAAAATTTAAACTACTAAATTTTTATAAATAATAAATAAAAATATATCAAATAAATTAAAACTCCATAAAAATTTAAAAAAAATTCGTTATTTTTCACCGCTCAATAAGTAAAGGTACCCTAGTCCCTATTCTTTCTCTAGGACCACTAAAGAAAGAGAAATGATACTACTACAGAGTAGTACTGTTCTTTATTATATTTTTGTAATAAAGATTTAACTGTCTGAATTATTGTACTTTGATAAGTATCTTTTACTAGTTTTTATGATAATATTGATTAGTCTTAAAATTGATAATTGAGCATCTATAAGATTAGTAGTAAATATGTTGTTAATCATTGTCATTGTATATATACATAATACATAATGCATGTATCTAAAAGAACAATAGGTGATTGGTTTTTAAAATGGTCAATGTGAGTTTCATAAAAGTTAACAGATGAAATTTATAATGCGATAAAGTTAGTAACTGTTAAAAAATAATAACGCAATAAAAAACAATAGTAAAAAGAATTTAAAAAAATAATAATCACACACAAAATACAAAATTTATGTTTTTCAACCAGAAGTTGGACTAGTTCTCTATCGATGGCAAATAAGTTTTACTATTCTTTAGAATTTTGTACATAATACAATGTATGATCTGCTCCGTATTTACCAAAATGCTCCTCTAAGAACAGACTCGATTACTTTTTAAATAACTTTACAATCACCGTCAATCTCTTCAATCAATTCCTATATTTAAAAGTACGATACTTAATTGGCATTCAACTGAATGAGTTAATTTAATTGGTCGAGTTAACTTAAATGAATTGACAGTTGGTCATGACTCATTAAATTGAGTTCAAGATGAGTTAGCAACAAATTGTGGATGTTCGTGTTGTGAAATGCTTCACCTCTTCGATTTTTGTATTACAACTCTTCATTTCTCTAAATCACATGTCACCTCTTCATTTATTTCTCCCATAAAATTTTAATGTAACTCTCTTTCTTCTTTATGAACATTTTTTCTCAAAATTAATTAGTATAAATTACTTGATACTAAATTGAAGAAGGTAAAAATAATATCTTAAATTTAAAATACTGATGCAAGATGAATACATGATATTACAACTCGGTTTAAATATAAGATGAAAAGACGTACCAATTATTTAAGTCATGAACGTTACAGCAAATGACCTTAAAAATGGCATTCATATGTCATATAAAAATTGCTAACAAATAAAACTATTATCTATTAAAATAATTACTTTATAAATTTTAAAAAAATAAAATAACATAACAAAAAATTTAACCTATTATCTAAAATTAACCCTTGCGACTGTCAAACTTGTTGAATTAAAGTCGGATCAACTTTTATCAATAATAGCTATTCCATGCTTCAGCCACAAAGGAAGGAGAGGGAGACTAGGAATAGTTTATAGAATAAATTCATGAACGGATGAAATTTAATTCAAAAAATTATCATGCAGGAATTGCCTAGGAAACAAGTGGCCGTAAAACCAGCTCAAATTAATGTTACCAGGTCACCAGCCGAACAAACCTTTTTAATGGCCGTTGATAATTGACTGTGATTATTTTAAGAAAATTTCGAACTAGAATCGAGACTCAATTTATTATCGCAGAAGTACGATGAATTATCTTAACTCATTACGGATTGATCCATCTTAATTAGGGGGTATTTAAGATAATTTAGAGCCTAAAATGATATTTTTAAATGAGACATTTTATATTTGGTACGTCTTTCATTGACTTTTATGGTCCAATTGACTATTTTTTAAATCAATAGATCTTATTATTATTTAATATATATATATGTAAAAAAAACTATAAACATTATAAACTACAAAAAAAATAGCACTAATCTCAATGTTTACTTTTTTTGAAAATCTAAACATATATGTTTAATTATTAATCTTAAAAATGGTCAATTTGACTACAAAAGTCAATGGAGGACTTTTATTTTGGGACGAAGGGAGTATTAATATTTTTTTATTTAAATGAAGCTTTTTTTTTATACTGTTATTTTTTTTTTAAATATTTAATATTTGGATTGAATTATGAGTCCTAAAGGATTGATTGAGCTTATATTTTTACAAAGCTTTTTTACATGGTTTATTTATTGTGTTTAAAAATTTGGGACCTTTCTTGAAATGAGGTCTAAAACCCAAGTTTTTTTTGTTATGCTATAAGGTCGGCCCTGATCTTAATGTCATTGTAAGATATTGTCACTCTTGATAATAAACTTAAAACCATATATATAGCTCAGTTTATTTTAGATGTTTCAATATAAAATTGAAATGTTATCGTATTTAATATTTGGGCGATTTTGATTTTTAATTTTTTATAACCGCTTTAAATGATTTAATTATTTTCTTAAATACTAAACCAACCAAACTAACCGTTGTATACCCTGGAGTCTAGTAAAGCTTCTATGCTCTCTCTATGTCACTTATTGCCCAGAGAAAAAGAGCAGGAAAAAAATTTCCTGATTAGAGAAAATATCAACTACATTTGCAGCTTGCTAGAGAAAGACATTAGATGTCTGTCCATACAAGACTGACCTAATTGGAGAACTCCCCTGCAGCAAACCCCAAAGGCTGGGTCTTGGGCGGAAAATCATGGCTTACTAAATGATGGGGTAAGATAGAATAGATGGGCTTTGAATCCTTTTGGCAGTTCATAATGGCCTCAACTTACTTTTACGCCAAGGCCCAAGCCAAACTGTTTAAGTAAAAACAACAAAAAACAAATCAAAACTGCATAAATAAAAGAATGACACCTCAAATAAAATTAGATGCACATATGCATATTTGTTAAATTGGATATGATGTGCAGTAAGGTTGTATATGAATCGGGTTACTCATGTATCCGACTCGACTCGAATCACTTAATTATTAGTGAACAGTTTTTTTTGTTAAACTCGACTTTTTTTTTTTCCCGAAAATTATAATCTTAGACTTGACTAGACTAGCCCTAATAGTGGCCGATTCATATTAATTATATATATAGTTAATTTTAAAAATATTGATACGAGCCTATTTAACTTTTGTCGTACAATTATTAATTCTAGAAATACTACTAAATATGATTATTATTTTTTTTTTTAAACTTAAATAATCAAATTATATTAATTTTAAATTTAAGTATATATTAATTTAACAATTAAAATATTAATATTAATTTATATTTTCAAACAAAGGGATATTATAAATGTTATCATTATTTTATAAAGTATTGAGTTGATTAGGCCTAGGCGCCTAGCATAACCTGGTTCAACTCGCTCGGTTATTAGCTTCAGGCGCTACGTGGTATAATTTTAATTCATAATATATTTATTGTTAATATAGAAAATTAAAGAATAAATAATATAAGTACAAAATACTATTTTTTTTTCTCTCGAAAGTGTCATTTAAAAAATATATATTGAATTTAATTTTATAAGGAGGTTAGTTTTTATCGTCGGGTTATTTGTATCTTTCTCAGTCTCCCTTCCCGTCCCGATCCTGGGAGCATAACTAATCCGGAGCTGAACTAAGCAGAGATTGATCGAAGAGAACTTTCTCAGGTAATCGGCGAATACATACTAATTTATTCTTCAATATCTAGCTTTTGAGTTTACCCTGTCCGTGTATATGCCATTGTTTTTGGATATAAAACAATATAATAATGAAAAAGAAGAACTAATTGTTGTTTAATTAATCCCAGATTCATTGTTATCAATCAATGCTGTTCTTTTTGTAGCTATCAGCATTTGGATTGGGTTAAAGGATTTTACAAAATGGGAAAATGATTGTTTGGGCCTAAAACCAATGTCGATTATATTACATTGTAGTTTTATTGTAAATACTACATTTATATCAATCAGTAAAATGGCATTTTGTGTTTGAGTTTTGGTTTTGAGAATTGGAATGCCCATTTAGATGTATTTTCGTTTACAGGAGCAAAACAAACAAGAATGGCTGGGCAAGAGAGATGGTGTGTAGTGACAGGGGGAAGGGGGTTTGCTGCGCGGCATTTGGTGGACATGCTCATCCGTTACGAAATGTTTTCAGTTCGTATTGCTGATTTGGGTCCCTCTATCAAGCTAGATCCCCGTGAGGAGAAGGGAACCTTGGGCGAGGCTCTTCGGTCTGGCCGTGCTCAGTATGTATCCGCTGATCTTCGTGACAAGTCCCAAGTTTTCAAAGGTTTCCTCCCTACTAAGATTCTGCTCTATTCTGTTTTCTATATTAATAGGTTTAGTTAGTTTTAGGCCCTTACTTTAGCTAATAGTAAAAATTACCTAGATCAGTAGATGCCCCAATAGTGTTAGATTCGGTTAGAGCAACAATGCAATAGCTTCGGATAGAGCAAAGGAGAAAAATTGTGAGCTGAGTTAAGTTGTAGGTTGCTCAGGTTTGGCTTGTTTCTATAATGAGCGCAAGTAAATGTAATGCTTCTATAACCAACATACGTCTTATACATCGTGCCATAAAACCGTTTACAACCATGACATTCAATGTGGAATGGATGGAGTATATCAATGGCCATTCCTATTGTCATATTGTTTTTATTTTTATTTTTTGTAACTTGTAAGTAATATCGTATTCGTGTCCTAATTGTTTAATATTTATTTAGAAAAAACTATAATAACTTAGTATCATCCTATAAACAATGTAAATTGTAGTAAGTATGTCACCTGTTTTGTACCCGCACCCAGCCCAATTAAATTTAATTTTAGCAGTGCTGACCCCATTTACAACAAAAAACTATTTATACTAGACTCAAACCCTTATTTCTAATGTCATGTCACAAATTGTCTCCCTTGCTAAATTGTCCAAGCACTAGCCAAACCTATAATGCTAGCAAGCTATAAAAATGCTCATGCTTGACCTACTTATCGTACAAGTCAATTTTGACGAGATATAAATGATCTGATCATAAGCTGAGCTGAGTAGCTTTTATTTTATAGCTCTTTCCGTGGATAATTGATACAAAAGTAAAGTTATCCTTTATGTTTATTGAGTCTGAATTAATTTGACTAAATCTGCAGCTTGTCAAGGAGCTGAGGTTGTTTTCCACATGGCTGCTCCAGATTCATCCATCAATAACCACCAGCTCCATCATTCGGTTAATGTACAAGGTTAAACATTAGCCATGTAAAGCATTTAAAATAACTGTGCTTTTCCTGTGCTTTTTGGAATATGCTATCTGTTTTTCCTATCATTGAGTCCTATTAATTTAACTATGATCTATAGGCACCGTGAACATTATTGAGGCTTGTGCTGAGCTAAAAGTAAAGAGACTTATTTACACTAGCTCTCCTAGTGTGGTGTTTGATGGAATACATGGAATTTTTAACGGGGATGAATCACTTCCCTATCCAGCTAAGGTATTGACTGTAGCACATTTCTTCTTCAAAATCTTTTATTGGTAAACCGCAAATATTATTGTCTGTTACTTTGTTCGTACTGATAATTACCAATGGTATAGAGTGCTTTATGAAATTTCTGTTTTCTTTATTATTTTGTTGCTTGAACTTGTATAAATGGTTAGCATAGGAGTTCTTTATTAAATTTAAGTCCTTCATTAACTAGTCTTAATTCCTTTCTTGTAATTTAATTGAGGTAGATGAGAGCTATGAAGTATCAAACCAGTTTTATTAATTTTCAATTACTCGAAAAATCACTCATGGAAACTAGATTTGTGTATATGTTTGCTTATATGAACATAATAAAGTGTAACATACTTTTTCAGCACAATGATTCATATTCTGCAACTAAAGCTGACGGAGAGGCACTAGTTATCAAGTCAAATGGTGTTAATGGGCTTCTAACATGCTGCATTCGTCCTAGTAGCATTTTCGGTCCTGGTGATAAGCTACTTGTACCCTCTTTAGTTAATGCTGCAAGGGCAGGAAAATCTAAGGTATTCTTTGTTTTTTTACTCTTGATTTAGTCCCAGATTCATGTAATGTTGTCAATCTAGAATTTTTGTTTCAAAATGCTTGATATGTAGATGTTAATCTTATGGATCTTTCTTCATGTTATATAGATCATAGACTTTCTTTGTACTCTCTTTCTATGAGAAATTTTCTAGAATTTCCCCATCACATTGTCAACCTGTCAGATACCAAGTAAAAAACTCATCTCAAGTCCCAAAAAGGGAAAATAAGCCTTACTAGCTGATCAGATCCTAAAGCCACACTTCCTCCACAAGTGAAAGTGCACCCCTTGCAACCGGCTGGTAGTACAGTTCCTTTTTAAATCTAACAAGTAAATTATTTCATACTTCTGGAGACCCTGGATAATGTTCTAATGACTGCAGCTATAACCTCTACATTTGTACAGTAACCTAGCATTTCGGTCGAGCTTATCATGACATCCTTAAGAGTCCCCCTCTGTATTGTTGAAACACTTCTTTCTCTCCCATGTGTAGAGCGTTGACTGACATCATAAATTAGCTTGATGACTATTTCTTGTAAACAATTTATGTAAGATGTGTTCTTTAAGAGACTTAAGACTTCCTGATTATAAATTATATTTTTTTGATTGTGGGGTTTTACACAGTGGATAGTGAATGCATGGTACTTCTGAATGTTCTCTATTCCTTGCTTACCATTTGTGTTGTTCAGGCATTAAACTTTAATGGCACTTTGTTCTACTTTGATATGATCAGTTCATTATCGGCGATGGTAACAACATGTATGATTTTACTTATGTTGAAAATGTGGCACATGCTCATATATGTGCTGAACGAGCTCTAGCATCTGAGGGGACAGTTGCAGAGAGAGCTGCGGGTGAGGTAATATTTCTTTTCATATTGTGCCATTGTTTAATTATATTTGTTGATTATTGCATCCATTTTTCTACCCATGTACGCTAGTAAAGCTGATTTAATTGCTAGACGTGATATGTTTGCCATTTCAGTTGCTTCTACTGCCTCGTGCCCTGGTTACATTCTTTAAAATTAATTCATGGTTGTTTTACATAATGTATTGCATGTTCAAGTTGATCAATTCGAACTATTTGTAACATGAATTTACTGGTATAGCACAATGATCTTAAGTGGTAAAGATTCTTTTATCAGATCAGATCAGATCAGTTATCAGGTATGTAAAGTCAATAGATATAGGTATGTAGCCATGCCATAAGAAGCCTATTTGATTATGTACAATATGTTCTCTTTTTTAATTTTTATTTTATTTTTTGTGCTTTTGTGGCTGTTTGATATTTCAGCAAGTAGTGACTTTTGTTGATAAGTAAAATAAATTCAGTAAGTAGTGATATAAGCTCTCTTATTAGAATTAGACTCTAGATCACGAAAGAGACTACATCTCACTTGTCATGCTTACATATTAGATTTATTGAGAAGAATCTAAACAGCATTATTCCAGTCCTCTTCATATCTTTTTAACTAAATTAATAAATGGTGAGAAGATAGACCAAAGCTTACTAAAATTGGGTCGACATATTTTGCTGTAAAGACAACTAACTGCACACAGAGACACAGTCAACATCCTACTTTTGTTTGTACTAATTTGTTTGAAATATGGTCTACTCAAGCTTTGTGGTGAAATTGGCCTATCAAGCTTTGTGGTGAAATAGGAACTGATATGGCATTTTTGAGCTCTGAATTATTAAACTAATTTAATATCATACCTTGGTTTTGTAGGCATACTTTATTACTAATTTGGAGCCGATCAAGTTTTGGGAGTTTGTCTCACTTATTCTGGGTGGTCTTGGCTATGAAAGGTACTATAATTCTCCTATTCAGTGGCAGTGTGTGGACTCAGCCTACCATTACTTTAGCTATACATCACGTCTCAATAATATTTTTGTTTTGTAGTTGAAAGGTCTTCTGCTTTGGCTGCATAGAGGAAATTTGGATTAGCATAGTTAGATGCTAGCTCATTTGAATGTTTCAAGTACATATCTGGATGGAATTGTAATAGGGTGACATGTTAATATCACGAATCTAGTGTTTCCATTGTGAAAAATATTTATGTTCTGTTTCATTATTATATTTTATTTCTTCATTGCCAAGTCAGGGATCATGTTATGTATTGTGAATGCTTGTTATCTTTGTTTCTGATTTTATGTAGTTTGCAGGCCAAGCATTAAAATTCCCGCCTTTGTCATGATGCCAATTGCACATATGGTGGAGGGGATATATAATCTGTTAGCACCGTATGGGATGAAGGTTCCTCAGTTGACACCTTCAAGAATCAGACTCCTCACTTGCAGTAGGACGTTTAATTGTTCAAAAGCAAATGATCGACTTGGCTACACACCAATCGTGTCACTTCAGGTTTTTCCATATCCCATAGCATGAGTAAACTTTGATCTAGTTTGCTTAACACAAAATTTTAGCATTTATTTAACTTCTCTAAATTATTTTTCTTCAGCTATTTCCTTGTCTAATTTCACTCCTTTTTTTTGTTCTTTCCAAATACTCTGATCCATTTCAATATTTATGCACCAACTGTTGCTAGAAAGATAGTGTCAAAAATACATGGTGCACCTAAAAGCATTTAATACATGCCAGCTTCCTATTTCAATAGTTTCGCTGTAATAAAGTGGAGTTGATTTCTGCAGGAGGGTCTTAATAGGACAATTGACTCCTACTCTGACTTGAGGGCTGAATTGCATCGTCGAAAGGATGGCCCATCTAAAGCTTCGATATATCTTGGCAGTGGAAGGGGTATGTATAATCAGTTCCTTCTAGTAGCACAGTTCCTTTTCCTTTATTTTCCTCTTTATGTCTGGCTGTGCTGTTACCTAGATGCATCTAGCTTCAATTCCTTCATGTTTTGGTTTTCTAGCACATTGTTAATTATTTTAAATATACTTTAGTTTGGACATCTTAATGGTTATTGTTGGTTCCCTTTAATAGTAGTTTCTGGAGTTGTGTAATAAGGGTGAGGTGGATCTTTGTTTAAAATCCAAAAGTTTGATGCAGTTTCAAGTTGAAGGTGACACCAACTCTTATCAAGCAATAGTATAAGATAATTATTCACTTTTCCAAAGAAAATTGCTCTTACAGTTAACAAATAAAAATCACCTCAACAAGTTCTAACCATGCAATCTGCTGTCCATTTTTATTCTGCTTAGAAGAGCAATGTGATTTCTAGGTAATATTGGTGCCTTCTCACTGTTTTATCTGTCAAACACCAGTTCTTTTGTTCCTTGTTACCGAGTGTTTGAATGTGTTAATTGAATATTCTCCTTCCAACAACCTGAACAATCTAAATGTTTATGCAGGATTACTCCTTGGATACATACTTTAAACTGCATAACCAATATGTACTTCATTAAATACTATTTTGACATTGATAGCTTGATTTGTCAGGATTAAATTCACTTTCACTTTCTATTGACATGAGTTCTCATTTTGTAAATGTGTTTGGACTTTGGAACAATGAGAAGCTCTTGAACTGTCCCTTCATGACCGCCAAATGACATTTTACATCAAATCAATCTTGAATGCAAAATCATATAATGATCTGAAATGCAAAAAAAAGAAAAAAATGGTATTAAAGTACTCCTTTGGTTTTCATTCAGCTACTGTTAGTGAATTTAAGATTGAAGGAGAAAGTGTAAGCTGCATTGGCACAAAATTCGATATGTATGTTAAACTTGAATATTAACGTTATTATTTTATGATGCTATGCATATGGAAAGACTAAAATGCGATCAATGCAACAACCGTAGTTTCTGATTTATTTATTTATTTTGTATGAGAATTTTATATTTAACGGTATTGAGCAACAGTCATTTTGCTCTCACTACATTAACAGTTGCTGACACACTTCTCTGGAGGGATAAAAAGCAAACACTCACCACAATGCTAGTTTTGGCTGCCATTTATCTCAATTTCATAGTACCTGGGTATACCATCATTACTGCAGTTTCTAAACTTCTCTTGGCGGCGTCAATCTTTTTGTTCATCCATGGAAAATCACCTCAGAAAATGTATGTGTTCACCTACTCTCTCTATCTCTCTCTCTCTCTCCCTCATTCGAAGTTTGCTTTTACCACAGTGACTGTATACAAATACGGCATCTTGTTCTGTAGTCATAATAATTGATCAATGAGCCTGAACTTGTAGATCGTTGGTATTTCTATTTTCTAGGATGCAAGTCTTCTGATGGTTTTGGGTCATTCTGTTTGCATCTGATAGATAATCCATCTATTGATGGCTGTTCATTTGCGAATTTCCAATAAAAAGTTATTTTCTAATGGAAGTTATTATCTAATGGCTTTCTGGTGGTGTAGATTGGGATATAAAATTGAGAAAATTCCTGAGTCAAAATTCCATTTGTCAGAAGAGATGTCACAAAGAGTTGTTTTGTCCATGGCTTCATCATGGAATTCTGCAATAAATGGTTTAAAGTCTCTTTGCTGTGGGAATGACTGGCCACTGTTCTTCAAGGTACTTGTGGCAACTTACTTCTTCTCCTTATTTTATACTCCCTCCGTCCAAGATAAAAGTCCTTAGTATTATTTTACATAGTCCCAAGTTAAATGTTTACTTACCTTAAATAATATATTTTTTACGATAATTTCCCTATAATATTCTTAGTATTAATTGTCATATTTCTATTATTTATGCATATTTATGAAACCTCACTAGTCATGTGCAGAAAACTATGCAATTGAATGAGAATTTAAATATAGACAATTTTATCATTTTATCCTATTTCTTAATATACGCAAAAAGTCGACCAGGACTTTTATCCTGAGACGGAGGGATTATAATTTTAGTTGTCAGTTTTGCTTAATAAGAACAGGATACAAGGAATTAAAGGTTATTACTTTTCTGACTTCTAATTGATGGTAATGTTTGTTAATATATTTCTGCTGCAAAAGTCAATCAAGTGGCTCAAAAATTTTACTCTTAAACAAAGTATTTGGTGAAACTCATTTGTCGGCTCCTAGTAAAATAACAATTAAATGATTGGGGGAAGATTTGGGTTCTCTGACCTATTATCTTTGTTTATGAAATAGCTGAGAGAGAATATTTCCTTTGTTCATTTTCACTAGACAACAAATAAATCTCTAACATAAGAAAATGCAGGTTAAGCCTTATCTGTGTGATGCTGGCTTGTGTTTATTTAGTTATGTGTCTTCTTCCATGGCCCTTTACTCCCATCATAATCTCCATCAGAAATGCTCCCTTAGTAAATAAGTAAGCAACCAAAACCATCACATAAAGGAAATAACTAAAATGTTAAACTGACCCTCTAAGGTGTACCAAAATCTCAATTTGGTCCCTAAAATTTGTAACGTGACGAAGCCCACCCTTCAAGTTGTTTAAGTGCTTCAAAGTTGACTGTCTTTTCCATGAAAAACAAAACAAAAGTAACAGCTGTTAGTATGAGTGACAATTGATTAATTGGATACAGACCATATGGCCACTGGGAGATTATTGCAACTTTTCAGAAGTCAGAGAAGCACATGTATTAACAAGGCTGTGCTATTGTGATATAAAGTGTAAAAAACGAAAAATGTGAATAATCTAAGAATACTTCTCTAGCTAGGACTTTAGTAAGCACCCGCTGAGCTGAGGATGCTTCATTAAAAATGTCAAAAACTTCTTTCTAATTCTAACTCAACTTTATTGAGTGTGAAGATGATATTAATGTTTACAATATGCTGGACTCTCCAATATAACTGGGAACATAACTCAAAGATTATACATACCAAATGTAACACCAAAATAAAATATTTTTACCTAAAGTATGAACATTGAACCCTAACTACAAGTCTATAACCCACCCGTCAGATATAAGCTTCTGTAGTTTTATATTAAACCTTCAAGTCTCGTTAATTCATGCATTTCTGTATTCTGCTGTTGAAACAGGTGGTTCTCTCTCTATTGATTCTGAATTTCCTTGGGGCTGTGTCACTACAAAGTTTGTTTGCTATAGGTATGTATGTCTCTGTCCCCTCCTCTCCTCCCCAACCGCTCCCCCAAGTATATTGGCATCAACTTACCACCAACATAATTTAGAAACAGCTTGATATTTCATTTTTGATTTCTAGCCACTTCACTTTTTGTCCATGATATTATTAATCCTACTGTCCCAAAAAAATGAGGATTCACTTTTAAAAGAGTCAATTTCAAAGTCAATGCAGCAAATATATCAGTATATTTAAGTAAAATCTATTGTGTTAAAGTCAAACTTTCTATAGAACTTTCAAAGCAGGCCCTCATTTTGGGACAGAGATTATAGCATTTCAAAAACAATTGCAAAGATTCTCCAAAGCAATGGTATCTCATCAATTTTGTTTTGAGCCAATTTCTTCTTATGTTTGCAGTACTTCCCCTTTTGTTTGTCGCTTTCTTTGTGTACGAGAAAAAGGAGGAAGAAATTGATGGTCTTGTATCCCGCGTCTTCTCCTTCGGATCCAAATTTAAATCTGATCTTGAGACAAAGTTAAATTTCGGCAGACTCGGCAAAAGTGAGTAGTCGAAAACAATCAACATTCTCTTCGGGTACCGAAGCATTCAGGGGAATTCATTTATATTTGTACTGTTTTTCTTCCCAAATTGGTGTTCACAACATTATAATGATATATCATATAATTTGAGATACTATTTGAGATAAAAAATTTAAACCTTAGCATTATTCTGCGTAAAAATATTTGAGATTTACGACATACAAGCTGACATAAAGAATGCATGTTATGCACGGATCATTATAAGTTCGACCTAATAAGAACCAAACGACTGGGAGTTGTGATGATTGGGTTCATTCAAGGCTATTGAAGTACTTAGAGACATTTACCAGAAAATTAGGTTACACAGAGAGAAATTTGCTGTAAGCTATTATTATTATTATTATTATTATGATTTCATTATTCTCGTTGACCTTTCGTTACTTTTGATGCTAATTAATTAATTACATAAAAAAAGATGACCACTCCTACTATACTTTTGAAGAAAATAAAGGGGTTTGTTATGGGTCCGGAAGGGAAGGGTTGGGTTGTGTAGTAATAATGTGGAACGTATGGGCGGGCGCAGTGGTGTATAACTTTGTATCCAAGAAAAGTGAATTATTCGATATGTTTGATAGATCCCTAATTATTTTTTTAAGTGGGTTGCCTTTTTCTTTATTATTTTTTTGGAAGTTGACACTTTAGTTGACTCTAATGATAGACTTAGAATTTTAAATGAGTTGGGTTTTAAACGAGTTTGAAATTAAATATGAATGAACTCGTTCTCTTTAATAAATGAGTCGAACTTAGTCGAGTTTAAACTCAACTCTTTTACTTTTATTATTATAAAAATAAAAAAATTAATTAGATATTAAACTAGTCGAATTTATTTGAGTTGGCTATAAATGAGTCAAGTTCGAGCTTGACAACCCATAGTTCAAGGTTAACTCGTTTAATTATGCAGGTGAAAAAAATTATTTGAGCTCTAGTCGGGTCGAGCTGAATCAGGCTTGTAGACATCCTAGTTTGTTTACACCTCTAGACAAAGTTTCAGATTTTTAATAGCAAAGGCAAAATGAATACTTGTATTTTCTCCTTTAAAATTATGGTGGTAAAGCTATATCTATTTGTATGTTTATCTTATTTTTGTGAAAAATAATATTAAATACAAGTGTTACTTTTACCCTCTTAAAATCAAGGTGCATTGTCCAGATTTTAGTAGCTTTGTTTGGACATAAATACTCCAAATTATAAGCAGGAATTATGAAAAGATTAGTCCCCGATATGAACGGTCACTTGTATGAATGTCAAATCTTAGTCCACTCCCCATGTTTATTTCATATATTTATTCAGCAGTTTCATTATCTTACACACTCTTTATCACCTTTTTTCCCTTTCATTTTGTGTGATTTTTGGACAAACTCCATTTAATAGTGGATGTGCACCCATGACCCATCTGTGTGTGTGTGACTGGAAGTGATTCCACTGAAAAGGAAAAGACACTATTTCCTGAATTTTCGGAGGTGAGAAGAAAAGGAGAATTTCTCATTTGTCCTCTTTTTTCTGAATTGTATAACTTGGCGTGTTTGTTTTGTGATGTTTTTCCCCATGCCAGGTGAGGAAATATTTGGAGGGCACTATTACAATGGTCATATTCACTTTGCAAGGATAATAGTGAACTGTTAATTTTAAGTTATTTATTTGTTTTAAAAAATTGGACATGAGACTATTAATTCAAAAATAATTAAATGGCTTCCGATGGAGGATTATTTAATGAAAAATGATATAACTTACAACTTTATATATCGAATCTTTTGTTGTAAGTCACGTGAATAACTATAGTTGATAATATTTTAATGACATCTTCGATATAGTGGGTCAACCTTATAATTCTATCAAATCATATATATTGATATACGTCACAATCGTAATTCGTTAAAATATTTTATCAATACATAGCAAGACTCTTATTTAGTACCCATGTCCAACTAGGTATTATGACCCTACTACCTTTTTTGAAGAAAAAAAAAAAAAAGGGTCAATGTATCCTAGTATATCCATCTATACTCATACTATTGAAAATACGATATTTTTGTTATTACTAGTAAATGTATAATAGTCCAAACGATAAATTTTATTCAATCATTTAAATAATTTTGAACAAACGAATATAACATGAAATTATATTAAGTTATTTCATGAATAATTTATTTTAAACAAATATATGATTAGAATTATTTAATCAAAAAATTAGTAATTTTAAGATTATAATTCTTATAAATAAATATGACTTATAAGTAACATTTTAGAACGAAGAGAGTAGCTCGTAACTGTTGAGGTTGATTGGTGAACCTCATTGTCTATATTATTTTTATTGATTTAATTTTTTTCTTATCGAGAGTACCATTTGTCTTGTGGTTAAGCCCATTATCACATAATTACAAGAAACTAGTTGGACAAAAAGGAATTGGCAAAAAATGATGATAGGTCGTTGTTGAGCTCAGGGGCTCCGCAGAGAATGGACGGGTGACGTGGAGTAACTCCACCAGGCCCTTGTTTAGTTCTCTGTCTCCTTGTGTTCGGAAAATTGATGTGAGGACACAAATATAGCATCTCTCTTTTAAGGAATAGATGATCAAGGAAAATGAAATATCTTTATTTGGAGTTTGGATAAACTTTTAAACTAAATTTTGATATCATTTACTAAAAGTTTAAAAAGACAAAAAAGAAAAAAAAATTGTTTTGGTAGTGTACTTCTTTGTTCTTTTAGAAAAAAATAAATTAGAAATGTCTATTTTCATTGTTTGGAGTATTTATAAAAGGAAATGATATTTTTACAGGATTTTTTTTTGATATTTTTACATGTAAACTGTCGCTATAGATCTATAGCGAAGGTCAAGACTATCGTTATAGACTTATAATTATACTTTTTATGTAAAAATATCAAAAAATCCTGTGAAAATATCAATTTTCTTAATAAAACATCGACATTAAATGACGTTAAAATGCTCAAAAAAGTATACTCCCTCCATCCTTAAAAAATTGGCTTAATTTGATTTTTTAGAAGAATCAAACATATTTATTTATATTTTCAAAACTATAAAAATTGTGAAAATTAGATGTGGTAGTAAATTCGACATGTTTTCTTATGGCTATAATTTTTTTCAACTATATTTATAAATAAATAAAAATAGTATAAATTTTGATTACATAAATGATTAATTTGACTGAAAATGTCAAACTAAATCAGTTTTTGCGGAAAGAATAGAGTATTATACTTGAGATTTTATTCTCTTGATATGAAAAATAATTAATTCTTATGTTACAATCACATTTATTTTTTGCTGACAACTACTTTTAGAAAAATATAAACCAAAGATCATTTATTTTCTGAAAAAGATAGAAAACGAAAATTGAGAATATGAGGTCAATATACATAAACCAGAGATATCGGAACCAAATAGTTCCTTTTCTTCTTTTGTTTAGAAATTAGAAAAGGGGGAAAGCCACATTATTATTTATCAATTTTCTAAAAAAAATTGCTACGCGAGTTTAGGTAGTGAAAGGAATTAGCTGTAACAATGATTGTGAATGGCAACGGCAATGGTGGCAAATGACGACAATGACGGTGGTCAACGGACAATGCTTAAGCTGCTAAGCAGGCACTACCATCTCTTCATCAAGGTTAGACAATGCATAGCGCCTAAGCGAGTGCCTAGACCGGTATTGCTATTTATCATTTAAAAATATATATATTATAAAGAGAAAAAGAAAAATGTTCGACTCTGCCATTTGTACCGTCCCTAAAATAATGCAATTTGAGTACGGCTGAAAATTAATTTGAGTAATTTGAAACTCGATTTAAGATTAACTCAAAAAATTCAAGTGTGTCTCCGATTCGATACTTAAGCGAGTTAAATTCGAATTTATTTTGATACTTAAACACTTATACGAGTCGCGTATGAACTGCCTACTGTTCACTTATTTAGAATACCGAATTTTTCTTATCTCGCTGATCCACAATCGATATATATTTGTTAATCCTTACTCGTATATAGTATAAATTATACTCAATTTATTTAATATATAATATTTGACAATCAAATTAATTCTCCGCATGTTGTGAGAAGTATAAAAGAATTTTATATTTCTCATACATGTTCATGAATTAATTAAAGAGTGATAATAGCATCTTATTAATTTTTTATAAGACTTGAGATTTTGTTTAAAGAGTTAAAATTTATATTATTCTAAATAGTTAATTGAGTTAATATTATTTACATTATCATAATATAAATTGTAAGATCCCGAATTTTATGAAATACAAAATTTAATTTTTCTTCATATATATTTTTTTTGAAACAGTAAGTGGTTAAATTAACAAAATTGAAAGTTAAGGATGTTATGTGCAAATTTTATTTTGTCGGACAATATTCGCTTTGTCGGGGAATATTCGTTTGGTCGGGGAATATTCGTGCCGTACGACGGCGCCGAAATAATAAATTATTGGTGGACCCCACAACGGAATATTTGTCGGATATAGAAAACGACAGAAGTAACCTTTTTAAATAAAAATAGTCAACGGAACTGTTAAAATACCGGTGATAAAAGAATAGTAGCATACGGTAGTTATTGGTATTTTCTGTAGCACTCGGTACTCTACAGTAACACACGGTATTGCATAGTGTCTCATATTTTTGGTCTGATAATTGACACAGTAACTGTTACGCATCATTTCATCGATAATTGTCACTGCATAATATTTTATATTATCAATTCAATAATTGTTGTTACACAGTATTTTGCATTATTGATTTAATAATTGTCATTACACTGTATTTTATATCATTGAGTCAATAATTGTTGTTGCACTGTTTTTAAAAATTATTGAACCTAATAATTGTCACAGTAACATATGCACAGTAATTCACATTATTGAATCAATAATTGTCATTACACAGTAACGTATGCTTTATTTTACATTATTGTTATCTCTATTATGATGTTATTTAAACAGTTGTATTTCATTAATTTATTGACTTGATATCTAAGAACTAACTATACTGTATTTATAACAATTAGTCATAATAATTGAATTGATAAAGTTATTTGTTTATAATATAAAGTTAGGTGATTATTAGGTGATATGAAATGAATGGTGTAGATTAAAGTGTGAATTATTGTTGAATAATTGAATTGATTTGTTTATAATATAAAGTTAGGTGATTATTAGGTGATATGAAATGAATGGTGTAGATTAAAGTGTGAATTATTGTTGAATAATTAAATTGATTTGTTTATAATATAAAGTTAGGTGATTATTAGGTGATATGAAATGAATGGTGTAGATTAAAGATAATATAATATTTGAAATGGATGGTGTAGATTAAAAGATGATCTTTAAATGAATGGTTTAGATTAAATGAATGATAAGATTTTTGGCTATAAATAGAAGCCTTAACTTAAGGATTTTTCATAAACTTCCTTACTTGTTCTTTCTTTCTCTCTCTAAATACTTCTTGTGAAAGTTCTCTCTAAGTGTGCTTAAGTCATCTTGAGTATTTGTGAAGATCTATAAGTATACGTGTACTGTTCAAGTTAATCAACCTCATTTAAATCAATATCCAGTCACGTGTTACGGTAAGGGATACCATCTTTTTCATCTTCCATTATTCAAACATACTATGGTAAGGGATTATCATTATTTGATTCTCGATAATAATATTGTTTCTTTCTTACTCATAAGACGTGCCTTTTATTTCCATGTATTAAATTGTGGGAATAACCTTACGGAGCGGATTGCCGCCTGTTGGTGAATAACCTTTCGTATTCATTCATTATTAATCTCTGAGAATAACCTTACGGAGCGGATTGCCGCATGTTTGGTGAATAACTCTTTGTACTCAAATTCTATTAAATTGTGGGAATAACCTTACGGAGCGGATTGCCGCCTGTTTGGTGAATAACTCTTTGTACTCAAATTCTATTAAATTGTGGGAATAACCTTACGGAGCGGATTGCCGCCTGTTGGTGAATAACCCTTTGTATTAATTTCCTTCACCTTTTGTTAATCAAACCTGCTACGGTAAGGGATATTATTTTCTTTCATACTCCTAAATCGAAATTTATTATGGAACTATTGCTTCTATAATTCCTGAAAATATTATATGTTCCATAATAGTTGAACTTCATTATTTCAACTGAACCTTCCTATTTACGTGAACCCTTCTATTGAATTGTAACCGTTATTCTGAACTGTGGATCTTGAATATCATTTTTAAATTTCACTCCACATCATGTTGACAATTTGGACATTATTTGAATCTGTACAAAGTAAACTTCCGATACTTATTGTTATCCTATTTCTTCTGTTCATCATTTATATCATTCTAATCATCCAAAAATCAAGCTGTTGTGAATATCTGTGGCCGGGGGCACAGATGTGATATATTTGTTGAACAGATGATAGGTTAAAGGCGATATAATAGGTTAAAGGCGATACATCTGTTCGGTGTCTTTTATGGCACGTGGTGAATGTTCTCTTTGGCCCGTAGTGCAAAGATGAACTGTTGTTTGATATGATTATGACCAAAGGCTGAATCTGGTATAATCATGACCGTTGGTGTTATATTGAATGTCTTTGGCCCGTAGTGCAAAGATGAACTGTTGATCTGCATGATTATGATCAGGAACTGTGAATTTGTATTATCTTGACTAATGATATTTCAGATGATAAAAGTTGATGATGTTTTTCCTAAAAAGAGAACCGAGTGGACATTATAGTCTGCATTATTCTTCTAATAGATTACTCATTCCGCTGCTATTATTGATCTGAACGTTGTTTAAGAATTTAACTGCAGTTTTTGATATAAACCTTGTAGTCTATTGTATTCTATCAAGAACTCAACTGTTGAAGACTAATGATAATTTATTCGTCATTATCTTAGTCATGATATTCTTTACTGGGCTATTTGAGCTCACCCTTTCTTTTGTTCCATTGTTTTTCAACAGGAGATGAAAACATAACAGGGTCTAGCCGGGGAATGGAGTGAGGGTTCGAGGAATAGTTATCATAGTCTTCACGTTTTGTAAAATAGTGTGGCAATAATAGTGAAGACTTAGTTGTGTATTATTATACACTGTATTGTTGTACGTTGTGCTTTGTTGTAATAATTTTGTTGTAGTATTTTGACGACTCAAGTTTGGGCTGTGTGGGCCCAGATTTGGGGGCGTCACATAAATTATCTATATCTGATTCGTATGTCTCAAATACTCGCGAGTAGTTCGACTAAAAAACAAGTCAAGTCGAATTTGAATACAATAAAACAAGTCGAATTCGAATATGAGTAATGATTGCAAAATTGTATTCAAATTCAAGTACGAATCCAAATTTCTTTAAAAAAATCGAACAAAATTTGAGTAAGATATTATTCGACTCGATACAAGATCATTTTCACCCATAAATTTGAGTATAATAATAAAGGATGCAATTTTTAAGTAAAATGCTAAAAAAAATAAGTACTCAATTACTAATAGATGAAAATGAGTGTAATAAAACTCTCTTTTCAAAATTATTTTTTTTTCCAAAAAAGTCTATTCAATTTAAATAACCAAAAAGTTCATTAAAAAAAATCTCTTTCTCCCATCTATTTTTCCAAATCATCCATAAACGAATTAGGAATTGGATGGAGGGTAATAAAGTAATAAAACAAAACAATTTCAGTCCATCTATGGCGGATTATATTTTAAAAAGACTCTAGAAACTAGAGGGAGTCATTATTACCAATTGGAAATTGTTATTGAATAAATATAAGGGCATAACATCGTAACATAATATTTAAATATTATATTTATTTTAATCATTCAAAAATAATGCATAATATTGAAATTTGTGTCATACCCCACTTTTTAATGGTTAAAGTAGATTTAGTATTTGATTTTGTATTTGAATATTGTATATATAGACTTGTCATTTGTTATTTACATGAGTAAAAATTAATATTTTTACAAGATCTGTTCGGTATAAATGTGGAATCCAATTATTTATTAGAGAATTAATTTTATACGAATAACTTGTAAACTAATATTTTTACAATATCCAATAAGAATCAGACAATTTTATATCTTTTAGAGAAAATTAAAAAGTTTTTAATTTTTTTTAATAAATTATTTAATATTATTTATCTTGATAAAATCTATTTAATAATTTTAACACAATCAAAACTCATTAATTTTCTCTCAAATTATAAAGTTGGCAAATTAAGGTTGGATAATATAAAAACATTAATTTACAAATATTGCTTATAGAATTTATTCTCAAATTATTATTCGTGTGGGATGGATTTTGTGAAATTATCCTTTTAATTATGAAAGTCAATTCCCTTAGGACCCTTACCAATTAATCCCGTTTACTGATAAGTATACTTTCGTGATTGTAAACACCAGGTACCCTTGTCCTTTTGGTTCTCACACACCACACCAATCCATCATTTTGTCCCCTGCAATGAAGAGACCTCACAAACTCTCTAAATTCTTCGTTCTTTCTTTCTCACTACAATATTCTTGCATGTAATTAGAGAGAGAAAAACCCTTCATTCAAAAAAAAAAAAAAAAACGCTTCTGTTTTCTTTTTCATTAGTGTCAGAAAGAGAGAATTTGCACATTACAGAGGGAGATTTTTCAAAAAATTCTATGTTCGTTCTTTCAACTTTTATTCCAAGTTGACTAGCCATGTCCACATTTTCACTCCCCCAAACCAATAAATCATTCCCTTTTACAGTCTACTTCTTCTTCTTTCCCAATAACTTTCTCTCTCCTCCCTGTCTGATTCTTTTATTCTCTGTTTGTATTGTACATTCCAATTGCTCTTTTTTGTACTTTTCTTCACTTTTTACTCAAACCCATTTCATTTTTCTTCAAGTTTAGTCATTCATTGAGTTTATACACAATTTGGGAATATTATATAAGACCCACTTTGAGATCCCCGCCTTTATATTTCCCAATTTTTTAACACTTCTGTCCTCTTTATCTTCTTTTTTCATTCAATTTTGTTGTAAAGAACAAATCTTTACTCTTATGAATGAATAATTTTTTACACCCATATCATCATTTTGATGCTCAATGTGAGAAGTAGTTAATAGTGTTAAAAATGGGTGGAGGAAGAGGAGTAGAGGTGATAAACAGCAAGGGTTGTTCTAGACTATTTGTAGATTCAATTCCATCAATGAACTTCAGAGTTGGCTTACAAATGTCCCCTTCTTCAGGTTCTGTTTCGTCATTCTCCTCTCAGCGGATTCTTCCATCATCAAATGCTCCCTTTTCTGGTCTTGCTATTTGTGTTACTGGACTTTCTAAAGGTATGCTTATTGTGATGTAAATATAAAACAGCCCACATTTTAACCATATATAGGTAGATAACTAGAAATACAATATGCATATTTTCAGCAATTAAGTGGGTGTTTTCTCATTGTATTTTCATTTGGAGATTTTGATTCTGCTTCTTGCATGAACCCTTTTCCCTTTTTCTTTTCTTACTTGCTCCTTTTTTTCCTCATCCTCTCCTTTTGCGTGTTCGATATCATGAATCTTATGAATATGCTCTGCTTCTGTTTTTTAATGATTTTGTTGGTCAGCAATCATCTCCTTGATACTTTTATAGAACTTTTTTCACTATAAACTCCTTTTATTTTTTTTATCTTTCCTGCAAAGAACTGTTGATGAAACTTTGTTTTATTGAATTTATGAAATCTTTTATATTCAAATGAAGTGTTTTATTTTCTTATAATTGTCTGTATTTTGTTTTTTGGTAGTTTTATAATATATGTCCCTCATTATGTGATTTACAGAAGCAAGGAAACAAGTCATGGATGCAACAGAGAGATTGGGTGGTCAATACAGTACCCATTTGCATCCTCAATGTACCCATTTGGTGGTTCAGATATCCTTTTATTTTTTCAGTTTTAATTGAAAGTTTTGATTAATATGTCTACAGTTGAGAATATTATTATCTCTCACTGGTAGATGATGATAGCAGTAAGTTCAGCCGAATTGATTAATATTTTTTATTTTATTTTTATTTTTTACATTTTGATTATTGTTATGTCAGCCACACCAAGTATATCACAATGATTGATCTGCATCATACTTTGATTATGGACAAATGTTTATATCATTTTTGGTTACTGGACAACGAAAAACTCGCTTTGCACTTTGAGACATGCTTCTGTGAACACTTGACATTTTCTTTACAGCTCTCATGGACATAAGTTTGAGCATGCTCTGAAACATGGACGAAAAAGTGGTCTCTTCATCGTAACACTGGGGTGGTTTGTGGATAGTGTTAGAAGAAATGGTAAGAGTTGGCTTTCTGAAATGCTACTAACTATAAATGATAAGCAGCTCTAATAAGTTGAGTCCTTTTCATGCATCTCTTCTGTTCTTTATGTGAATTAAGATTCTCATACTGACTGACTGAGAACTCTTGCATTTTGTTCCCTTCTTGCTTGTTCTTCTACTAGCAAGTTGGGGGGACCTGATCTAAGAAAGTTGAATATTCAGCCGGTCATCAACCAGCGCAATTTAAATGAACATTCATACACCAATAGATGTTGACATTCATTACTCTGGTTTAAATTCTACCTTGATGAGTATATCTATGCGCATGATATACTATCATGTAGGAATGTTAAACTGAAGATGTTTGCTTTGCTGATAACTCTGTGTTATATGGTGAATAATGACGGATTTTGTAGGCCTTCTTTATGCTGAGGTTATAAGAAGATTATCCTTTTCACATAGTCAGAAAAGTGTATCTTTGACAAAAAAATGTATTTATCCTGAAGTAAACAATTTTTTTGCATTTTCATTGCAGATTTAATGGATCTTTCTGTTTATTGCAGTGAGGTTGAGTGAATCGCTTTACGGTGTTAAGAGTATTGGACAGCATGAAATCCCCAAGGATACTTTGAATGAGCTTTTTCATTATTCTAGCATGGAAAATTCGTGTCCTCCCATGGGTATGCTTGAACATTTTAAGCAATTTGACATGATTGAACGACCACACTCACTTTCTTCAGAGAAAGCTTTTAGAAGAAGTATGGATTCAACTCTGTCTGGTAATTCCTTTTATGTCGATACAGATGTTTCTGCCGAACTGCATTGCAAGGTAGATTCTAGCTTTGTTGAATATAAATACTTTTTCCAGTGTAGTTTGAAAATATAATGTAAACTAAGAATGACGTTTCCTTTGTATTGGCTGTGGATTCTCTTTTTGGTATCTGGAAAAATCTTGCATTTTCAAAAGTATTCATTTTGATGACATGTATGATATAATTTTCTCTCTTTTTTAGAGCCAATGAAAGTCCTACTAGCTGACTTTAAACTTTGACTTAGGCATCCTATTTTCTGATTATTCAGAATTTATATGGGTGGTTTGAGCAACTTTGTTACATGTAAATGGTTTTTTTGGTAGGTTGTTGAGGCTGCTATTGCCGAAGGTGCTACACTAGAAGATCAGTGGCTGGTTCGTCATAAGCCCAGTCATGTGGTTTGTGAATGGTCTTCTATTCGTAAATATGTTGGACACGCAGATAATCTTGTTACGGTAAGTGCTACAGATCTGCATTTGCAACGTCAATGAGCGTAAAATACAGTTTAGAAATTTGGGCAATTGATTGTGCCAGAGAGTGCAGTTTCAGATAGGCCACACATGATAGCATGTGAAGTAATTATATAGCTATAGTATTATTTTTCTGTTTTTTCTCTTTTATAATTGCCATGTTAGTTTAACCAACATATGTTGTGCCTCAGCCACAATGGATTTTGAAAACGGCAAAGGAAAAACGTCTGCAGAGATTAGTTCACATATCTGCTGATTTGGCTCAGCAGGTTGGAACTATGCTTGAAAATATTCGAAGTGGTATATCTGTGGAGGTATGTATTCTGTTTCTTTTCTTTAATTATTAGTTGGTTGACTATGCATAAACATCTTTTCAGTCTGTCACCCTTCCATGAGACTGAAAAAAATGTCTGAAGGGAAACTTGTATTATAAATCTAAAAAAAAAAGTCTTGCATGGAGCGCTTTTTAGAATTTATTACTGCTTCATTTACTCATATTTTGAGCTTTCTCTTTCGATCATTTATAGGACAGGAATGGGGATTATCACTCTCATGATGAATTCAGTTCTGGAATCAAAGTAAACCTTGAAGAAAGACAAAAGATTGCAAATCTGGCTAAGAATGGGGTTAGAAAGCGTCGGGGTTGCCATATGCAGGTATGATGTTAGTTATTTGTTCAATTGACTTGCTTTCAGTTTATTGTATTTGTTTATTTCCAATTCTTTGGTTTAATGAGGATGAATATTCAATGAATATTTGTTCTCGGAACAGACTCTGACTGTCATTGTAGTTAAATAATAAGAATTATTTTGATTAGTGCTGAACTCTTAATCCATCGTATGTGAAAATGAGATGGAGAGAGAAATTGGAATAGTAGGGAGACAGAGAAACGAACATGCTGAAAGATTCATAGAAGAGAGAGGTGGATAAAATCCATAAATAGAAGGGAGAGGCGGACAAAATCATTATAACTACCATGTGAACAGACTTGGTTGAGGTTGCCCTGCTAGAGTGCCATTGAGGGAACACAGAATGAATTACAATTGACGTAGTTTAACATCTATGAAAGCATAGGAAGCAGCAGCCAGCGGAATATGGCCTTGAGCATTAGATTTTGGTTTTAATTAGTTTATAGACACACAAGCTGATGTTTTAGAAACTCCCAATGGCACGTTTAGTGTAAAATATACAGTAGCTATTTGGTGAAATGCCATCATGTTGGACATTAAAAATAAGAAATGCACTGCTGCTTGCCTTTCATTTGTATGGTAGAAAGTGACTTTTACATGCTCCATTTTTATTGGTCAAAAGTATGGTGGTGGAGACTTTATTTTTATTTTTATTTTGAAAATTGACTAAATTGTGTTTGGCTTGTCATCATTTTTTAACTAATGAGCTGAATATCCATTTTGATTTGAATTGTTTACACATCTCTTGTCTTCACAGAGATGTCAGACCCCAATATGCCCGATAACCCCAAACAGCCTTTTGGATTCAATCTGCTGGTCAATATCTGAGCCAACCTGCAGTGCTTCCATTTATACAGAATCTTCCAGTGTTGAGGATTATAGAGAACACCATACAGCTGTATTCTTTGATGCAAATGGGCCTGGGAAAGATGCACACACTTCATTTGTAAACTGCTCCAGAAATCTTACAGAAAGGTTGTTAAACACTCGAGTTTATTTGTAGTACTACGTCTGGTCACATTTGCAAATCATTATCGTCTTAAATTGCAAAAGAGATCCAAAGTAATTGTTTTCTTTCTTCCTTCCAAGCGATTGTATTTTGTCCATACAATACTTTTAAAACTAACTTTGCAATCATTTTGAGACAACAACAAAATGCAAAAACATTGGAAAACTTTTGAAGTAGTTATATTTGTGTGTTTGTTATAGGCTTCAAGTATGTTCTACAACTGTAACTAATATGTAGCACCAAGCTGTACGGAGTCGAACTAAAGTTTAGAAATTGTTTTTTGGTCCTGTTAACTTCTTTTGCAAGGTGTACCACATGAAGCAATTAATTTGACGTGTTTGTGGTTCACTGAACTCTTAATAGAAGACGTCAGTTATTTTAATTTTATTATTTGATCGAATGAGAAATGCATATAGTCACTGTCCTTTTAACTGCGTTTTTTATGTGGCTTTTTTTCTTGTAGTGAGAAAACTGCGGTGATATTCAAAAATCACTTCCTTACTATACTCTTTCCGGTTGATCGATTTGCTGAGATGGGCCCGTGCTCAAGGACATTTTTCAGTGATACAGGCTTCACTTGTTTGCAAGTGTTGAATTATATCTATGCCTTTTACCAGGTACTTCATTTTCTTTCATGTCTCATTGATGGGATTCACCAATCTTGACGTGTGATGTTATTATTTTGTTCTTGAGAGTGGATTCATTTTCTTTTCATTATGATGTTAAAAACCAAATGTACTAAATATCTTTGTTACTGTGGGAGGAAGAATGCATTATTTTTATTATATGTTGAAATTAAGGAGTTTTTAATATTTCCCCCATAACTTTTTAATCCTTTGGGAATGCCATCATCCTGCGACTTTCAGCTGTTAAAATGACGGTAACGACTGACTTGAAACTGCCGGGTAAAAAATCATAAAAAAAAGTTATATCCAGCAATCGAATTGTACTTCTACCTGCAATATACAGAATTAAGTGTAGTTCCCTTCTATTAGATTACGTTCATTTGACATTAGCAGGTGGTTAGATTATGCTTTTCACGCGATTTCATACAATCTCACTTGGGAGTTTTTTTATTTATGCTTTTTTCTTGTAGGAGAACATGTCAAATGAGGAAATAGACGTAGCAATTCATACCGACTCAAGCCATGCAGATCGGCTCCGATCAATGTACTCCAGTAAAGAAACAGCCGATCGCGGTTTACTGGAATTCAAGCGCATTGAGTTTCTAGGGAGTCGAAGAAGTTTTGAAATGTTGAAGCGTGTTACTGGGGATAACAATAGTAATGTCTACGAGTTGTTGATCAGAGCATGAGAGAATTGAATCAGTCCAGGGTGCCTTGTTCCCTAGGCACGAAAAATCATCGTACTAATCGAATTGATGCAGTCAGTCTCTAGTTTGCAAGAGAATACCAGCTTGAACCAAATTGTAAATGTTCTATATTTGTCGATGTTGAAGTCCAAGCGTTTAAATATAAATGTGAGCGCACATGTGAGTTGTATTCATGAGTTGATTTCTGAATTGTTTGCAGGCTTTACTAAGAGTGAAAATACGGGCATTTTTTATGCATCTGTGCATGCAGGGTGACTTGCCGTTGATCCTGCCTTCGGTTTATTAACAAAAGTACAAGCAATTTGAATTCTAACGTGTATAGCAAATTAGGATTTGGCTGAAGGTCACCGACATCATCATTCTAAGTCTAGCAATTATTGAATCATATATCGTAAGTTCCTACGATCAATAATTAAGTAAAGCATTTGAACGCTGGGTAAATTTATTTAGCTATAATTATGAAAAAATAATTTTGTTAATTTTATTTAAATGTAATGCAATTCCATATTAGGGTTTATATTAATAATATAAACTTGTTTAAAATTAATAATATAAACTTGTTTAAAATTCTGCACGTAATAAAACTATAAATCACTATAATTTTTCAACTAATTTTTAAGTTATTGTATTTTTAAAAAATAAATCATATATATATATGGGTTTCTTCTCCAAATTTAAACTCAAGAAAAATACATCACGGTAAAATCCAAAACTTAAACTTCTCCTACACGGGGTCAGGCCAAAACCAAATTGGCCGCATGTAAGAGTTTCATAGGTCACATGTGGTCAGGCCCCTCTCCTAGCCATTAGATCCTGCAATGCAATGAATGGTGAGAAATTTGTTTGTTGGAATTGTGTTAATGCGTGTTATATAGATTACTCCCTATATATATATATATATATAATGCAATCATGGAACGGCACACTATAAGTGATCACCCATCAGAAATGCAATCATGGAACTGCACACTATACGTGATCACCCATTAGGAGTGCACATTAAAATTGATTGGTCGTTTCAGTCTAATTTACCCACTTTAGTTAAGAGCATATGATCCTACAACAGAGCTAATATTTCAAAAGCATTTCACAGCCGCGCATCTTCTCAAGAGAGAAAAGTTTGTATTGAGAATCTCAAAATCATTTAACTGTAAGAAAACTTTGTATTCAGAATCTCAAAATCATTCAACTGTAAGTTGATTCGGGCGCAAATAAATTGCCAACAATGAAATAATTAGCCACACTCAAGATATTCTTACAACCATCTTATTCTTCTTACCAGCGGACAATAAGAGAACTTTTCCATCCACAATATCTTCAGCCTCAATCTTCCTTCCTTCACTTTCTACCCTATCATTATTCAAATACAGTCCACCTTGCTTCAACAATCTCCGAGCAGCCGATTTACTATCAAGCAAACCAGTGGAAACGGATAAATCAACAATATCACGATTCAAAACTTGATCAAATCCCATAGAAAACGACGGAACATCCTCACCAATCCCCTCAATTGTTTTCCAATCCAACTTGGCCTCAGCACCAGGCTTCAATGCTTCAGTCACCTTCAAAGCCTCCTCCAAACCTTCTTCCCCATGAACAAACCGGGTCACTTCCTCAGCCAGTTTCCGCTGAGCATTATTCGGAACATACCCAGGTTTCTCCATTTCTCTCTCCAGCTCACCTATCTCCTCCAAGCTCAAGAAAGTTAAAATCTTCAAGAACCTCACTACATCTGCATCTGGAACATTAAAAAAATACTGATAGAACTTGTAAGGGGATAACATAGAAGGCGAAAGCCATATAGCACCATCCTCAGATTTCCCAAATTTAGTCCCATCACTCTTTAACAAAAGTGGGAAAGTGAGTCCATAAGCAGTATCTGAATGCAAAAGCTTTCTAATTAGATCTGTCCCAGCAGTAATATTCCCCCACTGATCACTGCCACCTATCTGAACACTAACACCCATTTTCTCAAACAAATAAACAAAATCATAACCCTGCAAAAGCTGATAACTAAACTCCGTAAAACTCAGTCCCGACTCAGATGCTTCTAATCTCCTCTTCACACTTTCTTTACCCATCATAGTCCCAATTCTAGCAAATCTACCCACATTTTTCAAAAAATCAAGCAATGTAACATCTTTCCACCAATCATAATTATTCAAAAGAACAGCTTGAGGACCCAGAATTTTTTTAATAATGGAAGAAATTGAAGTTACATTCTTTTCAAGGGTTTGCAGGTCAAGTTCGGGTCTTTCGAGGGTTTTACCTGATGGGTCACCGACCCGGCCGGTGGCGCCGCCGAGGAGAGCAACCGGGGTGTGGCCGCAGCGTAAAAACCAGGAGAGGACGATGATTCCGAGGAGATTCCCGAGGTGGAGGGATTCCGCTGTCGGGTCGAACCCACAATAGACTTTGAGGGGGGAGAGATTCGGGTTGGCGCAGGCGGAACGGAGGGATTCGGAGGTGATGGATTCGAGTAAGCCTCTGTCTTGAAGGATTTTGACTACGTTTGGGCGGAGGTGGGGTTCTGGGTGAGTTTTATTAGATGAATTGAGGAGAGAGAAATGGCGGCGGCGAGTGAAAGTAGGGATTGATGAGAAAGGTAGTTTATGGCGGGAGCTGAGGAGGAAGAATGTTTTGAGGAGAGAAGGACCGGCTATGGCCATTATCTATTTTCTCTCTCCTTAATGTGCTAGCCAAATCTACCTCTCTGTTTTCTGGTTATCTGCTGCCAACCCTTTCTGGTGTAGAATTGAAGGTTTATTATTATTTATTAAGATGGAATTTTTTTCCCATTCTTTTTATCTTTTTTATGAAAAATTTATTTCATACTCTTAAAATAAATAAATATTATTTTGTGTTTTTGAAATAAGTAAAGAGTAGACTCTCTACTCTTTTATATATATATATATATATATATATATATATATATATATATATATATATATATACACACACACGGATCCCACCATAAACGGAGAGATAAACATACTTTTTACCTGGCTCAGAATAATTAAGTTACAAGAGATTTTGTCGCTAAGTTATAGAATAAATTGAATAATTAGGTCAAAAAGAAATCCAAAAAAAAAACTCACACAGTTTGTTACACTTTCCTGTAAATAAATAATACGGTCTAAATCATATATAAAGATTTCATTTGATTCATAAGTTTTAAAATTCGAAGAAAAGACAGAATTGATAAGAAAAGTGAAACATAATTGAGAAAATTGATATTAGAACTAAAAACATAAGAGTGTAGCACCATCTTTTCTTGATAGCTTCAATTGGTGCCTTCTAGTTTACAATTCGGACCCAGAGCAGATCTCAAAATTTTATTTCTAAAAGTTGAAAATGGGCATTTAATTAGGACCATATACCTTTCTCCTCATGCGAAGAGGCTTGCTGACGAGGAGGGTACCCTCAATTTACCCTCACTGATGGAACTTTTTTTTCTGTATTATAAGAAAAATATTTACATACAAAACTCTTTTGCTCCGTGGGATTCATTTCCCTAAACTAGGTAAATATGACTCAGAAAGGAAGATATCAAAATCTGCAACCGTTTGACAAGATAGTACACGCTTGAGAAATTTGAGCTATCATGTAGTAAATGAATTCTATTACATATGAGGACCAAAATTTTTGTATCAGAAGAAAAGAAAAGAGAATACAAAAATAAAGGTACAAAATCATCAAAAATTAATAAATAAATAAAAAAGTAACAATGCTACCCTGATCTATCTAGGGCTCACAGTAGCTTACCAAAATGTAGTTCTGCTGTCGACTGATTACACCTAAATGATATAAGTTTCTGCCTTTTTTTTTTGTGTTTCTTTTTTCCATTTTTTGCAGATTAGACTACTATCTGCCATATCTCCCATATACAGATGCAATAAATTTTTTTATGATTGATGTTTCATGGGTTTATGATGTGTCAAAAACTCCTATACTTCCCGGCTCAAGATATCACAACACGGAGCAGCCCTGGCTGGGGCTCAGAGAAGTCGAGGCCTTCTTCCTCGAGCAGGTAGTGCTGGACAGCAGTTGGCAGTCTGGCAGGAGGGCGTGAACCTCTAGTATGGTGTCCCGTTCCAACACATATATAAACTTGTAGGCGCTGCTCTGCTGACCTAGCTGCACTCCTCAACAATGTCAGATCACGCTTCAAGACATGAATGGCTTCACTCACATGGAGCCCATGCAGGTCTATTAATCTCTCCTGTCCTCTTCCATTTCCTTGCATCTCTGCACTATGTGGATTCCTGCCAAATTTGGAAAAGAAGGGAAACACACAAACACGATGAAAGGAATTAATTGCAGTACTGCACTTTTAGGGAAAGAAATGAGAAACGAACAAATCACCACAATTGCCATCAGTTTCCAATATATATTAGCGCTGCCATCACCACTGCACTTGCAATGATATGAAATTATCTCAATATCGCATTTATTGGAAAAATGAGAAAGGGATTGATGATCGTAATCCAATATATTGGCTCCGTAAGAGCACAAAGCAAGACAATGAGGTCCCAGAATTGGAACTGCGGTATTCTTCTGTGCAATGGCAGCTGTGGCCCCCTTCTTAATGTCAAGGGTCGGTAGCTCATTGCAAAAGCTTGAACTTCAAAGAAAGCAAATACAATAAAAGAGATGGGGACGTAGCAAAGACAATTCACTTTTTTAGGGTTAGGAATTTGTTGGTCAACGAGGCAATTAAGATATGCTGACTAAGCCCATCTGTCTAATCGCATTCAAAGCTTAAAGGCATAAGACAGATATGAGAGAACAAACCTCTGTTGATAAATAGATTCTTGAGCTTTCGCATGTGCTGCCTTCATCTGCATGTTGTGCAGCTGTCCTTTCACGCTCAGTTCTTTAGCCAATGCCTTGTTACCAATGAGGTATGCCTGTCGAGCCTATATTTTACACATTATTATGGTAATTAATAAAATATTCTCCAGAAAGTAAACGCAACTTCCATGAACAAAAAAAGTAAATATTTACATACAAGATCACACATCCACTAATTTGGTGCGGCAATGGACACAAATCAGAAAATATACTGTATGATGACCTCATAAAAGATATCGCCTCACTGGCTCTTAGTTTAAATTTTAAAAACAGGCCCCTGAACAGGCCCAAGCAGCATGTCATCCCTAAAGTAATATAGGACTACAACAGTTATTCAGTTCTGCAAGCTTCTCCTCCCGTGTTCATAACGGTTCTCGTTTCGCCTTGTAATGAACGCAACGGCTTGGGTAGAGATTAGGAATGTCCACAAAGACCTATTATCTTGGAATGTTGAAAAAATTTCAACTTTCTTTCCATGTAAACCTAGGGGATGTTTGAAACTTGGAAAGCACCCCGAAAATAAAGAAAAAAAAAAAAAAAAAAAAACAAAACCTAATTTTTTTAGAGCTTTGATAAGATTTCCTTCAAACTACATTATGAATCTATAGTTGATATGTTATAAGTATAAATAATTGGATTGTATTCATTAAGAGTGTGTTTTCCTTTTTTACATTTTTTTTTTCCCCTTTATTTTCCCGCTCGTTTTCCAAGTTCAAAACATACACTTGATATTTTTATTTAGTTTTTATTTTTTCTTTTGGGGAGGATTGGAGAGTTGGAATGAGCTTATAGTAATTCCTATCCTCATGTAAACAGATATTGATTCCTCAGCTCAAAATATCCATCTCCTAAAAGACAAAACAACAAAACCACTAATAAAATTCTCAGTGTTCTCTTGGTGAGGAAAGGACTCATAAACTCGGCCTACATGTTCCTCTAGACCAAGCTTGCACCACCAATTATAGTTTCGAAATCAAAGTGCAACATTAAAGAATATATGGACGTCTTTTCCACTTCAAAAGTCAAAATTCAATCACGAAACCTTCTTTACCAAATCAAGGGCCAAATTTCAGTTCCAATCTATTGAATCAATTGGTTTGAAAATGGAAACTGTTTTGATTAATTTCAGTAACTTTGCACAAGTTTTTTTAGCAGTTTGATTATGTTACAAACGCAAACTTCTCAAACTCTGCCTGTTTTCTTAGAAACTTCAATCCATCTACCAAAAACTAGGACTTTGTTTGCTTGCAGTTCTCATATCCAGCCATGAAGAACTTAACCATATGCAATGACAAACCTAATATTCTGTTTGTGGAATTAGAATTCGAAATTTCAAGCTAATAAAAAGCCATACCAGAAATGAAATCTTCTCCGAGTTTTGGAAAACAAAAGGGGAGAGAGGGAGAGGGAGAGAACGCCCAAACAGAAAAGCTCAAGTAATAATAATAACAATTGATTGACACCACAAGGATCAATGACATAATATGTATGTGCACAAACACAAATATACTAAATTTAAATACTAATTAGATGTCACCAAAGTACATATAAAGTGTTCATTTAAAAAATTGATTAGCTAAACAAAAACTTTTCACCATTTGAAGCGCTGCTGTAACCAACTAGAGAAGGCTGTGCTTTAAAAGGATACACTACAACTAAAGCATGCTATAAAGTGCTATCTGAAACAACTCAACAAGTGACAAAAAATGAGAAAGAGACAGACAATCCGGGGAATGTGAAAAACATGAACCATGCCAAAAACGACACACCTGTTCAAAGTACGCATTACGTAAACGAGCACGATCATGAGCATCCTCCCGTGTTTCAGAATACATATTTGCTGCAATCTCAACAAAGTTAAAGCATATATATATATATATATATATATATATATATATATATATATATATATATATATATATACGCAGAAGGTATTCTCAGACAGTAAAAGGTAAATAAAATTAAGTTTGTTGCCTCAAGAATATTACCCACTGCTTCTTCTGTCTCAAACCAAACAGGAGCTGCCCGAGCCAAATTTCTTCCTTGCCTCCCTTGCCCGTCATTGTAAGAGCTAGCTAAAACATGTGAATTTCGACTAGAGCCAATGCTCGCAACTGGAGAGCCATTTCTATCGTACTTCCATATACCAGAATCCTGGGATGCCATTTTTCTCACTGCCGAAGCAAAATCTATGGGCCCTCTAGATGGAATAGAAGATCTGGATTTGAAGAAGAGTAAGTTTTCCTTCTCAGAAGCCCGATGAGGACTAACATTTTGTTGGATCTCATCTCCAGAGAATTTTGGCATGCCATTGTAACCATCTGCAACAGATAGCGCAGGAAAATCTAATGCACTAAGGTTTGGAGATGACAATGCCTTCGAGTTGAGATTCTGATTCAAATCACCATCAACTTTAAGCTACAATCAATAATAAAATGTACCGTGAAATCCTCTATATAGAAAGATAATCCAGGGGTACCAGATTCAATAGTCTAAGAAGAAATAACAAATGCAAGTTATTACAGAACTAGTGGCTACAAGAGATCTAATGAATGGATTCAAGTTCAAGTTGACGACTAAAACAAAGTTTTTTGAGGCCACGAATTTAGTCAATGATATTACAAACAGCTGATCAGATAACAAACAAATAATGATCTTAAACATAGACAAAGTAATAAATCATCTATTGACATCTACGAAAGATACAAAAGTATGAAAATGGAGCATACCTCAAGCTGAGTAAGCATCTCAATTGTCAGGTTCAATTCACCCCCGTTAGCAAAGTACACCTCTGCAAGGCTTTCAGCAGCAAAACCAGGAAATTGTGAAGCTAGGAACTCAAGAGGATTTACATTTGTACTCTCCAGCATTTGTTGCTCATTCAACACGTCATTTAGGAACCCCTGCCCAGAATTCCCATTGTAAGGTGTATCCTCTCTAGCACTGTTAAAATGATGATCATTGTTCATAATTTGCATGTCCCAAAGTTTACTATGCGAATTTTGGTAACCAGCTGAGGATGGATCTTCCCCATATGATGTAACAGAAAATCCAATTTTCTCAGGAAAGCTACTGCCATTGATTCGATAATGAGATAATTCCTGCTGTTCCTTCAGTATCAAACCGCTGCCTGTTGAAGCAGGGAACCTTGACGTTTCATTGACATTGGTAAAGGATAAGTTTGAGAAGGGAAGGCTATTAATTCCTAGAGTGTCATCCTCGCCTATGATATTAAAGTCAGGAGTGATATCATCAGGGAGCCGGCAGCGCCAATATTGGTGGGCCTCTTCATCAGAGTTATTTGAAACAGATGAATCGGATCTACCTAGTACTGTCTTTCCCAGTGGTTCGTTGCCAGCGACGGAAAATTTTGATGATGCATCTGCTGCACTAGTGCTTCCAGGGGATGATCTAAAAGCAAAGGGTACAAATTCTATGGCATTTGGATTCAAAGTTGTTACCTTGCCTCCAGTACATGGCGTTTTGTCAGTGGTAGGAGCCCCTTTGTTGTACAAGCTCATTATTTTTATTTTCTTAGTAAAGCAAATTGGATTCTACGTGCATAAAGAGAACTTGAAGAGATAAAACTGCACGTTGCAGCAGATATTATCCAAATCCTGTAAAACAAAGTGTATGGAAATTTTTTGGTTATTCCGATATAAAATTCTTTTTTAAGATGCACCGAAAGAGAGGAGTCTGTTCCTTGCCAGAATTCAATAAAATAACCACACTTTTTTTGGAACATAAGTTCCGCACACACCAAAATTGAAATTACGAAAAAAGGTCCAACAAACATTTGAACTAGCGCGACCCCAAACATGAATGAATTCCATGCAACCACTCACAAGCCACAACCTTAACTCCAATACACAGTACTAACAAAATTTAAAGGCTTTAAATATGAAACGAAATTTAAGGATAATTATCAGGAGTGACATCCTCTCATGGTCAAGTGTTCATGCATAACCATCGTTCCAAATTAATTTCCAACTAAGGTACCAAAGAATTATAGCAAATTCATAACAGCATTACAAAATCTCATAACTGAAGATATTGAAAAAGTAATGCAAGTCATTGACCGCAGCAGGTCTAATTGTTGAAACTTTATTGACCAGTAATCATCTCACTTAAATAAGCTCAATTCAATATAATCAATTGAACCAAACAAGAAAATACTTATTGTAAACAAATCTCAAATCTTGCATTAACCAGCAACAAGAACTAAGCAGTCAACATTATCGCAAAATTTACATAACTAAAATGAGTCACTAAATTAATAATACATATTTAAGTTTACACTTGGTGAAATGATAATATTATTGATTATTACTGAACTCCGTGCATTAAACCCTGACTATAAATTCATAAAAACCCAAAAAAAAAAAAAAAAACAAAATTTCTACACATTTAACTACACAAAATAAGCTTAAACTTGCATTCATTTGACCGTTGAAATTGAAGAGATCTCAATAAATCTGACCAAACCAGAGGAGCTTTAAGCCCACAAAATCTACCGTAAATAGAAAGAAAAACAAACAAGAATCAATAAGATCTGACTGTATCAAAAATTTCAATCTTTATACCTTTGCGAAGCTTTATGATTGAAGAAACCGCCGCAACAAATGGATCCATCAGCAGAAGGGTATAACAGAAGATAAGTTATGTAAACAAAACACAACAAATACACACAGTAGACGGGAAAAGGAGGAGATTTTTAGCCTGCTGTATCTATCTATCCTCTGAATTTCAGGCTTTTTTGCTCTCTGTCTTTTTCTCTCTTGAGATTTTTTTTTTTTTTTTTTTTTTTTGTTGCTAAATTCTCTTGAGATTTTGTTTTTGGTTTATTCCTCTTTTTTTCTCTCTCGGCAACCACAAAATAAAGAAAGAAGAAACTCTAGCACTCAACCTTTCGCCACTCGATTTGACAACTCTTTCTCTCTCCTCCTCCGTACATACCTATCGATATCTTCACTCCGCTCATGACTCTTACCCTATAATTATGATTTATTTATTTACAAATAAATTATAACACCTCATTCCCAAATAGAAAAAGAATATCAAGTGTAAAATACAATAAATTCTAAAATAAGTAAATAGAGCACTTATATTTTTAATAATTTAAAATTTATAAATTATTAAATAAAAAATTTCAAAATTTACATAATAATCAAAACTTAAAATCAAATTAATCTAAATGGTTAAAGGTAAGCTATTTTCACATAATCTTGAATCACTCTCACAACTCTGTTAGTAAAAAATAACATGAGCCAAATATTTAATACAGACAAAATTATACAAAAAAAATAAAACTGAAATCTAGAACTAAGTGAACAAAATACGAAGAATAAACTCAAATATAAATACCAACACTAACCGAAATATCTAAAGCCTGAACAAGAGTATAACTTGTTAGTTCCCAATGACACGAAAGTAATCTAGAAGGAGGGGTTGAATAGATTCTTTTAAAATTTCTTCTCTTTGAAATTATCTTCCTTGATTAATTCTTAACCCGAAGTTTAACACAGCGGAATAAGATTTAGTTAATCTTTACTTGAAATGTTAAATTAATAAATCAACAGGCAAATATATGACAGATATAACAAATGAAAGACACCAAGAGAGAGACTCTGGGTTTTAAGTGGTTCAGAGCACACAATACTCCTACTCCACTGTTCTGCTCTCTCAGCAGCAAATCCACTAAGGATACTTTTACAAAAGCTGAATCACTAAGATTCCTTCAAGACCCGCAGTCTTGGAATTTTAGTTCACAAAGAACTTCACAAGTCTAACAGACTTGCTTACACTAGTTCACTAAGAACTTTCAAAGTCTAACCGACTTGCTTATATCAGTTCACAGAGAACTCTTCTGGATTGATGTATATTTGGATGTGTTACTAAGTTGCTTATCAGCTTGAATGTTTGAAGGGCTTAGTAGCAATGCAGACTTTCTAATCAGTTCAATCTTTTTCACTTCTTGCGTTCTTCTTTTTTTTTTTTTCAGTGCTCCTTCTTTTCTTCTGCTGATCTTCGTATTTAAGAGGTAAGGGCTTCAGATTTCTTCCCGTTGGATCGTGTATATCTTCCCGTTACCTCACAGAGGAGAGATGCTGAATATTGTATTAATAAAGCTCATTAAATCTCTGATGAGACATTATTTGATCTGACCTGTTAGTCCATGCAAGGTTGTTTTCCTTTTTCCTCTGAGACAGAGATGTCAGACATAGGTTCCCACTAACTTTTATAGAGTCGTTTGGTCTTCCCAAACTATAGGTCTGACAGGACACAGTCTTCTGACTTTTCTGCCTTAAAAGTCTTCTTTCTGTTCCATAGTGCGCTTGGGTCAGACTCCTGACCTTTCTGACTTGATTGATTTGCAGAAGCTTCCTTTTTAGTTACTTTGATGAAGAGAAAAATACTTGAATAGAATGGCTCCTGATCTGACAAACGTGATGTCTCCTTCATTTTTGCTCAACGATCTTATATGATCAACTCTACGAATACCTTTGCTTACGTGATTGATCTGTAAAGGGTCATCTCTTACTGATCATCGTAGAGTTTACTCAACTGTTAGAATGTTAATCGTAGAGTCCAATTTAAGGTTTCTCGGAAAGAACAGTCTGGTTGGTCGTAGAGTCTTCTGGACCACAATCGTAGAGTTCATTCTACGATTGGTTGTCTTGATCGTAGAGTCTTTGGAAGCACAGTCGTAGAGTCCATTCTACGATTGGTTGCCTTGATCGTAGAGTCTGTTTGAATCGTAGAGTTTCATTGACACAAATCGTAGAGTTCTTTTTACGACTTTATTACATCACCAGATCAACCTAATAGTTTTGATCTATCTAAGTCTTAGTACAACACATAAGACTTTTATACAATTAATAATAGATCAACCTAACAGCTTTGATCTTATCTAGTACAGCCCTTGTACATTATTTCTAATCATCAAATTTAATCATTCAATGTTCAACAATCTCCCCCAATTTGATGATGACAACATTATTAACAGATAGTGATTTAGAGCATATTAATATAGGCAAAATGCAAGAGTAATTTGAATGCCTAATCATACAGTGAGCAGCTATATTTTCTAGAGAAAAAATATGAATTTTATTGATGTTTTTGTCAGATGATACAATTGAGAAAACAACCGAAAAAAAATAACTTATCTCCTTCTGCTAGGAGGTCTCCTGCCTTCTTCTTCCCTCTGCCTGAAGAATGCTCTTCTTTCTTCTTCAGCTTTTCTTAGTTCTTCTTCCCTCAACACAGCTTCTTCTTCTTTAATTTGAAACCATTCCTGTGAGCTAGAAGGTCTTGCTGTTACCACCTCCTGTTGTGAGCCAGAAGTCCTCATAGTTGAGGAAGAAGGTCTTGCTGTCACCTCCTGTCTGGGACGAGATGGTACTGCTTCGAATCTAGGAGGATATATTGAAGTTTGAACCATCCTCATCCCTTGAGGTGCTCTTCCTCTTCTGCTGTGATCTGAGCTAGTTCTTGTTTGCTCTATTGTGCTCAGTTTCTTCTCCCCCTTGTTGGCATCATTAAGTGTTGCTACCTGTTCTGAAATTTGCTGGATGCCCTGAATAATTTCTTGAAGTTGGGTCTTAGTGGCAGCTACATCATCTTGGTGAGCTTGGAGTCTTTCGTTAGCCATGATTTGTTTTTGCTCCACCAATGACAAAGTGTCATTCGATTGATGTTTTTGTTCTCTGAGAGAGTCCTTCAAGGCAATGATTTCATTACTGAGGAGGGTGATAGATTCTTTATTTGTTTCTTGAAGAATAACAATGGCCTGCTGATGTGAGTTCAAGGCGTGCAGAATAACTCTATCCCTTTCCTTGAGATTTTCAGAGACTGCTGCCGTTAGCTGCTTCAGTCTTGTGGAAAATTGGTTGTTCAGACCGGTAGAGAGACCATTGGCAGCATCAATAATGTAGTCCATTCTACGTTGAAGGTTGTGGGATTTTGCTGCCAGGTCGTTTTGTATCTCTGTATGGATATGGCTTGTCAAGTCAGTTAAGCCCTCAGATGTAGGAAGCCGAGATACCTTGTCTAAAATTTCCTGGAGAAGTTGAGATGATTGTCCCTGGTCGGCCGTAGAGCTTGGAATATGAAAGTACTTGTGACCAGAGGTGGAGGGAATATCCTCGTGTGTTAACAGGAATCTTGAAGATGGAGCCGGAGGAATTGTTTGCTGAGTAGGCAGAATTGCAGGAGTGTCTGGAGGGCACTCTACGTTTTGATCATGTATGCTTTCTGGACCACCAATCGTAGATGGTGGGGACTCTACAATCGGGGAAATGTGGGTCGTAGAGCTTGATGCAGGATGAGAACTTGTGGACTCCTCAAATTTATTGAACATATGTGAAGGTGTATGTTTTTGAATGAGGGTTTGAGGAATAAAATGTACCTTTTGCCCTAAAGTTTGTGAAAAGGGGCTGCAAGAGATGAGCTTTTGGGCAAAGAACAGATTCTGAGGGTAGCCTTGAGCAATAATCATCACATTGGGATATGCTTTGAAGGTCCAGAAGAGTTGATCCCATGCATTGTGCACCAGAGCTCGGTGGAATGACATTAGTGGCAAGAATTTTATCAGGCAGTTGAAGTTAAGGTGCCTTTGCTCATTTCTTCCAACGGCCACTATTTCAATGTCATCCTCTTCATCATCATTCATTGTGGCTGTAGGGATTGAAATGTCATCTTAAGTCTCCCCCTCAGCCAGAGCATCTGCTGGCTCAGGAATACTTGGAAGCTCCCCCTCAGCTTGAGCATCCATAGGCTCAACTGCTTTAGATGACTCCTTTTCACCTGGAGTAAGATCAGGTCTTTCAAATAGCTCCCCCTTAGCTACTGAGCTTTTGTCCGCTAACTTTACTAGCCTTCTTCTCTTTTTCCTTGGCTCCTTTGGAATGACCTCTTCAGCTTCATATTTGCTGCGAGTCTCTCTTCGCAGATCTGAACTCTCATCCCCTGAAGCAGCCTTTTCTTCAGGAGCAGTAACAGGAGCCTCATTTGAAGATCCTTGAGGTTCTTCAAGCTCAAAAGCTCTTTTTCCTTTCCTTCTTCTGACAAGACCCGGAGAATGCCTGCTGACCTCCTGAGATTCTTCTTCAGCAGGAGTGTTCCTCAGAAGTGATGGCCCTGCACCACTCTGTGTACCTTCACTATCCCCTGACCGAGATAGTTTCCTATTTTCAACTGGGTTCCTCCTCCAGTTGTCAAAGAGTTTCTGGGTAATCCTTTTGTTGGTATTGAGGGCTTCTCCTTCATCATGCTCAATTAAATCCCCCAATGATGATCTAAGGAGAATGCTGATGAATCTTCCATAGAACATTTTTTTAGTCCCCTTAGCCTTTTCTGTATTTAGGACCCAATTTCCTATCCATTCCAGCAGCAAGGAGCCATAGTTGATGTTTGTCTTTTTGACTATGGCTGTCATTATTTTCAGCTGTATCTCACTGACTGAGTCATGGGCTGAATCTTTACAGAGGAGACATTTTCCTACAACATCAGCTAAAAACTCATATTTCTGAGGAAATTCTTTCTTCTTCAACCCTTTCAGTGCTGGATTCTTTTGATGGTGCATTCTTCTCAGCCCTTCTTCAACCCTTTCTTTTGCTTGAAACCTAGGGCTAGGTTGAATTCTTCAGCGGTGAGGTTGAGCGGAACTCCTTTTACAGTGGTGGTTAGAGTTCCATTGGCATAGGATCCATTTACGTAGAACTCTCGAACAAGCTTTGATAGAATCCTTGTATTTGTTCCCAACGCTTCTCGCAGTCTAGCTTTATCTAGCAACTGGATTATTCTTTTGAACTGCTTATCTGCTGTATCGAAGGCTTCAAAGTTGAGCTCATTTCCAGAAATAACTTGAGCAGGTGCCATTTGATCGTTTTTCTGAAACGAGAAGGACGGTTTATCTGAGAAATGATAACTTAGGGTTCGGGATTGAGAGAGAAAGAGGGAGAGAGAGATATAGATTTTTGAACTTTGAAGAAATGAACGACGTGCAGTTTTCAAAGTATTTAAAACTTCCCTCTATGTTTGCTGAGACACGTTCTGATAGGCTCATTTTAGTTGGTTGATGACCATTTTACCCTTAGTTCCTCAGAGCTTTACGATCCTTAGTCACACAACGATTCTTTTGTTTTTCGTAGAGTTGTCTCTACGATTGAGGAATACTCTGCGATCCTTGGATAGGAAGTCGTTGAGTAAGTTCTACGATTATTGGCTTGATGATCGTCGAGTGAGCTCTACGATCTTGAGTATACTCTACGATCCTTGACAATTGTTGACTTGAGTTGAGCATGTCCATTACTTTTCTTGCACACTTTTGTTCCTGCAGAGTTAGTATCCTAAAGAAAACATACATTAAGGGTCTAGATTTAGCATTCCTAACTCACTTATTAGTTTACTAAATCTTGACTCATCTAAAGGCTTTGTAAAGACATCTGCTAGTTGATCTTCAGTTGGGATGTAGTGAAGTGATATATTTCCATTTTGTACATGATCCCTGATGAAATGATATCTTATATCTATGTGCTTAGTTCTAGAGTGCATAACAGGATTATGTGTTATAGCAATTGCACTAGTATTATCACAATATATAGGGATAGATTTTAGCTCAAACCCATAGTCTGCAAGCTGAGTCTTCATCCATAGGATTTGTGCACAGCAACTGCCTGCAGCTATGTATTCAACTTCTGCAGTGGATGTTGATACTGAGTTCTGCTTTTTACTAAACCAAGAAACAAGTCTGTTGCCAAGCATCTGACAAGTTCCACTTGTGCTTTTTCTTTCTATTTTGCATCCTGCATAGTCAGCATCTGAGTATCCCACAAGATCAAAGGAGGACTCCTTGGGATACCATAATCCTAAATTTGGAGTTCCTTTAAGATACTTGAAAATTCTTTTCACAGCTAATAGATGTGACTCTTTGGGGTTAGCCTGAAATCTAGCACATATACATGTAGCAAACATTATATCTGGTCGACTCGCAGTAAGATATAATAGTGAACCTATCATACCTCTGTACTGAGTGATTTCAGTGGATTTACCATTTTCATCTTTGTCAAGCTTGGTGACAGGTGACATAGGAGTCTTCATGATAGATGCAGACTCCATGCCATATTTCTTTAACAAGTCTTTGATATATTTGGCCTGATTAATGAATATGCCTTCATTTGTCTGCTTCACTTGTAGTCCAAGGAAGAAGTTGAGTTCTCCCATCAAGCTCATTTCAAATTTGCTCTGCATAAGCTTGGCAAATCTTTCACATAATTTTTCATCAGAGGAACCAAATATGATATCATCTACATAAATTTGAACTACCAGTGTCTTATCCTTATGTTTCTTCAAAAATAAGGTAGTATCAATTCTTCCTCTAGTAAATTCCTTTTCAATGAGAAAGTTAGTCAAGGTTTCATACCATGCTCTAGGTGCTTGTTTTAGACCATATAGTGCTTTATCTAATTTATAGACATAATTTGAAAAAGTTGGATTGATGAAACCTGGAGGTTGTTCCACGTAAACTTCTTCTTGGAGTTCCCCATTCAGAAAAGCACTCTTGACATCCATTTGGAAGACTTTGAACTTCATGTGAGCAGCATGGGCAAGGAAAATCCTTATGGCTTCCAATCTGGCAACTGGAGCATATGTTTCATCGTAGTCAATTCCTTCTTCTTGAGAATATCCTTTGGCCACTAGTCTTGCTTTGTTCCTTGTTATCACACCATTTTCATCCATCTTGTTTCTGAAAACCCATTTGGTGCCAATGACAGGTTTATGCTGAGGCCTGGCCACTAATCTCCAGACCTTGCTTCTTTCAAATTGATTTAGCTCCTCTTGCATGGCCTTTATCCAACTTGAATCTTCTAAGGCCTCTTCAATCTTCTTGGGTTCCTCTTGAGAGAGAAAGCTTAGGTAAAAGCATTCATTAGAGGTTGCAGCTCTAGTCTTGATTCCGGTGTTTGGATCTCCAATAATAAGATCTTGAGTGTGATCTTTGGTCCATTTTATTCTGCTAGGAACGTCTGTTCTGGTGCCCTCTTGTCTGAGTTCCTCTAAATCAGCTTCTGGTTCTGATCGTAGAGTTCCAGTGTCTGATGTGGTGTGCTCTACGATTTCCTCTCCTAGCTCAACGATTTCTGTCGCTGGTTCCATGGCCGTAGAGTCGGACTCTATGATTTTGAGTTCTTCGATCGTTGAGCTTGTGTCTGCCGACTCGTTGAAAGGTGATCTTTTCTTTTCAGGATCTGATTCATCGAATGTGACGTGGATGGAGATTTCAACAGTTAGTGACTCCTTGTTGAACACTCTAAATGCTCTGCTATCTGTTGCATAACCAAGAAAGATTCCTTCATCTGATTTTGGCTGGAATTTGGTTAGATGCTTCTTGCCATTGTTGAGTATGTAACACAGGCAACCAAAGACATGAAAATAACTTATATTTGGCTTTCTTCCTTTCCATAATTCGTACGGAGTTTTCTTCAATGTTGAGTGTATGAGTGACCTGTTTTGAGTACAACATGCAGTACTGATGGCTTCAGCCCAGAAATATTCAGGGAGAGAAGCTGCTGCTAAGAGGGTTCTTCCTGCTTCAATAAGAGTTCTATTCTTCCTTTCTGCTACTCCATTTTGCTGAGGCGTTCTTGGGGCTGAGAAGTTGTGATTTATTCCATTTTCTTCACAAAACAAGTCCATTTCTGAGAAATCAAATTCTCGTCCATGATCACTTCTGATGGCCTTTATCTTTTCTCCCTTTTCATTCATGATCAGTCTGAAGAGCTTGATGAGATGTGAAATGGTTTCATCTTTGGAGCTTAGAAAGAATACCCATGTATATCTGGTGTAGTCATCAACTACAACTAGAGAGTATTTCTTTCCTCCGAGGATGGTCGTAGATACTGGACCGAATAAATCCATGTGAAGTAGTTGAAGTGCTCTATCATTTGAGTTTGCTGATTTGCTTTGGAATGACGTCTTTGTTTGCTTTCCAAACTGATAAGCTTTGCAGGGCTTTTCTTTAATGAAGTTTAACTTTGGCAATCCTTTTACTAGATCTTTGGAGGCAAGCTTTGAAATGCTTTTGAAGTTAAGATGTGATAACCTCCTATGCCAGAGCCAGCACATATCTTCAGAGGCTTTAGCAAGAAAGCAGACAGTTTGTTCTGAACTTAATTTAGCAAGATTGACCACATAGACATTTCCTTCTCGAACTCCTTCTAGCTTTAGAGAATTTGTTTTCAAGTCTCTAACTTGACATTGGTTGTTGAGGAAGGTGACTTGATGTCCTTTATCACAGAGTTGACTTATACTTAGCAAGTTGTGCTTTAATCCCTCAACATATGCTACTTTACTGAAAGATATTGCACCATTCCCAGTTGAGCCATAACCCCTGGTTTTCCCTGAGTTGTTGTCTCCAAAAATAACAGTAGATCCATCTTTTTCTTTAAATTCTGATAGAAGAGCCTTATCTCCTGTCATGTGTCGTGAGCATCCACTGTCAAGATACCAGATGGATCTCTTTACCTGCATAACAAATCAATCTTCATTTTGGTACCCATATCTGTTTGGGTCCTGCTTTGTTAGTACCTTTTGGGACCCAAATCTGTTTGATTTTAGATCCTTGCCTTCTATGATATCTTACCAAATATTTATCATTTTTATGAGGGTGCCTATGATTAATATGATATTGATAATGATATGTGTGTATTTGTGACTTTTTGTTCGTCCAGGACTTGTATAGATTACGATTTCTCATAGTCTTTTGCTGATCTACATTCTGCTTCCATGCAACTCTACGATTCTCATGATTCGTAGAGTGAGTTTTGCTTTACTTATTTTTCAATTTTCTGAATCCAAGACCTGTGTGAGTTTTGTTAAAACTGTTTGTAGGTTTAGCAGAATGTGAATAGGTGGTAGAATCTGAGGATTTGATGAACACAATTCCTTTATTAAAATTAAAGGATTTGCTTTCATTTATTTCCTTTGACTTCTCCATATTGGGTTCTGAGAATAAATTCTCAAATCCCAATCCTGATCTATCAGTCACATCTCTTTGACTTGAGATCAGGGTGTCCATAGACAAACTAGACTTGTTCCACATGGAAATAGTATTTTCTAGTTCCTGAATTTTGGAGACTAGTGAGGATTCTTTATATGTACTCAACTCATTTATCTCTTTTAGTCTTTTATTCTCAGTTTCAAGATTAAAGTAAAGTTGTGCAGTTTGAACTGAAGCTTCTAATTCCATGCTTATCTTTTCTTTATCCTCTTTTAGATGAGAGTAATCTTTAGATAACCTTCTAAACAATTTTATATATTTGTGCAATTCTGTCATTAAGTCATGCATGCCTTCTCTAAGATCATCAATGCTTAAATCAGGAGAATAGAAATCAAATACCTCATCTATGATGAATTCCTTTTTGCTGCTTCCTTCTTCATTTGCCATTAAGCACAGATTGGCCTTCTGTGGCTCTTCATCATCACTTGACTCAGAGTTTAGTTCTTCTTCTGAGTCACTCCAGGAGCCTTCAGCCATAAAGCTTTTGTCCTTCTTCTTTTGTTTGTGGAAGCTTTTGAACTCTCTTTTTGGATTTGCTTTTGATTTGTCCCTCTTCACCTCTTCTCTCAATGGTTTTGGACATTTAGCAATGAAATGACCTGGCTTCTTGCAATTGTAGCAAAGGTCATTTGCCTGTTCTTTGCTGTTGTTGCTTCTGAACTTCTGAGATCTATTTCTGTTGATGAATCTTTTAAAATGTCTGACTAGCATGGCAGCTCCTTCATCATCATTTGATTCATCTTTGTCAGAGTCAGAGATATCCTTGTGATTGCTTCTGTGAGTTGAGGTTGAGGCTTTAAGAGCAATGTTTTTCTCCTTCTTTCTTTCATCAGATAGATTTTCTGCTCTTTGATTTAGCTCCAGCTCATAGGTGAGAAGATTTCCATATAACTGTTGTACAGTCATCTCGTGCAAGTTCTTTGACTCTCGGATGGCTGTGGTTTTGGCATCCCATTTGCTTGGCAAAGATCTCATGAATTTAATGATAAGATCTCTGTTTGGATAGATTTTTCCATAAGATCTGAGAGAGTTTAGTAGCAAGTTAAATCTCTCGTAGGTGGTTGTAATGTTTTCACCAGAGATGTGAGTGAACATCTCATACTGTTGAACAAGCAGTGATTGCTTATTTTCTCTGACTTCTTCTGTTCCTTCATGCATGATCAACAGAGTTTGCCATACTTCTTGAGTTGTCTTGCAGTTGACAACGTTCTCAAATAGATCATCATCCAGAGATTGAAACAAGATGTTCTTAGCCCTTTTGTCTCTTTGAACATCCTTTTTTTCATTGTCCGTCCATTCGTCTCTTTTCTTTGCTACAAGCTTGCTTGGATCTTCAGTTGATAGTGCAAGCTTCATTGGTATGAATGGCCCATTCATCACTGTCTCGAATAGTTCATCATCTATAGCATCCATGTAAGCCTGCATATGAACTTTCCAGTTAGCAAATTTTTCTTTATTACACATAGGTGGTCGGTTACCTCCTCCGAGTTCCGATCCATTTTTGTTGAGTGCCATTTGATCTACTCAAGCTTGTAAGGCTTTAGATGTGAGAACCTGCTCTGATACCAATTGTTAGTTCCCAATGACACGAAAGTAATCTAGAAGGAGGGGTTGAATAGATTCTTTTAAAATTTCTTCTCTTTGAAATTATCTTCCTTGATTAATTCTTAACCCGAAGTTTAACACAGCGGAATAAGATTTAGTTAATCTTTACTTGAAATGTTAAATTAATAAATCAACAGGCAAATATATGACAGATATAACAAATGAAAGACACCAAGAGAGAGACTCTGGGTTTTAAGTGGTTCAGAGCACACAATACTCCTACTCCACTGTTCTGCTCTCTCAGCAGCAAATCCACTAAGGATACTTTTACAAAAGCTGAATCACTAAGATTCCTTCAAGACCCGCAGTCTTGGAATTTTAATTCACAAAGAACTTCACAAGTCTAACAGACTTGCTTACACTAGTTCACTAAGAACTTTCAAAGTCTAACCGACTTGCTTATATCAGTTCACAGAGAACTCTTCTGGATTGATGTATATTTGGATGTGCTACTAAGTTGCTTATCAGCTTGAATGTTTGAAGGGCTTAGTAGCAATGCAGACTTTCTAATCAGTTCAATCTTTTTCACTTCTTGCGTTCTTTTTTTTTTTTTTTTTCAGTGCTCCTTCTTTTCTTCTGCTGATCTTCGTATTTAAGAGGTAAGGGCTTCAGATTTCTTCCCGTTGGATCGTGTATATCTTCCCGTTACCTCACAGAGGAGAGATGCTGAATATTATATTAATAAAGCTCATTAAATCTCTGATGAGACATTATTTGATCTGACCTGTTAGTCCATGCAAGGTTGTTTTCCTTTTTCCTCTGAGACAGAGATGTCAGACATAGGTTCCCACTAACTTTTATAGAGTCGTTTGGTCTTCCCAAACTATAGGTCTGACAGGACACAGTCTTCTGACTTTTCTGCCTTAAAAGTCTTCTTTCTGTTCCATAGTGCGCTTGGGTCAGACTCCTGACCTTTCTGACTTGATTGATTTGCAGAAGCTTCCTTTTTAGTTACTTTGATGAAGAGAAAAATACTTGAATAGAATGGCTCCTGATCTGACAAACGTGATGTCTCCTTCCTTTTTGCTCAACGATCTTATATGATCAACTCTACGAATACATTTGCTTACGTGATTGATCTGTAAAGGGTCATCTCTTACTGATCATCGTAGAGTTTACTCAACTGTTAGAATGTTAATCGTAGAGTCCAATTTAAGGTTTCTCAGAAAGAACAGTCTGGTTGGTCGTAGAGTCTTCTGGACCACAATCGTAGAGTTCATTCTACGATTGGTTGTCTTGATCGTAGAGTCTTCGGAAGCACAGTCGTAGAGTCCATTCTACGATTGGTTGCCTTGATCGTAGAGTCTGTTTGAATCGTAGAGTTTCATTGACACAAATCGTAGAGTTCTTTTTACGACTTTATTACATCACCAGATCAACCTAACAGTTTTGATCTATCTAAGTCTTAGTACAACACACAAGACTTTTATACAATTAATAATAGATCAACCTAACAGTTTTGATCTTATCTAGTACAGCCCTTGTACATTATTTCCAATCATCAAATTTAATCATTCAATGTTCAACATAACTGAATCAACAGAATTAACTAAACCAAATAAAAAGTTGAATCAAAGTGATTAAGTTATAATTTTATACCGAGCTTAGAACAAAACAAATATACCTTACAAAGACAAGTCAAAATACTTTCACAGAGGTAAGCCAAAATAATGTAACACAAGCAAATCACACATTAAACCGTGTTGCATGTAAATTGAAAGGTGTGTTCGACACAATATTACTAAATCGCATAACAGAACAAGAAAAAAATATGGAGTCAACTTATACGTATCCTGAACAAATATATCAAATGGTCAAAGCTCACACCCAGAGCAATATACAAAAGGAGACGTTGTTGATTGATCACACCGCTACCGAAAGTGTCATATCTCAGTGTTAAGATAACATGTTTTGTGGTACATCTACAAGTGGTTATAATTCAAGTATACCCTATCATTTATTCTACCAAATATATAATGTCACAACACATGTTACATAATACTAACAAAAGTGTTCTAAATGTATATGTTGAACCAAATCAAACTATAAACATAATGTCTTCAAAAGAAGATAACAACATATATCGCTCTATACGGTCAAAATAAAATTTGATACATGATGAACAAGCCTAAAAGAGTACAAATTACGAACTTCGGATCATTTAGACCAAAACAAAGAAAAATAAGAATTTGACTAAAAAACAAAATAACTATGCAAGTACCAAAATTTGAACTATTAGCAAAACAAATAAATCAACATAATGATAGTATCACTAAAAGAATTATGAAATCTACACAAATTATAATAGAAGAAAATGAGTTCAAATTATAGAATAAAGTCAAAGTATCAAAAATCAAACTTCTATTCAAGAGTGTCAACAAAAATATAAAGAAATAATTATAAATGACGAGATATCACGAGATATAAAGAATACAACAATGATCAAAGGAGCAGAGCATGTAATTCATATCTGATAGTCAAATCTACTTATAGCACACTTCACAAAATCTTAATCGATGATATATAATAGGAAACCTTATTCATTATTTAAACATATTCACTCAAACTTAAGTATACAATTTTATCTACTAATTCTAAAATATTTTTTAAAGTATTCAAGATGCCTTTAATTATTCTTTTTAGATCATTATTAATACCTCCAAAGCATAAAAATTAATAGCAAAAGTTAAGAAATCTAAAAACCCCAATATGACAAATTATTTTTAAGACCTCAGTCTACTCTCATCGCTCATATTAATATGATTTTATAACTATTTTTTAAATTAAATAATTTTAACATAAATTAAACTTCAAAAACTCTAATTTAGCATAAAGGATTACTCAAATCGAATTTAAAATCATTAAGTTATACATTTTTACATATTAGAACTCGTTGCAAAAAATTCTATTACAAAAATTTCAAATCAACCCTTTCTTAAAATTCATAACAAATAAAATAATTAAGTTTAACGGTTCAAAATTGGTGAAAATATTCATAACTTATGTAAGTATAACATATTCAAAATTTATAACTATCTAACATTCAGATTAGGAAATATAACCCCACACAATAGACCTTAAATATATGAAAATAGATTTTTAAATTTTAACTTTTACATTCAATCAAATTATATTCCTTTGTATAAATTCATATTCTTTTTTCGATTCTCATGATGTCTAATTCTATTTCTATATTTAATTTAAAAATAACCTCTAATTTAAAACCCTCAACTAAACTTAAAATTAAAATACAAAATAATACTTATTTCCTTGTTTGTCTTCTTACAAATTGCAGGAGAAAATAATTTGAATTTTGGATCTTCTAGAGTCTTCAAAATCTCTTTATGTCTTCACAAAAATTGTAACACTAACAAAATATATGAAATAGGCTCAAGAATCACTCAATTCGAAGTTAGTATAATTGAGTTACGAATTTTTAAAATTAGTGCTGAAAATAGTGATGATAATCATGACATATTGCTGTTTTCATAAATTTAAGGCAGGAAAACAATGTCAAATAACTTTTCTTTCTCACTACAATTAAAGAGGACAAAAATATAAAGAAATAGGCTTTAGATTCATTCAATTCTGATATCAGATGAATTAATTATGATTTTTCTAAGAAGCTACAGTGCACATAGATATTTAATTCGGGAATTTAACTAATCAAGTTATAATAAGATTAGGGTTACATTTAACACTCTTTAAATTCAACTAGAAAATAATATATGAGTTATCAAAACCCCAATGGATCCCTTAATTTCAATTAAATCAATTATCTAATTATTTACTAATAGAATTTAGCTCTCCAAACGAAATAATAAAAATTAATAACTTATCATTTCAATTCAATTATACTTTTAAAAAAATTAAATTAATATTTAATTATTAAAAAAAATCCTGGTTATTACACAAACACAATAAATACATGAGAATATGAGATCAATTTTTTTTATTTTCAATCTTTGAAGTCAAAAGCAAACATATATTCCTTATAGGCAAGATTTTCATTTTTTTTTTCATTTATATTTTGTAATGTAATATAGATATAGTTGTAGGCATTTAGTGTAAGTATTATATCTCTTTGTTTATATATATATATATATATATATATATATATATATATATATATATATATATATATATATAATCATGGCTGTCACACCTAATTATATTTCCATATATGAGCATGTTTAATTGTTTATATATTGAAACTGCAATTTATGGTAAATCATGTAAACGGTCCCTCTGATTTTAAATTATAAGATCAATATTTATTTGAATAAAGTACACTGATATCCCTTATAGATAATCATAATAACACTCACCAATTCTCTAATTTTTCAAGTAACAGTCAATACTCATCTAGTCTATAATATATAATATTTACTATCTCTAGTGTGATTGATTAACTAATATCCAAAACAAAATTCATAAATGTCTAATACACCCATCAAGTTATAATATTTAATATATCCACTAAATATAAATTTGTATATTATAATTTTTACTTAACTTGATTTAATTAATTAAATTATGAACTTGTGCAATAAATAACATAAATGTCAAAAAATAATAAATATTCGTTTTATTGGGAAAATAAAGTCATACACTTTATGCTAATTAAATTTCTTAAAGATTAAAATTTAGGTAATATACATTCAAATATATATTTTTGTAATTTAAAAGTAAAATTTTAATACAAATAAAAAGTACAAATTAACGCAAAAAAATATTATTATTTTTTCAAATATTAAAATTTACGCAAAACAAACTTATTATTACAAAACGAATCTTATTATTCATATAAAAAAGTATTAGAAATTATATTAATTATTTTTCTCAAATATTGAACTAAACATATGTCACACTTAAACATAATTATTTACAGTAAAAATGACAAATGTTGTTACTCAAAAAAAGAAAAAATATATAAAAATAAAAAACTTTTTACAAGATAGAGGTAGTAATAAATATTATTATATTTTCTTTTATTCAACAATGCACAAAAATAATATTAACTGTACACTAAAAAATATAATCAAAATCATAAACATCCCAAATTTTGGCATATACTTAAGAAAATTTTAACATATAAAAATTATAATATGAAACTAAGAATTCAAATAATAATTTTTATTATTAAACACCAAAAACTAAACTATTAACACACTAAATCACTCTAATTAAAATAACTCCATTAATGATTTAATTTAAAATTCTTAATATTTGTTTCATTTATCCAAAAATTAATTAAATTAAATTAGTTTTTTTATAAGTTTCCAGTAATCTGAATGAGATAGTCTTAATTACAAATAGAACTATAATTAAAATGTATTTTATTAAAAAAGGATTATTAAACATATATATATTATTCAGGAATTAAAATTTAATAATATACAAGGGTAAATATGTAACCTTATCTATTTAGTCAATCCTAAAAACTTGCAGGGGTACTAACTGTTACTTAAAAAACTAAAGGGGGTGTGAGTGTTATTATGATTATCTAAAGGAAGTGTCATTGTATTTTACTCTATTTATTTTTTAAAAATCAATTTCAAACATTTTTAAATTCAAAGTTGACATGAATTCATTTAATCTATGTCATTATAATTATAAATATCATAAACTATCTAAAAAGTATTATAAGTTATAAAATTTATTGTTTTAAATATTCAAATAAATCATGCTAATTTTATATTTAAAAATATTTTGAATTGATTTTTAAAAAATTAATATTAATCTTATAATTTGAAACGAATGGAATATTAATTATATTTTATCAATTTATAAGTACTAGTTATTGTTGTTTTCAAACTAAGTGCCCAATTAAATTTGAGTGAATTATCTTAGTTTTCATTCATAAAGAATAAACATGAAAATATATGTTTCATGCGTTTCAAAATTAAAGATATAATTTGATTTTTGAGGTCAAACGAAGACATATTAAATTTTAAATTGATATAAATTTATTTAATTTTAATTGATACAATTATTATAATTGCATAATACTCCCTCCATTCCAAATTATAAGATTAATACTTACTTTTAAAAAGTCAATTTTAAATATTTTTAGACTCAAAATTAACATGAATTTATTTAGTTTATATAAATACAATTATGAATATTATAAACTAATTAAAAAATATTACTAGTTATAAGATTTATTATTTTAAAAACTTAAATGAATCGTTTAAATTTTAAATTCAAATATTTTCAAACTCAAAATTGACATGAATTCATTTAATTTATATCAATACAATTATACAATTATGAATGTTATAAGCTAGTTAAAAAGTATTATTAGTTAAAAGATTTATTGTTTTAAAATTTTAAATGAATCATTTGACTTTTAAATTTTAAAATGTCTCAAGACTTTTAAAAATAATGATTTTATAATTTATAACGGGGGAAGTATATTGCAAAAATTATTAATCACAAATTTTATTTTATTCTAAACTTTTATGAGTCAAACCAATTTTAAAATTTAATATGTTGTCGTTTAATCTCAAAAAGTAAATTGTATATATAATTTTGAAATGGAGGAATCATATAAATAATACATAACACTCTCAAATATGTACAATAATAAAAACGAACAAATGCAATATTCTGACGCCCTCAAATCTGGGCCCATACTGTCCAAACTTGAGTCGTCAAAGACTACAACAAAATCATTATAAAGTAGTGCAACGTTCAACAATACAATGTATAATAATACATAACTAAGTTTTCACTATTATTGTCACACTATTTTATAACACGTGAAAATTACGATAACTATCCCTCGGACTCTTACTCCATCCCCCGGCTAGACTGTAATGACCGAGAAAATTACGAACCCATTTTTTTTTATTTAATTATATCAATAAGAAAATATGAGGTATGAAGTATATGTGTATGTGTTAAGTTGTATGATGAGAGGTATTAAGTTAGTTAATTAAAATAATTAACTAAAGAAGGAAAAAGATTGCAAGAGAAGCTTATGTGATAAAATCACAAAGCTTGAATGTTGGTCTTGTATGACAAATAAGAAGTTTTATAATGAACAAGTTAATTACTTGTAGGAATGATGAGAAAGAAGAAGCAAGTGAATTATTAAAGATAACCCCATTGTGAAAATAATTGTACGTGTATGTGTGACGATATTATAAACCCAATTTTGATGATAAGGGTTAGTGAATGATTTAATTTAATCAAGTCAAGGTACTTGTATTAACATGTGTTAGGGTTTTATTAAAACAAACCCAAGAATTTGTAAGTGATAGTGTTATGTAAGCTAATTTAATTAAGGAGTCCAATGGACTTATAAATAGCAAGTCTAATTGGATTATATAATAAGTCCAAATGATATATTAAACTAGGTCCAATAAACCAACCTAGTAGCCTATATAATTTAATTAAACAATGATCCATGTAATAGTTAAAACTAGCTCAATGCTTAATTTAATTAATTGTAGCATGTGTTAGTTAATGTTAACCCAATGTAATAAATAAATTGAGCCCAAACAAATTAAATGAATAAGCCCAATATAATTAATTTTAAGGTCCAAAGTGGAGCCCAATAAGCTTGTATAGGTGAATATGTATATATATATATTGGTATATATATTTATGGATACTTATATAATTATATAAGACTTAAAAATAAAGTTAAATTGGAGAAATAAAATATTCAATCCGAATTTTGGGGCCCACATGGATGGGAAGCTAGCTTGTTGGTTGATTTTTGAGTGTAAAATGGTTCAAGCAACCCCCAACCACCCTAGTCATTCATATGGTCATTCAAAAGGTCCATCAAGTGGTCATTCCATGCATAGTAAGCAAGATTAGAGCCTTAATCAACTAATGTTAGTTGATTAGGAGAGCTAATGGTGAAATCCTAGAGTTCTATAAATAGAAATGTCCAACACTTGTGCAAATGTTGGTTCATTTGCTCCATTCACTAAAATTTAGAGAGAGAAAGTTGTAGAGAGAAGCTAGAGCATTTGTGAGAGTTCTAGAGAGCAAACACTTTGAGTGTTATCAAGTGTGGGTGATTTTTGATCCATACAAGAAGATCAAAGAAGAGCTCTAACCATTTCCAAGAAGAAAATCTCCATTAAAGGTTTAAAAGTTTCTTTGAACCTTAACTTGTTAGTTAGTTTGTTATGTGAGAAAGAAAAACCCATGTGGTGTTAGATCTTGAATATATATGAAGATATATGGTTAAACATACTAGATGTGTGTTCTAACATGTTTGGTATGGAAGATGATGAAAGAAATGGTAGTATGAGCATGCTTGGTTTTAAAGCCCTAGTTAAATGTCTAGGTTGATGATTTATGATTTAGGGTGTGCAAGTTATTTTTGTGACCTAAGAGTCTTGAATGATAGATCTATGTGTTATAAAGATAACCCAACTTGAATATTTCAAAAATATCGAAAAACAAAGAAGTTATCGCTTTTACCCCAAATGATGTCATTTTTAAACCCTAGATGGTTCGATCCATAAATTTCGTGTAAAACATTTTCAAAAAGACGATTGAACCATGGAATATTGTAAAACAAGAAGTTAGGAAGACAACAACACTAAGTTGGTGTCATTTGGATGTGTAGAGTTTATTTTATTCAAGTTTGAACCATTAAAACCAAGGATTTGTGAAGTTAGTTTTCACTTTGTCCTTGTGAACGATTTTAAGCTTAGATCCATTCAGAATTTAGATTTGTGATCTAAAGAGAAGTTGTAGAGGGGGAAATTCTGATGAGAATGGACTTAAGAATCACCGCAAAATATTTTGAAATGAAGAAGTTATGATAGTTTTAGTAAAAGAGGTCCGGACAGCCAAAACGAGCGCTGCCAGCGCTCGGACCTTCTGCTTTGAGCGCCGCCAGCTCTATAATAAGCCTATGGCCAGCGCCGCTAGCGCTGACCCAATTTTAAAAAGTCAAAATTTTGATATTTTAAAGTTTTACCAAGTTAGAACTCCGGTTTAACTTGTCGGTTAATGAAAAGTCTAAACGAAACACCGTTAGGGACTCAAAACCTAAGATAAACATGTAAAATGAATGTGTTTGAATATTAAACAAATATATATATATATATATATCCATATATATAAAGTTTATTAGTAACTAATTGGTAGCTAGATGTTTAAAATAAAGAATAAGGTTAACACAATTAAAAAGTTAACTATTGGTATTGTTAGAAGATTATTAAAATATTATGAAATGATCAATAATATTAGTATATGATTAAAATATTATTAAATGATTAATAATATTAATAAATGATTAAAATATTATTAAATGGTTGATAATATTAGTATAAGAATAAAATATTATTAAATAGTTAATAATATTAGATAATGATTAAAATATTATTAAGTTGTTAATAATATTAGTATAGGAATAAAATATTATTAAATAGTTAATAATATTAGATAATGAATAAAGTATTATTAAATGGATAATAATATTAGTAAGTTAAGAAAATTTTATTAAATAATTAATAATATTAATAAAGGATTAAAATATTATTAAATGGTTAATAATATTAGCATGAGAATAAAATATTATTTAAATGGTTAATAATATTAATGAGAGAAGAAGATATTATTAAATGATATTATCTTGATTGTAAAATATTATTAAATGGATAATAATATTTATAAGTTATTGAAGATATTATTTGATAAATAATATTATTTGAAGAGTAAGACGTTATTCATAATGTAAATATATGATTGAAATATTATTAAATGATTAATAATATTAACTAAGGATAAGAATATTATTAAAGGATTAATAATATTATAAAGAGGTTAAAATATTATTAAATGGTTAATAATATTTATAAATGATTAAGATATTATTTGATAATTAATATCATTGGGGATAGTGTAAATCATTATTATTAATAATGTTAATAAGTGTTTGAGATAATAAAGAGATTAAGAAGATTATTAGATGGTTAATAATATTGAGGAGCTAAGTGATTTTTATTAAAATAATAAATGGTTAAAATATTATTATACGATTAATAATATTATATGTAGTAATTATATATTATCAAAGGAGATAATATTATAAAGTAATGAAATAATGGTTATGTGAGTTAAAATATTATCAAGGGATTGATAATATTATTAAGAGTTTTAAGGTTATGATTTAAGTGATAGATGATTTAAGACATATATGTTAAGGTTATTAATGTTAAATAAACTTTTATGTGTTATGCTAATTGGAGGATCAATGTTATTGGATATTAGGTCACCCAAAGGAAGTATTTTTAAGTTGAATAGCAGTAGTCAGCGGAACAGGCAAGTTCTTCTTAACTCTAACTTGTATTTATTGTTGCAAGTTTCTTTCAACTTTATTTACATTGAGCTATTCAAATTATTGTTGAGCAAATTCTACACTCGTAGTTATTTGACAGAACTTAAAGTGGATTAATTATCTAAAATTATTCCACCTCATTATTTGTTATTGTATTCGCACATAGTGCTTTTGCAACTGTTATAGTTCATAAATTCACGAACTGTTTAAGGACGTCTAAGCTAATTGTTTCGGCTAGACAAATACATGTGTAAATTCATCTAAATGAATATTATGATAGCTTATCCAAACCATTGGCTGGTGCGGATTCTTACAGTAAGACTGAGAAAGAACAACCCTAGTTAAAGGGGATTTTTATATTGTCGGGTAACCGAATTTGCGCAAGAAATCTAAATGTTATGCATATACATAGGACATGAGAGGACTGATCCCCTCGAGTGTCCCGATATTTTTAACAAGGTGTCAGACATTGTATGTCCGTTCTACCTTAGTAGCAGTTCATGGTCCTTTGAGACCACTCAGCAGTAAAGAGTCAATCCATTCTTTTATTGAACATTGATTCTTGTTATTTCACAATTGTTATCTATTGTTGAAACTCTCGAAGATAAATCTTTTTCATTCATGATATAACATTTCTTATTTATTTAAACTTGCTGGGCAAAGTAGTTGCTCACCCTTGCTATATCACGAACTATTTTCAGTTAAGCTGAGTGATCTAAAGAGTACCACGGCAAAGGAAAGATGAACGAATAGACATAATTAGTTCATACTATATGTGTAAACCTTTTTTTTGTATAAGGTAATGATAATGTATTAAGGTTAGTGGAACTTGGGATTGAAGGTACGTTTTATAATGAAATTATTTATGTTTTTCGTGAGTTATTGAAGTTTTAGTTTATGAATGTTTGTCAAATGATGAATAGTGAGCACCGAACCCGAGGTTCAAGGGACCCGGATTTAGGGGCGTCACATAGACCCAGCTACGTTCTCATCTCCTGTTGAAAAACAATGGAACGAAAAGAAAGGGTGAGCTTAAATAGCCCAATAAGAAATATTATGACTAAGATAATGACGAATAAATTATCATTAGCTTTTAACAGTTGAGTTCTTGATAGAATACAATACACTATAAGGTTTATATCAAAAACTGCAGTTAAATTCTTGAACAACGTTCAGATCAATAATAACAGCGGAATGAGCAATCTATTAGAAGAATAATGCAGACTATAATGTCCACTCGCTTCTCTTTTTCAGAAAAATATCATCAACTTTTATCATCTGAAATACCATTAGTCATGATAATACAAATTCACAGTTCCTGATCATAATCATGTAAATCAACAATTCATCTTTACATTACGAGCCAAAGATATTCAATATAACACCAACGGTCATAATTATACTAGTATTCAGCCTTCGGTCATAATCATACAAAACAACAGTTCATCTTTGCACTATGGGCCAAAGAGAACTTTCACCACGTGTCATAAAAGACACCGAACAGATGTATCGCCTTTAACCTATTATCTATTCAACAATTATATCGCATCTGTGCCCCCGGCCACAGATATTCATAACAGCTTGATTGTTGATGATTAATACAAATAACAGTGATACAAATGATGAACAAAATAAACAAGATAAACAATAAGTATCGAAGGTTTATTTTGTGCATATTCAAATAATGTCCAAATTGTCAAAATGATGTGGAATGAAATTCCAAAATGATATTCAAGATCCACATTTCAGAATAACGGTTACAGTTCAATAGAAATGTTTAGAAAAATAAGAAGGTTAAATTGAAATGATATTAGATGAAACACAAACTATTAAGGAACATATAATCATTTCAAGAAACTTTACCAAATAGTACTTACCATAGTAAGTTAAGAGTATAAAAGAAATAATATTCCTTACTATAGTAAGTTTGAATAATAGAAGATGAAAAAGATTGTATCCCTTGTGAGTATAAAGAAAAATAATATCACTTACGAATATGAAAGAAAATGATATTACAAACGAATATGGAATAAAAGTGTCATGGGATAATTCGTGTCGAAAAATTATTTCCACAAGAGATAAATAAGAAATAAATACAAAGGGTTATTCATCAAACAGGCGGTAATCCGCGTAGTAAGGTTATTCCCATAATTTAATAAAATTTGAATACGAATAGTTATTCACCAAACAGGCGGTAATCCGCGCAGTAATGTTATTCTCAAAGATTAATAAGGAATTAATACGAAAGGTTATTCACCAACAGGCGGTAATACGCACTGTAAGGTTATTCCCACAATTTAATACATGGAAATAAATGATACATCTTATGAGTAAGAAAAAAACGATATTATTTTCGAGAATCAAATAATGATAATGCCTTACCGTGGTAAGTTTAAGAGTATGAAAGAAAATGACATCTCTTACTTTATCACGTGACTGGATATTGATAAAAATGAGGTTGATCAACTTAAAAAATTCCTGCACTCCTTTTGGCTTTCAAACACTCAAGATAACCTTACTATTCTCAGAGAAAACTCATAAAATACTTGTAGAAATTTTTTATGTTTTAGATGTGATTTTTCTATTCAGCTGAGCAATCTATTTATAGGAGAAAATAAGTTACTATGCGCGGTAGGTGAGTGGCGTGCTGCACGCCAGTGCTGAAAATTCAACAAAGGCAGCAGCGCTGCCTCCTCCAGCAACACATTTTACATATTTCATGTGGGTCCACGTACTATTCACATAAAATAATAATTAAATAATTATTTTTTTTATAATTATTTTTCTTTAAGTGGGTCCTGCATATAAAATAAAATAATACTACAACAATAAATTAACAATAATGTAATAAACACGTTACAGATTATTATTAATTTAATAATATAAATTACTGTGTATTTGCTACTGTGACAATTATTCGGTTCAATAATTTTAAAAATAGTGCATCAACAATTATTGACTTAATGATATAAAATACAATGTAATGATAATTATTGAATCAATAATGCAAAATACTGTGTAACAACAATTATTGATGAATACTGTGCAATGACCACGTTATCAGATCAATAATATGAGACATTGTACAATATCGTGTGCTACTGTAGAATACCGTGTGCTACAGTAAAATACCATACGCTACTATTCTTTTACCACCGGTATTTTAACAGTTAAAAGTGATAACATCGTTGACTATTTTTATTTAAAAAGGTTACTTCTGTCGTTTTCTATATCCGACAAATATTTCGTTGTGGGGTCCACCAATGATTAGTTATTTCGGCGCCGTCGTACGACCCGAATATTCCCCGATAAAATGAATATTGTCCGACAAAATAAAATTTGCACATAACATCCTTAACCCTTAACTTTATCAATTTAACCACTTACTGTTTCAGGAAGAAATATATATATGAATAAAAATTAGTTTTGTATTTCATAAAATTTGGAGTTTTACAACCTCCCCTCCTTATGAAATTTCGTCCCTGAAATTGACGTACCTGACATTTCGAAGAGATAAGGATACTTAAATTTCATCTCAGATTCTAGCTCCCAGGTCATTTCCCCAGTATCTTGGTTCCTCCATAAAACTTTAACTTGAGGTATAACCTTTTAGCGTAGGATCTGCTCCTTCTTATCTAGGATCTTAACAGGTATCTCCTCGTACGTTAAATCATCTGCTATAACGTCTGGTTCTAACTCAATGACATGGTTTGGGTCCTTCACATATTTACGTAAAATAGATATGTGAAAAATGTTATGGATGCGAGACATATTTAGCGGTAAGGCTAGTCTGTAGGCCACGGTTCCTACTCGATCGAGGATTTCAAATGGGCCAATAAATCCAGGGTTAAGCTTTCCTTTCTTTCTGAATCTCATAACTCCTTTCCATGGAGAAACACGTAAAAATACATGGTCTCCGATGTTAAAACTTTCGTCCCTTCGATGAAGATCAGCATAACTCATTTATCGTTCTTGTGCGGTTTGTATTCGTTGTTGGATCATTTGAATCTTTTCTGTTGTCAAGCCTACCAACTCAGGTCCCAACAGTTTTGCTTCTCCTACCTCATTCTAACATACTGGAGAGCGACACTTGCGTCCATATAAAGCCTCAAATGGAGCCATGCCTATACTTGCTTGGTAACTATTGTTGTAGGAAAATTCAACCAATAGCAAGTACTTATCCCAACTTCCTTTAAAGTCTAGTACGCAAAGTCTCAAAAGATCTTCGAGGGTCTGGATCGTCCTTTCCGATTGTCCATCCGTTTGAGGATGGTATGCAAAACTAAAACGTAGTTCAGTACCCAAAGCTTTTTGTAGATTGATCCAAAACCGTGAAGTGAATCTAGGATCTCGATCAGAAACTATGGAAACCGGCATGCCATGCAATCTCACAATCTTATTTATGTACATACCGACAAGATGTTCAAGTAAAAAATTTTCTCGTATAGGCAATAAATGAGCTGATTTGGTCAATCTATCTACGATGACTCAAATTGCATCTAAGCCTTGAGAAACCTTAGGAAGACTCGTCACGAAGTCCATATTGATGTGTTCCCACTTCCATTCGAGAACCTCAAGTGGTTGTAATGGACCCTTAGGCACTTGATGCTCTGCCTTGACACGTTGACAAGTTAGGCACCTTGAGATAAACTCTGCAATCTGTCTTTTCATATTGTTCCACCAAAATGTATGTCAAAGATCACGATACATCTTGACACCTCCTAGATGGATTGCAAACGGCGTGTTGTGTGCCTCCATCATTATTTTACGCTTTAATTCAGGATCGTTAGGAACACAGAGTCGAGAGTTGACTCGAAGTATTCATTTCTCGTCGATTCTTGCTTCGGGAATAGCACCATCTTGTACTTTCTTCATCATCTTCATTAGTTCCGGATCAGTAGCTTGAGCAACTTTAATTTTATCGATTAAAGCCGGTTCTACTCGCACGTGCGCAATCTTCAAGTGGGTCCCTGGTATCTTTAGCTCTATCTCCATCTTTTGTAAATTATGCAAAATACGCTTTTGTGTTGTCAGCAGTGCACTTGTACTCGCATAAGATCTTATGCTCAAAGCATCAGATACAATGTTAGCTTTTCCCGGATGCTACTGGATGGTGTGATCGTAATCCTTTAATAGTTCAAGCCAACGTCGTTGTCGTATGTTGAGTTTCTTCTGAGTGAAGATATACTTGAGGCTTTTATGATCCGTATAGATATTCATTTTCTCTCCGTACAAGTAGTGTCTCCAGATCTTCAACGCGAAAACGACTACTGCCAACTCTAGATCATGAGTAGGATAATTTTTCTCATAATCTTTGAGTTGTCGAGAGCCATATGCTAAACATTTGTCTGAAGCATCACTATATATAACGAATTCTCCTGATCCTAATGGAATGGTCAGAACATGAGCTGAAACAAGTCTTTTCTTGAGTTCTTAAAAACTTCTCTCGCATTCCTCGTTCCATATGAATTTTGTACTTTTTCGAGTCAGCTGAGTTAATGGAGTGACGATTCAAGAAAATCCTTCTACGAATCTCCAATAATAACCAGCTAAGCCTAGAAAGCTTCGGACTTCCGTTACTATCTTGGGTTGTTCCCAATTTAGTATTGCTTCAATCTTCGCAAGGTCAACTGATATTCCCTGTTTTGAAATTATATGTCCAAGGAATGTGACTTCCTCAAGCCAGAACTCACATTTCTTTAATTTGGCATATAGTTTGTTCTCGCGAAGCTTTTGGAGTATCAATCTAAGGTGTTGTTCATGATCCTCACGATTCTTGGAGTATATGAGAATGTCATCAATAAAGACAACCACAAAATGATCAAAATATTCTTTGAATATTCGGTTCATCATGTCCATGAAAGCTGTAGGAGCATTGGTTAGTCCAAAAGGCATGACTAAGAACTCATAATGCCCATAACGAGTTCTGAAGGCAGTCTTTGGAATGTCCTCAGCTTTAACCTTTAACTGATGATATCCAGAACGGAGATCAATTTTTAAGAAATGTTGAGCACCTTATAATTGATCAAACATGTCATCAATCCGAGGTAACGGGTACCTGTTTTTTATGGTGACATGGTTCAATTCTCAGTAGTCAATGCACAATCTCATACTCCCGTCTTTCTTCTTCACAAATAGAACAGGAGTACCCCAAGGTGATGTACTCGGACAAATGAAACCAGTATCCAACAATTCCTATAGTTGGACTTTTAACTCTTAAAGTTCAATGGGAGCCATTCAGTATGAGGCTTTGGAAATGAGCTTAGTACCGGGTTCAAGATCAATACATAATTTAATATATCGGTTTGGGGGTAAGCCAGGAAGTTCCTCAGGAAAAACGTCAAGAAATTCATTAACAATGGGAATATCATTCAAGTTTGACGTGTTTTTGTTCAAATCAGTAACATGAGCTAAAAAGGCTTGGCATCCATTTTTCAATAAACGAATGGTTTTATGGCTAGAAATAACAATTATAGATTTCAATGGTTTAGTTGCTTGAATTTGCATGACAGGTTGATTAGGAATATGAAAACTAATAATTTTATGAAAACAATCAATTTTAGCATGATGGGTAGTCAACCAATCAATTCCTAAAATCACATCAAATTCATGCATTTCTAAAGAAATAAGGTCAATGGGTAATGTGAGGTTGTTGATTTGAACTAGACAAGATTTATATACAGTAGATGTAATGACTATTTCTCCAAATGGGGTTTTAACTGATAAGTCAAAGTCCAAATTTTCAGGAGTTAAGTTTAATCGTTGAGCACACGTAGGTGAGATAAAAGAATGGATAGATCAAGTATCTAATATGACATAAACTTCACAGAAATTTATAAATAGCTTACCGGTTATCACTTCATTCGGTTTCTTAACTGTTATCGTTAAATCAAATCCCGAATACTTCATCCGGATCTTCACGTATTTCAACCATGGGAATACTACTAAATAATTTTATGTCAAACTGTTTCTCGGGTTCATCAACTTCATCAGTAGTAATGTACCAATGATTTCCATTAAAATAGTATTTTCGATAGACTGCAGTTTTCACGATAGTGACTAACTTAACTTGAATTTCTCTAAATTGTAACGCCCAAAAGTATAGAAACATCATTTTTAAATAATCTTGAAAATCATAGTTGGAACACCATAAATCTCAAAGACTGATATGAAAAGTCCATATATTATGATCATTTGTTATAGAGCATAACCAGGTGATACGACTCTCCTAATTAGTGATCAGATTAAAGGCAATAATTTCTGCAAGTTCATTACATCCTTTAATTGCATTTAAGAACGAATCTGGAACGACTGTAGTAGAGCTTTCACATTCATCCTTCTTGGATAGAACATGAATAAATTTTGCCTTAGGCAAAAGATTCAACTCTGAGTTTGTAGAAGAATTGTTTGTGGCCTCTTGATTCTCAGCTACATTGGCTTCGGACACTCCATAGTTAATTTTTTGATTTTCAGATGACATACTTAACTGTGGTTACAAAATAAATGTTAGTTTAAACAAACTGACTCATCACTTCCTGTCCCTATATTCAAATCGACTTATTAGATAACAAAATCTAATTTAGGTGGGACACACTAGTGACTGATTCTATTCGTCTTTCCCCTCCTAGTTCTAACCCCAGATCTCCATTAAAGACCATATACCTAAGCTCTGATGCCAACTGTGATGCCCCCAAATCTGGGGCCACACTGCCCAAACTTGAGTCGTCAAAGACTACAACAAAATCATTACAAAGTAGTACAACGTTCAATAATACAGTGTATAATAATACACAACTAAGTCTTCACTATTATTGTCACACTATTTTACAACATGTGAAGACTACGATAGCTATCCCTCGGACTCTCATTCCATTTCCCGGCTAGACTCAGCTACGTTCTCATCTCCTGTTGAAAAACAATGGAACGAAAAGAAAGGGTGAGCTCAAATAGCCCAATAAGAAATATCATGATTAAGATAATGACGAATAAATTTTCACTAGCTTTCAACAGTTGAGTTCTTGATAGAATACAATAGATTACAAGGTTTATATCAAAAATTGCAGTTAAATTCTTGAGCAACGTTCAGATCAATAATAACAGCGGAATGAGCAATCTATTAGAAGAATAATGCAGACTATAATGTCCACTCGCTTCTCTTTTTCAAAAAAATATCATCAACTTTTATCATCTGAAATACCATTAGTCATGATAATACAAATTCACAGTTCCTGATCATAATCATGCAAATCAATAGTTCATCTTTGCACTACGGGCCAAATATATTCAATATAACACCAACGGTCGTGATTATACCAGTATTCAGCCTTTGGTCATAATCATACCAAACAACAGTTCATCTTTGCACTATGAGCCAAAGAGAACTTTCACCACGTGTCATAAAAGACACCGAACATATGTATCGTCTTTAACCTATTATATCGCCTTTAACCTATCATCTGTTCAACAATTATATCGCATCTGTGCCCCCGGCCACATATATTCATAACAGCTTGATTCTTGATGATTAGTACAAATAACAGTGATACAAATGATGAACAGAAGAAACAAGGCGGTGTTGGACACACAATTCCCTCATTATGTATTCCTCGGTCAACATAAGGCGGTGTTGGACACACAACCCATAATCCTCCAAAAACTTCTCGACATCACTCTCAATTCCCAAACCCACGAACGTGTAGCCAGAGTTTTCGAGAAAATTTTCCAAGACAAAGGAATAAAAGGTTATGTCATCATGGTTGTGGCGGTGGCGTCGAAACCGCAAAGGGTGTATAGATAATGGACTTAATTTTTTCTTCAATTTAGCACTATTTAACTAATTGATCAAATCGAATGATATTGATCAATAGATGAAGAGATGGGATTTATGGAGGAGGAAAATATGGGTAGATGATACGATGAAGAGATGATTAAAATTTAAATTAGAACAAACTCATTAAATTAATTTTATATGAACAAAATTAACTCAAATTGGGATCGTCAATGAGAAGAAAGGAAGAAAGATAGTAGAAGAAAAACGAAAAAAAAAGGTGCTAAATTGGACCGAACTCGTTAAAATAATTTATTATTAACGAAATTAACTCTTAATTACTTAAGAATTGACTAAAATTAAAATTACCTCACGTCTTGTTATATATTAATATTAATGAGCATATTTTTTAACGTGGTGAAAATAAGCACTTGAAGGTAAGTTAACTACAAATTCTCTTTTTTCTTCCAACCCGTTTCTCAATTTTTTTATTAAAGTTTAATATTAAAATATATCTTTAAAAATGAATTATAATATAGATTAAAAAGAAAGAAATATGAAGTAAAGAAAGAAATAAATGGTGGCGGTCTCGTACACGGAAAGCAGGGATACGGAGTACTTAATCTTAGCAAGTCGTTTAGAAAGAGACAAAATAAAAACGGTGCATTGATTTGAAAATGCGCACGCTACGTCAACCGCGTGTATGGCCAATACTGGCAAGTAATTTCTTTTAAATTATTTTTCATAGTAATTGGTTTTTCTTTTTAAAGTTTTTTTTTATAATATACTTCATCCATTTTATAATATTATAATATTAATTAATATTTTTAAAATTATTTTACAATATTAATTATTGTATTAATTAAAAATTAAATAAATTTATATTAATTTAAAACTTAAGATTTCTCAAATTATTTTCTGAGATTGACAAATATATTATGTGATTGATAGATATAATGAATCTATTGTTTAATTTTACAAAATCACAAATTATTTGCGAATCATATACTTTTATGTGTACTTTTTGTTATTGATTTTGTCACCTTTAAATTTTCTTATATAAGTAATCATAAAATCACTTAATATAAATTATGTTGTTAAATATTTAAACATTATCATGGGATCTTAGGCTAACATGAAATTAGATCATGCAGTGTTATTCAGTTATTTAAAGTCAAATATAATAATTATTTAATCTGTTATATATATTGATTTAGTATCACAATTGAGTTGATAAAAATAAAATGATAAAAAAATAATACTATAACTGACGTGAAATTATAAATAATAATATATATATATATATATATATATATATATATATATATATATATATATATATATATATATATATATATATATATATATCATATGTTTATATACATTTGTATTTAGAATTGACAATTTGTTGTAACAATTTATTTTATTTTAATTTATTTATGTGTAATATCTTTAAGCGAGTAGTGTGAGTCCTAATTTGTCTTACTTAGTTATACTCAGAAAAAAATGAGAAGTTATTCTGTGTTTTTAGAATATTGTCATGTGGTATCTCAAGTTAATCACATGTTATTATTTTAGCATTATATGTAATGAGTTTTTTTATATATGGGTTTGTTGTATATACTAAAATGATTATATATAATTAATGTGAAATATTATTTAATAATATTTTAGAAATATTGGATAATTTTTCGAAAAAAAAGAGGACCACGTGACATATTAAGACAATTGTGTCACACTCGCTACAAACAGCACGCGGGGTGAGTTGAAGAGCATGTTGGCTTGAACGACCCGAAAAAAGAATACAAGACGAGACAGGCAACAGGCAAATTGCAATGACTGGTTCTAATCGTGTGCACCATCATATCATTCCCGTCCCATCCAGTTAGTATTGAGTTATGTTTGTATCCATCATTAATCATTTTACTCTCTCCTAATATTAATGTCATTTTCTTTTCATCTATACCCTTTTTTTTAAGGATCTTCTTAGCATGTGTCTATGCTAAGCGCGGAAAATAATATTAAATTTTATTTATTTATATATTTATACTGAATTCAATACATGGGGTTCATTAGTATATTATTTTTTTATGCATTGAATTCAGTGCAAATACATAAACAAATAATATTTAGTGGGTCCCGTCTCTTATTTTTCGAGCCTAATATGTGTTCTTAGGGCACATATTAAGAAAACCCTTTTTTTAAATGCATGATTTTTTTTGTTGTTTCATAAATGCATGAAATTCAAATGCAAATATTTTAATTTGAACAAATGGAGGATCCTTATAAAGCTAAACTATACTCCTTTCAAAGCAAAACTATACTACCTTCAAATACGGAGTCCATAATTCACAAATTATTATTATTTAATAAATAATTATACTAATTTTTTAATAATTTTTTTGAACATATATTGAATTTTTTGTAATGAAAACTTATGATATTTCTATGATCATTAATAATGTCAAAATAATAATTATACAGTTAGAATAATAAGTATCGTTAATTTTTTTAAATATTATTAAAATAAATATAAAAAAATTATTAAATACGTACTTAATTTGTTAATATAAATATTATTTTAATATTATCAAGAAACTTATTTCAAAATATGTAATTGTCATAATAGTTAATTATACTAAACAAAAATTCGATGCAACATTAATTATACCATGCAGTGATGCGGGCCCATTCAAGTATCGTAGGCCCCATTTAAAAAAATAAAAGGCGATAAATACATTTTATTTTTTCTTACCATTAATTGCACCCAACAGGTCAAAAATAAAATAAATTCTACTCTATGATAAATTGTAACTATGTAAAAACAAAGTACATTTATCAGCTACATAAATAAATATGTCATTACTAAAGTTGGAGCATCACATAATTTTTAAAAGATAATATTTTTCTTTCGGCACAAAACACGTTATACATATTTGTATAATGTATTAAAAGTTATACCTCGTTATATTAAAAATTGATATTTTTGTATAAAAAGTAATATTGATTTACACGATCCTCCCATACATATGAGAGAGGAGAGTATTCAAATATTAATTTCTAAAATATAAATTTTTATATGGGAAATATCATCTCCCCTTTTATTATTGTGCCACTTTTATTCTCCATTTTTGTTCGAGAAATAAGTTTAAGGACATTATAATTGGTCCTTATATTTTTCATTACATAAATTTTAATTATTAAAAAATATAATCTGATATAAAAATTTATATTAAATTTTATTTTTTAATAATTAAGATCTATATAATAAAAAAAATAGTGACCGCTTATAGTATATGTAGTATTATCTTTTATGAGTTGAATAATTTTATAAATACAAACTTTATTTATACCATTAAAATATAAAATCTGATACAAATTTTCATATCAAATTTTATTTTTAAATAGTTTGGATAAAATTCGTACACAAAATTTATTCAGTTAAACTTATTGGGACGATATACGGAGAACAGGTCCACTGGTGGTCCCACCAGAACCATACTCGGTCGGTAAATCCATACTCCCAGAGTCCCACTTAAAAGAATCTGACGTGTATGACAATTACAGTGCCAAGAAGAACCAATCCATACTCCTAGAGTACATCAATGTATTTTTTATATATAAAACCTCTCTCCTCTTCCTCATCTGTTGTTCTTCATATAGATATATATATAGAGAGAAAAAAGGAATTGAGATGAATTGGTGAAGCATCTGGTAAATTTATATATATTTTTTGTGGCTAAATAGGTAAATTTATAACTGTCGAGCATTTTGAGAATCTGTAATTAAAGAAATACAGAAGAGCCAACAAAGGCTCTGAAATGTATACGAGTTTTAAGCTTTTGTTGGTTGGTGGAGAATTTGTTGAAGAAGAAGGATAGGCAACAACAAATTACAACTCTCCGGAAGCAGAAATTTCCGTCTTTCTTATTTTAGTGATTCCTGGGAGAATATTACGCGTAAGAGTTTTAATTAGATTCCAATTAAAATTCATTAAATCCAATTTCGAATGAGATTTTATATATGATTCTTAATCTGTATCTATATCTATACATGTAATTCAGCAATGGCAGGAGCAGTGATGAAGGAAACGAAGTTCGTATCGGCCGGAGAAACTCAATCGCAGTCTAATAAGGCCGTCGCATGTGGTGCACAGGGCAGTGAAGTTGAGTGCGCCAAGTGCGAGTGCTGCGGATTGACGGAGGAGTGTACGCCGACGTACATATCTCGAATTCGCGAGCGGCACCAGGGGCGTTGGATTTGCGGACTCTGCGCCGAGGCCGTCAAGGACGAGGTCCTCAGATCGGAGGAGCGGCGGATTGGCACCGAGGAAGCACTGAATCGGCACATGAATTTCTGTAAGAAGTTTAGATCTGCGGCTCCGCCGCTGAATCCGACTGAGGATCTCATCTCCGCTGTGAAACAGCTTCTCCTGCGGTGTTTGGAGTCTCCGAGAGGAGTGAGATCTAGTCCAATGAGGAAGGATGAGGCGGTCCTGTCCCAGAGCTGCTTTTCTACTATGGATGCTTGAACTAAGTATATATTTTTGTTATGTCAGTTATTAATCGGTTTAATTTTAATTTTAGTAAATATGTGTTACTATGTATGTTAGCTTAAACTTTAAGCAATAATGCTATTTAGTTCAGTTGTTTAAATTTATGCTTTTTTATTTGCTTCTTGATTTATCTATGAAAAAACGTATGTCTGAATTTTGGTACGTACGATCACAAGAACAATTCAGACATAAATTTTTAATAGTATTTTCTTAATTTCTATGTTGTCGTCGGTATCTCTTTTCTTTAATAATTGTTTTTTCTTTCAGATCGAAGAAGCAAAAAACAATTATAACGTGTTAAAATTGCTGCTTTGGTGTACTTTCAGCGTCAAGGATATAAATTAGCTACATGTTAACAAACAATATACAGTATATGTTTGTTTGTTTGTTGTGCATGTGATACCACCTCTTATTATCACTTTCAGATATATATAGCAGTATCCTTTCGTAAAGGAATATAGCATTTATTCTTACTGCTAGTTGGCTGAGAAGGAATATATATATATATATATATATATATATATATATATATATATATATATATATAATAGGAAATTAAGTATATGTTAAAATAATATTCTAGGAACTGAAAGAGATCAAGAAAAATCTCCATTTTTAATTGAATATACAAGGTAAAACCAACTTATATTTCTTTATCCCTAGTACCTACGTACCTAACTGGGATTAACCGGAATAACTAAATTTGGCTAACTTGGATGAAGATGGAGCCCACGTTGAAGGGAGCAGATCCGCTATCAAATTGGTACTGTGGAGAAGAAGAAGAATAGGTGGTGTCGGTGTTAATGAATTTTTGGGATCTGGTTAGCATGAATTAGTTAATTTTATTATAAGTTAGATAATAGATCAATACAATGTTGACACGCAGAGAAAGATAATTTTATTATAAGTTGGACAATAGATCAATACAATGTTGATACGCAGAGAAAGAACGTTCCGGGTCTGCATGTCAATATCATATCATATATATTAATAATTCCTATCATTGAAATCAATATTTATATTCTTTTGCCTGCCGGAAGGATTGCTACTTTGCCTATATTCTCCCTTTTCTTTCTGTGTTGTGTATAAATAAATTGCCATGCATGCGTGTTAATTTTTCTTAGAGAATTACTTGTAATGTTTTGTGCATAATTTTGAGTACATTACTGGACATCGGAAATAGAATGAATGATCAGTTAAAAGACATATATGTATGTATATAAATTCCCATAGTTTTGATATAGAATTGAATGACTTGCGAATGGTTTGGAAAAAGAATGTAAAGTTTTATAAATAGGTTGCAATTTTTAAGTTGTTGAAATATTTCCTTGCAAGTCCTATTAATTTATGAAGGAGTTCCATTTAAAAACCGCGCGTATTGTTTGTTGGTTCAGTTGTACTTCAGATCCATAAAAACAAACTTTTATCGATAAACCTTGTAAAATAACATAGAGAAAATTCATTTAAAAATAAATATTCGAATTACATATATGATAGTACCTTCTTCTTCTTTTTTGCTAAAATTAAAATATATTAAAAAAAGATCAATTATACATACAAATTAAAAGAGTGTCTGCCCCAAGCAAAGAGTATAGGTTAACCATCATTAAACAAGCCTAATGATGGGCAGCCTATAGTGAACTCGTTCCCAAAACCAGATGTCTTAAATTGGCCCTATTACAATATTTTATAAACTTGAGATTATTATGTATTTTACATTTAAGAACATTGACAATATCCTTGGCAGGAGAAGTGGCTGAAAATTCCCCCGTTTGGTGCCACATCAAATTTCTTTCCCTCCAAATATATAGTAGACAACTGCTGCAAGTCCAAGCTTGCTAAGGGAGCCCGAGCATGAATGGATGGAGTCTCTGGAAAAAAGATCAACTAGAGGATCTCAGTCTCTGGTGAAACCATGCCATCCACAAAATCTAAGGGTCATGTACAACACTTGGAAGGAGTAAGTACAGTTAAAGAACAAGTGATTGAAGGTTTCTTCATGGGAATTGCACAATCTACAAATGGTGTTAACCTCAGTCATATGTATAAAGTTTATCAACAGTTCTGAATCCCCTTTTCAGAGTAAACCATGAAATAAAGGAGAACCTGGGAATATGGAGTTTGTGCCAAAGCAACCGAGACCATGCACAATAAAATCCTCTAACACTAATGCGGTTAGCATAGAGTGAACTTTACGATAAGTTGGTGCATTAACCAATGCAGTGTTGACACGTGAAAAGAGAAAATTACGTGTCAGTACTGCTTTGGTCAATACACCAACTTATCGTGAAGTTCACTCCATGTTAACCGCATCCCTCTAACAAGAATCGACTGCCAACCGTTAAGTGCTTTAAGGTCATGAGCAGGGGTTTTCTCCCATAAATACTTGGCAAGTATTTTTTTTTTTTTTTGGTGCTAAATACTTGCTATGTATTTAGGCCACTAGGTTGTACTTCCCTTCTTAAAAACAAGAACCATTTTATTTGTGAATTACAATAGAAATAGTACTCATTTTCTAAGACGGATACCGTTACGGTGAAGTGAAGTGATATGTCTCCACCATAAAGCGAAAAGGTAACAAAAGTTTGGTAATATATTCGAGACATTTCAACTATAAGCTCTGCAGCAGGTAATGTTTGTTTGAAGTCGATCAACTACCTTAAAGAGTTGGTTTGGCACCTAGCAAATGAATAAAGTAGAAGTATGTATGGCCATTGAATCAGAAAAAGAACTGCCATTAGGATCAAGAAGGGATATAGAATAAATAAATATTTCACTTGTGGGCCTTTAAAAAGTTGGAGATTGTATAACACAAGGACTAACATAATAACCTTACTTTGTGGTCGATCATTCATCCAATTCATCAAATTAACACAAGAAATCACGATTTCGCTCCCTTTAGTATATATATTTTTCCATCAATTTCACTTAATATACCATTTTTTTATCTTAACATTTTTTTATGGGTTAATTACATATATATTACATCAAGTACTATCAAATTCATAATTTAGCCCCCAAAATATTTGAGTTTATAATTTACTATATGAAGTAACTAATTTCGTACAATTTAACCCCCGAAAACAGATTCCGGCCAAAATTGGTCTGAATATCAAACCCATCCATGACTCTGAGCGGGTTATCAGTATTTTATACCATTTGACTGTATAAATATACAGGTTAATATATAATTGCACTTGTATTACATCAAGTATCACAAAATTCATAATTTGTCCCCCAAAGCATACAAATACGATTTGACTTCATTAAAAAAATTAAAATACTTCTAAATATAATTAACTCCAAATTTAAATACTTCTAAATGCAACTAACCCCAAATTAACATATTACCAATACAACTACCTAAAAGCAATTCATATTAACAGTAATAACTAATTTGAAGAAAATATTTCAAATATTAATAAATAATCTCATTTGAATATTTCTTTTCTACTCAAATGGTCTTATAAAATACATTTTTTTTATTTTTATTTTTACTTTCTTTTTTTTTTGTTACATTCGCATTATTTAACTGACAAATATATTTCAAACTAGTGATTTCTTAACTTATCATTTTAAAAATTAATGGTGTTGCTTACGTGGCTAAAGTATATTATAATGTGAACGTTTGAGTGCAATTTTTATATTAAAAAGTAAATAAAATTATACAAGTGGATAACTAGCAAATAGGGGTGCAAAAGAAATTGAAAAACTGACCGAACCAAATCGAACCGTTAAAAATTCAAGGAAAAAAGAACAAAATCGAAAAATCAAACATTATAAAATCGAAAAATCGACACTAGTTCGGCCGATTTCGGTTTGGCTTCTCAAAAAATTGAAACTGACCGAACCGACCGAACAATTTAAAATTATAATATAATTTATATACTTTTTTAATAAATATTTATTTTAGTTATGAAACTTAATATTTAATAAATTTAATTTATTTATGACCATTAATTACACAATTACATTACATATATAATGATATACACACTTGATTTTAAATTAAATCCGAATATAATAACCGCGTATGCTTAAATTTTAATAACTAACTATTCTCTTATGCTTAAGTTTTAATAACCGATTAAACCGATCGATTTAACCGATTACGATGTAAAAATTTGGACGATTTTGATTTTTAATTTTTATGACCGACTTAAATGTTTTGGTTATTTTTTAACCAACTAAACCGATCGTTGTACACCCCTACTAGTAAAAATTCCTTTTTTTTTTAATGTTTACCTATATAGCAAACAAATAAAAAATATACAATATGCTTAAACAACCACCTAAACACTAATGGTCCTCCATAACTGCTGCTTCCTTCATCTTGCATAGCAACAGAAATAATGGTGTCCTGCACCTTACACCAAACGACGTCCCAAACACTTATTTCACTAATTTTCTTCTTCTTTTGTCATCGTAGATCCTATCATCACCATTAATGGTGGCAAGTTTGTCTTACATTTACTGTGAAATTCGTCATAATTAACAACCTGTCTACAAGTGCCACAATCACCAGTACAACCTCTCTAGTTCATGATCCAACCGTTGCCATCGTGTGACCCAACATCTCATTCCCTGATAGGACTAAATTATACGATATTTTTATTCCCTAATACTTAGTTTTTATATTTATTGTGTGCTTAAATGTTTAATTATTTAGCTTATTTTGGTTTTAATAGGTTTTATAGGATTTTAGTTAATTTATGTTAATTTAGGTAATTTTATAACATTTTTATATTTCTTTTTATTTATGTGTTTTTATGTATTTTTAGTATTTTAGGAGTTTTATTTATTATTATGTGTTTTTAGGATTTTTAGTATTTTTATATTTATTTTTATATTTTATTTTGTAGGAAAAATAAGCTTGGGGGCAAATCTGCAAATTCTGCAAAAGTTAAGTGGCAAAATAGTAAAAAACCGACGCTGATGGCAAACTTGTAAATAAGTTGAAGTTGGCGACCGGTGGCAATTTAGTAATTTCAGAAGAAAGACTGTCCGCGCGCAATACGCGCATGAAGAATCAGCCGCCCGAACAGAAACGACGCCGTTTTGGAGATTTGACAGAAACGGACTCCGCGCAATGCGCGGAAACGTAAATTTTGTTACAGGCGCGTGACTTACACGCGCCAGCGAGAAAAGAAAGAGACAGCTGTCGGCGCGTTTTAATGAGGTTTGACCGGGTCAAAGTCTTGTTTGGCTTGCACAGAATTGTGGAAAACGGAATTATTTCCGATTTTTGCTACTTTTTGATTCCAAATTGGATTTTTATTCCAACTAGGGTTAGGATAATAATTATTTTTCTTTTTCTTTTATTTTTAATTGTAAATCCTATTAGGTTTTGGACAAGTTAGAGGCCTATAAATAGAGGGTCAATCTCTCATTATTGAGAGGAAGCTTTTGGGAGTTTTTTCTCCTAATTTCTTGGAGAGAGTTTTTCAACTAGTAGGTATTATTTTTATTATGTTTTGTTAGTTTTTATTTTCAGTTCTAAAGGGATGTTGAACTTTATTTTTAATTAATGTTTTAATTGAGTTTTATTATTTATTCCTTCATGCATGAGATTTATTCTTGATAATCTATTTTAATTGTTTTATGATATTTATTTGATTAATTTGATTTGGCCAGTTGAATTAATTAAGTTTTGTCATATGCTAGATTAAGATTTGATATTAAGCAAACGATCTTTTATCTGATCATAAGTAGCAATTAATAATATTTGATTGTGGACAAACTTTTGAATATTATTATGATTATCAAGATGGCAAGTTAAATGGTCCGCGATGTTGAAATTGTTGCTTGGAATAATCTAATTCTCTAATTTTTAATGCAACTGTTATATTAAACCTAGACTGATAGTTCTAGGTTGTATGATAGTTAGGGTCTTTTGTGAGCGATTGCTGCATTAGATTTATAATTTAAGGAGGATTTCGGGTAGCTTGGCGATTGTCGGTTATCTAGGATTATTAATTTCAATTGAAGGAAAAAATAATAATAGCTTGATTAATTTGTTGATTAAAAGAAGGGGATACTGAACTAAAGAACTGAAGTTTGTTTTTAATTGATTTTTCTCATCTTTATTATTTATTATTTAGTTTTATTTTAATTAGTTAATTAATAATTCAAAACCCCCATTTAATTAGATATTTTTGAAAACATTAGATTTATTAAAACAATTCACTCTCTGTGGGTTCGACTCTTACTTTCACTACTACATTAATATTTTTCAAAGTAAGATTTTATTTTTGGTTGCTTGCGACAGCTTCCCAAATTTTGGCGCCGTTGCCGGGGAGTGTTTTGTTTTAATTTATTCTTTGTTTTCTTTGTAGTTTATTTTTTTAGTTTATTTATTTATTTTATTTTTGTTTTTCATAGTTTAATTGAGTGTGCAGGTGAAGAAGAAAATCATGGCTCGGAACCAAAACGATGATTATTTTAATGCGGTAAAAATTTCTTCTCTTCAACAACAAGTTGATGAACTAACTTCTGTTATCTATGCTTGGGCTGCAGGTAGAGGACAAACAATGAAAACTTGTAGGATTTGTTCCATAGTAGGACATCCAACGGAGTTGTGTCCAATGTTTCGAGAGGAGTCATATGGACAAGTAAATGATGCCAATGGTTTCTTTGGACCGCAAGGAAACTATGATCCCTATTCAAACACGTACTACTCAGAATGGTGGGATCATCCAAATTTCAGCTATGGGAATCCACAAGTGCACCAACCTGCAAGTCAACATATGCTAGATTACCAACAGTTCAATCAGACATATCCCAACGATCAAGAACAGGACCAATCTTCTAACTCTCATTTGTCTTCAGAAGATATGTTTAAATATTTTATGACTGATGCTTTGCAATTTCAACAGGAAACAAATGAGAATATTCGGCGTATAAGTATTCAAGTGGAACAACTGAAAATTGCAGTCAGTCAATTGGAGGTGCAAAGTGTTGAAGAATTACCATCTCACACAATGGTGGATTACGAGGAAGATGACAATGAAATTGTGTTGAGCAGTGGTAAAGATGAGGAAACTCCAGAAACGAAAGACAATGAAAAGGAAAATCTGGAAGAGGCCATTACGCATAGCTTGGGATTGACAAAAGAAGAAGAAGAAATTGAGCCGAAACAAGATTTGAAGAGGGCTACAGATTCATTAAATTCTTTGCCATTGATTTTAAATAAATTTGCAGACCTTTTCATTCCATTACCTGTTACTCAAAATAACTTTTTACCTTTTATTTTGCAGGATTTCATTCCAGAACAATCATATCATGCACAGACGAGATGTAATCTACCTATGAAGAATGTTGTGATGGATGGAGTACGCAATATACATGAGATTGGAGTGACGTAGTGGTTTGACCTGTTGTCGAGCCAATGACAATAAATAAAGGCGCTGCTTGGGAGGCAACCCAAGAAATCAGATTTGCATTTCTTTCCCTTTTTCTTTTAATAGTTATTTGTGCCTATTTCTTTGCATTATAGTTTACATTGGGGACAATGTAAAGTTTAAGTGTGGGGGAAGGGATTTAGGATTTTTGTTATTATTTTTAGGTCATATTTTAAAAAAATTAGGAAATTTTAAAAATTTTGACATTTTGAATTTTGTGGGTAAATTCACTGCAAACCCTCACGAGACAAAACTCGTCCACTTGGGGTAACCTTGGGGTTTAAAGGCTTGTTGCACATGCTAAGTGTAACCGTGTTTCCTACGAAAATGGGGTAGTTTTTTATTTTAATTTTAGAATGGGTCACTTGAGCAATGAGTTAATTGAATTTTAATTTTTAGCCAATGATAAAAATTTTGATTTTTATTTTAATAACTCTTGGAAAAATGATAAATTTTTGCTTAGTTTGAATTTTTGACTTTTTATTGATTATTACTTTGTTTAAGATCTTTAAAAATTTTTATGCACTTATATCCATTTGTTTGAGCTAGTTTTAATGAAGAGAAAGTTTAAATGGTTAAATGCTTATTAAAGATATTTTTGAACTCTATATCTTATTTGATCATTATTTGAAGTGAAATATAAGACAAAATATAATTTGGAGGATATGATTTAGGTAATTTTTCTAGGATTATTTTTGAAAAAAAAATCTTGTGGTGGGTTGAGATGGAGCGTAAAACGCACTCACTCATAAACACATGAAAAAGCGAGATGGAGCGTAAAACGCACTCGTTGGTGAGATGGAGCATAAAATGCACTCACCGTGAAAAAAAAATGAAGAAAGAAAGAAAATGGGAAGGAGCATAAAATGCACCCATTAAAAGAAAAAAATTGAAAAAATATTTGAAAGAAAAAAAGTGATAATCCTAGTATGTTTTATTGATTAAAAACCTTTTGATCTTCTAGTTTATATTTGTCTGTATTAGCTGAAAGTGATGAGAAAAATAAGTATTTTGAGTTTTGTTGTATGTCTTTTATAAGGTAATTAATAACCTAAACTTATCTGAGTTTTAATTAGTTTGATATATTTGGATACACACACACACAAAAGATCTTGAGTAGAGTAAGATTAATAAATATGTTAAAGTTCTAGATTTTGCATGGTTTTGAAACTTTCTATGAGTTATCAAAAAAAAAAAAAAAATCTTTGAGGATGATGTGAAGTTCATATTAATTTATTGCTCATGTAAAAAGTCGAGTTAGTGAGTTGCTTTAGTCTGTTGGGCTAGTTAGATTTATTTTTATTTTTGTTTTGCCCGAGGACGAGCAAAAGCTAAGTGTGGGGGTATTTGATAGGACTAAATTATACGATATTTTTATTCCCTAATACTTAGTTTTTATATTTATTGTGTGCTTAAATGTTTAATTATTTAGCTTATTTTGGTTTTAATAGGTTTTATAGGATTTTAGTTAATTTATGTTAATTTAGGTAATTTTATAACATTTTTATATTTCTTTTTATTTATGTGTTTTTATGTATTTTTAGTATTTTAGGAGTTTTATTTATTATTATGTGTTTTTAGGATTTTTAGTATTTTTATATTTATTTTTATATTTTATTTTGTAGGAAAAATAAGCTTGGGGGCAAATCTGCAAATTCTGCAAAAGTTAAGTGGCAAAATAGTAAAAAACCGACGCTGATGGCAAACTTGTAAATAAGTTGAAGTTGGCGACCGGTGGCAATTTAGTAATTTCAGAAGAAAGACTGTCCGCGCGCAATACGCGCATGAAGAATCAGCCGCCCGAACAGAAACGACGCCGTTTTGGAGATTTGACAGAAACGGACTCCGCGCAATGCGCGGAAACGTAAATTTTGTTACAGGCGCGTGACTTACACGCGCCAGCGAGAAAAGAAAGAGACAGCTGTCGGCGCGTTTTAATGAGGTTTGACCGGGTCAAAGTCTTGTTTGGCTTGCACAGAATTGTGGAAAACGGAATTATTTCCGATTTTTGCTACTTTTTGATTCCAAATTGGATTTTTATTCCAACTAGGGTTAGGATAATAATTATTTTTCTTTTTCTTTTATTTTTAATTGTAAATCCTATTAGGTTTTGGACAAGTTAGAGGCCTATAAATAGAGGGTCAATCTCTCATTATTGAGAGGAAGCTTTTGGGAGTTTTTTCTCCTAATTTCTTGGAGAGAGTTTTTCAACTAGTAGGTATTATTTTTATTATGTTTTGTTAGTTTTTATTTTCAGTTCTAAAGGGATGTTGAACTTTATTTTTAATTAATGTTTTAATTGAGTTTTATTATTTATTCCTTCATGCATGAGATTTATTCTTGATAATCTATTTTAATTGTTTTATGATATTTATTTGATTAATTTGATTTGGCCAGTTGAATTAATTAAGTTTTGTCATATGCTAGATTAAGATTTGATATTAAGCAAACGATCTTTTATCTGATCATAAGTAGCAATTAATAATATTTGATTGTGGACAAACTTTTGAATATTATTATGATTATCAAGATGGCAAGTTAAATGGTCCGCGATGTTGAGATTGTTGCTTGGAATAATCTAATTCTCTAATTTTTAATGCAACTGTTATATTAAACCTAGACTGATAGTTCTAGGTTGTATGATAGTTAGGGTCTTTTGTGAGCGATTGCTGCATTAGATTTATAATTTAAGGAGGATTTCGGGTAGCTTGGCGATTGTCGGTTATCTAGGATTATTAATTTCAATTGAAGGAAAAAATAATAATAGCTTGATTAATTTGTTGATTAAAAGAAGGGGATACTGAACTAAAGAACTGAAGTTTGTTTTTAATTGATTTTTCTCATCTTTATTATTTATTATTTAGTTTTATTTTAATTAGTTAATTAATAATTCAAAACCCCCATTTAATTAGATATTTTTGAAAACATTAGATTTATTAAAACAATTCACTCTCTGTGGGTTCGACTCTTACTTTCACTACTACATTAATATTTTTCAAAGTAAGATTTTATTTTTGGTTGCTTGCGACAGCTTCCCATTCCCGCCGTCATGTACCAATCCTTTAAAATCCTAACCCTAATTTGCCATAAGCTCATTAATAGATAAAACCAATTTGATGTTCAGCTTGTTACTTTTTGATATCCAAAATATGATGATGGTTTCTTTGTGATGATCAATGGTGATGTTACCGGCATTGAAAGGTTGATGTCGTTGGTCAGTGAGAGGCTTAGGTTGGGGGAGGGAAGATGCAGGAGAATGAGATGGTGAGGAGAGAGAACAAATATATATATATATATATTTTATGTTGGTGGTCTCTTTTTTTTTTAAGGCTAACTACACTTTTATTACTCCAAATCTATTCCTTGACGAATAAAGGGCTTAAAACCTTGCACTGCTTGCCGACAATTTAGGTATCCCGACTAATTTTGGCCGGAATCTGAATTTAGGAGTTACATTGTATAAAATTAGGTACTTTATGTAATAAATTGTAAGTCAAAATACTTTGGGGATCGAATTATGAATTTGATGGTACTTGGTGTAACATATTTTAAAGTCAAACCATATTGTATACGGTCAAACCACATACATTATTTTTTTGGCCGGCAATTTGCGTTTTCGGCCAATTTTGGCCGAAATCTAAATTCAGGGGCTAAATTGTACGAAATTAGGTACTTCGTGTAATAAATTGTAAGCCCAAATACTTTAAAGACCGAATTTTGAATTTAATGATACTTGATGTAACATATGTGTAATTAACCCCCCCCCCCCCCCTATTAGGAATGATCAGTCTATGTGAATAGACACTTCATGATAATATGTGAATACACACTTCATGATAATATGTGAATACACTTTATGATGATAAAATCAATTGTACAAAAAATTAAAATCGTTGACTCCATTTTACCGCTAAAAGTTAATAAGAATTTTAACTATTAAAACTGTAATAAAAATTCTCATATTCATCAAATGACAAAAAAGTGCCGGATTAATTTTATATATATCAAATGATAGGTGCTAACTTTAGTTATACTTATTAAAAATATGATTTTTTTGTCTATTAAATGAACTTGGAGAGAAAGTTCATTCAAAGGGAGCCAGATTCAAGAAATTAGCATGGTTTTCTATGGTATAGGAAATATTTCTATTTTTGGTTCTAGCATCGGTTATCATAATCTGTATTACTATTAAGCATCTAGATTCAATGAATTTGATATTGGTATGTCTGTACTCTCTTTAGTAATTTTTGAGAACCTACACTGTTATAATTTAATAAATTTAGGGGTATATCTCAATTCTAGGAGTCTAGGGAGACTAGAGAAGGGATAAGGAGGGGAATTAAAGAGAATCTAAGAGAAACACACCTTTTGAATTAATTTTTTAAAACGCACTTGTTAACAAATAGATTTAAATATGTGAATTTGTACAATAAAAGAGATCTCTACCACTAAACTAACACATTTAGTCTACTCTCTTTAAGAGTTAAAATGACTAAACCAAGCGGTTCAGACGAACCGGATTTTCACAAATTTTAGACGATGTCGTGGAAGAAGAAGAATTGCAATTTGTGAGATGTTGCAACAACTAAAAGTCTAAAACCAAAGCCCTAAGGTAGGGACTTCGTTGAATGATCAACCTTCTTCTTGTTTTTTTTATGAACTTGATACACTAGAAGTGTAGTACAATTTCTTCTCTCTCTTTTGGACGCTAATGCGCAGTACATTAGTACTACAATTAGTTAATATTTTATTTAACATTTTTATAAACCTACTCTCATTCGATTGCGATATTTATCTACCAGTCACCATATTAATTTTTATGAGCTTGGTTCTCCAACTCTAACAATATCTTTGCTAATTTCTAAACGGTCAAAAATAAATGAAAAGTAGAGTGCAACCAAACAAGCATTCACTCATTTTTACAAAAAATTATCAATGATAATATAATTAAAGAATACTAATGTCCTTAAAATTAATTAATATTACGTATAATTTTATCATCGCATCGCTATTGTCAAACTAAATAATCAATATATTAAAAGTAAATATGAAACGAAAATATAATTTTAAAATGTGACTTTTTTTTTATGGAGGCAGTATTACATGACTTAAAATCTTTAACTTCGTAAACTTAACTATGAACCAAACTTCTCTTAAGCTTACAAAAATCATAACGAGATATTTACAATCTTTTAAGGATTTTTTTTATGGTGAATGTTAATTAAAAGAATGAAATGAATATTTTGCATGGTAGTACCGAACCCTCACAATAAATAAAAAGGTTAAATCATTTTTTTTTCCTACTGAACTGGACACTAATTTATATATATATATTATTGAACTGATTTTTTTTCCCACTGAATTGAATTTTTTTACAAAAATTGAATTTTTCGTCAATGTCCGTTAACCAAAATGACGTGGCAATATATGGCATACTCACGTGGATTAAATATAACTAACAATTCAAAACAAATGTATTAGTAAAAAAAATTAAGTCAATAATGTATATGTAAATTAGCGTCCAGATCAATAAGAAAAAAAATGATTTAATGTAGAAATAAAATGTTTGGTTGTAATGGGGTGGTGAGTAGTGGAAGGGGTAGTGTGATAAATGGTAACAACGGTTGGGAGATGCATGGTAGTGAGATGATATAATTAGTGTGCTGGTGGCGACTGGTGGAGGTGACAATGGTAGTGGTGGTGGTGGTTGGTAGTTGCAACAATGGACGGTGTAGAGGTGACAATTTTACGTAGTGGTGCTGGTGATGAATGGTAACACGGTTGGGTGACGGTTACTAAGATGATATAATTGGTGTGGTTTGGCGGCTGGTGGTTGCTTGCGATAGTTGAAGGTGGTTATAGCGAAATTATACGATTCATCTCATATAAATACATCGCACACTTTTGCAGGTTGGGCCAACCATTGGATCTCCTTTTTATTCAAAAAGATTAAGCTATTAGTTTAATATTTCATTATATTTATTAATTCATCTATTGATGTGATGTGAGATTCATATAAAATATCTCAACAATCTCTATTTTTTACTTAAATACCCATAACAAGTATCACATAATAGAATAATCACCATTAAAAATATATTTTTTGAGTTCTTTTAAGACCCCTACTTAGACTCTAGTACTATTCCATTAATAGAGGTAAACGTGAGAATACAATATTCCTCTTAGTAAAACTTTCACCTTCACCGGTTTCACAAAGCCATCTTGAGGCCACTTCATTCCATTCAAAAGATCACACTTCACCCTGTAATGTGGAAAACGCAGGGGTGATTCCTTGATTTACATGACTCAACTTTATTGACGTGGTTTCTTTTCTTCTTTAAGTTAATACAATAAAGAATATTTTATACATTTAAAAAAATATTATCTATTATAAAATTATTATTTCATAATTTTTAATAAATACTCTTAATTTTAAATTTAAAAATATCTCAGATTAATTTTTAAAAATTAATAATAATCTTAGAATTTAAAACAAAAATAATATTTTTATTACTTATAATTTCATGTTAGTCGTAATCTGTATTTATCATAAAATTAATTAATATAAAAATTTATTTTTCTTAATTTTCCATTATTTTCTCTTGCCTCAGCTCAAAAATTCATGAACAGTTTTTTTTAATATATTTTTAATATATAATAAGAAGTACAATAGTACTATAGTACATGCAGACTTACAAAAGAGTAGTACAAAGCACGAAACGACTATATATCTAAAAGAGACATGTAATTTCTCTCACTAAAACAGAATCCAATCTCTCTCTTCTTTCTCTATCCTACCTAAAGCAGAGGCACGAAGATGATGCACATGACCTTCTACTGGGGCCGAAAGGTCACCTTAATGTTCGACTCATGGAAAACCGATTCCTGGTCGGGTTACGCCATTTCCTTGATCATTTGCTTCTTAATTGCTCTGTTCTACCAATACTTGGAAGATCGGCGAATTCAATTCAAGCTCATCTCTTCTCCTCGAAATTTTACTACTCTCCTTCACCCTAAGCTCGCCGCCGCCGGCCGGTGGAGTCCGGCGAGGTTCGCTGGAGCTTTCCTTTTTGGAGTCAATGCTTCGATTGGATATCTGTTGATGCTGGCGGTGATGACGTACAATGGCGGCGTTTTTTTGGCGGTGGTGGTAGGGCTCGCTGTTGGATATCTGGTGTTTAGGAGCGGCGACGGCAACGACAACGACGTGGCCGGCGAAGATGAAGTTGCTAGCGATAGTACTCCTTGTGGTTGTGCTTAGATGATTATTTATATGATCCATGTTTATCCATCAAAATTCATATGTATGTATCATACCTAGACATTTGTATACATATGGAAAAATAATACTCCATTTAGTGTGTTTGTTTGTTCATCTGTAAGAACATGAAAATCGGTTAAATTAACATAATTTGTCACGGTTTTGAGCTGTGGATTAATTTATTTTTGAGTTTTAAAATGTACGAAAAATTTAAAAATGGACGAATAATTTAAATTTTAATCTAAATTCATGTGTTATGTTGTTTTAATGAATATAAAAGAAAATAATTCATGAAAATTTGGCCTTTAATTAACAACATGAAATAAAATATATAAAAAAAAATTATTCTTTTCTTTGTTATCATAAATTAAGTTATTATAATTTTTCTAGAAATAAAACCTGATTTTGGCATTGATCATTTCTACCGAATTTTGTGATAGATATTGTCTAATCCATAATCATACTCCATCTGTCCCATAATAAATATTTTAATTTAATTTTTATTATCAAATTAATAATTTTTAAAATTAATAAATTTTTAAAAAAATTCAAGATATATGCTGAGAGATTATAATCATAATAAACTACAAAAAAATGTACTACTAATATTAAGTTGGGTAATTTAAAAATTATATATAAATATTTTTAATTATTTATATTAAAAATGGTCAATTTGACCGCAAAGTCAAACTAAAATTTATTCAATAATTTTATAATTTTATCTAGTTATTTTGGTTGATCATGAGTTAATATCGAGTCAATTATTCAATACTTTTTTTTTGATACATCGTATAAAGTTTTGGTATACCGTAATATATATATATATATATGCATGAGTTGTGACAAATGTATAAATTTTTTGTATATCGTAAAATATATACAATTATCTTTAACACTATATATATATATATATATTATATTAATGAAAAATGATAAATATATCAATAAAAAATTATCAAATATTTGTGAAAAAAATAATACACGGACTATCAAACTTGTAGTACACTAATTAACAGCATATAATATATAGACAAGTTTATACACACAACAACCAAACACTATATTTATCTACGTTATTAAAAAGTAGGACATGACAAGAATTTTAATGTCATGCCATACTTTTTAATACTATAGATGGATGTAATGTTTAATTGTTATATTGTTTATACTTATTCATAATATATATTTTAAATTTATTTCGAAATTAGATATACATCTTAGAATTATAAAAGTAATATAAAGTTTTTAGTTTGTCATTGTTTTTGTAATATCATTTTTAGTATCATACATACTAGTATTTTAAAATTCTTAACAGAGTATGATTGAAGATAAATATGTCCCTAATTTTGGGACCGACACTGGAATTTTTTTGTTTTTATTTTGGACATGAGAAAAAACACTGAGGAATTAATATTAATATACTGGACCACATCGTTGTTAGAAATGACTCTTGATGGTTGATAGATACAACTCTTTCACCATGGACCATATTGGTCATCTTTTCTCTAACACATGCGGAAATTAAACTGTAAGCCATCAGCGTTTAGCCTAACGAGTTTATATAAAATTGCCTAGGGGACATTATTATTATTTTTTTGGAAAGCGCCACTTTTTTGAGAATATAATATAATTTTATAATTAAAATATATGGTCACTGTTACAATATTAAAAATCAATTAAACCTCATTAAAGGAGAAAGAAATAAATTCACAAACAAGCCTCACATAAATAGCTATATTATTGATATTTATAAATTACATTCATCACCCTATAAAAACAATATTATAGCTATCATTCATCATAGAATTTATGAATCAAGGAAAATATGTGGGAATATAATCATCTGCTGAATCAATAATAATTGATGAATAATTTAGAAGATTTCGGCTTTTAGTCAGATACAAAGAGTAAGTTGGGAAAAAATTAAGTTATATCTGTACATAGCCATCATAAATTGCCTTCATACCAAAACCTCTATTTACTCATCAAAGAAGATAATTTACAACTTCTACTAGAGATCCTGATTGCAATAGCCAACCCAGCTGGAACTTTCCAAATCGGTTAAAAGAGTATGAGAACAGCAATGGTTGGTTCATAGTTAAAATACCAAATTGGATGCAAGAGGCATAACGAATAATGTCAGTCATATCGGCTTGCAGATGAGAGGGGCAACACAAAATAAAAAGTTTGGATGTGAATACTGGGAGCCGTGATCTTCTTTAACAATTTCCATACTGAATTTGCAAATCTGGTTAATTCAATGGAAGTTAAGTAGGAGGTTTAAGCTGTTGCAGGGGGGGAAGAAGGAAGAAAATTTCCAAATCCCTATTGCTGATCCTGAATTTTCAAGGACACTAGCTCACTCTCTTGCTGTTGGCTTCTGGACTTCGCACACTTTGGCAACCATCTTTTAAACCTTTCTGGTAACCTGGTAAAATGAGAGTACAAACAATCAACTTCAGAACAGATGTACTAAGAAATGTAATACATTACCAAAAGAGGAAATAGAAAAAGAAAAGCACAGAGCCGTTAGCATTAGCCATAGATACGGATTTTGTGAGGAATTTGACAGCTCATACAAACTATGTAAAACTGAGCTCTTTGCCATGGTGAAACAGAAGAAAGCACAATAGAAGCAACATCGGAAGATGCCATCCGTAAGCTAACAAATTGATTTTATAATTTTGATTATTTTTTCAGTCATGTTGTAACACGAATTGAAGAAATTGATTTTATGATTTTGATCATGAATTGAAGAAAAGATTTTCAATGGGAATTTTAGGCAGAGCTGACTGGTGCAAGTGTAAACTTAGGAAAGGATATACCACAACAGGAAGATACACGGATCCCAAAAATTAATCAGGCCAACTAATTTTCTATTTTGAATAGGTGAGAATATAAGGCACCTGGGGTTACACCAAAAGGCAGCAAACATAGTACAAAGGATGACATCAATAAGGAAAGATAACTGATATTTATTGATGATCATAATAGATGTTTTCAGCCAACAACAATAATTTGCATACAAGAGTTCACCAAGTTAACATGGTCACTATTAGCAAATACAGAAAGAGTTGCCTAGAAGATCCCCACAGCATCACATTGATGGTAAACCACTGTCAGACAATTTAGAAGTTCTTCAATATGAAAAGAAATAAAAAATTGCGACTTACAGATTCAGTCTTTCGTAAATTGCCCTTCGTACTGAAGAGTTAAGCCCATATGCTATGGAGTTGAAAAGACCCTAAAAAATTAAGATCAATAATCAAGTTATTTTCAATGGTAAGCAAAAGACTACTAATGTGTTTCACATAATTGGTTTTGCTAGAGGAAGAACATTGCAATCAGACTCTAAGCAATGAAAGTTTCCAACTTGTGAAGCCCAACTAATAGGATATCTATGCATCTAAAAACTACCAATAATATACATGAAAGAAAATTTAAATTAGAGTGACTTCATGATCCTTTTTTTGATTTATTTCAAGATCTATTCAAAATCATTTTACCCCAGATATGTCATCCAATTCCATACAGTTACTACTATAAACTTTAACTTTATGTGTGGAAGAAGATAATATTAGGCATATTATAACTACCTATGGTGATACATAAATTGAGGCACTGCCTACACACACGAAAGTACAAAAGCAAAAAGGGACTTCCAAATGCACTGATTAAGTAACTTTCCAAAGGTGTTCCTATATATGAATATACTGATTAAAAATGAACAGAGCAGAAAGAGAGTTTGACCGTGGTAGAAATTTTTTACCATAAGTGCAGCTGTACCAACATCAAGAACTGAAAGCCAAAAGATTTTATGTCCTGGCTCAATAAAGTCATGGATGCGGTTGATCGTGCCAAAAGCCCACGACCCTATAAGAATGAGTGGATAGTAACCCCACCGGTTTAAAGCCTATAAAAGGAAAGAAAATGAAGAAAGGAAAAGGTTAAGATGGACTTTAGGCTGCCTTGTTTCTTTTAATAAAATTCTTCAAAGTATAGAGCCAAAGATGATGTAACCAATATACAGAATAATAAAGGAAAGAATAAACAAAATCCTTTTACGACAAAATCCTTTAATCTTCTACTGGCTTACAGTAGTAAGCACCACATCAAAACTGCAACAAGCAAACTGACAATGAATATCTTTCTCAATAGAACATGAAATTCAATAGGAACACAAATAGAGTTAAAATTGGATACACTGATAGTGTATACACAAGATCATGACACATCATTAAAGTAGGATAATTTTGTCTAACATAAATACTACATTAACAACGTGTCGTGATCTTAATATCACTCATATATACACTGAAAAGTCTGACGATGCATGAAATTTTAACTCATATTTAGTCTCGTAGATGAAGTCTTCTGCTTACAGCAAGGTAGAAACTGCTGAAAGTAAGATTTAAATTGAGCTAGGTATAACAATACTATTCCAGACATATCAAAATGTTAGTTCAGCCAAGAAAAGACAAGAAGGGTTTTTGACCGAGAATCAGGTCATAGTAAGAGAATTCATGTGATATTTTAGTAGATCAGGCAACAGTATTATCAGAAGTGCACAATGTCTAGTATCAAAGTCAGAGATGGCTTATTACTGGTTCAATTACTACTAATGCAAAAAGCAAAACATATCAATATTACGAATACCGAGTCTAATTCTGATCTGATATTTCAAAACTAGCTATTGTACCCTAGAGAAACTGATTCAAGAAAATAATTAAATAGAGTAGTTACTAAAAAACATTATTAAACAGATTATACCTTCATGTCTGTACGTGCATCTGGGTGGAATGCTCGATCTAACATGCCCACTGCCATCTGTAAGTTCAAATATCACATAACAATGGGCATACATTAACAGGTCTACAAAAGCTTTTACACATTACAAAAACTGAAATATTTTAAAACCGCAACACCATAAATATAGTGGAGGAAAGAAGAATTACTAATAACACATACCCGGGCTGCATTGTTCAGCATTCGTATCACTTGAAAGTAAGTAATTCCATTGAAAATAATTGCACCCCAGAGTGGAGCATAAAATGTTATGAAGTGAACCACCTATAGGAAGAAGGAGAAACTTTATATTAAACTATAGCGAATTAAAAGGCAGGTCGCTCACATTATATGTAATGACTATAATAATAATTTTTCAATGTCATGCAATATTTAGCTCTCTAAATTGGTTTGAACTGACATTATTAGGCTTGTCAAAGATAATGCTAAGTATCATAATCTCTGGACTTTACACACTTTCATGTACCACTTAATCAAAACAAGAGATAATCTTGGTCTCAAATCTGAAAGAACTAGTAGCAGCTGAGGTAAACATTTGATTAATGATAGTATATGCAAAAGGTTTCTTCATCGTAATTAGTCTCAACCAGGTCCATTATTTGGATCGGTGACGTGGTTCTCTGGGTAAAGAAATTCTTCATGTAAAACTTTGTATTAAGGTACAACATACATGTCTATGACTGGGCGCGCATGCTGCATGATATATATGTATATATATCGAGAGGTTTATAGATTGTTACTTATCTAAAGTTATTTTTCATAGTTGCACAAAGAGACCCCTGGGGGCTTAAAGAACCCAACTGCACATATACTCCATCTAAAATGAGTTGCACCAAAGAAAGAAACCTAATAGAGCTCGAATTATAAGCTTTTTGAGAAGAGAATTATCAAGCTCTAAATTAATCCTTACTTAATATTGCAGACAATATTTTCTAAATATAATCCCTGATGGCACGGACACGAGTAAGATTTAACACTACGGTTTTGAGAAGAGATCTTATTTGATTATGAAAATTGCAAAGTAAAATATTTCATTAGGGCTTTTAAGTTCGTCGATTGAAAGAGAATGCAGATGCATAATTGGTTATAGATAGTATATACCAAGTACATAGTAGAGTTCTCTCTCTCTCTCTCTCTCTCTCTCTCTCTCCCAAGTAGCAAATAATTAGAGAAAGCATGTTATAGAGAACTTGCATCCACGAAATCATTTAAATTTCACAAAATTAAACAAGCAAATCTTGCAAGATTAAAAAGCAATCATATACCAAAATGCCTGCATCCAAGAATTTCCCATACTTGCCTTTCCTGTACGTCCTGATTCAGTCCAACACCATGCACCTACACGAGCTATATGTCCATGGTCATTACTAATGGATCGCATGACTGTCATTGCTAGTGAAGTTCCTGCAAGTATAATTGAACATCCAAATCAACATTAACTAGTGGCATTAACAAATTAAACATAATATTATTATCAAATACAAATTTTCCTGATGCAACCACGAACACAATTAGGGTCAAAGCCAGTTGGTGTCAGTATCACATGCAAATTCAATCTCATAAAAATGTCAGAAGAAGCCGATACTTTATGACAGCTCTAGGACCCTAGGCTTGGCTTACCCCAAACATAAAGGTGAAACATAGGCTCCAAGTCCTCCACATCTGTCTTGTGTCTGACAACAGTACGATGAAGAGTAAAAGCAATTGTAGTAGTCCAAAGAAAAGAGGCTACACAGAAGAAATGTGTGCTATAGCCCTGGGCATAACAAAAAAATCCTTTAGATGGATCCCTGCATAACCAAAAAAAATCCTTCAGTAAACATGTAGTCCACAGAAGTGACACCGGAAGTAGATTTCACTTCAGTCTAACATGCATACCCAACTATGCTGAAGAAACTGCATAGCATGTCCTGCATTAAACAAGAAATGCAATAAATTAGCCAAATCCTACTTCTGAAGCATGTACTGGAGCTGGAAGACTGAAAAGGGAAAAGGACTTGAAATGATTATAATACTGAAAACAAAAACTAAAATAAGCAAAAGCCGGTGATGCAATTCCAACATCCCTCACATCAAAGGTAACACAAATAGATATACATATTTAAATTATCATAAACAAAATGATTACAAAATGAAGACAAAGGAGTTTTAGGAAGTAAAATTTCATACATTGTAAATATTGGAAATGACTTCTAGTTCTCCTCTTTTACCCAATACACACACACATATATACATACATTTATTCACACACACACACACACTCACATATATATATAACATACACACATGCACATATATGTACATATTTGGGAGCAGAAAGCATTTCATTTAATAATTCCGGCTACAATCCTTTGCACCAAACCAACTTTATATAGATCAAACATATACATACTTATAATCATCACCAAACAAATTATCAAAAAAAAATTAAAAAATTCATCACCAAACCTAGAGCTAGCCAATAGACTAAATAGAGTATATATCAGATAATTTCTTCTTGTACCACACAAAAACATTACCCCTTCCGTTCCGCACAAAAAAGAGACCCGTCATTTAAGTTCAATCCCACATAATTTGCGAAATCGTAAAATTCAAGTTGTGACGTGAATTTATTTAAGGTTACAAAATAACATTTTCGTAATTACAAGTACTTCTCAAGTAGTTTCCAATATTGACTACTGCATTAATCAAAATCAAATATATTGACATCAAATTTTAATTTTAGGATTTCACAAATTTGCTTTTGGGAAAAAAAAATTCAAATGGGACTCTTTTTATAGAACGGAGGAAGTATATAAAGTTCGTAGAAAAAATAAAACTAAAATGCAAGTAGAAATTGAAGGAAGCAAAATTCAGAAGTAGATTAACAAAATAGTCCCTATTCAAAGTAAAAACTAATCATCACCGCAAAAATTGAAGGCAAGCATGAAGTGAGCAGATAGATTGAATCTGGGTAGAGAGAGAAAAAGTGGAATTACATACAGAAAGGGCGAGGAAGAAGACGAGCTTGAAAGAGAACTTGCGGAGGTCTTTGAAGAGAAGATAGCAAAGCACAATGAAACTTGATCCCAATAACGATAGACTTGATGCTCCGGTGTTAACTGCTGTCAGAATCCGGCGATCGCTGGCCGTCAAATTCCCCATCTGCACTGTCGCCATTTTAATTTCTAATAAAATCCACTATTTCTACAAATAATTGCTACTGTTTTCAACAAGTTTTCTAATTTTCAACAATGGTGGAGCAAGCTTACTGTTTTTGTCTAGGTTTTGCAGTGGAAAGATATACTTGTCCCAATTTTGGTGTCACAAACTAGAAAGCTTGGGGTCGAAGTCGAAAAATTGACGCCACCATTTCAGATTCAGTGGGTTGATGGATAAGCAGCTAAAGTTGCTGCCAACCTTTATAATATTTTTAGCTGATAACACTTCAATCTCTACGTCGCTTTGGCCGAGTGGTTAAGGCGTGTGCCTGCTAAGTACATGGGGTTTCCCCGCGAGAGTTCGAATCTCTCAGGCGACGCATCCTTTTTGAGTTAGTTATTTCTGTTAATACTACAGTAACTACACATGTTAATTGACTCGTTAAATATTCGAGTCGTTTTCCAAAACATGAAAATGTGTTATTTAAATACTATACTCAACTCGAACTCGATAGTTTTTATTACTCCATAACAGTCTCACTTTAAGTTATTAGTTTATTGAATATTATCACGTTATCACTATTATATTTTTATCAGTATTAAGAATATATAAAAAAAAATTATATAAAAAAATTAAAAAAAGACTTCCTTTTAGATTTTTATTTCTTTTCTTACTTCTTATATGACCTTATTATGTAGAATGCTCATGGATGATCATATAAGTTTATTGATATTATAAGTACAAACTACAGAGGATTATTTTCTTTATAAATCCAGGAATGTTTTTTTGAGTCAATTTTTAAATATCTACAGACTTTTATATAAATTGGAATGGGGCTACTAGGGGAAGGCAGCGAGCACGTAAATATATAGTAATAAAGTTGTTGGAATAATATTTTTAAATCTCTAGTAATATTCCCTTATAAGTTTATTCGAATTTGTTGCATTATTTTTCCACAAGAATATGCAGTTGGAATTCATCGACTTGAATACAGACAGACGGTATGTCCTTGTCTATTAATGGGCTTACAAATTATAAGTTAATTTTCGTATGTTAGGTGTTTGTCAATTATTATGCTACTAGTTTCTTCAATATGATTGCGTAGGTTTGCATGCCATTGGCCTTCAGTGAGATTGTAAATTCTTAGTTTCGCAACATGAGGACACATTATGGAAATTAACGCGCTAAAAGTGGACTCTCAATTTTGGATATTTCTAATTTTAGAACGGATAGAGTATGAGCTAGGCGGCACCTTCTTATTTTTCTTAGACTTTTTTTTTTATGTTACTGTTGTAGCCTGTGGACAATTCAAAGTATAGCAAACAGGTTGTTTGTTCAACCTTATAATAAATGGATTGAGACTTCTTTTACCAAGTTGAGAGTTTGTTTACTAGTATTTTGCGGCAGTAACGTTTGGACTTCTAAACGCACCGCACCATACTATTTCTATCGAGATGCGTTTGAGCTCCAAATACTGCGTTTATGAATTAAATTAAGCTGCGTTTGAAATAAATTATTTCATTTTGAAGTGCGTTTGAATTTTTAAACATACTATAGCACTAAAAGCGTGGTAACCAAACAAACATCAAATCTTCCGATTTCACACTTTTTTCCCTTATACAAAGCAGAATCTGAGAAGCCCATGTTCTTCATTGCCCTCCTTCCCTGCCACACCATTTTCTCCTTCCTCAGTCCCAAAATTGTCTCTGCTACAAACTCCATTTTGAAAAGTAAACACAAGTGGTTCAACCAAGGCATCATCAAAGTCCTGAAGAGGCTCTAAAATCTTGACCACATCAGCCACTGTAGGTCTAGTCTTTGGATGGTGGCTCAAGCATTTATAAGCCAATGCAGCTGTCTTTTGTGCTCCCTTGGTAGAATATAGCCCTTCCGGTATAGGGTCCAATACACGGCTAAGTTTGCGGTGGTCTCTTAATCTAGGCCTTGCCCATTCCACAAGGTTCAGCTCTTCACTTGGCCTAGACTTGTCCACTGACCATTTTCCAGTTAGCAGCTCTAACAGAACCATTCCAAAGCTGTAGACATCACTTATGGTTGTCAAATGTCTTGAAATTGACTGTGACAACTTGTTACCATTAAATAAATGCTATTGATATTGTCAGAATAATAAATATCGCTGAAGCACGATTATCACTGGAATAAGTGTAAAAGTGTTGCTGAATACATATTTAATATGACAACATCAATAATACTATCAACAATTAAGTTCCAAGAAAGTCCCAAAAAATAAACGCAAGAAAAATTGTGAACATGTAGGCTGATAATACCAGTCATAATGTACTCAGGTGCTGCATAATCATGTGTTCCCATTAAATGCATAGATACATGAGTGTCATCCCCTTCTGGACCGTCTTTTGCTAGTCCAAAATTATAGAGTTTAGCAGCGTAATCCTGCAATGAAAATAATTAATCCCCTCAAACCATTTTTATATTAAAAAAATTATGTTTTTCAGTATCATCATTTATCGCACTTTCTAAGCTAAATTGCAGTCAATTAGACAGCAATATGTGCTGCAAGATGTCTTATTGTTAGCATAAATCGGACAATTAAATTGTACAACTGCTACTCACCGAGTCTAATAAAATGTTTGAAGCTTTAAAATCCTGGTAAATTACTAGTTTATCTGCTTCATGAAGGAAGGCTAGACCCTCGGCTACACCCACCGCAACTTTCATCCTGGTAGACCACGACTAGGGACTCGAGTATTCTAAGAAAATCCCCCCAAAATCATTTTAAATTAACTATAAGCACAATGTTTCAATTTTTGTAAGAAATACCATACGATTTGGAAAAATGAAGAAAGAAAAATAAAATTAGGGAACTTATATGCTGCTGAAGAGCTGACTTTCTAAGTAGCCTCTTACCATGTATTCATATACTAAGAGCTTGTGCTCATACTCCCAGCAGTATCCGATCAACTTAACAACTAAGGCTACGTTTGTTTGCAAAAAACATATTTGAGATTGGATTATTTATCTTAATTTTATACTACTTCAGACTATTTTATCCAACGATAAGGATCCCTTAATGTTAGACTATTAGTCCTATAAAGCCATTTAATAGCTTAAAATGAGTGAAATTATTAATCCTAAATTTTTCATGAGATTATATAATCCCACATAAATAGTCTTAGGAATAATAAAAAAAAATAGTTCATATGACTATTTAAAGGATTATTAATCCCCCATCATGGGATAAAATAGTTTGACGTAATGTTAAATTAATACAAATAGTCTAATCTCAAATATGTATTTTACAAACAAACGTAGAAATTGTTAGGAAGCAACTAACTTAGTCTCCCTTTGACTTTTTAGTATTCTAACATATATAGGTACACTTAAATAAACTTATCATTCAAATTATGTGTTAAGAAACTCAACCAATACGCCAAATGTCATATGATTGATTAAAATTAACTCGTTAAATTATTATATTCTTTTCTCTATTTCGTTTTTTCAATTCAAACGTAGCATTAAACTTGAGTCCCGTACATCAAGTGAGCCCACCTAGGTCCCATAACCCGGGCGAGTCTAGCCTAGGATCATAACATTTCTGTACATATTACAAAAGCCCAAAAACTCTATTATATATTGCACCTTATTTTATACTTTTGTGACTTATTATTTGTCATATTTGAGTTTGATAAAACTCATTTGTGGACATAATTTAAGTATAAAAGGTGTAACTTAATGTCCTCTATATGGAGAATAAGAGTATTCATTTTATTCAAGTTGAAATCGTATGACTTGTTTTTATCAATGACTTAAGTGAAACATTTGATAAGGTGCAAATTGTTTGTAAAAACTAGTTTGTCTTGGTTCTATAATGATTAACAAAAGATTACTAGTTACTTTATAAGCATAAGTGGTGTAATCTTATTTAATTATATGAAACAAAAGAAAAAAAGTCCAATATATTTTAGATTTAACAATTAGTTAATCTTTTAATATGACTTTCTATTTTTTCTATTTAAATTATATTATTATTAATAATTTGCAACATACATCATTATAACTAATGTGTAACTTACAACATTATATTTATAATAATAAGTAATTAAAATATAATTAATAATGGTTGTTACTATTATATAAATACACACACACACACACACACACACATACACACATATATATATATATGGGAAATAGAGAATACTTACATTATAAGAAGAAAACTCGCACATGAAATTATCTCCTCTCACTTAGTTTTTTCTACAAATATATAACTATCACAAAGAAATATTCAACAAGAATATTTTTGTGAATTGCTATCACAAAATTGTTCAACTCTGAAACTGGGCATATATCTTGGAGGTATATCGCTTGTAACTCGTAGCAAACCATTCGTGGTGGGAGCGATAAAGACTTTAAGAACAGAGATCATTCGTGTCATATTCTCTGACTAATTTTCGATTACGACTCTATGAAGCTACAGTTCTAATAAGCTCTGCTTTTATTTGTTTATCAAATTGTACAGTTGAAGCCATTTATTTGTGGTCCAATTTTCCCAAGTTAGATGCATGTACTAAAACACTTCTTAAATTGCTTGTTTGTAAATTTCATGAAATTAAGAATTTTCACTTTGCTTTGAGTATTTTTATGGGTCTATAGTCTGTTTACCCCTAGGCTACTAACAGAAAACTTTAAAGAAATTAAAGAAATAAAGGGGAATTTAAAATTAAAAAAAAAACTTTGGAATATGAAAGAAATTATTTACTTTTTGCGGCATACTGGTGACATACTTAAGCAGATCAGGTCCATTCTGATTTAAAATCATACTTTACCAACGACAAATATGCCATATTTTAAGGCCACCTGAAGTTTTAAAAAAGTCGACACATAACATAGTGGAAAAGCTTCTAGAACTGACCTATATATCACTTGGGTGAACCAAAACTTCATTTAATAAGTTGTTTAGGTTATCATTCTACATTTCTAAGTCTAACCAAATTTCAAGGTTCTTCGAAATGGTCTTTCATTCTTGAAGTCCATAGTCCAAGCTGCAAATGGAAATCACAACCATTTGTTCTTTCTTGAAATCATCCTTTATTTCACGTAAAAAAAGTCAGACTCAGTGTACAAGACTCCAATAAATAACAGGATTTAGGGAGAGTTAGATGTACACAACTTTAACTGTATTAAAAAATTTCTAAGTTCAACTTAACTTTTAAAGTTCTTGCGAAAGATTTTACAGTATTTCTATAGACTGTTAATAATATCAGAATGATATTTATACTGTCAGAGCATATATGCATTTAACGACACTTTTATACTAGTCTAAACGACATTTCAAACTTATAGCGATACTTCTTTCTTCATAATTATTACTTTTACAGTATCAACGACATTTCCTTTCTTTAATTGATTTATATTCTAAGCTAAAAATCAAATTAAAAAAAAAAACAGCCTATATCACCTAGAAGCTGATAAATTTCCTGCTAATTACTAAGTTTACAGATGGTAACAAGCTGAACTGTAGAGGATCTGAATTAAGGAATCTTAACAAAACCTTACAATTCTCCATCTAACTACCAACACTGGATGTCAAAAAGGTCAAAGAAAAAGATGAGACAACTCATATAACACACAACCACCCTATAATTTTTCCAACTGCACATTAACCAAACATGCACTCAAAACCTTATCAAATTATGGGAAGAAGTTACCACCGCATGGAGAAAAATGTTACTCCATGAAAATAGTCCTTACCAACCCCAAGTGATAAAAAAAAAAAAAACTAGTGATAATAACTTGCAATGTTAATTTGATACATCTTCAGTGAAAATTGATATTTTCATACTTTTTGATATTTTCACATAGAAACCGTCGTTGTAGACCTATAACGATGGTTAAAACCGTTATTATAGACCTATAGCGACGATTTTTATGTAAAAATATAAAAAAAAATGCAATGAAAATATCAATTATATAGCAGTATGTATACAGTGTATTTACTCAATTGTCACACATGTTATTCATGCATCAACTATGGCTTCTAAATACTCCCTTAGTTCCATCCTATGAAAGATATTTTTAGTTTTTGAAGTTCATTAAAAAATTCTAAATATTTAAAATTAATGTGATTATTTTAAGCTTTGAAATAATATCTGTAATTATTAGTATTTTATAGATAACTTATGGTATTCATATTGGTTAAAATTAAATGAATATATATCATATTTAAATTTAAAATTGTCTCAAATTAAATTCAAAAGGCCAAAATAGCTCTTAAATTTTGGAGTAGAGGGGATGCATGTCATGTCATGTATCTATTGTTCAAAAAGGCAAAGGTCGCGTATCCAAGAAGGATATGATGTTTTCACGTGTCCTTTTAATATTTTCATATGATTTTTTTTAAATGAAAATAAAATGAGTCACACTTTGATGCGAGAGAGAATTATGTTAAAATATTAAAAAGTTAGTATTCCCATCTAAGAAAGCTTCTCAATTGAAACTGATGTTAATGTTGGGCCAGTTTTATGGCATAAAAGCTATGTCCGTAGTTTTGGGAATACAGTGGTTTGAATCTTGAGCCTTTTCATTTGATAACTATTGAGAGCTTATCCATAACACAATTTAGAATAAGGCCATAGCATAATAGTTATATTCTGAATTAAGATGGGAAAAATTACATACATTAGTACATTTTTAAAAATAATTACAAAAATCATACGTCTATAAAATAATTACAAAAACATTACATTTTTTAATTTTATTTATAATACTAATGTAATTATAAGTCCTTAATTTAAGGGATTAACATTAATAACTGATATGATAAATTAGTGTCTAATTTAAAATAGATTTTTTTTGAAAGACGTGATAACCGCCATTAGGACTCTTCCTTTCTTCCATCTGTGTTCGTGTGTTTCGCTTTCATCTATCTCTGTTCGTATTCCTTGCTTTCATCTATCTCTGTTCGTTGTCATTGCTTTCATCTCACTCGGTTGATCGTGTCTCAGTGTATTATTTGTTGTCGTTGTTTGTTATCGTTGTCATCTGTTCGTTGGACTTGCTATTCTGTTATATTGATTAGATTTATGTAAAATGGTTGATAAAATGAAGAAGTACGGAAAGAGGAAAAGAATCACGGAGGGGGATGGTGCTAAGGGCTTTAAGAAGTTTGTTATGGATAGTAAGGGGAAGGGGCAGAATGCAGGTCAAAAATCCAGTAAGAGTGAGGATAGGTTGGTTATTCATAGTGATATCAAGCATTCTGAAGTAGATTTAGATGATGTTTTTGATGTCGATGTAGTTAAGTCAGAAGGACAAGTGCTTGGCCAGAATATAATTTTAACAGAAAGAATTTTAAAGGTTTGTTAATTTAAATTTTGTTATTTTATGATCATATAACTGTTGGGATATCCCAGTTAGTTTGTTTTTGGTTACCAGTAAAAGATGTTTTGGTTACTATCTTATAATTGGTCGGTTACTATCATATAATTGTTTGGTTACCATTAAAAAACATATTGGTTACTGTGCTATAACTTGTTGGTTACTGCTTTAGTATGTTTGTTGATAATGTTTGCTTATGATTTGGAATCTATTATTGTTCACTCAATGTGGTATTTTGGTTACTTTTGTATGTTGTTTTGGTTACAATGTATTTATGTAGTATAAATTTGTGTAGTAACTGTTCGGTTACTATGTTATAACTGGTTGGTTGCTATCATATAACTGGTTGGTTACTATCATATAACTGTTTGGTTACTATTTAAACTGATATGTACTACATCTTGTTAATATTTTTTTTAGCACTAGATTATATACACAACTGTTTGATTACTGCTTTAGTATGTTTGTTGGTAATGTTTGCTTATGATTTAGAATCTATTATTGCTCACTCAATGTGGTGTTTTGGTTACTTTTGTATGTTATTTTGGTTACAATGTATTTGTGTAGTATAAATTTATGTAGTAACTGTTCGGTTACTATGTTATAACTGGTTGGTTACTATCATAGTAACTGCTCAGTTGCATCATATAACTGGTTGGTCACTATCATATAACTGTTTGGTTACTATTTAAACTGATATGTACTACATCTTGTTAATATTTTTTTTAGCACTAGACTATATAATATAACTGTTTGGTTACTGCTTTAGTGTGTTATGGCTACTGTTATATTATGATGTGGTAACTATTTTTGTGCAGTCAATGTGAGATGTTGAAGACTTTTTATAGTTTGTTTTGGCTACTGTGTAATTGTTATATTATGCTTCTGCAAGTATGATATTTATTTGGTATAAATATTGTTTTATTTTGTTTACTAATAATTGTGCAAATCTGATTTTGTTTATTTGCAGTTATGGGATTTATATTACGAGGTATGCAATAGGAAATTTATAGGAAAAGTTATATATTGGTGCGACGTGAAAATCCCCAGCATTATTGCAAAGAAACTGAACCAAAGTCAGCTGGAGAAGTTTAAAGCAACATGTTTTGGGAATTTTATGGAGTTTGGTGATCAACACCAAATGTATTCCCAGATTATTCAGCATGCTCTTGTAAGGGAGGTTCACCATAGCGATGATGGTGAAATGTGGTTTTTATTTGGTGAAAAAAGGGTGAGATTTGGTTTGCCTGAGTTTTGTCTAATTTCTGGGTTGAGATGGCAAGGTGAGGATGATATAACTGCATATGAAGGTATGAAGAATGTGATTGTTGAAAAGTTTTTTGGGGACGAAGCTCTGACGTATAGTAGTATAGGTAGGGTTTATCGGGAGGCAGTTTTTGATGATGATGATGAGGCTGTTAAGATGTCATTTATTTTTTTGGTGTTTAATTTTATTTTATCAACAGTTTCTGAAAATTTTGTGGATGGGACAATGGTAAATTTTTTATGTTATGGTGATGTCAGTAGTTTTCCTTGGGGGAAAGTCGCATTTGAGATGACAAAGCACTCTTTGTCCAATACGTTGAAGGGGCGTTTGAAAAAAGGAAGGAATGGTGGTTTAATTTATAATTTCTACAAGGATCATTATACAAAATTGTACAAGTTGACTGGACTACCTTATGTATTCCAAATTTTTATGTTTGGAACCATTCCGACATTCAAGATTAGGGGCATATGCAATGATGAGCAGCCGTCGAATTTTCGTTTATTTAGATGGAAGGAGCTAGTGAAGCCCCCTACGAATGAGAAGTTGAATGATTTAGTATTTTGTTCCGGACAGGTATGCAGTTTACTGCTAAGTGTATAATTGGTGATCTATTTAGTTATATATTTAGTTACTGATTATATTTTGTGGATTTTACTGTTAATAAAGTAGTTATTTACCTTGATATACTCATTTGGTTACTGATTATGTATGTGTATGTTCATAATAACAAAGTATTTTGTTACCTGAATATACGTATTTGGTTACTAATTAAATTACCCTCATTATTATATATTTAATGTTTTTTTTACTGTAATTGTACAATGTTTGTCAGATGTTTTGGTTACTATTATATAACTGTTTGGTTACTGTGCTTTTATATGTTTGGTTACTGTTTTGGTTACTGTGCTTTTATATGTTTGGTTACTGTTTTGGTTACTGTTTTGGTTACTGTGCTTTTATACTAAATGTACTTAATGTTTTTCAGTTGGGGATAAAAATGTTGATTCCCACGTCCGAGGAGAAGGAGAGGCTTGATTTGGGCGGGTTTCAATTTTTCAATGGGAAGCATGCTGAAAAGAAGGTTGGAAAAAAATTGAAGGGTGACGACATTGGATTTGATCTTTCTACAGTTAAAGATTTAATTGATGAACGTGTTAGGCCATTGGAGAAAAAAGTGTCTGAAATCAAGAAGGATATTTTAAATTTGCGGGGTGATATTAAGGATGACATGTATGATTTACATGTTCAGTTATGTAAGGACTTTAGGTCCATTATTAGAGATGAGTTACGTGGGATCAAAGATGGTGGGGAGAAACAAGTTGATGGGGATTATGATTACGATGATGGTGGTGATGATGATGATGATGTTGCTGATGAAGCTGATGATGTTGTTGATGGTGATGATAATGATGATGATGAAGTTAGTGATGTTGGGTTGAAAGTCGATGAGAAGGATAACGAGTTTGATGAGGATGTTGATGATGTGTTGAATTTTGTTGAGAATAAGGATGGGAATGAAATTCAGATTGGTAATGAAGTTAAACGTGATGTTGTGGTTGAAGAACATCATGAAATAAAAATTAATGATGATGCAGAAAATGTCAAGGTTATATGATATTTGTTTGTTTTGTTGTGTGTTGTGCCTTTTTTTTTAATGATTAATTGGTTGTTTTTCATTTTGCACAGATTGGCAAGAATAATGACATGCCATCGTTTGACATATTAAGCCAATGCACTGGGAAAGAGATTGTTGTGTATGTTGCTGCTGAGGTTAGTGTTACTGTTATATTGTGACATGGTTACTAGTGTATGTATTAAGTTTACTATTATAATATTGGTTGGTTACTATAACATTGTGTGTTGGTTACTATTATATTATAATTTGATTAGTAATTTATTTTGTGTTGTTACAATTATGATATGTTGACTTTAATATGTCGATTATTGTTCATTCATTTTTTTATTGCATATAGTTGTTAACTGCATGTGTTTATGTTGAAAATATAAATTGTATTTGTTACCCTTTATTTCAATATAAACAGGTGAATAAATGTGAGGAGGAAAGCAAGTATGGCCTTGATCAGATGGTGTTGACTACACAGGACATAGTTCAGTGTGATGAGTTGGAGAAAAGTGTCTATAAAGCCGGTGATAGACCTGTCCGTGAACACGCAAAGAGTGCCGTTTTGCGGTCTCCATATACATCAACGTTTGGATCGGCTGGTTCATCGTCTACTGCTTTGGGTGCTAGTCAAACACATGCATGTCCTTCTGCATTTCCGGAAGCATGCATGGAGATGCCATCAAAGTTTGAAGAGGCATTATTTAATCAATGGTTTAAAATTGGTCTAAACAACAGGAAAATGTTTGTTTTTTTATTGTTAAGTAAATTTGTTTTCTTTGTAGAAACATATGGTTAATATTAAATAAATATCATGTTTACTATTATTTTATGTTTTGGTTACTGCTTTATAATGGTATGGTTAATGTTATATTATAAGTTGGATGCCATATTTGCGTTCTCAAAATGGTGTTTTGGTTACTATTATATAACTGTTTTGGTTACTATTATATAACTGTTTGGTTACTATGCTTTTATATGTTTGGTTACTGATATTAAATAAATGTCATGTTTACTATTATTTTATGTTTTGGTTACTGCTTTATAATGGTATGGTTAATGTTATATGTTTGGTTACTGATATTAAATAAATGTCATGTTTACTATTATTTTATGTTTTGGTTACTGCTTTATAATGGTATGGTTAATGTTATATTATAAGTTGGATACCATATTTGTGTTCTCAAAATGGTGTTTTGGTTACTATTCTATAACTATTTGGTTACTATTATATAACTGTTTGGTTATTGTGCTTTTATATGTTTGGTTACTGTTTTGGTATGTATTGGTTACTCTTTCATTATGGTTTATATATTAATATTTGTTGGTTTCCAGGTTACTGTTAACAATTAAGTTGTTGATTAGTATGTTAAATATTGTCTATTCAAGTCTGATTTGGGGTAGTGTATATTACTACGGTAACTGTTAATGTTAGCGTGTATACTAATATGCTTTTATAATGAAGGACCGATAAATTTCCCGGAAAGAACGATAATATTGAACCTGCTTTTGTATTTGGGTCTATCCCAATATCATCAAAAATGTGGTTCTACAAATTAAAGACTCCTGGACAATGGTTAGACGACGATGTTAGTTCTTTTTTTTAAAAATTATGTTTTTCTAGATGTGGTTACATTTTTTATTTGGGATAGTAACTAGTGTTAACAGAGTTGGTTACATTCTTTAAATGCTTACATTTTTCAGCAACTGTGTAATATTTTTTTTGTTTCTTGGTTCAGCACCTCAATGTTGCGTTATATTATTTCCGTAAATTGGCCAGACATTCCGACAGTGTTCATATAAGGGCAACTACTACGGATTGTTGGTTTCATAACAAGATGACTGCTCTTTTCGATGAGTATACAAGTAAAAATGCAGATACGAGTGTTTTGTCTGGGGAGGGTGATGTTGCTGAATACATCCATGGGCTGTTTATGGATGTCAACACACCATGGAAAAATGTTGACTACGTGTTGTTCCCCATTCATATGACATCACCAAAGCATTGGTTTTTGTTAACATTTGATGTGCATCGTAGACGTCTTACTGTTTATAATTCTTTGCGTCCAAAAAAGAAATCCATGCAAACAAAAATTATGGATGTTTGTGAGCCATACATATTCATTCTTCCTACTTTATTGCGCAAGAGTGGTTTTTGGAGGGATAGGTCTGACATTGACTTTAGCAGTGAACCGTATCGCAACAAGGAGGAAGATGATATAATTGAGTTGGAATTTGCAGAGGCGGTTCCTGAACAAGTCGAGGGGTAAGGTTTACATTGTTTACATTTTTTTAATTATTACATATAGGTTGATTTTAGTTTTGATTTTTGTTATCTTTTTTCTGTTTGTGTAGTGATTGCGGGATGTTCACAATATGTTTCGCTGAGCATATCATTCATCAGAAAATTGTTGAAATTCCTATTCCATTTCCCATTGCGCAGTATCGGAAGAAGTTATGCACAAACCTATATATGCATGCAAGGAAAAAACAGTTTGAGGGATATGAGACTGACAGAGAATTTCCAGGAAGATTTTTTCCAGATTTTGATTAGTTCGGATATCGTGTTTTGTATTTATGAACTGTGTATTGTATTTTATTTTTTGGGATATACACAACATTTTTGGGATATACACAATATTTTTTGAGACAATGACATATTTTGGGATATACACAACAAATTTTTTTTTTGGAGGGATATACACAACATTTTTGTATGGTTTATGAGTTTGTGATGTTTATTGGATCTTATGTAAATGGAGTTACATATTTGAGAATGAAAGTAACATTATTTTTTGGTTGGATTTTGTTTCTTTTAAGTTGTGCTTGCTACATTGTTTGAGATGTACAGTTGGTAACCAAATAGGTATACAATGGTAACCAATTATTGTTTTGATAATAACCAGACCATTAAAACATGTTACGGTTACCATTAAAATAATTCTTGTTTACCATTAAAACATGTTATGGTTACTGTTATGTAATTGTTTGGTTACTTATTTATATATTTGTTTTATTGTTGCATGTTTACTCAGTTTGCAGGTCAAAGTTGCATATTTACTCAGTTGCCTTAAATCATATGTAAATGGGGTTACATATTTTAGAATTCTATCAGTAATAAAAGTAACATTGTTTGTTGGTTGGTTTTTGTTTCTTTTAAGTTGTGCTTGCTACATTGTTTGGGATGTACAGTTGGTAACCAAATAGGTATACAATGGTAACCAGTTATTGTTTTGATAGTAACCAGAGAGTTACAAGCTTGTTTAAAGATGTATCGATTGTGAAATGTACACGTCATAGTTTACTTGGGTTGCCTAAACAAACAATATCAATTTCATTACAGGTTGTTTTATGTTTTGGTTACCATTAAAATATGTTACGGTTACCATTAAAACAAGTCTTGTTTACCATTAAAACATGTTGTGGTTACTGTTATGTAACTGTTTGGTTACTTATTTATTATATTTGTTTTACTGTTGCATGTTTACTCAGTTTGCAGATCAAATTTGCATGTTTACTCAGTTGCCTTAAATCATATGTAAATGGGGTTACATATTTTAGAATTCTATCAGTAATGAAAGTAACACATTGTTTGTTGGTTGGTTTTTGTTTCTTTTAAGTTGTGTTTGCTACATTGTTTGAGATGTAGAGTTGGTAACCAAATAGGTATACAATGGTAACCAGTTATTATTTTGATAGTAACCAGAGAGTTACAAGCTTGTTTAAAGATGTATCGATTGTGAAATGTACACGTCATAGTATACTTGGGTTGCCTAAACAAACAATATCAATTTCATTACAGGTTATTTTATGTTTTGGTTACCATTAAAACATGTTACGGTTACCATTAAAACAATCTTGTTTACCATTAAAACATGTTATGGTTACTGTTATGTAACTGTTTGGTTACTTATTTATATATTTGTTTTACTGTTGCATGTTTACTCAGTTTGCAGATCAAAGTTGCATGTTTACTCAGTTGCCTTAAATTTTATGTAAATGGGGTTACATATTTTAGAATTCTAGCAGTAATGAAAGTAACATTGTTTGTTGGTTGGTTTTTGTTTCTTTTAGGTTTTGCTTGCTACATTGTTTGGGATGTATAGTTGGTAACCAAATAGGTATACAATGGTAACCAATTATTGTTTTGATAGTAACCAGAGAGTTACAAGCTTGTTTAAAGATGTATCGATTGTGAAATGTACACGTCATAGTATACTTGGGTTGCCTAAACAAACAATATCACTGTCATAGTGTATATATGTGCTTTATATTGGAAATTCATAATGAAATCAGAAATCAAAATATTAATCAATAACAATTTTGTTTATTGTAAACAATAAAAAATGTTACTAACCATATGGATAATGGTTACTCATAGTAAACGATTATATATACATGTATTTTCACTCTTAATGTAATTGCACTATATCAGACATTTTTTGGTCTTAAAACAGGTGGATTATTGCATGTTTTCTTGTTGTGTCCTGATGAGTGAGTTTTATACCTACGAATTGAATACATTTAAGCTTGATAATTTGTGAATCTTTAAGTGTTTTATGTAATTTTATATGTGTTTTTATGTTATTGTATAATATGGTGTATTATATCACGTTTAAGTATTTTATGTATTCTATGTCGTTTTGTGTAGTTTATTCGTAATTTATATGTTAAGAGTTTGCTTACTTGTATGTGTTTTTGTATCACATTGTATAGGATGTGGTGTTGTATTGTTTTTATGTGTTTCTATTTCATTTTGTAGGAATTATAATAAGGGCTTGGTGGATGAAGGCTTGGAATTGCCCGGTTCGCATTTTCCGCGCTTCGTTTACGCAGCAGCCAATTAACGTCCAATTTTGGCCTTGATCCTTTCCGAATCTTCAATTTTGTAAAACATGAAAGTTGTAGGTCTACGAGTCTCCTTTCCAGAACATCTTGAATCACCTCAATTGGAGTTCGTATGAAGAAGATATGCCCAAAACACTAAAGGAGGCTGCAGCAGTCCAAAAACCAAAATTAAGCCCACCGCCGCAGCGGTCCTGGGGACTGCCAAATCAGTGTGTTTGAGCGCCGCGGCGGTCCAGGGCAGCGCCGCGGCGGTCGGACCCGACCAGTTCGCGATTTTAGCCTTTTTAAGTCATTTTTTGGAGCCCTAGTTAGATATCTTTGATTTTTCTTTTCATTTTGGAGAGAGAGATAGGCGATTTGGGGAGGAAGAAGATGAGGGATGTGGGTTTTCCTTCATTGGATACCTACATACCTTTGATTCTTAGCCCTAATTCCCCCAATTTTTGGCTATCAATGGATGAAGAAGATGAAGAGCAAGCAAGAAAGCTATGGATGGAAGCCATGGATGATGAGATCTGGAGATTGAAGCTTGGGTGACATCCCTTTAATCTTTTAGACTCTTATTATTCTTTGTATTTCATTTTATTGTTGAATCTTGTGGGATTTGTAATGAATATTTGCTAGTTTTCATTCATTGGAATATAAGTATGTTTTTGGTACCCAAATAGTTGTTGAATTGATTTTCTCTCTCTTGATTGGCACCATGGATTGGATTAACATGTTTAGTTATTCATATATCGATTGCTTGGCTTAATGATTAGTGTGGGTTTCTATATGAAATTGACAAATGGATTATAGGATTGACCTAAATGTGATAACATGTGATTGTGCTATTCTACATAGTGGGATGTATGATTTGCGTATTGGATAGAAATATACCTGTATGCCATGTGTAACCAGTTAAGAACTTGTGCTTCAAACCCTTGTTTAATGTTAATTCTCATAGAAATATAGTGGATTACTTAGACTTGGGGATGCTTGTATTGCTATCGACAGAGGCGTATAAGTACTGTAGTGTTCTTGGTTGACCATTCGTGGGTTACGACCATATGAATGGGTTGTCATGTTTGTGCTAATTGTTAATTGTTTAGCTTTGCAATCGCTTTAGTAACTTGTATGAAATCGGAAGATGGATTATAAGTTTGGGCCTGAATATGTTATCATGTGTATGTTATTGGGTCTTAGGATTGAATGCATATTTGCGTGTAGGATAGACATATACCTACGTGCCACGTGTAGCCAATGTGAGAGTCTGTGCTTTAAAAACCTTACTTATGTTAATTCTCATAGAAATATAGTGAATTATCTTGCTTGGGTTGTTCTTGTCTGAATTCTGTCGAATGGGATAGGTTTGGATGAGATATGCTTATTTGGCTATCGAAATATGCCTATAAGTACCTTTGTACTCTCGGTTAGCCGTTTGTCGTGACCGTACGATTGAGATGAGAGTTAGGAGAGGAAAGCGACGTATTGGGGGAAATTGCATGCTTAGATTCACCTATCTTTAAATGCTTTCTAGTTTAATTGTTTATTTGTGTTATGTCTATTTACATTCCACTTTTCCATTCAATTAAACGTTTGAACTAAGATTGACTCGATGCAATCGGTATTCGGAACTCGTTAGAACTAATTCCTCGTGGGATCGACTTTTACTTACTCTTTATTACTTGTTGACCGCGTATGCTTGCGCGTTATTGTTCATTCAAACGAACTCGATGTCGGAACTTTACTACTAAATAAACCGTTCCGATTTCGGCTCAACAAGTTTTTGGCGCCGTTGCCGGGGAATTAGTTTCTAATTGTTTTTTCGCTATTGATTTCATTCGACTTGGTCTTTGTTTAAACTTGCATTCCTGTTTTTAATTTTCGCTTGAACTTTTGATTGTTTTTGCGACATTCTCAAAGTTCGGAATAAAAAAATAAGAAGTCGGGCTGAAGACTATAAAACAAGCGCTAACTGGGAGGCAACCCAGGTTTACCTAATGTTTTGTTTAGTTTTGTTTTTCATACACAGGTCATATCTTAGCAAATCGCAAGAGCCGGTTGCGGAAGGCGACAGTTGACAAATTGTCCCAATTTTTTCAGGGAAGTCCCTTGTTTTTAATTCTTTCGTTGCATATTGTGAGGACGTTGTCAATTCTGAGTTTGGGGGTTGTTTGTGTTTTGTTTTGATATGATTGGTGTTGTTTTAGTATATTTTATTTTGTTTTAAGGTTTTGTATTTAGTTTATTATTTTTTTTGCTTTTAGTTGTATTTTGTTTTGAATTTTGTGGGTATATTCTCTGCAAACCCTCACGAGACAAAACTCGTCCTCTTGGGCAACCTTGGGGTTTAACGGCTTGTTGCACGTGCTAAGTGCAATCGTATTCCCTACGAAACTGGGTTCGTTTATGTGTTGTTCCATATATGTTATTTTGTTTTGTTCTATATTTTGTTTTCGTTTTAAGTCGTTGTAGTATAGGTCATGTCTCTTGAGCATGGTGTTAATTTGATTGGATTTTAATCGAGGATTGGGCATTGATTATTTGAGTTATAACTCGTAGAAAATTGATTAGCGTCGCTTCGTCTGTGTGCTTAACTTACGGTTGGTTTTTACATTACTTGTGATCCCTTTTTCTTCGAGCACATAACCATTTGTAATGAACTAGTTGTTTATTTTGTGGCGGTCTATATGACTACATGCTTATAAAGATAATCTTTTACTTTAAAACTCGTATATGCTTCACTCGAAACGACTTCTCATGTTTGATCTGTCTATGTTGTAGTAGCGTGAGATGGAGCGTAAAACGCACTCACATATATATAAAAAAAAAAAATGAAAAAAAAAAAAAAAAGAAAAGAAAAATAAAGATGTTAATAAATATAATACCTTACTTGACTAGTCGACTTTTGTGGCCTTTGTTGCTCGAGTTAATAGGCTCTTAGGGGTGTCTTTACATCTAATGCCCTAAAGCCAACTGGTTTGGGAGTCATTAGCCAAACGCTCGTTAAATGGGTAACTCTGTAGAGCCTAATGGAACGAGACATTGCACATGTCAAGTTTAGTTTTTGTTATGACTTATCTGCTGGGACTAGTGTAGAGTGATGTATTATGCGTGTTGTTTTAAGTTTTAGATTTCTTTGTTAAGGTAATTTGTCTACAAGAACCCCTCTGGGTGATGATTGGTTTGTTGTAAATGGTTCACACACACACGGGGGTCATTAGTATAGTATGTCTAATATGTGAGTTAAAATTCTAGACTTTGCAATGTTTTGAAATTTTCTTGTAATTATAACTTGAAATAATCCATGAGGTCAAATTTGGTTGTCTTATTAACTCTCTGCTCACGTTTATTGTTTTTGTTTGTATAGTTGGTATTGTTTTGCTTGAGGGCAAGCAAAGATTTAAGTTTGGGGGTACTTTGGTTATTTAATGTTATATGTATGTTTAGAGTACTCCTGACCTTGATAATTTGTGATTCTTCAAGTAATTTCATGTGATTTTTAATTAGTAGATTTTTGTTTTTAATTTATTTTGATCTATTTATTTAGTTATTTAGCTTTATTTAGTTTGTCTTTGTTTTGCTTAAGGACAAGCAAATGTTTAAGTTTGGGGGTATTTGATGAGTGAGTTTTATACCTACGAATTGAATACATTTAAGCTTGATAATTTGTGAATCTTTAAGTGTTTTATGTAATTTTATATGTGTTTTTATGTTATTGTATAATATGGTGTATTATATCACGTTTAAGTATTTTATGTATTCTATGTCGTTTTGTGTAGTTTATTCGTAATTTATATGTTAAGAGTTTGCTTACTTGTATGTGTTTTTGTATCACATTGTATAGGATGTGGTGTTGTATTGTTTTTATGTGTTTCTATTTCATTTTGTAGGAATTATAATAAGGGCTTGGTGGATGAAGGCTTGGAATTGCCCGGTTCGCATTTTCCGCGCTTCGTTTACGCAGCAGCCAATTAACGTCCAATTTTGGCCTTGATCCTTTCCGAATCTTCAATTTTGTAAAACATGAAAGTTGTAGGTCTACGAGTCTCCTTTCCAGAACATCTTGAATCACCTCAATTGGAGTTCGTATGAAGAAGATATGCCCAAAACACTAAAGGAGGCTGCAGCAGTCCAAAAACCAAAATTAAGCCTACCGCCGCAGCGGTGGTTTCCACCGCCGCAGCGGTCCTGGGGACTGCCAAATCAGTGTGTTTGAGCGCCGCGGCGGTCCAGGGCAGCGCCGCGGCGGTCGGACCCGACCAGTTCGCGATTTTAGCCTTTTTAAGTCATTTTTTGGAGCCCTAGTTAGATATCTTTGATTTTTCTTTTCATTTTGGAGAGAGAGATAGGCGATTTGGGGAGGAAGAAGATGAGGGATGTGGGTTTTCCTTCATTGGATACCTACATACCTTTGATTCTTAGCCCTAATTCCCCCAATTTTTGGCTATCAATGGATGAAGAAGATGAAGAGCAAGCAAGAAAGCTATGGATGGAAGCCATGGATGATGAGATCTGGAGATTGAAGCTTGGGTGACATCCCTTTAATCTTTTAGACTCTTATTATTCTTTGTATTTCATTTTATTGTTGAATCTTGTGGGATTTGTAATGAATATTTGCTAGTTTTCATTCATTGGAATATAAGTATGTTTTTGGTACCCAAATAGTTGTTGAATTGATTTTCTCTCTCTTGATTGGCACCATGGATTGGATTAACATGTTTAGTTATTCATATATCGATTGCTTGGCTTAATGATTAGTGTGGGTTTCTATATGAAATTGACAAATGGATTATAGGATTGACCTAAATGTGATAACATGTGATTGTGCTATTCTACATAGTGGGATGTATGATTTGCGTATTGGATAGAAATATACCTGTATGCCATGTGTAACCAGTTAAGAACTTGTGCTTCAAACCCTTGTTTAATGTTAATTCTCATAGAAATATAGTGGATTACTTAGACTTGGGGATGCTTGTATTGCTATCGACAGAGGCGTATAAGTACTGTAGTGTTCTTGGTTGACCATTCGTGGGTTACGACCATATGAATGGGTTGTCATGTTTGTGCTAATTGTTAATTGTTTAGCTTTGCAATCGCTTTAGTAACTTGTATGAAATCGGAAGATGGATTATAAGTTTGGGCCTGAATATGTTATCATGTGTATGTTATTGGGTCTTAGGATTGAATGCATATTTGCGTGTAGGATAGACATATACCTACGTGCCACGTGTAGCCAATGTGAGAGTCTGTGCTTTAAAAACCTTACTTATGTTAATTCTCATAGAAATATAGTGAATTATCTTGCTTGGGTTGTTCTTGTCTGAATTCTGTCGAATGGGATAGGTTTGGATGAGATATGCTTATTTGGCTATCGAAATATGCCTATAAGTACCTTTGTACTCTCGGTTAGCCGTTTGTCGTGACCGTACGATTGAGATGAGAGTTAGGAGAGGAAAGCGACGTATTGGGGGAAATTGCATGCTTAGATTCACCTATCTTTAAATGCTTTCTAGTTTAATTGTTTATTTGTGTTATGTCTATTTACATTCCACTTTTCCATTCAATTAAACGTTTGAACTAAGATTGACTCGATGCAATCGGTATTCGGAACTCGTTAGAACTAATTCCTCGTGGGATCGACTTTTACTTACTCTTTATTACTTGTTGACCGCGTATGCTTGCGCGTTATTGTTCATTCAAACGAACTCGATGTCGGAACTTTACTACTAAATAAACCGTTCCGATTTCGGCTCAACAAGTTTTTGGCGCCGTTGCCGGGGAATTAGTTTCTAATTGTTTTTTCGCTATTGATTTCATTCGACTTGGTCTTTGTTTAAACTTGCATTCCTGTTTTTAATTTTCGCTTGAACTTTTGATTGTTTTTGCGACATTCTCAAAGTTCGGAATAAAAAAATAAGAAGTCGGGCTGAAGACTATAAAACAAGCGCTAACTGGGAGGCAACCCAGGTTTACCTAATGTTTTGTTTAGTTTTGTTTTTCATACACAGGTCATATCTTAGCAAATCGCAAGAGCCGGTTGCGGAAGGCGACAGTTGACAAATTGTCCCAATTTTTTCAGGGAAGTCCCTTGTTTTTAATTCTTTCGTTGCATATTGTGAGGACGTTGTCAATTCTGAGTTTGGGGGTTGTTTGTGTTTTGTTTTGATATGATTGGTGTTGTTTTAGTATATTTTATTTTGTTTTAAGGTTTTGTATTTAGTTTATTATTTTTTTTGCTTTTAGTTGTATTTTGTTTTGAATTTTGTGGGTATATTCTCTGCAAACCCTCACGAGACAAAACTCGTCCTCTTGGGCAACCTTGGGGTTTAACGGCTTGTTGCACGTGCTAAGTGCAATCGTATTCCCTACGAAACTGGGTTCGTTTATGTGTTGTTCCATATATGTTATTTTGTTTTGTTCTATATTTTGTTTTCGTTTTAAGTCGTTGTAGTATAGGTCATGTCTCTTGAGCATGGTGTTAATTTGATTGGATTTTAATCGAGGATTGGGCATTGATTATTTGAGTTATAACTCGTAGAAAATTGATTAGCGTCGCTTCGTCTGTGTGCTTAACTTACGGTTGGTTTTTACATTACTTGTGATCCCTTTTTCTTCGAGCACATAACCATTTGTAATGAACTAGTTGTTTATTTTGTGGCGGTCTATATGACTACATGCTTATAAAGATAATCTTTTACTTTAAAACTCGTATATGCTTCACTCGAAACGACTTCTCATGTTTGATCTGTCTATGTTGTAGTAGCGTGAGATGGAGCGTAAAACGCACTCACATATATATAAAAAAAAAAAATGAAAAAAAAAAAAAAAAGAAAAGAAAAATAAAGATGTTAATAAATATAATACCTTACTTGACTAGTCGACTTTTGTGGCCTTTGTTGCTCGAGTTAATAGGCTCTTAGGGGTGTCTTTACATCTAATGCCCTAAAGCCAACTGGTTTGGGAGTCATTAGCCAAACGCTCGTTAAATGGGTAACTCTGTAGAGCCTAATGGAACGAGACATTGCACATGTCAAGTTTAGTTTTTGTTATGACTTATCTGCTGGGACTAGTGTAGAGTGATGTATTATGCGTGTTGTTTTAAGTTTTAGATTTCTTTGTTAAGGTAATTTGTCTACAAGAACCCCTCTGGGTGATGATTGGTTTGTTGTAAATGGTTCACACACACACGGGGGTCATTAGTATAGTATGTCTAATATGTGAGTTAAAATTCTAGACTTTGCAATGTTTTGAAATTTTCTTGTAATTATAACTTGAAATAATCCATGAGGTCAAATTTGGTTGTCTTATTAACTCTCTGCTCACGTTTATTGTTTTTGTTTGTATAGTTGGTATTGTTTTGCTTGAGGGCAAGCAAAGATTTAAGTTTGGGGGTACTTTGGTTATTTAATGTTATATGTATGTTTAGAGTACTCCTGACCTTGATAATTTGTGATTCTTCAAGTAATTTCATGTGATTTTTAATTAGTAGATTTTTGTTTTTAATTTATTTTGATCTATTTATTTAGTTATTTAGCTTTATTTAGTTTGTCTTTGTTTTGCTTAAGGACAAGCAAATGTTTAAGTTTGGGGGTATTTGATGAGTGAGTTTTATACCTACGAATTGAATACATTTAAGCTTGATAATTTGTGAATCTTTAAGTGTTTTATGTAATTTTATATGTGTTTTTATGTTATTGTATAATATGGTGTATTATATCACGTTTAAGTATTTTATGTATTCTATGTCGTTTTGTGTAGTTTATTCGTAATTTATATGTTAAGAGTTTGCTTACTTGTATGTGTTTTTGTATCACATTGTATAGGATGTGGTGTTGTATTGTTTTTATGTGTTTCTATTTCATTTTGTAGGAATTATAATAAGGGCTTGGTGGATGAAGGCTTGGAATTGCCCGGTTCGCATTTTCCGCGCTTCGTTTACGCAGCAGCCAATTAACGTCCAATTTTGGCCTTGATCCTTTCCGAATCTTCAATTTTGTAAAACATGAAAGTTGTAGGTCTACGAGTCTCCTTTCCAGAACATCTTGAATCACCTCAATTGGAGTTCGTATGAAGAAGATATGCCCAAAACACTAAAGGAGGCTGCAGCAGTCCAAAAACCAAAATTAAGCCTACCGCCGCAGCGGTGGTTTCCACCGCCGCAGCGGTCCTGGGGACTGCCAAATCAGTGTGTTTGAGCGCCGCGGCGGTCCAGGGCAGCGCCGCGGCGGTCGGACCCGACCAGTTCGCGATTTTAGCCTTTTTAAGTCATTTTTTGGAGCCCTAGTTAGATATCTTTGATTTTTCTTTTCATTTTGGAGAGAGAGATAGGCGATTTGGGGAGGAAGAAGATGAGGGATGTGGGTTTTCCTTCATTGGATACCTACATACCTTTGATTCTTAGCCCTAATTCCCCCAATTTTTGGCTATCAATGGATGAAGAAGATGAAGAGCAAGCAAGAAAGCTATGGATGGAAGCCATGGATGATGAGATCTGGAGATTGAAGCTTGGGTGACATCCCTTTAATCTTTTAGACTCTTATTATTCTTTGTATTTCATTTTATTGTTGAATCTTGTGGGATTTGTAATGAATATTTGCTAGTTTTCATTCATTGGAATATAAGTATGTTTTTGGTACCCAAATAGTTGTTGAATTGATTTTCTCTCTCTTGATTGGCACCATGGATTGGATTAACATGTTTAGTTATTCATATATCGATTGCTTGGCTTAATGATTAGTGTGGGTTTCTATATGAAATTGACAAATGGATTATAGGATTGACCTAAATGTGATAACATGTGATTGTGCTATTCTACATAGTGGGATGTATGATTTGCGTATTGGATAGAAATATACCTGTATGCCATGTGTAACCAGTTAAGAACTTGTGCTTCAAACCCTTGTTTAATGTTAATTCTCATAGAAATATAGTGGATTACTTAGACTTGGGGATGCTTGTATTGCTATCGACAGAGGCGTATAAGTACTGTAGTGTTCTTGGTTGACCATTCGTGGGTTACGACCATATGAATGGGTTGTCATGTTTGTGCTAATTGTTAATTGTTTAGCTTTGCAATCGCTTTAGTAACTTGTATGAAATCGGAAGATGGATTATAAGTTTGGGCCTGAATATGTTATCATGTGTATGTTATTGGGTCTTAGGATTGAATGCATATTTGCGTGTAGGATAGACATATACCTACGTGCCACGTGTAGCCAATGTGAGAGTCTGTGCTTTAAAAACCTTACTTATGTTAATTCTCATAGAAATATAGTGAATTATCTTGCTTGGGTTGTTCTTGTCTGAATTCTGTCGAATGGGATAGGTTTGGATGAGATATGCTTATTTGGCTATCGAAATATGCCTATAAGTACATTTGTACTCTCGGTTAGCCGTTTGTCGTGACCGTACGATTGAGATGAGAGTTAGGAGAGGAAAACGACGTATTGGGGGAAATTGCATGCTTAGATTCACCTATCTTTAAATGCTTTCTAGTTTAATTGTTTATTTGTGTTATGTCTATTTACATTCCACTTTTCCATTCAATTAAACGTTTGAACTAAGATTGACTCGATGCAATCGGTATTCGGAACTCGTTAGAACTAATTCCTCGTGGGATCGACTTTTACTTACTCTTTATTACTTGTTGACCGCGTATGCTTGCGCGTTATTGTTCATTCAAACGAACTCGATGTCGGAACTTTACTACTAAATAAACCGTTCCGATTTCGGCTCCTTTTTCTTGGCACCTGCTGCATTTGTTTTGAATTTTAAGCTCAGACCCGTGTTTGTACCTCCCTATTTTTGGTCTTCCCGCTGGTCTTCTTATGTTCGGTGGTTTTACACATATGTTTCTTACTTCGTATGGTATATCCCAGTTTTCTTTGTCATCTAACGGCATGATGGAAGCTGAATATATGTCGACCAAAGTTGTTTTAGAGTACTTTTTAGAGTAAAAATCATAACAGCTCAAATTTCGCTTGTTCATAACAGCAGCAGCGTGCGGACAAGGCATCTCATGGTACTGAAATTTACGACATGTGCATGTATTTTGGTCGATGTCCACAATATATTGTTTGGCGACATCGTAAACAGTGAAAATCACTAAGTTTGATGTCTCAACCTACAACACAAATTAAGTGTTGTTAGAATAAAGTACAACTGGAATCATTTTCATTGTTTGAAAACAGAATAAATATAGTGAAGTAAAGAACTCAATGTTACAATTACAAAACACAATAACATTATAATTATAAATAGTAACAAAGTAAGCATCAGTTAGTAACAAGTACAATGATACACTGTAACAACTCATCAGTGGTCAGTAACCATTATAATGTTGTGCAATAAGCAATTGAGTATTAGTTAGTAACCAAAATAATATTACATAGTACGCAAGTTTCCATTAGTCAGGAAACAAGTCAGTATTAGTCAGTAACCATTATAATGTTACACAGTAATCAAGTTAGATTTAATCAGAAACTAAGACATCATTAGACAGTATAATGAAACACAGTAACCAATAGTTAACAAATAGGTTTTTATAAAATGCAAATGCAACTTTTGATGCAATAATTTAAAATTTGTATTAGTTACCTTAAGTTTCTTTGATTTAATGATATTAGATTGCAACCTTCCTTCAGCTGTTGTGGAAAGTGTTGTGAATGTTGATATGACTGCTTGTTTGTTTGTGAAATACCATCTTTGAACCAGACAACGTAGGCATTCAATCATTGATGCAACGGGAAGATCTCTGATCATCTTGATTGCATTGTTAATAGATTCGGCGGTGTTTGAAGTCATTGTTGAGTATCTGCTTACAGTCCCATGGAGCCTGGTGCATTTCTCCAACTTGACATCTTCCTCCAAATATGTCCTTATTCGAGGATCAATGGCATCAAATTCAGCCATGTGTTTGTTGAATTGCTCAATAGTGTAAGCTCTACAAGCCCCGTTGTAAGCCTGTTTAAGTTCCTCTCCTCTCTTTTTGAATCTATTTTTTATATTTTTCAATACATGGTATGTGCAGGAACCATGCATGACGTCCGGAAACACAAAATTCAGTCCTTATATAATGGCTTCATGTCTATCTGAGACAATGCATTGGCCTTCCCTAACTCCACAAGCAATTCTCAAATTTACGAAAAACCATCTCCAAGATAATTCATTTTCGCTGTCAACCACTACAAAAGCAATTGGTACAATTTTTCTGTTTGCATCTTGTGTGCTTGCTATCAGTAGTGTCCCCCCGTAAGTTGATTGTATGAACGTTCCATCGATTACAATTATTGGAAAGCAATGGTTCCATGCTTGAATGGAAGCTCCAATGGCAAAGAATAAATACTTGAAACGACCATTTGTTTCCAACTCAAGGGATGTGACAGAACCTGATGATGGATTAACATGAACGTTATCATTAGAATTCCAAGTAGTACACAGTATACAAATACTAGTAATTTGTAACCATTCAGTTGATTAATGGTATCCAAATCAGTTGAGTTGGGTAACCAAATCAGTTTTGTTGCGCAACCAAGTAATTATGAAAACCCTATAAAATATTTTTAATTGTTACCTGGATTTGTTTTCTTCAGCATGTGTAACCATGATGGGATCATTGAGTAGTCGTGTGGATTTCCTCTTACCTTTTCCAACGCTTTCTCCTTCGATCTCCATGCTTTTTGGTAAGAGATAGACACATTATATTCTGTCATCATGTCCTCCACAATATCGATTGGTGTGTATATTTTTTTCAGATTTGTTAATTTGTGTATTATGCATTCACTGACCAACTCACTATTTGCCTGTCTGTGGTCTCCCAGCAATACGTTGACTGAACACGTGTGGATGTCGTTGAATTCTCTCACCTTGAACATACTGGTTTTTCGAAAAGTTGATGCTCTCATCTTCCATTTGCAATTTTTGTCATGTACGCACACTAGCACAAAGTCTCTACGACCTGTTCGTTGAACTTTGTGTTGTCTGTTTTTCCTAATTGAATGCAGCCTTATAGCTTATGATAGGATTTTTTTGTCTTTGTAAGTTTGATTTAATTGTACTTCACGTTAATTCGGATCTGTTATTACATCATCATGTCGTTCTTCTGTGTATGATCTGTCATGTTGTCTGTCTCGTTGTTGTTCAATAATTTTCATTGCAAGGTGATCGACATACTGCGTTCCAATTTGGCAATCGTGAGTTGGTAGTGGAACTAGTGCTGAATTCCCTTGTGTTGATCTGATTGGCGTTACATTGTGAATCACATGTTCTTCTACATTTGTCAAGATTGTTGTGCGTTCCCTTCGGTGTTCAGTTTCTATAATCACTGGGAATTTACCTTGCTCATCATATTTTCTACTGACTTCAATAAAGAATCTTAAGGTTACTTCATCTGATATACTGATTGGTGGAATATCGCTTCTAATCTGAAATTTTATTGACAATGTTGTTGCATTTGTGTCTAGCCGTAATGCACTGCATATCATGTTCTACATTTCTCTGAACGTACAAGTTGATTGAACTAGTATGCCGGTAACTTCAAATTTGGTGTATTGGTTACTATCAGTCCATGTACCGTTGAAATAAAGTACAACTGGAATCATATCCATTGCCTTGCAACAGAATAAGTATTGGTAAAGTAACCAAATGAATGTTAGGCAGTAACCAAACTACATGATGTTAGTAACCATAACATAAAACACATTTGTACACTCATATTACAAATTACAGTATATTGATATTTGTTACCAATAAAATTACAACAGTTGTATGCAGGCAACTAATATAGACAATAAGTAACAACGATATTAAAACAAACCAATATAAAACACCGTAACATTATACAGTAATCAAGTTAGAATTCGTCAGTAACCAATTAAGCATTAGTCAGAGACCAATATAATGATACATAGTAACAAATTCAGCATTAGTAAGTAACCAATTCAGCTAACAAGTAACCATTAATATAAAAAACATTAGTAATTAAGTTTGCATTAGTCAGTAACCAAGTTAGAATTCGTCAGTAACCAATTAAACATTAGTTAGAGACCAATATAATGATACACAGTAACAAATTCAGCATTAGTAAGTAACCAATTTAGCTAACAAGTAACCATTAATATAAAAAACATTAGTAATTAAGTTTGCATTAGTCAGTAACCAAGTTAGAATTCGTCAGTAACCAATTAAGCATTAGTCAGAGACCAATATAATGTTACACAGTAACAAATTCAGCATTAGTCAGTAACCAAGTAACCATTAATATAAAAAAAATAAGTAATTAAGTTTGCATTAGTCAGTAACCAAGCTAGAATTCGTCAGTAACCAATTAAGCATTAGTCAGAGACCAAGATAATGTTACACAGTAACCAATTCAGAATTAATCAGTAACCAAGTCAACTAACAAGTAACCATTAATATAAAAAACATAAGTAATTAAGTTTGCATTAGTCAGTAACTAAGTTAGAATTCGTCGGTAACCAATTAAGCATTAGTCAGAGACAAATATAACGTTTCACAGTAACCAATTCAGCATTAGTAAGTAACCAATTCAGCTATAGTGATTAAAAAGACAGCATTAGACAGTAAATAATACAAAATAGTCAGTAACCAAGACAACATTAGACAGTAAACAATTTATATAACCTTAGTAACCATAATATGAAATATGTTTTCAATACATTTTGCAATCATAACATTCAGTATTCAAATTTGGTTACAATTTTAAGATAGAAAAACTTAATAAAGGTAATCAATATAGTAATTGATAGTAACCATAGGTAACTATATGCTTATAAATTTTAAACTGACATACCTCAGTATTTGTATCGAAGTTGAAGGTGTTGTTGATTTTGTATGATATTTTCGATCTTATAGATGCGTCGCGACAACAGGGTTCTTCTTCTCCGATTACGTGTTGCATCGCGACAAGATGCTTCGTTTTCTCCGATATCAGAGTTGAGCCTCAACAGAATATTTTTTCTTCTCCGATTGATTTGGCGTTGAACTGTTATTCCGATATCAAAGTTGCATGTTTACTCAGTTTGTTTAAATCATGAATGAATGGATTAGGAAATTAGAGGCTGGAGATTAGGACATTTGATATACTTTCCAGAGCAGTGTATATCAAGTTGTTACAGTTATGGAGGGATTTGTTTAGTAACTGCCGGAAATTGCAGTATTTCTTTGTTTTCAGGATTTTGAATATAAATTGTGGAATTAATTTCTCTGATTTGTACTCCTTTTGTAATTATTTTATTTATGCACCAATTTTGTAATTTGTTATTAATTGTTGTATATAACTGTAATGAACCCATTAAGATATTGTAACAAGCCCAAACGTTTGGGCTCAATGTAGATTTATCCAGGCAATTGATAAGCCTCTTCAAAACACTCGATGAGGGCCGAACCGGCCCAATGACTTCCCATGGAAAATTTTCAAGAGTTAATCAAGAATTGGTGTTGCACAATTCTGAAAAATTAAAATGTTTATATAGAGAGAGTTTATAATGGAATAAACTCTCTCCACGAGTTTCTGATGGGATGAACTCACTAGATAAATGAACGCTTAGAATCTCACATCAAATAAGTATAAAATAAATAATAAATAAATAAATAAAAATATACGACTTGTCATAACCGAACTTGGCTATAATTACATCGACTCATTGTCCCAAAACACAAGTTTTAAACTTTTTGGTCAAATAAATTTAAAATATATATACCAATTCATTTCGTATGTTTATGTAATCCACAGGTTTCCGGTTCTCCCACAACACTTGCATATGCTTAAGCAGTTAAAGGCGACTACTTGACACAAATAACTGCTTATTAATGAATTTTTTTTTGAAATTTTAATCTCATGGCCTCAACCTCAATCATATCTATTAAATTATGACATCATCTGACTGATTCATACAATCAAAGTAATAGTATATGATAATAAAAAAATCATGCCGACTCAAGCTACACATTAATTCCCAATCAAGTGAAACAATAATTTTGGCGAACTAATTTCAATTGGCAAAAAGGTGTAATCCCACTGGGGTTGTTGCGTTTCAGCATGTGGTCATTAAATTTTTTTAAAATAAAATTAACACATTAAATTTTTACAAATTTATTAATTAGATTATTCTATTTAATTTTAGGATGTACGTTAAAAATTTTCTCCTATGTTCATATGTGATTTTATAAAATAAGAGAAAGACAACTAAATGTACGAGTTGGGCAAAAAAGAAAGCGCCTGTTTGGCATTGATTGATAAGTTGATCAGACCAACTTATCAGTCATTCTCCCAAAAAAAGTTCGGCTGCTACTTATTTTTTTAATATTCTTTTTATTAAATAATATTTTAATAATCTTTATATTTTATTTAACTTATAAGTCATTATTAGTCGAACACATCCACAATTATTATTTATAATTCTCGATTTATAAGTAAAAATGATGCCGAACACTTTTACTTATAAATCTACTAAAATTTTAACTTATAAATCTATTAAAATTTTAATAGTAAGTAAAAAAAAAAATCATTCCCCAACTGTCCCGAAATATCTTATATTTTTTTTTCCCCCCCTCTCTCTCCCTACTCTTCCATCCTTCTTTCATCTTAACCAAAATATTCACTCTCCCGCGTGGCTCTTTTCTCCTTCTGTATACTGATGCTCTTTCTCTAATTCTTCTTCCTCAATTTTCGATTCTCATAGTCCACCTCTTCTTCCCCAACACCCGCCGTCAATTTCCTCCAATTAATAGAAAAACCCTAACTTTTTAAATTGGGGATTTGTTAGTTGTTTGAATTTATGAATCTATTTAATTTTTTGTAGATTCTGAAGCCAGCTTTTACTATACTTGTAGACCATAAAACAATATCCTTCCTCTGATTGATTCGCAACAGGAGCAGTGGTATCATTTCATCATACAGTTGTATACGAGGGAGGGAGGTGTAAGTAATTTAGTATTAGGTTATGCCCATGGCGGAATGGTTGTGGCTGCTCGATGGATTGCTAAACTTGCAACTCCTTGTCTTATCAGAGAACTCAATAAACATCGTGATTATAAACTTTAAGGTATTGATGAACTGGGTGGCATAATCTCTTTTTTGTGGATTTAAATCAGGATTCAGTAGAACCCGAATGAAGGTCACGTGATTTTTTTCTCAGAGATTTCTACTTTTGACCTTGAAAGTCACACGATCTCGATTGTTCCTGGTAAGAGTCCATTGTGAGATCCCAATTTTACAATATGATGAATTGATGATTGTGAGGGAGGCTGCTTGTTTGATTTTAATAGATGAAATAAAAGGAATGAAAGATTCAGATGAAGAAGGAAAAGATTATTAAAAAAATAAATTAAAATATTAATTTTATTTTTATTTTAATTATTTTTTATCACATAATTAATAATTTTTAACAAATTTAATTATTTTATTTTATTTTTTAAAAATTTAATGACTAAATACTGAAACGCGATCTACCCTAATGGGTATTACACCTTTTTGCCTAAATTATTGAATAATTGACATCAGTTGCGTTTTGATTGGAGGTTTTTTGGACATCATCTGTTTGATAAGGTCCCTAAAATTATTGAGTTGTCAATATTAGTTGAATAATTAATACGTTACGGTGTAGAACGTGTTTCAAATAAATGGAGTACATCACATTCCCTGAAACTAATTAGGCCCACAGCACCACTTAATGGTGGAGTATATTGGGCCCAAACGTCATGACCCCTGCTACCTTTTCAAAGTTTTTTTTTCCTTTAATAAACTACACTATTAAAATTTAATAAATTTAGAGATATATTTTAATCTCATGAGAAAGCCTAAAAAACAAAAAATTATTGGTTGTTCTTAGAGCAAATGAATAGTTTGCTTCAATCTCTCGTAATACTATGGGATTCATACGAAACTCACCACTTATGGATCTCATAGTGTTGTGAGAGGTAAGAGTAAACTGTTCATTTATTCTAAGAGTAGCCAATAATCTTTCCTAAAAAACAAACCAAGAGGGGATTTTGGGGCATTTATTACTAAGATATCATCTTTGGTCTATCTTTTTAAAGTTTTTTTCAAAACTTTATAACGTTACAGAAATCATGTATTGGTCCAGCGGTGTGCTAGCAGCCACTCATACCTTTGGGCATGGTCAAATCCTACTCCCCTTCCCATAGTAATAATATAATGTATTGAAAGAGAGATTTAATATAAAAGGAAAGTTTGCTACCAGTCATGCATGATGGAATTTGATGAATCCCCCAAATAATAGAGTGGTCACTAATCCACAACTCCACAAAAACCCCATCCCCCACCCACTTCTCCAAAGCCCTGATCAGGCCTCAACCACCACCACCACCACCACCGATGGTATCTCCCTATCTCAGCCCAATCACCCTATACTGGGCCATCCTCCGCCTCACTCTCTCTTCTGCTGGCCTCTCCTCCCAAACAATAACCATCGACCACGAAACCACCATCCATTTCTGGGGCCCCAAGCGCAACACCAACCCCAACACTAAGCCCAAACCCCCATTACTTCTAATCCACGGGTTCGGCCCACCCGGCGTCTGGCAATGGCGCCAACAAATCCCCTTCTTCGCCCGCTACTTCCACCTCTACATACCCGACTTAGTCTTCTTCGGTGGCTCTTCCTCCACGTCATCCGACCGGTCGGAGATTTTTCAGGCCACGATCATCGGAAAACTGATGGAGAAGCTGGGGGTTAAAAAATATTGTGTGGTGGGGACGAGCTATGGCGGATTTGTGGCGTACCGTATGGCTGCGATGTGGCCGGAAAGGGTGGAGAAGGTGGTGATTGCAAGCTCCGGAGTGAATATTCGGCTGAGGGATAATGTGGAGTTGTTGAAGAGGGGGAAGGTGGAGAAGGTTGAGGACTTGATATTGCCGGAGACGGCGGAGCAGCTACGGAAGTTGATGGCTTTGTCCCTTTTCTGGCGACCCTACATGCCTGATTTCATGTTGAATGATTTTATTCACGTAAGTTGAATAGTGTATGCGTTTAACATTTGGTAAATATTAAAAAAAAATTAAGAACATATATATTATTGAGATTGAGTCATACTTCTATGAGTCCGACTAATGGCCACTACAATATGGTAGTCTCGCTTCCCAGTGAGCGATGAACTGCCCAACTTGACGGTGGAAAGATCGAACACTGCTAGAAGTCAAGCAGAAAGTGTAATTGGACTTAAGATTTATTAGTGCGTATTGAATTTTACCAATGTATTGGGGTTGAGTTCATACTATAACAGTTATGATTTTTTAGTTACTATAAAATATTGTTTAGTGTGTGAATTATTATAAAGCATGTTAGACATCTAATAAATATATCAGACAAACATGACTAGTCAAGTTGATAAATTTAAAAATATCGAGGATTTTTAATTTTTTTTGTTCTTTATCTAATTTCTATGTAATTATGTTACATATATATAAAGTTGGATAAGAGCTTCTAACCTTTCAACTCATCTCTGATCGTTTAAGAGAAGATTGAATGGTCTAAGAGTATTCTCGTTCGCACAATAGTTGAGCTGATGGTATATCCCGCCTGTATAATTATTTTGCGAATTGTTTGCCTAGTGGATTCACTATCCGCATAATTGTTATGCGGATGGGAATAATTTCATCTTTGGGTCTATGAAGGAAATATGGAATCTGCTTTGGATAATAGAAATTGCATTCAACACTGGCTATGGATGAGAGCACAATTTGAACTAGTGCGTAGTTAATGTTAGACGAGAGTATTATTTGAATTAGTACATTTTCCACCGTCCAATAGATGATATAACGACTTGGATTATATATTTGAACTAGTAAGAGTAGGAAAAGGTGTTTCAAATATATAATCTATTGCGTTAGATTATCTATTGGACAACGATAGAAGATACACAAGTTCAAATAGTACTCTCATATAATATTTAGTCATGTATCAACTCCTTAGATATATACACTTAGATTTATCAAATTTTAATTTATAATAATAATAATAAGTCTTCTAAAACTATGAATATTCTTTATGTGAGACTGAAGTATAAATTAATGTCTCTAAATTGATATTTATAGAATTATATGGATTATGTTTTTTTTTTTTTTTTTGTTACTTTTGAGTTTTGTTATCACTAAGTCATACAATCAAGGAATTGAAGATACAAACCTGAAACTTTTGCTATTTAAAATTTAGGTAATATCAGCTCACGATCGGTGGTGATATTATGATGTTCTATACATATAGTATTATATTATGATATAAACTTTAATACATAGAGTATAATTATCAATTTAGAATGCATATATATATATATATATATATATATATATATATATATATATATATATATATATTAGAATGGATCTAAAGCATACCTCTTAAATAACATACATCTCTTAAATAACATATATTTATCAAAACGACGTCGTTTTAAAGATTTTTTAAAAAAAAAATATTAAAAGAAGTTACGACATGATGTGACATTCTGCGATCCCACTTATGTTGATAAAAGTATGCTACTTAAGGAGATATGTTATTTAAGATGTATGTTTTTGAAGTGTGCTCATATATATATATATATATATATATATATATATATATATATATATATATACACACACATATCATTATCTTAAATATCTTTAAATATACTTGTTGGATGTTCCATGCGGATAGCATGCCAATAATCATCTATGGGACAAGCTTAAATTTCAAGGTGGGTGATCAAACTTTCCGACCAGCTGGAGGATTTGTCAATAACAAGATATGTAACATAGCCTAATTTGAAGTCTTACTTGGCAGGCTCAATTGATTAATCCGCCAACCAAATTAATATGGACCACTTTAAAAATATTAATTAAAATATCTGTCCTTGGTGTCCATGTGACTAGTTCAATTGTCACCTCAGAAAATTGAAATATTGAACATATACCTACTTTTTATTTGTATTTTTTAATTGTCATTATCACTTTATTTTTTAATTGATCATAACATCTTTATTAATAATTAACGACGATCCAAATATTATGTTAGTCGATACTCGCAATTATGTGATACTTTGAAAAATATTAAAATTATTTATCATTAAAGATATAAATAGTGATTTGAACACATTAATGCAGAGATTGTACGATGAAAATAGAAAGGAGAAGTTGGAACTCTTAAAGGGATTGACCATGGGATGGAACGACAATTTAAATATAACTCCTCTCCAGCAGGTACCGTCTTACCTTGATGTTAATATTCTTTTGTGCACTTGCTAATTTACAATTCCATATATGGCCCCCCATATGGGGTCAAAATTACTTATCAAACCAACTGTTAATTTGAGTTCATAAAGTTGGAGTTAGAAGAAGGGCATGAAAGTTAAGTAACGGACAATGAACTTAAAAGCTGATTGACAAAATATTAATTGTTCAAAAATTAACTTATTGAAATGTTTAAGAGTAACATTTTTCTTAATTATAACATGTTTAAATGGTGTGTTTTTTATTTACTGTATATATATATATACGTAGGAGGTGTTGATTCTTTGGGGAGAGCATGACTACATATTTCCTTTAGAAAAAGCAATTGAGCTCAAGAAGTAAGTCACTTCCCTCTTTTTAATTTTAAATTACTCAAGAAGTAATAAGTACAGATTATATAATTAATAGGATCTAGAATTATAGTGATGGAAATTTATCACTTGCAGAGTTTTTCTTAAGCGGCTGATATTGACAAAGTAAAAATAATATTATTACAATAATATCGTCTCTTAAAAAGTTTAGTGTCGCTAGAACAATTATAAAAATATTAATAAATATATATTTACGATGAAAAAACTATATATTTTTGCTCAGACAATAGTTACGTTATTAGAAGATGCCTATGTAATCATTATATACGGAGACAACTGAAGATCATGCATAGACCTGGCAAAAAGGGCTCAAGGCTGCGGGTCGGACCAGGCTGGCCCAAAAAAAATAGGCTACGAACTTCCTTTTTACAGCAAAAAAAAAAAAGGATCATTTTGGCCCAACCCGTGGTGGCTCTGTCCACGGGCGGCTTGACCCGGCACGTGACCCAAATTAATTACTTTTTTTATTATTATTAAAAATAAAAATACATCAATACATTAAAAAAAATGTTTAAAATAACTTAAATCATTAATCATTTAGATCAATTTATGCTATGAACTTCGATAATCCTGAAAGGTTAGAAAATTAAGTTACAAAAAATGTGATAACCTCACACTATAAAATCCTGGCTCATTAGGATATTTGAAATTGCTAAACCCACGTTTGCTTAGAATTTTTTAATCAATTTAGTATTTAAGAATATCTGAAATTGTCCAAGATTTATTGTTGTAAATTTTTAAATATATGTATTGTACTAATTTTGAATTTAAATATATTTTTAATTATTTTTTTTAAATTAATAATGATCATATATTTTAAAATTGTAGTATATATATATATATATAGAACAAGATAAAATAAACTATAGTTTAGTTCGATATTTAAATATATCTAATTATGAATGCATGTGAGATATGTGATTATGGACTTATGATTAAGAGCAATATAGTCCCCTGGTAATAACAAGGTTTCAATTGTTTAGATTATGCATACTTATTTTGCTCTTTATTGATGCTTGAATTCGTCAATCAAGCGTTTTCTGTCATATTCCAGTTGTTTAAGAGAGAATAAAAACACATTAAATATAATGTTGAAGATTACTGCCTTGTAACCATGAAAGTGTAGCCGTTGCTCCATCATAATTTTACAAAAAATAAGAAAATAATCTAAATACATTGTCCCTCCAATGCATAATCTAATGAACCCAAAATAAAAAATGTTAAACAAAACTTCTATTCATTTGTTCAAAATACGATTATCTCCAAACATATGACTATTAGATATGAAAGAACTTAAATAATGCAAAATTTAAAATATTATTGTTTAGCAAATGTTAATAAAAAATAATAATAATTTTATTTTTATATATTTGCACATAGCAGAATAGTGAGAATACGTTACATGTATAATCAAATAATTGTCACTATATAAATACATACATGTATAATGTGCTTGTGATATTATTTTAGCATTTTTTTAAAATTAGTCACTTGATAATTAATTACAATTATTAGTTTCATATATTTGATCAAATAAATAATACTCACAATAGTTTATAATGTTAAAATTATTTCTTAATTAAAGTATTAAACATAAATTTTTTAATATTTTTTATTAATAAGTACATTTTTATTGAATAAAATAAATTACATGTTATACTCAATAGCTTAAAATCAAAACATCATGTTATGTATTATAATTGTACAAATTTTTTTTTTATTAAAATAATCAAATGGCACATAGGCTGGCCCGGTCCGTCCGGGCCACGGGTTGAGAATTTTTGGCCCAAAATTTTTGGTCCGACCCATTTGCTAAGTCTAATCATGCAATTTTCTAAATTAATTAAAGTGACAATTAAAATCTGGCTGGCTTAATTGGAAATTCAGAATATGCTTTTTTGGTTTATTTTTGCAGGCTTCTAGGGAAGAAAGTAACATTGCAGGTAATAAAGAACACATCACATGTGCCTCAACTTGAGACTGCAGGGCAGTTCAACAAAATTATCAATAATTTCTTACGCGGATCACCCAAACAAGGGTTAATCATGATGGGAAAACTTTAGGGTGTAAGAGGAAGATCGCAAATCCCATTCTTGATTATTGTCATTCTTTTTTCTCTCTCTTTATTTATACACACGTATGTGTATGTATGTATATATATATATATATAGATGTATGTATATGTATGTATGTATGTATGCTTGACTGTGTGTATATAGGGAGTGGACGGTAGTTAAAGTTGAGTACTTAGTATTTAATAGTCAACTCATCTTTTATCGTCCATTATAAAATTCAACAAGCATGATTTAAAAATAAACGTTTTATGCACCTTTATGATGTAAGTGGGGAGAATTTCAAGGGTGTAATGATATGAACGGAAACTTTCCATACAAATCATAGTAATGCGTACGATATTTTTCTTTTTCTAAATTGCTGTTGTCTAATCTAAAAATGAATATCATAAGATTGGATGAATGCTAAACATTTTACAATCAACTTTGGTTATGAATCAATGGCGAATATATATATATATATGGGATTAATTTATTGACAATGTTGTAAAAGTTGATATATTGTTACAATCTCAGTCGTTTAGGCTGAGATTTGGCGGCTTAAGTAGCTCTCATTCGCAGTATAATATTCAGGTATCTGCAGTATTATACTGTGAACGGGTGATATTGTCTAAAATACCCCCAACATTAAAATGAATAAACTCACCGTCCGCAGTATTATATTGGAGACAGTAAATGTTAGGTCTTCACCGTCCGCAGTATAATACTACGGACATGGTAAAAATAAACTCATCGTCCGCAGTATTATATTGCGGACGGGTAAGTTTAATTATAAAACTACGTTCGTCATTGTTCATACCAATTATTTTGGATCTCATCTCATTTTCACAGTAGCGAATTTGGTAGTTATAATTAGAGCTATCAAATTTTTTATTTTTTCTTACAGATAACATGAATATGTAACGAGGATACGCAGGATAAATAGAAAATTTATAACCCTAATTATAAAACTGCGTTCGTCATCTCGTTTTGACAGTACTGGTCTGAGTTGTTCGACATTAGACTATTAAGTTTTCTTCTTTTTCTTGTGTCGTATTCTTACTGATTCATATTTGTCAATCATCCCAGACAACATGAATTTGCAAATGTACTATGCAGGAGAAGAACAAAACTTTGTAGTTTTAAAAATACCCGTCCGCAGTATAATACTGCGGACAAACGTATTTACAATAATGTCACTAATAATTTAATTAAATGCATGACATTATTGTAAATACTTTTGTCCGCAATATAATACCGCAGATGAATTTATTTACAATAATGTCACTAATAATTTAATTAAATGCATGACATTATTTTAAACGACGACGCTTTGAAATTTCACCGTCTGCAATATTATACTGCGATCGATGAAAGACGGTGAGAATTAGGCCTTTCACTGATCGTAATATTATACTGCGGACAAAATAACTAAAAAAATTGAACGTCCGCAGTTTAATACTACGGACGAAGTCTACTCGAGTAATTGTAAGAGATCTGGGTGAAGAATTTTTAAAGAATCTTTGTAAAAAAGCAGCAACATCGTTTTTCATAACGATGTTGTTGCGTTCTTACAGAGATTTTTCAACAATGCTTCACACAGATCTCTTCTATCCTCCTTGAATATAGACCTCATCCGCAGTTTAATACTACATACTATAAAAAATTTTATTTGCCCAGATCAGTTGTCAAAACAATTAGAACAATGAATAATAAGCAATATTTAAACAATGAAGAACATGGACAGCAGTCATGCCCATAAAACTATTAGTGGACATGGACAACAATCGTTCTGAAAGTTTTGAGTATTGGAGATAAGTAAACAATCCCCCATCTTATTTATAGTGGAATGGATTACTCAGATTCAAAGAGTCGGGACAATTTTCTCGCCATGAGGAAACAATTGCTACCCTGATGTAACCGGTTAAAATTCTTAACAATTGATTGCAACAAAAACTTAGTGTCTGCAGTATAATATTGCGGACGAATGGCACCCATCCGCAGTATAATACTGCGGACGAAGGGCTTATAAAAGGTCAATCCCTAAACGACATTGTTTTAGACTCTGACATTTGATTTACCCATCCACAGTATTATATTGCGGACGAATGATTAAAAGACTAAAAATCTTCTTTCTCTCATGTGTATTAACGTTGCAGATTAATGTTAACTTCTCAAATCACATGAATCAATAACAATAAGAAAACACAAGAAAAGAAAGAAAATTTAATAGCCATAAGTCGAACAACCCAGATCAGTACTGTCAAAATGAGATGACGAAAAGAGTTTTATATTTAAGGCTATTAATTTTCCATTCTACCTGTTAAACAACGTTGCATATTCATGTTATCTGCAAGAAGAAATAGAAAATTTGATAGCTCTAATTATAACTACCCAATTCACTACTGTGAAAATGAGATGAGATCCAAAATAATTGGTATGAACAAGGACAAACGTAGTTTTATAATTAAACTTATCCATCCACAATATAATATCGCGGACGGTGAAATTTCAAACTCATCATCATCCACAGTATAATACTGCGGACACCAGTTTGTTATTATCCCGTCTTTTAATGTTGGGGGTATTTTGGATAATATCACTCGTCCACAGTGGCAAAGTCAGACTTCCAACTTAGTGAGGTCAAAAAAATTGTGTGGTTATAAATAATTTTGTGGGGATTCGGGGGTAGCACCCCCGAACCAATTTTTTTTGAATAATTTTATATTTTCAAGTTATATATATATATATATATATATATATATAGCATGTAAGAATGATATGAGATTGAGATTTAAGTGAGAAAATTATAAAAATTTAATTTGACCCCATATATTAGAAATTTTACAAAATTTCAGTGGGGTCAATTTGTATATAATATTTAAAATTTTTAAAATTTTCCATATATTATAAAACAAAACAAAAAATCAGTGGGATCAATTGACCCCACAACCTCCAACGTGGCTTCGCCACTGCTCGTCCACAGTATAATACTGCGGATAACTAAATATTATACTATAGACGAGAGTCATATAAACCGTCAGATTTCAGACTAGACGATTGAGATATGTTGTAAGGATAAATCAAATTTTATAACATTATCAATAAATTGATCCCCATATATATATCTATAACTGAGGCTTGGAAATTTTCTACCAACTGCTTTATGCATTCTTTCACAATCTAATTGCATTATTGGGCTCTCTTTTAGTGTGAGTATTTAAACCAGCTATTATTCGTCCTTTTCGGCCAACGCTTAGGTATTTCCTCACACCCTTTGCATTTTACCCGCTCTTTAGATTACAACCAACTAATAATTTACTAATATGAACCCATTTGTTGCTGATCTAGCGATTTTTACCTATATTACCTCAGCCAAGAGTACGGGTAAAATGAAATGAGTTTCTAACTCAAATATTTTTTTTTTATATATAATTTATTTAAAATTTTAAATGGGGTGCCGACAATATTATTTCACAAAACTCGTACAAACTTTAAAGTTGTTATTAGCAACGATAATTTTAATATAAAAATTATGAATAAAAGAACAACTTTACTAGAATTGTTATTGGCAATAATACTATGAGCTATAGAATTATCATGGATAACTAATTTTATAGGATAAAGAAAGATTCAAGTTGGTATCAATTGGTATTTTCATTAAGAATGGGTTAAAAAACAAAAACAGGTCCTCCTCAAAATGTGGAAATTAAGGTTTAGGTTAATAGGTTTGTATAATGTTTCAAACTTTCTAAGGTGGTTGTTTTCATGTTTGGTTTACATTTTCAACATGTGTATTTGCATTGAATTTTATCCAAATCTTTGAATTATAATTTTCAAAATAAAAATATTTTAAACTTTTCCTACCAAAAAAAGGTGACAATTCATTGATCACGTTTTTTTTTTTAATGTCATAATGTATTATAATAATTTATCGTAATATACGGGAAATGATTTAGGTGGGAGAATGTATAACTTACTGTCTTCAATTTTTTATTTTTTTTGAATGTCTTCATCTATTACAATAATTTATCCTAACCCAAAAGAAATGGTCTAGGTGATGGAGGGCATACCATATTGTATTCAATCTTCATTATGCACTACTGCCTTCTAACGTAGGAGGGGAGGTCTAAGCGGGGGATTATCTTCAATCTTTATCACTTGTAGTTGCCTGTCTTCTAAAATGTTTTCATAATTTATTGTCCATAAGAGCCGAATCTTCAACTTCTATATATTAATTGGAGTGAGTTGTACTACTGAAACAAGTGATGATAGCAAGATACATTCTATATTCAAGGCCTCAGGTGTATGACGAAAATTGACAAGTCCATGTACTAAATTAAATTAAGGAGCGTTTGGTGAATAGTTGGCTAAGTAGGTCACCATTATTAGCCTCCTAACCAACCAATTTGTCGCCCGTTTATTTACTCACCTAGGAAAATTTGTTTATTTATTTTTCAATGCTAAATTATGCATTTGACACCCATTGATATAATAAAATAAATTACAATTAAATATATCCTACGAAAAATGTAATATTCAGAGTAAAAAAATTAACGAACAGAACAAGATTCCCCTTTGGAGACGGAGAATACTATTGGCTCAAATAAATATGAGAGAAATACCATAATATATCATACTTGTGTCATAATTATATGAGCTCCACTAAAATAAATTTAAATCAAATATCGCCATCTTGGGATAAATTTAGAATTTACTTCCTCTATTATCTATATTGACATTCTTAATTTATGTAAAATATACTTCAATGATTCTTTAGTGGACGTTGAGAGAATAACAAATAAAAATTTATATAAAACTGGAAAAAAAAAATTGTTGAATTTTTTTAGGGTCCTCTTGACCAAGTAATGTTGCTTATTTTAGTGTTTATTATCGTACAAAATTCAATAAGAGCAAGCTCTTGGTAATAAATATCACTTATTTTGATCAAGTGATTAATATCATTGAAATTGCACATTATATCCTAAAGAAAACATTGTTATTTTTTAGTTTGGTCAGGGCTAGTATATTAAGAAAATTGATATTTTCTCGAGTAATATTTGATATTTTTATAAAATTTATTTTATATAAATATAAAATTCACATAAGATAAAACTAATAAAAATATCATTTTTATTTATAAAAATGTCAATTCTCATTACTAATTATTAATTGATGCCAGCTGTTGGGTGTTGGATCTTGTATTTTCTCAACTGCTTTTTCAAATTTAGGGGCCCTTAAAAATTGAGTGATGTTACATATTAGGGGCTTGTGCCTAAAATTTTCTCACCCACCTGATCACCCCACCACATTTATTCCACAAATAGTTTTTTTTTTAAATTTATTTTAGAAATTATAAAAAAATTACTTTGAAAAATTGAGCAAAGAAAAAAAGAAAAGAAAAGAAAATTTGCAAAAATAAATGTTCTTTTGTCATCAAAAGCCTCATTTGCAAAAATTTTAAACTTTATTTATTTCAGGTTTTATATTTAAATAACAGTGTGATAATAAATTTTAGAACATTATTTGATGTATATATCAACAATAAAAGTATAAATCAAATATGATTGTTTTGTAAGAATAGGAGGCCTATTCCCTTTGTCTCACTTATGTCACTAATGTCAGTACTGATTCTATATGTTTTTGAATATTTATATATTTAACATTTGTGCTACAAACAACCTTTTAAAATATGTATGTGAAAAAATGGGATAGAAAAAATATGGGACTAGGAAATTAGAGATTGTAGAATGATCATTCTAATGACTAATATTCTCATAATCGATTTGTTCAGTGAATCGAAAAAAATATCAGGTGAATGGGTCACTGATTTAACTAGTAATCGAACCGTTATTAAACCAGTGACGTCATAAATATATAAAAATATATATTATTAATAATTAATAAAATTTTAAAACATCTAATTTTTTATAAATTAAAATATAGTGAAATTATGTTATATTATTGGTAAAAAAAAATTGAAAAAAAAATTAAAAAATATTTCAAAACCGGTTCAACTAATTGGTTTTACCGATTAAACCAGTAGTTAACCGATTATTGATCAAATTGAATAAACTGATTCAACCGAAAAGAAAATCGATTCCTGATTCAATCGATCCGACCACTGATTTTCAAAACATTACTAATGACTATGTGAGAAACACACAAATTTTTACCAATTAAATGGCAAAACTAATAGAGATTGAACTCTTTCTTTTATAACTTTTTATTTATTTATTCTAGCAAATGACTCTTTTGTGATATGAATATATATACAACTTTTTTCATAATTATTTTTAAAATTTATAAATATTAAAAATATACTTTTGTTCTGTATTTACGCTTCAACAAAATAAGTTGTTAGTTATAAACTTGTAGAAACAATATCATATTATACCGCCATCAATTTTTTTATTTAAAAATAAATACTCTTTCTATAAACCAAAAATAATTATTTTATATAACATAGAGTATTATTTTTATATTTTAGTCAAACCAAAAATATATTTTGTAAATTAATTAAATCAGAACAAGAAAACCAACCACACATGCATGTGGAATTCCCCAAAACACCAAACCATAACAAAACTGAAAAAACTCCTCGTTTCCATTTCCATTTCAATGGCTTATTACATACAAAGAACCAAAAAAATGGTAGCCTCCTGCCTGAGCTTCGTCTCCATATACGGCAAATTCCTCCGCCATTCTCTCTCCTCCGCCGGCCTGTCCTCCCAAACCCTCGACATTGATTCCCAAACCACCATCCACTTCTGGGGCCCCAAACCCGACCCGACCACCATCCTCCCTAAACCCCCTCTCCTCCTGATCCACGGGTTCGGGCCGCCCGGAATCTGGCAGTGGCGCCAACAGGTCGTTTTCTTTTCCCGGTCGTTCGATCTTTACATTCCCGATTTGGTGTTCTTCGGAGACTCCGTCACGACGGCGCCGGAGCGGTCGGAGGATTTTCAGGCGGAATCGATGGGGAAGCTTATGGAGAAGGTGGGGGTGGATAAGTATTCGGTGGTGGGGACGAGTTACGGCGGGATTGTGGCGTACCGGATGGCGGCGATGTGGCCGGAGAGGGTGGAGAAGGTGGTGATTGCGAGCTCGGCGGTGAATATGAAATCGACCGATAATAAGGAGTTGTTGGAGAGGGCGCATATGGAGAAGGTTGAGGATGTGATGTTGCCGAGAACGGCGGCGCAGATGCGGACGTTGATGGGATTGGCGGTTTACCGGCGGCCTTACATGCCGGATTTCGTGTTAAACGATTTTATTCATGTTAGTGCTCTTTTTTATCCAATTTGAATTTTTTTAAATAGTATTCTTTCTCAAATTAAGACCATTTATTTTAAGAAAATTAATTTTCAAATGAGAATTACAAAATGTTCGTAAATAAATGAAAAATGAATAAAAATGCTTTGCCTACATTTCTGTCTAGATATCTGGATTTTATTTTATAGATTTAAACGTGTAATCATGCACGATAAATAATAAAAAAATAAAAAAGATGAAAGATGGATGTGAATTATTACATGATTAGGACCTTAGGGATTCGGTTATTATGAAGTTGTCTCATTTTAATTATCGGTAAGTTGATATTTTCGGATGCCGACACATCATCAGGAGAAAAAATTAATGGTTGAGATTCGGTATTAATTTTTTAAACGGGAAAAGAAGCGGAAAAATTCAAAAATTAATACCTAATTCCAACCATTGATTCTTCTGTCCAATAATGTGTCTGCACCCGAAACTATTAATTGACCAATGATCTTGGCGGGAGAAATTCATGGTAACCGAATCCGGACATTAGGTACCTCCATCTTCAAAAGAGAGTACATTTTTCAATTATTTTTAGAAGATTTTTAGTATTTTTTTCACATATTTATAATTAATAATTAAATTTACTCTTCAAACTATAATATCTAAGAATAATTATTCAAAAAATTGAATCAAATTATTTATTTTCTTTGTTCTTTATAATTTCCCCATGTAGTGATAAAATTTGATAATCCAAGTAAAATACTACATAGAGATAGTAGAAGAAAATTAAAGTAAAATACTACTTTAAAAAAAATATAATTAATTGATCCTACCATTTTGTCAAAAACTGCCAATAATAATATCTTGGGTTAGACTGCATGCATGCATGGGACAAGCTTCAATCCTAAAGTGGGTGACCAAACTTCCCACCATGAGGATTTGATAAGAAATAAGTTAATTTGCCTAATTAATTAGTATTAAATTCTTAGATTGCATACATGCATGACTAGGAACAGATTTATGGGCAACAAATTTTAACATGCCTTATACTCTACCACTTTACAAAATATGTTAAGGATATATTTTAATTTTATATTTATTTTAAATTTTTATAGTTTACTATTGACTATGATAATGATTTAATGGTACACTTAAAGGATACTGAATCCGGGAGTTATTGTGTATCGTTGATTTTTATGATAGAATCAGTCGGGATCCAAGAGTAACATTAAAAAAAGGAGACTATTTTTGAATTAAAAAATAGGCAAATAAGTAAGAATCATTTTGTGCAACATGTAGAGTGTAATTAATTTCATGATCTATGTAACTGAATTGTTAATTATGTTTCTAACTTTCCATGACTTGAATAATGGAGGGGCAGAAATTGTACGCTGATAATATAGAGGAGAAGTTGGAACTATTGAAGGGGCTGACAATTGGACGGGACGATAAAGTACACATATCTCCTCTTCAACAGGTATTATCTTATTCACAATTAAATTTTATATTTATCTCAAAGTGATAATCAGCTTTTAATTTATTTATTTTTAAAATATCTAAGGGTATTAGTGTAAAAATGAGGGGATCTTTCTCTGAATGTCCTTCAAATCGAATCTTAAGCCATTTAATCATGCGAGTAAAAAAGGGTAATATTCATGGTATATAATTCATAATTGGATTATCTTCAAGTAATATTAAAACAGTTTCTTAATTAAAATTTGAGAAAACGGGATCTAAACAGTTTCAGCAATCTTGTATTTCATACATATAAATATGTGCTATTCAATGATAGTGAATTTTGAATTTTACTATTTACTACCAAATTCACAACACTTGTTGTTTGCTCTGTGTAGGAGGTGTTGATTGTTTGGGGAGATCAGGACAACATATTTCTATTAGAGAAAGCAACTGAGCTGAAAGAGTTTGTCCCCCATCTCTCTTTCTACATCGTATCATCCATGGATTCCCAAAATCATAGTCGCATTTACTTCTGACCCTATACGTATAAATGTTTGTCAATTTATACGAAAATTATAGATCAACTTTATAATTTTCGTATTAAACAAAATTAGTATGCATAAACAAAATTCAAATGTCAAACGGGACTCACATTTTAAGACATGACAAGTATTAATTTCTCTGTATCCCATTATGTGAGCGTGTTATAGTCGATGACGTGGTGTCAGAGTCGCAATTAAAAGATTACTTGAAATATTTCTTGATTCTTCCCGGGTAAATGCAGGCTTCTGGGAGGGAAGGTGAAACTGGAAGTGATAAAGAACGCAGCACATGTGCCCCAAATTGAGCGTGCAGGGCAGTTCAACAATGTTGTCAACAAGTTCTTATGCGTATCATGGTGATATATGTATTTTTGGCCTAGATTGAATCTGAATTTTCTTTCTTGTGCCACACCTAAATAACTAGTACAATCTGGGAAAGTACTTTTTAAGGTATTTTCAGAGGGAGGCCTAATCCCATTGTTTGTATAGTCCATTTTTCACCGTCTTAGATTTTGAAGGGAAATGAATGTAAAATTATGGCATTTTGGTTGTCATAAAATCTAAAAGGACTTGCATATGCTAGGAAATTTATTTATTTATTTATTATTTTTTATTTATTTAGGTTGAAAATACTTGCCACCACCTATCCTATCTTAACCCACTCAACTCTCGGCTCATATTTTACTCAACCTAACATCTCATCACCTCTAGGGGACACTCTCATTCGATATTCAGCACTCCTGGAAATGTGAACATTATTTTAAAGATTTCCTTTACTTTGATGTAGAACACTTTTGCGGCAAAAATGATTTAGCACACCATAAGTCTTCTTTTGCTTTATGATTGAGCTTATAAAATTTATGTTGTAGGACTTTGCTCACTACACTTTATCCTTTCTTTTGTGTTTTCATTTTTATTACTTTGAATTTTGTGTTATTGTATTTCTACACATGTTTTATTAATACCATTAAACATTACATTTCACATAAAAAGAATCCAAGGATTATATATGGTAACGCCTAAATTTGTACGCTTGTTCAAATTATCAATAAATAAGTCAACCTGTACAGAAAACAAACAGTGATCACATAATTTTTTTTTACAGCTTGGGCCATCGAAAATAGTTCCGGTGTGACAATCAGTACAAGCCGAATCAGTACAGAGCAAAAGTGTTAAAATGAAGGGTTTAAATTACTAAAATTGATGTTAATAATATGATTGATTGTGTTGCTAACCTCCTTTTATGAGTATATTTATAGTTCTTCAGCACCCCTATCCATACAAGCTCGAGACTAATTAGAATTAAATATTCTAATTAGTGTTCTTTTACAATTGAAATTTATAATTGGATAAATCCATTACAGGATGAGTTTTTATCCCTCTAATGTTTGAAACCCCAATGATAAGTTAATTTGGACTCTCAACTCTTTAAGAATATTAAGCCGTCAAATTATATTATACTGGTTCATCACCTAAACCAGGTGTTATGTACAATGTTAATATGAGTCAGCACCTGAATCGGGCTTTAAATAATTTCATCCCAACAATAGATAGTAATGGAGGAGGAGTGTAACCTTACAATTAATTGCATCTAAACGTGTGACTCTACATCAAAATAATTTGCACTCTAAACATTAGTGCGGGTGCAAATTGTTTTAAAACTCAAAAGTTATGGTACACTTAATTAAAAATGAAATTTAAGGTTCAAATTAAATTTAGAATTAAAGTTTAGAATTCAAATTGAAATTCAGTCTTTTAATTCACCGATTACCTCTTAATAATATCAATCGAAAGGTTGGTTTGGGCTTTGTATGTATTTATTTTGGGCCGGTTTAGGTTAGATCATAACCAAGCAGAATTGCCATTCATTTTTCATTTGTAGACCAAATTAAATTCTCGTAATTTTATTTTAAAACAACCATATGGTGGTTATCATTATTATTTTTCAAACTACATCCTTGTAGAAGGTTCTAAAAAAATTTCAAAATTTATAATTATCTACAAAATAGATAGAAACATAATATATGTTCAAAAATTTTAAAATGTAACAATTAACAAAATATATTTAGTAATATATATATATATATAGTGGGATTGGGCTTTGTTTTAATTGACTTTTGACGGAAATGCTCAAAACCATAGCCAACCTATGTCAGCAGTTTTTAGTATTTCTCGAACCATCCCAACCCGCATTGAATCATTTGGTCCATCTACCCAGTTAGACAAGTGGTTATCTATTTAAACTCCCTCTGTTATAATGTTCTGATGTTCAATTATGTTGCAAATTATAACATTATTTTATAAAGTCAATTAAAGATATTTTTGAACTCAAAATTTATATGTTTAAATAATTTTGAAAAATAAATCTATATCTATCAATATGTTTTAAACCATTTGTTTAATATTCATCATTTTATTGATTAAAATTAAATAAATTGACGTGAATTTTAAAATGTCTAAAATTGATTTTAAAAAATTAAGAACGGTCTTATATTTTAAAATGAAAGGAATATAACTCGAGATTATGTTAAATAGATGGATTTTATCAACCTTCGTAAATGATAAATCATGATAAAATCGAAAAAATTACAATTAATTCTAAAATCTATGAATTTCTATTAACTGATAAACTTATATATGTAATCTTATACCATAAAAAAACAATTACCATTAAATTATCAACTTTGTAATAAGTAAATATATGAAGATAATAAAACTTAGGGGCACAAAAAATATCTTAAAGATTAGAAGTCAAATGTATCCAGCTAACTGAAAAGGAAAATGCTTTAGAACTTATAGCAAGAAGTTGACATAAACGACAATATGATAATGACATCAGCCCATAATATAATGGCCCAGAATGTCAGACACCACCGTCACATATTTTTGTCACTTTATGGAGTCAGTCAAAGTATTGACGTAATATATATAAGTCTGTATAAATGCAAATATTCTTTGTTTTTATTAAAAAATAAATATAATAATATAAAAAGGTTAGGTGGTGTTTAATAAAATTAAATAATTAATATTTAATATATTTTAATAAATTAGATCATTTGAGTAAAATAATATCTAAATTAAAAAAATTGTTTTGATAATTATAAAGTGAATTGCACACTATTTTATTATTTTAAAAAGTAAAAATTTATTTAATAATTTAATAATAAAAATAAGTGAATAATATTATTGAATGTATTTATATAAAAAAAATTACCAATTTTTTTTATTAAGATGTATCTCTTAATTATTTGAATTTGATTTTATGTTTTACTGATTAAGAAACATAAGAGACAGATAAAATTTTATTAAATAATTTTATTCTCTTATTTATTCAGATGTAAAACTATTAAAAAATATTAAGAGATAAATAAACACAAAAAAACTTAATTAATAATTTTATTGGATTTCAATCTAAATTAATTTGGAATATAAAGTCGACGTCATAATCTTACTCCATGACAAATCCATAATTAGATGTTTGACAAATAAAAGGTAAACAGCTAAGATAATTCGACTAATATATTAGATATTTTCACTTATATTAAAACTCAAATATGTAACTAATATATGATTAGCAAACTAAGTTCTTTTATTGCTATTTAATTGAATAAAAAATTAAATTCAATTGATAATAAAAGCTCTACGATCTAAAAATTTCCTTCAATACTTATAAATTCAAGACTCGCTGAACTTAATATTTTTATTTTGTTAAAATTCGTCCTATAGTAAAAAAAAATACAAATATTTAAAATTATATAATCAGCACTAGCTATTGATTTATTTTAATTTTAATTTAATTATATTTTTATTTAATTTTTTAATTTTACTCTACATAATTTTAAGTGTCAGTAATACATGAGATATAGCATTATTATTTCAGAATAATAAACCCCATTATTTGTCACAATATGTAATAGAAGGACCAAAATGGTCATATGATGATGATGTGATTAAAAAAACAAAAAACAATTGAGGAGATGAGAAGATATGACCAGTCAAAAGGTGTACAACTTATAGTCAAAAGTCCAAATTCCCATTCTCATCCATTTTTCTTTTTTCGGCATAACTCCAAACTCAACCATGGTTTAAGCTCCACACCGCACTGTTTTTCCCTCTGGTTAAGCTGGAAACTCCTCCTTTCTCCCCCTCCGATCCCTGCTACTGCTTCTTCCTCTCATCACTCATAGCTTTCTGCCGATCCTGCCATTCATTTCTCTCTCCGCTAAGTAATTCTCTCTCTCTCTCTCTCTCTCTCTCTCTCTCTCTCTCTATATATATATATATATATATATATATATATATGTCTGTCACTTTTTTGTATACACATTAAGGTAAGTTCCTCTTGTTCTTATCAATATATAAAATTTTTGAAAGCGGAAACATGAAATGGCATACCCAAATTTTTACTTTGGGTTTTCAAACTGTTTGGAATGATATATTTGTTGCATTTTTATGTTTTTATGTGCAAAGTGACAGTGTATTAGTTGTGTTGAATGCGGTTCATGTGCTTTATTTGATGTTGTAAGGAATTTAATTTCATGTTTTGGAAATTTACTTGCATTGGATTGCTATAGTATCTATTGTTGATGCAGTGTATTAGTAATTAGTTTTGCCTAATAATTAGTGCCTTAGTGGTGTTTAATTTGCTATTATTGTGTTTTGGGAAGGTTTGGAGAATATAGGATTTTGATTGGGAATTTTGGTTTCGTTAAATAAGTCTGAATAAATATTGGGTATTCTTAGTTGGCTGGTAAGTGGTAAGGTATGACATCTATGTGAATAGAAAAGTTTTCCCTGATTGATTGTATTGGGATTTTTATATTTATGGGATATGTGGAAATTAATATTTTAGTATTGCAGGATTGGTTTGCAACAATGAATTGGATATTACGTGTAATGAATTCTGGAACTAGAATGAATAAAAGAGACAGAAAATTTACTTTCCTAGAGATAATATTATTCAAATGAACGCAAGAAACAAATGTACTTAACCTGTTAGGCTACTTAGACACATTTAAAGATGTCTAAAAATGTTTCCATTGCCATTTATGATATGCAAACTGATTCCCTTGATGGGCTTAATCTGATTCGTATGCTTTACGAAGTGTTATGGGGGCATAGGAGTTCTATAGAATTAATTAATATAGCTTAGAGACACAGCTGGCTTAAGCTCTTCTTCTAAGGTATGGGCAGTTAGTCAATCCTGTATCCTTCTAATAATGGTCCACCGCTTGAAATTAGGTGGGCTCAAAGGCAGGAGCTAGACGAGAACTATTGCGTAGTGCTTGTAATGCCAGGTGTAGCTTGACCAGTATTCATTTATATGCTGTCTACAGTGATAAAAAATATGGGCTCACTATGCAGCAAACACCAACATAATACAACTGATACCGAAGAAAATGCACAGGTATAGTCTGATTGATGTTTTTAAATTTTTTTAACTACTTTCAAAAGTCTATGATATAGCAAATTAGAGAATGACTCAGATTATGTGTTCATCTTCTCATTTTAAATGCCTCACATAGCCTTCCTTTGCTTTTAATCTATTGATTTCAGACTGCGGAAATAGAAAGGCGAATTGAGCTAGAAACGAAGGCCGAGAAACATATACAGAAGCTTCTATTACTTGGTATATGTTCCTCAAGCTGTTTTTTTTTTTTTTAGCTTCACTTTCTATGATTGTATTCTCATTAATTTTCATCGAGTTCAGTGTACTGATCTTGGATAGCATAAAGGCGTCACTCCTGCTTCCATTTGATTTGTTATCCCAAACATGGAAGCTTTCATATTAATGTTTAGTAATTCTTGGTTGCTTCATATTGGAAATTTGTATGTATATTTAGGGCTGTGTTACAGACATTAGTCTATTGTGTCTCTATGAAAACTTGTTTAAAAGTTCTCTTTTATTCTTTTTACTTTTTTTAGGTGTTTCTAACAAGTCATAGCTTATATGTATAATTAATTTTCTAAGCTGTGGTGCTTGCCTTTAATTGGTCCGCATTATTATGCATTTAAAGATGTTATACAGAATGCGGTGGTCGTTTATGGTTCACAAGTCCATCTGTTATTTTGGTGTTTAGCAAGGGCTTTTCTGTCTTTCTGGCAAAGCAAATGATGTTTAATTTCCTATGAGCTCAGTGACAAACCTATGCCCTTTTGCAAGCCATAAGGCTATCAGACTTGTAGTCAGTTTCTCTCAACAACTCAACAATGCTTTTATTCCAAACTAGTTGGATAAACTGAAAATGAATATAATGATAAAGAGAAAAAAGTATAAAGGTAAAGAGAAAAATAAAAGTTAAATTATATAATGAAAAGAACAAAATAAATAAAATGATAGAAATAGATGGAAATAACTAAAATAAAAAATGCATTACATATAGAAACATATGTAATGTATATTTATTAAAAAAGCTTAAATAAACAAATGGAAAAGAAAAAACAGAGGGAAAAAAGAGAAACATATATCAAAACAAAAAGAAAGGGGATAGGAAAAAAAAGTTGGAACACCTTACTTGGCCTCCAATATCCAGCCTGCTCTCCTCCACTCACTTGTATCAAAGGTCATGTCCTTAGTTATATTCAGCTCCTTCAAATTTTTTGATTTTACTTCCTACCCCAAGTAATTTTGGCCTACACCTCCTTCTTTTTATTCATAAAAGACTCCTCTTACAGATGCATCTGTAGGTCAGCATCGGATGTGTCCAAACCATCCCAACCAATATTTCCACATCTTCTATAATTGGTGCTACTTCAACCTTGTTTCAAATATCCACATTTTTTATCCTATCCAATCTAGATAGTCACACATCGAACTTGACATTATCATTTTAGCAACTCCAACTTATGCATATGATGCTTCTAATGCCCAACATTTAGTTTGTACAACATTGCTAGTCTCGCTGCTGTCCTTTAAAATTCTCCCTACAACTTGATAGGGACTTACAAAAGAGCAATGCCCCGATGTACATCATGTCATCCACCATGTTGTAATCATGTGAGTTACATCCTCATCAACATCTGTACATGTAGCCAATTTCTGGTTAAGACAATTTTTATCCTAAGTTTCAAGTTGGTTTGACTAGAGATACGGACAACTTTGAGACAATGATTTATGGACTTGTTGGGAAAGTTTGTTGTACAGACTTACAACAAACTCAATACTCCCTCCCGTTCCATATATGTTGCAACACAATTTTTGCATAACTTTTTAAGAAAATGTTAAACTTTTATTTGATTTCCTAACTGAACCCCTATGAAATGACTCAAATGAGTGGATGAGAATGCTCCACGAATATGAATCACACAAGTTTTATTTAGCGGAGAGACCCACTATATATTGAAATGACAAAAGTGACATGGCTATGAATAAATTAATTATATAACTTCAAAAAAGTTACCCAAGTAAGAAATATTGCAATTTTTGCGGGACTTCCTAAAAAGGAATGTGTTGCAATATTCATGGGATAGAAGGAGTACTATTTAGCAAGTGCAGCTTGTGTCATTTAGTAGTGTTCTAAAAAAGCTGTCTAGGCGGCTGCCCACCGTCTTAGTTAGGGCCAAAATTTGTCTAGGTTACCAAATAAGTAAATAGCATACCAAATTGACGGTGATGAAGTGAGAGAGAGCTTCACCCTTCAAGACTTCAATGATGATAACTAGGTAGAAGGAGAGATACACACGACAACTTAGGGAGAGAGCGAGTGGGAGAAAGAAACACCGATGATCAAGACATGTCTCTGTTGTTGGATGCCATCAAGGCTAAATCACATGGCGGATATTTTGATGAGATTGAAAGAAATGAACTGATGTTTACATTATATTGTTACTAATTATTATCTCTAAATTACAAATAAGTACCTCAATGCTACTTTATATTCTCCTCATAGTCTTACAATTTGGTACATTCCCAATTTCACCTCTCTAGTTTCACTAATTTAAAAATTAAAAAAAACCCGCTTACGAAACCATATAGGAAAGCACCTATGACTTCTTCAACATTGGTCATTAAATGGTCGCCTGTCAAAATAAGGTTTAATTATATGGCCCTTGATTAAAGGTCTGCTTGCTAGTAAAAAGAAACAATGTGATTGGAAGGTAGAGGGTATTTTGGACTTATTTTAGATATTTGATGAGTACATATATATGATGGAATTTGAATTTTTCGCAAGAAATGCCTTTTAACCTCTATAATTTTTGACAACCAGATCAACAACTAGTTACATGATTTATTAATTACAGGTGGGATTTTTATTATTACCTTTTTTTTTTCCGGCTAAATGGAATGTTGATATGAGATAGAAAGAAAGTGTACCTGAAGCCTTTACTTGGCTAGATGGCTTATTATTTTGTGAAGTTTTCGGAAGAGCATATGGTATGAAGTTCTTTTCATCCAATTTCTAACAAAATTGATGGAAAGTTAACTTCTTCTGATGAACAATTTGTACTTGATTTATAACTCCTAACGAAATATATGATTTGAAGTAGATTGAGATATGGAGGATTAACTTTGAAATGATATTTGTTTTAAATTGAAGTCCTCACTACGTTATAATTATGTTTTTCCTCTCAAATATTTCAAAGAGTCTACAATTGGGATGTTCTTTATTGCAAATCTTCAATCAAGGTAACTTTCAAACACTGAAGAATGTGAAAATGGAATATTATCCGTAGTCTTAGATAAGAGGAACTGCAAGGGATGAACTCACCCACTAAGTGGATGCTTTTTAACCCCTACAAAAATATTTATAAAGAGATGAGAAAACTCACATCCCATCAATATGGGACGTGGTGCCCCAATCTCCCCTACTTAAAGTCTTAATGTCAAGGTTAACATAGTAGTCACGACTTATATCTAGGTGATTTTAGACTTCTAAAGTCCAAGCCCATCCATCCTTATATGTCTTAGTCCTTTCAGATCAAAGATAAAATTGAGATTGCATAGTCTGTCTTTAGCACGACCTCACACCATGAAACGACAATTGCTCTGATACCATGTAAAATGAAGCACCCTCGAAGGGAATTGTTTCATTTCAAATAGTCAGCCAAATTGGTGCTTTAGGTTTTCCTAGCCACTTGGTTGTAAGGAGATGAACAAACTCTCATCCCACCACAGATATGGGATGGGGTGCCACAACAATAGAACTCCTTGGCTCCTTTATTTTTTGCGATAATAATAGGCTAATAGCCATGAGATCATTATATAGCGCGTGATTCCCATGTTTGGCTCCATCAAAACTGTGGTGCTATACGATTATCATTGACTGAAAGTCATAGGCAAATTAGTTTTGCCCATTTCTCTTCCCCTTTTTAGGTATTCAGCAGTTTAATGTTCATTTCCTAATGCTACCACTAGGAGGGGAAAAAAACTGACCATATATCTCACATGCTTTCCATGTTGGACTAATTGGCATAACATATAAATACATAATTTTGCACTACTACGAAATTAACACTGAAGCTGTATTATTCAATTTAAAGCTGCATTTAATTTCTAATTTGCATAATAAGGTAATAGTTTTAATTTTTTGTCATCCTTTTTGACAGCCCTGTTATCCTTTCCTCCTGATTTCTACTTTCCATAGTCTGAATGCTTGCATAGTCTTGTCCTTTCTCCAGCTCTCACTTCCCTCCCCCCTCCCACCTCCCCCTCATGTGTTTGTCACCTGCTAATGTTGATGTAATATCTGTTTTATTGCTAAGGTGCTGGAGACTCAGGGAAGTCCACAATATTTAAGCAGGCAAGATTTTTGTAAATCTATTCATTAAAATTGTCTGTTTAATTTCTTTTCCATCTACGGACTTGCCTGATACTTTATTATGCATTTGCAGATAAAACTTTTGTTTCAAACTGGCTTTGATGACGCAGAGCTAAAGAGTTACATCTCAGTTATCCACGCCAATGTGTATCAAATAATAAAAGTATGCAACACTTCTACGGGTGTTTGGTTATTTCCCTTTTTATAATATAGGAAGAGTATTATTGTCATCTACTTGATAGGAACACATTGCAGCAAAATTGTCTGTTGTTTGTGTACAATAACAGAGATATAGTTGGTAGATATATCTACTTTTAAATGCTAATATATCGTGTTGTAACAGATATTGCATGATGGGGCAAAGGAATTGGCTCAAAATGAAACAGATTTCTCAAAATATGCTATATTGGATGAAAATAAGGTCTGAGTTCATTGTTTGTCTGTAAACTTTCCAATATTTACCCATTTTGTGGGAATGATTAAATGCGAATAAGAAGATCTGTATAACATATTTTATTTCATATATAACCAACTGGCTGATGGAAGTCCTTGTAAGTTTGAAGACGTTCTAGTTGCTGACGAATATTGAAGAATGGGACTGCGTTTGGGATACATTTATAATATCAATGCTGTGTATTCAGGAAATTGGAGAGAAACTATCAGAAATTGGTAGCAAGTTTGAGTATCCTCGCCTCAATAGAGAGCTTGCACAAGAAATAGAAACTCTCTGGAAAGATGACGCAATACAGGTAATTCCCCTTCATGTTGGTTGCTACAGTTTGCATTTTTCCATGCAATCCTATCCATCTAGTTTTACTTCACTTCATAACCATTGCAAGTGTTGAGCTGTACTCATTCAATGCAGGAAACATATTTGCGGGGAAATGAACTTCAAGTTCCGGACTGTACTCATTATTTCATGGAAAATTTGCAAAGATTGGCTGATGTAGATTATGTTCCAACAAAGGTATCTAAAGTTAGAAATGATCATATCTGGTTTTTGTATCCATAGTTTATTTGAAATGATATTGAAAAAGAACTAAGTACTATATTTCACTTTGATGGAAATGTAACAATGTTCATTTTCTTTAATAATGTCCTTTATCATATATTGTCCATAGATTAGAAATTTTTCATAAAGAAGGACCTTTTTCATCATTTCATGTCTTTAGCACTTGCATTCAATTTTGGGATTTTCTGAAATGTTCTCTACAACATGGTAAGCATTTATTCAGTTGAGAGACAACAAACAGGCTGGTTTTGAACGTTAATGTAGGCGTAAGGCTTCTACTTAAACCTGCAATTGCGCTCAGTTCAAGTTTATAAATGAAAATTTTATTTTATATAATTTCAGTGAGTAACCTGTATAGATGTTAGAATATTGTACCTACCTTTGCTTGTAATTACAACTAGTTATATTATAAAACTATAAATATCTTTTCCACCTGAGCTATATAAAAGAGAGAGACATAAATATTGGGTATATGCAGTACACTATACTCAAAGTACAACGGTGCATAGTGTATTGCATGGTAGATTTCTGTATACAAAAGTTTTCGAAATTATCCTGTTCTATATATTAAAGCTATAGTTTCTTGAATTTGTTAGTTTTCTTTTACGCTTTTGCAGGAGGATGTTCTCTATGCCAGAATTCGTACAACTGGTGTTGTAGAAATCCAATTCAGGTGAAAGTTGCATTCATCTTTAACAATCTCTTTAGGAAAAAGGGGTGTTTTTAGTCCTTGACAAAATATAATATTATTTTAGATAAATATGCATTTTATTTTATATATTTTTTATAGGTAAGTTTTGCCTCAAGTATGGGGATTATGCTAATTATAATTTTGTTCCATATATAACTAAGCTGAAGTTTAATTCCATCACTCTTTAATAATTTACTTAGAAAACAGAATACTTCACTTCAATCAATCACGTTTGTATTCTAGAACTAAATTGAATTGCAAAATTTTGAGAATATTTCCAAGAGTTAACTATTAAGTGATGAATATAAAGAGAAAGCCCAAGAGAGCTCAGAAGTTCCTGCCAAAAAATGGTCAGCAATCCTGATTTGCCAGTTGTACTTTGTCTAGACACATTTGTACTCTTTTATATTTAGTACACTTATGTATGCACAAAGGACATGACTGCCGATTTTTAATTATGTTGTAATTTATATAGCATATTGCATATATAAATTCAGTTCTATAGTAAGCTTACCTATTTTTTGTTTGAATAATTATTTCAATTTTCTCTTTAGAAGTACAAATATTAGTTGTGAGGGTTGTAAGCTCATCCTTTATGGAATAGTTACTTATGAGGCCAGCACCCAGATCCTATTTTAAGAGGGTTTTGGTTTGACAATGCTTGTAATTTAATAGGTCATCACTTTTGTCCACTAAAAGAATCATCATTTGCCTTTCTGACTCAATTAGGGTCGTATCTTCCATTTTATTTTTGTATAAGATGTCTTTTACCCATTACTTTACTATGTTCATATTTCTTTTGGTCTTCATCTTGGTTTGTAGCAACTGCAACTAGAATCCAGTTGCTCTGCTTTAATATTTTAAATGATTTCACTACTTAGAATTATAGGGGGCATATCTGATACCTTAAACTTGAACCAATCTTGTTATGGGTGCAACTGTTGTCCTAGCACAAAAAAATAATTTATTTTTGTTTATTTCTTTTCAAGTGGTATCCAACTCTAGCTTAGCATGCACATTTAGGTTGTCCCGGCTCATTTATTTGTGTTGATCTTTGTTGATACAAAAAGTTGCGCTTATTTTGGGTACCCTGTATGGTTTTTAGCACCTTTACCCTGTGTCACGAGAACATACTTGGTACTTGCTCTCATGTTGAAGCTCCTGGGAACTTATTAGTGGTTATGATATTTGCAGCCCAGTTGGAGAGAACAAAAAAAGTGGTGAAGTATATAAACTCTTTGATGTTGGAGGCCAAAGAAATGAACGAAGGAAGTGGATTCATCTTTTTGAAGGTGTTACAGCTGTGATTTTTTGTGCTGCTGTTAGCGAGTAAGATCTATGTTGCCTTCTCTCACAAGCTACAGTATTATATGCATATGGCAGATGTAAAATTTAAACCTTGATGAATCAGAAAATCCACCATATGTGTTCATGGATCTTATTATACTGTCACTTCATTGTTTAAATGATTCTCATTAATTTAATTAACAAGATTGGTTTAGGAAAAATCATGTTGGATATGACTTATGAGTATTACTACTTATTTCTATTATCCTAATTTTATTCCAGGTACGATCAGACTCTTTTTGAGGATGAAAACAAGAATCGGATGATGGAGACCAAAGAACTCTTTGAATGGGTCCTAAAGCAACCATGTTTTGAGGTTTCCATTTACTTCACTTTACAAAACTTTTTTTTTGTTTTCTTTGTTCTGAAGAACTTTTGTTGCAGTTCATCACTTACCAATTTCTTTTGCTTATATTTTATTTGTTTAATGCAGAAAACATCGTTCATGCTGTTTCTAAACAAATTTGATATATTTGAGAAGAAGGTTCAAAATGTAAGAGCATATAGAACTGTGAACTTTTGTATGTAGGAGGGGGCAACTATTTACAGTTGTTTTTGGTTGCTCTTTTTATGTAGGTGCCATTGAATGTATGTGAATGGTTTAAAGATTACCAACCGATTTCGACAGGAAAACAGGAAATCGAGCATGCATATGAGTAAGTATTTTCAATATTTTCTGTTTCTAGTTTGAGGTTTGGAATGACAAAGCATTACTTGAATGCACCCTGGGAAGTTTTGGTCTCCGACAAGGAGGGAAAGGGGTATTTAACTATTGTCATGGAATTATACACACACACACACACTCCCCCCGTGTCCCACAAAAGTTGACTGAAGTACAAAAAACTTGTCCTATAAAAAAAGTACACAATTCAAACGGAAAATGTTATATAAAGTCTATTTTACCCACAAAAGTAATTAAGTAGGGTCCACTGCTCTTAAGAAAAAGAGAGAATCTTTAGTGTACTTATTTGAGGTCCATTGTGTATAAAATGAAAACTTATTTATTCTCTCATCTCTGCTTTTGTTTTTATTAAATTATGTGGAAAGTGTGCTTAAAAGACATCTTTCATGGCTCAAAGGATATATATACACACCTCGACTATCTAAAGGAGATTTCTGTACTTGCACTGGCAGCTGCCAATTTTATAAGTGATAATAAGAGTAGTTTTTCAACGGGTAGTGGTAGGTAACCAACCATAACATGCCTAAAGTTTTCTCATAAACATAAGAAATTTATTCTAATACTACTAGAGGTAGAAAGTTCAGTTCTAAAAGTAGAGGCACGAATACTTGTTGGTCTTTGCTTGTTTGCGCTACCGGTATTTCGTATATATTGCAGGAATCCGTTTCCGACATCTAAAAGATATGGTTACTAGTCTTCTCTGCTTGTGTTAAATATTGATGAATGTAATGTAGTACATTTCTTCCTCATATTACTCTAAATTCAGATTTGTGAAGAAGAAATTTGAGGAGCTATATTTTCAAAGCACCGCCCCTCATAGTGTGGACCGAGTTTTTAAGATTTACAGGACCACTGCCCTTGATCAGAAGCTTGTGAAGAAGACTTTCAAACTGGTAGATGAGACTTTGAGAAGGAGAAACCTCTTGGAAGCTGGCTTGTTGTGATAGAGTAGTTTCTTCTAAAGGAAAATGTCAATACTTTGAAAAGGTAGATTCTGGCACTGGCAGTGATTCAATGTCCTTTTTCTTGCGTAGTAATTTACAGGTAAAAAATCGGCTGTTTGGTATACCCTCTCCTCTGTAAAAGGAACTTGATGTTACCACTTTCCCCTTTTGCCCTAGAAAAAGCTCCCAAAATTTATTTATCCCTGTTTGTAAACTTACCGATCTCGGATGAGCATGCACATAATGATCCGAAAATTCATTTATAGCTTATTTTTTTCCCGCAATGATTTGTCTCAGGCGTTGTATAAGAGTTGAATTATATACGAGTTGCATTAGGTTAATTGCATGCTTTGCTTAGTTGAAATTACAGAAGTTACTAAAACGAGTTGAATTAATTGACCTCGACTCGATTGCTAAGTGGTTACATTAAATTTCATGTTCGTTTAAACTCGGACTCGTTTCGAGTTGGGCAAGTGAACCCTTTCTAATTGGTGGATTCAGTTTTTTGTTGTTTTTGCTCCTTTAGTTTGAAGGAAGATGAGCTGCTTTAATTTCTGCAGAAAATGTTTTTCTTAGAAGAGAGTGATGTTAAACTATACTACTTACTACACAGGAAGAAAGATAACAAACATGTTCTTCAAAGTATGAAGGTAAGTATATTTTGTCATAATGCAAAGGTAGACTGTTGCTTGAGTTTGTCAATGTCAAAGTCACTCAACACGTGTCAAAATAAGTAAGAGGGTATTTCAAATATTATATAAAATAATATTTGTGTGAGATTTCATCCGAAGAAAAACCATACAAAGTCAAATATAACGACACAAACCCAAGTCAAAATTGGCAGCTTCGTAATAGGCTGGCAGGCAGGCAATAAATGATTAGAATATTTAATTAAGACGTCAATTAATTTAAAGTCATTATTATTATTATATACATTCTTAATGTGTATAAATTGTTCTACAATGATATTTTATTAAACATAATTTAATATGAATTTATCTGATATACATAATAAATAAAATAATTTATGCACATGATGATTTACCCAATATACTCTCAATAAATAATACTTGTATTTTAAACTTTCACAAAATAATAATAATAGATTTTGGAAGTATCTTTTCACATAGAGCCTTGAGTATATAATGGACCCATATTTTTTTTTGAGATTTTATAATAAAATAGAAAAAGTTAATATTTATAACTATTGTTGTCTACTTCTATTAAATAAATTTATTAGTAAACAATAGTAATTTTAAAAATATATATATTTAGTGGAGTCGATCTTATAACAATTAACAACAATTGTGCACCACAAATGTTGTTATAAGATGGCCTTTACTTTTTTTTTACCTGATTTTTGGATAAAATTTATTTATTTCTTAAATTGCAGCAATAAAAATAATATTGAATAAAATAATTAATTCATAAATTAATTAATTAATTAATAGGAGTAGCTACCATAGATATCAAATGTTAAATTTGGGGAGACGAACTGCGGCCAGAGAAACGTGTTGGGCGTGGGCCTTTGTTAAGAGGACGGTGGCCCGTGTCCCTTGACATATATATATATATATATATGAAAATTAATTCACAATAATCAGTTATTAAAAGAATTGTTCTAGTAGAAATTAATTATTTTTTTGTCTTGTCTCCAAAACCTCTAGTGACAGAGATTTTAACAAATAAATTATTCCTGTTTTGCTGCCCATATATATATATATATATATATATATATATATATGTATGTATATGTATATATGTATGTCTCCATGTGTTTCTTACATCAGCGTGTTATTAGGTTGGCCAATTTTGTATCAATTGTCAAAAATACCAAAACAACAAACGTTATCATTTTTATTGATAAAAATAAAAAATAAAAAATAAAAAATAAAAAATAAAAATCAGTTAAAATATAATTAATTTGAATTTATGAACACTTTTATTAAAGGACAATTTCCATAATTATGTAAATTTTATTGTTCATTTGTCTAAATATGTTTATTTTATGCAGAACTCTCATCATGAATGAAACACATGAAAAAAAATCAATTTTTCATTCCAAGACCAATAAATATATCATCCATGTTAAGCTCATTTTTATCAATATAAAGACTATAATACTCTTTGTTCTGAAAAAAAAAGAGAGGTTCATTTGTCAATTTTTCTTTATTTTTATAAAAAAATAATAACTTTCTATTGTTAATATCATAAAATGTCACAACGTCATCAAACCTTTATAGTTTCATTAACATGATATTGCTATCTCTATTAAACTAACAACTTAATATTTTTTAAGGATAAATATGAAACTATTAGAACGGAGGGAGAATTATATAAGTCATGACGTATTTATTTAAAATTTATTCGTAACCAATTACATTCAAACACGTAATCTTTTTGGGGCATTCAGTCCAACGAGTTTCATGTCCAAACTATGAATTGTTTTTTACCCAAAATTTATTAGTTGAACGTATACTTTTACTTTTGTTTTTGAACGCCCAAGCTATGAAAGATGTTGAAATGAAAAGGCTAATGAATGTGAACTAGGAAAGAGGGATGAGAAGGAAAGCAATAAAGTGTATAAAAAGAGTCCGCCTCCTCCTGACAGCTAAAAAAATTCACATTTTTAAAATAAAAAAATTAAATATATTAATCATGTTTATTTGTAAGAATTATAATTCAAAATTATAATTTTTATAATTTCAAGGGTTATCTTTATTTATAAATATTACTCGAATAAAACTATTAATATCAATTGTCTGATTTATTTTTAAATTTAGACTTGAGACTATTAATTTAAAGAGTAATATGAAAAATTATTTAATAAAAACATTATCTCGTTGAAAGATTTTATATATCTTCCATCTCTATCTCTTTCTATTTTTCCCATCGGTTGATCTACCATTGAGTGAGGCATCCTTTCGTCTAATGCTTCCGATTGTTTATTCATGAAAGTATCTATATAATCTTCTTTTAGTTATAACTTATGTAATGGGAATATAGTTATCTCTTTTCATACTGGTGGTTAGTCTTCCCGCCACTACGAAGAAATTCTGGAAATTATAATTTTAAGATTATTAAATTATTTTATAATTTATAAAATAATAATTTTAAATTTAAATTTAAAAATAAATAAGACATTTAGTATTAGTAATTTTATCTTAAATATAATTTTTATAAATAAATATAAACTTTAGTATTATAATTTATATCTTAAATTATAATACCGACGTTATAATATTAGCGAACAAATATCTCTTAGAAACTAAACTAGAGAGAAAGGTTGGGAGAGATTTTTGGCACCTTTTTCCTCTTTGGAAAGTATTCAGTCCAAATAGAAACGCATATTCCTTTCTCTCTCCTCCTATCTGTTCAAAACTCTAAAAATTTCATCTTTCTACATTACCAAACGCAACTCAAACCCGTAATTGATCTCTTGCATTGAACCATTCCTCTTCCCTTTTTTCCAGGTTTGTTTTGATTCTTGAACTGGGTAAATTAAAGCTCCATTAATGATTTTTTTTCTCTCTTAATTATGGGTATGGAAATTAGCTCCAAATTTGGAATCTTTTATCCAACATTCACGTGAGCTGGAAATGGGTTTCTGGGTTTGCATTTTCGTTGCCAGAAACCTAATGACATGTAATAATTGCTGGCATTTAGAAAATGTAAAGCTGTTAATTTTAATGGGTTTAAGTTAATTCTTGATTTTGTTATGATTCTAGTTATTCTGTCATAAAAAAACAAGATCTTGAATTTTCCTCTCTTCTTTTTATTTTTATGGTGTGAAATTCAATATCTTTGTTTGAACATTTTAATTTGATCTTGTCTTCATTTGTTGCCAATTCCTTGACTAATTCTCTTAGAAATGTCTTAATTTTTCTGTCTATGATTACAAAAATAAAATAAAATTCTTGCAGGTGTTTAGTACTCTTTGTTGAGGAAGTCTTAATGCTCAAATTTGGTAGAACTGATTGGGTTATAATTCAATATGCGGAATAATTGGTTGTTTCCCATGGATCTTGATGGGTGGTCGCCGGTGGAACCACTTGTCCACCCACATTTGCTCTCTCATATTAGTTCATTTGTTGACAATTCAATTTACCATTCAAGATACTTTTATGTCTCTGGAAGTATGGTTCTTCAGGACGCTTTCAACTGTATGTCAAAGTTTACCGGTGCTCTACTATTGTGGTTTGCCAGTGGGTCAAATTCCAATGTAAATCACAATTTACCAGGAAATTCTCATGGTTCTAGTACAAGAAGCTGTAAATCTTATACACAAGTAAACTGCATTACCTCAGCTGGGCATAATCTTGCAGGATTTGGCCGCAATTTTAGGTTAAAGGGAGAATCTGTTATCCCTATGATTTTCGATAAGATTTCGAGTTTCAGTGTGAAACAACTGTGCAAACAAGCCGAACAGCTTCAATCTTTTCCTATGCTCTCTTTAGCGGCAGCTCTGATACCACCGTTTGACCATGAGTAAGGTTTTTTTCGTTTTAAACACCGACTCACGCGTTTTGAAGAAATTTAAAAGTATGTTATGAGGTTGATTGTCTGAAATACATTTAATATTCCCCCCACCTTTTGGTTTTGTTCAATATTAACATTCCCTGAAATTATTTTTTCATGTTCATCAGATCTCATGATGTACTAGGTGTTCCACTTGAGAATGACAATGTACTAATGCATAGATGCCTGGACCAAAATCCCTGCGAGGTTGAGCACCGTGGGTGTGGTGATATTTATTTTAATAATTTCAATTGTGCAAGACATGCAGTTGAGCCACGAACCGGCATTGAGTTCCCAACTATTTTGGACAACATTTTAGCCGGAGAGACTAACTCCAGTTGGCTCTCAGAGGTTAATGTTTAAATTTTTTGCTGGTCTTACTAATTTCCATTACCGCAGTCAAGCTTCTTGATCTGCATTCTGTTTCAGTTAGCTGCTTAACAATGAAAAGTTATAATAACTCGTAGGTGATTGAGTTTGTATGTTATTTTTTTCTTATGGCACACATGTTATCCTCGTGTGAACCCTATCCTAAAGATGGAGAAGCCTTGATGTATTTATGGCATTGGACAGTATTTTGTTCTGTTACTATCTGAGCATCAATAATAGCTATGCCTTTTATATTGGTTTTCAGCCACGTAAAAGTCCTCGCAGCATAATATTTGTGTTTACAGGCATCCTGTTCTTAAAGTCCAGCATAGCTTATAGTTTGAACTAGGTGTACAACAATAATAGGACACATTTTCAACCTAACGTCACTTATCTATATTCTATCCTAATGTAACTCTGTGGAGTTCATTTTATTAGTTCACTCTGAGATTGTTGATTCAACTAAAAGAAGTGGACATTTTCTTCTTTGGTAGTGATTCTGGTAGCTATACAACTGAGATATATACTCATGCTGCTATTAATATTGAAAACGGTGGTTTCCATTCATGTCTCCATTGCTCTCAGTCTATGTGAACCCTCTAGTCTGGTTTTTGTTATATATCTATCTGGCAGGTTACACCAAGTGGTTTATTAAGAGTTGTCCAGTGAATTTAATTTATTAACGACAGCCAACAGAGAAAAGCTCAAAGCTTGATTTGATCTTGGATCAAAAGTAGATTGGACGGTTTGGACCTTTAGCACCACATTTAGGAACAGTGGATTAAGCTTAGGTTTGAGGGACCCAACGAATCCAAGCTATATAATTGTACTATAATTTAGTTAATTATATCTAGAATCTTGTAATATGCTCTCAGGAAACTTGAAGTGCACTTTATACTGAGAAACATTAGATGTATAGGGACATCTATCTGTGTAATGATGGACTCAATCTCCTTGTCTATGCCTCCTCTGATGTGTTCCAATTTACTTAGTAATAAACTAGTTCCTTATGCTCATTGTATATGTTTTCCACTTCAGTTTGTTACTAATTGAATATGGTGGTGACTTATTGATGTGCTTTCTTAATAGATGCATCTGTATCCTATCCTGCTACCATCTCTTGTTCTGTTGTTTAAGCCCCAACTTTTCTTTATGATTTTACTGAAGGTACTTGTTGGAACTGGATCCAGAACTATGAAGATAATAAAAATTAAGTCTCTGAAGGTCTATGCATTTGGTTTTTGTAAGCATTTTTTTCTACTTGCTTCTTCCATTATTTGTTGAAATCTGGAGATCTTTTCAGCTCTTCCCAACCTAATAACTATTGTTGCCTTTTAAATAGATGTTCATCCTTATGACGTCTGTGAGAAATTGGGTCCAAAGTATGCTTCTATTCCAGCAAGTGAAGTGAACAAACACCATACTTTTTATCAAGATCTTCTCAGGTATTTTAAATTTTTTGTCTTTTAATTACTCAACCTTGCTTCTCATGCTATCGATTTTATAATTTTATATATTTTACAAAAACCTTGTAAGACCCAGAGAATAGCCAATAATTAAGCGCTTTCCTGTGTTATGCCCTTGTTAATTTCAATTTCCTTGGTTAAGAAGAGAGCACCTCATTTGGTAGTTGTGTAATAATTTCCTTCTATGGAAGGTTTTCTAAATTAGTCTGCTAATCCCTTGACCTTGATGTCATAGTATTATCAAAATACTAAATTTATCCTGCCAAGGACATTGGCATTTTTGTTGTTAAATATTTATATTTAATGGTCTCTGAAATGTTTTTGCTAAACATATAAGTCTGGGTCATCAGAGTAGGTAACAAATATTGATTTTGTGAATTTTATACAAAATTAGTCTTGTTTATGACAGAAAAATACTTGTCTGTAATGCGATAGTTTATTAAATAGGTTTTAAGTTTAACATCAAACTGAAGCATTTGAAACTTAGCCATAATTATTTTAGCTTCTATAATTAGGTGTCTTAGTTAAAGGACAAAATAATCTCTTTATGCTTCCTTTTATTTGATCATACCCATGATTATACTCTTTTAGATTATTTCGAGTTGGAATCATTTAAACAGCGCATGATGAACCTAGAATAGTATACAATTAATATTCAGTGTCACATTATCACATTTGAGATTTAATACATATGGTGAAATGACCTTGTTACTTTAAATGTAAATATCCTTAGTTGTGTTTATATATACTAAACACATTGTTTGTTGTAAGATAGTTCCCCTTATGCTAGTGACTCAATTGTTGGGTTTCCGTTATGTCTCCTTTAAACTTTCTCATTATTCAAATAATGGCCTACATGAATTTGTATCTCCTCTTTAACAAGATATATTTTACTTCAAATTATTCAAATTCAACAATTGGTGTAGTGACATGACATTTTGATATGAGTTAAGTCTGCCTGAAGCCTAAAAATATGAATAAATCTGTATAGAAATAGGCAATCTGAAATTGAGACTCTGGTTGCTGATCATATAGTTTGGTAACGGTGGTGTATCATTTGGGTAGGTAAAATATGTAAGTTAAACTGAGATCATTAGCATATTATGAACTGTTCTTGGATATAGCTGAACTCGGAAAAGATTGTTTGCTGAATGCCTTGGCCATCTTCTTATATTTTCTACAGTATAATGTTACGTTTTCATTTCCTCATCAAAAATTTTGATATGAGTGCTGCAGGGAGGATATTAGCATGACGATTAGGCTTGTGGTTAGTGTCAATGGGATGAAAATCAGTACCGTTAGAAAGTAAGTGAAAATTCTTTTTGGCAGGCTTTCATTGAGAAGTAAATATTTAATTTTCATGTGTAGGAGCCAATGTAGATGGATTTGCCATGAATTTAATCAGTTTGACTTCTATTCCTCGACAAGGCAAAATAATTTGGTCCAGTATGCAATTCCAATTGATTGGTTGTTGCCATCATCTGTGTTTATGCGTGTGACTTGTGCGTTAGTATTATATACATTTCTGCAGTTTACAAATCTTTCATGCTAATGATGTCTCCCTATCTCTTATGTGACGTAAAGGCTACTGCATGTTATCATTAGAGGTGGCTTCGGCTTAGCTCCAACTTATCATAGACCAGTTGCAGTCCTGGTTGCCTCTTCATATATATTTCATTCCTACCCCTCCCATTCTGTGGGTACTGTCCTTATGTAAAGGTTTGTATTAAGTTTGAAAAAAAATTATGATCTTTATTTAATACTCCCTCCATCCCTTTTTAAATGTCGTTTTAGAGAAGTGTTTTTGTCCCTTAATATTTGTCGTTTGAGAATTTCAAGTAAGTATTAATTGCTTAGTTTTCAATATTACCCAAAGTATTAAATATAATTTTGGTCCCCTCATACTTTTTGTCCAATAAGTAACACTCTCATATTCCAATGCAAGGACAATATAGACAATTGATATTATATTTAATGCTATACAATCATTTCCTTAATACTTGTGCACAACTCTAAAACGACATATATTAAGGGACGGAGGGAGTATTTGTTATGTGTGTCTCTGATTCTTGGCTTTGTTATAGCTGGTACTAAAATCATAATACATATGATTACAACAGTTGCTTCTAAAGCATTAAAACCTTAACCTTGAATTGAGAACTAGGGTACGCGAAATCAGTATGATCTTTTACCAGACCAGGTCCATTCTTGCTTGGCAAAGCTTATTCAAGTAGGAAATGCTTAATTCAGGCCTTTGATTCTTACTGCTGGCAATTAGAAAGAAGAATCTTACCATTTCTAATTCTCTATTTTTGATTATGCTTCTTGCAGTGCTTTTGAAAAATCCCTTCGAGCTCGATTAATGAAGGTAAACCATCTGCTTCTGAGATTTGTTTCAATGATCCTGGAATTATTGTTGCCGACTCCTAACAAATTGCCATTATTCTTTAGACAAACCCAGACACTGATTACGACTGCCTAAGAAGATTTGGTTCTCTTTTCTCACAAGATATTCCTATACGCGTGGTAATAATTCAATGAACCCTCTCAATGCTAATTTACTTTTTGTGTGACAGAATGGCATCTGACTTGTAAATTAAACTTTTCAGGGAACTACTATCTATTTCAGGAGAACAGCAGATAATCATCTAATTACTGAAAGTAAGTATCATCCTAAAGCTCTTTAACTCGGTGCATTTAATTTTTTATGTCCCCGTAATTCAACTTTATCAACCGCCACTGCCCGGCGGCCCCATGCCCCATGCCCCTCCCACCATCCATTCTTTTCTCTATACACTTAAGAAATGGTGGTGGTTTGTGTTCCTTGTTTTCCGTGTAAATTTGTTCCATGCCCCATAGCCTATATTGTTTGTACTCCCTTGGTTTAAAAGTTAGAAATACATTTTTAAAACGACAACTTTTAAAGAAAACTTTACTTTTCCAAACATATCGTTGGCATAAATTAGAGATGTAGTAGTACTGGCAAGTCTACTCAGAATACAAGTGATGACATAATATTAGGAATTTCATGTGATTTTATAGTAAAATTGAAATGTATCTCTAATTTTGTAAATGACTTAAAAAGAAAATGCAAAAAACATACTTGGGATTAGATTATTTACTTTAATTTAACACTACTTCGGAATATTTTATCCCATGGGGGATTAATAATCCCTTAATGTTGGACTATTAGTCCCATAAAATTATTTAATAACTTAAAATGTGAGAGACTATTAATCCCATATTTTTCATGGAATTCTATAATCTCACATAAATAACTTTATGAATGATAGAAAATAGTCCATATGACTATTTAAAAGGACTATTAATCTTCCATCATAGGATAAAATATTCCGAAGTAATGTTAAATTAATACAAATAGTCCAATCCCAAGTATGTTTTTTGTAAACAAATGTAGCCCAAGTGTTCCGTTTCAATTATCTCTCAGTAAATCCTTACACAAAATTCACAGTGGAAAATATATTTCTGCAGTCGCTGGCAATCAGATTGGATCAGTTCATAGCAAGGATTTGTGTAGTAAGTGATTCATTCCGTTCAAATTCTTCTTAACCTACCTGTTTGCACACTAGGGTCAAAGTTAAAAGACGAAGATTATTGGACTTCTGTTTTAAATGTTAAATATGCGACATGTATGTATTTTCAGGGGCTTTCTTTGACATGTACATTGGAGATGTTCCTGTGTGCGAACAAACAAAAGAGGAGATTGGGAGAAATGTGGGAAGTATCATAGGGAGGTGTTAAGCTCGTTTGCTTATTATCGTAATCTTTTATGGACAACTTATTGAAGCTCTCGATGGCTGTTGCATAGCTTCGCTATTGGCTTGACACTGCTCATTGAGCTATTTAATTGTTCAATGTGCAGCAGGCCATTGGTTCATATACTTGCAGAAGTACGGGACTGCGAAGAACAAATAGATAGATTCTCTATATTCAGATATGAAAATGTATATAATGAAATAGCTACTACATCTATCTTCATCTATGATGTAGTTTGCTTTTGGTAGATTTAGTCTTTGTTTTAGTTTTTTGATCCGTCTTGTTTCTCCCTGCAATTTATAAATTGTGAATTTTAAAAGATGAATATTCTATCATTTTAATTATACGAATAAATGAATTATTATTGTAAAATTTTCAAATTTATTATAATTAATTATATAAAATTTATTAATAGTTAAGGAATAACACCCCTACTCCTCCTCCTCCTCTATCAGGCTTTTATTATAACATAAATTATAATAGCTATGACGGGGTTTTACTCCCCCCATCTGTTCGTGAAAATTCCCCACCGAAAATCCCATATCGAAGAACTCCCGACAAAGAATTAGGCGACTGTGCACGTGTAGTTTTGAACTCTTCCAACGGTTTCGTACTCTTTTACTTCTCCAATTATCTCAAAAATCGTATTCTTGCTTTAGCATTCAAGACCCTGTCACATTCAAGTTCGTTAGCGTCCCCATCACTCCATTAATTAATCTTTGCTCCCCTAAGAGATTTATTGTTTATGGCTTCGTGTTCGACCCAAATTCCCCCAGTCTGAGCTTCACCATTATCGAGATGAGTGACACCTCCTCGCCACGCCCTGGAAGTTTGTTGATCAACAAGTTCTGCTCTTTGAACACTCCATCCCGATGGACCCAAAAGGTTCATGTTGGTGATGATCTGGTGCCTTTACTCGGAGAAAATTGTGTGTTTTCAGGTATGTCCACTTACCTACACGGTGCTTTGCATTGGCTATTGGAACCCTCCGGTGTTATTGCCTATGATATTGAGGCTGATTGTTTCAAATTTTCCCTTATTAATATACCCGGCGGTGATATGATACATGTTAATGATTTTGGCTTATGCAATTGCATTACCCAAAACAAAACCAACAATAAAAGTGCTACTAAGTTTATGCAACTGCAGGTACTCGGGAGAATGTAGAGATAGGCTAGTATATGCTAGCGTTACCGGAGATTCTGAATTTTCAGTTTGGATACTTCAACATTATCATGCTGCCTTGTTGTCTAATTGCCATCGGGTTCGTGTTAAACCACTTGGAAAGATCTCTTTTCTGTGGGAGGGTGCTAGCCTTTAGTAGAAGCAAGGCTCACCTTTCACCTTGTCTTTCTCAGAGTTGGAAGGAAAATCTTTTCTTATAATTACATGACTATCAACTATTGTAATTCTGATACCCCAATTATCCCACATCGAAACATGTGAGTTTGTCTATGTATAACTCTACAACTCTACTACAACCATGACTTTTGACTGGGGCTGTGGTAGACCAAGACAAATCTGCAGGTGCTCATGGGATGTGAATTGAGTCTTATTCCGGGTCCAGGTTTGAACATGGATTAAATTTGATACTATGAGATTTATGAGTTATGCTTACTAATAATGTCGTTAATTTGTAGGTTTTCCCCGATTGGATCTAGATGCACCAGCTGCAGCTAAAACTGCAAATTCGGTTCAATCTGATGGAAATCAGAATTGTTTTTATCACCACTATGCTGTTACTCAATTGGCTAAGAAAGTTTTAGACAATCACCCACAGGAACATGATTTAAATACAAGTGAAGAAGGACTTCCATTCAGATCGACCATGTTCCTATATGCCCCTGCCATCGCAGCTACTGAAATTGGTAAGCCTGGAAGTTTCTCCCTTGTAATTATGTCTTTGGTTGCATGAATTATACGACGACGTTATGTTAATAAATTGATTGTTGCTTTCTTATTGATCAGTTGCGAAAGACCGGTTTAGTGAATTGTTTCGGCTTGAAGGCGCTCTATACGGATCTATTGGAAGACGTAAGTAATTGCAGTTAATTTATTTCACTAATGACGTGCCTGCATTTCCATATACCTATATATAGCATTGGTTTCTATCTACCTTGACATGTCCTCATTAGATAAATGGAGGGTCGAAGTTGTCATTAAATGGTGCGACACATTATTCTGTTAGCTTTATTATTGGATTCTTTTGTTGATAAAGCTTAGGACAACCTGAAATCAAGATCTATAAACCTAATCAAGAGAGTAACTATCCTGACAACAACTCCCTCAAAACAAACTCATCCACACACTCACGAAGAACCCATAGCTATTCTGACAACACCTCCCTCAAAACAAACTCATCCACACACTTGTGAAGAACTCATAGCTAGACCAAAGGCAAGACACTAACGCCAATACTCCCCACCATAACACAACTTAAAATCAAAATAAAATACACAACTTCACATGTCTGAAAACTAAAATCTGTCTTTGCATTATAGTTTCAGAATAATCTTAATGTCCTTGCACTTTTATATGAATTCTCAGGATTATGCTTCCATTTGACACAATTGAATAAACATTAAAGCAAAATTCCTCGTTTTCCAGCACAAAAAATTCATGTTTCCCTTTCTCCATGTCGTTGTAGAATCATCAAGACATGCAAATCTCTTGTAACTTCTTCCTTCTTGTTAAATAGTGTATTAACATTAAGTCATAGTTCCTGTGATCCTGTGAAGAATGACACAGTTCTGTTTTATTTTAGTCATAAATTATAGTCACTTTTCCATACCATGCAAATATTAGTTAGAAAAAAAACTATACCTTTTGACAGGACTCATTGCAATACATTAGATTATTAAAGAATTTTAGAAGTAAATAATAATGTCAACCAAGTTCCAAAATTAAAAAACCATCTTTCTAGAGCTTTAGTTCTAACTTAAAGCTAACTAACTTGGATTAAGTTAAATCTATAGATTATGAGTATGTTTGGGATTGCTTAAAAAATGTGCTTAGTGATTTTGATTACTACTTCTGTTTATAATTAGTTTTAAATTAGTTTGTGTTTGGTAAAGAAAAAACACTTAAGCTAAGTAAAAAGTAAAAAATGTTTAGTACAAAAATATTTACTGATTTCTTAAATTACTATAAATGAATGTCTTAAAAAGTAAGGATGGGTAATGAATGAAATTACTAATTTAAATAGAGATAGATTAGTAATATACTTGGTCAAACCTGATTATTAGATTTAGTTAATATTGGAGCTTCTAATTCTTTCCATAAAAAATGATTATAAGTCGTTTTAAAATCAGGTTATCAAATTAAGCATGTTTCCGTGCTTATAAGCGATCCCAAACACTCTCTATATATGATATCCATATAAAACAAAATTTACACATAAAAGTTCATTGAACACGGTTATTTTCCTCGCTCATATTTTGTTTTTTCAGTACTTCTACTTAATGTGTTAATTATTGGCATTTCTCTTGAATTTCAGTTGTATCAAATGATCTTTCAGGGGTGGCATCGCATCAGCTTTTATTTTACAGACTTTGCAACTGAGTTAGGAAAGACACGAAGAACCAAAAGTAGATCACCAACTCTACCCTCACACAGATATATCCACTAGTAGTATCGTTTGAAGAACATGCTTTTTTTTAGCACATGTATGATAAAAACTAATCTTACAATAATGTTATCTGAATAATTTTGTGTTAGGTTTGGCAACCAAAGTCCAAGCCAGGGAATTGGATGAAACAACCATTCAGATTCATAGGATTGAAATTAAGTTAAAATCAGCTCAATTCTAATTCTAGGGTTTGGAATTGAGTTATATGTTTAGATTTGAGAAAGTTATGTTATTTATCTGAGTGTTGTATGTGTGCCTTGCAATGTTATGGGCATTGGTTGTTCATGATAGGGTTTTAATTGTGATTTATCATTGTTTCTGCAAATCTTAAATTTTTGTCTTGCAGTAAGATATTTTCAAGTCAAAATTGATATGAATTAATTTAGTTTTAAACTATATAATACTTATGAAAGTTATAAGTTATCTAAATAATACCGCTAATTAAAGGATTTATTATTTTTTAAAATTAAATAAATTACATTAATTTTGAATTTAAAAATATTTTAAATTAACTTTATAAATTTATTATGAATACTAAATCTCAATTCTCAACCCATATTCAACATGAAGAATATAATTATCACCATTCCATTCTCTTATGTTCCAATTCTTTTACTAATTTCATTCTTTTGATTCAAACTTAACATTATAGTTTAAATGAGACCAAAAAATGAAACTGTTCAAAACAGAAACAATGCACATAAGCCATTTTTAGTACAGCAATATTTGAATTTAACAAAAACAAAAAACAAGGACTTCCAACAAAAGCAAATGTTTACACTAGACATCACCCTTTAATATTCATAAAACACCCACACAAAAAATCACATGCTTAGCTTAGCCAATTAAGAACATAAGAGAATAAATCACAGTGTATTAACACAAGAGCTACACTACTACTCAGAAACAACAAGGCAACAAGATTTGGAAAAAACTTGGCCACAATATGAAGTTTCACATGGATTCTCTAGCAGCATAAAAATAATGGAAAGACTATATTACCCTCTCTATTGGCACATGCTGCCTTAATTCTAGAATTATCCTAGCTACTCTTGACTGGTTATACCTATTATACCCTTCTAGTCTTACCCTTGCTTAACATAATACATACTGAAAACGGTTTTGGCATTTTGTAACTGCTCCAGCAGAGGTCTAACATTGTTGCAATAGACATGAACATCCTCAATAGTATGGATAAAATCTCCAGGACTGTACAAGATATATAAGGAGATCAAAAAGATGTTTTTAAGAATTAAGACAACCTACTAGTGACCAATGGCGGCCATGGTTGCAAGCATTATAAAGCCTGCGGATACGAGTGCATGCCACCTCAAACACTCTTCTTCAAATATTGGAATGTAGCCTTCGTTGAACCATTTTATCTACGTAAAGGTATGTTCTAACTATTCTTATTGTCACCGTACATCTATAGAAACAAAATTATTCAATTCATGATTGAGGAGATGAAACTATACTTTTGTAAGAACATATCGACGAGAGGGGGTGAGAGCCTGAGGTAACAATGGATATAAAAAAAATATAGACATTGTGAATATGATCCTGTACATGCAACAGTCTTACCTGATATAAGAATTCAATTCTGATCACGATAGGTAACACATTAATGTAGCATCTGAATCATAATGTGCTCAATTCAACAGTAGCAGGATGGAAATCTTAAAATTTTAGATGAACTTTAGGGAAATATATAACCATCACTTGACAAGAGTAATGTTTTCGCTGTATTATTGGAGTGTGATGGCTTTAAGAATTTCTGATGGCAATTCTGAATATAAGAAAATACTCTGTTAGCAACTAGCATCAGAAAATTTAAAAGCTAGGCCGTTTAATAAGGGACAGGACGAACTTGGAAAGTAATGATGTAACTAATTAACATATAGGAGCAGTACAAAACATGAAATTTGTCTTCCAATAAGATTCACAAATCAAAATATCTATTTCAAGCATATATGCGGTACTCATATTACCCACAAAACACCTGAAGGTCAAATTAGGTAGCACTGCCTTAAATCATGTTCAACCAAATATATTGTATATAAGAAGTAGGCTCTTGTATCAAGTCTAACTGAGCTATCTTCAGTACAATAAAGAAGCTAAATAATGATATACAAACATCATATACTGGACACAAAATACTTTCACAGTACTTTAACCACATCCAAAATAAAACGAAGTGCGGTCAACAATGCATACCTGAAAAAAGACTGGTCAATCTGGGGCACTCAGAGCTTCAAAATTTCCAGAGAGCAGCAGTTACTGAGTAAGAGAGCATAAGAAATAAAAACACAGGCAGGCCAACAGAGCGAAACAGTGCCCAGAACCTAAAAGTAAATCAACATGGCAAATAATGATAAATATTACCGTTAACTCAAAAACAGGCTGCTGCAAATTCATCGCGAAAGTGTAGAATCTCTAGAGGTGCTCCCTTTCTAATGCTTACTTGAAAGAGTATCTGCAACAAAGTTCTCTACTTCAAGAGCAACCCTTTTTGTAGACAAGATACCAGTATTACCACTTTCTGCTCCAAATTTGTTTTTAACAAAACAATTAGTAATTTGTGCAACAAATTATAAAATCAAACAAACCTATTTCATATAAAAGAGTAACTAGAAGCCCTAAAACCTAAACAGTTCAAAACAAAAGCAAATATAGAAAAATGCAGAGGCAGAGAAATGGAGAGAGTTACCGATGGTCCGGAGGTCTTGGAGGTACTGCCGCATAGAAGCTTCCTCTTTCAGTATCAAATGCAAGGGTTTAGTTGATTGGTGAGGTTGTCCAGCCATAAAAAGGGCTTCGAGGGGCCGGTCAGCTCCCAACCTGATATCGGCAATGAGACGGGACGCGTGACTCAGCCTATCCATTGCTAGAGCCACCTGTTCCGGCGGCGCCTCCGCTGTTGACACATTTGACTCCGGCTTAACCGCCGGTGCCGGTGGTGGAGCGGGCTGTTGCTGCATTCTGTACTTTTGTTTTCTTTGTCCACAATTCGGAGGTAAAGACTAGGTTCGTTACTAGAGAAATGGGCTTCATAAGTAGCCCAAAGACTGGAAATTTGTACAGACTAAAGAGGGAAATAATTTTCAGTTATAATGTTATACTTGAGGGATTGGTGGTCAGTTCTAATTAAAAACTGCTTTTGTTCCAAATACGAAGACTGGAAACAAGATACAACTAAAAATTTCAACAATAACAAAAATAGAAGCACCAGGATGTTCTTCTGCCGGTACCATTTTGGATTATTGCACATTTCCAAAAAATAATATACAAGATCAAAAAAATACATATTAAAACCAAATTTTTTTTAAGAGCCCCACTATGGAGGAACATCATTACAACTACAAAAGGATTTCATAATCAGCATCAAAAACACCACAATAATAACACGAACACTAGGAAATCACTAGCTATGATCCCGTGTGTCGCCCTATTAGAATCGAACATATTACAATTGCTTTATTTGAGGGGAAATCTAAAATCTTAGCCTCAACGAGAAATTAAAAAATCTAAAAACAAGTACGAAAAACTACCAAAAAAGAAAATAAAAACCTATTAGTAACCCATTAAATTGGGTATACGATATTAACTTTCATACTTATAGTTCAAGTTCAACATTCTCCATAAATCTTTGTGAATTAATTTCCATACCTACACAATTGACTCCGCATCACTGATCTCCATTCACTGCAATATTTTGATTCTGATTGTCCTCATTCATCCATTGGTTCCCCACTTCATCAAACCCAACCCCATTATTTATGGCTGGATTAAAAAAAAAACTATTGGCAACATCTTGCAAGGGAACTCCACCGTTTTGTCCTGCCCCAAAAAATAATCCATGATCTTGAAACTCTTGTCCTACCCCAAACCCCATCCCCACTCCACCATCCCCACCACCAATAGGAAGACCACGACCACCCCCACCCCCACCCCCACCTTGTCCTACTCCAAACCCCACTCCACCGCCACCCCCACCAGCGCCACCACCTCCACCAAGATTACCACCCCCACCAGCGCCACCACCTCCACCAAGATTACCACCCCCACCTCCCATTTCAATGCCAAGAGGGTTTATATTTAATATTACTGTGTCGGAATTGAAGATTAATCTTAGCCCAAATCCTCCAAGACCACCGGCCGGGAAGAAGGCATTACCCCCAACTCCACCACCGCCAACACCACCGGCCGGAAAGAAGGCATCTCCCCTACCTCCAGCCCCGCCACCCCCGACCGGATTAAACCCACTCCCAACACCAACACCGCCGGCCGGAGAGGAGGCATCTCCCCCAACTCCACCGCCACCCCCGACCGGATTGAACCCACCCCCAACTCCAACACCACCGGCTGGAACAACTCCAACATCACTCCCAACTCCACCAGCGCCACCCCTAACCGGATTAAACCCACTCCCAACTCCAACACCACCGGCCGTAACAACTCCAAAACCACCGGCGTGAACATTTATAACGAGATTTGTGCAAGTCAGGTTGAGTTGGTCTAGTCGCAATAATGTAGACATCAAGAATCGAAGGAGAGACAACGAAAATAGACAGGAAAATAGTTGAGTTGGTCTACTATGTGAGGTGTGAGGGTGTGAGAATAGGAATTTTTTTTTTTATAGATGTCGGAATAGAGATCTCTCTTTCTGAATTTATGATGAAAGAGAGGTGTGAGGGTGTGAGTTCTGAATTTATGATGAAAGAGAGGTAAGAGGGTGTGAGGATAGGGTTTTTGAAGTTTCTGCTTTTTGCACAACGTTGTTAAGTTTCTGTGCACAACTTCTGAATTTATGAGGGTGTGTATAGATGTCGGAATAGAGATCAGTTTGGAACTGGCCTGTCCAAACTGGCTTTGGAACTGGAAGTGGCCTGTCCTTCCCTATGGGTATACGTATGGGTATACGTGTGAGTGTGACTTCCCAGGGTATTATGGGTATATGAACTATGGGTCGTCTGTCGTTTTTGGGATTAGACTTCCTATTTTATTTTTAGACAGGAAGTCTCTTAACGGCTGAAGAGTAGGGGGCTCACATAATAAGTCTTGACTGAATGTATACACGATAATAAATTGAATTTTTATATATAAATTTAAATATTTTATATTAATCGATATAGGATTGATGTGTTATAAATTCTCACACTTAAATACTTGATATCTCCTAAACACATAATTACAAAAGATTTAGAAACTTTGACTCTCTAATTATTATGGGATAATACCAGTGGTCTACTAGGTTCGCTTTCGTATTCCCACCTCCGGCAATTCGATCAGATGATTAAGATGATTCAAGAAGATACTATTGAGAAAGAACATTAAACTTTATTATGCTATGATTTGATTCGAACTCGAAATTTGACTCAAGTTGTTACATAGTGTGCACATTAGTAGGGTACGTGATCATTAAATTATAATCTTAGTTACTAAGATTGTGAATTAAAAGATATATTACATACATTGAAAATATTTTTAAACGTGAATTCGCTTTGTTATTATTTGTTTTAGTATTAAAAGTATATTACTATTGTTACCGAATAAAGAGTTATTTTCAAAAAGTGTTTGATAAATTATATTTGATCTATCTAAATAGTAAAAATTTGTCACTTGTTGAGTTTTATCGCTCAACATCCTACATAATTTTTTATAGGTTATATCGTTGATAATTGAGTACTTGTTTGATACACTTTGGATAGCTAGAGTTTAGTTTGATATGTTATTATTATTATTTTTTTGTTGTTGAATTTTGATAAAACTCTTAGTTTCGGAGAGCTATACGTCTCCATTTTACGAATTTGATATTTAGTTGGTATTCATTTGAATTAGTTATTGTTGGATTTTAATTTAGGATTCCTATTCAGTTGTTATTGTTTAGGCTGCACGCTATTGATATTATTACCTTATGGGTCTTTGGGCTTGCGATGCGAAGCATTTTGGTCTGTAGCGAATTCGGATTCGGGGTGTTACAATTACACCTCCTTCCTAGGCCCCTTTCCTTTCAATTATTCCCCATGAATTTTTTATTTTTATTTTTATTTTTGGACAGGAGAATACTATTTCAATTTCATTAAAACACTCATATCTATCTTTATTGTGTGAAATAAATTTTAATTTCTTTTTTATCTATTTTAAAAAATTGAGATAAATTATATATTTTTATTTATTTATAATATTTAAAATTAGAATCAAATGAATAATACTCCCTCCATTCCTTAATATTAAACATGTTCCAAAATATTTGACGTTATAAGACTTTTACGAGACATGGATACAATTTTTCCAGTTAAAATTAATACTCCCTCTATTCCTTTTTATTTGTCTTTTTAAGATTATGCACATAAATTAAGAATTATAATTATAATACAATTAATATTTTGTCTGATTAATTAAATTGAGTATAAAATTTTAAAATTAACCTTCAAAAATTTATTGAAAATATGAAAGAGAAATAAATTAATCTTTAATTATAAAGAATAATATAGAAAATTAAGTATTTAATATTTTTTTAAAATTTACAAATGATAAATAAAAAAAATAAAAATTTCTCTTTAAAAAGACAAAAAGAAGTTGAGGGAGTAGTATCCAATTTTCAATATTTCTCTCTCCCTAATGTATATTCGTAAAATTCACCTTTTTCTCTCTATTTCTTTATCTTCTCTCTCCTTCCTTGTCCGATTTTCTCTCGCTTCTTTTTCTTCTCTCTCTTTCCCCGACTCTTTTTTTTTTACAATCAATAAGTAGCTTTTTATATTTTTAATTGTAGAATATTTAAATTTATATCTTTAATTGCATCCGCGGTGAAAATAGCTCTATGGTATAATTTTTTATGTGAAAAATAATGGATAACAAAAAATATAAAGCCAATCAAACAAAATAAATCAGGTAATTTTTTTTATGAGAGGAGAGAGCAAACAAAAAATTTAGGCCGATTTAGCAACAAAAAAAATAATAATAAATTAGGCCGCAAGTAAAATAAAAAAGAAAAAAGAGAATAATAAAAGTAAATGACGTGAATAAAGGAGTATGGGTGAGAAAAATCAACGAATTGAGGGAGGTGGGTGAGGAATGCAAGTGGTAACATTTAAATACTTTTCCTAGTTATCTAGTGCCCGGATAACTCTCCTCCTTTGTTGGTTCAGTTATTTTCTTTTATTTTTTCCTACTTTCATAAATTATTTTTTCCTATTTTCATAAAATATACTTAGATAAGTATAAATACACTATAATTAAATACTATATTTATTTATACTATTAAATAATAAAACATAGTACGAATTTCAATATTATATATTACTTTTTAATAATATAGACGAATATAATATTTGATTATAGTGTATGTAGACTTCTCCAATATACTTAGCATAAATTATATTCTCCATATCTATTAACATTTTTACTGTGTCGTATTTGAAAAAAATATGAACATATCCCCCACATACACCATACTTTCACCAATTATTCATTTTTGGCATATTTTTCGTATTATTTTACATTATTTTAATTAAGCACAAAAACCATGCTTTGTTTTTTGCCAAAAAGGGTAAGATGATGCAAGTTTGGTGTATTTGTATATTTATTCAAAAAATATTCAATACAATAGCTACACCATACGGCCATATATCATTCAATAGTTACACCATATGTCCACAATAAATTATCTGGACATTTACTTGCATAACATCATGACAAAAAAATACCCTTATTTAGGTGATATTTTTATTTTTCTTATTTTATTAATTTTGTTTGAGGAGGGAGGTGGGCAATTCATGCCTTATATTTAGAAAAAAAATAAAATATTTTCACATATAGATATAATATTTTTATATAAAATTTTCATTGTCGCACTTACGTGAGACTAATGACACTAAATATATAAAAATAATTGATATTTTCACAAGTAAAATTAGAAATGTATAGTACCGGCAAGTCTACCCAAAATACAAGTGATGACATAATATTAGGAATTTCATGTGATTTTATAGTAAAATTGAAATGTATCCCTAATTTTCTAAAGGACTTAAAAAGAAAATACAAAAAACATACCTAGAATTAGACTATTTACTTTAATTTAACACTAATTTAGAATATTTTATCCCATGATGTGAGATTAATAATTCCTTAATATTGGACTATTAATCCCATAAAATAATTTAATAACTTTAAATAAGAGGGATTATTAATCTCATATTTTTCATTGAATTCTATAATCTCACTTAAATAACTTTATGAATGATAAAAAATAGTCCATATGACTATTTAAAAGGACTATTAATCTCTCATCGTAAGATAAAATAATCTGAATTAGTATTAAATTAATACAAATAGTCCAATTTCAATCATTTTTTTTATAAACAATCGCAGCTAAGTCTTCCGTTTCAATTATCTCTCTGAAAATCCTTGCACAAAATTCACAGTGGAAAATATATTTCTGCAGTCGGTGGCAATCAGATTAGATCAGTTCTTAGCAAGGATTTGTGTAGTAAGTGATTCATTCCGTTCAAATTCTTCTTAACCTACCTGTTTGCACACTAGGGTCAAAGTTAAAAGACGAAGATTACTGGACTTCTGTTCTAAATGTTAAATATGCGATATGTATGTATTTTCAGGGGCTTTCTTTGACATGTACGTTGGAGATGTTCCTCTGTGCGAACAAACAAAAGAGGAATTACTATGTTCGCCCATCTGTTCGTGAAAATTCCCCACCGAAAATCCCATATCGAAGAAATCCCGTCAAAGAATTAGGCGACTGTGCGTGCATAAGTAGTTTTGAACTCTTCCAACGGTTTCGTACTCTTTTACTTCTCCAATTTTCTCAAAAAATAATATTCTTGCTTTAGCGTGTCCCTGTCACATTCAAGTTCGTTAGCGTCCCCATCACTCCATTAATTAATCTTTGTTCCCCCAAGAGATTTATTGTTTATGGCTTCGTTTTCAACCGTCATTCCCCTGGTCTGAGCTTCACCATTATCGAGATAAGTGACACCTCCTCGCCATGCCCCGGAAGTTTGTTGATCAACAAGTTCTGGTCTTTGAACACTCCGTCCGTTGGACCTGAAAGGTTCATGTTGGTAATGATCTGGAGCCTTTACTCGGAGAAAATTTTGTGTTTTTGGGTATGTCCACTTACCTACACGGTGCTTTGCATTGGCTATTGGAACCCTCCGGTGTTATTGCCTATTATCTTGAGGCTGGTTGTTTCAAATTTTCGCTTACTCGTGCGTTTCAAATAAATTTAAAAATATTTTGAGGTCGATTGTCTGAAATATGTTTAATATTCCCCCCACCTTTTGGTTTTGTTTAATCTTAACATTCCCTGAAATTATTTTTTCATGTTCATCAGATCTCAGAATGAACTAGGTGTTCCACTTGAGAATGACGATGTACTAATGCATAGATGCATGGACCAAAATCCCTGCGAGGTTGAGCACCGTGGGCATGGTGATATCTATTTTAGTAATTTCAATTGTACAAGACATGCAGTTGAGCCCCGAACCGGCATTGAGTTCCCAACTATTTTGGACAACATTTTGGCTGGAGAGACTTACTCCCGTTGGAGTATTTATTAACAAGAACCAAGTGTTCCGTTTCAATTATCTATCTGTAAATCCTTACACAAAATTCAGTGGAAAATATATTTCTGCAGTTGGTGGCAAAATCGGATTGGAGCAGTTCATAGCAATGATTTGTCTTGTAAGTGATTCATTCCATTCAAATTCTTCTTAACCTACCTGTGTGGTCAAAGTTAAAAGACGAAGATTACTGGACTTATGTTTTAAATGTTAAATATGCGATATGTATATATTTTCAGGGGCTTTCTTTGACATGTAGATGTTCCTGTGAGCGCACAAACAAAAGAGGAGATTGGGAGAAATGTGGCGAGTATAATAGGGAGGTGCTTTCTTTGACATGTACATTGGAGATGTTCCTGTGAGCGCACAAACAAAAGAGGAGATTGGGAGAAATGTGGCGAGTATAATAGGGAGGTGCTAAGCTCGGTTGCTTATTGTCTACATTCTCGTGATCTTTTATGGACAACTTATTGAAGCTCTTGATGGCTGTTGCACTTCGTTATTGGTTTGACACTGCTCATCGAGCTATTTAATTGTTCAATGTGGCGGAGCAGCAGCAGGCCATTGGTTCATTTACTTGCAGAAGTACGGGACTTCGGTTCAGAAGCTGATTATGGGGATTTATTATTATATTCTGACGTCTGCTATCTAGTTATTTGCTGCTGCAACTAAAAGAGATGAAGCCCATCAACTTAATCTGTTGTAAAGGTGTTTTTTTGGCTCGTCAAGAACAAAATAGATAGATTCTCTATATTCAGATATGAAAATGTATATAATGAAATAGCTATACTACATCTATGATGTAGTTTGCTTTCGGTAGATTTATTCTTTGTTGTAGTTTTTTGATCCGTCTTGTTTCTCCCTATAGTTTATAAATTGTGAATTTTAAAAGATGAATATTCAATCATTTTAATTATACGAATAAATGAATTATTATTGTTGTAAAATTTTCAAATTTATTATATAAAATTTATTAATAGTTAAGGAATAACACCCCTCCTCCTCCTCTATTAGGCTTTTATTATAACATTAATTATAATAGTTATGACGGGGTTTTACTCCCCCCATCTGTTCGTGAAAATTCCCCACCGAAAATCCCATATCGAAGAACTCCCGACAACGAATTAGGCGACTGTGCATCTGTAGTTTTGAACTCTTCCGACGGTTTCGTACTCTTTTACTTCTCCAATTTTCTCGAAAATCGTATTCTTGCTTTAGCATGCAAGACCCTGTCACATTCAAGTTCGTTGGCGTCCCCATCACTCCATTAATTAATCTTTGCTCCCCTAAGAGATTTATTGTTTGTGGCTTCCTGTTCGACCCTCATTCCCCCAGTCTGAGCTTCACCATTATCGAGATGAGTGACACATCCTCGCCTCGCCCCGTTCTGTTCTTTGAACACTCCGTCCGTTGGACCCAAAAGGTTCATGTTGGTGATGATCTGGTGCCTTTACTCGGGGAAAATTGTGTGTTTTCGGGTATGTCCACTTACCTACACGGTGCTTTGCATTGGCTATTGGAATCCTCCGGTGTTATTGCCTATGATATTGAGGCTGATTGTTTCAAATTTTCCCTTATTAATATACCCGGCGGTGATATGATACATGTTAATGATTTTGGCTCATGCAATTGCATTACCCAAAACAAAACCAACAATAAAAGTGCTACTAAGTTTATGCAACTGCAGGTACTCGGGAGAATGTAGAGATAGGCTAGTATATGCTAGCGTTATCGGAGATTCTGAATTTTCAGTTTGGATACTTCAACATTATCATGCTGCCTTGTTGTCTAATTGCCATCGGGTTCGTGTTAAACCACTGGGAAAGATCTCTTTTCAGTGGGAGGGTGCTAGCCTTTAGTAGAAGCAAGGATCACCTTTCACCTTGTCTTTCTCAGAGTTGGAAGGAAAATATTTTCTTATAATTACATGACTGAGGAACTCCAGCATTTGTGCATTATGAATAAAAAGTATAAAGGTGATGATAATTGTGATGGATTTGTCTTTCCGTTTGAGCTGCCAAGTATTCCTGCGGTCATCCCTAAAAGTGGTCAACTCATTCCTGAAAATGGTCAGTTCTACAAAGGTCTACATGATATATTAAGATCAAACAAATTCTTACTAATGCATGCATTTTTAATTGTGCTGTATCGAGTGAACATAATTATCAACGATCCCAATAGCAAGTTGTCACCAGAAGCATGACCCTGTATTCTTTTAGAGAATATTTCTTCTAGAAGGAAATTCTTTAACCAGTTAGAATTCGTAAAATCGTCACCACAATGCGCTAAGAGACAGACTTTTTCACGCTGGTTATACCATGGGATTTATGAGACTATTGTTTATGCATCTAGGAATTTTCCGAAGTTACATAATAATTAATGTAGTTAATTTTTAGTTTTTCAATTGAATCCAGATGCACTAGGTAAAGATGGTCCGTTACATAGATACACACGCGCGCACACACACACACGCGCACACACACACATATATATATATATACACACACACACACCTACATAGATATACTGCGATAAAACAACTTCTTGCTAATGCATATGTTTCCAAGTGTGTATGTAGAACATAATTATCAACTATTGTAATTCTGATACCCCAATTATCCCACATCGAAACATGTGAGTTTGTCTATGTATAACTCTACAACTCTACTACAACCATGACTTTTGACTGGAGCTGTGGTGGGCCAATACAAATCTGCAGGTGCTCATGGGATGTGAATTGAGTCTTATTCCGGGTCCAGGTTTGAACATGGATTAAATTTGATACTATGGGATTTATGAGTTAGGCTTACTAATAATGTCGTTAATTTGTAGCTTTTCCCCGATCGAATCTAGATGCACCAGCTGCAGCTAAAACTGCAAATTCGGTTCAATCTGATGGAAATCAGAATTGTTTTTATCACCACTATGCTGTTTACTCAATTGGCTAAGAAAGTTTTAGACAATCACCCACAGGAACATGATTTCAATACAAGTGAAGAAGGACTTCCATTCAGATCGACCATGTTCCTATATGCCCCTGCCAACGCAGCTACTGAAATTGGTAAGCCTGGAAGTTTCCCCCTTGTAATTTTGTCTTTGGTTGCATGAATTATACTACGACGTTATGTCAATAAATTGATTGTTGCTTTCTTATTGATCAGTTGCGAAAGACCGGTTTAGTGAATTGTTTCGGCTTGAAGGCGCTCTATACGGATCTATTGGAAGACGTAAGTAATTGCAGTTAATTTATTTCACTAATGACGTGCCTGCATTTCCATATACCTATATATAGCATTGGTTTCTATCTACCTTGACATGTCCTCATTAGATAAATGGAGGGTCGAAGTTGTCATTAAATGGTGCGACACATTATTCTGTTAGCTTTATTAGTGGATTCTTTTGTTGATAAAGCTTAGGACAACCTGAAATCAAGATCTATAAACCTAATCAAGAGAGTAACTATCCTGACAACAACTCCCTCAAAACAAACTCATCCACACACTCATGAAGAACCCATAGCTATTCTGACAACAACTCCCTCAAAACAAACTCATCCACACACTCGTAAAGAACTCATAGCTAGACCAAAGGCAAGACACTAAACGCCAATACTCCCCACCATAACACAACTTAAAATCAAAATAAAATACACAACTTCACATGTCTGAAAACTAAAATCTGTGTTTGCATTATAGTTTCAGAATAATCTTAATGTCCTTGCACTTTTATATAAATTCTCAGGATTATGCTTCCTTTTGACACAATTGAATAAACATTAAAGCAAAATTCCTCGTTTTCCAGCACAAAAAATTCATGTTTCCCTTTCTCCATGTCGTTGTAGAATCATCAAGACATGCAAATCTCTTGTAACTTCTTCCTTCTTGTTAAATAGCGTATTAACATTAAGTCATAGTTCCTGTAATCCTGTGAAGAATGACACAGTTCTGTTTTATTTTAGTCATAAATTATAGTCACTTTTCCATACCATGCAAATATTAGTTAGAAAAAAACTATACTTTTTGACAGGACTCATTGCAATACATTAGATTATTAAAGAATTTTAGAAATAAATAATAATGTCAACCAAGTTTCAAAATTAAAAAACCATATTTCTAGAGCTTTAGTTCTAACTTAAAGCTAACTAACTTGGATTAAGTTAAATCTATAGATTATGTGTATGTTTGGAATTGCTTAGTGATTTTGATTCCTACTCTGTTTATAATTAGTTTTAAATTAGTTTGTGTTTGGTAAAGAAAAAACACTTAAGCTAAGTAAAAAGTAAAAAATGTTTAGTATAAAAATATTTACTGATTTTTTAAATTACTAAAAATGAATGTCTTAAAAAGTAAGGATGGGTAATGAATGGAATTACTAATTTAAATAGGGATAGATTAGTAATATATTTGGTCAAACCTGATTATTAGATTTAGTTAATATTGGAGCTTCTGATTCTTTCCATAAAAAATGATTATAAGTCGTTTTAAAATCAGGTTATCAAATTAAGCATGTTTCCGTGCTTATAAGCGATCTCAAAGACTCTCTATATATGATATCTATATAAAACAAAATTTACACATAAAAGTTCATTGAACATGGTTATTTTCCTCGCTCATATTTTGTTTTTTCAGTACTTCAACTTAATGTGTTAATTATTGGCATTTCGCTTGAATTTCAGTTGTATCAAATGATGTTTCAGGGGTGGTATCGCATCAGCTTTTATTTTAAAGACTTTGCAACTGAGTTAGGAAAGAGACGAAGAACCAAAAGTAGATAACCAACTCTACCCTCACACAGATATATCCACTAGTAGTATCGTTTGAAGAACATGCTTTTTTTTAGCACATGTATGATCAAAACTAATCTTACAATAATGTTATCTGAATAATTTTGTTATGTTTGGCAACCAAAGTCCAAGCCAGGGAATTGGATGAAACAACCATTTAGATTCATAGGATTGAAATTAAGTTAAAATCAGCTCAATTCTAATTCTAGGGTTTGGAATTGAGTTATATGTTTAGATTTGAGAAAGTTATGTGATTTATCTGAGTGTTGTATGTGTGCCTTGCAATGTTATGGGCATTGGTTGTTCGTGATAGGGTTTTAATTGTGATTTATCATTGTTTCTGCAAATCTTAAATTTTTGTCTTGCAGTAAGATATTTTCAAGTCAAAATTGATATGAATTAGTTTAGTTTTAAACTATATAATACTTAAAAAAATTATAAGCTATCTAAATAGTACCACTAATAAAAAAATATATTATTTTTAAAAATTAAATGAATTACATTAATTTTGAATTTAAAAATATTTTAAATTGACTTTGTAAATTTATTTTGAATACTAAATCTCAATTCTCAACCCATATTCAACACGAAGAATATAATTATCACCATTCCATTCTCTTATGTTCCAATTCTTTTAATATTCATAAAACACCCACACACAAAAAAGTTCCAACGTACGTGCTCTTCAAATCCCTCCCGCTTTACTTGCCAACATGCTTAGCCTCTTTTTTAAGTTGAATGTCGTGCTGCAAAATTAAGAACATAAGAGAATAAATCATAGTGTATTAACACAAGAGCTACACTCTACTACTCAGAAACAACAAGGCAACAAGATTTGGAAAAAACTTGGCCACAATATGAAGTTTCACATGGATTCTCTAGCAGCATAAAAATAATGGAAAGACTATATTACCCTCTCTATTGGCACATGCTGCCTTAATTCTAGAATTATCCTAGCTACTCTTGACTGGTTATACCTATTATACCCTTCTAGTCTTACCCTTGCTTAACATAATACATACTGAAAATGGTTTTGGCATTTTGTAACTGCTCCAGCAGAGGTCTAACATTGTTGCAATAGACATGAACATCCTCAATAGTATGGATAAAATCTCCAGGACTGTACAAGATATATAAGGAGATCAAAAAGATGATTTTAAGAATTAAGACAACCTACTAGTGACCAATGGCGGCCATGGTTGCAAGCATTATAAAGCCTGCGGATACGAGTGCATGCCACCTCAAACACTCTTCTTCAAATATTGGAATGTAGCCTTCGTTGAACCATTTTATCTACGTAAAGGTATGTTCTAACTATTCTTATTGTCACCGTACATCTATAGAAACAAAATTATTCAATTCATGATTGAGGAGATGAAACTATACTTTTGTAAGAACATATCGACGAGAGGGGGTGAGAGCCTGAGGTAACAATGGATATAAAAAAAATATAGACATTGTGAATATGATCCTGTACAAGCAACAGTCTTACCTGATATAAGAATTCAATTCTGTTCACGATAGGTAACACATTAATGTAGCATCTGAATCATAATGTGCTCAATTCAACAGTAGCAGGATGGAAATCTTAAAATTTTAGATGAACTCTAGGGAAAAATATATAACCATCACTTGACAAGAGTAATGTTTTCGCTGTATTATTGGAGTGTGATGGCTTTAAGAATTTCTGATGGCAATTCTGAATATAAGAAAATACTCTGTTAGCAACTAGCATCAGAAAATTTAAAAGCTAGGCCGTTTAATAAGGGACAGGACGAACTTGGAAAGTAATGATGTAACTAACATATAGGAGCAGTACAAAACATGGAATTTGTCTTCCAATAAGATTCACAAATCAAAATATCTATTTCAAGCATATGTGCGGTACTCATATTACCCACAAAACACCTGAAGGTCAAATTAGGTAGCACTGCCTTAAATCATTTTCGACCAAATATATTGTATATAAGAAGTAGGCTCTTGTATCAAGTCTAACTGAGCTATCTTCAGTACAATAAAGAAGCTAAATAATGATATACAAACATCATATACTGGACACAAAATACTTTCACAGTACTTTAACCACATCCAAAATAAAACGAAGTGCGGTCAACAATGCATACCTGAAGAAAAAAGACTGGTCAATCTGGGGCACTCAGAGCTTCAAAATTTCCAGAGAGCAGCAGTTACTGAGTAAGAGAGCATAAGAAATAAAAACACAGGCAGGCCAACAGAGCGAAACAGTGCCCAGAACCTAAAAGTAAATCAACATGGCAAATAATGATAAATATTACCGTTAACTCAAAAACAGGCTGCTGCAAATTCATCGCGAAAGTGTAGAATCTCTAGAGGTGCTCCCTTTCTAATGCTTACCTGAAAGAGTATCTGCAACAAAGTTCTCTACTTCAAGAGCAACCCTTTTTGTAGACAAGATACCAGTATTACCACTTTCTGCTCCAAATTTGTTTTTAACAAAACAATTAGTAATTTGTGCAACAAAAGTATATCTCTGTTCGTAATTAGCATTTTGGAATATTAAATTATTATTTTTGTAACTTTAGAGTTTTGACATAATAATAATAATATTTGTTTATAACATAATTAAAAATGAAAAGAATATTTTTGTAAATATATTTATATGTATTTCAGAAGGAACAAGAATACTATTATTTATTAATATATACGTTATCATGATTAAAATATTTATGTATGTATACCTTTAGGTAGAATTTTGTTTAGAATAGAACAATTTCAAATTCGCCTAAGAGAAAAAAAAAAGTGTAAAACTTAATCAATTGATTAACTATTTATTTATCAATTCCTTTATTTTGTTTAATTAGTTCCGATGGATGGAATTTAACGAGTCAGTTTTGAAGTATAATTTTGGGTATTACATTGCTTATTCCATGTACGAATTTCGTACTCCTTCAGTAATACTCATTTGATTTTAATTTGTTTCTTTTGTTCCTCATTAGAATTTGGATATTATCTCGATATATTGTTCATAGTCAAATGCATATGATAGTTTTGTTTGATTTTAGATATTCGCAACTTATCATGTACTCTTTAGACTTATTAAGCATGTCTAGTATTTATTTTGATTCTGTAGAAAAGTACATGCTGGTATATTTAGGAGACTTTGTGTCGATTTATTTCAGTTTAGCACGTGCGTATTACAACCCCTTTTGTGATATTGTGTCGCATTCATTGTGACATACTATTTTTGTTAGAAAATATCGTAGGGTATACCTGAGCTATAACCACCTGTGGGGGTACCATAGGCATGTCTCTGGGCACTAAAGCATGACACTTTCCGTGGCAGTGTGATCAGTCTACGACGTCTCCATTTTGTGTTTCGGTGAACATTTGGTGTTTTGTTGTGGGAGGCGTATAGGTCGGCCCTAACATTTTGTTCTGTTTTGTTCTGCGATCTGGTGTTGTTCGTAGTGCCGAGCACACCTTTTCGATGTTGTATGCATTTGGATCTGCAGTCCAATGTGTACCTGCCTGTGTTGTAGTATTTTGACTTGTCCTTGTGACAATGTATATTTCTGTTTTGTTCTGAGCTCGGTATGAAATAAACACAATCATTCAATTCAGCCTTTTATGTTGTTCAGTAAATCAGTTCAGTTCAGTAGATTAGTTCAGCTCAGTAGATTAGTTCAGTTTAGTAGATTATGTTATTCAGTTCAGTTCAGTTAATTTTGTTAATCTCAGTTTAGTTCAGTTGATTTTGTTATTCAATTTCAGTTTTTATTTCTGCACTCTTTATTCGTACTGGGCATTTGGCTTAAGCTGTGTTTTTCTTCCGGCAGGATTTGCAAAGGGATTCAAGGGCAAGTGCGAAGAGAGTTCCTTTTTATTTTGACATTTTGCTTAGAGTTCTTTTGTGCGTAGCCTCCCTTTCCATTAGTCGGGAAATGGGGTGTTACAGAGTTGGTATCAGAGCTAGGGTTCTTTCTTGTAAAAACTCTATTTGGTTTTACCTGTGAGTTATGGGTAGACATCTGGGATAAGTTTTTGTTATATTTGAAATCTTATTCAGCTATCATATGAGTTTGTATTTGACTTTGCCTTACATCAATTTCGCTTTCGTTCGTTTTGTTTTTTCGAGGGCTCGTAAAACCATTAGAGGTGGTGGAGACGGTGATAATGGTGACAATGTTGGTCGGCACCACCGAGTACGTATGTTCGCCTTGTCATATAATTAGGTGATGGATGCGCTATGTTTTATTTTTGGCATTCTTTTAGTTGGCATTCGTGAGATTGTTTCGTATTCTTTTGTTCGGCATCTTGGTGTGCCATCTCAGTCCTTAGATTCTGCTATATCTATTGTTGCTCTGATGAGAATTTATTTTGTTCTCTGATTTGTACCGAGATTGTTTCTATTAGTTTTGGAAATAATATTCGTAGGGCTAATCTTTTTCGATGCGTATATACGATTTTGATATGATTCTTGGGATGAACTGGTTGGATAAGTACGAGGCCACTATTGATTGTCAAACAAAGAAGGTTATCTTTGGGAATTTGAAGTCTCCAGATTTTGTATTTCAAGGTTCATGACGGGGTAATGTAGTGAAATTGATTTTTGTTTTGAAAGATGGAAAATTTGTGGCTAAAGGTTGTGAAGAGTATTTGACATTTATTAAGGATACCTCTTTGAGAGAGTTATTGGAAGCTGTCGTTATCACTCCAAAATTATTCCTTACTTTCACTCTATCAATATAAAATTGGTATAATGGCATGCAAGAGTCGAACCCACGGGAAGTGTATTTTATGATTTATCTGAATGTTTCTAACAGTAAATAACAAATAATAATAAAAAGGGGATTCTTATAACTATGATTCTACTAGAAAACAAGAAATATAAATGAAGATTATCCAATGATTTGCAAGCTTCAGTTCTTCAGTTCAGTATCATCTTTTCATAAATATGATATAATTAAGTTGATCAATATCTTTCCTTCAATGAAATTAATAACCCTAAGCAACCACGGTCCGCGTTACCCGAAATTCCCCTTTGGTTTTAAATCTAATGTGACGATCGCCCCCACTAGACCCTAATTATCATACAACCTAGAGCTATCAGTCTAGATTTAATATGACAATAGCATTAAGAATTAGGGAATTAGGTTATTCCAAGCAATAATCGTACGATCGCAGAATATTTAACCTGTCTTCTTGATATCATAGCAATATTCGAAAGCTTGACCACAATCAGATACCACTATTCGCTACTTATGTTCAGATATAACATCGTTTGCTTAATATTATACCTTAATCTAGCATATGATAATAATCAAATCAATTCAATGGGCCCTTATCAAATTAATCAAACCAATCATCATTAAGCAATTCTAATAGATCATCAAGAATAAATTCCACATACGAAGGAAGAAATACTAATAACTCAATTAATTCATAGATAATAAATAAGATTCAACATCCCTTAGAACTGAAAATAGAAAACTTAGCCTGACATAGTTGAAAACGCCAATCAATCTTCAATGGAAATCCTTCTCCCTAAGTTCTGTTAAAACCATTCTAATCCTATCTATTTATATCCCTAATAACTCTACTAAGTACTCCTAACTCGTAGCAACTTCACAATCCTTCTTTTTCTCAACTTCTGGAAACACCCGAACTATTAAAATAAATTCCGCCGACCACGGCCCCGGCCACGGATTCCTTTGTAAAAGCCGGCCCCGGCCGCGGTTACTGTTCACAAATTACAAAATTGCCATTAAGCTCCGTTTTTACCGTTTTGACCCTCCAAAGCTATTTTCTGCAATATAAACATAAAAACAAGTAAAATGCAAATAAAAATACTCAATGATAGCAATTAATTAAGCCCAAGAATATCGATTCGTAAGTATAAACTACACTCATCAAATACCCCCAAACTTAAGACTTTGCTTGTCCTCAAGCAAAAATACCAACAAGAAAAACAACTACATTAACTATACTAACTACATGAATGCATATGCATGTCCAACTAATGCCTCGAGCAATAAATCAACACAATTCATAAAAATCCAGCCTCAAAGATCCTTAAGTAAAAATTCAGCAAAATCTCAAATTCATGCATAATCAGAACTCCAACGTATCACCAATTTCATTCACTACCAACCCTTGTGTGTGTGTGAATTCAATATATCAACTCAATCAAAATTTTAATACAACTCATGAACCAATGTGACAAATAAAAGATATCAACTCAGAATTTTAATCCCCTCCATACACTTGTCTTCACATTTTTTCTCATTTTTTCCTTCTTCATATTACGAGTGCGTTTTACGCTCCATCTCGTGTAATATTAACTTAGCATGTGCAATGTCCATTTTTCTTAGGCTTTTCAAAATTACCCATGTAGCGAACTTTCCACCAGTGACTCCCAAACCAGTTGGCTTTAGGGCACTGAATGTAGAGACACTCCTAAGGGCTTACTTGTTCGAGCAATAGAGGCCACAAAAACAGACTAGCTAAGATTCTGCTCATATCTGTCTACTCTTCTTTATTTATTTTTTTCTTTATTTTTTTATAGTAAAGACAGACATCGAAGCAATTATGTATTTCACCCTTATATCATACGATCCAACACAGTATAGAAGTCACCACTATCTTCAATTAGCACCTAATCCATTAAATTGAACCAAAATTCAACTGACTTAATATATTGAATGTGCAATGAAAAATTAAGGGTCTCGAATTCAATAAAACTAGCAAACAGTTAGAATATCCAATTTAGCAGTCCTTATCCATCTTACGTAAAATTATTACAAAATTCATCAAATTTTTATCATCGGCCATCATTAAACTTCATGCATCAATTACCGCTCAAGTTATGCAATGAAATATGATCCTAAATGCATGCAACAAATTAATTAACACTAAATATAATAAGAAAAATATTTTTGTGATTTTTTTAATTTTTTAATTTTTTTTATATTTTTATATTTTTTTTAAAACTGAGACAACTAAATGCTAAACCAACTAAACAATGTCCTAAAATATGCAAATGCAACATAATAGTAACAGTCCTAAAACTACTATATATATATGCAGAGTAAATGTTTTTCCACCCCCAAACTTAAAGCAGACAATGTCCTCATTGTTAATGAAATAAAGAACCGAAAGAATAAGAACAAGAGGACTCCCCTGACAGTTCAATCGTCGGAATCGGAAAAGGGACTGGAGCGGTCATCATGGTCATCAGGAGGCGGGTACACCGGCAATGGCTGTGGCTCAGGAAAAGGAACTGGATCGGCCGTCGGATTCATCCTCGCGAACATCTCAGTCAAAGCATTGTTAAAATTAGACTGAGAGTTAAACATATGAGCCTGACGTGCTGCGAGTCGTGCATTCTGCCGTTCTAAGCGATCCATCCGATTATCGACCCACAATTGCATATTTCGGAGCTGAGTGCTGAATTCGGCCTTACGTGTACCGCCAGAAGTAGATGGTTCACCAGTTTCAGCAACAGGGTCGTTCGGGATGATAAAACCTAAACCACGGGGATGCGATTCACCACCGTCCCAGACTTTATAGCGCGAAATCAAGCCATGATCCAACAAGATCAATGGCTGCTGCGTAGATTCATCGGACCCCCATCTAACACCTGCTCGCCTACATAACCCACAAATGAGCGAAGGATGTGGCAACCCGCTTTGAGTAGGACGTAGAGTCCTCTTAATAGAGGCTTCAATCACATTCCCCACATCTATGTGTTTGCCCGTGACTATAGCATAGAGCAATACCGCCCGTTCTTTGGTGACATCACTAACGTGCGTAGACGGCATCAACTTTGCACAAATAAATGCATACCAAATCTTCCCATACCGGCTCAAGCAATTAGACGGGAATATCATGGAACCCTGATGGCCTCTAGTGGTCCAAACCGTCCCAGGCTTGCACAATTCGCGGATAATCGTGTCGTAATTCGGATTCTCGATAACAAACTTCGCGTATTGGCAAAAGACGGGCGGCTCGATGTTATAAAACGCATTAATCGTAGCGCCACTAAAAGACACCAACTTTCCCCGAATCATAACGGTACACCGCTTCGTATCTTCAGCGTTTGCGTAAAATTCCTTGACCAGTGATATCACGGCAGGATCCGGTTGATCCGTGAACGAATCCCATCCACGCTCCATTATCATACGAGCCATATCACCATCAACTAGCTCCTCGGGACGAAGACCACGCTCGGGAGTTAGAGCTTTACCCATCAAATAGTGATCAAATTTGTCCGCCGCCTCCGGGCTAACGAACTTTTTCTTATCATACGCACGGGTTGACGGTGTGGAACCTTCACCTCTTTGACGTTTCGGTGGCATATTGAACAGAAAACCAAAGCCCTACCTCTCAATACCCCACCACAAATTCGTTGCACAAACCGAACAAGTCAAATAGCGAAAAATGGGCAAGCTGTGTCTAAGAGGCAATTCATCAAACACTTGGCGGGCAATAGTTTTCTTCCCCAAAATCAGAGCATACAACCAAGGCTATCAATGGCAGAACCTGCAATCTTGCTGTCACACACCACACAAGCATACAACGCCCGACCAAAACTCCTCCAGTTGGCCAACACAAACCAACTGGGTAACCAAAAAGAGAAAGCAAAGAAGAAACAAACCGAGCGGAGACCCGAATTGGAACCCAGCTATGGCCGAGTGGAACCCCTTGTAGCAGAAACGTACCCTCGTCGTGGAAGAAGAAAGTCACGCTCGGTCAGATTGGATGGATGTGGTTGGGGAATGTTATGCCGCGAAGGATGTGGACTGAAATAGGGGGGAATCCGAAAGGAAGAAGGATGGAAAGAAGGAGGAGGGAAGTTGTGGTGGTGAAGATGGTTTCGGAGTGGAGAGAGAGATGGAATCCGAGTGGAAGAAGGGTTCGACTGGGAGGAAGAGAGATGGTTTCGGTTAGGAGGGTGTTGTGTTTGGGTTGGGTTCCCGGCTGGTAGTTTTCCGATGTGAGGAGGAGGGAGTCTCGGCTGGACTAGGTGAAGTGAGTGTGTGGGTGGTTCGACTGGGAGGTGTTTTAAAAGTGTCAAAAAAAATTTTTTTTTTTTTTCGTTTGATGTCGTGCACGGCTGGGGCCGTGAAATTGGGCACGAAATCTGGCCGGGGCCAGAGGTGACTGAGAAGATCCGGCCGGGGCCGGGACTGGCAAGGCGAAAAGCTGGCTGGGGCGAGTATTGGCCGAGAGGTTCCGGCTGGGGCCGGGATTTCCTTGGCAAAACTCTGGCCGGGGCCGTCTGTGGCTGCAAGGTCGTGGCCGGGGCCGGGACTGGCAAGGCAAAAAGCCGGCCGGGGCCGTCTTCGGCTGCGAGGAGCCGGCCGGGGCCGGGCTTTTCTGAGGTAAAATCTGGCCGGGGCCGTGTAGTCTGTAGCAGAAAATTCTTCTGCTTTTCGTTTATTTTTCCGCTGTGAGTTTTTGCAACGTAACTCACCCATACCTATAATGAAACAGAAAATTCCCACGGATTAGAACGGTTTAACATGGCGTAATATATCCTAAGCTAAATAACTTTAAAAATCCTAAATTAACTAAATTGAACTAAAAGACGTAGAAATTAAAAGAAACGCATGAAATGACTAATTTAAAGTCGGGTTGCCTCTCGAGAAACGCGTTTGTTTAATGTCGTTCGCGCGACATGTTGCTACTCAAGTGTGATAAACGGGGTCCAATAAGTCCACGAGCTCGACGTCCTCCACTTGATATCCATCGTAAAATGGTTTAAGCCTATGACCGTTCACTTTAAATATCCTTCCCGTGCGTGGGTCGTTAATCTCTATCGCACCATGGGAGGAGATGTGAACAACCACAAAGGGTCCTTCCCACCGAGAACGCAGCTTTCCGGGAAATAGCTTCAAGCGGGAATTGTACAACAGAACCTTTTGACCAATAACAAACGTTTTTCGCAAAATTTGCTTATCGTGAAACGCCTTTGTCTTTTCCTTGTACAATCTTGAGCTTTCATAAGCTTCATGGCGTAATTCTTCTAACTCTTGTAATTGCAACTTCCTATGTTCGCCAGCTTCAGTCATACTCCAATTGCATCGTTTAATGGCCCAGAACGCCTTGTGTTCTAGCTCGACGGGTAGATGACATGGCTTTCCGAAAACGATCCGATATGGTGACATTCCGATAGGAGTCTTGTATGCGGTGCGATAGGCCCATAATGCATCTTCTAGTTTCAGACTCCAATCTTTGCGGTTAGGCTGCACTACTTTCTCCAGAACGGACTTGACCTCACGGTTTGAAACCTCTGCTTGGCCATTGCTCTGCGGATGGTAAGCCGTTGAAACTTTGTGCATGACATTGTATTTCTTGAACAGTGCTGTTAATGTCCTATTGCAAAAGTGCGTTCCTTTATCGCTGATGATAGCTCTAGGAGTTCCAAACCTGACAAATATGTTAGATTTGACAAAATCTGCAACAACTTTAGAATCGTCAGTCTTGGTGGCTTTAGCCTCCACCCATTTGGAAACATAGTCAACAGCCAGAAGAATGTAAACATAACCATAAGAGACAGGAAATGGCCCCATGAAATCAATGCCCCAAACATCGAAAATTTCAATAACCAAAATGGGTGTTTGTGGCATTTGATTCCTACTGGATATGTTTCCGGTCTTTTGACAATTAGCACATGATTTACAAAATAGATAGGAATCTTTAAAAATACTAGGCCAGAAGAAACCGCATTCTAAAATTTTACGAGCTGTTCGTTTTGGTCCAAAATGACCCCCACAAGCGTAAGAATGACAGAAAGTTAAAATGGATGAAAACTCAGAGTTAGGGACACATCTTCTAACTACCTGATCAGCACAGAATTTCCATAAATAGGGGTCATCCCAGACATACCGTTTCACATCACTCTTAAGTTTCTCTTTCTGCATTTTAGAAAACTCACGAGGAATATAAGCGCTGACTAAATAATTTACAATGTTTGCGTACCAGGGTGCAGCCTTATCCACAGAAAATAAATGCTCATCTGGAAATGAGTCTTGCAGCGGAAGTGCTTCTTCATCTTTAAGCAACCTGCTCAAGTGATCTGCCACTAAATTGTCTGCTCCTTTCTTGTCCTTTATTTGCAAGTCAAATTCTTGGAGCAGCAGGATCCATCGTATGATCCTTGGTTTGGAATCCTTCTTTGTAAGCAGATACCTGAGAGCAGCATGGTCAGAGTAAACTATTACTTTAGTACCAAGAAGATAAGATCTAAATTTGTCTAAAGCAAAAACAACAGATAATAATTCTTTTTCTGTTGTGGAATAGTTAATCTGAGCAGCATTCAACGTCCGAGAAGCATAATAGATGGCATGTACAGCTTTGTCAACTCGTTGGCCCAAAACAGCCCCTACTGCATAGTTGCTGGCGTCACACATGATTTCGAAGGGTAAATTCCAATTCGGTGGTTGTATCACCGGTGTGGAGGTCAATAGGGTCTTTAATTTATCAAACGCCCTTTTGCACTCATCGTCAAACTGGAATTCTACCTCTTTTTGCAGCAACTTACACAACGGCATAGCTATTTTGGAGAAGTCCTTTATAAATCTTCGATAGAAACCTGCATGACCAAGAAAAGAACGAATCTCCCGCACGCTTGCGGGGTAAGGTAAAGCAGCAACAATTTCTATCTTAGCTTTATCCACTTCTATTCCCTTAGCTGAAACTACATGACCTAAAACGATACCCTGTTCTACCATAAAATGACATTTTTCCCAATTTAGAACAAGATTCGTCTCTAAGCATCTATCCAACACACGAGTTAAATTATCTAAGCATGCATCTAACGAATCACCATGAATTGTGAAATCATCCATAAATACTTCAATGCAATGTTCAAGAAGATCAGAAAATATACTTATCATGCATCGTTGAAACGTACTGGGTGCATTACAAAGTCCGAAGGACATCCTACGGTATGCAAATGTACCGAATGGGCATGTGAAAGTGGTCTTTTCTTGATCTTCAGGTGCGATCACAATTTGGTTATAACCCGAAAAACCATCTAAAAAGCAATAATAAGTGTGACCTGCTAATCTTTCTAACATTTGGTCAATAAAAGGGAGAGGGAAATGATCTTTTCTAGTTACGGCATTCAACTTCCTATAATCAATACACACTCTCCATCCTGTTTGCAAGCGAGTAGGCACTAACTCATTATTATCATTTTTAACGACAGTTATGCCAGCTTTCTTAGGAACTACTTGAACTGGACTGACCCATTGACTATCTGAAATAGGATAAATAATACCTGCATCGAGCAATTTCAGAACCTCTTTTTTCACAACTTCCATCATGGGTGGATTCAGTCTGCGTTGAGCATCTCGCTTTGGGGTGGCTCCTTCTTCTAAAAGAATGCGATGCATACACACAGCTGGGCTAATACCTTTTATATCTGCAATTGTCCAACCAAAAACTTGTACGTGGTCCCTTAAGACTCTAAGCAGCTTTTCCTCTTGAACTTTGGTGAGATTATTTGCAATTATCACTGGTAATGTTTCCTCTTGCCCTAGATATGCATATTTCAAATGGATTGGTAGAGGCTTTAATTCCAACCTCGGAGCCTGCACAACAGAAGGTAACAACCTTTCATGAGTCACTGGTAATTGAATGGACGAAACGGCATACTTATCTGAAATTTTCGGTAATGAGTGTAATGCGGCTATAGTATCCTTTAATTCCGCATGTTGTTCAATCTCGTCTTCCTCTTCCAGCTCCAAACTATTCGTGATAGCATCCTCCAAGGTTTCCATGTGTAAGTGGTCGAAAGATTTCTGCACCAAGGAATCAAGGACATTAATAGAAAACACGGAATTGACATCACTAGGGTACCTCATGGCCTCGTAAATGTTGAATTGAATCTTTTCGCCGTCAAACTCCATGGTCAAGGTCCCATTGTGCACATCAATCATCGTTCTTGCTGTTTTCAAGAATGGCCTCCCTAACAAGATATGAGCAGGATTCGGAGATGTATCGTCGTCCATGTCCACAATATAAAAATCTGCAGGAAATATTAGTTCATTCACCTGCACCAAGACATCCTCAATTACCCCTTCGGGGTATGTGTTAGTACGATCAGCTAATTGGATAATGACACCAGTGTTTTTCAAGGGACCTAGATGCAAAGAAGCATAAATAGATAGTGGCATAACATTAATTGATGCTCCTAGATCTAGCATAGCTCTCTCAAACCTGGTATTACCTATCTTGCAGGGAATGGTAAACATACCCGGATCTTTACATTTTGGAGGCATTTTTCTTTGCAGAACAGCAGATACATTTTCTCCAACAGTTATCTTTTCATTTTCTTGTAATTTCCTTTTATTAGTGCATAATTCCTTCAAAAATTTTGCATACCTTGGAACTTGCTTGATTGCATCTAATAAAGGAATGTTCACCTCTACCTTTCTAAAGGTCTCCAGAATCTCTTTCTCTTGCTCGTCCTTCTTTGAAGTTCTAAGATTCCTAGGAGGAAAAGGTAAAGGGTTAGACTTAAGCTGAATAGGAGATTTAGGGATTACCTTTGAGATCTCTGCCTCCTCCTTAGCTTTATCCTCATCCAATTCAACCGTAGCCCTTGGTGTGTCCATTTGTTTTCCACTCCTTAAAGTAATTGCACTTGCGTTTTCCCTCGGATTGATCATTGTTTGAGAGGGCAACTTCCCAGAGCCTTGAGAATCCAATCGTCCAACTGTGGTAGCTAATTGGCTCATTTGATTTTCTAAGCTATGAATGGAAGCCTTTGTATCTTGTTGGAACTGTTGGGTCTGATTCATGAACTGTTGAGTATGATTCATGAAGGTTTTAAACATGTCTTCCAAAGACGCTTCAGATTTTGTAGGTGCTGCTTGTCGAGGTTGATATTGCTGTTGAGCTTGTTGAAAACCTTGTTGTCGATTTGGAAAAGCATTCGACATTGGTGGCCTGTTTCCTCCGTAGCTCAGATTAGGATGATCCCTCCATCCTGGATTGTAAGTATTAGAGTAAGGATCATATCTTCTCTGAGGTTGTCCTTGAAAATTTCCTGCTACGTTGGCTTGCTCTATGGTGCCATCTTCTTGCAGTGTAGGACAAATATCTGTCGAATGATCCGATGACAAGCAGATTCCACAAGTTCTTGTAACTTGCCCGTTCCCCACAGAAAGTTGACGAACCATAGCAGCTATCTCCGAGAGTTGTTGTTCAACGTTGCTCGAACCAACTTCATTTACTCTTTTCGGTGCATGGTCCATCCGAGTTCCGTATTGCTGTGAGTTAGCCGCCATGTTAGCAATTAAGTTCCGTGCGGCGTCTGGAGTCTTATCAACCAATGCTCCTCCACTTGCAGCATCGATCATACTCCTATCCATCGGTAGCAATCCCTCGTAGAAGTACTGAATTTGGTGTTGATCGTCAATTTGATGTGGACAACACGAACACAGCTTCTTGAACCTTTCCCAATACTCGTGAAGAGTTTCGCCACTAAACTGTCTGATGGCACATATCTCCTTCCTTATGTTGGCAACCCGTGAAGGAGGGAAATACTTCTCCACGAATAGCCTCTTCATATCATCCCATGATTGGATCGAACCGGAGGGAAGATAGTACAACCAATCTTTTGCCAAATCTGCTAAGGAGAATGGAAAAGCCCTAAGCTTTATGTGTTCTTCCGATACTCCATGTGGCCTCATTGTGGAACAAACCACGTGGAATTCCTTCAGATGCTTATACGGATCTTCACCTGTAAGACCACGAAAAGTAGGCAAAAGGTGAATTAAGCCAGATTTCAATTCAAAAGCAGCATCTAAAGCAGGATATTCTATGCATAATGGTTGTTGGCGTAAATTAGGAGTAGCCAACTCCCTCATAGTCCTATTATTTGGTGCAGCCATTTCTTCTTCTGAATCGCTGGAAGAAGTCAGTAATGCGAGCGCAACGTTTAAGCCTGGTGATGTAGTAAAATCGTCTTCGAACTCCGAAGTTATGTTCCGTGCTCGACGAGTCTCTTTCCTTATTCTTTTTGCAGTTTTCTCTATCTCTGGATCAAATTTTAAATCAGGAGAGTGAGAGGATCGAGTCATAAACTGAAAGAAAACAAAGAAAATTTAAAAAAACAATCACTTCCCCGGCAACGGCGCCAAAATTTGGAAGCTGTCGTTATCACTCCAAAATTATTCCTTACTTTCACTCTATCAATATAAAATTGGTATAATGGCATGCAAGAGTCGAACCCACGGGAAGTGTATTTTATGATTTATCTGAATGTTTCTAACAGTAAATAACAAATAATAATAAAAAGGGGATTCTTATAACTATGATTCTACTAGAAAACAAGAAATATAAATGAAGATTATCCAATGATTTGCAAGCTTCAGTTCTTCAGTTCAGTATCATCTTTTCATAAATATGATATAATTAAGTTGATCAATATCTTTCCTTCAATGAAATTAATAACCCTAAGCAACCACGGTCCGCGTTACCCGAAATTCCCCTTTGGTTTTAAATCTAATGTGACGATCGCCCCCACTAGACCCTAATTATCATACAACCTAGAGCTATCAGTCTAGATTTAATATGACAATAGCATTAAGAATTAGGGAATTAGGTTATTCCAAGCAATAATCGTACGATCGCAGAATATTTAACCTGTCTTCTTGATATCATAGCAATATTCGAAAGCTTGACCACAATCAGATACCACTATTCGCTACTTATGTTCAGATATAACATCGTTTGCTTAATATTATACCTTAATCTAGCATATGATAATAATCAAATCAATTCAATGGGCCCTTATCAAATTAATCAAACCAATCATCATTAAGCAATTCTAATAGATCATCAAGAATAAATTCCACATACGAAGGAAGAAATACTAATAACTCAATTAATTCATAGATAATAAATAAGATTCAACATCCCTTAGAACTGAAAATAGAAAACTTAGCCTGACATAGTTGAAAACGCCAATCAATCTTCAATGGAAATCCTTCTCCCTAAGTTCTGTTAAAACCATTCTAATCCTATCTATTTATATCCCTAATAACTCTACTAAGTACTCCTAACTCGTAGCAACTTCACAATCCTTCTTTTTCTCAACTTCTGGAAACACCCGAACTCTTAAAATAAATTCCGCCGACCACGGCCCCGGCCACGGATTCCTTTGTAAAAGCCGGCCCCGGCCGCGGTTACTGTTCACAAATTACAAAATTGCCATTAAGCTCCGTTTTTACCGTTTTGACCCTCCAAAGCTATTTTCTGCAATATAAACATAAAAACAAGTAAAATGCAAATAAAAATACTCAATGATAGCAATTAATTAAGCCCAAGAATATCGATTCGTAAGTATAAACTACACTCATCAGTTATATTGAAAATGTTTCAGTCGTTCGTGAGTTTTCTGATGTATTTAATTAAGAATTATTAGGGTTGTCATTGCAATAGGAAGTTGAGTTTACCAGCTTGTTTCGGGTGTGAAGCCTATAGGAATGTTGTGTGGCGCTGAACAGCAGGCAGTGCTAAGCCCTGGGCCATGTTAGGTGCAAGACAACGTTTGATTATTAATTACAAATATTATGTAAAAGATTTTAATGTATAACAAGTAATTTTATTTTGTGCAGTCATTATATTTGAATCTATTATACAAGGGCTTAGGGATCGAAATTGTTAGTATAATCCGAATTAAATAAACTCGGAACAATCCTTATGTTTAAAAATATTATAATCATTGTAAAATGACTTAGGGATCAAATTTGTTAGGTTGATCCAAAATTTTAGATAGAAAAATATAATAGACTAAGTTGAAGATTCATAGAGCAGACATATCGGCAGAATAGAACTGCATCGACGTGCATTAGAGTGGATTATCCAGACTTCGGAGAATATGTTAAGGTCTTGTGCATTAGAGTGGTCGACTAATTGAAATGATTATTTGAGCCTTGTTAAATTTGTTTATAACAACAGCTGACATAAAAGCGTTGGGATGACTTCGTTTAAGGCACTGCATGGTGGGAAGTGTGGGCACCAAATTGATGGATTGAGGTTAGTGAGAAGGCCATGGAAGGGTCTGAGTTCGTTCGAATCACTACGTAGATTGTAGCCGTGACTAAGGAGAAATTTAGGTCTGTTCAATCAGTATTCGACGAATTGGGTTAATGAAGTTGCATTTCGGTTAGCTTTGCCTCCACAATTAGCTTATGTGTATAACGTATTTCGTGTCTCAGTATTGAAGAGTTATCATTATCATCTATTGCACGTGGTGCACTATCCGTTTTGATAGGATTCTAGAAGAAAACCATTTCGTTTGTTTTGTAAAAATTCTATTCGAGCGAAGTATTCGCCTCTTTTGATAATTAGGATCGTCCTATTTTATTTTTATGATTCCGGGGACGGAATCCTTTTTAAGGGGGAAGTAATGTAATACCTGGTCCTTTTTCTAAAAGTCTCACATCACTCATTTTCAAAACTCCTTCCATTCCCTTAGCCTATAAATATAACACTACCCTTTGGTTTTATTTCACTAAAAATTAAGTATCTCCCATTTGTGTGAGAAACTTTTTGTGTAAGGGCCATTTTAGTAAGGACCTTCCTAGTTAAAATTTTTGGTGTCGAGGACGTGGGCGGACTGCGAACCCGTAATTTTGGGTATATCTCTTTTTCATTCTTTGTGTAATTATTTATTTTTTTGTATTAGTTTTAATTTTGTAGTTTTAATTTTTTATATATTATTTAGTTTGTTAGTTTATATATTTTAGTATATCTCTATTTGTAATTAGCATTTTGGAATATTAAATTATATTTTTGTAACTTTAGAGTATTGACATAATAATAACAATAACAATAACAATAACAATAACAATAACAATAATAATAATAATTGTTTATAACATAATTAAAAATGGAAAGAATATTTTTGTAAATACGTTTATATGTATTTCAGAATGAACAAGAATACTATTATTTATTAATATATACGTTACCATGATTAAAATATTTATATATGTATACCTTTAGGTAGAATTTTGTTTAGAATATAACAATTTCAGATTCGCCTAAAAGAAAGAAAATGTGTAAAACTTAATTAATTGATTAACTATTTATTTATCAATTCCTTTATTTTGTTTAATTAGTTCCGACGGAGGGAATTTAACGAGTCAATTTTGAAGTATAATTTTGGGTATTACATTGCTTATTCCATGTACGAATTTCGTACTCCTTCAGTAATACTCATTTGATTTTAATTTGTTTCTTTTGTTCCTCATTAGAATTTGGATATTATCTCTATATATTGTTCATAGTCAAATGCATATGATAGTTTTGTTTAATTTTAGATATTCGCAACTTATCTTGTACTCTTTAGACTTATTAAGCAGGTCTAGTATTTATTTTGATTCTGTAGAAACGTACATGCTAGTATATTTGGGAGACTTTGTGTCAATTTGTTTCGGTTTAGCACGTGCGTATTAGAACCCCTTTTGTGATATTGTGTCGCATTCGTTGTGACATACTATTTTTGTTAGAAAGTATTGTAGGGTATACTCGAGCAATAACCACCTGTGGGGGTACCATAGACATGTCTCTGGGCACTAAGGCATGACACTTTCTGTGGCGGTGTGATTAGTCCACGGCGTCTCCATTTTTTTTTTTCGGTGAACATTTGGTGTTTTGTTGTGGGAGGCATATGGGTCGGCCCTAGCATTTTGTTCTGTTCTGTTCTGCGATCTGGTGTTGTTCGTAGTGCCGAGCACACCTTTTCGATGTTGTATGCATTTGGATCTGCAGTCCAATGTGTGCCTTCCTGTGTGACAGTATTTTGACTTGTCCTTGCGACAATGTATATTTTTGTTTTGTTCTGAGCTCAGTATGAAATAAACAAAACCATTCAATTCAGTCTTTTATGTTGTTCAATAAATCAGTTCAGTTCAATAGATCAGTTTCAATTCAGTAGATTAGTTTAGCTTAGTAGATTAGTTCAGTTTAGTAGATTATGTTATTCAGTTCAGTTCAGTTAATTTTGTTAATCTCAATTTAGTTCAGTTGATTTTGTTATTCAATTTCAGTTTTTATTTCTGCACTATTTATTTGTCCTGGGCATTTGGCTTATGCTGTGTTTTTTCTTCCGGCATGATTTGTAAGGGGATTCAAGAGGAAGTGCGAAGAGAGTTCCTTTTTATTTTGACATTTTGCTTAGAGTTCTTTTGTGCGTTGCCTCCCTTTCCACTAGTCGGGAAATGGGGTGTTACACCGATGGTCCGGAGGTCTTGGAGGTACTGGCGCATAGAAGCTTCCTCTTTCAGTATCAAATGCAAGGGTTTAGTTGATTGGTGAGGTTGTCCAGCCATAAAAAGGGCTTCGAGGAGCCGGTCAGCTCCCAACCTGATATCGGCAATGAGACGGGACGCGTGACTCAGCCTATCCATTGCTAGAGCCACATGTTTCGGCGGCGCCTCCGCTGTTGACACATTTGACTCCGGCTTAACCGCCGGTGCCGGTGGTGGAGCGGGCTGTTGCTGCATTCTGTACTTTTGTTTTCTTTGTCCACAATTCGGAGGTAAAGACTAGGTTCGTTACTAGAGAAATGGGCTTCAAAAGTAGCCCAAAGACTGGAAATTTGTACAGACTAAAGAGGGAAATAATTTTCAGTTATAATGTTAAAAACTGCTTTTGTTCCAAATATGAAGACTGGAAACAAGATACAACTAAAAATTTCAACAATAACAAAAATAGAAGCACCAGGATGTTCTTCTGCCGGTACCATTTTGGATTATTGCACATTTCCAAAAATAATATACAAGATCAAAAAAATACATATTAAAACCAAATTTTTTTTAAGAGCCCCTCTATGGAGGAACATCATTACAACTACAAAAGGATTTCATAATCAGTATCAAAAACACCACAATAATAACACGAACACTAGGAAATCACTAGCTATGATCCCGTGTGTCGCCCTATTAGAATCGAACATATTACAATTGCTTTATTTGAGGGGACATCTAAAATCTTAGCCTCAACGAGAAATTAAAAAATCTAAAAACAAGTACGAAAAACTACCAAAAAAGAAAATAAAAACCTATTAGTAACTCATTAAATTGGGTATACGATATTAACTTTCATACTTATAGTTCAAGTTCAACATTCTCCATAAATCTTTGTGAATTAATTTCCACACCTACACAATTGACTCCGCATCACTGATCTCAATTCACTGCATTATTTTGATTCTGATTGTCCTCATTCATCCATTGGTTCACCACTTCATCAAACCCAACCCCATTATTTATGGTTGGATTAAAAACAAAACTATCATCAAACCCAACCCCATTATTTATGGCTGGATTAAAAAAAAACCTATTGGCAACATCTTGCAAGGTAACTCCACCATTTTGTCCTCCCCCAAAAAATAATCCATGATCTTGAAACTTTTGTCCTGCCCCAAACCCCATTCCCACTCCACCATCCCCACCACCAATAGGAAGACCACGACCACCCCCACCCCCACCCTGTCCTACCCCAAACCCCACTCCCACTCCACCAGCGCCACCCCCACCAATAGGAACACCACCATCACCACCCCCACCCCCACCTTGTCCTACTCCAAACCCCACTCCACCGCCACCCCCACCTCCACCTTGTCCTACTCCAAATCCTCCAACACCGGCCGGAAAGAAGGCATCTCCCTTACCTCCAGCCCCGCCACCCCCGACCGGATTAAACCCACTCCCAACACCAACACCGCCGGCCGAAGAGGAGGCATCTCCCCTAACTCCACCGCCACCCCCGACCGGATTGAACCCACCCCCAACTCCAACACCACCGGCTGGAACAACTCCAACATCGCTCCCAACTCCACCAGCGCCACCCCTAACCGGATTAAACCCACTCCCAACTCCAACACCACCGGCCATAACAACTCCAACACCACCGGCGTGAACATTTATAACGAGATTTGTGCAAGTCGGGTTGAGTTGGTCTAGTCGCAATGTAGACATCAAGAATCGAAGGAGAGACAACGAAAATAGACAGGAAAATAGTTGAGTTGGTCTACTATGTGAGGTGTGAGGGTGTGAGAATAGGAAAATTTTATTTATAGATGTCGGAATAGAGATCTCTCTTTCTGAATTTATGATGAAAGAGAGATGTGAGGGTGTGAGTTCTGAATTTATGATGAAAGAGAGGTGTGAGGGTGTGAGGATAGGATTGTTGAAGTTTCTGCGTTTTGCACAACGTTGTTAAGTTTCTGTGCACAACTTCTGAATTTATGAGGGTGTGTATAGATGTCGGAATAGAGATCTCTCTGTGTGGATGTGAGTTCTGAATTTATGATAGGATTTTTGAAGTTTGTGCTTTTTGCACAACCTACTATACTACTCCCTCTTTTTTATTATATAAGTCGTTTAAGACATGATTACACATATTAAGAAATGTCATTAATACTAATGTTAGGCAATTAATGTTGGTTTGAAATTCCATTACTACCCATACACTCATTAATTACTCTTCCTTCTCTCTCTCTTAATTATTTCATCTTTAAGGATAGAATAAGAAATGATTAAATTTGTTCTCCTAGATATATGTAAAACGATTTATATTTTGAAAAGAAAAAAAACTTCTAAAACGACCTATATAATGGAAAGGAGGGAGTATTAACTTAACGGGGGATTAGACTTCCTATTTTATTTTAACTTAACGGGGGAATAGACAGGAAGTCTCTTAACGGCTGAAGAGTAGGGGGCTCATCTAATATGTCTTGACCGAATGTATTCATGATAATAAATTGAATTTTTATATATAAATTTAAATATTTTATATTAATCGATATAGAATTGAGCTGTTACAAATTCTCACATTTAAATACTTGACATCTCCTAAATATATAGTCACAAAAGACTTATAAACTTTGTCTCTCTAACTATTATGGGATAATACTAGTGGCCTATTAGGCCCGTCTTCGTATTCCCACCTCCAGCAACTCGATCAGATGACTAAGATGATTCAAGAAGATACTTCTGAGAAAGAACATTGGGCTTTATTATGTTATGATTTGATTCGAACTCAAAATTTAACTCAAGTTGTTTCATAGTGTGCGCATTAGTAGGGTACGTGATCAATAAATTATAATCTTAGTTACTAAGATTATGAATTAAAAGATATATTATATACATTGAAAATATTTTTAAACGTGAATTTGCTTTGTTACTATTTGTTTTAGTTTTAAAAGTATATTACTATTGTTATCGAACAAAGAGTTATTTTCAAAAAGTGTTTGGCAAATTATATTTGATCTATTTAAATAGTAAAGATTTGTCACTTGTTGAGTTTTATCGCTCAACATCCTACATAATTTTTTATAGGTTATATCGTTGATAGTTGAGTACTTGTTTGAAACACTTTGGATAGCTAGAATTTAGTTTGATATGTTATTATTAATTTTTTTTTTGTCGTTGAATTTTGATAAAACTCTTAGTTTCGGATAGCTACATCTCCATTTTACGAATTTGATATTTAGTTGGTATTCATTTGAATTAGTTATTGTTGGGTTTTAATTTAGGATTCCTATTCAGTTGTTATTGTTTAGGCTGCACGCTATTGATATTATTACCTTATAGGTCTTTGGGCTTGCGATGCGAAGCATTTTAGGTCTGTAACGAATTCGGGGTGTTACAATTACACCTCCTTCCTATGCCCTTTTCCTTTCAATTACTCCCCATGAATTTTTTTTTTTTCATATTTATTTTTGGACAGGAGAATACTATTTCAATTTCATTAAAACACTCGTATCTATCTTTATTGTGTGAAATAAATTCTAATTTTTTTTTATCTATTTTTAAAAAATTGAGATAAATTATATATTTTTATTTATTTATAATATTTAAAATTAAAATCAAATGAATAATACTCCCTCCATTCCTTAATATTAAACATGTTCCAAAATATTTGACGTTATAAGATTTCTACGAGACATGGATACAATTTTTCCACTTAAAATTAATACTCCCTCTATTTCTTTTTATTTGTCTTTTTAAGATTATGCACATAAATTAAAAATTATAATTAAAATATAATTAATATTTTGTCTGATTGACTAAATTGAGTATAAAATTTTAAAATTAACTTTCTAAAATTTATTGAAAATATGAGAGAGAAATAAATTAATCTTTAATTATAAAGAATAATATAAAAAATTAAATATTTAATATTTTTTTAAAATTTACAAATAATAAATAAATAAAAATAAAAAATTCTCTTTAAAAAGACAAAAAGGAATGGAGGGAGTAGTATCCAATTTTCAATATTTCTCTCACCCTCGTGTATATTCGTAAAATTCACCTTTCTCTCTCTATTTCTTTATTTTCTCTCTCCTTCCTTGTCCTATTTTCTCTCGCTTCTTTTTCTTCTCTCTATTTCCCCGACTCTTTTTTTTTACAATCAATAATTAGTTTTTTATATTTTTAATTGTAGAATATTTAAATTTATATCTTTAATTGCATCCGCGGTGAAAATAGCTCTATGGTATAATTTTTATGTGAAAAAATAGTGGATAACAAAAAATATAAAGCCAATCAAACAAAATAAATCAGGTAATTTCTTTATGAGAGGAGAGAGCAAACAAAAAATTTAGGCCGATTTAGCCAAAAAAAAATAAAAAATTAGGTCGCAAGTAAAATAAAAAGAAAAGGAGAGAATAATAAAAGTAAATGACGTGAATAAAGGAGTTTGGGTGAGAAAAATCAATGAATTGAGGGAGGTGGGTGAGGAATGAACTGCAATAATAGTAGTGTATACTGTATAATGTTTAGACTTTTCAATTGGACCAAACACAAACTGCAATTGCTGGTGTTACTGACCGATTGAGGTTATTGTGGTCCAAAGGAAGTATTTATGTGGCTCTGATTAAAAATCCGGAAATTACAGGGGTTTTTTTTGGGTAATTTATGGCAAGTGGTAACATTTTAATACTTTTCCTAGTTATCTAGTGCCCGGATAAGTCTCCTCGTTTGTTGGTTCAGTTATTTTCTTTTATTTTTCCCTACTTTCATAAATTATTTTTTCCTATTTTCATAAAATATATTTAGATAAGTATAAATACACTATAATTAAATACTATATTTATTTATACTATTAAACGATAGAACATAACACGAATTTCAATGTTATGTATTACATTTTAATAATATAAACGAATATAAAATTTGATTATAGTGTGTGTAGACTTCTCCAATATACTTTGCATACATTATATTCTCCATATCTATTAACATTTTTACTATGTCATATTTGAAACATATCCCCCACATACACCACACTTACACCAATTATCCATTTTTGGCATATTTTTCGTATTATTTTACATTATTTTAATTAAGCACAAAAACCATGCTTTGTTTTTTGCCAAAAGGGGTAAGATGATGCAAGTTTGGTGTATTTGTATATTTATCGGCTCCTTTGCCTCTGGGTCCCTTCTCTAATGATTATTATCATCATATCTCAAAGAGTCCCTAAAATTAGCCAGTGTCTCCTCACTCTCAATGAATTTGTCTACAATCACATAGGCCTCGGTTAGAGATTGACCTAGTGATTGAGGAGACTTCAAGATGATTTCTTCTATGAGACGGTTGGACTTGTCCACATTTAAGCCTATTGTTAGAAATTGCACCGCCTGTGCCGAGTCTAGGACAAGGATTTCGGATACTGCCTCTCTGAACCTCTTCATGAACTACTGAAGAGATTCATTCACTCTCTACCTCACATACAGCTGAGAGGTAATTAACTTGGCGTGCTTTTTGTTGCCACCGAAGCGCGTATGAAATTGATCTTGCAACTCCTCCAACGAATCAATTGAACTAAGAGGAAGGGAGACAATACATTCCATTGCAGTCTTTTGTTAAGGTGGAGATGAAAATGTGGCACATCCCCAATGCATCGTACTCGTGAAAGCGCATCACTCGCACAAAAGAATAAATGTAATCATGGGGATCACCGGTTTCATTGTATGAATTCAGGGTAAGCACTTTGACAGATCAATCAATAGGTGTTTCCTTGAGCTCCCTGATGAAAAGAGACGAGTATGTTTTCTTTCTAGTAGCTCCAGCACGTCTCTCAAAAATCTTCGGCCCGGAAGATTTACCGACTTGGCTATCTCGTTGTTGTCTTTGTTGTTGTTCACCACCTTTGTGGCGTGGTGGAGTTTTTGACCTCCGTCTCCGATCTTCGGAGGTTGATGATCGGACATTAATCGTTTTCCGATCATGATGACGAGGATGACGAACCGTTTGGGATGGAGCCCCTCGTTCATTTCTTAAATTGTTCTCGATCTTCTCTAGATCCGTATGTTGCTTTTCGAGCTCCTCTCATTAGAGCTGAAGAGCTCTTTTCTGGTCTTGGACTTCCTGCAGGCGACGCTGCTTGTCTACATCATTGGGCCAATGAGACTACAAGCGTGACTCCTTGCGGGAAGGATTGTGGTGGCTGTGGTTAGGTGGATGGTAGGCATTTGTTTATTGGAAGTTTGGTGAAGGGTTTTCTCTACTAAACACTAGATTCGTCGTCCTTCTAGTGCTAATGTTAACACTTGAATTTGTTGGGACGCTTAATCACCATCAATAACACTAAACCTATATAATGAAACAACAGAAAGCACTTGACGACTTGGATAGTCGAAGGATAGTTCTGGCGTGAGAGTAAGTACAAGTCTTAAAAAATGTTAATAATGGAGGTACTTAGAGCTGAGTAGAAAAAATTGGCATTAGATAGGGGTGAACAAGAAATCAAAATGGCCCCGAAACCGCACTAATAGAACCGAAACAACGGTTTTGGCGTATACAGTGGTTTTAAGATGTTTGAAAAATCTAATCTACTGTTTGGTTTCGGGTTTTGGGTCAAATCGCACCACCAAAATCGCACCACATCAGTTACATGCCAAAACGACGTCGTTTTGACTATATATATATAAACTCGTTGTCGCATCTCTTCGACTCTTCCTTTGTTCCTCAAACTGAAGTTCTGTTCAACACTCTCGCCGATCGTTTGCATCCCATCCCTGCACCAGTACCTTCCTCTCACATACATCAGCAATCTTTCACGTGTCATTTCTCTGTACTCTTCTCTCCATTTCTTTGACGGTGGGTCTTTGGCGGTGTACTTCTGATCTTTTTGGTTCCAAAGGCCCCTTTTCATCTTCATCATCTTCTAGAATTTTTGGCTCTATCTTTGCCCCTGATTCGTCCAAGGTATTATTAGTGACTTTCTTCAATTATCATACAAAGGTTTTAGAATATAAGTCTTTTCATTTAAGTTTTTTTCTGTTCATTTTGTTGTCTCTTCTACATTTATTCCATGATATTTTATAGTATTTACTAACCGTGTTCTGTTAATGGGCAACAGTTCAATCCTTGTACCATATGTAAAGTACCTTTGTTCTTTTCTAAGAAGTTCTCTTTTTGCTAAGCTATAGAAGCTTTCTAAATTTGATATTGTGATTCTTGATGGGGTTCTTTTGAACTTCACCAAATTGGATAGAAACTAAGCATTTGAGGTTTAAGGAGTAATTTAATTTATGGGTTTTATGTTGTAGCTCACTGCTCACCTAATTAGGAAAAAGGCCAAAAGGATGATTGAACTGTTTGTTCAATTTTGAAAATTGTCAGCCTATTATGTGAAAGTAAAACTTGCAATTTTAGTGGAGTGATATTTGTGCATGTTAATGTGAATCTTAACTTTTGAGTTTCTTTCTAAAGTTGGTATTTCTCTTTGTTTTCATGGACATGCAGCTGTTTCATCCACTCTTCTTCTTCAATATATGTTTTATGAAAGTTCTGTTCACTTTAAGACTGGTTTTGTTTCAGGTTTTCGGAAGGGAATCCCTACGTTTTGATACAGTTGACAAGAAGAAAGACTCTGCAAGACGGGCTTATTAAGATCTATAAAGCAAAATATGTAGTGTAATTAGCATGAATAAATTTCCACCCAAAACAACATGTCAACATCTGCTCTCTAAGCATATTAGAGCAAAATCTAGATGCTATAAATCGCACTATGAATCTGGGTCCATAAATGTATATGAGACCATACAGATGTTAGCAGGCCAATCTACGCAGAATATGGTTGCTATTCTAGATGCTACAATGCCTGCACCTTCTTTGACTGGTATTTAATTGTCTGAGGTTACACTTCATATCTATTGTATGCAGTGAGTTTACTGAGTTGTTAATTTGTTTATCCAGGGAAAGACGTGGGGAAATCTTTGTTAGGGAGTTTGCAACCATTGACCCCAGAGATAGCAACAAATGTGGAAGACTTGCTAGCAATTGAGGCCATGACTATTTATGGAATCCTTTTTATAGCTGCCTTTCTCCTCTAACTGTTGCAAATGTGCAAGAGCTACGATCAGAGAAGTAATACACATTCTTCACGTGATCTGTAAGTGTCATAATCTCCGGAAGTAAGTGTATGAATGACAATTGCTGAGTAACTGTCACATCATTTAATCATCTGGATAAGTGTATGAATGACAATTGCTGAGTAACTGTCACATCATTTAATCATCTGGATCTTAAGGTTAATGGACCAAACCTTTTAAACTGCAATACTAGGTAAAATGGGCTTACAAGGGCAAGGCGCCCAATAGCAACAACTCATTTACTCTTCTAAAAGTACATAGTCCATAGCCCATAAGAAAAGACTAATTTTGTTTGACGGGGGTTTGTCTCCTCGAATGACATTCGATGGGTGCAATTAAATGAGACTTTGATATCGATTAAAGAATTAAGAATGCACCCTAATTTCCTATGAATACGGACATTGTCTACTTGAATCATGTCTTATTAAATCATTTGTACTTGTATATAATTAGGAAATTGATATTTTTACAAGATAAATTGATATTTTCACAAGAAAATCGTCGCTACAGGTTTATACCGATATTTTTAATTATTGTTGTATGTCTATAACAATAATTTTCATGTAGAAATATCAATTCCCTATAATTAATCTTCTGGTTGACAATGACGCATATTCTTAGCGTTTGATTTACAAATTCTTTGCTATTAACCAAGTAAAAAGATTACATACATATATGGTTTATCTATGTTCTTTGTTAGTTTTTATTTAATAACAAATTGGAAATTAAAACTTGTTAACTAGTTTTATGCTAAAATATAACTTTGGATATTTTAAAATTATTTTTTATGAGATTTTGTTGTTAATCAGTTATGAGTTTCTTTGTTTGTCATACGGACAACGACAAAATTAACACTTACATCACTGAACTTGTTGGATTTTGTGTGTTAGGTCACTGAACTTTTAATTTCGTTAATTGAACCACTGTACTAACTAAAATTTTTTAATCAGGTCATTCCGTTAAAATTAGCTAACAAACATTAGCTGATAATTCGACGTGACATTTTTATTTATTTTTTGAAAATGACGTGGCAAAGCAAACTAACATTTAGGCCATGGAACTTTTAATTTATTTAATTGGACCATTATACTAATTTAAAAAAATTAATTAAGTCATTACATCAAATTAATTGGACAAAAGTTATCTTTATTTCTGACGTGTTTGTGCCGTTTTTTTTATATTTTGAAATTGAGATAGCCTTTTTTATTATTATGTGAATATAACATGGATTTTTTAAAAAAATACAAAAAAAATATTAAAACAAAATTTTAAAAATACAAATAAAATTAATATAAACTTGAAAATTTACAATAAAAGGATTTAAAATAAAATAATATTCTCTTTTTTAAAACAAAGAAAATTTCTCTTTATTTTATATTTTAAAAATACAAATAAAATTAAATTTTATTTGAAAAATTACAATAAAAAATAACAAATTTTTTAAAACAAATAAAATTAAAACCCTCTCTCTCTAAAACCCCTCTTTTTTAAAAAAATAATTTTTTTATTGTAATTTTCTAAGTAAAATTTAATTTAATTTATATTATTAAAAAATAATTTTAATTTTGCTTTATATTTTAAAATATAAAATAAATAGGGGTTTTCTTTGTTTTAAAAAAGAGGGGTTTTAGAAAGAGAGTGTGACATCCCCAAATCTGGGCCCACAAGCCCAAACTTGAGTTGTTAAAAGACTACAACAAAATTATTACAAGGTAGAATAACGTTTAACAATACAGTGTATAATAATACACAACTAAGTCTTCACTATTATTATCACACTATTTTACAATACGTGAAGACTACGATAGCTATCACTCGGACTCTCACTCCATTCCCTGGTTAGACCCAACTACGTTCTCATCTCCTGTTAAAAAACAATGGAACAAAAAAAAGGGTGAGCTCAAATAGCCCAGTAAAGAATATCATGACTAAGATAATGACGAATAAATTATCATTAGCCTTCAACAGTTGAGTTCTTGATAGAATACAATAGACTACAAGGTTTATATCAAAAACAACAGCTAAATTCTTGAACAACGTTCAGATCAATAATAGCAGCGGGATGAGCAATCTATTAGAAGAATAATGCAGACTATAATGTCCACTCGCTTATCTTTTTAGGAAAAATATCATCAACTTTTATCATCTGAAATACCATTAGTCAAGATAATACAAATTCACAGTTCCTGGTCATAATCATATAGATCAACAGTTCATCTTTGCACTACGGGTCAAAGACATTCAATATAACACCAACGATCATGATTATACCATATTCAGCCTTTGGTCATAATCATATCAAACAACAGTCATCTTTGCACTACGGGCCAAAGATATTCAATATAACACCAACGGTCATGATTATACCAGATTCAGCCTTTGGTCATAATCATACCAAACAACAGTTCATCTTTGCACTACGGGCCAAAGAGAACATTCACCACGTGCCATAAAAGACACCGAACAGATGTATCGCCTTTAACCTATTATATCGCCTTTAACCTATCATCTATTCAACAATTATATCGCATCTGTGCCCCCGGCCACATATATTCACAACAACTTGATTTTGGATGATTAGAATGATATAAATGATGAACAGAAGAAACAGGATAAACAATAAATATCATAAGTTTATTTTGTGCAGATTCAAATAATATCCAAATTGTCAACATGATGTGGAGTGAAATTCAAAAATGATATTCAAGATCCACAGTTCAGAATAACGGTTACAATTCAATAGAAAGGTTCACGTAAATAGGAAGGTTCAATTGAAATGATGAAATGCAACTATTATGGAACATATAATATTTTTAGGAATTATAGAAGCAATAGTTCCATAATAAGTTTCGATTTAGGTGTATGAAAGAAAATAATATCGCTTACCGTAACAGGTTTAATTAACAAAAGGTGAAGAAAATTAATATCCCTTACCATAGTAAGTTTGAATAATGGAAGATGAAAAAATGGTATTCCTTATGAGTATAAAGAAAAATAATATCACTTACAAATATAAAAGAAAATGATATTACAAATGAATATAGAATAAAAGTGTCATGTGATAATTTGTGTAGACAAATTATTTCCACAAGAGACAAATAAGAAATGAATACAAAGAGTAATTCACCAAACATGCGGTAATCCGCGTAGTCAGGTTATTCTTAGAGATTAATAAGGAATGAATACGAAAGGTTATTCACCAACATGCGGTAATCCGCACCGTAAGATTATTCCCACAATTTAATAAAAATTGAATACGAAGAGTTATTCACCAAACAGGCGGTAATCCGCGCAGTAAGGTTATTCTCAGATATTAATAAGGAATGAATACGAAAGGTTATTCACCAACAGGCGGTAATCCGCGCCGTAAAGTTATTCTCACAATTTAATACATGGAAATAAATAACACATCTTATGAGTAAGAGAGAAACAATATTATTTTCGAGAATCAAAGAATGATAATCTCTTACCGTAGTAAGTTTAAATAATAGAATATGAAAGAAGATGATATTCCTTACCTTAACACGTGACTGGATATTGATTTAAATGAGGTTGATTAACTTGAACAGTACTCGTACACTTATAGATCTTCACAAATACTCAAGATGACTTAAGCACACTTAGAGAGAACTTACACAAGAAGTATTTAGAGAGTGAAAGAAAGAACAAGTAAGGAAGTTTATGAAAAATCCTTAAGTTAAGGCTTCTATTTATAGCCAAAAATCTTATCATAACCAAGATTTTCTAATTTAATCCAAACCGTTCATTTCAAGATAATGTTTAATCCTTACCACTCATTTCATCTTTTAAGATTTCTTTAATCTAAACCATTCATTTAAATATCATCTTTAATCTACACCATCCATTTCAAATTTTATATTATCTTTAATCTATACCATTCATTTCATCTTTTAAGATTTCCTTAATCTAAACCATTCATTTAAAAATCATCTTTAATCTATACCATCCATTTCAAATTTTAATCTATGCCATTTATTTTATATCACCTAACTTTATATTATAAACAAATAACTTTATCAATTCAATTATTCAACAATAATTCACACTTATTCATTATTATGACTAATTGTTATAAATACAGTGTAGTTGGCTCTCTGAGTTAGATATCAAGTCAATTAATTAATGAAATACAACTGTTTAAATAATATCATAATAGAAATAACTATAATGCAGAAAGTATGTAAAAGAAAGAATACGTTACTGTGTCATGACAATTATTAATTCAATAATGTGAATTATTGTGCATATGCTACTGTGACAATTATCAGTTTAATAATATGAATTATTGTGCATTTGACAATAAAGTCAAATATTGTACGATAACCACTTTATCAGTTTAATAATACGAAACACTGTGCAATGCCGTGTGCTACTGTGCAATACCGTATGTTACTTGTAATACCGTATATTACTATTCTTTTACCACTGGGTATTTTAACAATTAAAAGTGATAATACCATTGACCATTTAAAAATTGTTTATGTCGTTTTCTATATTCGACAATTATTCGTTGTGGGGTCCACCAATGATTTGTTCGTACAGCGCCGTCGTACAAATATTCCCTGACAGAACGAATATTTCGCGACCAAACGAATATTGTTCGACATAATATAATTTACACATAACATCCTTAACTTTTAACTTTATAAATTTAACCACTTACTGTTTCAGAAAAAAAAAATATATGAAGAAAAATTAAATTTTGTATTTCATAAAATTCGGGGTCTTACAGAGGGGGGGGAGTTTAATTTTAATTTTAATTTTATTTTATGTTTTAAAAAATTATTATTTTATTTTAAATCTTTTTATTGTAAATTTTTAAGTTTATTTTAATTTTATTTGTATTTTTTAAATTTTGTTTTAATATTTTTTTTTTTTAAAAAAAACCATGTCATATTCACATAATAATTAAAAAAAAAGTCATTTCACTTTCAAAATAATAAAAAAGTTGCAGAAGCATTTCGAAAATAAAGATAATTTTCATCCAATTAATTTGACGTAATGACCTGATTAAAATTTTTTAATTAGTATAATAGTTTAATTAAAAAAATTAAAAGTTCAGTGATATAATGCACAAAACACGACAAGTTCAGTAGCTTAAATGTTAGTTTGTCTTGTCATGTCATTTTCATAAAATAAAATAAAAAAATATCACGTTAAATTATCAGCTAACGTCTATTAACTGATTTTAACGGAATAACCTAATTAAATTTTTTTAGTTAGTATAATGATCCAATTAACAAAATAAAAAATTCAGTGGCCTAACGTTTAAAACTTGACAAGTTCAATAGTGTAAGTATTAGTTTTGCCTACGGACAACTAACTAATTGTTGAGGAATTTGGTTTTTTCACCCCACTCGAGCGCTTTGAGTTGGAATATTACTTGGGGAATTATGAATCTTAAGGGTTGTTATTTTAACAAGTGTTCGAAAATGTAAAATATAAGGAAAATAAAGAAGACATATATTTAGCCCAAAATAAAATACAAAATGACACAAACTGGATATCAAAAACAAACGCTGACAAAGTTGGAGCCCGACGTAGTTCAACCATTGCAAATGTCAGTAAACTAGGGGAGAAATTCCTAAAAGACATCTTTCATCTTCTATATTAAAAAACCATAAACCTATTTAAAAAGAAGAGTTAAAGTTTCATGTACCGATAATATTGTCTACATATGTTAACATTATAAAACATCATTAATAAAATACATATATTCGATAAAAATAATAATAATTTAATAACGTGTCATAATTCTAAAAGTATTGTTGGTATATATATTGTCAATTAATTAAATTTAAATTCTTTAAAAAATTATACATACAATGAATTAGATGGAGCCACCAATTCAATCTGCAACCCCATATATGGCTGATGGACTTAATTCCACCATATACTTTAGGGGATGATTTTTCTGACTCGTGACATACGTCCTTTTTCCACCTGAATTCTGAATTGATTGCCAATTTATTATTGCATTAGTAATTAACTCATTTAATTACCATGAACAATTTAATCAATGGCTAATTTATTCTATTTTGGGGTCTAACAATTTGTGATCAAAGGAAAATTATGGGGCAATTTTACTACAGCCAAAAAAGGGAAAACATGACAGACACCATAACCTATCGTCTATATACAGAAAGCAGCAATGCAAATTTTATCACCAGATATTTATTGAAGGTAAATAGCCAAACGTCTCTCCCTAACCCTATAAATTCCTTATTTTTCTGTCAACCAATAAAAGGATCATCTGTTTAGAAACTAATCCGAACTTAATTCCCGCCATGCATGCAAGCAAAAATTCTTCCCATGCACAGAAAAAATAAACAACAAATTTTTCTCTCTACTTAAAATTTTCCTATTAGCAAATATATGAGTATTAATTTCCTTTGTAAGATTTAATTTGTGTTCATGGGAAATTCTGTTAGAAGAGTAGCAGCTATTATTGTGGCATGGTTGGCTGTTTTTGAAGGGTTATTGGTTAATGGCGTTTATGGACAATTTAATTATCAAGAAGCTTTGACGAAGTCAATTATTTTCTTAGAGGCACAGAGATCTGGAAAGCTCCCTCCCAACCATAGGCCTGCTTGGAGAGGTGATTCTGGCCTTCAAGATGGTCAGCTTGCCAATGTAAGTCTATTCCTCAAGTCTCAATTTTGGGAGAGAGAGAGAATGATACAAACAATATTCCTCCCACAAAACGAGTCGCGTTTATTAAGTTTAAAAATATAATTTGTTCCATATTTATTTCACGTTCAGTTCAATAATAATAGAATAATAATAAAACTGTGACAATAAATTAGAAGACATTGTCTCCTTTATACATAGTTACGTACTAACATCAAATGAGATGGTAAGCGAAAATAAAATAGGAACTTCGTGAAATTCAGAGGAGTAAATAGAAAAATAAATAAAAAATTAAATGAAAAAAAGGATAGAATAGTGATATAACTATATTTATAAGGAAAAAAAATTGTGACATAAAGACACCAAGCACGTCAACGGTTTAACACCGCTTTGTAATATAGATGGTAGCTATATGTATGAATATTTTCTGGAACAACAGACTCTATCTAGTGCTAGTTATGGATCGTTTCCTACATAATATAGGTGGACTTGGTGGGAGGATACTATGATGCGGGAGACAATGTCAAGTATGGGCTCCCAATGGCTTTCACAGTTACAACCCTTTCTTGGGCAGCCATCTTTTATCGCTCAGAGCTAGAAGCAGCCGGGGAGATGCAAAATGTGCACGCTGCAATTCGTTGGGGCACTGATTATTTTCTGAAGGCCACTTCCACAAACCAATTGTTTGTGCAGGTAATTAATTAAGCTAATTCAAGTATTATTCTCTTCATCTAAACCATATTTAACTTTTCATTTATCAAATAAAAAAATTATACAAACTATCTTTTTCCCCGAACCACTGAACATTCAAATACTCGTCAAAAAGTCCAAAATTTAACCAGATCATCTATACACGTTAGAAGACACATTAGCTCAATTTTGAAGATTTTTGGCAATTGTTTGAAAGTTAAATAATTTATGCTGCAAGAAAATAATTTGTGTTTCTTTCATAATTTGACAATAGTTCAATGGTTTTTTTTGGGTTAGTAAGTCTTAACTTTTTTCCCCTTATTTTTTTGTACATATTAAACCTTTATATGGTAAAAAAAGGTCAATTAAATAGAACTCTTAATCAATTCAGGAGGAAAGGGGAGTACTTGAGAAATGTGTCTATGCTCTACCATGTTAAACATTCAAAGTTTTGAATTGTAAATTTTTTGAAATAATTCACAATGGAAGAATTAATATATGTTAGATTGATTTTTTATTATTATTATTATTATTATTATTATTATTATTATTATTATTATTATTATTATTCACTAAGTTTTGTGTAATACTTTATATATTACTTGTGATGGACTAAGGTAGGAGACCCGGTGAAAGATCATGAATGCTGGGTGAGGCCAGAAAACATGCATACACCAAGAACTGTACTAAAGATTGATCAAAACACGCCTGGAACTGAGATTGCAGCTGAAACTTCTGCAGCATTGGCGTCCTCAGCTATGGCGCTTAAAAGCTTAGATCATGCCTATGCTCGTAGTCTCCTCGACAAAGCCAAACTAGTACGTACCACATTCAATCTCCATAGTGTTTATCTATCAACAACAATGGAAACATAATACTCTCTCTATTTCATAATAATCATCGTTTTATCTTTATGCACACAGATTAAGAAAGTAATTTAATATTATTCTTTGCTAATTGAAATTTGTGTAAAATTTCTTCACTAGAATTTTTTGGAAAATGAAAAATTCTAGGGATAAAATAGGAAAGTAAATAATTTATTGTCTCAACTAAAAAAGTACAAACAACAAATAAGTTGGACCAAATTTATTTCTTCTAATTATAGTCTATTATTATGGAATGGAAGGAGTATTTAAGGATTTGGATTTCATGCAGTTCGGTCCTATGGAAATTAGTTATATTAATATAGTTAGAGAGGTGACATTTATTATAAAGTAATTCTAGACTTCAGCTATACAAATACAACTCATTTCCGTTAAGCAGTTCAATGAACTGCCCAAAACAAACTGTTCCTAAACATGATCCGATGCTTAATTAAGTGGTGCACTGATATTTGGTCTTTTATGTGTTTCTCTATTTATTTATCTTTTGTTTCTTTTTCTTTCTTTTCTTGCAGCTATTTGAGTTTGCCAAAACAAAAAAAGGGACTTATGATGGAGAATGCCCCTTCTACTGCTCTTATTCGGGCTATAATGTAAAAGCTCTCTCTCTTCCATGACTGTTTTTGAACCTAAAACTTGTACATTTCACAACACTTACATAATTTTCGACTAAAATGCAAAACTTTACCCTATGTTTATCAATTTATAGAGATATACTACCGGACCTTATCATATAACAAATTGTTACCTCATTGTATAATTATTAGTACAAAATCGTACATATTCATGTATAATTAGTAGTGCAAACGTAACTGACCTAAAAGATATATTTTTGCACTGTTAATTACTCCACGAGATAGCGATTTGTTATATATTATAAAATCAGGTACTGTATCTTCACAAAGTGATAAACTCAAGTTACAACTTTATATTTTAGTCATAATTTTCGAAGTAAAGATACAAGTGTTCTTACACACCACACCGTCCTGTCAAGGGCTCTAATTAATTGTAAATTTTTTATAAATAATAATAATAAAAAAAAAAAAATATTGAGAGGAATTTCGTATGTTTAAATAAAATGCAGGATGAATTGTTGTGGGCAGCAACATGGCTATTCATGGCAAGCAATGAGCCAACATTCTCACAGTACATATTAGAGGAGGGTATTGCTGCAAATGTAGCTGAATTCAGCTGGGACCTTAAATACGCTGGAGCTCAAGTCCTCCTTACTGAAGTAAGTTCTAAAACTAATTCAAAATGTGCATGCATGCATTTTGTGTAATTAAGTCCATTTCATAAGTTTTAACCATCTATGAAAACCATCTTCAATGCGTATAACCGTTAATTAGTGGATCCTCCTTCGTCTCAAATTGATTGTCAAAGGTGAAAAAAAGATGGTTCAAGACTAGAGAATAAATTATATATATACAGACTACCAGTAAAACTAGTAGTTTACAACCACAGCAAAACAACTCTGAATGTTTGGAGAACATAAAAAATAAAAAAATGACTGCATTAGCATGCTGAGTTGTCTTATATATCCCGTTATTTTTTCCTAAAGTAAGGTTTACTTGTTAATGCAAGTAACTTCCTTGTTTTCCTCCAAACAATTTGAGTTAAACAAATATATTATAACAAGATGCCTTAAGCTAGTTTTGCAGAGATTCATAATTATGTATACTTGAAACATGAAAAACAAGAAGAAAAAGGAATTGAAATCTTTTCATTTATTTTCCCTCGGTCTAAACTATCAGACCTATGTCCTATAAAAAGTGATTTTTCTTTTCCTTTTCATATTTTTTTAAATTAATTTTCTCTCAAAATGCTCTGATGTCATATTGAAGCATCCAACTCAAAACCAAATTGACAATGGATGGAGTAGTCTATCAAATTATATATTAAATCTGTCTTAGTTGCCCTATGGGACTTTATATCTCTTATAATCCTAAACCAATAAACAATTTTTTCTCATGACTTTTTCTCCCCTAAAATTCATATAGTTATTTTGGGAAGGTTATAAGGAATTTGAGAGCTTCCAGCAACATGCAGACGGATTCATATGCTCCAACCTTCCTGAAAGCCCCTACCACCAGGTGTTTTTCACCCCAGGAGGATTAATTCACCTTAGAGATGGGGCCAATGCACAATATGTTACCGGCACAGCTTTCATCTTTAGCGTTTACAGTGATTTGCTGGCCAGGCACAACAAACAGGTCACCTGCGGCAACAAACAGTTCACTTCTAGTCAAGTCATGGCTTTTGCTAAGAAACAGGTAATCCTATTCGATAAAATCTTAATTGACCGTTCATATTTTCTACATTCCGGCCGTCCCAAAACGATAGTCTCATTCGCATTTTGCTCATGTTATAAAAGGGTTGACCATGATTGAGATAAAAACAAAATGTCAGTGAGATCTCAACAGTTTGGGACAAAATTAGCAATGAAAAGAGTCTCATTCAGTTTTTCATTCACGCTAAAGTTTGACTTTGACCATGAGATATATACTCATAATTTTAAATTTAATGATATTGAGGTTAGGCCGTTAGGGTATGTCAATGTGGGACAAAAATAGGAGTCGTGCACTCGTGCTTTACCGATTGAATTTATGCATATACAATTTTAAGCTTTTACATTTTGTGCAATTATATATCGCTTTTTTTTTATGTCAAAAACAGTTGAGCTCCTATATCCTTTATTAAAAAAAATATCCAAAAAAATTATGTATACGAATGTTCTCTTTAGACTATGCCTATATATATAAGTCAAAATAATGCTCATTTTGGGACATAAGGGTACATAAAAATGCTCTAAGATTGTAACAACTTTAAGGAGTAAAATTTTTTTGAAAAAAATATTGTAACAACTTTGCACACGAAGCACTAATTAATTATTGGATCATATGTATGCATGCATGCAGATGGATTATCTTCTAGGGGAAAACCCAAAAGGAAGATCATACATGGTAGGGTTTGGAAACAAACCACCAACACAAGCCCACCATAGAGGAGCTTCTGTGCCTATGTTGCAATTAGGCACGTTGGTGAACTGCGGCATGAGCTTTGCTGACTGGTACTCCAAGAAGGAACCAAACCTTAATGAGCTAACAGGCGCCATTGTTGGTGGCCCCGATAAAAATGACAATTTTGAGGACCTACGTTCTTCATCAGCCATGACTGAACCTACGACGTATACTAACTCACTGGCGATAGGCGTCCTAGCAAGGCTCGCTAAGCACCACGCTCAGTCGTGAGTGCTCGATGATTTTATTTCTTTCATTTTCATGGTTTTGATTACTTACAAAAACTTAGATATAGCAGGTTTACAATATTTCGTAGCAACAACATTTAATGTTTGGAGGTCCAAATGCACCGTACCAAATTTGTTGCATTATATTTGAGTTTCAAATGTTATGTTTATGAGTTAAACAGGTTGAGTTTGAATAAACTATTTGTAAATGAATAAAAAATTTAAATACATTTGGACTTCTAATGTACCAAATGCTTCATAAGCTAGTAAATGAAGAGAGCACAATGAAGCAAATTTTTGAGCTCTTGATCAGTTAGCAAGAGGAGATTAATTTTGAATTTAGTATATTGTGCATTTGGTAAATGATAATTATCAAGTAAATTGAATGTTGTGTATATAATTAAAGAGTTTGCATTGAATTATGGTTTTTGCCATATATACTTGTAAAGTGGGGAGCTTTGTTATCACAAATTTAGAAATGAAAAAGAAAATACTCCCTATAGTGATGTTTACGATTAATGTATAAATTAAATTATTAAACAAATAATCTTAAATTTATTGCTTCAATTAGTTGTGTTTGTGTTTAGAACTTCATGAATCTCGAAGACAATAGCCCACTATAGAATAGAACAGCCCAACTTAGTTGATGGGGGCTCATTTAGTTGGGCCAATTCTAAAATGTCCAAAATTTATAAGTTTAAATTGCATTATCATGTCGGAGTTCTTTTTATTAGATTGTTCACAATTGTATGAAGTTAAATCTATCTTTTTATCTCACCTCAAATTTTCCTTTCAGAAAATAATGATAATTTAAAATATTCATAGAGCATTTTTTGACAATTTGACTCACAAATTTTGAGGCTTTTGCGATCTTTAAGTCTAAAGACATGTATTTAAAAATTTAAACTATTTAGACGTCATTTGTTTTTAACAGAATTTATTTAATTCATAAATGTGACCGATTATTTCTTATAAATGGACTATTACAAAACTCGTGTGATACGTCTGAAATTAATAACATATTGTAAATGCACAACCCCAACGTCTAAACACACAATTCTAATATCAACCATACATCATGTATGGGTTTTTCATTTCTCTTCACTCTATTTCTTCTCATTTTAGAAGAAGAATTCAATTTAAATTTTTTAAACAATTCAAGTTAGATTCAAATTTGAAATATTTTATTAATCAAATTTAAATTTGATTGGTTTGGTTTGGGACATTGTAATGAGAGGTATTTTACTAAAGTCTTTTAATATAAATAATAAATAAATTTCACGTTCTTATAATAAAATCAAATAAAAATATCAAATTTTATTGTATGAAAACAAATTCTTACACCAAAAAAAAAAAAAAATAGATTGGTTGTTAATTAAGAGTAAGAGAGAATATGCGACCTTACATAATATACGACTCAACATCAGGTGGTTGAAAGGATATTCTAAACGACTTCGTTACATATGGTTGTGTGAGACGCGTCGGAGACTCATATAACATCATGCCCTTCTCTGAGAAAAGTTATTAAGTGTTTTTAGGATATTATTATGTGGTGTCTGTCTCAAACTAATTATATATTATTATTTCAACATGTACAATGAATCTTCTATATCTGAATCAGTTATACATATTAAAATAATAACATTTAATTAATTTAAAATACTACGTGACAATACCCAAAAACACTAAATAATTTTTCCTTCCACGCAATCCATGTTCCCGCTCTTATAGGAGGATAACGTGATTGTTAAAATTAAAATAAATATTTCCTCCCTGTCAAAATTATAAAATGCAAATTCTTATTAAATATGCATTATGAAATTTAAAAGAAAAATAAAAAATAATTAATTGTAAGGCTTATAGTTTTCATGACACCAAATACATATATGAGAAAATAATTAATCTGCATAATTTAAATTTAAAATATTATATAAATTCTATTTTATTCTCGAGAGCTTTGGTAGAGAGCACTATTTTTGGAAGAATGGAATAATCTTTATTGTTCACATGTATAAGGGTCCATAGTGGATAAAATAAAATTTTATTTATATTTATTTTTTAATTTTTGTTTTTTAAAAATGTGTGAAAATAATGTACTTAAACCATCTTCTATGAAACAGATGAATAATATGAAAAATTAAATTAAATTTTAAAAAAAAAACTTAAAAACTACAAATAACAGATAAATAGATTTAAAAAATATTTCTTAAAAAATCAGATAGAAAATAACGGAGATTTATTTTTTTATTTTATATCTCAATTCTTTCTCATTCTGATATAATTTTTCAAAAAATAATTGTCACTAAAAGTAACGTGAAAGAAAACTATCTCAAAAAAAAATTAAAAACAAAATTGTCTGACATTTTTTAAAATTTCTACACATAGTAAAGATTAATAACAATAGATGCTTTAAAACTAGAGATAATATATATTACAAATTTATATTCAATATATCTACTTTTAATTGTCCTCTACGTAATAAATATTAGTGATACTTGTTTTAAAAAATAATAATAAATTATTTTTATAATTTTATTTAATTATATATTTTAATATATTACATAATTGGAGAGTTTTTTTATTTTTTTTTATGTAAGATTACCCTCTAAATTTTGAGTATTTTGACTTTTTGTCAGTGTAGCACCTTCCTTCGCAATTACGTGGGGACAGATGGGATTGGACAAGGCCTTAGTACGATCTTATCCAGTTTGTTGAAAAGGACATAGTGGGTAAGACCCACAACACTTAAGAATACACGCTCAAGGATTGAGATATCAGATAAGGCCTTGCCTTGCGAAGGAATTATTCCGGGGCCTTTAAATAATTATCATGTGATGTTTTATATTATTTATATAATATTATAAAAATATATAAAATAAAATAATTTATTTTAAATTTTTATAAAACATTACATATATAATAAAAGACATTACGTAATTGATGCTCCGACGTTATCTAATAATTTTTCCTTGCCTTGCTGCTTCAATAAAACTACCATAAAACCACGTCATTGTCACTTGTTTGTTTCTACCTGCCCAACAAACAAAACATAAATAACTATTTTTACTTGAATTTTATTACAAGTAATGATCATAATAATAATTTATATAATAATTTTTATAAAAAAAATAATAAATTTTATTATTTTTATAAAAATTATTATATAAATCATTGCTATAAATTATTTGTCATAATATTTTTCATTCCCACCTGCAGTGGCATCAAATTTTATGTTTTGGTTCCACACTTCCGCGTAAAGAATTTTATTGAAAGAAAAAATATTTTTTAATAATTTTTATTATATAAAATAACTCATATTCTTAAAATACCTACTTATTATATTAAGATAATATGAATATATATATATATATATATATATATATATATATATATATATATATATATATATATATATATATATATATTCTTAAATATATCTTAAATTATATAGATGAATATTTTTATATAAATAAATGGGTATTACACAATTACAAAGGAATATTTTATGTATTAAATCAAACTCTTACTTATCAACGTAATTTAAATCAAAGGTAACAGTCACTGTTACAAGTTTCTTTTTTTATTGTACAAATTCACAAGTTTGAGTTTAACTCTCAGTAGATTAAAAAAATCAAAAGACTCACATGTTCAAGTTTAGTCCTCGAACGATTAAAAGAAATCAAAATTAACCAAGATACTACAAGGTAAGTTTTCCCAACTTTCGCCTCTAGTTCCTCTCCTGATTTCTTTTTTTGGACTAAAATATAATGTATCCTTAAAATTTGAATCATTAAAAATATAGATTCTTAAAAAAAAATTAAAAATTCATTATTTTATTTTAAAATAAAAAATTGTAGACTAGTTACCACTATCTTATATTCCCTATTTTTTATTACATAAGTCGTTTTAAAAAAAAAAATCATAATATAAGACGTTTTACATATATTTAAGAGAAAAAATTTAATTATTTTTTATTTTATTCTTAAAGATGAAATAATTGAGAAAAAAAATAATAATTAATTATTAAATAAATAATAATAAAATTTTAAACTAATTATTATATGTGTAATTACGAGTATTAAATAAATCATAAACATATCTTACCATGACTATATTAGTCTATATTATTGTCGTGAAATATGAAACACATGGTTCACCTAATTGGTTCCATAAAACTTATCTAATCACTTTGGTCTCCGATTTTCATTACATAATATCCTAGTTTTTCCTTACATTTTATATTTTCCCTCCTATTCGTTTTCTCTCTCTTGTATTTATTTATCATGTGTCATATGATTTGGTCAAATTTTCAAGTGCCTAAATATTATCCTTGTCCCACACAGATAGTCTCATTTGACCTTTATTTTATATGTAACCAAATTTAAAATACTTGAATAATAAAAGAAAAAATAAATTGTTCATTTCATCTACTTTTTTTAAACTTTATCGAAAAATGAGATTAATTCATATTCCACTAAAATTAAAAGAACGTTATATTTTTATACAATTTTTTTTATATAAAAATAAGAATCATTTTATACTTATATAAAGAAAATTATATAAAAAATATTAAAAATACATATATAAATATCATTTCTTAAAATTAAGATGAAGAATCACCCGCTAAACAAAATTTGGCTGTTATGCTAGTACAAAGTCAGGTAACAAAATGATATCGCTGAGATTCATAAAACTAGACAACGTATTTATTATTATTATTATTGTAGTATTATTTTAATTAGGGTTAAATAATCAGTAATGCTGACTCAACTCTCTTAAAATTTATCTTATCAAGTTCGAGTTTATCGAGATAGAGCTTGAATTAAAAGAAAGTGTTAAATGATCAGCTTATTTACTGCTCTCCTTCCGTTACATAATAATAATCGTTCAGAGAGGGGGGAAATTATTTTAATGTATTCGTCATTGATAATTTTTTAAGTGAATAAATTATTTATTTTTTTATATTAAATTTAAATTCTCTCATTTTTCTAAAGAAATTCTCAGTCCTGTATTATTAGTTCTCGAGTTACCATAAAAAATAGTAATGAAATTTTGTTCAAATTTCAACTATCAAGTGATAATATTAAATAACTTTCTTAATTTATACAAAACTTTTATAAGGTGATAATAATCGAATATCTAAATTTATATATCACAATTTCTTAAATAACATGAGTTAGTCAATTATAAATAACTTGAAATTAATGGGTTCGCACAGTCCTAACAGCTGCTCGATTAGCATTTGCTTTTGCATGTATATACTTTTACTGATATTAATATAAACACAAATGAATTACATAATTAATATTAAAAATAATAATTAATTTAGATTAGTAAGTAAAGGTTACACTCTTTATATGGGGGAGAACATGACACGCATCAGAATAAGTAGAGAAGAAAACTCCACGGTACAAAGAAAAGAAAATCTCACAAGTAAATGCCACTCACAGAGTCAAACTAGCAACTATTATTGAACAGAAGAATGAAAGAGAAACTTTCTCAAGGTAATCGATACAAAAATATAACGCGACAAAAATGAGTCATTTTGGTCGGTATCGAATCGATTCAATAATTTAATATTTTTTGGTCAATTCAATAATTCTAATTTTTTTTTTAGTTTTAATATTTAACATGCAAAATTTAAGATTTTTTTGAATTATTATTAAATATTCAATGTATTTTTTATTTGTATCGCATTCAAATTTTAATATTATTATTTGTATCGTATTTAAATTTTTACTTTTAAACTTATCAAGGATATATTATAGTATTTTGACTTTTAATTTTCTTAATTCATGAACCTAATTAATTTAAAGTTAACTCATTTACATTATAAATAAGACTCTCACTAAACATCAAATTACAGTTCAATATATATATATATATATATATATATATATATATATATATATATATCAACAATCTCTTAGATCAACTATTTTTTAGAAGCGATGATTTTATTATACAAAAATAATTATCAATATCAATGTTATCTTATTAGATAAAGAAATATGCATTATTGATATAATAAATATTCATTCAAATATGTGGTTTCTATAGTTTGTCTAATATATAATTTTTAAAATTTATCCGTACTTTACATGAATTATTAAGTTTGTGAGTCAAATATTATCGAGAGTTCAATTAACTCCTCCCAATTTATATGTCTTGTTTTAATCTATAGCGCTAATGAATCATTTGATATAACTTTGTCACACTATTTATTTTTATTATTATTTTTATAAGTTTAATTATATTAGTATTTTTTTTTTTTATTTAATTCTAAAAAATTTACTAAAATTTTATTTTACGTTACGTAATTTATACACGTCATGCGTATTTGATCGGATGTGTTTATAAAGTATGCATCCTAATATGATTGTAACATTAGGGTATACATATATCTTCAAACATAAATTCAGGCATATAATACTTTGCTGAAGATACACCTTAAATTTACTCTCTTTTTGTTCAAAAGTTAACATAAAATTTATTGAAAATTTTATTTTTATTATTTATTTGAAAAAGTTTAGTAATTAAATATACAAAGGAGAGAAATTAAAAGGTTAAATAAAACTTATTAACCTATGATCTAAATTTTACCAATGGTAATTTTTCTTCTAAAACAACTCTTGCGTTATGTTAGACTTTGGATGGAAAAGAAAGAAATTAAAACAAAAGAAAATTAAATATAATTTTTTATTATATTATTTATGAGTTTTGTAAAAGAAAATAATTAAAATCACATAAATTGGGGGCATTAATTGGTGTGATTAAATTTTGTCAATTTTTTTATTTTACAATTTATAAAGAGGAGGCATTATAGTGATTATAAAATAGTTAATATAAGGATTGTTATGTTATTGATAACAATAAATATATAGCGATATTAAACACTGATATATAAAAAATTATATAATATTATTTTATTTTATCATTTATAATTATATATTAATTACAATTCACATTAATATCTTATATATATATATATATATATATATATATATAAAAGTAAGAAAGAAAATCAATTGACTATCTAAGTTAACTCATCAATTAAAATGAACTCAGATGGTAATTATTACATTTAATACGATAAATAATAATTATAATTACAATTAATTTTTCTTAAATTATAGATGAAGAATATAAAAAGTTTATTCTTGAAATAAAGTTATATGTAAATTTAATCAAATAACTGTAATTAATTTTTTTCAAATTGTGGACGTAGAAATATGGAAAAAAATTATTGACAATTAATTTATAATTTTCAATCACCCAATAATAAAAGTAATTAATTTTGAAAGAATGTGTTGATCGAAATTATTTACATTATATGCATATTATGTTGATAAAAATGATAAATATATATTAATAAAAAATTATCAGATATTTATTTAAAAAAATAATATAAAATGACATATAAATTATTTTCCCGCAATGTTTATCTAAATCATTGAGAATATTCCAAGTACGTGAAACATTATTAACTTCTCTAATAGTTGAAACCTGAAGGATACCAGTAGTACGGTTATAAACAAATAAACATAAATAATTATTGCCAGCTTTATCTTCTACTAATTTCAACCAGCACCAGCGGATGAGGATTGAGGGATGGATAAGGATTACCATTTTTCTCAATTACAATTACTACAAAATTCTATCAGTAACTCCTCTTTTGTATTTATTGAAAATAAGCTAATATTCCACCTTATAAATATTCATGTTAACATATTATTATACTTGCAACAAGATAAACAAAAATGTATCCTCTGTATGCTTTGTGCTTCATAGATCCGATCTTCAACAAAATTGCTCAATTTTCATTTGATTCATATGATCCTCATCACCATGAGCCTTTCTGTTAGGAAAAAAAAAATCAGAAAATCCATATTCATAGTTTATATTGAGGTTTTCTGTGTGTGCATATTTGAAATTAGGCAGTTGATTTTGTGATAAAATGTCGATTACTGAAACGAATAATGGTGATGGGGTTGAAAATGGTTCTGGGTATTCGTCTTTGTCAGTGGCAGATGAACAGGAAAAGCAATTTCATGGCGGAGATCGGAGGATTGAGGAAGGTGGAGCGGAAAAGGGGATGAAAGAGGAGAGAGAAAATGGTGGGGATTTTTTGGGTTCTTCTAGTTGTTCTTCAATTGGGAGGAACAGTGATGATGAAGATCATGATAATGAAGATGAAGAAGAAGAGGTTCAGAGTTCTTATAAAAGTGAAAATGGGTCATTTGATTCCATACAAGCTCTGGAGGCGGCTCTTCCGATGAGGTATTTTTGTTTTTTGATATTCTCTTTCAGTAATTGGTATACAGAATTTGATTCTGTTTTAGGTACCGTTAGATCTCTCTGTGTGCTGCATTTTTTATTTTATTTTTTGACCCTTTCTGATGCTATAAAATTTGTTTGATTAATAATGTCTTGGGTACTTTTCCATCAAATTTATGTGATGATCTTCTGTTAAGTATTCTATTTTCCCTTGTTAAATGGTGTACTATTTGAATTATTTTTGTAAAAAAGAAATGATTTTGATGGTCGCTGTATGATTATTTTGGATGAATAAAAGATGATATTCTCCAATCTTTCATGTCCATTCACACATGATTTTGATCATTTTGAATTCCTCTCGGTGTATAAAAATTTCTAATAGATTGATGTCCACCCTATTAACAGAATTCGTGAATTTGTTGCTACTTTGCTTACTATTTGTTGTTAAGGCTTTTTTGCTTTGGGAGTTTTTAACTGGAAACTAGAGTAATGTTGTTATTTTTGCTTGGGATAAGGAAGATTAAAATTAAGAAGAAAAATATGAAATGGCAGAGTGCTACTTGTTTATACTATTAGAAAATAAAATTGGAGAAAAAAGATTAAAAGATAAGAAAGGGGGATGGTAAAGTCCAAATCAATGAATTTTCACTAAAAAGGACTTTAAAGATGAGGGACTAAAGAAGGGGTTATCTTTTCCTGATTTCTTTTGTTATCGGGGTTTGCTCCAAAAATATTTCTAAATGCGTAAATTGGATGGTTGCAGAAGGGAAATGTCAAGGTTCTATAATGGCAAATCAAAGTCCTTCACTAGTTTAACAGATGCTTCCTCTTCTTCGTCCATCAATGAAATAGCGAAGCCCGAGAATGCCTACTCTAGGAGGCGCAGAAATTTACTTGCTTTCAATCTTGTCTCGGACAAGAGCAGGAGTTTTCAGCTAAAAAGCAATGGTGGAGTATCAAAGAGATCCACTAACACAAGCCGGACCACATTGGCATTGGCAGTTGCCATGAGCAGCCCTAGAAGCCGTGAAAGGGAAGATAATTCGGATTCAAGCCCAAACTTGATTTCAAGATTGTCGCCAAACCACCCACAATTTAGAGAATCTCATTGTAACGTTTTATCCTCATCTCCTCGAGGAAATTTCTCTGCCTGGCGGTCATTTTCCCTTGCTGATCTACAACATTGCACCTCCCTTAAAGCTCCGGCTCCTAGATGATGATTCAGCTTAATTCAAACTAACAGAGTGTACCTTATTATAGCAAACCTATGTCGATGACTCTGTCATGTTAGTAGAAAAATATACTCGGGTTATTTGCATTAGAAGTGATACAAGTCATCAGTTCCTCTGTCCGTTTGAGTCTTGAGAGAAGATGAGGCAGTGACATTTCTCAAGCAGCCACAAAGGTGTTATGGTTAAAGCTTATAGCTCTTAAGAATGAGATTTTCTCAGTGACGTGGTTACAAGGAATGCTAATTAACTGGATACACAGAAGTACGAGTAGCGTTACCTATGGTAGATGAAAAATTATTCAATGTTTCAGAAGAAATGAACATAATGTTTCTCTCTCACATATAATAGTAAAATTTATAAGTGGTGGAGTTCTTGTGGATCACACTGTTATGTGTGAGAGGAGAGCATATTGTTCTTTTGCTTTTGGAGTGTCGAATAATTTCTCGTAATAGAATGCACAAGGTACGCAGGGTAAAATTGAGTATGAGAAACGTTATCTGTGATAAAATGCACAAAATATTTAATTTTTGTATCACGAATCAAAACGTTTGTACCTGATGTACAGGACAATAAGAGTTCCTAATCACCCTGCTCTGCACGTGTAAAGATTGAGCCACTGATTCTTGAAAATATAGAGTTGAAAGCAGCAGATAGCAACAAGAAACTTTCTTCCATGTATTGGGTACCGTTGATGTGGTAGTGTTACCTGCCAAGAGTTGAAAGTAATCGAATTTATTTGTAGTTTTTGTCAGAGGTCCAATCTTAACTAATATAGCATGACATCAACTTTGGCATTGTATGTGTAGTCAAATAGGTATTTGTCCTGCTGAAAGAACCTCCTCAAACAATAACCACCAAAAAGGGATCAGTACTCTTTATTTAGGATATAACTGCCACTAAAAATCAGAATAAATCACTCGCAATATAACGTGCACGGCTTTCTTAAAACACCTAAACTCATGTGATATTTCTCGTATTATTTGCTGGTATCGTTGCATGTGAAAAGTCAAGTTTGATGGGAAAAAAACTACTTTCAAATATAAGCCATGTTAGAAAATCTCATGAAGTAAACAACATCTCATGAAGATGATTTATTTAGCTTATGCCAAGAGGTTTCTGCAAAGTATTTCGTTTCTTTTAAAATTAGAGATATATATATAAAACGACGTTTTTTCAATAAAATTTTATTTTTACAAGTATACGGCTAACATTAGCTATTTAGCTATAATTATATAGCGGTGATATGATATCAACTAAGAATAAAAATAATAAAATATTAGAAATTAAATTGTATGAATATCAAATTTTGGAACGAACAAAAACAATTCTATTTAATTTTGAAATTATGAAAGAGTTTCGATAATCCGAAGGATCCATTGCTGAAAATTCCATATATGTCTTCAGTGCATAATGGAATATGCTGCAACAAGAAAATGAAATTTCAAGACTAGAGTACAATAATACACTGCATTATTTATAGAAAGGTAAAAATCTGCATATTAAACCCTTGTAGACCATGCTAGACTAGATAATCTATCCATCCATCTTTATTATACCGAAAAAGGAAGTTGAACACATTAGAAACTTGTTACCAATAATTGTATGTCTTGAAATGTACCCTTTATATTAGTTAAGAATTTAATAACTATAGTGTGATGCAAAATAATATGATAGTAAAAAACTAACAGCAAATTAAAATTATTATGACACTTTATAATTATATATAATAGAAAATGTATCTATAACTTTAGAATTAACTAAAAAAATATATTTCAAATTTTTAAACGTGAAGAATGTATATTAAGCCATTGCAAACCAATTCAAAAAGTACTCCCCTTAATGATATTGGCCCCATTTTTTGATAATCCAATACGTTATAGAAGATAAGTCACAATCACATTTTTGATAATCCATTACGTTATAATATCACTAAAGTAGATAAGGACTACGAAAGCCAAGTAATTTACCATCCATCCATCCATCCATCAAGATTATGTGATTTATATCGAATAGGAAAGCCCAACACATGAAATGTCATATTCAGTGTAGAACTAACTAGGGTCAACGAGTCATAATTTAAGGGACAAAAATACTATTACCCCTTATAAAAAAAAACATTATTATTTGAAATCGCTATTTCCACCTTGGCAAGCCCTTGGCCATAAATAACTTCACTTTATTTAATTTATAAATTGAGACAAGATAATTCTTTTCAAGCCAATACATTTCTTCAAAATAAGGTCCCCAACACCATAAAATTTAATTACTCATCGATTATTCATGCAATCGAGTTCATAACACAGAGATATATGTTTATCAAGGATATATTGGCACAAAACCAACCTGTCTAAGTTGCTTCCTCATCATCGATCAGAGTAAAGAACGAAAGAATACGTTGTCATACATGCATTGGAATATGGGGACAGGGAAGTTCTGTCCAATGAGTCTAGCAGCTCATTGTTGGTTCTTCCTTGGACTCCATTCTAGATATATCTTTTTTAAATACTTGCAGTATGAGACCATGAATGTAACAATTCTCGAGCAATGGATATATACCAAGGAAATTATATGTGGCTATGCTTTACTGTTATTTATATGTTTCAAAAATCACAAGCTTAACCAAAGGATTTAATTGGCCCAATATTTATCCTCACCCCTTGTGTATCAAGGAGGGTGAAAGTTCAAAATTTTATAGTAACAAAATAACGTATGTGAGTTTAAATTATGTCTTAAATTAGTACCCAAAAAAAAAAATCACAAACCTGACAGGTGTAGAGTCGGGCACTAAATGATACAACTTTTGGGGGCTTCTAGTTTTAGTCGATTCACTATCATAATTCATAGCTTGGCTTACATGATGTATTTTTCAATTTTTCATTCAATTTTAATAGCAATTTGCTTTTAAAATACTGTCCTCTCAAAGTAGTGCTTGTAGCACAGTGATACAAGTCTAGGTACTAGGATGATGTTTTTTCTTTTTCTAAGCTTGGGGGGGGGGGGGGGGGGAGGGAGGGGTTGACAAGGGTGTGACTTGAATAATATTTAATTAATTTTGATTTTAAGAATTAATTTGTAAAATTTTAAAATTTATAATTCTTGAAATCAATGTAATAACACCAAAAAATATATATATATACGAAAGTAAAATCCAACATAGGCTTGATACATTAGGAAATATGGGATCATAGCAAATGCTAGCTATAACATTATTTGGGTAAACAAGTATTTAATTTTAAATTTAGTAGCAGATAATACTTTTTAAAAATAATAAATCAATCTAAATCATTCATTTCACCTATAGAGATAGTCATGAATGTATTTATCTAAACAATATTATAACAATCATTTATTACACATCATAGTCATATATACATAACAAACTTTACAATGCATATATATAAACACACATATACGCACCCGTATACATACATACATAGTACTTAGTAGCATGCAGTAAGATGATACGAACATGGTCCTCAAGGACTAGAACAAAATTATTCTTGGAAAGGGAAAGGATAACAAATGAGAATTGAAAAGAATTCCCTCACCTTTTGTTTATAATAATAAAGTCACCGTAGATGCCTTTCGTATGTAGTAGACCCAGGGGCGGACACATAATTTTCGGAAGGATAGACACTCTTATAAATAAATAAAAAATAATAAAATTTATTAAATATCAATTTTAATTAAAAATACATAAAAGTCATCATTTTTTAAAATTTTATCTTATATTAAAACATAATTAATTGACTCTTGAAGGGTCACCTGAAGAAAATTCTAATCGATTATCTACATTTAATAGCACTAGATCTTAATATTTATTCATTTTGATTCAAAATATCAAATAGAAATATACAATGTAATCGAGAAACTAAATAATAAATTAATAATATGAACAAATTAAACACTCACTATTATAGTCATAAAATAAAATTATATATTCATAATTTATGTCTTTATTGATTTAAATACAACATCAAATGACACATATACGGAAAGCTTAAATATGTATTGTAATGTACTTAATTAGCATGAATGAATAAAAATAAATAAGAATCAAAAGTAAATAATTAACTATTTATAGGTAATTAATAAAAAAAATTAGAGAAAAATTTAAAAATCAAATGAACTCGTGAAAAACGAATTGATATTTGAATTTGAAAAAAGGATATTAAAAATATCAAATTGTTGATCATAAGTGACCTAATTTTATTTTTTTAAGAAAACACCATTTTACCATATTAACTTTATACCTATAAAAAAAATCAAAAAATAAGAGTGGACACCCTAGCCCCTTCTTGGATTCGCCCCAACGCAGACCTATGGTACTTACAAACGCCACCTCTCTCCCCTCCTCTCTCTCTCTCTCTCTCTCTCTCTCTCTCTCTCTCTCTTTCTTGGAGGAAGAAGGCTAAACGCTGGAACCGCGAAAAACCCTAATTGCATAAATATATCATGACAATTTATATAGCCTACCAGCCTGGTGCACGAAAATTCTCCAAATAAAAATATAATAAAATTAAGGCCGACAAATCGAATTTGGCCCTACAATCGCATCAAAAATTAATCAAACCGCACTAATAGAATCACACCAACAATTTTGGTGTATAATACAATTTTAGAAGAGTTGAGAAACTGCATCTGAGGTTTGGTTTCGAATTTTGCAGTTTATCGCATTGCCAAAATCGCACCGCACCAGTAATGTTTATTATATATTTTTTTAAAGTTACATAAGCCAAAATAACGTTTTTTTGGCAATTTATGAAAATTAGAATTGATTCACTTATGAAAATGGTCCTATTTGATCATTTTTTGTTTGCTATTTTTTTTTTATGTGTAATCAGTAATATGGTATTTGACTATTTAGAATATTTTTTGTTGATTTTTTGGCAAATTAGCATTTTAGCAAATGGATTCTTATTAGAGGCTTGTTTATTACAAACTTGTTTATTACAAATGAATGTTTATTGCAGACTTAGTTCATGAGATTTTGCATTGTTGTACCTCCATTTTAACTTAGTTTGTTTTCAAAATTGTGGCCTAACATAACTCTCTCTTTCTTATGGAAAAGATGTTTTTCAGTATAGATATTTTCAATTGGTTTTGAATCTGAAACTGCACCGCACATTTCAAAACTGCACCACACCAATTACAAGTGATTTCATGTACGATTTTAAATTTGTCAAACCACACGTATGCGGTTTCAATGATTTGGGCTTCCAACTCTACCAAACTACACCATACTCTACGCTAAATAAATAAAAGGTTAAATGACAATTCTATCCTTCCAGTCAAACTAAAATTCATCTTTTGTCAACTAGGTCTCTAAAATAGTCAATTCTATTCCTTCACCCAAATTTCACTTAGATCCATCTAAAATTCGACTCGAACCTTTTTTTACAAGAGCAAATTTATCTTTACCATTATTGAAAGTATTATCAATATTAGAAATTAAAATATATATAAAAAAAGAAGAAGTAAACATTGAAATTAAAATACAAACAAAAAAAAAAGATTAAAAAAAATCTAATTTCATAAAAAACAATTAAAGTTTGAAAATTAATTATTATTTTTTAAAAAATAACTTTTAAAAAACTAATTAAAGTTTTAAAATTAATTACTATCTTTAGAAAATAAATTTAAAAAAAATTAGAATTATTTTTAAAAAAAAAACATATATATATATATATATATATATATTGTATTCTAATTTCAATGTTTAGTTTTTTTTGCATTTTAATTTCTAAAATTGATAATACTTTCAATAATGGTAAAAGACATTTTTTCTCTTTAAAAATGGGTTGGATCGGATCGAATTTTTGGTAAATCTAAGCAAATTTTGAAAAATGAAGCAAAATTGACATCAATTGATCACCTTGCGGACCCAATTGACAAAAATTAAATTTTAGGGACAATTTTGACACTTGATGACAATTTAAAGAGACAAAAGTGTCATTCAGCCTAACTTAAAACATAAAAAAAAATCTAAATTTAAATGAGCATGCTACTAAAAAATAGAAAATATAGGAGTCAAGATAATTAAAGAAAATATATAGAGACATTATATTTCGATCCTAAGAGCAATGTTGAGCTATCTTATGCATAGGGTTGAAACACTTCTGTTACATGAAATTTTACTAAATTTATAATTTGACCTTTAAAATAATTGAGCTTATAAATTGGTACATAAACTTCCTAATTACTTATGGGTCGACATTGTAATAAATTTAAAATTTCATGAATTGATTTGTAAGTCCAATTATTTTAGAGGTTAAATTATAAATTTGATAATATTTCATATATTAGAAATGTATTTAGTCCTTCTGCATATATTGATAATAAATTTTTAGTCATGTTGTATTAGGTGGTTTATTTTTAGTACTTTTCTATGTAGAAATAATTAAGAATATACACTTAAATGACCTTAAACTAATTGTAATTTTAAACAATAATTGACTGAATTTAAATTAAAGTCGACTACCAGAAAAGTCAAAAAATATATATCATTTTTTATTAGTCCATTTAAAGTTATGAGAAGTGTATATAGAATGTATAAATATAAATATATTTATATGTATAAACGACAATTGTTTGGATTTGTTTTCTCACCTTACCATTATCTCCCATTTTCCTAAATTGCATATTATTTTTCTAATCAATAGTAAGATATAACAACGCAAGAGACGATCTCATATTCAATTATTTTGAGTCAATTTCGTTAGTCACAAGTCAATTTATAACTATTCCTCGTTCTTCCATCTTCTCAATTAACTCAATTTGGATAATAAGATCGAAAAATCGTTTCTTCTCAAATTCTCAATTAGCATCAAAAGCTTCTCAAATGGACCAATTTATATTCCTAATCATCTTTTTATATTCTCTTTGATTACTCGAAATTCTAAATGCATGTATATTTTGAACAACTGTATATCTCTACATTGTTATAAATAAGTTGTTGACATTTGATAACATCAACAATCTCCTCTTATTCTCTCCTCACCAGCAATAATTCAATAGCCTCTTCAATCCAAGTTTAATTTCAATTTTAAGTTGCGATAAAGAAAGCTTAAGCCAATTGACTCTGGAAATTCAATAGAGTCTAAGTTTAATTTGCAGCAAACTATAGCCATGAGCTCGGTAATTTGAGAAAGAGTCCAATTCACGTTGGTTTCAATAAATTTCAATTTATAGCTGAAATCAATTCAAGTTCAATTCCAATTCAAGTTGCGGCAAAGAAAACTTCTCTGACTCTTCTTCTTTTTTTCCCTTCCCCCTTTAAATTCAATCCTTCTTATTCTTTTCTCACTATAATTCAATGGCCTCTCCAATCCAAGTTCAATTCCAATTCCATGTTTGAGACAAAGAAAGTTTATGGATTTAAAAATCCAATAGAGTCTAAGTTTAATTTGCAGCAAACTAAATTATCGTTTGGCTCCTCCATCCATAAATACATTTTCCTAAACCCACTTTCCTCACAACAATTACATATGCAAAATTAAATTATTAACATTATATACGTATTATGTCAGTAAAAAATAATAAATATATTAATTAAAGTTATTAATTATTTATAAAAAAAAATTATACAAACTAACACATGGCTCGCACGGGGGCTATCAACTTGTAATATTAAAGTCAAATATAAAAGATAGTTGCTTTAAGTCTTATTATTGCCGTATTCCCTTATCTCGAATTTTGTTTATTTATATTTTGAATTTGTAAATCTATTTTATTCTATATTTGTTATAACCTGTACTTTTTTTTAGGACTTTACAAGGCTGGAAGACAACCGAATTCGATTCAATTATTTACTTAATGAGTTAATTTTCAAGTGCAACCAACCCATTTTCAATACACAAGGAATTGTTATCGACTTCGACTTGCTTCAACTGGATTAACACAACCACGTTACATGGTTAGAATATCATCCAATATTGATATTAATTGAGTTTTGACAGTACTATAATCACCTTTTGAATCATTTATAATCACCTCTTTGAATCAGATTTCACTAATAACACAATAATTCTGAGTTATTATTGTTATCATTATTTGTTATCATTATTAGTAATAGTAGTAGTATATAGTCTCACGGTGTCTAGTTGAAGAAAGTTAGTCTCATATTATTTTGCTTTTTATTTTTATGAATAATAAGGTTTGTTTTTGCAGGAATACTAAAAATATATATTTTATGGTATTTAAAATATATATATATATATATATATTATAAATATTTTAAACTTTATTGTGTGTGTGTGTATATATATATATATATATATATATATATATATATATATATATCTTGATATCCATATCGTCCAGTAGTCAACTGTCGACACTGCAATCAAGAAGCATAACCTTCAAATTGACTAATGAGGTATCATCATTTTAATTCGACTCATTTTCATTACACTTTGATCCAATTTCCTTTAAATGAACATAACATTTACCATATGATATCCAATTTATTAATAGATTTGATCACATTAATTGAATAAAAGTTTAAAGACTATACAACTTGATCAAAACCTCAAGCTGCAAAACCATTTAAGCACTTCCAGTAATAGACCAACATAATCATCCAATACAACTGTCCATCCTGCTAAGAATATCAACATCAAGAAGGTACTATTATAGGCCTGAACTATAGGGCTCCACAGTGCATTATTGCTGATCAGAAAATGCAGTGAAATATCGCACCACAAGACGTGAACCAAAATCATCCAGGCAATCCAATCCATAATGCCAGAGCCCAAAGCATTGGGACCACAACCAAATGCCAAAGTAACTGCCATAATTTGATAGAGTGTAGAAAACATACATATTTGGGTACTTCACTTTCAGATCTGTTACTAAAGCTGTCCATTTTTGCATCTTCCTAGCTAAAATAATTGGCATTAGATCCATTACTATATCTACATATCTTAAATGATTCTCCCCAAGGCAAAATATATTTTTTCAGCTTTTTTATCATATTTTCCTCTGGTTGGTCCAAATTACATTCATTCACTGTTCTGAGAAATTACCTCTCCGAATTTTAGGAAGAGTTGGGCATCCGAGGTACTCATGGATGAGCAGTTTACCAAGTGAGGAGTCTTGAGATTTGCATACTCATCCATGTAGCAGGGCACTTTGGCGGATGAAACCAGAGGAGGCAGGGCTGGGATTGATTCTTTAGTTGAAATGGGAGATGGCAACAAGCTACCAAGGACGCGCACCACTTCATGCATTGTTGGACGATCAGATGGTTGCCTTTTGCTGCAGAGAAGGGCAAGCTGGAAAACCTTTTTAACATCTCCGAGATCCTTGCATGTGGTAGATATGTCTGGATCAACAGTATCCATGACTGCATTATTTGCCGTCTTGGACAAGATCTGGCAAAAAAATGAATATTAGGAGATTACTGAATAAATTATCCATCTTAAAACCAATCCATCCAAACTATACTAACATTTAGAACTTGTATCCAAAAATAAAAATGACTGGTTAAAAGATAGTGGGGTTCACCACTACATGCAAATATCATTGAAAGTTTATGACTGCACTATGGCCATACACAAGTATTCATACTTAAAAAAATAAATGAAGCCATTCATTTTAGTTTAAGCATATTTAACAAATCACAATAATTTTTGTCTAGTTTGGTGGCTAATATTATGAAAATTAACATGTGCTTCATAAAATGAGTAGGGGGGGGGGGGGGGGGGGGGGGGTTCCAGAACTATTTTAAAAAATCTAAAGGATGGTACTTATGTTAGCTTTCTCTTGACAACAAAAGGCCTAGTGCATAAAGTGAGCAACCTCAATATAATCGAGATCCTAAAAAGTTTACATTATGTTTCATGTTATGCAACTCAAATTTGAAATTTTGAGAAGAATTTAAATAACAAAACAAAAGAGAACTAAAAATATTGTTAAAAAAAAAGAGACGAGAAATGAATATAAATGCTGGTGTCAACTGTGTTTGATTTAAGGCTGTAATAGGATCATCAACATGAAATATAAATAAAACTCACCAGATGATGGAGGTTGGATTCATTATCAACTGCTTTCCTTCCAGTTAGTAACTCAAGTAGCACAATCCCATAGCTGTAGACGTCAGACTTCTCGGTGAGACGAGAAGTGCGAGCATACTCAGGATCTATATAACCAATAGTACCCATTACATAAGTAGAGGTGTGAGATTTGGAAGCGCATAAACTCTTTGCAATACCAAAGTCCGTGAGGTGGGCCTCAAGGTCCTTGTCCAAAAGTATGTTTGATGACTTCACGTCCCTATGAATTATGCGAGGGCTGCAATCATGGTGAAGATACGCAAGCCCTTGGGCTGCTCCTAGTGCTATTCGAAGACGGGTGTCCCAGTCAAGTTTTTTCCTCTTAGTAGGGCCTGAGAGAGGCAGTTTTAGCATAAAAGAAGACCCCCAAAATAATACTTTCATGCATATGATGGTATTTGGTTTCTAGCATCAACCATAATGTATCATTTTGTCATCCATAATGCATAATTAGACAACTTTAAAAAACTGCATACATCTAGTAACACTCACCATGAAGGAGATCCCAAAGGCTCCCATTTTCCATGAAGTCATAGAAGAGAAGATTTCCAGATGGGGACAGAGAGTATCCTTGGAGGCTAACTAGGTTCCGGTGCTTGATGCTCCCAACTGTCTCAAGCTCCGTCTCAAATTCCTTCAGGTATTGTGGGTAGTGCGTATACAATTTCTTTACTGCCACTGGTCTGCAATTTTTAAGGACGCATTTGTATACTGTGCTTGATGCACCATAACCAATTATATACTTCTCACTCAGGTTCTCAGTCATTCTCATAATATCTTCATATACATGAAGTGCCATGTTCATGTGAAGAATCACAAGCTTCGGAGATGAGTAGTTAACTGTTATCAACACTCAAGAGTAAGTACTTCCAAACTAGCAGATCTATATCTTCAAATAATAATGCATATAAAATTCACTAAAAGTAACAAGTTAACATCCAGTAAATGTCTCAGGTACCATGCCAACCATTCTTACGTGCATATAATCTAGATCTACTGAAGGAGTCGGACACTACGACAGTTTAGAATTCAGACCTTCATCAAGACTTCCTTGGGGTTACATATGAATAAGATCAGCTAATAGTATAACAATCTTAAATCTAGACTAATATTGCGGCATTTATCTACCAAAAAATCACCCTTTCTTCTTTAAAATGTCACTTTTTCACACAAAGAAAAGTACTTATAACAATACCATAGCACCTGGTTTATCAAGTGATCCATCCATGAAAGGTGTTGGATTGTGTGGCCGGCATGCTGCTACAAGGATCATGAGAAGAATCACCAGGGCACCCAAAGCAATCCCCAAAATTGCTGCTTTAGAAATTGTCACTGCATTCATAATGACAAGGTTAAAGATACTGTACAACTGGATTCATTTATCAGACAGAAACTTAAGATGCCTCTACTTATGAAGAAATATGTAATTTCTACAGAAAAATTATCTTTTGCTTTGACCACGATCACAAAATAAAAAAACAGATATAAAGATGTATCCTGACAAACATGTTTTATTTACTTGCTTTATGCACACTCAATTAGTCATGTGAAAGTTAAACTATCATCGTTTGTCACGAAAGAAGCTTCTACTCGTGTCTATATCAAACTTTTATGAGCTTATACTTCAGTCTCATTTCTTTATCAAAATTTTGGAAAAATGCTCACCAAATCTGAAAAAAACCAGAGGTTATTTGTATTCCTCGGAAGCCCCAAGGCAACTATAAGTTCAATAAGCTAAAGAGATAACTGATAGATGAAAGCAGGTTCACCTCGTCCAGGTGGTCGAGATGCATGACATGGAGAACTGAGCCAATAGCCACAAAGACCTGGATTTCCTATGAAGCTGTGAACCAATATACATATTACATAGTCAATAATTTGCACCCAAAAAAAGGATATGGTAATATTAAAATATATTAAAAAATGTTGCCTTTTTTAGAGGATTAAAATAATTTCTTTAAAGTCAAAATATAATAGTTAATTAAGGATATTGACATATGTGCTGTGAAAGCAGCAGTGGTTTCATCAAAATAGCAATGTTTTCATCAAAATTATCTAACCTCTCTGGTGAAAACCTTGAAAAGTTATTGCCTATAGGAATTTCCCCAGCTAGGTTATTATAAGATACATTTCTGCAAAGAAGCAATTAAATTAGTTTCATCAAACAATCACAACATCAACTCATCATATCAACAGTTACTGCATTAGCTTGAGTGAACTACAGATTTGTAAGACTGATGCAATTGGCCAAAGACATCACATCTCCTGATAAATTGTTGTTCTCTACTTTCCTGTCATTATCCAGAAAAACAATGGATCAGTTGGGAAAATCATGTAGCATCAAAATGTCTCGAGTACCATAGTAGGCAAAGCTATTAAACAACATTAGGGATTAATTATGCCAAACAACATTGAGGACCATTTTGCTAGAGTTGCATCCAACAGAATGGGTTGGAAAAACTTACAGCATGAAGACATTCTGAAGCTGACCAAGTTCCTGAGGAATAGGACCAGAAAGGCTGTTGTGCGAAAGATCTCTACAGTGAAAAATATAATTTGTTTTGAAATCTGAATCAAGAAAGGAATATGATATTCAAAATAATGCTATTGAAGATCTCTTACATCTCCATCACACTTCTTAGATTACCAAACTCCGCTGGTATAAATCCCGTCAGACCATTCTTGCTTAAATTGCTACCAAATAAAATGTATGGAATGAGTGATACGAAAGATATCACAAAACAGTAGTCTGTTTTTAGTTTGTCATACAAAGTAATCAAGACGAGGTAAAACTCACAGTTTTAAAAGATGTTCCAAGTCACCAATTGATGAAGGAATAGCACCAGTAATTTTATTATTAGAGAGATCCCTGAGCAACAAATCAACAGACTGCAATTATTGAAAAGTCACTATTTATACATCGCGGAACACTCGACAAAAAGAAAATGTTGATGAACAAAAAGGAATTTTGCACTCACAGAGTATCCAAATTACCAATACGAGATAGCTCAACTGGAATCGGACCCTTGAGATTGTTGGAAGAAAGATTCCTAGAAATTGAAGGATAAAATGATTAGAGCAAGTAATGTTGCCAATGCCTCAACATATATAGAGTGATTAAAAAATATATACAGATGTATATACACACACACACACACTAAAAATGCACAATAAAAAATCATTGATGCACACTCTATTTAACTAGTAGGGGATGTTCCTTTCACATATTGACTCGATACCCACAAACAAGAGTATGACCAGGCAGAACTCGAGTTCTAAGCAAAACAGGTAATGTCGATAAAAGATAAACTTCTAGCCCTTGGCACATCTAGGAGGGGCAGATTGAATCAAGGTCATTGAGTGCTTCGGAAGTGGAACTCACAAGTATGTCATACTTTCAAGCCTTTGAAATGCAGGAGGGATGGTCCCATTCAGCTTGTTCCCATGTACATTGCTGCCACCAAATTTGAAGGGTGCATAACCATTATCCATCTTAAAATAATTGAAATTTTAGAAAACATAGAGGAAATGCTTACAAGCTGTTGAGATTAGTGCAAGAGCTAAGATTATCAGGTATAGGCCCATCAAGATTGTTATTGGCAACATTTCTGCAAGCATACAATGCAAGACTGTCAGTAACTTGATCTGAGAAAACAAATTGCCCAAATAATAACGTCAAGTAAACAAGGATTTACAGGTCAAACAAATCCGTGAGGTGCCCAAGCGCTGGTGGAATATGGCCAGTTAGCTCATTATCATTCAGTTCCCTACAATGGCATCAATACACACTTGAGTGAGAATTATGTATTCTATATTAAAGACTAGCAAATAAAAAAGGCTGTCTTGCAATCCTTCTTCTATGACATCGCTAAACAACCCCCTTATCTGTGACGTAAAATTTAAGAATAATTGTTCCCATATTAAGACATAAAAGGAAAATAACTTGAATATCAGGTCTACACTAGCACAATTAGCAAGTACCTTTCAGTTCAATTAGTGAATAATTAACAAAAACACAAATAACTGTTAAAGTGCTCATACAGATAGTGGAGCTTTGTCATATTTCCAAGCTCTGGCGGAATGGATCCGGTCAACTTGTTGCCATGCAGATACCTACAACAAACGTCATGAACACATCATAGTAAGAACTAAGACATATAAGGTCAATGAAACATGAACATAATCAGAGCAATTTGAGAGTCGAGCATCTGACTCAATCATGATATATTTCATTGAATCGTATAGATTGAAGACTGCAAGATTTCCATTCTTTTGGAAACCTTGCAGCATGCGTCAAATAGAGGGCTTTGTCATCTATTTTCTCAATGCAAGTCATGAAGGACTAGCAGCTGTTGTTATTCATTATTCATTGTCACTCAATTAACCTTGAAATCTTAAATTCATATAAATGTAATAAATTGTAGGCGACCCAAAAAATTGTACTTACAATTTCTCTGTGTATGTCAAGTTTCCTAAAATGGAAGGTATTGGTCCGCTCAACATATTGCAGCTTAAATCGCTGTGCAGAAGGCAACATTAGTCAGATATGTTCTTCCTCCTTTTTCCGACAAGAAGAGATACATTAAGTAACAACGTATAGATCAAAAGAAATAATTTACTATGACCAAACAGAGTTTCTTAATAATCTAATCACATAAATATGTTTCAGCTAAATATAATATGAAAAAACTTACAGAACTGCAAGTGCCTGCATCAGCCCAATAACTGACGGAATTTTCCCAGAAAGCCGATTTCCCTGCAAAGATCTGGCATGCACAACAAAGTAGAAACAAATTTTAGACTACCTGAGCTAACAATTTTGAATAAATGGAAGTCAGATGCATGCTTACAAAGTAGCCACTTGCAAGAACCCAATGTTGAACGGAATTTCTCCAATCAGCTTGTTGTAAGACAAGTCCCTAGCAATGGAAAGAAAATACACATGCATAAGTTAACCATATAAAGTATCATCCATAATTTGAAGTGGTTAGTTTAGTTAAAGTGGTAGAACATACAAGACCTGGAAGGCAGTGCAATTGCCTATGTTCTGAGGAATTGTTCCCGTCAAACTATTGTTTCTAACATCACTGTAGATGGTAGTATGCAAAGTATATCAGGTATATATAAGAAAATTAAAAAGGCTGCATCAAATTATTAGAAATGAGTCAAAAATTACTTACAAATACCACAGGCCACTGAGCTGACACATATCAGGAGAGAGTGATCCAACCAAATTGTTGCCTCTCAGACCTCTACATTAACTCATAATTTAAAATACATTTCAATTCATCAAGTGAAAAAGAAAAATGGCACATTAAAAATATCTCAATACCATTTCATAATTACTCACAAGTATTGTAAAACTTCATTCCAGTATAAAAGTCTTGGTATTTCCCCACTAAGCTTATTTTGCGCCAGATCTCTACGAAAAAGTCAGATAGATAGAAAGTATACATTTAAGTCATAGTTCCGAACACAAAACTGTAATGAGAATATAAGAGAGTATATGCCAACTTACAAAATTTTCAAGTTTGGAATCTGAGACAAGGTTGAAGGAATTGGTCCTATCAACTGATTGTTCTTAAGTACTCTGCAAAACCATTTGTTTCGAGTTATCAATGTATATAACTATAAGAAGATTTAATTTAAACTAAGGGACAAAGGAGGTTTTTTGTGGGTAAACTTACAGGTATTGCAGTTGCTTCAACTTTGATATTGAAAATGGTATGTCACCATATAATTCATTGAAGGACAAGTCCCTAAACATAAGCCAAGTGAGTTTAAAGCAAGTTGACAACGACATGAATAGTATACAAAGTCTTGGGATTTTATTATTTTCAACAAATATAGCTGGACAAATATTTGCATAAATTCTAATGCAAGGAAGTTTATTCCTGAATTAATAGAAGAAAAAAATGTAACTTACAAGCTTTTCAAAGCCACACAACCACCGATCTCATCAGGGATTTGCCCAGAGAGAAGATTTCCCCTCAAATCACTGTTCACATAGTAATACAACAAAAATCATTATCTAACTGTAGCAACTTTACATGCATAGGAATAGTTAGAGAAAAATTGCATAGGAAACAAAATGTGAAGGTTGATAGAGTAGAAACTGTACATTGAGAGTAGGCCTTTAAGATCCCCAATAGCAGTTGAAATTTCCCCATCAAGATTCAAGCCCGAGAGATTACTACATTTTTCGGAACAATCAATCACAAAGTCAAAATCTTTACTACAAAAATATAAACAGAAAAAGATACACATGTTATAGACTAGAAATGGGAAAGATAATTTCAAGAGCATACATTTAATAGCACAGCAACTAAATAAGAAAAAAATGGTTGAAATAGTAGTAGGGTAATTGTATAGTAAGCAAAGGAAAATGTGTTGAAAATAAAACATACAGGGCAATGACATTGAAGGTGACATTGTCACAAGTTACCCCTCTCCACACACAGTAGTCTGAATTTGGTGAATCAGTCCAGTCATACAGCACATTATCCACGTCTCTGAATGACTTCTTTATCTCCAACAAAGTTGCCCCTTTATTTCAAACAAAAACTTAAATAATAAGCCCAAATGAATGCCCAAATCTTAGTGTGTTTCAGCTTAGACATAAATTGGATACACTCAAGAAGTACTATTAAAGTACTAATTAAAGAAATAAACACGTTTAGTTATAGGAATATAATAAGATTAGGAAGTGAATAAACAATGGAAGAAAGAGAACGAAACCCAAATCATAAATTATTAGAATAATGGGGTTTGATTACAGAAGGGTGTATGTTCATTAGATAAAGAAAAACACACTCACCTTCATCTGAGACTACAGAACCAAAGCTTAAACAGACGATGAAAAGCACAAACAAAACTGGGACAAGCAGAGATAAACTACTACTTTTTGGGACAACGCCGAATGAAAATGCCATTGTTGAAGAGGAGATGAGATTATTAGAACAATCCTACGACTTCTACAGCCATTGAAGGGATTTTGACGTTTCAAATGCTGGGGAGAAGTAGAAAAAGAAAGCTCACTTCATGAGGTGGCAGACAATAATAAACAAAAAGGAAAAATGAGGGAGTAATATAGGGAAAAAATAAATAAAAGGTGTGAACAAATATTGACAATAGTCACGAAAAACTTGTTTAATTGTTCAATCACATCCAAAGTTCTCGCATAGAAACAAGAGAGAAAAAAAAACGTAGCTAAATTCAGTGGGCATTGGGTATCTCTCTCTTTCCTCCTCGAATACAGAGAAGAAGAGAAAGTGAAGTTATGGGCATGTAGAAATGGGCATAATACACAAAATGGGTATAAAGAAACTGGGTAAAGTGAGGAAACGGGTATGTAGAAATAGACAGAGTGGTGAAAGTAAATATTGTATAGAGAGAGAATGGCCAAATGGGTGAGAATTATTTGGGGAAGAAAAAGTTAAAAGACCTTCTGCCAAGAGGCTCTGGTAATGTACCAGAAGGGCCTGCAGTTTTGCTCAGTTTTTCTTTCTCTCTCTTTAGATTTATAGGATTCTTTCTCTCACTGAGCTAATAACAGCTATGGGAGTAGTAGCAGTAGCTTTTTTATTGTGGATACTACGCCTAATACAGCACCAAACACAGCGGCAAACAAGGCCGTTCTCAATTGCTTTACAAATTCCACATGCTTTAAGGCATCATCAAGTTGCAGCTTGTTAACTGTAATTAGCTGATTATTTATAAGGACTTTACAGTCTTGTATATAGTTGATTAGCCGATCAGTTGGTATAAATATAGTAGCTTAGTAAATAAGTTAGTTAATTAGTTAATAATCTAATTTTCTTATTAGCTTGTAATAATATTTATAGTTAGTGTATCAATGAAAATGGGTTTTCAGATCCATAAATTCTCTGTTCTTTTCATTTTTCCACGAGTCCCATTACATTTTGCAGTAGTACTCAAAAATTATTTTGCATCTTAATTAAGCTTTCATTTTCTCTCTTAAATTCTCTCAGTATCTCTCTGATCCTTCACTCCATCGTAAGTCACTGTCTTTCGTTTTCTGTATGTGAGAGAGAGACTGAGAGAGCGAGCAGCAGGCCAGGCTAGCCAGATGGACAGAAGTATGTATATACTATACATATATAGATGAAGAGGGCCAGAGGACAAGGGGGAAATCAATTCATAATCCTTTTATGGGTCGGGTTTGGGCTGTTTGGGTCTCTCATCATTAATTTTGGTCTTTTTACTACACATATAACGACATGACATAATTAATTTATTCTATCATCTATGACACCTAGGTTGCAAGTTGCAACTCAATTTTATTATAAATTAATTGATATATAAATTATTTTTATTTTACATTTATGGGTATTAATTATTATTTTTTTTTAAAACTTAAAGTAATACAATTTTATGAATACATTTTATGCTAAGGCCTCGTTTATGGGTATTAAATGTTTTTCTTTTTAAAAAAAATTATATTATTATGATTTTAAAAATACATTTCATGCTAAGACCTGATAAATTGATAAAGGTGTATAGTGAAAAAAATAGAAGAACCTAAAAAATACTCACCTTTTATCCTTTATTGTGATTGCTAAATTCTAAATTTTATTAAGTAATTAACTTTCTATAACCTTACACAATAAAAAAAATTATTACTTCGACTATCACTTTTGATCTTATGGTATTAATTGTTAGTTACATTCACAGCGTCACTCTACTCCATTATTATTTTCGCATTGAGTGGTGGAGTAATAAATTGCCTTGAAATGCTCCCCATTCGTTTTCGGGATAATTTAATTTTTGGTATATGCATTAGGGCCAAAGTTAAAAGTTGGTACTTTAATTGAAAAAAAATTATAAATTGTTAATTATTAGAATTTTGTTTAAATTTTTAACTCATTAGAGAAAAAAAAAAATGACGTAGCGATGACTAGGCAATGAGATAAATCAACTTTTGATTCTTAACTTACAAGTTAGTATCTCAAACTGTACATAGCGATGACTGGTGCTTGTACTAGAAAAAATTTATAAATTGTTAATTATTAGGGTTTCATTCGATTTCTGTTTATTAGTTTCTTTTAATTTTCTCGTGAATGTGTGTTTTAGTATTTGTTGTTTTACAAATGTAAGTTTATATGCAATTAGGATTCCAATCTTGTATATAGTTGTGATTTCAAGCTTTTATATTGGGATTTCAAGCTTTTATTTTGGGATTTCAACCAAATGAGGTAGTGAGTACTCTCACTAATAACCTAATTTGGTGGCTAAGTTCTGTTAATATTTATAGTATTATATGCATGTGCAATATTTCCTTAATTCAAGTAAAGTTTCATTTTTGCCTAAAATGAGAAAATTCGTCACCAAAAAAAAAAGTAATAAAGGAAAAAGAAATCTGGTCTTTTAAGTGTTAAAAGTTGAAAAGGACTTTCATATTACCATGAGCCGTGGGGTATCATTTATTTGTTAGAATGTGGTCTATTTTAGAGGTGAACAAAAGGCCTGAGACCTGACCTCAAAAAGCCCTGCCCAAAGGCCTCATTTTGTACCATGTGGCTTGGCCTGGCTTGTAGGCCCAACTTCTGTACAAATTTACTATCAACCCAGCCCAACTTGTATAAAGAGGAATACCAAATAATTAGTCACTGACCCAACAAGTTGGTGAAAATGGGCAGCATGTAAAAGAAGAAAAAGGAGGGGGCAATAGGCAGAAAGCCTTTTCGATCAATCTTCTTTCATTATTCCTCTAACCCAAAAACACACACACTCTCTCTCTTTCTCTAACCCCAAGAATAAAGAAAAAATAAAGGACCCAGTTGCAAATCTTGTGACATCATTGGATCATCCAATTTTCGGCATCGTTGAATTTTTCTTTTGTGCAAAGTGGTAGCCCTCATGAGCCGAGGCGTCATCTCCCTTGGGTGTTCTTCTGATTATTTTTTATTCTCAACCTGAAGCATTAGTTCAGGTATATAGATTGAGCTAATTAATGGATGAGTTGTTTTATTTATGATTGTTGTACTTTGGTTCCAAAGCTTGCATTTAACTTTTTATCTTTCTGTATTAGATCTTGTGGGTAAATTATTTGAGCCTTTCTGTATGATGCATTCCCCCCTCACTCGCTCAGAAATAGAAAGATGTGGGTTTTTTGGTTTTTTTAATATTCTTGTTAAAAGAGGCCTTTTGTTTGATTATCTGAGATTCTTACGAATTTGCTGACTATGATTGGAGATGGTAGTAATGATTGTGTAGGTTGGTCTGGCCTGGTCGGCAGGCCTATTCAGACTACCATTTCAGCCGATAAATCCTACCTGACTTGACCTGGTCAATGGTTAAAATCGGACAGGCCTAGACCGAGCCAGGGCAAACAGCCTGTTTGTGCACCCCTAATCTATTTAGGGTTTATCTTATTATATATGTACATGTTTAACAAAAAGAATATATATATAACTATATATTCTTAATTTTTATCAAGGGAAAGAAACCACGTGTATATATATATATATATACTTCGTAAGTTCCAAAATTAAAAATATATTTATAATATGAAATTTTTCAAGAATAATTTTAATTTTCAAATATACCTTTAATATTAGATAAAAAATTAGTAGTGGTGGTAAAATAATAATAATGATAAATTAAAAATATCATATCACTTTATAACCTTATTTACAATTATAAAACCAATTAAAAATAAAAATACATATACATATACATATCAACCACTAGTTTGGGTATCAACTTGTAAGTCGAGTCCCAGTACAGGTACTAAAAGTTGATTTATCCATTATCCACGTAGGATTGTTAGTCACCTCAGACTTTTTCATCATATCTGTTAGTCAAATTTAACGATTTTACGCAAATATTCAAATACAATAACCAGCTTGTAAGTTTTTTTTTTATACAATCACTAGTTTATCACTTTTTTCAGTTGGAATATCAACTTATAAATCCGATTCCAGTATCAGTATCAAAAGTTGATTTACCCCATTCTTTTTTCTTTTTCTTTTTTTTGTGGCGTAATATAGCCTTAATATTGGGTTATTGAAAAATAGTTGATTTAACAATTAAAAGCTTTATCATTGCGCAAAATACGGATAAGTTAATTTATAAATAATTTATCAGTTAAATTTTAAATATGACATACTTAAGTGATAATATTTATAATCATAATAATTTATTTAATTTCAAATAAAATCATTAAAATATGTTATTAATTAATGTATTAAAAAAATGTATCTCTTCAGCTAATATGATACTAATAATATTGACAATCTTGTCGAAAAACATTTGGTATTTCATGGTATAGAAACAATGGATCTGGATTATTAAAGGGAAGTGATATTTTCACATGGTTTTTTAATATTTTTATAGGTAAACTGTCGTTATAGATCTATAGATGCGGTCAAAATCGTCGTTATAGACCTATAACAACATTTTTCATATAAAAATATCAAAAACCCTTGTGGATATATATTGTATATATAATTAATTAGGATACATTACATGTATAATAAGAATATATTGTATGTATTATTGTAAAACAAAAATAAACTCTTGAATGAGATGATAATTAAAACTTTTAAATTACTGGATTGACTCAGGACTAACAAAAAAGACTCAATTTTTTATCTCGTTATATATTTGTATTGATGTTAATTAATTTAAAATAAAATAACTCTAATTCATTGATATATGAGGATCGTAAGAAAAAAGATGGAATATCCATATATCTTGTTGAATCATCATCATTTATGAGTGTATATGTTTCAAGTAATTATTTTTACTTCCTGTTGAGTAGAAATAAACAATGAATCTTCCTTCATCATATAAAAAAAATGCATGTCTTTAACATGGAAAATAATGTTGTCTGCGATCTATCTGTGCTCCAGTATATTAATTATTATAAATAATTGTATCGTTTAGATAATTTGTTGACTAAAATATATTGTTTTCCAATATTTACCTCAACTAACTGATTGTAATATTCACATTTTGTCATATACTATAAATGTATATATATTACAAATTATGCAATTTACAATCGAAAATTTTGCTTAAAATTAGAAGAAAATATCAAACTTAAAATAGTGGAATAGTTTATGTAACGAACCGAATTAAATTCCGAGCCTGAATTCGACCCGAACTTTCGAGAGTCTGCTCTTATATCATATGTAACGATTCAGGTTAAATCTCGAGCTCGAATTAAATCATAGTACAATAAAACTCAATTTGTTTTCTCAATAGTATCTTTTTAAGTCATCTTAACCCACGATAAACTCATTCAAAAAATAATGACTGAATGTATTAATAATAACAGTTTGAGTTCTTATATACACATTTAAATATATCAAATTACCCGATATAATATTAAGGTTTTACAGTTTAAATTTATATTTAAAAAAAAAAACTTTCAATTTGAAATTCGAAAAAGATAAACTTAATAGGAAAAATGTTTATGACTTATAATTGATTAAAAGATAAACTAACACTTGATAATATAAGAAACTTATATTTTCATATTTTCACACGATAGACTTCATAAAAGTGTTATTATAGATGTATAACGAACGACGATTAACCGTCGTTATAGACTATATATGTAAAGTCTACTGTATAAAAATATCAAAAATAATGTGAAAATATCTTGATAATATTACATTTAGTTATATAATTATATGTTTTTCAATACGTGTGGGTATTTATGGGTATCCGTGAGCTAGAATTATATACTATTACTCGTGTATCTGTATATCATTTGTCTTTTAATAAGTGAAAACTATATATCATAAATCTAGTTTTATAAGAGTACTCTTCAGTTGTGGCAGGTATATGTCAATTTTTTGTCATATATATCAACTAATAACTGAAAAACATGCTTTAATTTTATTTTTATATATTAGTAGAATTTATATACTTGCGATACAAATAATTTATATATTTACTATACAAATCTAGTTTTATAGTGTGTGTGTGTGTGTGTTTTTGTTTTTTGACTTTTGACAAATAGGTTATTTTACTCTTAAATTTTGAAAGACAAAGATGAAACTAGAGAAATATAATAGAAACCGATATTTTTACAGAAAAAATGATATTCTTAGAGTCAAAAATAGAACTAGAAAAATATAGTGGAAACTGATATTTTTATAATAACGGTTTTAAATGTCGCTATAATTGTAGAAATATCAGTTTTCAAATATAATTTGTCAAAGTAAATAATAGACACGAAAAATTCGCATAAAAGAAAAATTGATAGACACGTATTATTATCTCTCAATTTTATTATTTTATGTGTCTATTTTATTTAATTAATATCATTTATTTTATTTTATAGAAATTAAAGTCAATAATAAAAAAAGGGCCAAGTTTATTGAACCCAAATTAGGGTATAGGTGATTTTTTCCTATTTAATAGGGACTTGTATTTTAGAGAGAGAAGGATGAATATCTCCCTTTCCTTGCATTTTTTTTCGTCCCCTAGTTTAGTTAGAGTCTGATCAATTTTTTTAATTATTTTTCTTCGCCATATGCTTTATTCTTCTCACTCTGTAACTCAGTAGAACATATATGGTTTACTTATTGGCTGTAATATATTTAATCATTCAATATTTTTTCTTTTACATCTTAGATTTGGTCCAATAACCATGCAGTGATTTAATTTCATTGTCTTCTTTTATCCATCCGGTATAAGATAGTTAATATTAGCACTAATTAATCTCCGTGAATCTATAGACGTTGGTAATTCTTAGTTCATTCAAATAGTAAAAATATTAAATAATTTTCTCTTGTGATTCATATGAATTATTATGCATAGCTAATTTTTAAAACCGATGATGATAATGAAATCTTATTTTTTTATAATTAATAGTTTATTTTCATTTTGATATTAACGTTTAATTGCTTTCGATTTCATATTTTACATTCATGCAAAAATTACTTGTAATTTTTATATTAATTATGAGATTTTGATAAATTATTGTTAATCTATGTCTTTTTTTTTGTAATTTATGTTTGTCCAAATTAACTATATGAACTATTATTTTTAAAAGGAAAGAAAAATAAAATAAAAAATTAATTCAAAAAATAATAAACTATTTATTACGTAGTGCTTAGTGGATAATTTTTCTCATTGATAGTTTTCGTTATTAAATATTAGTTTGCATACTTTAGTTAATTAATCTCTATTATATTTATTTTTAATTTTCCTAAAATATAAATTAATAATTTAATTTATGTGGTTCGACTTGTATTTGTTTATTTATTCAATTTAACATTATACACTTACAGTTATATATTTTTAATACATAAAGTTTTAAGTGATAATTTTGGACCAGCTAAAATAAAGAGGATGAAAAAAATCTGAGATATATTTACTTGGAAGTAAATAGTTAACAATAAAAAAATTCCAAGTTCAACTTACTTCAGATATTAAGTAATTTTGATCTTTATTAGTAATTAAATTGCACAAACTTTAAAAACACATAAAAATATGTAAATTTTTATATATTTTTAGTAAATAATATTTTGCAATTTTTTAAAATATGAAAATTTATATATTTTCATATTTACTTACTTTTGGCATATGTATGATAGATTCTTAAGTAAAATATTAAAATCACTTTGTATTTAATAAGGTATTATTATTTTTATAAATAAAAATAATAATTCACAAAAAAATTATTACATAAATAATAAATGAGTCATATACTAATGTTAATAATAAACGAGTCTCAAATAATGTGTCATCATTATTTTAGTTGAGAAGATCTCATGAATTATAGTTGTCATGTTGTCGCCCAAGCGTTTTGACTTTAGAGAAGAATAAGTTGACGCTTTAGACAATGAGCCCTCAAGACTCATGCATTGGTAGTTGGTTCAAGTCAAGTGATTAAGTCATTTTGTACCTATAACTCATCATAATCCATAGACTAGTTATACAGTGTAATTTTATTACTTATTAGACTCGTAACATGTGATAAGTGTTAACTTGATTAATTCTTTATTTTCTACATACAACACTTGTTTAACTAGCTTTCAATTTCAAGTGTTTTATTTTTGAATTTTGATTGTTAAGTATCTATACAATTGTGTTTTTAATTGTATTTCATAGTGTTAGTTATTATATTTTAAATTTTAGTGTATATAAAATTTTATTATCCAATATACTTTTAAAGTAAAATAAATAATATATAAATTGCACATTGTTAATGACTTATTATCATACAGACACCATGATAAAACGCCTTATCGTTTAGGTGTTTTAGCGGTCAACTACCGCTGCGTCTCGGCGTAACGCCTTAACAACTATGCATGTAATTGATTACGTCATTAATTATCATTTAAATATTTAATATTATGTTATTTGATATAAAAAGTTGAGACCCTAAATAATATTCTTATAAAAATATCAAAATTTATTTATAAAAATATTAATTTTCATGAAGTTAAATAGATTACATAAATTAACCTTTTGCCTAGAAAGTAAGTAACGGGGTTTTATTGTAAAGAAAAACGACAACATCATAAATTAGCGCGCCGAGGAGGGAAAAGACCTCGGCGATTCCTAGCAAGCGTGGAGGGCAGTGTTTGATGAGACAAGTGGTACTTTGAAAGAAAGTTTACAAGATTAACCTACCGTCAAAAAAAAATTACCCTCAGCCAATCAGGCCTTTATTTTTTGGTCATCGGGAAGGCTATTTGTCGCATCTCTGACACCACATCATATATACGGGTAGCAGTATCTGTATGTGGGTCTCTTCCATCGTTTATCGTTTGCAGCCTTAAGGCTGCCAACATGTTAACGCTGCTCTTTCACGCCGTTAATGTTGCTCTCCAAAGATTCCAAATATTTATGCTTATTTTTCTTTCTCAAATGATAATTTGACTGGTCTTATTTTTTTCTTTCTCAAATCCATATAAACATATAATAAGATAAAATTTGCTTTTTTGGTATTTGTCATGATTTTTGATATGGATTTAAAATTTAACTCTAATTAAAATATGGTTAGAATATTATTTTACTCAGCTCTAAATAACTGAGTCTTAAATACATAAGGGAAAAAATATTATGATTGAATAATAATTGGTATTAAGAAATATATTATATATTATAAAATATATTAATAATTATTTTAATTATAAATTTTATTTCATATACGAGACATTTAGTTAATTATGTAAATAATAATTATGACTTATGTATTAGTGTCTAAAACTTAGTTAATTGTTCGAATTAAAAGGAATAACAGTAACTTATTATTCTACAATAATTTTATTTTTATATAATTACACATTAAAAATATAGAAAAAATAATAATTAATATTAAAAAACATAATATATATTACCAACTATATTAATAATTAAACTTTAGCTACCGGTTGTATTTCAAATAGGCGATCTTTAGTTAATTGTTACTAAAAAAAAATCTTCACTTATATAATGGTTATTAAAATGTAGTAGTCTTTTTAAAACTAAAAACCAAGATGGTAACATATTATTCCAGAAATTTTTTATTTCATATAATCACTTCTTAAACATCAACTTTAAACTTTTAGGGTTACTCATTTTTAAACTCTAAAAAATTATATATAAATTCGAAAGATTGAAATAAAAACTAAATTTTATATTTTAAAACTATATAAAACTAAATATTAAACTATAAAAAATATATATATTACTTACACATAATTGTAGGTCTTTGACAACTATTTGTTCGAGTAACATTTGTAGTCATTCAAACAAATAATAGTAAATTAAAATAAAATTCAATTTTTTTTTATAATCATCATACATATAAAATAAATAATATATTAAAAATAATTTTATTTAAAAAAATAAACCCGTGCTTTGCATGGGATACTTAACTAGTAATACCTAAAATAATATAATATCATTTATGTAAGACCCCGAATTTTATGAAATATAAAATTTAATTTTTCTTCATATATATTTTTTCATGAAACAGTAAGTGGTTAAATTGATAAAATTGAAAGTTAAGGATGTTATGTGCAAATTTTATTTTGTCGGACAATATTCTTTTTGTCGGGGAATATTCGTTTTGTCGGGGAATATTCGGGCCGTACGACGGCACCGAAATAACAAATTATTTGTGGACCCCACAACGGAATATTTGTCGGATATAGAAAACGACATAAGTAACATTTTTAAATAAAAATAGTCAACGGTGCTAACTGTTAAAATACCGGTGATAAAAGAATAGTAGCATACGGTAATTTATGGTATTTTACTGTAGCATGCGGTACTCTACAGTAGCACACGGTATTGCATAGTGTCTCATATTATTGGTCTGATAATTGACACCGTAACTGTTACGCATCATTGCATCGATAATTGTCACTGCATAATATTTTATATTATCAATCCAATAATTGTTGCTACACAGTATTTTGCATTATTGATTCAATAGTTGTCATTACACTGTATTTCATATCATTGACTCAATAATTGTTGCTGCACTATTTTTTTTTAAAATTATTGAACCTAATAATTGTCACAGTAGCAGATACACTATAATTTATATTATTAAATTAATAAAAATATGTAACGTGTTTCTTACATTATTGTGGTAACATTATTTTATATGTTGGACTCACAGGAAGAATAAATAAATAAAAAAAAAAAAATAAATAAAATAATTAATTTTACTATTTGAAATAGTAACGTGAATAGTGACGTGAATAGTAACGTGAATAGTAAGAAACATGTGGACCCATTGGTGGGGCCCACATGAGTTGGTGAAGTTGAAGAAGTTGGAGAAAAAAAATTGCAGCACGAGGCTGCTGCTGCTGGCGAGCAGCAGCCAGCCACCTACCCCCACCTACCTCGCATAGTAACCTCTTTTCTCCTATAAATAGCTTGCTCAGCTGAATAGAAAAATCACACCTAAAATATAGAATTTTTCTATAAGAATTTTATGAGTTTTCTCTGATAATAGTAAGGCTATTTTGAGTGTTTGAAAGCCAAAAGGAGTGCAGGAATTTTTCAAGTAAGTCTTTTATTAAAGAGTAGTAATTTTATAAATTCCTATTTTTCACGGTATTCACAAATCTTCCTTTAGAAGACTCTTCTTTGAGAAGATTCATTTTTAAAAGCTTTATTTAGAAGATTTATTTTGGAATATTATTTTAAAAATTATTTTAAAGTAGTTATATTATACTACAAAAATTATGTTAAATATATATAATTTTGATAGTTCATATTATACGAGTTATCATACACTTTGAAATTTATATGTGGTAATTACTAATTTTACTATAAAAATATAGGTTGATCAATCTCATTTAAATCAATATCCAGTCACGTGTTAAGGTAAGAAATGTCATTTTTTTTCACTCTTAAACTTACTACGGTAAGAAATGTCATTTTTTTACACTCTTGAACTTGATACGGTAAGGGATATTATTTTCTTTCATACTCCTTAATCGAAACTTATTATGGAACTATTGGTTCTATAATTCCTGAAAATATTATATGTTCCATAATAGTTGAACTTCATTATTTCAACTGAACCTTCCTATTTTCTGAATCTTTCTATTGAACTGTTGATTGGTATGATTATGACCAAAGGCTGAATCTGGTATAATCATGACCGTTGTTGTTATATTGAAAGTTCTCTTTGGCCCGTAGTGCATAGATGAACTGTTGTTTGGTATGATTATGACCAAAGGCTGAATCTGGTATAATCATGACCGATGGTGCTATATTGAAAGTTCTCTTTGGCCCGTAGTGCATAGATGAACTGTTGATTTGCATGATTATGACCAGGAACTGTGAATTTATATTATCTTGACTAATGGTATTTCAGATGATAAAAGTTGATGATGTTTTTACGAAAAAGAGAAGCGCGTGGACATTATAGTCTACATTATTCTTCTAATAGATTGCTCATTCCGCCGCTATTATTGATCTGAACATTGTTCAAGAATTTAACTGCAGTTTTTGATAAACACCTTGTATTCTGTTGTATTCTATCAAGAACTCACCTGTTGAAGGCTAATGATAATTTATTCGTCATTATCTTAGTCATGATATTTCTTACTCGGCTATTTGAGCTCACCCTTTCTTTCCATTATTTTTCAACAGGAGATGAGAACGTAACTGGGTCTAGCCGGGGAATGGAGTGGGAGTCCGAGGGATATCTATTATAGTCTTCACGTGTTGTAAAATAGTGTGACAATAATAGTGAAGACTTAGTTGTGTATTATTATACACGGTATTGTTGTACGTTGTGCTTTGTTGTAATAATTTTGTTGTAGTCTTTTGACGACTCAAGTTTGGACTGTGTGGGCCTAGATTTGGGGGCGTCACAATTTATTAGTTAAAAGTCATTTTCTTGAAATTAAATATGACATAAACTAACATTTGTCCTATTTAATATAATGTTATTTGGAACCAAAAATCTTAGACTGATATCATTGCTAAGGTTCTCAATTAGATTTCACATAAAGTAACATTTATCTTATTTAATATAACGTTATTTGAAATAATAAAAAATAAATTAAACTAATATCATTGCTACGGGTCTAATTTTTTGTCCTAAATAATATCTTAATATCGTTGAATACATCTTTTATAATTAATATCTTAAAAATTTTAAGATAATAATATATAATTTTTTTTAGAGTAATGTCATTGCTAAGGGTCTCAATTAGATATCACATAAAGAAACATTTATCTTATTTAATATAGCGTTATTTGAAAAATAAATAAATTAGACTACTATCATTGCTAAGGGTTCAATTTTTTGTCCGAAATAATATCTTAAAAAATGCGATATCGTTGAATAAATCTTTTGCAATTAGTAACGTTATAAAATATCATTTATTTTACTTAATTTCATATTATTTGAAATATATTTTAAAAAAATTAACCCTTAACATTATCCTTGTTAAAAGAATATTTATTTAATCCAATGTGTCTTTTACTACAATTGTTACAAGATTAGGGTTTTAAAGTAAGGCTACACCACCTATGGCTTTGTTTGTTTGCATTTTGTTGACTTTACAAAGTCACATGTTTATGCTACCCTTTCGATGGTAAAGTTAAATACCACTCTTTCTATAATCGGTAGTATTACGATGTACGTGTAAGATTATACACAGTGAAACTCATTTTATTTTTATGTGATATTTTTTTTTTAATGTAAAATATGTATTTAAAAATGTTATTTTTCTTTATTATAATCTGTTGTCTTATCTGAAAAAGAATCGCGTAGAATTCTACTTAATAGTAATAAACTCAAATCCATGAAAAATCCGATTAAAATTTATGTCACTAATTAACTTTGGATTTTTGTATAGCAAGGTATTCTGAATTAATATAAATATAAGGTAAAGTAAGGGACGTACAATCTTATATACCAGCATTATATCTTTGTATTGATAATGGAAAATTTATTCAATGTTTTTGGGGTAAATTCTCGTGGTTTATTAGGTTAATAAAAAAATTTTATTTTAATAATATCTCATTATTTGAAGTCATGGGTCCAATAAAATAGAAAAAATTTATTAACTTAAAACATCATATAAATTTATCTCAAAATCACTAAATAATTATTTATTGATAATGTTTAAAGTACGAACTTTTAGGGCTTTAGCTCTAGCCTTTATGTTTCTACTTTGAGATGGGATTTTTTCATATTTTTTTTGTGAAATTATATATATATATATATATACACAGTTGTATAATGTATAGTCGGTTATGACGACGATTTTTTTAGACTACAATAACGGTTCAACTATTGCCATAATTATTTTTAATTTATAATAACAATTAAATCAATTGTACACTACACAACTATATATACATATAACCATATATATATATAGCCATAAGAATTAAAGTAGAAATAGGATAGAACGAGAGTAGGACGGGTAGGGGCCCAAAAGTCACATGCAAGGCGTTTTTGCATGAAAATATCCCCACGAACAAATGTTCCAAATCACGTGCCTAATTAATGATGACTATTTAAGGTTTAGTGGGTCCCATCCCATTTATTTTTAAAAAATTATTCTAAATTTTTAAAACATAATAAATAAAATGTTTCCCTCTTTACATGTATGTAGATGTATGCAGGAGCGAAGCCAGAAAACAATTTCAGTGGGGGTTCGGGGGCAGCGCCCCCGAGCTAATTTTTTTTAATACTTTTGTACTCTCGGATCACACACATATATATATATAATATATACTATATTACAATGACAATATAATAACTAATAACATATGGTATATATACATTATATTGACTCATATTAGATTTTTCTAATCACAATTGTTCATAAATAATTAATTTATTAATTATTTTGAAAAATAATATAAATTAAATTATTATTTAGTTTAAAAATATTATAGAAAGAGATAAATATATTTAGGGTGTATGAGTTATGTGATTAAAAATTGATTGAGAAAGTTATAAATTTTTAATTTGACCCCGTATAATAAAAAATTTATAAAATTTGAGTGGTGTCAATTTATATATAATACTTAAAATTTTTAAAATTTATCATACATTATAAAATTAAAAAAAATTCAGTGGGGTCAATTGACCCCACTCAACTCCACCTAGCTTCGCCACTGGATGTATGTAAGATCTTTTATGATGAAATTTATATAAGATCTACATGCATATGAAGAAAAAAATATATTATTCACTCTGTTATAAAAATATGAAATAATTTCTCCTCATATTTCCTATTAAGCAGAATAACAGTAGTAGTGTTTTTTAATAGTAAAAGAATAGAACAATCTTTTGCCCTCATATTAAAACAACACTTATTTATACAAAGTCTGATTATTAAAATAGTTATTGAAAACAAGAAATGCCAAGAATTTCACAACCTTTTATGTATATTATAAATTTTTTCTCCTACTGTTCGGTTTATATATACTATTATATATATTCAATGAACTTTTTAGAAGGATTTCTTCCAATTTTTTTACTCCCTCATGCTAAAACCGTAAAACATCTATTGATGATCCCAAAAATATATATATATATATATATATATATATATATATATATATATATATTGATTTCCCCCACAATGATTGCATTTTAATAGCATGAAAATGCACAAGATATGATCGTTATCCTTTTTGTCTGATGTTATTAGACTTGATAAAATTGAGTCGGGTTCATGAGTTGAAATAGTTTGTTTGTCAAAAACTTGAGTTTTACTTTAATTTTTTGAGCATTTTGGGTTGGCTCGTGAACGGTCAGGTCAGGGCCGCGGGTTATTTTTATTTTTAAGTAAATTTAATTTTATAAAAATTAAAATTATTCAATATTTTTTTATAATTAAAAATCATAGCTAAAAATTATAATTTCAAAATATGAATTATTAATTAACAAAAAAAAAATCATAACTAAAAAATATCTAGTTAATACAATTCTCTTCCCCATTATTTCTCTAACCGAGAAATAACACTTTTTACAAAACTCTTAATTCTCTATAAAATACTGTCACCGAATATTATTTGCTCTAATTTTAGAATAAGTTTAAGTATATAAATTTTGTGTATAAATTTAAATACAAACTTATACTCAAATTATTAAAAAGTGAGATTTAACATAAAAATTCGTGTTAAATTTTATTTTTTAATAATATAAATAAAATTTATGTTTAAATTTATATAAAAAATTTGTGCTCGTAAATTGATCCATAACTTTATCCGATTTTGTTGTATTTTGATATAACAAAATAGTTCTTGGGCAATCCCTTTTATAGACAACCGGAGGGGATACAGTATTCATTTAGCCAAACAATATTTACTGAAAATCATCATCACTTGCAAGCACACAATTTGACTTGACCCTTGATTTTGCTAAGTCCAAAAAAATAATCAGCCTTGGACTAGTTATCATTTTTGTCGTAAGAAGACAAAATTACCATGCAACTCGTGACAGACTTCAACGATGTGAATTGAATATTTTGTACATTATAACCCAAATTTGGTTTTTTAAAAAACAACATATAAGCTGGTAATAAATGATTTTTTTTTTAAATAAAAAGAAGATTAAGTTAAATTTTTAGTCTAAATAATATAATTTTAATTGTTGAAAAAAACTTGACCCATGAGCCGAGTCAGTTTGACCCAACTTAAACCACGAATTACTTATTTTCAGCTTAAAAAAATTTAAGTCATATCGGTCCAGTTCACCTATGAGTTGGCTTGTTTAAACTAGTCATGTTGTCTAGATGTTATGATATTTTTAGTACAAAAAATAATAATTCAATATAAATATATAATTTTTTATTGCGCAATACAATTTCATAATGCATATATTATTCTAGAAAATGTTATTTTTCACCGAAAATATCTTCTTCCACTCTAATATAATCACTATGAATTACTCGTACAATTAACTTAAAACATAAAACAAATTCATATGTGACCAATAAGACATCAGCTTACCTTACTAGACAATAAAGGCCCCTACTTTTTTTTTTTTTTTTGTCTAATTCAATTCATTTATCTTTGGATGTGGCCCGTTTAAGATCGGAGGAGGGGACATGAATATAAACCAAAAACTTTGGCTACATGAGTGACCCAGTGGCCCAACCCAACTTGACACTTGACTTAAACAACAAGCTAAAATTTATTATACTGATCCGCAAAAGTTACCCTGACGGACAGCTATGATAAATGAAGTCCATTCTAAAAGACATTTATGAATAAATAATGTAAAATTTCAAAATAAGATTTTCATTTTTGTTTTAACTAGGAGTATACAACGGTCGATTTGGTCGATTTTGTATCTAAAAAATAATTATATCATTTAAAACAATTATATAAAATTAAAAACTAAAACCGTTAAAACTTTAACTCCGTGATCAGTTTTTGGCATATTCGATTATTGGTTAAACCGGGTTGATTTAAACAATTATAAAATTTTCTAGTGCAATATTCTTCCAATTTATATCACTGGAGAATATTCTTCACCACTACCACCAACCACCCATACAACCCAACCGTAGGAAGACAGAGAGGAAATTGTGTCCAACTACAGTTAATATGCAACGGAAGCAACTCAAATTAATTAAAAATATAAATCCATTGATTAAAAAAACAACTTGAGACAACAATGAATTCGAATTAAAAAGATAAGCAAAAGTAACTGGAAAATGGTGCAGTCAAGCATCTAAAGATGAAAACTTTAGTGTTGAACAAATTATGATATCTATCAAAAATATATAATAATCACCTAAAACTAACAAAAAAAAAACAGAGGGTGAAGATGTTGTTGATGAATTAGTGGTCTTGCTCTATATTATATGTGAACTTGGAAAATAATGGACTGGCTAATTTATGTCAAATGTTAATTTTATTTTTTCTAGTGGGTTGACATCCATATTAAAATGGTTGTCAAATGTTTAAGCATTTTTTTGTTTGTTAATGATATAATGCATTTTGGTGGTGTTGTTCTCATGTTATATGTTATATTATTGTTTGGTGTTTATGAATTAGATGAAAAAAAGAAAAGAGGGATCAAAAAATACTTCAAACAAAGGGGTAAGGGGAAGTGGTATGGGGAGGGGAGAGAAGCACATTCCGTTGCATATTATCTGTAGTTGGATAAAATAAATAATTATTAATAAAGTATATAAAATATATAATTATATTATAATTTTTACAATTCGTCCGGCTCGGTCGATTTTTAATTTTTTTTAGTAACTAAACCTAAACCGATTGACCGAACTTCATTTTTTTTTACTGTTGGTTCATTGATTATATAATTTTTTATTTGGTTTATTGTCGGTTCAATTTTGTCCGGTCGACTTTTCGATTATATTCGATTTATTGTTCGGTCCTAATTTTAACTTGTGCAAGGGTGGATGGTATTTGGTCATTGTAGGCAATTGTCTATATACTAATTTCGTGAAAAATAATTATATATTAATGGCTTAAATAATTTTTTTTAATCTAATTTGATAAGAAAAAGAACTTTACACTATTTGTGAGTTTTGGATTAAAAAAAAATAATATATATAAAACTTAAATTAGGATTAAAAAAATGGGAACTGATATCTTCACATGAGAAAATGGTATTTTCACATGATCTTTGTCACATAAATAATTAGCGGGTCTCACATAAATGTGAGAGAGACTTATGTGGAACTATTATCTTTACATGTAAAAATATCAATTTCCAAAAAAGATAATAGTATTATTATTATTATCGGTATTATTATTATTATTATTATTATTATTATTATTATTATTATTATTATTACTACTACTATTATTATTACTATTATTACTATTATTATTAGTATTATTATATTAATTATTATTATTATTATTATTATTCTAATTATTATTATTATTATTATTATTATTATTATTATTATTATTATTATTATTATTATTATTATTATTATTATTATTATCGTTATTATTTTTATTATTATTATTATTATTATTATTATTATTATTATTCTAATTATTATTATTATAACTATTATTATTATTATTATTATTATTATTATTATTATTATTATCGTTATTATTTTTATTATTATTATTATTATTATTATTATTATTATTATTACTATTATTATTATTATTATTATTATTATTATTATTATTATTGTTATTATTATAATATTAATTATAATATTAATTATTATTATTATTATTATCGGTATTATTATTATCAATATTATTATTATTATTATTATTGTTACTGCTTCAACACTGCTATGCAAGCACCCCAGCCACTACTCACTAGCAAGACCTTTGATCTAGAATCCAACTGATGTTATTGTCGCGTGTTAATGAGCTCTGTTACTCTTCACGATAAAATCATATATATCGGTTGTTAAAAAAAGAGAATTGATATTTTCACAAATAAAAATAATAATTTTATAAATTTTTTTCTCACATGAGTGTGACACCCATTTACTATTCATGCGAGAGGAAGCTTGTGGAACTATCAATATCAATTCTAAAAAAAAAAATTAAGATTAACTTTATCTCAACTGTCCAAATTGGATTAAAATGTAAAATTTGGTATTCCAAAGAAAAGTTCTTGCACATCCAAATAGGCAACCAGTCAACCACTACCAAAATTTGTATATATATATATATATATATATATATATATATTCTGATTACTATAAAATGCATTAACTTTCTTTTGGTCGTGCATTACTTGATTAGTTATTTCATGCCTACTTTCCCGCAATAGGCACCTTCATTTCTATCTTCATTGCATGACACTTAATTATTGATTTTTTGCATTATTTAAAAAATGCAAGTATTCTCGAGGTTAATTCTTATTCAGCACTATATGTGACCCTTACCTGAACATATGCCGAGGACTCATCCCACCGCTAGAAGGGACTTTGGATCTTTCTCCTATTCTGGCATTCCTTGCCCTAAATGCCTTTACAAGCCCTGCTTCTGCACTTCCTGCTGAACTGCCACCCATTGGAATATCTCGAGAAATTCCATCATCTCGTACCGAACTATCTCATATGACAATATCACAGAAGAAATGGATGAGAAGGTTTGCTACAAACAGGTCGAAGAGCTTGAGCAATGGCAGTTATGTCATCCACTTATCGTAAACACCATCTTTCTTATTAATTTATTTTATTTTTTATTTTTTATAATGGATGCTGAACTGTGTTAGCCTGTTTGTACACGATCTTGGTTATTCTTTAATTTCCTGAGATTTAGGCATCTTCTGCCATTATTCTTCACCTGCACATTCCAATTGTACAATGTATTTAATTTTATTATACAAATATGTTCTTATATATGTAATTTTCTTGAAATTTCCCCCCTTCAATCTTGCACCATTTTTATAAGGTACTATTCCTGATAATTGAAGATGATGTTTCCATCTCCTAAAGGACCTCAAACAAAACCACTTGATTACTAGTGTTTTGCATAAAATTTGCACATGCATATATTTTAGGCTAGGATGCCAAGTCTTGTCAGTAATGTGAAGATAGGGATACTGACCCTGTAAATGTTCCAACTTATTTGGAACTACTTCTAGTTTATTTTAAAAAATAAGTTGAAAAAGTACTGTTTGTTTCAGTTTATTTAAAATAAATACACTACCTTCAAATACACAAAAGTAAAAGTTGGTATTTCAGTGCTTATTTTTCAGCTTATAGTTTATTGGACTTTTAAATATATATTTTCAACTTATTTGCCAAACATAACTATTTATTCCCTTAAATAAACAGTTTTAAGTTGTGTCAAACGGAATACTCAAACTTATTAAATACGCTACTTAAAATAAGCTGGGTAGCCTCGTGGGCTCATTAGTGAGGACTGAGGAGGGTAAATGTCGTGATTCTTCGAGTGATAACGTATTGAAGAGAGAATTTGTGGTACCCAAATTTTTTTACCTGGATTGCTCGCATGTGCATTAATGTACACTACAACACTTCAACGCATATCCGGTAATCCGGGCAGTCTATATTAAAAAAAAATTGGTCACTGTAGCACTACTCTCCATATTGACTTAGGGTGTGACCAGACAGGCTGCTCGGGTTGAGGGTGAGCCCAGACCCATCTATGTTCATGCTTCCAAGTTCCAAAATTACACTACAAAATTATCCATCGTCTTTCTTGATATTTTCATAAGAAAATTTTATAACTATATAAGACTATTCTTACATGAGACTCGCACTCATGTGAAAATATCAAAATTTTCTTGTAAAAATAACAATTCCCTATTTATTCTTTTTGCTGGATAAAGAAGAGAGGAGAAGAAGGAAGCCATCTGATGGCTTAGGGAAGACCATCTGCAGGGTGAGCTAAATAGCATTCCATTGAGAGGCCCCGAGGCTGAGGGGCCATGTTTAACTAGCCAAGAAGAAAAAAGGGAATTAAAAAAAAGAAAAAAGGGCCATATAAGAAGAAAGAAAGTATTTCCTAATATTCTCAACCCGGCTAAAGAAAGTGTTTCTCTGCACCATTCGGCGTAAAAATACAGTTGTTTTCAACTTAATCTCAAGTGGACAATTTATCCCCCAGAAAGTTTGGGGATGGGAAGAAGGTCCCAAACATTACAAACAAAGCATGGTAGATTATCACATGTTTACAATCTGTTCAATATACCAAAAGGACGAGGCTATATTAAGGGAAAAAAGTGCCTAGTGTTGTTTACGAGAACGTCATGGGGATCACAAGTTATGAAGACACATCAAACATCTTGGTGATCCACACTTTGTAATTCAGAATAGCGCAGCAAGACTTCATCATCTTCAAGCATGTACAAATGTTCTAGTAAAGAAGTCGAGCTCAGCCCAATGATCCGCACCAGCGAGTTTGAGTGGCCGTTCAGAAATACATCCGTGATCTTTAACAACGCCGTCAGTCATTGTATTTAACATGCATTTAATCCAATGAGATGAAGTAAGTACAAAGAGATGATTGACGAAAATGACAACAAACTATGAAAACAGAGATGAAAAAAGGGTTCATGCATATTTTGTAGACAAGCGACAAAAGAATCTTAAAGATCGGATAATCACTGATATAAGTGAACATCCCAACAAATCTTAATTTGCTCCACTTCATCTTGCCACACTATTCTATCAACATAAACAACTAATCCATCAGGATTGTATATGTTACAGCTGTTAAAAGGATGATTAAAGTTGACCATGTAAAAAGACATTTATCATGTATGCACCAGCCTATATATCATTAGCTGCTGGACGCATGAATGCATTCAAGCATCAACTCATATTGACCTAGACTGTAGAACACCCTAGATCCTGCGCCACTTCACTTTCAGGTCACAGTTGTATGCTAGTTACACGAAAGTGTTACAAGTAGTCTAATGCATGATTTTGCAGAGAGAGGAGAATACACAGTGAGTGATAAAGAACATGATGCTAGTCTGCAAGAAAAACTATCATTGATGGCAAGAAGAAATGCTTCAATACTATGCAACAATCATCAATTTATTTAACCTTACCCATCAATTCCAAACTAAATGAGTTGAAGATATGAGTAATATTTGTTGGTAACCTGTCAATATGTATATTAATGTGTTGCAAAAGGATACCTGTGTACATCCAAATAGTTTGAGCACCTTCAGCAACAAGCAGCTGTCCACAATCAATCCCAGTGCCTCATTGGTTACTTTTCGACACCATGAGAGATCCAAACTCAACAACTTTTTTGAACACTTGGCAAGTGACAAGGCAGTGCTGAAGCCAACCTGTTAAGAGTCACTAACTGGTCACAAGATCTAGTAGATATCTCAGACAGCAATTTTCTCTGGGCTGCATGATTAATAACCAATAAGAGTATTGATCCAGGTATTATATATTTAGAACTACTGTTTAGGATAGCTGGTTGGCATTATTGGGGGACTGGCTCAGGTTGTATCCTATAATTGGATGTAGGATTCAGTGGGTCATTAAAAAGCAGTATGGATATGATGTCCTTGGAGCAATAAATATACTTATCTATCAATTATTCCTCATCATAAATAAAACAAACTTGTATTAAAGAGTAATATACTGAATGAAGCTATAAACTGGGACAAGCTATATATGGTCCAACAGTCTGTTCTGATTCAATTAGATATGAACTATGAGGTTTAATAACACTTACAAAACTACTCCTTGATTAAGTTCCTTGAACTATTGTGGTCTTTCTCAGACTCCCTTGCCTACCATCTTTCTATGATGAAACTATCTCGAGCTTCCTTTTACCCAATGGGATACAATCTCTTAGAAGTTCCTTGATTAGATGCTTAATAATAAGGAAATTATTCTATTGAAGCCTGACTTGCTACCCATAACAGCCAACTGAAAAAAATATCTGTTAACCCAGTTTTCATTGAAATAATTCCGACTTCCAAGATTAGTAAATCTTTTGAACTGATTGTAAATGATGCACATGCAACATATTGCAGACATAATTTTGATTGATGACAGGCTTTCAGAACAATTTAAATATTAATAGGCATATGTTTACCACCTTACGAACATGGTTTAGTGAGAGCTCCTCTAAAGACTCTCCGGACACTTCCAAGAATGCAGCAATAGCTTCATCACTGTCATGTAAATTATGTTACACAATCAGACCACATATATGACGAGAAAAACATCATATGATTGGGAACATATATCATCTAAAATACATTTTGAAATAATTAAATAAATGAACTTGCAGTCGTGTAATATGCTATCATCTGTCCTACACAACCCCAAATCATCTGATGCAGGGCATACCAAGCTGAAATCTAATTAGAGCTTAGTACAGAAACATTTAGATCTTAATCTTAAAAATCTAAATGTGCTGACATGTTGGTACTTCTATGAACATATGCAGGCAAGAAGGAGCTGCACTTGGAAACGAGTGGGAGGGTGGTGGGGGGTTCAGCGGATGGTCCTTTTTAAGCATAGCATCTCAAATCTCTCATGTCCATATCATAGTTATTAGCCACCATTACCAAAGCATCCAAAACATCTCAAGCTATTATCACAGACTTGCATTCTAATTGTAAAAATATGAATTTTAATCCGAGTATCCACGTGTTCATTTGACAAAACTTGAAAATCTTTTTCGCCTCTGATCTCAATATCCACACCAGCAATATAGAAAACATTGTTCAAACTGGCAAGAATTGACAGAGCAGCACCATTATTCAAAATGTTTCTTCAATTACACAGGATTGCTTTCATAAACCAGACAACAGGCAATTTTGTTATGGTTCCTATGAAAGATACATATAATTGAGATACCATATGCAGTACAGCTAGATTTATTAGGAGTGACAAAAGTGATCACACAGAACAATAACATATGGCATCGTAAATATTAATTGTCACTCTGATATGATCACAAATTTATTTGAAAGAAGATGGGAATTGAGAGATAAAGTAGGAACCTGAAATTATTTTCACAAAGTTTGAGCTTTCGAATTGATCTACAACCATTGGCAAGATGAAGTAACGCCAAGTCTGTCAATTTGTGCAAGTTTGCAATGTTAAGGGCACGTAACTGGGAACAAGTACCCCCAATTATTTCCATAGAAAAATCATTAAGTTCCCTGCATCCAATGAGAAAAAACTTCTATTGCTGAAGAAAAATATTTAAAACTTTCACCTCCTAAACTATCTTGAAGATCAATAAGTAGAACAAAGCCAAATAGACTTACTGACAACCGGCCAGATCAAGATCCTTTATATTTCTACCACATGCAGTGATAATGTCACTAACAAATCCATCGCATACTGTTGCAATTCCTGCTACCGAAAGTACTTCCATACGTTCAAACTTCTTCAATGCTGGTGCTATATTCATTGCATTTATTCCATTGCAATCATCTATAAAGAGCTCCCTCAAATTGGATCCCAAAACATTAGCTAGATCATTGATGCCAACAGCGGTGAGGAGGGAACACTGGCTCAAATTTATAGAATTTAGTGTAGGTGCCAACGTAACAAGCAGTTTCAAAGCATCATCAGATAAACGACATGCACCCCTTAGGGATATGATATCTAAACCAGGCAAGCTACTCGAAGGTCGCGCTAAGGTTTTAGTTATTATGTTGTCAATGACACACTGCCCACATAGGTCGAGTTGAAAAACCTGCTTAACAAACGCCATAGTAAGCTTGATCAGAAAAATCAGTAAAGTAAAATTAAATAGAACGAGATGTGTTAGTTGAAAGTTGCTAGCCTTGCACTCTATTTATGTGCCAAAGTGGAAATTAAGGCAGTTACAGATACATAGCAGAAATTTATTTTTGAATAAAGTCTCATGTCAGTTGCGAAAAACTTAGTTGCCAAGAAATAGGTCCTACACTGGCTACAAGTGCGTATAGCTAAATGGAATGATTAAAGACTTAATCCTACTGCCAGAAACACCCCACACCATGGTTTGATTGAGATTTGAATCTTTAGAAGAGTTCCATACTAGGGAAAAAATTAAAATTAAAGTTTTGTTAGTGCCAAAAGATGTATAGCTCTTGATGTTTATGGTAACACTATGATGCAAAATTTTGAAAATCAACACTATATATGATGCAACACTTGCTTTATTATTAGTATAAAAATTTATTGTAATGTTTCCCTCTTAAAAACTCTGATATAACATAATAGTTGCAGCGAAGGTCCTTAAAACTCAGGTGCTAAAAAGCCCTAACGAACTCATATAAATCTCGTGTAATCTGACCTTTAAAAAGTTGACACTTATATTACATGATTTGAAAAGAACGCTAGCCACTAGTTTCCAGATTGTAACAGATAAAAAAAGTTTGCTAATCAACTAGAGTGGAACTCTTAGAATTTATAAAATTTCAACCAAAACCAGTAACTTAAGAACGTAGAAATTTTAGAAAGTTGTTATGGGGAATTTCACAATACAAAACTTTCATATTCCTGGAGCAACTTTTCCTTTAGTCGAAGAGGAAGGAATTATAATCATAAAATATAAAAGCTTTAATAAAAGTTTTTCTCTCTCTTCTATTTACACCTGCATTATCAATTTAAAATATAAAGTTAGCATGCTGTGACAAATGAACATGACAAGTCTCTTATGTTAATATGTGGAGCAATATGTACAATTATTTACTAAAAGTAAGATTTAGGAATACAAAAATAATTTAACTGTCATTAGGGCTTTAAGTTTATTTTCACTTTGGTATGGATCCTGAAGTATCGGTTTTCAATTAATTGGAAACCTAGAAAAAATGTGAACACTAGAAGTCTATAACACACATCATAAGGTGCAGTTGGCTGAAGATATGGTAGTAAGGATATAGATAATCAAAGAATTAAACACTACTAAATACCCTCAAATTGCTTGGGTTAAAAATGCGAAATGACTCTTGGAATTGGTCTTCTGTGATCCACGAACAGTCTTTTATACGTATCTCAGTTGGAGAATCTCTCACAAAGAGATCCAAAGCCTTAGCATTCATTTTGCGGGAGTCACATAGCAAGTTACTGAGTCTTCGCTTTAGTACATTTGGGACAGCTTTGAGTGAAACAATTGTTTCTGCATTATCGACAAGGACTTTCAAGGAAAGATCCAGCAGTGAAGGAACAAAGGGCATTGACACATTATGATCACGATCTTTTGAAGGCTTCCATTTTATCAGTTGTTGAGAACTCTTCTTCGAATTTTGCTCTCTAAGGATATTCAGTGCAGTGGAAAAAGGATTCGGAAAATTTTCTGATTCAATCCCAATTCCCATGTACAGAGCTTTCTGTTCTTTCTCTAAAGGCTCTCTGTAATCAACCTCTTTTAAAGGACGTGCATGTTTACGACGATTATTTAACCTATATTCAAAATCACTTTGTCTCATTCTTTCATTCATTTCTTCCCGTTCCCGTTCCCTTTCCCTTTCCCTTTCCCTTTCCCGTTCCCGTTCCCGTTCACGTTCACGTTCACGTTCACGTTCACGTTCACGTTCACGTTCACCTTCCGTTATTAATTTCAACTCTTCATCTTCCTTTTGTTTCATAGCTTCTTTAAAAAAATTCAAATCATGCATAATAGTATCTTTAGGTAGCTGAAAACTCAAGTCGGGAACTATAGACTGCAACCGTTTCTCCATCTCCAGGCTAAACAATTCAAATTTCACTGAATGTCCAATAAAAGATTGTCCAAGCTTTGCCTTTCCCTTTTCCTTTCTACTATATCTCCTCCCACCAGCAGCACCTCGGTCTACCTCCATTTTCCCCAAATCAAGATCAAGACCCAGGTTTCTTTCATAACTGGCTCCTTTCTCAATTCCCTTTCCCGTAAAAGCTAATTTTTCACCTTCATCATCCTCCCTTTCATCAGATGAAACATTAACAACTTCCACACTTCTCTCAGCAACTACAGGTCTCACTTCGGCATTTTGTCGAACACCCATCTTGCATCCATCAAACTCCGCAGCATCCAAAACCGTCAAACTCAGATCAAACACAACATCAGAACTACGCCCCATTTCTGAATTACCATCTTTATTTATCTCCAATTCATCACTAATTTCTTCGATAACTCTCTTACTTCCGCTCCGATTATATGAATTTGAAGTTTCTTCACAATCTTCTCCTTCGGCCATTGTAACCCAATTCAGAACAAGAACCTAAATTTATAATCCAATCCCTACAAATTTAAATGTTTTATCAAGAAAACGAAGAAACAAGTGCAGGGGATGAGTGAGAATCTTGGCAAGTTCTTGAAATGGGTTTAACGGTTGTTTTAATGGTTCATTGATTTGGGTTTTATGAGGGTAGTTAACGAAGTTAGTTGTAATCGCCAGAAAATCTAAAACCGTCATAACGGTCGCTGATATGGGTTGATTTGATATATGGCTGGAGACGAGTAGCAAGAACGAACATACAGTTATAGTCTTATAGATATAGAGAGAGAAAATGGTTGGGAATAGAGAGGGACCTTCTTGGAAGGGAAACTTTCTGTTATTTGGACAAAAGAAGGCTTCCCTGTCATAGTTTATTTTACCGTCCCACTTCTATATATATATATATTATTATCATTTAATTGTTATTTATTAATTTATAGTTATTTTGTAATGAAATAAAAATTATATAACAAATAATATATGTAGTGATATAATAAATAATATAAGGAACAAAACAATAAATTAAACAAATTTCAGATACAATAAATGAGATAAGGAATAAAATAGTAAATTTGAATTTATGAACGTTTTTCATGTAAGTTTTAACTTTCCTACAATAGTGTTATTAGGGATTAATACCTGAACTTCCTTAAGGGCTCCAAACTATGATTGTCCCCGAATACTACTTAGAGTAGGGTTGGGCATTATTTTAATTAGGTCATTAGCAGATGTCAGAAAACCTACCGACAACTATATGTGGATGAATTGAAACAGGTGGATACCGACTACGAGAAGGGAAAAGGAAAAGAAACTTGCATGGAAATTGTAAAATATTGAAATGGAAAAGTGCGGGGAAAACTTTACTGAAACCTATGGGAACCTGAGGATGAAATGGAAGAAATAGAACTCATGATCGACAACAAAGAGAAACTAGTGAAGGTCAGAAAAGGATTGAAGATTGGCGTTAGGGAAAAGTTGATAATCTCTACTTTGGGAATTTTCAGACGTGTTCGCATAGTTCTCGAAAGATATACCTAAAATTCTTGAAAATATATTAGTTCAAAGGTTAAGTTTGAACAAAGAAAAAAAATCAGTGAGACAAAAAAATAGGAACCACGCCTCCAAACGACAAAAGCTAATTGATGAAGAAGTCGAGAAGTTATTAAAAGTGGAATTCATCTTCGAAGTAGAATATCCCGACTGGCTAGCCAACATGGTCCTAACTATATGGGAAACACCTCGAACTACTATATAGGAAACACCATTCAAGCTGGCATATAGTACAGAGACTTTTATCCCCTAGAGGTCGGGATAACTTCCAACAGAGTCCAGAACTTTGACAAGGTAAGAAATAAAGAAGGGATTCGTCTGAACCTAGATTATTGGACTAGACTAAGGATGAAGTAGTTAACAAAATCGCCTCATGACAATAAAAGGCAGCAAAACACTACAATTATTCAATTTGAAAAAGAAAATTTAGAGTCGGGGAACTGGTGCAAAAGGAAGTAAAAACATCAACTACGCAGCAAACATAAAAACTAATGCCAAATTGGGAATATCCCTACAAAATGATTTACACTATTTGAATTGGAACCTATAAACTCCAGGCTTTAGACGGGACAATAATCAAGAATGCTTGGCATGCCACTTGACTCAAAAAATATTCCCCGTAGAATCTACATGATATTTTATCTTTTCAACGCATTATGTAATATCCTCAAATTATGATAATTTAATAAAATGTCGAATGATACACTGATTTCGAATAAACGAGTTATCTCCGATATTGGTATTATAATATTTGAAGAATTCCAAGTATAAACACTTGCATACTGTAAAAGCCTTCTAATAAAGGCACAAACAATAGGGGTAAAAAACTTTGAAATACTTACAAAAATCCTATGTATTATAAATATTGTGTAAATGCAAAAATATAATTCACTAGAATGGATAATTAACCTTGGGAAGAGTGCCAACACTTAGAGAAACTAGGGAGAAAATGTCTATTCGGGGTTAATGGCACTCCCTGAGAATCTCATAAGGAATAAATTTTCACACTTGGAAAAACTTGCAAGTAAAAGTCTTTTCGGGATTAACTACATCCCCCTAAGACTTTGGAAATAAATAAATAAACTATCTTCGGGATAGATCATCCTCTTGAAGGGTACTTAAAAACTTGTAAAAATACAAGTGAAATATATTTCAGGACCATATACCCAGGGTGAGGTTTTGATCTCGAACAACATCTAAAAACTTGTAAAAAAAAAAAATACAAGTCCAATATTCCCTCTCGGGATAATCTTGACATCGGGCTTTGAAAACACCCTCATAAAAAAGTTGAGAAATGGCCCGAATAATATTCGGGACTTATAAATGGAAAATTTTGAAAAACAACACTCAGTAAAGGACTTAAATAAAGGAAACAAAATACAACATCAAGAAGCCTGAAGGAAAATGATGTGTATAATCACCCGAAGGCTGTAGTTCAAATTATCCGAAGGCTTCTACTGTCATTTACAAAAAAAAATCAAGTTAACAAAGAAAATTAAGCGGGGTTAGCACCTTGATCCCTCAAAGCTTCTTCATCACTGTGATCCTTTGTATGATCTCTTAAGGTCTCCTTGGTGCCTAGGGACTGCTCCCTCTCAACTTTGTTGGCCTCGGTGCGAACAATGCCTTCATTATGAATAACTTCAGGATTAGTTTGAGGTTTAGCTGTGAGGGTAGGATCTACCTCGGGATTAAGAAGGAGGTATTTATAGTTTAAGCCATATGCTTGGTCACAAAAGCACACTCATTATAACTGACTTCGAATGTGTCAATTTGAGCCCAAAGTACCTTGCCCTTAAGCAGCTTCGTCTCCATATCCAGCCTTTTGACTTCTCGACATCCTCGAGTAAGCTAATTTTCAGTAGAGAACGCCATTGTATTTTTTCTCTATAGCCTCCCAAGTGCTCTTTTTCTGTCACTAGAGTGACCTCAACATTTTCTTAAAGCCGGTCTAATTCTAATGCCCTCTGGTCGACCTCTTTTGCCTGATCCTCTGTCGCTCTTAAGTGTTGCTCTAAGTCCTTAGTCTTCGTAAGAAAACCTTTGAGCTATTTATCTTCTTGTCTAAACGACTTTAGCCCAATAGCCATTGGTTTAACTATACACCTGCCTACACAACGTGGAAAAGTCAATAAATCTATTCAGGAAAGCTCATACTCTGCTCGGGAAAGAACAAGTTAAATACGAAGAGTTCAGGACAATGCACCTTAACAAAGAGATGTGTGGTCATCCTATAGTTGTAGTAAGCCCCACCTGTGACTCCCCCAAATCTAGGCCCACACAGCCCAAACTTGAGTTGTGAAAAGACTACAATAAAATTATTACAACGTTTAACAATACAGTGTATAATAATACACAACTAAGTCTTCACTATTATTGTCACACTATTTTACAACACGTGAAGACTATAATAGATATCCCTTGGACTCTCACTCCATTCCCCGGCTAGACCCAGCTACATTCTCATCTCCTGTTGAAAAACAATGGAACAAAAGAAAGGGTGAGCTCAAATAGCCCAGTAAGAAATATCATGACTAAGATAATGACGAATAAATTATCATTAGCCTTCAACAATTGAGTTCTTGATAGAATACAATAGACTACAAGGTTTATATCAAAAATTACAGTTAAATTCTTAAACAATGTTCAGATCAATAATAGCAGCAGAATGAACAATCTATTAGAAGAATAATGCAGACCATAATGTCCACTCGCTTCTCTTTTTAGTAAAAACATCATCAACTTTTATCATCTGAAATACCATTAGTCATGATAATAAAAATTCACAGTTCCTGGTCATAATCATGCAAATCAACAGTTCATCTTTGCACTACGGGCCAAAGATATTCAATATAGCACCAGCGGTCATGATTATACCAGATTCAGCCTTTGGTCATAATCATACCAAACAACAGTTCATCTATGCACTACGGGCCAAAGAGAACTTTCAATATAATACTAACGGTTAAGATTATACCAGATTCAGCCTTTGGTCATAATCATACCACCAACAGTTTATTTTTGCACTACGGGCCAAAGAGAACATTCACCACGTGCCATAAAAGACACCGAACAGATGTATCGCCTTTAACCTAGTATATCGCCTTTAACCTATCATCTGTTTAACAATTATATCACATTTGTGCCCCCGACCACAGATATTCACAACAACTTGATTCTGATGATTAATACAAATAACAGTGATACAAATGGTGAACAGAAGAAACATGATAAATAATAAGTATCAGAAGTTTACTTTGTGCAGATTCAAACAATATCCAAATTGTCAACATGATGTGGAGTGAAATTTAAAAATAATATTCAAGATCCACAGTTCAGAATAACGATTACAGTTCAATAGAAATGTTCAGAAAATAGGAAAGTTCAGTTGAAATAATGAAGTTCAACTATTATGAAACATATAATATTTTCAGGAATTATAGAAGCAATAGTTCCATAATAAGTTTCGATTTAGGAGTATGAAAGAAAATAACATCCCTTACCGTAGCAGGTTTGATTAATAAAAGGTGAAGGAAATTAATATCCCTTACCATAGTAAGTTTGAATAATGGAAGATGAAAAAGATGGTATCCCTTATGAGTATAAGGGAAAATGATATCACTTACGAATATGAAAGAAAATGATATTACAAATGAATATGGAATAAAAGTGTCATGTGATAATTCGTGTAGACAAATTATTTCCACACGAGACAAATAAAAAGGGTTATTCACCAACAGGCAGTAATCCGCGCCGTAAGGTTATTCCCATCAATTTGAATACGAAGAATTATTCACCAAACAGGCGGTAATCCGCGCCGTAAGGTTATTCCCATCAATTTGAATACGAAGAGTTATTCACCAACAGGCGGTAATCCGCGCCGTAAGGTTATTCCCACAATTTAATACATGGAAATAAATGACACATTTTATGAGTAAGAATGAAACGATATTATTTTCGAGAATCAAATAATGATAATCCCTTATCGTGGTAAGTTTAAATAATAGAATATGAAAGAAGATGATATTCCAATAAAAATGACATTGCTTAGCATAGTAATTTTAAGAGTTTGAAATAAATGGTATTCCTTACCTTAACACGTGACTGAATATTAATTTAAATGAGGTTGATCAACCTATATATTTATAATAAAATTAGTAATTACCACATATAAATTTCAAAGTGTATGATAACCCGTATAATATGAACCATCAAAATTATATATATTTAACATAATTTTTGTAGTATAATATAACAACTTTAAAATAGTTTTTAAAATAATATTCCAAAATAAATCTTCCAAAGAAAGCTTTTAAAAATGAATCTTCTCAAAGAAGAGTCTTCTAAAGGAAGATTTGTGATTACCGTGAAAAATAGGAATTTATGAAATTACTACTCTTTAATAAAAGACTTACTTGAAAAATTCCTGCACTCCTTTTGGCTTTCAAACTCTCAAAATAACCTTACTATGCTCAAAATTCTGTCACAATAAACTTATAGAAAAATTTATGTATATTAGATATGATTTTCTTATTCAGCGAAAGGGCCTATTTATAGTAAATGAAGTCACTATGCGTAGCATGCCGAGGAAGGAAAAATGAGGGGCTGCGCAAACGTTTTAAACAAAATTTTCAATACTTGCACAGTAACTTTAAAATTTTCAAAAAGTGAACAGTAATGAACAGTAACTTTTGTCAGCAGATGAACAGTGACTTTCCCGAGATGAACGGTAACTTCTGTAAGTGAATAGTAATTTTTCCGATAATGAATAGTAACTTCTGGGAGTGAATAGTAACTTTTGAAAAATAATAAATATCTTTTTATTATAATATTGTCTAATAAAAGTACCAATTAGTAATACGACAATTAACATAATGCTACCACAGTGATAACAATAATTCAAAATAATGCAATGACTACTGTGTCAATTATCAGATCAATAATATGAATTACTGTGCATTTGTTACTGTGTCAATTATTATGCAACATGTTATGTAGTAACAATAATGCAAAATACTGTGTAGCAACAATTATTGAATTGATAACATAAAATATTATGCAGTGACAATTATTGATGAAATGATGCGTAATAGTTACGGTGTCAATTATCAGACCAATAATATGAGATACTGTGCAATACCGTGTGCTACTGTAGAGTACCGTGTATTACAGAAAATATCATAAATTACCGTATGCTACTATTCTTTTATCACCGGTATTTTAACAGTTAACACCGTTGACTATTTTTATTTAAAAAGGTTACTTCTGTCGTTTTTTATATCCGACAAATATTCCGTTGTGGGGTCCACCAATAATTAGTTATTTCGGCGCCGTCGTACGGCCCGAATATTCCCCGACAAAACGAATATTGTCCGACAAAATAAAATTTGCACATAACATCCTTAACTTTCAATTTTGTCAATTTAACCATTTACTGTTTTATGAAAAAAAATATATATGAAGAAAAATTAAATTTTATATTTCATAAAATTCGGGGTCTTACACCACCGATCTACAAGGGTTACTCGATCCAACGAAAGCTTTAATCTCTGAAGTAAATCCCTAGTAATAATCCTTTGTTGTGGACCTTTCATGTCCTAATCCGGAACAAATTTCTTTCTGATACCTTCTTGAGCTTTATCTGGACTCCAATTCAATGTTTCGGGGCCTTTTCCCGGACGTCTTTCCCCAACCAGAAGGTTACTTTGATAGAGGCTCCCTCATTTCAGTTCCTTCAGTGATGGACTGCGGCATAGTCTGCGAGAGCAAAGTGTTCGGGGTAGAAACTTGAACAGTCCATCCTAGCCCACCTCTTTCTTCTACTTCGGGCCCGACCGGTGCTACTCCCTTAGATTTGGCAGCAGCTAACGCCCACAACTCACTTACAGACACCACTACAATAACAAAAGCATGGTATTAACATAAGATGAATAAGAATAACAGAAATAACAACATAAAGAATTACAATTAGGACTAGCCTGTATACTTCTCTAATCATCCCTGATCCTGAAAATTGCCCCACAATTTCTCTCCTGCCCAAAGAGCACAAAAATGCTAATATGCACTTAACTATCCGAATGATAAATCGAAAACCTCATCAAAGAAACTAGGGTTAAGGGGAAACCATCGGGGAGTTTTGGTAAGCTTAAAACTGTAAACAAAGCGCTAGTTGAAGATCCAACCCCTATTGTTCGAGTGCTTCCTCACCCATTTTATCCTCCACGACTTTCGAGAGAGAGTATAGAACAAAGTTTGAGAATCCTTCCTGAGCCTAAATGTAACGCCCCCAAAATCCCCGCACTTTTACCTGCGGCGGACCTTGTGCGTTAATTTCGTACATCTATCAACTTAACCAATGATCCCATAATCATATTGGTTGAATTAGTCTTATTTTAGACTATACATTAAAAATTTCTCTTAACTTTGTCCCTGGATCTTAACTTGATCTCAGTCTCATTAGTATACAAGTATCAACTTGTATTTCATCCGTATAAATGGATAAAACCATATATAACGGTCTAATTTTAACCTTAAGATTTAAATATTCTATAACTTTACATGTTCCAACATCCACGGTATTAAATCATTAGGACGTCTCTTGGGAACAGAGAATCCCGTGGTGAATGCTTGTATCTTCACCTGTGATAAATGTTTGCATCTTTATCCGTGACAAATGGTTGTATCTTTGTCCGGTGCAAAATCCTTGTCTGGTGCAAAATCCTCTTTCTGTACAGAACATTACCCAACTAGTTAAAACCCTCATTCGAAACATATTTGTTTATAGTGATATCTCTTCATATCAATAATCCTACTTATATGGTATTTAGAATAGTAATAACGAGTTATACCTGGGTCCATGGAACCTGTAGACACCCAAATTTTGCACTTTTGTACTAACCCTGACAGGAGGGCAAAATCGTCATTTGACCCGACATGCAAAAAGGAAGGTGGACCCCAACACGAAGCCACCCCAACGATTTACGGTCAAAGCCGCCACAACGGACAACGAGCATCCGGTCACTTGAGGCAAGGCAAACAGTCGATCCAGAAGAACCTGATTTGATCACAAAAGACGACTAATGGCCACTACGCTTACGATGTTCGGGGGTCTCGCTTCCTGGTGAGCGAGCGGCTGCCCAACTCGCCGGTGAGCTGGCGGGGGTGGTAGGGGGCAGCGCCCCCTGGAAGCCAAGCACAAAGAGCAGTTTATACATCAGGTAGCAGCCTTCCAAAATAATACCGCAAAAATTAGCGAATTAAGACCGCGTTGCACGAAAATCGAGAAAAGCAAGCCGGACAGCCGCAGATGCACCTGCGGCCACCGACAAACGGGACAGTGCGCGGCTCGAGGAGACGACACACGACAGCCGAGAATTCGGCGCGGGCGGCCACAGCAGGCAGCCGCAGATGCACCTGCGGCCAGCCGCAGATGCACCTGCGGCTGCCTACTGAACTCTATACAGCGGCCATTTCCACCCGAGAAGAAAAGAAGAGAAGAAATTAGGGAGTTTTAGAGAGAGAAAGGTCGCGGGAGGAGAGGAAAATAGTGTTGTTCTTGGGTAGATTTGAGTGAAATCTTTGTATTCTCTTGCTAGTTAGTCGAGTGTTCTTGTGGTGTTGTCCGATTTGTGAAATAAGAAGTTTTGATCGACATTTTGCAAGGTGAAAAGGGTTTTCTTTTGATATATTCTTGTTTGTATTAATGTGATAATGTTGTGTTTTGAGTTTGTGTAGCATAGTATGTTGTTATATTGATGATGATCTGTGGGTTAGGGGTCGTTAGCGAGGGTTCCATTGGAACGTAACTTCCTCCTAACGCCCCGATGACATCCGTACGGTGACATATCATTCGTTGGGTTCATAGATAGTTGTAATATTGGCTTTGAGATTTGTGATGCATATGATATTGTAATGAGTTCGTATTGTTAGATTGGTCATAGTGTTGATAGTGCAACGATTTGGGTGAATGTGAGCCTAGGGAGGAGATCCTCATTGTCAAATCCCGATGATGGACATTTTTGGGTGTATGTAATCATTAGATAGGATGCACGATTGTATATATGTAATATCGGGCCTTAAAGCGATACCAAATCATGGTCGGGTTAAGGCCCCGTAATAATAAAGATATGTGATTGTGGGTGCTTGGGGTTGTCTGGATGGCTCACATGCTCATGGATAGCCCCGACACGTTTTGAATGCTTATTTTGATTTACGACACAAAACGATTTTCCAAAAATAAAGCAAGCGATAAAGATTTTCTAAAAAGAATCCAATTAGGATATTAGATTCACGAGGTTTAAAAGTTAAGAGTTTGGGCGAACTTTGATCATTGTTTGACGAATAAGCTCCATTGGATTTTGAAATTTCACAAAAGATGTTTTCGGAAAAAATAAATAAACGTTTTTTATTAAACTTTGTGCATAGGGTTAAAGAGTTCTAGAAGTTGCCTTCATTTTATTTATATTTACTGTTAGAAGGCAATTTATAGTCTCGATTCCTATTTGGCAAACGTTTAAAACTATTGTTTTCTGAAAATGACATCTAAAAAACCCTCATCGTTTTCGGAATTAAAATCAATCTTTATTATGAAAAAAAAACGGAGCCTTGTCATTTGGGTCAAAAGACGTCTAAACGCTTTCCCGACAAAACACATTTGACATATAAAATCAAAGCAACTCTTATGCGAAAATTCACCACAAACATTCATTTAGGCTCGCACACACACATTTTAGGATTTAAAAGGATAGGAAAACATCGAGATTGCGGTAACCGTGTTTCACGGAAGTCGGGGGGTGCCTAACACCTTCCCCTCGCTTAAGCAAGCCCCCGAACTCTATGAATCTCGGTTTACAGACCAATTAACTCGGAGTCACATATGAGCCAGCGATTACGAAAACAAAATTCGGATGAGTTGGTACATCCATTTCAAATATACCAACTGGCGACTCTGGTCAATTGGCTCATAAAAAATCGACATTTCGAAACCCCGTCGACACTAAGCCGACCCTTTTCAAAAATCACATTTAATTCAAAAGGCTAAAATTGGAAAGGGCTTTAATTATTAAAAAACGAAACGACGAAAATCCCGGCGTCGACAGAACCTTAACGATGGATTTGACCAGTCAACATCGCTTAGTCCTATCTCGGATGTACAACACTCACAAGTTATTTATCGATCTTCATCCAGATAAATAGATCATTATCAATATTATGTTAAGTTTTAACAATTCTAGGTTATATACATTCTGATGATAATAATTTATATTATTCATTCAATATTCGGTTACATATTTGTTTGTTCGTATTACAATAGTCATTGTGACTTATACAAATACAAGTAATAAAAATGAAAACCTAATCTACGCTTCATCTTTACGTTCATGATCCTCTTAACGTTCATAATTAATTTGCAAATAAGGTTTTATTCGCAAGAGTGAGCACGATGGCTCAGCAAGTCTAACATACAGCACATACGCAGTTTATGCTTTCATATAAACTTTAACATGCCTTGACTGAACATAATTCTCCATTTAATATCACATATAACTCACGTTTCAACAATTTATATCACATTGACAGACAAAGTATATAAATCATGTTCATAACTCGTAAACATAACACATAACATTTATAAGGCTTGCAACCATCAGTTAAAGATTTCACATAACATCTATTACATAACAAATAACACATAAGAGTTTAGAACTTGCCTTGAAACTGTTTTAGGGTTTCCCGAGAAATCATTAAACGCCTACAAAAAGGGTTACACGTCCTCGAATGTTAGTTTATCAAATTTTCCTTTTGAATAAGTCTTAGAATAACTTAACTAGACTAATTCCATAGGTGAAATTAATTGGAACATTGTTCAACTCAAAAAACTCATTTTTAAACCATTTTTTAAAAAATAGGCAGCTTGTTTGGCTGCTAGACCCTGACTCGATTAAACGACCACAACTTCTTCGTTTTAAAATATTTTTGAGTCGTTCAAAATTTCACGCGTTCGTAACTTCCATATCTACAACTTTTATTTAGACCAAGGTTCGAGATTCCTTACTGATTTACACATATTTCCCAGTAATGGGACTGATCTAAAACTGATTCATATTTCTGACCTCTTTACAGTAACAGCCATAACTTTGTCATACAAAAATATTTTTGAGTGATTCTTGAGTCTAAATTGCTTAGAATTTTATGATCTACAACTTTCATTCAGGTTTCTAAGGTAGATTCAGACTTTAAAATTTCGGAATTTTGGCAGAAACATTCTGCGACTATATTAGACTTATCTTTCTTTGATCCGATTGGTAAAACATGATACCTCAAGCATTAATTTGCTAAGATAGCATGTTATAACACTCCATAACACTTCATAACATAAAAAAAACAAAATCATAAACCTACTTATGTACGATTTATGATTTTTTTTTCTCAAGAACACGAAGAACAAAGTTTCATCGTTCTTCGTTTTAACTACTAAAACTTGATGCCACAAGCATTATTTAGAAAGGCCATCATGTTTCATCATCCCATAATACTAAATTACAAAATCATAAACCTACTTATGTAAGAAATTATGACTTTTGCTCAAGAACATACGAAGAACATGAAAAACGAAAAATTGTACATGGTAACGACTTATGTTCTTGAGCTTTTGGATTTCATACTTGAAATAATTTGAGCATTATAACTGCTTACATATGTGATTATAACACTTTATAATTGATAAAATTTGGTCATTATAACAACTTGTTTACTTGATTATAACAATTTATAATAATGCTCCAGAACATACGAAGAACATGGAGAACGGCTAAACCGCACATGGCTACGACGTACGTTCTTGAGCTTTAAACTATGAAATAAAATTTAACATAACAACGACTTGTTCAAGTCATAAGGAACATGGAGAACGAAAAATCGTACATGACTACGACTTATGTTCTTGAGCATCATCGATAAAATAAAACTTTAAGCATAATAACGATTAAGAATCGTACCTTTTATTATTGCAAGTTTTAACTATTTCTTTGCAATCTCTTGATTATAGGAATTTTTCTTCGAAAATTATTGAAGAAAATGAATGAGGTTAGCTATCTATTTATAGGAAAACCAAGGGTCGGGGTAGTTTGGTCATTAGTTTAAAAGTCAAGGGCATTTTAGTCTTTTCGCACATTATTTAATTAATAAAACTAAAATAATATCTAGATATTTTCCAAGACAAAATCGCCCACTAGCTTCTAGAAGCTTCCCGAGCTGTTTTGTCATTATTTCTTTCGATTTTGGTATATCGGATAAATCGCGTGAGATTAATTTAAAATATTTCGCATTAGTAATATAAGTTTTAATTACTTATACGTATTTTATTAATAAAATACATCATATAGTATTAATATGATGTTTCGTCTGACCCTCAAAGTTTTTCTTGAATTAATCTCGGATAATATTCCGTGTATTTTTCTCAAATATACCTACCGGGCGACGCGATTGATAAATTTCTTTCATTCTAGACATAACTTATGATTGAATAATATAATTAGGTATTAATATGATAAATTTGATTATTCAAATTTAATGTTAACTTATCTCGTGTTCTGTTTGATGAAAACAATACGGATGAATTAACAGTTAATTATATAACAGTCCGATTCCAACTAAATGGTTAACTTCTACTGATTTAGAAATTTGATTATATTGAGTTTTGTTCCGAATGAACACTATTCTGTAAAGTGAAAAGTCCAAAAGACTTGGCACGTTTTTCAGTGAATAATGTTTTTTGCGATCATTTCTCAGAAAATGGTTAGACGACCAAAAAGTCGAAAAAAATATTTTTTGTCTTTTTCCTATTTCATCTTATTCTTGACGCGCTTTTCGAGAAAAACTTTTATTGTTTATTATACTTATGCATCGTTGTTGCATAAAAATACTATATCCTTTAGCGGAATGTTCAAAAATGGAAAATATTTCTATTTGAAGAGCGTTTTACGTTTTATTTTTGAAAAAAATATCAGTGGCTCTCAGGTATCTATTCCCCGTATAAATACTATATCGTGAAATGTAAAAAGTCAAAATGTCAAAAAGAACGTTCAAAAAGATGAGAAATATTTTCTCGTAAATCGTGACATTTTCGTCTTTTTCCCCTAAAAATTTTATTGATTCCCTGACATCTAAACCTCATATTATCACTATGTTGTGAAATGTAAGAGGTCCTACAGATGAAAGAAACAGTCAAACGAATGAAAAAGTCACCTCGTGAATAGTGCTTTTACACGTTTTTCGAGAAAAACTTTTATTGACTGTTACGTATTTTCAAATCGTGGGAATGTTGAATCTTGAAACAGAATGTTAATTTGACCTACACGTTTCTCTCGAGAGCCTAGGTTATTTTCTAGGGTTTAGACCCTAGGGTTTAGAATTTAGGTTTTAACTTTTTTCCCAATTTAGGTTTTTGTCATAAATTGACTTCTGATTTTTAATAAGTGTTAAGGTTAACTACTCAAGCCAAAACACAAAATTCTACACATAGATAATTCACATATTACATTTAAAAGCTCGATTCAAGCTTTACTATTCACATAACACAAATTAGGTTAAAGATTTTTATCCTCTTAGTTGTATACGATCGTAGTTTCAAATCGTATATATTCTTTCAGATAGCTCAAGGTATGCTTGAGAAATCCTTCTTTAGGTTTTGAATTGACAACCTTACTTAGATCTTAGTAGATCACTTTTGAAATGTTTGGGACATTACAATCAACCTAACTTACAAGAATTTCGTCCTTGAAATTAGGTTTTAGTGTAATATTCAGGATATTACACTAAAAGTGTACCAAAGCAACCTAAAGTTGGGGTTTATATACTGTCTAATGCACTGGGGCCAAGAATGTGTTAATAACGGTGAAGCAGTTCGGGGCAATTTGCCTGAGGCTTATTCCAATTTGTTCTAAAATTTGAAGTAAAAATTTGTTAAGAGGGAACGAAGCCCACACCTGAATGATTGTCGGGACACCCCCACCTAACTACTGTAGGATTCCACCCCGTTTTTCTCGTATAGGGGGTTATAGTACATCTTTTGGCTCATAGTCGGGACCATGACCTTAGAGAAGTCATCAACAACCTTGAGGATAAGTTTTTTGGAGGTTGAATTCAGGAGGTTACACTTGGAGTAAACGCCCATTTGGGCGAAGTGAATATGAGGTTCAAGACTTTTCTCTTTACCTTTATCTTTTGTCGAGGAAACCAAGGGTTGTGAAGTCTTGGGGCCCTCAACGAAAAGATCATCGTGCATGGGAGAAGAATCAAGTGAATATCCTGAAGACATTGAGTTAGGTTCGACATTGCCCTCTTATAAAGGATTATCTATAACCTTACCTAGAGATGAAATTGTGTTTGGGCATTCTATACTATATTTTATGATGCCCTGAAGTAAAGTATCTCAAAATGAAGGTTTCCCCTTAAAAGACTAGTCTTATGAAGATACTACCCCGAATAAAAAAACTAGTACATATCTTCTCCCGAGTTAGAAGAAACTTTTGAAGATTTCCCCCCCACGCTTGGGATTCTATGAAATTCCCCCCCCCCCCCCCCCAACTGAGATGAATATGATTGCTAAAAAAGGAAAAAAAAGCCGAATAAACAGTGACATTAGCAAAAATGACAAAAATAACCGGAGAAAATAACTTGCCAAAAAATTAATAGCACTTACTTGTTGTGGGAAAGAAATTGATTCAATGTTCAAAGTAGCAAAAGTGAGAATGAAATTGACAGAGCAATGAGAGAGGAAAGTCGCCTAAGAAGTTTGGTGAGAAGGTAAAGGAAAGTGAACAGGCAACGAGGTTCAAACAAAATTTATATCAACGATTAGACGATTGCGATCAGATGAACCTACACGTGGCATGGGATCTGTTAACCTTGGAAAATGTGAACATAATTGTCTCCAATACTTTGCATCCGTAACAATTTGATGTCTTTTGGACACACCTTTTTTGTCTCCGACCTAATCTCTCGAAGACACTTGGGATTTCAACTACCAGAAGCACAATGGACCCTGATATGTTCAGTCTTGTCTTTAACTCATTGACGAATCATGGTCAGGATAAAAGTCCTTATTATTATTTTAGGTAATCTCAAGTTAAATGTCTATTTACCTTAAATAATTTGTCTATTATATCCTTAGTATTAATTGTCACATTTCTATTCTCTATGCATATTTATGAAAGATAACTAGTCCAGAAAACTATGCAATTAAACGAGAATTTAAATATAGACAATTTTGTCATTTTATCATCTTTATTAATATGTGCAAAAAATCAATCAAGACTTTTATCTTGGGATGAATGAGGTATAATAAAGTGAGAGAGTGAGGACTTGTTAGGGATTAATACCCTAAACTCCCTTAGGGGCCCCAAACTGTGATCATCCCCGAATTCTATTTATAGGGCCCCGAACGTGGACCACGTAACTCAAGACTCCACAATACACAAAACACGTTTAGGATAGACTTTTTTCATCAGGACTCTTATCCATATCAGTCCACTTATATTTGAACTTATCAGTAATGACTCTCGCCCTAAAAGAAGGAAAATCCTAATAAACATTTATCCAAATATCAAATATAAATATAAGTGAGGGATCTATGATACGTTACACACACATACATTTATTCTCAGACTTATAACCTCTATTGCTTTTACTGACTTAACCATCGAAGGCGGATTTAAAGGCCAACCCTCTGAGTATTTGTTGATTTATAGGTATTTTGTAGCACCAAGATCCGGTAGTTGAGCTTGCCAAAATACAACATCATCAAATATGTAATAAAGGCAAAACAGTAAATTTGCATTTAAAATTTTTTATTGTTATTTTGTTTTGAAAATACATATGATAAAACTACTTTTAAGAAGATAATTATCAAATTTTCACATCAAATAAGTTACTATTATAATTTAAATTAAAACGGAAGGAATAATAATTAACCATGTTTATTTTGTAAAAGAAGTTTAATCAATATATCAATCTCTATATCGTCTAAATGTAGCAATCTCCATTATACTAAGTAGAGTCCATAAAAGTTAGAAAAGCTAAACAATTGAGCACATAAAGATGATTTCCTTACTGGTTACTGCTTAGGGAAAATACTCTTTTAAAATATAAGAGCATATTTAACTCAAAAATAATCAATAGTAAACTATCGTCTCAAAGTTAATAAGATCCTTGTAGAATTATGCATTATAAAGACTCTTTTAAAATATAAGCGTAATATTTAACTAAAAAAAATCAAGACTAAAGTACAGATTGCACCCCAAAATTGTATAAATATTGAGTTTTGCACCATAATATTTAAAACATATTTAAGTACACCTTAAAATTCTTTTTTTCAAACAAAATACACCTTTCAAATCTTTTCGCAAGACAAAACGTACCCTAAAATTCTTTCTGCAACACAAAATGCACCCTCAGTTTTAGGTGCAAATTATATTTTTTTAAATGAAAAATTATTTTAGGATGCATTTAGATACATTTTAAACATTAGGGTGCAAACCTCAATATTCCTATAACTTTGGGGTGCAATCTGTACTTTAGTCAATAATCAATAGTAAACTATCATATCAAAGTTAATAAGATCCTTGTAAAATTATGCATCATACTTTGTTTATTTTATTTTTACAGTTTGTGAGTTATAATCTGATGAAAATGTAATACTCACTTCCCACATCGACTATTCCTTAAACATTTCCTCCTTCCTTCAACTATATAAAGAGGGTTAACCCTTTGTTTTATATTATTAACACTAAGATTTTTCCTATTTTAAGAAAATCTTTTTATGAGAGGGCTTTTTGTAAGGATCTTCTTAGTTAATTTTTTTTTGTGTTGAGGATGTAAGCAGACTGCGACCCTCATAATTTCAGGTATGTTTCTTTTTCTTTCCCTATCTATTTATTTAATTTTTTGCATTATATTTTATTTAATTTGTTAGTAGATATTTTTGGTATTATTTTGGCCATATTTTAAGTAGCTCAATTATATATATAAAAAAATCTTTAATTTAGTAACCTAATAAAATAATATGGAGGGATTTGTATATAAAATAAATAAATAATAATATTGTAGTACTTAATAAAAATGTATTATTTTTGTGAATAAGTTGAATTAAGTAAGTCTAACAAATTGTATTTGTAATTGCGGGCATTACATTAACTAATTTAGATACGGATTTCGTACTCCTTTAGCGATACTCCTTTAATTTTAATTTGTTTATTTTGCTCCTTATTTATAAATTCAGATATTACTTCGATACTTTGTTCCTAGTTGAATTCATATGATAGTTTTGTTTGATTTTGGATATTTGTAACTTGTACTCTTTAGACTTATTGAGCATATCTAATATTTATTTTGATTCTATAAAAACGTACATGCTAGTATATTTTAGAAAACTTTGTGTTAATTAGTTTTGGTTTAGTATGTACGTATTAAAACCCCTTTTATCGGTATTGTGTTTCATGTGTTGTGACATGATATTTTTGTTAGAATGTATTGTAGGGTATACCTGTGATGTAATCACATGTGGGGTACCACAGACATGTTCTCTTGGCACCGATGCATGACATCTTCTGTGGCGGTGTGATCAGTCCACGACGTCTCTATTTTGTGCCAGTGGGAGTTGTTCGTTTGATGATTTTGTTGTGGCAGACGAATGGGTTGGTTCTAATTTTCTGTTCTGTTCTGTTATGCGAATTGGTGATATTTGTGCCGAACACATTTTTCGATTTTGTATACATCTGGATTGCGCAGTATGATGTATGTCATGCCTTTGTGGTATTATTTTGACTTGTCTATGTGGCAAGGTATATTTTTGTTCTGATTCTGAACTCGATATGAAACAACACAACCATTTGATTTAGTCTAATATTTATTGTGATATTCTAATTCGTTTTAGTTTAGTTCAATTGATTATATTATTCAATTCAGTGACTTCAATTGATTGTGTTATTCATTTCAGTCTTATTTCTGCACTCCATATCCCTACTGAGTATTTGACTCATACTGTGTTTTTCTTCCGGCAGGTACACAGAAAGAGCAAGAGCAAGTATGATGAGAGTCCCTTAGACAGTGTAAATATTTTGTTTAGGCTTTGATACTTTAGTTTTTGTTTAGAGTTGTAAATTATAGATTGTGAGTTTGACATTTATTATCTATCTAGACTATGCGGTTGCAGATTAAGGTTTTGAATATTATTTTGGTAGTTCTGCTATGTTCTTTGTGTAATCTCCCTTCTTTCTCGGAAAGGGGGTGTTACAAAAATAGCCAGTAAAGTAAACATAATTTTTCTTAAATAAGAAGAATGCATCTAGTCAATAATGTCCAAATGGAGGTGCATGGTTCAAAATTTCATTTGGGCACCCTCCAAACTTGAACTGGCCTTAGCTAATTATCATCTCTATATATAGTTTCGGACTGGATATCAGAAACATGAAAGAAGGCCGGTATCTTTTCGCCTACTGCTCTATGTAACAGGGTTAACATAAACTCTAATTGTAGTACGAGAAGTTAGATACTTTCTTATCATTCCAAATCATAGTACGAGAACTGAGATACTTTATTCCTTCTACCATAGGTAACATTCCTGATATCCAATTTTGTTTCGCGTACCCGTTTGCTCAGCGTACTATGTACTTGGCAACCCTCCCTCCACTTCTTAGTAGAGCACCAAATGAATAAGATTATTATCGTAGATGGAGAAAAAAACTAAGTGGAAAATATATTTTATATCATTATTGAACTGTTACACTCTGACAAATGAATGTACGTGTATAAAATGCAAAAGACAACTAACTAAACCAAATTTTACCCATGCAACAGAACGAAAAAGGTCCTCAAATTAAGCAGAAAGAAGCCGATCTCCATGAGGACATGATCATACCCCTAATGCATAACCCATTGCAATCAGAGCTCCACTCACTATTGGCCAGAGACGAGGTTTTTGAGACCAGCTATCAGCACCACTGCAATCATCATTGGCACCACTAAAGCATCCAGGTTTGGTTAATTTGGCCACGCCTCCCTCAAAAGAGAAGCTGCTGTTGGATTTGCCGCTGCTGAACATAACGCACCAAAAATATGGAGACCCGCCATCTGAGCCACTCACGGCAGCACCCACCTCAGAGTGATTCTTGCTGTTGACTATTTCCAAGGCCCTGCTATTTGCCATTAGGATTGAGAATGCTTCCTTAGGCTGGACATATTTGGACTGGCATCCGAGTAAACGTCCAGTGATGGGGGTAAGTGATGAGGCCAGAACGCCACAGTTCGGGGCAAAAGTTTCAGCGATTTGAGAATCAGCGGGCTTCTTGGCATTTTCCCCTCCCACTTCGCCACAATTTCCTTCGTATGCTTTTATGTACTGCAGGGCTATGCATGCCAGGCCCGGATTATCAAGGAGAGCTGATGATCCTTTTTGTGCAGTTCTATTGCTGTTAATCTCAGCAACAAGCTCATCAGCAGGGTTATCGGTTACTTTATCTGTATTATTTTTAATTAGAAAACTAACTGTGTTAGAGCTGAGTGAAGTAGTATCACTTAATTGGATCATAGTAAATAGTATTTCGAGTAAGGAACCAACATTTGATACAAAACTAAAAGAAGATGCTTATGTAGTGGCATTTCCATGTTCCTAAAATTAAAAGTACAATGCTGAGATATAGGCATGAGCTTCCAACTCATATGAAACAGAAGAAGAGAAGGAAGAACCCAATAATAGCATTCAAAATACATGACTGTTTATATATAATGAAAAGGCATACTGATCCATCAAGTCATCAATAGAATAGTGGATAACTTAAGAAATGAAATCCATATATTTTATCAAAAACTTCCGAGGTCTGTAAATATATAACAATAGTAGCAGAAGAAAGGGGACAGCTAATAGCCTTTTACCGGGGTTCGTGCACTTCTACTGAGATATCTAGAATGGTGAAATTAGACGGTCCAATTCCAGTACCTGATATCCCCAAGATAGTACAACCTTAAAAGGCAATTAGTTGCCCAAAGAACAGAAAAAGAAAGAAAGAAAGAATGATGTTTCCATGAGGTCAAACTCAGCAAGTTCTCTGTCTTGAAACAATTTGAATGCAATCAGTGCATGATTTCTCTCATGCTTGTGAGTTCCCACGGCTGCTCGGTGGAGTCACTTAGTGAGATTTAATCCCATGATAGCATTTCCCAACAAAAAAATAGTGTTGCGTTAGGAATTGCGACCAATATGCAAAATGCCCTTGGAACAATGAAATGCGTTAGATAAATTTCCTAACCTTTGATTCTCATATCTAAAGTTCACCTGCCAAGGTCCCATACTCCAAGTGAGCTCCACCCAGGCTCATAACCACTCCAACACAATTGACCTATTTTCCAAGCTAGGACAACTTTCTCTCAAGTTTTTTATTTATTTAGCATAGGTAGCCTTCCGCAGGTCAACACATACGAGACATGAACCCTTGTTGTTGTGGGTTGATTGTATAAAAATGTTAGGAACCCTGCCAACACACCAAAAGTGGCTAAAGGAGCACGTTAGATCAAAGTTCTTAAACATGAGTCTCATACCCAATGTAAAACCATTTGGGTCCCATATCCGAACAAGCCACACACAGGTTCTCATGAGGTCAAGCTCAGTAATCACTCAGCCTGCTGGGATGCAACTAAAGCATGACCTCACACATGATCCAATGGCTGCGAGAAGAAGAGTCCACTAAACTCGACTTCATGATAACATTTATTAAAACTATGCTATCATGATCTCGAGCTTAGTGATCTCTCCACCTTGCATCAGTTGGATGCACTCAACACAAGATCTTACATGCAGTTCAATAGCTGCAACCTTAATCTACTTTAGTTTTTGATTGCCATATTAGTTAAGAAGCATCCTCTTATAAGTCTTGGCACTTGTCCAAGAAAGTTTTATGGTTTCAGCTATATCTCTTCATGGGAATCATAGTCAATGGCAAAGAACTACACCATGGCTTGCCAAAATATTATTTTACTATTATAGGGACATACAGGCACAACAATAGCTTGGCATTTGTGACCTACTCCTTGACCTATAAAAAATTAGAATGTGGAAGTAACACCGTGTTTTGGTTATACTCTCCAGCTAGGGAATAAATGTAAACGATGATGGAATCCTATTTTTCTCCAGATATCAAATAGGTTTCAAGAGGCAAAGGAAAGGAAAATCACTTGCACCTATCTTATTTACTCTATAAATAAATAAATGGGTCCATCACCAGGCCGTAGCTAATATTGAGCTAAGATCTAGATTCTAAGTAAATTAACTTCTTGGCAACTGACATGAAACTTTTTTTGCTACACCTTATGAACATGGATCTTAAAAATCATATTGTACAAAGCTTACAACTAGAAGTATTCAAAATTAATTACTTGACTAGAGTATTCAAGGCCAAGCTATGTAGTCATTTAAATAGGTACCTGAATCAAACGATAAGAATTAAAACTGAAAAGTTTAGTTAGACCAAACTCAGATTGAATCCCCCTTGATAAGTTTTGATACATTAAAAGTATTTCTGATCTGCAGCATCTACTGAGAAGTTACCTTTTAAACTGATCTCAAGCCAATTGTTGCAATTTTTTCTACTGGCTTGATAACAAGAAAAATAACAGAACAAAGTACAGGGATCTGTTTGCTCAACTCTCAACAACTACTTGAAAAAATACATTCAGAAACAATGCAAAAAAAATTCAATCTTGTTAATTCTTTCTTTGATAAATCAAAAGTTTAGATCTTATTACAACAATATAAACACAACAAGCTGACTACCGCAGCAGCTCATGTTTGATCACAGAAGTTGGACAATGTGGGTACCCTTTAGACAGGAATTCCTTAATGAGCCGCAGGGAGGTACAACCTTTACCACTTCAATATTGATTTGAATGATGACAAGTGCAAGGCATTGCCAGCTTAATTAGCGTATTCCCCTATATGCTTTCTACATGCTGATTTCGGTCAACTTTTACCTTTGAAAATAATTTTATAAACACAATTATATCCATTAGGTAGATGGGAAAAACTCATAAGTGGGTTTAAAAGAGAGAGAGAGGAAACGTACATTAAAATTTTCCATTTTGTTTGAGGATCAGTGCCCAGAAAAGAAAAATAAAAGTAAGTCAGAAATTTTCCATTTTGTTTAAGGATCCGTACCCAGAAAAGAAAAATGAAAGTGAATCCAAAAACATGATGAGATCTCAGTTTTCTTAAATGAATAGATCTGGGTATGTAGTTTATAGTTTGATTAACTAATTTTTAGTGAAAATAGCCATTTATTACCTAATTTAATTTCACATTTGTGTTTGATCATCAGTGCCCTCAATTAATGAAGTCCATTTTCAAGTAAATTGACAATGCAGAACTTCAACCAACAATCCAAATAATGAAAGACTATACTTATTGATTAACAGATGCTAAAAAGTCAACATTCTAAATGATCAAACTGAATATTTAAGCTCAAAGATAGATCACTATACACTTGACCCACATCCTAAATCTGCTAAAAAATACTACCAGACAAATTAATATGTTGGCAGAAGATGAAAGAGAAAGAAAAAGAAAACTTACTTGCAGCAAGAACAGAAGTAGAAACGAGGTGAATGCAGCAGGCAAAAAGACACCATCTACCCATCGCCATTGTTGCTGTCAATTGAGAGAGAGGGAGAGAGAAATTTGAATGACGAAAGCTGGTGGAGTACCTTGCTTTCAGAGGAAATGAACAGAGGTGCGGGCGCGTGGCTCTATCTGGTGCTTCACTACGGTCTATGGGCATTGCTTAGTAGTTAATTACGGAAATGCCACAGGTGAATTTTGGCAATTTTTAGCTAGCTGGTGTGTGGTGGACTCACTTTAGAGTTTGATGCGTTTAGTGTGATGGGTGTAATTAAAAGTTTAAACGTGTTCAAAAAATTTATTTATTTAATTTTTTAAAAATGTATTTTTTTTTATTTAATTTAAAAGCGTAGTTATATGGTATGATGAGGTCAGATAAAATATTTTTAAATATAATATTTTTAATGAAAATGATTTTATAAAAAAGTTAAGATATTGTTTGGCTAGATAATTATAGAATACTTTTAAAAATATTAGTGACAATTTTAAGGTTATTAGGTGATATGAGATATATTTCTTTTGACCAATTTAAGGGTAATTTTGTATTTTTTACTTTTGCTAAGAGTGCTAAGCCAAAAACAAATTTTTTTTACTCTGTTTAAAAATATTTTTAAACCCCACTCTTTATTTTTTAAAAGTTATTTTATAGAGTTATCAAACATCAAAATAGTTTCATTTTTATTTTAAAAGTGCTTTTAGTGCACCCAAAAGCTCTCTTGAATATACTCTAAATGGTGCGATGTATTTAAAAGTTTAAATGCACTGAACGCTATCGTTGCAAATGCTAATAATTAAACAAATTAAAAAATCTTGCACCAAAAAATCTACAATCGAATTCCCATGTATAAAAAATCGTATTATTGTGGATGCAGATATTAAAATCGCATATTAAAATCGCAAATACAAATAAATTTCATCTTAAAATTGCACCACAAAATCCTATACACACCATACTTATATATTTTGTTAAATTATAAATACTTTTCAACTTTAAAATGTTTTTTATTTAATAAAATTATTAACTACTTTACATCTTATTAATAAATTATCTCAAATATTTTAATTAATTGATTCTCATATTAAATACTATTATACTAATATATTAATATTCTAAATTAAAATTGCATTATTATTATTTACCCTACTTATTTACAATGACTACTTTAATTATCACTTATCACGCGTTTGGGAATTAATATTTAAGTTGTTGAGAATGTTGAATATTTACGTTGATTTATATTATTATATTGATTCGTTGAAAATTTAAAAAAGTATTTTTCTTCTCTATTTTTTTTTAAAATATAAAATAATTTACATTCGTAAGAGAATACACCGCCGGCTACACACCATATGCAACCGACACGACTAAGGGTAAGATTGTCATTGACATTATGAGCAACTACATGGCAGATAAAAATATGGATAAGACCCTCCGTCTCTCTCCACCGCTCCGGCGGTAGAGGAGAGAGAGAAACAAACACTATATATAATTATATATACATATATAAACATATATATGGAGAGAAAATTTTGATATGCAGTGTCAATAATGGGAGTAACTATCACCACTGCTCAAGTTAGCACCGGCCATTCCTATTCTACTTTGTTCTTCGGGTATCAGCTGCCGTCAAATTTGACGCCGAAAGGAAAACAGTCATCGTTCAGGGTGAGGTGCGCACTGTTCCCCCTGGAAAGGCGGGAAAGCAGGCGATTGGTCTCCGGCTCTCTACTTATATGTCTTTATTGCACCATTTCTATCCCTAAACGTACGTATATATGTGTCTTTTCCCGCTTGCTTGTACAGTTTATTCGTATTAACTTTACTAACATGCGCAGTAAGCGTAAACTATGAGTAGTAGTACCCGTCTAATCTAAGGCCATGAATTTTCTGTAATGATAATCTAACTGTCTCAGACTCTCATTTGGGGTTCCCTTAAATAAAATTGAATACTTCCTCCGTCCCACAAAAGAGTTCCATCCCCAAAATTCCCAATATTTTTTATTTATTAAAAAAGCTCTTTTTTGGACAAAATAATTTGGTAAATGGGACTCCTTCTGTGCAAGAGAGGGGATAGTTTTGTTTCGAGTGTCATATTTTCACCAATCTAGTTTTAATTTCATGATTGTATTTATGGGATGTCCAAACAGACAGTGACTGAATGAGACTAAAAGTTATGACATTGAAGTCCCAAATTTTCTTCATTTTCATAGGAATTTGGAACTGATAGAGAAAAAGCATTTTTTTAAATTTTGATTTTATCTATTTTGTGTGGGTGCAGATGCTGTAGCTGGTGTCTTTGATAAGTATATGAAAAGGTAATGCTGCCTGTTTGTGATTAGTTTTATTTTTGGCCGAATGTAAGCGATGGGAAGGGAAAATTGGAACTTTCCTTCTAATTTTTTAGAAGAAAGGCTCCAACTTTTCCTTCCCTTCCCCCCCAAAATAAAGTCTCAAATAGGCTCTAAACTATTGCTTTAATTTTTTGTTTCTTTTAATTCTAGACTGAATATTTTGTTGATTTGTTTTAGTCTCCTTGTCCTGGTTTTACATGCTCTTTGATCATCTATGTTCTTTCTTGTTAATCCTTAATGCAATAATAGGAAAAAGCTGGATCCGCTAGAGGCTTATGTTCCCGCCATTATATTGACGCAGCTGCAGATTGAAGACTTGGGTAATGACCATTTTTTTTGCTTGATTTTCATGTTCATTGAAATTTTAACCACAATTGGAACCCAAATGTGACATGTTTTTTGTGACATCTTCAGTATTGATGGTCACACAGTTATTTTTATCCATTTCAGTTGAGTAATAATTAATATCTACTGTCATATCCTGCCTGACATAATCATGTTTAACTATTATGTACTGTCAGTTTGGCTTTGTACTTCCAAGGATGGTCTCTAACCAAAGAAATGGAAGAAGATTCATAAGAAGAAACGAGAGTACATCTACATATTTCATCATTATTCCGTCAGTAATGGGAACATTATCAGGAAATAAATTAACTATTAAAACTTGAATAAAAAATAATTGTAGAGAGTGGAATCAACCACCCATGAGATTACCCGGTCAAGCTTGCACTTCTTCTCTTTCAAATCTCAATATAAAATCTGACCCTGTTTCTATAGTGCAACCTGCCTACACCTTCATGGCTTTATTCTTGACCAATGCATGATTTTACTCAACAATTTACAGCTCTTGGAATTTCTCCATGAACTGCACACCAAGATAACAATATCCTTTAATAGAATGCCACCCACCTCCTGAAGGCATCTTTGTGTACTGATTTTTCTTTCTGCTACCCTAAAAACTCATCGCCTGTATTATGCCCAATGTTAATTTCTAAGTGGGAATTTTCTCTATTGGGATGTTGGCTTTTGCAGTATTTATTACTTGTGTGGCCACTATCATAACTGCTTCATTTTAAATTCTTCCTTTGTGTGTAATTAATGATTCATGTGAAAGAGATGCAGTTTATTCAAGACATTGTGTTTCATGAACTCCTCCTTTAATGCAGGAAAAACTCTGGACGCTGATCAACCTCAATATGCTGCTTGCCGGAATCTATTACGTTCTGGCCCTGTTGCTTCTCTTCGTGTGAATATTCGAGCAGTAAGTGAAATACTTTTCTTCCTTTTAATTGTATTATCATGCACTTTTGATTGATGTACTTAACAATTGGATAACTCATTTCAACTCGTTACATCAAAATATATTTCTTGGTTTTGGAATATTATTTTGGTGGGAGAATTCCTTGAAATCCATCCTCAATTGTCATTGACATGACATGGGCTTGCTATGAAGCTCATCATAACAAGGGTGAAAGAGTTGCACTATGACTTATGAATAATTTTTTATGGACATAATACAAGCTACCTCATGTCTGGTCTAACATTTAAGTTCTGCTATATGATTGTGGATAGGTGTGAATTGATGGGGGATGGGTTTGAGGTAGAAAGGCTTTGAATATTGATGGTGAAGTACTTAAGACTCAACTGTAATAACGTGCATGGGATGAAAAGAAAAATGACTATTCTACAGCGTTTTTATCATTTGTGCAAGAGCGTCAATGAGATGATTTTAAAACAAGTGGGCTCTCAAGAAAATTACTAATAAACAGGAATAATACCAATCATAAATAACCAAAACTTAATGTTATTGGATCTCATGCAACAAGAAAATGATTCAATTTCCCCATTAATGACCGAGAAAGAATAACAGGGGAAATCCTTTCTGACCAACAACTCATGCTACATAAAGATTACCTGAAATTGCTCTTCCAGTGAGCACACTCCCAACTGAGGGTACAAGTAAGGGGTGCACTTGGGATTTAAGATTCCAAGGCCAAATAACCATCTAGTAGACTTAACCTTTGGAGTTAGTGTGGGTCCTTATTCATGCATGTAAACTATTAGGATCCAAACTTCAGGGAAAAGTTTTCGACTTGTGCACCCTCTTATGTCTAGTTTCTACACCTGGGCTTATCCAAAACACATCAGTTGCTAGCTTAGCTAGTATATCTCTAAATATCATAGTATTTCCAAGTTGCTTTGATATTGTTGTCATGATTTCCAGCGTTAAAAACAGCTGCACCTCTTTCCTTATTCTGTTTTTGTTTCTGAAATACGTATCTGTCATTTGTCAGTTCTACTGTTCTTCATATTTTCTATTATGATATTAAAGACCACATTACCTCTTGCACCATTCATTTTCTATGTATGAGGTGACATGATTATCTTGAAATTATTCCGAGTTTCAGGTAGCCCAATATGCAGCTGATGCTGGCTATGATAAAACTGCTTACAATAGTGTTGATCAATGTCTTAGGTACTATTGCTTATCTGTTCGACTTGTAACGTTGCTATAATACATGAGCACGAAAAGTAAACGAGTAGTGGAATGAACTCAATAAGTTGGAAATGTCTACCAGAAAAAAATTGAAGAATTCCAGTACCCAACTGAAATTTGAAGTCATGCCGGCCTTCGTATTTCACTTAACTTGTTTAAATAGAGTTGAACTATTTTTTTTGTAAATTGTTACGAGCCTTTATTGATGAGTCAGATGACTTGGATCTTATACCTTTGAAGTCAAGTTTACCAGAAATGTTATCAAACAACCTTATCAAAATAGTTGGTATCTACTTCGTAGTGCCTTGGAAGAATTGGATTCTTTGTTTCTGCGTGCATCAAGAAACGATCAAGAAACCTCAATTGAGTCAATGAAGTCAAGGATTGGTATTGTCGTGGGTGCATTGGACAGGTAATGTTTTTAAAACGTTGATTACCAATTTACCATCACTTATTTTACCTTCATTTGTTAATTATTACTAGAAATCCAAAATGAACATAAACATTCTTCATATGTCCGATTATTTGTTAATAAAAATATATAACTTCGGAATTCTACCTCTTTGAAGCCTCCTTCAAACTGTTCCTTCTGAAGTGTTGAACAAAGGGAAGGCTATAGCTGAGGCATACTTGACCCCGGAAGAAACCGTCCCACCTGAGAACTTGGATCCAGATCTGAAGCAGTTGGAATCGATATTATGAGCTCATGAGCTACATTCTTCCCCAGTCCTGCTACAGTAGGTCTTCTGTACTATGTAAAAGTTTTATCGGTTATGGAAATTGTAAACATTTCTCATAATCTAAAATGTTGTAAGCTAGTTACAATCATAATTATGTATAGTTTGAACTGCAGAATTTTGTATTCAATAATTTACGATATAATCATTCAAGAGTGGACTTTCCTTCAGCATTCGGTGCTTGGTGCGACCGCATTTGTGATGATGTTGTGAATTGAGTTTTTTTTTTTTTGGTGAAAGTTTCATTTTTGAATGATATCAATACAAGTATGAAAGTCTAATCAACATAAAGCGTAAACCTTACGCTATATGGTTGAGTATACAAACTTCACAAGGAGAGTCGTTTAAACACAATAAAATACGAATTCATATAAATTTAGAAGAATGTATTGTTGTTTGCTTGGAGTTTTGGGAGCTGTTATGTGGTTGTAGCTAAATTGAGTTACTAGCTAGCTGTTGGGGTTGGTCTATTAATATTCTAGAAAATTGCTTCTGAGTAATTTTAGAGCAAGTATCATATGATATATTGCATTTGATGGATGTTTTGGGTAGTAATGTGGGTAAAAATAACTCATCAATGACAGTTGCCATTTGTTTCTAGATCCTTATTAATAAAGGGCAATATAATAATTTTGCTCGCGGAGTATTTTAGAAGTATATTAAATTTAATAAAAAATAGAATTTTCATAAAATTTAACCAACTAAGGATTGACAACTTAGAAGATTTCTAAAGTCAATTGGGATTTTAATTCTTAACTCATGAAGGAGAGAACTCGCATGTTATAAATAAAGGGACGTTCCAGCATATTCAAGCTACGCATTTTTACTCCTATAATAATTATCTCCCGCTATATTAGTATTATGACTTAAGCAACGGAGAGTTCTCTTGGAGCTCCCAACTCCGATGGACTTTTACGATCAAAGTCAAAATTGGTGGGTTGACCAAAATCCTAATTTGAAACTATTGATTGACGCATCAGATTGACATTGAACGAATAAAAAGTTATCTGCTTCTCACAATATAGAAAATTAACATGGTGAACACTAGCGCTTCAACACGACATCGAAATCTTTCACACCAGCCACCTCTAAATAATCCAGAACAAGAGGCAAACTCTTCCCATGTTCCACAACCCTCTCATTATCATCCTCCACCTCCTCACATCCAAGAGGAACCCTTTCGTACTCATAATGGACCATACACTGAGCGCTCTCAATGTCTAATTCAGGTGAATCTTCGATCACAAATCAATCAGAATTGTGGTGATCCATATTGCGTTGATGAATTCCAAATAGCCGTTAACATAATAAAAGAATTAGCCCCCATAGGCGTGATCGCTCAGGGTAGATGATAATATAATTAATCAACTAAGGAAGAATAAAAACAATCTCCATGAACAGTTGCAAAATCTTGAAAGGGGTCCTAGGCAACCCCAAAGGTTAGGATATTATCGAAGCAGTAGGATTGTTAGCTCGAGACCAGTTGATAGTGTTGATGCCCACGAAGAGGCAAAGGATCAAAAGAGAAGTCAGGGGTGATCAAGAAGTGGTTAGGGGACAAGTTTTGCCTATTGATTCTTTAGACGTGAGGGAGGAGGATAAAAAGTAAATATGAGAACTTGCAAGGAATTATTCCCAATTTTATTGGAAGATGTAAACCCGAAAAGGAGACCCATAATACAAAAGAAGAGGAGTTTCGCACCAAAAAGATAAGAGACCATCAACAAAGAAGTGGAGAAGCTGTTCGAGGCCAAAATCAAGGACATGAAGGCCTAGAATCAAGCCTATAGATGCCAAGAATCAAGGATGTGAAGGCCCAAAATCAAGGTCATGAAGGCCCAAAATCAAACCCATGGAAGCCAAGAATCAAGGTCATAGAGTTCAAAATCAAGGTCATGAAGGCCTAGAATCAAGCCCATGGAGGTTAAAAATCAAGGCCATGGAGGCCTAGAATCAAGCCTATGGAGACCAAGAATTAAGTCCATGGAGGCTAGAATTAAGGTCATGGGCCTATAATTAATCTCATAGGAGCAAAGAATTAAGGCCATAAAACCCAAAATTAGCGCCATGGGCGCTAAGAATTAAGGTCATGTAGCCCAGATTAAAGGCCATGAAGGCCAATAATTAGCGACATGGGCGCCAAAAATTAGTGCATGAAAAAAAAACTCTATTATTATCAATTACTCCCTTAAAAATATATTTTTAAAAAAGTAGGGGACAAATGATGTGGGTAAAAATAACTAACAATGTCGAGTTGTCACATGTTATTTCTATATCCCTATGAATGAAGGACAATATAATAATTTTGCTCGCGGATTATTATAGAAGTATATTAAATCCAATAAAGGGTAGAATTCCCATGAAGTCTCTAAATCTAATTAGTATTTTAATTCCTAACTTTTGAAGGAGAGAACTTTCATGCTATAAATAAGAGATATTTCAGCACATTCAATGTACCCAATTTTACTCCCATAATAATTATCTTTCCCTACATCAGTATTTTGACTTAAGCATCGGAGAGTCCTCCCGGAGCCCCCAACTTCGGTGGATTTTTAATAGGTTTTCCGGTGAATTCAAGGTGGTCAAAGTTAAAATTGGTGGCTTGACCAAAATCCTAATTTGGAGCTACTGATTGACGCATTAGGTATACTTGCTCAAATGTTTTGCATAATAATTGAATTGCTCTAAAATATCATTGTGTAAACTCTGGTCTTATGCCCTGCAAGCCCTAGGAAGGCAAAAACATTTTTTTTCCTTATTTGATTACTTATTTTAATAAAAAATTATCATACATAATTAATTAACAATTTATAATAACATAATATTATACTATCACGCACTTTAAAAAATTTGAGAATTGTTATATATACCTTTGCCACAAACATCTACCAATATTGTACATATAGTACTCTCCTCATTCCTATTATTGATTTCTTTCAAGAAAATTAATACGAGACATTTCAAAAACCTATAAAATGCTACATAAAATTGTACATCATTGGGAAGAATTGATTCAACTAGAGGAATAAGAGGTTCTCCCATTTCCCCCCCTTTATAACTAAAGAAATTCCTGCCTTCCGTTCCCGGTCCTTTTATAATAAGTGAATACTATTACTTTGTCATTCAACTCTTCATATTCATTTGCTTAGGATTCGCTACCTCTAAGCATGCCTTTACTGCACCCTAGTCAGCTTTCTCTCTCTTTCCTTTATCTTTTTGACTCTCTTTCCTTTATCTTTTTGATGAGAAAGAAAGCAAAGTTTTTTAAAGAAAGTTTTGCCCTATTTATGGTTGGGGCGATTTCGAATAAGGCTTCCTCCTTTTGTTCCATTATCCTACCATAGATATTTCACACCAACTTAATGTCGATGAAAAGAATAATATGCGAAATGATTGAGAGTAGGGATTTTGGTATAAACATTTTAAAACATGATATATTTTCATTCCAAGAAATTAGATGTGACGATTTAATACTTTTACCTAATTTATTTAAACTTGTATTACACAAACATGATTACAACTTTGTTTTATGATTTGCAAATGAGGAAAATCCTCTTATAAACGCTTGGGCCATACAACCAAAGATTATGATAATATTTAACCGTCGTCTGTAATTCACTATGCAGAATCATCTTATAAAATATTTTAGGATATATTGCAAAGTATAATAATTACGTGATTAAATCTAAAACATTTTATTAGAAACCTTAATATGTATTTTTTTTTATAGAGAATACCACAATGTAGTCGAATGAACACATTGTAATTTGTGCATGTCAAGTAAGTAATGACATATCCTATTATCTTCGAAATATCCTTGTTATGGCATTACTTTTGGAAGCAACTACCTATTCCGTTTGAAAGTTGGTCTCTTAGTGGAGGCCTCATTTCTCTTCTACAAGGTTACTATTTTATGAATATCATATGTGAACTTGTCATATGGGGTTCAAGCCTATATCAATCCCACACTGATATTCCATACTACTCACGTGGATCTGCTCTCATATGAATATTCAAACCAATTTACATGTGTATTATATATATTTTTTGTTTTGGAAAATAGGATTCATATTAAACACAGGTCTTAAACATGACCATTACAGAATCCAAAAATAGTACAAACCAAGCCCTAAAAAGCAGATAACAAAAGTTGTCGTCTAAATTTAGGGGTAACATAACAGTCCTAACAAAAGGTGGCATGGACTAATAAGTAACAGAAACTTGGTCTTGAGTTGTTGCGGCTTTAGCAATTGCATTGGCTAGTTGATTGCCTCCCCTGTAAACGAGACGAACTTGCACCTCCCACCGTCTTGCCAAGAGGCTCCTACAATTTATGATCAAAGGAGAGATACAATTATCAACAGAAGTAACAGCAGTAAGACAATATGTGATGTACCTATGTGGAATCAATTTCAAGGATAATATGCTTAAAATTAAGAGCCCAAGCCATTTGTAAACCATCCAGAACTGCCCAAAGTTCAACTACACCTGCTGAAACCCCCCTCAAACAACGAGAGAAGGCTTGAATCCATTGAGTCGACGATGATCTTAAAACAACTCCAGCCCCCCCTATTAAGGCTGTTATCCGACACTAAACAACATCCATTAACAAGTGAGGGAACCCATGAAACAAAAACTGGCTGCCGAGGAGAAGGGGTTAGATTATAAGTCATGCCAAGATATGAGATGTTAATAGCCTACTGGTAAGCAAGATTGACAATTATATGAATGGTAACTCCCTTATCTGACAATGTTGTTTTTGTTGACAAATAATAGGACAATGATTCAGTTGAATCCAAACATAATTTGATCTTGGTGCAATTCTCCCATGAAGCAATTTCCAAAGAAACATCATAAGGTTAAGAGTTTCAATTACATGTTTATTATATGAACAAGTTAATAAATTAAAAAAATTTAAGCACCAAGTTGGGAGAGCAGGCTAAGGTTAAAAAATCTTTGTTTAAAATTTTCTCTTATCAAGTTGGGAGAGCAGGCTAAGGTTACAAAATCTTTGTTTAAAATTTTCTTTGTGAGACTGTCATGAGGTCAATCCAACTTAAACTCATTTTTTAATACAAAATTGGGCTCATTCACACAAAAAATAGTTTATTTTTACTTTTTAAGAAAAATAATTACAAACTTTCTACTAGTTATAGTACTTAGAGCTGGGGCTTAGGGGAGGGCTCTCCTCTTGGAGATATCCTCTCCTAGATCTTTTTTATTTTAATTTAATAAGTTATTCTCCCTTCTTATGAAATTTGTTTCCCTTTCTATGGGACTTGTTTTTTTCTATGAAATGACTAATTTTTTTTAATCTTTTGTGAGAAAATTTAATTATCATCTCTTGAAAGATTTTACTTTCTCCATTTGGAAGATTTTGTTTTCTCCGCTTCGGAGGTTTTTTAGCTCGTGAGACTTTTTCGTGTTGAAGATTTGATTATTTAGATTTGGATGTGACACTTCCATAGCTCTTTCGTTGCCACGCTAAAGAACGGTTTAGATCTGCGTATTCTATTATTATTTTGGAGATATGACTGTATTTCATGAGTTTATTTGATGTTTACTAGCGTTGTTGTTATGATTGACTATTTTTCCTAATTATCTGTCATTTTATTTAAAAGAATTAGTCTTTGAGTTTGTTTTTTATAATTATTTCATCTTTTGTAACAGAGTACAGTTTTAATATATTTCAGTCTTTTTGACTGTTTGATAAAAAAAATATTTTGCCATAACTATTGGATTGAATAATGGATAACTTTACACACACTATAACTAAATACTAAATAAATCTCAATCATTAAAAAGTGAGACCTAACATGAATTTTTATGTCATATCTCATCTTTCAATGGTTGAAATCAAAATATTGTGTACATAATACTTATTCTTGAATAATACTATGAAACAATTTATATCTTTTTTGACAAACCAAACAATCTATATTTAAAAGAGATAACAATGATCTTAAAGGAACAGATATATAAACTTGGGTACTTGTTGAAAAACAACTTACATATTTTAGATCCGAAGGAAAAACTGAAGAAATTATAATAAAGACAGTCCGTTGACCGAAAATGACTTATGGTAACCATATTTCTCGTTACAAATTACAAACCAAACACCAAAATATAAAATTAAAAAAAAAAAAAAAAGTTTCCGGAGCCCTAGATTCACCCCAAAAAAAAGGAATAAATTATATATATAATCTATTTAATAAAAACACAATTTATTCTCACTTAACACTTTCATACAACAATTTGATAAAAATATTATTTAATTTTATGTTCAAATTCGTTCATTTCTAGCTTTAATTCTATTATATTTACTAAGAAACTCAAAAATAAATAAAACATTAACAATTTTTTTTTTAATTTTTTGTCATTTTTGTTTGTTATGGTCCATTTAAATATTAATACAAATGAATTGTCAAAATTTATGATTATATATAGCAATATTATAATGTTTTTATCAAAAAGTTTAAAGTTTAACCAATAATACTATGATGAATAAAGAATAGTTACAAAAAGAATATATAAAATGATGTGTATGATTGTAACTGGTTACAGCTAGGGGTGTTTATTTCAACAGTTTTTTTCAATTTTTTATCGAACTAGTCCAAATTGATACCAGTTCTTTTTAGTACCGATTTTTTCAGTACGGTATTTTTGATTTTTTTTACAATTTTTGATAATTATAACGGTATAGGAATTTTCAAATTCGATACAAATCGGTATACCGAAAAACAGAATTACATAATATAATAATAAATTTATATTAATTATTATAATATATATAATAAGTATATATATTATTATATATATAATTAATAATAATTATATATATTATTATAATTTATAAATAATAATTATTTATTAATTAATTTATATATATAATAATATATAATTAATAATAATTATAATTTATAAATAAATTAATATATATTTATTATTTATAAATTATAATTATATATATTACTAATCGGTATAACGGAAAAACAGTACCGAAAAAATCGTATCAAATTTATACCGAACCGGTACTAAAACCGATAATTCGGTACCGATACCAATTCTTGCTTTTGCGGTATTTTGGGTTCGATATCGGTACGATTTTTTCGGTATCGGTTCGATAATTTACCGATGAACATCCTTAGTTACAACTATTGAATCACTCATGTATGGAAGATCATCAACTAATAATAACATTTGAATACATCATTTTGCAAGCTATTTGTTTTTAAAGAATTCATGTTAGTGTAACAAAACTCAAGTTTAACATCACAAATTAGGACCCTTTTTTTAATCTCAATTGCATGGATTTGGATCCCTTCTATTACACATTTTCTTTAATTTCATCCAATACACCAATTATTTTATCTTCATAATTTTATTAGTAAAGATCAAAATATATTAAGTGATAGTTTAGAATTATAAAAAATACTTTTATCTTTAAAAATCTAAAAGAATTTACATTCATTGAAATTTTGATGAAAAATCAACATATTCATCAAATAATGAAAAAAATATCAAATTACTTTTATTTTAAAATAATTATGTTGTTTAATATAATAAACTTAGAGAATTGATATTTTCACATTATTTATTTGATAGTTCTATACGGTGGATCCCATAAAAGTGCTTATAATAACGATTTAACCGTCGTTATATATCTATAAAGACATTTTTTTGAAATCTGTAAAACTATCACCAAAAACATTTATCAGTTTCCTAAACTAATTGATCCACATCTATTTCAATTACACTATTCATCATTATAAAAATATGGTGCAATACATGGAAATGGACGAAAGGTGTAACCAATAGTATATGCTTCAGAGTTCAAACATTTCAGTCTTTAGTTACAGCTGCCCGAATTTTCATATATGACTCAATTACGGAAATTGCCATTGCCACCTATTTTTTTAGGAGCTGAAACGAAACAGATAGAAGGCCATATAAAGATCTTATCAGACCCACTTCAAAGTTTTCCTCCCTTCCTTTTCTTTCTCTAAATTCTTACAGATTCCATTATCTATATTTATTTATGTATACCTATGTATATGGATTTCTATATGTATGTAATCTCCATTTTTGACCGATTATACTCGCGGATGAAGCAAAATGAGTCCTTTTTTGTTTTTGTTTTTGCATTTGTGTATTTCATATGAAATGCCCTTTTGTCCCTTTAATTCGTTTAACCCGATAAAGTTTATTATTTCTAGGGTTTCGATTTTTTAATTTTGTGCAAAGTTGGGGCTGAAATGTGTGAGATTTTTACTTAAAGGTCTCACCTTTTGTTATATGCCCATAATGTTTAAGTGAAATGGGGCTAAAGTAAGCTAGGGAGTTCTTTTAATTGTTAAAGGGTATTTTCGGTTATGCATGTTTTTTAATTCAGTTGGGTCTAGACTAAGTGGGTGTTTGATTGGAACTTAATGAAACTGAATAGTTGAATGACTGAATCGGTCAGTCATTCAGTGTGTTTGTTTAGAGTTGAATGGGGCTGAATGACTGAATCAGTCAGATTTTTGGGCTGAATGACTAAGTTTAATTTTTTTGGCTAAATGGTTAAGTCTCGACTGAATGAAGTAAAAAAAAATTAAATATTATATTAAGTAATATTAAATAAATTTACAACAATTTTAAATTTTTTCAGAGGGATAAAATAATAAAAATATGTTATTTAGATGTTTCAGACATGTCACTTATCAAATAACTTTTTTCATTCAGTATTCAGAAATCTATTTCATTCAGCTCATTTAGATTACTTAAGCATTCAAAACTATTTCATTCAATTTTTATCAAACACCTCCTAAAGGATGTTTGTTTAGAACTTAATGCATCTGAATGGTCTAAAATCTGAACAGCTAGGCAATTAAGGGTGTGTTCGGCGCCAACTTATAAGTTGGTCAACCTAACTTATAAGTTGGTAAGTTAAAATAAGTGTTCGGCTAGATTTTTTTTTTTTTTTTACTTATAAGTAAAAAAAAAGAGTGAAAAAAAGAGTAAGTTTTTGAAACTTAAAAAAAATGACTTATAAGTCATTTTTTTAAAGTTGGTCAACTCTAATGAAATGACAAAAATTCCCTCTTTTATTTTTTTAACATTCTTCTTACTGAAGGATATTTTAGTAATCTTTAAATTTTACTTAACTTATAAGTCATTATTAGCCGAACACATCCACAACTATTAGTTATAATTTTCGACTTATAAGTAAAAGTGATGCCGAACACTTTTACTTATAAATCTACTAAAATTTTAACTTATAAATCTACTAAGTTAAAAAAAAAAAATCATTCCCGAACAGCCCCTAAGACGGTTTGTTTGGCCCTATTACTCATCTGAATGGTTCTTACTAACACTGACCGAATCAGTCTACTTTTCCAGCCTGAATCGATAAACTAGTTCACTTAATGACTTGTTACTTGAATGCCCTCTCACAATATATGAAATTACTTATGACATCCTTCCTTCCTTCTCTGTACAGCCGATGGAACCTCCTCATGATTCGTAATATATGATGTCATGTAAGAAATTTGGAGTTAAGTTCGTCCTTGGCGACGGATTTGGCTATGGACGTGGCGAGGGAGCGGTCCTTGGAGGATCTTGCTTAAGCCAGGAGCTATGCGCCGACGACGAAGTGACGCCAGACTTGGAGATCCGATTTGTTTCAGAATTGGAGCTTAGCGTTGAATTTCTGAGGAATTTTGTACATTAAGGAGAACATGAAGATAACCGCCCTGCTTGAGTTATAGAGAGAGGAGTAGGAATTTTAAAGTGAAGTTATTGACGGAGCTTTTTTTGTTTTTGACTTTTCTTTAATTTGTTTTCTTGGAAAATGTTAAGGAATAACATAATTAACTTTTGGTTAGATTTTTATGACTAAATTATTACTTTATCATTTTCTTATTTAGGAATTATTATTTTTTGTTCGTCACAGTTCGTTAAAAAAGGTCACTGTTCATCACCTCTCCTTAATATTGTATTAAGTTTATATGTTTGTTCAGTATAATTCAGAGGAGTAAAACAGTAAAAAAATATTATTTAGATGTTTAAAAAAAATTAATTATTAATTTTTTTTTCATTTAGTATTCAGAATTTTATTTCATTCAGTTCATTCAAATTATTTAAATATTCAAAATTATTTTATTCAATTATATCAAACAGCCTATAAGTCAATGGGCTGTTCCGTAATGGCCATGATTTACTACGTGGTTGTTTGTTAATGCACTAGTCTATGCGCAGTGGGTCAGTTATTTCCTATTTCTTTACAAGTCTGTAAATGCCTATTAAAGGCCAGAACATTATGAATGAATCTCATCATTTTGAATCTTAATTGTCTGTGTGCATCTGTGAAGGTCTTTTGGCTCCTCAAATTGCCAGAATTCATTTAAATCAATTTCTTAGGTCTAACAAATTGGTACTAGAGCCGCGTTCTTGTGACATGGCTGAGGGAACACGATTATCATAGTTATCTGAAATAGTAAACAATTTACAAGGGGTAACCACTGCCCGAAAAGAAGAGCAATCTAGGAATGTAATGCTAGTAGAAGGTGTGCTGCAGCAACTCAATAATTTGGCATTAAGCTATGGCAGTTAGGTACAAATTACAACTAAACTCAGCTCAGGGGAAAGGACTTCTAACAATGTCAAAGTAAATGCTAATCCTTTGTTTGATGGACATGGGGGAATTTAGGCTCAGTCTCTTCGCTTGGATTTTCCTCGTTTCGATTGGGGGGGGGGGGGGGGGAATCTCAGCGAATGGATCTTGAAGGCGCAACAGTTCTTCAATTATTTTGAGACTCCGGAGGACCACAAGCTGGAAATTGCTTCTTTCCACGTGGAAGGGAAGGTGTTGACTTGGTATTATTGGCTGAAAGAATCAAGCTCAATGACAAAATAGGGCGACTTCTTGGAGGCTCTCCGCACCAAATTCGGGCCTGTGGCATACGAAGATCCAGTGGGTGCATTCACCAAATTGAGGCAGACAGGGAGCGTAGAGGATTGCTAAACAGCTTTTGAGATCATGTCTAATAAAATAAGCGGGGTAAGCGAAGAGTTTCGTATAAGTACTTTTCTAAGTGGTTTAAAAGATGAATTGCGAATTATTGTTACCATGTTCAAACCAAATACTCTTGCTGCTATTTTTGGTTTGGCTCGGCTACAAGAAGAAGAAGTGATCAGAAGACAACACCCTTACCGAAACATTCAAGCCCACACCCTCATTCAAACCAATTCCTCTCTGATTACTTGGACAAAATCCAATACTTAAACTTCCAGCCCCCCAACACCAGAGACCTAACCCACCCATCCAGAGAAGAAATCCATATCCCATAAAGCGTATAAGTCCAAACTGCCCCCAACCAAATGCAAGAAAGAAAAGAAAAAGGTCTGTGTTATTTTTGTGATGAAAAATACCATCAAGGACACAAATGCAACAGGCCCAAACTATACTTACTGGAGGGAATGGAATTTGAAGGGGAAAGAGAAGAAGATTTGGTAGAAGAGACCCTTAACCAACATGACACAGAGATTATACCTGAAGTCCAGCAAGCTGAACTATTGGGCATATCCTTGCATGCCATTGTAGGGGCACTTTCTCCAAAACCATGAGGTTAGTTGGGAAAATTGGTACATGTTCAATTATTGTTCTCGTTGATACCGGTAGTAAACATAGTTTTATTGATGTGAATGTGGCAAGAAGGGCAAAACTACCGGTAGAGGAAGGCCACTTGGCAGTCCAGGTTGCTAATGGGGACACCCTTCCTTGCCTTGGTTGCTGTAAGGCAGTTCCTTTAAAGATGCAAAGCTGTAACATTTTAGACAATTTGTTTTTATTAACCCTAGGAGGGTGTAATGTTCTGTTGAGGGTAGATTAGTTAAGAAGTTTGGGAACTATTTAGTGGAATTTTGCTAATTTAAGTATGAGGTTCTTTGTGGAATGAGAGACTTTAATTCTGCAGGGCTTGAGGTTACCAGAGGAAGAACATAGCTTGAGCAAGGTTGCCCTTGTAGAAAGAAGAGGAACATGGCTATAGATTATGGAGATAAATGACAGTCCAAGAGTAGCACCAGTAGAGCCTGCCATACAAGCTGTTTTGAATGAATTCCAAACAGTGTTTGCTGAACCCAATGGACTACCACCCTGTAGGAGTCACGACCACTAGATCCAACTCCAAGAAGCAGCAAAGCCAACTTGTGTTAGGCCTTATCGACACCCCTATTATCAGAAAGGAGAAATTGAGAAGCTAGTCAGGGAAATGCTTAAGGCTGTGAACATCCAATCAAGTCAAAGTCCATATTCTTCACCCCGTTCTCTTGGTGAGGAAGGCAGATGGGAGTTGGCGCATGTGCATTGATTATCAAGCTCTTAACAAAGAAACCATCAAAGATAAGTTTCCCATTCCTAATATAGATGAGTTATTGGCTGAGCTTAATGGTGTTGAGTTGTTTTCTAAACTTGACTTGCGATTGGGCTACCATCAAATCAGGATGGAGCCTGAAGATGTGCCCAAAACTATCTTTCGTACACATGAGGGGCATTATGAGTTTTTAGTGATACCCTTTGGGCTCACCAATGCTCCATCAACCTTTCAAGGGTTGATGAATGGGATATTCAGGCCATATCTCAGGAAATTTGTGCTAGTCTTTTTTGATGACATACTTGTGTACAGTAAATCTGCTGAAGAACATGTAGGGCATCTCAAAGTTGTCTTAGAAGTTTTGAGACAACATCAGCTGTATGCTAAGGCCTCAAATTGTGTTTTTGGTTGTCGGGAGGTGGAGTATCTGGGCCATGTTATCTCCAAAGAGGGAGTCAAAGTAGATTCATTAAAGATTACAGCTATGATGGAGTGGCCTGAACCTAAGAGTCCTAACGCTCTGAGGGAATTTTTGGGATTAACAAGCTATTACAAGAAGTTTGTTAAGGGCTATGGAAGTATTGCAGCCCCTCTAACAGCTTTACTCAAGAAAAATTCCTTTAAGTGGAGTGAGAAGGCCAACCAAACATTTTCAGCATTAATGGCGGCCATGGTGACCTCTCTTGTTCTTGCCTTACCAGATTTTCCCAAAATGTTCGTGGTAGAATGTGATGCTTCTGGAAATGGGTTGGGAACTATTTTAATGCTGGAAGGGAGACTTCTAGCATATTTAAGCCAAGCATTAAAAGGTAAAAAATTATTTTTATCTACTTATGAAAAAGAATTTTTGGCTCTTGTGTTGGCAGTTCAAAAATGGAGACATTATTTGCTGGGGAACGAATTTAAAGGACTGATCAGCAACTCTGAAGTACCTTTTGGAGCAAAAGGTTGGAACACCCTTTCAACAAAAGTGGATAACAAAGCTGTTAGGCTTTGATTTCAGTGTGGAATATCGCAGTGGCAAAGGAAATAAGGCAGCAGATGCTCTTTCCGGGTTACCAGGCTAAGGGAACAGTTCAGAACCAGAAGGGACCATAATTAATTATGGATAAGCCAATTAACATAGTTATCGTTAATTGGTGGGAAGGGCTCCATCAAGTATACCACCACGACCTCCAGCTGCAGTAGTTACTAAACCGCTATCATCAAGGTGATCTTGATCTCGTCAAGAACTAGCTTAGAGGAGGGTTCTTATTCTACAAAGGGAGGCTACACTTGGGAACCATAAAGGTGCAGCAGGAGCAAGTCTTGCAGCAATTCCATAGCAGCCCCATGGAAGGGCATACTGGTTCACAAAAGACTCATTCCAGGATCAAGAGAGAATTCTTTTGGCATGGCATGAGAAATGACATCAGAAAATTCATCAGAGAATGTGAGGTATGCCAAAGAAACAAAACAAAAAACCTCAAACCAGCTGGGGCTTTGCAGCCTCTGCCAATACCAAGTAAAGTATGGGTGGATATTAGTATGGACTTCATAGAGGGGTTGCCTATGTCTAATGGGTACAGTGTAATCATGGTGATAGTAGACAGGTTCAGCAAGTACAATCATTTCATACTAATGGCACATCCATATACAGCAACAATGGTAGCAAAGGCATTCATGGAAAACATAATCAAATTACACGGCATACTGCAGAGCATAGTCAGTGAACGAGACGCAATATTCACAAGCAACTTTTGGAAGGAAATTTTTGGTTTAAGTGGAACTAAGCTGCTAATGAGTTTGACATATCACCTTCAAACGGACGGACAAATAGAAGTAATGAACAAATGGTTAGAAGGGTATCTCAGGTGCTTTATCAGTGATAGACTGAAAGATTGGGCCAATTGACTAGCCTTAGCCGAGTGGACATATAATACCGTAGAGCATTCCTCCACAAGGTTTACCCCCCTTTGAGATAGTATACGGACAAGAGCCACCACGACTCCTCCCATAGGAGCTTGGAACCACGACAGTACAAGCAGTTGAAGACGAAATGAGAAGTCGAGATTTCATCCTTATTTTGGCACAGGAAAACCTGCAAGAAGCTCAAACGAGAATGAAGTTATACGCAGATAAAAAGAGAACAGAGAGGGAATACAACGTGGGGGATTGGGTCTATTTGAGATTAAGACCCTATAGACAAATGACAATTGCAGTGAGAAAAAGCTTGAAGCTTTCTCCAAGGTATTCCGGGCCATTCCAGATCACTCAAAAAATTGGGAAAGTTGTATACAAGCTCGATCTACCCAAAGAATCCAAGATTTACGCCGTATTTCACATCTCCTGCCTCAAGAAGAAGATTGGAACTCATATAAATCCTAACCCTAGACTACCAATAGTGATGGAAAATGACACAATGGCCCCCAAACCAGAGAAAATATTATAAAGAAGGCTCAAGAAAAAAGGAAATAGCACAGGAGTTGATTTCTTGATTCAATGGAAAGGAGCTAACAAGGAAGATAAAAGTAAATAGGTTCATATTCTAGAATTCTGATAATTCTACTTTGCGTTTATAGAAAAATCTTTACTTGCTTGTTCCCTATGCTATAAACTTCAAATTGTTTGATAATGGTTACTATGAAGATAATCATATGGATATAGAATGCTCACTGGTTCTATGCATTTTCAGTTGAGGATATGTGTCGTCGGTATCCAAAAGCAACTCAAGTAAACATTAATGGTGCACCTACTATTCTCGTGCTAGCGATGAAGGAAATCTCTTCTCTAAGGTAGCTAACCTGTCCATTCGTGGAGTACTTGTAATTATGTGTAGGTGCTAATATATTTGATTATTCTTAGAAACCTTGAGATTTTAATCTTGGGCAAAGGACAACTAGGAGACACATTTTTTCAAGACTTGACTGGTTGCTAGCAGTTAAGGAGTTTGATTGTTAATGATGCTACTCTTGGTAATGGTATTCAAGAGATACCTATATACCATGATCAATTGCGTCATCTTCAAATTGTGAAATGACGATTGCTTCGAATATCTGTCAGGTGATAATGTAGTCAGAAATTAATCAGTAGCATCAATTTTTTTTTTTTTGCTAGTTAACTCTGCATAAAAATATTGTGGCTTGCAGCCTTCAACTTCAAACCTTGTCCTTGAAGAGGAGTAGCATGACACATGCTGCACTGAACTGCCCTATTTTGAATGTCCTTGATATAGCCTCTTGCCACAAGCTTTCAGATGTAGCAATTCGTTCAGCAGCAATAACATGCCAACTTTTGGAGTCATTGGATATGTCGAATTGCTCATGTTTTAGTGATGAGACACTACGGGAAATAGCTCTCACATGTGCTAATATCCACGCTCTCAATGCTTCATACTGTCCAAACATCTCCCTTCAGGTTAGTTGCATATATTTGGACCTTTGATATTTTTTAACATTTAGACAAACTTTGTTGACATATCTTATTTTTCCTGGAAGTATGTAAGACTTCCAATGTTGACAGTTCTTAAGCTTCACAGTTGTGAGGCATAACTTCTGCGTCAATGGCTGTAATATCCCATAGTTTTTTTATGTTGGAGGTTTGAACTCCATTATTGTCTCTGTTTTTGGTATTGCCTAGTTATTTCCACTTAATTTTGCTTCACATGCCTCAGTCTATTGAAATATTAATTCATTGCTATTGCAGGTTTTGGAGCTTGATAATTGCAGCTTATTGACAACAGTTTCCCTGGATCTTCCTTGCCTGCAGAACATAAGACTTGTACACTGTTGCAAGTATTATATGCTACTATCCTAATCTCCTTTCTGTTACACCATATTTGCAAGTTTTATTTTGAGGAAAAGGGAAGGGAAAGTTATTACATTCCTTCCAAATAGATTCTATGAGTTTTTTTAAGAGGGGAAATGAGGGGTTTGGAAAGTGGTAGGATATGGAGGTATGGGAAGGGATGAGAAAGGTCACGTAAATGATTTTTTCTTAATGCCGAAACTAACCTAGGAAAATAAAGAAACATTTATTTTTATTTAGGATAACATAGTAATAGTGTACTTTAACAATTAAAAGTCCCTTCCCTCCCTTCCCTTCCTCTAAACTCACAAACAAGGGAAAGTAATATTAAAATCCCTTCCCTTCTTAAACTCACAAATATGACGAGGGAAAGTTATAATTCCTTCCCCCCTTTTCCCCATTTATAGTTTCTTTCCCTATCCCGCCAAACTTACAAACATGTTAGGAATTTTTTTATGGGATCTAATTTTTTATACTCTTTCACCAACATTAATATCTTAACTAATTTTTTCTTGCAGATTTATTGAGTTAAATTTGCAAAGTATAGTGCTATCATCCATCAAAGTCTCTAATTGCCCTTCACTCCAGAGAATAAACATCACATCAAATTCATTGCAAGTATGTTTTGATGGACTAACTGGTTCTTTTCATACTTCATAACTTCCAAATAGGCAATGAATCAAAAGAAATTTTGTATGTCTTGCAGAAATTAGTATTGCAAAAACAAGAAAGCTTAACTACATTAGCATTGCAATGCCAACATTTACTGGAAGTGGACCTTACAGATTGTGAATCCTTGACAAATTCAATTTGTGAAGTTTTCAGTGATGGTGGTGGATGCCCTATGCTTAGATCTTTGGTTCTTGATAACTGTGAGGTTTGTGATAATTGAACAACCTACGATTTTACCAATATCATTATCTAGTTAAACTCTGTAAAAGTGTAAAAACATTTTTGCTGGGATTCTTTAAGGAAGCATTTTTATGCATGGTGGTGGGCTAGGATGTAGCTCAGCATTAGTTACGAGGTTTAATAGCTGGTGGTCTTCTTGTACTTCATGAAGGAAAAATATTGATTTTAATAATACCTGTAAATCTAGTTTATTTTGTTATAAGAAATACTTTTATTCTGAGTAGTTCACTAATCACTTCAGTCGATACACGCCGTATAAGGATTTATTTTCTCTTCTAAATTTCCCCTTTCCCCCTAGCAAGTGAAGTGCTTCTGCCCTTTTAACACCTAACATATGCCCATTTTGGTGGTCCGTGCTCTCCCAATGCATCTATCTCTCTTCCAATCAATGGAGGATATAAGGATTTATTTTCTTCTCTAAATTTCCCCTTTTCTTTCATGAGATTTTAAATATAGATTATGGCGCATATTTTCGCTGCCACTTGAAGTAATCATCAAGTTGTTTCAGAAATTGAAGAAGATAAAATAAGATATGGTAAGAAAGGCTCACATCTGTATGCCAAACATATGGTTAACATTGCTTTTATCACGTATACGACTTTCCTCGAGTAAATAACTCATAACATTTTGGCACTTTGTTACTCTTAATGTTACCCAGATTATGGTTCGTTATGGTACGTGGAACGGAAAACATCACATGTCATGGTAGTGAGTACAGTAGGGTAGGTTTCTTTGGGCCATTTTGGTACAAATATGTTTATCCGAAATGTGCTCATTTGGATAATTTTCTTAAGTTAGTGTCACAACATGCATGTTTTCAAGTGGCTACACCATATTACCCTTATTCGACGCCCACAAGGCATTCCCTTGGTGATACTAGTTCAAGTTGATATTTTTTTAGAGTATTCTTATAAATACTAGGGTTTTTGATAGAACGTTATAGGTTTATCTATGTGATAACTAAGCTTGCAGATATCCTAGATATTTTGATAGAATGTTATAGATATTTGATCTTACTCTTCCATTAGATTTGATCCTAGCCATTATCTGTAAGGCTTAGTGATTATATAGTATATAAAGTTGCCCCTCCTTTGCAAAAGCGAAAGAAAAACCTGTCATCATTCTTGCGGAATAAAACTTTCAGTCCATTGTTACTAAATAGGAATAAAATTTTCAGTCCATTGTTACTAAATAGGAAAAGAAGTTTTGGAACATTAGTACCAAAACCCAATTTACTAACATTTTAGCATTTTTAAGTAATAATGCCCCAGTGTTATTAAAGGCGCGCCTACGCGTGAGGCGCATCGAGGTGAGCCTCACTTGGGCTAAGGCGCATCGTCTTCAATGATGCGCACACCTCTAGCGCAGATGCAAGGAGTCATCAAAGCTATGCGTTGGTAATTATTATTAAATAATTCTCTGTGAGAAAGATACTCTTCTTGCCGTTATATTACTAGTCAATCGCGTATACTTGCGTGTATTTTCTAAGTAGTAAATTAGGCAAACAAATTTTTGGAGCCGTTGTCGGGGAATTAATTTAATAATTATTATATTAATTTTAATCAAATCAATTTTAGTTAAAACGTTTTTATTTATTTTAATTTTTGTTTTTATTTTTATTTCTTTTTCACATACGTTTGATTGTGCGTGCAAACGTGATCTAAAAGACAGGAACCACTTCCATATGAAGACGAAATTGAAAGAACTTTGTGAAGGATAAAGAAGTACTGTTAAGATATTAATCAAGGTACCATGGTGGATCAAGATCAAAAATCGCTGCGGGATTATACAATGCCATAAGTTACGGAGATCCAATCAAGCATACAAAGGCCAGTAATTCATGTTACCCATTTTGAGATCAAGTCGGGCACAATTCAAATGATTCAGAATTCGGTGTAGTTTAGGGGTTTGCCTAACGATGACCCAAACGAACATTTGGTGAGCTTCTTGGAGATATGTGACACGTTCAAGTACAATGGAGTCACTGATGATGCAATTAGACTCCGTTTGTTCCCTTTCACACTTCGGGACAAGGCGAAAAGTTGGCTACACTCACTGCCATCGGGTTCTATCACCATATGGAATCACTTGGTTTAAAAGTTCTTAGTAAAGTTCTTTCCGCTTGTTAAAATAGCGAAGATCACTTCATTTGTGTAGCATGATTCAAAGTCATTGTATGAGATGTGGGAGCATTTCAAGGATTTGTTGTGAAGATGTTCACACTATGAAATACCTAATTGGCTTCAAGTTCAAATGTTTTACAAAGGGTTATTCAGTACAACGAGAACGAGTATAGATGCAGCTACGGGTGGTGCTTTGATGACGAAGAACTTTGATAAGACAAAGACTTGCTAGAGACCATAGCGACAAATAACTACCAATGGCCTACTGCAAGGATGACACAATAAATGACAGTGGTAAGAATTGATAATGATACATTTATTGCCTTGACTGCACTATTGGAGACACTTCCAAAGAAAATTAAAGTTTTTGAAGTTCAGAAGATGCAGAATGTGTTAGTTGTTTGTGATTTGTGTGCTAGGAACCATTCAGTTAATCAATGTCCTATCAACTTAGAATCTGTTTAGTATATTGGGAACTACAATCAATAGCAAAGGAGCAATAATGCCAATTACTATCATTCGGGGGTGATAAATCCTCTCAATTAGTAACGGAGCAATAATCAAGCTCAATCTCATGCTCCTAGACAATCATATCAGCTGGGTTTTCACAATCAACCTCCACCGTAGCCAACAAGGGATTCTAATTTTGAGGAGATTATTACTAAGTATATATCTCAAAATGAGGCTAGAATGCCAAATTTTGAAGCTTCAGTGCGAAATATTGAGAATCAAGTGGGGCAGCTTGCAATTGCATTAAATAGTCGACCTCAAGGGGCTTTGTCAAGCGATACAGTTCCAAATCCAAGAAGGGAATGCAAGGATCAATGCAATGCAGTCACATTTAGGAATGGTAAGGAGTTATATGAGGTTGATGGAGGAAATACAAAAAGGTCAAATTTGGATATGAAAGATGGTAGTGAAGTTGAAATGAAAGATGACAAGCTTGAGCCATGTTTAAAGGAAGTTAAGGATCAAACTATGAGTTTGATTAGTGCTAATCAAATTGTGTCACCAGTGCCATTTCCACAAAGACTTCAGAAATCAAAATTTGATAAGTAACTTTCAATTTTTTTTTTAGAGATTTTTAGTTTTTTTGGAGATATTCAAAAACTCCAAAAAGCTTTATATCAACATTCTGTTCGCAAATGTCTTGGAACAAATGCCTAGATACAAGAAGTTTATGAATAAGATTTTTCCTAACAAAAATAAGCTAGATGACTTTGAAACAATGGCGTTTAAGGAAGAATGTAATGCGATTTTGCGAAAGAAACTACCACTAAAGCTCAATGATCCGGGTAGTTTCACAATTCTGTGCACCATTGAAAATTATTTTTTCGAGAAAGCATTGTGGGATTTGGGAGCAAGAATAAATTTAATGTCGTTATCGATATATAAGAAGCTTGGATTGAATAAAGTGAAGCCTACGAATGTTACTTTATAATTGATAGATAGGACAGTCACTTATTCAAGGGGGATTGTTGAAGACGTGTTAGTTAAGGTGGATAAGTTCATATTTCTCGCGGATTTCATTTATTTGGATTATGAGGAAGATAAAGACATACCTATCATTCTTGATAGACCGTTTTTAGCAACGGGGAGAATGCTTATAGATGTGCAAAAATGAGAGCTAACCATGCGGGTCCAAGATCAAGAGGTGACGTTAAAGTTGTTCAAGGAAATAAAGCTACCAAGTGATTCTGAGGAATGCTTTCAAGTAGATATTTTAGAAGGTGTTAGAAAGAATAAAAAGAATAAAAAGGGTAAGAAGGGTTCCAATAGAAGAAGAAAGATGAACTCAAGTTTGTGGGTGATATTCAATCTCAAAGGAAGGCCAAACAATCAAGACGTGGCTTCCAAGGCTGTTCATAATGCATAAATTTGATACAGGCTAAGAAAATGGAGTAGTTAGGCTGGGACTATAAAACAAACGCTTATTAGGAGACAACCCAATTTTTAGTTTTAGTTTTTATTTTATTTTTAGTAGATTTCTTAGTAATAAATTTTAGATTTTTTGGTTATTAGTTTTAAAATTTTGTTTTTGTTTTGTTTTAGGTTTTTCATGCCTATTCACTCCATACTTAGCAGACAAAGAGGAAAACGCTACTTCCAGGGAAGTCCTTTATTTTTATTTTTACTTTTCTTTATTTTATATATTAAGGACAACGTCTGTTTTAAGTTTGGGAGTGTTGGTTAGCAAAAAAATTTGCAAATTTTTTTTATTTTTAAAATTGAAAATTTTATGGGTTTATTTACTGCAAACCCCCACGAGACACAACTTGTCTACTTGGGGTTTAAAGGCTTATTGCACATTGTAATTGCAATCGTGTTTTCTACGAAAATGAGATAATTTTTTAGGATGAGTCAATCGAGCAATGAAAATTTTGAATTTTAAGTTTTGGCCGATAATAAAATTTTAATTTTTATTTAATAACTCTTGAAAAAGGGATATATTTTGTTTAGTCTAAATTTTGGTTATTTGTTAGTTATTACTTTGTTTAAGATCCTTTATATTTTTTAGCACATATCCATTTGGTTGAGCTAGTTTTATTTTAAAGAAAGTTTATGTGGTTAGATGCTTATGGAGAATATTATGAACTTTATATCTTATGTGATCATAACTTGAGGTGAAATATGAGGTAGATTATAAGTTGAGGGAGATGATTTAGGTAATTTTCTAGGATTGTTTAATAAATTGACCATTTTCGAGTTGAATTAGCAGTCATATGGTGAGTTGAGATGGAGCGTAAAACACATTCACTCATAATAATATGTAATACAACAAGATGGAGCGTAAAACAAACTCGTTAGGTATAAAAAGAGAGTGAGATGGAGCATCAAAAGCACTTACCTATGATTAATGGAATAATAATAATATAATATACTTAGAAAGGAACGTAGTGAACTTAATAATAATGATCATAGTGTTCTTAATGTAAAAACCTTTTGATCCTTTATTATTTTTTTGTTTGTATTAACTTTGAGTTATGTAAAATTAAGTGTATATAGTGTTAAGTATCTTTTATGTAGCATTTGATTGTATGAGATTTATCTGAGTTAAACTCGTTTGATACATTTGAATTCACACACATATGAAAGGTCTTGAGTAAAGTAAAATTGATGAATGTGTTGAAATTTTAGACTTTGCATGATTTTGAATTTTTTTTTGAGTTATCATGTTAGAATCTTTGAGGTCAATGTGTAATTCATATTAATTCGTTGCTCAGGTTATTTAGTTGGAGTATTAGAGTCTTCTGTGTTATAATTTTTATTTTAGTTTTGCTTGAGGACATGCAAATGTTTAAGTTTGGGGGTATTTGATGAATAAATGTTATACCTATTTATTGAGTACTTTTAACCTAGATAATTTGTGCATCTTTAAGTGTTTTATGTGTTTTTACTTTGTTTTATAGGAATTAGAATAAGGGTTATATGGATCAAAGCTTGGAGCTGTCATGTTTGAATTTTTAGCTTGTCTTTGACATAGAAGCTACTTGAAGCCCAATTTAAACCTTGATCTAGACATAATTTCTCAAATCCTAAAACATGCAAGTTGTAAAGTTACTTCTTAACTTTTCGGAATATCTTGAATCATCTCAATCGGAGTTCGGATGAGAAAGTTATGGTTATTTTACCAACAAACGTTAAAGTAGAAAATGCTATAGCGTCAGGGCGCTATAAATAGGCTTGTGGGCAGCGCCAGGGCGTTATAAGGCAGAATGAAAATCATTGTTTCAATGCCAGGGAGCTCCTAAAATAAAGGGGATCAGCGTCGAGGCGCTATGGGTCAGCCAGAATAAGATTGGGATGGTTTTTGCATATTTTTTTTTACTCTGAATTGAATTTGTGTTCTCCACATATGTTAAGGATTTGATATGTAAACTATAAATACATGTTAAAACACATATTTTAGGAGGAACTAACATAGATTAGGAGTATAATAACACAATTAAAGGCAAGGATGATTAGATCTGAAGGGGGATTCGAGTAGGGATTCAAGATTGGAGATCAAGCTAAAGATCACGCTTCAAGAATAAGATTTTTATCTCTATCTTTTATCTTTAATTTTGCATTCTTGAATTTGATGGATTATTTTATGAAATGGAATTGATATTTTTCACAGCACTTTTTGATATTGTCACATGAAAACCGTCGCTAAAAACCTATAGCGACGGTCAAAACCATTGTTATAGACCTATAAAAATAGTTTTCATGTGAAAATATCAAAAAATATTGTGACAATAATAGTTTCCTTTATGAAATTGATTTCTTTTTCAGTTATGAGCTAATTATTTAATTAAGATTGTAATGAAACTTAATGTGTAGTTTATATTAATATGCTTCATTTCTAATTATATTTGATTATATATGAATTATTTATCATATTTTGTGCGTTTGAGTATTAATTAGCTACAGTAATTAACCTGATAGTCTATATGAAGTTAACGAATGAATTATGGATTTTGATCTAAACATTTTTGTGTTAAATATTTGTGGGTATTCATGTATAAATTATTTGCAGGTAATTAATTGAGATAATCTATATGAACTCGAGAGATGAAGCATAGATTTAAATCTGAATATAATATCATATGTCTTACTTATTCTTTTTTGAACTGAATACATAATTTGTGTATAGAATAACAGTATACCTATATGCCATACGTGACATTTATGGGAATGTAAATTCAATGACTTTTGTTTAATTTAATTCACATAGACTTATAGTGATTTATTTAAGTAAGAGATTCGTACTTGCCATCGATAGAGGTTTGTAAAAAATATCAAGAATTCTGGGCAAATAATTCAATATAATTAATTAATTAAAAAGGGAGTGAAAAAATTTAAATGAAACATTAGAGAAAATTATAATCTCAAGTCTTTAAAATTTAATAATATTAATTTAATTGTTAATTTTACTTGGTTTAATTTTAAAATTCAATAGTCGATTACATATAGTTACGTATATTTTCTAAGTAGACCGCATTTCGAAATCTCACACCGAACTTTTAGGGTTTCTAGCTACCATACCATATACTAGGGGTGCACACAAAACTGACCAAAATCGAAAAATCGACCGGACCGAACCAAACCGTTACTATCTCAAACCGAAAAACATAAAACCGAAAAACCGAACACTATAAAACTAAAAAACCGATACTAGTTTGGCCGGTTTGGTTTGGCTTCTCAAAAAACCGAAACCAACCAAACCGACCGAATAATTTAAAATTATAATATAATTTATATACTTTTTTAATAAATATTTATTTTATATAATTATATATTTATTATATGTTTTTATTGTGATGAATTTGTAAAACTTAACATGTTTAATAGTGCGGTCTTTAGTTGTTGATTGCCTGTTGCATATATCATTAATGGGCAATAATGCATATACTCACTATTCAGTATTCATATTAGATTGCATCACAAATCCTGTGGAGTACTGGAATGCTTTATGACACTATTCCCGGTGAGAACTAACACTTACATTGTAATGAATATTAATATAATGAATAACCAAATATAATGAGCACTGGAAGCACTGGAATGCTTTCGGAAAATTGGTAATATAATGAATATTAAATTATCAATTACGGAACCGAATAACCGAATAAATCGACCGATTATGATGTAAAAATTTGAGCGGTTTTGATTTTTAATTTTTTATAACCGACTTAAATGGTTTGGTTATTTTTTTCCCCAAAAAATCGACCAAACTAACCGTGTGCACCCCTAGCATATACAACATGCTCAAGGTTTATTGTCATCGTGCTAATTGATTTTTGAGGTAAAGTTAATTATTTTTATGTTTATCTAATTATTAATTTTAGAAAAAATAAAATAAACTAATAAAATGGGTTTCTAATTATTCTCCAGTTTTTTCTCGTTTGCCCGCATCCTATAAAATCCTCACAACCCCCCCCCCCCCCCCCCCCCCCCCCCCCCCCTTGTAACCCCTCTTTCATCTTTCGTCTCCTTCTCTCTTACGAAATCGTCTCCTTCAAACATGAACAATATGAATCAACTGCAATTCGTCACACTGCAAGCTAATCTCACTTGCAATGGACTGGTTATTAATCTGAATAACGTAGGCGTAGGCGGAGCCGGGGATGGGGGGCAGAATTTGGGCGGTGGAGGGCTCGGTGGTGGAGGGATTGGGGGAAATGCCGGAGAGTTCGGCGGCGTCGGTGGAGGTTTCGGCGGTGCCGGAGTACTCGGCGTCGGAGCCATTTCAGCCTTGAATCTTATCTTGCAAGCCCAGACTTTGATCCTCAATATCAACAATCACGGAGCTCCGTTCCAGTGGCCCGGAGCTCCGGTGAATGGGCCAGGGCCCGCTCCATTCCAGTGGCCCGGCCCTCCGATGGATCTTGGGCCAGTGCCCGCCCCGGTTGAGGGTCTTGCTCCATTAAATGTGCCTGTGTCTGCTGGACAACCTCTGTCTGATCTCGATGCCATGGAAAACATCAACGCCTTCGCCGATGACATTGACTGGGAGGCGTTCAATGTGATGTTGGATCAACAGTTGGCCCCAAATGGAGAGGGGCCGAACCCAGAAGATAATTCCGACATAACAGATTGAGCCCTGCTTAAACCTGGTATATTCAACGAATTTTTTCTTTTTACATCTCTTTTGAGTTCTTTGTATGTAATTTGGGCTATGGAAGGGCAAGTAGATGGTGAAAATGATAGGTTTGTTTTTCTTGTTCTTGTTGTTCTTGTTGATACTTTCGGTGTAGTTGAATAGTATAGAGGTGAAAATTCTTTATTTTTTTGTACGCAAGGGCTGGGCAAAATATGCCCTCCCTTTAGATTCAGATTATCATGTAAACAATTTCAAGATTAATAGAAACAATCCACTTGCTTTGCTTACATTACAGTAGCAGTGAATCTGAATTGAGAAAAATCAAATGGGTTTTCAAGATTAGGGAACTTGGTTGAAATTTTTTCAGAGAGATCTGTTGGCTGGGGCTGTGATAGGTGGTGTGGTTCACACCATTATTGCCCCAATTGAAAGAGCAGTGACCTATTGTGATTTGTGATGGGCCCCACATGAGGCTCAAGGGAATGTTTTGCGATGTCAGAGAAGAAGGCATGTAGCAGTGTTTCTCGCTATTACCAGCCTTCACTTGTGCTTATATATGTTTTGAATGGTTTGGAGTTTTGTGCATGTGAATGTGATTGGGTATGTTTGTTTCATGATTTAGAATTTTAATGTGAAATGAAGTGTTGTTGTTTCTTGTCTTTTGTTTGTATTGAATTTACTGGTGGAATGCAAATTTAATTTCTCTTGATACATGGGTACTTCTTAATTTCTATAATTTTTTGTGGAACATGTTTTTTATGCTAGCAGCTTGTTTCACATTTTCATTTGTTGGAAAGTCGAGTAATTAAGTTATGAATTAATGATTCAAACCTTATAAAGTACTATAGTTGGTGCAACTGCAGTTTACAATCACTAGTATAGCGTTCTTGTGTGGAAGCATAGTTCTTCCCATATCTTCCTGACAATGTATTATAATTGGGTAAGTCGCAAAATTATCTCAGTCGCAAAATTATCACCCATACTATCAAGACTCATCCAATTGTTCATTTTCCCCCTAAATCTGTTTAGTTCATTCTCCACTGAATGATCCTTGATGTTCATATATTTGATGAAGGTATTTTACTGGTTTCATCCAGTTGGTTAAGGGGAATAAGTCTGAGCAAAGCAGAGATAGTCCCTTCTTTATTGTTTTTTTTTTTTAATGCAGTCATGCTTCTAGTTAGAGGATTCACATGACGTAGTGAAAATCCTAGTTATAAAAGTTATGAATGACTTGTGAGAAAATTATGCTTACATTCACCAACTCTAATCGTTTAGACAACTATATTCCAGTGAAAAGACTCTTTTGTCTTTTCTTTTCTGTTAGTTAAAGTTTATTTCTCAGAGCATCAAAATGGGATGCCACCAAAGTACACACGACGTATAGGTAAAAGCAGTAACAGAAAGACACTGCCACTCTTTTCTTTTTGCATAGATTTTAAGATGTTCAGTTGCAGATATTATACAGTGCTCTCCCTCTTTATTTCTTTACTAGTTTCCTTCCGTGATCTAGTGTGCCCAAGTTCAACATATATTTTCTTATTGTAACAATGTGTGTATACTGTATATACATATGTATATGTAAATATGTGTGTGTGTGTGCACACACATTATAACTAAGATATATGCTTTGTGCATTTGGATGATTATAATCCCTTTGCAAACAAGCATCTTGGCTTGGGACAGGACGTTACACATCCTGTTTAGAGGTCTTGAATGAATTTAGTAGCTTTGATTGAAGAACAGTTGTTTATAACATACCCCTGTTAGAATATCAGGACATACTAGTGTAGCTGCAACTGTAGCAACAGTGGTGGAAAACATTAGTCCTTTGTAGAATATCACAGTCTTCCATTTTTCACTTCTTGTTACTTGGAGAAAACTGCTGACAAGAACAGGCTACACTTCTTTTCCTTGTAGTACTCAAAGGCCCAATCATGTTTAAAAGAGAATTGATATGTTCTAGTACAAATTAAACCAATATATTCCTCCTTTTGTCGTTTATATGCTCTATTAGGAGAGTGGCATATAATATTTCTGCCACTCATCAATGTTCCTGTTAAGGGAAAAGGGTTCAAGGTGTAACAGATTTTTTCCCCTTTTCCTGATAACATTGGCAATATAATACAACTTTCATACAGAAGAAGGCTTTTTGACAGTAATACAGCACTGGAGAGATCATTTCCCATCTAGTTCTCTCTGGATATTTTCCTCCCACTTCCTTGCCACATGATTATTAAGTCCTCGTGTTGAACCATTTAATGTATATACTGCTACCTCTGTCTCCTTTCTTCTGCTTTTTTTCTTACTCGAATTTTAAGACTTGCTGGAAAACCTATATAAATAATATTTTCAATAGATCATATTATTTAGTTGAAAATGTAATATACAAATATATTTTAACTGTAAAAGAATATGGAAAAATATAATGCATAAATATGTTTTTGGCACGTTTTAATATCTGTATCGAAACAAACCCCAAAACAAAGGGGCCTATATTTGCAGGACTATCATTATCTGTATCCTTATGCATGCACTAATTGCTAGTTGTGTGAGAGAGCTCAAAGTTTAGCTCTTGCAAATTCATACTTGTTATAACTGCCACTTGAAGTAGAAGCTTCTTGAAGTTCCATGTCCACCATGGAACGTTGCTTTAAACGACAAACGAGAAAATATTGTACTGAGACATGGTTTGAACATTATAATAAAGGAGTTCCTTTTTTTGTCTAGAGTTTCGAGGCTTTGATTAAGAAAGTGGGTGTTACTTGCTTCATTGCTTGTATTTTGAATTAGTACTTGTCCTTCCCTTACTTAGATTTGTGCCAAAACCAACTCACAGGCCCTGTACCAGTTCAAATTTCCCAAATCCACATACTTCATTACCTCAACGTCTTGTGGAACCACTTGAACCAAAGCCTCTAATAGGATACATGAAGAGCCTACCATCAGCAGATTTCTCCCATAATAATTTCAGTGGTTTGATACCTCAAACGGGCCAATACTCATTCTTTAACTTCTTTCATTGACAATCATTACCTATGTGGATCCTACTTGAACCCTTGCCACTTTCATCAGCCACACCATTAAAATTCAAAGACCAAAATTATAAAAAAATAAAATCAAATCAAATCAAATGTCCCAGGAAAATATATGCTTATTGGTGCTTTAGGCATATTATTTTGTTCCCTCATATTATCGTTCTGGCAATTATCAAGACATGAAAATTAAAAAAGAATTCATATTCATGGGAGCTTGGCCTTTCAAAAGCTAGAATTTGGAAGTGAGAACATCTTGGAATGCTTGAAGGATGACAACATTCGGGGCAAGGTGGAGCTGGGGTATTTTATAGTGGAACAATGCCGAATGGAGGGCAAGTAGCAATCAAGAAGTTGGGAAAAAGCAAAGGTTCTTCTCATGATAATGGCCTATCTGCAAAAATAAAGTCATTGGGCAGGATCCGACATAGGTATACAGTCTGGTTGTTAGCATTTTGTTCAAATAAAGAGATGAAGTTTTGCTTGTTTATGAGTACATGCCAAATGGAAGTTGAAGTTCTTCATTGAAAATAGCCATAGAAGCTGCAAAGGGCTTATATTACTTGCACCATGATTGTTCTCCTTTGATATTCCACGGCAATGTCAAGTCCAATAACATTTTGCTTAGTTCAGATTTTGAGACTCATGTAGCTGATTTTGGACTTGCCAAGTTCTTGCAAGATACCAGAACCTCAGAGTGCATGTCTGCGATTGCTGGCTCTTACGGCTTTATTGCTCCAGGTACATTCTTTGCTAGATAAATGATTACATTCATACTTCAAATTAACAGATTTGTGAAAGTTAGAAATTGTAATTTGAAATAGTCAAATATAACCTCCAGAAGTCGGTGAGAAATGTCTCATTTTAGTTTTTCACCTAATAAAGAGCCCCATTTTAGTAGAATGGAAACTTTGGCAGGCAAATGGTTGGAATTTGGAAAATAAGCCCCTGTACTACTGTAGATGTTTAGCTCTGTAGAACTTTTGTGCCACTAGACAAAGAAAACATTTATTTTTGGTCCTGGTGAATGAGTCAGTAACCTGAGTAACATCTGGAACTTAAAATCACTAATTTTGAAGTTTAATCATCTTCTTTATATTTATAGTTTTCAAATACTAATAGATGCATTAATATAGTACTGTTCTTGAATGAAAATTAAGCCAGGAGTTATGTGAAGTAGTAGTCCAAGAGGCTAAAGACACCACTAAGATAAAGAAATATTCTCCTTTAGCTTTTGTTCTTGCACTCAGTGTAATGGGTGACCTCCTTTTTTGGGAGACCGTAATATATGGCCATTCACACACATCACAGACCCCCTTCTGACTCAAACTCAAAACTAAAACAATGAGTCCAAGTTCTCCTTAGATCTTTACTTTCCCTAAAACCTAGAACGTGGAACATAGAAGGATATAATACAGACATAAAGAACAATCCCCTTTTTCTTTTGTTTACAGTACATGATTTTCTACTTTCGCTTTGAAAATTATAGGGTCAAGATGACATTATTTTCATCAAGATTCAGTATAATTAAGAATTATACGCTGATATAATTACCTTTTATTTGCGCAGAATATGCATACACATTAAAGGTTGATGAAAAGAGTGATGTGTACTGCTTCAAAATGGTACTTTTAGAGCTTATAACAGGCCGAAATCCAGTTGGGAACTTTGGAGAAGGATTGGATATTGTTCAATGGACTAAAATCCCAATAAATTGGAGCAAAGAAGGTGTGGTGAAAATCCTTAACAACCGACTTTAGATATTTACCCATAGTCAAAGCCAAACAGGTCTTTTTGGTGGCAATGCTGTATGTTCAAGAGCACAACGTAGAGTGCCCTACAATGAGAGAAAGTGTCCAGATGCTTGCGCAAGCTAAACAACGTAATATGTTTCAAATTCAATTACTTGATTTGTTTTTACGTAATTCAAAGTCAAGGGACTGATTGATGTTTTATGTGGCTGATTAAGCTGTAGGATCTAGAGCTCATGTTGCAGTTTAATAAAATAAACACACACACACACACAGAGCAAATGGTCGTTAGGGACACTATTTTAGCAAACATATCTCAGACCGTTAATCCACATATTCAATGTTCATAAAAACACACCTGCTGGAAAATAAAAAATTATCTACCTTTACTAACACTCTGTTTCTGACAATAGGGAACTCCAAGATTCGTACTTTTGATCTCAAGGACATTCGGTAGATTTGGAGTAACAAAAAGATACACATGAAGTTAACACTGAAGGCTACAGGAGTAGTCGTTACCTGATCATATGAACATCCTTTTTGTAGTCCAAGTGTTCCATAATACTCTACATCTGTTATAGCTGCAAACAATAATCATGATAATTATTGAAACTTCAAAAATAAAAATAAAAAGAAGAAAAAAAGACAGGACATATATATAAATATTTAAAACATACAAATTGCCCCAAGAGCTTTTTCAACATTAAGAGCAGAAATCAAAGATGGTGGTCCTTTTTGAACTTCAACTTGACTCTCCTCCTCTGTTTCTGTGGTTGCAGTGGTTGTTTCATCTTCCAAACTACTCTTAATACAAAACCTCCTTGTTCTTGGCCCAAAATTTACACAATTATTTGTGCAGCTCTTTGGGGCCACGGTTGAAAATCTCGCCATCGGTAAGTATAGGTTGTTGCCGCCGTTGTCGCAGCCATTTCTTTGCCTCTGTCTCTCCTACGGCAAGTTCAGTTATTCTGTTAAGACACCTGCTCAGAATGTTTTGGTTCATAAGTTTAAATCCTTCCACCAGAAACAGATAATGCAACGACACTTCAACACTTGTGTTTATCCTTTATGTTTTAATGAAAGAATAAGTCTACATTCACAAATTTTAAATACTATTATCATTTATATTATTAAAAAAATACGTATGACACAAATTTTAATATAAAATATATTTTTTTAATAACATAAATGATAATAGTATTTGGTAAGTGTCCAAATTCTAGCCCTTACTTACTCTTATTGTTAGCCCCAAAATAGCCCTAATCTAGCCCCCAAAATAGCCCTTGATCTAGCCTCTAAAATTGGCTCCTACTTTAGACTCTAGGTGACTTCTATCGTAGCCCCTAAATAGCCACTTCTTGCCCCCAAATGGGGCCCACTAGCCGGCCCCCACTTCTTCTCTCTTCTAATTTTCCCTCTTCTCTTTAGGTTAAACATAGACTTCTAATTAATTTCTCATTGGGCTTGCTTTGTACAAAGTTGGACTTAAGTTGGGCTAACTTAATTCCTTACAATTTACACTTACCAATACTTAAGAGTTTGGGCTTACATATTTTAATAAAATAAGACCTACCTCCTAACTTTCCTAATTAATAGATTGGGCCACCATAAAATAATTATTGGATCCATAACATAACAATTAAGTTGGTCACTTAATTAATTAAAATTCTTAGATCATACATCATACAATTATTGTCATTCAAGACCAACATTCGAGTTAGCTAATTAATAATTTAAACTTAGATCATACATCATATAATTAACTTAATTAATTATACATCATGGCTTTCCTTTTCATTCCTTAATTAATTGGTTAATATATATATATATATATTCAACCACACCATTGCATAAAATAATTCCACATAAAAGCTCATCTCATTTATAATAAACTCTTAATTTTATTTATAATGTCACGTAATATTCTTGGTCATTACATGTCTAATGTAATATGGGATAGGAGTTGAGACATTTAGCTTGTTCTCCCAAAAGAATAAGAGGGTGGCCCTTTGGAGTGCTAATGCAAAGTCACTTTACCAGATTGGGTTTGTTGGTGATGAGAAGAGTTGTCTTGTAATGTTAGAAAGTTTGCAGAACAGAAGAAAATGCCATGAGTCAATTAATATGCAGAATACTCACTTGTGTAATTGGTACTAGACCCTTTTGCAATCGGGATCATAATCTTCTATTGCTCTGAAAAATGTCCTAACTGACACTTCATGAGCAGAGAAGGATAAAAGAGTTGGAAATCCACATTCCATGCTAGAAATTTTTTGTCTTCTGTAGTTCATGATTTCTAGACAACTTTAAGAAATTTCATAATGGGTAATGTGCTTGGCATATGTTTTCACAAAACACATGCCAGTAAGTACGCAGCAGTCTCTTGTATACTGTTCCATTAAATTTATGATTCAAGCAGCAGTCTCTTTTGGTATGATTTGATTTAACAATTACAAAAAGTTTTTGGTTTGTCATGAAAATTTCTCCGAATACTTTAGCTTGTGTTCGCTAATAGAAATTTCTGCAAGAAGCAGACTCGTTATGTAACTTTGTACGTATGGTCTTTGATGTGGCAGAATGCATATAAACATATTGGCTCTTACTTTTTGGTGAACTTCTTCATTTTGTTATCGGAATTGAATTCTTATACCACTTAAGACTGTTGCATGTACAGGATCATATTCAAAATGTCTATATTTGTTTATATACATTATTGCCTCGGGCTCCCACCTCTCATCGATATGTTCTGACAAAAGTATAGTTTCATCTCATCGATCATGAATTGAATGATTTAGTTTCTAAAGATGTACCAGTGCCAATAAGAATAGTTAGAACAGACCTTTACGTAGATAAATGGTTTAACGAAGGCTACATTCCAATATTAGAATAGTGTTTGAGGCTGCACTCGTATCCGCAGGCTTTATAATGCTTAAAACCATGGCCATTGGTCACCAGTAGGTTGTCTGAACTCCTAAAAACATCTATTTGGTCTCCTTATATATCTTGTACAGATCTTGTTCACGGAGATTTTATCTATACTATTGGGGATGCTCGCGTCTGCTGCAACCATGTTAGACCTCTGCAGGAGCAGCTCCAAAATGCCAAAATCATTTCTAGTATGTATTATGTTAAGCAAGGGTATAATAGGTATAACCAGTTGAGAGTAGTTAGCATGTGCCAATAGAGTAGTTAGAGGGTAATATAGTCTTTCCATTATTTTTGTGTTGCTAGAGAATCCATGCGAAACTTCATATTGTGGCCAAGTTTTTTCCAAATCTTGTAGCCTGTTCTAAGTAGTGTAGCTCTTGTGTTAATTTTCTGAGTTATTCTCTCATATTCTTAATTTTGCAGGACATTCAACTTAAAAAAGAGGCTAGCCATGTTGGCAAGTAAAGTGGGATTTGAAGCGCACGTGTTGGAACATAATTTTTTTGGGTGTTCTATGAATATCAAAAGATAGCGTCTAGTGTAAACATTTGCTTTTGTTGGAAATCCTTTTTTTTTAATTTGTTAAATTCAAATATTGTTGTACTTAAAGTGGCTTACGTGCATTGTATTATATATAGAGAGAGAGAAATACAATATACTTATACCAGTAATTTTAACATAATTCAAGTGATTTTGGGAAATTTAGGAAAAATTATCTTTTTTATTTTGAAGCAAATTTAGGAAAAATTATATTTTTTATTTTGAAGCACTTTTCGAATTCTTGCAACTGGTTAAATTTGAACTTTTGACCTCGCACATAAAAAGAAATTTTTTTACCATTAAACTATCATCTTTGGACTCTAAATAAATGAACTTAGATAAAATCACTAGAAAAAATTACATAGGAGTATTAATTAGTGATTCCGTTATAATTAGAAAAATAATATCTCCATATGTATTTATGATATTTTTACATGTTTTTCTTTCATATAAAGGTGGGATTACTCAACTCTCATGTGATAAAGAATTATTTTAAAATATCAAAAATATATGTAAAACTAGTGTTATCTTATATTTATTTAAAATCGATTTTAGAGTTAAAGTTCAGCATACAAATTGGAGATTATAAAATACCCATTTTAGGCGGCTCACATGCAAAATTATAACATTTGCAACCTACAACATATAGTCCATTCAAAGGTACCGATTTGAAGGAATTAGCTTTAAAAGGTACCTATTGCATATGGGTACCCTCATTAACTTTTATCTTGCAATTTAAATACTGAAAATTTTAGTTTTTTAATTGGACATATTCCTGTGTCCGAATTTAAAAAAAGAACAGAAAAGAAAGCTCACGTACACGTGTCGGGTGCGTGTTGGAGATATGTCGGAACGAATTCCGAATTCGTGAGCTTTCAGGACGTATCTGTGCTTATTAGTACATAAATGTAAAAAAAATATCATGAAAATCACTAAAAAACATATACATCAGGGAACATGTTGGGATAGCCTTTTTTCGCCCCGACCCCATATATCTGCCTTGTCGAGGCCAGAATAAGGGATCCCTATCCTGTTTGTGGTGAATTAACATCCCTGTTATTAGTGAATTTGGAAACAAAGTAATACACATAAATGTAACACTATGGAAAATATATAACATTATCAAATCTGAACACAGAAATAACTAAAATATGCCTACTAGAGTATTGTAAGATTACTAGTAGATACTTGTCATAAAACATGTTCCTTGAACAAAACCACACAAGACTTTCTGCGTTAGGGGGTAATTGATGATCTACACTTGGTTCTCCATCTGTAACCTTCTTAACTCAATTGCAGACTTTACCCTAATGGTGATCTACACTTGGTTCTCCATCTGTAACCTTCTTAACTCAATTGCAGACTTTGTAAAAGTTGCCGTGATACTGCCTGTGAAGCATCACATGATAAAACTGAAACTCAAGAGAAACATGAAGAGTATAAGGATCATCTACCACAAATACACACGGAGCATCATGAACAATTATATATATAAGACACCATTTCATCAACAACTTACTAATAAATTAACACACTGTTCACTGGCCATGAATATTATTGATGACTGTTGATTGCCTAGCTTTTTCTAGGAGCATTGATTGCGAAGCACGAGCCTTTCTTTGAGTTTTTCAAATGTTGAGTGTAGCATTGGAGTTTCATGTCTTGCCTTGGCCTAGCTATGAGTTCTTATTATTTTGCGGTGAATGCATTCTTGATGAGTGTGGATGAGTTTGTATCGAGAAAGTTCTTGTGTGGTAGTTGTTGGGATATTTCACATGAATCTCACATCAGATAAATTCAAGAGTGTAGATGTGTTAATAAGTATGGTAGAGCATCAATCTAATATGTTAATCTTTTAGATAAGGAAGTCATCTAACATGCTTGTTTGGTCAGTTTACACAAGTGTGCACTGCATTGGTGATAAATTGATGTGGAATGGATCGTTTAATTAAGCTATAAGTGGTATTGAAGCCCATGGTTCAATGGACCCAAGTTTCAGGTTGGTACACCAAGGTGGAGAACATTTGCAGGCCACATGTTACCCAGTCAGCGTGGTGGAGCAAATAGAGTCGAGTCAGGTGAGGCACAAGGGATCACTTCCGCATTTGCCACTACGCAGTGAAGTATGATTTGAGCTGAATGGAGCGGGCTCAGGATGACTCTAGGAAGTTGTTTAGGAAGTTGTTTAGGGTGAAAGGTTCACAATGAGTAAGGTTGTACTCCCACATTTAGCGCTGGTATGGTGGAGTAGGATTAAAGTCGAGCAAGGTTCTTGAAGGATTCAAAGAAGGTGTGCTCAATGGTGATTACTCTAGTATAATACTTGTGATGGGTATTCAAGTGAAAGGTGGAGATTGTTGGAATATTTTACATGAATTCCACATCGGATAAATTCAAAAGTGTTGATAGGTTAATAATTATGGTAAAGCCTTAACCTAATAGGTTAACATTTTAGGTAAGGAGGTCATCTAACATACTTGTTGGGCCAGTTTTTGCTGATAAATTGATGTGGGGATGAATTGTACAATTCTGCTGCAAGAAAAAGTGAAGAATTAATGAAAAATAATGAAAAAGTGAAGGATTAATATATATAAATGACCTAAGACCTAATGGCTTAAACTTTTGGGTCAAGTTAGTTTCAAACATGTATGTCAGTGCATTGTGTACGCGCATGATGAGACGCGCGGGCTTCTCGATTCTCCCCCAATAACTGGTATCAGACCTACGGAAGATTGATTCCGGGGGTGGTGAACCTCTTTAAAAGATACGCGATGGTGGTTCGAAAATTAATTTCGGACCATCTCTTCAAAAGACACGCGATGGTGGTGAATTCTTGATGAAGGGTTGTGCTTCCCTTAAGGTGCTCTCAATGGTGATGTTGAATTCTCGATGAGTTTAGTTGAGAATTGGTTCCAACAGCAATTAGCTGAGAATTGGTGATCTGTGGTAATTGAAGAGAAGATGTTCAATTCTTGATGGAAGTTGACTCGATGGGGAAAAAAAAACCCAGAATAGTTAACCAATAATTGGTGGCATTGATTAAAGAGAAGTGTTCAAGTGAATGGGAGCTCTTGATGTGATGAACTCACTTATGAGGGGGAGATTGTTATGATATCACAAGTGAAATGGAGTTCCACATCGGATAAATAATAAAAAAAATGAAGGATTAATATACATAAACGGCCCAAAACTTAATGACTTAAGCTTTGTGTACGCACATGCAACGTGCAGGCTCCCTGGTTCTTCCCCAACAATAGTTACTCTCTTGATGAGGTTATAGATTTTGATTTATGGTTGTCCTAAGCAGGGTTACCAGGAATATGGATTGATTCGGTACACAAAACAAAATCGGATACGTGGAATGCTACTTATCGGTGAATTACAAAAGGTATCTACGTTCCCATACTATGATTCAAAACGCGGAACGATAGTTCTCTATTCGCAAATGGCTGAGCGGAAATTTGTCCTAAGCTTTTATCAGCAAAAAAAATCTAATAATAGATCAAACAGAATAACATGTCACACCATTTAATGACAACTTCGAACCTCCTTTTATCTAATAAAAATATGCCAAAAAGTAGATAGAGACCAATGCTATATAGGTATACGAAAATGCATGTCATTAGTAAATAAATAAATTACAATTACTCACGTCTTCCAATAGATCCGTATAGAGAAGCTTCAAGTCGAATCAGTTCATTAAATCGGTCTTTTGAATCTGATCAATAAGAAAGCAGCAATTAATTTATTTGACATTGAAAAGTGGTCATAAAATTCATGTAACCAAAGCCATAATTACAAGGGGCAAATTTCAGTTTTACCACAATTAGTAGCTGCTTTGGCAGGTCCATACAGGAACACGGATGATCTGAATGGAAGTCCTCCTTCCATTGAATTGAAATCATGTTCTTGTGGGTGATTAGCTAAAACTTTTATAGCCAATTGAGTAACAGCATAATGGTGATAACAACAATTCTGATTTCCATTAGATTGAACAGAATTTGTAGCATTAGCAGCTCGTGCATCTGAATTCAATGCGGGCAAACCTACAAATTAACAACAGTAATTAATTGTGCAACTCAGGAAAATTCTAGATGCATAAACAGTAATGATTCATTAATCCCAGGGTATATTTGAGCGTAGAAGCTGGTGCATCTGGATTCAATTGGAGGAAACCTACAAATTGACCATTAAACAATTGTGCAACTTACGAAAATTCTTAAATACTACTCATAAATCCATGGTAAAAGCCTTTGAGCGCAATGTGGTGACAATTTTACAAATTCTAACGGGTTAAAGAATCTCTTTCTAGAAGAAATATTATATAGAAGAAATACGGACTTCTACCCTTGGTGACAACTTGCTATTGGATGGTTGATAATTATATTTTTGGCTCGATACATACATAATTAAAAACAAATGCATCAGTAAGATGTAGTTTGAACTATATATATATATACCTTTGTGTGACGGACCATCTTTAGGGATGGATACGGGAACACTACTTGGCAGCTCAAACGGAACAACAAATCCCTCCCATTTATCATCACCTTTATACGTTTTTCTCATAATGCCCACCTGCTTGAGTTCCCCAGTCATGTAATTATAGGAAAAGATTCTCCTCTCAACTCTGAGAAAGACAAGGTGAGCATTGCTTCTACTAAAGGCTAGTACCCTCCCACCAAAAAGAGAAGTCTCCAAGTGGTTTACACAAACCCGATGGCAATTAGACCACAAGGCAGTATGATAATCTTCAAGAATCCACACCGAAAATTCAGAATCCCCGGTAACCCTAGCATATACTAGCATATCTCTACATTCTCCCAAGTACCTGCAGTTGCATACACTTCTCGTACTTCTAGCACTTCTATTGTTGGTTTTGTTTTCGGTACTACTAGTAATGCAATTGCATAAGCCAAACTCATTAACATGTAACATATCACTAGGTATATTTATGAGAGAAAACTTGAAACAATCAGCCTCAAGATTGTAGGCAATAACCCCGGAGGGTTCCAATAGCCAATGCAGAGCTCCGTGTAGATAAGTTGACATTCCCGAAAACACAAAATTTTCTCCGAGTAAAGGCACCAGATCATCACCAACATGAACCTTTTGGGGTCTCCAACGACTAGAGGTGTCCAAATAACAGAACTTGTTAACCAACAAACTTCCGGGGCATGGCGAGGAGGTGTCACTTATCTCAATAATGGTGAAGCTTGGACGGGGAGAATGAGAGTCGAAAACGAAGCCATAAACAAGAAATCTCTTGGGAGAGGCTAGATTAGTAAATGACGTGATGGGGACAGCAAACATGTCGGATGTGATAGGGTTTTGCACAGCGAAGCAAGAATATGATTTTTTGAGAAAAGAGGAAACATAAAAAAGTAAAATACCGTTGGAAGAGTTTAAAACTGCATATGCACAATCGCCTAGTTCTTTTTCCGGATTTCTGTATAGGATTTTCGGTGGGGAAATTTCACAAACAGATGGGGGGAGTGAAACCATATAGGCTAGATTATAACTCATGCTATAGAAAAATCCTAACAGATGCGGGGTGCTTTTGTTTTGGCTAATCTCCTCCTCCTTCATGTCAATGTCCATTGAAGTAATTGGATCAGGCTGCTGCACCCTTGATATATTTTCTTCCAGAATTGTTATGTATTTATGTATGTACTTGTGTATCTATATATAGGGTTTGTTTTCGTAACGAAAACAAATTTCCGTATAGGATTGAGTGAGTGAGTGAGTGAGAGGGATGCAACTTCTTGTAGAGTAATTCTAGGTGAACCGTGTAGAAACAATTATGCATAATCCTCATATCTAATAGTAAAACGTAATATAAAAAATTCATAAATTTTATAAATAATTTAAATTGTAGAATTCACGTATTATTTATTTATTTTTGAATAATTTTTTATACATAATTTGTGCCTATAGAATTAATCAACTTACTTATAGGGATCCATCTCGAATCTAATCTAAAACTACTAATATTGATTGATAATTTGATGCATTTGAAAGCAAGTGTATATACAACCAAATTATTATAACGATACATTATTAAAAATAAAAGTAATTTTATTTATCACTTATATAATGGGAGAGGAAGAAAAATAACCGTTTTTCTTGAAATTGTGTCATAATTTTAACAATATTTATCTCCTAATTTTTTTCTTATGTCTAAATTAACTTTCCACTAATTACTTTACGATTTTTTATTTATCTCCTACTTCTTCTCCGGGAATAAAGATTTATAAAGCGGGAGGAGTAGGACTAGGTCTCTCAATTTATGCTAAATCTGTTTTATGATAAAGTTTAAACTGCTATACTTTAGTTAAATTATTCATTCACAAAGGCTAACTCATGACAAACTCACTCCACCTGCAACTTAAAATCAGTTTCTTTTCTTTCTCACACTTTATATCACTATTTTCTTTTCTTTTCTTTCTCACACTTTATATCACTATTTAAACCAATTATCGATTTTAGGGTACAAATCGGAGATTAGTCAAATTTTTTAAATTTTTTTTCTTAATTGTACATACATAGTGTGTGCCACAAACTAATTTTTATAAAATCAAAGATAAGGTTGGGATGTGTAATCCTCGCCATGCCCTACTGCCATTCTAATTAAGAAGCGTTCCATGGTTAATCAAAAATTATTTCTATGTGAACATGAAAAATAACGTAATCAATTTAATACGAAAGTAATAAGTGATTCAGATAACAGATTTTGAATTGTATTGATTCAATTCAAAATTAGATCTAGGTAAGGTTTCTTTTCTCTTTTAAAAAGACCATTTCCTAGAATTTTTTATTATCATTAGCCGCGTATTTGATTCTTATTTATTTTCTCAACAACTTCCTGCAGCTTAGGTATGTCACCATCACAAAGAACATCATTGTCTACTTGACACTATCTGTTTCTGCGTTGATGTTAACTGCTTCCTCTTATTTCTGCAATGCAGTGACTGTCTTTTCTGAATTTTTATCCTCTTGACCACTTCTCAAAATGGTTGCATTTGCATTTTCTTTTGGATTCTCCACCATTTGAGAGGGTAATGGCTCATAATCTTGTTTCTCCAACTGATTGAATGCAGTTGCCATTTGTCTCATCTGTGTACCTAAATTTTGAATTCTCGCCCTCGTTTCTTGTTGAAATTGTGAAGTGTTAGTTTCAAAAGCTTGAATAATTTATTCTAAAGACATACTAGAATTAGATGATTGACCCTGTTGTTGTTGGGGATATGGCTGCATGTATTGTCGGTAGCTTAGGAAGTTCTAATTTATATGCCAAGTCACTTGTGGATTCCCATAGTTAAAATTAGAATGATCCCTCCATTTTGAATTATACGTGTATGAATATGGATCATATATCTTTTGTGATTAACCGGGAAAATCACCTACTACATTTACTTGTTCATAAGACTCCTCTCGAAGAACTGGGCACATATTAGTTGGATGTCATACTATCACACAAATCCTACAAGCTTCTACTGGTTGCGCATTACCTACAGCCATTTGATAAACAAGAGAAGTTAGACTATTAATTTTTTTTCAGGAGAAGAAATATTTACCTTATTAACATAATCAGGCATAACTTTCATCCTTAACCTGCACAACTCAATTAAACTATAAAAAATTAGAAAAATAAAATCTAAGAAAAATTACTAAATTAAAATAAAATTTATAAAAGCACAAAATAAATTAGAATCACTCCCTGGCAACGTTGCCGAAATTTTAGGAGTTGTAGTTAACATTCCAAAATTAATCCTTATTTTTACTCTATGAACACAAAATTCAGTATAGTGACAGGAAATGGTCGATCCCACATAGAATGATTAACTTAATTTTATGTTTTGTAAACCAGAATGGGGGATTTTAAATTAATTATAATTAACTAAATAAACAAAAGTAAATTAATAAGATTAACCAATAAATTAAAAAAAATTAGTTCTTCAGTTCAGTATCACATTTTCATAGTAGTAGAATAATTAAGTATAACATTATTCATTCTTCAATGAAACTAATAACCCTAGGTAACAACAATCGTTAATTATCAGCAATTTTTCTTAGATTTTAAATCTAATGTAACAATCGCCCCCACCAAACCCTAACTATCATGCAACCTAGAATTATGACTTAATATAACAGTAGCATTAAGAATTAGAGAATTAAATTATTTCAAGTAACAATCACACAATCGCATATTATTTAACTTGTCTTCTGATAATCATAGCAATATACAAAAGCTTGACCACAATCATGTATTACTAATTGCTACCCGTAATCAGATACAATATCGTTTACTTAATACTATACCTTAATCTAGTAGATGAAAATAGCTTGATCAACTTAACTGGCCATTATTAAATCAATCAAAACAAATATTATTCAGTCAATTAAAAGAGATCATCAAGAATAAATCTCATATAAGAAGAAATAGATAATATTAACTCAATTAAACCATCAACTGTAATAAAGGATCAACATCCCTTAGAACTGAATAAAAAAAACTAGCCTGACATTCTTCCTTGAATCTACTATACTCCTACTTTATTATACGTTAACCTATGATAAAATTATGCTAGCCTCCCTTAAAATATGAGTTTTGACATATATTTATAGGTTACATATCAAATCCCTAGCTTTAGAGGGAAACTCAATCCAATTCGGAGTCAAAAATATCAAAAATGCGTCAAAAATCAAATCGGGCCCTACCACCAGCACCCCCAACGCTGTTGCACACTGCCAAAGAGAGTCCCGACCCTATTTTTATACTGCAAAACAGGGCCCCGACCCTTGTATGTTGACTGCTCTGATGTCATTCAGTAAAACAATCATAATTTCTTCATACGAACTCCGATTGAGACGATTCAATATGTTCCAGAAAGCTGAGAAGAGATTTACAACTTTCATGTTTTAGGATTTGACAAATTCTGCATGGATTAAGGTCGAAATCAGGACTGAAGCATCTGTTGCATAATTGGCACGCTAAAAATGCAAGTATAGTAACTCTAAACTTTCATCCACCAAGTCTTTACTCCAATTCCTATAAAATGACATCAAAACACATAAAAATAATATAAAACACTTAAAAGTAATATAAAATACTTAAGAACTTATAAATTATTAAGCTAAAAGATAATCAATACATAAGTATAAAACCTACTTATCATATGTGTGTCATGTTTTTGCAAACTAATAGTGGTATTAAAGCCAAATTTATACGAATTATTAATTATTTTGATTTCATATATGTATGGGTATGTATTTAAAATAATTTATTGGGCATAGTTTGTTGTATAAAATCATTGGTTTTCAAAAATAATTGCAAAAATCGAGTTTTGGATGGAAAAGACAGCAAAATCACAAACTACTAAAACTGTGTCTACCGACCAGCGCTAGGGCACAGTTTTTGAACTGCAAACCAGTGTTGGGGCGCTAATCAGCCGTTACTATTTATTCTTGGTCTAGCCCCGGGGCGCGCGGACAGCAGAATGCAATTTTTTTTATTTTTCATGTAGTTTTTTAAAGATTGAAAATAAAAGATTTATTTTGGATGATTTATAATTAAAATAAATTATTTATTTTAAACTTGAAATTGAATTTCATGCAATTTTAAATTTTTCATTAAATGATATATATATATATATATATATATGGAATAATTTTTATACATGAGATGAATGATACATATGATGATATATATAATAATACAAGGGATTAATTATGAATTATTGACCAATGTGATTAGATTTATTTTAGTTAGATGTATAAATGAATATGTTTTAATAAATGGGGTATACGTATCTCGTCTTTCTTAAAAAATTTTCTTTTAAATTCTATTTCTCTCCTATATATTTTTCCTTGGCTGCTGATGAACATATTATATATACATGTATTTCCTCTAAAAATATATTTATTAGTTAATTTTATGTTTATGTTTATTTTATTTTATTTTATTTTATTTTAATTATATTTATTTTTTGGTGAACAGGTTGATTTGTTTAAAGATTAAAAAGCCCAATATTTTGGATCCAATTAAGTTCGGCTTATGGGAAGGAATAAAAAAGAGGCCCAAGTGAATGATTCTAGTAAATCTAAGTGAATGCAAAAATCTGGAGAGTTACAACTACGGAAAAGATAAGAATGAAAAAGAGTTTCAGATTAGTGGAAAAGTCAAAGAGATAAAAAAGAAAGGAGTTTGGAGGTGAAAAGAAAGTTGTAGCTGCTAATTATAAAAAGGAGATATAGAGATTGGGAGGGGCATCACGTGGAGAAAAGCATCACCTTGACATAAGAAGAAAAAGTAGCAATTGTGTCACCACTGCATCATCGACAGTAGCTTAAGCAGCTTCACTGTAAAAGCAGATTTTCAAAAGTAACACATGATGATTATGGTTTATCACTTTACATTTGTTTTTACTTTTATCATGTGTTGCTAAAATATTTTCTGAGGTGTAAGATGAAATATTGTTAATTATGTATGACTTGAAATTCATTATAAATTTCTAAATTGGTTTTTAATGTTAAAAATTCTTATTATTCTTTGTTGATTAGTTTAAATTAAATTGTTTCATTCATAATATCATGTATTTTGAATAGTTTTAATTAATTTAATTTAATCCAGGTTGCGATTTAAACATTTTAATTAAAAACTAATATTACTTATTTTTTAAATAGTGGATACATATAATACTTTGGTTTTATACATTTAGTCTTGGAAAATAAGAATTTACAACTGAAATATTTTTATGAACTAAAATGAAAAATCTTGAGAAAGCATTGAATTGATTTTCAAATTGCTACTCCGAATTAATAATGAGTAATAAGACAAACAAAGTTAATATTGTGGATTCCGAACCTCAGAACTTTTTTTCACTAATTAAAAGTTAGTTATTTAATTAGTTTTATTAATTTAGTTTTAGTTTTAATTATTTCAAAAATCACTTTTTGTTCACTAGATTAGAATTGAATATAATTTAGATTTAATTAATCATTCAATAATCCTCGTGGGATTAACCTCGTACTTTGCATAAAACTATTTTACAATAGATTCGTGCGGTTGTAAGTATTTTATAAAATTTAAACAGAATAACTGTTGATCAAGGTTTGTGTTTTATGAAAATAAATTGTAATAGGATTAGATAGAATTATTTGAAGAATTGAAACTGAAGAACAAGGAACGCTTGAAGACCTGTTTGTAATGGAGCCCGAGTTATAAATGTAATAGTTATATTCATATTTGTTCTTGCACCCTCAGTTTGAGCTTTTAGTTTATTTGGTGGCTGGAATAAACCAAACTAGAATAAAGTCCATAATCAATCCAAGTAGAATACAGTATTCTATATATCCATACTTATTATGTATATATTATCAAACACGTTTCGCATATCACATATTAAAATAATATAACGCGTATTATATATATATATATATATATATATATAGTGTGTGTGTGTGTGTGCGCGCGCGCGCGTGCGCACATGCGCACTAAACAAGATGAGACAATTAATAACAAACCTCTTAAGAGAAATATATTAAGTTGAAACGTTCAAAGATATTTGGAATATTGAACATCGTCTCCTAATATGATAAAGCAATAGATTAAATGTTTAATATGAGTTTGTTGTGCACACACAAGGCTTGTATTAAATATTTAATATATTGGCTTTATTACATTGGATGTTTATAAGGAATTGAAAGATACTGTTTTGTTATGCACACAAAAGGACAATGTTTTTCTTTTCACTTATATGGATTTCTAAGTCGGACTTAACTTAAATAATTTTGATTTGAATGTGCATACTGTAATATCCCGGATATTTAAATGAATTAGAAATAAAATATTTAATATTTAATAAAGGTTGGAGTTTGATAACCTAGTAGTGGTAGATAAATAGAGGTACAAATTAAATTTAATGAACTAACTTAGATATGGTGATATCAATTTATTTTTTTTAATAAGTTAGCGAGTAAAGTGATATTTCAATAAGCTTGACTAATAGCAAGTCTAATTAGATTAAGAGAATTAGTTAGTGAGTTATGTAATTATGCAACGTGGTTGCGTGTTAATTAAATGTGTATATATGTACATATTTTATAACATAATTTAATGGTTACTTAAATTATGGTAAATAAAGGGATTAATACTAAATTAATCTGAATTGAATTACAAGGTTTATTGTGAAATTAATTGAGTTATTATATTAGTTATGTAATAACCACGAATTTCATTAGTCATTGTAATTATAATTATTAAATAATTAGCAATGAATTTAAAATTTTTGGTACTAATTAATTGTGCATTAGATAATTAAATAAATGTACTTATGTATGTGTATATTTATTTAAAGAATTAAAGCAAGGTGTATAATTAATTAAAGCAAATCTAATTGGATTATATTTTAAATTCAAATGAGTTGTTAAACTAGGTCAAAGATATTAATCTAGTAGCCCATGTAATTAATTTAACAAGCCCAATGCTTATTTTAATTAAAGGTATCATAGTTATTTAAATGCTAGCCCAATATGTTATTTAAATTGAGCCCAAACCAATTCAATGGATGAGCCCAATATATTTAATCCTAAGGTCAAATATGGAGCCCAATAGGAAGTAAAAAATGGTCAACATTGTTACATATATGAATATGTATATATAGGAGTATATATATATAATTAAAGCATTAAAGATAAATAAAAAATGGGTGATTAAATCTCATTTTTGCTGAGATTTTAGGGGGCCCACTAGGGGTTGCTTGATCTTGCATGTTGCTTCAAACTCACACTAAATCAAAGTTGACCAACAACCCTAGTCAATCACAATGTCACTCACATTGTCCATCCATGCAATAGTAAGCTTAATTAGCTTGTAATTTCACCAACATTGGTTGATTAAGAATGTTAATGAAGTGTTAGTAGAGTACTATATATAGAGCACTCCACACTTGTATCAAGTTTGCTAGTTCATTTCCTAGAGAATACAAGAGAGAAAGTGAGAGCATTTGTGAGCATTTGAGAAATACACTTGGGTGTTGAGTGAAAAAGCTAGAGAATGAGCTTGGTGAATGTCCACTAGATTCACAACATATTTTGGTAGTAGAAGAAAAAGAGCATCCAAGACCACAAGGTTTAAAAGTGCTCTAACTTCTTTTAAATTTCATTTTTTTAGCCTAGATAACTTTTGAACGGTTAAAATCTATTTTTAACCGATCAAAACTTATTTTGATAGCCTAGAAGTCTTTAACTATGTAATATATGTATATTCATAGTTTGGTGTGTTTATATCGTGATTTGGTATGTGTGGAAAGCATAAAATTAGTAGAAATGTTCATATCGAACTTTACCGGTAAAACCCTAACTAAGCATGTGATGTGTAATGTTGTAGTTTGAAATGTTCAAGTTGAAAAATTGATTTCTATAGCTATAAAGTTACATCTATGAGTTTTTAAGAAAACCCAACTTGAATCTTTCAAAAATGTGAAAAAATAAAGAAGTTATGGATTTTTCCTCAAAGCATGTTGATTTTAAAACCCTAGGTTGCATTGTGAGCAGTTTTGAGTATAGTTCCGTTTGAAATTTGGATTTGTGATCTAAAGAGAAATTGTAGAGGGGAAAATTCGTATGAGAATGGACTCAAGAATCACTCCAAAATATTTTAAAATGAAGAAGTTATGACTGTCGGAGTGACTAGAGGTTGGACAACCCATTTTAGGGTTTTCGGTTCTGTTTTGGACGTCATGGCGCCCAGTTGAGCGCTGGGGCTTTCAAGGCCAACAAGTTCAAGTTGTCGAGTCGGTCCGGGTAGGGTTTTATTGGAAAATTTAAGTATAACTAAGTGTAAAATAAAGGTATTTGTGTATTGAACCAATATATGGAATTTATTTGTAATTAATGGGTAGCAAAATGTTTAAAATAAAGATTAATGTTAACACCATTAAAAGTTAACTATTGGTATTGTTTAAAGATTTTTATTAAAATATTATTAAATAATTAATAATATTAGTATATAATTAAAAAGTTATTAAATGATGAATAACATTAACAATTGGTTAAAATATTATTAAATGGTTAATAATATTAGTAAGAGATTAAAATATTATTAAATGGGTAATAATATTAATAAGTCAATAAAATATTATTAAATAATTAATAATATTAATAATTAGATAAAATATTATTAAATGAATAATAATATTATAAAAGTAATAAAATATTATTAATAAGTAATAATATTAGTAAATGAATAAAATATTATTAAATTATTAATAAAATTAGATAATCAATAAAATATTATTAAATGATTAATAATATTAATAAAGTAATAAAATATTATTAAATGATTAATAATATTAGATAATGAATAAATTATTATTAAATGATTAATAATATTAATAAGGTAATAAAATATTATTAAATGATTAATAATATTAGATAATGAATAAAATATTATTAAATAATTAATAATATTAGATAATTAATAAAATATTATTAAATAGTTAATAATATTAGATAATGATTAAAAGATTATTAAAAGATTAATAATATTAGGTAATTAATAAAATATTATTAAATAGTTAATAATATTAGATAATTAATAAAATATTATTAAATAGTTAATAATATTATAAGATGAATAAAATATTATTAAATGACTAATAATATTATAAGGTTGTCGATATATTATTAAATGATTAATAATATAAGAATATTAATAAGGTATTATTAGATGATTGATAATACTATAAGACTAATAAAATATTATTAAATTATTAATAATATTAGATAAGTGTCTGGACTATATTAAATAATTAGTATATGTTCTTTGTGTTCGGAATATTATCAAGTAGTGATAATATTTCCTAAGTGATTGTATACCCGTAATTATATAATTATGCAGTTCGAAAGAGTTATAAAGGTCGTTATACTAATGTGTATATGATATTAATTTAAGATCAAACTGGTTTAACTGTTAGGTCCATTTAAGGATTATTAAATTAAGTTGGTTAGTCGTAGACGACGCACGAGGCAAGTTTTCTACACCTTAACTTGTATTTATTGTTGCAATTATTCTTCAACCTTATTTACATTGAGCTATTCAAATTATTGTTGAGCAAATTCTACACTCGTAGTTATTTGACAGAACTTAAAGTGGGTTAATTATCTAAAATTATTCCACCTCATTTTTAAGAACGTCTAAGCTAATTGTTTCGGCTAAACAAATGCATGTTTAAATTCATCTAATTGAATATTATAAAAGCTTATCCAAACCATTGGCTGGTGTGGATTCTTATAGTAAGACTGAGAAAGAACAACCCTAGTTAAAGGGGATTTTTATATTGTCGGGTAGCCGAATTTGCACAAGAAATCTAAATGTTATGCATATACATAGGACATGAGAGGACTGATCCCCTCAAGTGTCCCGTTATTTTTAACAAGGTGTGAGACATTGTATGTCGGTTCTACCTTAGTAGCAGTTCACGGTCATTAAAGACCACTCAGCAGTAAAGAGTCAATCCATTCTTATATTGAACATTGATTCTTGATATCTTTCGCAATTGTTATTTTTGAAAACCTTGAAGTTATTTCCCTTCATCATGATATATCTTATGTTGTTGTTTATAAACTTGCTGAGCCATTTAGTTGCTCATTCTTGCTATATCATGACTATATTTCAGCTAAGCCCAAATGTTCTAAATCAGACAAAGGGAAGGGGAAAGCGAATGCGTAGATTAGTAGATGCATGCTAGCTTTAAATTACTGTTATGTAATTACTGTGTGAATCTTTTATATTTCCCTTAAGATATGTAATGTTACGATTAAGGTTAATAGACCTTGGGAAGTGTAACATTTTGATAAGGAACCTTTTATATTATTCCACGTAGTTTGAATACAATTTATATATTTCATTGTTGTTAAATATTGTACAGTGAGAACCAAACCCGAGGTTAAAGAACCCGGATTTGAGGTCGTCACATGTTATATTAATTAATCCATATTTATGCAAATTATTGATAAATTATTTGTGAGGAATAATTATGTAATTTATATAATTATAAATTATATAAAGTAGTTAAATTAATTAAGGGTGAATAGTAATTTATATATATTGTACAATATTTAATTGTGTGTGTATGTATATATATATATATATATATATATATATATATATATATATATATAAAGGGATTAAATTAATTGAGTAATTTTAAATAGTAATTGAATATATTAAATGAATATATTCTATAATTAAATAAATCATTGTAAATGATTTATGGAAGTGAGTAATTTAATTATACAATTATTTGTGTAATATTAATTAAATAATTTAATAAATTATTTAAACAAGAAATCGAGTAAATATATTATTATTTTAGTGCATTAAAAAATGTATTTTCGAGTAAATGGAAATATTTCCATAATTGATGAGAAATGAATTATTTAATGTAAATTAAATTATATATTGTATTTATTTTTATTTCATAATTTATTGTGAAATTATTTTTGAAGTACAGTAATGTGTATAAATAATATATATATATATATATATATATATATATATATATATATATATATATATATATATATATATATATATATATATATATTTATTTATTTATTTGTAATGTGTGTGCGTGTAGTACTATATATATATGGCGTGCACGCATGAATGTGTTAGGTTTAATGTGTACACGCCACCCTAAAGGAAAATATTTGATGTAATTAAGTGTAATAATTGTAATCTGGTACATTATTAAAATTAATCATGCAATAAACTATATCCATTTTTAATGAAATGAATTTTTAAATTATCGTGAAGATATATATTATTTTATGGTATATTTAATTTTTATACATGTTGTGGTATTATTTACACTATGTGTATAATTAAGGAATATTTATTGTATAATTAATATTTAATTAATTTATTAAAAGTCATGGCAGATTTTTCGTCATGTATAATGGAACTGTTTTCAATTTTATGGGGAAAAATATTTGAGAAACGTAAACATGTTGATGTAACATGTTGTCCAAGTAACGAAGTGAAAAAGTATGAAAATTAATTTTTATAAGTTGTTTGTGTTATTTAAGTAATTTTGGAGTTATAAAGTACCTCATATAATTACATGCATGTCATTATGTGTGTACAAAATTTATCAAGTAAAGTACCTTAAAAAGGTATAAATATTATTTATAAATTATTTTATGAATTTTAGTGAATTAAAATAAATATTTTACATATATTACGTAAAATATTTATTACACGAAATAACTACGTAATGTATTAAATTTTTATTTGTGTATGATTTTGTGCTTTATCCGAAATGGGAGAGTCGATGGTTATGTGGTCCAAGGCGGTGGATTTCAAATTTGACTCCAAATTTGTTAAAGGCAAGTTAGTATGTTATATATAAAAATATAAAAATAAAAAAAAAAGAAAGAAAGAGAAAGGGGTAATATATGCACAAACATTTCTCTCTCTCCCAAGCCAAACACGGATCAAAGTTGAAGGAAAAATAAAATATTCATCTCTTTAATTGAAATTCATTCTAAGAGGTAAGATTATTTTTAATGATTATTTTAAGAAAAGAAATTGATTTTGGTATAATATGCTAATTATTATGTATTTTATGGTAGAAATTATTTATTACATAATAAATTGTTTATTATGTAATAAATTGCTTAAATGATGTAGAAAAATTATTATTGTAGTGTAAAATAAATTGTAGTATTTGATTATGTGAACATCTATGAGTTTTGAGATTAAAAATCATGTATGTGATGTATTTGTGAAAATTTTGAAGTGAATAAATTTTTACCAAAAATTTGTGAAATAATTCAAGAGTATTTGATTTATTAAGTTATTAATGGTTTTTAAGTTTTGAGTAATTGATTTAAAAAATTTTGAGTAGTTTAAAACTTTCTTGATGGTGCTTTAATGGCATTTTGTGTTGAAGAAGATGAACCAGTATGTTATGCTGCGAATCCAGGAAATTTCTAACCAATTTGGAGGTTTTGACCAAATTATGAAAATGCGCTCCGAATTTATTTTGTTAATGATTTTCGATTCTGTCATATTCTATCCAGAATTTGGAAAAGTTTCCTTCAACAAAGTTGTAGAGAATTAAATTTCGTGTGGATTGGACTTAAGATTCATAATTTTCTGATAAACGAGCTAATTTCTATAAATTTTGGAAGTTTCAGGACATTAAAAATTAAAATTTAATTATTAAAAATATTTTGTGTTGAAATCATTTCTGGACAGAAATATTGTAATATTATGTCCGATTTTTCTAAAAATTTTGGTGAATTTTTGAGAAGCATAGGTATTTATTGTATCTTAATGCTATTTATAGTTAATGTAAAAATAAGTGAAAATTCATAGAAAATTCTATAAATATTGGGAAATTACGAAGCTTAGTGAAAATTTTTATAATAAATATTTTGGATTAATAATTAAATGTTTTAAATATTAATTTAGTTAGTTTAATATTATATTTTCCAAATTTATGACTAAATTAATTATTATTTAATTAATATTAAACAATAAACAAGAATGATAAATTAAATAATTATTATTTAATTACTATTAAATAATAATTAAAGACAACTAAGATTGATTATTTAATTATTTATTATTTGATTAACTGTAAATAATAAATAAATCCAATTAGTTATTATTTATTAATAAATAATAAGTAAGGATATTTGATTATTTATAATATAATATGATTATTTATTATTTGATTAATTTTAAATAATAAATAAATCTAGTAAGTTATTATTTATTATTAAATAATAACTAAAGGTAATTAATTACTTACTATTTAATTAATGTTAAATAGTAATTAAATGAAATTAGATTTAATGAAATAAAGGAAATGTCTTTTAGCTCATTTGTTTAAACAATTATAATAAAAAAATTTAATAGTTTAATAAGTGTTTAACATTTGAAAAAATTGATATAAATTAATTAAATTATTAACCTAAGATTGATTAATTATTTTATAGGTTAATGATAGTATATTAAATTATTTGTTATGTCACTTTTATTTACTAGATAAATAGCATATTTGAGTGCATAATTGTATAATTTTACGTAGTGCTAATTGATAGACCAATATTATTAATATTAGGTCATTTAAATTAGCTGTAGATCGACTATCAGGCAAGTCCCTAAACCCTACTCAATTTATATTCAAGCAAGATATATTATTTTATTGAGCAAGTTTCCTAACTCAAACTCAAGTTATTATGTTTCAAGCATGCTAGTGGTTTAATTCTGTATAATTATTCCACCTTTTTAAATTGTTGATTCGCACATAGTGCATGTTGCATTTGTTCATCAGGTATGAAAGGTTGATCACCTTCATTACCCTAAGGTTCAGTTAAATTTGTTCATGGTCATTATTGACACTCAACATTAATTGATTCAGTCATTCAATTATTGAAATTATGATTAGTACTCTTTCACAATTATTATATTGTTGAAAATCCAAAAGCTTATTATTTCTTTCAATCATGATATATCGTTATTGTATTTAAACTTGCTGAGCAAAGTCATTGCTCACTCTTGCTATATCATGATAACAAATTTCATAATAATACGAATGTTCGAGGAAAGACGGAGACAAAAGCGAAGGATAAGATTATTGTGTTGTTCATGATAACTAATTAGTTATTCGATGTAAGTTAATTGTGTAAACATTTTTGTGAATCTAGAGGTATATGTGTAAGTTAAGGTTAGAAACCTTGGAAAATGTTGTAGAATACTCTTAAATAAATAATTTATGTTTATATATTTTCGCATTAGTTATAGATCATGTTTGAAGATGTTGTATCGTGACGTACCAAGTCTAAGGTTCAAAGTACTCGGATTTGGGGGCGTTACACACACATTTGATCATAATAATTTATTAGGAAAAATTAAAAGGAGTTACATGTTGATGTAATTGATAAAGAGTTGTCTACCTATTGAATAAATTATGGTTTGTTGTGCACACACAATATTATACTTATGTCAATTGGAACCTTATCTCACTAACGGATTTTTAACTAGATTTGTCGAACTATATAAAGAGGGTAATATAGTTTGATAAAAATAGTGAAAGATACCATTTTAAATAAAGACATAATTAACTTAGTAATTAATCAAATGAATGTATGTTAATGTTGTTATTAAATATTCACTTAAAGAATTTTGTTATGCCTAATTCACTAACACTGAATAGCATATTGGATGCTAACAAATAATTGAACTGAATTATTTGGATTGCTTAAAGAAATTTGATAATAGTTCTCAGTAATGAAAAGTTAGCAAATATCCTTAATTAGCCTATCCTTGCAAATGTTGCATACAATGTTTCTGAGGAAGAGATTGCTACTTTTAAGAAGTAGCAAGATGATGCACAGGTGGCTCATTGTATCATGCTCGCATCCATGAGTACCGAGTTATAGCGTCAATACGAGAAAATGGATGTGCATACTACATTGTTATACCTCCATGAGTTGTATGGTGAGCAAAGAAGGTCAACTAGATATAAGATATCTAAATGAACTCTTTCGATCTATAATGACCAATGACACTACAATACAGACTCTATGTTCTAAAAATGATTAATTGGATTGATCAATTAGAACAACTGGATTTTGTCAAGGATGGAGAGTTAAGTCAAGATTTGATTTTGCAGACACTCACAGTCTCTTTTTCACAATTTGTTGTGAACTTTAATATTAATAAACTATACGTTAGTTTACCTGATTTGCTTAACATGTTGAAAATTGTTGAGAGTCACGTTCCTTCCAAGAAAGACCAAGTTTTACTGGTAGATGAATCTTCTAAGTGGAGGAAGAAGGCCAAATGTGTTTTTAAGGAGTCAAAAAAAGGTAGAAGGCAAAATAAAGGCTAAACAAATGACATAAATAAAGGTGATCCTGATGGCAAAAGAGTTTGCTTTCATTGCGATAAGCTGAAAAATTGGAAAAGGAACTGCAAGGAATATCTTGCAGTGGCTAAGCAGAAAAACTTGGTAAAGCTTATACTACAGATATAGATTTGTTCATAATGAAATAGAACTTTTTATAAGTCAAGTTCTACTTGGGTATTGGATACCAGTTGGTGGTCTCACATATGCAAATCGTTGTAGAGACTAAGTAGAAGTAGAAGGTTAAACAAATGATAAGTAATCATGTGCATGGGGAATAGAACAAATATTGCTGCATTAGCCATAGGAACTTACAGTTTAGCATTACCTACGGGCAAGTCTATTAAGTTAGTAGGTCGTTACTATGTTATGGTTCTTGAAAGAAACATTATTCTGGTTCTTGTGTTGACAAGGAATGTTTTGACATTGTAATAAAGAACAATCGTTGTTCTATTTATAATGATAATATTTTATTTAGAACTGGTTGATTACTTGATGGAATTTGCATACTTGACTTACATTAAAATATTTTTCAAATTAAACAAACTAAAGACAAAGAGATGATATGAATCATACATTCAGATGGCACTGTAAACTCAGTCATATAAATGAAACAAGATTAAAAAAAATTGCATAAAGATGTGCTTTTAGAACTTTTTGATTATGAATTATATACGACTTGAATCTTATTTCATGGGTAATATGATTAAACCTCCATTTAGTTGACATGGAGAGAGAGTTGCAGAGTTGTTAGAGTTAGTACACACAATTGTGTGTAGGACCTAGGACGATACATGCAAGAGGAAGATATTCATTAATTACTTTCACTGATAATTCTAAATTTTGATATATATATTTGATAAAATACAAATCTAAATAGTTTGAAAGGTTTAAAGAATTCATAAGTGAATTACATAAATAAATGGTCAAAAGTATTAAAGTTCTTCAATTAGATTGAAAAACGAATACTTAAGCAGTAAGTTTCTAAATCATCTCAAGTGAAATGGTATTCTCTCACAATAGATATGGTAATGATCCACGATGAGTTTTATCAATCTTCCAGTATCCTTATAGGATTATGCCCTATAAACAGCAGCAAGCATATCTACTAAAGAAGGTACATTCAAAAATTCGTCCGTAAGACTCCATATGGGTTATGGACAAAGAGAAAATCAAGTCTTAAACATGTTAAGATTTTGGGTTATCCAGCTTATGTCAAAAGATTTAAAAAGGATAAGCCTGGGACAAGATCTGACAAGTGTAGATTTGTGGAATATCCTAAAGAAAGTTTAAGGTATTACTTTTATAATCCTACTGATTGAGAGGTGTTTGTCAAAATTTAGTAAGAGTAAGATATATCTGGAAGAAATTCAAGAACCAAAAAACACTACAGTTCAAATGAAGAAATCAGTTCAAGTAGAAAAACCTAATGTACCACAACCGACTCGTAAATGTGGAATAGTACCGAGGATACCTGATAGGTATGGATTCATCATAAATGATGATGATGAGGTATGCATCATAATGGATGATGATCCAGTAACATACGATAATGTATGAGTAGTAGAGACTCAAGAGAAATGACTGATGACCATGAAATTTAAAATGGACTCCATGCTAGAGAACCAATTGTAGACTTAGGTTACTCCACCATAAGACATTTAGCCTAGAGGATGAAAATGGGTCTTTAAAGAAAGACTAAGGCAAATGACAATGTAGAGACTTATAACACCTGACTATTGGTAAAAAAAAAGTTTCAAACAAAGTTAAAGAGTTAACTATAATAAAACTTTTACTAGTAGAAATGCTTAAGTCCATTCGAATTTTGCTTGTAGTTACAACTTATTATACGAGATCTGACAAATAGACGTGGAGACGCCCTTCTTTAATAAGAGAATGTATGTATGATACAACTAGAGGGATTTATCTTTAAAAAGGAAGTAAATCAAGTATGTAAGTTACAACGATTTAATTATGGATTGAAACAAGTTTCTCAAATATGGAACATCCGTTTTAATGAGACAATTAAGGAGTTTGATTTTATCAAAAACGAGGATGAACCGAGTGTGTACAAGAAGGTTAGTGGGAGCGTTATGACATTCCTAGTACTATATGATGATATAATACTGATAAGGAATGACATACCGATGTTATAATCAGTAAGGATATAGATGTTTAAACATTTCTCAATGAAGGACTTGGGAGATGTATCCTACTACTAGGGATAAAGGTTTATAGTGATAGATCGTATAGGATGCTCGACTTGACCCAAAAAACGTATATTGATTCGATGCTAAAGATGTTTAGCATAATGAAACTCCAAGAGACGTCTCATGTTGATGAGCTATGGAGTAAATCTCTTCAAGAAATTGTCCCCAAAGACACCGAAAAAAAGAGATTGTATAAGTAAGCACTACAAGAAAAATGCCTAATTCTGACCAAATTTTTCGTCGGTAATAAACTTATTCCGTAGGGAATATGTTAATTTCGACGGAATAATCCGTCAGTAATTCAGTCGTAAGTAACCGTGTAGGGACTAATTTTGTCGATCATTCCATCGATATTAATTATCTTCGACGGAAAAAATAACGACACAATTTTCGTCAATAATACCTTAATTATATTCTATCGAATATACATGTCCACGTGTCCCTCGATAGTTCATCCACTTTTTTGAAATACCAACGGAATTTTTTGTCGGCCATAAATATATAATTAATAAACATAATTCAGTCAACTAAATTAATCACAAAATCAGCCAATTATATCAGTCCCACCCAAAATAGAAAACACAAAATCAGTGTCAATTCATAAGGCAGTCTAAATTGATAATAACTTCTCATCAATTAACAAATTCATATACGACAAAATCAATAACAAATATCAGTGTTATATTAAATTAGGTTTCAAATAACAATATCAGTGTTGAATTCATTTGGGCATATATATGTTCAATTTAATTTTCAAATGATACAAACCATAGCTAAAAACCCCAAACCAACTAAACACTAACCAAATAAATTGTACCTAGGAAATTGAGGATCTAGATTTGAGACCTAGCACAACCATTGTCGCCGCAACAAAGCTCCGTCGCCTCACCACAGATCGAGAGAGAGAGAGAGAAAAAAAAATGTGGGGAAGTGGGAAACGAAGAGAAAGAATGAGAGATTGAATTAGGGGAAGCGACGCCATGAGTGATAGAAAGGTAAGGAAGAAAGAGAGATGTAGCAAATTTGGTCTCTGCCAAGGATTAAAAAGATTTATTTTCGATGAAATTTCATCGAAAATAGGTCCCTCGTAATTAAATTATTTTCGACGAATATTCTGTCGACATTAATCGAATTCCGTCGAGCATTATACTGGCATTGGTGGGAACGTTACCACCAAAAATGTCCTTGTTAGCTACGACAGAATTCTGCCAATTATAATTTACTTATGAGGGAATTATCCTTGATGGAATATTCCGTCGATATAACGTTAATTACAACAGAATATAGTCCGTCAAAAATAATTCTGTCGGGATTAACAATTTTTTTTATACCGAAGATACCTTATGCTTCGACAATTGGATCTTTCATGAGATGATATGTACTAAATATGATGTTTTTTTATGTATGATAAATAGCTATCAGTTCAATCTTGGAGAATAATATTATAAAGGAGTTTATAATGGTAGGTCTGATTTGAAAATAGAGGGCTATACAGACTCGAGTTTTCTGACTGACCAAGATAATAGCAAATTCGCTTCAGGTTATATGATTACCTTAAACGGTGTTGCAGTAAGAAATATTCCAAACAACAAAGAGTTACTGAATTAGTGAGAAAAATATAGTATACAGCTATAAGTAAAACTGCAAAGGAGATTGTTTGGATGAACAAGTTCATTCCAGAACTTGTTATGGTTCTTAGCATTGAATGAGTTTAATTCGCCAAGGAACCTAAGTCTCAGTTGAAATCCAAATATGTGATGTAGTACTTTCTTTTAATTGGTGGAATCATTTAAAGATGAGATGATACCATAAAGATGGTAGATTCTCATAACAACATTACAGATCCATTAACTAAAACATTTACTAAGTAATTCATTCGATCGCCAATTAGAGAAAATGATATGAGATACTAAGGACAATTGGCTTTAGTGCAAGTGGAAGATTGAAAGTAGTATGCCCTCAAGCCAATCACATTTGATGTGATAAAACATATACTTTGTAATCTTATTAGTTTACTAATAATAGTTTTATTTAAAGTCATTTCTTTATTCAAGATTAATTGGTTAAATTAATTAAATGGATAAATCCATAGTTTTGAGCAATACTTTTAGAATCATAATGTTGATTATGTCAATGAGATCTAAATTCAAGATAGCTCAAAACTAAAATATTCCTAATTGTGGGATCGCTAAAATGAAGATTAGTGAATCCGAATAGATTAGTACATATTATGCTTGCTCTTATGAAGAGAATGATTGATCTCATAATCATTTGTGTGGAGACACTAAAGCAAATATGTAGGTTCTTAGTAGAAAATAAGTTCACTGAACGCAACTCGCTTAATGAATACCTAATAGAGTTTTACTTGCCTATCAATAGGAGTTCCTAATGTAATAGTAGTATAAGTGATCATTGGATTTGAGATCGTCATAGTACCTTGTGTATGATGACTTATACTTTGTCATATTCCTTAAGGCTATGTTTGTTTACACAAAACATACTTAGGATTGGACTATTTATATTAATTTAACACTACTTCAGACTATTTTAATCCATAATGGGGAATTAAATAGTCCTATGAACTATTTTGTTTTATCAATCCTAAGACTATTTATGTGGGATTATATAATCCCATGAAAAATTCGGGATTAATAGTCCCTCTCATTTTAAGCTATTAAATGACTTTGTGGAACTAATAATCCAACATTAAGGGATTAATAATCCCTCATCTAAGGATTAAATGGTGCAAAGTAGTATTAAATTAAGGTAAATAGTCAAACCTTAAATATATTTTTTATAAACAAACATAGCCTAAGATTATATGGGTATAACAAATGATATGTTCAGATATAATAAGTTGTACATGGAGATAGGTGAATGATCAACAAAGCATCTACCACTTTCAGTAAAGGGATAATATGTCATATGTAATTCAATAAATGATAACTCAAAAATTATTGGCAAATATAGAATGAAAATTAGAAAGGAGTTTCTAATTTACATTAAAGTTGTGCATTTGATAATTGAAATGCATATGATCAAATAAAATAAGACTTGACAAAAATTCCAAGTCTTATATTTGATTGGGATATTGTATAGTAGAAAGATTGAATTATACGGTAACTATTCCCGAAATAGGTTCTTTGTGATCAAATGTTGATATTCATATTATCTAAAAAGTCATGAATTACTAATGGGACTAACCCTTATTGTGGAATAAATAAGTATTTATTTATAAATAAATAAAATGAGTTTAATTTATTATTATATATAATATTTGAATGATTTTAATTTATTTATTCTACAGCTGATTTAATATTGAACCTAAAAGGTCACACCGCAAAAAAGAAATATTTATTTTAGAAGTAATGGCATAATGATAATAATAAATTAATTGTATTTAATTTATACTATAGTGATAGAATAAATTAAATAACTTAATATTTAAAATTAAGTATTTTAGAAATACTAATTAAAAATTAATAAAATGAGTCTTATTATCATTATTATTATTATTATTATTATTATTATTATTATTTAGTTCCTAAATAGATCAAAGGAGGTGAACTCGTAGTTGTTCAAGAGTTGAATCTACAAAAGTATAATCTCTTATCCTTCTCAATTAATAAGTATTGCATAAGAAAGATGTTAGAATTTGATTTGTAGAAAAAAATTTAATATGATTTATGCTTACTTCTTCTGCGTTGTACAATTAAATTGTATGCATGCCTTATTTTTGCAAACCAACCATTTGAACGCCACTTGGAGAAGATGTGTATTAGATACCAAGGCGATTAGTTTTAGTGCAAGTAGGAGATTGAAAGTAGTATGTCCTCAAGCCAATCACATTTAATGTGATAGAGCATTTACTTTGTAATCTTATTCATTTATTAATAAAAGAGTTTATTTATTTAAAGGTATTTTTTTATCCATATTTAATTGTTATAATTAATTTTTGGGATAAACATGTAGTTTTGGAGCAATGCTTTTAGAATTATGATGAGTTCATGCTAATGAGATCTAAAATCTAGATAGCTCAAAAATTATAATGTTCCTAATCATAGGATCACTAATGTGAGGTTAGTGAATTCGGATAGATTAGTACATATTATACTTGTTCATTTGAAGAGGATAATTGATCTTATATTTAATTGTGTGGAGACACTAAAATAAGTATGTAGGTATTTATTGGAGGATAAGTTCACTAAACGTGACTCAGTTAAAGGAACACCTAATGAAGTTTTACATGCTTGTCAATAGGAGTTCTTATAGTGATAGTTGTACAAGTGATCCTTAGACTTGAGATCATTATAGTATTTTGTGTATTTTGAGTTAAACTTTCTCATATTCTTTAAGACTCTTTGGGCATATATAAAAGGGTATGTTTGGGTATAATAAAGTGCACGTGGAGGTAGGTGAATAATCAACAAAGGATCTACCACTTCCACTAAAGGCAGAGAATGTCCTATGCGATTCGATAAGTGACAACTCAAAAATCTTTGACCATTGTTGAATGGAAATTAGAAATGAGTTTTCAATTTACATTAACTAGAGTTGTGTATTTGAGAATTGAAATCTATATAATCAAATAAATAAAAATTGATAAAAATTTCATGTTTTATATTTGATTGGAACATTTTATGGTAGAATTATTGAATTGTATGATAATTATTTACTGAATAAGTTCTTTATGATTAAACGTTGATTTTATTTTATCCGAATAGTCATGAAATGCTAAGAGATATTACTCATGATGTAGAATAAATATTAATTTATATATGTCGGTTATGAGGTTATATATATATATATATTATAATTTTTTATAATGCACACTTATATATGCACACACACACACACACACACATATGGCTATAAAAAATTCTATTTATCTATTTATTTAATGTTTATTTATGTTAGACATTTATTTATTAATAAAAGTACATAATTCGTCATTCATTAAATGATCATTTATTTTATTTATATAAATCTCCAAATTTATATATATTATGATTTATGTGTATAAAATAAGTATTATACACAGAAGATATAAATCATATGTAATATATATAAATAAAGATATAATGGTTTATAACCTATGATAATTTGGAGATATTATCATGCAGGTTATAATGTTTTAATAGAGATGATTTATCTTGATCATGGAAGTTAGACTTCTAATTAAAGTACTAATGCATTAATGGTGTGCATTAAACGGATCATGTGATAATATTTTATTTATAAAATATTTTCACATAAATACTAATTTGTGAATCTTTCTTAATTTAGAAATAATAATGGATTTAATATATATATATATATATATATATATATATATATATATATATATATATATATATATATTAATTTAATATTCTAACGAGTGAAATTATATTGTGTTAATTAATATCTCGGAATGTTAATTAATATATTTAATTAATATCAGAAACATTATTATTGTCAAAACACCTATAAGATTTTTCATAAGATAATTTATTATTAATCATAGAATCTTGACCAATTATTTTAATATTTATTATTTAATGGATTGATTTAATTGTTAAATCAATTTATGATCAAATGAAGATAAATTATGGACTTATAAAATTAGTTTAAATATATTATGATTATATTTAATTCTGAGATACTTATGTACATCTATAGATAAAATATTTACAGTTTATTAGTAAATGGTTAATTTTAATTAATTTCTAGACTGAAGTGCAATTACAATTATTTAGTGGAATTAATTGTAATTAATATTTTTTAGTATATTATTATTAGATAATAATATATAAATAAGTATTGGAGTCAGAATAAGAATTCCTCAGGATCCTCATCCTAGCCTAATATGAATCAATTTTTTAAGAGAGATAAGGATCAATATGTATATAAATATGTCATTGATCAGATATGTGAAAGTGGTTTTTGAGGTTTTATTACAAATCAGAGTAAATACCAAATAGTGTATTCTCTCTTTCTACCTAGAAAAAGTACGTGAAAGTATTTTTTCAGAATGGTGCTTTGGAGACCACACTCCAGATTTAGCATAAGGTCATAAGAAGGAAGATCTTGAGGATACTAGAGACTATTCGAAGATTTAAACGTGCTAATCCAACCAAGTACATGGTATATATATAATTGTTATTTTGTATAAAATCATAAAGATGATCATGTTTTATTAATTTTTTAAAACTATTTTTCGAAGATTTTTTCCAACAGCTTCTAGTTAATAATACTACTTGACCTGGCTCTAAGTTACATAATGAAGCAAAATTTTCAGCATTTTCCAAGCCTAGGAATAGGGGGGGTCAGTTATGGGGTTTTATATATATATAATGCACGCTTATATATGCATATATACACACACACATATACATGTACACATATCATTAATATCATCCGATTATGATTGGGCTTAATCCAAATACGATTTTATTAGGCCACTAATTAATTTTTTTTTGGGTCATGGACAATTTTTCACTAGGCTAATTAATTATATAAATATCCTTAATCACTTGGACTTTAATTTTTATATCATATCACATTAAATTATGTAACATTTCTAATATTCATGTTGGACTTAATTATTTAACCTTATTAGTCCATTTAATTATCTCATCCTTCTTAAGTAAATTAAATGCTCAATTATTCACCATTACACTTTATGCCTCACAAGGCATACTACATAAGCTTAGTTAATATAACTTAAGCTGATACACCATCATCACTTGATTTCTTAAATAATTAATGTGACGCCCCCAAATTCGGGTCCCTTGAACCTCGGGTTCGGTGCTCACTATTCAACACTTGTCAAACATTCATAAAATATAACTTCAATAACTCGCAGAAATCATACATCATTTCATTACGAAACGTACCTTCAATCCCAGGTTCCACTAACCTTAATACATCATCATTACCTTATAATACAAAAGATTTACACAAATAGTACGAACTAACTACGTCTACTCGTTCATCTTTCCTTTGCCGTGGTACTCCTTAGATAACTCGGCTTAACTGAAAAATAGTTCATGATATAGCAAGGGTGAGCAACTACTTTGCTCAACAAGTTTAATTAAACAATAAAAGATATATCATGAATGAAAAAGATTTAGCTCTGGAAACTTCAACAATATACAATAATTGTGAAGACATGCAACTTTGAATAATATAATTCAATTGACATAACATACTGCTTCATCATGCTGAAAGGGTCACAAGACCATGAACACACGTTTTGAGTATTTACAATACCCTGTAGACAGAAGTCTATCAGTTCGTTTTGAATATTAACAGTCATTTCGATTGACATATCCGGTGATGGGTACTTTAGGTGATCAGCCTATCGTACGTTTATAGAGTGCACAATATAACCATCTAGTTCGTTTTGATCGGGAATATTCCATCCGACCGTAAGCTATCTGCTTACAATGCTCTGTTCATTTCAGCTTATCCCATCAGATTCCGTACCACAACAATATGGTTTGGACTAACTTTAATAATATTCAGATTATGAATTTAAATCGTACATGGTCTAGCCGAAACAATTGGCATAGAACCCTCACTTAGAACAGTTCATAACAAGAACAGTCATAATATCACATGCAATATCTAGTTGAAACAAATAGCATAGATATTTCTCTTTAAACAGTTCATAACGTGAACGGTCATGCAAATGCACCTAAGTGCGATTGTCAATAACAATATAGATATGAAATAATTCTTAATAATTATTTCATCATGCAATTTGAAATAAATTTCAGATTCTACATAAATAACTTGCCAAATAAATACAAGTTAGGGTTCAGAGAAACTTGCCTGTTCCGCTGGCTACTGCTATTCAACTTAAAAATACTTCATTTGGGTGACCTAATATTCAACAACATTGATCCTCCAATTAGCATAACACATATAGGTTTATTTAACATTAATAACCTTACCATATATGTCTTAATCATCTATCACTTAATCATAACCTTACATCTCTTAATAATATTATCAATCCCTTGATAATATTTTAAATCACATAACTATCACTTCATTGCTTTATAATATTATCACCTTTGATAATATATAAATACCACAAATAATATTATTAATCGTATAATAATATTTTAACCATTTATTATTTCAATAATAAATCATCTAGTTCCTCAATATTATTAACCATCTAATAATCATCTTAATCTCTTCATTATCTCAACACTTATTAACATTATTAATAACTAAATAATGTTTTACACTATTCCCAAGGATATTATTTATCAAATAATAGCTTAATCATTTATAAATATTATTAACCATTTACTAATATTTTATCATCTTACTAATATTATTAATCCTTTAATAATATCTTATTCTCTCATTAATATTATTAACCATTTAATAATATTTTATCCTCATACTAATATTATTAACCATTTAATAATATTTTAATCATTTATTAATATTATTAATCATTTAATAATATTCTACTAACTTACTAATATTATTAACCATTTAATAATATTTTATTAACTCATTAATATTATTAATCATTTAATAATATTCTACTCATTATCTAATATTATTAATCATTTAATAATATTTTATTCCCTTTATAATATTATTAATCATTTAATAATATTCTTCTCATAATCTAATATTATTAACTATTTAATAATATTTTATTCATATTGTAATATTATTAACCATTTAATAATATTTTAATCCTTTATTAATATTATTAATCATTTAATAATATTTTATTAACTTACTAATATTATTAACCATTTAATAATATTTTAATCCTTTATTAATATTATTAATCATTTAATAATATTTTAATCCTTTATTAATACTATTAATCATTTAATAATATTTTATTAACTTACTAATATTATTAACCATTTAATAATATTTTAATCCTTTATTAATATTATTAATCATTTAATAATATTTTTTTAACTTACTAATATTATTAACTATTTAATAATATTTTAATCCTTTATTAATATTATTAATCATTTAATAATATTTTATTAACATACTAATATTATTAACCATTTAATAATATTTTATTCATTATCTAATATTATTAACTATTTAATAATATTTTATTAAGTATCTAATATTATTAATCATTTAATAATATTTTATTTATTAACTAATATTATTAATCATTTAAATAATATTTTATTTATTTAATATTATTAACTCTTTAATAATATTTTACTCACTTTATAATATTATTATACATTTAATAATATTTCAATGATTTTCTACTATTATTATATTAATAATAATATTTTATTAACTTAATTATATTATTAAACCTTTAATAATATTTAACTCTTTTTATCTATTAAATCACTTATATTTAATTTAAAAAAATATATTTATTAAGTCCAAAAATAATAAAATAATTTTTGGGACATTTTCCATTTTCGGATCCGTACGGACCCGACCCGGCCCCACCCGACCCGGTTCGGTTTTTTTTTTTTTTTTTTCCTGAACAGTGGACTGCGCAGTGTGTTACACTACACACTGCGCCCCGGCGTAGTGTGGCAAAATGTTATCCAAATTTTTGATTTTTGACAGTTTTGATACCCTTTGATCAAACCTTGATTAAATGAAATCTACATATCCAAATGACACCAAATCAGTGTTGATGTGTTCCTAACTTCTTGTTTTACAATATTTCATGGTTCGATCGTCTTTTTAAAAGCGTTTTACACGAAAATTACGGATCAAACCATCTAGGGTCTAAAAACGACATCATTTTCGGTAAAAGCTATAACTTCTTCGTTATTCAATATTTTTGAAAACTTCAAGTTGGACTTTTCTTTAAAACTAATAGATCTAACTTTCTAGTCATAGAAATTAATTTTCCAACTTGTATATTTCAAACTACGACCTTAAACACAACATGTAACGTTTAGGGTTTTACCGGTAAAATGTGTTATGAACATTTCTACAACTTTTATACATTTCTCACATACCAAATCATGATTTAAGCATATTAAACCATGTATCTACCAATTTATCATAGCTTAAGACTTCTAGACCATCAAAACTACTTTTGATCGTTAAAAATATATTTTGACCATATAAAATATATATAGCCTACAAAAATGACATAAAGATGAAATGGAACACTTTTGAACCTTATGTTCTTCTACTCTTGGCTAGAAACTTTGTTGGTGACTCCTCCTTGATAAGTCTCTAGCAATCTCCTTGGTGAAAAATCAACTCTCAAGAACTTTCTCTATTTTCTCTAGAATGCTCTCTATTCTCTCTTGGAGTTCTTACAAATTGACTAACAAACCTAGCAAATGAATGGAGCATTCTATTTATAGAACCTCCTTAGACTTGCTTAACATCTACTAACCAACCAATGCTAGTCAATTAGGAGCTTAATCTTGCTTACTATGCATGGAATGACTACTTGATGGACTCTTTGATTGACCCATTGATTGACTAGGGTGGTTGGGGCTTACTTGCACCACTTTACACTCCAAAATCAACCAACAAGCTACATTTATATCCATGTGGGCCCCAAAATTCGGGATTGACCAAATATTTATCCAATTTGACTTTATTTTTAAGTCCTATATAATTATATAAGTATCCATATATATATTAATCAATATATGTATACATATTCACCTATACAAACTTATTGGGCTCCACTTTGGATCTTAGTATTAAATTCTATTGGGCTCATTCAATTAAATTGTTTGGGCTCAATTTATATCACACATTGGGCTAGCATTTACATAACTATGCTATCTTTAATTAAAATAAGCATTGGGCTTATTTAATAAATTACATGGACTAGTAATTAAATTAATTACATGGGCTACTAGGTAAACTTAATTGACCTAGTTTAACAACTCATTTGGATTTAAATTATAATCCAATTAGATTTGCTATTTATAAGTCCATTGGACTCCTTAATTAAATAACACTATTAATTGAAAAATCTTGGGTTTGTTTTTAATAATACCCTAATACGTATTAATATAAGTACATTGGACTTGATTAATTTAATTCATTCACTAACCCCTATCATCAAATTGGGTTTATAAAATAGTTAACCGTACACAAACAATTATTCCCTCATTGGATTATCTCAAATAATTCACTTGCTTCTTCTTTCGCATTATTCATATAAGTAATTAACTTGTTTATTATAAAACTTCTTATTTGCCATTCAAGGCCAACATTCAAGCTTTGTGATCTCATCACATAAGCTTCTCTTGAAATCTTTTTCCTTCTTTAGTTAATTAATTTAATTAACTAATTTAATACATCTCATCATACAACTTATCCTATATACACATACTTCATACCTCATATTTTCTTATGGATATAATTAAATAAAAAAAAATAAAATTGGGTTCGTAATTTTCTCTGTCATTACAATTAATTCAATTTAATTGAATTATTTACTCTCGCTTTATGACGCATATATATATTGACATATTCATTTCCAAATAATTTCATATTTTCATTAATAAAAATTATTTACAAATTCTTGTTTATTACATTATTAAATTTGACAAATAATCAGAAGTTTCAAATTTGAGCTTCTGATTATTTTCAAAAAACAAAAAAAAATTTAAGAAATTTTAAAATAAGATTATCAAACACTTTTTGCTTCTTAAAACTAGTTATAAGCAGGCTGACTTATAAATATATTACTACTCTGATTTATTGATGTTTTTTCACTTCAATGATCATCCTTTTAATTTTTACAATTGGTAATCAAACTTTTTTTTTCCACTTACGTTCATTTAGAGATATCACGTCATAAATTAATGACGTGAACTGCTCATTAGGCCAATCGGTGCATATGTGTAATTTTGAAAAGTTATTTTAATTAACTTTAATTTTTCACATTTATTAAATATTAAAGGGTAAAAATGTTATAATACTCATGAATTTTTAACCTCTATTCTTTCTAATAAATGTCAAAAAAATATTTGAAATATTTTTTTAGCTTACATGTAACCATTGATTGGCTTAATGAGCGAGTCATGATATCATTCTATGATGTGGCATGTTCAATAAAACATAAGTGAAAAAAACTTAAAAACTCGAGCATCTAATTGCAAAAATTAAAAAGTTGATCCTCAAAGTTGAAAAATGTCAATATTTCAATGTAGTAATTTATATTTAATCCTAAGCGAGGCTTGACTCCCTATAAACGATTCAGACGCTCTCAAAAACTCCCCCAAACAGACTATTTTCAAAATAAATAAATTATAGACAATAAGCTATGCTCCATTATAAAGTAGTTTAAAACCAAGTCAAGGTTCTGAAAATGTAGATATGTTTATTTAACTATTAATTTTAAAAACAGTCAATTTAATTATTAAAAAAAATCAAATAAAAGAATTAAAAGGGACAAAGGGAGGGAGTAATAATATACTTCTCAAGAATATTGTTTAGTTTTTTTCTTTTTTGTAATACAATTTTTTAGTTGTACATCCAACCCTGTAGCATTTAATAATGCTAAGATAAACCCAAAAAAAAGCAATTAATTACCATGATAATATTTTTGTGATTTAATTGATCATTTGGAATATGATAATTAAGTGTGTATATATATATATATTCAAACTTTTAGATTGGTATTAATTGTATCTAATAATCTATTAATAAATGCATTTGTATTTAAAGAAAAAGAAAATGAACAAAAAAACTAAAAACCAGACAAAATAAAACACTATAAAGACCCCTCTTTGTTTTCTTTGTTTTTCCATTTTAATATGATGAATGAGATTCAGGTCAATCAATTTACGACCCTGAATCTCAATCTTACGTGCGGGAATTTAGTTAGTAACGTAATGTTGGCGGTGGTGGGGGAGTTGGGGCCGGCCAGCCGGCGATTCCAGGCGGAAATTTAGGAGGAGGGTTCGTCGGAGGGGAGGCTTGAGCGGTGAGGGTTTTCAGTTTTCGAGTCTAGCCCTCTTCTTGAATGCCCAGACGTTGGTTCTGAACATTCACAATCTTGGTGCCCCGTTCCCATTGGGCCTGGGCCGGATCCAGATGAGGATTGGAATGATGAAGATGATGCTTGGTTAGCTGCATTCCTTGAAGGGCATGGACAGGTGAATGAGAATGCAGATGGCAACGATAACGATGGCATGTTGGAGGATGATGGGCAGGCAAATAACGGCAATGGTAACGATGACGATGATAACTCTGATCTGATACAAGCTGAGCAAGCCGAGTAGATGTCTTTGTCTGTGAGAGTTGTAGAATTCTGATTCTTGAGCGTCTTCCGTTTTTGTTCCTTGTGTGGTGATTGCTTATAGGAAATTCTTTTATTTGTTCTCTGTTTAGTGATTGCTTATAGGAAATTCTTTTATCTGAGGGAGAATTAGGTGTCAGTAGTTTTCACCATTTGTATTTGCATAGTAGAAAGAGGACATATATAGGTTTATTCATTTCTTCTTGATAATTCATGTCCTCTTGAATATGTATAGGTTTTGAAGAAGCTTAAAACACTGAAGGATATAGGACGGACTGTCACTTTTTTTGCGCTTATTATCTGAGAATGAATTAATTCAATATAGAACATTTTATTTGGGTGTTCTTGAGAGCATGTGTTGAGTTCTTGAATTAAAGAGCGTAAAATATCAAGCATAAGAAAGGCACACCATAATTCATGAACTTCTATCAAGACCCACACAAAATTCATATGATGTCTACGAACGCTAATCATAATTAGAGAGAGAGATGTGAGAATTCGTAGGAGGCTAGGACCAACAATTAACCCATAATTAAAATGAAAAACTCCTTTAAATCAAATAAAAATATATAATTTAGAAGAGAGAAAAAAATTACCAAAAAGTCTCCTTTAAACTTTTTGCTATGAAAATTCCTTGAAAGAAAATCTGCAAGAGAAAATATAAGTAAATTTTTGGAAGAAAATTGTAGGATAAATATATTAGGAATGGATGTCATAATACTGTATTTGGGGATAAATATAGAAGAATATTAATTAATTATATCCCTAAAGTCCATAATTTTAACAAATTAAACTTTTTTATATATAATAAAGGGAGTATGTACGTATTAGTCTCTTACAAATATAATTAAACTTACATAATACAAGTTCATGCATTATAATTAAATTCAATGCATAATAGAACAAAGGATCGATCGATCTTTAATTTTGCTAAATTGCAATACGGCCAAATTGGCAAGCTGGGGGGGGGGGGGGGGGGGGGGGGGGGGGGAAGAGAAATATTTTATAAGCATGTTAAGTTGTCTTTATTATAATTTTATTGGTGAATATATATTTTTAGTAATTTTTATGTCTCATTAGTTATTTGAAAGAGATGGATGGACTCCCTAAGAATGGTGAGATCCAACGTGAGGGCTTCTTCTTTTTTGTAATCATTAGGAATTTATAATTATGTTGTGACAAACATAATCAGTAAATAAAATATACATATATCTGCCTGCTTACTTGAAGAAAATCAACAATTACTAATTAGTTAAGTAACAAATTTCCAATTTCTCATGAGAAACAAAAGCAAAAATATAAAATACTTGTCATACAAACACAAGACCCAAGATAATCATACAAGAACAGCTAGCACTCCAATTCCTAGCAATATCACGTACCCTTCCCTCCATTATTTTCTTCCAATTTGTTTCTCACTTTTCGTATTTATTTTGCTAGCTCTTGTAGGTTTTTTCTTCAACAATTTTCATATATAGCTACAGTATTGAAGTTTTTTTCCCTCTTTTCTTTCAGGTATTGTTTTTTCTCTTTTAAGTTGATTATAATGTTATATTTTTTTATTTGATTTGTATTTTTATTACGAGTTATATAACTATTGCTCTTCTTACAAATTCTCTCATGGTTGTTAAAGTCAAACTTTGTGAGCTCGTTGAAAATCATCAAAAATACGAATACTTGCACTCAATGAAAACCGTTAGTCACTCCTAAAACTAGAGACGGCTTGGGCCGTCCGGGATATTCCGACGTGAGAGTAATTACAGGCCAAAAAACTTTATAAGTGAAGAATTAGATTATGCTGGAATAATTAGGATTCTAGGTATAAGAAATTGTGTGCCGTGATTATGAGCTAATTAGCCGTTTATATAGATGTTAAGATCTCCGGTGTCCAATTAAGAATAAGATGCCCACTTCTGAATCAACTTATGACTCCCTTTAATATATGATTAAATCATTTTCATAATAAATCAATAGACTCCCCTTAAATAAGGAAATATAATTCAATTCAAAAAGAATATGAAAATCAACTATCGCAAATTGTCTTCAAAGTAAGTGAGAATGAGTAACCATATCATGACCCAATCTAAATAATCAGCAAGTCCACTCAAAAAAATAAGATGGGCTACCCCGAATTTAAACCCACGCAATTATATCCCAATAGTTGTATTTGTTATTATGATTTTGTAACTTTTCGTTCCTACCCCACATTAGAATATTATCTTTCTGATTAGCCAGCCAATGGGGAGATAATAGAACATCCATAACTGTTTTTGTGAATAATTAATGTTAAAGAGAATAACAAGTTTTGAATTGTAATGAATTCGATTCAAAATTAGATATGGGGAGGGTTTCTTTTCTCGCTCCCCTAATTTTTTTTGTTATCATTAGCCGCTTATTTAATTCGTATTTTCTCCTTTCGTGGAGTTTATTTTTTCCTTTTATGTAATTTTATTTTCTTTTAATTTGGGATTAGATTTATTGTTCTTTCTCCACTCTTGTGGAAGTCTTTTTTCTTCTTTTGGGAGCTTGGTTTCTTTATATATAGAGAGTTGATTTCAATTCATCTATGGTGATGGATGGGTGATTGCAGATATGCTAAATTTTTTATACACAATGCGGGAAGCAACATGTGTACGGTGGTTGTTTCCTTATTGTTATTTTATTTCTGCTTAGGTCATGAAAATTTGTAATTCGGAATTCATTTTGGATAGAGTAGGTATCCCCTCAATTTTATCATATATGTATTTCAGATCTGGTTACTATGAAGTGAACTTACCATAAAATTCACTTCATAGTAATTGAGTCTATGTATTTTGTATCTTTCATTGAATGAATAAATTTTCCCTAGCATTGTTATCGAGATTTTTCAAAAAAAAAAAAGAATTGTAATGAAATACAATTCAAAATTAATGTGTTATCCAAACAATAGAATTGAAAATTTTGGTATTGAAAATCATTGGATTGTAGTTCCATAGTATTTATTATTCCATTGTTAGCAAATACTGACATACATGGATATGTGGTAAGAGGAAATTAAACAGTGTCTCACACTAATATATTCTTTATATTATCGTACACAAGAGAATTAAAAGGAGTCTTATACTAATTTATTTCATCTTATCGTTTAGAGTTACACATTAATTGCGATTCAATTTTGTCATACCTTTAAGCATAGCATCTCAAAGCTCTCATGTTCATATCATAGTTATTAGCCAACAAGGCATCCAAAGCACCTCGACCTATCACAAACTTATTCTAATTGTAGAAATATGAATTATTATCTGAGTATCCATGTGTTCATTTGAACAAACTTGAAAATTCTTTCGCCATCGATCTCAGTATTCCTATCAGCAATATAGAAAACACTGTTCAAAGTGACCAGAATTGACTTCGTGACTCCATTTTCCAACCACTCCAACTTAAAAGATTATGAGCCACTCAAAGTGTACTCTCTAACTTTGATCTTACTTGGTGGTGTTGATAAAAAATATGCTTGCGTAAACCAGACAAACAGGCAATTTTGTTGTGGTTCCTCTGAAAGATACATATAATTGATACCATATCCAGTACAGCTAGATTTATTAGAAGTGACAAAAGTAATCACACAACAATAATATATGGCATCTTAAATATTAATCGTCATAAATTTACTTGAAAGAAGACGGAAATTGAGAAATAATTAGAAACCTGAAATTATTTTCACAAAGTTTGAGCTTTCGAATTGATCTACAACCATTGGCAAGATGAAGAAATACCAAGTCTGTCAGAGTGTGCAAGTTTGCAATACTAAGGGCATGTAACTGTGAACAAGGACCCCCAATTATTTTCATAGAAAGATCAGTAAGTTCCCTGCATCCAATGAGAGAACTTCTATTGCTGAACAAAATTATTTAAAACTTTCAGCTCCTAAACTAACTTGAAGATCAATAAGTAGAACAAAGCCAAATAGACCTACTCAAAACCAGCCAGATCAAGAACCTTCATCTTTCTACCACATGCAGTGCTAACGACACTAACAAATCCATCGCAACGGTTGGAATTACTGCTTCTTCAAAGCTGGTGCTATATGCCTTGCATCTGTTCTGTTGCAATCATCTATAAAGAGCTCCCCCAAATTGGATCCCAAAGCATTAGCTAGATCATTGATGCCAACATCGGTGAGGAGGGAAAACTGGCCCAAATTTATAGAACGGGGCGCAGGTGCCAACGTAACAAGTTGTTTCAAAGCATCATCAGATAAACGACATACCCCTTAGGGATACATGATACCTAAACCAGGCAGGCTACTGGAAGATCGCGCTAAGGTTTTAGTTATTATGTTGCCAATGACACATTGCACGCATAGGTCGAGTAGAAAAACCTGCTCAACAAACGTCATACTAAGTTTGATCAGAAAAATCAGTACAGCAAAATTAAATAGAGCAAGATATGTTAGTTGAAAGTTGCTAGCCTTGCATTCTATTTGAGCCAAAGTGAATTTTTAGGCTGTTACAGATAACATAGCAGAAATTTATTATGTTACAGACTTTGAATAAAGTCTCATGTCAGTTGCGAAAAATTTAGTTGCCAAAAAATAGGTCCTACACTGGCTACAAATACGTATAGCTAAATGAAATGATTAACGACATAGTCCTAGTGCCTTAAAAATTCCACACCATGGGTTGATTGAGATTTGAATCTTTAGAAAAGTAAAGGTTTGTTTATGCCAAAACAAGTATAGCTTTTGATGTGTATGATAACACTATGATGAATTTTTTTGAAAATCAACACTATATATGATGCAACACTTGCTTTTTTTCCTCTTAAAAACTGACATAACATAATAGTTGCAGCAAAGGTCCCTAAACTCATACAAATCTCGTATAATCTGATCTTTAAAAAGTTGACACTTATATTACATGAATTAAAAAGTACAATAGCTAGTTCCTAGTTTCCAGATTGTAACACGCAAGAAAAGGTTGCTAATCAACTAGAGTGGAACTCTTAGAATTTATAAAATTCCAACCAAAACCTGCAGCTTAAGACTAGAATTAAACCTAGACATTTGTTATGGGAATTTCACAACACAAAGCTTTCATATTCTTCAAGCAATTTTTCCTTTAGACGAAGAGGAAGGAATATACTTGTAAAACATAAAAACTCTAATAAAAGTTTTTCTATCTCTTCTATTCATCCTTGCATTATCAATTTAAAATATAAACATGTTGTGGCTGTGATAAATGAACATGACAAGTCTCTGATGTTAATATATGGAACAATGCGTGCAAATATTTTCTAAAAGTAAGATTTAGGAACATAAAAATAATTTAGCTGTCATTAGGACATTAAGTTTACTTCGATTTGGTAGTATGAGTTTTCGATTAGTTGGTGACATACAAAAAATGTGAACGAACCAGGATATGCTAGTAAGGATATAAATACTTAGGCTATGTTTGTTTGCAAAATACATACTTGGGATTGGACTATTTAGATTAATTTAAAACTATTTTCGATTTTTTTATCCCATCATGAGGGATTAATAATCCCTTAAATAGTCCTTGGATTATTTTTTTATCATTCTCAAGGCTATTTATAAGGGATTATATAATCCCAAATTCATCATGGGATTATATAATCCCTCATAAATAACCTTGAGAATGATAAAAAAATAATCTAAGGACTATTTAAGGGATTAATAATCCCTCATGATGGGATAAAAAAATCGAAAATAGCTTTAAATTAATACAAATAATCAAATCCCAAGTATACATTTTGCAAACAAACATAACCTTAAAGAATTTAAAACTAATAAATACGTACCTTCAAAATTCTTGGGTCAAAACTGCGAAATGACTCTTGGAATTGGTTTTCTGTGATCCATGAACAGTCTTTTATACGCATGTCAGTAATTGGGGACCCTCTTACAAAGTGATCCAAAGCCAGGCATTCGTTTTGTAGGAATCACATAGTAAGTTATGTTGGGTTTGGATTTATGGAATGGAATGAAATCGAATCGAATAGATGATAAAATGGAATGATTATAAGGTATTTTAAATGTATGTTTGGTTGTTGGTGGTGGTGAGCGTTGTCATGTAATAACAAAATTATCACATATATTCATTCTATTAGAATGAATTTTATTCCACCTTCTCCACATGGAATAAAAAAAAAAGGATAAAATTTCATTCTATTGGAATGATTTATCTTCTAAAATAATCATCAAATGCACTATTTTTTTCTTCATTCATTTCTCTATTCCATTCTCTAAATTCTAACGTAACAGAATGTTAATCTTACATGCGGAAATCTAGTAGTAAATGTTGCTAGTAATGTTGGCGGCGGTTAGGGGCGGATCCATTTTAGGGGCAATGGGGTCCATTGACCTTACTGAATTTTCAGGATAGTATGAATATGAATCAGTAACTAGCGAAGTGTGAGCCACAAATGAAAGCGAACTTGCACAATCGAAAATTGGAACAGAAAAGTTTGACACGTTTGTCCCTGTCCTTAAGGTATTTATTGCCCCTTATCACTAAGGTTTGCTAAAGGCTGCTAGCAATATACCTCCAGGATATATGTCAAGCCTATATTTTTCAATGTAATAGCAACTTACAATTGAAAACTCAATATAAACTGAATTGATTCACAAATCAGTTTCAGCTATTGCCTTTGTTTGCAGTTAATATTGAATCAGGTGAATTAAACTGATTTGAGCTCTATCTAAAAAGATAGGCTCATGGCTCGAGCGAGACTCCTAGCGACGATGCGTACGTGTGAAGTGCAAAGTGTGTCTGAAGCGTCAATGCGACTTTGCGACGCAACCTCACCCGGCCTTGGGTCCCGAGACGCGGTCACGGGCGGATGGTGAATTGCACCACGTCATTGTGACCCGATCCAAGTTTTTCCTTTAGTATCACAAGTAAATTAAACTATTTCACTCATGCTTATAAAGCATTAAATAGTTTTACTTCTTATCGATGTGGTACTTAAAGAAAATAGTTTTGTAAACAATAATGCACCTTTTCATATACCCCACTTTGAATATGATTAAAATATAGTATATAATTCCTACTTGAATTATATTTTGTTCTCTCTAATCTCCTTGACTCAAAAAAATTACATTATACTCTAAATCAAGAAGTCTATAAGCTTTACTATTTTCAGCATAACCAACAAATATATTTTTAATAGCTCTAGCCCCTAACTTAGTCCTTTTAGGATCTGGAACTTAAAAATAAGTTATACACCCCCACACTTTAAAATAATTTATGTTAGGTCTTCTACCTTTTCATATTTCATAAGGACTAGTTTTTACAACAGTACTAGGTATCCTATTTAAAATATGATAAGCAGTAAGAAGTGTCTTACTCCATAAATTATTTGGCAAACAAGCATGATTTAACATACAATTAATCATATCATGAAATGTACGATTTTTTCTTTCTGCTAAACCATTTTCTTGTGGTATATATGCTGCACTTGTTTGATGTATAATACCATTTTCTTCACAAAATACATCATAAGCATTCAAACAATATTCCATGCCTCTATCAGAATGTAAAATTTTAATCTTCTTCTCAAGTTGATTTTCTACTTCTAATTTATATTTTTTAAATGAGTTAAATGCCTCATCTTTTGTTCTCAACAAATACACATAACAATATCTGTTAGCATCATTTATAAAAGTAATGAAATATCATTTTTCACCCCTTGTCAATATTTCATTTAACTCACAGATATCAGTATGTATTAAATCTAATAATTGTGATTCTCTTTGAACATTTAGAAACGATTTTCTCATATTTTTTTATTTTACACAAACTTCACATTTGTCAAGTTCACTATTGTCAATATCAATTAATTTCATTGCATGCATATTTTTTAAATTCTTTGAATTTATATGTCCTAATCGACTATGCCACAAAGAAATTGCACAAGTAAAATAAGCAGAAACAGAATTAATTTTATTAGCAGGTAATTTGTACATCCCATTACAAGCATAACCCTTTCCAACAAAAACACCATTCTATGAAAGAATGACTTTACCGAACTCAACAGAAAGTTTAAAGCCTTTCCTATCTAAAAGATCAACAGAAATTAGATTTTTTCTAATTTCTGACACAAACAACACATTAAGTAAGGTCAGCTACGTTCCAGAGGTGAAGTTAATTTTCACAGTTCCTTTGCCACCAACACTGGCTCTTGAACTATTTCCCATCTGAACTTCTTGTCCAACAACTTCTTCAAATGTTTTAAACATCTGTCGGTTATTCCAAATATGGACAGTAGCTCCAAAGTCCAACCACCAACCATCATATTCACTCGCCATATTAACCTTAGAAATCATAGTCACATCAAGACTAAGATCAGAGACCATGGCAACAAGGTTCTCCTCAACCATGTTTGCAGAACCACTTTTAAGTTGTTTACATTCTCTAGCATAGTGTCCAGCTTCTCCACAAATATGACACGTGCCCTTTCTTTTATTAGGATCAGATTTTTTATTTTTCTGTCCTGAGTTATTGAACTTGTTATTATCCTTTTTAACACCAGGTCTTTTCCCTTTGAATGAACCTGCCTCCAAATAGTTGACACTAGAATATTGTCCTTGATTCAAATTCTTAGCATTTCATTTTCGGGCCTTCTCCTCAATACGCAAATGCTTTAAAATTTGATCTAAGGAAAAATCCTCATATTTATGCATCAACTTTTTGGCAAAATTCTTCCAAAGTGGAAGTAATTTTGCAATTATCGCTCCAACTTGAAAGGTTTCAAGCAAAATAATTTTAAGAACCCTTAACTTGTTAACAATAACCTGGAGCTCATGCACTTGCTCCAAAATAGGTTTATTGTCAATCATCTTAAAATCAAAATATTTTGAAACTAAATATTTATTTGTACCTTCTTCCTCAGCTTTGTACTTAAACTCTAAAGCCTCCCACAACTCCCTTGGTGACTGAATATTGTTATAAAAATTGTAGAGACGATCTGACAGCGTGTTGAGAATATGACCACGAGCAAGTTCCTCATCTTCAGTCCTCTTATTTCTCTGCTCCTTCAACGCTCCAATTGTATCAGTGTCTGGCTGCTGACCTTCTGCTGGTTTGGGATCTTCTGGAATAAGTTGAAGGTTAGGGTCCAGTACATATGCAATTTTAAGAACTGACAGTAGAAACTTCAGTTTATCTTGCCATCGACTAAAATTATTTTCATCAAAACGACCAAGCTTGACAAAATCCTGGTTCATGATTTTGAATGATTCTGTATCCATCTCGAATAAACACCTTAAGATTGAAAGCGACTTACACAATCGAAAATTGGAACAAAAAAGTTTAACACGGGTTGTCCATGTTCTTAAGGTGTTTATTGCCCTTTACCACTAAAGTTTGCTAAAGGTTGCTGGTAATATACCTCTAAGATATATGTCAAGCCTATATTTTTTTAATATAATAGCAACTTACAATTGAAAACTCAGTATATAGCTTCTGTGTAAATGTTGAAAATTATATAGAATGAAGAATAAGGAAGATAGAATTTTTGATATTCTAAAACCGAAAACTAATATCAATTCAAAGCTGTTATAGAGTTAATTTTGTAACATAAACTGAATTGATTCACAAATCAGTTTCAGCTATTACATTTGTTTGCAGTTAATATTGAATCAGGTGAATTAAACTAATTTGAGCTCTATCTAAAAAGATAGGCTCATGGCTCGGGCGAGGCTCCTAGCGACGATGCATATGTGCGAAGTGCGAAGTGCACCTAAAGCGTTAATGCGACTTTGCGACGCGACCGTACCCAGCCCCGGGTCGTGGGTGCGGGCAAGTGATGTTTTGCACCACGTCATTGTGACCCGATCCAAGCTTTTTCTTTAGTATCACAAATAAATTAAACTATTTCACTCATGCTTATAAAGTAATAAATAGTTATACTTCTTATCGATGTGGTACTTAAAGAAAGTAGTTTTGCAAACAACAATGCACCTTTTTATATACTCCACTTTGAATATTATTAAAATATAGTATATAATTTCTACTTAAATTATATTTTGTTCTTTCTTAATCTCCTTTTAGTAGACTATCAAATGCACTTTTAATTTAATTTAAATTCAATCAATTAATGAATCTAAATTAAATCAAAAATTAATCAAAACTCATATAATTAAAGGTGGAATTTAACAACAAATATATAGTTACTTGATAGAGACAGACACACTAAAATGGTGATAGTTCTTAATTGAGCATTGAGATGGTGTAATTCAGACATTATATAGAAAATTAATCTTGCCCCTCTTGTGTAACTTTTTCTATAGAAACCTTATATAAATATTTAAGTTGCATTGGGATTTTTTGGGATTTTAATTTGGTACTCCTAAGTTTAATTTATTGTTCATTTAATGACAATCCAAAATCTTTCACAGATCCCAAAGAAATTAGAGAGAATTCATAATTTATCAGAAAGAGTTATGTAAGAAGAGTAACAAGAATCATAATTTTGCACATCACGTAATTACAACTAAACACCTCATTCCTCTATTATCTATATAAGCAAGCTTGCCTTTTCTATTTTTCTTTTTTCTAAATAAATAAATAAGCCAAGCTTTCACTACACTACATGGTATAATCATTACGTACTTGCTCTAAAGATGAATTGAAGTGAAAGCTTAGTTTTCTCATGGCGCACAACCTGTCAAATTAAACCTCACATATAACCTTTCATAGACGGTAGTTCTACCATAAACATCAATTTAAGAACAAAATGTAAAATAAATTTTATTATACGTAATAATTTATATAATAATTTTTTATAAAATAGTGAGTTCTATATTTTAATTATCTTATAAGACTCATTATTTTATAAAAATTATTACATAAATCATTGTATAGATCATTACGTATAATAAAATTAATGTAAAATAAACATCTTAAGAAACAAAATGTAAAAATAATCGTAAGAAATTACAAGAACATTTATTAATTACTAGAACTTGATATGAACAACTTACTGAATTCAAATCCAACAAGTAAGAAAATAAATTTAAAAACAAAAAACAAAAAACTACATAACTTCATCAAAATATATAGGATACATTTTTATATAGGCATGAAAAAATATTAAAGAAAAATTACATAATTTACATTGAGTATGATATTTTTAACTATTAAAAATGAGACTATCATGGTATCATTTCTATAAATTCAAGTAATGAAATCTCAAATATTGTTATTATAAACAATATTTGAGTATTATTTAATTTTGTAATTTATGTTAATATGTTTTTATTTTCTTGTGATTTTTTAAAAAAAAATAACCCCACTAAACCGAATGGGTCCACCGCTGTCGTCATCATTCCAATCCTCAAAATTCACCGGTGGCTGGTGAGCGGGCGCGGGCCCTGCCCCCTGGTTCCGCTCCCGGCCCAATGGGAACGGGGCACCCAGATTGTATAAAATAATATTAGCTTAATAATTGATTAAAAAATTTATAATATGTAATTTAAATATTTATTATTTAAATAAATATTTAATAATCTAATAATTATAATTATTTTCTTAAAATGTTTATTAAATATTTTTATTTAATTATATAATAAACTAATATTCATCCCGCATGTAATTTCTACTAGTTAGTGAGCTTGTCTTAATAATTGCATGACTATGGCAGGCAGTTACAAATATAATGTATGACTTCTCCCCATATATAATTAGGAACCTCCTTATACTAGATAGTGAAAGAAAATAAAAAATAGAGAAAAATACTTTTGTTTTGGTTAAGTTTCAAATCCTTAAAATTTGAGGGCAATTATTTTAAAAGCTGAAAACCCTCCACCCACGCCTCCCCTCCGAGTCCTCCTAAATTTCAATCCCAAATTGCAGGCAGCCCCAACTCCCCACTGGGCTATCACTGCCCCGCCGACTGTTTCAGTGTTCTAAAATAACTGCATGAATAACTAACTATTTTTACTCCTTTTTTCTACTGATGATCAGCTCCCAAGTCCTTAATGCTGACCGATTAAAAATTATGCTGCAGGCACTCACATCTCGTGGCGGAGAAATCAGACACTATAAAATAAAAATTAAAAGAAAAATTAGATTAGAAGAAGATTGTGGCACAATCACATTTGTGGCTGTATATACATACTATAGCGCAGCAGCAGTATTTTGCCTTTATTAATCTACTGAAAAACTATACAATAATCAAGTCGTGTTATTATATTGTTCAAACCATTTATAGGAGATCAAGCCAGTCATATTAAAAAATAATGGTTACTTGTTAGACTGTAAAACTTTAAAGGCAAACTGATTAAAAATTGTCAATTATACTAGTTACCATTCATACCTCTTTTTCTCTTTACTATAAAACAAGCTTGATAACCCGTGAGCGTTTTTTTTTTTTTTTTTTATATCTTTTTTTGCTTAAAATGTTATGTAGTTTGAAGAAGGAGAAAAAAGGGGAGAGAATGGGATTTGTAGTGGAGAAATTACGCGTCAATACAAAAAGGAAACAAAAGAATTGTTGGGGACAATTTTTTGTTTTTGTTTTTGTATGTACCTTTATATATTAGAAGATATTAGAAGTATGATATGAATTTTTGTTTGAGGGGTTTTTTATTGGAGTAAAAGCTAGGTAATTTTTTTTCGAATTCTTTATATATATATTGAATAATATCAGTCAAAAACTCAAATTTAAAACCCTAATTCATTAAAAAAAAAAAAAAGAGAATGAAAAAGAAAGTGAGAAATACATATAATTTGTGGCTGTTGGGTTAAATATGATTTGGTCATGATCAAAATAAGAATTTCTAAGAGCTGAATTGAGATATATAAAGGCTAATCAATTGGCTTTTCTTCTTGATTTAATTGCGATCAGAAATATGATATAATTTTTTATTTTGGGTTTTTTTTAAAGGATTTAAGTAAAAGTTTTGTGAGTTCTTTACACACACGTGTGTGCGTGAGAAGTTTGAGATGTATTAGAATACCAAAATGAAGAATGCATGAATGAATGTAGAATCATAAATCAAAAATATTTGATTTTGGAATATTAAATACATGCATAATAAAATCTTCAAATCTTAAATACATCCATCTCTAACTCATAACCAACAAAAACTCAAATTGATTTTAATGAGTTAACTCATCGATTAAAATGAGTTAACTCAGATCATCAAATCAAATTGATTTCAATTTATCTCATTCCCTCCTTTTATATTAAAGATAAGACTAAATTAGGCTCGTTGGCACCTTACGCTGGTGTATTTCCTGTTATTTTTTGGGAGAAAATTGAGGGAGGAGGAGACCATGTTGCTCTAAGGAAGGAAGGGCTTAGCAGAGGACGGACTGTTACTGAAGATAAAAAAATTCACCTTACATTAAGACAAACGATGAAGGGTTTTAGATAATTGGATGATTCTTAATTCCCAATAGAGTTGGTAGGTACATTTGAGCACTAACTAAAAATAGTCCTTTTTCTTGTTCATTTAATTTTCTCGGTTAATTTGATCAAAACTCTTTTGAAGAAAAATGCTAAACGAACCGGAGGGGGACTTAAGCTCCACTCATTTATAAACGGCAAATACCTTAAGGAGAATACACATTAATATGGAATTATCAAAACCCACACAAGTCATATATATGTGATGTCTGCAATTACATCTCCTTTAAATCAAATAAAATATATGTGATGTCATATATATGATTATGGCCTGCAAACCATAATCATAATTAGAGAGAGAGATGTGAGAATTCGTAGGAGGCTAGGACCAACAATTAACCCATAATTAAAATGAAAAACTCCTTTGAATCAAATAAAATATACAATTTAGAATCAAATCAAAAGAGCAACAAAAAAAATTAAAAAAAAATCTCCTTTAAACTTTATTGTACTTTTCGTAATTTGCTCTTGTAGGTTTTTTCTTCAAGAATTAAGAAACCACTAATTATAAGATTTAATACTACTTTCAAAAGATAAAATAATCACATCAATTTTAAATCCAAAAATATCCCAGATTAACTTTATAAGATTTAAGATAAGTTATTTTAGATCACTTCTAATACAACATCGTTTGATCGTTAGCTTAAAAATTTAACTGTATGGATGTAATGATCATGCAAAAATATGAGATTATGTAAAATTTCATTATTAAATTTTAGAAGTCAACTTAAAACATGAATTTTTAATTAAATTTAAAATCGATTTGAATTTTGTTAGTTTTAGTCAATACAATGATGATGTTGTAATTAACTTTTTAAATAATACTACTACTACTCATTATAAGATTTTTTTATCATAATTTTTGATGAATCATTAATCAAAACGTCTTAAAATGGCTTTTAAAAGGCAATAATAAATTTATAGTAGTTTAAAAATCGGGGGGAGTATATGATGGTCGCAAAGTTGAAATTAACTTAGCATGTTGAGAGTAGGGGTGTTCAAATTTTTCGGTTTTTTTGATTTTTTATTGAACCGATCGGTATCGATTTTTTTTGTACTGGTAGCGGTATGGGCATTTTTAAATTTCGGTTCGATTTGGTATACCAAAAGAACCGAATTACATAATATAATAATAAATTTATATTAATTATTATATAATTAATAATAATTATATATATTATTATATATAATAATATATATAATTAATAATAATTATATATATTGCTAATCGGTAAAAACTGAAAACCGAACCGAATTTGTACCGAACCGGTAATTCGGTTCTTATTTTAGCGGTAATTTCAATTCGGTACCGGTTCGATTTTTTCGGTACCGGTTCGGTTTTTTACCGATGGACACCCCTAGTTGAGAGTCAAATTTTTAAAAATAACAAAAGAATTATAAATATTATTGATCAATATATAAATATATATAATTACAGTAAATACTCCAAAACCGTACACAAAAATTTAAATTCAACTAGAATACCTTTCTTAAAACTGTATAATAATACTATAATTTTAAAAAATATATTTTTTTATCTCATAACACTATAATTTAAAATATATATATTACACTTTTTTTTATCATATTCCTTTTCTCTCCTTCCTAAATTATCTCCGCAGTAATTAACTTGCAACTAGTATATATTTCTACAGATATAAACATAAACACAATTCACAACATATATATAGTATAAATTCTTGATGATATGGAACACTAGTTGAATTCGCCGATTTGACTCAGCAAAATCATGTCGATACGATTCAAATTCAGAAGCTCCGTGAGCTTCGATTCGGTAGACATCGAAGGTCGACCTTCAATCTCGGTTCGGGAGCTTAGGTTAAAGATTATCCGTCACAAAAACCTCAACCTCTGTCAAGACTTCGATCTTGTCTTCTCTGATCCCGTCACCGGTCGAGGTCTTTCTATCGCTCTCTGTTTTCCTTTAATCATATGCCCCATCTCAAAAAATTCATCTAATTATTCGTTTATGGATATATATTATAGTGGTACAGATTACTAAGTTTTTGAATTTTATTGTGTTATGATCAGCATCTCAAATTTAGCAAAATTCATCATTTGTATCATGCAACCTATAAAAAATTGTTTGTATATATGTATATGTATGCGTGTAAGGGTAATTAAAATTGAAACTTTGGGGGTTTTGATTGCTAATTTTGATTGGATTCAGATTACAATGATGAAAGTTTTCAAATTCCAAGCAATTCAAGTGTAATTATAAAAAGAGTTCCAGCTGGATCGGTGCCTTCCGCTCTGTAAGTTTCTCGCAAATTACTTTACTTAAGTTGAACACTTCTTTTCCCCTCTTAATTTTTAGAATTTTATGAGAGGATTGTTATTATTGTATAAGACATAAGAATATGTGGGAACGGTGGACAGTCAATTACTTTGAGAGCTTTAATCATCGAGGCACCGTTTGCTCTTGTTATGTGGACGGATTTAGGGTTGAGACTAGGTTTGGCATGCTTGCATGGGTGTTGCAATTGGTATGTAGCTTGACTTGGTCTTATGGGGAATTTATTAGAGAATTTGTCTTTTATAGGCATGTGGGCATAGGGAAATCAACAGAAGAAGCAAGATACGCCATTGCTTCGAGCTAACAGATCAACTGTACCTAGATATCATCATTGTTTGAGATTTTCTTAAATCCCTTACGGAAATGTGTGATTGTGGTGCTAAGTTTTGTGGAAAGTTCTTGTAGGGAAAAGGGAAAAAAAAATCATGATTTGATTTTGTTTTTAAGGGCACCTGGGGTACAGTACTTTACATCTTTCCTTATTCTAGTTTTTTTTCTACTTCCTGATTTACTTACTAATATTATTACCCTTTTTCTCTCTGTAATGAGCATAAATGAATGTACCAACTCAGTAAATTCAGCTCAACCCTTTAGCAACTCCCTAAAATAAAATAAAAGACTTCCTAAAACTTCGGATAATACATATTTCGTACTAATATAAATGACGAACCTTGAATATGAATTTTTTAAAATATTTTCAATAAAACAAAATTAGATAGCTAACTACTATTGAAATCTTTCTAGTTAGTATATATCAAGTAAGTGGGCGTGTAGTTTAAAACTACTTGGAGCAAGTTTGATCTTGGTCCATATGTCATCAGTATAAAGCTTTTTTTGGCGTTTGTCTTTTAAAATCTAAAAAATTCTTCTAAAATTATATTAAGAAATATTTTGTCATTTACACTTGCATGTTGGATTCATTTTTAGCCTACCACAATTAGTTTTGGTTAAAAGACTTTTCAGTTGAGTTTTAAGAAATAACTAGTAAATTTTCCATAGAGTCCCCTGTTGTTTTCCATATGTACGAAGGAAAAAAAAGGAGTTAAATAAAACAACCTGCTAAAGCATAGGGTTTTGGTGTTTTGAAGTAAAGAATGCTCCAAAAACCAAGAAGCAGTAATAGCTAACAATTTCCTACTAGTCCTATGAAACCAAGAAGCAGTAATAACTAACAATTTATCCGAAGGAAGTGCACGTGTTCCTTGCAATGAAAAAAGGAATACCATATGTTAGAAAATAAATAAGGAAGTGAAAAATACCATCATAAAGAAAAATTAAGGGTCATTTTGGGAACACTTTTAATTGTATTATTTTACTTTCATTTCTACTTTGGGTTTTTACGTAAATTAGAAAAATAAAGAATTTAAGATCGTACTTGACAAAAGTGTTGTCAAGACGGTACCTAAGTATTAGATATAAATATATAATCAAATGATCTAAACGTACAAAATGAAAAATTGACGAAGGCACACAAGAACTTTCCGCAAAATATCAGTGGGAACACTATTCACACTTCCTGATCATGGTTGAATAACTAAACTTTAAACGACAAACAGTAGATCAAGCATGGATTGATAAAGTTGTCACTGCCATTGGTTTTCAATTGTTTCTCTAAATATTTTCTTCTTAAAATGAAGAAATTAGGGTGCATCAATGTTATTGCAAGTAGCATGGATGGAAACGTTTATACATTGTATGTATTAAAGAGACATTTTTTGGGGGGTGCGCACGGGATGTGGCAATTGCTGTATCCCCCAAAAAAGAGGGAGTGTAGGGAGGAAATTAGGGTTACATCAGCCAAATAAGAAGGAGAAATACCTTTTAATGATGCTTTGGAAAAAGGGGAAGGACAAAGACCGCTATTCAGATTCGTATCTCTTATTTATTTATCCTCTCTTCATCTTTCTCGCTCTTCTTTTTCTTCTCTTTGCGTTTCAGACAAAGGGAGGTGGACGCACTATTTTTTTTCCCTTTTCCGTCTTCATGTGTATTTGATTTGTACCATGTGGAAGATCCATCTGTGTACAAATATGGGCCATACTTTGTGAACAGAATTAAGTATGCATGTAAACATATGGGCCACACATTTCACTCCATCTTATTCTTATTTGTATTACTAATATTTATTTTTGCAATTAGATCCCTCCTACTTATTCCTAATTTTTTAGGTCAGTCCACAATTTGGTAATGTTTTCAAACCCAGTCCCTGAAGTTTCATTCGTTTCCATTAATCTTGCTTTGTTGTTTTTTTAGTTAATATTTTTTTATCATATTTATAATTATACACAAATTTTCTAAGCCTTATATCTCACATACCAGTTATCCGATTGAGGTACTTAGTGTCTCTGTGTCTTAAGCTCATGGTATACTACAACTACAAACTATCAAACACATTAAACTGACATTTTAAGCCGATCAAAATGTCTGACAAAATAGCTTGTCAGACAACTTTTCTGGACAGTTTTGGACAAAGACTAAAATGCTATCATTTTATATATCTAAATGTTATGGATCCAAGTTTTTACAACCCAGATCACTCAATAACATAATAACAGTCATATATAAAATTTTGACAGGATAAGCTCGCTCTTGGTCTGAGTGGTAAAGTTGAGACAAGGCAATGATTTTTGGTCAATTTTGTGTCATCTATAGTATGACTTCCAATTGTGAGGAAGGTGGTACATTCTTTAAGTATAATACTAACGGTGCAAAATTGTTGGACTTTCAATTTTAAGGTTGTCACTGCATAGTTTACATTTTATTCTCTTTATACTTCAGAACATCCTGAACAAATTGTTTCTTTTACTATAAGTGTGAATGCGACTTTGAATTGTTATTTGTAGTGTTTTTGACAGGACCTTCACTTTATTAGATAGATTTCTAAGTTGTAAAATATTTCCTGGTGTTTTTCTCATGGATTTTACTTTTGGCAGACCCATTGGTTCAGTTGAGAAATTGGGAATGAAGAGTTCAAATATTCTTGGTGAAAAGGTATGTCTGAGAGACAAGATATGTTATGTTTTACCTTTTCTTTGCTTTATCACCTTCCCTTATAAGAAAATGGGCATAAAACCTGCCAGGTAGTTTGTTTTGTTTTGAAACACTGGTAAGTATTTCGTTATTGTTACAAAAAAAACAAAGAAGTCCTTTAGGGATGATTTTTACCAAAACTTCAGCACCTTTATGTGCATGTTTACTTAGGCTGACCTTTCTGTTAATGGCTTAATGCATTCTGATTCCTATTAATAACTGTCCTGTTGTTTAATTGAGGAAACTCCAGCGATAAGATTTATTAATTTTCTGTTTCACATTGCTTAATGCCATGTTAGATAGTTCTTTATCAGTTCTGAGCCCTGACATCCTTCTTATTTGTAGAGTGAAGAAATGGATGATTTTGATGACTTCGGTATTGATTTATGTCCCGTTCCTGAGGAAATTTTTCTGTACTCTGATCTAGAAGTTGATAAGAAGAATGAGTCCAACAATGAGAAGACAAATATTGCAGGTGAAAGGTATAACTTTCTTCAGTCTTCTATCTATAGGTGCAGAATTGCTTGCATGAATAACTCAGTACATAAAGCTATGGTTACCTATCAATTAATGTTTATTAATAATTTAATATTAGATGTCTATTTATTTATTTCATTCCTCTACACAGCTGTTACTTTGTCTGTGTTGAGGAGTTGCTATTTTTTAAGTCTTGTCTTTTATCAGGACATGTACAGATACATCTACACACACTTCCCCCCATTCCCCAAATATATATATATATATATATATATATATATATATATATTTGGCTATACATTGTGTCATTTCTCCTTCAGATATGTTTCACTTAAGGTGTGCGTTGGTTACTTGGAAACATAGATAATCATGTAGTAATGCGTTGAATATTTGGTTGAACATCTTTTTTACACCTTTTGGGATTTGTAATCTCAATCTCATGGTTACTTCTTGGTTAGGAGGTAGTTCTGTCTGATGTGTCATGTGTCAAACAATTAACTGATGCTGGTTTCACAGTTTTAAAGTCCAGTTTGTTATTTTTATCTTAAATTTTGTCTGTCTGAATTAATTAACTAATGTTGCACCTGAGCTTGTGTCTGTATAGTTTCAGAGTTGGGCGTCTTTTCCAGTTAGCCATTAAATGTTCAGTACTTTGATAAGGGGGAAACACTTCATGAACCATTCTATCATATAATTCTGGAGTTATAAGCAGTGTGATGTGTAGTCATTATGGTGGTTATATAGTATTCTTGGTTTGATCAGACACTGTTTGTCTTCCAGGTTAGGATGCCAAAAGCTTCAAGCGAGTGGCCTCAGCAAGGCTATTCCTAGAGGTGAGTTGTTTGCTGTGTAAAATTTCAATTACTGTTGTTTTGCTAAACTTACCAAGTTACCATGATCCAATATCAATGTAGGCTCTAATCATAGTGGCACTGAAGGAAATATTCCACAGAAAAAATTGGAACCAAAAGTTGAAGAGCATATGAAGTTCGGAAAGTAAATCTTTCTCCTTTTCATTTCCTCTCATTCGTCTTTTGTTTATTTTGTTTATGAGAGATCTAATGTTTTCTTTAATATTAAAGTGGAAGAGTGGTTGGCCCCAATGCTTTAGCTGAACAAAATGCTGATTTAACATCTGAACTGAAATGCTCTCTTTGCAACACATTTTTCAAGGAGGCTGTGATGATACCATGCTGCCAGCATAGCTTTTGTGAAAAATGTGAGTTTCTTGTGTAGTAGTAAGCTGTCTTCATTCCTTAAATTTTGCATGTCACCCTTTTCTTGATTTGAAGAACACTTTATGAGTTTCTAATGTTTGGGGAGGCATGTGACATCTGTGCATGATTGCATAATTGCCAACATTTTAACTGTCAATCTAGATGCTCTGATTAATATTTACATGTAAATTTATTATTACAAAGTTTAGGAAGTGGTTAGTATTACTTACACATTTGAGATTTCCGTGGGTTGTGTTCAGGCATTCGTGGAGTTCTCATTGAGAAGGCAAAGTGCCCCAAATGCTCTTCCTGCAAATTCAGGGTAGAGGATTTACTACCAAATTTATCTCTTAGGCAAGCTATTGTGCATTTTCTTGAATCTCAAAATCTGGTGTCTGCTTCAGAAAACGCATTACGCGAATATGCCCCAGGTAGGAAACTTGCATCTGGTAAATTGCTTCCTTTTGTTTGGAGCGGATTTGGGAGGTTCACTTTACTCAAACTGTTATATAACCTTAAACAAAAAAATGCAGATGGAGAATCTGGAATTCAGGCTAGAGATTTTTCTTGTGCTGTGACTATCGCTCAGAAGAGGCCAGATTATCCTCTTTCTCCCTCTGCCACTGAGAAAGGATCAAACCAGATTATGGGAGAATCTTTTTGTGCCAAATCTCTGATCAGGAAAAATACATCTTTGGAAGGCTCAGGTTATCGTATTAATAACTTGGCCCCAAATAAAGTTTTGAAAACAGTTCCTTCCTTTCACAACATAAAAAAAACAGGTGGAGAAAGAGATGGATATGCTCATCATCTGGTTTCCCAAAGTGGACCAGGATATCCGTCAGGCGTTGAATTTCAAGGAGAAAACGAGCTCCATTTGCCTCAACACTATTTACATGAGGAAGGTATTGGCTTTAAATTTACACTGATCCACTCCTGCTATATTTTTGATTTTTTATAACCACAAATCCACAATTGCTTACCATTTAATAATGTTTGGCCGGTAAGGGTTATGGACTTTTGGTCATGATCACCCCTGTATTTGCTATTTGTTTTCCGTTTGCTCACTTTTCCTTTCTGAAGTGCTGAAGTTGATTTTCATTTTTTATTGAATATCCTTACCTCACATACCTCCTATATACATAATGTTGACATGCAGTTGATCAATTCATTAATGATTTTAATTTTAATTTTATAGGTGGAGACCGAAGTTTTCCACCTGCTGCTAGATACAGAAAGGTAGGCTTCAGGACCATGAATTATGATCGTTTATATATAGTAAAATTTTACTTTAGAAATTAATTATCTAGTTATTTAGAATTTATCAGCATGTAATACTTGGAAGTTGGGACCTCTTAATCAGCCTACGATTGGCATGTCCTCCAGAATTAGTGCAAGTGAGATGTATGATGGTATAATGCTTAAGAAACTAAATAAATCTACAGTATGGATTTTTTTTTTGTTTTATGATAAAAAATAATATTCTTTCTTATGTTTGCTGGTTGTTGTGGAGAGAATAGAAATGTACATATTTTGAGAAGAGGTACGGACTATTGTTCAGATTAAATATTTATTTTTGCGCCTTTTGTTTTTCTGGTAGAAGATTTTTCCTGGTTCGGTTGTTTAGTCTTCGAACATAATGTAGGTGTTGTGCATTGATCCTGCTATTTTTTTGTGCTTTTTGTACATGGGTGGCACTCCCTTATTGTTCTTTTGAATATAGTACTTGTAAAAAACTAAATAAATATAACGCGATAGGGCATGGCTAGATGGATCTGCCAATCTGGGTGCGCATTATCCACATTTAAAATTTAGGCAATTGCATCTCTCCTCACAGGATTCCCCATGTTCTTTTCTAAATTTCTTCTTGCTGTGTTATACCTTCAATTTGAGGATATGTTGGCTCTTATTATCTACCAGTGCATTTGAGAATCTACATTCTGTAATTGGTGGTGAACTTAAGACACACTTATATATGACATCATGGTGTAGCGGCAAGACTCGGGTCCAATGTCATAAGAAGTGCCTATGCTTTGCATTGGCTTATCTGTATACAACAAGTCCTCTCCTTTTGCCAGTCTATGGACTCACCATGTGAAATCTGACACTAAGAGCAAAGGAATGAAGTATATAAATTTATTCACTTGCTTTTATATTTAGGTTTAACTCCTGCGGATAAAATTTTCTGTTCTGCTGTGACTTTGCATTGTATCCTTGTTCTGATCTTAAGGTTTTACCTTGACTTGAAGAGAATATTCTGTTGAATGCTATATAACTTTCCACTTGAAGTACCTCTTTTGTTTAACTGAGCTTAATCCATCTTGTTGGAGATCAGGCCGATCGTACATGTTACATGTGTGGTGCTCCAGACCATTTCATAAGAGACTGCCCCTATGCTGCCAGTCCACATCCTATGCTTCAGCCAGGTAAAAAAAATTGCATCTCTAGTTTGTTTTGACAAGTATAATTTTTTGTTGAGCTTATTGGAACGTATTATGTTGGGATTTCAGGTAACACTGTGTATCCAGGAGGTATGCCAGGTTTTGCATCACCATATTGGAGTGGCACCGCATTTGCCCCCATGAGGCCCTTTAATAGTATGTATGGAAATCATGGGATGATGCCCTTTAATGCATCCATGGTCCCTGTTGCACCTTTTGGAGTTTCACCGTACATGTCATCTATGTATGGCCACCTACCTGTGCCGGGGTATGTTTGCTACTTTGTTATATACTCCCTCGGTTCCAAAATCTAAGATAATTTTGACTTTTAGAAAGTCAATATGAAACAAATTTCTAATTCAATATTGATACGATTCTTTACAAGTATATCTAAAATTGACTTTAAAAAAGTCAACAATGGTCTTAGATTTTGGAATAGAGGGAGTTTATGTTATTTTCTGTGTGCTGTATTAACAAAATACTTTTTCTTCATATGCCAATTTATGGAGAACCAGATTTCAATCTTCCATTTTACATTGTGTAATTCTGACACTTCAAAAATCTATCAGCGGAATGACGAGAATGGGAATTCTGGCACCTCCAGTAGGAAACAGAGCCGAAAACCCTGTTACCCATTCAGAGTTTTTGGAGCTTCGGGACTGGGAAAGCAGAGGGAAGCTTTCAAATGAGTATCTGATGAGGTAACTGATTACTATATAAAGCAAGAAACTGGACTGAAGGTGTCTTTTTTTATCCGTTCCAAAATTAGAAACACTTTTATTTTAGATTATCAAGTGACCTGAAGTTCCTAACCTTCCATTACTTTTAGTCTTAGTTGATTGAGTACTATGATGCCACCAAAAGTAAAAATTTTCTTGAAAGTCATCGTTTTACAAATGGATCTCTAATTTAGGAATAGGATTATTATGGATGATTGTAGTGTGTGGTTTCTTCAGTTTTGGTTTTATAAAATTATTGCATAAAACTGGGTAACATCTTGAGTATTCTTATAGAATTCTTCATGTCTTACCTGATTTCTGATAGAGCTCTGTTTACCAGAAGACAACCATGTGACGACGAAGATGAAGATTTACAGAAGGGTTCTCGCCATAATGTGCCAGCTGGATCACATGAGTACAAATCTCATATAGTGAGGGAAAAGAGTGGGAGCTACTCGGGGGATAACCACGCTCAAAGATCACGAAGAAAAAATCAGGACAAACATTTAGACCATGATGTGCACTCTGTCCGTGATCTACATGGAAAGAATTCTCATTCTTCAAGGGATCGGAGACCGTATCACTCGGAGAGATCAAATTCAGGAGTGGACGATGTATCCAGTAGTTCTGACAAATATGTTGATGGGAGGTATAAACAGCATAGAATCTCTAGAAAGCACCACGAGAGAAAGGGCCAGTGTGGTAGTGATTCTAGTTGGAGTAGGCATCAAAGGCAAAAAGAAAAAGATGTTAAAAGCAGGGTTGACTATGGCGAAAAAGGTTTCAATCAGAAACGTGGCAGCCAGTTAGGAGCTGGCATAGAACTAAGTTCTTCCGGAGATCAGAAGAAGCAATTCAAAGAGAGAGACCACAGTCGCGGTTCCAGACACTCTAGGGATGGTGCAAAACGGACTCGACATGACTCACCAGATGAGGACTACAGAGAAGGTAATCATCACCCTAAGAGAAAAAGAATTCACTGAAAACAAGAAAGAGGCATGGCTTTGGAGGTAAACGTGTAAATGAAGTAGCACATATTGACCTATGTCATATGGTACACTTTAATTTCAATTATGTATCTTGTATAAATTTGGTTAAAGTAGTAACCTAGTCTATAATCCTTTATATACCTTTAGGTGATGGATTTTGTTGAAGTCCATACAACTTATTTGAACATATATAGGTTTGCTAGGATCTAATTTGCAATCTCTGTTGGCTTTGTTGATACAGATCATTTAGAGTGGACGACTTTTGGACAGTAACATCAAAATTAACCTTTGTTACTTTCTCCCAACTAACCCTTTTCACATCTTTTTAATGTGAGGTGTGGAAGCTAACAAAAAAGTTTTTACCCAGAATAGTGGTTATAAATTCGTAGGGTTTTGATGCTCATATCTGCTGCTCAAACATCTTTTTGCACAGAGGGAACTGTAGCTGCTGGAGGTATGTTTTCTTTCTCATAAATGCTCTCTATTTATGTCTCCCCTTTTGGGAGCATAGTTTTTGAACCAGTCCGAATGGTGACCCGATGAGAGGACTTGAATTGGCTCAACTACTGGGGAAATTGGGTCAAACCTGAAATTACAAAAATTCTGATTTTGAATGAAAAATGATGTACAGGCCTACTTGTAGCCCTGCACTCGCAAATATTTGTAATTTTAGAATCCATCTAAGTGATGCTGAGTATAGGACTAAAAAGTAGGAATACAAAGAACACCATAAAGAATTAAATAGTCAAGTTTCACAAAAAGTGTCACTTTTGTTATTCCATGCATATTGGGGGAAGCAAATTTCCTATTTGACCAATTTCTGTATATTTGCTTACATTTTACCCTTTCAGACTCGAAAAATGCTATGAATAATGATGAATAGCAATGATCTATGTATTGATCTTTGTAAAAAATAGTGCAATCTACCATGTAAGTGGTGGATCCCACCATTTTTTACAAAGGTCATTGCATAGATTATTGGCCAAATTATTACTCATAGCAAAGCTGTCCAGACTCTTGGGTTATGTTTGTTTGCAAAAAAGTATACTTGAGGTTGAACTATTTGTATTAATTTAATACAACTTTGGACTATTTTATCTCATGATAGGAAATTAATAGTTCTTTAAATAGTTATATGGATTATTTTTTTATCATTCTTAAGGCTATTTATGAGAGATTATATAATTTCATGAAAAATGTGAGATTAATAGTTCTCTCATTTTAAGTTATTAAATGGTTATATAGGACTAATAGTCTAACATTAAGGGATTAATAATTTTTTATCATAGGATAAAATAGTCTGAAATAATGTTAAAATTTAATTCCAAATATATTTTTTTATAAAGAAATATAACCCTGGTGTTTACTTGCACAATGAGCCTGGTGAAAATCCTTTTGAGAAAAACATGGGTGGAAGTATTCCCCACCAGGTAGGGGTATCCATCGGTAAAAAAATTGAACTGGTACCGAAAAAATTGAACTGGTATCAAATCGAAATTACCGCTAAAACAAGAATAGAAAATCGAACCGAATTACTTGTTTCGGTACCGGTTCGGTACAAATTTGGTTATGTTTTTTCGGTTCGGTTTTTGGTTTTTACCGATTAGCAATATATATAATTATTATTAATTATATATATTATTATATATATAATTATTATTAATTATATAATAATTAATATAAATTTATTATTATATTATGTAATTCGGTTCTTTCGGTATACCGAATCGAACTGAAATTCAAAAATGCTCATACCGCTATCGGTACCGAAAAATATAAAAAATCGGAAAAATCAAAATCAAAAAAATTTGTACCGAAAAAATCAATACCAATCGGTTCGATAAAAAATTAAAAAAATCAAAAAATTTGAACACCCCTACCACCAGGTGATATTGTAAAAGCAATAAAACCTTATTTTGAATTAATAAGCACCTGACTAGATTAGACTAGCGCCGGAATGGAACATGTGGGGTCTCTTGCTTTTCGGGTGGAGTTGGTGCATTCAATATTAGGTGTTATTGTTTTTTTGAGCTATGTTTTTTCAAATTCCTGCCGCATCATATTCTTTATCTCAAAGCATTACATCACAAGGGAGCATGTGGTTTTTCTTGAATAACAATGACCAGCTTTTATTTTTGAAATAGAAATACATTTAAAAATGATATATTTTGTGGAACAAAGTTGGTATCTATCTATCTAGGACAAGTCTGTGTATAAAATATCCAAATATAAAATTAAACACTATATTTATTTTAACTATTAAAAAGTGAGGCATGGCATGAATTTCAATGTTATGCCTCATGTAATCTTTCACTTTTTAATAGTTAAGATGAATTTAGTGTTTGAATGTTGTGTAGTTATACTTATTCATCTATCTATATTATAAAGTGGTTCTTTGGAGCCGTTGATGTCATTGGTATAATTGTGTCATACTAATTTTGTCATCTTTTCTTTTGCCTATATAAGTTTAGTTATGTTACTATATTGCCCTTTTATATTAATTTTTTTAATCTTTTTATTTAGTCTTTCAAATTTTATAAATTTTTTAGTGCAAGTCACATACTTTATAAACGCAGCGCGTGTATCACTGTGTACTGATATAAATTAAGTAGTTTTCTTTCCGTTCTAAATTATAGAATCGTTATCGACTTTTTAGAGTTATTTAAGACATTTTTAAACAAAAAATTGATTTGGATTTTTTGAATTTTAATTAATACAATGATAAATATTTTAAGCTATCAAAGGGGTACTACTCATAATAATATTTATTGGTTTATAATTTTTAAAAAGTCATTTTGTTGAACTTGAAAATTTCTTAAATTGATTTTTTAAAGTAAAAAACGATCTAATAATTTGGAACATGGGAATTACTATTTTCTGAAAGGGATAACTATTTTCTCAAATTCCTTTTGCATGAGATTATGTTTTACTTTTAATGTTTATATAAATGTATATTTAATTTATCCTATGTTTGTAGGTTGGATCTTTTAAAATTTGGCCCGGACTGGTTGAATTGGCATCCAATTTACTTTTCGGTCTGTTTTGGACCGGTTTAATTAATTTGGTCAAAAATCGGTTGACCACCGGTTTGATTGGTAAAACCGGCTAGTTGATCCGGTTTTGAAGTGTTTTTTTTTTTACAAAAATATTTTTAGTAATATTATAACATAATATCACTATATTTTAGCTTACAAAAAATTAGATATTTTAAAATTTTATTAATTATTAATAATATATATTTTTATATATTTATAACGTCACTAGTTTAATAACGGTTCGACCACCAGTGATTTATCCACTAGATATCATTTTTCGATTCGATGACCGGTCCGATTCTGAAAATATTATTTTATATTCCTTTTATTTTAGAATAAGAGATGCATTTTTATTTATTTTTTCTTTCATCCCCCAAAAAAAATATTTTTTATTTGTAGACTACTCAAATGAAAGTAAGTTTTTAATATGCCACTATTTTTATTCTTGGTTGATTATTTATTATCATGTATCACTATTATATTTTTAGCTAATATTAGGATAATTTTGAAAAAATAAATTTTTCTTTGAAAGTTATCGTTTTGCAAATGCAACACTAATTATAGAACGGATGGAGTAATATTTTCAATTGTAGAACGTTTGCTTTAATAATAATCACAACTAATATGGAAAATGTGTGCAAATCAAGTTTAGTAATTTGTAACTTGGTTAATGAAGGTACTAATAGGATATTAGTATAAAAGCCTAATATTTAATACTTATTTAATTTTCAATTATAAAATTTAAGATTAATGTATTAATGTATTAAGTAGTATTTTAAAGTACAAAATTGTTATTTTTAGTAATAAAAAATCCAAACCATAAATTGCATTTTAGGATATCGCAAATAATTAGGTCAAATAAAAATTTTCTTATGGAACCAGTATATTATGTTTTGTTAACTAAAATTAATTTATTAAAAATATATACTAAATGATCGATGGTTATAATCATTATATTTACATTTAGATACGTTAATTTATATTTACATTTTGTAGCAGTTGCACTTTTTTTCAAAATTAATTAGACAAATTTTCATAAAAATGGTTTATGAAAATGATAAATGAATACTCTTTAACGTGGCACTTGTTAGTATTTGCCAAATAGTAATAATTATCAACTTCATATTGTTCGTTCCTAAAGCTGTGCATGGATTACTGATTTCCGTCGACATCTGTTTTGGCTTCAGTGTCATCTGTTGAATTTTATTATCGCACAACTCCGCCTATGCTTTTAGCATAGTCTGTCCCAAGCCAGGATAAAGGAGGAGGGTTGCGATTAATAATAGAAAGTAGCGACTGGCCGTCCCATAAAAATTGTATATATTGCGGTTTTAAATGTGTCGTTTTTATTGCGAAGTTATAAATAGTAATACTTTTATTATATTTGATATAGTAGGCTCATTTTATCTAATTACATGTATTGATATACGTCGTAATTATAATTCGATTAAAATCTTTTGAAATATATAGCAAGAATCAAATTTGTTTTAAGTGCGCTCCATCAATTCTAAATTATTATATCAATATTGATTTTTAAAAAGTTAATTTGAGATATTTTTAAATTTAAAATTGACATGATTAATTTAAGTTTTGAAAATAATAAATGATAACTAGTATTACTTTTTAGGTAGTTTATGATATTAATACTTATATTGATATAAACTAAATAATTTTATTTTAATTTTGAGTTTAAAAATATTTAAAATTAACTTTAAAAAAAATTAATATTAGCCTTATAATCAACACATTAAATCTTATAATTAATAGTATTGATCATAATTAATAACTTTCATAATCTTATTGTCTAAAATTAAATTAATTCATTTTAATAATATTTGAAATTGACTTTAAAAGGTTAATATTGATTCTAATTTTGGAACAAAGAGAGTATTTTGCACTTGTGTACTCAATTTTTTTATTTTTTTTAATTATTTTTTGTAGTATGAAAGGAGTATTTCTTAGGAAAAACTTAAGTCAATAGTTGTCAAAATCAATAAAAAGTAGGTATTTCTTATGTAAAATTTGTCATTAAATATTAATATATAAAATAAGTTTTTATCAAACTTTGTCCTTTAAAATCTCCTTTTTCATTTTGGACAGGGAGAGTGCGGATATAACAAAAAAAAAAATTGATTATCTTATTAAAATTATTGGCGTTGAAATTTTTTATAAGAATAAATCTACACATACACCCTCTTTACACCTTTATTACATAAACAATCATTTTTTGGCCAATAGAGGGTGTTTATGTAATTTGTATTATTTTATTTTACCAAAAAAATGGTTGTTTATATAAGGAGAGTATATGTGTAAACTTATTCTTTTTAGAATAAGTTTACAAATATAATTTTAAAACACAAATTCAACACACAAATTTCCATCTCATCATTAAAAAGTGAGATCTGATACGAAAATTTGTGTCAGACTCTACTTTTTAATAATAATATGAGAATTTATGTTTAAATTTATATTTAGAGTTTAGTGTTACTTATCCTTCTTTTTATAGCATTCGACTAATTTCACATATACGTGTCTACAAAAATCGTGCGTGAACAAATCTAAACATGGGCTTGTGTGATTCCTTCTTCTTGTTATTGTAATTTTTGTCTTTTGCTGATATGTAATTACTTCAGTTGATTTCCGGATATATATACAAAAAAATAAAAATAAACAAAGATTCACAATTTTCTTTAGTACAAGTGCAGAAATGACTTTTTAAAAAACTATCATAGCAAAAACAAACAGACAACGAGAATTGTTCAAAGTTACTAAATAGTTGATGAAGACAGTCCTGTTTCTACCTATTGAGGGCTATTGACAACGCGAAGGATAGTACTACCCACACCAAGAAAAAATACCCCACCAATCTTGTTGGCCCAACATCCTCCTCTTCCTGCCATGGTCACCCCTTTCAATTAGTATGCTAGTTCTTAGAATTTAAGAATGAATAATAAATACACATAAAAATTAAATAAAAAATAAGAATACATGATATACTCAAATTTATTAATTTAATTATATATGTTTATCTGATATATTTATTAGATGCACACACTAAATGCTAAACAATGTCTTTATAGCAACTAGAAAATCTTAATTTCTATAACATGAGTTCAAACTCATGAGACCCAGTACCCTGAGACCTAATATATTAATAAAACCCAAATCGGATAACTAATAAATCACCAAGCCTAAATACACATTACGTTTGGTTTCATAACAAGCTCCCGACTATTCTATCAAAGTGACTATTAGTAGAACCCGCAAAAGTATAAATCAATCACAACACTGTTAACCTTAAATATAAGTAACATTTTAAGCATTTCATAAGTGCCTTTTTGGGAATGACTTGTAAGTTAAAATTTAAAATGACTCATAAGTCATTTTAAGTGGCGACTTAACCCTCGACTTATAAGCCAAAAATTATGTTAAAATAAAATGTGAAGATATTTGGCTAAAATGATAAGTCAAAATAAGATGTAAAGACTATTAAAATAAGGACAAAATAGTTTTTATATTTGGTCAAACTTACTTATTTTAAAATGACTTATAAGTCATTTTTTAATAAGTCAGAATTTGTTACTTATCAAACATGACTTATAAGTCAAAAAGTAAGTCGGTCCCAAGCACTTCAACAGTAAAAATCAACTTATAAGTTGGTTTGATGAACTTATAAGTTGGTGCCGAACCGTATAGTCCAAAAACAAAAATGCATATCTAATTTTGGAACGGATGAAAAGAGGAAAATGTAATAATTTTGGACCAAACAAATAAGAAAAAATACATCTCTAACTTGGAAAGAGTAATGTTTTAAAAGTGTCGTAAGCTGTATCAAAACAATTTGAGTGTGAAGTTTACCAAGCTATGCTAATAAAGGTGATAAAAGGATGAGAGGAACTAAAAGGGAAGATTATAGTACCTGTGGTGGAGGTGATTCTGTTGGGGTCTGTGTAATATCAACCTCAAAAGGCCAAACATATGAATCTGGATTCCCATTCCTCGCCAAGCTCCAATCATACAATCTTCTATCTTCCACAGATGACAAAATTGAGTGCGCCTCCTGCTCATCCATATACTCAAATGCTAAAAGTTTACATTTCTTAAACTAAGTTTCATCCTTCAGAAGATTCTTGAACAGTCTAAATTGCCTATTTGCCACTAACCTTTAAGAGCTCAACCCTCTTGCTGAGTTCCTCTTCCTTTAATCCTTCATTCATCACTTCTTCAAGCTTGTTCTTGTATGCAATTGTGACCTGAAAATAGACTCAACTCAACAACGGAATAATTTTTGGCTTTCTTAGAGGGATAGAGCTAGGGAGAGATGCACAGAGACCACGCTGTCATGGATTTATAAGATGCTGATTGCCAATCCCAATCAAACTATCAAATTCTAATGGGGGACTCTAAAGATTCAAGCTTCAAACGATAGAGAACTCCAAGATTCAAACTTTTGATCTCAAGGACACTCGATAGATTTGGAGTAACAAAAACATACACATGAAGTTTACACTGAAGGCTATAGGAGTAGGAGTAGTTGTTACCTGATCATATGAACACCCTTTTTGTAGTCCAAGTGTTCCATAATACTCTACATCTGTTATAGCTGCAAACAATAATCATGATTATTAAAAAAACAAAAAAAAAACAAAAAGAAGAAAAAAAGCCAGAACATAGATATAAATCTTTACGACATACAAATTCCCCTAAGAGCTTTTTCAACATTAAGAGCAGAAATCAAAGATGGTGGTCCTTTTTGAACTTCAACTTGACTCTCCTCCTCTGTTTCTGTGGTTGTAGTGGTTGTTTCATCTTCCAAACTACTCCTAATACAAAACCTCCTTGTTCTTGGCCCAAAATTTACACAATTATTTGTGCAGCGCTTCGGGGCCACTACCGGTTGAAAATCTCGCCACCGGTAAGTATAGGTTGTTGCCGCCGTTGTCGCCGCCATTCCTCCGCTTTTGTATCTCTCCTACGGCAAGTTCAGTTATTGTGTTAAGACACTTGCTCAGAATGTTTTGGTTCGTTGGTTTAAATCCTTTCACCAGAAACAGATAATGCAACAACGCTTCAACACCAGACACGTTATATTTGTCCTTTATGTTTTAATGAAATGCTTACTTCCCTACAATATAAAATTACATGAAATTCATAATTAATTATTATTTTATTACTCTTCTTATTTTAAAATTAAGATATAATTTAATTTTAAAATTAAACGACGACATATTAAATTTTAAAATTGATATAATTCATAAAAATTTAAAACAAAATAAATTTTGTGATTAATAATTTTTGTTATAAACTATATAATTATAATAATTATATTAGTTAAAATCAATTAAATTCACATCAATTTAAAATTTAATATATAGTCATTCAATTTTAAAAGTCAAATTATATCTATAATTTTGAAACAGAGTGAGTATAATCATTTCATCTATTACACATTGACTACTAAATTTTTAATTAATACTCTCTCAATTTCACAACAAAGTCTTAGCTGAAATTTTTTTATTTTATAAAATGGGAATTAATATTTTCACAATTGATTTTGACATATGAGACGCATGCGAGTAAATAGTAATAATAGTTTTATATATTAGGACTCTTCTCACATGAACAAGAGATGAAACTTGCATTCTTATAAATGTATCTTGAAGTTGGTTTTATATTCTGGAAAATGATAAGTTATCAGGTCGTTGTAGTATAGTGGTAAGTATTCCCGCCTGTCACGCGGGTGACCCGGGTTCGATCCCCGGCAACGGCGTTTAAATTATTTTAATTTTTCCTCCACATAAATCCCATAAAACGACATCGTTAGTTGACGATACGCTTCTCCCTGCAAACAATCTAGAGAGAGAAAGTGATTGGTTCTTTAAGATTAGGAACAAAGAGAATTCCCAAATCTAGAGAGAGAAAGTAATTGGTACTTTAAGTAAGAAAGAGAATTTCTAGTGTGTTTCTGTTTTGTTTGTGCTAGCAAGGAGAATATGGGAGTTGTAGTGAGAGAATCTTCGAGTTTGGGAGGTGCCGATGAGGCGGGGCCCAGTAACGCCACCGCCGGAGCGGGTGTGTACGGCGGTTTCCGTTTGCCGCGCAGCCGGAGGTAATGAGAGCGGCGGAGAAGGATGACCAGTACGCCTCTTTCGTCTATGAAGCATGTCGCGACGCCTTTCGCCAACTTTTCGGTATGTTTCTTCTGTATCACTCACTTCCTCTTTGTTTAGGTTTTTTAAAATTCCTTCTATATATATATATAATATGTTTTTTATAATCATTTTTACCATTTGTTTCAGGTACAAGAGTTGCTGTAGCTTATCAGAATGAGGTTCGATTGCTTTCATTTCCAGATTCTTTTAGCTTATAATTTCAATTACTATTGTTTTGAACTCAAGTTCATTTTGATAATTTGTAAATGGGACCTTAGTAATACTTACTCCAGCTGTTTATGCATTTGAATATTTACTCCTTTCATCTCATAAATCACTGCAAATCATTTCAGCTGTTCTTTATCAAGAAATTTAATTACACAGGCTTAGTATATATTCTACCCCCTCAGTTCAAGAATGAGTCCAACTTGACTTTTCTTTACGCATTCTGTAGTTTGCCTGCTAAAAATTATGTATGAGTGTGTCCTAAGTAATCCCTAATGCGTACAAATTTTAAGTCCTAGAATTTCAAATTAGATATCAATGTGAATGTTTTCAGGGCAAACATGATTACATTTGCAGATAGAATGTTTTTCTATTGACTCATCATGTGGTGTAACTTGTTGGATTTCTCATCATACTTGTAATTTTGGGGTGGCAGACAGCTTTTGGGGGAGATGCTTTATTATGTTCTAACTACAGGTGCAGGACAACAGAAGCTGGGAGAGGAGTATTGTGACATCACTCAGGTTTATAATTGTTTTTCACTTTCTTCACCATTAAGTTTTCTTATCACTTGATATCATAATTTACTGCCTATATATGTATATGAGCAAATATGTTTTCGAGGAAACAAACATTGAGTCTTTATGATTAAAACTGCTAAGTTATGTCAATTTACATTAAAATATTGGAGATTTTCGAATGATTTGGAAGTTAGAACCACAAGTATTGAACTTCCTGGTGAGCCAGATGCATAATTATGAAATAAAATGAATAGATGCTTTTGCCTATGATTTCCTCGAAGTGGGGGTTTTAATGGGAAACATACTAAGATTATCAAGCTTACCAAATGTTTTGACACTGCAATAATTTTTTGAACCTAGTTTGTCTTGAAGGTAACCACATTTCTAATTTTCTGCAATATCTTTTTAGATAGTCCATTTTGACTCATGTGCACCCTTTTCTATATTTCTCGTCATAGAAAGTACAGTATATCATTTTTTCCACCTGATATTGTGAGTTTTATCATGTAAGCAGTAATAAATGTTACAACGGTTCTATTTTATTCTATTGATGCAGTAATTTTATTCAAAGGTTGCAGGACCATATAGACTCCCTCCTACACCAGCTAGGCGTGCTCTTTTTATCATCTATCAGTCAGTGTTACCTTATATTGCAGAAAGAGTCAGGTTCTGTTCTTGTTTGCCTTCGTGTTAAAAGTATTCCTACTTTCTTTGCCATTAACTTTGTTATCTGGTTTAAATCTTTGGTTATCTTTTCTCAATAATCTTTTTAATATGTCTGGTTCACAGCTCTAGAGTTGCTTCTCGAGGCATTTCCCTAACTGATTCTCTATCTGATGAGCTGTATGGCAACATTGCTGCTGGGAGCAGCCAAACTCAGCCATATGAATTAATTGAAGTCTCATCTTCCTCTACATCTGGATCATCTGTTTCAGGTCTGTCGCGATTGAAACAGAGAATTAGTGGGTTATGGTCATATGCGGTTAGCATAGTTGTCACGGTGCCACGGCGAGTCATGGCGGTAGCCGACCGCTAGGACTCTTAGGCGAAATGGCGACCGACATGTCGTCCGTATGACGACAAGTCACTTACAGTATGCATTTATATATTATTTATTTACTTCACAAGTAGATTGAGTTATTAACAATAATTTTTTTATACATTATGTTGGTTGTTGCCTTTAACATTTTAATACTAATATATACTATGAATACTTTGATTACTTTCAGGATTTATTCATCAAAAGACAAGTAAATGAAGTTCTAAAACATAACACATCCAGTAAAAGGCTAAAAGCAGCAACTTGCAATGAAGATTGATGAAGACTAGTACTGATAAATCAACAGATTCAACACAAGTCTCTTACATTACTATGCATAGAAATCCCATTTATGTATATCCATGGAAAACAAAGAGATCCTACCTGCCACAACAATTGAATATCTTTTGATGTATTGTACATTTGTATGCAGCTACTCAGCTAGTCAAACCATATTTTGTAATCTGTTTTGTACATTTGTACAGTTTTGTGTCCATTGCTCCTACAACAAAAAATCAATTTCCATAAGTTGTGAAACTATCGTATGATATTGATATATTAATTTTGTCTCACTTGTGTTTCAGTTTATGTCTAAAAAGTAATATATTAGACATATCAAGCTGATCATGCCCATGATCATTCTATTATTTTCTTGCATTTGAACTTTGAGTTGTACAAGTCTATGTCACATAACACAATACAAACAAATTTCACAGATTTGTACACTGTTACTAATAAAAACTTGTAAGCGAAACATGGCTATGATAAGTCCTTACTTTACATGGCTATGATAAGTCATTTCTTCAAACTTAATGTGTCTTCACATACACAACATGGAGAATAGTAATTTTGGAAAAATGCATCAAAAAGATAAAGAATCAACGAAATACAGGAAATTAGATATATCCAACATTATCTTCAATGTTTCAATAACTTCATGTACATGTTATGATGACTAGGGAGCTTCAAAAATGAAAAGTTGAACATTAAAGATAACCACTTAGTTGTTTCAGAAATCAATGACCATTAGCAAAGTCCTAATAGCATTCTCAGATAATAAGCCTCTCAGATTAATGATAATAGCATTCAGCATATCAAAATAACATAATTTGACCAACATACAATAGAATTTTAAGAAAATAGCAGAATATTATTGCTCAATGAGTCAATGACAGAAAAGAATAGAAATATTCAACGAAGTTGTCAAGAATATCGATAAGTTATAGAAGAGAAGCATACCATGCTACTACTAATGTCACCTTTCGATACCAAGGCAGCAACTATGAACTCCAAAGCTGCAAGATCTCCAATGTTTGAACTCCAAAGCTGCATCGCCTGAATAACGCAGCCTCATCACCAGAGACAAGGCACAATTCATTATCTTCCTAGTTCCTACAGAATTTCAGCAGAGCAGCAGTGCAACAACAGTAGTAGGCAACAGTAGGCGACAACAGCAGCAGCAGCGACAGCGACAGCAGCAGCAACAGCAGGAGGTTAGCAACAGTCAGCAGAGCACAAGGCAACAATGCAGCAGCAGCAGCAGGCAGTAGAGCACAAGGCAGCGGTGCAGCAGGGAGCAGAACAAATAAGAAACAAAGGAACTTAACATCAAATGAGTAAAAGGACCGTAATCAATCTAGCTAAAGAGATTATAGCAGAAGAAATGAAGAATTTAACAAACACCACAAATAAAGTAGCAACTAGCGACCAAGTATCACATACATATTACTAATTTAATAACTAATAAAGTAATAATACACCAAATAAGTACATAACAAGCCAAAATATCGTCTAGAGTCTTTATACTAGTCTTTGAATATCGTTTAAGCAAACTCATCAAGAACTAAGTCATCTCCATCTCCTCCACGAGAACTACTCTCATTCAAAGGCGTAGGTGGTCTTTGTCCAAAATCATCCTCCACATCTTCATCATCATTTGGAATTATCTCTTCTTCAACAACTTCATCATCGGAGTCGGAATCCATCAACCTTATTGATTCCCTTGAAATTGAACCACCACCACGACTGTGACGCCCCCAAATCTGGGCCCACACAGCCCAAACTTGAGTCGTCAAAATACTACAACAAAATTATTACAACAAAGCACAACGTACAACAATACAGTGTATAATAATACACAACTAAGTCTTCACTATTATTGCCACACTATTTTACAAAACGTGAAGACTATGATAACTATTCCTCGGACCCTCACTCCATTCCCCGGCTAGACCCTGTTATGTTTTCATCTCCTGTTGAAAAACAATGGAACAAAAGAAATGGTGAGCTCAAATAGCCCAGTAAAGAATATCATGACTAAGATAATGACGAATAAATTATCATTAGTCTTCAACAGTTGAGTTCTTGATAGAATACAATAGACTACAAGGTTTATATCAAAAACTGCAGTTAAATTCTTAAACAACGTTCAGATCAATAATAGCAGCGGAATGAGTAATCTATTAGAAGAATAATGCAGACTATAATGTCCACTCGGTTCTCTTTTTAGGAAAAACATCATCAACTTTTATCATCTGAAATATCATTAGTCAAGATAATACAAATTCACAGTTCCTGATCATAATCATGCAGATCAACAGTTCATCTTTGCACTACGGGCCAAAGACATTCAATATAACACCAACGGTCATGATTATACCAGATTCAGCCTTTGGTCATAATCATACCAAACAACAGTTCATCTTTGCACTACGGGCCAAAGAGAACATTCACCACGTGCCATAAAAGACACCGAACAGATGTATCGCCTTTAACCTATTATATCGCCTTTAACCTATCATCTGTTCAACAAATATATCACATCTGTGCCCCCGGCCACAGATATTCACAACAGCTTGATTTTTGGATGATTAGAATGATATAAATGATGAACAGAAGAAATAGGATAACAATAAGTATCGGAAGTTTACTTTGTACAGATTCAAATAATGTCCAAATTGTCAACATGATGTGGAGTGAAATTTAAAAATGATATTCAAGATCCACAGTTCAGAATAACGGTTACAATTCAATAGAAAGGTTCACGTAAATAGGAAGGTTCAGTTGAAATAATGAAGTTCAACTATTATGGAACATATAATATTTTCAGGAATTATAGAAGCAATAGTTCCATAATAAATTTCGATTTAGGAGTATGAAAGAAAATAATATCCCTTACCATAGCAGGTTTGATTAACAAAAGGTGAAGGAAATTAATACAAAGGGTTATTCACCAACAGGCGGCAATCCGCTCCGTAAGGTTATTCCCACAATTTAATAGAATTTGAGTACAAAGAGTTATTTACCAAACAGGCGGCAATCCGCTCCGTAAGGTTATTCCCACAATTTAATAGAATTTGAGTACAAAGAGTTATTCACCAAACAGGCGGCAATCCGCTCCGTAAGGTTATTCTCAGAGATTAATAATGAATGAATACGAAAGGTTATTCACCAACAGGCGGCAATCCGCTCCGTAAGGTTATTCCCACAATTTAATACATGGAAATAAAAGGCACGTCTTATGAGTAAGGAAGAAACAATATTATTATCGAGAATCAAATAATGATAATCCCTTACCATAGTATGTTTGAATAATGGAAGATGAAAAAGATGGTATCCCTTACCGTAACACGTGACTGGATATTGATTTAAATGAGGTTGATTAACTTGAACAGTACACGTATACTTATAGATCTTCACAAATACTCAAGATGACTTATGCACACTTAGAGAGAACTTTCACAAGAAGTATTTTAGAGAGAGAAAGAAAGAACAAGTAAGGAAGTTTATGAAAAATCCTTAAGTTAAGGCTTCTATTTATAGCCAAAAATCTTATCATTCATTTAATCTAAACCATTCATTTAAAGATCATCTTTTAATCTACACCATCCATTTCAAATATTATATTATCTTTAATCTACACCATTCATTTCATATCACCTAATAATCACCTAACTTTATATTATAAACAAATCAATTTAATTATTCAACAATAATTCACACTTTAATCTACACCATTCATTTCATATCACCTAATAATCACCTAACTTTATATTATAAACAAATCAATTCAATTATTCAACAATAATTCACACTTTAATCTACACCATTCATTTCATATCACCTAATAATCACCTAACTTTATATTATAAACAAATAACTTTATCAATTCAATTATTATGACTAATTGTTATAAATACAGTATAGTTAGCTCTTAGATATCAAGTCAATAAATTAATGAAATACAACTGTTTAAATAACATCATAATAGAGATAACAATAATGTAAAATAAAGCATACGTTACTGTGTAATGACAATTATTGATTCAATAATGTGAATTACTGTGCATATGTTACTGTGACAATTATTAGGTTCAATAATTTTAAAACAGTGCAACAACAATTATTGACTCAATGATATAAAATACAGTGTAATGACAATTATTAAATCAATAATGCAAAATACTGTGTAACAACAATTATTGAATTGATAATATAAAATATTATGCAGTGACAATTATCGATGAAATGATGCGTAACAGTTACGGTGTCAATTATCAGACCAATAATATGAGACACTATGCAATACCGTGTGTTACTGTAGAGTACCGAGTGCTACAGAAAATACCAATAACTACCGTATGCTACTATTCTTTTATCACCGGTATTTTAACAGTTCCGTTGACTATTTTTATTTAAAAAGGTTACTTCTGTCGTTTTCTATATCCGACAAATATTCCGTTGTGGGGTCCACCAATAATTTATTATTTCGGCGCCGTCATACGGCACGAATATTCCCCGACCAAACGAATATTCCCCGACAAAGCGAATATTGTCCGACAAAATAAAATTTGCACATAACATCCTTAACTTTCAATTTTGTTAATTTAACCACTTACTGTTTCAAAAAAAATATATATGAAGAAAAATTAAATTTTGTATTTCATAAATTTCGGGGTCTTACAACGACGTCGAGAGTACGTCATCATATTATCTCTTGTATTAGCACGAGCCCTCGTTGAAGGATTGTGACCCTCGGATGCACCGGTTGCTCGATCCACATCATTCCATGTAAGATCCTCGCCAGGATGAACAACATCAACCTCATTATTGATCCATTCATTAGCCCATTCAAAGTCATCAATTGCTAATGGATCAAAAAAATTTCCAAGTTCATGCCTCTTTTGGAACCTTGAAATGATCTTTCGATTGTATTGGACATACACCAAGTCACTCAATCGTTGGTGTTCCAATCTATTCCGCTTCTTCGTATGAATCTAAAATAAATAAAACAAAATTTTTAATTATATAAAAATAATTATATGAAGTAATGACTTATTAATTTTGAACCAACAATAGAAAAATACTTAGTACTTACAAACTCAAATCTGCTCCAATTGCGCTCACAACCGGAAAAAGAACAACAAAGGCCTAGAATTCGTTTTGCAAACTTTGTAAGCTCAATAGCCCGCCCTCCAAAAGAGCTCCACCAATCAACTATCAAACATTTAAGAGAAATATAAATATTTTTAAAAGGAAGAAAAATAATAATTTATATTTATATTTTATATCTTTATATATATTTCAATTTACTTACGAGGTTCTTTAATTTTCGTTACCTAATCGCCATGTCTCTTGAAAAAGGATCTCGAGAATTCTCATAGTTATCGGCTAGAATGCTTATCTTGTTTGTCAACTCTAGGCGGGCACCATCTTTTCAAGAATATCATTGAAGTCTTCTCGTAGACTGCTAGATAAATTCGAATTTTTCGCTTTCATATCAAAGTACTTGTCTGGACTGAGAAACAACGCAGCCCCATATAATTTTTGGCCCATTTGCCTTTCCCATCGCCGCTCAACAATGTCAATTACCTTCCTGTAGAGTCTCTGTTTGTTATCAAATGATTCTTTGATTTTTTCCTTCGCACACTCCATCGCAGCGAAAACTTTTGCCATAGCAGGCCTCTCATCACCATCAACAATTCGCAAGGCTATAAGAAATGGATGTGACGCCCTAATGCAATCCTCAACGTGATGCCAAAATGTTGTTAACATTACAATATCACATATTTTCTTCCCTGCTTCGGTAGTCGACAAGTTAGATCTTATCCAATCCTCACTAATGAACAAATGCCTCAATGCATCTTTATGTTTGTACAAACTCTGTAAGGTGAGGAAAGCTGTAGCAAATCTAGTAACTCCGGGTCTCACAAGATCCCTACCATTTGTTTTTTCCCTCATCGCATTAAGTAGACGACCATTCCTGTAAATGAATGTTGTGATTCTTCTTGCATTTGTGATTGTGGGTTGGAATTGCTTCAGCTTTCCTATATCCTCTAGCATAAGGTCTAGGCAGTGAGCAGCACAAGGTGTCCAAAATAGTGTAGGTCTCCTCTCCATTAGTATATGCCCCGCTGCCTTGTAATTAGAGGCATTGTCCGTGACCACCTGAACAACATACTCGCGGCCAATTTCCTCAATCTTACTATCAAGGAGATTTGCCAACATTGTGGCATCTTGCGCCTAACTGGAGGCATCAACAGAACCCATGAAGTAAGTTCCTTCCAGACTATTAACAAGGAAATTCAATAAGTGTCTTCCCTTCCTATCTGTCCAACCATCCGACATAAGTGTGCATCTATATTCCTTCCAAGCAACTTCATGTTTCGTCTTTAACTCATCTGTTTGCTTTTTTGCCTTCTCAAGTAAAGGAACCCTCAATTCATGATACGTAGGAGGCTTTAAACCCGACCCATATTGCCCTATGGACTCAATCATTACCTCAAAGCTCCTTACATTTGCAACATTGAATGGTATGCCGCACTCATAGAAAAAGTTAGCAATGTGCATGTGGACTCTATCTTTTTCTTCGGGTGTTCTCAAACGATGTTCAATTGTCGTTTGGCTAGTACGCTTGGTATGCCTCTCTTGTACAACTTCTTCGGGAGTCTTCCTTAAAAGTGAATCAATATTCTTTGTTGTAGCATATGGTTGTGTTTTTGGGAATTGGAAAGCAGCTTTCTGCCTTTTGGAAGCGGTCCCAGAACTTGGAATAGTGTTAGAGGACGCAATGGAAGCCATGTTTGGAGCAACGGTTGCTTGTTCTTGTTGTACTTTTACAACATCGTCGTCGTCATCATCTAGCTCAACAGGTTTGTTCCTCTTTTTACTATTTAAAGCCAAATGCATCTCCCTCATAATTTCAGTCGATATTTTAGGGCACTTCACGACATCTCCATAATTTCTGGCTAGATGTTGCTTGAGCCTTTTGATTCCCGAATGACATTTCTTCCCACAAAGGATACATTGCACTATATCCTTATTACTCATATTTGGCCAATACCCATATTTCCAACCCGGATCGTTTGATTTGACTTTCCTTTTCGGGTCCTTGGTTATATCATAACTATTGGCTCCTGAACTTTTCGCCATTTTAATTTTCTACACAATAAAAATAATCAATGATTAAGATTATAATTTTCAGCAAGAAGGCTAAGAGTAATGAAATAATGATTTGAAAAACACACACTCTGCCTTCAACTTCTGCTTAGTATATACACACACACACACACACACGCACACTCTTGTTTGTGTCACTTCATGGTGGGAATTAAATAATCCAGTTCAAAGAAATTTAAAGAACTTTCTAAACCAATATAGATTCAAAATAACTAGGAAACAAATATAAATACTGATCAGACTAATGCAAATTAAAATCATGCAAGGCTGGTGAAAGGTTGAAAAGAATAGCCACCGTGAACTTTATATAGGTGTAATTTATGTAGATTAATACACCTTCGTATCCTCATATAGTCATATACTTTACTTTTTGTGCCATTAAAACTGATACTATAGACATAGTTTCAGTTTGAGCAAGTACATATGACCAACTAGCAAACGAATTCTAATAATCATATAAAATGCGAGCCAATTACTATCTGTTTACAGTAATATTTTGTTAACTATATTTGACAGGGAATGATATAATGCATGAAAATATAGTTTTAGGGGCCCAGCCATCCTTGCCAAAACAAATTACTGGCACTCTAGGAATCATATTTACTCAAGAGTGCTTACCCGCGAATTAAATGGATTCAATGAAGTTGGTTTGAAATCAATTGTTCGACCTAGAATGGAGATGCTGCTCTGTTACCCGCGAATGTTACAACTACTTTATATAAGACTCATTTCGACCCTGAGCAAGTCCTTTCTCTACAGCTAATTTTGGCATGGTTAGAAACAGAAATATATGTTAACATGAAGAAATACAGAAAAATCATCAACATGAATGGAAAATTATTCGTCAAAATTGAAGAAAGAAATCAGCATGGAGTATGGACAAACCTGAAACAACTGCTTTCCTGATTTTTTCATGAAAATAAAATTTAAGAAATGGAACCAAAGTTGGGGCAACTATGAACTCCAAAGCTGCAAGAGCATCAGGTGAGAAGGAAGAAATGAGATGTTCGGAGATGGTGGGCTGCGTGGTGGAGCTATTCTTCCGGTGAGGCTGGCCAATTTTGGGGACTTTGAAATCAAATGGTCGACCTAGAAAGGAGATGTTGCTCTGTTACCCGCGAATGCTGTATTTAAAATGGATTATATTATATTTGTGACTTTGTCCCAAAAAAGATAGCATCATTTATATAAAAAAACATCTTTTTAAAAAAAAAATATTGTGATTAATTATATAAAAAAAATTAATTTTCTTTACCTTAATTAAATATTAAAATCAAAATATAACACAAGTCTTTTTTGTTAGTCTGAAATCCGAATTAACTCAATAATCTAAAAAAAAGATTTTATTTTGGAGTAAATGGGTTTAATACTTAATAGAGATTATTAAAAATTTGTTCATGCTAATTAGTTTTTCACAATCAAATTTGAAGTATTTTTTTCCCTTTTCTATTCATTAAAAAAAAATCAATAACAACATAATTGAATAAAAATAACTTACATTTTTGGTCTATTTTAAAAACTTGGTAACACAGTTTGAGTCTAATCATACAAATTTCTTTTAATTTTTAATAAAACCTCACCTTACTTAAATATTAATATCAAAATGTAACACGAGTCGTTTTCGCTAGTATGAATTAATTAAATAATCTTAAATAAAGATTTTCTGTTGGAGTCAACGTACGTACAGTTCAAAATCTATTCCTTTAATCCCGAAACTTTGTTGTGTTTATACTATTAATGGTGTTAATAGATATTATAAAATACTTGTTCACGCTAACTAGTTTTTTACAGCCAAATTTGTAGTATTTTTTCCCTTTTTCTATTCTTTAAAGAAAAGTCAATAACAACATAATTGAATAAAAAAAACTTAGATTTTTCGTCATTTTTTTTCTTTAATCTATTTTAAAAAGTTAGTAACACAGTGTGAGTCTAATGATACTAATTTATTTTATATTTTTAAATAAAACCTCAACTTACTTACATATTAATATCAAAATATAAAACGAGTCATTTTCGTTAGTCCAAATTAATTCAATAACCTTAAATAAATATTTTCTTTTGGAGTAAACATATGTACAATTCAAAAATTATTCATTTAATCCCGAAACTTTGTTATGTTTATGATGTAAATGGTTTTAGTAGAGATTATAAAATATTTGTTTATGTTAATTAGTTTTTCAAAACCAAATTTGCACTATTTTTTTTTTCCTTTTATATTCACTAAAAAAAATCAATAACATAATTGAATAAAAAAAACTTAGATTTGTCGACATTTTTTTCTTTGATTTATTTTAAAAACTTGATATCAAAGTGTGAGTCTAATTATAATTAAGCCTTTAAATTGGTACTGAAAATGATTTTTCTTATAAAAAAAAAGAAGATAAAAGTTGAATAGAAAATATCTTTCACACAGCCAAAAAAACTCATTCAAAATTTTTATATATTTTATTTTATTATTTTATTACTTATTAATCTTTAAAAATAAATATTGTTAATTTAGTAATGGAAGTACCATAATAAATTTAAGAATATTGTATCATTTTATACTATTATTAATAGAATGTCAATTTTGTTATACAAAAAAATTTGTAAAAAAAAGAACTTTTTCAATTTTGAAAGTGAGAATATATATTACATTATGATTCTCAAATGTAAAAGGAAAGAAAAAGAGAAAGATGAGGGAGGGATATATTTTAATTAATATTAAAATGGTATTAATATAAATTATAAAATATTTTTTCATATTAATTAATTTTGTACAATTAAATTTATAATATTTTTTTTCTTTTTTATTCATAAAAAAATTTAATAACAACATAATTATTAAATAACAATTTTTTTTCTTTTGAAAGAAGGAATATATATTACATATTTACATTATTACTCTCAAATGTTAATGAAAAGAAAAAAGTAAGATCACTATGATAAGGAGTAATTAGTATACACGTGGAGCAGTATATATCTCTACTTCTCTAAAGCCTGAATTCTTCCTTCTTCAAGCACCGACTGCACGAGAGAAAATAAAGGAAACAGAACAGCCAGTAGCTTCTTCTTCTTCATCCAAGTTTCTGATAAAGATCCTCAATCATCTGTCCAAACTTTCTCGTCAACGAATTAAAAATAGCAAGCTGCAATTTGCTAATTTGTGATAACCTGCAATCACAACTTCACAAGAGGTCAGTTACAGCTTACAGTAAGACACGAACTGTCAAGACGTGCGCCTTGGCAGCTATAACCCAAGCCGCCCAAACGTCATGACTGTTCTTCATCGCCGGGACGACATGTCGTCGCCATGGCGGCCATGGCGACGCCGTAATAACTATGGCGGTTAGGAGATGGCCCTCAGTATGTGCTTTTTCAAAATATTTCTATTTTTAGCAGTATAAAATGAGTCTCTTTATATATATAGATAATTTTGTCCTTTTACAAGTAACCAAGGATGGAGTGTGAAATTAATTAATACATCAAACCCTCATTTATCGATGTGAAACATCTCATCTTAAAACATGTAGACAAGATTAACATTTTCTTCTCTCTTTATGGGCTCTCATAGAATAAAGTTTGTTTCTCCAGTTGCTATTCTATTAAAAAGGAGTGCCACTCAACAACTTTTGTCACCCTCTAAAAAAATATAGTTAACTCACTGTTTCCCTTGGCTAACATTTCTATGAATCTGTTACTTTCAGATGCTTCCCCTTAGCACGTGAGTTTTTGCTGTTGGTTCTCTGCACTAGTCTCACGTTCTTCTATTTTGAAGGTAAATCTCTTTGGTGTATACAGATTTATGGTGATTGTGAGGACATTGTAAAGGAAATTCAAGAGCTTATTGTTCTCTTTTCTGCAGGATTATATTATCACATATCAAAACGTGCAGCCGGCATTCGCTATGTATTTATTGGAAAAACAATGAATCGACGTCCTAGGTATTCTTTCAGCAAGTTTGATACACGTATTTTCGATGATTAAAATTCCTCATTGCTCTCATTTTCTTATTTGTGTATGTGGGATGTTATTACTCTCTCTCTCTCTCTCTCTCTCTCTCTCTCTCTCTCTTTTCACTAAGGGATTGATGCGTGGGTCTCTTAGGTAGTTATCTGCACACACGCAACTTCCTGTTCCAAGCAAATCATAATTATTATATATTTCCTAATCTTCTAAAAGATTGTTGCCTAGGAGTCTGGATTCTGGATTCTGGATTCTGGAATGTCGCCCTAGTCATCTCATCTATCTCTTCTGATTAGTATTGTCCGTGATGATACTTTATCTCTTACTAGTTAAATTAGTAGTTGTAGCTTTTTAACTTGTATTGACTATATTATGCTTACAGTATAGACATTGAACGTGTGAGGTCGGGGTTATGGTTTGAATTATATATTTAGATTACATAGATATCTTATTGTGCATATCTTGTTTGATTTTAATACTCAAAAGAATAATATCCAATTCTCTGAAGGAACATATTTGTAATGATTAATCGAAGTATGAATTGTTTTAACTCTTCAAATTGATCTCTGGTGCAGAAACCATCCTTGTAGTTCAGTTATGTATCCTTGCTGCTGAAGGATTGAGGCGTAGCAATTTATCTTCCATTGCAAGTTCAGTTCAGCAAACCTCCTAGGGGGCCAACATACTTCAGCAGGTTCTCAATTTTACACCAACTTAGTTGAATGTTTTCACATTTTATGCTACACATTTTTGTAAGAATGTTCTTCTAGTCACTGTTAGTAAATTATGGTGCTGAAATATCTTTATAGACAGGTATCGTTCACATTTCCTTTGCATATTTTGGTGAAAGTTTAAACCTAAAAAGGTGAGAATGGAAAACATCAAGTTATTCATATGGAACCTAGTAATTTTACCCCCCCCGAACCATAGTTACTGTCCCATTTTGAGCGTCATGCTTCGGTATAATATTTGTGATGTGGATACTGGATACTTAGGCATGCCACCAACTTTTGGAAATTTACCTTGTATGCTAAAGAATAATATAGAACAGAATAATTACCGGGGGTAGATTACCGAGTAATATATGTACAATAAACTTTACTAAAAAAATTAATCTGTGTGGTATACTGGTATGCATTTCGTATTTGTTCTCAACAATTAGAACATAATATGGTGAATCGGCAAGACTTTTTGAAAGGAAGAAGTTCTTGTCATCTTTACGTATAATAATGTATTCTTTGATAATTTAATTCAAATATTTTATTTTTTTTAAGAGGCTCAAGGGGCAGCTTAAGGACTTGAATAATGACCCTCTTTAGAAGAATATGATACATCTTACATGGAATGATTGAAAAGCACAAAATTCAAAGTAGAAGATACATACTTGTTTCAGACTTTTTTCATATTGGCTGCTGAACAGCATAATCTGGGTTTGTGTGTCTATGTTTGTATGTATGTTTATAAGTAAAACTTATTGTTTTTGAAGTAGATTAGTGAATTCCAGTTTAATTTTCCGAATATATATATATATATATATATATATATATATATATATATATATATATATATATATATATATATTTCAAGAAGGCTATAGGGTATTACATACAGCTTTGACACTGAAATTTCCATTGTATTTGTTTCCTTCCCATATAATTGAGCCTCAATTTGTAAAATGTACTTTATTCTTTGTATTTTAGGGAGAGGTTTTCCTGTTCTGTTCTAAATGAAGAAGGTAATTTGGTAACTGGTGACTCAGAACAGAAAATTTGGGTCTCTGATGCGACATCTACTTCAGAGGTATATAGGCATTGTTTTACTGAAATTAGGCCAGTCGTCTCCCTAATTATGCTTTTACATTGTGCTAAAACTCGTGGAGTTTTTCAATTGAGTAGTTTAAAAATGATTGAAATCATTGATTACTCAACTCACCTTGGTAAGGTTTAAAGTGTTATGTTCACAAGAGACCTTTAGCAGGTGTAGACGTCGAGGTATTGATATTTTTGCATCACTTCTGAAATTATATTCTGTTTGGCAAGCATGAACTTGATATTGGAAGCATTCTCCTAGAACGCACCTTCCTTTTTTTCAACGAGTGTTTGGACAGAAAAGCAAGTGCACACCCATATCAAAATACTGTATGTAGTAAATACATAAATACCTGTAAGTTTAGCCCATTTATAAGAATAACAACCTTATCTTTTGTGTGGTTACAATGACTTCATGCATGTATTGTAGAGTAGACTTCTTTTGCCATGTCTTAAGTAGTGATTCGTCAAGATCATCATAATTATAACATATATGCTACTGGGAGTCTTGATTATTTGTGAGGTTGACTTCTTGAAATATCAAAGCCTATCATCTGGAGCAGTTTAGATTTAGATTACCTAATAGATGTCAAATATATTATTGGTTTACTTTTTTCGGTCTCAACCAAGTGGGGTCGTAAATGCACACTTTGTCTTAGTAATCGCCAAGATCCAACGGCCACACCTTGTGGTCACGTTTTTTGCTGGTAATTCTCTTATGCCCTTGAATTTTTTTTTGCTTTGTCTCTCATACACACATCTGTAGGTATAAATTTTGTTGATCTAATTTTTCTATTCGTAGGAACTGCATTATGGAGTGGTGTAATGAAAAGCCAGAATGTCCTCTCCAAGCTTAGTTTGTTTATATCATTCAGATTTTTAGTGACAAAGGATGCTGGACTAATATCAGTTGATAAAGGAAGATAAAAAAAATTTAATCGAGTCCCCTTTAAGTCATTAGCAAGAAAGGAAATTAGCAAGAAAGAAAGGGTAGAGTGAGAAGCATAATAAGCCCCTATTGTATACTGTATCATTCATCCGGGAATATGAGAAATGTTTTATTCTTCCTTTTCTTTAGTTTCTCGCAAGGTTTTTTTTTCCTTTTTCTTTATTAATTTAACTGCTGCTTTTATTCAATGTAGGTGTTATTGGGTGGCTAGATTAGCTTTGCAAGATCAACAATACATTTCACAGCAAGCTTCCATATTAAGGGAGAAAAATACTATCGAGTAAAAAACATAAAGCATGGAAAAGGAGATATAGAGGAGGGTTTCTCCAAAAAAAAATAGGAGAGCTCTCCTAACTCTAAATCAAATGAAGAATGGGATTTTTTGCTAGAGAGAAAAAAGAAGAGAGGGAAAAAAAATAAAAAAAAGAGAGGGAGAAAGACTATCTAATGATTTTTTCCCTGAACTTACCGGGTATGTTGCTATTGTATGGTATAAAATATGTTGCTATTGTATGGTATAAAATTTAGGTTAATGGATCATCTTTATATAATTTAATTTATTTTTATAAAAAAAATTATAAATTAAAGTTGTGACTAGGCATGGATAGTAGGCCGGCTTGGCTTGAGTCTGACAAGCTTTGGTTGTTGATCAGATCAGGTCAAACTTTGACTTTTGGGTCTGCGAACCTGGTCAGGTTGGGCTTCACATGACTCTTCCGATTTTTTGTTCTTATTAAAAAAAGTACTTTCAGTAAATTATATAAAAATGGAATAACAAATATTCTATTATTAACCATTAATTTCAATGTCATTAAAAAGTTTTTTCTTCTAATATAGTATATGTGTATTGAATGTATTTCACCCAAATAGACTTTTAGCAGGCTTGTCTGGACCTGTGAGTAGGGCCGGGCTTTTGGTCAGGCAGGACTCATAAAATTTTTTGTGCATGTCTAGTTGTGACTATCAGATTATGGTGTAGTATCGATTGATATAACTTTTAAATAAGAAAATTTCTCAAATAAATAATGAACTTATCACATCATAATTCTCATGAATTATGGGGGTGTTTGTTACGTGTGTCATGATAGATACTCATCTATTTACAAATTATTTGGATACTCACTTAAACATAAATTATTGGGTTTTTGATTACTAATAATAAAAAATTGTTATATTGTGTTATTTTTATTTGATAGAAGATATTTAATTATCGATAATTGTTATTGTGAGTATTTGATATGAATTCAAAATTACTAGGTCTATTTTTTCAAATTTTGATCTTTTATTAATATATTCTTATATTAATTTTAATTAAATGATTCACCCATATGGTTATTATCAAATATGATCAATAATTATCCAAGTACTATCGAATTAATTAATTTAGTATTGCTTTGTAAATCGTATTAAAAATTTTAATATATTTATAAAATAACAATTCATAATTTATTCAATTATTAAGTACAAAATTTTTAAGTATAATGATAAATAATAAATAACATCACATACTTTATATGAGCAATGAGTTATTTTAGTTAAGCTAAACATAAACATGTTTACAAACAAAAAAATACCAAAAAATTAAAATTAAATATAAATTATATGACTAATTAGGAAATTTATGTCCCAAATATTAAATATAAAAGATATATATTTTTTTGAATAAAAATTTAAAATTAAACACTATGTGATACTATCATATTATCACTTTTTTATGGTCTGATTACTGTGAATCTTGATACTTTATTACTGGGTATTTAATTATTAAAAATATAAAATTAAACACGATTTATAAAGATGATCAGCTCACATTACATATTTAATCAAAATCGTTACTGGTTTAATACGAAGTCAAACACGCTAATCCACTGCACTATGAGGTCAACTTTTGATTACCTTATGGTCCACGTTGGTAATTAGGCTTAATTATTAGGTTATAATCAAATTAAATAATTTATTCAGTTATAATTGAATCGAATAATCTATTTAGTTATAATCAAAAATTAAAATTTACGTAATTTTAATATCCAAATAAATATCTAAATTATAAGGTAACAGAATAACCGATTTTCTTATTTAATTATTTTGGTTAATAATTGAAATTAAGTTCCATATTTGTCAAATAAAAAAATTATTTTAATTTTTCAATACTCGAGTTTTTAATCAATAGTTAAAAACAATCAACCACCATAATAATTCATAACCTTAACAAAGTTTAATAATTAAAAATTAAAAATACATGATTCATAATTTCATAAAGTCTAATTAATGTCATAACAATTAACAATTAAAAATTAAAAAATACTTTTAAAAAATATAAATAATTTGGTTAATTGATTAATTGAATAGTATAATTTTCATATCCTAAATCGAATTGTAAACAATTATAACCAAAATGTCCAAAAATAACTGAAATATTTTGATTAAAAAATTTGATTCGATTTAATTAAATTCGATTATTCAATTTTTACCCATTTTTGCTCGGTTCTTTTAGTAATAGTGATAAACTGATGATACGCTTCTGCTGCTAGTACTACTTTTTACGACCGTCCAAATTAAAGCCACATCTCTGACCGTCGGATCAAACTCTCCTATTTAATCTTCTTTCTTTACCCAAATCACACAAAACACATCATACTCACTCTCAAAAGATAGGGTTTTTGACGAACTGACGAAGTGCTCCCAAATCGCCGTTTCGCAATCAATATCTACAAATCATGGCGACCCAGATGAGCAAAAAGCGAAAGGTCAGTTATAACAATCCCCATTTTCCCCTGAGAAAATAAATGAATATATAAAGTAATTGGATTCCATTTTTCATTTGTTTATTTTCTCAATCTGGTTCTCATATGATGGTGATTGTTTATTTGTTATTGCATAAAAAAACAGTTTGTTGCTGACGGAGTATTCAGAGCTGAGCTAAACGAAGTTCTGATGAGAGAGCTGGCGGAGGATGGATACTCCGGAGTCGAGATTAGGGTTACTCCCATGCGCACTGAGATCATCATCAGAGCCACCCGTACTCAGAACGTGCTCGGTATATAATGCTTTCAATTTGTAAACTGAATTTAGATTTCACTATTCTCTTATTTTTGCTTGCGTATATATTTGGATAATTTGCTTGCGTATATGTTTGGATAAGTAAGAGTGTCGTCAGTGGTAGAAGAAAACTTTACTTTGCAATGGGCCTAACTGCATAAATACATCAATGGAAGTCAGCCTGTGCTTAATGAACTATACATTGCTTAATCCGTGATAAAATAACCTCTTACATTACTATGTTCCTTCTATAGTTTATATTTATGTGGATATATACATGTGTGTGTGTGTGTGTGTTATTTTGAAATGCTATCAATGGCCCTGGTATTATAATGCTAAAACAGCTGTGGGAAGGTGGATGTTATTCTGGTAACAAAACATCTCATATATCACCTAGTAGGGTGCAACCTATTCTTATTTCATGAAATTTGGTATTGAATTTTCCTCCCAAAAAATAATAAATTGCTTAGTTCCAACTGATTGGCTCATTGCGGCCTATCATCAAAATGACTCATTCTGTGGTTTTCTTCTTAGAACTTGGATTCCACATTGTATTTTTTCCCTTGATCAAGTTGAAACAATAGAACACTATTTTTTTTTTTGCAATCTTAAATTAAAAAAAAATGTCTCTTAATTTTTTTCTGAGTTCAGATTGGTTTTCTGTTATTCAGTTTAAGCTCTATATGAAATTTTTCAGGGGAGAAGGGGCGAAGAATTAGGGAGTTGACGTCAATTGTTCAAAAGCGTTTCAAATTTCCAGAGAACAGTGTTGAGCTGTATGCTGAGAAAGTTATCAATAGGGGTCTTTGTGCCATTGCTCAGGCAGAGTCACTACGATACAAGCTACTTGGAGGCCTTGCTGTTCGGAGGTACATATGTGATGCTTTCACTCACTATCACCATGTTAGCTCCTTTAGTATTTCTCTCTTTGAAATTGGTACACTGGATTTATGAGACTGTAGTGTTTCTATTGTTTTTACTTACAAATACAGGGATATGTACAATCTAACATAGCCCTGGGTTTGCTAGTTCATTGGTAAGCTGGTGAAAATGATGTGAAACCCTGTATCCGACTACTGTCATTACTTTCCATTTGGCCTTCATTATTACTGGCTTTTGATTCAACTTGTAGTATCCATACAGATTTAGTCTCCTGAGTCTCATCAATATACCCTGGCTATGCATTGAGATTGGGGCCTCTTTCTTTTGCTGCTTCTGTCATTATTTCAAGGATCTACTTCAGTTTCATTAAACTTCAGTTTAAAACTTTTGTTATATACTGAAATCGCTCCAAGTACATGACTGATAAGGAATGCTTTACCATGCATCATCTTCATGAGTCATAGTGTCATAGATTTTCAAATCAATTGGGAATATTATTTTTCAGTGTGTTGTGGTTCCCTGATGTTCTACCAGTTCAGCGTCTCGTGGTTCCCTTAAAAGTCTTAAACTGTGACCTTATTGCTATTGATTATTATTCTATCCTTTCTCCATAATGTTTGTTCCCTTGGTATCAGCTTCTCTCTCCGTGTTGTGTGTCTGGGGCACATGTTTGGCCTGAGAATTCAATCCCCAAATGAAGGGATGTGGGGTTACTAGTTATTTCAAGGGTCTCTTTGGATTACAGGCCAATTTTGTACTTGTCAGGACTTTATGGTAAAACTTAGTAGAATTAAGCCGCCTTTTCATTTCTTTTTTTTTTTCATTTTTTTTTCAGTGAAGTTAAACTTGGTACGTATTAATGTTGCAGGGCTTGCTATGGTGTCCTGAGATTTATTATGGAGGGTGGAGCAAAGGGATGTGAGGTATGTGTAAGAATTTCATTTACTATCTCAGGTCTATTGTAGGAGCTTATGAAACTTTCTCTTGATAGGTGATTGTGAGTGGAAAGCTCCGTGCACAGCGTGCCAAGTCAATGAAGTTCAAGGACGGGTACATGATATCATCTGGACAACCTGTCAACGAATATATTGACTCTGCTGTGAGGCACGTTCTTCTTCGACAGGTAAGCCTCACTTTTCTTCTGCTAATTGGTCAGCTCTTTTTACAATTTGGTAGGTTTCAAGTCCTGCTGCTATAGTTGATCTGTGGTACTAGGTTTTAGTTGCATGCTGATAATTTTAGTTTTTCACTTCATTTTTTCGAGTTGGTCCTTCAAATATTTATACTGTTCGCAGTTTCTCAGCCTTTTCACTTGGAAGATATAATTATTATATTCTGATCTACGCGTGTTTTGATTTGACACAGGGTGTACTTGGAATCAAGGTTAAGATTATGCTCGACTGGGATCCCAAGGGCAAGCAGGGACCGACTACACCATTGCCTGATGTAGTGACTATTCATCCTGTCAAGGAAGATCAAGAGTTTACTCCCCTTCCAGTGACAGCAGTTCCACTACCCCCACCTGTTGACGAGGTTCCAGTTGCATTAAACTGATTTGGGCTGTTCCTCCGTTTTGCTAGTACATTAGTTTTTTGCTTTGCTTGAATATACTTTTCCAATGCAGCAGAATTATTAATTACCTTTCTCAAAGTTCATTATGGAGTCTACCATGATACAATGTTGTCTTCCAGCTAGCTATACCTTTATTTTTGTCGTTATTTTCAATTTTTTCCTCGTTATATTAAAAAATAAATTCGTTACATTTCTCGGCTATTTTGAATTGAATCTTCACCTAATACAGGTTGAATAGGGTAGTAAAACTATTTCTACTTTGTTTTATTTGAAAAAAGTCGTTATAGTACACTAGCTTTTTGTTATTCAGCAGTTCTATAATGCATTTGTTAGCTATGACTTATACCTGCAAGGGTGTTAATGTACACTCTTGGTTGTTTTAGCCCCAGTGTTGCTAGTTGGGACATTGAAGGATCATAGCCACGTCCTTCTGACTTTGCTAACCATAGACATGTCTCCAAACAACCTACAATAATTGATAATTCTATACTCTAGTTTTTTTTACCCCCCCCCCCCCCCCCCCCTCCCCCCCCCCCCCTCTCTCTATCTGCGTAGGATTAATAATATGAGATATGTTTAACTTTGCAATGAATATGAATTTTTCTAATTTTAGTAAATGTAATTATAAAAATTACACTAATTACAACATTTATTGTTTTAAAAAATAACTTAAGTCACATCAATTTTGAATCACTTATTAATATTAATTTTGAAAAATTAAGTTTGATCTCATTTTTCAAAATGCAGAGTATATATTAATTTTTTGGTTCCATAAGAAGAGACGTTATTTATACGATTATAATATAAAATTACATAATATATGAAAATTTGTCCTTATAATATAGCTATCATATTATTTATCGTTATTAAACTAACAAATTATTATGTTCATTGTTAAACAGGGTATAAATATATAATTATGAATAAATTTTACGAATGGAAGGGAAGTATATTTATTGATACAAGTCACTGAATAATAAAATTCCAAAATAAATGTCAAATGTGCATATATGCTAATGCCGAGTAAAAATAAAGAGAATTTATATTTTCACATGTAAAAATAATAATTTTATAAATTATTTTTCATATGAATAATAAACAGTCTTACAATTATTATTTTTATTTATAAAAATATCAATTCTCAAAATAAAATCTTATCAGATTGACATCATTCCTCGGTCAGTTCCAATATATAATATATACAATTGGTGGTGTATCTGCTGTAATTATAACTAACGCGTTAGGTAGACAACCGGACGGCATGCCACTCCAATATCGATATAATCCCTCCGCTCCTCCAATCCATTACGGAGTATTATGCTTTTTTACACGAATCTGGAGAGAGAGAAATAAAATAAAATATGAGGGTTATTGAGCACCAAACACTTTTTACAGAGTAATTATTCGGTAGTTTTAGAGTACCAGTTATGTAGTGTCTTATATCATTCATGAGCTATTATTTTAACACTTAAAATAAAATGACACATTTAAAGTATTAAAATTACAGTACATAAATAATGTGAGACGACACCACATAACAGATAACCCATAATAAACATCGAATAATTTTTCCTCGTGACAAGTCACAACAGAAAAGGCAAAAATTGTCATGAGTTTTTCCCATGATGATGTCTACACTCAACATTACTTCATTCGAAACATATGAATACTTGCGTCTTGTTTTAAACTTACTAGATATGTGGCGCACACTGTAGGTGTGCAATTAAAATTGTAGGTGTGCAATTAAAATAAATAAATAAATTTTAAATAAAAATTATTAAATAAATATAGAAGAGATTGTAAGGATATAATGAGAGAAAGAAGAAAGAAAATTAGAACTTTTATGTGACTGAAGTTTTAAAAGAGGTTCTTATTTTCACTGCTCTCCTTTTATAATATATAAGATAGATAATAATAACTATATTTTATATCAAATAAAACTTTATAATACTTTATAGATAATAAGACCGTGGCATGTTGTCAATGGAAAAAAACGTGTACTTATATAATATATTTGAACAAAAATATATAAAGATATTTTTCATTTTGTTATCTAGTTTTTCTTTAGTTAAACTTCAATAAATAGTTGTTTAATGAATGTTGATTAAGCCAATATTTTTCTTTTAAGTTATCTTGATCAATAGCTTTTTGGTAAATTTTCATAGGGTGGTGTGATGATAAAAAAAAATAATTTAAGTTTTCAAAATTATGAACTTCATAGACCCTTTTGTCCACAGAAAGTTTATCCCCTTACCTAGAGTGGAAACAGGGAGAAATTATTATATGCTATTGGGACAATATTATAGTATGTCTTAGGAATAGAAGAAAAAGGGAGATATATATATATATATATATATATATATATATATAAAATATGTTATTTCTTTCTTCACCCAAAGATTGTTATTTTTATATAATTTTTTATTACCTTTCAATAATAAAATTAATATTGACCTTTTTATAATTTATTTAAGTTATGTCAATATAATTATGAATATTATAAATTATTTAAAAAACACTATTATTTATAAAATTTAATATTTTCAAATTTTTAATAAATTATGTTAATTTTAAATTTAAAAATATAATAAATTAATTTTTTTTAAATAAATATAAATTTTATAATTCAAAACGACGACAATATATGTTTTTGCCACGTAATAATTATACAAGTAAAAAAGAATTTTATATACACAAATAACCATCTCTTGATGAGGTCTAGGGAATATAAAACCTGTTTCGAGGCATGCTTGAATATTTTTTTGTGTGTGTTCTACTCTGATTGAACTTGTAAAAGTGAAAGAAATCATAGCGTAGGCGTTCAAATCTCTTAATAAAGACGCATATTGACCTTTAGAGTTAATAAAATGGACAAAAAATTTGCATCGAAAAAGGGTTGACTATTAAGAAGGGGGTCATATTCATGGATTATTATTAATCCCATTTGACTTGTGACAAGATGAGGATATTAGCAAGAAGTGCCAAAGTGGGCTACTTTTTAAATATAAGAAAGGGTTGAAAAGTATATGATTGTGTGCCGCCCATACAATGAACAATGATCATAAGTAACTCAACATAATGAATATATTTATATACTTCGTTTCACCCTTTGTCTCCCATTTACAAGAAAAGTTAACAACCCAATGACCACTTATGTATCCACTTTACCATTACTTTGGCGAAAGTGCCCTTGTCAAGTTAGTATATTTTTTTTAATGAAATTATATATAGAAAATAATCTATAATAAACGTTAACTATAAATATTATTCCAGCAAATAAATATATTATCGTCCAATTGAAGAACTAAGAAACCAAAAGAAATAGGAGTTGAACATGACCGCTAGTAAGAACAGCGACCAAAGAAACTCTCATTTTAGTCTGACCGCTACTCTTATTAACAGTCGGCCCAACTTTTATTTTCCTGGCTATTATTAGTAGTAGCGATCAGGCCTAATTCCTATTTTTTCTCGATCCTTAGATCTTCGAATGGACAGTGAGAGATCCATATGCTAGAATAGTGTTCATAGCAAACGTTTGCTATAAATCACTCTCATATATATATATATATATATATATATATATATATAAAGAATTAATATCTGTGTTCCAATTCCCACTTTTACCAACTTTACTATATAATTTTCAAGGCTTAAATCACCAAAAAAGTTTTATATACTTCTATCAGTATAATAATTTAATCAACTAAGTTTATACGCCCTCCAATCTAAATTTAGAGACATTTTTTTTCTCATATGTTCTAAAATTAGAGAGAGATTTTTATTTTTTATTATAAAATTACAAAAAATAAATTAATTAATATGTCATTATTTTTATTCTTAGTTGATAGCATACTACCACTATTATATTTTTAGTGAATGTTAGAAATATGTTTTAGAAAAATATTTTTTTTTCAAAGGTTGTAATTTATAAATATATATCTAATTTTAAAATGGACAATTAATTGAAAATTTGATATTTTAACCTCAAATTAAAATATATATCACAAAAGAAGTGACGGGCATGAAAGAATTTTCACCAGGAATGTAATAGATGCATAGCTGCACGCAAAGAAATGAAGATGATGAATTTGGTGGATGGGAGTGGACTCTCCACAATTTCATGCAACTCTCTTGCCTAATAAGTGGACTCACCGCACGCTTATAGACATAATCCTCTCTCTCTCTCAATATACATACATACATATACGTATATATATATGATTCAGGTTCAAAATTGCAACAGAATAATTATTCATCTAATACAATCATATCCATCCGTTATGAGATCGACTGGTTTAGAAAAAAAATACCGCATAATAGTTATTAGCAGAAACGCATAATTGTTATACGGTACTTATTGGAGTCGCATAACAATTATGCGGTAGTAACAAAATATAAGAAAATAGTAATGGTAGAAAAAAGGAAAAAAAGCATCACATGATTGTTACGTGATACGGTAGGAACTAAAGCTAAGAAAAGAGCTAGCTGCGGTAAGAAGGGAAAAAAAAAGGCATCGCACATTGTTATCCAGTAGAAACAAAAGCCTCGATAGAAACAAAACAATAATCATATAATTGTTATGCGGTAAGAACAAAATTCATATTCAGTCTTTTAGTGTCCCATTTGGCATGTATTCAAAGAGTATAAATAGGGAATTGATATTTCCACAAGGAAATTTGATATTTCCACAAGATAATTGTCGCTATAGGTCTGTACCAACGTTTTTAATTGTCGCTGTATGTCTATAGCGACGATTTTCTTGTGGAAATATCAATTCCCTATAAATATTCTACTCACATTGGAATCATCCAAGTAACATTCAAAGCAGTACGTAAGAGCATTGACCAAATTTTGATGTCTGAGTTTAGATATTAAATCTATGTGACGCATAAAGCTTTGATTGTAGCAACTTCTTTTCATTTTCAGGCATCTAATAGCTATGGGGGAACCATCCTGCATCTGATCTCTCTACATCTGAGTTCATACCGAAATCAATTATTAAATTTATATCAGAATAATTTATCTACAAAAAAAAATTCTTCATACTGAATTCACCAAGGTAATCATATTTTTAGGAAGCGCAAAATATTCATTTATGTGTGGATAAAATAAACCACCCACGGGAAGAAAGGGATGGGATAGGGTACATGTGCAGCAAAACAATCATATAACCTTTTCATGTTAAAATGGCATGGCATAAAAACTTTTTTTCTAAAGAACAATGCGCTTGAAAAATCTGCAAGTAGTTGTTCACACGGAGAGCATACAATTATAAGCCCAACAATAAGCTTGATACTGTAGTGGAATTTCAAGGATCGCAATACCTGATTTTGTTCCTACTGTATAATTCTTATGCGGTACATGTGACGCCCCCAAATCTGGGCCCACACAGCCCAAACTTGAGTCGTCAAAATACTACAACAAAATTATTACAACAAAGCACAACGTACAACAATACAGTGTATAATAATACACAACTAAGTCTTCACTATTATTGCCACACTATTTTACAAAACGTGAAGACTATGATAACTATTCCTCGGACCCTCACTCCATTCCCCGGCTAGACCCTGTTATGTTTTCATCTCCTGTTGAAAAACAATGGAACAAAAGAAAGGGTGAGCTCAAATAGCCCAGTAAAGAATATCATGACTAAGATAATGACGAATAAATTATCATTAGTCTTCAACAGTTGAGTTCTTGATAGAATACAATAGACTACAAGGTTTATATCAAAAACTGCAGTTAAATTCTTAAACAACGTTCAGATCAATAATAGCAGCGGAATGAGTAATCTATTAGAAGAATAATGCAGACTATAATGTCCACTCGGTTCTCTTTTTAGGAAAAACATCATCAACTTTTATCATCTGAAATATCATTAGTCAAGATAATACAAATTCACAGTTCCTGATCATAATCATGCAGATCAACAGTTCATCTTTGCACTACGGGCCAAAGACATTCAATATAACACCAACGGTCATGATTATACCAGATTCAGCCTTTGGTCATAATCATACCAAACAACAGTTCATCTTTGCACTACGGGCCAAAGAGAACATTCACCACGTGCCATAAAAGACACCGAACAGATGTATCGCCTTTAACCTATTATATCGCCTTTAACCTATCATCTGTTCAACAAATATATCACATCTGTGCCCCCGGCCACAGATATTCACAACAGCTTGATTTTTGGATGATTAGAATGATATAAATGATGAACAGAAGAAATAGGATAACAATAAGTATCGGAAGTTTACTTTGTACAGATTCAAATAATGTCCAAATTGTCAACATGATGTGGAGTGAAATTTAAAAATGATATTCAAGATCCACAGTTCAGAATAACGGTTACAATTCAATAGAAAGGTTCACGTAAATAGGAAGGTTCAGTTGAAATAATGAAGTTCAACTATTATGGAACATATAATATTTTCAGGAATTATAGAAGCAATAGTTCCATAATAAATTTCGATTTAGGAGTATGAAAGAAAATAATATCCCTTACCGTAGCAGGTTTGATTAACAAAAGGTGAAGGAAATTAATACAAAGGGTTATTCACCAACAGGCGGCAAACCGCTCCGTAATGTTATTCCCACAATTTAATAGAATTTGAGTACAAAGAGTTATTCACCAAACAGGCGGCAATCCGCTCCGTAAGGTTATTCTCAGAGATTAATAATGAATGAATACGAAAGGTTATTCACCAACAGGCGGCAATCCGCTCCGTAAGGTTATTCCCACAATTTAATAGGATTTGAGTACAAAGAGTTATTCACCAAACAGGCGGCAATCCGCTCCGTAAGGTTATTCTCAGAGATTAATAATGAATGAATACGAAAGGTTATTCACCAACAGGCGGCAATCCGCTCCGTAAGGTTATTCCCACAATTTAATACATGGAAATAAAAGGCACGTCTTATGAGTAAGGAAGAAACAATATTATTATCGAGAATCAAATAATGATAATCCCTTACCATAGTATGTTTGAATAATGGAAGATGAAAAAGATGGTATCCCTTACCGTAGTAAGTTTTAATAATAGAAGATGAAAAAGATGGCATCCCTTACCTCAACACGTGACTGGATATTGATTTAAATGAGGTTGATTAACTTGAACAGTATACGTATACTTATAGATCTTCACAAATACTCAAGATGACTTAAGCACACTTAGAGAGAACTTTCACAAGAAGTATTTAGAGAGAGAAAGAAAGAACAAGTAAGGAAGTTTATGAAAAATCCTTAAGTTAAGGCTTCTATTTATAGCCAAAAATCTTATCATTCATTTAATCTAAACCATTCATTTAAAGATCATCTTTTAATCTACACCATCCATTTCAAATATTATATTATCTTTAATCTACACCATTCATTTCATATCACCTAATAATCACCTAACTTTATATTATAAACAAATCAATTTAATTATTCAACAATAATTCACACTTTAATCTACACCATTCATTTCATATCACCTAATAATCACCTAACTTTATATTATAAACAAATCAATTCAATTATTCAATAATAATTCACACTTTAATCTACACCATTCATTTCATATCACCTAATAATCACCTAACTTTATATTATAAACAAATAACTTTATCAATTCAATTATTATGACTAATTGTTATAAATACAGTATAGTTAGCTCTTAGATATCAAGTCAATAAATTAATGAAATACAACTGTTTAAATAACATCATAGAGATAACAATAATGTAAAATAAAGCATACGTTACTGTGTAATGACAATTATTGATTCAATAATGTGAATTACTGTGCATATGTTACTGTGACAATTATTAGGTTCAATAATTTTAAAAACAGTGCAACAACAATTATTGACTCAATGATATAAAATACAGTGTAATGACAATTATTAAATCAATAATGCAAAATACTGTGTAACAACAATTATTGAATTGATAATATAAAATATTATGCAGTGACAATTATCGATGAAATGATGCGTAACAGTTACGGTGTCAATTATCAGACCAATAATATGAGACACTATGCAATACCGTGTGTTACTGTAGAGTACCGTGTGCTACAGAAAATACCATAAACTACCGTATGCTACTATTCTTTTATCACCGGTATTTTAACAGTTCTGTTGACTATTTTTATTTAAAAAGGTTACTTCTGTCGTTTTATATATCCGACAAATATTCCGTTGTGGGGTCCACCAATAATTTATTATTTCGGCGCCGTCGTACGGCACGAATATTCCCCGACCAAACGAATATTCCCCGACAAAGCGAATATTGTCCGACAAAATAAAATTTGCACATAACATCCTTAACTTTCAATTTTGTTAATTTAACCACTTACTGTTTCAAAAAATATATATATGAAGAAAAATTAAATTTTGTATTTCATAAAATTCGGGGTCTTACTGTACAAATAGGTACCGCATAACAATTATGCGATTCTTATTTTGTTCCTATCGTATAATTGTTATGAGATATATATTGGTACCGCATAATAATTATGCAATACTTTTTTATGGTAAGTTGAGGGGTAATTTAGTTATTTTTTTATATGAATCATATACCGCATAACAATTATATGGTGCTGCTAATAACTGTTATACAACTTTATTTTTTAAGTTATTCGATCGCGCAACGGACAAATAAAATTTTATTGGACGGATAGATACTTCGATTCAACTTTAAATTTGGATCATTCTCCATACATATATCTAACAGCAGTATATTGGTAACAACCATTTATTGTAGATGCGTTACCACACACACACACACACACACACACACACACACACACATATATATATATATATATATATATATATATATATATTATGAATTATTATGTACGATGCTAATATCATTGATCGTTCGTAAGAGAAATAGGTGGGTCTAAATTTAAAAAATTAAGTATCAATTAATATAATTTAAATAGACTCACATAATATTATTTTATTTTATAGTTTTACATTAATTGTAATTCATATTCAATATAAAAATTAATCGATATATAAATTATTATTTTTAAAATAAATCAAAATCGTCCATTTCTCTTAAAACCGACCACATGTATTTTTATATTTTTTGGATAATGCTATAATATAATAAACATCGATATCATTTGTGTAAGACTAGAGATATATTAAATTGCTCCCTGTGGGATACGGGGGCTGTATGATTGGCTATCTCATTTTTTCCCCACGGGGACTGTTGTCCCCACTCTCTCTCCTATAAAATTTGTACTTGTATCCACTCCCGTCCTTAGTCAGCTAGCTAGCTAGCTCTCCATTATGTTTATTTTTAAAAATACATATATATAGCATGCCAACAAAAGCGAACATCATTGTTTGCTGTATGATACATTGCTATTGCGCATGATTATTAGTTGTTGATGACTTTGCATAAAAAATTAAGTTCCTATTTTCCTTTTTAATTTGTTTATAATTCAAGAATTATTTGTAATTTATTTTTTTCATTGTTAGGGGTGTAAGAAAAGATTATATCATAGACGAGCCTTAAATTTTTATTTAGTTATCTAATATTTTTTGCGAGTGATTGAATAAGTAAGTTGAGTTATAAACGAGACAAGTTGATTTTGATATGCAAACTCAAACTCGTATAAAAATTAAACGAGTCAAAATTAAGTCTGAAGGCGAGTTTTAAATAAGTTTAATTAAGATTAGTATATTAACCTAACTTATCTAGTAAATGAGTCGAACATAAACTTGAAGTAAACGAATCAAGTCAAATTTAAGTTTGACTCTCGTATCACTTTTTAATTATAAAAATGAGAAAAAAAATAATTAAATATTAAAAAATCACTACAACACATTGTTTAAGTTCTACTTATTTAAATATATAAATGAGTTTATTTGAGTTTCACTCATTTAACAAATTTCATTAAAATTTAATCGAGCTGAATAAAATGGGACTACCAGACAACCGATATTTGCATTCCACCCTCTTTTATATATATATATATATATATATATATATATATATATATATAAGGAGATGCATAGAATAAACAAAATTGGCACTAAAAGAGTTATTTAATTTATTAGCACTAGGACAAAAAATATCTATAATTCCTATATTAGAACCTCTCAGATACGGATTATTAAGTCATTAATTAACGTATAACCAATTAAAATAAAATAAATAAATATACAACGAAATTATCCAATTAGTGTGAGAAAAAATTATGAAGCATGGCCTTATTTCATGGACGTGGTCTATTGCTGCTCCGCGTGTTACAAAAACATTCACGTGGATCCCACCAACATGTCACGCGCTCCACTTTTAATTTTATTTATTTATTTTCCTCTACAATTTTGATGCCGACTCTCCAAAATCTGCGCATGCGCTCCCTAATATGCTATCGTCACCTCCCCGCTTCCAACATATGTGTTGAATGAACCCTCTTTCTCTTAATCAACACTTTACGTATTTATAAGGTCAATTATATCTTTTGATAATCGATATTTTTACAGGTTAAATTAATAATTTTATAAAAAAAATTATATTAATAATAAATTAGTCATATATTTATATGAGGAAAAAAAATTACTTTTAAAGTAATAATTTTCTCTTTTTACTGTTTGTACTATATATATGGTATGAGATTATATATATTTGTAAATTAAATATATATTTTTAAATTGAGGAATTTTAATAATAATTTTAAATAATTTATGTTGTCAGGGTAAAAAAAATGATAATTCTTAGATTAATCAACACGTGCATTTGAACAATTGGATAGGCAAAGATAAGTATTATTGAAATCATGACTAGTTGAGATTATTTGAATAGGATTTATGTTGATTGTGATTTTGAGAAGATAAAAGAGATGATGAAGAAAATTAAATTACAGAATTAAAAAAAAATTGTATTTTATACGATCAAAAAGAGTGAAAGAGCATAAAATTACGCTTGTGACCAATATATGATTATTTCCGTTCAAAAAATTGACCTACGCAGACAAAACTGCAGAGGGTAAACTTGAGGATAAATTTGATAATCTACACCGTGGGATCACATTGAAATTCGTCCAATTTTTGTGACTTTTTTTTATCATTTACTCAAAAATGTATCCATAATTTAAAAAAGGAAGGTTGGAGTGCATAAATATGGAATATAATTATAGAACTATAGTCTACCATGCGCGAACCACAACATTTCTAGTGTCTAAATATCTAGTGTCAATCGATGACAGTAACACAGAAAATCCGTGAAACCGTGGGTAACACAATCATCATTTGACTTATGTTAAGGCTTTTATTTTTATTTCCCTATTATTTTTGTAGATATCAGCAACATTTTTGGTAGTATAAAAAGGGGTTAATTAGCTCACAAATATGACACATTCCATTGCCTGCTCACTCCAAGCCCGTTTCCCTCCCTTGTCCAATATTCTTCTTTCGTTTGTGTTTGCTTCTCTCTATATCTCTAGTTTTGTTTTGGGTTCATCTCAAAAATTCTCTCTCTCTCTCTCTCTCTCTCGATCTATATATATATATATATATATATATATATATATATATATATATATATATATATATATATATATATATATATATATATATATTTCTCTCTCACACAGTTACACGCACAGTCACACTAAGTTTACATTGATATTTATATATTTTATTATAATGGGTGAAGCTGTTGAGTTCTTCCAATGTTCAAATGGTTTGTCATCTAAAGTTAATGGACGGTCTGTTGATGATGGGTTAGTTGTCAATGGGAGTCCCCTGAATGATGATCATTCATGGTTTGAAGAAGAGATTGATGTTGATCTCAAATGGTCTTTTGCTTTGAACAGGTTAGTTTATGCAATCCTTAATTACTCATATGTGCATGTCAAGCTTTAATTCATTATATATATATATATATATGTATGTATGTATGTATGTATGTATGTATGTATGAAACTATTACTAAGTTGAATATTTACTCCCGCGTTTAAGAATATATAAGTATATAGAATTATCAATAGCGTTGTAAATTTTGAATATATAATTGCACAAAATGTAAAGTGTATAATTATTTATGCACAAAGTACGATTTGCTAAATAAGATGCTGAATATATACTTATTTTTATAGAGTATATAAGAAAGGTATTCCATTTGTTTAATTATCTATGGCAATCATTTCCCCGGATTGTGAACTTTATCTTTCTGATTAATTCTCTAGTGTGCTGCACAAAGGGACGAGTGAGTACCAGGACATAGCTCTTTTGGATACAAAGAGATTTGGGAAGGTGAGTATATTGATTTTTATTTGTTACAAAAAATACTAGTAATAATTGATTAGGTGGAATATATCCTTTTTTAAAAAAAATTATATATTGGTTTATTTATATTTAATAAAGTGATTGAATGTCTGTAGGTTTTGGTGATTGATGGGAAGATGCAGAGCGCTGAGATTGATGAGTTTATTTATCATGAATGCTTAATCCATCCCCCACTCCTATGTCACCCCAAGTGAGTATATATATAATTTTTTATACACATATATATTTATTAGTATATATATTATTCACAACAAGTCCTTTAAGTGTTTATTATCACAAAAGAATTTCTCACATTAATGAAATTAAATACTCCACAAAAAGCTCAATTTTCCCTAATGACATACATTTTTTAAAACTTAAATATATTCAAAATGCATTTATAACAAAACGACGATGCATTTAGACACATTTTGAAAATAATACTATATTAAAAGACAAAATAATTATTACAAGGGCACTTATTAGTATTTATCACTATATATAATGTATACATGCTTGTAATATTTGTTTTCTTATTTTTTGAGTCTCCTGCCTCATAATTATCTGGCTGTAGTTGGAGAATATTTGGTATCAAGTTCAATTATATTATTTCCATTTGCAGCCCAAAGAGTGTGTTCATAATGGGAGGTGGTGAAGGGTCTGCAGCAAGAGAAACACTCAAGCACAAATCAATTGATAAAGTGGTCATGTGTGATATTGATGAGGTAAATAGTCTAACCTTTTTTTCCGCATCATAATTTGGTATATTGAGACTATATTTGAAATTTAGAAAATGCTAAAGAAAAAATAAGAAATTATAAAAAAAAATAATAATAAATTTCCTGAAATATGATTAATCGTTCATGGTGGTATACTTGATATCTTACTTCTATTAAAAAAAATCACATAATATTAAATTGGTTAGGTATATGAGAATGCATTTACTTTGTTGATACTATTCTCTATCATGGATATTTTTATTTATTTATCTTTTTGGGAGGGAAAAAGAGTTAATGTTGTTTTCATGTATTTTCAATAATGGTGACATAAGATGACAAAAACAATCTTTATTGGTGGCTGTGTTTTAGTATGACTATTGTTACGTTGCAATAGATACCGTTGAAAATAATAATCGGAATATATATATATATATATATATATATAATTTAATTATTTATAAATATTTTATTTTTAAAATTTACGTGTGAGAATAATAGTGGATGAAAAATTGGTAATTATCTTTCATTAAAAATACAGTTAATTTGATACTTTCTCTAAAATGTTTAAATTTTAATTATTTTTATGACCAACGATAGATGATAACGTGCTTAACAAACTTTAAATGTCGATGAGTAATTATTCAATTTTTTTTTTTAATATTTGTAAATAATTTGAATAAATTGTTTATTAGATAATTGATAAACGAATTCGGATATCTAGATATTCGAATAATCTGTTTGTTCGAATAAAATAAACGGAAATGGATATTATCCGTATTCGAATATTATTTCGAATACCAGATATAGATAATATTTTTAAAATCTGCCAAATACCAAATTTAAATATATATAAAATATAATTTTTTGAATACATATATGAATATCACTGATCCAGATCTCTATATATCCATTAACAACCCCAATAGATTGCTACATATATTGTCCTATTGTTATTATCGCCATAATTTTAATAATAAAAAATGTTGTATTTACCATAAAACTTAAATTTAACATTTTTAATTTTTTGGTCTTAACTGTTGTGTGGAAACACTAATGCAAGTGCAGGAGGTAGTTGATTTCTGCCGTAAGCATTTGACTGCAAACAAGGAAGCCTTCTCACACAGCAAGCTTGACCTTGTGATTAATGATGCCAAGTGAGCTCTCTCACGATTACAAATTATGTCCAATTACGGGGGGGGGGGGGGGGGGGGGGGGGGGGGGGGGGGGGGGGGGGGGGGGTAATGAGTATTTTTAGTAAAGTCACGACATTATTCATGCAAACATATTTCTTTTAGTCTATAAATAGTAAAAACAAGTTCAAACCATTAAAAATGTGTTATCCACTATTAATAGTAACGAAGGAATTAAAAATTTTAAATTAGGACCAATGATTTCTCATATGGATGATCAAAAGTGTGTTTGTCCAAATAGTGTCGTAACAAAAATTGTTATGGACTAGTCCAATATATTCTACGTGTCTTTCTTATCATATGACTATTCTTTTCTCTAATGATAATAAGAGAGCTAAAACACCAGAAAAATTAAGGATATTAGTTATTGCCACTGGTTCAAAAAAAAAAAAAACTTCTAAACATGGAACTAACTATGTTACATGATGATCATGGATTCTGATATAATAAAGGGTTGAACTTGAGGAGAGGAAAGAAAAGTTTGACGTCATAGTGGGAGATTTGGCAGATCCAGTTGAAGGAGGGCCTTGCTATAAGCTCTATACTAAATCCTTCTATCACCAAATTCTCAAGCCTAAGCTCACTGACAATGGCATCTTTGTTACTCAGGTAATTCTCTTAATATGCTGAAATTAAGAACCAACTTTCTTGTAAAAAAAAAATTGGCAGCACACACATGTATACGTATCTTAAAATAGAAAGTTTTAGCTAAATTAGTATGCCTATGTCCCATTTTGCAGGCTGGACCAGCAGGGGTGTTTACTCACAAGGAGGTTTTCTCATCTATATACAATACAATCAAACAAGTCTTCAAGTGTAAGTCTCTCTAAAGAAAACAGATACTTGTACTCCATTTTACACCAATTGCGATCCACTTTATAGAGCAAATTTTATCCTACAGTTCAGCGCAACTGGTAAATTATGGAGTTTAATCATTTACCATAATTCAGCCCATTAGTTGAAAAGTTATAAGCCTTCTTATAGAATAGCAATTTAACATTTGAAATCTTTTATGTTTGTGCAGATGTAATTGTATACACAGCTCATGTGCCATCTTTTGCAGATACATGGGGATGGGTTATGGTAAGTAATTAAGGAAGGAGGGGGTGGGGGGCTGGGTTGGAATGCTTGAAAAGTTAAAATCGATTTAACTGCCATCGTTATATATCTCATGCAAATGTATGATTAATACAGGCCTCCGACCAGCCATTCTGCATCGACCCTGCAAAAATAGATGAGAAAATCGAGGAAAGAATCAATGGGGAACTAGACTACTTAAATGGCGCTTCACTCTACTCCTCCACCATCCTAAACAAGACTATTTCCAAAACGTAAGCTCATGAAACCCACCATTTTTGACAATGTTGATGTTTTATGATATGATTATGAGACTTGCCATTTTCTTTCGTTATAGGCTGAAGAACGAAACTCATGTTTACACCGAGGACAATGCAAGATTCATCCCCGGCCATGGAGTGGCGTTCCACCGCCTCTGAGAGCTCAGGACTTGGGTTTGGGAGAACTGGTGTACATAGATAAAGAACTACTACTACACAAGGAATTGGGGATTTGAAGATATATATATACGTGTGAAAGAAGTGTTTGTTTATAGAGTTCTTTAAGGAAGTCTATAACAATGGTTTTATGCATTTGGTTTTATGTTACAATAGTTTTGCTCAAGCCTATCCTTGTTTTAAAGAAGTCTAAATTACATGTTAGACTTTTCATCTATGTCAGAAAGAGTTAATTTTCCATCAAGTCTCTTTTTTGGGTTGCTTTCAATGAGTAAGAACGGTGCTTCACAAACAAAACTTAAAGCAAATCGATATGCAATCAACATACTTAAGCACTGTAAAAAGGTCGGCCAATAACATGACAGGTCCACACCGACTGACATTAGTGATGGGCTACAGATTTTGGCCTATCGGTCTCAGTCCTCCGTTAGCTTATTTTTCTTTTCCTGATGGTGCTCTGTTAACACCACTAAATCTCATCTTTTTTTTTCTGTCAGTACACAAAATAATTAGAGTGTACTGGATAGAGTAAACCTGGTCAAAAATCGTATCCCGTGTAAAAATTGGAGACACACTTAACAATATGTACCTAGACTAAACAAATAGGGAAAAGTTATTCAGTGGTCCTGGTGAACAGTTATGTAGTCTCAAGATCACTAACATGTTATCATTTCAATATACAATGGACTCTTTCACTGTACATACTAAAAATGTCAGTATGTGAATAGTTTTAGGACACCACATACCCTAGGATCATAGAATAATTTTTCACAATAGTATAACGCCAAATTGAAGCAAAATAAAGTACCCATTTTCAGGTGCTTGAGATCAAATATATATAATTAAAAACAGAGTTGCAAATAACAATTTAGCAACAAAAAAAAAAAAGAGTAGCAAATAACATAAACTAAAGAAATTCAACAATAATAGAGATAATATAACAAGAAACTTCACATAATTGTCATTTTGTTAACCCCTCTTGACAGGATCAAAGTTGGAGACACCAATAACAGCCGCAAGAATGGCAACCAGCACGACACCGCCAGCGCCAATACTGAGCAAGAAGTTATTAAGTGATGGGGTGAGGCCTGAAGCCGCCTCAGCCGCATCTGGCATCACCATTGAAGCTGTCAATGTAGCTGCGGTTAGCCCCGTGATTGCCTTTTCCTTCAAAGAGGCTTGGACTCGAAGCCTAGCTTTCGATTTTGAGTTAACAAACACAGCCTTATTTGATGGGTTCAATGGCAATGGCTTCAAAAAAGCACCAGACAATGAAGAGGAATTTAGACCCTTTTGGCTAGCAGTTGTTAATGGCATGGCCATTGAAACTGAAGCCATTTTTTGGGGTTGGTTAGGTCTTTTTTTCTTCTTTTCTCTCTGTTCTTTACAGGGATGGAAGTAGGGAAGTTTGAACTGTTGGTTCTGAGATGCGAAGGGGTTAGACAAGGAGTAATTATTCAATGGTCGTGGGGCACTTGTCACGTGGTATCTTATATTATTTATGTACTATTATTTTAGTATTTAAAATAAGTCATTTTACTTTAAAAATTAAAATGACAGTACATGAATAGTATAGAACACCACGTGACCGGTGTTTCAAAAGCATTTAATAATTTTCTTATATAGGAGGAGGATGGAGAGAGAAAATAAATAAGAGCTGGAAATTGGAATTTTTTTGCTGACATGTCAAATATTTGTCCTACGTGGAGGCTTTCCCTACCCGGTTTCTGGGATAAGGTTATCCATATTTTGTAGGGAGGAGCCAAATATTTCATCAGACAGGAAAACATAGCAGCTAGTTACCGACTTACAGCAGCTTTCTTCGTGTTTAGGCAAGTGATATTGTTTGAGCAAAACTTATGGTGTGTAACAAGTATTGTTAAAATAATTATATGAGCGTCGTAAATTGTATATTTATCTTGAGAGTATCACTTTACTCACAATATCAATATCCCTCTTTTAACATATATATTTACATATTGAAAATTTTAGGTAGATAAAATTTTTATAAGAGAAAAATAATATTTTACCAAGATCCTCTTTACACAAATAACACGTTGGTCCTACATTTGAAAGACACCTTATAAAAATATCAATTTTGTCTTGTGAAAATAAGAGTTTTCTTGTTTTAAGCAATAAGCACTTTGGACCCTTTCTTTAAGCAGTTTTGAGTAAACAATTAATCATAATATGAGTGATAATGGTCAAGAAGAGATAAGTCTGATCAATCCCGTCTTTCTTGATTATTTCAAAGCTTATTCGAATTTATAAATTAGACTCTTTAAACCCATAAATTATAGGAAACTGTACATGTCCAAAAGCTATAGATGCAGTTTCAGTAACATAGACCAAGGCAAAAATACTAAACAAGTAATAAGAAGTAGGGGTGCACAGGATCAGTTTGATCGATTTTTTGGGAAAAAAATAATCAAATTATTTAAGTCGATTATAAAAAATTAAAAATCAAAATCGTCCAAATTTTTACATCGTAATCGGTTATCGGTTTATTTGGTTTCGGTTAAATCGGTCGGTTTATTCGGTTATTCGGTTCCGTAATTGATAATTTGATATTTATTATATTGCCAATTTTTCATAATAATTAATAAATCACTAACTCAATAACTACTAATTATAATAGAAGTTCTCTAAATTCGAAAAACAAAAATCACCTAACTCACTCACTAGGATAGAAGTTTTGTAAATTCGTCACAATAAAGACATATAATAAATATATAATTATATAAAATAAATATTTATTAAAAAATATATATAAATTATATTATAATTTTAAATTGTTCGGTCGGTTTGGTCAGTTTCGATTTTTTTAAGAAGTCAAACCAAATCGGCCGAACTAGTCTCGGTTTTTTAGTTTTATAGTATTCAATTTTTTTGATTTTATATTTTCGGTTTGAAATAGTAACGGTTTGGTTCGATCCGGTCGATTTTTTAATTTTAATCAATTTTATGTGCACCCCTAATAAGAAGAATATCAGAACAAAAGTCGCAACAAACACAAGAATCGTAATTGAAAGAGTATGTGGCATAATTGATTTGTCTACAGCCAGAACAATACCTATAGCTAGAGATGCACAAAAAGCCTATGGCCCACAGGCCGGCCTGGCCTGGCCTGAGCCCGGTCTAGTCAAAACCCGGCCTGGTCAAAGCCCGGACCGGGCCGGTCCGGCCTACAGTATTTGAACAAGCTGCTATTTTGACGTAAAAGTCCGGCCTGACCCGGCCTACGAAAAAGTCCGATCTGGCCCGGCCTACGAAAAAGTTCGACCTGGCCTGGCCTACGAAAAAGCCCGGTCTGGCCCGGCCTATGAAAAAATCCGCTCTGGCCCGGCCTAGCCTACGCAGAGGATCGGCCCGGTCCAGTCCGCCGAATAGCCTATGTTGTTATTACCGTTGTGGCCCTGTCTAGCTTTTTGAGTTATCAAAACATGTAAAGTAGTCCAAGCAAAAAAAACACGAAGAACAATAAGAGTATTACCTTTACCACGTAAATCAAAATTAATGAATTATTAATATTTGAATTGGTATCATATATCTTACTTCTACAAATGCCTACATAGTACACGGCTACACCTACTAGGCACTACAACAAATCTTACTCCACCATTCCATCATCATTTATGTTACGTGTGTGTATATATATCTCGAAGTTGGAGTAGAAACTAACGAAATTGCACATCCATGAATATTGAAGATATATATTTTTTTGAAGATTGAAGATATATTTTTTGAAGATATAATGAAGAGATATTTTTTGAAGATAGGAAGATACATTTTTTGAATATTTGAATTTTGAAGACATTTTAAAAATATTTTGAAGCAAAATATTTATAACCGACTCATTATTTATTATTGATTAGTTACTCATTTTTAATTTTTTGTCAATACATTTAATTAATATAATAGTTAGTTTATTTAATATTTATATTTCACATTAAAAATTAGTTGATTACATTTTTAGGCCCGACCTAGCCTACAGGCCTCAAAAGGCCAGACTTTGATCAGGAAGCCCGGCCTACAGGCTCAAAAGTCAAAGCCTGACCCAACCTGATCAACGGTCAAAGCCTACAAGGCCCAGGTCAGGCCGACCTACTATACATGTCTACCTATAGCATAAACAATGCAGTTCTCTATTCTTCGTTTAAGTTACACAACAGTACCTTCCTCGTGGCAACACTACTAATTGGACACAAACTAAAACCATAAAGGCTTCTCACCTGCCAAGGAAATCTGAGCATTGTACTTCAAATTAGGGATGACAATTTTTGACACACACTTTAACTCGACACAAATAACACATAAAATAAGAGGATTAATATTGAGCATAAATAATTTTTGTGTCATAAAAAGGTCGTTATGTTCAACACGAAATTTAAATAGACCACATATAATTAACGGGTCGACGTGATTAAACACATTTATTTAAAATAATTTAAAAATAAATATGATATAATGTTATAATTTACCTTAAATATTGAGTTTTAGTTTTCTTAATTACTTTTCTAAGCATTTTATATTGCATTTTGTTAAATAGATATTATTGTGATGAATAAATTATATTTTTAAAAATTTTAATTTATGTAGTAAACGGATTGACACGTTAACACGATTAATAAACTGTTAGTGTTGAACATTTATACGAATAATTAAACGGGCAGTGTTAATGTTAACATATTTAATGTAATACCTATAACCTGATACAATACGAGAATTTGCCTAACATGACACAATTGTCACCCCTACTTCAAATCAAAAAGTTGAAACACAATTAAACTGGTAATGTTAGTGTTATGTAATACCTATAACTTGATACAATACGAGAATTTGCCTAACATGACACAATTGTCACCCCCACTTCATATACAAAGAGTTGAAACACTCACGGCCTTATCATTAGCACCTGCCATTCACAAATCCCAAACAGAAAAAAGGAATTTTTGTTAGAATGTAGAACTGTTAAGTTTTCTCTTAGCTGATACAAGAATCATCGAGGGCAGTAGTAGTATAATAAAATGTCATTATATATCCACCCTCTCTTACAAAGCACAAATTGTAGTACTTTGTTAATACCCATAGACTACAAAATTCAACATGCTGTCCTGTAAAATAGTCTAAACCGGATATATCTTACGTACTGTGTAGCAACCTGAGAAAAAAGCTGGATTACTTATTGTATCACTAAATGCTCCAATTTGAATTTTGACAGTACGTTGATGCCCAATCATCTATCAACTGAAAAATTATCCATGACGCCATTATGAGGATATTAATGTCTGGTTCAAAGTTCTGCAAATAGGGGCCAAAAATTCAAGCTGATAACCTATTGACCAAGTATTTGTTAATATCAGTCATGGTTTAATTTTTGATAGAGCTTACTGGTGTCCGGACACCTTTCACCAGAGAAGTCAGAATAGAACCAACTCTCTAGTGAATATAAGAGACAAAGAAGATACGGAATTTTAAAAAAAAATCATTCTTACAATTCAATGGCACCATACCCAAACAAAAATAAATATTTACAAATATATGAAAGTAGATTGCATTTTAGGCTGGGTGACGACCATAGGGACCCCAAACTTGGTAATTTCTTGAGTGACAGCGAAGTTTGTGGCCCAAAATTCTCTCATTTAAGGCCGTGCTTGTGAGTTTTGTTTTGGAAGAAGGGAAACGGATGGGAAGGGAAAGTAGGTCCTTCCAATTTGTTTGGAGAGAAGGAACTTTCTCTTCCCATCCCCTCCCCTCCCCTCCCCTCCCCCACTTCCATCTTATTGAAGAAGAGAGAAAAGAAATCATCCGGTTACTGCTGAATTGATGAGGTGAACTTCTTGAGGAAGCAGATTGTATCTGATATTCAGCTCGTCAAATATTTTCTTCATCTCTATGACCAGTTCCGATCTTCGCCTGTTCTTCTCACCAAAATCTTGAAAGTTCATGGTATGATTGAAATAGAGAGCAATCTTTATCTTGTTTACATTCTCAATCTCCTTCACCACCATATTGTGGTTAGGATGCCAATATTGGGGAGTCCTCTCTAAATACCTGACATGCAGAAAAACACGGAGAACATACTGATTTAGAGACAACTTAGACAAGTAACAAACGGAATTCAGTGAATCCAAAAACTCAAATAAAATCCCACATGAATATTTCTTGCAAGTATAGTCCTAAGAATTAATTTACTTTGACTATCCATATTAATAAGAGGAAAGAACCTTGTCATGACATGAATGAGGATAAAAAATAATTGTTTGAAGGGAAGCCCTCTTAGATGTCGTGAAAAAACTTTGGAAAGATTGCAATGGAGATATAAGTAAAGGTCTCGACATAGATAACTGAAATAACATAATGAACAAACTGAAATAATGGATCATAGGTGGATTGCTAAACTTTAGTTAATATTCCCATCAGAAGTCGACTACTTTATCCATTATTTTAATTTTCAATTTTGAACACAAAGCTAATCATTGACCAATCCAAGTTCTGTCACTAAAAACCAAAAATAACAAGTAACATTGACCCAGAGTATCTTTTAATCTGCCTACCTCTACCACTACACAGACAACCTCTTGGTAATATTATCATACTTTTAATAATTTTTACTACTTTTAAGCTAAATTAATTCCTTCAGTTCCAATTAAGGAATCCTTTCCCTTTCAGGAACTCCAAAAATAAGACGCCCTCTTGGAAAAAGTTATGCTACTAAATCTTAAGCTTCTAAATTTACTATTAATAATACATATCCTTATGCTAAATGTACACATTGTAATACTTTAAATTAGTGGAAGAAAAGTAGATCATATTTAATTTTTCTTCTTACAAGTTTCCTTTCAAAAGCTGAATCCTACTCTGTATTTTTATTTTTGTAAACAGGATGCGCCAGAGCTATAAATGCTGTAGTACTCCTAACAAAAGATAGTTTTACAACTTATTGGCAAAGAATATTGACATAATAAGAAATTAGCTCGACTCGCTCAAATAATCAGTTGTTCATTACTATACTATCAAACATAGAAGAGATATAAGTACTTTTTAATAGAGGCACAATAAGGCAACATATACGCACTTCTGAATCTTATCTTTTACAGCCCCAATCTTCTCCACAGGTGTCATGAAATCAATGGAGAATTCCAAGGAATCTCCCATATCTGGGCTCCTATAGAAATTGCTGATGGCCTTGGTAGCTAAAACTGAATTTGGATAGTATATTTTTTCATTATCAAATTTCAAGAAGACCGTTGTTAAAATATTCATCTCTTCGACTATCATCTGCCAAATTGCATACAGATAAAGAGCTAATCAGTTACTATACAACAAAATAAAAATCATAAAAAGCATCTGCCAGAAGTTACCTGAACACCTTCAATGACACAACGGTCACCAACATCAAATGGATGCATCACAAATACAAATATAATAGCTTCAAATACAGTCTTGCAAGTGTTTCCAAACAAAAAGGCTGCCGCCACAAACTGTGATGAGAGGAAGAGGAGTACTTTGGTTGTTGCAATTTCCACCAAAAGTAGCCACACAATAGCAATGATAACAATTAAGATCGCCATAACAAGGCTGTTCAATTGCTTTACAGCTGTTTTGGTGTCATTTAAAGCATGGGCCAAAGCTTTCCGACCATTATAAACCTTCACCTGCACAAATAACAAGGATTTTTGAACATTGAAAAACGAGTCTTTGCTCAGTGTTTCTTTGAATGGTAAACTTATCTACAAACTAAAGCAGGTAAAGTTCTAGCTAGTCAATTTTATTTTTTAAAAAGCAAGTCTCTTGCTAGTCATACTACTTGAATAAACCCAGCCTTCTTTAGGGCTAAATGGGTAGGGAGAGTTACCTCCCATCCGATGTCCAAGCCATAGGACCAGAAAAAAAAACATTTATTAAAAAGTACCAGACTACCAGTTGTAATTAAATGACTCTTAACTTGATCGTCATAGCTATCTAAACTGTTCCTTTAATACGATTCTGTATGCGACTTGAGCAAGTCATATGCACTAGGAACTTCAGCATCATTTATTGCTTCGTAAGTCCATATGGTCGCTGGAAAGATGTAGAAGACATGTAAATCTGGAATTGTACAGCAATTGTTCTACCTAGTAAAGTAGTAATAGTCTCATTTACAAAATCCATTTTTCTCATCCCGTCTGATTAGTAATCAAATTAAAAGTTGCATTACACTGTGAAGTAAGAACATATTCTGAATAAGTTATACAATTGCTGGTCAATCTAAGAGTTCAGGCTGCGAATACAGAAGATTTGAGATTTCAAAACTAATCAGAAACTACAAAACTTAATGAGGACTTCCGTACCAACCTATCCTATGAGAAAAAGAATAAAGTCATACCACCCATTCCGTCAAAGCTTTCCTGTCTATTTGTCCCGTTTCAGCAACATCGATCAGTGGAAACACAAGATCAACCTCCTCCTTAATCATGAATCTCCTTAGGTCAAATTCATCAATGTACCTACTCATTTAGACAGAAAAAATTTAATACAGTACAGGAGAAAGGGAGGAAGATAAGAAAAAATATCATCAACTTAACAGAAACATCCACAAGACAAATTTCTCACTTGCAACCAGGCTGAGCCACATTCCTGAAAACGTGATAGGCAGCAGCAATTGCTTCCATCTCGTTGGTAATCTCCTTATCAGCCTGTTCAACATTCCCATCAAAATTACTTTCATCTAGGGCATTAGAGATAGTCGACAACCCTGAATTAGATATCACATCAACTAACATCTTCATGGTCCAAGCAGAAACTTTTTCCCGCTTCATCTCGTGAAGCTTGCTCATGTCAATAACCCCCTTTTTAGTTCCTTCTTTCCCTTGCTTTCCTTTCTTCGTGCTCCGGAAACTAAACTGACTAATACTATTTGTTCTTCCAAGCATCTCAGCCGATTCCAAAAGTGGAGGCCCCGACAAGACCTGGAGAACATATTGATGGAAGATTGATTCCTGAACCCTATCAAAGAACGTGGTCACATGGAAAGATGATGCCAACATTTTTAGAAGCAAAGTCTTAAAAAGCCACAAAAATGAGCCAATAAGCAGAGAAACAATTGTCCAAGTAATATACTCCAAAACCCGTGTGGCAGTGGCTGATCGCTTGACCCCATGATTGAACAACGAAAGCCAAGTAGCAAGAACCAAAGTCAACCAAAGACAGACTCGAGCACTCTTTTTTAAACCGTGAACGAAATATAACACCTTCTTTCTCAACAAAAAGTTCAATTCAATCAACAAAACCACAAAATGCATAAACCAACTGGTAAACAACAGGCCAGAAAAGGTCACCATTACAAGAAAACACCATTTCCAAATCTCCAAACCCCATAACGTTGTATACTCCAACTTATCAATGGTCAAGCAAGCAATCAAATTCCCCAAAATGAACAGAAAGACCAACCATTCAATCAAAGCCTTAATTTTCACCCTCTTATACTTCAATTTATTTCGACTACTCACTTTTTTGTAAATCTCCTCATCCTCATCCAGTCCTCCCACACCTCTAGGGGTAGCCATCAATGGCGTCCTTGGAGTAGTTATCGACAAACTCCTAACTGTTTCTTTGAATGAAGTATCAGTGGAAGCCAATCTACTATTGGGTGAAGCCCAAGCAGACCTATTTCTAATAGGTGAATTACCATTTGGGTTCATGTGTTCTTGCATCAACGAGATATTTTCTTCAAGCATATGTGAATCAACAGAAACAGGTTGTTCTCCGAATCTTGATTTGGGTTTTGAGTTAACTAACCTGGCAAGCGATTTTCGTCGAGTTAGGGTTTCTTTTGTGGGGATTTTGGGAGGCCTATTGGGGCTGGGATTGAACCTAACATTCTCAGGGGAAGGACAGCTAACTGGTGACAACCTCACGGCTCCAACATGGGAATCACCCAAAACTCCGCGAGGTGAACTCTTTGCATCTCTTTCTTGACCAGCTATCATTACAACAACTTCATCGCTTTTCTTGCTCTCGGTCATGCTAATTTCCCCACTTTTTAGATTCTTAGCATTTGCATCCATTGAAACCCTAGCAAACCAAACAACCATTTACTCACATTCATCATATAAAAGCTACTAAAATGGAGGGAAAAAAGCTTGAACTTTTCCTATATTGCAAAAAGGTATTTTTCTGGGAAACCAATGTACTTTGCAATGTAGAGCTAGAGAGGAACCCTGAAGAACTGATTTCTGGGAAATCTAAACTTTGTTTAGTACAAAAATGTAACTAATTTGTAGTAATTCTTGACTACTTAATTAAACAATTGAATCACTTCTACCATTCGAGCTCTCCATCAATATTATATACATTTATCCATACACAAACAATTATATATAGTTATATAATACTCCACTAGTCTGTTACTAAACAAGTGCATTATTTCTGACGCAGTTGGCAGGTCATACACTGACCCAAAATAATAATAACAATAACAAAAATAACAACAACAAATAAATAAAAAAAACAAATAATGGGTGGGTTTATTTATGAGCAGAAGGCAACAGAGCAACTAGAGAGTGCCGGAATCTTACCGGGAAATCAGCCGGCGGTGGAGCAAAACTGAGAGATTTGAAGGGCAGAACCAGGATAGGAGAAACGATAAAGGGTAAGAAACAAAAGGGTATTGGGGGAGTAAACACAGACAAGTTTACGCTATTTATGAACAAGATTGATATGATAGTGAGAGGAGAGAGAAAGTATTCACTTTTTCAGAGTCAGCATGTGATAGGTAGAGGGGACAACAGAATCAACAGAGTAGATCATCAATACAGGGCATCTGTGCATGTATAGGTATTTGAGTATGGAGAGGTCTGGAGCAGAGCTTGGTCCATATAAATCGTGGGATAATGAAAAATAAACATGTGAAAAACACTCTTATCTGTAATAAAAGGCAGACAAATGTGACTGGTCAATTGGTCATGCCTTTTCTTACTATAGTGCAAATAAAAAGAATTATTATTTTCATAAATAAAAATTAATATTTTTATAATATTTTTCACATAAATATGAAATTTATTTATTATTTATATAAAAAAAACATGAAGTTATCACTTTTAGATATAAAAATATTAATTCTCTAAATAAATTATAATCGTGTGCTAATCCTTAATTTTCTTTTCTTTTGTTAAAGTAGGCTATTCATTCTTTCTTTTTTATTCACTTCGAAGTGTTTAATTTGGATTCCACTATTTATGCTTAAAGTTTTGATTTGATCATGATCCAGTGCAAAGTATATTGTGTATGATGATTTTTATTATGATAATAATAATTATATATTATTGATGAAAAATCAAATAAATATAAAAATCTATGATAATAATTCATCTATGCATATAATGTAAATGATAATATTCATCTTTAAATTGATGATTTATTTGTTTATATATTTATATATTCATCTATTAATGTAATAGTAAAATATTTTTTAAATACAAATAGTTATACCTATTTAATTTAATATTAAAAAATTATTATATAATTAAAAATTATTATTATTATCAAGAATATGCATTTTAAATTACACTAACTAAATTATAAAAAGTATTGAAATGAGAGATAGTGGTAAATAGATAGTGATGATAGTAAGATTATAAGAATGTAGATGAAATTTTTTTGAAATCAAATTAAAGATGAAAAAATAGTTTATTTTCCAAAAAATTTGGGTTACCATTCCTAAATTTCAATAATGTATAAAAAAATAATTTATATTCCTAAATTTTAGTATTAAAGGATTATTTCTGAATTTTTAGAGTTGAGTCAGAATTTTATCCTATTTATTATATATATAGATTTCTTTTGTGAAGATATAGAACCCACAGTTGTCGCTCTCTGGGTATGCCTTAAGCATTCGGACCGATTAATATGAATTAATTGATTTTATTTGATATAATCATAATTATTATAAATTATACTCCTTCCCTTTTATAATATATGATTAAATATTTTTAAATTTAAAATTAATAAAATTCATTTAATATTCGGAAACAATCAAACCTTGTAATTAATAATATTTTTGGATAGTTCATAGTTTTTATAATGACAGAAGGGAATGTGAGGGATCACAAACATTTATGTAAGTTATTGTATAAAAATGAAGTCATATTTTTTATTTGAATACACTTTCTCCTATGAGATATACGAAAAGGATATTTTATGATTATATTGTTTAAATCTAAAATAATTTATAGTAATTTTAAATTTAAAAATATATTAAATTAATTTTAAAAAATTAATATTAATCTTATTTTTTGAAAAAAAGAGAATATAAAGTTTATTATTAATTATAAAATTTATTAGTTTCACAATTTTAATTTTAAATTTTTAATTGACTTTAAGAGATTAAATAAGAGATTAATTGACTAAAGACTGGTTAATTATTGGAGTTGGTCCACCAATTAAGGTGCATCTAGTGATGCACAAATGGCTTGCGCCCTGCAGCCCGGTCTTGATCTGGCCTGGGCCTGGCCTGGTCAAAGCCCGGCCTGGTCAAGGCCTGGCCTGAAGGCTACGAACAGGCCACAGTTTTTTGGCTCAGATCCGGCTTGGGGCCTGGCCTGAGGCCTGACCTTGAATCTGGCCTGGCCTGGTTCACCAAAAGCTTAGTCCAGTCTGTAAATTTTTTTTTTATTCGCTACTTCAATTCTCCCACTGCAGACGAAAACTTCATCTTTGTAACAACTTATTCAATAAATAAAATAAAATTGACGTATTTTGATACATTCATTCATGCATGTTTGTTTATATACAAATAAAGAAATCTATGAAAACACAATGACTAGTGTAATATATAAGAATTTTTCTTACCTAGCTAGCAACCTACACTTCTTACAGATCTTTCATTGCATCTTTATTTTAATAGATACTTAGCGTAACAACTAGAAAGTCATTTGCAAAATAATAATAAAAAAGATAATTTTCATTATTGTAATTTGAAAGCTGTAACTTGTAATACATTATTTTTAATTAATACATCAATTAAGTTTAAAATTTTAATTGGTGTTTGAATAATATTTAAAATTACTAAAAAAATTGTTTGAATGGATCGAATCGGACTGGCCTGACTTGACCTGGCCTGCAGGCTTTAACAGGCCCCCTTTTTTAGCGTCAAGCCCGGCCCGGCCTGGCCTGCAGGCCTTAACAGGCCCCCTTTTTGAGCGTCAAGCCCGGCCCGGCCTGGCCTGCAGGCCAAAAATTAAAGGTCCGGCCCGGCCTGGTCAACGGTCTAGGCCTGATAGACCCAGACCGGATCAGATCAGATCGGTCTGTTGTGCATGCCTAGGTGCATCCATTCCCATGCACATAAAACACAAACAACTTGTCTCTGGGAAAGTCCAAATATGGGGCCATGGCCGCCCTGATTGTTTCTACCCGAACCCACCACCGCCCCCCGCCCACCAACCAAAAATTCTGAGTCTTATTCTTTTTGTTCACTTATTTAATTTCTCCTGGCTCGTTTGGAAACTTTATTTACTAGGCCCCACATTATATAAATTGAAAAAAATCAATTTGTAAAACTATTAATACTATACTGATAACCTGGACAAAGCACTGTTAACATCAATAATATAATTTGTGCTATTAGGTATTATAATTTTAGTATAAATAATATAGTATGAACAGTATTAAAGATCTGTATATATATCAAAATTATTATATTTTTTTATTTTATATTATTTAATTATTATTAATTTTTTAAAGTTAACTTAAGAAAAATTTAAACTAAAAAAGAATATAGATTCTTTTAATTTTAATCAATATAATAATGAATATTGTAAATTATTACATTAAATTGACTTTTAAAAATTAATAATGATCATATAATTTAAAACAGAGAAAGTATATATATTTTAATACATGCATGCACATATTTGGAATAATATAACAAAATATATAAAAAAATTTGTATAATTATGAACATAACATACTTGTATCAATAGAGATAATAAATTCAAGATTAACTCGGAATTAATATAATAATTAATTAAAATAACTCAATTATTTTAACTAATTATTTCATTTGCCTTGATATCTAGATATGAATTCTCCATGTTATTGGAACTCTTTGATAAGTATATTAGAATTCCGATGCCTGTAGAATATAACGCCAAAATTATTGCAAATTTCAAGTATTGGAACATGCACAATGTTTAGCCGTCTATTAGGTCGGAGTACTTTCTTAGTCAGTCAATTCAAATCGTGAAAAGTATTGCCGCCATGAACTATCTATCTCTCTCTCTCTCTCTCTCTCTATAATAACGACAATAGTACACCTATCGCCGACCGGTTCAGACTGTTTTAAGATCTCTTGCAAGTTGCAAAGTTTTGGTGATCAAGCATTGTGTTTGAATTTTTACATGTTCAATGTTCTACAAATTACTAAAATGCAAAATTGTACACAAGTTTCATCACTTTATGAAAATTATTAAATATAAGATAAATATATAATTAAAATTTTGAAAAAATAATTGTAATTATTAAATTATCAAATAATTATTTGCTTCAATCAATTATTAAACTAAATATTTGAATGAGTGCAGATTTATTCAGTTCTAATTATGAAAAAATAATTATTTTAATTTTATTTAACTTTGCAATGAATTGTATATTAGTGTTTAATTATATTGACAAAATTTGCTTGAACTTGTAATACGAATAGAACTATAAACTTAAACTTTATTAAGTTTTAATTTAGTTATAAAAATTAACTAGTAATGAATCTATATAATATTTTAACTAATTTTACAGTTATTATATATTCAAAAAGTTCACATATATTAATAATATAAGTAGTAGTGTGATTTGATAAAATTCTAATGAATTTAGTTCAGTTAGGAAATAAATTTAATAATGAAATTAACAATTGATATTAATATAATTAAATCACACAATATGTTAAGGGTTTTTTTTATATATATTTTAATATCTTAATAAAATCATAATATTAGAATTATTCTACATAAAATTTGTTAAGATATATTATTTTACATAAAAAAAATTTGCGATAAAAAAGCTTATAATAAAATTGATAGAATAAAAATAAAATTTCATTTAGACGTTCCTTTTCCAATTAGATATATAAAAACAAAAAACTTCTCTTTTCTTAACAGATTGGAGTTCCTTTTGAATACTTTATAAATTTGGATAATATTTATTTTTTACAAATTTAAATAGTATTTATACTAATTTAAATAAAAAAGCAAAAGGCTAAACCAAAAAATTATAAAACTAAAAATTGGTAAAACTAAGTTTGTATTTTTATTATATATATATATAGTTGATTCTCTGTCGTGTATTATAGCTTATAAGTTAATTTGAGTAAAATTCAAAAAATCACGTGTGATTTATTGAAATTATTTGGTCATCGTCTATTATTTGAAAACTATCATTCTTCACTTATAATTTGCCTTCAAGTATCACATGAGAACCTACTAACGTTTTTTAACTAACACAAGTAATTTATGTGATAAAATACTATTTTACATATAATATATTAAACTCACAAATTTTGGCTAAAGTTTTTTTTTAGTTCATTTTTATTTTAATCGTACAAAATATTAATTAAATGAAAGAATAGTTAATTATGCATCAAAGTAATACGCAATTTATAAACCATACAAACAGTAATTGACGACGTTATTTATTAGGACTTTCCGAGTTGTCTTTACTAAGTCAACTTGTATTTTTAATTAAGATAATATGGTATTAGTTATTAAATAAAATAATAATTTAAATATGATATTTATTAAGCATTATTAATTGTTAGTCTTAAATACCAATTGAAGAGGCACGCAGTTATGTTTTCCTTATTTATGACTCGAATTATCTTATTATTTAATTTTCCACATTTTTAACTTAACATGAAAATAATTGAACAAATTTTTAAGCAAATAATTTAGTTGTAAAAGTAATATTAAAGAAAAAAAATAATTTATAGTTAATTTACAATTATTGCAGTTGTTGTATTAAATCTATATAATTTCTTATCCATTTTAAATTTTAAATATTTTTGAATTAATTTTGAGTAGAACGCAGTGGAATTAAACAGAATAAAATGGAAAAAGATAAGGAAAAGGACAGAAGTTGGGTGAACAAGACAAGGGAGGAAGTACCGGGTCAGTACCGGGTCGGTAGGGAAAAAAAAGAGAAAAAAACAAAAGCAGGTAGGCTATGACTCTTTTGGTATAGATATATAAGATATAAGATAATGTATTGTACTACTTTGTATTATTTTTCTAATTTAATTTATTAATTTATTTTTTATTTGTTCTTTATTGTAAGATGAGGAGTATTTGTCATCACAATTAGCAAAAAAATAACTATACAAAAGGAATTAAATGAATTAAGCCAAAAGTAAATTAACTAAATTGACTAAGACAACATAAATAGCTTTAATAAAATTTATTTATGTCAAAAATAATTAAATGAATTTAGTTTTAACATAATATAATTTTAATGTTTATGTTAATTAATTGCCATAATTAAATTATGATGTTGGTTTTAATATAACTAGATTTTGTAAGTTTTAGATAAGAAAAATTAAAAAATAAGTAACGGAGAAAAACTTAAGTGGTTAATTGTTATATGCTTCGAAGAAGGGGTGTTTTATTGTTTTAGACATTTGCAATATTAATATGATCGCTGGAGTTCAATTCACTCGTTTTTGAGCGAGTGAAGGTTATTTATTGTTACTTTAGATGAAATTGAGGTAACTTGATATTTGAGAGTAAACCACATGACCAATCGATAGTTTTCAAATCACAGATAGCGACTTAAGAATTTGAATAAATCACAGGTAATTTTGAAATTTTACACAGTTAATTTAATAACTCGATCTTTAAATTTCTATTAATTGATAAATTTAGAATTGCACTTGTTTGAAAAAATAAATAAATTAGAGTTACACTTTAGTATATCTGAGGACCTTAAATCCGGGTTCCATAATCTTGGGTCTGATTCTCAGTAATAATAACTAAATATATAATCTTCGTTAATTTAGCGAAAAATTCATATAGTTCCTTAACAAAAAGTAATATAATCCCAATGTCTTTAACCTTAATTTTCATCAAATCAATCTTAAGGGATTACACCAGATTTACAAAAGTAATTACATAGAAAGAAATTAATTAATGTGCATTAAACTAATATAATCTTTGATTTTTCCTTTGCCTTTGTCCTTTTTGGAGCATTCGGGTTTAGTTGAAAATAAGTCATGATATAGCAAAAGTGAGCAACTAGCTTACTCAGTAAGTTTAAGAACAGATAATACAAGATATATCATTATTGAATGTGAAGTAACATCAAATATTTCAACAATAGATAACAATTGTGGAAGAACAATAATCAATTTTCAATGTAAAAGAAAGAATTAAATCTTTACTTCTGAGTGGTCTTTAAGGACCATGAAATACTGCTAAAGGTAAGACAGATATAGATCTCTCACCTTAGTAGTTTGATACTTGAGGGGATCAGCCTCTTGTACCATATATATATGCATAACATTCAGACATCTTGCGCAAAAAAATAATCCCCTTATAAAGAGTTGTTCGTTCTTAGTCTTATTATAAGCATCCGCACCAACCAATAATTTGGATAAGCTCTTAAAATATTCAAGTTGATGAATTTTATACATGCAGTGTCTAGCCAAAATAATTAACTTAGACATTCTTAAACAGTTCTTGATTTAATGAACTATAAGCCTTGCAAATGCACTATGTGCGAATAAAATATCAATACAGATGTAGAATAACTTTAAATAATTAAACCACTTAAATCTCTGACGAAATAAATGCAAGCTCAATAACAATTTGAATAGGTTTAAAGAATTTGCAAAAATAAATACAAGTTAAGGGTCAAAGAATTTACAAAAATAAATACAAATTAAGGGTCAGAGAACTTGCAAAAATAAATACAAGTTAAGGATCAGAGAATTTGCTTCGTTTGTTGGTTACTGCTAACCAATTTAATTTACTATCATTTGAACAGACCTAACAATTTATCTAGTTGATCATTCAATTAGTATCATATATAGGTTAATATAATAACCGTTGTATATCTTAACTTACCTACATTTAATCACATATTTAAATAATTAAGGTATATAAAACACTTAGAAAATATTATCATTATTTGATAATATTTTAATCACATAAAACATACATTAATCATTTGATATATTTTAAACTTCTATATAATATTATTAATCAGTTAATAATATTTTATTCACTTTATAATATTATTAATTATTTAATAATATTTTATTAATCATTTAAGAATACTTTATTAACTTTATAATATTATTAATTATTTAATAATATTTTATTCATTTTCTAATATTATTAATTATTTAATAATATTTTATTTATTTTTTAATATTATTAATCATTTAATAATACTTTATTGACTTTATAATATGATTAATCATTTACTAACATTTTATTAACTTTATAATATTATTAATCCTTTAATAATATTTATCCTCTTTTACCTATTAATTTAACTTTTCATGATGTTTAAATTCATTTTATTTGATTCAAAAATAATAAAATATTTTGGAAAATATTTTTCATTTTCTGACCCGACTCGACCCAGCCAAAATCAACCCGACCCAGTCCAGAAATAATTTTTCAAACTGTCTGGTTCACTGCTGCAGTGGTGAGAACCACCGTTGAGGCGATGAGGACCACCGTTGCGGCAGTGAATTGCAGAAAGTTTCACCGCTGTGGCGGTGAGATATACCGCTGTGGCGGTAGGATTAAATGTTTAATTATAGAATGTTTCATCGCTGCGACGGTGAGACCTACAGCTGCGGCGGTAGCTCTGTTTTTCAAAACCCTAATTTTTCAACTTTAATTTTTTTTTGTTTAAACTTGCATAAAATGAAATCTACACATCCAAATGACACAAAATCAGTGTTGTTATCTTCCTAATTTCTTATTTTACAACATTTCATGGTTCGATCACATTTTTGAAATATTTTGACATGAAATTTAAAATCGAACTACCTAGGATTTTAAAATCGACATGTTTTACGGTAAGAACCATAACTTCTTTGTTTTTTCATATTTTTGAGAGATTCAAGTTGTATTGTCTTCATAACTCATTCATACATCTTTCTAGCCATAGAAATCACATATCTAACTTGTACATTTCAAACTACAACAATAAATAGCACTTAGTTACCTAGGGTTTACCTAATGTGAAATCTTTTTTCATTTATTTGCATATCACACATCACACATGTAAATATATGTAATAAACATATCAAAACATGACTGTACATATATATATCATAATTTTAGACTTTTAGAGCATCTAAATAACTTTTGATCGGTTAAAAATATATTTTGACCATAAAAAACATATATAGACCCTTAAAATGAAATAAGGAAAAGGTAGAATACTTTTCAACCTCTTGGACTTGAATGCTCTTCTTCTCTTGGCTATGAACCTTGTTAGTGACTCCACCTTGACTATTCTCTAGCAATTTTCTTGGTGAATTTTCAAAGTTACAATAATTTTCCTACTTTTCTCTCTTTGAAGCTCCCTCTTTTCTCTTTTTTTATTCTAGCAAATGACTAACCAACATTACCAAAGTGTGGAGTATTCTATTTATAGAACTTCTTTAATCACGATCAACATTCACTAATCAACTAACATTGATTAAATTGGGAGCTAATCTAGATTACTATTTGATGGATTGACATAAGGATTGACATGTTGATTGACTAGGGTGGTTGAACAACTAAATAAAATATGAAATTGAAGCAACATAGCTCAACAAGCCACCCCATGTGGAGGTCCCCTCCTTAACTGACCAATTGGGGAATTTTCTCCCATTTTTGATTTATTTTTATGCCTTTTATACACACACACACACACACACACACACACACACACACACACACTATATATATATCAATTTTGACTTTCATTTGGGCTCCACTTTGGACTTAAGAATTAAATGTATTGGGCTCATTCATTTAATTTATTTTGGCTCAATTTATTTATTCCATTGGGCTCCTATTTAACTAACTCATGCTACATTTAATTAAATAAACATTGAGCTAGTTTAATTATAACATGAACCAATATTTAATTTAATATATGGGTTACTAGGTTAATTAATTGGACCTAGTTTAATACCTCATTTGGACTTAAAAATATAACCCAATTGAATTTGCTTTAATTAATTCTATCACCTTACTTCCTTATTAAATAAATACACACATACATAAGTATATTTATTTAATTACATCAATGCACAATTAATTAGTACAAAAATTTTAATTCATTGTTAATTATTTAATAATTATAATTACAATGACATATAGAATTCGTGGTCATTACAGTATATCATACCAAAGACGATTTTTTTTTTTTATATAATTTTGCCACACTAAATAAAAGGAAAAATACTTCCTCTGTCCTTAAGAAAGATGAACTAATTAAGGTGCAAAAAGTAAAGGATAAATATCATTCAGTAGAGTCTATTAGTATAAATAAATAAAAATACTTATTACTTTATATAATTTTATAGGATCACTAAAGATAAATTTTAAAAAAAATATTTTATTTTATTTTTTTAATATATATAAAAAATATATTTTAATTATTCTTTTGAGTAAGGAAAAAACAACTTTTTTGAAACAACTGGAAGGGTGTGAACAAATGGTTGAAACTTCCATATGTTAGCCAAAAGAAATGATACGTATACGCCTTTGTTGTAATTAAGTTTTGACCAGGACAGTAAAAATGACCCACGTTGAAAACGTCTTTTTATTTAATATTAAAGAAAAATAAAAACATTAATATTTTTACAACTTAAATATGTTAATTTATAAGATTTTTCCTCACATAATAATAGATCTTAATTATCACTAATTCATATAAATAAAAGTTTGTGAAATTAACAATTTTATTTATAAAAATATAATTCTAAAATATATCATACGATAACAGTAATTACTGTTGGTAGATGAGAAATAAAATGAGAATTAACAACAATGTTATCTTTGAATTAAAGTAATAAAATAAATAAATGAATTAATCAAGTCACATATGAGCTTAACAGAAGTCGAGTTTCACGAGTCAAACATGAGCTTTGTTCGCGAGCAAATGAGTCGATCATGAACTTGACTCATTTATTTTGAACATAATTTATTTAAAAAATAAATATTTTTACACTTTTTTTTAATATTTTTGTAATTGAAACTTACTTTTGTTAGTTAAAAAAAATCACAAAAATGAATTGATATTTTTATAATCACTAATTAAAAAAATATCAAAAAAAATTGCGAAAATATCCATTCCCTTTATTTATAAACAAACTCGACTTCAGCTTGATAAACTTGGCTCCGTCCTTATTATAGCCCTACTCACATGCAAAAATGGTGACAAGAGCATCATTTTACTCGCTCTTTGCAGGGAAAAAAAAAAGCAGCCCATTTTAAGTTTTTAAAAATAAAATTTGTGAAGTCTTAAGATTTAAAATTGATATAAATTATTAATTTTAATTAAAACAATAGGAATTATAATAAATTATCAATAAAGTACTATTAATTAAAAAAAAATATTTTTCTAAAAATTTACATGAATCAGATGTTAAAATTTTGTTAATCGACTTAAAAAGGTAAAAATATGATTTTTTTTTTTTGTCAAACGGAGAGTACCAAATAAGGAAAAAAATTAATTTCAAAATAATCAAATATCTATTTGAAATTTCATACGTAGCGTGGTGAATAAACCATTAATACCTCTTACAAAAATTAGATTTAGAGCACTCCTAGTAAATACACCATTAATACCTCTTAAATTACAAAAAATAGATTTAGAGCACCTACGCTTCTGGTTCTCCTAATAAAGAGTAGTGTAAGGAGTAACAACGTACACAGAATTTGCCAAGCTTGATAAATTCCATATAGCTAGTGGTATAGTGGAATTTATCATACTAAAGTACAATGGGATCTTCAAGGCTTCTCATTTGCAGCATGTTCTTCATTTTATTCTCCATTTTATATCTTCAGACTGAGTCGGATCCCTGCCCTGAACCATGTGGTTGGTCCAGACGCAGCTACTGTGTGGGGTAAGCTTTTGAGACTTTAACCAAAAACCCATTACTATTTCTTGGTTAACGTTTCCCATTTACGTACGCACGAGATACAAGATTAATGACCAAAATATATCAGCAGTCGAATACGTTTCATTTTTATTACTCCTTCCGTCTCATAATAAACGTCTTAATTTAATTTTAGTAATCAAATTGACCATTTTTAATATAAATAATTAAAAATATTTATATAGAATTTTTAAATCACACAACTTGACATTAATAGTATATTTTTTGTAGTTTATTATAATTATAATTTTTCGACGTATATATTAAATTTTCTTAAAAAATTATTAATTTTATCATAAAAATCAAACTAAAACGTTTATTATAGAAGATAAGGAGTATGATATAATAAAAGAGATTTTGGGAGCAGGTTGCGATTATAATATTTTTGTATGACACCTTCACCAAACATTAATTGAACCTTTAAATCTAATGATTTTAAAGATTGTCCTATTAAATGCATAGGACCAGCAGAAGTGGTCGATGTCTCCTGGCCCATGGTGAGACATTTTATTTTGTCATTTGTTTCAGATCATTACACCTTTCGTGTTGGTTGAAACTTATCATAAGCTACAGTACTCAATAATGTCACCACCCCTTTAGATCATTCTTGATTTAGATTTTTTTAAATGAAATTAAGAAAAAATAAATGTTATATTTAAATTAGCGTATGCATTATCAACTAACGATTTTATTTCGTTTCTCATAGAATATTTAATCAATGTTCAATTTTGGCTGAAATTGTAATTTCCCATTTTCCTTATTTAGCGACGAAGTTAGGATTATATTTTAACGGGATCAAAATTATTATTAACTTATAAATAATTTAGACCCCGTTCGGAGATAACTTTCTCAAGTCAATTTTTTTTTAATACTTTTGTACTTTCAAGTCTCACTCTCTCTCTCTCTCTCACACACACACACACACACACACACACACACACACACACACACACACACACACATATATATATATATATATATATATATATATATATATATATATATATAATATAATATACAATGATAATATAATAAATAATAATATATGATATATATACACTATATTGATTATTAATAGACTTTTTTAATCACAACTGTTAATAAATAATTATTTCATTAATTATTTTGAAAAATAATATATAATAGATTATTATTTAGTTTTAAAATATTATAAAGAGAGATACATATATTGAGGGGATATGAGTCATATGTGGTTAAAATTTAATTGATAAAATTTAAAATTTTTAATTTGACTCTGTATAATAAAAAATTTATAAAATTTAAGCGGAGTCAATTTATATATAATACTTAAAATTTTTAAAATTTATCATATATTATAAAATATATATATATATTTTTTTAGTGGGGTGAAGTGTAGCTTCGTCCCTGTCCTTATTCAATCCCCAAAGCCAAGCCATCACAATTAACATGATAAATAAGGTTGCGTTTGGCTGGCAAATTATAGTAGTATTAGACTTTGGCATTGAAATTGCTCGAGGAGTTTTGGTGAATATACACTACAGATACTATAGTAAGGGTAGGCAATGGAGGGAGCACTTAGAACACCAAAATTAAAACTTTCGATGAAACGGAAAAGATTTATATTACGATAAAAATATGTCAACTTTTATTGTAAATAAACGCATCAATTAATTATTTATGCATTTGTATTAATTAACAGACTTACAACAAAAGTCTAACATATTTTTACTTGGATAAAATTTTACGTTATACATTTGTCTGTTAATATTTGAGTGTTGTTACATATGTCAATAAATTTATGTTGATAATAAATACCGACGTATGTGCATATATGAGAATGTAAAGATTAAGACTAATTTCACCCTAATTTAGCGCTTAGAATTTCACGTTACTTCCGATTTAGTTTCATTATAAATTTGTTAACATAAATAATTTTCTCTTAAAATTTTTAGATGCATCCAAGTCTACTAACATTATACAGATTGACGCAACTTCTTCTCGAATGTACTTCTTCCATATTTTTTAAAGAAGGGATTGGGCTTCAACAAACTGAAAGGATGAAGAATTTATAAGCCCAAGAGAGAATAGATTGAACTGGGTTTCCAAGTAAACCTTGGGCCTCACAGGTTCTATAGCCTAAAAGAAAATCCATGTATCCAACAAAAGGAATAAAATTTAGTATTTCCAATTCCAAATTTCTCTCTCATGTGTTGCTTAGATATGATAATTTTTTGACTTACTATCTACTGTTATGAGAAGTTGAAATTAAAAATCATATATAACCTAAAGTCCATAAATTAGAGTCTTCTGATTTGCTCACAGACGTTATGAAAGCTGTACAAGCTCAATAAACATTTCAATTTAGAATGTTTGCAACGATAATCCATTTAAAGAATTAAATGCATCGCATTATTTTTAGTACCCGTCACTTAAGATTTAAAATTGTATAAACGTAAATTACATAACTTAAGATTTAAAATTGTATAAATGTAAATTACATAATTTAAACGTAATAAATATTATAAACAGAAAAATTCAAACATTTTATTCAAATCAGTGATCACGTTTCTTAAAATAAATATAAATATAAAATATTTAATTATTATATTCGTTTAAAAATAGAGCATAATATTTAAATTGTACTATATCTTATTTTTTAATAATTAAAATAAATATAATATTTAATTTTATGTTTAATTATTCGTGTATATAAATTTGTCCAGTTCCTTATCCTAAAAAACAAAAAAAAGAATAAAAATTAAAATTTGGGAATGTCTTTTTGTAAAATTTCCAGTCGTACCGAAGATCAAATCAAAGTGATGTCTCTATCATGCCATGATGATGACAACATTATCTTCGCTTTAACTTTTTTAACACTTTGAAGAAGAAAGTAAAAGCTGCTAAAGTGTGTCATGGAAACTGACCGACCTCGGGATCATCAATATCCTGTTCCGATGTCTCACATGCGAAAAAAAATTCAATAATTTTGTGTAACGTTACGTAATATTTTAAATTAATAAAATATTTTTATTTTAATAATTTTTTATCATTTATAATTATAAATTTATGAAATAAAGAGATTTTATTTAATTGAAAAATCACGTAAATTTATTCTAATATCAGAAGTGGGCCTCTCTCTGTTAACACTCAGCTCAACTCTGACTATAGCCTGACCATTTTGGTAACTTTGCCAGTTATGAATTTGTTACTGTTTGCTGAGTGATTCATAATTTTACCTCATCATTCTCAACTAGGGTTGAAACATTACTGTAGCAATACTTCGGAATTTGAATCGAAAAAGGAAGAGGTAGCTTAAGGATGCGCTAGTTATATTGGAAGCCAACATTTAATCTTAAAAATTAATATACGATATGAATTTTAATATAAAATTTAATTTTTAATAATTAAAATTAATATAATAATTAATTTTATATAAATATACTTATCCTATTAATAATAGCAAAGGTTATATTTGTTCATAAATTTATAATTTTTTATGATGAGATTATAATATCTGATTAAATATAATATTAAATAGTTTATCATTTTAAGTTTCTTTTTGGCTAATAATCCAAAATTAAAATTTTAAAACAAACGAGAGACTTGCGATTAATATTTCAATCACAAATGTTATCTTTATAAACAAACATAACAACTTTAGCATAGCTCGAGTCCCTTTTCTCTTAGTTATGCTCCTTCTGTCCTAGTTTATGCAATGAAAATTATTATCAATTTTTGACAACAATTTAAGACATTTCAAAAACATATTTATACATGCAAGATATATTTAGAGAATAGAAAAATATTTAAATATATAACGTATTAAAATCAGTGTTAAGAGCAATCGATATATTTTGTCTTGAAACGGAAATAGTAATAATAAAGTAAATCTAGAGAATTTTTAAAAAAGTATTTTTAACCTGCAAACAACTACAAATAGAGGAACTCAAATGTTGAAAATAATTGTAATCAAATCAATCGATATTTTTTTGTCATGAAACGGAGAACGAAGTCAAATGTTGAAAGTATTAGTGATCAAATCAATTCAACAGTAAATGTAAACAATATGCTAATCAATGCTATGGAATTGGTTGATTAGGATTGGGTCAACACCTAGGCAAGGTGGTTGCTACCTATGTCTTTCTCCACCCTACAAACAAATATTATTCACATCATTGCTGGCAACTTCCCCACCTTCACCAACCAGAGTATATCTATCTCTTCATAGGAAGGGAAGCTCAGAGGAATTATCCAAATTAAACTACTAATATTTATCTTAAAAAGAACCTCTACAACCCCCCCCCCCCCCCCCCCCCCCCCACCCCTCTCCAAATTAAAAAATATTCATATTTTTGATTCAAATTAGTTACAAATCCACCACCCATATAAAAAAATGCAGTTGCTTCTTATTGTTTTTGTTACTAATCATTTGTTCATGTTACATTTTGACTATAGAGATTCTTTTAAGTGGGACAAATTGATTTTTAATTATTGATATTACCATTCTTTGCATGCCCGTCAGGCCGTCACGTACTAATTTAATAGCGATCATCATTAGCCGTAATAAAATTGTATTTTTTGTACTAAATTTTCAACGTTTGGACGTACGAATCGAGTTTTTTTAAAAAAACAATTATGGTACTATTTTGAACGCTTGAATGGCCATTCAATTTTGGAAATAATAACTGTAAGATTCCTCTCTTGTCAAGTTTCAGTTCTTATTATTATAAACATAATTTATGCATGCCTAATATTATGTTATGTGTTAAAGGTTTGTGTAGCTCAAATAATAAAGTCTGAAAAAAAATATTATATTGTGGCTTCAAGTAGTAAGAAAATGACACAATTTTATCATTTCAATGGCCGCAGTTTGTGTACTTGAGTCTATCAAAAGCACTAATGTATTGTGCGGTTAGTTCTCGTTTTTCTACCAACTTTTATGTAATGTTGGATGCACTTGGAATGCATTTACAATTTCAAATGCATTCGAAAATATTATTCGTTTACAAACAATTTATTTTAAACAAAATACTTTGAGTTCAACCGCAACGCGACAATGTACTATCTTTTATGTGGTCAGACAAACTAAATGTTACTGCGGTAACTATTATAAACGATGATAATCGAATATACTACAAAGTTCTTAATTTGTATTTTATTTGTTCAAAAAATAAAGTATCATATTTAATGAAAATTACAGCAAAAGTATGACTATTTTCAAGATGAATGTAGTATTAAAAATTAGTCCTTGGTTCTGTTAGGTTGATTGAATCTAGAAGTAGGTGTAGTTTTTGTTCTTGAGAAATCTTGAGAACTAGCTCTCACAAACTTTCTAAATTGCCTAAAATCTGATCTTTTTTTTGCACTTCTTTATAGAATCCTCTGTTTCAAAAATACCCATCAAGCCATATTCAATCATCATTATGCATAAACATTTATTGTAATGAAATTTCCAAAAATCATTCTGTCAAAATCACAATTTCATTCAACTTTTTGCTGATGGATATGACCAACCAGATGACAGAGATGTTTGGTGTCCAAATCCCCAGGACAAAGAAAACTATCACTTTTTTCCACAAGGAATTTGGATGCTAACATCATCTTGAAGCAACACCCAAAACTTGATTGAATTCCAAATTCTAAAAAAATAAAATAAAAAGCAAAAGCTTTCACTTTCCCTATTCCCATGGGGGAAAATATGCCTTTCCCTTTAGCCATTTTGCTTCTCATTTGGATCTCGAATCTTTCATTATTTACCCCCTCTTTCTTTTTCTTTTCCATCACTCTGTTCTAGCGAAACTGTCACTCTCTCATCACCAACTTGGGATCAACCCAACCTCCCTTCTTGTTATTCTCTTCTTTTTCAGCATTTGTTTATTCTTCCTCCACTTTTTCCCCAAAATCCCACAATTCTTCAAACTAGAACTTCAAAAACTGATAAAAAAAGACAAAATAGAGTGCACCATCTAATTAAGACATAAATTTTTTTGTTTATACGTGAGCAGAATTAGAATTATGATATATCATTAAAATAAAGGTAATTTTATTAACATAAATAGTTAACTACTTATGTGTTATAATCTTAATACTGTTCGTGTATACACCGGTAATGTATTAAACTTTAACTCTATAATCAAATCAATGAAAAAAACCATACCATTAGATGAACTATATACCATTAAGAAAAACAAAAATGAAAACTCTAATAAAAACTTGAACAATTTCATAAAATGCTTAACATACTAACGAATCAAGCCACTAGCTATGGCACGATTCAAACCAAAATCAGTAGTTTCATAAACCGGAAGATCCTCACAAAATCTATCATTTTTAAGCAATTCCAAATGATCAAGCTCGAATAAATCCGAACTCGAATCACTTGCAGCATCATCATCTTCATAATCATCATTCTCTTCATGAACATTTCTAGCTACAAAATCATCCTTCTTTTGATTTTGATAACTTCTCAAAAACTCACTCCCCTTGTAGCTCTTTTGATCCATAACAGGAAGCTTTAGCTGATCTCCATTTGTTTTCCACCCAAATTTCTCAATTTCTTCGTCATAAATGCATTTATGGCCACAAGGGCGACAATCTTCATCAACTATAACACTCACAGGAAAGAATCTGACCGATCTTTTGATCCCACTGTTGCGTTTCTCCCTCGAATTTGGTGAATTTTTGCTCAAACATGACCTTGAAAATGAAGAAGCTGATGAACACGTAGATGCTTGTGTGGACTTTGTTTTCCAATCCACATCACCATCATTTTTACAACTCCCATTGAGATTCAAATTCTTGTTTTTCTTCGGATTCCCATTGGCAAAAAGGGAGTTGATAAAGCTTGTAAGTCGGCCACCGGGTGAAATAGGCTGCTTCACCTTCTTTAAATTGGCATAAATTTTTAGAGCACGGGTTTTCGACTTGATCAAACCCTCATCTGTTTTATTTGTTTGACGATTACCATCATCAAACAAATAAAACTCACTCTGCTCGCGATATGCAGCAGAGTGTTCCAATTTCCCAGTTAGGACACTGGTCTTGACCGGTTTTGGCCTTGATTCGGTGAAACAAGAACTCCTGGTCTTCCCCGCACCAAAAGATTCAGTTTCGGAGGACGAGAATCCTCCAAAACTAGAATCCGAAGAACTCGAACCCGAACTAAAAAACAGAGGATCATTATCCTGCATCAACTTTGGATCAAATTCAGGCAATGTTGATCCTCTTCGAGCATAAACCTTTTCATTAACCTTCTTTTCCATCCATTTCTCGATCAAACAAGCTCGCCGGAGACTTGCCATTTCTTCATCTTCAATAATATTGCTACCCTTTACTGCTTTGCCTCCACCATTGCCGCTGCTACTGTGTTTCTTCACAATTTTTTCTTTAGACTGCTTTAATTCCATCTGCCTTTCGTCGCCACCACCATCAATTTCACGGTAAATTTTTTCAAGAAGGCTCGAAGAAAATGATGGGTTTCTTGGATTTTTCCTCATTTTGTCTTCTCTCAGTGATTTTTCCCAATTATACATTTTTCTTCTATATATTGTTTGTAGTGTGTGTATATATATATATATATATATATATATTGTTATATATACGAATAGATTGTATAACAAAGAGGATCAAGAAAAGGGTAGAGAGATAAAGAACTAGTATGATGAACAGGATGAAGAAAGAAGAAATTGTTTAGAGAGAGAGTGTGTGTAATGAGAGCAAAATGCCACGCCTTATAAGAAGCTTGAAGGAAAATGAAGAGAATAAAAAAACAGAGAGACACTTATAAAGGCGTGACATGCGTGTGCATGGTCTTCCAAATTGTAGCCAATTACAGTTGGGCGCATTTGATGACGTGGCATAGAAATAGACCATAATACCCTTCTATTTTTTAGAAAATTTTAATATTGTTTATATATATACTATTAAGTACAATAAATTTAGATTCATATCTATATTGAAAGTGTATAAAACTTTAAACCTACCTTTATATTCAAATTTGATGTAACACGGTAGGGATTTCATGTGCAGTGTGAAGGGAATAGAGAGGGTCCTACATGTTTATGTATCTGATAAAGGTTTTTGTTGTTCTGAAAGTGAAATTTAGTGGGAGGCAATCACTAGGTATAGATTGCATAACGGTCGGTTTAGTCAATTTTAATTAATTTATTCAGTTATAAATTAAATCATTCAATTTTAATGAATTGGTCGATTATAAAACTTAAATATGAGGGCTAAAGTTTGTATATTTTTCAAAATTTGTCGCCAAACAATAGCTGTGTAATGTGTTTGACAGAAACAAATTGATAGCAAGTTAGCACCTACTTGATAGCTGTGTAATGTGTTTGGCAGAAACAAATTAATAGACTCTAGACTTGACTAAATTAAGTCTAGCGTCGATTAAATAGCAATCTGAAAATTTATACATGGCCATCAATCTATAATTATACCATTTCGGATGATATATAATTAGCATCCATTAACGTACAAAAGCAGTAAGCACAATAAAAAAATTCAATATGCAAAAAATCATGTAAATAATAAATCTCAAATGTTGTTACTAGACTTAATAACATTAAACTTAATAATTTCTTTTTAGCACAATTAATTGTTAGTAAAGTATACAATTATTAGTAAAGTATATAAAATACTAAATTATATTATAATTTTAAGAATTCAATCGGTGTCAGTTTTTTTTAAAAACTAAACCGAAATTGACATGCTGAATTTCTCTTTTCTTTTTTTTTTTTACCAACTTTCGGTTTATTGATTTTATAATTTTTGGTTTAGTTTATTGTCGATTTGATTCGATCCTGTCGATTTTTTTTAATTATATTTGATTTATTGTTAAGCCTTAATCAATAGTAGTACTAATTTTACTTCTTTTAAAAAAAAATTATTTTATGTTCTCAACATTCTTTTGGAAAGAAAAGCTGATGAAGTGACTTTGACCGCAGGGAAATGTGAATGTGAACGGGGGAACTCTATTTTCTTGAATTGTTAATTGTAAAGGTTGGTTGGGCTAGAATATGGTGATTATTTATGAAAAAGAATATCATTTGATTAATGCAAGTATACATATTTGTATATCTTTATATATAAACTATAACCTTTTTTGTTTGTATTTAAATCTGATTTTTCTTTTTGATTCTTGATTATTTTTTTAGTTACACAGCCGATTTAAATAATATTTTCACATAATTTAGGAACAACCCACACCTTTAGAACTCACTTATGCAATCTAATCTCGTGGCAATCTAGGCCCTAATCTCATGCCTGTGTTAAAATTTGAATGTATTCTTCACACTCAAAACATTGTAGACAAGTGAGTGTGATTGTTTCTGAAGATTCGTCGCAAAGAATTAATACATAACAAGAAGATATTATATACTTATTGTATTATTTAATTGACGATTGATATTATCATAGTAATAATTATATTATCAAAGCAATCTATTTCACTTGAAATATTAAATATTGTTAGAATAATCATTAAAAATATCGCTACTACATATATTTTTATGCTGACAAACGTCATTTTACTCAAATAATATCAACCACGTTTCAATTTTATCATATTCCTTTATAATCTTGGACTCCCTGAGGGCAAATTATTTGCAGCCCCTCTTGCAAGAGGATTCAAACTAGCCAACTACTACAATATTTTCCCCCATCAACGTTTACTAATTGAGGTAACCGTTGGGCCTACCATGGGGCTAATTATACCAAAGGATTTTTGTCACATTTATGTTCTCATTCTTTCTTAATTTGCCAGTTATTAATTTGGTAATATGGTGGGGGATTAGTAATATTGGGAAAGGAATAATAGGAAGGTAGGGAAGGTTCAATGTAGTTGGGGCTAGAAGTTCAATTTGAGCTGGCAGAATGGCTATAATTAATGATATACAACAACCATGAATTAGCTAAAACAAAATATAAATGACAAAAAATGCTTAAAATAATTTTGCTTGTGCTTTTTTCTTATTTTGGCACGATCTAATTGTCTTTTGAAAAGTGGAAAACTACTTCTTTTTTTAATAATTTTTTTTTGGGTTATTAAGTGCAGAAGGAATATAACGTATATATGATTTGATAGGATTAAATTATGGTGTTATAATGTTTTTTTGTTGATTATTATCAATGGCACAATGGCTTTTATTATGCAAATAGATAAGGTATAGACATGGTGCATGCATGTACTTAATGGTTTAGGACCCATTGATATTTCTAAATATTTTTTTTAACAGTTTCTTTCCTCTGGGCTTCTTGAGACAACGTATTCATATTTATTTATTTATTTTTGCTGAGAAACTCCAAAAATAATGCGATTACACTTATATATGAGATAGATATATTGTGTTAAAGAAAAATTGTCATTAAAATTCGTCGTTTTAAAAATATATCTCTAATTTTAAAAACGGAAAGAGTTCTATTTTATGAATGTTATTTTAATTGTACGTACATTTCCATGGTTTAAATTTTAAAATCAAGGAGAAAGCAGTGACTGTGAAGTTGCTGCCTTGATGGTGGTAAAAAATGATGGAATTAAGGAGCCTGAAAAAGTGGCTTCTTCACTCAAAGTGAAGAAGGAGCCTGTAGTAACTTTTTTATTCTATGTGAAGAAAATTAAAATCAAAATTAGTTAGTTTATGAGCTTTAATGATGATAAATTGGTGGAAGAGCCTAAAAAATTGCTCTTTAATTATAGAAAAAAAACTATAAGGAATTAATTAACGCAAGGATCGGAGCCTTTCTATTATTTTGAAAATTAAACTAGGGAATTTCATGGAGCCTAGGTCTTCATCATTTGAAAATGGTAAAAAGAATTTACTCCATCCATGCTAAAAATAGAAAGAAAGTTGATTAATTATTGGGAATTTAATCATGGATAACGGAAACCATGGTAATAACTCAGCGTGAAAGTGAAATGAAAATAGTTAGTTGAAAGTTGGTCATCAATTAGTTTGCAAATCTTAGTAGTACTAATTATGGGTCAACTTGACATTGGTTAAAAATGGTGCAAAGACTAGCTAGCACTAATTTGTTTCTCTTCAATTTACCCGTTATAATTTATTTTAAATCATAGAAGAGAATTTAAAAAAAACCCTTAAATTAAAATGCAATCATACCCATTTTAAAATTTCACGAATAGACTATTAAAAGTAACAATGTATCTCTAATTTTGAAATTGATGTTTGAATAAGTAGAATATTTGATTGAGTTGCGGTTGCACACTAAAGTTTGAAAACACAACAAATAAAATTAGATCGAGTAAAATTGGCTATAACTACATTGTTATATTTAATGGAAACTGATATTTTCACATAATTTTTTGATATTTTTACCTATAAAGTTTAGCTATAGGTCTATAACGACGATTTTTTGTAAATTTTTTTTGTCTTATTGTATTTTGACCTGGATCATGATATATTTGTTGGTATTGATGTATGTGTAATATTTTAGTTCCGCATTAATATGTAGGAAGAATTGAACTGTATATTCGCAACTTCATTGGATCAATATTGCCATGATTTTGGGGTAGACTTGAAGTGAAACAAGATGATCCAGTTAGTAATCTTAGGACGTTCGATTATGTTTGAATTTGATTGGGCATGAATAACCACCCTTTGTAGGTCTATAGTGAATTAAAATAACACACCTACTTTTCTCAAAACGTGAATTTTAAACTTTATTTTAGACTCGATATTATATGTGTCGAGTCATACGACCTAGCTAGCTAATAACTCGTGTCAAAGGAAGAATTAATTTGGTATTAGTTGAGTTAGAACTTGATAACTTGTGAGTCATCAACACATGGATGGATACAAAATTGTAGGGGCCTGGTCGATCCCTGAATCACTTGGGAGTTGTTTTCTGAGAGACAACATCATCAACTCATCAGAGACAGAAAGGGATGTATTGGACTTTACATTAAAAATATACAAATATAACCAACACAATATACTCAGAACAAGCATGGCATGGCATGTTGTTAGTAATGTGACCCAATGTTATTCGACCGGTTGAACCGGAAAACGGTTCTTTTTCCGGTCCGATTTGGACCGGTTAACCAGTTTTGGTCAATAACCGGTTGACCCGGTTGAACCACCGGTTGAACATGTGGTTCAACCGGTAAAACCGGTTAATTGACCTGGTTGAACCGGTTTTGAAGTATTTTTTTTTTCAAATTTTTTTTACGAATAATATAACATAATTTCACTATATTTTAGCTTACACAAAATTAGATGTTCTAAAATTTTATTAATTATTAATAATATATATTTTTATATATTTATGACGTTACTGATTCAATAACGGTTCGACCACACGATAACTTTTGCGATTCGCTGAACGAACCGATTCTGAGAACATTGATGTGACCTTCACTATTTATTTTAACAAGATGATCACATATTTTTCTCTTTCGGTTTATTTGTGTACATTTTTCTGGGACACTGTTCGCCATCAGATTCGTTGTTCTGTGCAGCCTTTACTTATACATTAAAAAGCTACAAGATTATTCAAAAAGACTAGTGATTTGGTCTCTTATTCTCTTAGATAATGGGGGCTTAACTAGTTAAATGTAAGACTAATGGCTTAAAGATATCTAGCAAATATGTGATATGTTGCGTATCTTTCATTAAAACGCTAGACGCAAAGTGAATTTAGTATATATATATATATATGTGTGTGTGTGTGTGTGTATTAAAGTTGATTTTAACATTTAATATTAAGGTATTTTCAAGAGATTAGTGTAAGTTTGTAGGACATTCTATTAGGATTGTGGTCAAGATCTTTAGAATCATTTTATGCTAAACATCTTGGTTAACGTTTATTCTTCAAAAAAAAAAAAAGTCTGTTTATGCATGCACCATTATATTCAATACAAAAGAATCAGACATACATATCCACTTGTATTTGTTTCTCTTGTAGCTCGGGATGGAGTTGGGAATTTCTTTAACTGGGACCGGATCAACTAGTCAAAGAGAAATGAAAGCAGATAATTTGGCATTCAACATTTTTCGGTTTGGACTAAAATTCAATTTGCATTTCAACGTTTGTAGAGTTATTGACATTTACACTAAAATATATTTAAACTGTATTTTAGTTTTTAATTTATACATTAAAATAAATTCCTTCTAAATAAAGAGATAAAATAATCGGTATAATAAAGTGTAAATTTACTATTTTGTCCTTTAAACATCAACGTGATATGCATATAATTAACTAATTTTTGACCAAAATTAGACAGAAAGAATAATTTTATAAAAAAAATTGAACCATTGATCATGATATTGTAAAATTTTAACATTTCTGTATTGAAACTCAATGTCCACATAAGGGGGGTGATTTTGTAATTTCTCTTTTGAGTATTGTCAATAGGGTTTGCAAGAGCTATTGATCGAAAAAATAATCAACAATTATATTTTGAAAATTTTGGACCACTTTCGTTTATTTTCTTTTTCACATTTTGCTCCCCTAATTTTGGTACATAAAATGGACCACTAGTAATCAATATCCTGTCTCACTACACTGCATGACCATAGCCAACTCTGCAGCGTACGGACTTCATAAACCACGTGTGCATACGCACTTGAACACCTAAATAAAGCAAGATCTCCTCCCAGGTGGCACCAATAATTGACTGCTCTTCTTTCGTCGCGCACAGTCCTGTGGTGCCTGTCCTCCCACGAGCTGAGACCCACTGAGCACACGTGAAGCACAACCGCTGATAGCTCTGACACGTGGAAGGGGCCCCCACTTTATCTGTTGCTTGTCATGCTTGTGGATGCTTATCAACAGTATCTCGAATCAGCATCTGACACGTGGATTCGACAGGCTGTCAGTCAAAAATTCAAGTGAGTAATATATTCTCCTCTCTCATATGTAGGTTTTATCGTAGATCGAGCCCACAAATATGCAAAAAAAAAAAAAAAACTATTTATTTATCCTAAAAATATAAAATAATATCTCTTTGGTGAGGAACATTTTGTTATGCTCGAGGTACAATGCGGGTTTGTGGTGATTGATGCAACAAGTACTCTTTTATATTGCTCCTTTCCTCTCCTATTATTTGTCACGAAAAAAATATAAAATTTACATTTATTAAAAATAATAAATAATAATTTAATATTTTTAAAAAAACATTATTATTTTTTTATTAAAAAAAGAGAGAATTAAAAATAATTTTTAATTATATTAAATATTCTTTGAGAAATGATACAAATATAGATATTACAGAAAAGATTTTTTTTTTTTTAAAGATATATGCAAACTATAATTATTTTGGAATATATAAAATGAGCTAAAACAACACTTATAATAAAATAGAGGGAGTATTTGTTAAAATTTAAGATATTTAGGAGCATTAATTTTTCTTAGTCATTTAACGTATTGTCAAAATTTGGGTCAAATTATTATTATAAAATGCAAAAAAAAAAATATATATATAGGATTCGATAGAATTATAAGAGTGATCCATTATATTATATATATTTTTAAAAAAAATTATCACAAATATTTATTTATATTGTAGGCATGAAAATTGCGTACTTTGTCAAGGTTAGAGTTTGGTAATGATGATAGAGACGAGAAACCTATGAAAGATACGAAATCGGTTGATAGATTGAAGATGAGAGAAGAACCGGTGAGCAATAACAATAGGGTAACATGTGGCAGAACTCTCGGAGTCACGGTGTAATTGTTGGTGTCCGAGAGTTGTGACAAATGTTTCAAGTGAATTCAAGATAAACAACGCTAATACTTTTGTTCACTCGATTCAGAGTTGATTACAAGTTCCATAATTCCTTCGAACTTTTTCTTTGTTTCAAGAGAGAGAGAGCTTTTAGGTGGCAAAAGATCTCAAAGTTTCAAAAGTCCCCCCCCCCTCGTGGAGTGATGGGGTATTTATAGAGTTGTCTAGCATAGGGGTCAAGTGCCAAGCACATGACTCTAGAGGAAATTTCAGAAACACCCTTAGTAATAGGGCAATTTTTAGAATACTCTTAGTTACCCGGATAATTCCCAAATCAATTAATTCTTCTAGCAACTAATTCAATCCCTCAATTAATTCCCAAAATGAGTTTCCCCCACAAGTCTTCTGTCTCGGAACTCATGAAAGTACCTCTCAGGTCTCATTCATTTATTTTTTGTCTTGTTAATTTATTTCTAACTTTTCTGTCTTTGTTCATTTAATTCTATAGGTTAAAATATAAACCTTAATTTGTACTTGGTCCACATATATAACTGATAATAAAAATATCGATACATGAATTCGACAGTTTATATCATTCCCTTTCTTTCCTTTTTTATCATTATAATTTTTTTCTTATTTTTTTTATTTTAGAATATTTTCTAAATATAATTTGTTATAGTTTAATTCATAAATTTGTAAAGTTCCTAATTTACTAGTGAAAATTTATTTTTGTTTTGGGTGCCATAAATGTTACATATGTTGAGAATTACAACACTGATTTTAGACTGAAACGAATAGGATTAGAGCAATGTAGTGTTAGATTAAGGTCATGTTTGCTCATAAGAATTATAATTTTGAAATTATATATTTATAGATTATAATATCAAAATTACTAGTCTCATGATTAAATAATTTTAATCACATGTTTGTTTAGTATGAGATTATTTATGAGATAATTTATAATAATCTCTTATTATATTTGTTTTGTCTAGAATTACTTAAAAGAATAGATAAAAAATTTATCATCTAAACTATTATACCCTTATTAGTAATAATAAAAATATCGTATTCACAATAATATGAGTATAGATAGATATAATAGGATACATCGATCATTTTAAAAAAAGTTAAATTTTAATTTTGTCTACAAATTTTTAAGAATAAGTATAAGTGCACAACATAAAGCACAACATAGAACACAACATAATGATCTAGACCATTGAAAGATGGGGCCTGACACGGAAATCCGTGTTAGGTCCCACTTTTTAATGGTTAAGATGTATGTAGTGTTTGAAGTAGTGTTTGGATGTTGTGTATGTAAAGTTGTCCAATTTTTAATCTCAATTGGTGGAGATTATAATATCTGGTTGGTCATAGTTTAAAATAATCTCCCATCCTAAGTTATTTTATTATTAATAGTCCTAAATGTAATTTTAAAAATAAATAAGTGACTTAGAGAGATTAATACAATTTCAAGTGTTATCATAACGAACAACCATATCCTTAATATTTTGGTGGTAGATTTTTTGAAGTGTAAATTTTTAGATCAGCAGGAGTCATTACAGTTAATTAAAGTAATCTGATGAGTTGCAAGGTCAGTAGATCAACAATAGAGTGGTCTAGTCATTATCAGCAAAGTGAGAGAATACACAATTTAAAAGCCAGATAGCAGTCATATTCATACGAGATGGAATTGCATAGTAAAATTTGAAGTCAGAGTGAAGTTAGCACTAATTTTAGCGTAATAAATTTTATAACGTGTTATTATATTAGTTATAAAAAAATATTGTATTGATAAGTTGTATCGCTATTTATTATATTGATTATACAATACAATATTTTTTATAACTAATTGAATAAAAAATTATTTAAACTTGTTACGATAAAATTAATATCAACCTTATCATAATCATAATCGGATCCATAAAATTTTATAGCAGAGGTCTCATCAACAGAGCAAAGCTAGAGCCTAGAGTTGAAACACTTGATCACATACACCTAGGGGAGCTACGAATTAAGCATAACACAATCACGAAAATCACGGAATTTTTGGCAAACGAAAAATGAAAAAATGTGACCAATTTTTATTATCAATCATCTTGATTTTACAAATACCTAATAATTTGAAATTTGATAGTAATTTGAGATGACATGCACCAAACGTTAGGCATTACTGATTTAAGAAGGTCAATTTAATTATAAAGGCCAAACGAAGACATTTACTCAGAGCCAAATGGAGTAGAAAATAGGTGAAGGAGATGGGATGGTCATGGATGATACTATTATACCCTACTCTTGAAATTTCATCACGTTCAGGTTTCTATTCTTTTGGTCGACATTTGACCATTAAAGCCATATGATATGTCATGATAGTCGGCAGCAGATAGAGGGAGGGAGAGGGGGATCATATGGCTTTGTTACTCTGTCATGTGTGAGTGATAGGGAAATTAATTAATAAGGGGTATGAAAGAGACGTGATGGAGATCTCTTGAGAGGAGGAAAATGACGGCCTGACCATGAAAATAATCAGTGATCCTCCTACTCCAAAAATTTCATCACTCGGTGCATTCCCTACTGCCTTCATTTTTTATTTATGAGAAATTAATAGCAAGAAATGTAGGGTTGGTGCCCTCCCTTCTAGCAACTAGATGTTACATTTAACTGAATGTCTTGTGCTCATATAGCAAGGACCCTACTTTTTGTTCTTTCATAATTATCCAAATATATATATATATATATATATACACACACACACACACACTACTTTTTGGAAGTATAGTAAAAACCACCTTATTAAGGTCGAATTCGGAAGTTAAATGATATTTAACGTTAACTATGGATCATTCTTCTATATATGTATATATTTCTTTGAATCAAATATAATTTTTACAAAAGAAAAAGAAAGAACTTGCATTTGATCGTGCTCTCTCATAGTCATTGGATCCTTGCATGAAGAGGTCACACATTGAATGTATATAACGATTATGAAGTAGAGAACTCATTTAGCTCGACTTCAGAATATATATATATATATATATATATATATATATATATATATATATATAGTGAGAGATTATATAAAAATTTCAGAATTATTTCTAGTCTTCCCAACATAATAAAGTTCCACACTACATTATGGAAAAGATAAAAGTGTCCAACGTTCATTTTGGGATACCATGATGGAATTGTACCCTCAAATGAGTGAAAAAAATTGAAGTACCATGCAAAAAAATTAAACTTCCAAGAACAAAGGACATCGAATCTTTTTTTTTTTTTGCCAAACAAAGGACATCGAATCTGTGTTTGAGTAACGTATAAAAGCAAAAATATGATTCCTAAACATTGAAGAAAAAACTATTCACATCGGATTGTCCTATAGAATCCAGGCTACAGGTGTGCTTGAGTAACGTATAAAAGCAAAAATATGATTCCTAAACATTGAAGAAAAAACTATTCACATCGGATTGTCCTATAGAATCCAGGCTACAGGTGCCACTACATAAAGTTGTTGATCAGTGATCATTGTGGCTGAGTAGGACATCGCATGAACTTTGTCTGATGTTTTCATTCAATTCAAACCAGTCCGTTTCTAATCAGCAATATATATATATATATATATATATATATAAATTAGTCGATTTTTCATTATTCTATGAATTGGGTTTCACCATGTTTGTCCAATAGGAAAATGAGAACTTCAATTAAAATATTCTATATCATTAACAGTAAAGATAGGTAGCTAATTGTGGCACCCCCTCCCAAAAAGGAAAAAGAATGTCACGCACAAATAGGGATGTACAAAAAGTCTACGGTTCACAGGTCGGTCTGACCTGGCCTGGTCAAAGTCCGGACCGGGCCGGTCCGGCCTATAGTCTTTGAACAGACTGTTATTTTGAAGTAAAAGTCCGGCCTGGCTCGGCCTACGAAAAAGCCCGGCCTGGACCGACCTACGAAAAAGACCGGCCTGACCCGGTCTACGAAAAAGTCCGGCATAACCTAACTAATTCGTTTTAACTATAGACTATAACTTGATATATATATGTAGCAAAAAGACGGATGAAGGGAAGAAATGGTTCATTTTAGGGAGATAATAAACTTTGAAAAACTTTTTTTGACTTTTCTGTTAATTGTACTAATCACAATTGGTTGACAAATCCGGTTAATGTTGTAAAACTTTTTCAGTTTCAAAATAGAATTAATTAATTTGGGTATTTTAAAATTAATTTTAAAATATATTTAAATTTAAAATTGATTCAATATAATTATAAATTATCTAAAAATATACTACTCAAATTTTCAAGATTAATTTTTTTTAAAAGTTAGATAAATAAATTAATCAATATTTTTCTTTATCTGGCAGGGTATTGGATGAAAAGAGAAGTAAACTTAACCCAAAATCGTTGGAGATATGCATTTGTTATAGAGATTATCTTGCCGCACAAAGAAGAGTACAAGATATGATAGACGATCAAGATATCTCAGAAGATTTCGAAATTGGAGTAGAAACTGACGAAATTGCACATCCATGAATATTGAAGATATATATATATTTTTTTTTAAGATTGAAGATATGTCTTTTGAAGATATAACGAAGAGATATTTTTTGAAGATAGGAAGATACATTTTTTGAAGATTTGAATTTTGAAGACATTTTAAAAATATTTTGAAGCAAAATATTTGTAACCGACTCATTATTTATTATTGATTAATTACTCATTTTTAATTTTTTGTCAATACATTTAATTAATATAGTAATTAGTTTATTTAATATTTATATTTCACATTAAAAATTAGTTGATTACATTTTTAGGCCTGGCCTAAGGTCTGGTCTGATCTGACCCAAAGCCTGGCCCGGCCTGACCTACATACCTCAAAATGCTAGACTTTGATCAAGAAGCCCGACCTACAGGCCCAAAAGTCAAAGTCTGGTCTGGCATGGTCAACAACCAAAGCCTACCAGGCCCAGGCCAGATCGGCCTACTGTGCATGTCTACGCACAAATATAACAAATGCAATTTTATAATAAACCTCAAAATACCTTAAAATAAATTGAATACTAACTATCATAAACATCAATTTAGAATAGAATGAACTCCATAATAACATAATATCTATTTCTAAGAATAAATGCCAAAATAGGTCCAAGATATCATCCATCTACAAAATATTAAAAAACTCAAATCTAAAAATAGTCACAAAACTAGTTGACTTATTTGGATCAAAGATAGCTCTTATCCACACAAATCCTGATCACCCTTGTTTATTCCTGATTAACTGTTGAGAAAAAAACACAACATAAGACAATCGCCCAATGCGGATATAGAGATGCACAAATATACCACAATAGATGATGCAAACAAAAGAGTCGAAAGAACGAAGAAGTACAAACTACTAACAAATTACAAGTATGACAAAATTACTTAAGCTAGATACAAATGATGAATACTAATGATCGAACAAGTATAATAAAAAGAATTCTAACAAAATGAAGGCTGATTCAAAGTAGTTATGTTGTGACATTTTCATATTGAACTCAAATACAAATAGCCAAAGGTTAACAAAATATATCGGTACCATAATGTATACAAATCAAACTAGATAGTACGTACGACACAAACGTCGCTAATTAACAAATCAAATCAAATAAAATATTGGGTCGACCCATACGTATCCTGAACAAATATATCAAATGGCCAAAGTTCACACCTAAAGTATACAAAAGGATACGTCGTATACTAACAAAATATAGGAACAAACGAATAAAGTCTCATAAAAATCGTTTTCCAAATGACGAAATATCACATAACTAATAAGGAATATAACCACAATCAAGAGGAATTCAAAATGAGAAACAAAACGAACAATTTAAAAATTATAAGAGTGTCGCTGAAGAAGTACAGAATCAATATCATGATTAAATAATATAATATCCAGAAATTATAATATTAAATATAGTTCCTTAATCTCCTTTCGTCGAGCTACTTAAACAAAATAATAATAATGAATATAAGTACATTTGTAAAAATATTATTTCTATTTTTAATCTCTCTTATAAAGTCATATTATTATTATTTTTATTATTAATATTATTAATAATATTATTATTATTATTATTGTTGTTGTTGTTGTTGTTGTTGTTGTTGTTATTATTATTATTATTATTATTATTATTATTATTATTATTATTATTATTTCATATGTACAGACCGTATACATATATATATTACATTACCCTCTATTTGCTGAAGAAAATTTATATTTACCAAAGTAACATGATTTCCCACTGATAATGCATATGTACAAAGCTAATTCGGGTTCAGATCTTCTTTGTTTCTCTATTTTAAGGTATATAAAGATAGTTTGTAGGGTTTATAGTGATGATATATTTCATTATCGTTTTATAAAAAAAGGACTATGGCAACTGATATATATTGTTATCGATCTTAAAAACTATTGTCATAAATTTCGATACAAACAAAAAATTTGATTACAGATGATAATTAAAATTAAGATATTATTATATTCCTATCCTGTCATGTTTGATTAATTTTAGTTTTTTTATTTTAAAATAATCATGTCATGGTAAGAGTCATTCATGGCTGGATCTAACTGCATGATCAAGATGATGTACTCCATATATTATTAAAAGATATACCCATAGCCATGATTATTAAAGTTCTACAAGCTGTCATTGTTAACCATACATATAAGATCAATCACCACAAATCTATTCATATATTTACATTTGTAGTCACAGATACCAATTATGAATTAAAAAGAATAAGGCTTACAAAACTTTAGTATACAAAAAAGAAAAAAGAAAAAAGAAACACAAACCTGCTCTTAATTTGTTTTTCTTTAATAATCACAGCACAACGATCTCTCTCTCTCTCTCTTTATGTTTACGGTGGTAAGCGGCGGCCATTTCCCTTTTATTATATCTGATAACAAAGTAGGGTACACGATATAATGTTTACATTTTATTTATTTATTTGTTTATCAATATATTTTATTAACTTCTCAAATTTTAATAGGATTTAATATTATTCAAATATAAATTAGACCCAATAGTTTTAAAGTACATTTTTTATCAAATTAATTTATCCATTATCTATTATTAGTTCACAGAAATTTGACCCAAATATAATATAAAATCCAATTAAAGTATCTTGATTTATTTAAAATATTATTATTATTATTATTTATTTCCGGGTATTACACTAATACCCCATTATTGAACTAAATAAAGAAAGAAAAAAAAAAAGGTGGTGCTTGACGTTGTTATAACTTATAAGCCCATTTCCCAGAGGCAGAATAGGAAGGCTGCTAGAAGAAGATATTCTAACCACTTTTCCATCTGTTCAGGAAACAATGCGATTTTCCATTACCAAAGAAGCGACAACCATTTTACAATATTCTTCTGGTGTTTTATTCCTATCACCAAACACAAACCTTACTGCGATGAATCCACTACAATTCTATACAAGTATTTTAAACAGGATCTTCTCCAAGAATTGTTAATTCATTGAGAATCAACCCTTGAACATCTACCAAATTGTAAAGATCACCACGGCGTTGCTTTTCCAGTGGAAGGTTTGTCCTAAATATATTAAGAATCCCAAGTATAAGTAAAGAAGAATATAATCCAGGACATGAAAATTACTGCAGGTTGTATAGCGTGGTACCTTCTTAGCTCTATTTGCGAATGATCAATCTCCGTTATGATTACTGCTTCGTCATGTTCTGTAGTAGCCAGAATTTCACCGAACTGTCATGTACATATTTATCAGTAGGCATTGTATAAACTAAGAGTCAAAAAGGTGCAAATGATTTCAAAAAATTGCATTTGCCTAGGTTATGTTTGCATCACGTCTCTCACTTTCTATAGGGCAGTACAATACACCAAGTGGTCCAAGAACTTTTTGTTTAGAGCTTAGTCAAGATTTATCAGTAAGATAAAGAAGTCAAACTTCACACTTTAAAGCTAGGTTGCATAAGAAGCTTGGTTTGCTTAACTTACAACTCTAATATAATATAAATTTCAAAAGATTCAACCTTGCTAACTTTTTCAGGTTTTTGTTACATTGCTCACTTGAGATATACTTGTAAATGATGTTCTAGACTCCAAGGAAAGCTTTATTTTAAGGCCCTAGTCTTGTAAAGCAACAAGTGCAGCCAGGAAGGGTTCTCTGATGTTTGCATGCAAGTAAGCACAGGGGCTCATGCTCTTGCATGGTAGAAAGACATTTACTTACTGGACCAACCAACGAGGAGTGCCCCCCAAGCCACCTAACCTGAACCAGCACCTCGAGCAGGAGAACAAGTCACTACATATAACCGTCAAAAGAAATGGCAACAAATAAGTACTTGAAAGAATAACCTTACAAGTCCTAGAGCTGGCATGCCAAAATTCTTTAATCATGCATCAAGGGTACATGCATCTTCTGAAGGTATTTACAGTTTGAGTCCTGCTATGTATTGTGAAAGTTTTCTGCAGATTTAGGATTGTGACGTATAGCAATCTCTGGGATTGGATAAGATTATAAAGTTGGCCTACCATATTACATATATATTTAAAAATATTACCACTAATAGTTATCCACGTAAATGACAACAAAAAAATCGATACATAAAGTTACAAGATATATCATTTCCTTTACATTTTTGTGAACTGGCAACCACTGTACTGTAAATTTGTTAGCCTGTCTTTTTTTTTTTTTTTGCAGAAAAATAATGGTGTTTAAGTTTGTTGCCTTCTATTTTCTGTAAATTTTTCTGAATCTCATTTCTTTCCTGTACTCTTTTTTTTGGACAGCTGAAGAAGTATGAAGTAAAACTAAGAAGACAAGAATGCAAAGCAGCCATTAGATTGATAAATAAAGGTCAGAAACAGAGTGCCATTGTGATTCAAAAACTATTTGCATCAGAGAACGACATTGCCCGATATGTTTCCATTTTGATATATAACTTAATGTTTTCCCGAAACCAGAGGTACCAGAAACTAGCGAAGCTTAGATATCAGCAATTGCATACACAAAAACAATGAGAAAGTTGAAGTTTATGAAGATACCTGGTTATCTGCAGCCCTGCATATTGGAAAAGGAAAGATGCCAACTAGTAAATTTAGGGAGACTCAAATAACCTGTAAATGGTATCGATCTCACGTGCCAATTAGGCTCTTAATATCATATAATATCACAGATTGACTGAAGCATTACATAATAAGGCTTTCAGATTGTTCTCTGTCACCTTGTCATTATCCTTGTCACCATGCTTTACAGATAATCATGTCCATGATGGTTTTGAAATTAATAAAAGGGCAAGACATATTATTACCTTTCCCTTTGCAATAATTCCCAATGCAATGGTCCAGTAGTCATGTTGAAAGCCCCAGGATAACAAAGCAAGTGAGCACCTGGCTTGCACAAATTTAAGACAACACTAAGGAAATATATACAGAGCATTCAAAAGATCAACATGAGTAATCAACCAGTTTGATAAGTATATTGATTGAACAAGATGATAGCTAAAACTAACCTTAGTATGAAAGCAACATAATGGTAATTAGAGGGGGAAATAGCAGTTAATGTCATATGGAAAACCTAAATAAAAGTTGTAAAGAATTGTAATCTATGACTTATAAATAATTTAAGAAGCTAGAAAAAGAGAGATGACGAGCAAACTAGAGACTTATAATATGAAGGGAACAAAAAAAGAATGAAGGAAAATAATCGGCCAAATGGAAACGCTTAACATAAACTTACTCGTAACCGCCATTATTTACTAGTTGAAAAGTTCATCATGATTCACTTGGGTTCACCCCATTTTTGGAGTTTTTAGCAGATATATTTACTTGTAGATAAAAAATTCTATCACGTAATAATATAATACTCCATCCTGAAAGAAGTGTACCATTTCAAATGATATTTTTTTTATCAGGACAATGGGAGTACAGATTAAGAAAACCTTGAAAATTATACTTTTTAAAAAAGTACTTGATAAGCATGACATACAAAGGCATAAAACTTCAGCTAAGATTCCTTTTTTTTTAATGCACGAAATACAAGACTGTAGACTATTTTCTGTCAAATATCACGGAGATCCCGTTTTCTCTTTTTTTTTGTTATGTTCTTTGGAATACTGACACCGTAAGCTCAAATAATTAAAACCATTCATCTTGAGTTCATAGCCATCCTGGCTACTAAAAAAGAAGAATATCGAAAGATGCCTCTTTCTTAAATTAACATTATTGAAAGGAGAGAGTTGAAAAAAGACCTTGAAACATGAGAGTCGCCACCTTGAACAAGGTTATAGACATTTGGTTTTACAAAGTTAATATTTGCTCTCTTTCTTGTCATAGATTCTCCCTGGTCCTAATCCATCAACAAATATATCCACAAGCTATTGAGAAAAGAATGTACAATGCAGGATTGGCAAGAACTTGAATTTGCATATCGTTGATATGACAAATATATAGCAGCAAGTTGAAGGTAAAAAAATATTGAATTTTATGTAATCATGATTACCAAAATTAAGATCATATCAACCGACATTTATACATAGATTTAAATAGTATTAAAAAAATAAAAAATAAAATTATAGAACACTCTTAAGGTCAAGCAAGCCTCTTGCTGGATATAAAATTGCAATTTCCTGAAAGCGGATGTCATAGCAGATACCTATACCAATACGTCCAACTTCTGCGCAAATTGAAAGATAGCTATTTGTAAGAACAACTGAACAACCCAGGTACGGTCAACATGAGTCACCAATTGTATGATTGTCCCAAGATTTAAACTGAGAAAAAAAATAATCTGATTCGCTAAAATCACAACTCAAGGATTAATTACTATGTACATTAGGCTTTCTTTTTGTTGTGTTATATTTACTCGAGTATATAGTAATTTTATGATATATCTATGCCTTGCTCAGAACTTGGATTCAGCACTTAGTTTTGCCTTAAGTTGTAGACTTAGTCCAGTGTTGAACCCTTTACCTCTAATCAAGGCACCATAGATTTATGCAATCCAAAAGTCATTGTTTATTCTTAGTTATCATGCTAATGAGGTGCTATTTAATCCTCCCATAAGATTGTTATTGTAAATATTTGTTTGTTGAGTCTGCCAGGGAGGCAAGAAATATTTGCTGAGCTATTAAGATTTTAAGATGTTAGATGGTAGGACACAAGCTGGCAATATGGGCTGATAATGTCAGAACCTCCATTTAGAATAGTCAGGCCAGGGGAATCCGAAGCTAGCAACCTTGAGTGGGACCCAAGGGACTGGCTTGACACTCTCCGTAGCTTCTTACACTAATTTCCAATTCACATAACTTAAATCATCCCAATAACTTTTGGGCACTCGTGTTCAACAATCCCTGCCTCGGCCACCTGCTCTTGGTCCAATGCACTTCACCAGACGAGGATGTCCTTACTGTACCCAAATGTCACTCTGTGTCCTTTGGGTTCTGTTAAAATTTTGTGCTAGATGTTGTCCCTTCCTGGCTCCACATGCCACTTCCTTGACCGTCAACATGGTGTTTTGTGGATGTTCATTTTATCCACGTGCCAATCTATAATGTTAATCTATTTGGTAAGGTATGCGGTTATTAATCCTTACTATGTAGGCTTCTAACACCCCTTACAAGAGATGAGCCCCTCTCTCACACACTCACACACACACACACTTGCACATCCCTCTGTACCCTCATCCATCCTCTTGGGTTGCTTGCACTAGATATGTTAGTTTGGTGTTACACTCCTACTCATCTCTTGCACATCTATTTTTTTAAGAAGTTTACACCTCTGACCCCTTTTGGTAAGTTTGAATACCCCAACACAATCTAAATTCATACTTCTTTTATGCTATATTTGAGTTTACAGTGTACTCAACTTTAGCTCAATGTATAAATTGTTTGATTTAAATTATCACAATTTTCAGTTATAGCATAGATATTAAAAAAAGAAAATTGGGATGTTATGTGCCAGTTCTTGAGCAAGATGTGATCAGAAAAATCAACCTCTAATGTATCTTTTTGCTTGATAATGTGTGGTTCTACTCCCAGTAAGCTTAGTTACATTATTTTAGTTAATATTTCAAACTTCATTTTTGATTGATACCACAGAAAGACATGTTAACAGTTTTAGATGCATGAAAGGAAACATCAAGAGCTGAATATAGTTATTATTTATTAAGGAACTATATTAAGACACAAATCAATAGATGTGAGAAGAAAATGCAGACTTGAGACAAACTTTCTTTTCATAATTGACTCAATGAGAAAGACAGCTAAACATATTAGTCATCAGTAAAATTAAGTGAATGAGCCTGTATCAACAATAGTTGGAGTCTCCCCTGCTGTAAGAGTTTTCGACTTTTTGAAGGTAATCTTCCCCAGAATATCAATATCAAAAAGGTCTATCTGTCATGTACTCATGTATATGTGCCGTGTGTTAGAAATCTGTTCCAGCAACATTCCAGATCTTCAAAAGGAGGCTAATACCAAATATCAAGTACTTTATAAAATGCTAACTTAGATGTTTAACATTTGATTTAGATAGAAAATTATTTAAAATGTTTATGTCCTTTTAAAATCATATATTGACCCTTAAAGCCAGAGCATTAGCTCTTCATGAATGTAAACAGACACGGAGTTTCTTACCAAGAATTGTTGTGTAGCGATTACTACAAAGAAAATTATGAGAACAGAATAGCACAGAGCCTTTTACCGTTATATATGCCTAGCAAACCCATTCTTGGGACTTTGAGATCCATTATCTATTAGTTAAAGATTATCGGTTCCCCTAGTAGCCAGATTAAAATTTCTCATGCTTATAGCATTATGAGCTACAGGTTCATGAAATGTAAGAAAGAAATGATTAGAGATTACCTTTCTGTGTTTAGCTTTTAGAATTCCATTGGTATCAAAAACACAACACGTATTATACAACTTATCCCTACATATTTCAGGTATAGAGCCACCAATTATTGTGATCTATAAAGTACAAGCAACTTCAGACAGCATTGCAGTTGATGATGTGTCACTACCAGCATCAATGTCTTCGGCATAAACTAGAAAGCTATCATTTGAGTATGGACTGTTCCACATTTCCCGATATAAGAAGGAATGAAAATCATAATTTGAAACCACCTTTTTAGTTTATAGGACAACTTATTGTCTGTTCAGTTTGAGCACATTGGCTTTGTTGCATACTACCGTTAAACGTGTTGGACAATTAGTGAACTTTTGCATGCTACAGTTTTTAATAACAAAAAGCCATAGCATGCTTCGAAATTTGCAACTTGAAGCCAAACGGAGTGAAAGGGATCTTAGGAAAAGATGATATAAGGAAAAATTTAGAATTTTGGCTCAAGTTCAGAAAATTTAAGTTGTTCCTTTAACTTTTGCAGTTTGGCAACCAATAAAATTCTTCTTGAAAAGTCCATTTATATATTTCATTAGTTCAGTTATCTAATAGAGTACAGTTAAGAAAATGAGTTGAGAATGTTAGGATAGCATAAAATGGTATATTTATAGATCAAAAATCTGAATTTTGGTTATGCTTCAAAACCCCTAAATCTAGAGAAACTAACTAGCAAATCAAAAAATAAATAAAAAATTCACCATTATTATTATTCATTCAAAATTACAAGCATGCAACAAATACTATTCGATTAAGAAGAATTAATATATCAGGCAATACACACATTATCGCACACTCATATACACCCTCCATCCTTTCCACATTAAGATTCCATGTTGGTATGTAAGGATGTCTCAAAATGAAAGTTTCCACTTTTGAAAATCAACATATTAGGTAAAATTTGATCTTGACCATTGATTCTACCATAATCAAAAATTCTTTCAAAAGTGTAATTTTTCTTTTTTATAAATGGGTTTTCTATTTTATTGTTTTTGATAATGGTGGAAATATATACATATATGAATATATATGGGGGAGTGATCATAGCAAATGCTTAGTATGGGATTGTAGGGCAAACACATCACTAGCCGTCCATAAGAGAAACGGCCGGTCCAAATTTAAAATTATATATATATATATATATATATATATATATATATATATATATATATATATATATATATCATGAGGGGGAATAAAAAAGAAAATAAGGACATACATATAGGCAAAAGAACAAGCTTGGCACCCTTTTCAACAACCTCCACAATGGAGCAATGTTCCTCTCCTTGTCCTCTGTTATTGAAAATTAGCACAACCCAATCTTGAACTGAAACTCAGTAACAAAATACAATTAGGGGCAAAAAAATAATTTACCCTATCCAAGTTGTCACGTTTTGTGCAATAGTCTACTTTAGTAAAATAAATAAAATGCAATTAGGCAACTGAACTAAAAAAACACTGCAATTGTCCAATTCTGTCAAAGTTTTTAAACATCCATCAAATTGACTTAACAAATTTCCTGTGTGGCTGGCTAAAAAAAAGAAGAAAAATAGATTGTTTCTCTCACCTTCAAAAAACTACTTTTTGTCACACCATTCTTATGCTCCTATAGCTAAACTTCATCATCCAGTCAAACCCTAACCCCCCCCCCCCCCCCCAACCCCCCCCAAATCAAACAACCCTAACTTTTGCCCCAATTAATTCCCTTTGCAACAAAAATTATCAACTTTTCATCGTCAATTCCCGGATCGAAATCAGCAGTGATGAGGTAGAGCTTAGAGGCTTGTGTACCTGGTCACCATAATCGACCGGCAACGGAATAAGGAGTTGGTGAAGTACGACACTCTGTTGGCCAAAGAAGAAAAAGAAGAGCCGTTCAAAGAGTGGGTTGATATTTTGTTTGTTAGGCCTTTGTCGTCCCCTGAAGAAGAAGATGATGAAGATTGTCTACTTTATGAGGTGGTTGAGGGGTATACTCGCGACGGATAATGGACCGGAGTGGTGATTAGAGTAGTGGTGCTAAGAGATTTGTGGTGTTCTTTGAGAATGTGTCGAAGGAGATTAAGGGGGTGGATTCAATTAGGATTCTTAAGGACTTATAAAGATTTTTAAGGACTTTAAAAGTTTTGTTGTATTCAATCAAGACATTTAAATAATTTATAAAAGTTTAGTGGTATTCAATTACAACTTTTGAAATGTCTTTAAAAGTTAGGTGGTATTGAATTATGACTTTTACAAAGTCTACAAAAGTATTTTAGTATTCAAAAAGTCATAAATTTTTTAGATTTCTATCAAATGGGGGAGTTTGACAGACTTTAGAACAAGAGGTATAAATACCAACTCATATACAAAGTTTGGCATCATGTCCAAAGACTTCCAAATATTTGAGAAAGAGAGAAGATAAACAGATGTGAGAAGTGAGAAAAATAAATGCTCCAACTTTTCACATACATAAAAGATTCCACTCCTAACTTTCACCGGGGGAGAGACATACATGGCCTCGCGCCGAACTAATTCTACGGCGAAGGCACACTACTTTTTCAAGATTATTCTCACAAAAATTGTTCCAGATAGTAAGATAGTATGTATTTGCCAACCATATATATATATATTGTACATGTTTTTATAACTGAGAAAGGGACGACAACAAGTATATCTATGAGGTTATCTGGGAGCTGCTTTTGATTTGTTTAAAAAACCATTGAAATTTTTTTGTCTACTCAATTGCGAACTTATGGGTTTAGTTTATGATCCCAAAAAAATGAAGTAATAGATTCCTGTTAACAAATAGGGCTCAGCCCATGTATTATTTTGGTTTAGTATCCCATGATCAACAAAAACAAAAACTTAAAAATTTTGGACATGGGAACGAGAAGTTGGATTTTTATTGATGGTTTGATGCTGATTTAGGAACCCTAAAAAATTGATCTGTAAGTGGGATTGAACACCTCCCCATTTGTATGAGGTCCCTGCACATTTTTCTTCGAACTTGTATATGAGTGGGATTGAACACCACCCCATTTGTACGAGGTCCCTGCACATTTTTCTTCAAACTTGTATACATACAATTAATAATAGGTTATAAGCCTGTATATTATGGTACTGTTCCAGGGCTATATTACATGCCCTTAACAACTTTGGCTTCTTGGTTAGGTTGGATTCGACCAAGAAGCTAAGGAGTGAGCAAAGCCAATCATTACAACTAGTGTACAATACATTATGTACTGGCAGCAAGCAAGCATTAGTACACCTTCTAGTTTTTTTAGTACATAGTTACCTGCATCTTTAATTTGGTTTTTTTTTTTACAGATGATTCCCAAGAAGTTTGTAAGGAAATACGGAAAGAACCTAGCAGATCATGTTTTCCTCAAAGCTCCAAATGGTGCATTTTGGCAAGTGGAATTGGCAAGAACTAATGGCGAGGTTTGGCTACACAATGGCTTGCAGGAATTCGCAACATACTACTCTATATGTTTTGGGCACGTTTTAGTGTTTCGATATGAAGGGAATTCCCTTTTCCATGTAATTATATTCGACAAAAGTGCTTCCGAGGTAGAATATCCAATGAGTAACACTCATATTGAACAACCCAACCTTAATGGGGGATTCCAAGAGGGGAAAGAACTCACTGAAATTGATGATTATGATGTAAGTTGGAAGGAATTTAAAACATGCCGCAGTCCTGAAATGGAGAAATCACTAGTACCATATTCTCAGCCCTATAAGAAGACGAGAGAGTTCAATTTGTGAAGAAGCCAAACATAGTGGAAGATGCTGGGTGGGAAAAATGCATGAAAATGCACACGATTCATCAAACAAGAGGATGACAACCAAGCAAACTAATGAGCCTGAGAACACTACGAATCAAAAAACGAATTTTTCCCCATTTCAATTTACCAGCGTTCAACATAATAGGATGAAGCCTATAAAGTTAGAGGAGGACCTAGATCACATGGTTCAATGCAAGAAGTCCAAGGCAAACTAAAAGTTCAATTGTGGTGATTACTGAGATGGGTGATTTTGGTATCCACCAAACTAAAAGTTCAATTGTGGTAAATTTTCTATAACTTGTTGGCAATTTTACTCACATGTATAAAATTTTACGACTTTTGATCATATAAATTTTCATTGTGATATTATTTTGTGAAAACAGAGTTTGGTATTCCTACTGAAAAACGTGCGCATATACATAAAGTATATATAGTCCAATGAAAAGTAAGCTTAATTTTGGTGGTGTTGCGTCTGTAGCTTCTAAAGTTCTATTGGTATCCGAGTATCCAAATTTATTATGAAATGAGTAGAATAATATGAAGGCTTTCAACGTATATAAAATCTCATGCCACAGGAATTCAATAAAATAATGAGATTTCCTCTAATTCATGAAGAAAAAAAAAAGAGGGAGAGGTTGTACACATGGACTAATTAATAATTAATATAAGTTGCAAGATATTTAGAAGTATATAAAAGTCTACCAAAATTTTGGTAAAAAGTTTATAAAAGTCACTTATTTCATAGTCTTTAAAAGTCATTAAAAGTCATTTAAAAAAAGCCTTTAAAAGTCATTAAAATCTATGAACTCTACAAAAGTCTGAATACACCCCCTAAGTTTGATCTTTAAACGAATATAGGACAATTGCGATGTTTTTTTTAGTTCAGTTGCTTAATTACAATTTTTATTTTATTTTAATGGGTTAGTTCAGCTGCTTAATTACAAAACGTGACAACTTGAATGCGATAAAGTATATTTTTGCCAACAATTAAAGGGTAAAAAAATAAGGAAAAACAATTAATTGATCTTTAACTGAGATAATTATATATCTATGTCTATCTATCTATCTACATCTCTCTATATTTATCTATCAATCTATCTATATTAGTTTGATACCTCGTGCAAGGTGCGGGCTAATTTATATCATTCTTTTCACAAATATTATATAATTTTTTATTAACATAAATTTATCATTTTTCATTGACATAGTACATATATAATATTGAAGATAATTTGAATCAACATATAATTTTTATTATTTCAAGAAGAAACTTTCCATATTCTTCCTCCGTAATTCAAGAAAAAATTGTAATTAATTGCAATAATTAGTAACTGTATTAAATGTAATATTGACCATTCAAGTTAACTCATGACTAACTTCTGACTATTAGAGTTAACTCATTTTTATTAATGATTTAACTCAGATGATCATAATGTATAATTGTTGGTCGTGCTTTTATATATAAGGTATAGATTTTTATATAAAGTATAGATTATAAAGTGAGAGAAAAAATTGTATGAACAAAAAATGAAACCTTTTTACTTTTCCTTTTAACCCTTAAAAATTATAAATAAATAAAAAACCATAAATTCTTTTACTCACGTTTTCTTCTCACTAAATGATAGTAGTTACATTTTAAAACTCAAAAACTTATCTCTTCTATCCCCACTTTCTTATAATCCCTATTATTTTCCCAACATTTTTTCATTCGTTCTACGGATGTAGTTAGAGGTGTAAACGAGTTGAACTTATCCAAACAGAGCTACTCAGATTCGACTCATAAGGTTGTATTCTTACTCGAATTCGACTCGGATTCAAATTATATTTGAAAAAATTTACTCAGATTCGGCTAAATTCAAATTTTCATTACTCGAATTCGATCCGATTTAGATCAAATTATATTCAAATTACTTGCGAACTTTGAATTTAAACTCGAATTCGAGTCTCCGCATAGTAACTAACTTTATAATGCATATAATTACTAATTGAATTTATTATTTTACTTAGAAATGAAAAAATATATTTACAATTATACTTTACAAATATAAAATTAAAATTAAAATTACAAACAAAATAAAAAAATAATAACTCATTATTCTAATTTTATTTAATTGCATATATATTATACGAGAATATATTGAGTATCTAAAATCCTAAACGAGTCAGTATAACTTTAATCATATTCTACTAGAATTTTTATTCAAACAATTTTTTGTGCACATATTTAGATCATATTATTAATGAATTTGAGTCTGGCTTACATTTTTTCAAGTCGAGCCGTTTGATTCCATTTACAGCCTTAAATGTAGTGTGTATCAGAATATTAGTACGTATAGAAAAAGACTTACTTTGGTGACTGGGGGGAGGGGCAATGGGAAGAACAGGACGAACCCTAGCTTGCTCAGGGTTGAATGTTGAAGCCATTGATGCAGAGGTACTGATTGGCTTGCTCTGATTATGATGATGATGAACTAAAAATCGACGGTGGAAGATGAAAGGAGAAGCAGGGTGTATGATGGAGACAGATACAGATGATCGGAGATTCCCTGCTGAAGAAGATAACAATGCGATTGTTCCAGCTACTGCTGCCACTACTCTGTTTATTTTTATTTTTTTTAATTTTCCAACAAGTTTATTTTCTCCCCTGGAACGACATCGTTTGGGAATTTAAAGACAACTTTTCCATTTATTTGTATATTCTAAATTATGAATATTCTGTCAACGAAAAATAAGGTTTGATAAATTTCTTTATTATTTAATTTTCTTCTAGTTTTCATCTACACCCCTATATTTTGATTATAAAAATTGATATATCTGTAAATTTTAAAATGACAAAGACCACTCTTATTTTAGATTATATCTTTTTTATAATTTAAAACAGTTTAGATTTTCTTTTTATTCTTTTACAATGTTGTTTCAACAAAATTAATATTCTTTTTATTCCAAATATGTGTTTAAGTTTATTTTTTTAAAATTAATTTGAGATATTTTTATTTTTAAAAGTAATGTAATTCAATTAATTTCTAACAACGATAAATCTTGTTATTAGTAGTAATATTTAGATAAGTTATAATTTTGATAATTATATTGTCGAAAATTAAATTTCATTATAAATTATTTTATATTAATTTTAAATTTAAAAATATTTTAAATTAATTTTTTAAAAGTTAATTTAGATATTTAAAGTTTGAAATGATTTATTTAAATTTAGAAAATAATAAATTTATAATTAAAAACACTTTTTGTATAGTTTTTAGCATTCATATCCTTGTTGACAAAAAATTAATTTAGTTTTGAATTTAATTCTTTTTTTTTTATAAAAAAAGTTTAATCTTATATTTTGGAATATATTTTTATGGAAGAAAAAACAGGAGACCCGGCCTCCATTTAACTGTCATTAACTGCCATTGTCCCGCCCTTTTCATTCATTATATATCTCCATTCCCATTCCAAACTGTCACTGCTTCCCATTTTCCCTCCCTCTCAAGCACCACCAAAACCCCGGTGCTTGACACCACCACAACAGCCACCGCAGCGGCGCTTGGTCCACCGCCAGGCGCCGCCACCAAAATTCACCCGAATTTAAACCAAGTCTCAAAATGGCAGACCCAAATGCCATTGTCCCTTATCATGAGCCCTCTGATGTAATTCAAACTCTAGAAAATATTCTAATGTGTGACGAATCTCCCGGCATTAATTTACAAAATTCTGACGATTCCTCTTTTTCTCCTCTCAATGATAATGAAATTGCGGATACAAATGATCCCTTAATTGATCCATTTATTTGGGAAATTCTTAACAGTGATCATGTAGTTGATAATTTACAAGCAGACCCTTCTAGTATCCATGATGAAACAAATGGGCAGGAGGGAGAAGATTTTAATACACAAAATCCCAATTTTGGAAATCCTATTCAACTTTCAATTTGGCCAGTCCCACCAGGGCCATATACTTGTACTTGCTGCCAAGTACTTAGAGAAATAATCCATACTAATGGTATATATGAGGCCTGATTCATAGCCTCAGTTAGTTGGTAGCCAACATCCGATATATAATATGTTGGAGGATTTTGTTATTGGTCCAACATATTATAAAGTCTGTCGTCCATCATATTATAAAATATGTCAGAATTTGGCTAGCAACTAACTGTAACTATATATATAGTTCTGTATATCGGTAGAATTCAATTTTATTAGACTTCTATAAGATTTTAGAATGAAATTAATGATTGTTTCCAACGTGGTACGTTAATGTGTTCTGTGCTGTTTGTTTGATCGGTTGTTGAATTCCTTTTTATTTAACGTTAAAATTATGTTTTGTTTTGTTTACTATTTCTCATAATAATGTTGACAGGTGTCGAAACTACAAAGCTTGAGATTCATGGAAGACTTGGTATGATTTGTCACGGTATTCTTGAGAAGGGTAGTGTTGATAAGAATGCTCAAAACAAGGAGTACCAGATGTTTGAGTAAGTTTGATTAATCTCCCTTTGTTTTCCTCGAGGCTATTGACAAGTGTTGAGTTAGATTTCTTGAAATGGCATGTCAAAAGTTGATAATTTCATGGTAGTAGTCTTGCTAACATAATGTATGAAGTGCAAAATGAATTGTAGTAATCAAGTGTTTTCCAACTTATTCTTGTCAATTAGTTTTTGCAAGGAAAGTATATATAGTGTGAAGCAGTTTCTAGTTCAATACTGCGAAGACCGGAAACAGGCTGATTACACTATGCTGCAAGATCCACTTTTGACCTTTTATGAAGCCCTATGCGTTGGAATGGATTGGGATTTCAATTTTGATGGATTATTTCAAGGGTCTGAAACAGATTTAGGTTAGAAAAATCTCCCTCCTAGTAATTTTTTAAGTTGTTTTTTCTCATTTTTTGTGATATTATCATTGTATCAACAAGTTTGTTGATACATGTTTTGAAAATTTTGTTCTTAGAACTGTTTGTTTTTTAATAGGTGAAAATCAACCAAAAGCCATGAATCAACCAGGGGTTGTCGTCACACATCCCCAGGCTCAGAATAATGCAGTGAAACCAACAAAGAGGTCCCTTGCAGCACAGGTGGTTGCACTCTTAATTCCTTCTCATTTTAACAGGGTCATTAACGAATAATAATTATATAGGTGAACAGAAGATCTAACAGAACTTGTATAATGTCTTTCCTAACCTATTTGATGAGAGAGCCATCAGAGAGGAGGGAGGGTTGAAGTTGTCATTTGAAGGGGTGACATGTCGTTCTATATTTCATATGGTCAATATATTATGTGAAATTTTTTTATTAGTGCAGAGGGAAAGAACAAGAAATTTGACACTGAAGGACTTAATCGCGTATTTTCATCTTCCGGTGGACAATGCTGCTGAGGAACTTCAAGTATGTACCACTGTGATCAAGAAGATATGCCGCAGAGAAGGCTTGTCAAGGTGGCCTTACAGAAAGGTCTTTCTATCCTTTCTCCTTAGAGTCCTATATTTTGGGACAAGAACATGTCGAATTCTATTGATTAATGTGTCTACTCGCAACAAAGGTCAACATGTTTTTGTCCTTAGAGTTCCCATTTCAACTTTCGCGTTACTGATACGTACAGATAAAATGCATTGAGAAGCAAATAGAGGATAGAAGCAAAAGTTTGACTGCAGCTGATGCAGAAGAAAGGGGCCGTGCTCAAGCCGATATAGAGAGGCTTCAACAACAGCTAACAAATTTCTTTTCCCAATTTAGCGACCGATAATATATATTTAACTGTAAATATTTTTTAATTCCAAAGGATATAAACTTGTACTGAATTCTTGTTTCTTTTAGCTTGATCAAGCAGAAGAGAAATAATTTTCTTCATTTCTTTCTTTTTTAGGGGTGGGGTCAGTTTACATATATATAAGAGTCAAGCGTTAGTGGTTACACAATGAGACAGTTTATACATCTGACAGTATATTTTTATAGATTCCATCTACAATATAAATAATGGAGTCATATGTAATGTATGTATTTTTCTATTTGTCTAAACCTTTCAATGGAAGAACATTTGAATACACTTTAGTCAAATAAAATTTTTAGCAGTTGTCTACAGATCTATTTTTCTAGTTGTTTTTTGGTATTTCATTTGACTATGTGTTTTGCACATATGCAGCCATCAGTTAGTATTAATTTATATTTACTATTATAGCTTAGTAAACTTAGTAACAAGAACATTTAGCCGGCTTTTGATTATCCTAAAATGCTAACGCCAAACGAAAGAATCAAGTCCATACCATGAATCCAATGATCTGAGCGTATAGAACTATAAATTCCATTTTCTTGAGGAGTCCGAATCCTCTGTCACGTTGCTGAAATCTGCACTGAGTTGTCGACATTTTTGGATATAAAGTTGATGAGATTCTATGGGGAAATACTATTGTATCAGCTTCAGAAGGAGAGAAATGGGCAGTTCCCAAACATTGGTTTGTGTAAAACAAGTAAAGCAAGAAGTGGCAGAAGAATGGGATGAAACTATGCCGTTGCCTGGAGACATAATAGAAGGCATAGCAGAGGAGGCTAATGATGATCTTTTGTTCATCAAGGCAAAAGGAAGATCAGAACTTAGCTCGCAACTGGGAAAAATTAGTCGACACAATGAGTGCTTATGGTTAAAGGTTAGAAGGGGTGAAAGTGTTCTTAAGCTCCGTGTTTGTGTTGTGCCAGAAAGGAGTTCTAAACTTCAGAAAAGGTTTACAATTAGGGCAGCTTCAAATGATAAACATGTTGCTGTCTTAGCAGACTTGACCTTTGATCAGTGCACAGAACTGCAAGGTAGACTTTTCTTTTTTCTCCTCTCTTTATCTTTCTCTATATACGTAAATTATGTAATAGCCCAGGTCAAATCCGAGTCCAAATCAAATCATTAATGTATCAAGGCACTATGCACTTTCTCAATAATATCTTCTTAGGTCATCTTAGCTTATCGTAAGCTCACTCGTCCAAAAGGTCATGATTAAAGGTACTACTAATAGTCGTTTGTAACCTTATATACATATTAAAGTATCCCAATATTTTGATGTGAACTGGAGTGTTGCAATATATATTTTGGCTCTGTTGTTTCAAGGAAAATGTTTATAAGAATCCGGAAAAATGACCTACGGATTTGGACAAAGTAAGTGCATTGACTTGTAATGTCAAACCAAACATTTGAATATGTGGAAAAGGTTTTCCTTGAAAAAACGGAGAGTAATGGCTAGTTATATACTTATTTGAACAAGATAAATAATGGAGTTTTAATATGAACAAATATGCAGAAATGAGCAGAAGGGTGGTGAATGTAGACCCTATTGGATTCAACCAAAAGGGGGTGAAATATGATTGGAAATTGAAAGTAGGAACCTATCTGCCTGATCAAAAAGCTACTGTTGTTAGTTCCATCCTTTTCATGCCTTTGGCAACTGAGCATTGTGTGGAAGCCACCACAGTTAGAACCATGGCTTGGTTTTCAGCAGCAGTTTCTTCAGGAGTCCCTCTTGTGTTTGTTAATATCCAAACAGAACAAATCATCACCTCGGTATTTTCCTTTGTATTCTTGTTTTCCTCAATAATTTCTTTCTCTGTGTTGGTGGTAATTGTGTTTGATAATTTTCTAGTTCATTTTGAATCTTATGAGCCTAATTTTTATGAGCTTCCTCATTTTATTTTATTTTTGGGTCTTTTTGAAGGAGAAGACTAATGCAGTAGGAAAAGAGACAATTTGGGGTAGGCAGCAAAACTATGCTAGTACAGTTCAAATTATGCAAGGATTAAGACTATGGTTTCTACCAGGAATAGCAGAGGAGTTGATTGAGTTGAAACCAGAACCAGGAGACCTCAGATTTGGAATGGACATTAAACGAACCGAAGAGGTAACATATTTTCATTAAGGATAAATAAAAATCCTTATAGCTTACAACCGATAGAGTTAGAATGACTTAAACGCTCCATAAGCCGGTAAACGAACATGCACTACGTTTATATTGTGAAACTAGTTTTCAATTTGATATGCAAGTTTTTTTCCAAAACTTTATCGTCTCTTCTGACGCCTAAACTTCATAAAGAAAACATCTTTGAGAATAGCGTTTATTTATTATAATGGCTCTACTGCAATATTTTACTTTTTCAGTGCAATATTCTTAGGCCAGATTAACAAGAAGTTGTAATATAAGACATGGGCTTATTATTGCATAAATTACAGGGGTTTATCTGTGTCTACGCGGTGGCTAGGGGAACAGCTGCTGATCGCGCTGGCCTCAGGCAGTTATTCGAGCAAGCAAACCAAACAGGGCACTTCGTAGTGATTTCGCGATTAGAAGGAAAGAGCCTGATGCCTTCAAAAGCCAGTTCTGCAGGCCTAATACATTGTTGTGACAATGCTGATATCAAGGAGACTCTTAATTCAGCAATGGAAGATTTGGACAGCATCAAACTCCACATTATGTCCTGGCCTAACAAATCTCTTTCAAATACTCTGCGTGCAGTTGGTGCTGCTGCATCCCTTAGACCTCCAAATTGATATTGTTGCACAACAAAATGGGACAATATTCAGGTTGATTAGAGGAGTATTTCTGAAATAAACTTCTTGGAATTTTGAATTAAAAAATGTATGAAAAATGGAAACAACGTGCATACTAGTAATTTGGAAATACTGCAACATTAATTAGTTGAACAGTTTATCTGAAATATTGGATGTGATATATAGTTTCTCATTTGCACTTGAGTCATAGTAATAGGGTAAATAAGAGAATTTAAAATTTATGGGAGAAAAGAAAATAGACGGAAATGTTTGTGAGTTTTGTGTTTGGGAAAAATGAAAACCGCACATTCCGTGTGCGTACACAAAGTACTAACATACATGTTTGAAACTCAACTTCGTCCAAAAACTTAAGCCATTAGGTTTTGGGTCTATTAATGTATATTAATCTTTCACTTTCTCATTATTTATCCAATGTGAGATACTAACTCACTTATGATATCCTAATATTTTGTCAGGAAAATTTATCTTAAAATTTTGATATTATTTTTATAAATACTATGATATTTTTCTTACAATTTCTTCCCTTGGGTGGAATTTTTATGGCAAAAATATTATTTTAAATTTATTACCTTAGAAAACTAAAAAAGACAAACTTTTAGTTTCTCCCCCCAATTTCTCTTCTATTTTATTTTCTCTCCTTTTTAAGAGCTTGTTAAATTGTCAAAGCAAAAATAATGCTATTAGAGTATGTATATATATATATATATATATAACAATACTTTTATAATCATTTTAAGTATACATTGAACGACATTTATCAACACTATTAAGATTGAATTGCCTTTAAAATCTCAAAGACACATACTATTGGACTATTCTCGTCAACTTGAGTTTGTAATAGGAAACTAATATTTTGTACATATAAAAATAATAATTTAACATAATATTCTTTCACATGGATGTGTGATCTACTAACTATTTATATGAGAATAGTCATGTGAAAATATTAAGTTTTTATACAAAAATATCAATTTCTTTGTAATAATCATGAATGTAGAACCTACTAACATTTATGTGATAAGAAATATTTAAAAATATTATTTTCTTACGTGAAAATATCAGTTCCTTTGTAACATTTTGTAACTCATGCATTCAAGTTTATTGTTGACCTCTATAATAATGTACTAAATACACTACGGGTAACATATTAGAGATTTAATGAGTCATAACTTCTTCTTCAATACAACTTTTAATTAAAATAGTTCATCCACACACACACACACTCATATTTATAGATCATGAACAAGATTGATCTTCAAACTCAAAGAATTCTATACCCTTAAAACAATGAGTCACTTAATCAACTATATCACACTTCAAATTTTCTCTATCCTTTTCATCTCATCAACCTTTCTAGTCGCCGGAAATTCCTTGTACTACGCGTGCAAATCACCACCACCTCAGATATTCCACTCCCCTCCACCACCTATTTACACCTACATGTCACCCCCGGCGCCACCTCATGCATACGATTCGCCTCCACCACCACCACCGGATGATTATGACATTTACACGTCACCGCCTCCTTTCCCAGTTCCTTATGCTGACGTGTCACCACAGGCACCAATAAATGAGTATGAATCTCTCCGGTCACGATGGCACTTCATTGACCGCCGCCACCGTCACCAGCATCACCACCGTCACCACCGCCACCGCCATGGCAGCTACCATCCCAAGCATAAATGGAGCCTTTCAGCACCGCAAGAAAAGTATCCTGTTTATTAATTCTCACAAGTCTCCATCAATTTTTATTTTATCTGAATAAGATATAGGACAATGGTGATCAACTGCATTTATGTACTGTACGTAGTCTTCAGTTAGTTTTCGGAAAGCGCCACTAGTTAAACAACTTTAACGAGAGATTGATTTGCCAACGTGCACCAATATGCCATACGCATGGAGTGATGAATAAAATGTTGGTTTAATTGATATTTTGATTATTGTATTATGCTGTGGCGAAGCTACATATTGGCTTGTGGGGTCAATTGACTCCACTCAATTTTTTTTTGTTTTATAATATATAATAAAAAAGTATCAATAGGGTGTATATAAATATATATAGAGTTAAAAATTATTATATTATTATTGTAATCAAATATATATTTTATATATGCAACCTAAAATTATTAAAAAAATTAATCTCATAATAATTTTAACATCACTGTAAATTAATCCTGACAGTATCATGGTTTAATTTATAATTATTGAACTAAAAATGTTTCGGTGGTGGAGTGATTATACCATTACAAAATTTCAATCAAGTAACAGCGCAGGTTGTCTTGTTATTAGTTTGAAACTTGGAAAATTAAATATCTTAATGCACGTAAATTAAATCAGATATAATTTTTTTTAAAGGTTAATACAAATAACAAAGTTAAAATATAATGTTATAGATAAATAAAAATGTTCAAATAAAATTTTAAATTTCTTTTCCTTAATTTTTATTCGAATTAATTATTCGAGTTCAAAACGTAAGGTTATGGTGCACCCTTTTGTAAAGGCAAGCTTATAATAACAATGCAATAAATGAGACACAATTAGCATCCCCTTCATCCACTAATTGTTCATAGTGATTTTCGATTTGGACGCACATTGCTTTGAGGGATGATCAACATATATGGTTGATGTTGCTCCTTAGTGTTATTATACTTATTTCTGATCATTGTGGCTATGTATAAATAAGAGATGATACAAAATATTTTACTTTTAAAAAAAAATATTATATATTTGAGAATTTTTTCGAGACCCCAAATAACCAAATCAAACTACCGTCAGGTTAGTTTGATAGAGATTTAAGCAGGGTGAATCTAGGAATTTACTTCGGTTATGACGACATATAGTAAAATAAATTATCACAAAAATATGGCAAAAGTTTGAATCACTGTCACTGGGATAGAAACAACTACAAAAATGACAAGAAACTCCAATAGATCCCCTTAGCATGATGATTATTTTTATCTGCCAGAGAAGATCCCCTTAACACGATAACTATTCGGTTGCGCATGGGTTAACATAATTGGCTCAAATTTTTTATTTCGTTTTTCCTACTTTTTGGGTGGAAAATATCCATTATTTCTCTTATTTGTAAAGATATTCAGGCATAATAAACTCAGTCTTCAAAAACTCCTTTCTTCAGTTGGGTGAGTTTTCGTTTTTTGGACTGTCTTGTGCTCAATGCGGTATCTCCCATTTTTTTTATTTTCATTGAGTTTAACTTGTTTACAAGTCGACCCCCGAAAACAAGAAAAGACGATCATGTGTTATATTTCGGTGATCTTTTTTTTATCGACACATTATGTGAATTGAAATTGAAAGTTTACTCATTCATTAGCTCTTCTCGTAGATCGATATAATTTTTTTTGTTTTTTTCTATATGATCGATGCAATATTATAAAGCGTCTTGACTGATTATTTAAAATAAAATAAAAGGATAGGGCAAAAAAGAGGAACCTCAACCAGTGTATCTTAGACTTCTTGATTTAGCTCTTCAAATCTTATGATATGTGGGATAATTTCAAACTTGGGACAGTTGACTCTAGAGGCTTGTGAACCAGGTTAGTATTCTAAAATACGACTTTGTATTTATCATATAACTAGCACGTTTTTTTTTTTGTAAAATTTATATAATTTAAATTTACATATTATATAAAAATACTTATATATGCATAGATATATTTAAAAATAATATTTAATAGGATTATTAGTTTTTATAAATAATTTTCAAATTATGTAATACATACACGTGTGTATATTTAGTCATTGTATATAGTTTACTGAATATTTTAGAGTTTATATATTATATCAAAAAAATGGAGAGTTTTGAATGGTTAACTTAGTATTGATTTAGAAATGACTCATAAATAACTAAAATGACTCAATAAAATTATTGAATAAAATCTTTTAATATCTTGTTATTGATAAAAATACCAAATGACAATTACATATCATTCCTGCTTCATGTTTTACTAGTTATAGCTTTTATTTTTCTAACGGTCATATTATAATGTTATTGGCAGGGGTGGAGCTACACATCGTGTGTGTGTGTGTGTGTATATATATATATATAATTAAGTACATATTTTATATATTTAAATTTTGGTACTCCCTAAAAAACATGAAAGTAAAAAAGGCTTTAGACTTTATTTATAAAAAAAAGTTTTAGATTTCAGACTTTACTTGGACTGCTGTGTATATATATATATATATATAATTTTGGCACCTTTTAAAATAAAATTCTGACTCTACCCCTAATTATTGATAAATATAAAATTCAAAGACGTTTATTTTGTGAAATAAGTAAGAAATAGTAATTGATAAAAATTCAAATACACTTCTGATAAAAGCATCTTTCATTCTCAAACGTTTTTTTTTGTGCTCATGAATTGCTCGAAGTCGTTTTTCTAAACCGTCTTGACCAAAAATGTTTTACCCTAAAATCTTCAAATTTTTATTTAATATTTATTATTAAATTTATTAATGTTTAACTAAATAAGAATATAATAATAGTGATCATAATATATCGTTTAAATCAATTCAAAAGAATTGAAACGCTTAAAAATGTCAATGAATAAAATGGACACTTTAGCACGAAGATACTATAAAATTTGTGTTAACTTTTCTTATGAATAGATACATTAATCAATTATTCACATATATTAAACTATATTTACATATTATTATCAATTTATTTACTCATAACAAGAGTTTTAACATATTTTTTTATATACGACTCTGAAATATAAAAAATAAAATTGGCTGATATTTTGTCAGCCAAAAAGTGATGGTGTCAGAATAATAATAATGTCGTCCCACATATTAAATTTTATTAAAAAAGATTATAAAGTATATTTGTTTTAGGAAAAAAGAAAGAAAAAAACCTAAAACTTTATAAAGTGGAAAAAAAAAAAAAAAAAAACTCAAAAGACGAAAAAAGGCACCTGCCGTGCCGGACCATACCATATATATCATCCGAGCCTGATGGGTATCCCTGGTTAAATGCCCCTACTCCCCTTCAAAAGCCGCCAAATCTAGAGAGCAGAGCGCAGAGTGAGAGCGCACTCATTTTCTCTCTCTCAATCAGAATAAGCGGCAGCAGCCGCCATCGCTAATGGCGTTCTCTTCTCCAATATCTCCGGCCTCATCCCACAGTTACACTTCTAATCCATTGTCTCGTGATGGCATTATCAAGCAGAAGAAGATCGTTCCATCTCCTACTCTATCCTTCCTCCATCGACCTCATCCTTTCTGCAAGTAAGAACAGTTTGATTTCCTTTTCTCATTTCATGCCAAATTTGTTGAATTGAACTTTTTCATGGAAATGGAATGCTGTTATTTGCGTTATAACCGATGGGTATCTAATGTAATTGTTAGTTTGTTACCAAAGGCATAATTGCTCAAAAAATCTTAAGGGGTTGGAAAATTTCTAGTGGCATTTTGTTGGATAGGATTAGAATATTAATTAACACGATTTTTTTCGCATTTGGTTTACTATTATAAGAATTCAAAAGGGTACTTTTATGCATAGAATGGATAGGAAGTTGAAGGATGACAGTGACCCTTAAGAAGCTATTATTTTAAATATTGAGAATAAAAGGTCAAGATTTGTATGACCCATCTGATGAAGGGATGGTTCAACTTAAGAAACTCTGTTGAAGGCATTGCATTGGCCATGTTTGTTTGATTTCCACCGGGTCTCTTTGTCCTTGTTTCTCTTGAAATTATAATAACTTATTAAGTGAGGACAGAGTTTCTTGAATAATTTCACTTTTCTGAACAAAGCCTGATGACTTCGCTCCCTCCACATCCTCAGCCCCTTTATTTTCTACTAATTCTGTTCTAAAATCTGCCATTTAGACTATTTATACCTAGGTTTCCAGAATACATGTAGAGTGGCAAGTGATAGAAGGCAGCACGGAGACCTTTCTGGTATTGGTGTTGTGTTTTATTGGAGAGGCAATGAGGCTGTTTGGAGTAGATTTGTTGGTGGTTGATCAAAGCATATATCCTTTTTAATTTCTCTTAGTTAGATTCTAGTATCCTGATTAGGCGATTCTTCTTGTAGAGTGCCTACAAAGCTTTTACTGAAGGATATTTTAGTTTTTCTTTACTCTTTTGTCTTTCAAATTAGCATGTGTACCAGGGTTGTGCCCTTGGCTTTCTTTACTGACTATGTGCATTCTTAAAAGAAAATTGATGTTAACATTGTCACCATATAATGCAATTTACGAAATCATTCAGTTGTCCTAGTGTGTACGGTCTGCATATTCTGATAGATTGTTTTATATCATGTTCTGCATGTACTACGCTGCAAAGTTGCAATATAGAACATTTTCCTTTTGGGATTTCAAAGTCATGTTCCTGGTCATATATTTTGGGTTTTTGTGCTTTTCCTTGCCACTAAGTCTATGGATGCAGACGGTTTTAGAGGAGTGCCTTATCAGAGATCTAGCATACTACTGGAGGACTTCCATTGATTCCTTATTTATAATTCTCTTCTTCGTGTGTAGAATCTACTTCTTAATCTAAAAACTATGTTATTTTTCCAAAGCCTTCAACATATATTGCTCAAACCTGTTTGTCAACTTCTGAAGAAGTTAGCTTTCATTTATATTTCAGAACAGGTTTTACTTTGCAATGGGGAAGAAGGTATTCGGCGAACTTTCACATTATTGCCTCAGTTACAACCGCAGGTCAGTTTACTTGAACTTTGAACTCATACTTACGGTTGCTTTTGATCCTTGTACATTTGGTGTCTTATTTATACCCTGCCTTCTATTCATTGGCAGTTCCTTCGGTTGATGAATCTGTAGAAAAGTTTCAGCTTCCCAAGGGTGATACCTGGTCTATTCATAAATTTGGAGGCACCTGTGTGGGTAGCTCTGAGAGAATAAAAAATGTTGCAGATATAATTATAAAGGATGACTCCAAAAGAAAGCTGGTTGTTGTTTCTGCAATGTCAAAGGTGACAGATATGATGTATGATCTTATTTACAAGGCACAGTCACGGGATGATTCTTATGAATCTGCACTGGATGCTGTTCTGGAAAAGCACAAGTTAACAGCACTTGATCTGCTTGATGGAGAAGACCTTGCTAAATTTTTACTTGTGCTGAAACATGACATCAATAACCTCAAAGCAATGCTTCGTGCAATATACATAGGTCCTTTCTCTCTCTACTTCTCCGTGACGTTTGTTTTTATTACATCAAGTACAAATATTCTATTTTTGTGAACTTCAATTCTTTTTGTTTTATTTTATTTTATTCTTTGGGATAAGTTCGTGAATTTCTAAATTTCTGGACAGCGAGATTGAGTTGTGGGATGCACTTCTGCTTGGACATCACCGCAACCTTGATTCTCACACTTATTTTTAGGTCTTGAAAATTGATTTCGTCTACCCATCACTATTTATTTGTTTTTATCTTCCCATGCTCCAAAAACTCAGCGCAGGTGGATATCCATCAAAGTAAATGGATAAAGCTAATATTTAAAATCATTTTGCTCATTTATTTTTGTAGACTGTAGAGTAAATAACATACAACATTTGTTTCAAATGTATTGATAGTGATAATGCAACCAAGATAGTGCAGGTTAATAATGTCTATTAGCCGTTAACACCAAATCAATAATGCATTATATTTTAAACTCTGGAATATATCATATCCAATTTTGGATGATGAAGATTGGCAGGTTGATAGACCTTTGTATCACTCACGTCACTCCCTAGAAAAGCAAGGTAGAAAAGAGCAAATATCTTTTGCCTAGTAATTAGGAAAGAGCAAAATTTGTTTGAGAATAGGACTCTGCATGGTCTTGCTTCTTTCACTTCCTCTTCAACAGGATACAACCCTTTTAGTGGCTATCGAACCACACTTAGGAGCTTCAGTTGAATCATTTTCAATATTTAGAGAGGCTATGGGTTTGAATTTTGTCTGCAATGTTGTACTAAATCACAGGTTTGGTTGTATTCTTTGGGTGTTCATCATTTTGGTTTCGCAATCTGTTCCTTGTGAGCTTTCTTGGTTTTTCTCCTCTGAACCTTTTTGCAACTATGCAAGTCCATGCATGATAAATTTTCGAACAAGTTAAATTTTTTATCACAATTGTAGGAAAAAATAAAATATAATACAAGACAAAATTCTCTAACATGGAAAACCAAATCCCAGCTGCCAAGTTAAGACACAAACTAAGCAGCTCAATTCTTTAGCATTTTAATTGCAAAAGTTGGAACTTAAAAAAACAACAAATCCCTCTAACACTTCTCTCTCATCCATTGTTCCTCTTTTCCTTACTTTCTTCCCCCCTCCCCCTGTCTTCCTCTTCTTTTGTTTAATGACAATCTAGCATGCATGACTTTGGCTAAAAATGCTGTTACACTAATATTCCTTTGCCTCAATTCATAGTGGCAAACTGGCAATTGATATGGGGTAGAATTGCATTTAAGTTCCAACTGTTGGTCTTTAGTTATTGAAGTTCTCTGTAAAGACTGAGCAGTTTGTTGTACAATACTGACCTAAAAGCTTAATGTATTGCAGCTGGTCATGCTACAGAATCTTTTTCGGATTTTGTTGTGGGACATGGAGAGTTATGGTCAGCTCAGATGTTGTCGTCTGTAATCAGAAAGGTGGTGTCGCTGTTGTTTGCCTTGTGTTGAAAGAAAATTTTACCTCTTTTGACTCACTTGATTTTTCTAATGTTATTAATTAATTGTCCTGTTCTTTATATTTTCCTCTGTCTGCTGCAGAATGGGGTGGACTGTAATTGGATGGACACGCGAGATGTCCTTGTCGTAAATCCTGCTGGTTCTAATCAAGTTGATCCCGATTATTCGGAATCGGAGAAAAGACTTGAGAAATGGTTCTCCCACAATCCATCGAAGACAATTGTTGCAACTGGTTTTATAGCCAGCACACCTCAAAATATTCCCACAACTTTGAAAAGAGATGGAAGTGATTTTTCTGCTGCTATAATGGGTGCTTTGTTCAGGGCTGGTCAAGTCACAATTTGGACTGATGTTAATGGCGTATATAGTGCAGACCCTAGGAAAGGTTTGTGCTGAGCCCTGTTTTATTTTCTTATCACTTAACTCTCCCCTTTCATGGTACTGCTAAAACATAATCGATCCCTGATTCCTTCATATACATGGCAATTTTTTCTATTATTACTCTAACATAACTGTTTTAGTGGTGGAGTTACTTTCTGAAATTTTTAATAACAATTTTAGCTATGAAGTTCTATTGCCATGCTAAAGAATTTTTCTGCAGTTAGTGAGGCTGTGGTACTAAAGACATTATCTTATCAAGAAGCCTGGGAGATGGTGAGTTCCAAGAATCTTCTTATACCTGTCAAAGTTGTGTTTGTTTGCTTTTACTCTTTTTAAAACAAAATTTGCATGCCTGTACAGTCATATTTTGGGGCAAATGTTTTACATCCTCGTACGATCATTCCAGTGATGACATATGACATTCCAATTGTTATACGGAATATATTCAACCTATCTGCACCGGGAACAAAGATATGCGGAGAGTCTGTTGGTGAAACTGAAGATGGGCTGAGATTGGAATCTCATGTCAAAGGGTTTGCTACTATTGATAATTTGGCCCTTGTCAATGTTGAGGGGTGAGCTTATATTGCATAGATGAGTGCTATCTTTTATCTGAAGTTGTCAAGTGTATAGTGTTTATATTTTCCTTTTTCATTTGCTTCGCAAATGTTGTTCCAGAACTGGTATGGCTGGTGTTCCTGGTACAGCTAGTGCAATTTTTGGTGCTGTGAAGGATGTGGGAGCTAATGTTATTATGATATCTCAGGTAATGCATCCTTTTATATCTACCATATGTTCATCCTAAAATTGTACATTTTGTATTGATCTAGTCTAATGCAGGCTAGCAGTGAGCATTCTGTTTGCTTTGCTGTGCCTGAGATGGAAGTAAAAGCTGTTGCCAAGGCTTTAGAGTCTAGATTTCGTCAAGCTTTGGATGCTGGTCGTCTTTCTCAGGTGCACTGCTTGACTTGATATATTGTCATTGCTATATCCTGATTATCAATTGCTTATCACTTCTTGATGGTGATCCTTATGGCTTGATGTGAAGCACTAGAGGATACATATCTACGATAAACGTAGATGCTTTCTAGGACCAACTAATACCCTTGGGATTTTTTTTTTGTTTCGAAAATTTACCAGTTGTAAGTATTTTTCTGAAACGTTTTAGTATCTTGGTTTCCATATCGTTAGTCTTTTGTTACGGTTGCATATACTTAGGCCTTGTAATGAATTGCTAACTTTGACGATTTTGTTTTTCAGATGAAAAGAAATTTTATTATAAGAATATAGAGAATACAATCAGAGAGGGAATTGAATATTGAATTTCCCTTGTTCTCTCAGTTGCTTGCATTTTTTATTCCAGCCGAGAAGAAGGAAAGATCAAACTCATCCTTGGCTGCTACGAAAGAAATCGGCCTCTCCTATTCTCCCTATTCAAAAGATTAAAATAATAATAATATATTTAATTTCAAGATTATTGGGAAGTATATAGAATAACATGTTCAAACAACTCTAGTTTTGCCGATGTGCTAAAGTCATTGTTAGCTTAGCCCTTCCTTTCATTATCTTATGATCTTGAAGCATTAACTTTGAAATGCTTTTGTTATTTGGAGGGATATAAATATGATTGCTCCTCATTAATAATTTAATACTTGTCAATTTCTTCATTTTCCAGCTTAGACAAATTAATTTTCTATCAGGTTGCTATCATTCCAAACTGTAGCATTTTGGCAACAGTTGGCCAGAAAATGGCAAGTACTCCTGGAGTTAGTGCTACACTTTTTAATGCACTTGCAAAGGTTAGTGTATCCTATGTATTTCTTTTAGACTAGCGGTGTAGTTCCCAGATTATCATCTCCGGCATATTTTCGTTTGAGTTTCAAAAAAATAACTTCTTAAGTGCATGGACATACTTCGTAACTGGGTAAGTGGAAGTGTTGATATAGGGACACAGGATGTGTAATGAAATAAGCTTTAATTCAGATAATTCTTATCTCCATTCCCCTAACCACTGATCTCGGTACTACAGATTTTTTTTTCCCTCTATTAACTTCTAGGACACATTTGACAAACAATTACTTATGCAGGCTAATATAAATGTCCGTGCTATAGCCCAAGGTTGCTCAGAGTACAATATTACTGTAGTTCTCAAACGAGAAGATTGTGTGAGGGCCCTAAAAGCAGTCCACTCAAGATTTTATCTGTCAAGAACCACTATAGCTGTGGGTATAATTGGACCTGGGTTGATTGGTGCCACATTACTTGACCAGCTCAGGGATCAGGTACATACTTGCTCTGAAATTTGAAGCACTAAGGCTGCTGTCGTAGACTAGATGGATACTCTTGTACTAGTTTCAAGGCAAGCTAGCACTTGTTGAATAAGATTTTACTCTTTAAGTTGCAATATTTTTGTTCTGGAAAATTTCACGTTTCAAGTATATAAAGGCAAACTATCATCTCTCTTCTGATGCTGTGCATATTATGTCAATTCTCTATGGCAGGCAGCAGTCCTGAAGGAAAATTCCAAGATTGATTTGCGTGTCATGGGTATCACTGGATCAAGGACAATGCTTTTGAGTGAAACGTAAGTTGCATGTCTCAACATAATGGTATTCTCTAATACTGTAAATAATTTGTTTAACATAATGGGATTTTGTTCTTTTCTGTTGGGTTTATGCTTAACCTATTCCCAACCAAACAAATAAACAATTAAATGTTGAAAGGAATTTATACCAACTTTCTGAAGTGGGAACTCATTTTGAGGAATACATTCAACAGGACCAGTGTGATCAAGTGTTCTCAATTGTTTAAAACACTGAGAATTTATCTTTCTTCTCCTAGTATTTGAATTTTTAATATCTCGTGTTGTACCTTTTGTTTGTTAATTACTCAAATAGAGAAAATTTGAAAATTTGTTAGGGTTCCTTAGGGAGGAGTTGCAAAACAGATATTTAATGTTAAAAAGAGAAAGATTAAATAGATGTCACCTATCTCAGAAAGCATTTTTGGTAGGACATGTTTTATTTATAACTGTCTCTTAAGTGCAAAAACCCCATAAATCTTTTCATAAGTTTCATTTTGAACTACCTGAAGTAGTGTTGGAACTCATTTACACTTGATGCCTATAAATGGAACAGACAAATGCATTAAAAGTGATACCCGTTCTTAAAGGCGACAAGCTTTCACTCCTACTGTAAAAAAAAAAAAGTGCAAAGGTTGAAGCTTGATCACCAACAGCTCCTTCCCCTCCAAGTTCCTCCTAAGGTTTTGTCCCTTTAAGTAGTCAACATCAACCGCTGGGAGGAAGATACCATATTTTAAGTTGATTAGTCATTTTTGTATTGGTACTTATGTATTTTCTGTTGAATAGGTATTCAAGAATTATTTCAATGACTGGCCCTTGAACATTCTCTTTGGTTGTAGGGGTATTGACTTAAGTAGATGGAGAGAAGTCCAAAAGGAGAAAGGAGAAAATGCTGATCTGGAGAAATTTGTTCAACATGTGCGTGGGAATCATTTCATCCCAAATACTGTTTTAGTAGATTGTACGGCAGATTCTAAAGTGGCAAGCCATTATTATGATTGGTTGCGTAGAGGAATTCATGTAATTACCCCAAATAAGAAGGCAAATTCAGGACCACTTGATCAGGTAAATTTTATTTGCATTTCAGTGAAAATGTTATTTACAAGTTACGAGTTACTGAAATTTGTAGGGGTTTTATGTAAATATTGTTGCCATTGATTAAATACTTCTACATTACACTTGTGGTGTGTTGTTCACCAATAATTTAGCTCTTTTTGTTAGTAAGGAAAAATTAAGTTCTAGTTACTTGATGAACCTCTGTTTAAAGTCTTCTTGGAATTAATTTTTTGGTCCAAATTCAGTATTTGAAGTTGAGAGCTCTCCAACGGCGATCCTATACACACTATTTCTACGAAGCTACTGTTGGAGCTGGTCTCCCAATCATAACCACTTTACAAGGTCTCCTTGAAACTGGCGACAAAATATTGCGTGTTGAAGGCATTTTCAGGTTAGTCCTACATTTTGTTTCACCAGAGTTAAAATAAATAAATTTATTTCACTACTTGCTAGAAATCCATAAATGACTGTCGTACAATTATGCAATTCATATTCACGCTTTAACTTGTCCCACCTCTGTAATTTGTTGATGCAGTGGGACTCTTAGTTACATTTTCAACAACTTTAAAAACACAAGATCTTTCAGTGAAGTGGTGAGAGAGGCAAAAGAGGCAGGGTACACTGAACCAGATCCAAAAGATGATTTATCTGGAACAGATGTGGCTAGAAAGGTATCAGTTGTTTATTTTGTCTTGTGCATCTACATAATGTTATCTTTTGTCTTCCTCCTCTAGTCACCAATTGTAAAGTCACCAACTCAATTAAGATATATTTAACAGCCATCCAATAAAAACCTACATGCATTATTTAAAGTACACAAAGATAAATTGTTAAAGGCTAACTTGCCCCTGCAATAGTATGAATACTTCTATATCCACCCTCAAAGCAGAAAAACATTGTAAATTTTTATCGTCCGGCCAGAGAGAGAATTAGATAAACCAAAATGTATCCTACTAACACTACATTATCTAGATTCACAAATTAATGATCCTTAAATGGTCTTATATTAGAAGAATATTACTGGATTCTCTCTCCCCCCCCCCCCCCCCCCCCCCCCCCACATATAAGCAACTATCTTGGGTGGAAAATTAGTTTATAGAAAATACATGTAAGGGCGGATCTTAAACTACTTGAGCTAGATCTCATTGGTGTTAGTGTATCATTAGGAAGTGTATTACAAAAGCAATGACTTATCTTCTGCAATATCACTTTCTTTAGATTCGTTCGATGCTCCTCTAAATTTTCTGTGTTCCCAACAAACTCAAATCACTTGATCCTGATGTTGGCAAACTCGAGTTGTAGGAGCTGATGTTGGTGAGGAGCAAATAATATTTCAAATCTCAAATACTATCTATTCTAATGGGATGTTGGTGAGAAGCAAATAACTATAGCCATGTCAGCAACTATTAACTATATTTTCTTAAAATTGAAAGTTAATACTCCCTCTTCCCATTTTAAATGACAAATGCTTGGAATATATTTTGCCCAAATTTTAGACATATATAGACATTTATATTCAAATTATAAAATATATTTAAAATATAACGTATAGATATGAGCACGTTTTAAAATCCATGTAGAGAGTACCCCATTTTTTTTGTCATTTAAATGGGGCAGTAGTAGCAATATCCAATATTGAGGAATATTAAGTCTTATTTTTCCAATCTGTGAAAACAACTCCAGAATTTGCTCCACATGAAATTTTGAATCTGCCTTTTTTTCTGTTGGCATAATCTCACCTGCTACCCAAGTTCATGGGAAAGTTTTTGGTAAATCCACATGTGAGAAGGATTACATGCAGAATCCTCATTAAGACAATAACACTTGCCAATATTGCATCAACTAATCTGATTCGCCAACTGACATTGGTTATGTCATTATATATTGAACAGAACCAAAATCGTCATCTACATTTTAATAATGGTAAAATTTCATAACCAACCATGTGGCCACTTATACTTTAATAAGTACAAGCCTAAAATAAGATATTTTGACTTTAGGAAGAACAAAAGTACGTTTTATGTGAAATTTCTGTCTGTCCATCTATACATTATTACGCGAGGCCAATCTTATTATATCAGCATTTACCAATGCCCTCAATTACTCTTGGCTAGAGGCAGTTGTTTCATTCAGACTGCAAGTATTTGGTTGTTAAGGATGGTGTTTGATTTTCAATACCTTACACTCAACAATTGCCAGCCATCTTTTCGTGGCTGCAAATTACATGTACCGCACTTTCATGTGAATGAAGTGAAAGATTTGTGGGCTCGTACATAATTTAAACATTGCAGGTAATCATTCTTGCTAGAGAATCCGGATTAAAGCTGGAACTTTCTGACATCCCTGTACAGAGCCTTGTACCAGTACCATTAAGGGTGAGAATTTAATTCGCTTCTAAACATCAGTATTCTATGGAAACACTGTTAATTTTTTGATCGATCGCTCCAGGAAAGAATTGTATATATTTAAATGTTACAAGTATACCCGTATTGCATGTTTTGATGCTTTTATTCTTTTTTTTTTATGATATCTTCAGGGGATTGTATCGGCTGAGGAATTTCTGCAGCAGCTACCACAATTTGATTCAGAAATGGCCAAGAAACGACAAGATGCTGAAAATGCAGGGGAAGTGAGTATTTATATGACACTACTATCAGATAGGAGTGTCAATCTATATACTCCCTCTGTTCCACAAAAATGGTTTGATTTGCTAATATTTTTTGTTTCACAAAGAGTCACCTTTTAGTAATAATAGTATAAAATGACACAAGTTCCTCAAGTTTGTCATCATAATTTCATTACCATATCACACTACTAAACTAAACTAAACTAAACTAAGAACTTATATTTTTAGGGGTATATATGGAACAAAAATATATCCTTAATATTTGCAAATTTTGTAAATGAGATTCCTTTTGTGGAAGCTTATGTAAGTTGCACATGCTATATTTATGATAGTAATAAACCTCAAACTTAATTTCTGAAAAACAATGGAAATTTCTTAGCATAATATATTCTTCTTCACTGTGGTTAATTTTATTGACTAAGAGCTTTTTTAATTATCTCAAGGTCTTGAGGTACGTTGGAGTGGTTGATGCTGTAAATCAAAAAGGTGTTGTCGAGTTGCGAAGATACAAGAAAGAACATCCATTCGCACAGCTTTCTGGGTCTGATAACATCATTGCTTTTACAACTGAAAGATACGAGAAGCAGCCTCTTATAGTCCGAGGTCCGGGTGCCGGGGCTGAAGTGACAGCTGGTGGAGTATTCAGTGACATCCTGCGTCTTGCTTCTTATCTTGGTGCACCATCATAGTTATTCGCTGCTGCATCTTGTTCTTCAAGTTTTCAATTATTTGCCTTTGTTGATCCTATAGTAGTTTTAACCGTGCATGTAATCTTTTTTTCCTAGTGTTAGGTTAGTATCAGAAACATGCTTTAAGACTGCATAATGGTGCACTTATATGCAACTTGGTATTAATTTGATTTCCTTTAAGTGGTTTTGTAGCTCCTTAAATGGTTAATATCTTATCCTGCAGGCAGGGTTGAGAAAATAACTAGAAGGGATGTATTGTTGAACTGAAATTTTTAGGATTGTTGCATATTCTTCAATGAATAATGTAATGTTGTAAGATCTTTGTTATTATTAATGAGAGGAGTATGATGTTTTCTAGACCAAGGTTGGATTCTGTTGCTCATAGAATGAGCAAATTAGCTGAATGTGAATGAAATAAACAGCTTTTGATTGCCAAGCCCTTGAACTGCTTACATTTGGATATATATTACAGAAATTATAAAAGGGCAAGTAATTTAAATTTTCCAACTTGTTTATTCGGTGGTTGTGTTTTTGCAAAATCTTTTGTTAATTTAAATTGATCAAATTTTTTATATTAACTAGTGGCAGATTTTGATGGAGTCTCGTTACGCTAGCCACATCAAATTATTTTCAGGCAACCAACTAAATCCGGCATATCAAATTCCATTCCGATCATGCATTGTCTTTATAATCAAAAATTAAATTCCATTCCGATCATGCAACTACTTCACTACATCGACAAAGGTTACATAGGAAGAATAAGGAAGGTGATAGGTAAATATGACGATGACAATGGTCAAATTACTACCAAGTCATACTGACACAAAAAATAAATCAATAAAACATCAACTGCTATAACTTATTTAATCCTAGTATAGGAAGCAAACAACCTAAGACAAACAATTCACACACAGCCAAAAAAAAAAAAAAAGGGTACAACTTAATGCCGCAATTAACAATTAGGAAAAATCTTAATAGTCCGTTGCCAACAAAAAAAATTTAAAAAGGAGGCCAAACATATTTTCTGAGGTATGTTGAGCTTGTCAAGTTAATTTTGACTTGTTAAGCTCGAATAAAAGTTAAACACGTTAAATTAAAATTAGATCTTTTACGAATTTGAGACTTGATATACGAGTTTGAATTTAATATACGTACTCAACCGTTCAGGAAACGAGTTGAGCTTGAATTAGAGCTTAGGTGAATCAAATTTAAATCAAACTCATTTAATTAAATTAAATGTTAAATAAATCTGATTTAAGTTGAATACCTCATTATTCGAAGGTTTATTTAATTAAAAAGATAAAAAAAAATTGTTCAAACTTAATTCGTTTAACAAATTCGAATCAAATTTAATTGAGTAGAGTAGAGTCGAACTCATGGATAGCCTAATTCGTTTACGGCTGGTATGAGAAGCATATTCCGCTAATACTAATTAGCACATGAAACAAACTTTGTGAGGTATGAGATGAAGCATTCTGGGGCACAAACATAGGACCACTGCCTCAGTGGTCACCAGAGAAAAGCCCAAATACAATTTAATGACTGGACCCACCCATAAAAACAAAAAAAAATAATTATTCCTTTGGGCCAAAGTCAGCCACATTTGTTGACTATCTTTTTTCTTTTTAGGGCTTTCCTTTATTCTTAATGGGCCAAAATCCAAATCCTCATCCGGACTCTTCCCTCTTCTATCAAATCCAGTTAATCTCTCTTTTTCAGTCCCATCTGTCTCTTTCTCTCTCTTCTATGTCTCTCATCCGGTGAGGTCAAAATATTTTCCCAAAATTTCCCCCCTTTCTCTCTCTCTTCCTTCAATCCTGGCTTGGTTTTTCAGGGTCCCCTGAAGAAATATTTGCTTCCATTTTTGATTCATTTTCAATTTCTCTCTTTAAAACCCCCCACCTATTTATAATTTTTACAGAGCTTTGAAGTGATGGATGGAAGTGGTCTACAGTACAATCCTCGAACTGTGGAAGAGGTTTTCAGAGATTTCAAGAGTCGGAGAGCCGGCATGATTAAAGCTCTCTCCACTGGTTAATTCAAAATACCCTCAAAATACTCTATATTCTCTCGTTTACTTTTTGTACAACAATACATTTTTGTTTTATTCTCAGCAGTGATTAATTCTGTTGATATGTTTGTGTAAATTTTTCTGGGTTTTTGCAGATGTTGAAGAATTCTACCAGCAGTGTGACCCGGGTTAATTTTTCGACACCCAACTTCATTTATCATTTGTTGTTAAATTACTTGTAGTTTCACATGGTTTTAGTTGAAGAGTCTAGTGTGAGCCTGGGTAAATGTAATGTTTTCCTTTTTATTAGTTTATGCTTATAAATGGGTGTTTGTTTTTTCTATTTTCGTAGAAATGTATGGTCTTATTATCATATTCTGTAGTGTGTGAATGAATAGCATAATACTTTTTTACATCACCATTTTGTTTGGAGTGCTGCTCTAAAGAATTTAAATTGCATTTTTATAGGGGTTTCCTGTAGTGTGTAAAATTTGATATTCCAAATTATTATTTTCAACTGCTTTGGATTTTGCGCTGTATGTATGTGCATACATGAGCAGATTATGGTGTGATCGTTTTAAGGATGGCTCTTATTTTAAGTTTTGATTTGGAGCTTTATTTCATTTGGGTTTAGTGTTTTCATTGAGTTGCTGTTGCATAGCTCAGTATCTTGTTTTAATATAAGCTTGGTAGCCTTAAATATTTTTAGTTTATTGAATATGAGTTTGTTAAAAAAAATTCAGACTTAAGGAAAAGGATTACGCTGATTTTGCAGTGATTTTGCCTTTTGTGACGTTATTTTGTATTGGATGCATTATATAATTTCTTTTTTCTTCATCAATAATTTTTTTATCAAGAAAAAAGATTCTTAAGATGTATCAAAACCAACCCCCCCAAGCAAACCCCCCATAAATGGCCAAATCAACAAAACTCATGCCTGTTGGTGACAAGCCTTTCAAAAACACAATATCAGTGGTGGGACTTTATGCATGCATTTGTACAAGTGTCCCACTGTCCCTGTGTGTGCCTTTACTTTGTCCAGTTTAGTCCTTTAGATCCTCTTGTTGCTGTTTCATTGCTTCCTTTGATTTCATGTTCTACTTCGTGTTGGCACTTAGATATTCCATTTTTAATCTTGGTTAGAGCAGAAATATTACTTGTTTTGGTGAAACTTAAGATTTTCATTATTGAAGTCCATATAGATGACCCATTAAAGTGGGAAAAAGTATGTGCTGGGTTGAATGGGGGAGATAAATAACTTCTTAATGGGAAGTAAGTGAGTCTCTCTTAATGATGTCCGCCTTCATACTTCAAAAATAAAAGTAGTAATCAGAGGGTGAGAAGTGATAGCTGAAGTGTCTTTCACTATGATTAATGATCTGTCCCTATTACTTTGTTTCTAAAGGCAGGGTACTTGAGTTTTGCTAATCATGGAATGGTATTGAATTGTGGAAAAGAAATGTGTATGTGTTCATGGGTTTGAACTCATGCTCCTGGTTTGGGGGTATTTCCATTGATCTATTAGGACACATGATTCTTTACATATTACGAAAATTTTCTTTGTAGCCTTGTATACTGATTTAGAATTGAATGATGGGTTGACTTTAGAGTTGGCAACTTTTCTGGTTTCTTGCTTTTCTTATAAACTGCAATTTTTTGCTTTCAAATTTCAATACAATTTTTTAATGTTATCTAGTTATATGTGTGTGTCATTAGTCTTTCTTTTGTTCTAGCAAGCCCTTTCAAACTTAAATTACTTGCATATTTCATACTTCTTGCTATGTGCTCTATTGAAATTCCTGAATGTTTTCTTTGATTGAGAAAATAGTTATTCTTTATTGAATAACAGAGAAGGAAAATCTTTGCCTCTATGGGTTTCCCAATGAGCGGTGGGAAGTCAATTTACCTGCTGAAGAGGTGCCCCCAGAGCTTCCAGAACCGGCACTTGGAATTAATTTTGCTAGAGATGGGATGCAAGAGAAGGACTGGCTATCTTTGGTTGCTGTTCACAGTGATGCATGGTTACTTGCTGTGGCATTTTACTTTGGTGCTAGATTTGGATTTGATAAAGCTGATAGGTATTTTATTTTATTGTGGTTGGTTTGTTGGTTTGACTCTCACACACAACTTCTAAGTCTGAATTGAATTTGAGAAGGGGAACATAAATTTTACAGTATCTATTTGAACAATTGTTATTTATAAGTTGTGCAATTGCCATTCCCTTTATCAAAAAAACATAACAATTGGTGTTAGCATAGACACGTGCTTACTTTTGAAAGTGTGGCAGAAAAATAATTCAATGGAGCATTCTTTACAAGGAGGGAGTGTATTTTTTATTGTAGTTGCTTCCAAGTCATTCTTTAGCATTTAAATTACTTTTTTGATATTTTATTTGGATAAATATAGGATCTAGATATGCCATTGCTAAGTCTTAAATATGTCACGTTTTGTTTTGAAACATCACTCTAAATGGGACTGACGGATTAAGTTTTAGGTTTTCCTTTTCATCTGTCCCCAACTAATTTACTTGTTTACGATACCTAAATAGTGCCATTGACTATAGGCAGCTTTTGTTTTGTCTGTTACATTCATTGTTATTTTGTTAGTACTATGTATATTTGTTGCATTACAAAAATTATTTCCCATCACTGTTAAACAAAGTAGACATTTTAGAGAAAAGTCAGTAAATATTCACAGTGAATATAGTTCCACATTTCAAATGAGATTGATTAGAAGCCTCAGTTAGAACTTCAAAATACGGTTCAAGGTGATTTAGAAGCGTGACAAAAACATCTCTCTTTCTCTATCTATTTCTCTAATAAATTCTTTGATGTTTCTTCCAGGTCAAATTTTGGTATGTTGGGATCTTGATAAGTTTAGTCTATATGTTTGAAATACCAATTGAATTTTTTAGTTATCTTGTATTTTCTTTGTAATAATTTTATTGTAATTTGTATCATGCTTTCTGGTTTGGAATGTCCCAAACTGTTGTCAAATTTAATAAACCAATATTAAATGTGATTTGTGGACTATAATACCTTTCGAAAAATAGTGAAGAAGTGGTTGTATAATTTACACAAGGGTAACTATGAAAGAATAAGTTAAGTCAACATTTCATATCTAATCTGTGTGCCCTATTTTCCCTGTGAAAGAAAAATGTTTGAGATGGCGTTTATTTTAGTCCATGAATGTAACGAGTCAAGTTCACATTTCGGCATTTTAATTGGCTAGACAGCTGTTGATTTGAATCTGGATAATAGTTCTTCACTAAGGCAGGCAAAACCTTTGAGAGTCGGGTTAGCTTTTGTTTGAGTAATTTATATTTTACATAGTAATTTATTTTGGGCGTGTCAATTTTATATTTTGGCCTGATTAGGAAAGAAAATGACTTTTCCATACAGAACTTTTATCTTCACTTTTGATAAAATCATAATCATGCTTAACCTGAAAACGTTGCTGTATCTTATTGTAGAGGAGCAAGGAAAGGTCTGACCTAATGCTACTTTTCTGCTATATGAATTGAAGATCTTATTGTTTCTAATTCATTCCGATCTTTTGTTCCAGTGGTGTCTAAAATTGTTGTTCGACTTTTCTTATGGGATGATATACATTACGGTTTCATAACCTTCCCTATGATGTAATTTGATTATGCAGGAAGCGACTTTTTAACATGATAAATGATCTCCCGACAATATTTGAAGTTGTAACGGGGGCTGCAAAGAAACAATCTAAAGAGAAGTCAGCTGTGTCAAATCACAGCAGCAGCAAGCCTAAATCAAACCCTAAGGTAGATGAAGGACTTACATGTTTCTACCTTCTCGATTCCATAACATAAATAATATTACCTCTTGGTCCTCTACTTGTACCTTTTTAGCCCTATTTTATTATCAAATTTATTAGTTGATAGAGCTGGTTTCTGATATAGAAGCTAACTGTGATCCTAAATACTTGTAAGGACAGAAATGAAAAATAGCTTTGAATGACTGTATAAATATTCCAAACACTTGAACTATATAACCATGAAGAGGATTATAGTTCCCCAAAATATTAAGTAGTTTTAAATCTGGACACAGTATATGCATATACTCAAATGTGCTATTGGCTTTGTACTCCATGGTTATATAGTTCAAGTGTTTGGAATGTTGGATGTATATCTTAGGCGCATGATGCATCAGTGTCTACATCTTTACTCGCTTAATCAAAACACCCTTATGTTATTTTTCTTTATCTCAGCCATATTCACTCAGTTTAAAGAAACCTTTGATATGAAAGTCACCAGCCTTAAGCTCATAGATGGACCAAAAAGGCCCATCTATCAAAAACAAACATCAGTTGTGAGTTACGACTATTAAAAACCCTTCTTATTCATGGATATTTCAGTCTGAACCACAGTAACCAACTTGCGGTAGCAGTTCTTGATTGTTATTTGTTTCTTTTTGATTCCATAATTCCATTTTATGTGCAGGATGTTATTTATAATAGTTGTTATTTGTTTTCTTGTTCTAACATTTTCATGGTAAAATAGCGAGGCTCGGAATCTCAAGGCAAGTTTTCAAAAGGGTCGCAACCAAAAGACGAGGATGAGGATGAGGAAGGCTTGGAAGAAGAGGAAGATGAGCATGGGGATGCATTATGTGGAGCGTGTGGAGAGAACTATGGTCAGGATGAGTTCTGGATTTGCTGTGACATTTGTGAGAAGTGGTTCCATGGAAAGTGTGTTAAGATCACCCCTGCAAGGGCAGAGCATATCAAGCAGTACAAATGCCCTGCTTGCAGCAACAAGAGGGCGCGCCCTTGATTTTGGTTGGGACAGCAGACCCTCCTACTCTCTAAGGTTGGATTCTGCTAATTTGTCTAATTTGTTGGGTATGCAAACTAGTATTTGATTGTCAGTCTTAGATATTGTGTAGGTCTCAACTGTTGCAATTAATTGTGTAGTTTTTCCTTGTTCCAAAATTGTTGTTAGTTGTTAGGTTGCAATCAGGATGTTATTTCTTTGGGTATTACAATCAGAATGTTTATTTTTCTTAATTAGAATATATGTTACTCATTTAAAAACTCACTTGTTCTTTCTCCTTTTATCATGGTTGGTGGAAGGAGTCTGTTTCTAGTTTTGATTGATCTTCCATGTTTATTATCTTTATCTTCCATATATTGATTGATTATGCATTATCTGCACTCTATATAGTAATATGTTCTATGTAATGTATGTAACTGTATAAATGCTCAGCTGCTGCCTTTCAAAGTGAATGAAATCACAGCCAGAGCTGATTCGTGTTTTTCTTCTGTGTTTGCGTCTTAATCAAATGTTTTTCAACTCTATCGAGTTCTGTAACATTATATTATCATGAATTTATCATCATGTTTGCTTAATTCTTGAATACTTGCCACGTCATGTTATTACGAGTTTATCATCACAATCTCTTAAGCTTCTTATGGGGCAAGAAAGTTGTAAGCAGAAACCTGGCTGGACTGTCATTACTCATTAGCCAGCTGAGTTTAATGCTCATTTTTACAGCATGACTTCTAATTTTACTGATGATCAAGCATCACATTTTTGATTTATTGTTTTGATTTACTCAAAGATTGAAACTTTTGGAGAAGGTTACAGTCCTTTTTATTTTTATTTTTTTAATCAGGTTATTTTTGGTTACTTGGTACAAGTTTGGTAGCAAGGAGTGAGTTGAAATTGGATTGTATTTATTTTTATGTTTTGATCAATTCTACATGAAGCTAGAATTTATGCTGATATGCATAGAGTAAAGTAACAAGTTAGATTTTAGAAGTAGCACATATTGGCTATTTTTACCTCAATGGAGAAAGATGGTCATCTCCTCTAGAAAAATTTAAATGGGTTGCTTTTGTTTTCTCTGTGGTTCTGCTTCAGGTGGAGCATTTCCCCATGAACTTGATTACTAATTATTTAAATGGGTTGCTTTTGCTTTTGTCAGTCTACTCCACTTGTGCAAATGTTTCTCAAATTGGGGGCAACATTCCCCCTCATGAACTTGAGCTTTTATCAGGGATGAATGTGTGCAGATGAGATTAGTTTCCCAAAGGAAATATAAAGATAATTCTTTTCATTGTACTTAAATGGGTCCAATCTTAACATTTGAATCCAATCACATTATTTTGTATAACTATTTTTTTGTCACCAAAATATTATTGATCCTTGACGTCTACTCTTAGAGGGTAATTATGATCCAAAAGGTAAATTGAATTAACTTTTCACTGCAGGCTTGGATAATCGTTTAGAAATTGCTATGGGTAGTAGGCACTCTTCTAGTTCATGTTATGAAAAACTAGCAATTTTAGCAGCACCAAGGAGAACAGAAACAATATCTTTGGACTTCGAATGACAAATAACTAGCCAGCTAAAAAAGTTATTCAAATATGCATGAAAATCTGTTTGAGCCTGACAAATTCGCTTTGTTTCTTTCTTCTGGGATGGTGGCCCACCAAAAACGAAAATCCACGTGTTGGGGCCCATGAATTATACGGATGCAAGGTTTTGGGCCAAATTTGTATCTTATCAACTTTGCTTTTTTGCATTCGGAAAAGATTATAATGTGACAAAGTTACGAGTTGACACATTAATTTATTATTATTAGATATTTGTATTAATTTGAGTAAATTCGTAATAAAATTCGACATGTTTAATCGTAATATATAAAAGAATTCTTTTGAATTTCTGTTTCCAAAAGTACTTTCATCGTAAATGTTCGGCGGTTTCTGCAGCCGAAAAATACTGTCCATATTCTGTCCTATTCCAGTACCGTTCGTTAAGAGGAAGGAAAAAGGTCGAACAGTACCAACTTGGCAATCTTTTTGGACCCAATAATTGGCATTGAATTATCTCCCTTGGTTAAAAATATTCATGGGTTTATATTATGGGCATCGGATACTCATATCTGCTAGCTAAGTAGGTATGTTCATACTCATACTCAAGAGAGTGCTTTCGTGTTCGAGAGTCTGCAACACAATTGAGATAGATAGTTAATATTATCCTTCCAACAAAGTGTGAATTTTATGGTTTTAAATTTAATCTCAAAAGTAAAATTATTGTGAGGATATTTATGTCACTATAGCTGTTAGATTCCATTGTACTTATTGCCCTATAACTAAAAACAGCACATTTAATTAAACGAGTTAATTTGATTGGTCAAGTTAATTGAAAAAAATTGACTCGGATGAGTTAATCTTTCATTTTCTATTCCAATCACTTCATATTTTAATACCAAATTATTTTTCTTCCTTTTCTCCTTCCTTATTGGATACGAAAATTCAAAATTTTAAAACCTTTCAACTTCATCAAAACATAAATTTACAACTTTAATACTTCCTCGATTCCTTATTATCAGTCGTTTTAGAAAAAAATATTAATTCCTAATTAATTGTTGTTTACAGATTTATAGGAAATTTTTTCTCTTATTTTCCTAGATTACCTTTAAAATATCTCATATTTCCAAGTGCAATATTCCTATTTAATTTCAACTTTTTCTTTTACAATACTTATGTTCTCAATTTTTTTTTTCTTTCTCAGATTTCTAAACGTCGCTTAGGATAGATTCAACTTTTTCATATGTTTTCTCATGAATTCTTTATATGCTCTCTCTTCATCTATGTTTTCTACAAAAACTCCATGGAAAATAAATAACAACTCGATGGTAACGAGAAAAATATAAATTCTTTTGATTTAAATGAGAAATCAAACCATTAAGGTTGTACGAGATATTGATTTGAATTTGCTGGCGAATACTAGAATAGGTTTGAATATGGTATCGGATGATGAAGGAGAAATTTCTATAGAAAAAAAGCAATAACATATTATTTTTGAAATGTTAAGAATTTTTCTCCAAATTTTTTTTTAACTTCTTCTACTTTTCATGTTTAATATTTTCTGATGTAAAAGTTAATTTTTTTTTAAAAAAAAAATTTGTAGAAACATTTTGGAGATTATGTTAATGAATTGATTATGAATGAAGTTGGATGAATTGGTTTACTTTATACTTTGACATATGCCTCAATGTGGTCAATGCATCCTTGAACAAAAAAAAAAATCAAAATTTTTATTACCTGCCGGAGAGCGAAAACGTTAGCCCCAGTTTACATTTACAAGACAAACAAATTACCAATGCACACAAATGAATAGATTTAAAAGATAGTTATCAAGCTATAATATTCACCAAGTTAAATTAAAACTAACACATTAAATTTATTTATAAAAAAGTGATGCATTCATATCAACAGACTTCATCTCCAAAATAAGAACATATGTTCCAAACAAAATTTCATAGAGAAGAGCAAAGGTTGTCTGCTAGAGTTAAGCCAATTACAAAAAATAATGAACTCTTACTGATTACAAGAAACACAAAAAAGGGACAGTATATTAATTTGAGTATAATTTTACACTTAACATTATAATATCATTACTTTCCTTAATAGCTAACCTCTAACAATAGATAAAATAGAACCGAGGGAATAGTATACACTGAAATATATATATATATATATATATATTAATTACATGTTTTAAAATTTGTGATTATAATGTTTAGATAATTTTTACATACTAATTAATATTCAAACAAGTCCGTGCCTCGTAGATGTTCACCTGCTGGTAAATATATTGTTGGAGAAAAGGAAGAGAAATTTAAGCCACTATCAACTATAACAAGCTTGATTTTATAGGTTAACCACCATGAGGAAATCGATTAGTTTAATTCTTTTAATGATGACCCCTTGGGGTCGATATGCCATTGGTTATTAATATACTTGACCAATGTTCTCAAACGTTAACAATAACTTGTTAAATAATGTCTTCAATAGGAATGTCCACTCTTTATAAGATGAAGGGTTTATTTACTTCATTGGTCTTTCCAATTTTGCCTGCTGCAGATGGAAAGGGAGGACTCTAGCAGATTGCCTGTAAATTTTTGCCTCTTCAGCTCATTGAGGGGCAGGCTGCCCAACATTTGCGCTCTCAGATGGCCACAGACATAATGGAGTACGAATTTCATTCAGAAGGAAACATTATAGACATTAAAGTTTCAACTATTTTGAAAATCAGATTCTATGATCCAAGATTATGCCTACAGAACCCCTCCACCCTTGTCCTAGTGATAACTATGTTATTTTAACTAACCCCCTCCCCTAATGTGACATACATACATACATACATACATACATACATATATATTTATATTAAAAAAAAAAAGACTGGCTGTTGCCAAAACTGTGCACACATCCAGTCTGACAGAAAATAATTTTCTGGTCAATCCATGTGGGCTGAAACAATGGAACACACGTTTAGTTTGGTTTAGTAGGTGCCATGAGAGATCACAATGCCTTCATCGTACAATAGAAATCAAATTGCATGGTATGTAACAATGATACCAATAAAAAGCACGAGGGGTAACTTTTTGCACAGTATTGAACATTGTAAATTGGATGTTCTTCATACAGATAAGAGTTAAACCATAGCTACATTTGTACAAATTTTACATTGGTATTTGTTATGGCAGGGCAATAACAAAAGACAAGGTAACAAAGTTAGACTGGGTTGGAAATAGACAACAGAACATTGCTTCCCCCACTTGTTTTCCTTTTCCTCTGCCCTCAATCCCCCTAAAACTCCTTAACTCTCTTGATTTTTTGTAGACATTCTCTTGAGAAATTCGTAAGTTGTGATCATAGTTGTTGCAGACAGAGACATTGAAGCCCACCTTGGCCCCAAACCTCTATAACAAGCACCCAATCCACCTTCATTCACCAACTTCCTCACTGTCTGAGCAACAGTTGACCGCCGCTCTCCGTCGAAAACTTGCAATCTTGTCTTAATTGTATCGAGTGGCATTGTAACCAAAGCCAAAACTCCACTAGCCATCGCTGCGCTCACCCCTTGAACCGCCATAACTGCCGTTGAACCTGGCCTAAAACCACCCTCATCTCTCTTACAAAAATAACACCCCACACCTCCCCAAATCAACCTATGAGCTATAGAATAAGATGCCCACCAGCAAGCATTTGATGGCGCATAAGTCAATATCGAAATCCCAAATCCCCTATAAAGTCCTCGCAAACCATCCGCATGAATAATTTTTTGAAACGCATCAATCCCACCATTATATCTACTCGAACTCACAGCACAAGCACTCAAACTGCTTCCTCCTTGCACCATTAGCCTCTGGCTCACAACATCAATAGGAGTCCAAACCAGCTGTGCCGCCATGGCAGCACTCAACCCAGCGGCAGCATTAGCAATTGCAGCTGCAGTTGCCTCTGAAAAACCCAACTTAACAGTGGCAGAACCTACATTACTTTTGGTCACTTCAAGTGCCCCCATGTAAAGGGCTCGAGCTGGGATTGTACCCATCAATGAAGTACCAAAACCTCTATATAATCCTCTAAATCCTTCATGTTTTAGTATTGAAGTCGCCATTTTAAAGCTCGGAGTTTCCTTCACTAACACTTGCTGCCTTGTTTTCAACACCACAATAGGATACAAAGTGCCCGATACACCGGAAAAAAGAGCTGCTCCAAGGAAGAAAAACTTGGATTTGTCAAGCATTTCCCAATCTATATCGGCCGGAAGATGAATTTCTGTAGCTGAATCATCCTCAGCCGCACCCAAACTCATTTTCGCCACTTTCTTGGAGTACTTTTCCTAAAAATCTAATTTTCAATCTCCCTCAAACTGAAGTTATCTATCTTTCAACTTGCTATATTCTACAATCCAAAAATCCCAACTATACTAAAAAGATGATAAATACAAAACTAAAATAAACCCAAATCCTAAAATTCAAACTTTACAAAAGGGTCAAGTTCAAATCATACAAATATCTATGTGTGTGTGAATTTGGTGTTAGGGTTTGTAATAACTTTTTTGCGTTTGCGCAAACCGATTAGAGAACGAAGGTGGGTTAACATAAATGAATCGAGCATTTATTCAATTGAGATTCTCACCAGAAACAGGACGTCGGTCATCGGAATCTAATCGGAGAATAGATCTGACGCCGCTGGTAGAGAATTTATAGAGAGAAAGTGTCAATTGGGGAAGAGCTGAACTGAGCTGAAGGAGGGGGTGGCGGAAGGAGGCGAGAGAGGAGTGTGGATATAGAGACAGGGTTTTGAGGGAAAATGGACACGTGTCGGTTACCATATCGAGAAGTTTCATTAACAGTTGTGGATTCGTCCGGTTACCTGATGGCTGGTGGGCGTGGCCGAGTGCCCGAGCCGAGTGTGTAGTGTGAGATGCTGTGGGTGAGCTGCAAGTTTTAGTGGTGGATCAGTGGGTTCATTATTTCTTGTGGGCAGCCCCTAGTTATCCACAATAAGTCGGTCTAATTTGATCTAGTCTGAGTTTATTAAGCTTTAATTGTTAATCAGGTCGGATCAGACTTTTAACTTTACATCTGCAGGCTAAGTCAGGCCGGGTTTAACGTTTGAAAAGAGAGTCTACTGAGACCTGTAGGCTAGGTCTTGGGTCAAGTCAGACCAGTCTATATTTTTTTTTTTTTTAGTAATTTTAAATATTATAAAAATATAAATTAAAATTTTAAACTTAATTGTTGTACTAATTAAAAGTAATATATTACAAGTTACAAATTATAATAATGAATTAAAATATTGTATAATTTTAAAGATATTATATTATTTTATACTATTATTAATAAAAAAAAATTATGAAAAATATCTTCTTTTTTATTTATTTATTATTATTATACAAATGACTTTCTAGTTTTTACGCTAAATATTTATTAAAATGAAGATGCAATGAAAAGTCTACAAAAAGTGTAGGTTGATAGGCTAGGTAAGAAAAATTCTTATATATTACATTACCCAATATGTTTTCATGGATTTATTTTATTCGTATATAAACAAATATGTATAAATGAACGTATTAAAATACGTCAATTTTATTTGATTTATTGAATAAGTTGTCACAAAGAGAGTTTTTCTCTGTAATGAGAGATTTGAAATAGCAAAGAAAAAAAATTTGTAGGCCGAGTCTCAGTCCAAGCTAAATCAAACTGAATCTGAACAAAAAAAAAATATGACATAATCTTAGCCTCCAGATTGGACCGAGCCGAACTAGGTCTTGACCAGATCAAATCAAAACCACAGATTTTTTGTACACCACTAATAGCCCCCATGCGTCGACTTGTGATTTTCAAATGTGTGTATATATATATATATATATATATATATATATATATATATATACATGCCACTTAAAATTTTATCTTATAAATTGAAAGTTGGAGCATGAATTTTTCTTATTTTTCTTAATTGTACCTTTTATACATACATACATATATATATATATATATATATATATATATTATAATTCTTCATTTTTAAAAATATGATTTAATTTTTAAAAATTAGCCCGCCTCACAAAAAAAGTTATATTGTGAATTTTTTAAAATTTAAAAAAAAGTTATTTTTTAATAATAATAATTTTAAATTAACATATTGTGACGACCCCAAATCCGGGTTCTTTAACCTCGGGTTTGGTTCTCACTGTACAATACTTAAGAACAATGAAATACATAAATTGTATTCAAACTTCGCGGAATAATACAAAAGGTTCCTTAACAAAAGGCTACACTTCCCAAGGTCTAATACCTTAATCTTAACATTACATATCTTAAGGGAAATACAAAAGATTTACAACAGTAATTACATAACAGTAATATAAACTAGCATGCAATTACTAAAACTAAGCATTCGCTTTCCCCTTGCCTTTGTCCGATTTAGAGCTTTCGGGAATGGCTGAAATATAGTCATGATATAGCAAGAATGAGCAACTAAATGGCTCAGCAAGTTTATAAACAACAATCATACGATATATCATGATGAAGGGAAATAGCTTCAAGGTTTCAACAATAGCAATTGTGAAAGATAACAAGAATCAATGTTCAATAAAAGAAGGAATTGACTCTTTACTGCTGAGTGGTCTTTAATGACCCTGAACTGCTACTAAGGTAGAACAGACATACAATGTCTGACTCCTTGTTAAAATAACGGGACACTTGAGGGGATCAGTCCTCTCATGTCCTATGTATATGCATCACATTTAGTTTTCTTGCGCGATGTCGGGTCTCCGACAAATAAAAATCCCCTTTAACTAGGGTTGTTCTATCTCAGTCTTACTGTAAGAATCCGCACCAGCCAATGGTTTGGATAAGCTTTTATAATATTCAACTAAATGAATTTAACATGCATTTGTCTAGCCGAAACAATTAGCTTAGACGTTCTTAAACAGTTTGCAAAAGCACTATGTGCGAATACAATAATCAATAACGATGTGAAGTAATTTTCGATAATTAATTCACTCAAAGGTCTGTCAAATATCTACGAGTGTAGATACTTGCTCAACAATAATTGAATTGCTCAAAGTAATTAAAGTTGAATAATAATTGCAACAATAAGTACAAGTTAAGGGTAGAAGACTTGCCTCGTGCGTCGTTTACTGCTAACCAACTTAATTTAACAATCCTTGAACGGACCTAACAATTAAATCAGTTTGATCTTAAATTAGTATCATATACTTGTAAGTATAATGACATTTATAAACCTTACGAACCACATAATTGATTAATTATGGGTAACTAAACACTTAGGAAATATTATCGCTACTTGATAATATTTCAAACACAAGGAACTTATATTAATTATTTAATATAGTTCAAATAAATATCTAATATTATTAATCATTTAATAATATTTTATTAAGTATCTAATATTATTAATCATTTAATAATATTTTATTAATTATCTAATATTATTAATCATTTAATAATATTTTATTAAGTATCTAATATTATTAATCATTTAATAATATTTTATTAAGTAACTAATATTATTAATCATTTAATAATATTTTATTCATTACCTAATATTATTAATCATTTAATAATATTTTATTAAGTATCTAATATTATTAATCATTTAATAATATTTTATTCATTATTTAATATTATTAATCATTTAATAATATTTTATTCCCTTATTAATAATATTTTAATCATCATCTAATATTATTACTCATTTGATAATATTTTACATAATTACAAAGTTATTCATCATTTAATATCTTTTTAATCATATACTTAATATTATTCATCATTTAATAATATTTTAATATTGTTCAAACAATACCACTAGTTAACCTTTTAATTGTGTTAACTTAAGTCTTTATTTTATACATTTAGATACCATTAAGTCACTAATAAACTTTACATATATGGTTTAGTATTGAAATACACTCATTTTACATGTATTTCAACTTAAATTTTCATTAAAAACTCAACCCGACCCGACCCGGACCGACCCGACCCGACCCGGACCACTAAAACAGGTTTTTAACAGAATGTTTGACCGCTGCGGCGGTGGTTTCTACCGCTGCGGCGGTGGTACAAATTTTCTGAAACCCGAATTTGAGGACTGCCCGACCCTCCGACGCTCCGACAGCCATAACTTCTTCATTTTAAAACATTTTGTGGTGATTCTTGAGTCCATTCTCATCAGAATTTCCCCCTCTACAATTTCTCTTTAGAACACAAATCCAAATTCCAAACGTAACTAGAATAAAAACTGCTCACAAGGATAAGGTGAAAACTAACTTCACAAATCCTTGGTTTTATTGGTTCAAACTTGAATAAAATGTGATCTATATGTCCAAATGACACAAACTCAGTTTTGTTAACCTTGTAACTTCTTGTTTTACAATATTCCATGGTTCAATCACATTTTTAAAACGTTTTACACGAAATTTACGGATCGAACCACTTAGGGTTTAAAAATGACATCTTTTGTGGTTAAAGCTATAACTTCTTTGTTATTCAATATTTGTGAAAGGTTCAAAAAGGGTTTTTCTTTAAAACTCATAGATCTAGCTTTCTAGCCATATAAATCCAATTTCCGATTTGTACATTTCAAAATACAACCATAAACCTAGCGTGCATAGTTAGGGTTTACCGGTAAAATTGTGTTATGAACTTTTCTACCATTTTTATGTATTTCTCACATACCAAAACATGTTATAAACACATAGATCTATGAATATACATATATTACATAGTTAGATACTTCTAGATCATCAAAACGAGTTTTGATCGGTTAAAAATAGATTTTTAACCGATCAAAAGCTTTCTAGACTACAAAAATGAAATAAGATGAAGTTGAGAGCACTTTTAAACCTTTGTAATTTGAAGGCTCTTCTTCTTCTCCTACCAAAGTATGTGGTGAAGCTTTGTGTCATCCACCAAGCTCAACCTCTAGCTATATCACTCAACACTTAAGTGTTTCTTCTATTTTTCTCCCAAATGCTCTCTATTTTTCTCTCTAGAATTCTTGCAAATGAACTAACTAACATCACCAAGGTTGTAGGATGTCTTATTTATAGCCAACAACTAACCCTTCATTAACTTGCTAATTCACCCATGTTGGTGAAATTAAAGCCTAATCAAGCGTACTATTCCATTGAATGACCAAGTGATAGACATATGGAATGACTAGGGTGGTTGAACAATTTATGACATGGATGGATTTTCAAGCAATCTAGGAAATCAAGTTATCCATGTGGGGCCCTCAAAAATTCAGCAAATTGAATTATCCAAGCCATTTTTCCTTTATTTTTAATGCAAAAATGTGCATATATACATCTATATATATATATATATATACATATATATATATATTGACCAAAGTTTGACCCTTATTGGACTTCACATTGGGCTTGGTAATAACTTCTATTGGGCTCATTCAATTAAATTGTTTGGGCTCAATTTAAATACCACATTGGGCTTCTTTTAAATAGTCTAGGTTACATTTAATTAAATCAAGCATTGAGCTTGTTTAATTAATTACATGGGCTAGTAATTAAATTAATTACATGGGCTACTAGGTTAATATCTTTAACCTATTTTATCAACTCATTTGGATATAAAATATAATCCAATTAGGTTTGCTTTAACTAATTATACACTTTGCTTTAATCCTTTAAATAAATATACAAGCACATAAGTACATTTATTTAATTATCTAATGCACAATTAATTAATGAGAAAAATTTAAATTCATTGCTAAATATTTATTAAGTATATTTACAATGACTAATGAAATTCGTGGTCATTACATTCTCCCCCCCTTATAAGAATTCCGTCCCCGGAATTACAAATTTAACTAATCAAAAAGATGCGGATAGTTAGCCCTCATCTTTTCTTCAAGCTCCCACGTAGCTTCCTCAGCGTTGTGGTTCCTCCAAAGGACTTTGACAGAATGTATAATCTTATTCCGTAATTTCTGCTCTTTCCTATCTAGTATCTGGACAGGAATTTCTTCATACGATAAGTCTTTCTCGACTTGTATTGGCTCATAGGATATGACATGTTTGTGGTCTGGTTTGTATGGTCGCAGCACTGACACATGAAACACATTGTGAATATGCTCAAGTTCAGGAGGTAAAGCTACCTCGTACGCCACTTCACCCACTCTCTTCAATATCTCGAACGGTCCTATGAACCTCGGACTCAGCTTCCCTTTCTTTCCAAATCGGATCTTCCCTTTCCAGGGAGATACCTTCATGAACACAAAACTCCCTACTTCGAAGTCTCGTTTCTGTCGATGTAAATCGGCGTATTTCTTCTGACGGTCCTGAGCTGCTACTAGCCGAGCTCTTATTACCTTGATAATCTCTACCGTTTGTTGAACCAATTCCGGCCCCAACAATCGGCGTTCTCCTACCTCATCCCAACATAGAGGTGTTCTGCACTTCCTTCCGTACAATGCTTCATAAGGCGGCATGCCTATGCTTGCATGATAACTATTGTTGTATGCAAACTCAACTAATGGTAGATGGTTCTCCCAACTGCCCTTGAAATCTATCACACAGGCCCTGAGCATATCTTCCAATGTCTGTATTGTTCTTTCACTTTGCCCATCGGTCTGCGGATGATATGTTGTACTCATTCTCAACTGTGTCCCCAATCTCTCCTGAAGACTTCTCCAAAATTTTAACGTGAAGCGCGGATCTCTGTCTGACACAATCGATACCGGCACCCCATGTCTCGAAACTATCTCTTTGATGTACAGTTTAGCCAACTGGTCCAAACTGAACTTAATCTTGATCGGCAAAAAGTGCGCTGACTTTGTTAGTCGATCTACAATCACCCATATTGCGTCAAATCCCTTCTGTGTTGCTGGAAGTCCTACCACAAAATCCATTGTGATATGCTCCCATTTCCACTCAGGAATCTCTAACGGCTGTAATAATCCACTTTGTCTCTGATGTTCGGCCTTTACCCTTTGACAAGTTAGGCATCGGCTGACACATTCTGCGACCTCCTTTTTTAAATTCGGCCACCAAAAATGCTGACGCAGATCTTGATACATCTTCGTACTCCCCGGATGTATCGAGTATCTCGTATTGTGGGCCTCTTGCAAAATCTCTTCTCGTAGTTCGGGCCCTAGCGGCACCCAAACACGATTTTCAAACCTTAGCAATCCCATGCTATCCTCCTTGAATTTGACCTCTTCTCCTTCGGTCATTCTCATCCTTATTCTGACACATTCTTCGTCTTTATCTTGAGCCTTTTTCACCCGATCTAACAGGGTTGGGCTCGCTTCTACTTCCATTGACTCATTTGGATTTCTCACCTCCAACTCCATTCGAGCCATCTCTTGAACCAATTGTTCCTGATCTGTCAACATGAACAATTTCTCCCTGCTCTTTCTACTTAGAGCATCTGCTACTACGTTGGCCTTGCCGGGATGATATAGAATTTCACAATCATAATCTTTGATCAATTCTAACCATCTCCGTTGCCTCATATTTAACTCCTTCTGTGTGAAGATATACTTCAGACTCTTGTGGTCCGTGAATATCTCACATTTCTCTCCATATAAATAATGTCTCCAGATTTTAAGGGCAAACACTACCGCAGCCAGCTCCAAGTCGTGGGTAGGGTATCCCTTCTCGTAATCCTTCAACTGTCTGGACGCATACGCAACGACCTTGCCATTTTGCATAAGCACACAGCCAAGTCCCTTGTGCGATGCGTCACTGTAGACCGTAAAACCTCCCGTATCGTCCGGTAAAGTCAACACAGGTGCTTCACTAAGTCTTTTCTTTAGCTCCTGAAAACTTTCCTCACACTTCTCCGTCCATACGTATTTCACCGTCTTCCTCGTTAGATTGGTCAGCGGTGTTACTATCTTCGAAAAATCTTGAATGAATCTCCGATAGTAACCTGCTAACCCCAAGAAACTTCTTACCTCCGTTGGCGTCCTTGGTTGTTCCCAATTCATCACCGCTTCCACCTTTGCTGGATCTACTGAAACTCCCTCCTTGTCAATGACATGACCCAAAAATTGAACTCTCTCCAACCAGAATTCACACTTCGAAAATTTAGCATACAGCTGCTTCTTTCGTAAAATCTCCAACACCACTCTTAGGTGTTCCTCATGCTCCTCCTTCGTTTTGGAATAAACTAAAATATCGTCAATGAACACGACAACAAATTTATCCAAGTACTGCTTGAATATTCTGTTCATCATGTCCATAAATGCGGCTGGCGCATTCGTCAGTCCAAACGACATCACCAGAAACTCATAATGCCCATATCGAGTTCTGAATGCCGTCTTGGGTACATCCTCCTTCCTGACTTTCAACTGATGATAACCAGTCCTCAAGTCAATCTTTGAAAAGTACTTCGCCCCTTTCAATTGATCGAAAAGATCGTCAATTCGTGGCAACGGGTACTTGTTCTTAATTGTCACCTTATTCAGCTCTCTGTAATCCATACATAGCCTCATCGATCCATCATTCTTCTTTACAAACAGCACAGGTGCTCCCCATGGAGAAACACTTGGCTGAATGTACTTATTATCCAACAACTCCTGTAGTTGGATCATTAACTCCTTCATTTCTACCGGAGCCATCCTATATGGTGCCTTTGATATTGGTGCTGTCCCTGGTACCAAATCAATTACAAACTCTATCTCCCTATCTGGCGGTAAACTTGGCAGTACATCTGGAAACACGTCCATGAACTCCCTCACTACTGGTATTTGCTCCATCTCGGGATTCACCATCTGTGTGTCCACTATGTGAGCCAAATACCCTACACAACCTTTCCTTAACAGTTTTTTGGTCTGCATCATCGTCAGACATGCTGATTGTCCAGACGACTTGCTGCCATAAAATACGACCTTAGACCTATTTGGTGTCTTAAGGTGTATACACTTCTTTTGACAATCAATTATAGCTCCATGGTTAAACAACCAATCCATTCCAAGTATAACGTCAAACTCCCCCAAACGTATTGGAATTAAATCTACACTCAACTTCTGACCCCTGATTTCAGCACAACAGTTTCTATGTACATACTCTACAGGAATCACTTCTTTATTTGCAACTTCTATGTTCATTGGGTTCTCTAATTTTTCTCTAGGCAATTATAACCGTCTAGCGAATTCATCAGACACAAATGAACAGGTAGCACCCGAATCAAATAATACATAAGCATTTATATCATTGATCGGAATAATACCTGACACCACGTCTTTTGATTCAACGGCGTCCTGCACCGTCATGTTGAAAGTCCGTGCCGTTGGTTTGTTCTGTGGCACCGGCCCTCCAATGGTCAGTTTGGCGTTGTTGTTGTTGTTGTTGCTATTGCTTCCCCTATAGCCCGAACTCCCTCCGGTGTTCTTCTTCTTCGGACAATCTTTAAATTGATGGTCCATGGCCCCGCAGGCGAAACAACCTCCCTTCCTTTTTGGTGTGGGACAATTAGGAGCGATGTGCCCCTCTTGCCCACAGTTATAGCAGACATTTCTTCCTTTCATGCACTCCCCAGTGTGGTTCTTTCCGCACTGACTGCATTTATTAGCTTTCTTCGATTCACTGCCCTGGGGTGTCCCCGAACTGCTGTTGTTATTCCATTTGCGTTTGTTCGAGTTGCTGCCCCCACTGCTGCCCTCTCGGTTTCCTCCATCACCTTTCTTCTTGTTCCGCTCCTGGTTGTGCTTATTCAAAGCTTCATTTCCACCCTCAGCTATGATAGCTTTCTCCAGTAACGTTGCAAAGTTTGTAATCTGGAGAACAGCTACCCGACTGTAAACCCACGGTTTCAGCCCCTGTTCGAATCGTCTGGCGCGTCTCGCCTCAGTGTCCACCTGATGTGTGGCAAATCGCGCCAATTCATTGAACTTAGCGGCATACTCGGATACCGACATGTTACCTTGCTTCAGCTCTAGGAATTTAATTTCCATCCTAGCCTTTGTACTCTCTGGAAAGTAGTTTTCCAGGAATACTTCCTTGAATCGCGCCCAGACGATTGTTCCCTCCCCTGCTCTACTCTTATTGGCCTTCCACCAGTGGCTGGCCTCTCCTTTCATCATGAAGGCAGCAAATGAGGTCATTTGCTCCTCCCTAACTCGTGCAACCTCGAAGACTTTTTCCATCTCCTCTATCCAGGTCTGTGCTTCTATAGGATCTGTGGTTCCTTTGAACTCGGGTGGTCCTATTAATTTGAAATCCTTAAAGGTTGCTAGTGGAGCGGCAGGGTTTGTTGCTCCAGTAGCCTCTGCGTTGCGTCCGCGGAATGCTCCCATTAGCATTTCCACGAACTCTTGGACAGGGTTGGGTGGTACCCCTCCGGCATTTACTGACTCTTCGGGTGGTGGTGGGGGTAGTCGTTGATTCCTTCTTTGTGGCGGCATTTTCTGTATAAAGAAAATTTAATTAATTAAAGTTGTTTCAATCTTTTTACTTTCATTTTGTAGCTTAAGTATTTTAAACTAAAGCACAAATAATCATCTTGACACATATAAACATAAACGAAAATGCATTTATATTCATATGCTAAAACACAGTGCGTAGCACTTTTACATCATAAGCATACTGCTATAAACGCTGCTAACCCCGATAGTTAAAACAAAAGACGGGATCTAACATATCCCACAACTTCATAGAGTTGGGATTTACAACATACTAACCCTCTATCAAAACAAAAGTTGGGTTTCTACTGCATCTATGTACATACATCATAAATAAAGAAAATACAACTAACGGCGCATCCCTCGACGAACCGCATCGTCGTACTCCTCATCTCCAATAGCCCTGACCACACCCCTACTGATGGTGTGCAAGGTCTGGCCTTCCTCGGCAGGGTAATAGTGCACCCTACTCTGGATCCTACCAACTGATGAGCGATAGACGTAACTGAGTCTATCTATCCTCACATTCTTCTCCCTAACCTCCTCCTCCAGCTCCATCATCTGTCCGTGAGCTGCATCACGCTGAATCTCCATATCTAGTCTATCCTCAACTGCCTGCTGCATCTGGCCCCTCATGGCCTCCCTCTCTGCCTCTGTCTGCTGAATCTTCAGCTCAGCGGCTATCAACCTGACCTCCATCTCGGCCATCCTCGCCTTCAGCTCTATGTTCTCGCCAGATAACATATAAGCTGTATCTCGGTACTGATCCTCTGTTTGCTGGTGGATCTGGTTCTGCTCCTCAAGGTGCTGAACCCTCTCCTCTAGCTCCTCGTTAGCCGTAGTGAGAGTATCAATGATGTCACTGGCGACAGTGCCCATGCCATCAATATACTCAGCTGGCTCCTCATCCTCCTCATCATCATCAGTATCAGCCTCCTCCTCGCTGTACTGCCCCATAACTCCGCCCAGACAGCGTCCTCTCTATCTCCCTCCTCGGGATCTGACTCTGGCTCCTCGATCGGTGCAGCCACCCGTGGCTGTGCGGTATCCATAGGGATATCCGTATAAATCACCTCCTCTACCGCAGTGCTCGACTGGCCTATCTCCGTCATCCTACAGTAACATAAATAACACATGTTAGTACAGCAATAAAATATATTCATTGATGAAATGAAATGATATTTTATCATGTACATCTCGGCTCGATGGATTTTCTCAATCCACCTCCAAAAATACACAACATGATGAATCTCCCCGATTCATCTCCTAACGCACTCGATATGAGTTTAGTACTAAGGTTATAACCTAGGTTTCGCAATCCTAGCGTTTCTAACCTACAGCTCTGATACCAACCTGTGACGACCCCAAATCCGGGTTCTTTAACCTCGGGTTTGGTTCTCACTGTACAATACTTAAGAACAATGAAATACATAAATTGTATTCAAACTTCACGGAATAATACAAAAGGTTCCTTAACAAAAGGCTACACTTCCCAAGGTCTAATACCTTAATCTTAACATTACATATCTTAAGGGAAATACAAAAGATTTACAACAGTAATTACATAACAGTAATATAAACTAGCATGCAATTACTAAAACTAAGCATTCGCTTTCCCCTTGCCTTTGTCCGATTTAGAGCTTTCGGGAATGGCTGAAATATAGTCATGATATAGCAAGAATGAGCAACTAAATGGCTCAGCAAGTTTATAAACAACAATCATACGATATATCATGATGAAGGGAAATAACTTCAAGGTTTCAACAATAGCAATTGTGAAAGATAACAAGAATCAATGTTCAATAAAAGAAGGAATTGACTCTTTACTGCTGAGTGGTCTTTAATGACCCTGAACTGCTACTAAGGTAGAACAAACATACAATGTCTGACTCCTTGTTAAAATAACGGGACACTTGAGGGGATCAGTCCTCTCATGTCCTATGTATATGCATCACATTTAGTTTTCTTGCGCGCTGTCGGGTCTCCGACAAATAAAAATCCCCTTTAACTAGGGTTGTTCTATCTCAGTCTTACTGTAAGAATCCGCACCAGCCAATGGTTTGGATAAGCTTTTATAATATTCAACTAAATGAATTTAACATGCATTTGTCTAGCCGAAACAATTAGCTTAGACGTTCTTAAACAGTTTGCAAAAGCACTATGTGCGAATACAATAATCAATAACGATGTGAAGTAATTTTCGATAATTAATTCACTCAAAGGTCTGTCAAATATCTACGAGTGTAGATACTTGCTCAACAATAATTGAATTGCTCAAAGTAATTAAAGTTGAATAATAATTGCAACAATAAGTACAAGTTAAGGGTAGAAGACTTGCCTCGTGCGTCGTTTACTGCTAACCAACTTAATTTAACAATCCTTGAACGGACCTAACAATTAAATCAGTTTGATCTTAAATTAGTATCATATACTTGTAAGTATAATGACCTTTATAAACCTTACGAACCACATAATTGATTAATTATGGGTAACTAAACACTTAGGAAATATTATCGCTACTTGATAATATTTCAAACACAAGGAACTTATATTAATTATTTAATATAGTTCAAATAAATATCTAATATTATTAATCATTTAATAATATTTTATTAATTATCTAATATTATTAATCATTTAATAATATTTTATTAAGTATCTAATATTATTAATCATTTAATAATATTTTATTAAGTAACTAATATTATTAATCATTTAATAATATTTTATTCATTACCTAATATTATTAATCATTTAATAATATTTTATTAAGTATCTAATATTATTAATCATTTAATAATATTTTATTCATTATTTAATATTATTAATCATTTAATAATATTTTATTCCCATATTAATAATATTTTAATCATCATCTAATATTATTACTCATTTGATAATATTTTACACAATTACAAAGTTATTCATCATTTAATATCTTTTTAATCATATACTTAATATTATTCATCATTTAATAATATTTTAATATTGTTCAAACAATACCACTAGTTAACCTTTTAATTGTGTTAACTTAAGTCTTTATTTTATACATTTAGATACCATTAAGTCACTAATAAACTTTACATATATGGTTTAGTATTGAAATACACTCATTTTACATGTATTTCAACTTAAATTTTCATTAAAAACTCAACCCGGACCGACCCGGACCGACCCGACCTGACCCGGACCACTAAAACAGGTTTTTAACAGAATGTTTGACCGCTGCGGCGGTGGTACAAATTTTCTGAAACCCGAATTTGAGGACTGCCCGACCCTCCGACGCTCCGACAGCCATAACGTCTTCATTTTAAAATATTTTGAGGTGATTCTTAAGTCCATTCTCATCAAAATTTCCCCCTCTACAATTTCTCTTTAGAACACAAATCCAAATTCCAAACGTAACTAGACTAAAAACTGCTCACAAGGATAAGGTGAAAACTAACTTCACAAATCCTTGGTTTTATTGGTTCAAACTTGAATAAAATGTGATCTATATGTCCAAATGACACAAACTCAGTTTTGTTAACCTTGTAACTTCTTGTTTTACAATATTCCATGGTTCAATCACATTTTTAAAACGTTTTACACGAAATTTACGGATCGAACCACTTAGGGTTTAAAAATGACATCTTTTGTGGTTAAAGCTATAACTTCTTTGTTATTCAATATTTGTGAAAGGTTCAAAAAGGGTTTTTCTTTAAAACTCATAGATCTAGCTTTCTAGCCATATAAATCCAATTTCCGATTTGTACATTTCAAAATACAACCATAAACCTAGCGTGCATAGTTAGGGTTTACCGGTAAAATTGTGTTATGAACTTTTCTACCATTTTTATGTATTTCTCACATAACAAAACATGTTATAAACACATAGATCTATGAATATACATATATTACATAGTTAGATACTTCTAGATCATCAAAACGAGTTTTGATCGGTTAAAAATAGATTTTTAACCGATCAAAAGCTTTCTAGACTACAAAAATGAAATAAGATGAAGTTGAGAGCACTTTTAAACCTTTGTGATTTGAAGGCTCTTCTTCTTCTCCTACCAAAGTATGTGGTGAAGCTTTGTGTCATCCACCAAGCTCAACCTCTAGCTATATCACTCAACACTTAAGTGTTTCTTCTATTTTTCTCCCAAATGCTCTCTATTTTTCTCTCTAGAATTCTTGCAAATGAACTAACCAACATCACCAAGGTTGTAGGATGTCTTATTTATAGCCAACAACTAACCCTTCATTAACTTGCTAATTCACCCATGTTGGTGAAATTAAAGCCTAATCAAGCTTACTATTCCATTGAATGACCAAGTGATAGACATATGGAATGACTAGGGTGGTTGAACAACTTATGACATGGATGGATTTTCAAGCAATCTAGGAAATCAAGTTATCCATGTGGGGCCCTCAAAAATTCAGCAAATTGAATTATCCAAGCCATTTTTCCTTTATTTTTAATGTAAAAATGTGCATATATACATCTATATATATATATATATATACATATATATATATATTGACCAAAGTTTGACCCTTATTGGACTTCACATTGGGCTTGGTAATAACTTCTATTGGGCTCATTCAATTAAATTGTTTGGGCTCAATTTAAATACCACATTGGGCTTCTTTTAAATAGTCTAGGTTACATTTAATTAAATCAAGCATTGAGCTTGTTTAATTAATTACATGGGCTAGTAATTAAATTAATTACATGGGCTACTAGGTTAATATCTTTAACCTAGTTTATCAACTCATTTGGATATAAAATATAATCCAATTAGGTTTGCTTTAACTAATTATACACTTTGCTTTAATCCTTTAAATAAATATACAAGCACATAAGTACATTTATTTAATTATCTAATGCACAATTAATTAATGAGAAAAATTTAAATTCATTGCTAAATATTTATTAAGTATATTTACAATGACTAATGAAATTCGTGGTCATTACACATATTATTCTTAAATTTATAAATATAATTTATTATCGTACTCTATTATTAAACTATAACTTCTTATTTTGTGTTTCTTTGATCGTGAAAGATACTTATATTTTTTTGAAAGTTCTAAATATATAATTCTCTAAAATGAAACACTAAATCTTATTTATTTAATAGTAAATTTTAAAATATAGAATTCAATTAGAAAAAATCATTTTAAATAATTATGTCTAAACATATTTATACAATATTTAAAAATAAAAATAAAAAACAATTAGAAAAACACACACACGAGACGACAATTGGGAGACAGATATTAATAATGTATTATAGTAGTAGTATTTAGCTTAATAAAGTTTCTTTTTAAAGCTATTATCATGTGTGTAATTCAGAGTAAGGACACACCTAGGGGGGGTGAATAGGGGAAATGATAATCATTGAATTCTTTTTATTTTTTTCGCTACTGATATATATCAGACAGGTATAACTTGTATGTTTTAGTGTATATTATTTCTGAGATTACTGTCAGACAGGATAGGCTATCTGCTCTAGTATATCTTCAACCCAACAACAGATGAATAACCCAGAAAGAAGAAATGCAGAATAAAACTTCAAATAATTAATCACACAATATAGCAAACCATAGACACCAAGATTTTTACGTGGTTCGGCCCTTAATCTTCTAAATTAATGGCCTAGGTGAATAGGTGAAATGATAATCATTGAATTCTTTTTATTTTTTTCGCTACTGATATATATCAGACAGGTATAACCTGTCTGTTTTAGTGTCTGTTTTAGTATATGTTATTCCTGAGATTACTATCAGACAGGATAGGCTGTCTGCTCTAGTATATTTTCAATCCAACAGCAGATGAATAACCCAGAAAGAAGAAATGCAGAATAAAACTTCAAATGATTAATCACACAATATAGCAAACCATAGACACCAAGATTTTTACGTGGTTCAACCCTTAATTTTCTAAATTAATGGCCTAATCCACGTCTAATACCAATTGGTATTGAAGACTATTTTTATTAAAATTGATACACAAACTGTTACAGAAAACTCCCTGTACGAAGAAACTTGATTTTGACTTGGACACCTCTGCAACTTCTCACCAATGAGACTTTTAGAGCTTCCTTCGTACACTGTTATCCACTAATGGATCAACCAAGCCAAGCTAGGGTTGAATACAAATTATGATAATTAAATAGAAGATTACAGACCACACTAGGATTTCTCAGCCAAAAAGAATTAATAACAAAGTAATTGATTGCTAAAAATATATTCTGTTTTTTCAACTCAGAAATTATGCTCTGTTTTTTTTTCTTTTTGTATATGTTGTATGTTTATTTGTTTGCCGAGGAAGAGAGTTTATATAGATTAAAGTACAACGGCATAATACCAACATTAATAAAACAAAACTCAGCAAATCTCCAACAGCAAAAAGATATCTAACAATTTTTTCAAATATTTAAGATATATCTATCCTAAGAAGATGTATTTAACATGTCTGTTTGTTTGAATTGATAGTTGTTAGTTTGTTCCCTTATTTTAAGGAAGTTAATTCAATTCAAAATTTAAAGTTCCAACAACAACAGAAAAACACTTTGAAATCAAAAATCTATTTGGCTAGAAACCTTACATGAAATATTAAAACTCTTATATGCATTAACAGCCTTTGCAACCGAATTGGGCCTCCATGAAATCTTCATAATCAGCGGCAGTAATCAGTCTATAATCTCACAAAGCCTGCTCAATTACATTAGCTCATATAATATATATTGTCATCATTAAAATCTATAATATAACAATGTGCATGTATGCATGTCCGAACAATTAAAATACAGCAAGCTCCCGTAAACTGAATACTGTTAAAAATAATAGTATTGTGTCTATCTAGAAGACTGATGCTGTTGGTATTGGTTAAATTTTGATATTCGTAATTCTTTTGGTTGTTTTTTCTCATTTCCAAAATAAATAAATAAGTAAATAAATAAATAAATTGGTGATATTTTAGGAGCATGTGTTGAACCTTTTATTATTATTATTATTATTATTATTATTATTTTCAATTTGTTGTTGATATAACGGAAGATGCGATTGCTATTAAATTTTTTGCTGATTTAATTTGTTGTTGATATAGTGAAGATATTGATTTCTCTCGAGTGATAATTGGAAAAAGAATTTTCGATAAAATTATCTTTTATTTTCTTAATGTGAAGGTATAATTTATTAATTTCTTGGTACGTTTCAGTTTTTGGTATGGTACGACAAATTAGATTTAATGAACATTATATTTGGACATTTTGCTTTTGGTAAAATTATTTTAAAATATTAATCATATTATTAATATTTAATACTTTATAATTTCTTGCTCACAAATAAAAAAAATTAACTTCAAATAAAATGCGAAATTATTGACCATTATAGTCAAACTAATCCTACTTGAAATGGAAACGAAAAGCTTTTCTTTTATGGACCAATTGGATTAGAGTTAGAAAAGGCATTAAGTGACTTTTAATTTAGTGGGCCGAAACAAACCCATTGACTCGGACTCCCGACTATCCATGAGACTGTCCGTCAAAATGGACAAAAAAAATTGAGAGGAAACGAAAGAAAATTCAAGCGGCTTTTATTCCTAAACCTTTCCCTCTAAAAATGGAAAAGAAGATAAGTACTCTTTATGACGATTGATATAGTAAGAGTAAAAATATTAATATGAGAATAAATATATATTTAATAATATTTTTATAACTATTAAAGCATTATATAGCTCTTTAAATGATTCTTATTATTCTTACAATATAATTTATGTTCCGCTAATATTAATTACTTTATTTAAATAAGATTTTTTTATTTACAAAGCTACTGATAGACAAAAACACAACAGAACTATTATCGGACATCTTATACTCCATAAATATACAATCTAAATCAACGGTGATAGTCTAGTGGTAAGATTTCTCTTTTTTTTTTTTATATATTATGTAATGTACTAATGTCACATATTTGAATTTATCCTCTAACAAAGTCATAATTATTGGCAATATCTATTTAAGATAAAAAAAAAAAAATCTAAATTCCTACTAATTTCTCTTCCCAAACTCCTAAAATTAAAATGTATTTTTTTTACGCTACTTAAATTTAAATTTTACTCTCAATCTAATAAAGATATGTAGCTCATATTTTTGACTTGGCTCCCTAAAACACAACCACTTTTTTGGTACCATAAGATTAATGTCACGGGGCTAAAATTGATTTTGAATTTTTCGCTTTATAATGACCCAAATCTACCCTCAAACTTGATCAACCAACCTCTCATTGTGCGCCATCAGAGCACGCTGATGTCCGTCAGCAGCGTCACAACCCATGCCTGTTTGTTGGCACGCTATGCACGCCAGTAGCATGCGTCTAACCCTTGACGCATTATAACGACATCAATTGACCAACCAAAGTTCTGACGGCATTCTCTTCTAGATCTATCACAAACCGTCGTAACATAATTCGTTGCAATTGCCCAACTAAAGTTTGGTACCTTCAATTGTGGTGTTACCTGCTATTAACATTATTATTGATTCACGAGTTCAAAAACTATAATATAAATACAAGCTTTTAAATATTAATTTAAAATATTTTTAAATTTAACAGTTAAAATTTTAAAAGCTATTCGATATTTCTCGCAGAAACTCACAAACTCATAGATAACATAACAAACAACTTAAAACTTTTTTCATCCTTTTCTTTCTATCATTTAACTTTGACTATCCACCACCAAACTAAATTTCTTTTTACTTTTCTACCCTCTTGGCCTTTTCCTTAACAACGTCCATCTTTTCTATCCACCAGACTAAAACTAGTACACAGATGGTAAATTGTGAAAAGTAACCCTAATCCTTTGTAACTTCATCCATCAATGAGAGCAAATTATAATTTTGACAAGCTTAATTTAGCAGTGACATTATATTAATTCAAAATATAAAATCACATATGTTTGTAAAATATAAATGATCAAATATATGACTGAATATTATTGATTTTACATTTTAGAACCTAAATAGTATCAATAATGTGACGCCCCCAAATCTGGGCCCACACAGCCCAAACTTGAGTCGTCAAAAGACTACAACAAAATTATTACAACAAAGCACAACGTACAACAATACAGTGTATAATAATACACAACTAAGTCTTCACTATTATTGACACACTATTTTACAAAACGTGAAGACTATGATAACTATTCCTCGGACCCTCACTCCATTCCCCGGCTAGACCCTGTTATGTTTTCATCTCCTGTTGAAAAACAATGGAACAAAAGAAAGGGTGAGCTCAAATAGCCCAGTAAGAAATATCATGGCTAAGATAATGACGAATAAATTATCATTAGCCTTCAACAGTTGAGTTCTTGATAGAATACAATAGAATACAAGGTTTATATCAAAAACTGGAGTTAAATTCTTAAACAACGTTCAGATCAATAATAGCAGCGGAATGAGCAATCTATTAGAAGAATAATGCAGATTATAATGTCCACTCGCTTCTCTTTTTCGTAAAAACATCATCAACTTTTATCATCTGAAATACCATTAGTCATGATAATAAAAATTCACAGTTCCTGATCATAATCATGCAAATCAACAGTTCACCTTTGCACTACGGGCCAAAGATATTTAATTTAGCACCAGCGGTCATGATTATACCAGATTCAGCCTTTGGTGATAATCATACCAAACAACAGTTCATCTATGCACTTCGGGCCAAAGAGAACTTTCACCACGTGCCATAAAAGACACCGAACAGATGTATCGCCTTTAACCTATTATATCGTCTTTAACCTATCATCTGTTCAACAAATATATCACATCTGTGCCCCCGGCCACAGATATTCACAACAGCTTGATTTTTGGATGATTAGAATGATATAAATGATGAACAGAAGAAATAGGATAACAATAAGTATCGGAAGTTTACTTTGTACAGATTCAAATAATGTCCAAATTGTCAACATGATGTGGAGTGAAATTCAAGATCCACAGTTCAGAATAACGGTTACAATTCAATAGAAAGGTTCACGTAAATAGGAAGGTTCAGTTGAAATAATGAAGTTCAACTATTATGGAACATATAATATTTTCAGGAATTATAGAAGCAATAGTTCCATAATAAATTTCGATTTAGGAGTATGAAAGAAAATAATATCCCTTACCGTAGCAGGTTTGATTAACAAAAGGTGAAGGAAATTAATACAAGGGTTATTCACCAACAGGCGGCAATCCGCTCCGTAAGGTTATTCCCACAATTTAATAGAATTTGAGTACAAAGAGTTATTCACCAAACAGGCGGCAATCCGCTCCGTAAGGTTATTCTCAGAGATTAATAATGAATGAATACGAAAGGTTATTCACCAACAGGCGGCAATCCGCTCCGTAAGGTTATTCCCACAATTTAATACATGGAAATAAATGACACATCTTATGAGTAAGAAAGAAACAATATTATTTTCGAGAATCAAATAATGATAATCCCTTACCATAGTACGTTTGAATAATGGAAGATGAAAAAGATGGTATCCCTTACCTCAACACGTGACTGGATATTGATTTAAATGAGGTTGATTATCTTGAACAGTACACGTATACTTATAGATCTTCACAAATACTCAAGATGACTTAAGCACACTTAGAGAGAACTTTCACAAGAAGTATTTAGAGAGAGAAAGAAAGAACAAGTAAGGAAGTTTATGAAAAATCCTTAAGTTAAGGCTTCTATTTATAGCCAAAAATCTTATCATTCATTTAATCTAAACCATTCATTTAAAGATCATCTTTTAATCTACACCATCCATTTCAAATATTATATTATCTTTAATCTACACCATTCATTTCATATCACCTAATAATCACCTAACTTTATATTATAAACAAATCAATTTAATTATTCAACAATAATTCACACTTTAATCTACACCATTCATTTCATATCACCTAATAATCACCTAACTTTATATTATAAACAAATCAATTCAATTATTCAACAATAATTCACACTTTAATCTACACCATTCATTTCATATCACCTAATAATCACCTAACTTTATATTATAAACAAATAACTTTATCAATTCAATTATTATGACTAATTGTTATAAATACAGTATAGTTAGCTCTTAGATATCAAGTCAATAAATTAATGAAATACAATTGTTTAAATAACATCATAATAGAGATAACAATAATGTAAAATAAAGCATACGTTACTGTGTAATGACAATTATTGATTCAATAATGTGAATTACTGTGCATATGTTACTGTGACAATTATTAGGTTCAATAATTTTAAAAACAGTGCAACAACAATTATTGACTCAATGATATAAAATACAATGTAATGACAATTATTAAATCAATAATGCAAAATACTGTGTAACAACAATTATTGAATTGATAATATAAAATATTATGCAGTGACAATTATCGATGAAATGATGCGTAACAGTTACGGTGTCAATTATCAGACCAATAATATGAGACACTATGCAATACCGTGTGTTACTGTAAAGTACCGAGTGCTACTGAAAATACCAATAACTACTATATGCTACTATTCTTTTATCACCGGTATTTTAACAGTTCCGTTGACTATTTTTATTTAAAAAGGTTATTTCTGTCGTTTTCTATATCCGACAAATATTCCGTTGTGGGGTCCACCAATAATTTGTTATTTCGGCGCCGTCGGACCAAACGAATATTCCCCGACCAAACGAATATTCCCCGACAAAGCGAATATTGTCCGACAAAATAAAATTTGCACATAACATCCTTAACTTTTAACTTTATCGATTTAACCACTTACTGTTTCAAAAAATATATATATGAAGAAAAATTAAATTTTGTATTTCATAAAATTCGGGGTCTTACAACCTCCCCTCCTTATGAAATTTCGTCCCCGAAATTGACGTTCCTGACATATCGAAGAGGTAAGGATACTTAGATTTCATCTCAGATTCTAGTTCCCAGGTCATTTCCTCAGTATCTTGGTTCCTCCATAAAACCTTAACTTGAGGTATAACCTTTGAGCGTAGGATCTGCTCCTTCTTATCCAGGATCTTAACAGGTACCTCCTCGTATGTTAAATCCTCTGCTATAACGTCTGGTTCTAACTCAATGACGTGGTTTGGGTCCTTCACATATTTACGTAACATAGATATGTGAAAAACGTTATGGATGCGAGACATACTTGGTGGTAGGGCTAGTCTGTAGGCTACGGTTCCTATTCGATCGAGGATTTCAAATGGGCCAATAAATCGAGGGTTGAGCTTTCCTCTCTTTCCGAATCTCGTAACCCCTTTCCATGGAGAAACACGTAAGAATACATGATCTCCGACGTTGAAGCTTTCGTCTCTCCGATGAAGATCAGCATAACTCTTTTGTCGTTCTTGTGCGGTCTGTATTCGTTGTCGGATCATTTGGATCTTTTCGGTCGTTAAGCGTACCAACTCGGGTCCCAACAATTTTGCTTCTCCTACCTCATTCCAACATATTGGAGAGCGACACTTCCTTCCATACAATGCCTCGAATGGAGCCATGCCTATGCTTGCTTGGTAACTGTTGTTGTAAGAAAATTCCACCAACGGCAAGTACTTATCCCAACTTCCTTTGAAGTCTAATACACAAAGTCTCAAAAGATCTTCGAGGGTCTGGATCGTCCTTTCCGATTGTCCGTCCGTTTGAGGATGGTATGCAGAACTAAAACGTAGTTCAGTGCCCATAGCTTTTTGTAGACTGATCCAAAAGCGTGAAGTGAATCTAGGATCTCGATCAGAAACTATGGAAACTGGCATGCCATGCAATCTCACGATCTCATTTATGTACATACCGGCAAGACGTTCAAGTGAAAAGTTTTCTCGTATAGGCAAGAAATGAGCAGATTTGGTCAATCTATCTACGATCACCCAAATTACATCTAAGCCTTGAGAAACTTTTGGAAGACCCGTCACGAAGTCCATATTGATGTGTTCCCACTTCCATTCGGGAACTTCAAGTGATTGTAATGGACCTTTAGGAACTTGATGCTCTGCCTTGACACGTTGACAAGTTAGGCACCTTGAGATAAACTCCGCAATCTCTCTTTTCATATTGTTCCACCAAAATGTATGTCGAAGATCTCGATACATCTTGGTACCTCCTGGGTGGATTGCAAACGGCGTGTTGTGTGCCTCCATCATGATTTTATGCTTTAATTCAGGATCGTTAGGAACACAGAGTCGAGAGTTGACTCGAAGTATTCCTTTCTCGTCGATTCTTGCTTCGGGAATGGCACCTTCTTGTACTTTCTTTATCATGTTTATCAGTTCCGGATCGGTAGCTTGAGCAGCTTTAATTTTATCGATTAAAGTTGGTTCTACTCGCACGTGAGCAATCTTCGAGCGGGTCCCTGGTGTCTTTAGCTCTATCTCCATCTTTTGCAAGTCGTACAAAATACACTTTTGTGTTGTCAGTAGTGCACTTGTACTTGCATAAGATTTTCTGCTCAAAGCGTTAGCTACAACGTTCGCCTTTCCCGGGTGATACTGGATTATGTGGTCATAATCCTTTAACAGCTCAAGCCAACGTCGTTGTCGCATGTTGAGTTCCTTCTGGGTGAAGAAATACTTGAGACTTTTATGATCCGTATAGATAACCACTTTTTCTCCGTACAAGTAATGTCTCCAGATCTTCAACGCGAAAACGACTGCTGCCAACTCTAGATCATGAGTAGGATAATTTTTCTCATAATCTTTGAGTTGTCGAGAGGCGTAGGCTATAACCTTTCCATGTTGCATAAGGACACAGTCTAGACCTTTGCCAGAAGCATCGCTGTAGATAACAAATTCTCCTGATCCTGATGGTATGGTCAGAACAGGAGCTGAAACCAGTCTCCTCTTGAGTTCTTGAAAACTCTTCTCGCATTCCTCGCTCGATATAAGTTTTGTACTAGAATGAATGATACCGATATCTAGTAATTAAACTTTCAACTCTTGGTGTTCTATGGGAGCCATTTGGTATGGGACTTTAAAAATGGGCTTAGTGCCGGGTTCAAGATCGATACAGAATTCAATTTCACGGTTTGGGGTAAGCCAAAAAGTTCCTCAGAAAAAACGTCAGGAAACTCATTAACAATGGGAATATCATTTAAGTTTGACGTATTTTTGTTCAAATCAGTGACATGAGCTAAAAAGGCTTGACATCCGTTTTTCAATAAACGAATGGCTTTATGGCTAGAAATAACAGTTATAGATTTCAATGGTTTAGTTGCTTGAATTTGCATGACAGGTTGATTAGGAATATGAAAACTAATAATCTTATGAAAACAATCAATTTTAGCATGATGGGTAGTCAACCAATCAATTCCTAAAATCACATCAAATTCATGCATCTCCAAAGAAATAAGGTCAACAGGTAATGTGGGGTTGTTGATTTGAACTAGGCAAGATTTATAGACAGTAGATGTAATGGTCATTTCTCCTAATGGGGTTTCAACTGATAAGTCAAAGTCCAAATTTTCAGGAGTTAAGTTTAAACGCTGAGCACATGCAGGTGAGATAAAAGAATGGGTAGAGCCAGTATCTAACAAAGCGTAGACTTCACGAGAATTTATGAATAGCTTACCGGTTATCACCTCGTTCGAGTTTCGTGCCATTTGGGATGTCACAACAAAAGTTCTCCCTTGAACTACAGATTTTCCTTTATCCGCGCTAGCTTTTGGTATCATCATTGCAGCTGGACTTGATTTTGTGGCAGGACAAAACCGCGCAAGATGACCCTCTTTCCCACAACTGTAGCACTTTTTGGACTGCAGTGTACAGTTTGGGCTGATGTGACCTTCCTGACCACACCTATAGCATCTCACTGGTGGTCGATCTTCTCCCCTTGAAACTGGGGTCGGTGCTGGTGTTGGTACTGGTGCTGGTGCCCTTCCATAATTATTATGGAATCTCTTTCTTTTGAAATTGTTCCCACTAGATTCTCCTCTTCTGTTATTTGGTATGGAATTACCACCGAAGTGTTGGTTACCTCCTCGATGGTTCTCGTTCCTGTGGTTGTTGTCACTCCTTTCTCTATGCTGATCATTAACTCTTGGCTGCAATGTTTCATCTGTTTGCTCCACCCTTTGAGCCCTATCTACAACATCTGAATACAAACTGAATTTATGAGAACTAAGTTGTTGACGAATTTTGAGTCTCAAACCTCTCAGGAACATTCGACTCATTCGTGCTTCGTCATCTACTAGATGAGTCGCAAAACGAGACAGTTCAGCAAACTTAGCTTCATATTGAGAAACTGTCATGTTTCCCTGCTCCAGCTTAATGAATTCCACTTCCTTCATATGACGGATGCTTTCTGGGAAGTACTTCTCGTTAAACAATTCTTCGAATTCTGTCCAAGACATTTCGAGTGCTGAAGGTTGGATACGTTTTACCGCTTCCCACCAATGGTCCGCCTCACCTCGTAACATAAAAGTGGCAAATGACACCTTCTGATCATCAGCGCATTGTAAGACATCAAGTATTTTTGTCGTCTGCTTCAGCCATGCCTCCGCTTTGAGTGGGTGAGGCTTCCCGTGGAATTCAGGTGGTCCTAATTCTTTAAATTGCTTAACAGTGACCATCCTCAAATTGCCAGCGTTTCTACCGTTATTATTGACTGCATTTCCTCTTCCTTGATTCTGTATGAACTGCATGAAATTCCTAAAGAATCCATCGTTCATCATGTTATCAGGAACATTATTTCCTGAGTTGGCAGGAGGATTGTTTGGGGCCTCTTGATTCTCGGCTACATTTGCTTCGGGTATTCCATAGTTAACCTCTTGATTTTCAGATGCCATACTTAACTGTGGTCACAAAATAAATGTTAGTTCAAATAAACTGACTCATCACTTCATGTTCCTACATTCAAATCGACTCATTAGATAATAAAATCTATTTTAGGTAGGACACACTAGTGACTGATTCTATTCGTCTCTCCCCTCCTAGTTCTACCCCAGATCTCCATTAAAGACCATATCCCTAAGCTCTGATGCCAACTGTGACGCCCCCAAATCTGGGCCCACACAGCCCAAACTTGAGTCGTCAAAAGACTACAACAAAATTATTACAACAAAGCACAACGTACAACAATACAGTGTATAATAATACACAACTAAGTCTTCACTATTATTGACACACTATTTTACAAAACGTGAAGACTATGATAACTATTCCTCGGACCCTCACTCCATTCCCCGGCTAGACCCTGTTATGTTTTCATCCCCTGTTGAAAAACAATGGAACAAAAGAAAGGGTGAGCTCAAATAGCCCAGTAAGAAATATCATGGCTAAGATAATGACGAATAAATTATCATTAGCCTTCAACAGTTGAGTTCTTGATAGAATACAATAGAATACAAGGTTTATATCAAAAACTGCAGTTAAATTCTTAAACAACGTTCAGATCAATAATAGCAGCGGAATGAGCAATCTATTAGAAGAATAATGCAGATTATAATGTCCACTCGCTTCTCTTTTTCGTAAAAACATCATCAACTTTTATCATCTGAAATACCATTAGTCATGATAATAAAAATTCATAGTTCCTGATCATAATCATGCAAATCAACAGTTCATCTTTGCACTACGGGCCAAAGATATTTAATTTAGCACCAGCGGTCATGATTATACCAGATTCAGCCTTTGGTGATAATCATACCAAACAACAGTTCATCTATGCACTTCGGGCCAAAGAGAACTTTCACCACGTGCCATAAAAGACACCGAACAGATGTATCGCCTTTAACCTATTATATCGCCTTTAACCTATCATCTGTTCAACAAATATATCACATCTGTGCCCCCGGCCACAGATATTCACAACAGCTTGATTTTTGGATGATTAGAATGATATAAATGATGAACAGAAGAAATAGGATAACAATAAGTATCGGAAGTTTACTTTGTACAGATTCAAATAATGTCCAAATTGTCAACATGATGTGGAGTGAAATTCAAGATCCACAGTTCAGAATAACGGTTACAATTCAATAGAAAGGTTCACGTAAATAGGAAGGTTCAGTTGAAATAATGAAGTTCAATTATTATGGAACATATAATATTTTCAGGAATTATAGAAGCAATAGTTCCATAATAAATTTCGATTTAGGAGTATGAAAGAAAATAATATCCCTTACCGTAGCAGGTTTGATTAACAAAAGGTGAAGGAAATTAATACAAGGGTTATTCACCAACAGGCGGCAATCCGCTCCATAAGGTTATTCCCACAATTTAATAGAATTTGAGTACAAAGAGTTATTCACCAAACAGGCGGCAATCCGCTCCGTAAGGTTATTCTCAGAGATTAATAATGAATGAATACGAAAGGTTATTCACCAACAGGCGGCAATCCGCTCCGTAAGGTTATTCCCACAATTTAATACATGGAAATAAATGACACATCTTATGAGTAAGAAAGAAACAATATTATTTTCGAGAATCAAATAATGATAATCCCTTACCATAGTACGTTTGAATAATGGAAGATGAAAAAGATGGTATCCCTTACCTCAACACGTGACTGGATATTGATTTAAATGAGGTTGATTAACTTGAACAGTACACGTATACTTATAGATCTTCACAAATACTCAAGATGACTTAAGCACACTTAGAGAGAACTTTCACAAGAAGTATTTAGAGAGAGAAAGAAAGAACAAGTAAGGAAGTTTATGAAAAATCCTTAAGTTAAGGCTTCTATTTATAGCCAAAAATCTTATCATTCATTTAATCTAAACCATTCATTTAAAGATCATCTTTTAATCTACACCATCCATTTCAAATATTATATTATCTTTAATCTACACCATTCATTTCATATCACCTAATAATCACCTAACTTTATATTATAAACAAATCAATTTAATTATTCAACAATAATTCACACTTTAATCTACACCATTCATTTCATATCACCTAATAATCACCTAACTTTATATTATAAACAAATCAATTCAATTATTCAACAATAATTCACACTTTAATCTACACCATTCATTTCATATCACCTAATAATCACCTAACTTTATATTATAAACAAATAACTTTATCAATTCAATTATTATGACTAATTGTTATAAATACAGTATAGTTAGCTCTTAGATATCAAGTCAATAAATTAATGAAATACAACTGTTTAAATAACATCATAATAGAGATAACAATAATGTAAAATAAAGCATACGTTACTGTGTAATGACAATTATTGATTCAATAATGTGAATTACTGTGCATATGTTACTGTGACAATTATTAGGTTCAATAATTTTAAAAACAGTGCAACAACAATTATTGACTCAATGATATAAAATACAATGTAATGACAATTATTAAATCAATAATGCAAAATACTGTGTAACAACAATTATTGAATTGATAATATAAAATATTATGCAGTGACAATTATCGATGAAATGATGCGTAACAGTTACGGTGTCAATTATCAGACCAATAATATGAGACACTATGCAATACCGTGTGTTACTGTAGAGTACCGAGTGCTACAGAAAATACCAATAACTACTGTATGCTACTATTCTTTTATCACCGGTATTTTAACAGTTCCGTTGACTATTTTTATTTAAAAAGGTTATTTCTGTCGTTTTCTATATCCGACAAATATTCCGTTGTGGGGTCCACCAATAATTTGTTATTTCGGCGCCGTCGGACCAAACGAATATTCCCCGACCAAACAAATATTCCCCGACAAAGCGAATATTGTCCGACAAAATAAAATTTGCACATAACATCCTTAACTTTTAACTTTATCGATTTAACCACTTACTGTTTCAAAAAATATATATATGAAGAAAAATTAAATTTTGTATTTCATAAAATTCGGGGTCTTACAAATAAGCTGTCTATAATTTTCTTTTATTTTGCTTTTAGAGGGGAAGTCATTTAACATTCTTTCTCTTGGTGTAATCACTCCTTATTAAAGGGTTGTATAATATATATGAATGGATCCAAAATTTAATGGTTTAACCTTTTGGGTCAAGTTTAATTCCAAATATATGTGTTAATGTCTTATGTATGTGCACGTGACGAATAGGCTGCCTGATTCTCTCCCAACAACTGGTATCAGAGCTATGGAAGATCGATCTTGGGCTGGTAAGCCTTTTCAAAAGACACAATGGTGATTCGAAAATTAATCCGGGATAGTAATGTTGAATTCTCGATGGGTGTAGCGGAGAATTAGTTCCGAGATTGGTTATCTGAGATCGAATTGGTGATCCGCAGTGATTGAAGAGAAAATATTTAATTATCGATGGAAGTTAACTATCGATAGAAAAAACGAGAGTGGTTAGCCAAGAATTGATATCGCGATGATTGAAGAAAATGTGTTCTGTTCAAGTGAGGGAGAACTCTTGATGTGATAAACTCACTTGTGAGGAAGAGATTGTTAGGATATCACAAGTGAATTGGAGTCTCGCATGGGATAAATAATGAAAGAGTGAATGATTAATATACATGAATTAACCAAATACCTAATTAATTGCTTAAACTTTTGGGGCAAGTTGGGTTTCCAAACATGTGTGTTAGTACCTTGTGCACATGCATACGACGAGCGGGCTCCCCGTTTCTCCACCACCAACTGGTATCAAAGCTACGGAAGATTGATCTTGGGTTGGTGAGCCTCTTCAAAAGATACACGATGGTGATTTAAAAATTAATTTCGTATCACCTTTTCAAAAGACGCGATGGTGGTGAATTCTCGATGAAGGGTTAATACTTTTTCTCTTAAGGTTCTCTCATTAGTAATGTTGAATTCCCAATGAGTTTAGATTAGAATTGGTGATCCGCGGTGATTGAAGAGAATAACCTAGAATAGTTAGTCAAGAATTGATGTACGGTGATTAAAGAGGATGTGTTCAAGTAAGGGGAGCTCTTGCAGGTGTGATGAAGTACCTTGTAAGGAGGAAATTATTAAGATATTACAAGTGAGTTGGAGTCCCATATCAAATAAATAATGAAAGAGTGAAAGATTAATGTTAGTTGAAGGTTGGTTCATCGTCAGAAGGTCCAAATCCCATTGAAACCCAAGTTCAGTGAGATCATAATGCAGCACTTGTATGTTTCTCTCTATACATATAATTATGTAGATCAATAAATGTTAATGTTGGCATGAAATTAGCGTCGTGTATGTTGTGAGTTTTTCGGCTGTTAGGTTGCCTGCATGTAAATGTACGTATGATCTTATATAAGAAAAAACATTTCTTGTATGTTTATAATTGGTACAATATCAGAAATTCAAGAAACTTTGAAATATTTTTTTTGTGTTAATTAAGCCTGTAGTGATGTAACCTATAAAAATAAAATTACAAAGTTTTGGTTTAGCCAATAGTCATTTAATTCTGTAATTTAGTTGACTTTTTAGAAAAAAGCACAAGATCAAAAGAACGGATCACAATTAACCATGTCAATGTTTATATTGGAATCCAAAGCTGATTGTGGTAAGTTTATAATGTAAAGCATCTTTCTTTAGCGAAAGTCACAGAAGTTAGAATCTACCGGCGCCAGAAGTTGGGAAGAAGACGGTAGAAGTTGGAATCAACATGCACTACATGTACATTTAGAATTGAAATGTAACAACTTAATAGTATAAGTTTTTTTTAAAATAAAAAATATTAACAATATTGATGCATCTATACTGATTTTACAGAATTTATAACAAGTTAATTTTCTGTTTATTTTGGAAATAAATTTTTTTTTTGAAATAGTAATTTTGTATATATTAACTTAATGAGTCTGGAATAAGCTGTTATCCCAACAAATAGATTATGGCATGTGACGATTAAATTTTTAAGTCAACTTTTTCATAAATAAAAAGATTCAATTAAGCCTCCCTCTCTTTCTTTCGTCTCTCTCCGTGTTCCGATTCATACCTGCCTTTTTTGCTCTAATTCAAGTTCCCCTACCTCTCTCTCCAAAGAATTATCAGGAAAAAAAAAAAGATACAGGGACAAAAGTGAAAAAAAAAATTAAAGGAGAGATAAGAGAAATGAATTGATTATGGAGGGAAGGTTGAGGCAAACTTCCAAGGAGCCAGGAATTTTAATTGTGACTGACTAAAAATATTATAATGCCAAAATTTAGAACTATGATTCTTAAAAAGAGAGGATAATTTTTTTTTGGAGCCGGACTACAGCCTCCCCCCCCCCCCCCCCCCCCCCCGCTTCTAGGTCAATGTTCTTTAATTTTCTGAGTCGTATGTATTTATAATATTTTATTAACTTTATATATACAAACATGACACAGCCACAATCAGCATAAGAATAGTAGGCTTCCGGTGAAAAATTTAGTAATCCTTAAATAGAGGCATAGAGGCGTAAATTGTAATAGAAAAGGAGTCGAAAAAGAGGGAGGTATAATTTAACGAGTGTAAGTTTTATTACTCACTACTTTCTGATCTTGGTCATACACATAAATTGGACTTGCAACATTTACTTGTAGCTCTAGTTGAGATTTATTTATGATTAACCCATACATTAACGTTATTATACATCTGTGTGACTTGACTACTCGAGTATAGTATACATGATAGGTCATTTGGTTTAACCTGATTTGGGCTTGTTAAGTCTTAGACTTTGATCAGGCCAAGTCACTTCAGGCTTTACGGCTATGGTCTAGTAAAGCCCCCCCCCCCCCCCCCCCCCCCCCCCCCCCCCCCCCCCCAATTTTCCTTTTAGTGTTATATGTTATATGTTAAATACTAAATATTAAATATAGTAAAATAGAATCTATTTTGAATTTAAAAGTACAAAAACAATTTAGATTCTTTCAATTTAATCTAATAGCTCACATTTCATCTCACAAAAAAATTCTCGTCCAAATCAAATTCACCCCTACATTATAATAATAATAATAATAATAAATATAATAATAATAATAACAATAACAATAACAATAACAATAATAATAATAGTAGTAGTAGTAGTAGTAGTAGTAGTAGTAATAATAATACTAATATTAATACTACTACTAATAATAATAATTAATATAATAATAGTAATAGTAGTAGTAGTAATAATAATAATAATAAAAGTAATACAAATTATAATAATACCAGAATAATAATAATAATGTTAATAATAATAATAATATCCATAATAATAATAATATTGATATTAATAATAATAATAATAATAATAACAACAATAATAATAATAATAATAATATCAATAATAATAATATTTATAATATTTAAATTTTATAATTTTCTTAATAATAATATATATAATAATAATTTTTTTTTTAAATTTTAATTTAATTTTTTATTATATCATGTCGTGTCTTTATATACGAATAATTATTTGTATATATATATCGAAGGAACTGAATATCTTTTTGAGAGTTTAATTAAATAAATAAAGAATTTATCAGCATGGAATTTAAATTTTTTAAATTAGAAAGAACAATAAGTAATATATACCCTACATTCCAAAATCACACATGAGACACGTCAGTTACCAGAATATTCCACCATGTTCGTGAAATTCCGTACAGGCATCCCCTTATTCTAGTAGTTTCTCTCCTGAGGTTCTTCCCCTCCATCATCCACCCAATCTATAAATTTCCGCATCCAATTCTCTAAATTCCATCAGAATCCAAGCAATTCCTAAATTTCTCGAGCTAAGTACCCAAATTCCCAAAAAAAAAAAATGGACATTAGGCTAATGGGACTCGAAAACCCCCTCTTTCACACCCTCCACAACATTCTCGATGCCGCCGCCGATTCCTCCACCGCAGACAACAAGAAGTCCGCTGCGAACCACCCCACCCGCTCCTACGTCCGCGACGCCAGAGCCATGGCGTCTACACCCGCCGACGTGAAGGAGTACCCCAACTCCTACGTCTTCATCATCGACATGCCGGGGCTGAAATCCGGCGACATCAAGGTTCAGATCGAGGATGATAATGTGCTGGTGATCAGTGGAGAGAGAACGCGGGAGGAAGAGAAAGAAGGGGCGAAGTTCGTGAGAATGGAGAGGAGGATTGGAAAGCTTATGAGGAAGTTTGTACTGCCGGAGAACGCGAATACCGATGCAATTTCAGCGATTTGTCAGGATGGGGTGTTGAAGGTGACAGTGGAGAAGTTGCCGCCGCCGGAGCTGAAGAAGCCCAAGACTATTGAAGTCAAAATTGCTTGATTAAGCAGGTCAGAGGGGAGAGATGGTTGGTATCTACCTATATATCTATCAATGTCTATCTATCTCAGTTGTTGTTATGGTTTTAGTGTCAATAATGGTGTAATGAGTATGGGTTTTAAGCAAAATGTAGTAGTGATTGAAAATGAATGTGGTGTATGGATTTTCAGTGTTTGGAATTTTAATTGAGGCTTTGATCGTGGTTTAATGTTTTAATTACTGTTTTAGTTTTCTCCATTTATCTCATCATTAATTCAAGTTTCTGATTCTAATTATGATATATATATATATATATATATATATATATATATTTGTTGCTTGTTTTTTAGTGATTTAATAAAGCTTGCAGTGATGTAATTCTGTAAACAGGAATAGAAACTTTTGAATGTTTGAGCAGCCTACCTGAGTTTCATGCTAATAAGTTCAGCTATTTAGGTTACTTAATATTTTTATTTATTCGGGAAAAATAAAAATAATTTATCTTAAAATAATATTAATAATAATAAGGATTTTTTTAGAATGTGTTTTTAGGACATATGTTAAGTGCGAAATTTAATGTATAATATTATTTATTTATGTATTTGTATTGAATTTAATGTATAAAAAATAATATATTAGTAAATTTTATATATTAAATTCAATATAAATATATAAAAATAAATATTTAATGATTTTATTTTTTATTTTTTGTGTTTAATGTATGTCTTTAGGACATATTAAGCGGACTCATAATAATATGGTAATGTTAAATTTAAATAGCCTGTAATTTAGTTGAGGCTACATTCCTGTCAAGTCAGCACTAGATGTAGTACAAGTCAGCACGAGATGCATATGTCAAACGGAGCTTTGTTATGTATACATAATTTTGTATGTTATGTATAATAATTTTGTTAATAATTTATTTATTTATTTTTATAAAAAATAATGAGATTTTTTATTTATACAGTGAATTTTATTATTTTGTATAAAGATTATTATGTAAATTATTATTTATATTTTTTTTTGTTAAACGTGAGTGTTCAAGTTATTTATATATTATTATTTTAATATATATAATTTTTTTTTTTATTATACATGTTAAAATAATAACATACGAGTAAAACATCACGTGTCATGTTTTAAGATGCCAACTGGGCGGATAAAGGAAAGAGCTAAGCATATCAACTCTCATTTTTTTAAGTAAAGGACTTTTCCCTTAATAAATTTAATTTAGCTTATATATTATTTTAACTTTCACAAGAAGAATAAAGAGTTTAATTTGTGTATATTTTTGCAAGTTAAAATATTAGTGATATTAGAAGTGAAGAAAAAATACAAATGTTTGCTCTTTATATTTTGAATGAAATCATTTGTATTTATATTTGATTATGATTTAAGGCCTTAGATATTATTATCTTTGTGCTACGCACAAAAAATAAATATCTTTTAGAATATAAAATGACAGCATAATCATCAAATTTATCATCTTGATTTTATTATGGGACATGTATTAAATAAATTATTCTTTCCATTCCGAAAAAGATAATTTTAAGATAAATTTTATATAAATTAAGATGGTCAAATAAAAAAAGAGTATAAATATATTTTTTATTTTACTATTATATTAATATGTGTGAATTAATTATTTTAATAGAATCTTAGATTTGTAAAGAGTAAGTAAATTAATTTGAGTAATTATTTGTGATGAAATTAATTTACTGTTTCAGCAGGATGTATATTTAAGGGTAAGTTAAATAGTGTAAAATTTTACTTAATTAACTTATGTATTTTAGATATATTTTGTAAGATTTTTTTTTTTATTACTTAAGGTATTCTTTTGGGGCGTAAGAATTTATAATTTTAAAAATATATAAAATGAAAATATATTTTTAATATTTAATTTAATTTTTTTTTTATTTTGGGAACAAACTTAAGTATCTCTTGGAGAGCTTTAAGGAATTAAATAAATGAATAATACAGAATTAGTTTGGTGTCTCATCCAAAACATGAGATTTATAATTATATTTTATTTATAATTTTTATTATTAAATGTATTTTTAATATTATTTAAATAATAATAGTGTGATTTGTGAAAAAATAATAATGAATTAAGATTATTATGTTATTTTATAATTTTAAAACGAAAATATATTTTTAATTTTAATCTGAATTAAAAAAATAATTTGGTATATGAAATTTTAAAATAAAGTTTGTATTAGTTAAATTTTTTATATAAAATAACTTTGTTATGTTATTTTTATTATGATTTATTAAAATAGTTAAACATGTGATCTTATTTAATAAAAATATTTATATTTATTTTTGGTGTTTAATAAAACACTTTGACTTATTAAAATAGAAAAAAAGAATAATTAAAAAAAGATACTAAATGTATAATAAAAAATGACGTAAAAGAATAATTAAAAAAATATACTAAATGAATGTATATTTCAAATTTTTAATAAATAGAGGATCAAATATAATTAAATATCTAAGTTATATATAAAGTTATTAAAAAATAAAATTAAAATAAAATATTAATTAATTAAATACAATGATAATTTTATAAGTCAATTTAATTTATGATTAATTAAAATATTTTAATTAATTCATATAATAAAATATTTTTTATATTATTATAAGTATAAATTAAAAAAAAATTAATTAGAGAAGTATTTGTAATATTAGTCTGCATACTACAGTGTGCATTGACTACAGTGCCAAAATCATACGTTACACATCAATTACCAGAATATTCCACCATGTTCGAGAAACTCCCTACAGGCAGCCCCCGTTTATTCTAGTAGTTTCTCTCTAGAAACTTCCAGTTCTTCCCCTCCAATCACCCCAATCTATAAATTCTTGCGTCCAATTCTCTAATTTCCGTCAGAGCTTGGAAAAATCAAATAACAAAGCAATTCCCAAATTTTTGTTCTAATTTCCCAAAATCCCAATTCAAAAAGAAGCAAAAAAGATGGACATCAGGCTAATGGAACTCGAAAACCCCCCCTTCCACATTCTACACCACATTCTTGACGCCTCCGATGACTCCGCCTCCGACAACAACAGGTCCGCCGGGAACCACCCCACACGCTCCTACGTCCGAGACGCCAGAGCCATGGCGTCTACACCCGCGGACGTGAAGGAGTACCCCAACTCCTACGTCTTCATCATTGACATGCCGGGGCTGAAATCGGGCGACATCAAGGTTCAGATCGAGGATGATAATGTGCTGGTGATCAGCGGAGAGAGAAAACGGGAGGAAGAGGAGAAAGACGGGGCGAAGTTCGTGAGAATGGAGAGGAGGATTGGAAAGTTTATGAAGAAGTTTGTGCTGCCGGAGAACGCGAATACCGATGCGATTTCGGCGGTTTGTCAGGATGGAGTGTTGACGGTGACAGTGGAGAAGTTGCCGCCGCCGGCGCCGAAGAAGCCCAAGACCATTGAAGTCAAAATTGCTTGATTCAGGTCAGAGGAGAGAGATGCGTGGTATCTATCTATGTTAGTTGTTGTGGGTTTGGTGTTATAATAATGGTGTAATGAATTTGGGTTTATTTTCTATTAATTGTTCTTCTGGGTTTATGAAAATGTGGTAGTAGCAATCAGTTTGCAAATGAATGTGATGTATGGATTTTCAGTGTTTGGAATTTTAATTGGGTCTTTTATTTATTGTGGTTTAATATTTTAATTACTGTTTTTGTTTTCTCCATTTCTCATCATTCGAGTTTCTGATTCCAGTTAGATAGAATCCCTTTGTCAAATGGAACTCTAGTCTCACACTAATTTTAATTTAAGCCAAATTTTTTTATTTATGAAAATTTTTCTCCAATAATTCATAATTTAAAATAAATTTCAAATATCAGTAGTGATCTCAAGGGTAAGCAAGCCCAAAAATAAGAAAATAAATATCAAGTGCACCGGTATTAAAAATGAATCAGTATTGATTTGAAATTATCGGGGGGAAAAAGAATCAATATTTGTATTGAAATACTGATTTTGGTATCGGTTTAGAACATAGTCGATATTAATTTTTTCATTTTAATTTTTAGTTATATTGTATGTTAATATATATAATTATAATTTATAAATAATAAAAAATTATATATTTACAAATTTAATAATATATATTTTTAATATTATAAATAAATTATTTTGTACCCAAAACTAGAAGATTGAGAGTTGAGATTAATATTAAAAACAATTCATTGGTATAGTACATTACTATAATTATGGATCGTTGTAATTAGAATTTTTAATGACTTTCATACCTTTTAGGTCAGTCCTTTAAGTTCAATTCAAAAGATGAATAGCTTAATTTATTTATTAATTAAGAAACATATTGTTTTGAGTAGTAAACTTATTTTATCCTTGCTATGGTTATGCAACTCGTGTCTGCTGCATTTTTTAAGAAAAGACTTTTGAAAATTTTGATGGCCGTAAAAGGGAGAGGGTTCCTTTGCAATGTGGGCCTTTATCCATCTTTTGAGAGAAATAGCAAGCATGCTTGTTTTGAGAAATAGCGAGTGCTGTGTAATTAAAGGGTTATTTGTTTAGAAGATTGAATAGTTGACTGACTGAATTGAGAAGTCATTAAGTTTATTTATTTAAGTTTGGAGGGCTGAATCGGTTAAATTTTTAAGTTGAATAATTAAGTCTAATTTTTTTGGCTGAATAGTTAAGTTCTAGCTGAATAAAATAAAATTAAATAGAAAAAATATTAAATATTATATTGAGTAATATTAAATAAATTTTTAACAACTTTGAATATTTTCAGTAAGGTAAAATAGTAAAAATATGTTATTCAGATATTTCAGACATGTCATTTATCAAATAATTTTTTTCATTTAATATTCAGAAATCTATTTTATTTAGCTTGTTCAGATTACTTAAGCATTCAGAACTATTTCATTCAGTTTTTATCAAATACCTCATAAACTAAGTTGTTGCTCCCGTGCTCTGCTCGTGCCTCATGGTTAATTAACATATTAATTACTATAATATTATTAAATTTTGATTTTTACCGAATTCAAAAATCTCTATATTGTTATCGAAACCGAAAAGTGTATAAAATTTTTAACAAATTGATACTGAAAAAACGATATTGTCGGTACCGATATCAACAGATTTGATAATAAATCGAAAAAATTGAATTTTTTGAACACCCGTATCCATGAGTATGTCATCTTAAATAACCCCAAGCATTTTAAAATAATAAAAATCTAATCTTAAATTTAATTTTTGAATATAAAGTCATTTAAATTATTTTAAGACCCAAATCACCATTAAAAGCACCCAAGGTTCAAGATGACAAATACTTTTTAAGTCAAAAATAGGAATATTTTTTAATTTTCATTAAATATAAAGTTGGGCATTGAAGAAAACGCTTAAATCCATATTCACATATTCAACTAAAATATCAATTCAATTACAAATGTAATACTAATTATATTATGAAAATTTAATTATATCAATAAGATCTAACAAAGAAATTTAAGATCTAGAAATTGAAATCATAAACCTTAAATTCCATAAATTTACCAAAATAACATCAACTTAATCCATAATAACAATAAACTAACTATAAACTAAACAAACACAGCCATAATAATAATAATAATAATCTAATTATAAACCAAACAAATACTAAAAGGATTTCCTAGAATAATTACGAGGAATTTTTATTTATGAGAAATTCTCCCAAATAATTTATAATCCAAAATAAGGTCCAAATACCAATAGTAGTCTTGAGGGTAAGAGAGCCCAAAAATGAGAAAATAAATATTAACTAATCAAGTCTAATTATCAACAAATCATAATAAAGGAAAAAGAATAAGTAGGAATTAAATGGAACATGAGAGTATGAGATATTCAAATTTGATAGCTTTTTTTTCTCTTGTTTTAGCCTCCAAAGGAATTCTTGAATGTATATTTGAATGATTTTGAACAAAAGAAGTGAATCTAAAGTTTTGAATTTATTTTTAGGGAAATTTTCTTTCCATTTTTTGGATTTTCTTTCATTTTTTCTTTTCGTCTCTATTTTTCTCTCCCTTTTTTTTTTTTTGCAAAAATAAAAATAATGACCTAATAGTCCAAAATGGTCAGGTGTCAACATGATAGCGCCCAACTAGGCTCTACTTCTTCCCTTCGTCTTGTACACTAGACGGTTATATCTTGCAATTCTAGAAGAAGTAAGAGATGTGTTATCCCAATCTGAATTTTGAGGCTTTCGTAATGGTACCAAATTTTACCCATTTGTACATGTCACGAGGGAGAGAAAAAAAAATAATCTCCTTACAAATACGGGTGATACCTTTGATTCTCCTTTTTGTGTTGTGATACTCCAAGATATATGTGTCCTCTTTAATTATCTTTGCCTTGAGAGTTATCTCTTGACATTCTTAATTCGTCAGGACTTTAATTTTTTCTTTCATTTTAATTTTATTATGTTATATTATTGCATATAATATAATATGATATTTAAAAGTAAATTAAATTATTTTATTTTAACTTATATCATTTTATTTTATTTTATATCATATTATATTATTTTTATTTTTTAAAATTTTTATATCATTTTAATTTTATTATATTATAATATTTTATATAATATATATTATCAAAAAAAATCTTAAAAGTTGATTAATTTTAGTTCCTTCTGAAGGTACCTTTTGGAGTTAAGGATTATATCTGAAAAGTATAAATTTGAAGTTAAATATTGGACCTGGGTTCCAATTTTTTGTTATTTGTAGGAATTATTTTGGAACAACATTAAGCTAGGGGAAGAAATCTGATACAAGATTCAACATTAACAGGAAGAGCGCTTAGAGCTAAATAAATTATTCCAATAATCTTGTTTTATTCTACCAAAATAATTGGAATTTTAGCAGGCTCCCAACATAGGACATTAAATCATAAGTTGGTATGAAACTGTTTGTTGCAGCTTATACAAGTAAATGTAAATTCTAATTAGATTATAATTTAAACATTTTTATAATTAGATTACAAACTATCAATCCAATCCAATCATTTTTAATTTCGTGCACAAATTCTCTAATTGAAGGAATGAATTAGGAAAATCAAATTCAAGCAATCATTTATAAGTTCTAGCGGTGGTTTTGAAGAGAGAGAAAAAGTCGTTACAAGTTCAACACTACGAAGAGTTGCTCAAGGATTCCCTTGATATACCAACAACTTTGTTTTCTCCTTCCCGTCAAAATTTGTGTTAGCGGCTAGAATGAGAAATATCAATACAGAAAATACATGGTAACAAAAAATACAAAAAATGCTAATAGAAAACTATATATACAGAGGATTAAAACATACTAACTTATATCAAGAGTAGCGTGGGGCGGCATGGGGTATATTGGTCGTTGCTCCCTCTCTTCTCTTTTCTCTCTTCTCTTTTCTCTTTTCTCTCGCTCTTCTTCTTTTTCTTACTTAGTTTCTGTCCAACTGTCTGATTCTGAAAGAGATTAAAAAAGAATCAATGATCGCTTTCTACGATCACATGGCTAATACTTGTTGACATGGATGTAATAGCGACCGCTATGCGGTCGCTAAAAGTCTTCTAGCCAACTTTAGCGCCAAATTTTTGGCGATTAAATTCTATTAATGACTATTATGCGATCGCTAATAGAAATAACAATGCGTTTGATATGTGATCACTAATAACAATCGTTATTAATACCATTAGCAACTGAATAATGCAGTCATTGAAAGTCTAGGCCGCTATTGGGTCTTTTTCTTGTAATGTCTCCTATTATAGAAAATTAAAAATACGTGCAATTTTTGGGTGTCTACACTTAAATTTTATTTATTTGGAAAATAAAAAATAACTTATATTGAAATAATAGTTTTATTATGTTAAATTTAAGTAGTCCGAAATTCATTTAAGGCTACATTCTTGTCAAGTCAATCACGAGAAGCTTAACTCTTTTTTTTAAAGTGTGAATCTTTTGTTTCTATAATTTCAGTTTTTCACAAAAATATTCCACTTATTTAAAAAAAAAAAATCCTCATAAAGATTCTTTTATTATTGATAATAACACAACATCTGTCTAAGTTTATTTATTATATTTTTCTTTTTAATTGTCTAAATTTGTTTGTCCTATTTATTTTAATGTTATTTTTTATCTTATTTTTTCAATAATACATTTATTTAACTTTAACAAAAATTATTGAAAATAATATGACATACATTAAAAAAAAATAGCACTATTAACTTTGATATTGAAATAACAATCACACTCCTTTTTTTCTTTGTTTTATTGTTCCAAGAAAGAGTTAGGAGATTAGATCAAATAAAAAAGATAATAATAAAGTAATTAAGATGGATAATTTGTAGATTAATTTTTTTTAATAGGCGTATACTTTCAAATTAGAACAAGTAAAACTAAACGAAGAGAGTAATAAATAATAGTATTCTTAAATTTATCATAATAATTGTATTATTATATCATCATTACTAAATTAATAATTCATTATTTTTAATGCTACGTTTGAATTGAAGAAATAAAATAGGTGAAGCAATGAAATAAAAAAATAAATTGAATAGAGAGTGAAATAATTACAATTTTTCGACACAAGTAACAAAAAAAAAAAAATCGTCGTGATATGCGCACACCCAAATTTGAATAAGAAGATTATAAACTTAAATAAAATACTCCGCGATATGAAAAAATCAAAAATTAAAAGAAGAATGTTTTATAGCTAGATTGAAAAAAATAAATTAGAATAAAAAAATTGCAAAAAATAGTAAAGAAACCCCATAAAAAGAAGAAGAAAACAAGAACAATTAAACAGAAACAAAATGCATCTTTTCTATTTTTAAATTTAACATATTAGAAATTCATATTGTGGAATAAACATAATTTTTTATGTGTAATTTTTGTAAGTTAAATATTAGTGATATTAGAAGTGGTGAAAAATTACAAATGTTCGTTGTTAAATCTTAAATGAAATCGTTAGTATTTTATATTAGATTATGATTCAAAACCTTAACTACTATTCTCTTTATTCTATTCTATAAATAATTGTTATCCTATAAAACAACGTACCTATCTATCCACAAATTTATAATATTGAGTTTATTATCATGTACTAGACTTGAACAACAGGCCGGACCGGCCTGATCCGGCCCAGGCCTATCAGGCTTTGACCGCTCCTGAATATTTATGTGAACTAACAATAAAATGTGAAAATGTGAAACACGAAGGAATAACAAAGTTACATTGGATAAGTGTGTGTTATTAATGCATACATAGGTTAGCATCTGTGTTTAGTAAAAAAAATTATGAAGAAAAAAATAAAGAATAAAGCTGGTGGTAACATTTGAACTTAATTATTAGCTATATAATTCTCATAAGCTGAAAGACATAAAATGGGAGTACCTAAAATAGATCGACTGCTATATCATATTTATGGGAGTACTTAAAAAGTTTCAAGGCTTATTGAACACTAAAGCTAGTTAATGAGTGATAGTTTAATATAGCATTTTAGTTATTAAATTTAATATATGCCAATAACACTACCATTGATGTAATTTAATCTAACTAACAAATTTAATTCTTATAATATGAAAACATACTGGCTTCTCATCATGAGGTAATTTTTTACATTTGCTGCTTTTAGCATTTCTATGTTTACACATGATTTTTTACACATGATTTTTTTACTAAATTAATACTCTAATTAAATTACACTTCATTAGAACTTAAAATTTTAACTCTTGGGCTTCATTGTGGAAACTTGGAAGTTGATTATATGTTTAAAGTTGATTACTTGAAAACTTTGGGAGTTGATTAATGTTACACTATATAACAAACTCCAATAAAGTAAACCACAATACATTTACATTATAAAATTTTAAATTAATAAGTTGATTATAAACGATACCAAATTTCAAAAAGATGGGACCATTAACACGTCATTTCGTATATTTTTGTTATTTTGACGATTAATTAGTCATCGTTAACATGTTATAATGACTACCATTAAATGTTTGATTTTGTAAGAGTGAACGTGAGAACTTTATTCTTATAATTATTTAAATGGGCTTTCCTACTAAACACTATAAATTTGATCAAAACTCTATAAAAAAAAAATTACACATGCATCATTCTTTTTCCAACGCGATTGAGGTCGTTGAAGAGACTTTTGAGTAGGGATAGAATTAACATTTATATATGGTGAATAATAATCTACAATGCTCGATAATTGATCATTTCAATGATCAATTAAACTAACAAAATTACTAGAACATAATGGTAATAAAAAATAATAATCTCTCTCTTTCTCCAACTTTTTAAATCAGTTTGTCAAAACATATATATGTAGCCATGCCATGCATCTCAATTAATTAATTGTACGAAAAAAATTTAATTAGTTAGGTTGGACCAATTCATTAATTAAGGATAAAATTCTTATATATTACTAGCTGACTCATTTTTTACATCAAATTCTCACAAATTCAAATGGGCAAATATATAGTAGTTGTTATGATATTATCTTGGGTATTGTTTCAGTTACTTGCTTCACTTTGAATTGAAACTGCAATGTATGTATGTATAATAATGGATGGTTCCAATGAAACTGAGGAAGGGAGATATTTTGGGCGTATGGTCCATTACTCCAGAAAGTTCTATAGTGGACTACTATTTATTACTCCATTAACTCTACATGCAACCTGGATATTCCTTGGTATTGTTCTTTGGTGCAAGGTTTCTCTCTGTTGGTGGTTTAGTTTATCCTGTTATTGATTTATCCTTTTCCTATATGTAGACAATAAATTGTTCTATATATGAGTATATGACAGAAAATGATCTGTTATTAGTAAGGGTATAACAGTTGCATAAGATTTTGTTGATATGTTACTTGATTCAACATTGAAATGAATGGTTTTTGTTTTGCAGGCTTTTGTACAACTGTGCATTGTTTTATTGATGTATGAGTTCATTGGGGATTCTTTTTTTTTTTTCCTTCTTTTCTGGTGGTGTTTGTCAGGTCGTCATTTACTCATGTTTTCTAACCCTAGGTGTGACACTACCATCTTCCTCGTTAGATCACATGCATCTTTGTCTTCTCATTGTTCAAGAGTTAGTATACTGTGTTTAGAAATTTATCAATTGTTTTGAGTGTACTTCCGACTTATTATTAGATGATTGAATTTGAAATTCTGTGAAAGAAGAAGAGGCACAACTAGATGGAAGGATTAGTAGAAGGCATGGTTAATATTGTGATTGATGTCTTAGTCCCACATCGCCTACCCACGAAGTTTAAGCTAGGCCTTGGCCTATAAATAAGACATGCATCCCACTTTAAATTATTCTAAGTCATGCTTGTTATACCGACTCAGGCCGGGCTCAGGCTGGAGGCCAGGTCGGACTCAGGCCATAGGCTGTTTTGACCAGGCCAAGCTTTGACCAAGCCGGGTCTAGGCCGGGCTCGGGTCAGGCTCCAGGCCTCAGGCCGTTTGTGCATGTCTATCATGTACTATTAAACTAATTATCATTTTTTTTAATAAAAATGTAAAACAAATATATATATATATATATATATATATATATATATATATATAACTGAATATCTTTTCGAGAGTTTAATTAAATAAATAAATACTTAGTCAACATGAAATTTAAATTTTTTAAATTAGAAAGAAGTATAAGTAATATATACCCTACATTCCAAAATCATAGACGAGACACGTCAGTTACCACCACCATGTTCGTGAAATTCCGTACAGGCACATCCCCTTTTTCTAGCGGTCTTTCTCCAGAAACTTCTGGTTCTTCCCCTCCATCATCCTCCCAAACCCAATCTATAAATTTTCGCATCCAATTCTCTAAATTCCATCAAATCCAAAGCAGTTGAAATCACAAAGCAATTTCTAAATTTCTCAGTTTAGTTACCCAAAATTCCAAAAAAAAAAAAAAATGGACATCAGGCTAATGGGACTCGAAAACCCCCTCTTCCACACCCTCCACAACATTCTCGATGCCGCCGACGACTCCTCCGCCGCAGACAACAACAAGTCATCCGCGAACCACCCCACCCGCTCCTACGTCCGCGACGCCAGAGCCATGGCGTCTACACCCGCCGACGTGAAGGAGTACCCCAACTCCTACGTCTTCGTCATCGACATGCCGGGGTTGAAATCCGGCGACATCAAGGTTCAGATCGAGGATGATAATGTGCTGGTGATCAGTGGAGAGAGAACGCGGGAGGAAGAGAAAGAAGGGGCGAAGTTCGTGAGAATGGAGAGGAGGATTGGAAAGCTTATGAGAAAGTTTGTACTGCCGGAGAACGCGAATACCGATGCAATTTCGGCGGTTTGTCAGGATGGGGTGTTGACGGTGACAGTGGAGAAGTTGCCGCCGCCGGAGCCGAAGAAGCCCAAGACTATTGAAGTCAAAATTGCTTGATTAAGCAGGTCAGAGGGGAGAGATGGTTGGCCGTTGGTATCTACCTATATATCTATCAATATCTATCTATATCTCAGTTGCTGTTATGGGTTTAGTGTCAATAATGGTGTAATAAAGTATGGGTTATAAGCAAAATGTAGTAGTGATTGAAAATGAATGTGGTGTATGGATTTTCAGTGTTTGGAATTTTAATTTAGGCTTTGATTGTGGTTTAATGTTTTAATTACTGTTTTAGTTTTCTCCATTTCTCTCTTCATTTATTTAAGTTCCTGATTCTAGTTATGATATATATATATATATATATATATGTATATATATGTATGTATGTATATTTGTTTTTTTAGTTATTTAATAAAATTTGCAGTGAATTGTTATTTATATCTATTTAAATTATATTTAAATTATTAAATTTTATAAAAAAAATTATCAAATTTTTTTTTATAATTACTTTAAAAATAAAAAATAATTTCTTAAACCGATCGCTAGCATTGGTTGCTAGGACCGGTTTCCCCCCAAAAGACTCCTTTTTTAGTAAAAGATTTTTCTCTTAATATATTTAGCTTATATTATTTCAATTTTTATATGTAGAATAAAGAGTTTAATTTGTGTATATTTTTACAAGTTAAAATATGAGTGATATTAGAAGTGAGGAAAAATTACAAATGTTTGCTCTTTATATTTTGAATGAAATCATTTATATTTTATATTCATTTATATTTTATATTTGATTTTGATTTAATACCTTAGACATTGTTATCTTTGTGCTATACACAAAAAATAAATATCTTTTATAATATAAAATGACATCATAATTAATAAATTTATCATTTTGATTTCATTATGAGACATGTACTAAATAAATTATTCCTTTCATTTCGGAAAAAATAATTTTAAGATAAATTTTACATAAATTAAGGCGATCAAAAAATAAAAGAGTATAAATTTATTTTTTATTTTTCTATTATATTAATATGTGTGTATTAATTATTTTAATGGGATCTTAGATTTGTGAAGAGTAAGTAAATTAATTTGAGTAATGTATTTGAGACGGAATTAATTTATTGTTCTAGTAGGATGTATTTTTAAGGGTAAATTTATTAGAGTAAAATTTTTGTGACACTCTCAAATCTAGGTTTACATAGCCCATATTTGAGTTGTCAAAAGATTACAAAAAAATTATTATAAAGTATAATAACGTTTAACAATACAGTATATAATAATATACAATTCAATATTTATTATTATTGTCACACTATTTTACAACACGTGAAAACTACGATAATTATCACTCGAACTCTCACTCCATTCCCCGACTAGATCTAGTTACGTTCTCATCTCCTGTTGAAAAATAATGGAACGAAAAGAAAATGTGAGCTTAAATAGCCCCGTAAGAAATATCATTACTAAGATAATGACGAATAAATTATCATTAGCCTTCAACAGTTGAGTTCTTGATAGAATACAATAGACTACAAGGTTTATATCAAAAACTGCAGTTAAATTTTTGAACAACGTTCAGATCAATAATAGCAGCGGATTGAACAATCTATTAGAAGAATAATGCAAACTATAATGTCCACTCGCTTCTTTTTTTAGGAAAAACATCATCAATTTTAATCATCTGAAATATCATTAGTCATGATAATACAAATTCACAGTTCCTGGTTATAATCATACAAATCAACAGTTCATCTTTGCACTACGGGCCAAAGATATTAAATATAATACTAACGGTCATGATTATACCAGTATTCAGCCTTTGGTAATAATTATATCAAACAACAGTTCATCTTTGTACTACGGGCCAAAGAGAACTTTCACCACGTGTCATAAAAGACACTGAACAGATGTATCGCCTTTAACCTATTATACTGCCTTTAACCTATCATATGTTCAACAATTATATCGCATCTGTGTCCCCCGTCACAGATATTCACAACAACTTGATTCTTGATGATTAGTACAAATAACAGTGATACAAATGATGAACAGAAGAAACAGGATAAACAATAAGTATCTAAAGTTTATTTGTGCATATTCAAATAATATCCGAATTGTCAACATGATATGGAGTGAAATTTTAAAATGATATTCAAGATCCACAGTTCAAAATAGCGGTTACAGTTCAATAGAAATGTTTAGAAAAATAGAAAAATTCAATTGAAATGATATTAAATGAATCACAAACTATTAAAGAACATATAATTATTTCAGGAAACTTTACCAAACAGTACTTACCATAGTAAGTTAAGAGTGTAAAAGAAATAATATCCCTTACTATAATAAGTTTGAATAATAGAAGATGAAAAAGATGATATCCCTTATGAGTATAAAGAAAAATAATATCACTTACGAATATAAAAAAAATGATATATTACAAACGAATATGAAATAAAAGTGTCATGTAATAATTCGTGTAGACAAATTATTTGCACAAGAGACAAATAAGAAATTTACAAAGAGTTATTCACCAACAGGTAAGAAAATAATACCATTTATGATGATGAAAAGAATGATACCCCTTACCTTAACACGTGACTAAATATTGATTTAAATGAGGTTGATCAACCTATATATTTATAATATAATTAGTATTTACCACATATAAATTTCAAAGTGTATGATAACTCGTATAATATGAACTATCAAAATTATATATATTTTACATAATTTTTGTTGTATAATATAACAACTTTAAAATAATTTTTAAAATAATTTTTAAAATAATATTCCAAAATAAATCTTCCAAAGAAAGCTTTTAAAAATGAATCTTATCAAAGAAGAGTCTTGTAAAGGAAGATTTGTGAATACCGTGAAAAAATAGAAATTTATGAAATTACTACTCTTTAATAAAAGACTTACTTGAAAAATTCCTACACTCCTTTTGGTTTTCAAACACTCAAGATAACCTTACTATTCTCACATAAAACTCATAAAATATATATAGAAAAATTTTATGTTTTAAGTGTGTTTTTTCTATTCAGCTGAGCAAGTTATTTATAGGAGAAATGAGAGTACTATGCATGGTAGGTGAATTGCTGACGTGCTGCACGCCAACCTTGATTTTCAATTGTGGCAGCTGTCGACGCCGGGATTTTTCGTCGTTTCGTTTTTTTATTATTAAAATGTCCCTTTCCAATTTTAGCCTTTGGTTTGAGATGTGACTTTTGAAAAGGGTCGGCTTAATGTCGACGGGGTTTGAAATGTCGATTATATAATGAGCCAATTGACCAGAGTCGTCAGTTGGTATATTTGAAGTGGATGTACCAACTCATCCGGATTTAGTTTTCGTAATCGCTGGCTCATATGTGACTCTGATTAATTGGTCCGCAAACCGAGATTCATAGAGTTCGGGGGCTTGCTTAAGCGAGGGGAAGGTGTTAGGCACCCCCCGACTTCCGTAAAACACGGTTACCGCTATCTTGATGTTTTCCTATCCTTTTAAATCCTAAAATGTGTGAGTTGCGTGTGTGTGCCTAGGTGAATGCTTGTGGTGAATTTTGTTTGGATTTTTGTATGGCAAATGTGCTTTATCTGGAAAGCGTTTTAACGTCTTTTGACCCAAATGACGAGGCTTCGTTTTTGAAATAAAGATTGATTTTAATTTCGAACCGATGAGGGTTTTTTATTAGATGTCATTTTAGAAAACAAACAATTTTAAACTTTTGTCAAATAGAAATCGAGACTATACATTGCCTTTTAACAGTTAATATAAATACAATGAAGGCAACTTCTAGAACTCTTTAACCCTATGCACAAAGTTTAATTAAAACGTTCATTTATTTTACGAAATCATTTTTTGTAATATTTTAAAACCAATTAAAGCCTTTTCATCAATTACGGATTAAAGTCTGCCAAAAAACTCTCAATTTTAAGCCTCGTGGATCTAGCATCCTAGTTTGATTCTTTTTAGAAGATCTTTATTATTTGCCTTATTTGGAAAACCATTTTTTTGTGTCGTAAATTAAAACAAGCATCCCAAAACGTGTCGGGGCTATCCACGGGCATGTGAGTCATCCAGACAACCCCAAACACCCACAATTACATACTTTATTATTATTACGGGGCCTTAACCCGACTTTCGACTTGATGTCGTTTTGAGGCCCGATATTACAACATACACATACATGGACCCTATATCATGATTACATATACCCAAAACGTCCATCATCGGGATTCGACCGCTAGGATCTCCTCCCTAGGCTCACAATCACCCAAATAGCTACATAACCAATAATAAGCCAAATCTAAACAATATTAAACATCACTATCGCACTACATAACCCAAATATCACCCAAATCAACACTACGCATTACTCATTACCACGACGAGCGAAAAATCACCGTACGGGTGTCATTGGGGCGTTAGGAGGAATTATGTTCCGATGGAACCCTCGCTAACGACGCCTAACCCACGGATCATCACCCACATAATAACATATTACATCAAATAAACCAAACACAATGCTATACTAACAATACAAACAAAAAAACCCAAAACAAACAACTTTTCACCTTGCAAAACATCGATTCGAGCCTCTTATATCATAAAATGAACTACACCACAAGATCACTCAACTAAAATAGCACAACAATATGGATCTAATGCTTAAATCTAACCAAAACCGAGCTTTCTCTCTCTCTCTCCCGCGATCTTTCTCTTTCTCTTTTTCTTTCTTTTTCTTCTTTTTCTTAGCTCTCGGGTGGAAATGGCGATCTATAGCCATTTCTAGGCAGCCGCAGATGCATCTGCGGCTGGCCGCAGATGCATCTGCGGCTGGCCGCAGATCCATCTGCGGCTGGGCGACAAGCCGCCTGCGCCGCTTCCTCGGCTGCCGTGTGCCGTCTCCTCGAGCCGTGCGAACCTCGAAAGTCGTTTGGCCGCAGATGCATCCGCGGCTGTCTGGCTTGCTTTTCTCGATTTTCGTGCCACGCGGTCTTAATTCGCCAATTTCTGCGGTATTATTTTGGAAGGCTGTATTTTTGCAATCCGGAAATTCTTGGGAAACGTGCCACATTGTTCTGGGAGGCTAGTTCGGAGGGCTGCGACTTGATATAAAATTTAATAATTGTGCTTGGCTTCCAGGGGGCGAAACCCCCCAACATCGTAAGCGGAGTGGCCATCAGTCGTCTTTTGTGGTCGGCTCAGGTTTTTTCTGGATCAACTGTTTGCCTTGCCTCAAGTAACCTGATGCTGGTTGTTCGTTGTGGCAGCTTTGACAGTAAATCGTTGGGTGACTTCGTTTTGGGGTCCACCCTCCTTTTCGCATTCCGGGTCAAGTGACGATTCTGCCCTCCTGTCAGGGTTAGTGCAAAAGTGCAAAATTTGGGTGTCTACAGCAGCGCAGTCGGCTGCCAACCCTATTTCCTTCAGCACAAAATTCACATTTCAATTTTCACGTGGCCCCCACATGGGTCCCATATGTTACTATTCAAAATAGTAAAAATAATTTTTTTTTAAATTTATTTATTTATTCTTACTGTGGGTCCAACATATATAATAAAATAATGCTACAACAATAATGTAAGAAAACACATTACGGATTATTATTAAATTAATAATATAAATTACTGTGTATTTACTACTGTGACAATTATTTTGTTCAATAATTTTAAAATATTGTGCACCAACAATTATTGACTCAATGATATGAAATACAGTATTATGATAATTATTGAATCAATAATGTAAAATACTGTGTAACAATAATTATTGATGAATACTGTGCAATGACCACGTTATCAGATCAATAATATGAGACACTGTGCAATACCGTGTGTTACTGTAGAATACCGTGTGCTACAATAAAATACCATGAATTCTCGTATGCTACTATTCTTTTATCACTGGTATTTTAACAGTTAAAAGAGATAACACTGTTGACTATTTTTATTTAAAAATGTTACTTTTGTCGTTTTCTATATCCGACAAATATTCCGTTGTGGAGTTCACCAATAATTACTTATTTGTCGTACGACCCGAATATTTCCCGACTAAACGAATATTGTTCGACATAGTAAAATTTACACATAACATCCTTAACTTTTTACTTTGCCAATTTAACCACTTACTGTTTCATGAAAAAATATATATGAAGAAAAATTAAATTTTGTATTTCATAAAATTGGGGTCTTACAATTTTACTTAATTAACTTATGTATTTTAGATATATTTTTTAGGATAACTTTTTTTATTACTTAAGTTATTCTTTTTGGAGCGAATGGAGTAAGAATTTATTATTTAAAAAAATATAAAATAAAAATATACAGTTAATATTTTAAAATTTATTATTTTTATTTTGGAAACAAAATAAGTATCTCTTGGAGAGCTCTAAGGAATTAAGTAAATGAATAATATAGAATTAGTTCGGTGTCTCGTCTCAAACACGAAATTTATAATTGTATTTTATTTATAACTTTTATTATTAAATGTACTATTAATATTATTTAAGTAATAATAGTGTGATCTTATAAATGATAGTGAAAAAAGAGAGATTATTATGTCATTTTATAATTTTAAAATAAAAATATATCTTTAATTTTAAATTGAATTAAAAAAATAGTTAAAACAAAACATGTATTAATTAAAAATCTTATATAAAATAACTTTGTTATGTAATTTTTATTATTATTTATTAAAATAGTTAAATATGTGATCTTACTTAATAAAAGTACTTATATTTGTTTTGGTGTTTAATAAAACACTTTGACTCATCAAAAGAAAAAACAAAAATAGAGAAAAAAATAATTAAAAAAATTGAGGTAAAAGAATAATTAAAAAAGGGTACTAGATGAATGTATATTTCAAGTTTCTAATAAATAGAGGATAAAATATAATTAAATATCTACAAAAAAAAGAAAGTTGTATATTTTTTAAATGAATTTAGAAAGAGAGAGAAGTTATTATCATATATATCTTATTAGAAAATAAAAATAAAATATTAATTAATTAAATAAAATAATAATTTTATAAGTCAATTTAATTTAAGATTAAATAAAATATTTTAATTAATTTATATAATAAAATATTTTTTATGTTATTATAAATATAAATTAAAAAATTGTAATTAGAGAAGTAAGTGCAATAATAGTCTACATGGTGACAGTGCCAAAATCATACGTGACACATCAATTACCAGAATATTCCACCATGTTCGAGAAATTGCCTGCAGGGAGCCCTCGTTTATTCTAGTAGTTTCTCTCTAGAAACTTCCAGTTCTTTCCTTCCATCCACCCCAATATATAAATTCTCACGTCCAATTCTCTAATTTTCATAACAGCTTGGAACAATCAAATCACAAAGCGATTCTCAAATTTTTGCATTAACTTTCCAAAATCTCAATTCAAAAAGAAGCAAAAAAAGATGGACATCAGGCTAATGGGACTCGAAAACCCCCTCTTCCACACTCTCCAGCACATTCTTGAGGCCTCCGACGACTCCACCTCCGACAACAAGGCGGCCGGGAATCACCCCACCCGCTCCTACGTCCGCGACGCCAGAGCCATGGCGTCTACACCCGCCGACGTGAAGGAGTACCCCAACTCCTACGTCTTCATCATCGACATGCCGGGGCTGAAATCCGGCGACATCAAGGTTCAGACCGAGGATGATAATTTGCTGGTGATCAGTGGAGAGAGAAAACGGGAGGAGGAGAAAGAAGGAGCGAAGTTCGTGAGAATGGAGAGGAGGATTGGAAAGTTTATGAGGAAGTTTGTGCTGCCGGAGAACGCGAATACCGATGCGATTTCGGCGGTTTGTCAGGATGGAGTGTTGACGGTGACAGTGGAGAAGTTGCCGCCGCCGGCGCCGAAGAAGCCCAAGACCATTGAAGTCAAAATTGCTTGATTCAGGTCAGAGGAGAGAGATGCGTGGTATCTATCTATGTCAGTTGTTGTGGGTTTGGTGTTATAATAATGCTGTAATGAATTTGGGTTTGTTTTCTATTAATTGTTCTTCTGGGTTTATGAATATGTGGTAGTAGCAATCAGTTTGCAAATGAATGTGATGTATGGATTTTCGGTGTTTGGAATTTTAATTGGGTCTTTTATTTATTGTGGTTTTTTAATATTTTAATTACTGTTTTTGTTTTCTCCATTTCTCATCATTCGAGTTTCTGATAAAATCCCTTTGTTAAATGGAACACAAGTCTCAAGCTAATTTTAATTTAATCCTAAAATTTAATTTAATTTGATTCAATTTATAAAAAATATTGATTTTTTTTGTTTAAAAGTTATTTTTTATGTGATCAAAGTAAAATTAAATATTAAAATATGGTTGGAACTACGCGTGAGTATGCCATTTTAAATATCCCCAAATATTTTTAAATAATAAAAATATAATCTTAAATTTATTTTTTGAATATAAAAGTCATTTAAAAAATTTAAGGTTATTGAAGAAAACTCATAAATTCATGTTCACGAATTCAACAAAAATATCAATAAAATCATAAATATAATATTAATTATATTGTAAAAATTTAATTATATTAATAAAATACTAAATATATCATAAAAATTTAATTATACTAGTAAGATCTAACAAAAAAAATTTAAATAAAGAGATTTAAATTATAAACTCTAAATTCTATAAATCTATTAAAATAATATCAACTTAATTCATAATAACAATAATCTAATTATAAATTAAAATAATAATAATATCTAATTATAAACCAAACAAATATCAAAAGGAATTTCTAATAATAATAATAATAATAATATCATCATTGAATTATAAACTAAACAAGTATCGAAAGGAGCTTCTAGAATAGCTTGGAGAAATTTTTATTTACAAGAAATTCTCTCTAATAATTTATAATCCAAAATAAGGTCCAAATATCACTAGTTATGTCGAGGGTAAGAGAGCCACAAAATAAGAAAATGAATATCAACTGATCAAGCCCAATAATTAACGAATCATAATAAAAGCGAAGAGAAAATTAAGTAGAATCATAATAAAAGAGAAAATTAAGTAGGAATTAAATGGAACGTGAGGGTAAGAGATATTCAAATTTATTTTGTTTTTCCCTAATCTTTAAGTCTCCAAATAAATTTTTGAATGTATATTTGAATGATTTTGAATAAAAATTGTGAATATTTTAAATTTATTTTTAGGGGTTTTTTTTTTCATTTTTACATTTTCTCTCAATTTTTTCTTTTTGTCTCTCTCTTTTTTTGCAAAATAAAAATAAATGACTTCCTATGGTCCAAAATGGTCATGTGCCAACATGATCGAGCCCAACTGGGCCCCACGTGCCCACTTGCGTCTTATATAATAAAACGATTATATCTCGCAATTTCAAAAAAATTAAGAGACGTGTTAGCTTAATTTAAAAAGTTCTTTTTGAGACTATATAAAAGAAAAAAGAAAAAAATATCTTCTTGCAAATACATGTGGTGCATTTGATTATCCTTTTTGAATTTTGGTACTCCAAAATATATGTGTGCCATCTAAATAATTATTCTTGCCTTTGTGAGTTTTCTCTTTACATTCTCATTTGGTCATGATTTTACATCGTTATTCTCCTGTAATAGAAAATTAAGAACACGTGAAATTTTTGAGTGTCTTATTTGAAAAGTGAAAAATAACTTATTTGAAATAATAGTTTTATTACGTTAAATTTATAGTACTCCGTAATTGGAGGCTATATTTCTCAAGTCAATCACGAGAAGCTCAATTCTTTTTATAAAGTGTGAATCTTTTGTTCCCTATAATTTCAGTTTTTTCATAAAAATGTTTCATTTCTTTTTTAAAAAATCCTCATAAAATAGTCTTTTTATTATTGATAATAATACTCATTTTGTCTAAGTTTATTTGTCCTAATTTTTCTTAATTATCTAAATTTATTTGTCCTCTATTCTTTTTAATGTTATTTTTTATCTTATTTTTACAATAATACCCTAATTTAACTTTTTAAAAAAAATATTGAAAATAATATGACATACATTAAAAAAAGTGGCATTATTAACTTTGATATTATAATTACAATCATACTTTTTTCCCCTCTATTTTATTGTTCCAAGAAAGAGTTAAAAAATTAAATAAAATCAAAAGGATGATAATAAAGTAATTAAGATGGATAATTTAGAAATTAATTTTTTTTAATAGTCGTATACTTTTAAACTAGAACAAGTAAAGTTGGACGAAGAGTGTAATAAATAATAGTGCTCTTAAATTTGTCATAATAATTGTATTATTATATCATCATTAAAAAAATAAAATGAATTGAGTAAATGAATTAAATAAATATGAAAATAAAATGAAAAGTTGAATGATTTATTTTATTTTAGTTGAAATGAGTCATTCGACATTCTCTCCCAATGAATAAAGTTTATAAATTTAGGAAAAATCATAATAGTCTATTTCATTCCAATAGAGCAACAAAACATAATTTTTTTTTATTATATTGTCACGTTCATTTTTTTAATTCAAACGTAGCATTAGAGTTAAAACATGGAACGGAATACATCTTTATATTTGTAAATTTTATGGATGAAATTCATTTTGTGAGTAAAGGGACTATTATTTGTGTATATTTTTGCAAGATAAAATATATATTAGTGATATTAGATGTTTGTTCCTTTAAATTTTGAATGAAATCATTAGTATTTTATATTAAATTAGATTAAAATCTTAAATATTATCCTCTTAATTTTTTGATATAAAAATAGCAAATTTTACGATATAAAATGGCGTAATGATCGATTTACAAGTTTATCATGTTGATTTTATTTTCATGTACGTACTATTAAATTAACTAACAATTTTTAATTAAAAAAATTTAAAACAGAAACATATCTGTAATATTTATATATTTTTTAGAGGGCTCTAAGTAATTAAATAAATAGCCACTTGATTTAAATATTTTAAATTATAAAGAATGATTAGTCTACATTCCAAAATTATACGAAGGAAGCACGTCAAATACCAGATTGTTCCGGCATATGTTACAGAAACTCCGTACGGGCATCCCCTTTTATTCTAGTAGTTTCTTTCTAGAAACTTCTACTTCTTGCCCTCCATCATCTAACCCATCTATAAATTCCTAAATCCCTTGCACTAAATTCCATCAGAACTTAGAACAATCAAATAACAAAGCAATTCCCAAACAAATTCCCCAAAATCCTAATTCGAAACGAAGCAAAAACATGGACATCAGGCTAATGGGACTCGAAAACCCTCTCTTCCATACTCTCCACCACATTCTCGACGACTCCGCCGCCGACAACAAGAAGTCCGACGCGAACCACCCCACCCGCTCCTACGTACTCGACGCCAGAGCCATGGCGTCTACACCCGCCGACGTGAAGGAGTGCCCCAACTCCTACGTCTTCGTCATCGACATGCCGGGGCTGAAATCCGGCGACATCAAGGTTCAGATCGAGGATGATAATGTGCTGGTGATCAGTGGAGAGAGAAAACGAGAGGAGGAGACAGAAGGGGGCGAAGTTCGTGAGAATGGAGACGGGGCTGGCCCTATCCTATATAAAAAAAGGCTTGGGTTTTATGCTTCATTTTAAAGAAGTTTTAAAATTTTGAACATCATAAATAACTCGTATAAAAAATATCTTATAAAAATATAAGTATAATCAATTCTTTAAGATTTATAATTCAATTTAAATATTAAATACGTAAAAAAAAGTAACACTATAAAAAAAAAATTATTTAAATAAAAAATATTAATACTCCTTTCGTCTAAAAATAAAAATTCTTCACTGATTTTTGTAGTTAAATTAATCATTTTTAAAATTAATGATTAAACATATATATTTTAGATTTTAAGAAAAATAAACATTAAGATTAGTACTAAATTTTATATAGTGTATAATGTTTATAGGCTTTTTATATATATATTAAATAATAATAAGATATATTGATTTGAAAAATAGTCAATTTAACTATAAAAGTCAATAAAAAATGTACCAAACATAGAAAGTCTCATTTAGAAATATCGAGTCTCATTTAAAAATATCGTTTTATATCTCAAATTGTCTTAAGTCACTCTTAAATGAAAAGGAGGATTGAAAAGTTTATGAGAAAGTTTGTGTTGCCGGAGAACACGAATACCGCTATGATTTCGGCGGTTTGTCAGGATGGGGTGTTGACGGTGACAGTGGAGAAGTTGCCGCCACCGGCGCCGAAGAAGCCCAAGACCATTGAAGTCAAAATTGCTTAATTAAGGTCAGAGGAGGGATGCTTGGTATCTATATATATATATATATATATATATATATATATATATCTTATTAGTAATGGTGGTTTTGGTGTTAATAATGAATGGTGATTAAATAAGTGCGAAGAAAATGTAGTAGCGAGTGATCAGCTTGCAGGTGAACTATTGTGATGTTTGGATTTTGAGTGTTTGGAATTTTTATTAAGGCAGGCTTCTACTTTGGGAATTTAATTAATGAATTAAACATCTGGAAACACCAATAACAATATAATATATGATAACAAAACGAGACTATTAAGGAGAATTGTGTTTTCGAAGGCACATTTGTTTCTGAGTTTTAAAATAGATCCAAAAAAATTAATGAAAAATTTAAATTTTATTATTGAGATTTTTAATAAATAACAAATTATAAAAATTTTAGTTATTTTTTAATTAAATATTTTTAAAAATCAAAAAATTAAATAACGTAAAATTATTTTTTATAATCTCTATTTTATTCTTTAAATTATAAAATTAATATAAAAATAACTTAATAACAATATAAAAAAAATCATACGAGTTTTTTATTTTATTTTTTATTATAAATAATTTTTTTTTTTTCTGTTTTAATCTCAAAAACAAAAAATTATAATGTGTTTTTGAGGCACTTATTACATGGTTATTATTCATGTATTATTATTTTAGTAATTAAAATAAATTATTTTATTTAAATTTTGAGATGATAATATATAAATGACGTGGGGCAAATAAGTGTTCGGGATTATTAAATAATTACTCCTCAAAAATAGTGTGGAAGTGAAGAATTCAGCGCCATCTGTCTCTCTCTGTGTTCTCACACATAGGAACACTACTACTGCTGGTGGGATAGTTTGCGCTTACAAATGAGAAGACGATTAAAATTGCATAGAATTGGATTCAAAGGAGGAACATTTACATTTATTAGTATTTTTAATAAAATATTATAAAAAAAGGTATAAATAAATTATTTATAAAATTAGTGCATATGCAATTTTTAATTTACAAAATAATACATTTTTATCCCTTTTATTTAGGTAACTGATTTAATAAATTATTGATATGGCCATGTTTATAGGTGTTTATAGATAATTGCATATTCTCATTTGCTCAAAATACGGCATTTTCTTTGCAAATTTAAAAAGATTGGCATCAATCAGAGATAGGGATAAGAAGTCGGCGGCCATGAATGAAGTCATCATAAAAAACCAAAGTCATACAACATTGACTCATTACTTTAATTTATACTCTAGACATGTATATATAAATTAATTAATGTGTTACCTAAATTACTTTTTAAAAATAAAATTATTTTTGAATATGATACATTTGGTAGCCAAACTTTTATTCAAAAGTAACTATTTTAGTTTTTGTGGGTAAAAAAAAATATTTTAAATATGTTGCAGTTACTTGTAAATAACATTTTCTAAATAAAATTATTTTCAATATGATGCAGTTGGTAGCCACACTTTTATACAAAAATAACCATTTTAATTTTTGTAGGAAACCAAAAAAAACTATTTTAAATATGATTTTATTGGTTAACATTTTTTTATTGGGTTACCAATTAATTATAAAAAAAAATCAATTATACTGGGTTACCAATTAATATAAAGGTAACCAATTCAGTTTTATTGGGTTACCAATTAATTATAAAAAGTCTATTATACATTTTTTTTCCATACTACAGTTGGTAGCTAAATCATCATATAAAGGTAACCAATTCATATATATATATATATATATATATATATATATATATATATATATATATATATATATATATACACACTCTACACATGTATATATAAATTAATTAATGTTTTACCTAAATTACTTTTTTTTTTTAAATTATTTTTGAATATTATGCACTTGGTAGCCAAACTTTTATTCAAAAGTAATCATTTTAGTTTTTGTGAGTAAAAAAAAATAATTTAAATATGTTGCGGTTACTGTAATGATCACGAATTTCATTAGTCATTGTAAATATACTTAATAAATATTTAGCAATGAATTTAAATTTTTTGCATTAATTAATTGTGTATTAGAGAATTAAATAAATGTACTTATGTGCTTGTATATTTATTTAAAGAATTAAAGCAATGTGTATAATTAATTAAAGCAAATCTAATTGGATTATATTTTAAATCCAAATGAGTTGATAAACTAGGTTAAAGATATTAACCTAGTAGCCCATGTAATTAATTTAATTACTAGCTCATGTAATTAATTAAACAAGTCTAATGCTTGATTTAATTAAATGTAACCTAGAATAATTAATGTAAGCCCAATGCGTTATTTAAATTGAGCCCAAACAATTTAATTGAATGAGCCCAATAGAAGTTATTCCCAAGCCCAATGTGGAGCCCAATAGGAGGTCAAACTTTGGTCAATATATATATATATATATATATATATATATGCACAATTTAGCATTAAAAATATAGGAAAAATGGTTTGGAAAAGTCATTTTGCTGAATTTTTTGGAGGGCTCCACTTGGATTACTTGATTTCCTAGATTGCTTCTAATTTATTATCTATTATATATACTAAAATGCAGTACATAACACCATTGCTTGACAAGTGGCTTTCTCACAATGAAACACATGTCTTACGTATTTAATACCCTCAATCCTTACTATTGGGAATTTACTCCACTTTTTATAATTTTTTAATATTATACATTTTATATAATTATACCATACATATAACTTACTTCCCAAATTACTAACCATAATTACCCATTAAATCCGGCTTTTGGAATTTTAAAATATTATATACCATTTATAATATTATATTTTACATTATATCATACATATTATTATTAAGTAAATAATAACAAAATTGAGTTGAACTATTACTCTTGTTTTTCGTATTTTATAATATTATACTACACATTATACCTTAAACAAGTAAAAAAATACAATTTACTAACCATTATATACCATTTATAATATTATACCACACACAAATAATAACAAATTTATTTTTATAATGTATGGTATAATCTACACGATCACTACAAATCTAAATTTAATTATGTTCAAACATAATTATTATATCCTAAAAACAAAATCAGTACATATCTAAACTGTTTTGATAATCTCAAGTGCTCTGTTAATCTCAATCATTGGTCAAGAAAAACAAAGTTTTTATTATCACCAATTTTGTTGTTAGTCAGAACGATGGTTCTTTTAAAGCTACCAAACATCCATATAAGATTAATTTCGTATATTCCACCTCATTGTAAGAGTCAGATGATGCTTCAATTCATACATATGGACTCCAATTCAGTCCATTTGATCAAATACTAGCTAACGCGATTGATGATTCCTACTTAGTTGGTATGTTTCACAATGATTTTGAAGCCATCTTTTTCATACAAATTTTATTATTTAACTGTATAATTGTAATGTTTTGTGTTTAGATGTTATTGCTCAACTAACTGCAATTGGAGATTTACAACTCAGCACAAATAATGGGAAACAAAGTAAGAGAGTTAATATTGAATTAACTGATAACATGTAAACTATACATATTGCTCAAAACTACAATTATACAATAGATTCGTATGAATTTTTTGTTCTAATGTTGTATTCATATACCAGTCAAACTATATTGACTTGCCGCAATTTCAAATTGATATTATCCAATAATTTAATTTTTGAATTTTTTTATTATCTCATTTTTTGTTAATAACTCTGACACATAAATATATGATATTATCCAATAATTTGAATTTTTAATTTTTAAAAAAATAATTCTCAAGCAAAAAAATATGTAATATTATCTCATCATTGGGCTTTAGAACTTTATTTACAAAAAAAATTCATGCATAATTTTTTTAATTTTTAAATTCCTTAATCAGACAAAAACAATTTAATATTATCTCATAAATACAAATTTAAACTGATATTATATCCCAAAATTGCATCAATTCTAAATTGATATTATATCCCATAATTTTATTTTATATTATTTCAAATTGAATGGTGATTAATCTAAACAATTTTTAATTTTTAATTTTTTTTAACAAAACAAATAATCCCGCCTCAACGTGCGGAGTTGTATCTAGTTTACTCTATGTCATAAGTTGACCAACAACTCTAGTCATTCCAAAAGTCTATCAACTAGTCAATCAATGGAATAGTAAGCATACTTAGCATTTAATTTCACCAACATAGCTTGATTAGTGAATTAATGCTAGATTAAGGGTTGACTATAAATAGGATGTTCAACACTCTTGTTTTGGTTGTTAGTTCATTTGCTAGACACATCCAAAGAGAAAAGAGAGAGCATTTGTTAGCTAGAAAGGAAAAATACACTTGTGAGTTGAGAGAAAAAGCTAAGGAAGGTCCTGGTGGATGTCCTCAAGCTACACAACATACTTTGGTAGGAGAAGAAGGAGAGCAAACAAATCACAAAGGTTTAAAAGTGCTCTCAACTTCTTTTTATTTCGTTTTTGTAGTCTAGATAGCTTTTGATCGGTTAAAATCTATTTTTAACCGATCAAAACTCGTTTTGATGGTCTAGATGTATTTAACTATGTAATATATGTATATTCATAGCTCTATGTGTTTATAACATGATTTGGTATGTGAAAAATGCATAGAAGTTGTAGAAAAGTTCATAACATATTTTACCGGTAAAACCCTAACCATGCACGCTATGTTTAACGTTGTATTTTGAAATGTACAAATCGGAAATTGGATTTTTATGGCTATAAAGCTAGATCTATAAGTTTTAAAGAAAAACTCTTTTTGAACTTTTCAAAAATAATGAATAACAAAGAAGTTATAGCTTTTACCAAAAAGGATGTCGTTTTTAAACCCTAAGTGGTTCGATCCGTAAATTTCGTGTAAAACGTTTTTAAAAAGACGATCGAACCATGGAATATTGTAAAACAAGAAGTTAAGAAGACAACAACACTAAGTTGGTGTCATTTGAATGTGTAGAGTTCTTTTATTTCAAGTTTGAACCATTAAAATCAAGGATTTATGAAACTAGTTTTCATTCTGTCCTTGTGAGCGATTTTACGGATACTTCCATTTGGAATTTGGATTTATGATCTAAAGAGAAATTGTAGATCATGAAATTCTGATGAGAATGGACTCAAGAATCACCCCAAAATATTTTAAAATGAAGAAGTTATGGCTGTCGGAGCATCGGAGGGTCGAGCAGTCAAAAAAATTAATTTCCGGACAAAATGTCTTGACGCACCTGCATCAAAACTGAAGCAGCTGCATCAGAACACACTGCCAGACAGTGTCGGGCAGTCCGGGTCGGGTCGGTCCGGGTTGAGTTTTCTTTGAAAAATTTAGGTATAACTAAGTGTAAAATGAAGGTTTTTGTGTATTGAACCAATATATGAAATTTATTTGTAATTAATGGGTAGCAAAATGTTTAAAATAAAGATTAATGTTAACACCATTAAAAAGTTAACTATTGGTGTGGTTTAAAGATTTTTATTAAAATATTATTAAATAATTAATAATATTAGTATATGATTAAAAAGTTATTAAATGATGAATAACATTAACAATTGGTTAAAATATTATTAAATGGTTAATAATATTAGTAAGAGATTAAAATATTATTAAATGAGTAATAATATTAATAAGTCAATAAAATATTATTAAATAATTAATAATATTAATAATTAGATAAATTATTATTAAATGAATAATAATATTAGAAAAGCAATAAAATATTATTAATACGTAATAATATTATATAATGAATAAAATATTATTAAATGATTAATAATATTAGATAATTAATAAAATATTATTAAATAGTTAATAATATTAGATAATGACTAAAATATTATTAAAAGATTAAAAATGATTAAAATATTATTAAAAGATTAATAATATTAGATAATTAATAAAATATTATTAAATAGTTAATAATATTATAAGATGGATAAAATATTATTAAATAACTAATAATATTATAAGGTTGTTAATATATTATTAAATAATTAATAATATAAGAAGATTAATAAGGTATTATTAGATGATTGATAATACTATAAGACTAATAAAATATTATTAAATTATTAATAATATTAGATAAGTGTCTGGACTATATTAAATAATTAATATAGGTTTTTTGTGTTCGGAATATTATCAAGTAGTGATAATATTTCCTAAGTGATTGTATACCCGTAATTATATAATTATGTGGTTCGTAAGAGTTATAAAGGTCATTATACTAATGTGTATATGATACTAATTTAAGATCAAACTGATTTAATTGTTAGGTTCGTTCAATGATTATTAAATTAAGTTAGTTAGCCGTAGACGACGCACGAGGCAAGTTTTCTATATCTTAACTTGTATTTATTGTTGGAGTTATTCTTCAACCGTATTTACATTGAGCAATTCAATTATTGTTGAGCAAGTATCTACACTCGTAGTTACTTGACAGACCTTTGAGTGAATTAATTATCAAAAATTACTTCACATCGTTATTGATTATTGTATTCGCACATAGTGCTTTTGCAATTGTTTAAGAACGTCTAAGCTAATTGTTTCGGCTAGACAAATGCATGTTGAAATTCATTTAATTGAATATTATAAAAGTTTATCCAAACCATTGGCTGGTGCGGATTCTTACAGTAAGACTGAGAAAGAACAACCCTAGTTAAAGGGGATTTTTTTTTATTTGTTGGGAAACCGAATGCGCACAAGAAATCTAAATGTTATGCATATACATAGGACATGAGAGGACTGATCCCTTCAAGTGTCCTGTTATTTTTAACAAGGAGTCAAACATTGTATGTCTGTTTTACCTTAGTAGCAGTTCACGGTCATTAAAAACCACTCAGCAGTAAAGATTCAATCCATTCTTTTATTGAACATTGATTCTTGATATCTTTCATAATTGCTATTGTTGGAACTTTGAAGTTATTTTCCTTCATCATGATATATCGTATGATTATTGTTTATAAACTTTCTGAGCCATTTAGTTGCTCATTCTTGCTATATCATGACTTAATTTCAGCCATTCCCGAAAGCTCTAAATCGGACAAAGGCAAGGGGAAAGCAAATGCTTAGTTTTAGTAATTGCATGTTAGTTTATATTACTGTTATGTAATTACTGTTGTAAATCTTTTGTATTTCCCTTAAGATAGGTAATGTTTAAGATTAAGGTAATAGACCTTGGGAAGTGTAGCCTTTTGATTAAGGAACCTTTTGTACTATTCCGCGAAATTTGAATACAATTTATGTATTTCATTGTTGTTATGTATTGTACTGTGAGAACCAAACCCGAGGTTAAAGAACCCGGATTTGGGGTCGTCACAATTACTTATAAATAACCTTTTCTAAATAAAATTATTTTCAATATGGTGCAGTTGGTAGCCACACCTTTATACAAAAGTAACCATTTTAATTTTTGTGAGTAACAAAAAAAAACTATTTTAAATATGGTTTTATTGGTTATTTATTGGGTTACTAATTAATTATAAAAAAATAAATTATATTGGGTTACCAATTAATATAAAGGTAACCAATTCATATAAAGGTAACCAATTCAGTTTTATTGGGTTACCAATTAATTATAAAAAGTCTATTATACATTTTTTTTTCATACTACAGTTGATAGCCAAACCTTCATATAAATGTAATCAATTCAGTTTTATTGGGTTACCAATTAATGATAAAAAATCTATTATAGAATTTTTTTTCTCGTAATGTTGTTGGTAACTAAACATTCATATAAAGGTAACCAATTCAATTTTATTGTGCTACCAATTAATTATAAAAATTCTATTATACAATTTTTTTTTCATACTGCAATTGGTAGCTGTAATAACCCAAAATATTATGAAATAGTTCGATAAAAATTTGCGTCATAATTAAGTAATGAAATGAAATTAACGTTTAATTTATTGTGCATCATGAATAATCATATCAACGTGTATGAGGTTGGAATTAAAGGGAAGTTCACTCGGTGGAATTGTTAAACCAAGTGACTACCTAGAAATAATAATAACGATAACGATACGAACGAGACCCTAAACCGATAATCTAATCGTTATGTTTGATAATTAAACCGGCGCAACGGAATAAATTAAATAAAATCCTAATTGGATGATTTAATTAATCCAAGTAGGACCTTTGATGATTATAACCCTAAGCGTAGCCGTGAACATGCTAGGATTAATTTTGGTTACCAACTATATTATGTGAATTAAGGGTAACAATTAATGCCTAACTCATTGGAATTTAATTTAATAAACGCTAGAATTAATTATGGGAGCCCAAGTAGATTAAATTGGGAGCCCAAGTGGAATTAATTGGTAGCCCAATGAAATTAATTCCTAGAGCCCAAATGATGGCCCAAACCAAAGTCAAATGGTCAAGATACTTGCAAGTATTGATTTATATATATATGTATGTATAATAGCCAAATAAAATGCTAAAATAAAATCAAAAACCTAGGGGAAATAGGGGGAGGCTCTCAGCAGCATCAAGGGGAGGGGGCTCATGTCTCCAAGCTCCCCAAATTACTCCCACACAAACTCTTCCCAACACCCATCAATTCCCCCAAAAGGTGGAACATGTTTGTTGACTAATTAGGGACTAAAATAACCAAGCATGGATTAATTAAGAGGGCCTAACTAAGCTTAGCAAACCTCTATAAATAGAAGGCTTGACCAACTCTTGCAAGAGTTGGTTCATTTGCTAGAGAAATCCTAGAGAGAAAAGCAATAAAGTTAGAGAGAAGCAAGGAAGTTCTTAAAGTGTTCTTGAGAGTAGAACAAAAGAAAAATACCAAGAGAGTGTGTGAGGGTACTCGGCTGCTAGGAGGAAGTTCTTGGATGTCCAACAACTTCATCGACTTCTTCGGAAAGCAACGGAAGTGAGCTAATAGGAGTGAGAGGTATAAAATCACATAAAACCCTAGTTTCATGCTCCTTGTTATCCATTATGTGATTTCTTTGGTAGAAAATTAATTTTCAAAATCTAAAAAGGTAGAAACATGCTAGATTGATATATCTAGGATTACATGGGTTTGATATGAATTTTTGGGTGTATTTATGTGGAAAGATTTCATCAAAATCATCAAATAAGTTTTTACCGACGAAAACCAAGTAACCAAAATCATGGCAGCCACCTCCCGAAATTTTTGGGCATGATCCGTAAGTCGGATTCATGATCCGTAAATTTCTGGAGTTAGATGCGTGGGATACAAAGATTCTCCAAGTGGAATCACTTCGATCCGATTTAAAATAAGCAAGTTATGATTTTTCAACCAAAATACACCCACTGTTTTAGGGCTGTGCACAACAGTCCGGTTTGGATCCAATTTCCGTGACAAAAAAAATCCAAATTTGATGTTTGATGATAGAAAAATGTAGTTAGGGAAGTTACGAATCCATCGATACCAAATAGGCCTCGATCGGACTTGTAGATTTCATTTTATTCACGTTCTAGCCGGAGACCCCAAGTTTGGAAATGCATAAAAGCAATATGCCTATTTTTGGAAAAAAACCGACTGGTTCGCCAATTTTCGGTTTTTCTTGAAATCTTAGGGGGGCCGGTTCAGTCCTTTTTAGACGGGTTCTTGCTTTGGTTCCTATTCCAAAAATGCTTGTTATTTTATGAAGAAAATTATCAAAATTTAAAATAAGAAAATTTTTGTAATTTGGTATTTATTAGAATTAATGGTGGATTAAAGCTTACTAAATTGCTAATAAGTATGGAAAAATTATTTTTAATTTCAGAAAAATAATATTTGCCCTATTGGCATGCTAGTTAAGTGTTATAAAATAAAATTTGAAATTATTGGAATGATTCACTATATATTAGCTATTTATTAATGTATAAATAGGCTAATAATCTAATTAAATATTATTTAATAAATATTAAATAATATATGAAGTTATGTAATTAATTAATTATGATTTAATGAATATTAAATAATAATTAAAGGATGTTAAGATGAATAAGTTAGTTATTTATTATTTAATTGCACTTAAATAATAAGTAAAGTTAAATAAATAATTAATTATTATTTAAATTAATATTAAATAATAATTAAAGAATATTAAAGTTAGAAAACTAATTATTTATTATTTAATTAATATTAAATAATAAGTAAGGTTAAAAAAAAGTAATTAATTATTATTTAATTAATATTAAATAATGATGAAAGGATAATTAAAGTTAATAAATTAATTATTTATTATTTAATTAATATTAAATAATAAGTAAGGTTAATTAATTCATTAATTATTATTTAACTAATATTAAATAATAATTAAAGGACATTAAAGTTATTAAACTAATTAATTATTATTTAATTAATATTAAATAATAAGTAAGGTTAAATAATTAATCAACTATTATTTAATTAATATTAAATAATAATTAAAGGATATTGAAGTTAATAATCTAATTATTTATTATTTAATATAATAAATAATAAGTAAAGTTAATTAGTTAATTAATTATTATTTAATTACATATTAAATAATAATTAAAGGGTACGTGAATACTTAAAATATTATTAAATGATTAATAATATTAGTAAACCCTTAAAATATTATTAAATAATTAATAATATTCGGAATTGAATTAAGGTATTATCAGGTGATTAATAATACTAACTTGTAATTAGTTTATTATCCAAATATGATATTATTATCTTGGAGGTATGTGTTAGGGAGTCAATGTGCTTAAGTGGAACTTAATAAATCCCTAACATAAATCCCTATATGTCATACTAATTGATAGGCCAACGTTATCTGTGACGCCCCCAAATCTAGGCCCACACAGCCCAAACTTGAGTCGTCAAAAGACTACAACAAAATTATTACAACAAAACACAACGTACAACAATACAGTGTATAATAATACACAACTAAGTCTTCACTATTATTGCCACACTATTTTACAACACGTGAAGACTAGGATAACTATTCTTCGGACTCTCACTCCATCCCCCGGCTAGACCCAGCTACGTTCTCATCTCCTGTTGAAAAATAATGGAACAAAAGGGTGAGCTCAAATAGCCCAGTAAGAAATATCATGACTAAGATAATGACGAATAAATTATCATTAGCCTTCAACAGTTGAGTTCCTGATAGAATACAACAGACTACAAGGTTTATATTAGAAACTGCAGTTAAATTCTTAAACAATGTTCAGATTAATAATAGCAGTGGAATGAGCAATCTATTAGAAGAATAATGTAGACTATAATGTCCACTCGCTTCTCTTTTTAGTAAAAACATCATCAACTTTTATCACCTGAAATACCATTAGTCATGATAATATAAATTCACAGTTCCTGGTCATAATCATGCAAATCAACAGTTCATCTATGCACTACGGGCCAAAGAGAACTTTCAATATATGCCATAAAAGATACCGAACAGATATATCGCCTTTAACCTATTATATCGCCTTTAACCTAACATCTGTTCAACAAATATATCGCATCTGTGCCCCCGGCCACAGATAGTACCAGCGGTCATGATTAAACCAGATTCAGCCTTTGGTCATAATCATACCAAACAACAGTTCATCTATGCACTACGGGCCAAAGAGAACTTTCACCATGTGCCATAAAAGACACCGAACAGATGTATCGCCTTTAACCTATTATATCGCCTTTAACCTATCATCTGTTCAACAAATATATCACATCTGTGCCCCCGGCCACAGATGTTCACAACAGCTTGATTCTTGAAGATTAGTTCAAATGATAGTGAGACAATTGATGAACAGAAGAACATAGGATAAACAATAAATATCGAAAGTTTACTTTGTGCAGATTCAAATAATGTCCAAATTGTCAACATGATGTGGAGTGAAATTTAAAAATGATATTCAAGATCCACAGTTCAGAATAACGGTTACAGTTCAATAGAAAGGTTCAGAAAATAGGAAGGTTCAGTTGAAATAATGAAGTTCAACTATTATGGAACATATAATATTTTCAGGAATTATAGAAGCAATAATTCCATAATAAGTTTCGATTTAGGAGTATGAAAGAAAATAATATCCCTTACCGTAGCAAGTTCAAGAGTGTAAAAAAAATGACATTTCTTACCTTATCTGGTGACTGGATATTGATAAAAATGAGATTGATCAACCTATATATTTATAATAAAATTAGTAATTACCACATATAAATTTCAAAGTGTATGATAACTCGTATAATATGAACTATCAAAATTATATATATTTAACATAATTTTTGTAGTATAATATAACTACTTTAAAATAGTTTTTAAAATAATATTACAAAATAAATCTTCTAAAGAAAGCTTTTAAAAATGAATCTTCTCAAAGAAGAGTCTTCTAAGGGAAGATTTGTGAATACCGTGAAAAATAGGAATTTATGAAATTACTACTTTTTAATAAAAGACTTACTTGAAAAATTTCTGCACTCCTTTTGGCTTTCAAACTCTCAAAATAACCTCACTATTCTCAGAGAAAACTCATAAAATTCTTATAGAAAAATTCTATATTTTAGGTGTGATTTTTCTATTCAGCTGAACAAGCTATTTATAGGAGAAAAGAAGTTACTATGCGTGGTAGGTGAACTAAAAAAATTCAGCAGAGGCTGCGCAAACGTTTTTAAAAATTTTCAATACTTGCACAGTAACTTTGCACAGTAACTTTAAAATTTTCAAAAAGTGAACAGTAATGAACAGTAACTTTTGTCGGCAGATGAACAGTAACTTCCCCGAGATGAACAGTAACTTCCGTCAGTGAATAGTAACTTTTCCGGGAATGAATAGTAAATTCCGGGAGTGAATAGTAACTTTTGAAAAATAAAATTTTTTATTTTTCCTGTGGGTCCAACATATAAAATGAAATAATGCTACAACAATAATGTAATAAACACGTTACAGATTATTATTAATTTAATAATATAAATTACAGTATATTTGCAACTGTGACAATTATTAGGTTCAATAATTTTAAACTGCAGTGCACCAACACTTATTGACTCGATGATATGAAATACAGTGTAATGACAATTATTGAATCAATAATGCAAAATACTGTGTAGCAACAATAATTGAATTGATAATATAAAATATTATGCAGTGACAATTATTGATGAAATGATGCGTAACAGTTACGGTGTCAATAATATGAGACACTGTGCAATACCGTGTGCTACTGTAGAATACCGTGTGCCACAATAAAATACCATAAATTACCGTATGCTACTATTCTTTTATCACCGGTATTTTAACAGTTAACACCGTTGACTATTTTTATTTAAAAAGGTTACTTCTGTCGTTTTCTATATTCGACAATTATTCCGTTGTGGGCTCCACCAATAATTAGTTATTTCGGCGCCGTCGTACGGCCCGAATATTCCCCGACAAAACGAATATTCTCTGACAAAATAAAATTTACACATAACATCCTTAACTTTCAATTTCGTTAATTTAACCACTTACTGTTTCAGGAAAAATATATATGAAGAAAAATTAATTTTTATATTTCATAAAATTCGGGGTCTTACATTATCAATGTTAGGTCTTTCAAAGGAGGTTTAATTACACGGTATTAGCTATACGTCGCGAGCCAGGCAAGTTCTCTATCCTTACTCAATATTTACATTGAGCAAATTTCGCAGACATTGTTAAGTGGTATATTTAGTATAAATTATTTCACATCATTGTGTTTATTGAAATTCGCACATAGTGCAGTTGAACTGTGATTCTTTTATTGAGTTATAGACTAAGTAAAGTTTTCTTTTCGAGAACTATTCAAAGAGAAGTCTATGCTAATTGTTTCGGCTAGACGATAATGAAATTTATTTTAAAAGCTATCCAAACTAGTCATTGGTGCGGATTCTTGACTGAGAGAGCAACCCTTAATGGGGGAAATATTAAGTGTCGGATATTCCGATACAAGTCAGAATTAAATGTTATGCATATACATGGTGTACAAGAGGCTGATCCCCTTGAGTACAATACTGGCGGATTAAATTTATAAAAGGGTCAGTCTAATGATTAATACCTGGGAGTTCACGGTCTATTTAACCACTCAGTAGTTAATAATCAATTCTCTAATCTTTTATTCTGAGTCTTGATTATGTTGTTTAATAAATAATCAATCTTCATTCTTTCATTTGATTATTGAGTGTGTAAATCAGTTTCAATATCGTTAATTCATTACGATTTCTGTTTTATTCATTCATGATATATCTTGTTGATTCATATTATACTTGCTGAGCAAAGTAGTTGCTCACTCTTGTTGTATCATGAATTATTTGCAGTTAAACCCGAGAGTTCTAAAAAGGACAAGGGCAAGGGAAAGCTTAAAGAATAAATGCATGTTAAATATTATATGCTACTGTTCTGTTTTGTAATCGTGGACCCATTTATTATTATTATGTATTCATGATGTTTGTAATTAAGGTTATAGACCTTGGGACCATAGTGAACCTTTTGTAATAGACAACTTATATTTATTTATTCCGCGTTAGTTATATATGTTGTCTGAAGGTGTTTGGATGTTTATTTTGGTGAGCACAAATGTCGAGGTATTGGAACCAGAATTTGGGGGCGTCACAGGTTGATATCAGAGCTGTGGGTTATAAACGTTAAGATTTGTGAAACCTAGGTTATAACCTTAGTATTAAACTCAAATCGAGTGCGTTAGGAAAAAAAAATGGATCGGGGAGATTCATGGAGTTTTGTATATTGGAGGTGGATTGTGGAAATTCATCGAGCCGATTATTGTACATAATGAAATATTATTTCATTTCATCAATGAATATATTTTATTGTGATACTGACGTTATACTGTTTGCTTGTTTTCTGTCTGTGGTTATAGGATGACTGAGAGGGGAGAGTCTAGCCGAGCAGTGGAGGATGACTGTGTAGACAAACATATTGTCTTCACCGAGTTGATAGTTCCAGTGGTACCTATCCAGCCACTAGTGACTGATCAGGAGGAGGATCCGGATGAAGATTATGAGCGAGGGAAGGCAGAACCTGTTATAGGAGGAGTAACGAGGTTCTACAGTGAAGATGAAGAGGATGAGGTCGAGGAGACCGACGCTGAGGAGGAAGATGAACCCGCAGAATATGCTGATGGCATGGGCACTACCGCCAGTGACATCATAGAGGAGCTGACTGCTAGGAACGATAAGCTCGAAGATAGGGTTCGTCAGATAGAGGAAGAAAACCAGACTCACCAGGAATTGGAAGATGGCTATAAGGATGTAGCCTACCAGTTAGGGGATGAGGTGAGGGAACTAAAAGCACAGCTGCAGGAGTATGAGTACTCCGCACAGCTGAACGGACCCCTACTACATCAGATGGTAGACCGCAATGTAAAATTGAGGGAGGAGAAGGATCAGGCCGAATTGAATTTGGCAGAATTACAGGTGAGGCATGAAGTCATGAAGGTCGAGTTTAATCAAGAGATTGCGGAAAGAGTTCGCATATCCGAAGCATTGATAAGGTCGGCCAGACGGGTAGAACAGCTAGAGGCCGAGGTTAGGAGCAGTGCTGCCAGGATTGACACAGCGAGCTTCGCCTTGGACACAGCCTTTGGCAGAATGAGGAGCAGAATTTAGAGGTATCCTCGGGAGGATTGCTTGGATAAACGGGTGATAAGCAGAAGGGTGGTGGACACGATTGCTAAGAGGGAGCACCTGGGGGCCATCCGTCGATCTGACCAGTGATAGTATGACCTATCTAGGGAGATAGTTTAAACCCACTTTTGTCCATAGGGTTATGTTATGTTTTAAACCTCGTGATATGAGAGGTGTTAAGTTTTAATTCATCCCCACTTTTGTGTTTTAGGGGAGTGTATTCCTTATAAATCCCATTACTGATGTTCTTGGGGATGGATTTTGACATCCCGTCTTTTGTGGACTATAGGGATAGTAAGCATTTATAGAAGTATGCCTGTAATGTATGTGTCTGACACTACCAATTGATATATGAATATAAATGCGGCATTATGATTATTAACTGACCAAATTGAGCTTAATTTTGTGTCAACTCTTGAATAATTACAAAGGATTGCATAAAATGTAAATTTCGAAATAATAAACTAAGGCTTTATTTTTTTTAAACAGACAATGCCGCCCATAAGACAACCACGAAACCCGAGGGTAGAAGAATCGGTAAATAATGTTGAGGGTCAAGTAGACCCAATGAGGGCTTTTGTTAATATGTTAGCAGAAGCGATTCAAGGCAGACCAGCTACAGTGGTGGAACAGCCAGCAGGTCACCTAGCAAACTTTAAAGATTTCAAATTGGTAGGACCGTCAGAGTTCCGCGGGACTACTGATCCAATTGAAGCCCAGACATGGGTGGAGGAGTTGGAAAAGGTGTTCGAGGTCGCAAGAGTGGCCGAAGAACAGAAAACGTCGTTTGCTACCTTCATGATGAAGGGTGAGGCAAACTTCTGGTGGAAGGCCAACAGAAATAGAGCGGGGGAAGGAATAATAGCATGGACGAGATTCAAGGAACTATTTTTCGAAAATTATTTCCCGGAAAGTATAAAGACAAGGATGGAAATGAGATTTTTAGATTTGAAACAAGGAAATATGTCGGTGGCAGAATATGCCGCCAAATTCAATGAATTGGCAAGGTTTGCTCCACACAAAGTGGATACTGAAGCAAGAAAGGCCCGTAGATTTGAACAAGGGTTGAAGTCATGGGTGTATGGAAAAGTTGCGGTGCTACAGATCAACACATTTGCAACTTTACTTGAAAAGGCAATCATCGCCGAAGGAGGGAGTGACGCTTTGGCAAAGAATCAACACGATCAGAAGAACAAGAAGGGTCATGAGGGACACCGATCAGGCAGTAACAAGGGAAACAACTCGAACAAAAGAAAGTAGAACGACAGTCAAGTGTCAGGAGGAAGTAAATCTGGTGGGGAGACGAAGAAATCAAATAAATGTGATAAGTGCGGTAAGAATCATTATGGGGAGTGCATGAAAGGAAAGGGGGTTTGCTTTAATTGTGGACAGTCGGGACACTTTGCTCCACAATGCCAGAAACCGAAGAGTGGGGATTGCTTTACTTGCGGAGCTTCCGACCACCAGAAAAAGGATTGCCCGAAGAGGAAAAACGACTCAGGCAGTGCAAGTCAGGGGAATAATCGCAAATTATCTATCGGGGGGCCAGCACAGCAGAGCAGACCAGTGGCACGAACTTTCAACATGACCGTGCAGGATGCTATGGAGTCAAAGGAAGTGGTGGCAGGTATTCTTCCGATCAATAATATAAATGCATATGTATTATTTGATTCGGGTGCAACCTGTTCATTCATATCAGAAGATTTTGCTAAAAGGATAGATACACCTCGCGAGAAATTAGAACACCCCATGAATATAGAAGTAGCAAACAAGGAGAAACTCTATTACTGTTAGGAGAAGCCGACTTGACACCGCCCAATAAAACTGAATTATAAAAAATCTATTATAAATAATGGGTGTCATTAAATAGAAAGGAGTAAATAGGGTGGTTATAGTTTTTCTTGATTTAAGGGATAATGATTTAATGAGTTTATTATTGTTGCACTCTTTTTGTAATTATTTTGTTAGTGCTCTATTTTTGTAATTTTTTACTAATTGTTGTATACTTATGTAAAGAACCCAAAGTACTCTAAGCCCATTTGGGATAAGATTAGGGGACCATAATTTATAGCACTTTTTTAAGTTATAAATTAGAGAAGCTGGATTATTTAGGGAATTCTTATTTCTATATTTTTAATACTTTCACAATTCATGGAATTTAATTAGATTTAATGACCAAAAAAATTAACTAATTTTATAAATGTTATTAATTTAATTAACGTGTTATTTTTTTAATAAATTAATTGTTGTGCTCTTGAATTTTTTTTTAGAATATTTAAAAATTAAATCATGATTAATCTTTGTTGATGTAAATGCTAATGTGTAATTTTTTAAAAAAAAATTATATGAGATGATTATTATTTTGTAATTTTTTATTTTTTATTTTTTTTACTGAATTAAACAGAAATAATTGTTTAATAAAAAAAGTTTAATTAAAAATATGTTTTAATTAAATTACTTTAAAATATTTTTTTTGTTAAATTAGACAAAAATAATCGCTCAGTAAAAAATATTTAATTAAATTTTTTTAAATATATTTTTTATTATTTTATTAATATTATTAATTGCAATTAATGACAAACAAATTATAAATTAAGTGCATGTATCAAATTTTATTTCACTCTAATTTTTTTGATTGATGGAGTATTTCTTTGCTGTCTAATTTAAGCTACTGGTGGTTGTGCAGGAGGTCAAATGCTTCAAATTAATATATGCTTTAAATGAAAATTTCATTGTTTTCATTCTTACAAGTACAGTACTTGCAATTGATAAATTAACGTTCCTTTTTATTTATAGAAAATAAATGAAAACATGAAAAGTACGATTCTCTCTCCAATGATTCAAGAATAAAATAAAATTTTATACATACACTTAATTTATAATTTTTTTTTTTGTCATTAATTGCAATTAATAACATTGATACAATGATAAACAAATAAAATTAATTAATTTTTTATGTTATTGAGCAATTATTTTTGTCTAATTTTATAAAAAAAAATTATTTCTTTCTAATTCATCAAAAGAAAAAAAATTATACGAAGAAAGTGACTTGCGAGTGAATGGAGTAGTAAGTGAATGGGCTTTTGGCTAATCAACAGTTACCTCATATAATTTTTGTTTTTTACATTACACATTAGTAATTAACTTAATAAAAGTTAATTATAGTTTAATTTTTAAATATTTTAAAAGAATTTTTAATAATACAATGATTAATCTATTAAAAAAAATAATACATTAATTAAATTAATAATATTTATAAAATTAATTGATTTTTTTTTTGTCATTAAATTATTTAATTATTTGAAATTCTATGTCACTCGTCGAACCGTACTTAACGTTCAAACCAAAAAAAAAAAAAAAAAAACCAAGTGGTCCAAAGCTTAATACTTATACTATCACAATTCGTGGACGAATTTTCAGGTGTGATTAAAACCAGCTTAAACTGTTTGACCACTCTTTTTTTTAATTAAAAAAAATATCAAACTTTTTTTTTTGACATTGTTTACTGAAATATTATTATTTTAGTTCTAAAAATGATAATTAAAACTATTTTAAAATCTTATAAATTAATAATAAAATGTTTTTTTATGTTATCTCAAATTCGATAGCAATTCATAATACCAATATATCTATGAAAATATTAATTCTCATAATATACTTATTAAGATATCGATAATTTTATTTCGAATTGAAAGTTAATATTTTTATAAGTTTCTGTTTTCTCACATAAATAATAAGTTAAATTCACGTTTATATAAAACAGACTTTGAGAAAAGGTTGAATTTTCTTTGTAAAATAAATATTTTCTGTTATTAACTTAAAATAAAATTAACATTTGTTGGTGCACTTAATAAAAGTGTTGAATGATATAAGCGATTGGGTTAATTTCATTTGTGTCTGTCTATAGATGTAGATTTGTATTTTAGTGTTAATCTCAATTGTATTTGGTGGGTCTCTTAATCAAGTTTTATTGACTTGACTTAGATGTAGGTCTGGAAATGGTGGTATTCGTTTAAAATAGATATTATATTTGACTTAAACATATATTATTTATATTTGATTAAATTTATAAATAAATAAATATAATATAAGTATTTGTATTTATTTAACATCTATTCAAATTATGAAAGATTTTTTGATTTTTTTTTCTTCATTTTGTTATTTGCTTATTGTGTTAAACAGATTGATGCTTAAAACTTTAATTGTTGGTTGATTTTTTGGTTAATTTTCCTATGTTTTTAACCTTTTATTTATTTATTTACTAATTTCAATTAATTATGTCAATAAATGTTATTTGATACCTACTTTTAAACGACTACAAGATACTTGATTATTCGAATAATGTAATTATTCGAATAGTTAATCAGAAACATATAATATTCGTATTCAAATAATTTTTTGAATAACGAATTCAAATGATATATTAAGAAATTCATCAAAAACTTGATATAAATATAAATACATTATTTTTTTCGAATACGAATACGAATATTACTATATTAAAATTCGACTATGTCTGTTTACAACCGTACTTATTATACTTTCTATGTTATATTTGGAAGATTGTCATTAACTTTTTTAAAATTATTTTAACATATTTATAATTTGAAATTAAATAATAATTTATTTTAATTTAATTTTTTTAAATTTTATTATTTCATAAATATTAATAAATTATATTAATTTTAAATTAATTTTTAAAAGTTAATAATAATAAGAGAGGGGGTACTATATTGAATACTATATATATATATATATATATATATATATATATATATAAAGTCTTATTTGTATCCTATTGGAAAAGTTTGCACCACTTGAATCTTTATTTAGTTGGCACAATGTGAATTGGCTTATCATACGATGCATATATCTTTAGACTTTAACGACGATATGCCTAACTTAAGTGGGAATAGTAACAGCATTTTCAATTGGATTTTAACCAAAAGCCATGCCGTCACCATATAAACATCAGCAGTCGTCATATATATGTACCGAGTTTATATATATATATTCTTCGTTTTATATTATTGGATTATTTTTAATTTTTTAAAATTAATTTAAGAGATTTTTAAATTAAAAATTCTCATAAAATTTTAAAATTTTAATTAATACAATAATGAATATTGTAAGTCATTAAAAAATATTACTTATTATAAATTTTATTATTTTATAATTTTTAATGAGTCATCTTAATTTTTGAATTTAAAAATATTTTAAATTTACTTTTAAAAATTAATAATGATCAAATACTTTAGAACTGAAAGAGAATTACATTATACAATTTAATATTCTATAAATTTTGTAAACTTTTATTATGTATTTTGTCAATTGTATATTGGCTCGACGTAAGAATCATTTCAATATACTTTTATTTACTCCCAATTATTAACAAAGGGGTGAGGTTCGTACGTGCTAAGGCTAGGTCAAATATTCAAGAACGTGCATGAATTCAAGAAATGTTGATTTAGATGGAGTTTCTGCAATTATCATTAGGCCGAAGTGTGCATGGTAGGACTTGGGAGTTTCTGTAATAAGTTCCTGGAATTTTCCTTGCGCTAATCCTTGCTATTAGAATTATGAGGATGCATATTCAAGATTCCAAGTCTCTTAGACCCCATTCACAAGCAAATTTTCTCCGTATAGATAAAGATAAAGGAAACTGACCCTGTTATATATATATATATATATATATATATATATGTAGAATTACAGTCGCGAAACGTATAAATATTCTATGAATAGAATTATAAAAAAGCTTGTTTATTACAAATTTTCCTAAAAAAATTATCACAAATATTTATTCACGTAACTGATAATAAGAAAAGTCGATGTAAACGCTTCAAATTAACATCATTTTCCCATATAACATATAGGATGTTTTAAAAAGTCGGAATACCATGGAATTTATCATAAAAAATAAAATAGATTTGGCCAAATAACCCTACCATCATTTCCATGTTTAGTGAAAAGAGGATCCTGATTCCAGTTTGGCCAGTTTATAAAAATAAGTTGTATTTATATAGCTAAAAATTGCCAAGTCTTATAATTATATAACAAAACTCATACCTTTTTATTATACAAATATTATAGTTGCTGTTAACGCCAAATTTTGGACCTGACAAATTCACCAAAAGAACAAGCCAAAAAATGCGCCAATACATGCTGGAAATATAAATTATAATGTAAAGAAAGAACTCAAAAAGTAAGAACACAAGATTTAACGTGGAAACCCAAATCGGGAGAAAACCACGGGAGACACGCCATAAATCCACTAGAATGATGTTGAAAGTATTACAACATAATCATTTGTAGTGAGACGACAATATTTCCTTGAGTATGTCGGTGTGCCGGATTATGACCAAGATGGAGTATTCCGGTTCCGTATTTGGCATGAGGGAGAAGAAGACCCTATCTTCCCTCTCGTGGTGATGCTGTCTGTTTCAAGTGCTAATGATAATCCCTTCCTCCTCCTCTTCATGATGTGTGCCCCTGTAAATCTTCATCCTTCCTCTTCACTTTTCTGGTTCCTCGTCCCTTTTTTGCCTCTAAGGTCCCCCTCTCTCCTATCTCATGCTTTTCCTATATATAAAATATCTACTTGACTGCCCCTTACCCATCTAATATTAAACTATTACAAATATCTAAAGAAGAGTCACCACCCACCCATCCACATGTGCCTCAATGAATGGAGGTATGACTGTAACATACATACACCTAGCCTTACTCTGTCAGATATTTAAATGATGACTCATGGCCAAATATTTACACCCCAACATTGCCCCCCACTCTCCTATTATAAGAAAATTTATAATATGAGAGTAATGCAAAAAGTACATTTAAAACACCAAATATAAATGTTATGCTGCCGAATTGCACCCAATTTGTCGATCTTGAAACTGTTGAGATGAAGTTACCGAGTAGCTGAGCTTGAACACTGGGCTGCAGAGCTTGAACATTGAGTTGCCGAGCTTGAACACTGGACTGCAGAGCTTGAATATTGAGTTGTCGAGCTAAAACAACCGAATTGACCCAACCCAAACTGGTCGAACCACAAAATTGCCGAGGCTGAAACTGGCTAAACCATAAATTGCCGAGGTAGAGGCCAATGCCAAACTGCCAAGGCCAAATTAAAGTCAATTGAACCCAAACTGACCGATCAAAACTGAAGTTGGTCGATCCCAAAATGGTTGAACTATACCGTTCGAATCCAAACTGATCGAAGTCGATCGAACTCACACTGATCGGGGCAAATCGAAGCCGAGCGAACCCAAACTGGTTGAACTATACCGTTCAAACCCAAACTGGTTGAACTATACCGTTCGAATCCAAACTGATCGAAGTCGATCGAACTCACACTGATCGGGGCAAATCGAAGCCGAGCGAACCCAAACTGGTTGAACTATACCGTTCAAACCCAAACTGATCGAAGCCGATCGAACTCAAACTGGTTGAACTATACCGTTCAAACCCAAACTGATCGAAGCCGATCGAACTCACACTGATCGGGGCGGATCGAAGACGATCGAACCCAAACTGGTTGAACTATACCGTTCAAACCCAAACTGATCGAAGTCGATCGAACTCAAACTGGTTGAACTATACCGTTCGAATCCAAACTGATCGAAGTCGATCGAACTCACACTGATAGGGGCAAATCGAAGCCGATCGAACCCAAACTGGTTGAACAATACCGTTCAAACCCAAACTGATCGAAGCCGATCGAACTCAAACTGGTTGAACTATACCGTTCAAACCCAAACTGATCGAAGCAGATCGAACTCACACTGATCGGGGCGGATCGAAGACGATCGAACCCAAATTGGTTGAACTATACCGTTCAAACCCAAACTGATCGAAGCCGATCGAACTCAAACTGGTTGAACTATACCGTTCAAACCCAAACTGATCGAAGCCGATCGAACTCACACTGATCGGGGCGGATCGAAGACGATCGAACCCAAACTGGTTGAACTATACCGTTCGAATCCAAACTGATCGAAGTCGATCGAACTCACACTTATCGGGACAAATCGAAGCCGAGCGAACCCAAACTGGTTGAACTATACCGTTCAAACCCAAACTGATCGAAGCCGATCGAACTCAAACTGGTTGAACTATACCGTTCAAACCCAAACTGATCGAAGTCGATCGAACTCACATTGATCGGGGCGGATCGAAGACAATCGAACCCAAACTGGTTGAACTATACCGTTCGAACCCAAACTGATCGAAGCTGATCGAACTCACACTGATCGGGGTGGATCGAAGACGATCGAAATCAAACTGATCGAGGCAATCGAAGCCGAGCGAACCCAAACTGGTAGAACTAACTGAAGTCGATCGAACACAAACAGAGGCCGACCGAACCGAATCGATGTCAATCGAAACCAACTTGAAGTCGACCGAACCCAAACGGGCCGGACCATACTGATTTGGCTAACTTATTCACGATGCCTCATAAAACCTTAAGATTGGTTTTGTTCCCCTTATGTCACCTCGACCGTCCCGGTCGTGCCTCATATAACCCTGAGACTGGTTTTGTTCCCCTTATATCACCTTGACCGTCCCGGTTGTGCCTCATATAACCCTGAGACTGGTTTTGTTCCCCTTATGTCACCTCGACCGTCCCGGTCGTGCCTCATATAACCCTGAGACTGGTTCGTTCCCCTTATGTTACCTCGACCGTCCCGGTCATATAGAAAATTAAGAATGACTATCCTCACTGCCCCCCAGTCAAATCGAAATACGGAGGGCTGCCAAATTTCCAAAGCAGCACTCCCATACCTCAATTGAAACAAGGGAGGTTGGGCCGACCTTATAACGTCATAATATAATGTGAAACAGATATGTAGTTCGGAATAGATGCTAGTTTATACCATCATGCCAGTCATCCATCCCCGTACCACATGTATGTATACACTAATGAATGTATATATGAATGAATGTATGCATATAAATAAATGTATGCATAAATAAATATTTGCATAAATGAACGTATGTTGTCCGACCTGATTTCACTGTGCTTATTTGCGTGACTTGTCCTGAAGACGTCTGCCACCTTCTTGGGAAACCCCTTGTTCTTTCTATGAGTATGGATCGAAGTTGGCATTTCTACAACAAAATCGTCACTAGAACCAAACAGAACGAACCAAGCCTCCAAAATCTTTGTATTGTCTGATTTTATGAATCAAGTTATTCCAGCCAAACAACGTGCGAGGACCATATCTCTTATAGTCAACTTCTTTAAGTAATTCAAACACCATCGGAGATACTTTGTTCAGGTACAGTAAATATTTGGTAGAAAAATGTTTTCCATCTCATGCTGGAAACCATGTTTCCACTTTCCACCATATCATTCAAGTATTTAAGTGCTTCACTTAGCCTCCCACAAGCACACAATGCTCTAATTATCATCTCATACAATGCCGCGTTGATCATAATTTTACTATCCAACATTTCCTCAAATATCCAGACTGCCTTATTAACATTACCTAGGATGCAATACCCGTTAACCATGATTCCATAAGTCAATGCATCAGACAGTCCATAGTTACCATCCTTCATCTTTCCAAACAAGCACTATGGCTCGGCCAGTCTACCTTCATTCCAATAACTACCCAATATACAATTACAAGCATCTGAACAATTAACAAATTCCCCAATCACAGCAATTTCATGGAAAATCCTTACCGCCTCATCAAGCTTACTGTTTGAGTACATAATTAATACCCTCGCTCAAGCACTGCAATGGATCTTCATTATGTCGACCATCTTTCCTGGCTTTCACAATTGCATTCTCCATCTTCCACGTCCAGAAAAGAAGTAGCTAGAGGTGGACCAAAGTTCTTTCTATTTCGCCACCTTTTCTCTCTCCTCCTTCCTCTTTCCTCTCCATCCCACCGCCTTCCCCGGAACCTCAGTACCGAACGGTTTTCCAATGGCATCCCCATCACCGCACACCCTCCACACACAATCATTAAGCCGAGAACTCCAACCACCGAAGTCACCCAAGCTGAGCCTAGGCCACCGAGCGGCAACTACCTTCCTGAGTACCACCCACCGCCAGACGACCCCGAGTACCCGACCCAAGCCACCCAGCCGACCCTGAGATGCTGAGCCCCACCCTGAACCTCCGACTGAGCTCCTGCAGTCGTCGGTCGACCCCGAGCCACCCTGCCAACCCTAGACCGAAGAGCTGCTACTGCCCTCGCCGACCTCAGCCAACAACTCGCCGACCTTAGCCCCAAGTTGCCGACCACCGACCCGGACTGCACCGCTAACCCCAAGTAAACTGCCGAAGATGATAGGGTTGCCAAGTCAAGACCCTCCAAAATGAGCCCAAGCTGCCAAGGCCAAATTATTAAACAATCGGGCTGCTCCGTCACTGCCGAGCTTCAACCAAATTCCCGACCTGAGCCAAGGACCCACACTGTCGACCGCCGACCCAACCATAACTGCCGATACGCTGATCTGTTGCCGAGCTCCATTGTTGAGCTCCTGTCGAGAAGCCGTCGTCTACTGGAAACTGCCGAGCCCAAGCCCAGAATGCCGAGCCCACACCATCGATCTGACGAGTGTCCTGGCTAATCGTTGCTGAGCCATCGGGCCAGTCCACTGCCGACCCACCGAACCCGATCTTAACCACAAACCCCCACCACCGAGACCCAGATGTTGTCGAGCCGACACGCTCGCTGATGAGCTACGACCCATAAGGATCCCCGAGCACCTACTGTCGAACCAAACCAAACACCACCTGCCGAGACGTTAAACTGCACCGCCGCTGACCACCGAGGTCCCACCGCGACCGAGCCATTACCGAACACACCAAGCTGCTGCCGAGCTCAGTGTAAGACCCCGAATTTTATGAAATACAAAATTTAATTTTTCTTCATATATATATTTTTTGAAACAGTAAGTGGTTAAATCGATAAAGTTAAAGTTAAGGATGTTATGTGCAAATTTTATTTTGTCGGACAATATTCGCTTTGTCGGGGAATATTCGTTTGGTCGGGGAATATTCGTTTGGTCCGACGGCGCCGAAATAACAAATTATTGGTGGACCCCACAACAGAATATTTGTCGGATATAGAAAACGACAGAAATAACCTTTTTAAATAAAAATAGTCAACGGAACTGTTAAAATACCGGTGATAAAAGAATAGTAGCATACGGTAGTTATTGGTATTTTCTGTAGCACTCGGTACTCTACAGTAACACGCGGTATTGCATAGTGTCTCATATTATTGGTCTGATAATTGACACCGTAACTGTTACGCATCATTTCATCGATAATTGTCACTGCATAATATTTTATATTATCAATTCAATAATTGTTGTTACACAGTATTTTGCATTATTGATTTAATAATTGTCATTACACTGTATTTTATATCATTGAGTCAATAATTGTTGTTGCACTGTTTTTAAAATTATTGAACCTAATAATTGTCACAGTAACATATGCACAGTAATTCACATTATTGAATCAATAATTGTCATTACACAGTAACGTATGCTTTATTTTACATTATTGTTATCTCTATTATGATGTTATTTAAACAGTTGTATTTCATTAATTTATTGACTTGATATCTAAGAACTAACTATGCTGTATTTATAACAATTAGTCATAATAATTGAATTGATAAAGTTATTTGTTTATAATATAAAGTTAGGTGATTATTAGGTGATATGAAATGAATGGTGTAGATTAAAGTGTGAATTATTGTTGAATAATTGAATTGATTTGTTTATAATATAAAGTTAGGTGATTATTAGGTGATATGAAATGAATGGTGTAGATTAAAGTGTGAATTATTGTTGAATAATTAAATTGATTTGTTTATAATATAAAGTTAGGTGATTATTAGGTGATATGAAATGAATGGTGTAGATTAAAGATAATATAATATTTGAAATAGATGGTGTAGATTAAAAGATGATCTTTAAATGAATGGTTTAGATTAAATGAATGATAAGATTTTTGGCTATAAATAGAAGCCTTAACTTAAGGATTTTTCATAAACTTCCTTACTTGTTCTTTCTTTCTCTCTCTAAATACTTCTTGTGAAAGTTCTCTCTAAGTGTGCTTAAGTCATCTTGAGTATTTGTGAAGATCTATAAGTATACGTGTACTGTTCAAGTTAATCAATCTCATTTAAATCAATATCCAGTCACGTGTTGAGGTAAGGGATACCATCTTTTTCATCTTCCATTATTCAAACATACTATGGTAAGGGATTATCATTATTTGATTCTCGATAATAATATTGTTTCTTCCTTACTCATAAGACGTGCCTTTTATTTCCATGTATTAAATTGTGGGAATAACCTTACGGAGCGGATTGCCGCATGTTGGTGAATAACCTTTCGTATTCATTCATTATTAATCTCTGAGAATAACCTTACGGAGCGGATTGCCGCCTGTTTGGTGAATAACTCTTTGTACTCAAATTCTATTAAATTGTGGGAATAACCTTACGGAGCGGATTGCCGCCTGTTGGTGAATAACCCTTTGTATTAATTTCTTTCACCTTTTGTTAATCAAACCTGCTACGGTAAGGGATATTATTTTCTTTCATACTCCTAAATCGAAATTTATTATGGAACTATTGCTTCTATAATTCCTGAAAATATTATATGTTCCATAATAGTTGAACTTCATTATTTCAACTGAACCTTCCTATTTACGTGAACCTTTCTATTGAATTGTAACCGTTATTCTGAACTGTGGATCTTGAATTTCACTCCACATCATGTTGACAATTTGGACATTATTTGAATCTGTACAAAGTAAACTTCCGATACTTATTGTTATCCTATTTCTTCTGTTCATCATTTATATCATTCTAATCATCCAAAAATCAAGCTGTTGTGAATATCTGTGGCCAGGGGCACAGATGTGATATATTTGTTGAACAGATGATAGGTTAAAGGCATTATAATAGGTTAAAGGCGATACATCTGTTCGGTGTCTTTTATGGCACGTGGTGAATGTTCTCTTTGGCCCGTAGTGCAAAGATGAACTGTTGTTTGGTATGATTATGACCAAATGCTGAATCTGGTATAATCATGACCGTTGGTGCTATATTGAATATCTTTGGCCCGTAGTACAAAGATGAACTGTTGATGTGCATGATTATGATCAGGAACTGTGAATTTGTATTATCTTGACTAATGATATTTCAGATGATAAAAGTTGATGATGTTTTTCCTAAAAAGAGAACCGAGTGGACATTATAGTCTGCATTATTCTTCTAATAGATTACTCATTCCGCTGCTATTATTGATCTGAACGTTGTTTAAGAATTTAACTGCAGTTTTTGATATAAACCTTGTAGTCTATTGTATTCTATCAAGAACTCAACTGTTGAAGACTAATGATAATTTATTCGTCATTATCTTAGTCATGATATTCTTTACTGGGCTATTTGAGCTCACCCTTTCTTTTGTTCCATTGTTTTTCAACAGGAGATGAAAACATAACAGGGTCTAGCCGGGGAATGGAGTGAGGGTCCGAGGAATAGTTATCATAGTCTTCACGTTTTGTAAAATAGTGTGGCAATAATAGTGAAGACTTAGTTGTGTATTATTATACACTGTATTGTTGTACGTTGTGCTTTGTTGTAATAATTTTGTTGTAGTCTTTTGACGACTCAAGTTTGGGCTGTGTGGGCCCAGATTTGGGGGCGTCACACTCAGACTGCCGAGGATTCCCCCCATCGGCCGACACCGAAGTGAAGACCCCGACCCACCCAGCCAAACCCCAGTGCCGAACCACCCGAAGCCCCGAACGCCGCCCAGACGCCGAGGAGCAAATGCCGCCGACGAGCCACCCACTGCCGACCGACCCCGGCTACCGAACTGCCGACCCCCTTGGAAGACATCTTGGTTGGTGCAACGCCATCAACGACTATTTACTGTGGCCAACCCCTTGCCAACCACGTCCTTCGAAGAGAGAGAAAAATAGACCAAAAGTTTAATTTAATACTTAAGTTAAATAAGTATTCATGTAATAAACAAATAAATATTATAATAATATTATTGTATTTTATAAATAAGGATAACTTAGCTTCAGATAGAATAGTCTCTTTCAATATTTCTGAGATAATTTGGTAATTTGAAATTACTGTGGCCGTCGTCGGCCCCTCCTTCTAGCGCCAATATTAACGCCAAATTTTGGACCTGACAAATTCACCAAAAGAACAAGCCAAAAAATGCGCCAATACATGCTGGAAATATAAATTATAATATAAAGAAAGAACTCAAAAAGTAAGAACACAAGATTTAACGTTGAAACCCAAATCGGGAGAAAACCACGGGAGACACACCATAAATCCACTAGAATGATGTTGAAAGTGTTATAACATAATCATTTGTAGTGAGACGACAATATTTCCTTGAGTATGTCGGTGTGCCGGATTATGACCAAGATGGAGTATTCCGATTCCGTATTTGGTATGAGGGAGAAGAAGACCCCCTCTTCCCTCTCGTGGTGATGCTGTCTGTTTCAAGTGTTGATGATAATCCCTTCCTCCTCCTCTTCATGATGTGTGCCCCTGTAAATCTTCATCCTCCCTCTTCACTTTTCTGGTTCCTCGTCCCTTTTTTGTCTCTAAGGTCCCCCTCTCTCCTATCTCATGCTTTTCCTATATATAAAATATCTACTTGACTGCCCCTTACCCATCTAATATTAAACTATTACAAATATCTAAAGAAGAGTCACCGCCCACCCATCCACATGTGCCTCAATGAATGGAGGTAAGACTGTAACATACATGCACCTAACCTTACTCTGTCAGATATTTAAATGATGACTCATGGCCAAATATTTACATCCCAACAGTTGCCCATGTCAAAGTGTCTGGAATCAAGATCTTGAAAATATGCATGAAATGATTACCGGAGAAAAGGGAAGAGACAAATACAAACATGGCAAGGCCGTGTAACAAAAATACAAGACGAGATCAATGGCATATGTAATTACATAATAGAAGTATCTTGGTAGACTTTTTTCCTTTGTGAAGGGGTTTATGAATTTGTCAAAGGCACGAGACAGATTTCAAAATATACAAGTAGTCTACGCATTATGTCCCACTCTCTTATCTTCTCATTTTAGCATCGTGACTTGATTTTTCAGTACTCTTCTTGGGCCCAAAGTAAAGACCTTAGCCACCGGTATTAAGCATCAGCTATGAAGCTTCTGTGTAATTTGTAGGAAGCTCGAACGAAGGACCTACCCCGCGAGCGCTATGGACATAAAAGAATAACTTCAGCAAGATCGTTTGGACAATAACCATGGCAGGGAAATCGGAAGAGAACACGTTTAGATCATTAGACTCACCTCAGAGTGACTATGCCAACTTTGAACTTTCCGAGCTTTTAGAATTTGATGAGTGGGCAGAGGAAGATCCAACAACGATGGTTTCGGGGTACCCTGTGAATCCGGTTTATGCAGCCAATGAAGTTGGCAGCTCCATTGGAACTAGCAGCCACCTTGAAAGACCTGGTGATAGTAAGCAACTTAGTCACATTTTTGAAGTATAATCAAATGAATGTTGAGATATATGGAATTTTTAGCAAATTTTGTATATTTAAAGTATTGAATACATGCATGAAAATTACACTTATATAGAGGCACATGTATGTATATTACAAGCATAGGCAAAAACATTTAGTTGGTTAATATGCTGATTTTCTGTTATTAGGAGGCAGTGGGAGCGTTAGGGAGAAGAAGGATAATAAAGAAAGAGTTGCTTTTAAAACATTGTCGGAGATTGAAATACTAGATGATGGTTTCAAGTGGAGGAAGTATGGGAAGAAGATGGTGAAAAGCAGCCCAAATCCAAGGTATACAATGGAAGATGATTACACCTTTGCTTGCTCTCTTGTTTACTCAATATATATATCATACTAATATGAAATCGGCCCTCCATGGTAAAAAATGTTGAATGCAATTGTGATTTGAAGCAAATCAAGCAATAACTTGAGCTTTGTCCTAATAATCAGACAAATGAAAACAGGTAAGAGTTTATAAAGCTTGCCTGTCAGATGATATCATGGTAAAAGAGTTCTGAGGCCTACAATCTTCAGTGGAGTCGTCTGAATTTTTCCTACAATGAGCTACATCAATGGCCTTTATAAATTGCCAAAAATGTATGCTTTGACAACTTATGATTCTAATCATTAACCAGTACTTTTAACATTAGGAAACAAATTTATTTATAAAAACTAAGAAGGAGAAAACAATAGCCTCTCTAACTTTGTACTTGGGAAAATACTATCATTTATTAGAATTATAAATTTTGCCATGAAAATTAAACAGAAAAATGCTAAAACTTTCAAGCACACAAACTAACATCTGATACAATATCATGTGCTCAACAGGAATTATTATAGATGTTCAGTTGAAGGATGTCCAGTGAAGAAGAGGATTGAAAGAGATCGAGAGGATCCAAGGTATGTGATAACAACCTACGAGAGTGTTCATAACCACCGTGGGCCTTCGACAGTCTGATTTATTTAGGGAATTTGAGTTTTGAAAAGCTATATTGTAGCACTTGGTTCAGAAAATTGTATGTCATCTACCAGTGACAGGTTCGGCATGGACTTCATGGTTCATAATAGGAAACTTGATTGTATATGCTAATGAAAACATGCCTATTGACAAGTTTTGAAGGTCAATGATACTTTTGTGACTGGATCCGGTGTTCTCTTTTCCCATACATGAATGAGATTGTGCATTTTACCAACTTCAAGATATGAACTAGTTATTCTCAAAAGCTTACCTATAAAATGAGATCTTTTTATGCCAAAACATTTACATCAATTATTAACCTTTGAATCTTCCATCTTTTGGCAATTATCGTCTCGAGAGAAGCTAGCTAAATCGATCCAAGTTTCCTGCAAAAAATTAATATGGGAAATCAGCTCTTTGAAAGGACAAGCATCTCAGCTCTATTGCTGCATCATTTAACCCCCAGAAGGACAAGATAGCTATTTATTTTTCCGGTGAGGTGAAAGACATGCAGTTCAGATGCTTGCCGCACGTACATAATATTTAAACGAAACAATTTGTAGGATTTTCTACTGCAAGGGGAAAAGAAGAGAGCCCTATTGACATTGAAAATTTATGAAAAGAATTTACTACCTTAAGTAAACGCCGAGAGTACTGGTTGAAGGGATGCCTCTCCCACAACTTTCATGCAACACTATTAACACACTGGTGTAACAGCCCGTGTAAGGCACCGACTTTTATTAACAATTGTTTATGTTAGAAATAATTATATTATAATCTTGCGTTGAAGTCAAAACTTTGTATAGAAAGTGGCAATGATGCGTAAAAAACTATAATAATTAATCATTTCAAATGAAATTATCAATAAATTTCATGAAAGTTGTGAACACAAAAATGTTACTCTTAATAGAAAGTGACAATAATTAATGTAAGTAACAAAACATAGTAATAGTATTATACATTTTATATATTCTTCCAACATATTTAAAAACTAAACGCACTGCTTTCTTTCATATTGAAGGTCAGTAAACAAACCAAAGAAAAAACCAAAGGCGGGCTACAAAAGAAAATCCATGGTCCGTTCGGTACTAACAGTCTCATCCAATATTCCTTCACAAGTGCCCTTGTTATGATTTGCATATATCAAACAACTGATAGTCAAATGAATTCCATAGGCATCAAGATAAATTTCAAAGCAATATGGCCAACACTAACTCGAAACTTTCAAACAACCAGCAGTACTGCTTCTTATGTCGTATTTGTTTTGGTATCAATAATTTATGTTATCTAAACATGGAACTACAGGGCATAAATTATAAGGGAAAATTTGAATACCACTCACATTGCACCACATAAACTTTTATAAAAGAGATGGTGAACTTTGCAAAAGAATTCCGAATTCAATGATCGTCATAGATTACATTGCAATAATGACAAAAACGGGGGCAATTTTTTGGCTATACCTTGACTGAACAGTCAGTTGGACAATTTCAAGACACAAAAGCAATAAAAGTATCCAACTTCTCGGATGTGTGTGGTCAAGAGGACCGACTTTCTGACCAGGTAAAAAGTAGAATGAGAATGTATCGAGTAAAGTTGATCTACTGATCTCCGGACTACGACATAAGATGGAACTAAAGAACATGCAAAGAAATAAATCAATGTCCAATGCTTCGGCAAATACCACCATAACATTCAATAACCATGAAACATATCTCTATTTTTCCCAAAAAAAAAAACCGCAACTATTACAAAGTTTCTTCATTAGGTGCAAGTTTGCCAAATAGATGCGAATTATTCTACATCTGTGAAAATTCGTTTACACCTACAATAAATGTAAATGCTGCCATGATTTAAGTACAATACTAATTTACATACTTCCTATGCCATCTTGAAGCTGTGATGTGGCCAATGATGGAGGAAGCAAGAGGCAACGCCAATGAATTTCTGAGGTATGCAACAGAGGAGATTTGAGGGCTCTTTTGCAGGGGGAGGAGACAAAGGGAAAGAAGACTGAGAACAGAGAATATTTTAATGTGAGAACTACATAGAAGAGAATAGATTTAAACAGACTTCAATGCCTAAATCTATCGCTGATGTCCTTCCAAAGAAACATTTTTAAAAAGCCAATGAAGACATCTTCTCCCTGAACACACCTTCCCTTATACAGATCAGCAGAAGGGATAAAGTTAAAACACTTTCTAAAGAAAAACTTGAGACATAACTAGATCAAGTAAAATCAGCTTTAGTAAATGTTTCTAATTCATGTGCACATCATAGCATCGTGCCATTTCATTCAAAAAGATGCCATGAATCCACAGTATAGCCCCGTGTCACTGTTATGCGACTAAAACCGTGAGGAGTAGCACTAGAATATCAGTTAAGAAACCAAACACATTAAAAGGAGAGGGAAAACCTCTCTAAAAAGGAAAATTAGCACACAAGTGCTTCACACAAGAAAAAAAGTGGATAAGCTATTACCTTTCTTATGCTTAATAATTACTGATTCAAAATTCAAGTGATTCAAGAATGAGCTACAGAAACATTTCTCATCGGTATAATCAAGTTCCACCCAAAAGTTTATTTTCCTTTCATTAAAAATGTCCTAAAAAAGGGCTATAATTGTTGGTATGTTTAGTATTACATCAAATGAAAACAGACAAATCTATAGAAGTAAACTTCAATTTCGGAGGCTACAAGTTGCAAATACACTAGTGAGCCTAAAAGTCATATCCAGTAAGAGAATATCAGGGTTTCTTGTATGTAAATTCAACGACGCAACTCTTTCCATTTAGCTCCTGCACTGTTGAAGTGAGAAGAGATGCTCCACAAGGTATCCCCAGGCTTCACATTTCTCATCATTTCTAGCGATGATCTAACTAATGCATTTGACTTGGAATAAAGGGACCCCGTAGAACCCATAATTTCCCGGCATTGTTATATCTCCATTCCACTAGAACCCATCGCAACAGGTAGCAAAACAAGCCAAGAAACTTGCATGATCAACCTTTGTCCATTCTTAGCGTCTCTCACTAATGAGCGATTCAGGGGCTGCAAAAAGTCTCCACTCTATGCCTGAACAATTGGACCCAAGCTCTCTCTAAGGAGAGGTAATTCAGGTGGTTTTTCAGGAGATATGTACACTGGACTTCCAAATCCACCAGGGCTAATTTGGGGACAATCTTTAAAGGCCTTTGCATTCAAGCCTAATTCTTTCATTAAATCTTCAGCTTCCACATTTTCAAGCTTTTTGGCTTCCCCTCTACTTCCGAGCAAATGGCTAACCGTATCATTCCCCTTCTTAACAGCTTGAAAAGCCAATGAAAAATCAAAATGGTCAGAACAATCCCCACCTTTGCAGATGACTGGAGAAACATTAGTGAATTCCACATGTTTTCCAGTAGCATCAAAATCAAAAATTAATTCGTCAGAAGCTTGGACTTCCTCCTCAAACTGTCTCAGGAGACGCTCCCTAGGAGACTCCGGCTCACTATCAGAACTCAAGTCCAAAGAATTCTGCTCAATTCCCAGTAAGTTTAAAAAATCATTTTCCACAGATTCCAGATCATCAAAGCTGAATGATTTTACCATCTTGCCTCCTTTTCTACTCAATGCGGGGTTCATGTACTTTTCTTGCTCAAGAAGCTTCCCTTTTTCTCTTGAAGAATCCAGTTCGACTTTTCTAGATATTGTTATATCGTGAGAAACTGATTCAACTTCTATACCCTGCTCAATTACAGTAAATTCGATATTGTCGCTTTCATTTTCACTATCTTCACTATTTTCAGACCTTGAGTTATCTGACAAGGAAGGTATAAGAATGCTTGTTAATGAAGTTGTCTTTTCCTTTTGAAACAAGTCTACGAGACGGGTCCCTACCACCGCAGGAGCATTTAGCCGAACTTTGTGCAGGTTAAGGGCTTTACTAATTTGCACAACCTCAGTCAACAGCAGTCCATTACTACCACTCTCAAATTTAACATGGGGTAAAATCTTCCGATCCAAAATGCAATTCTACACAAAATAAAAACAAATATTTTGTATTAAACTATTAATTGGTTCCTGCTCCATTTGGGAACTAAATAACTTAATTCAATTGCCCACACCACATAATTGAAATACAAATACCCAATTTCCTAAAGAAACAAGCGAAATAAGCAAATGCCATAAGTTGTCACAAACAAATGGAGTACATGAACATAAGCATCAAGACCCACTACAATTCCGTCGGCTCTTTATCATAAACAAACAGACTATTAAACATAAAATTCAATACCCACTACAATTCCGTAAGCTCTTTATCATAAACACAAATGGAGTATCAAACATAAAATTATAGAGTATTAAACATAAAATTCAATACCCATTACAATTCTGTTAGCTCTTTATCATAAACAAATGGAGTAATAAGCATAAAATTCAATACCCACTACAATTCTGTAAGCTCTTCGAAGTATTAAGATTAAAAACTAAAAGGGTGTGTGATACTTACCATGATTTGATTGAGAATTAAACCAATGCCAGTGAATTGATATCACAGTCTCAGCATTTAATCTTCAAAAACTGAAAATGATGAGGAGATAGAGTGATATGGGGGCCGTTGGATTGCGGATTTTTTCAACGGGTGAACCTCTCTCCTTGAAGGATTCCAAAGGTGGTGTGATGATCCAACATTTCAACTCTGTGAGTATATATATATATATATATATATATATATATATTATAATATATTCATGTGTGTGTATGTGTGTGGAGCTTGAAGGTGCCTGTAACAACTAACAAGCGCTTGTACTATTGGAGAAGCTCACAGTATTTCACTTGAATCTTCAAAATTAGAAGAAAACACCCTTCGGGCCCTAGTAATTCAATGGTCCTACTTACAGAACTTATTAACAATTTTCAAAGTTATTTATTTTTCTAGATCATACATGCACAACTTAAAATTGATGGGTACATTTAATTATTTAAAAGTCAATTTAAAATATTTTAAATTTAAAAATAATAAACCTTATAACTAATAGTATTTTTATAGTTTATGATATTCATAATTATATTGACATAAACTAAATAAATTCATACCAATTTTGAATTTAAAAATACTTAAAATTGACTTTTAAAAAGTCAATATTTATCTTATAATTTGGAACAGAGCGAGTATAATATTTTAACTTGTTGAAGTCAACTTAATTTTTTTTTAAACTCAAAATTGACATGAATACTTTCAATTTAGTTAACATAGTGATAAATATTATAAATTATCTAAAAAATATACTCATTATAAGATTTATTGATATTTTTACAACAAAAATTAAAATCTCTGTTAGGGGTGTAAACGGGTCTAGATACAGTAATATTCGTATCCGTATTCAAAAAATCAATTCGTTATCTGTATTCGTATTCGGTATTCAGCGAATTTTAAAAATATTATCCGTATCCGGTATTCGAAATAATATCCGAATACGGATAATATCTGTTTCCATTTATTTTATTTGAATAAACAGATTATTCGAATATTCGGGTATTCAAATTTGTTTATCAATCATCTAATATAAAATTCATTCAAATTATTTACAAAAAATAAAGAAAAAAATTGAATAATTACTCATAATCAATCACAATTTAAAATTTAAACCATACATATTAATGAATTAATGTTAATTTATTTAATCTTAATAAATACAATAATCAATGCTCTAAATTACAATTCAAATAAGTTTTTATTATTTTTGAAATCTTAAATTCAAAATGAATGTTCTACTCATTAATGTTTAGATGTCCATTAATAAGTAAATGTTTATTTTATGTGTTAATTTGAAGTAATACTGTAGTTTGTATGAATATTTATAATCTATAATTATAACATTTAAATGATGTTTATAACATTTATAACACTTGTTAAATGATACATTTTAGATATATTGTAACACTATATATAACTAGAATAAGGGGAAAAAATAATGAGTTTTAAAGTATAGTTCATTAACGAATGAATGTTAATTTATTTATTTTTAATAAATACAATAATTAATGCTCTAAATTACAATTCAAATAAGTTTGCTTTATTTTTAAAATCCTAAATTCAAAATAAATGTTCTACTTATTAATGTTTAAATATTTATTAATAAGTAGATGTCCATTTTATGTGTTAATTTTGAGTAATATTGTAGTGTGTATGAATATTTATAATCTATAATTATAACATTTAAATGATGTTTGTAACATTTATAACACTTGTTAAATGATACATTTTAGATATATTGTAACACTATATATAACTAGAATAAGGGGGGGGGGGGGGATATAATGAGTTTTAAAATATAGTTCATTAATATAATGAATGTTAAATTATTTATTTTTAATAAATACAATAATCAATACTCTAAATTACAATTCAAATAAGTTTTTTATTATTTTTGAAATTCTAAATTTCAAAATGAATGCTCTATTTATTAAAGTTTAGACGTCCATTAATAAGTTAATGTCCATTTTATGTGTTTTGAGAAATACTGTAGTGTGTATGAATATTTACAGTCTATAATTATAACATTTAAATGATATTTATAACACTTGTTAAATGATTCAAAAGTTATATTGTAACACTTGTTAAATGATATTTATAACATTTATAACACTTGTTAAATGATACATTTTAGATATTTTAACTTTATAACAGTAAAAGTCCATTAACTATACTTAAATAAATTTATTTCAGTTTATTGATATTATAATAGTTATTTCATACTTTTTAGAAGTGAAATGATATATTTTAAAAATAATTTTCGTATAATAGTGAAAAATAATTATTATATAAGGAAGGTCACTTAAAAAAAATTATTTTGCTTATTTTATATATATATATATATATATATATAAGTTATTCGGATACGGATACCAATTCGAATATCGAATTTCGGATATTCACCGAATATATTTACGGTCGGATGTTAAACGAATACGAATACGCCTATATACGTATTCGTATCCGTTTATTTCCGGATACCTTTAAACCGAATACGAATATTTTTATTTTTTTTCGAATGTGAATAATATCCGATTTTTTTTAATACGGAGGCAGACGAATACAAATTTTTCGGTTACCATTTATGGCCCTAAAATCGCTGCAAAACCCCCTCACATTAATAGTAAATAAGACTCTTACTCATGTGAATAAGAGAATATGTGAAAATATCAATTTTTTCTTGTGAAAGTAATAACTCCCTTTATTTGTTCATAATTTATAATAAAATATTTTAATTTTGAGCTTAAAAATATCTCAAATAAATTTTAAAAAGTCAATAGTAATCTTATAATTTAAATTAAATCGAAGAAATAAAAATTTGTACTCTTTACACATTGAAAGTTTGTAATGTATAATAATGTGACACGTCACTTAATTAGATGATTACATTATAACTTATAATTGTTATAATTTCAAATTAACAAAAAATCATTCAAATTACTTGATAATCTCCTTGACAATATTAGATTACTTTAAATTGATTACAGTAGTCTCTAGTTGGAGCTAAAGTCTAAAATTGGCAAAATCAATACAGGAGTATTAATTTCTTAGGTAATTCAATTATCAATATATGATTATCCTAATTTGAACACAATAATCTCTAACAACGCATATATAAAATATATAACTATATACCAAATATCAAACAAAATTTGTGTGAAGTAATTGGTCAAATTCACACATTATAAAAAGATTTTTCTTAAAAAGAATAAAATCTGATCTTGGCTAAATTTGTCTTTTTCAAAACTCATATGCTCATAAACCCTTTTCTTAATGTGAATGGTGAAAATATATTTATATTTTCCTTAATAATCATAATTTCGTTAGGTATTGTGTCACAATCATGCCTGCATAACATTAATTTGATGCCTCACTCTTTTGAAATAAATAAACACGCCCAAAATTCACGTAGATAACGTCAAAGCCCAAATAATCTCACTTAAAATATACACATTCCCTTCGAAAGAATGTCTTCAAATATAAAATATTTTATTTTTTACAAAAATATTTAAAAGTATACTCATTAAATATTTTAGAAAATATACTTAAATATTAATTTGCTCTTAAAAATTTATTAAAGTGGAGTCTGACAAAAATTTACTTAGTGTACTTATATGAGTTTCACTGTTGTTACTTGTTTTATTCAGACGATAATTATTTTAAGATAACAATGTTGGTCACCTATTTTTGATAATTTACATAGTGGGTCTGTCGTCCGCATTTTAATATGTTATCTTTTTCAAATTAAATTAGACTATGATTAACTTCTTCTTTTTTATAGTGTGGAATTTTCTAACCGTAGCCGGACTAATCTCTCTAGTTCGGATCAGCTCTTCTAAGATCCGTGACCCTATTAGTATTTCTGTTATAACAATTATTGCAAGATGTCTAGGTCTACGGCTAATCCCGAGACGTGACTATGATTAACTTTGGACATTGGATCACAATTTAAATGGTGATAGATCTGTTAACAGGATACCCTGATTCTTACAACTATAGATATGGATTATTCAGTCCCCAACCCCCATATATATATATATATACACACACATACACACACACACACACACACTTGAATAAGGCTTAAAAAGTAGCTAATTTAGTATTTCATTTACTTAAAACCAACTAAAATCTCCGTTTCTATTTTGCTTATAACATTCCAAAAGCCTCTAGGCTGTAGATTTTGGACGTCTGTTTTGTTTTCATCTTCTTCAGGATCTTTAAATTTCATCCAGTTTTGTTTTGGTTTTTTTCCCCTTTTTGATTTTGTTTATCCTTCAATTCATCCCTCTCAGACCAAAGTCGTTTATCACATATTTATACATTGAGTAGTTATCCATAAAAAGTTGTATACAAAATAATATTAAAAAAAAAGATAATACAAAAAACGGAATCAACCATTAAATGTTTACGCATTTATTTTGGCATCAATATATAAGTCATACTCTTAGTGTACAATTTTTTTATATGTAATTTGTTCACATACTACTCCATCAATTCCGAATTATAAAATTCATAATTATATTGATATGAACTAAATAAATTCAGCTTAATTTTAAGTTTAAAAATATTTAAAATTAACTTTTTAAAAGTCAACATTAATTTTATAATTTAAAATGAAAAAGATATTATTTTTGTACATTTATTAACTACCCTATTGATCGAACCAATTGAAAAAATCACGCTGCTTCACCTGAACCTAGATACTATAAAAACAAACAAACAAAAAATACAAAATCTTTTTCAAAACTGTCATGACTGCTTGTTTCAAGGGCTCCAAGAACTTGGCACAGTTGGTCATTGCATCGTCCTTGGACTTTTTTATCAGGACACCTTAATTCAAATATCAAATTGCCAAATAAAAATACATAAACATCTCAAATGTCAAATTAGCATAGAAAAAATTACAATAAACATGTTGTAAAATTAAATGATGTTCAAGTTACAATTTGTCATAAACTTACATTTAAAATTTGCACACACACCAGGCAACTATTTTTTTTTTTCATGGAATTTATAACTTTGGAAGAAAAGGAGAACTAATTCAAGATGTCTTAAAAATATCCTCAATTTTTCAAGCATAAGATCGATTTTCTAATCTTGACTCGGAGTGTCCTTAATTCTCGTCAAATCCTTAGTTGACTTATATTGTGTTTGATAAAATTGAATATTAAGATCTGAAGAATTTAAACATTTATATAATATAAAACATCTGTCTAAAATTATATCTGAATGAAAAAATATTATTTGATAATTTTTTATTTTAAATATCTGAATAATAATATTTTATTATTTTAACCTTCTGAACAGTTTAATCAATCATTCATTAAATAAAGAGAAATTACAATTATACAATAGCAATAGTTAGTAATTCCACAGAAAGAAAAAATCATCAGTTACTTGCAAGATACAATCAGAAGAGATAAAGAAGTATGAGGAGCCAGTGGAATATTTAGCTAAAAAAAAGGAGCCAGTGGAAGCATACTCTGAAACTATTGTATTCCTCTTTCACTTTCAATTGCACATCCTTCCGAGTAACACTAACTTTAATTGGACCAAGAAACATCCTCAAGAAGCTTCCTCCTGACAATTAACACAACGAACAGTCGAGCAATTATCTTATACCCTAAAAATTTAGAAACTACACCCTTGTATAAATATAAACTGCAGAATATGAAGAACCCGACCTTGAGATTTGCTCAGAAGGAAAGAAGCCGCGTCTCCTTCAGTCAATAAATAATTATAGCTCTAAATAACTCTTCTTCCAACAGTTTCAGCACAAAATTTGTAAGCAAACACAAAACCACAACAATGTAAACACAAATTCATGGATGCCAAATTTTACTTTTTGGACCTCTTGGGAACCTAGGGTTCCTTTCTTGACTGAGGCGGCAATGGATGAACGGAGATTTTTTTACTGGAATCGAGAGAAGGGCTCGCTGGCGAAGGGAGGCCTTCTTCATGCGACGAGCGAGAAATTAAGGAGGAAACTCTTTTGACAGCTCCGAAATTCTAGAAACTTCTTCCACCACATTCTGCGGTGGATTCTCACCGGCGGTGGAATCGCATGGCCGATTGATCCTAATTGCAGTTTAAAAATGCTGGATCGATTTTTATGAAACAAACAAAGATTTGCGATTGCAGTTGTGGAATAGGAAAATCTAGACTTTAGGGCATATTTGGGAGTGACTTTTTTTTTGATTTAAAGTTAAAATTTTAATAGATTTATAAGTAAAAGTGTTCGACTTCACTTTTACTTATAAGTCAGATATTATAAATAATAGTTGTGGATGTGTTCGGTTAAAAATGACTTATAAGTTAAAATAAAATGTAAAAATTACTAAAATAACATTCACTAAAAATAACATGTTAAAATAAAAGAGGGCAAAATAGACATTTCAATAGGTTTGACCAAAACTTAAAAAATGACTTATAAGTCAAAAACAAACACAATTTTTAGCAAAATTAACTTATAAGTTGGCGTCGAATAAGCCCTAAGAAGCATATTTGAGAAGAAGAAATATATTTCAAGTAATTTTTCTAAATCTACAAGGATACTCATGTAATAAGGTATTCATATGTTTTTCTTACGAGGGTACTCATGTAATAAGGTATTCATATGTTTTTCTCTTCGATCCACACATGATTTCATATCTTTCTGATTTAAAGGTATATTTTTTTTACAAAATAATTTTAAGTCTCTTAACGTATAAAATAGTGGATTGTTAAGATGTAATCAAACACCACCTTATAATATGTCTAGAGACAATTTATAAAGTTGATCAAATGAACTTAAAAGTTATGTTTTATTATGAAATGTTTGGGACTGACTTATTTTTTGACTTGTAAAGCACTTTTGATAAGTAACAAATTCTAACTTTTTAAAAAATGACTTATAAGTCATTTTAAAATATGTAGATTTTATAAAATATATATAAAAAAATGCCCTTATTTTAGCAATTTTCATATTTTTTTTCAACTTATAAATCATTTTAACAAAAAATCTTTACATTATATTTTAACTTAATTTTTGTCTTATAAGTCAAAATAGTGTCAAACACTTTTATTTACAAGTCATCACTTAAAATGACTTATAAGTTATTTTAAATTTTAACTAACAAGTCATTTTAAAATAAGTCATCCCCAAACATACCCTTGAGAGTGTTATAATTGATTTTAAAAATAAAATTTACTATTTTTAAAATAAATATATTACTTTATATTTTTAAGATATAGACAAACAACTATAATCAATGATAAAATACAAGAATATCCAATTCTTCAAATTTAAATATGTTTATTTAGTTATTAGTTTAAGAAATAACCTATTTAATCATAAAAAAATCAATTAAAACAAATAAATTGGGAGTACTTAATATACTTATCACAAATTTGTTTAATTAGTTTAATCCTTAATTTGTAAATTAATTTTTTAGAGTACATTCACCCTCTAACATTAATAATGCTTAGATAAACAAAAAAAAACATTAATTATTATTCCCTTGCAATGATTTGAAATTTGAAAACATTAATTACTAGTGAATGTAATATAATTTGAATAGTAAAATCATAATTAAGAATTCTTATTTTCACAAATAATATTTAATACTTAATATCGCATGCAGTAGATTATACCCTGATTAACTAACATACTTATGAGGTTTTTCTGGTCCACCCAAACAAATAGATACATTTTTAAAAAGAAAGTACGATTTGAAATAACTAAAGACCGATATCAAAACTTGCTAGATAGACTATCATGAATACAGATGAATATAGGATCAAAGTCAAGTTCAGAACGAAGAACAAACAGAGATTCATATATAAAAGAAAAAGAAACACCTATTCCAATCTCATCATCCTTATTACAGTAGGACTATTGCTCTTTTACTAAGTTTCTGTACATATACATACATCACTGCATGGATAACATTTGTTTGTGCATGAGATTGTTTCAGTTTGCTGGTCAACCTGAACACGAAAGAAAGATAGTTTGGAAAATTTGTTTTCACTAGATAATGAATGACAACGAACAGCTCAATCAATTAACTCTCAAGTTATAAAAGTAGATTAACAATCTATGAATTACAAAAGATAATGATTCCAGAAATGTAATTTCATGGAATATCTAATCTATATCTCAAAAAGAAGGAAGGATTTCAGCCATTGAACTCAACCCCAGCAGTTTTCAATACTTGAGGTATAATTTACTAGATAAATTAAGAACATAAATTAAAAAAACAAGAACAAAATAACAGTAGAAAGATCAGTGAGGTGGGAGGTTGAATGCATATCTGAAGAGAGTATAAATTGGTATTGATGCTCACAAAATGATGATACTCAACAGGCCATAACTCAAAATTTCTTTTATATTCTTAGTAAAGTAATTAGCCCCATAACATTTTGTCATTTACTTTGGGCTATTAGTTTTTTTAGTATACGCTTTGGATTTTGATACAATCAACTCTAAATAACAACAATATTAAGCTGAAACTTCACAGTGTATCTTAATGTTTCCTGATTGGGCTGAAATCAATATGACCACATTAAAAGGAAAAATTATACCATGCCCCTGGGGCATGGTGAAGAGTATGCCCCCCTCACATGAGGATGGGAGCCTCGCGTGTTAAAATCCGTGCCTAACGTGTGACTCCACCCTCATGTGAGAGGGGGACATACTGTTCATTCATGCCCCCCAGGACATGGAATAATTTCTCCATTAAAAGACCCCATTTACAGTTTCATATTTCAAATAAAATGCATCAGGAGACCAACATAAACAGTGAGTCCATTCACCAAAAAATAAAAAGAGCTATTTCTTATTATCAAAATATTTTGCCATATTAAAAAAGTAAACAAATCCAAAAACGTAGGAGGTGATATTTTCAAAAGAAAAAATGGGTGGATAATAGAGTATGTAGAACTACAAGTAACAACTACCACACCATCATACTCAGCAAACTACACAAACACACTGATTAAAACCAAAATCACAAAAGTTATCCAGAGTTTTATCTCCATTTATGCATCCCTCTATAGAAAAGTTAATTGAATACATAATCTTCCCAAAAATATCAAATCAATTTACTTAAAAACAAAAACCCAATAAATAATCCAAATCCTAATTAGAAAAAGAGAGAATACTTGAAAGAAGATATATTAGAGGTAGATGAGAAAAAAAAGATAAAAGCCCAATCGTGCTTGGATCAAATCTAATACTTTCTCAATTGCTCCGCCATATTCAAACAGGTTATCACTATCATTTAAGAACCTAGTGGTTGCTTTAATCATTAAAAATGGAGATTATGGTATCAAACAACAACTGCATGTGACAAGGCAAGAGAGCGAGGATAAAAATTTAAATGATGGCTTTTACCGGCAACGGGAGAGAGCATCGAGATCGACGAGAGGGAGGAGAGGTAGAAGAGAGAAGTTGCATGTGTTTTGGTAGGCGAGCCCGACTAATAATGAATTCTAAAATATTAATTTTTAAATACTCATGTTTTGTTTCAGTATTTAATTGGTGAAAAATATTAATTTGGAGTTATCTTAATTTAAGTATTCAAACAGTGATATTAGAATTGAAGGTGTCAATTATAATTCCAAATCATCAAATTGATGTTTTCAAACAGACGCCAAGTGTAATTGAAAGATTAAAAATATGGGAACAAATTCCCCATATTTTTGGATTTTTAAAAAGAGAAAGGAAAAAGAATTAGCTTCACTTCACTTGCACTCTAAGCACTCTCCAGTAGGTCCCACTCACTACAGTCACTGTTTCCAAATCCTAGGAAACTACAAAATAAAATTGTATATATAGATTTACACCGCTTGCTTCACTTCGATTCGATCCAATCCCTCTATATTTCTCTCTCTCTATATCTATAGATCCTTCATAGTTATCAACGATTCTCAGGAAGGGAGTATGATGGAGCAGAAGCAGAAGTACAGTCAGTTCAAAGGTCAGCCTAGGCTCCCCAAATTCGTAGTCCCCAAACGCTATGACATAAAGCTGAAACCGGACCTCGCCGCCTGCAAATTCGCCGGCACCGTTGATATCTCCGTCGATGTCGTCGCCGATACCAAGTTCATCGTTCTCAATGCCTCCGAGCTCGCCGTTGATTTCAAATCCGTACGGTTCGGATCGCAGGATGGTTCGAAGGTATTCCCTGATCCATGTAATTAAGCTTTAATTAATTGATGTTAGTGTTAATTGTGTGATGAATGAATAAATTAGTTACAATTAATTTGTTTTCTGGTTAAGGTATTGGAGGCCAAGGAGGTGGAATTGTTCGAAGAGGATGAGATAATGGTGGTGGAGTTTGCTGAGAGTCTTCCCGCTGGAGCTGGAAGTTTGTATATTGCATTTGATGGAACCCTAAATGATAAGATGAAAGGTTTTTACAGAAGGTTCATGGCTCTTCTTTTAATATATGTGATTGTGTTTTGCACGACTGCGTTTTGTTTTTCTTTTATGTATGACATTTGACATATGAAAAAGAAAAAAAATAAATCCTGTGATCATCACTCTGTCCTTTTGACAGAGTTAGATGCGACTGTTTTTGGCCCAAATGTTTGGCAGAGCTGAGTGTTTGTGAAATCATGCTTTCAGGTGTATTTGCTCTGATATATATATGATAAATTTTGACTTTTTTAAGTCAATTTGAGATATTTTTGAGTTTGAAAATGTCTGAATTGACTTGCGAAAGTCAATCTTATAATTTGGAACAAAGGGAGGATATCACACAAATTTAAAGTTTAGGTATTGTTTTTGTGCTTGCAATAGGAGAAAACAAAGCAATATTCACTAACCCTTGTAACTACTAACTAATAGATTTTGTTCAAAATTGTGTATTTTATATTATTAGTACCTATGAACATAATGGGGAGAAGAAGAATATGGCAGTAACACAGTTTGAACCAGCTGATGCCAGGAAATGCTTTCCATGCTGGGATGAACCTGCCTGTAAGGTAGATATTTTTTTATCTATCTATATGTATGTATGTGATAGTTGCTATGTCATAAGTTGATGCTTGGACTTTCCTTGAAACAAGTAGGTGCACTTTTTATAGAATTGACAAAATAAGCTGTGCTTTCTTTTGAATTGTTGAACGATAAAACTCTATTTTATTTTCAAAACATGGACGTTTAGAAGCTATTATCTCCACTATTAAATACCTATGGGTTGTTTCAGAATCTCTAGAAGCTGTCGAGAAAAAAATATTTGAAAAAGAGCTGAGGGTATTTAGGGATATCTAGAAGTGGCATAAACCATGTGAGTTGATTATACTAGTAGTTGGTGTAGCATAAAAAATGGCTCATTATCTTTTATGAGTATGTAATAAAGTCGTATTTTCATGCTTCGTATGAATCTGAGAGCATAGAGCTCATCTGTATATACCCATCTCCTATCCTATTTATGCCTCTTCTTCCTTCGCCCAACTCTATTCTACATAAATGCATATACATCAGTTTGTTCATGTCCTTAGGTGCTTGTCAATTTGGTAACAGAGCTTCCTTTCACTAGGAAGTTAACCTTCCTCTTCATTCCCATCACTGCTCATCACCATATGTCACTCAATCCACAAACAACTAATTCAAGCCCAAACACCATTGAATTACATCACAATTATCCCTCATGAAGTCCCAAAATCAATCCCATAAGGAATCAACACAATTATCAAATTGATAGTATATCAAATGTTTCAGCTAGAATGCATGTTACTTTGTTAGCTTGGAACAAGTTCATTATGTCCATAATTAGCAGCCACTCTGCTTTTTATATTAGACTTATTGAGCTGGTTTGCCTACGTGCAAATATTTAAATTATTTAGCCTATATTGATGGATTTAATGGTTGCAACTTGCAAGTTGATGCTTGAATTCTGACCCTTTTTTTGCTTTTATATTCTTTGGTTCAACTTATTTAAAATTATTTATTTGGTTCAATCACTTGCTTTACAGGGTACATTCAAAATCACACTGGAAGTGCCATCTGAACTTGTAGCTCTCTCAAACATGCCTGTTGTTGAAGAAAAGGTGGATGGCAATCTCAAGACAGTTTATTATCAGGAATCGCCAATCATGTCTACATATTTGGTGGCAGTAGTTGTTGGCTTGTTTGATTATGTTGAAGATCATACGCCAGATGGTAAAGTCATAACTAACATATATTGCATTTGCTCTTATGTGTGTGCTATGCTGCCCTTGTTCTTGAAAAAGTAGTTTAACTATCTTGCAGGCGTTAAAGTTCGGGTATATTGCCAAGTTGGAAAGGCAAACCAAGGGAAATTTGCTTTAGATGTTGCTGTTAAAACACTTGGTCTATATAAAGAGTATGTTCCAACATCTCTTTGTGCTGCTCCATTAATTTTCAATGTTGAAATTTTCTGTTGCGGCCAGTTGTTCAGATATACTGGTTATGATATCATGAGTTCTTTTGCTTATACTTTATGCCATAATATTTGATTAGGTGTTTCAGAAGCGTAGTTGAAATTTTTATATCTAATCTTGCAGGTATTTTGCTGTGCCATATTCACTACCCAAATTGGACATGATTGCAATTCCTGACTTTGCATCAGGGGCCATGGAAAATTATGGTCTAGTGACGTACCGTGAAACAGCTTTGCTTTTTGATGATAAGCACTCTGCAGCAGCTAACAAGCAGAGGGTAATTTGAATGTGCTGAAAGTTGTTTTGGATACCAAATTATGCATATTCAGTTGTTATCATAGTATAACATCTCATAAATGTTAGTATTTTGTTAATTGGATTCTGTGCAGGTTGCAACTGTTGTAGCCCATGAACTTGCACATCAGTGGTTCGGCAATCTTGTCACAATGGAATGGTGGACACATCTGTGGCTGAATGAGGGGTTTGCAACATGGGTATTATTCATTTGATCCATTTATGTGTGCTTAATTCTACCAAGTTTTTGCTGTCAAATTGTTAACAGATATACTAATTGTGGTCAGGTGAGCTATTTAGCAACTGATAGTTTGTTCCCAGAATGGCAAATTTGGACTCAGTTTCTTGATGAAAGTACTGAGGGTCTTCGCCTGGATGGGCTTGCAGAATCACACCCCATTGAGGTAGATAGGTCAACTTAATTGTAACTTTTATTGTAGCTCTGGAATTCTGTCCTATGAAATGTTTCCGTGTATAAATATTAGAAATCATGAAATGTCTTAAAACTAACTAAAAGCACCATTTCCAGGTAGAGATTAATCATGCTTGTGAAATCGATGAAATATTTGATTCAATTAGTTACAGAAAGGGGGCATCTGTCATCCGGATGCTGCAGAGCTATCTAGGTGCTGAAACTTTTCAGGTTAGTCATGTGATTTTCTACTCTCTGCAATCTCGACGCTGTCCTTAATTTCTTCTGGTGGTGGTCAGTTTGTTAATTTCCTTTTTAATTTCTCCTTCATTAGATCAAAATTTCTACTTGTTAAGTAAATACTTGGTCCCATATTCCCCCCATCCCTTGTTAGAATGGGTTGGATGAATGTATACTATTATACATATAGATGTGGTTGTTTGCTGACTTGTTTTCTTTCCTTTTTGGACTGAACTGGAAGTACCCCATTACTACAGAATATCTTGTTCTGCTGTTTCAGTTGCAAGCTGTAACACTTAACGTTGTTTGTCCATCATTATAATATGAAACTTGTTTCAACTGAATATAGCTGAAACCAAAGCGGATTATGATTAGGTACTGGTATAAATTTTGTCTATTAGGTAAAGATTATTGGTATGAGCTTCACATTATTTCTATATATATTTATTGCATGAGGGACTTTGATGCAGGACGAAGAAAGCATTTTGTAAGCTTTATTTTAATTAGGAATTGGTTTATTAAATATTTTATTAAGAGTTGTATTTTAGATAAAGTTTGTATTTAAGTTGATTTATTTATTTTGTATTTATCTTATAGAGTTTAAATTGGAATAGGATAGTTGTTTAGGAGTACTATAAATATAGTTGTAAACTTAGTATTTTAGATAGATTGAATTATTAAATTATTTGAGCTGTGTAATTCTGTATGTGAGAATATCTCTTCGTGAGACGGATATCTCTTAGTGAGACGGTTACCCACCAGACTTTCTTGTTTGCCATTAGTCGTCCGCTTTTCTTTCTTTTTTTGTTTGTTAAGAAAGTCAATTATAGATTATAAAAGCAGTGCAGGTCTGATTCGTTTCTGTTTTTTGTGGACTCCTACTGTGTATTAACCCCAAGAAAAGAAGGCACATATTTTCAGAGTCTAGTTTGTGGTCTTGCCCCCTCAATATACTATACATGGTGATCTTCCATGCACCACTTCTGTGACATATGGTGTAAAACTTTGCTCCCAGTAGCTGGAAAGAAAGATTAAAATATCCTTATCTTCCATAATATGACGAAGGAAATAATTTTTAGAAGTTATTTTGAACAGATTCCCACTTTATAAGCATAATGTTGTTTTTAATAATCATGATTATTCCATATACTTTGAATACTTTTTTTTTGTTGCTAAATAATATACATTGAATACTTGTTCTTAACTTGATAGAGAACTCTGATAATGATGATTATGTTGAGCAAATAGAATTATGTTATCGTGTAGTTATCATTTCATTGGTGCTTCTGAAATTACTTATATAGCTCTATATGTGTGTATATATCTATCCACTTTGTTTTGCTTGGAAACTGACAATTTATTTGGGATTTTTTCATGGCAATTAGAGGGCTCTTGCCTCCTACATAAAAAAATATGCTTGTTTAAATGCAATGACTGAAGACTTATGGGCTGTCCTTGAGGAGGAATCTGGTGAACCTGTGAACAAACTTATGAATTCATGGACCAAACAACAAGGTTACCCTGTTGTATCTGCTAAAGTCAAAGGTCAAACATTGGAGCTTGAGCAGGTTTACTCATGTTCAACTTGTACTTTGATTGTATTTCCTTTTCTCTGTGGGATTTTTTGACGTGACACTCCTTGATAAGAATTTATAGCCCCTCTGCAAATTCATATCAGTGTTTTCGAGAATTCTGGGAATTCTAACAATCTGTTTATCTAATCTAATGCCAGTCACAATTCTTGTTAAGTGGTTCACAAGGGGACGGACAATGGATTGTTCCTATAACACTATGCTGTGGCTCATATGATTCTCGACGAAATCTTTTGTTCCAAACAAAATCTGAAGCTCTTGATATAAAGGAATTTTTGGGTTGCTCAATTTCCCAAGGCTGCCTTATGCAGACTGGAAGTAGAGGGGGAAATAATAAGGATTCAGTATGTGCTTGGATAAAGCTTAATGTGGACCAGTCAGGTTTCTATAGGGTGAAGTATGATGATGACCTATCAGCTAGACTTAGATATGCAATAGAGAAGAAGTGTTTGTCTGCAATGGATAGATATGGTAATTTTGCTGTTCTCTCCTTTTACTCTTATATATGGTCATAATCAATAGTAGCTAAGATTAAGTTTGTTCCTTCTCAACAGGCATTTTGGATGATTCGTATGCCTTATGCATGGCTTGCAAGCAGTCTTTGACCTCATTGATTACCTTGATGGGTGCTTTCAGGGAGGAACTCGATTACACTGTCTTGTCGAACTTGATTAGCGTACGTTTGTTTCTAAATGTTAATATATTTTGCTTCAAGCATTTCTCTCTTCTATTATTTAATATTCTCTATTATTATGAGTAGTTAATTTATTTTTCTTGGTTTAAGTGATTGAAGCCATCAAGATTTATACACTGTGAGATCTAATTTATTTTAATTGTTCAATTTATATTTTGATTATTGAATACTCTTCTATGCTTAATTTTATGATTGATTTGTTTAATTGCTACGTTCCTAATGCTAATTTTTATTTTTTTCTCCTTTCAGATAAGTCATAAAGTAGCAAGAATTACTGCTGATGGTGCTCCTAAATTAGTGAATGAGATAAAGCTATTTCTCATTAACCTTTTCCAGCATTCTGCAGAGTTAGTTCCTTATTACATGAATATCGGAATACCTGAATTGTATTGACCTAAATCCGAGTTTGAAGCTATTGATGTTAGCACATTTTATTGGGACCTTGTGTACGTCTAACACAATAACTTGAGAAATAGAGAAATTTGATTTAGTATTTACGTACATAATAAGATGAATAATAAAATCTATAAAGAATCAGTTCTGGGAAGAAAAATAAATAAATTCTTGGTGAAGATAATCTAGTAGCACATTATTTGCTATATTCTTCATTAGATTTGGAAAGTTCTCCCTATAGTCTTTATGTGGTATTGATAATCATAATAACCTCATGTCCTTGTCTCTTTTTAGTTTCAAGTGCTAATGCTCTTCATTCTTCTGACGTAAAGTTATTTTCTTCCTTCCTTTTCTTTATATGTCAAACTTATATATTACATTGTTGTTGTGCTGTTAAATGTTTTGACAGGAGACTTGGTTGGGATCCTAAGCAAGGAGAGAGCCACTTAGATGCCATGTTGAGAGGTGAGCTTTTAGCTGCCCTCTCTGCGTTTGGACATGATGAGACCATAGAGGAAGCAAGCAAGCGTTTTTATGCATTCTTAAATGATAGAGATACACCTCTTCTCCCTCCTGACATAAGAAGGGTTGGTTGATAAACACAAACTTGTGTATTCCCAATAAATGTTCCTTAGTTGTGTATTTAACATACCTTCTTCTCCCAAGGCAGGCAGCATATATTGCAGTGATGCAGAATGTGAGCACTTCAAATCGATCAAATTATGAATCTCTTTTGAGAATTTATAGGGAGACTGACCTGAGCCAGGAGAAGACACGGATTTTAGGTGATACAATTATTTTATTTCTTTTGTAAATTCTCTGTTGTGAAGCAATTAAAATTTTCAGTTACGGACAATTGCATATCCATTTATGTTGATATAGGTTCTCTAGGATCTTGCCGAGATCCTGACATTATTCTTGAAGTTCTCAACTTTTTGTTGTCATCTGAGGTACTGTAGTATTTCTTTAATTGCTAAATAAGTCAAAAGTTTGAACTGTGGATCGCAAATCCTTGAAATGTAATTGTGACGAGTTTGTGTCTTTCTACAGGTTCGAAGTCAAGATATTGTTTTTGGACTTGCTGTAAGCAGGGAAGGGCGTGAAATAGCTTGGAATTGGATGAAGGTAACGAGTTTACTTAAATGATTGTGCTGATGTAGGAAAGAACTCATAGGGTTTTGATTTTAATTCTTTTGAGGATTAAGAACACATACGGTTAATTAAAAGAATCATATTAATATTGTTATCTAGACCCAGCCTGAACCCCATTAATTTACTATTGATTGACCTCAAGCTTAACGGCAACTCTGGGCCGTGCCTGGTCTTGCCAAAAACATGGGTTTGGTCTGATCGACCCTCAACCTAGTCTGCCCCAACAACCCAAAAAATAAGAATAATACCATGTGCACAAATTATACACAAAAAATTGTGCACTAATATTAGGACCCGTGTATTGCTTACAAATAAAAATGTGTAAAACATCCAATGATATGTTCCACTTCTTATTTTATTTCTTTTTATACTGTTTGTGCCCAACCTTTTGTGTATAGTTTGTGTCCATAGCATTACTGAAAAAATAATAAGCAAGTATATCTGTTGTACCTCTACATCTTTGTGACTTCTAATACCTATTGTTCCACTCAATAACTTTCATATTTCTGCTTCCTGCACACATACATATTTATGATGTATAAAAATTCAGTAGAAGATGTAGTTTGAGGTGTGTGGCAATAAAACAACATATTGTTTGGGAACTTTGTCACTCTTATTCAGATACACCAACCGCAAGAAGAGAGATCACAACGTATTTGTTGTATATTGACCTGTTGATTACTTGTACGCAGGATAACTGGGATCACTTTTCAAAAACTTTTGGTTCTGGATTCCTAATAACCCGATTTGTCAGTGCTTGTGTGTCACCGGTTTGTACCTCTCTCTCTCTCTCTTTCTTGTGTGCATGTATCCATGCACCGAAAAAGGAGCTTCAAGCCTTTGTTTTTAGAAATTATGGTGATAGTATTCTAACTTTACTTTTCTCTACTCCTTAGTTCTCTTCCTTCGAGAAGGCAAAAGAAGTAGAAGAGTTTTTCGCAACCCATACCAAGCCTTCAATTGCTAGGACCTTGAGGCAGAGCCTTGAGCGTGTTCACATAAATGCGAAGTGGGTTCAGAGCATCAAGAATGAAAAACATCTCACTGATGCTGTAACGGAGCTGGCGTACAGGAAGTACTAGGGTTCAATCTTGTTAGACCTCCTTTGTTCTTGAGACATGGCCTCAAAATAAATTTTCACAGCTCATGCTAGTATTACCATGTAATGTTAAATAATAATGGCCTTCAAATTCAGTTTTCACAGCTCATGCTTGCATTACCGTTAAACATTACTTAATTAAATTAACTTAAAAGTTACTTGTTTTGTTTGATGGGTTATCTACAAGTTTATTTACATTGTACTTCAAATTTGTTGAATGTTTTTACATACCTTTTACAAGAATAATCCACAGTTTATTTCTTCTTTGTTATTTCAATTATCTTCCATTGGTAATGGGCTCACAAGTTTTGAGCAATAATTGATTCTATCTAGTTGTGATTTTCAATAGTGTTTCTTTAAGTTACTCTAGAGAAAATGTGAACCTATTTTGTGCTAGGTGGCGGTTTACCTACTTGTTAATTTTTTTCTCCTTTTCTTTTCAAGATCATTAATCATGATATCTGAATTATGTAAACTTCATCTTTCTCCATGAATAAACACCCCCCCCCCCCCCCCTCCCTTTTTCCAGATTATTAATATTTGTCTCGCAAGCTATTAAACTTAGGTATGAGGTATCCATTAAAGGCTCGAGGATATTACGTCACTTTCCATTAGAACAAACCAAGCATACTGCTACACATTAGTGCTTACAGCACTCCAAATCCTACACCCCTATTAAACATATAAACAGGTAGGATGACAAGTTACAGTACAACTCTATTTAACATTTTGGAGGACAAAACCCATCAAGTCCATAACAACTCACTGTCATGATGTTGCAAAAGCGCACCATATAAAGTATATACAGCATATATTAAGTTGGTTTTATATCATATCCAGAGATGGACAGAAACAGAGAAGTGGCAGGAAGGTAATGTCAACACTAATTTCCACATTGCTAATTCCTTTAATAAGTCGCCACATTGTCAAAAATAAGAAATCATACAATGCCTCACGGAGCCTTTAAATTGGAGGCATAATGATGAATAAAATTGACCACAATGTCATTCCTGCCAAAAGCAGGAAAGCTCCTGGGATCTCCTGTTCCAACTTCAAACAGCTAAAATAACATTTACATATGCAATATGGCAGATCAACGGCGTGCATGTTTTATGCTACACTGAGCGCTATACTGGCAGAGCCAAAAAAGCCCCAGTGAAAAAAAAGCAGATGGGCTTAATACCTATATGCGAATTTTATATAGTACACCTATAAATCAAACAAATCTAACGAGGGGTGAAAATATGTTTAGGCTTTGCTCTTAAATTTTCTTTGGGCTTTCAAGTCCACCACAATAACAGTTATGTTGTCCTTGCTGCCCTTTTGAAGAGCCCGATTCAAGAGGCACTCTGCAGCTGATTGAGCTGCAGGATCAATTCCTTCACCCTTTTCTACAGGGAGTGTGACACCATTCTTTTTATGCCAAAGAAGAATCCGTTTTCGAGCTGTATCACATACCTCCTCATTGGTCATAACATCCCATAAACCATCGCTGGCTAGAATGAAGCATTCATCTTCTTTGGTTCGAGGAATAAACATCACTTCTGGATCTGGAATAATCCAAGGTTTCAAATACCTATCACCTGCAGCCAACAGTAATGACCCTATCTGAGACGGTGACAAACCATAAATAAGCTTCTAATTTGGTTTCACAAAATTTCTTTCCTGCACAAAAGAAAATAAGTGCATGCACAAAGGAGGATCCAATGCAGCAAGAAAGTTTACTGAAACCTGCTCATGGACACATTATACTATCAGAAAGAAGATGACAAAAAACAAATATTTCATATTGTCAAGTGCAATGTGCTCCTGCTGGCATTCTTTTTATTTTAGCACATCAAAATCATTTCCTATTTTAACTTCAATTTTCTATGAATACTTCACTACTATGTGCAATCCTTCCCACACCCCATGAGCCACAAAGGAAAATGAGAGAGGAAAGATTTCCTTTTTTTCATAAAAAAAATCACATAACATAGATTTTTAGTTTCCACCATTTATTAGCAGCTGTTTCTCAGGGTTTGATGATTAATACCAATTCCAACATTGCTTATGTATTTAGATGGTTTTCGCTTTGTTAAATATCCCTCATCTTCAATTTGATCAACCAGCCTCATTTCCAACAAAATGGGTCCACTATGTTAATATAATTTATAAATGAATATGAAAATACTTGGGGCTTAGACCTAGGTCAAGAGGTCACCTCGCCTCAAACCTTCCCTAAAAAAACATTGCTAGAAATACACTGAGGAGTGGGATACTAAAGCCATACTGGTCACATACAATTGAAGAAAATTCAATGATGTTGAACAACAGAGCTTGCAGATAATATGGAGGAATGAAGACGGTGTTTCACCCTTGTAAAGAAACCATGATGTGTGCAGCAAAATTGCTAAACACAGCCAGAAGAAAGATTTTACGCAAACTAGTATTTCAGTTCTATCAATATCATGGGGTTTAACATCAACTAAAAGGTTAATAAGTAAACTGTAAACATACTACTATTAGTAATTGAAGAAATTGAGTGTAATATCAATATACAGAAGAACGCTACTTGACTAATTTTACCTGGACACAGTAAAAATCCCACTTCACTAAAACAACATTAAAGAAATCCAATTTATCCACAAATCTAATTAAAATTTCCAGATATAGTTCATTTAAAGCATTGCTTTGTTGTGCATGAGTCTAGCTTCATGTGATTGCGATTGTTAAGAAACACATACCAATTGACCTCGACATTGCAAGAACACCTAAAACACGATGCCCATTCCATTGTATTACCTTCCCTCCAGCTGCTTCAATCCTTGCATATTCATCTTCTCGATTTGGCTACATCAGTAGAAACAAGAAAGAACAAAAAAGGATATCACTTAAAGATGACTAGTTATAATCTATAAATATAAGTAGATGCAAAAAGCAATGCAGCAATGCAGCAATGAAAGGTCACTTACTTTATGATCCATTGACAATGCCAATGGTTCTTTCCCACGGCACAAGACCGCTCTAGAATCGCCACAATTTGCCACTATAATATGAGAAGAGCAAACAATAGCAACAACAGCAGTAGAGCCAACAGTTTCTGGAGCAACAGGTACAACAGTAGATTCTCCTCCAATCTCAGCATCAACCTTGAGAAAAGTGTTGGTAAATGCTTTTTTCCACTGCTCTTGGCAACTATCACTAGTACTTCCATCACTCAATCTGGCCATAACAAGTTCTAACTCCTCAGCCAAAGCAGAATGAAGTCGATCACAACAATAGTTTGCAACCTGATATTTAAAAACAATTTGAAATAACTTTTTTACTTCCCACAAAGAAATTCACAGGGTTGCAAAATGAAATCAACCATGAGTGAGAAAAAAGAGGGCTACCTGAGAGCCACCATGACCATCATACACTCCGAATAAATGAGCTGTCAAGTGACTTAGGCATTTTGTCACTCCATCAGGTACTCGATCACCAATCAACATTTGAATTGGAAGTTTCATAAACCTAGGCACAGTTGCAAGGGCATCCTCCATTTCTGGTCTCCTTCCACACGTGGAAGTGACTCCCCAAAGGGGTACATAATCCACTTCAAAAACACTGCGAACTGCCATTCCACTTGACCCTTTCTCTGGGGGCAACTGAATAACAACTGCAGCTGGCTTCGAATCGGACTCATCTTCAATGCCTTCCTCACGGCCCACAGCAACAGCAAGAAGATTATTCACAGTCTCCTGAACATTTGACTCCCTCAATTCTGCGGGCTTAACAATAATCCCAATATTGGAAATGCTTTTCTCAACATCTATAGAACTCAGTGCTCCTATCTCAGATGAAGTCTCGTAAACTAAGAAATTGTCACCACAGATACTGCTACAATCACTTATAACAGAAAGAGAACAAGAACTATCAAGGATTTGATCACTCTCCAATAATAACGAACCATCATCCTCACTTTCCTGGATTAAAGCATCACTAGGAACCCAGTCGCTTTCCTTTTCAGAAATCACATCGACCATAGCAGCCCCTCCACATCTATTCTCTTCAGGCATGGACACGTCTGTGCAACTAAGTTCCATCTCAGAGTCATCACAATTGCAATCCTCATTCCCATCAGAAGTATAGTCCTCAGAACTTTTAGTTGCAGAATCAGCTAATAAGCTTGCGGTATCTGCCATCAACTTTAGCCTACTAATATTCATATGGGTTCCTGTGGTTGTGCTACTGCAGAATGAATAATCTAATCTAAATGGCACAGCAACCGCTGAAGGCATCTCCAACATAAAAACCACTATATGGGTCGTAGTAATAGTTACCCTCCAACCCCTCTAAAAGTACACAACCTGTCATTGTTGAACTAATTCATCACCATCTTCCACCATCCAGAATAATCTTGAAGTATGAATAATGGGGTTCAATAGACCATTTTCCATGCCTAAGGAACTCAATATAAGTACATGAAGAAAGTAAATTTACAATGGCCACGTCTCTAAGAAGCTTTGAAATGGAAATTAGTAGGCAGATCTGGTGAACAAAAATGGATACGAACTTCCATTAGTGGAAATTTTAACCCAAATTGTATAGGACAATCTTGTGTAAACCTTCTCTGGACTCTTCTTTATAAACCACAATCAACTACAGTGAAAGAGAGAGATCCTTAAATCCACACTAATTATTCACAATATAGGGGGGGGGGGGGGGGGGGGGGGGGGGGGGGGGGGGGGGAAGTGTATTAAATCCAAACCTTTATCTCCAAACACAAGAAATACAGAGAAAAGGGGGCTCGTGAGAAAGAACCTAGGAAAGGCAATTACGCAAAGTCCCAAGAATCACATGAAACCCATAGAAAAGATTACCCCTTTTACTCGCAAAAACATGAGTTCCCCAGATCTAAGGCAACCCAAATTAACCTCTTGATTAAAGCCCCTCTCTTGCAAACGATTATCATCACTTCTAAACATTAAAAAGAAAGCAATGAAGTGAGTGAAGATTAAAAGAATGACTACCTAATTTTCTGGGTCAGAAACAGTAGAATCCTCTTCACGACTTCAATCCATTTCTTTCTCATCCCAAGACTTCACCTTTCACTAAAATCTGATCAAAGACAAAAGCATTAAAGAATCTAGAATCAACAAACAAGATATGGGTAGCTTAGTAATGTAAGAAGGGGAACAGCTCAATGTGGTCACTCAAAGACTCCCCTTTTCTTGATTCTTTTAAGACTTTGTATTAGAGAGAAAATTTTGGATTTGGAAAAGCAAGAAAGAGGGTGGAGAAGAAAGAGGAAAGATGCTAAAAAAACGGAGAGAAAATGTGGGGAGAGAAAGGGGACAGATGTCAAATCTAGGAAAGCAAATTAAAGTAGCTCCACCCATTTTTCCATGTTCTTCCCTTTTCATTCTCTAATCCATAAACACCCCATGTCCATTTCAGCATCAAAATGCTTAAAAGAATTTTAAAGCCCAGTTATAGGAGTATAATATAATTTTATAATAAAGTATATAATAATAATAATTATTATAATGTCAATAATTAAATCAAGTCTCATAGAAAAAAAATACACTTTCTATAAAAAAAAAAATATAAACTTGTACTTCACTTGTGATCTCGTGTTGTATGGATAATTTTAAACTAAAATTAAATATTTATTTTTTAAAAAAAAAATATCATTACAAGTACATTAATATTAATTACCAACCTAGAACTTTTGACATACTTAGTTTGTTAGAATCTATATATATGATTTTGATGATATAAAAATGATTAATGTATAATTGTTCAATAATTTTTGTAAAATTTTTATATGAGATTTATTGTACAAGGACTTAGAATAAAATGATTAAACTTGTTAGATTGATCTTTGAGATGATGATATATATAGACTAATAGGATCAAATCTTTCGTAGAGTTACTCTGCCTATTTGTAAAGTCTTTATTGTTTGCAGAGTAAGTCTTGAGTTCGTAGTGCAGCAGTCAGAATCGTCAAGAAGATATTTGAGTTATCTGAGCAATCGTAGATTAAGTTATGGAGCTACCTAAATAATCTTGAAGTATCGTAGAGTACCTTTGTTGAATCGTAATGTGAAAAATGTTAGCAGAGCACTCTAGTAGTTCCTAAAGCAGTAGAAGCATCTAAAGTATGTCAGAAACAGTCTACTATCAGGGACATAGAAAAGCATCTAAAGTATGTCAGAAACAGTCTACTATCAGGGACATAGAGCTGTATTTAGAATCGTAAAGCTACTATCAGAGTCGTCACCAAAACTGAAAAAAGTGTTGAAAAAAGAAGTTCGCAGAATCTGCTCTAGCGTTGTAAAACACATTTAGTAAAGCAGATCTTAGAACATCTCATTGACTCAGAGAAAGGCATTCGTAGAATTGAATACATTGAGTATTCTATATCAAACTCTACGTTCTTCATAAAACTCAAAGAACAAGTCAAGATTAAAGACATAGAACGGTTACAAATCTGACAAGTACAAAGTATTGCAGAACTTAAATATAAAGATTTCAAGAATGTTTCTCATCATTTTCAAATTTAGAAAGGAAGATCAGAAAGACTGCATTGTAGAAAGTCTATCACCTCAGTTCAGAGATAGGTGAGAACAACTGACTGATGGAATATACTAGGTCCAAAAGAAAGTCTTATATCTACCCCAAAGTTAGAAGAACATTAAAAGCACTATCAAAACATTAAATGCTCAAACGAAACTATTTCTAAAGAAATATAAAATCGTATGAGGATTCAAATCCAAATACAAATCACACAAGTACAAAGTTTAACCTCTACAAAAGCAAAAAGAAAAAATATATACTCTACGAACATAGAAGGAGAAGTACTTGTTCAACGCTGCTAAGTACCAGAAGAATTCAAGCATCATTGCAAAACTTAGCAACACCTCAAACTAAATCAACAATCAGTTGTGATTCACTTGATCTGTGAGATCATTATACCAAGTCAGAGTGACTTGAAGAGGTCTAAGTGTCCTAAACTTAGTGTCTGAATATTTCAAAATTAAGTGACTCAAAGGAATCTAAGTGATTCAGTTTTAATATGGTATGAGTAACATTATCCTTAATGGATATCTTACTTGTTGAAGTAGAAGAGTAGACTATGAGTGTTGATACTCTGAACCACTTAAAACATGTTGTGTTATTTATACTAACTGCTATAAACTGTTCTATTTGTTAGTGACTAATCTTCACACACCAAAGATAGAATCAAGATTTCATCATACCTTTAAGGGTGGATTTCATACTAATATTCCGCTATGCTAAATTAATTAAACAAATTAATTATCTGATACTTGATCTTTTAAATAAACAAAAAAAATTAGAGATTTATTCACCCCCCCCTCCCTTCTAGATCTTTATTGTGTCTTTGGGAAACAACATAGTTAATGTAGTTAATTTTTACAAGTTTGATAACCCATGCGAGGCACGGGTTAATTTGTATAACTTTTTTCATAAATATTTAATAATTTTTTATTAATATATTTATTATTTTTCACTGACATAATACATATATAATGTTAATAATTTAGTTTAGCATATTCTACTACAATCGAAATAAATTTAATTACTTTTAATATTATGTGATTAAAAATTATACTCATCAATTGAAATGAGTTACTCATTTTAATTGATGAGTTAATTTGGTTGGTATCTCCTCTTGTGGCTCTATATTACAGCCATTTGCAAGATTGTATATCGCAAGTTTGCGAGTCATTTGTTTTAAAGGGAAAACTTCCGTGAACTTGTAATGACCATAAATCTCATGTTACATTATAATTATAATTAGTAAATAATTAACAATGAATAAAAAAATTGTATGAATTAATTGTGTATTTACGCGATTAAACGAATATATGTATGTATGTGATTTAGGTGTTGATATATTATAAACTAGTCAACCTTATAGTTCAAAGGAATTAATAAGACAAGTCTAATTGGATTATGTATTAAGTCCAAAGAAATTATTAAATTATGTCCAATTAAATTAACCTAGTAGTCCATAATTATAGTTAATTTGTTAGTCCATGAAAGTATACTTGTATGTATTAAGTGGTAGCCCAATTAGATTAATAAATTAAACCCAAACAAAGAAAAGGAATGAACCTAATAGAATAAACCAAATTGATCTAAAGTAGAGCCTAGCTTAAAGTCAAAATTGGTCAATATATATAAGAGGAAAAATAAATCAAAAATGTGGCATAAAAAGGCCACATTGGCCGGTCATAAGGGGGTCCACTTGGGGGTGAAGTGTTGCTCCAAAGTTGCTTTCAATACACACATTGCTCTAGTGGTTTACCAACTCTAGTCAATCATCTAGTCAATTCAAGTGTCCATCAATCCAATGGTAATCTTAATTAATAGCTTAATTTACTAGATGTTAGATGATTTGTGTTGTTAATGGTGTGATCCTAAACCACTATAAATAAGACCTCCACTATGCTTTACTAGATTGATCATTTCATTGTCTAGCATTTTTGAGAGAAAAAGAGAGAACTTTAGTGATAGTTGAGAGCAAAACACTTTAAGTGTTGGAAGGAGAATAAGAAGATCATTTAAGTTTAAAAGGTTGAAAAGTATTCTTATCTTTACATCTTTTTTTTTCTATGATCAATATATATTTTGTATGGTCAAAATATATTTTTAACTGTTCAAAATATATTTTGATGCTCTATAGATAGATTCATGGTTTAGTATGTATAATATGTGCATAAATGTGTTTGGTATGTAAATAAGTCGAAGATAAGTGCATATGAAGATTTAACGGTAAAATCCTAACTAGCTATGTGCTATAATAGTGGTAGTTTGAAAGGTACAAGTTGGTTATTTGATTTTTTATGGCTAAAATGTTAGATTTATGAGTTTTAAAGATAACCCAATTTGAATCACTCAAAAATATATACAAATGAGCAAGTTATGATTTTTATCGCAAAACATATCATTTTTGAAAACCCTAGATGATCGATCCTAGATTTTGTGTCAAAAATATTTTCAAAAATGTAATCAATCCATGAAATATTGAAAAACAAGAAGTTAGGAAGATAACAAAACTAATTTTGTGTCTTTTGGATGCGTATATTTTATTTTATAAAATATTGAACCAAAGAAATCAAAGTTGAAAAAATTAAGATTTCAGAAAACAGAGTTACCGCTGCAACAATGAACTATTCTGCAGAACACCGCCGCAGCGGTTGTCTTGACATTTGAAAAAAATGAACTTTTATTTAACCGGGTTTGGTCGGACCATAGAAAGTGGGTCGGGTCAGATTTTTGGAAATTAAAATGGGTCAGAAATTATAATTAAATATAATATTAATATTTGACAAGAATTAAATAATTAAAATATTATTAAATAATGAAAAAAATTATAAACTTAATAAAATATTATTAAATGAATAATAATATTAAAAAATGAATAAAATATTATTAAATAATTAATAATATTATAAACTCAATAAAATATTATTAAATGAATAATAATATTTAAAAATGGATAAAATACTATTAAAGGAATAATAATGTTAGAAAATGAATAAAATATTATTAAATAATTAATAATATTAGAAACTCAATAAAATATTATTAAATGAATAATAATGTTAGAAAATGAATAAAATATTATTAAATAATAAATAATATTTGAAACATAATAAAATATTATTAAATGAATAATAATATTAGGAAGTTAATAAAATATTATTAAATGATTAATAATATTAGTAAATAAATAAAATATTATTAAATGATTAATAATATTAGAAAAAGAATAAAATATTCTTTGATTAACAATATTAGATAGAAGTTTAATCTATATTAAATGATTAATATATATTTTATTTGATTAAAATATTATCAAATGATGATAATATTTTCAAGTGTTTAATATACCCTCAATTATTTTATTTTTGTGATTAAGTGTTAGCAAATTAAGATATACAAAGGTTATTATATTAACCTAAATATGATACTAATTGGAAGATCAACTTTGTTAATTGTTAGGTGTAAGACCCCGAATTTTATGAAATATAAAATTTAATTTTTCTTCATATATATATATTTTTTTCCTGAAATAGTAAGTAGTTAAATTGATAAAGTTAAAAGTCAAGGATGTTATGTGCAAATTATATTATGTCGGACAATATTCTTTTGGTCGGGGAATATTCGTTCTGTCGGGGAATATTCGTACGACGGCGCCGTACGAACCAATCATTGGTGGACCCCACAAAGAATAATTGTCGGATACAGAAAATGACATAAACAATTTTTAAATGGTCAATGGTACTATCACTTTTAATTGTTAAAATATCCGGTGGTAAAAGAATAGTAATATACGGTATTACAAGTAACATACGGTATTGCACAGTAGCACACGGCATTGCACAGTGTTTCGTATTATTAAACTGATAAAGTGGTTATCGTACAATATTTGACTTTATTGTCACATGCACAATAATTCATGTTATTAAATTGATAATTGTCACAGTAGCATATGCATAGTAATTCACATTATTGAATCAATAATTGTCATAACACAGTAACGTAATCTTTCTTTTGCATACTTTCTGCATTATTGTTATCTCTATTATGATGTTATTTAAACAGTTGTATTTCATTAATTAATTGACTTGATATCTAACTCAGAAAGCCAACTACACTGTATTTATAACAATTAGTCATAATAATGAATAAGTGTGAATTATTGTTGAATAATTGAATTGATAAAGTTATTTGTTTATAACATAAAGTTAGGTGATATAAAATGAATGGTATAGATTAAAGATAATATAGAATTTGAAATGGATGATGTAGATTAAAAGATGATATTTAAATGAATGGTTTATCTTAAAAGATGAAATGAATGGTATGGATTAAACATTATCTTGAAATGAACGGTTTGGATTAAATTAGGAAATCTTGGTTATGATAAGATTTTTGGCTATAAATAGAGGCTTTAACTTAAGGATTTTTCATAAACTTCCTTACTTGTTCTTTCTTTCTCTCTTTAAATACTTCTTGTGAAAGTTTTCTCTAAGTGTGCTTAAGTCATCTTGAGTATTTGTGAAGATTTATAAATGTACGTGTACTGTTCAAGTTAATCAACCTCATTTAAATCAATATCCAGTCACGTGTTAAGGTAAAGGATTATCATTATTTGATTCTCGAAAAATAATACCGTTTCTTTCTTACTCATAAGATGTGTCATTTATTTCCATGTATTAATTTGTGGGAATAACTTTACGGTGCGAAGTATCGCCTGTTGGTGAATAACCATTCGTATTCATTCCTTATTAATCTCTGAGAATAACCTTACTGCGCGGATTACCGCCTGTTTGGTGAATAACTCTTCGTATTCAATTTTTATTAAATTGTGGGAATAACTTTACGGCGCGGATTACCGCCTGTTGGTGAATAACCTTTCGTATTCATTCCTTATTAATCTCTGAGAATAACCTGACTACGCAGATTACCGCATGTTTGGTGAATTACTCTTTGTATTCATTTCTTATTTGTCTCTTGTAGAAATAATTTGTCTACACGAATTATCACATGACATTTTTATTGCATATTCGTTTATAATATCATTTTCTTTCATATTCGTAAGTGATATTATTTTCCTTTATACTCATAAGGGATACCATCTTTTTCATCTTCCATTATTCAAACTTATTATGGTAGGGGATATTAATTTCCTTCACCTTTTGTTAATCAAACCTGCTATGGTAAGGGATATTATTTTCTTTCATACACCTAAATCGAAACTTATTATGGAACTATTGCTTCTATAATTCCTGAAAATATTATATGTTCCATAATAGTTGCACTTCATCATTTCAATTGAACCATCCTATTTACGTGAACCTTTCTATTGAACTGTAACCGTTATTCTGAACTGTGAATCTTGAATATCATTTTTAAATTTCACTCCACATCATGTTGACAATTTGGACATTATTTGAATCTGTATAAAGTAAAATTCCGATACTTATTGTTTATCCTGTTTCTTCTGTTCATCATTTATATCATTCTAATCATCCAAAATCAAGTTATTGTGAATATCTGTGGCTGGGGGCACAGATGTGATATAATTGTTGAACAGATGATAAGTTAAAGGCGATATAATAGGTTAAATGCGATACATCTGTTCGGTGTCTTTTATGACACGTGGTGAATGTTCTCTTTGGCCCGTAGTGCAAAAATGAACTGTTGTTTGGTATGATTATAACCAAAGGCTGAATCTGGTATAATCATGACCGTTGGTGTTATATTGAATATCTTTGCAGCCCGTAGTGCAAAGATGAACTGTTGATCTACATGATTATGATCAGGAACTGTGAATTGTATTATCTTGACTAATGGTATTTCAGATGATAAAAGTTGATGATGTTTTTCCTAAAAAAAGAATCGAGTGGACATTATAGTCTGCATTATTCTTCTAATAGATTGCTCATTCCGCTGCTATTATTGATCTGAACGTTGTTTAAGAATTTAACTGCAGTTTTTGATATAAACCTTGTAGTCTATTGTATTCTATTAAGAACTCAACTGTTGAAGACTAATGATAATTTATTCGTCATTATCTTAGTTATGATATTCTTTACTGGGCTATTTGAGCTCACCCTTTCTTTTGTTCCATTGTTTTTCAACAGGAGATGGAAACGTAGCTGGGTCTAGCCGGGGAATAGAGTGAGAGTCTGAGGAATAGCTATCGTAGTCTTCACGCGTTGTAAAATAGTGTGATAATAATAGTGAAGACTTAGTTGTGTATTATTATACACTGTATTGTTGAACGTTATTCTACCTTATAATAATTTTGTTGTAGTCTTTTGACGACTCAAGTTTGGGCTGTATGAGCCCAGATTTGAGGGCGTCACATTAGGTCTTTTTAAAGGACATTAAATTGTATTGGTTAGCTGTAATCAACAATCAAGGCAAGTTTCTTGTACCTAAAGTTGTATTTATTTTGCAAGAGATTTAAGTGGTTTAATTATTAAAAATTAATCCACATTAATGTTGTTTATATATTCGCACATAGTGCATTTGAAGTTTTATAGTTATTTGATTCATGAACTGTTTAAGAATGTCTAAGCTAATTATTTCGACTAGACATCGCATGTATAAATTTATTAACTTGAATATTTTTTAAAAAATTATCCAAACCATTGGTTGGTGCAGATTCTTATAGTAAGATTGAGAACGAATAAACCTAAATAATGGGATTATATTCGAAAAATCGATCTTTGTGCAAGAAGTCTGAATGTTATGCATATACATAGGGTACAAAAGGCTGATCTCCTCGAATACCAAAACAATAAAAGGGTCAGATACATATCTGATTTACCTTAAGTATTAGTTCATGGTCATTAGAGGTCACTCAGCAGTAAAAATTCAATCATTTCTTTTAATTGAAATTTGACTCTTGTTCTTTCACAATTATTATATATTGTTAAAATTTCTAAAATTATTCTCATTTAATCATGATATATCAAATCTTGTATTTATTGTTCTTAAACTTGTTGAGCAAGCTAGTTGTTCACCCTTGCTATATCATGAACCATTTTTCAGCTAAGCCCGAGTGCTCCAAGAAAGACAAAGAAAAAGTCAAAGCATAGAATTTGCATGATAGTTATATTATTTTCAAATTTATCTAGATATTGTAAATTTTTTATAAACCCATAAGATATGTATTGTGATGTTAAGGTCAGAAGACCTTGGGTTGTATTTCCTTTTTGTAAGGAACATTAATATATTGTTCCGCTAAGATTAATGAAGATAATGTATTTAGTTGTTATTTATGTGCTGAATTGTGAGCACTAAACTCAAGGTTATAGAATCCAGATTTGGGGGTATCACAGAACTTTTATCATCTGAACGATATGGGACTTGTGTGCTAAATATGTAAATCTGAATGATGTGGGACTTTGGTACTAAGTATGTAATGTAAAATCCAAAACTGAGGTGGGACTTGGATACTAAGTATGTAATGCAAAATTCAAAACTTATCTTTATTATATAATGTAAAAAGAAAGAGTTTTCAGAAGTAGGTTATGTGGGACTTGAGGGATTTTGTGTGTCAGCTACTTGGTTCTCATTCTTATTGCTTTTTTTTTTTCCAGAGTCCCATATCAAATAGAGAAGCATTCTAAGGAAGGTGACTTGCTTAAGCCAAGTAATGTGCAAGAAAAAGAACCTTTTAAAAAAATCCATTCAGAGGGATCTGTTCTAGTTCCAAAAATTTTAAGAATGAAGGATCTTGATGAAGCTATGAAAAGTACTATATAGGCAACCTTCAAAATAAAGAATGATTCCACTAGCGACGAAGGCCTTTTCCGAAGGAATTGAACCAAATATATCATTGAAGGACACATTTAGAAGTTTTATACTTCCACACTTGGATATACTTTTTGGTAAAGTACTAGAAAAATTATTCATGTTCAATTCAAGAACAGACAAATATTTATAAGAATGAAATGGTGGAATACCGCCAGAGATATTATACGATGAAAAAGAGAAATTCTGAATATTGGGACTTTTTCTCTCCTCTTACCGTCCGCAGTATTATACTGCGGACGGTAAGAGAAGAGAGAAAGTATATTCTTATGTCTAAATTTTACAAAAAAAAAAAAAAAAAAAAAAATAGTGTCCACAATGTAATATTACTGACGGTACAACTTTTTTTAAAAAAAATTATAGCGTCCGCAATTTAATACTGCAGGCGGTGGTGCAACTTAAAAAAAATAAAATTATAGCGTCCGCAGTTTAATATTGCAGACGGTTCCACTTTTGAAAAAAAATCTATTGTCTGCAGTATTATACTACAGACGATGAGTTTGTGCATTTAAATGTTGGGGGCATTTTGAACAATATCCTTCTTCCGCAGTATAATACTGCGGATACCTGGATATTATATTGCAGACGAGAGTCGTATAAACCGTTAGATCTCAGCCTAGATGACTGAGATATGTTGTAAGAATAAATCTATTTTTACAATATTATCAATGAATCAGGACTATATATATATATATATATATATATATATATATATATATATATATATATATATATAAATATATATATTAAAACATTACTTAAATGATATAGAATATAGAGGTAATAAATAGATCTATTTTTTTGAAGCAAAAAATAGAAAGACTAAAACATAGATTGTGAATGAAGGTATTTTTTATGAATATATACACAATAGTAAGAATATTTTTGATGTATTTTTTTTTAAATGACTTATTTTTAATCTTAAGAAGAACGTGACGAGGAGAAAAATTAGAAAGAACTTGAATTTATTTATTTTTTACTATAAAACTTTTGTACCAATGGTTCTAACATGTGATATTATACAGTAAAAATAGAGTTATCACTTGACTATTAATTTTTATCTCATGTACAATTTACTAGGTGTTACTAAAAAACAAGGATTTCTTTTGATAATTTTGGTTGAACTTGTTTATAAGAATTGTTTTGTAATTGAGTGAGGGATAATTATATCTCTTTGAAGTAGTATCCCAAAACAAGAGTATATTTTTATTATCAGTATATAGAATCAGGATATAGCCAATTAAGTTGTGAATTTAACATCTTGACTATATTCAAATATATAAAAAAAATATGTTAACACCTCACTATAGAGAGAGACATCATTACGCGTATAAATAAATTTAATAATATATCAGTAATTGTAAGACCCCGAATTTTATGAAATACAAAATTTAATTTCTCTTCATATATATATTTTTTGAAATAGTAAGTGGTTAAATTGATAAAGTTAAAAGTTAAGGATGTTATGTGCAAATTTTATTATGTCGGATAATATTCGTTTGGTCGGGGAATATTCGTTTTGTCGAGGAATATTCAGGTCGTATGACGGCGCCGAAATAACTTATTATTGGTGGACCCCACAACGAAATATTTGTCAGATATAGAAAACAACAGAAATAACCTTTTTAAATAAAAATAGTCAACGGCGTTATCACTTTTAACTGTTAAAATACTGGTAATAAAAGAATAGTAGCATACGGTAATTCATGGTATTTTACTGTAGCACATGATATTGCACAGTATCTCATATTATTGATCTGATAACGTGGTCATTGCACAATATTTATCAATAATTGTTGTTACACAGTATTTTGCATTATTGATTCAATAATTGTTATTATACTGTATTTTATGTCATTGAATAAATAATTGTTATTGCTCTGTAGTTTAAAATTATTGAACATAATAATTGTCACAGTAGCAAATACACTGTAATTTATATTATTAAGTTAATAATTATTTGTAAAGTGTTTCTTACATTATTGTTGTAGCATTATTTTATTATATATGTAGGACCCAAAGGAAGAGAATATATATATATATATATATATATATATATATATATATATATATAATAATAATTAATTATTATTTTATGTGAATAGTACGTAGACCCACTGTGGGGCCCACATGAAATGAGAAATATGAGTTTTGCTGGAGAAAAGTTTGGTGGAGGCTGCCGCAGCCTCTGCTGAATTTTTTAATTCACCTACCGCGCATAGTAACTTATTTTCTCCTATAAATAGCTTGCTCAACTGAATAGAAAAATCACACCTAAAATATAAAAAAATTTTATAAGTATTTTATGAGTTTTCTCTGAGAATAGTAAGGTTATCTTGAGTGTTTGAAAGTCAAAAGGAGTGCAAGAATTTTTCAAGTAAGTCTTTTATTAAAGAGTAGTAATTTCATAAATTCTTATTTTTCATGGTATTCACAAATCTTTCTTTAGAAGACTCTTCTTTAAGAAGATTAATTTTTAAAAGCTTTCTTTGGAAGATTTATTTTCGAATATTATTTTAATGTACTACAAAAATTATGTTAAATATATATAATTTTGATAGTTCATATTATACGAGTTATCATATACTTTGAAATTTATATGTGGTAATTACTAATTTTATTATAAATATATAGGTTGATCAACCTCATTTAAATCAATATCCAATCACGTGTTAAGGTAAGGGGTATCATTCTTTTCATCATCATAAATGGTATTATTTTCTTACTTGTAAGGGATGTCATTTTCTTTCATACTCTTAAACTTGCTACTGTAAGGGGTATCATTCTTTTCATCATCATAAATGGTATTATTTTCTTACTTGTAAGGGATGTCATTTTCTTTCATACTCTTAAACTTACTACTTAAAGGGATTATCATTCTTTGATTCTCGAAAATAATATCGTCTCTTTCTTACTTATAAGATGTGTCATTTATTTTCATGTATTAAATTGTGGGAATAACCTTACGGAGTGGATTACCGCCTGTTGGTGAATAACCTTTCGTATTCATTCCTTATTAATCTCTGAGAATAACCTTACTGCGCGGATTACCGCTTGTTTGGTGAATAACTCTTCGTATTCAAATTTTATTAAATTGTGAGAATAACCTTACTGCGCGGATTATTGCCTGTTGGTTAAAAACCCTTTGTAAATTTTTTATTTGTCTCTTGTGGAAATAATTTGTCTACACGAATTATCACATGACACTTTTATTCCATATTCGTTTGTAATATCATTTTCTTTCATATTCGTAAATGATATTATTTTCATTTATACTCATAAGGGATACCATCTTTTTCATCTTCCATTATTCAAACTTACTATAGTAAGGGATATTATTTCTTTTATACTCTTAACTTACTATGGTAAGTACCATTTGGTAAGGTTTCCTAAAATGATTATATGTTCCTTAATAGTTTATGCTTCATCTAATATCATTTCAATTGAACCTTCCTATTTTTCTAAACATTTCTATTGAACTGTAACCGTTATTCTGAACTGTGGATCTTGAATATCATTTTTGAATTTCACTCCACATCATGTTGACAATTTGGACATTATTTGAATCTGCACAAAGTAAACTTCCGATACTTATTGTTTATCTTGTTTCTTCTGTTCATCATTTGTATCACTGTTATTTGTACTAATCATCAAGAATCAAGCTGTTGTGAATATCTGTGGTCGGGGGCATAGATGCGATATAATTGTTGAACATATGATAGGTTAAATGCGATATAATAGGTTAAAGGCGATACATCTGTTCGGCGTCTTTTATGACACGTGGTGAAAGTTTTCTTTGGCCCGTAGTGCAAAGATGAACTGTTGTTTGGTATGATTATGACCAAAAGCTGAATACTGGTATAATCATGACTGTTGGTGTTATATTGAATATCTTTGGCTCATAGTGCAAAGATGAATTGTTGTTTGGTATGATTATGACCAAAGGCTGAATACTGGTATAATCATGACCGTTGGTGTTATAATGAATATCTTTGGGCCGTAGTGCAAAGTTGAACTGTTGATTTGCATGATTATGACTAGGAACTGTGAATTTGTATTATCATGACTAATGGTATTTCAGATGATAAAAGTTGATGATGTTTTTCCTAAATAGAAAAGTGAGTGGACATTATAGTCTGTATTAATCTTTTAATAGATTGCTCATTTCGCTGCTATTATTGATCTGAACGTTGTTCAAGAATTTAACTGCAGTTTTTGATATAAACCTTATAGTCTATTATATTCTATCAAGAATTCAACTGTTGAAGGCAAATGATAATTTATTCGTCATTATCTTAGTCATGATATTTTTTACTGGGCTATTTGAGCTCACCCTTTCTTTTCGTTCCATTATTTTTCAACAGGAGATGAGAACGTTGCTGGGTCTAGCCGGGGGATGGAGTGAGAGTCCGAGAGATAGTTATCGTAGTCTTCACGTATTGTAAAATAGTGTGACAATAATAGTGAAAACTTAGTTGTGTATTATTATACACTGTATTGTTGAACGTTGTATTACTTTACAATGATTTTGTTGTAGTCTTTTGACGACTCAAGTTTGGACAGTGTGGGCTCAGATTTGGGAGCGTCACAATAATCATTTAATTACAACATCAATATATACATATTATATATGTAACACCCCTAAATTCGGGTCCACACAGCCTAAATTTGAGTCATCAAAATACACAACAACTATTACAATATAGTATACAAGGTACAACAATACAGTACTCAAATAATGCATAACTAAGTTTTTATTATTATTGACACACTATTTTACAATGTGTGAAGACTATTACAGCTATCAGTTGGACCTTCACTCCATTTTTCGGCTAGACCCAACTCTTCTATCATCTCCTGTTGAAGATCAATGGAATAAAAAAAAAAGGGTGAGCTCAAATAGCATAGTAAAGAATATCATGACTAAGATAATGATAAATAAATTATCAATAGTCTTTAACAGTAATTAGTTCTTGATAGAAATAAATAAACAATAAGTTTCAAATTAACAACTGCAGTTAAGTTCTTGAACAAAGTTTAGATCAACAACTGCAGCAAAATAACAACCATTAGGAGAATCATGTAGATCACGATGTCTACTAGTTTTTTTTTTTTTAAATCACCATCAACCTTTATCATCTAAAACACCATTGGTCATAATCATACTAAATAATAGTTCTTCTTTGTATTAGGTCAAAGAAAACATTTACCACGTGCCCTAAAGACATACAATAATTATATCGTCTTTATCCTACCATCTATGCTTTAGGCTACAGATATTCATAACAACATGATTATGATGATTAAAACAAATAGTAATGATATAAATGATAAACAGAAGAAAGAGAATAATAGGATAAATAATAGATATTGAAAGTTTACAATTTTACTTTGTGCATAGTCAAATAATGTCCAAATTATTAACATAATGTGGAGTCAAATTTGAGAATGATATTCAAGATCTATAATTCAAAAATAAAAGTTAAAGTTCAATAGAAAATATAAGATAAATAAAAAGGTTCACGTGAAATGATTTTAAATGAAGCTCAAACTATTAATGAACATATAATTTGTGACGCCCCCAAATCTAGGCCTACATAGCCCAATTTGAGACGCTATAAAATACATGATTTCTAATGCAAACAGTACATAGAACAGAAATACAGAACTTAATAATACACAACTAAGTCTTCACTATTATTGCCCACACTATATACAACATGTGAAGACTATAATAATTATCTCTCGGACCATCACTCCATTCCCTTGCTAGACCCAGCTATTCTCTCATTTTTTGAAAAATAATAGAACAAAAGCAAGGGTGAGCTCAAATAGCCCAGTAAGAAAATATCATGACTAAGTCTTAATTGAATATAATAGACAATAAGCTTTATATCAAGAACTGCAGTTAAATTCTTGAATAAGGTTCAGATAAATGATAGCAGCAGAATGAGCAATCCATTAGAAAAATAATGTAGACTATGATATCCACTCGCTTATCTTTTTAAGAAAAATATCATTAACTTTTATCAACTGAAACACCACTGGGCATGATGATACAAATTCACAGTTCTTGGTCATAATCATGCAAGTCAACAGTTCATTTTTGTACTACGGGCCAAAGATATTCAATATATCACCAACGATCATGATTATACCAATATTCAGCCTTTGGTCATAATCATACCAAACAACAGTTCATCTTTGCACTACGGGCCAAATATATTCAAAATATCACCAACGGCCATGATTATTCCAGTATTCAGTATTTGGTCATAATCATATTAAACAACAGTTCATCTTTGCCCTACGGGCCAAAGATATTCAAATATCACCAACGGTCATGATTATACCAGTATTCAATCTTTGGTCATAATCATACCAAATAACACGGAATTTGACAAAGTGTGTTAAAGGAGCATACTAGGTTTGACAAAAAGAAAGATGATATGCGTGTGTGCAATGACAAACCTACCAATTTTAACAAAAGAGGTTTGTTGACGAATAAATAAGTGGTGGATCCCACCCCTTAACTTTTCTTTATTTCTCCCAACTTTTTTTTCTTCTTTTGTCTCTTTTCTTATTAACATCAATTATACATTCCCCACATGCCTCATAATACAAAATTTAATTTCTTCCCACATTCGAGAGTTCTATTTTTTCTTCTACCAAAAATATTTTATAAATTATTATTATATCCAAAATATCAACTAACAATTTAATGTAATAATAAAATTAATGTTATAACAGTGATAATAATAATTCAAAAATAATATAAGAACACTTTACTGTGATAATTATTAATTTAATACAATGTATGTGTTACTATAACAATTATTGAATAAATAATATAAACTATAGTGTAATAACAATTATTGATTCAATAATATAAAATGCAGTATAATAACTACTTTGATCATTATTGATCCAATAATGTAAATTATTGTGCACTGACAATTACTAATTCAATAATGCAAAATACTGTGTAATAACAATTATTGATGAATATTGTGCAATAGTCACTTTATTAGATTAATAATATGAACACCATCTAATAACGTGTGTGCTACTGTGTAATACCATGTTTTACAATAAATTATCATAAAATATCGTATGCTACTATTCTTTTATTACCGAGTATTTTAACAGTTAAAAGTGATAGTACTGTTGCCCATTTTTATTTAAAAAGGTTAACGTTGTCGTTTTTTATATTCAACAATATTTTGTTGTGGGGTCCACCAATGATTGGTTATTTCGGCGCTGTCGTACGTATCAAATATTCTCTGACATAACGAATATTTCCTAACAAATCGAATATTTTTTGACATAATATAATTTACATATAATATTTTTAATTTTTATTTTTGTCAATTTAACCATTTACTATTTCAAAAAATATATATAAAAAAAATTAAATTTTATTTAATAAAAGTTAGAGTCTTACAATATGAACCAGAATATCACACGAATAACTAGCTAGCTTCACAATAAAAAAGATATAAATTCAATAAAATTATTTATCATCTATCTAGAACTTTATTACCAAAGTGAAATACTTTAGCTTAATTTGAAATGTGTACTTCTAATTTTATAGAATTAATATTTTCACATGCACAAGTCTATCACGTAGATGTGGGAATTAATATAATAATGTATGATGTCTCCAGGTGCTTATATAGTCCATACATCTTGTACTATTCATCGTAAAATTTGATAAACACGATTTAAAAATATAATTCTCCTACATTAATACAAAATTGTGAAATTTGATGGACACGATTTAAAACACATATCTCCTACAACAACATAAGGTTGGGTGTGCTGTGGATGGATTCTCTCCCCCACTATATCACACACACATATGTGTGTGTGTGTATGTGTGTATATATATATATATATATATATATATATATATATATATATATATATATATATATATATTAATTTTAATTTATTTTTGAAATATATTAAATGAATTATATTAATTTTAAAGGTAATAATATATGATATTGTTCTCAGACGTCGAACTAATTGAAACAAAAGGAGTAAGTAACTTAACACTAAAATCTCGAGTTAATAGATATTTTAATTACTGTACTAATTATCGATTCTCATTTTAGTTATTAGATATTTTTTTGTTACATTAACATTACTATACTTATAAAAAATATTACAAACAAATTATTACTTAATATTTCGTTCAAAAAGTAAATGACAATGTTAAATAGATTAATGGTTAATACGTGTGAATTACAATACTTAATACGTGGAAGGTGGGGCCCTTACACCTGAATATAGAAAAAAAAATCTCAGAACAAATGAGTTTTCAAACGATCACAAGATAAATGTAACTCTAATTATTTGCAATTAGAACACATAATTTATACATAATCATTTAATAGTATTAGTAAATAAAACAATCAATAATTTTATAGTCATATATATTAAAATGTAACTAATCTTGTGATTAATTAATTGATAAATGTATATAATATTAATATTAAAGATAAGATAGTAAAAGAAAGACTAAAGGTAATATATATATAATATTCATAATTTTTTTTGTATTATTATTCAATATCACATGTTAGAATTTACTCTTATATTCTTCATAATTTCCTACTTGATTCATTTTTTAAGTTAATATTTTTTTGTCAACAATATCAAACAATAAAAATAAGAAGAAAAAATAAATAAAAATTTGGGCCACAGGTAGGGCCAAAACTCCTAGTTTTTTTTAGCTGAAAAAGGGGAGCCCATAGCCCAATTTTTTTGGGTCAGCCCGGGCTTATTTTGCCAGGTCTAAGAGTGTGCAATCGTTTTTACCGGTCCGAACAGGACCGATATCGAAATTAGTCAAATTTAGGTATCGGTTGGCCCGGTATACCGACTGGTTTGATATCGGTTGTAATCGAATAAATACCAAAAATTAAAATAATTATTTTATTTATTATTATTATTATTTTATTAATAATAATAATAAATTAGAAAATCGGTATAATCGGTTCGAACCGATTAATACCAAACCATAAAAATCACGTATTGTACTGATATCGAGCTGGAAAATTTTGTACCGGATCATTCAATTCGAACAGGTCCAAAAAACCTTTTATACTGAAAATTTTGCACGGGCCTAATTTCTACTCACGTGACATGTACATGTAGTTATTGTTGTCTATTTTTGGAACTAAGTATTAAGTTCTAACTTGTTGAAATATTTTTTAAGTGTAATAATATTAACCTAATAAAAAAAAATCAACAACCAAAATAAAAATTGACTCAAAATTCATTAACTAAAATATCAATTAATCCCTAAAATCACTTTGACTTCCAGTTTTGGTTACACTACTAAGGGCTTGTTCGGCGTCAACTTATAAGTTAGTCAACCTAACTTATAAGTTGATAAGTTGGTTTTTAAAAAAAATTGTTTGATATTGACTTAAATTTGAACTTATAATGTGACTTATTAGTTAAAAAAAATAAGTAAATTTTACGTACTTATTTTTTTGACTTATAAGTTATTTTTTAAAAGTTAGTCGAACCTTATGAAAGATCTATTTTTCCCTCTTTTATTTTTCTAATCTTCTTTTTATTAAAGAATATTTTAGTAACTTTTACATTTTATTTGAACTTATAAGTTATTATTAACCGAATATATCTACAACTATTACTTATAATTTTTGACTTATAAGTACGGGATGCCAAATACTTTTATTTATAAATCAACTAAAATTTTAATTTATAAATCTATTAAAATTTTATCTTTTAATTAAAAAAAAAAAAAAAAAAAAAAAAAAAAATCACTCCCGACTAAACCCCTAAAACCCTACCTCCACAAACTCCCGCAATCTCTCCCCACAAAATTCCTGTGTAAACAGCAATGGCGAATTCAGATGAACAAAAGATTTTTACCAATTTGCTCGGAAAGCAGAAAGAAGCTGAAGGAAAATCAGAAGCACCAGATACTACAACAGGCGAAGAAGAAGACACAGGAGCACAAGTAGCCCCAATCATCAAGCTCCAAGAAGTTGCTGTTGCCACCGGCGAAGAAGATGAAGATGTCCTTCTCGATCTGTTCGTGCCAACCTAGATTTTTCCGCTTTCATTTACTGTAATTTAAATAGTAGCCCGGGTAATAATTATTTGGGTTTGATTTATTGTGAATTTTGTGTATAGGAAAGCGAAGTTATACAGATTTGACAAGGAAGGGAAGCAATGGAAAGAGAGAGGAGCTGGTACAGTCAAGCTGCTCAAACACAAGAAGACCTCTAAGGTTAGGCTTGTTATGCGCCAGTCAAAGACTCTTAAGATCTGCGCCAACCATCTGGGTATAAATTTTGTATCTCTCTCTCTCTCTCACTCTCTCTCTATATATATATATATATATATTTAAACAACCAACATTTACAAAACCATTTGTCCCTGAATAATCTAGCATAGCAATCATAATACTATGGCAATGCAGAAATACCATAAAATGGGCTAAACTACTACATTCATAAACTACATTGGGGCTGTGAAGTTTTCATAGACAAGGAGAAGATGTAGGATATATTACCCCCACTCCTAAGAATAAGGGTAATACCTAAATGTAGCATAAATTAATTCCCGATCGTATTGATGTATCTGTCCTTGGATAATGTTAATGTTGTACGTCTGCAGTGCATCCATCAATTTCGGTGCAAGAACATGCAGGAAATGACAAGTCGTGTGTTTGGCATGCCCTGGATTATGCTGATGGGGAACTGAAGGAAGAGCTCTTTTGTATTCGTTTTGCTTCAGTTGAGAGTGAGTTGTCTTCAGCTCTGATTATGAATCTTACTTCTAATTATTTCATATACGTAATGGCACTCCTTTTATTTGCTTTATCTGTTTTAAATGTTAAGTGCAATGGTAGTTTTGTGATTAGTCGAATGGTTATTCAGTCAGTTAATTCTTAATAGAGTGCATTGTGATTTTTATTCTACTAGCATTTGAGCAGCTTTATTTAGTTTTATCAACTTATGATCTATTTACTTAAGACTAGACTGATAGCCTGTGTAAGGAATGAGTTAGTTTAAATAATACAATTTCAAATTGTAGTGTGTGTCGTGTGATATTATAATTTGAGTGTAAATAATATTAGTGTGGATGATATTGAAGAGTTCTAGGTATATTAAAATTATTGTATATGTATTTTAATACATGCATGACCCTTGGAATAATATTACAAAGAATACGAAAAGTTTGATATATTATGAACATGACATACATTGTATCAATAGAGGTGAACTTGGACTAACTCAGTATTAACTCGATGACCAACCAAATTGACTCAGTTAATTTGGATAAGATCTCTATTTGCCTTGTTATATATAGTAATAAATTGTTGTAGACCTCTATAGCATGACAAAGTAAATTGGAATAATTAATTAAAGCAATATCTAATCATCTCATGTAAGCTCTATTTCAACTATATCCATTTATCTTGTTTATCCTCTTATGGTTTTTTATTACTCGTCTCTCCCTCTTTTTTTGTAAACAAGGCTTTAAATTTTGGATTATGTGCTTTGTTTAGTGTCTCCTTATTTTTTTGGGTGCGCAGGGGGTAGCATGGGGTTAATGCCATCTAGGTACTATTGCACATAGCAGCACCATCTCACATGATCTGTTTTCTGTACTAAGTCAGTTATACTGGAAAATAGTTGCCCTTGTAGCTTCTCATTTTTATTTTTTTTTGGTGTGGGTGTGTGTGTGTTTTGTTTTGACAAGTCTGTAAACCTAATCTATACAAAAAAAATGATGTTATCTATATAGCCTAACATCATCTCCATATTAAAAATAAGAGTCAAAAAGAACCTGGGAAACTATGTTACATTGTTACATAGAAGCAAGTATGAGTGTCAGATGCAGACGTGTAACTGTCAGATTTATCTAATCTCGAAATCCAGGAGACGGTCACAAAAATAGATGTTTTTTTACAAAATTCTATTTGAGACAAGTGAAGTGTTTATACTTGTCATGTCGCACATTCCAAAACAATTATACATAAAAGGAAACACATTAAGAGTGTTATCTGATATCTCTAGTTTTAATTCAAATTGTATTGTTGGTTGGAGTTGCTAGTGGTATATCCAATGAAAAGTGTTACACACATATCTCATACATTCATATCGTTGCCCCACTACAACTGTCAAGTACACAGCAAATCTGTCTTTAATCTTGTGACATGTTTCAGTTTTATTATTTCTCACATGACAAATGCAAAGGAAGAGAAACTGCAGAACTGTCTTCCAGTTGCATTCCCCCCTCTCCCTCTATATTATTCGGCTCCGTGCAGCTAATTTTTATTTCTTTTTAACCAACATTGGAATCATGCAAACTATCCCATAAGGCACAATTGCATTCTTTGGCTAATCGATGCGGAGAAAAAGGATGCTCAATTCTTTCCTCCTCCCTGTTGCACATAAAGTTCTAGCTGATATAGATACTTTTTCTTGTTAAAAGTATAAAAAAGTAGACTACTGGCTATTCTGCTTATTGAAGTGGTGAGAACTCTTCTTCAGCATTTTTATAATTCAGAAAATAATCTATAGGATGGTCCTTTTAGTCACAATTGTATTTTTGTTGCTCAGACTGCAAAACTTTCCAAAACAAGATTGAAGAAGTTGCTGAATCTCAAGAGCCAAAATCTGGAGAGAACGAAGTAACAAATTCTGCTGCTAATCTTCTGGAAAAATTGAGCGTAGGGGAGAGCAAAGATCAAGAAGAAAAGACCAAGGAGACTCCTCCTGCAGAGAAAAAAGAGGATGAAAATGTGAAGAAGGAATCTCCAAGCAGAGATGAAGAAGAAAAGAGCAAGGAGACTCCTCTTTCTGCAGAGAAGAAAGAGGATGAAAGCATGAAGCCAAAATCTATTAGCGATGAGTAGGTTTGTGTGTGATTTTTGGGTGCTTGAGCTTTTGGTGGAATTCAACTGTATGGGGTTGCTATACAGTTGGAGGTTTGATACATATAGCTTTTTCTCTAGACTCGGTCTTACATTTTAATTTGGGTGAGTTTATTATGCTGTTTGCTGTAGAGTTGTCATATATTCTACTATGGGTCATGTTGCATGTGGTTTGTAAAATCTGTGTTGCCTTCATTGTTTTTACTTTGTATTTCCAGTAATTCTGCCTCTAGCGTTTCGCTTAACAATACTTGCGACATCCACTCAATAATTTTTTCCAAGTAAATTTTTGCCCATTGGTGTTATCTCGCTAGGTAGTGGACTGTAAAGCAGGTTTTAGTGTTGTGTGATTGAATGTTTGCTATGCTTCTGCACAACTGTGGATGTAGTCTCTGGCTACCTTAAGACCAAAATACAAATCTTTACGAGGCATAAAGTGGATGTTCAATTTAGACAGTGTATGATGGATTACTGTTGACTACATACGTGTCCTTCCTTTGTACTCCTTCCCCAAATGAAATGAGAATTCAATTTTATAACATAATCAAGATCCCAAGCTGAATGCATATACACATCCATATATATATATATATATATATATTGAGGGAATAAAGTTTTCAATTAATATACCAGATTTCCTAAAGTTTTAAATAGTAGTCAGATTTTATACTTTTATACTACTATGTTTGAAAGTTGCATACTCGAGCCTGAAAGGAAAAACTTAACTGGAGATATAGAGTGCATTGCTTGCACAGCTTAGTAGAAGACATCTTATTATGCAGATTTTGCACAAATCTGCAATTGGTCATTTTCTATTAACACCATACCATAATACTGCTTTATGCATTTCAAAATCTATCAAAAAATATAGTGCGTATCTGCAGCCATTACAGAATTGCCATACATCTATATCCCTAATCATAAGAACGAGAAAAATAGATTTCCTGTATCCAAAATATTACGTGAATGGAAAATATTAGCCTGGTTCAATCTTCCTTCAGAAAAAGAGGAACTTTTAGGGGTAAATTTCCATACAACAGTAGTACCAACATAACATCTTAGGAAATAGGATTGGACCTATCTTTGTGTAACATAAAAATGCTCAAGTAACAGATCATACTATCGAAATGAAAAACATTATAGACCTGGTTAAAACTTAAATATAATTAGTTAAAATTACCTCCATTCTATTAGTAAAAAATAACAGTTTTGTAGGAAAAACTTGGTAATTTTAATACAATAAGATCATTTCAGAAACCAAGGAGTAAACCGATACATTTCAATATGAGGGACAGTCTTTATCATTTCAGAAAATGTAGGGTACCTTTGGCTATTGTTTCAAAACACTGGGTGTTTTACAAGTATAACAGCGCTATACCACGTACCAATTTTCTTTAGGAAAAAAACAGATCATAACATGAACAACAAAAACATTCAAAACAGATTACCACACATGAGCACCATTCCTGAAATTTTAACAACTAAAAGTTTTTTGAGCATGCAAAAGTTCACACACGAGTAATTATATATTTATATTGAAACAGTCATTTAGTTTTTGCACGCAGTTTGTCAAACCACTGAAATTTCTGACCAGAAACTGCCACAAGAGAAGACAAGTTTTTAGATTGCCAACCTGGGCAGCCAGGACACGAGCACCAATGCCCAATGCTCCCTACGGTAAAAATTCCTATTACAAATATCTTCTTCTCGGGGTATTAGTTGACCTATCAGTTTACCCACCATTGGACTTTATGAAGTTTTTCAAACACTACTGTACACTTTGATGACCGTTCTGCAAAGTGTGTAACACCCATCTCTAAGGAAATGCCTATTTGTCGCAAACAACCAGATTTAATACATAGGTATATACTACCATTTCCTTGGAAGGCTTACCCATTTGCTATAAACATGTTTATATATTATGGTGACATTGCATCACCTGTTGATGCCAGCATTTGTACATCAGCTTCCTCGGCTTTCCCATTTGTCGTATGGTCTTCCTTAGAATCACCTGCAGGTGCACAATATGTAACTGCAACCCATAACATCATCCAAATATCTTCCGTGATTAAACAGGATCTCTTACCAAATATTGGATCGATAGATGGCCGCTTTGGTGATGTACTCCTTGTAAGATCTGCAATAGTTATATGAGATAAAAGGGAAAAAAGTCACTTCTTCTTGCCAGTTGCCATTTAAGAGCGCACAAAAGTATAACAATCAAGATAACCCAGATAGGCAGATATAATTGGTAGACATACAGATCAACAGGGGCATTCCTGACCGGTATGGAAATTAACACAGATCGTAATAGTTTCTATGAGGAGACAGATTATTTAGGATCAATCAATCCATACTTGGTGGTATTCCTTCGACTTATTTGCTGTTAGCAATATAAATAAGTAAACCAACTTATTATTTTGGGTAGATATGATTAAAGAATCTTCGTGTTTTTATGAATTAGGAGGAGCTATGTTAGGGTTCAAAATCCTTCATAGGAAATGACAAAATACAAGCTGAACAGGTGCAATTTTATTTTTTTTCCTTTTTCTTTTTATGTCACAAAGGTTTACCGTGTCAGCAAACTTGCTGAGTTAATCATCGTGTTCTACTATTCATTTGACCCTGCAGCCCACAGATGACAGACAATATTCCGAAGAGAATCTTCTTAAATAATGGTGCCTCTAAAGGGACTACTAAAACTTCTTGCCCACCAGATTTGAAGAATTTGAATGCATTCTCTTGTGACTCACAAATAAAGGCAAGTGTTAGACCTTTTCTTGAGCCAGGTTGGTCAAACTAACACCCAGATTCTATTACTTCCTAGAAACATTGTATAAAGAACATGGCGATCCCAACTTGAAACCGTGTATAGTCATCCTTTCATTTGGAAAACCATCAAATGTGGTCATAATAATGTTGCAAGATGCAATCTTCAATTTGTTATTTGTTTGGTCAAGCAAGCCTCCTGCGTTTCTGCGCATGGAACGTGCATGTACTAGCAAATCTCATCAACTTCACATGCTTTAAAATGTAAAAGTTCGCTAACTGGAAGGTGGAATTATGTTTCTGGAGGTATTAAGTATTTTTTGTGACAAAAGGATGTTGGGATCAATTTAAAAAATATTGCGAAATGCAAGGGTGACTCAAGACAATTTGAGGCCTAAAGCGATATTTCTAAATGAGACTTTCTATGTTTGGTACATTCTCCGTTGACTTTTATGGTCAAATTGACCATTTTTCAAATCAATATATCTTATTATTATTTAATATATATGTAAAAAGCCTATAAACATTATAAACTACATAAAATTTAGTATTAATCTCAATGTTTACTTTTTTAAAAATCTAAATATATATGTTTAATTGTTAATTTTAAAAATGGTCAATTTGACTACAAAAATCAGTAAAGGACTTTTATTTTGAGACGGAGGGAGTATTAAATTTTTTTATTTAAATAAGACTTTTTTTTTATAGTGTTAATTTTTTTTACGTATTTAATATTTGAATTGGATTATGGGCCCTAAAGGATTGATTAGGTTTATATTTTTATAAGACATTTTTTATACGAGTTATTTATGGTGTTCAAAAATTTGAGGCTTTACTTGAAATGGGGCCTAAAGCCCAAGTTTTTTTTATATAGTATAGGGCCAGCCCTGGCGAAATTTAAGATGGGTCATGAAATGTAGGAAGCTACTCTTGCATCCACAAGGCAACAGTTTTATTATTTATGCTTCCCTTAATATCTTGCAATATATTGTTATTGACAATGTCTTCACCACTGCTCAATGAGATTGACTTTGTGAAAGTTTCTTCCTTATTGATCATCTGTTTTAATAGTGTATAATTAATGTTGGTTTCCATTTTTATCAAGAATGCATTTACAGCAGAACTTTGTTGCATGGACGTTACTTCTTCTAACAAGTTTGCTGAACCTCACTGTCAACTCCAAATCCACTGACAGGACTCTCAAGAACATTCAGACGATAAAGACAGAGCGAGATATTTAAACTATCATAGGCATATAAAGCACCAAAAATTAACTCAGCACCAGATAGAGCACAGGAGAATCAGATACGAGCAAATACTAAAACTTTAGAATAAAAATGAGTAAAATCGGTTGCAAATACTATTTCTAAATTTAACATTTAAAACCAGAGTTCAATGTGACTATATGCTGCAGGTATGCCATCGCAGTGCCAAAAATCTCTGCTCGTGTGAATTGTTTTATCACAATGACATCAAATAGCTACTTCTATAACCTGGTAGTGTTTTTAAAAAAAATTCCAAAGCAAGGATATAAGCCCCTTTTGGTCTGACCGCCCACAAACAAAAACAAAAAATAAGATATGGCCAGGGGCAGATCCTGAAATCCTAATCAGCTATGGCAATAAATATAAAGATTTTTTTTACCGCAAGTGTACCCTTGAACTAAGAAAGACCCTTGAGATTTAGGTTGAAAATGCATAGTTCATTTAAATTTTTTATCCATATTAAAACATGAACAGCATTTACAAAACAAGGAATCATAAATTTAGCTACAACAATCAAAACTAAAAATTTATTTGATTAACACACTATAAAGCATTAAAATTGTGAAGAGATACTTAAGGATGCTAGTAAATACAAAGAATAAAAGTGTTATCCATCTTTAAAAATTCAAAATATGTGCATCATTCCATATAACTTTGACCAAATTAAGAAGTTTTCCTTCTCTTAACTCTAAAGAAAAATAAATTACAAAATATATATGTATATGTTAAACTTACAACGACAAATGAAAATTTGTAAAAGAGAGAAAAAGACGAGAGAATAAATTGAGCAAGGGAAGATTAATCCTTTTTTCCAAAAATACTAAAATATATGCTAGACTTTTCATACACAGAATACTCAAGGAGGTGATCCCTTTAAATTACTTGTTAATCTATAGGCTTAAATTTCTCAATCTAGCATTTTTCCTATAATCATGTAAATCATATCTATAAGTTTTGGATACAATCACTCCATAAATTTGTAATATATCTCATGTATTTATAAGACACTTCTTATTATATGAAAAATATCTTAAAATATTTTAAAAGATTGATTATAATTAGGAAAATATGTAACATAAATATATAGATAGATAGATAGATAACAAAAAAAAATCTCAAAATCCAGCTATGGCAATTTCCATAGCTGGCCTAACACTGGATCCACCCCTGGATATGGTAGTGACTAATGAGCAAAATTAAAATAAATAAGGATCCACAGAAGCTTAGCAATCCCAGACCAAAAAATGGTCAACATACACAGTTGTAGCCTTCTACATTTTGTACAACTATGTTACTTGAAGCACAGGACTGTTGACTATTCTTTTGTCGGGACTGCTGAGCTCCTGTTTTCTCAATAAATAATTATGTGTATAATATGAGTGCACTACAAGGGAAAGATATGCATGCTGATCAATAAAAGTTTTAGTATCATATAATAACATAATAAATACTAGATGGAATAACATATATACACGTCTTCCTAGAACAAGATATACAAATTTATCATGTAACAATCAAGAGAAATACTCGGAATCATCGATGAAGAGATGGGTACCCAAAGCTGAGGTGAAGAACAAGAATACATACCGGAAGAATTTCTCAATGCCTTGACAGCATCAAAGTTCTTGTATGTATAACCCACGAAACTTAAGTCTTTTGGAGTTAACAGCGTCTGTCATAAAGGTATATAAAAACTAAAATTTCCTTAGGTGTAGCATTATATTGCAGAAAATCAGAAACAAAAGAACAACGTATAAGCAATAGCACCCAAAAGGAAAGACACTAGATATAGAATAGTCAATGAGACACTCAATGTTCTCCAATATGAAAACTAGAGCGTACAGCAAGAACATATGGTCATAACCCTGAATTCACCTTCTTTCCTAGCTAATCTCAGATTCTGTTACCGCATCACTTTTTCCACATTTTAAACTTATGAAATGATATAAACATCTGCAAGGCATTTGTCTGCTAGTTCATGCACTCATAGAAAAATGCAGCCAACAATTTTATATAGTAAATACAGACGCAAACCCATTTTCTATGGTGGTATACTCAATGTACATGTTAAATACTGATGCAAACCTATTGTAGATCATACACATAAGATAACCAGATCATTAACTATTTAACTCCCAAATCTTTACTTGTGTTACTAACTGGGGGATGAACAATTAAATTAGCGAACTGCAAGGCACAGAACAAGATTTAAGTACAGATGATCCCTGGGAATCAAGCTACTCAGTAAAATGCCCTGGCAAGAAATTTTTGGAATAGGTAAGCCTGGCCCAAGTGTGGGGACAGGAACTCAGGGCATTGAGGTTATCCGCAGCCATCTCTCACACCCCCTTGGAGAACCCTGATGAGAAATTTTCTGAACTGTGTTTGCCTCAAAGTAAATTTCTATAAGCCAAAAACTGTGTAGAGTAAAAGTTAATCTTAAAATTGTTTACCAAGGCCATGTCTTTAACCCCTATCAGAATTCTGGTACCCTTTCTTTCCCAAAGGAAGCAGAAAAAGGAAATCCCAATGCCTTTCAGAATTACCTCAATCTCCTCTCAACATTATAGCTGGAATATAGCATTGATAGCTCAGTGGAATGAGGTGCACTGCAGCCTCAGCATCCTCCAATCGTTTGTCTCTAGTCTCAGTAAATTAAAGGCAGAATATTTGAATAGAAACAATCAAAGTCTTACTTCAATATCCAATATCTGCTACACAAGATTAGCTACTTTGCTTATACAAAAATAGAAAACACTAAATTATGCACATAAAGGACAATTTTTATGGAAATAATGACGGTAACTATCAATCACTAGCTTAGACTACCATGTGTGCAAATTTAAAGACGCGTTAATTTAAGCAGTCGCACACCTTCCGTGAGGGTCCTGAACCGGTTCTTGCTGGAGTCGGAGGGTTCAACTGATGACATGTACAAAAGTCTTAGTCCCACAGATATGGCTTTACAAGAGAAACTCGAATCAACAAAATAGAAAATGAAGAAAATATCTAACAATACATAACATACTATAAGAAATTAAACAGAAAATGAGACAAAATAGAAAATGAAGAAAACATCTAACAATACATAACATATTATAAGAAATTAAACAGAAAATGAGACGCACATTCTAGAACTTCATCAAATGAGCATATGCACATAATTAACACTCATTGATGAAAGTACAGAATAATTGATTCTCCCATATTACTGAGAAGGCTAAAATGATTTCCAAAGACCAGATCATCACTTTGTGTTCAGACAATGTTTAAAATAAAAAAATGTGTAACAAACACAAGTTCAATAAGATTTATGACTTGTATATGAAAATTGACACCAATACAAGTTTAATTTCCATCAAAGATTGGGAGACTGCTACACATGAAACATAGGATTAATCAAGTCGGGTGGATGCATTATGCACTTGATACATATTAACAGGGGAAATTTGGAATGTTGTTTATACTCCCTCTGTCCAATTTTATTTTCCTCAATTTTGATTTTGGTTCATCCCATTTTAATTGTCCTATTTCCTTTTGATATTATTTTTGGTCTTCTTTATCCAATATTTTCCTTCTTTAATTTGGACTTTTTACTAGAAAGCAACAAAAATTAAGTTCACACTATGGAAAAAACTAAGTTACATGGATTCAGATGGAGTGCCGAGTCTAATACAGGTACTTTGAAGGGTCCGACACTAAACTCCTCAATTTGCCAAAAGTTTACACTAATGAAGTGTCCAGCACCAATATCATTGCCCAAATGTCGAGTGTCGGACATAGGTATTTCAAGACAAAGTGAAGAGTCCATGCAATATAGGAGAAAAGCAAAAATTCCCTCCATAATGGAACATGAGATCAACTACCTTGAACTTGGAATACGAACAATGATTAAAGAAAGTAGGTGAGATTAATTACGTAAGATGGAACAAAGACACTTCAAAACCATATTATGAGAGAGAAATAGAGGAGTAAGTGTTAGAGGATTAATTAGGAGAGAAATAATTAATAAGGTAGGAAGGGCAATTCTATTTTTTTGGGGGGAGAAAGAAGGGGGGAGGGGGTTCTCGATAAATGTGTAGTGTAATATGTAATTAGGACAAATAAAATGAGATGGAAGAGAATTTTATTTTATTTTTATACCTAAAATTAGGTACATAAGAGCAAAGCTTTGATCTTAAATTGGTAACACGTGACATTTATACTTTGGAATATTATATTATGAAACAACAGAAGTAGATTATGTTGTGTATAGACAATCTCATTATGTCACTGATAAATAAATAAAGCCATTATTAAAATTATTATTAATACAATTAAGTTTATAGTACAGTAATTTAAGTATAATCTATATGCAATAATCCTACAATAGAAACACCAACAAAATAAAATAAAGAGATGATTATGGGTTATACTTCATCAAACTTCATAAAATTTTGAGTGTCTAGCTCCCCATTGACTTCTGGCTTAAATGTTGCCTCCATCTCATATAGTTTATCCCATACAACGTCCTTGAACCAAGGGTGAACCTGATAAAACACACTAGTAATTGACAAAAGGAGGACAAAGCTCAAAGGAACCGTATAAGTTTTAATTTATGCAAATCATTACCTTAATTTGGTCTGCTCCACCAGTACCCAACCTATGTTCAACATCACACAAAAACCTACAAATGAGATCCTTTGACTCAGGTGACAACTTTGCATCTTCCGGAAATTTTAGGTGATTTCTCCAGTGAACAATCTGACAACAATTGAAAACTTTTTGTTAGAAAACAATATGCTCGACTCAAATCACATGAGCACAACATAACTGATGACACATGACAGTAATTTTTCAAGTAACCTCTGTCATCTACCTAATAAACACAATGTCTGTGATAGTTACCACCGGAAAAAAATCAATATGATGCCGTTAATTCATGATTTTAGGACAAGTGTTTAGTGTATACTAAAACTAATGCACAAAGTTGTGGTTTAACAGAGACAAAACACCAACTGAAAGTACTGCTCCAATAAGTCAATCAGCAAAGAGTCGGAGAAAGAGGCGAGCCTCAATCATGTTAAAAGTAGTAAATGTCCTATGGAAATATTTCCTGCGTCACTCTTATATCTCAGAGTGACTTACTAAAAAAACCTATATGAAAATAGGTACGTATGCGTTATAGCTTTAATATACACTTTGGTATCATATTATACAATTTTTGAACAAACAACTTGATTGATCCCATGTTTTTTGTTTGTTTGTGAATTTTCAATTGGCTTCCTCCCGCATCTTGTGGACGCAATATTTTATTGTTAAATCATCAGTAGTAGAGTTAATTCATTTCAGGAAACATCATGGAAGATTTCATTTGACATGGCAATATATCCAGTTTCTTCTTCTTTTTTCCCTTTTTCTTTCAAGTAATCAAAGATCATATTCGAAAGAAAAGGGAATAAAGGAGTTCCAAAGAAAACAAAATGTGTAGAGAAAAAGGAAGATCTCAATTGATTGCTCTCTTATTCCTAGTAAAATCTGAAACACCCATACTACAAAAAACATGCAAAAAAGAAGCCCAAACTAAAGCAAGAAATGTCACTCTATCTTTCAGTAAATCGAAATGCAGATGATGACCAATGAAGATTTTTGGCGATTCCATGTCATCCATAATCTGCAGACTCGCAATTCTGCACCTACAACATTCGCCAGAGGACCTTACCTGTTGAAATTAGCTCATACTCTTTGAGGGTTTGACTAATAAAAACTTTGTTTTGTGTGTAGATCATTGTAGAGTGTGTAAGACATCTAATAAATATATCATACGATGAGGACTAGCCAAATTGATAAATCTGAATATATCGTGTGTCTTCTATTTTCCATTCTTCTTTAATTTTTTTAATTTCATGTGACTGTGTGCTATATTTCGGTCTCAAATCTAACATTACCTTAACCCCACCGACAGAAAAGCTTCTTCTTCTTCTTCTTCTTCTTCTTCTTCTTTTTGCTAACTAGAAACCCAAAAATGTGATTAACCTAACTCTCTAAGTCGCAAGGAAACCAAAATTGGTAAAGGCAAAAACTAAAAGTGAAAACTCAAGGGATGTGAAGTTGTGGGAATTAAATGAACTCGTGCCGTGCTATCTTTCATTCACATCACACATATCTCGATAGAAGGATTTGTGAGGCCTGCGCATTACAGCGCATCACTGGAGATAAGCTTATAAAGGACAAGAAAAAACCTGGATTTCGAACTTAATTTCTAAAATATCAGTTTTGTCATATGAATGTTACCAAATTATGAGGCCATGGATTGTAGCTTTCATTTTTGTTCTAGCGTTAGGTAAATAGAATCAAATGGGCCATGAGGATTTCTTTCCTTTGAATCAAAATTCAATTAAAGAGACATACCCCTATTCTAAGATTATAACAACTAGGTGAATCTAGTACTTGGCCACATATTTGATTGTCAGACATACAAAATCATGTGTATAGGAAATAAGAGAAATGATTAACTATCAAACAACAATAAAATCATACCAGTGAATAATAACAAACAAAAAAGATTTGTAACGCACAATACCTTTCTGCAAGTGGATATAGGATCATCCGAGTAAAACGGGGGGTAACCTACAAGCATCTCATACATTATTGCACCTAAAGACCACCTGCAGCAATTCATTCATCGAACGATTTAAGAAACATAAAATCCCAAGAACCTTCACTAAGATTCTTTGTCATGTGAAAAATAACCAATTCAGTAGAGCAACCAAAAGGAGAAACTTCACCCTTTATATAATTTATCCCCACCAAAACTTGTTCAATTTTAACATTTTAAGTACATTAAAATCAAAATCAAACTTTTGTGTGTGTATGCGTTTCTATCTTCAACAGATTCATGTTATGTAAATTGCTGAGCATGTTTCTGAAGGAATGGAGAAACTTGCTTTCTCTGGGATATTGTCCTACAAGGTAGACCAGAAATATGAGCAAACCCTTCGAAGGCTGAAACAACATCCATGGCTAAGGGGAGACTAAATCATTCAATTAATATGGCAGGTACAATGTTCACACAAGAACAATATTCAATAGGGCGCTATTTATGTGTTACTATAATAATCACTTACTTAGACCTTAGGTGGGCACAAGCTAGGAATAGTAGCACGGTTGCACAGATATGGTTCCTAATATTCAGCAATCCGCAGTACATATACATAAATATATCATTTAGTAACTTAGAAATATTGTTTTCTTAAATGTAGCCAAAATACAAGAGTCTATATTTGTAAACAATGGGTATAAAATGTAAGATCTATCATCAGAATAGGTATATAAGATTTAAAAAAAAACAATAGAATATCGGCAAAGCTGAATGGAAATCAATAAATATGACAAATTATATCTTAAAAGTACTCTTTCCAATTTTACATGCACCATAATTAAGGTATATATTTAACTGACATCAGGGGCGAAGCCAGAAAACTATTCCAGTGGGGTCAAATATGTTACTAAGCTATAAATAATTTAGCGGGGGTTCGGGGGCAGCACCCCTGAGCCAATTTTTTTTAATACTTTTATACTATCGGGTCACACACATATATATTATATTATAATGATAATATAATAACTAATAATATATGGTATATATACATTATATTGACTCATATTAGATTTTTCTAATCACAATTGTTCATAAATAATTAATTTATTAATTATTTTGAAAAATAATATAAATTAGATTATTATTTAGTTTTAAAATATTATAGAAAGAGATACATATATTTAGGGTATATGAGTTATATGATTAAAATTTTATTGAGAAAGTTATAAATTTTTAATTTGACCTCGTATAATAACAAATTTAAAAAATTTGAGTGGTGTCAATTTATACATAATACTTATTTTTTTTATTATTTATCCTATATTATAAAATAAATTTTTTTTTTCAGTGGGGTCAATTGACCCCACTCAAGCCTATGTAGCTTCGCCACTGACTGACATAAACCCACAAACAGCTGTTTCCAAAGTCTCCACACTTCCGAACAACGTTAAAACAAATGATAATGAATCTCTCAGTATATGCATTGCACAACAAACCAATTTGGAGACCAAGATATTAATTTCTATATGAAGCTAACTAAAGGGAAAGAATTTGAAGTCTGAGAATGATTAAAAAAAACTAAAAAGGAGTTGCACAAAAACAAGATTCAATAGTCCGTCCACAAACTAATATCAGAAGCAAATGAGAAGGTACAGGAATTAAGTAGCAAAGTAAATTCATCCACTCCTCTAGTAATATTTATTGGAAAGATGGAAATTCTTAGCAATAAAAACTTCCTTAATTAGATAGAAAGCTAGAGATATGTGCATTATGGAGGGATGAGAGGTGGTAAAAGACGTGGAAATATAAAAGAGAAATGAACTTCTCATATCCAAAGAAACTCCCAAATAGGACTTAAAACATTACTAGCTTTATAATGCACATGCCAGATGAGGGTAAAACCCGACAAATAATCTATCGAGTTACATGAGTCTACAAGATTGAATACTAATGACTTTTCAAACCTTAACAAGCCCAATCGCCACACAGTTATTTTATAAAAATGAGCAAAGTAATGAGACTCGTGCTCATTCATTTTTGCACTCATGTTCTTGGGGCTTCTCACGCTCTAAGAATGTGAAATTCTATGGAACTGTGCTATCTTCATAGTTTTGTGGGGAGTTTGTAATGAGCGATATCTTTCAATTTGTTGAGAGATATGACTTGTAACCCTTCATTCTTCTGTTATGGGACCTTCAGGGTTTATTAGTGAGTTTTAATTTGGAGGGAAGGGAAGGGAAGGGAAAGTTCTTCCTTCCAATTTTTTTAGAAAGAAGAACTTTCCCTTCCCATCCCTTCCTCCCTTCCCCCCAAATCAAAACTCACAAACAGGCCATTAGGTACCTTTGCGACTGATTTGTTTAAAGATTGGAGGTCAGCGCCTTTTTAAGTGCTCCTTTTGTATTTTTTTCCAATAGTCCGGAGATATAGCTTGCAGATATACCTTTTACTTTTAATTACTTTAGGTTAAGCAAAGTTTCCAAACTTCATTCACTTGGAAACCTGTTGAGAAAAGGTTGCACGCATTAGGGAACATAAAAATCACTAGTATGGAATCAATGTCATAAGACCAACCCCAGAAACCATAGGAATGCCTACTGCCTACTGCCTACATAAACTTATTACTCCTCCTTGACTCCTTGTGATCCCTTATTTTAAACTTGCTCCAAGTATTAGCATATAGTTCTGTTTCAAGTGGAAGGACAAAACTAAAAATTGGAGACTTACCAGTCACACTCCATGCCATATCCTTTCTTCAGTAACACTTCAGGAGCAATGTAGTCTGGTGTGCCGACTGTTGAAAATGCCTTCAATACAAAAGGAAGAAACCCCAATAGAAAGGTCATTAATGTCAACTACTAAGGGATTGAAAGTCTCCATGATTACTCCTCAAACACACATCAAGTGCACATGTATAGCAAGATTCATTAGTAACAGAAAGGCTCTCAATGCCATTAACAATAACAATAAGAAAGTCTCAACACAACCTTCATTTTACTGGATATACTGACTTGCGTGATAACAATTCTTGTTAGGTATCCTATCGGACCTATCCCATTTAATTTAGTACACTGCGTCACTTCTTTCAGCATAATTGACCAATTATTTTACAGATTTCTTTAAGGCGTTAAATGTGTTTGCCTATATATTGTTTGGGATAAAACCTAGTTGAATTAAAATAAGAGGCGGTTCTATATTAAATTTCAAATATAACTGCATACCAACTTCCTCCTGTTCATCTGCCAATGCTGAAGCTGCTCACGGGGGCTTTTCCATCTACTTCCTCTATCCGCATCAAGGAAACAGCCATCAATATCCATTGGCTCCCTTAAGTTCTCGTCATCCATGGGCTCATTCTCATTCAGCGTAGATAAAGTTCTACAATCTAGTGGCTTACAAAGACCAAAATCTGAGAGTTTCATGTGACCGTTCTTGTCAAGAAGAAGGTTGTCAGGTTTAATATCCCTGGAAGATAATAAAATGGAAGTTAAAAAGTTTATATCTGACAAACTACACTACTTATTCACCCGATAAGCCATCTCTTGATGCGTTAAATATTAAAATGTTGTCAGAGATGCATATGGACCTGTGAATGTAATTATGTTTGTGGATGGACTCTATGGCCAGGACACTTTGAGCTATGTAAAACTTAGCCACACCTTCAGTTAGTGTGTCTTCTCTCATCAGCAGAGTCATGATGTCACCACCAGGCAGGTATTCCATAATCAAATACAAGTACTCTGCATCTTGGAACGAGTAATATAGTTTTACAATGCAGTGACTGGCCACCTCTGCAAGCAAGTTCCTCTCAGCCCTAACATGTTCTACCTGTAAAGAATAGAGTCAAAATGTGATTAAAGATCAGGTAGCTTACAGACAATACAAATATGGGCAACATATCGTGCTGAGCTTCACTAAGGAGGTGGTGTAAATAAGTGAATACAGAATTATGTTTACATCCACATTCAAAGTAAGAAAAAAATGTCCATGCTAATTCTTGAATGCAACTTAAACCACATTGAGACCTATGAGTATCTGTAGCAACGAGCAGCAAGCACAAAATATTCATATGACATTAGAATCCTCTTAATCAGTAACTACAGTACAAACCACATTGATATCTCACTTTTACTGGAGATCGTAGGAATATCAAATTTCTCCAAGGTATCTTATTAAATACACCATATAGTCATAAAAATTAATTAAATAGAGAAGCTAAACCAGACATAGCTTTAGAAAGAGTCAACAAGTATGTCGGAATCTTGTTAGCAGTTATACAGAGTCATACAAGTACCTAACTAAAATTTTTGGCACACTCACTGAAATAATCATCAAAATCCAAAATCCAAATATGAGTAAACAAGACTAACCCAAAAGTCACCAATTTTCCTTTCTAAAAGTAACTCATAAGTGGAAGGCATGCTACTGAATTCGATCAATTAGCATGCAACTTCACATGGCTACAAATATTTATACAAACATCCTCAACATGATAAATTGGTAAAACCAGGACTCGACAAACAAAGTAAACAGCAAGAAGGTTAAAAACTGTCTATTGACACTCACCCCACATCTTAGTTCTGGCAAATCAGGTAGGGATCAAAACTTACCGGATCAGAACATTCCTTCTTGCATGTTGTTTTGATTTCATTGGAAAAATATAATTTTCTTTTGATAATGATGAATCTACAATTATAATCTCTTTCTTATATGTAGAATGTATGAGAATGGAGAAGTCGAAAAAATAGTACATAAATGTGTGTGTGTGACCGGGGGTGGGGGGTCTAATATATAGAGGAGAGACAACCTTGAAGAATCTAAGAAACTCCATACCAACAAAGCAAGTAAACAACCAAAACTCATTCTGCCAAGAACCTACCATATACGCTGGAAATAAAAATGTTCTTTGACAATTATACCATTACTTCTACAACGATCAAGCTAGTTAGTCTGTAAATTGAATCTGATATAGCAAGAGACACTAGTAATATTTTGTGACTTGAGTTTTCAACGCAAGGGATCCATAAGGCATTGTGGCAAGACTCTGGAGGTATAACAAAAACACTATTGTAGAGTCTCAATGAATGTGAATGAAAGGTCCTTTCTGGTCCCACTGCTAGTTAGTACGATACCACGATACACCCACAGACAGTTTCCATACAAGAAAACTTGGTGATAAAAATATTGTACAAACTACAATTAGTGAGTGATCCCTTAGAATAGGCTTAGCAAAATTATATTTCAGCTCACTTGTCCTCTCATGACCATTTCAGATTTCTTCAGCTTTTTCATGGCATAAATATTGCCAGATTTCTTCTCGCGACATAATCGAACCTGCAGTACAACAAACAATTAGTAATAAGACGAGAAAAAATAGTACATAACAATAACATTTGCAGAAGAAACAGTTGAGTATCAAGAAATATGGAAATCCAACTATTTGTAACTACAAGAAGTCATATTGAGTTGTCAAGCATATGACAAATAGAAAAACTACATTTATAGCATAACAATGGAACCCGCAATGATTTGAGAATAAGATATGTTTAATTCTCTACTTTCAGCTGACTTGGAATAAGAAAATGCTATTGTGATGATGCTTCTTCATCATAGATTGATACTATTCCTGCAATGATTCATTTACAGCATATTTTTTATACAGTACTTCCATTTGCCTAGAACTTCAGTTTCATTCTTCTCAATTGTTCTTCTTAGATTCTTTCTTGTTATCAAATAAACTTAGCGAGTAGAGGCATGGAAACAGTAAGCTTGACTTTTCCAAGCTACTGAAACGTGTTATTTTTATGTAATGCAACATGTGGGAGACAATTTCTTCTTAAGCAAAGGGCCACTTGAGATTCCCTTGCCTCTTGCATGTTATCTGCATGTTGGACTCAACTTTAATTCACAAATTTATTAATATTTTAGTTGTCAGAGAGACAGGCCAAACCCTATAATGCATTGCATGTATAACATAAACATACTAACCTCACCAAAAGCCCCTCTCCCAATGATGGTCAGAAGCTCAAAATCATCGACACATATCTTGTGCCTTTTGAGTCGCATAAACTCCGTCTCTTTTCGCTCTAAATCCTTGATCATATTCATCTGTTCCTCTTGGGGCACATCTGAAGAAGCTAACCGTCTTTCTAAAATCCATCGCCTGAAATGATAGGTTAATAATCTCAGTAATTCCAAGATCCAACTATGATAGTGTGTGGATCAAGAATGATGACATTTTAATACAAACACATAAACATGAAGAAGAAATGTAAAAAAGATTACCTAACAAACTGTTTGATATAGATCTCTGTTCCATTTTTTAGTATGCACGTATATTGAATCACATTGTCATTTTTGGTGCACTATACCCTATCACCTATCAATTCAATAATTAGGCAATAAAATTTCTAGAACTCACAATATAGACCATGACCAATCAGTGGTTGGCATAAGAATACATCAGCAAGATCAAAGCTTCTTAAGTATGCATTCATGTTGGTAAGATCAAACAATCATAAGAAATGAGAAACTCATACAGTTCAAGAACGATTTTCTCTTCCCTACTTTGTTGGTTAAGTTTTGTACAGTTTATTTTATTCTACCAGATGAATCAGCAGATGTCTCAAAACTGCAACCACTAAACCTCGAGTATATTAACTAGATTCATGATTCAAAGCTGCCATGTCCGTCACTATCTAAGGATGCAATTATATTCAGTCGCAATGTACTAGATCACAATCAGATAATATTGAATTGATACAACAAACATAATGTTCAAAGCATATGTATATATAAATACAGGAGAGAGAGAAAATTTCTGCGTAAATATAATTAATGCATACCATAAACAAATATACCATTTAAGACACGTAACATTATCCAATATTATACAAACTGTTGATAGTATATATCAATTTTGATCCACTTATGTATTAAATTTTATTACAAGTCCATCTATATTCATATAAATTGCCAGAATGTCTACATAGATTCATATAAATTGCAAAGCACCTAGATACAAATCATCTGCCTTAAACCATCATCGTAGTATAGGAACCAATTTTCTTCAATAGTCCCATATGTTCTCATACCACTAATGAAACCCCTCTTTCTCCCCTCTTTCTCTTTGTCAATGCTTCTGTTAAAGTTCAAACTAAATACACCACGCTTTGCGACTAGGGGTGAAAATGAAAATGATCTCGAGTCGAGTCGAGTCGAGTCAAACAGTATTGTGCTCAAATTCTACTCGAAACTTTTTTAAGGTACTCGGATTCGTATTTGAATTCGAATACAATTTTACAATTTTGGCTCATATTCGAATTCGACTCATTTAATTATACTCGAGTTCGACTTGACTCAACTCGTTTTTTAGTCGAGCTACTCGTAAGCATTTGAGACATACATGAATCAGAACAGGTTACAACACTTTTTTCCCATTAAACTGAACCCTAATTTACATTTGCATCATTGAATTGAATTTTTTTTTACATTCAATTCAAATAACTAAATTTTTGTTACAAATCATTACAAAATCCGTTAAATTATTTGACTTTTAACAAAATGACTTGCACGTGAAAGGGAGACTATATGCATGCCATAAACATGCCTACATGGCATGGTGGAAAAGAAAATAAAATAAAAATAACTTAAAAATTAAACAACTGAAACACAAAACAAAACTTCTTAATTAAACTAAACTAATTAAGTCAAAAGCTACATGTACTTCTCTTCCCCAAATCAAAAGCAACCTGGTTCTTCATTGCAACGCAGATGATTAAAGAAAATTAAAAATCTTTCATCCCCACGAGCACAATCCGTCTCTATGTTCTTTTTCTCTCTACTTTTCACAACTACCATCACTGCATCACCACATCTTCCTCATTTACAACCAAAAATTTTAACAACAGTTCATCCATTATAAATTCAAGAAAAAAAAATCAAAAAGACAACTAACCAGTAGAGCTTCAACAATCACGGATAGCCACAAAAACCATCTCCAATTTGACAAAGGGAAGGAAAAAATAAAAAGGAGAGAAAAAATACGAAGTACTTTGTAAACCCAATTCTCTCTTTATATATCCTCAAATCCCTAAAACTAGAAACGAAGGAACTTTGAATTCTTCTTCTTCCTCCTCATTTATTCTTTAAAAAAAAAAAAGCAACTCGTGCAGAAAATTATGAAACAAAATGGATCTACGATATATTGAGGAGAAATTGAATAAATTACAACCTTACAAATTATAGAGATGATTAGATTGGTCTATCAGATCATCTACAACTCTATACTATCTACAATAGATCTCAATTGATCGATCAATGGCTAGTGCAACTAACAATGGAGGCAGAAAAATATTTTGAGTGAAGAAATTGAAATTTCTTGCAACAACAAAAGAGTTTGATAAAAAGAGTCTGGCGACAAGAGGTGGTGGTGGTAAAAACCCAAAGGTAGAGAAAGAGAATCACCATCACCTGAAAATGTGTCTATACTCTAAATGTTTTTTTAGTTTGTGTATGTTTACTTTTTCAATTTTTTTTTTAATAAACATATAAAATCATTAAATTAATTTTTTTTCTCAATTCTTAATACACCCCATCAATGCCACATCGCATTTAAACTGCAAAATAATCCACGTAAGCCTCCAATGTGCCGCCACATAGATATGCCGTTAGGATTTAACAGTCTTAGACGATTTTTTTCGTTTTTTGTAAAAAAAAATTGTAGTTTGGTGAGTTGACTGGGAGAAAAAGAATTGGTTCAATTATGCAAATATAAATTGGAGTTCAGTACAATGGGGAAAAAGTAATTTAATCTGAATCATAACTGAATCAATTACATTATGATAATGTAAATAAAATTAACTCAATCGACTATCTGGAATAATTTACATTTGAACTCTTAATACTAGATCTCAAAAAATTAATGAGATGATATTATCACTACAAAAAACATATAAATCTCTTCCACTTCTCAAAGTATATGAAAATTTTAATTGTTAAATACTATATATTAACCAAATCGAGTATCTTCGATACTGTATACGAGTATGGATCATGAGGTAAGGAAAATTCGATAATCTAAATGAGCAAACAGTAAATGGCTCATATTCAACATTTTTAAGTGTCAAAGTATCAAAATTGATTCAAATTCAACTCGTTTAAGTATTAAATCCGAGTCTCGTTTGAATTTTTTGAGTCGATCTCGAACCGGATTTTGAACCACTTGGGTTCATTTTTAGCCCTATTTATGACAAGTTTACTATTTTTGAATGAGTAAATATTTACTAAAAATGCATAAAGGGATCCAACCCATATACACACATTTTATACTCATAGCAATCATTTTAAAATTATATGGGTCTTCCCTCTACAGTATGAAACTCTAATTCTCTTTCATTCTAAATGGTTGCACTTGAAGTTCAAGGTAGTTAAATAGGATGCTTGATACAAGAAAATCTACTTACAAAATTTACAAGAATATTCCCATTGACAATCAAAAGCAATGATTATTATTGGAGTCGGGGAGGGAGGGAATCATGACATACTCTGTTACCAAGCTTGATCAGGTATAATTGCAACTCAATTTGGTAACTGACAGGGATAAAAGAAATATAAAACTCAATCTAAGATTTTACAATATTTTTAAAAATGCCAAATTCAACTAAATTTAGTTTAAGAATTTCAACTATTTCAAAATCAGAGTGTTCTTAGTAACCAGACACAAGCTAAGTGGAAAGTTAACGACACTACCAGATTCCACACAACTTTGACGGTCGATAAAAGTAGAATGTGTAATATCCTGTATTTTTTTATATTATAATTATAAGGATTTAAAAAGAAAATAAGTAATTAATGGTTAATCACAGATTCACAATAATTAATTAAGGAAATAATAAAGATAACTGAGTAACTAGTTACATATGGATAATGATAACCTAAAGTAACTAATTAGTGTGATATGTATCTTTTTGAATTTCAAAAGGATTCTTATCCTAACAACTAATTATCCTGCAAAAAAATTGTTAAAAGACACAAGACAACACAACTAAAGCGTATTAAAAAAAAATTACCCCAGACTAACTACGTTGAGATAAGAAGAAGAGAGAATAGAGAAAAATGGGTGGAGAAGGATTTGAAGAAGGAAGGAAACTTGATATTTTGGTAAGAGCTCTTCATCTTCTTCTTTAATTTTGATTTTAATTAATATATATTGATTTGGTATTTTGGATATTTGGGTAATTTTTCTTGGGAGATTTGGAAGAGAAAGTCAATGGAATTTATGCAAAGGAAGATAACTTCATTGAAGGTAAGAAACTTAAATATGAAAAATCTACTATTTTCGTTGCGAGTTCAATAACACTTAATCTGACCATTGGATCTTTCTCAATATTGGGTATGTTATAGTTTTATAAGTTGAGAACGTGTCCACCAATTTTGAACCATTGAAGTTGAGTATTTTATTTGTTATGAAATTTAACAGATTGCAGGTCTGGATTTTTCACAGCAGATTTTCTGCAATTTATACTCACATTCAAACATTGATAATTTGGTGGTTTTATGTTCAATTTGGGTGATTCTTGATGGTAAAGTGGAGCCCTTGAAGTGTAGCTTCTGTTTATGATTTTAGATTTAGAAAATAAGTTCAAAAGGAGGTAGTTTTGGCAGAAAGAATGGCCTGAGGCCTTGATGACATTTGGACGGATTTGGGGATTGGATGTTTGTTAGACTATATTGATATTGAGAAGTTATGACTCCGTTTAATATGTATTGATATTCAGAAATTTATTTATTGAGATTCTATCGAGGTGGTGATGAGTTTTGCATAAATATTGGATTTTATAAATGTTTGGAGCTGCGCATTTGGATTTTAGTCGCCTTGCGGGCCTTCTAACTCTAGTGTCTAGGATGTCAAGCAAGCCTTCCCTAACAACTTAATCTCACAGTACTCCATTTACTCCAATACACCATCCATTCAAACCTAGTAGTGAGCTCCCATCAAGATTGAGGATGACGCCAACTTCACAATTTATCGACTAAAGTCTTTACCAACTCCAAGATCATCATAAAATCTTTCTTACAGAACTCTTCTTTTATCCTAAACTGTTCTTATCCACTATAATTAAGCCAACACATTTCCATTTCTTCTTTCCTTCAGTTTTATCTCTTTTTAAGAGACAATCCCCTTTCCACACCAGATCCTGGAAAACACTTCAAATTATTTACGTAACCAAATCATGATACCCTGATGCTAAATCTTCACTTCAATAATGTGGTAACCTTCCTATACTCCAATCAACTTAAATAAACATACATTTGACAGCTTCACCAAATACTAATAAATCACATACAACAATATAATCCCCACTCAATCAGGCATTTAGAGGAAACTGAAGCAAAAAAAATTCCCCATTTCACCATAAAGTAGATGTACTAAACCGAATTACGTATTAGAACTATTAAACAATATCAACATTCAGCAAGTCAACACAAGTAGAGTATAAAAACAATCAAAAAACTAGATCTCATACAAAGGTAAAAAATTAAATAAACAAATAAAAAAGAATGAGTAAAATTAATTTAATGTTTGCTTAATGCAGAAGAATCTATTATCTATACCTCTCTTTGCGCTCTTGAATATTCTTCATCTGAGTTTTGTAGTGATTCTCAATGAATTGCTTGGCGGCAGCTACTTTCTCCATAGTTAAGCTCGACCCGAGCACTTCCTCTTCTCCTTTCTCCTCCTCCATCTCTCTTTCTCTCTCTAGATTTCTGGTTATATATATATATATATATAGTGGAGTATGCGTTTCGTTTGGAAGAACGAGGTGGAACGTAAACCTCAGAAGACCGCCTTCTCACCTCACCTCACGTCGCCAACACCTCATCAGCACCAAACTGAGAGTGGCTGGGTTTTGTTCCAGTGCTTGACCGTCTACCGCAACTGGAGTCCTTTCTGCGCGACAGCTGGCATATTAGTAGTATAAGTTTTCTATTAATAATATAAAATTTGTCTTATTTAGATTTTAGAAATAAAAAAATCGAATAAAATGATATTTTCACAAATATAGGGTCATCTTTAGACGAGGGACCAATTTCATTTTTAGAGAATATTTTTTTATATAATTATTAAAAATATATATGAAAATATTTTTTCCAAAATTTAGCACTCGTATATAGTGAAAGGCATAATTTTGTTTTAAGCGGTTTCAATATTATTATAAGATAATATATAATTTAGTGATATCTAATAAGTGCATTTTTTGGTCAATTTTTTTAAAATAATTTTATATTTTTTGGATTGCATATATCACTATGTAATCCCTTCAATAAAAAATTAGAAATATATTGTGATATCTTCAAATTCGAATTTCCTGAACCTCGGATTTGGTGCTCACAGTATAACGCAAATATCACAGCTATCTACCCATTCACCACGCAGAATAACAATAATAATATAGTAATTGAATATTCTTACAACAAAATTACAGGTTTAGCTAACCTTTAAAACAAAATATAGTAATTCCAAAAGGTTTACAACATACAGTAAACTAAATGAAACACAACTAACTTACTCTTTAACTTTTTCTTTACCTTTGTTCTTTTTGGATTCTTCCAACGACTCGGGCTTAACTGAAAATGTTTAGTTTAAGCAAGGGTGAGCAACTACAATGCTCAGTAAGTTTTAAAACATTTTATCAATAAGATATTAATAAAGAATAATATTTGTAATACATGTTTCAACAATTGAACAATAATTGTGAAGTATTATGAATAGTAAATATTCCATCAATAAGAGTTCGTTCTAATTTTTCATGCTGAGTAGTCATTAATGACACTGAACTTATAGAGGGATTATGAGTGGATCACTGAATACCTCAAGAGTATAGGTTAATCACAAAGACTAAATTTCATTCTCTTCAAGTACTTAAGGGAATCAGCCTATTGTACCATATGTTATGCATAACACTCAGTCATAACGTGTAAGGTCGATTTCCCGACATAAAGTTTCCCCTTCTATGAGGGTTGTTTATCTCGGTCTCATTATAGAGTCCACACCAAATATTTGGTTTGGATAAGCTTTCAACGAATTTATGAATTCAAAAATCATGCTTCAATATATTGTTTAGCCGAAACGACATGGAATAGACTTTCATTTAAAATATAGTTTATGCAATAATAGAACTATAAGCTTAAACAATTCAAATAATAAACAATCTGTTAAATTCACCTAAGTGCGATCATGACATACAATTACAAAGTATAGAATTACAAGAAATAATTCGGATAGAACACTTGCCTCCTTCGTCGTCTAACGCTAACCTTAGCTTATCGTTTCTCGTTTGACCTACATTATTAATAATTTGGTCTACCAGTTAGTCACATATAGACTTAGATATTGGTTTAACTTAATCTTATATTTGATGTTGTATGTCCTTTAATAAGTTGGATCTTTATAACGTTTAAACATCTTAATCGTCTTTGTATATCCTTTATTATTTTAGACATTCTATAACCCTATATATCTTTGTCAAAATTTTAAAAATATTAAGTTCTGTTTTTTGAAAACCTGACCCGATCTGATCGATCCGGTTGAATTAATCTGTTCGCTATGGCTGGACCGACCCGATCGATCCAATTCTTCATGGATCCGATCCGACTCGAACATGCATGACCTAAACCTCCCCAATCATTGACATGACCCGACGCTGGGTTTTGTACTAGAGTTAGCGCCCCGGCGCTGGCTAACAGATTCCAAAGAAATAAGGCAATGCCCCGATGCTGAGAAAAAGGCCTAGGACAGCGCCTCGGTGCTAACCACTAGAAAATTTTCCCACTTTGATTTTTTTTTTTCCAGTTTTTTCATCCATTAGACTTCTATGTTCATAACTTAGCATTTGTTCAACATTTTATACATTTAAAAAACACTTAGGGTTTCAAAACATTCAAATTTCTAAAAATGCAATTTACGTTAATCTGATCGTTTACGATCTTTTTTAAAATACGTTTCTTCATTTGTTTTTCATATGTAACCTATATGACTCATAAAACTACACTTAAACACATACCTCAAGTATCAAACACAAGTTAAACACTTGAGCATCAAATTCAAGACTTTTGAAAACATTTCCATTTAGGGTTTTTATCAAAATATAATAGAGTTTATACTATAAATTCTTATAAGCTCATCTAGGCTCTTTTTGCATTCCTTTAAAATAGATTACTTTCAAAACTTATATATATATAAAGTAGGCATATGTGTCTTTAAAAAAACTTATCAAAATGAGGTTTTTCTTTAGAAATACATAACATCAACACTAGGGTTTTTTATAGAAAACATAATCTAAGCATTTTAACATAACTTTCATGCTATCAAACCTTCATAAACACATAAAACCAACATAACTCCATCCTTATATCTTGAATCCACCATGATCCACAATAAAATACATAGATCTTCCACATCAACCAACAAAACACATATAAACTATATGGTTAAACAAAACTAGGGTCAGGACTTTTAAACCTTTAGGATGATTCCTCCTTCTTGGCTAGAGAACGTAATAACAATGGGTGATCTACTTCTTTCCTACAAGACCTTCTTAAGCTTTCTTTCTTCGGTTTTCTCTCTAGAGCTCTCATTTTTCTTTAACTTTCAAACGTTGGAAGTTTACTAACTCTTGTAAATGAAATGGGTGGAGTACTAATATAAAGTATCTTTTGCAAATGTATACACACAAGTTTTGCAAGTATTTAATTTACTAACTCAAGCTAGTCCTAGTCTTTTATAGGGTTAAAGCTTAGCCCCTAAAGTCTTCCTTGCACATTTACACCTTTAACCTACTCGTCACTTTTTTATTTTGCTTCTACGCAAGCAATTTAGCTTCCAAGGGAAGCTTCAAAGCCCCCACTTGCCTCTCATAGCCGAACCGAAATTGGAGGCCCCACGTGATCCCAAAATTACTATTATTTCTTTCTTTTAATATCCTAATTGCACATATATACATATATAATCAATACATATATATATCCAAAACTTAACCCACCAATTCTCTAGGGTTTGGGTTCCTTTTAATTTAAATAATTGGGATTGGTATTATTTTCCACCATTGGGTTTCTTTACCTTTCACTGGGCCTAATATTAACTTAGGTTGGGCCAACTAACAAAATCTTCACCAATTTAACCCTAGTCAACAATGAATTAAAGATTGGGTCAATTAATCTCTACAACCTAAGACTCACCCAACTAAAGCTTACTTGGATCATAATTAGGGTTTATGTAACTTAGTTAGTGTTTGATTCTTTGGTCAGACTAACCTAATTGAATAGTAACTAGGTTTTTTCTCCTAGTTCGTTCATAACCGACTTAGTTAATAGTCAATTTTCGATTACTGTATTTTGAATAGTAAATATATTCTCATACATCGTATAAACGTTATCTGTGAATGTGAAATTTTGAAAAAACAAAAAAAGCTTTATGCATGAATAGTGTTTTCTGCATTATTTTTTCTAAAATTTTGTATTCTTTAATGCATATCATAACGCATCGATTAAATCACAAGAATCAATCTCAATTAATCCCTTAAGATCATATTACAAGTATTAGCAAAGTTTTAGATCATGACATATATTTTACTTTTTAATACGTTTTAAAATTAAAAACATATACTCCCTTCGTCTTATGATAAAAGTCATTATTACTATTTTTTGTAATCACAAGTTAAATGTCTACTTATCTTAAATAATTTATTTTTTTTACAATAATTTGTCTATAATATCCTTAATATTAATTGTAATATTTTTATTCTCTATGCATATTAATAGAGCATCATTAGTCATATACAGAAAATAATGCTATTAAATGAGAATTTAAATATGGACAGTTTTGTCATTTTATTATCCTTTCTTAATATGCGCAAAAAGTTAATCAAGACTTTCATTCTGAAACGGAAGAAGTAATTTTTTTAAACTATAAAATTAAATGAAATTTTTTAGGTAATATTATTTATATACTAAATAGATCACGTATTACCATGTCACTAATACAATATTTTTATCTTGTTTCTTTATGTTAACTCATTTTAAATACAATTCTTGTGGCTAAATAATTATCTAACACATTTTCTTATAGCTCTTAAGATATGGTGCAAGTATAATGAAATAATTTACACCTTTAAAATTGATATTGGATTCTTGAAAATAAATATCTTTGTTATTTTAAGGAAATTGATATTTTTACATATTTTTTAAAAAGAAATTATATAATTTTCTTTCAAACAAATATAAAATAAATTCCACTTCTATGTAAAAATACACGTAAAAATAATATCCTCTTATTTTAAATATCTTCAAATTCTACATGTTGAATGAATAGGCAGAGGGTATATGCTTAGAAATTTACTTTGACCACGTGGCATTCTCCTGGACTAGATAACATTACACCGCCGAAGCACCGTGAATGGTCTCGATAATAAGCAAGTCGAAAGTTTTTTCTGAGGGCGTCAGCGGTCAATTGAACGTCCACGCGCGGTAATAAATGCGTCTGTGTCACATCTGGCGTGGAAAAATAGAGTGAGTGTCTTTATCAAAAAATTAATAAAGTACTAAAAATCAAGACGCACTTATTTATAGTATTTACATGAAAGCTACACTTTAAGGCCAGAAAGTATCCTTATTAATATTTTTATGTGCATCAATTATGCATTAATAAAATGTGTATAAATTAAGACAAATGGTACCTGAGTTTTGTTATTTAAGTTAATGAATAATACTTTTAAGTTTAACTTTAATATTTATAATTATTAATTTTTTTATTAACACATCTGAAATTTTATGTCACTATAATACTTTCACTAGAAAGTTTATTATTATTATTATTATTATTATTATTATATAAAAAAAGAATTAATAAATAAAAAATAATTAGTGGGACGAAGAGAGTAAGTAATTATTTATTACAAATTTTATTACTGTTTATAAATTATTCACAACTTTCAGAAATATTGAATTCATTAACCTCATGATGTTATACGTAATTTGATTGTAAATAATATCTTGTCACAATAAAGAATATTATATCTAATGCACAAGAAGAAATGTTGCATCTTAATAACAAAGGTTAATATTTTGGAAAATAATATATATGTCGATTAATTTATAATAATTTTAGATAATAATTAACATGTACTTATAAGTGATAAAATAAAATATTAATATATAATTTTTTTATTTGTTCTCTTTTATTTCATGCATTTATATTATTATTTAATATCGAAATAAATTTGAAAGCTCGAAACCGCCTGACCTTAAATAAATGAAGTTTAGCCGTTTAGGTTTAGATCCTCCCTGTTTGGATAATTAAATGGATCAAATGGAGGTATAGGTTATCGATTTTAGGGCGGAATGGGATGTGAGGGGCATAAGAGAGGATCGGTCCTTCCAGCAAGATAGAGGAGAATAGGATGTTGTCATCTATCGTTCAATTTTTGATGGTATTGAAAATTTACACCAATCTAGAAAAGCCCTAACACTATTAAAGATATATACTTTAATTCCAGACGATATATTAAAATTGTAAAGTGATATATCATATTTTTAATTTAATATTATTTCAAAATATTTTTTAAGAATTTATTTGTTACAATTCAATTTTAAGGAAAATGAGAGAACCACGTCACATTATCGGCACTAAAAATCTTTATCAAAGGTATATTTAAAAAAAAAATATATCTCTAATTTATTAATTTCGGAATGGGGAGTATCTATCAGTTTTATAAACTTGGAGTTAGAAGCTCTCTCCCCTTCTTCACTACAAAATCGCAACAGGGAGAGATGTGGATCCTTGCTGGAGATACGAAGCTTGTGCTGGAAAAGGTTCGTGTATAATTTAATGCCCTAACCCTAATTTTCATTCTTAATGTCTTCACTTCTACATTCGAATGTCAGTTCCATATTCAGTTATAACTTAATCAAAGCATCTAACTTAAAATATTATAAAATGAAGAACGTGTTAACTATGCATAAATAAAGTATTGATATGTAAATTCCCTTAAGAAGGATCACCATAAATTTCACACGAGGTTTGCTGGGTAAGCATATGTTTGCCTGAAAAAATTTCTATCCTCTTTACTTAGCAGAGTCGTATACAGAGTCACATGTGCATATACAGATAGAAATTTGGAGTGAGAAAGATGGAGATAGAGATATGAACAGTGTTCTAAAATTGTTAAGTGGACCTAGGTGGCAGAGGGTTCCTAGTGCTTAGGCCACACCTAGGCGGACTGACGATTTCTTAGCTCTTATTTATTTATTTACTTATTATTAGTATTATATATACTTGTTATATTATACAAAACATATAGCATATGCTATATGTACTTTTTAATAATCTTACATGAAAAGTTATATATATAACTATATAAAACAATCTTTAAGGCTTAACAAATTTATTTCAAATTGTAGAGTTTTAAAACCTTTATAAAATTGATGCAGTAAAGGTTGATTCTGTCTAGGTGCCTAGCCAAACCTAGGCGGTAGAGGAGTCACCTAGCGCCTAGGCGGTAGAGGAGTCACCTAGCGCCTAGGCGGGATTAAGCAGACCTAGTAGGGGATTGTTGAACAATGGATATGAACCTAATAGTTTAAGGGAAGATACGGGATACTTGTACTCCAAAACAATAAAATAAAATAAAATAAAATGCTAGATACATGCCAAGATGACATATGAGGATTAGTGCCGTAGACTTTTGGTTTGAAACATAGGAAACAATGTTCATCTCCAGCTTGGCGATTAGTGTTTTTAATTTATTTTTAGTAGTTACTAGAAATTCAATAGAACTTTTATTAATAAACGGAGTTATAGGATGGAATGCACGAAGTGTAATCAACTACCAAGCACCATTGGACCAACAAACTGATCAGGTATAATATCTCTAAAGAACTGATTAGTTCTTGAATCTCTTAAACCAAATAGGCATGAACATGAAAGAATTATATCACTCGATGTTGAAGCTGACATAATAGGCAAAAGTTTTATTCATAAATATTGGTGCAATTCTCTACAGGTTTTACATATTAAAGTTTAGACGGCAGCAAGTTCAAGTTTTATTGTATGTTGTGAATTGATGATTCAAGTTACTACCTGTTCTTTTCATTTTTATGGATCTCTTTTGGATCAAATTCTGTTCTTAGATGAGGGATCTTGGTTCACGCTTTTCTCAAAACTTTTGTATAATGTTGGGGGTTTTAGGGCTTAATATTTCTAAATTTTTTTGAGCTTTTTCTAACTTTCTCTGTTCATACAAATGTAAAAATCATTTAATTATCCATTTAAACAATGATTAGAATCATTAGATGCTACCCAGTAGTACATCTACATCCCCTAATACAGAAGCCAACATGACAATAGTTGACTGATAATGTTTAAATGCGCTTTCTAAATTCTTGAATTTTTACGACACAAGAATCTTTAACTAGGTTTCTGTTGTGCAAACCGTCCACTCTTATTTTTGCTATTTCAGTTCTGTTTTATTTTTTTGCTGATCTGCATATAAATTTCCTGATTAATATTTTTACTGTAGCAGCCAGCATTCCAGCATCAAGCTTTTTCTGGCTACTTGCCATCTGAAGTGCCTACATTACAAACCCATCATATCCTGCAGAGAGATAGTATTTTGCATATTAGAGGTTCTCTTGAGCTATATTACTGATGTCCCATTTTAAATGTCACACTTTTGGGGTGCACACTTTTCAAGATGAAAAGATAATGACAGTTTTCATTTAGATTGTGAGTGTGAAGGTTATTACTTATTACCTAGTCTGTCCCAATTGTAGTTGTAAGTTAAAATAATCTAGAAAGGGGTGGGTTTGAATAGATTATTTGATCTATTTTATTTTTGAAAATTTTCTTAACAAATATATTTAAATATAGAGATGCTGAAAATTAAATAAGAATTCACCAATCACAATGCAAAGCGAAATATCCTGGTTAGGGATTAATGCAATACCTAATCCAGCGCTCAAGCCTCCTCTCCGGACCTGAGTCTTCACTAATCAACTCCTTTAAACAGGTGGAGAAACCTTTACAATTTCAGAGCTCTTGAACTTTGACAACCCACTTTTTAGATATCCGAGCACAACCCTTACTCTATCCTCAGGGGTATAGCCACAAGTTCAAATACAACTTTTACTTACAAGAGAAATGAACAGATTACAAAATTGCTTCTAATAAGCTGATATAACAATATGACTCGATAAAAAGTGTATGTCCAAACTATATCTCAAAATTACAAGTATATATATAAAAGACTTTTTAAAATCAGATACTTCTAAAAATAATTTTGATACAATATATATATAAAAGAGTAAAGATCAAAACTAATTTGGATTGAAAGGAGCACAATAAGAATAACTTTGTAAGCACAAAAGAGCTGAAAGTTTTTGAGAGTTAGAGAGAAATAATAATTTTCGGATGTCTTGAAAAATGAATAGGACTAAAGGACTTATAGGTAGTGTCAACATATGTGACTTGGTCCTGTTTGGTGTTGGCGGTATGATAGGATGGTTGGAGGTGGTTTTGTAGGTTGACAGGGAAAAGGTAGTTTCAATTTCGTAGATTAGTGGGAAAAAGATAGTTGGCAGGATAGCGGTCGGCGGTTGACGGGTATGCAGGAGATGTCTTTTTGTCAAAAATATTTGAATAAATATATTTTAAAAATATACAGGTAAGACTTAGATATATTTTAGTCACACAAACAACCTATAAAGAGGATTCTAAGCCTAGCTCTAGAAGACTTTCTTGAAATTTCAAGTCATAACTTTTTGTATAAGTCCTTCCCACGTAAGTTGGTACTTCCTGATATAATACAAATATTTCTTGCCACAACAATTTATTAGCATCAATAATAAACAAACAATAATTAAGGTGCACATAAAAAGTGAACCCAATAGTAGTGGTAGGACATCAATTTGAAGTCACGAGTCGCAACACACCTGAGCAAATGTAATTTTGCTAGATAGATGACTGATTTGATTTTTAGATCTTACCATACCGAAGAAGGTTTTAGAGATTATGCCACACAAATGTCACGCAGATGCTTACTTGGAGTTTATTTGGACAGTGATGTGTTCAAGTCTCTAGAATATTCTTAATACTCGACACTTCCATATTTCAAGAGTGATAGATAGTTCTACATAGTTGTGAAATATTTTAGAAGAATGTAAAGTATTGTAGGAATGTCCTAAAATACTCAAGATAGTTGTAAATATTTGTAAAAGATAGAATATTCTAGAATAATTCTAGAATAACTTTTAGAATGTCAGGGATACTTCTAAATTCTAGAAATTTCTCATGTAGCCTATAAATAGGGAGGTAATTCTCATTTGAAGGCATCCACCCATCCATCCAAGAACTCAAACATTCTCTTGTGAATACAAAGTCTCTTTACTCACAAGTGGTCTTTTGTTCTTCTCGTTGAGCTTTCTTAGTTGTTCCTTTTGTGGGCAAAACTTACTTATTAGCAACACTTGGGCGGAATTGGTTGTCTAAGGCCACACTGTTAGCTTTGAAATTACTAAAGCCGTGACAGTTGGTATTAGAGCCAGAGCCAGGCTTACGAAGGGCGTTTATAGTCACCCAACACCATGTCGAACATGACAGAGGAGCAACTAAGGAGTTGTGATGAGAACATCAACCCACTAAAGGAGAAAAGAGGTGTGAAGTCACGTGATGATATGACTGGGCTAGAAGCACGTGTGACAAGGGTCGAAGTTGCGATGGCGGATGTCAAGGAGTGGCTTGACAGGCTAGAGCAAGGCATGGAGGAGCCCATTAAGTTGGTCGACGATAAGTTGGAGAAGCACCACGACCAAATGCTTGAGGCCATTACTGCTGCTAGCAATAATTGGATGCGTGAGAACATGTCCTTCCAAGCTAATATCTTGGAGGCGTTGGCAAACATTCAGGGTGAGGTGAATGCCGTGACAGCTGCCATGGAAGAGACTAAGACAGATTGGGCTCTTTGCAAGCATACTATGGTGAACGGGGCTGTTGACACGCCACACCGCCAGGCAAGGGAGACTCCACGGGTCAAGGATGTGCCTAAACCCAAGGAGTATGATGGCAAGAGGGATGCCAACGTGATCGATAACTTCTTATGGCATATGGAGTGTTACTTCGCTGTCCTAAACTTGGAGGATCAAGCTAAGGTAAACACTACTTCTCTTTACTTTATTGATATCGTTATGGTTTGGTGGCGTAAGAAATGTGCTGAGATGGATAAAGGCACATGCACCATCAATACTTGGGATCTCTTAAAGGCCGAACTTAAGAAGCAATTCTTAAGCTAACCGTGCGGCCTTAGATAACTAATTTTGCTTGAGTGTTGCTAAGTAAGCCTTGCTCACCAAGAGAATACCAAGGGAATAATTAAAAAAGCTCAACAAGAGGAACAAGAGACTTTGTATTCACAAGAAAAATTTACAAGATAATGCTTGAGTTATTGGATGGATAAATGGATGAATGCCTCCAAATGAAGATCCCTTCATATTCATAGGCTACATGAGAAGTTTCTAGAATTTACAAGTGTCCCTAACATTCTAGAGATATCCTAGAGCTATTCTAAAACTATTATGAAATATTCTATTTCTTACAAGTATTTACAACTTGAGTATTCTAGGACATTCCTACGATACTCTATATTCTTCTAGAATATTCCATAACTATGTAGAACCATCTACCACCTTTGAGAATGTTCTAGAGACTTGCACACATCATTGTCCAAGTAAGCTCTACGTAAGAGTCTAGGTGGCACCTGCGTGACATAACCTCTAGAACCTTCCGCGATACGTGACATTATGGCGTAGATGATATCGTTGGTGTTCGTTCTGATCCTGGTCTAGGTAGATTCACAATCAGTAAAAGGCTACCCAGCTCCTCTAGAAGATCCACGTTTGCTTGGCTCAAGAAGAGATGTTGCTCAAGGCATTAGTCCTTGCATCCCTGGCATTTTGAGTGAAAGGCCAGGCTTTTTCTGAAAGGTTGATGTCCTTCCAGCTGCAAAAGTGGAATCAAGCATTCTGTTTGTTGATGGGCTTCCAAGTGACCGTTCGAGAAGAGAAGTTGGTCTTATCCTTCTTTTATTTCTTATAATGTGTGTGTTTAGCAAGTGACATTTCGTTGGTGCCCAAGGCACTGCGTTTGGGCACTGGGCAGTACCACAAAGTAAAGTTTCCTTTCTTAATAAAAAAATGTCTAGTTTGCTCCCGGTGATATTTGAAGATTTGAATCTACATATTTTTATGTACTTGAGTGACCATAATGGAGAAAGGAGGTGAACTTGCAACTTCTATGGAACTAAAATTAAATTATGAATGCTGGCCAAAGGCGTCCGTAAAGTTTAAAGTGGATCTTGGGCCATGCTTTTCTCAATTTTTTTGTAAAATGTTGGGGGCTTTAGGGCTTAAATTTCTTAATTTTTTAAGCTTTCTCTATCTTTCCCTGTTCATACATATGTAAAAATCATTTAATTATCCATTTAAACATTTATTAGAATCATTAGATGCTGCCCAGTAGTACACCTAAATCCCCTAATACAGAAGCCAACATGACAGTTATTGACTGATAATGTTTAAATGTGCTGTCTATATTCTTGAATTTTTGTGACACAAGAATCTTTAAACAACAGGTTTCTGCTGTGATAATCGTCCACTCTTATTTTTGTTCAGCTTATATTGTTTCTCTGCTATTTCAATTCTGTTTTCTTTTTCTGCTGATCTGCACATAAGTTTCCTGCTTTATCATTTTTACTGTAGCAGCCAGTGTAGCATCCAGCATTCTAAAATCAAGCTTTTTCTGGCTACTTGCCATCTGAAGCGCCTACATTACCAACCCATCATATGTGGGCCTCCAATGATTTGCAGGGTAGTTCAGCAGATTTCCTATAGAGAAATGGAAGTATTTTACATATTAGAGGTTCTCCTGAGCTATATTACTAATGTCCCATTTTAAATGTCACACTTTTGGGGTACACACTTTTCAAGATAAAAAGATAATGACAATTTTCATTTAGATTGTGTTAGTGAAGGTTATTACCAAGTTTGTCCCAATTTTATTGGTAGGACATCAATTTGAAGTCACAAGTCAAAACACACTCGAGCAAATGTAAATTTGCTAGATAGATGACTGATATGCATTTTAATTTTTACATCTTACCATCGCAGATTGGAGCTTATGGCGTAGATGATATCATTGGTGTTGGTGTTCATTCTGATACTGGTCTAGGTGGATTAACAACTGGAGCAATCATTAAAATTTAAAGGCTGCCCAGCTCCTCTAGAAGATCCAAGTTTGCTTGGCCCAAGAAGAGATGTTGCTAGAGGCATTAGTCCTGGCATCCCCGGCATTTTGAATGAAAGGCCAGGCTCTTTCGGAAAGGTTGATGTCCTTCCAGCTGCAAAAGTGGATTCAAGTGTTCGGTTTGTTGATGGACTTCCAAATGACAGTTCGAGAAGAGAAGTTGGCCGTATCCTTCTTTATTTCTTATAATGTGTGTTTAGCAAGTGACATTTCGTTGGTGCCCAAGGCACTGCATTTAGGCAGTATCACAAAGTAAAGTTGTTTTTTCTAGTAAAGTTGTTTTTCTTTTTTAATAAAAAAAATGTCTAGTTTGCTCCTGCTATATTTGAAAATTAAGCCTACATATTTTTATGTACTTGAGTGACCATAATGCAGAAAGGAGGTGAACTTGCAATTTCTGTTTACTTAAATTAAATTATGAATGCGGGCCAAAGGTATCTGTCAATTTTAAAGTTCTGATCATTTGTTTTGATTTTGAGTTTTAGACCTTTTTTCGTCCTTTCATTGGCTTTAGAGAAATTAGAGTTGTTCATAAGGAGCCTAGACGTGTAAGTATGCCATTTAATTTTCTTCATTTTCATATAATATGTCATACTCATGTGATTTACAGATCTGTGTTTCATGTTGTCAATTGAGCAAGAGTTGTGCATCTGCATCTTTTATGTGACATGCTGTACTTAAAAATAACAAATGAATATGATATTTCTGTTTGCCTTTTAATTGTGACCCCTGACCAAGGCAGAGTTGAAAAAGGTGTGGCATAACATTATGAAACAATAAGTTACTTTATAAAAGGGGATTGTCGAAGTCTATATGAGGTCCCTATAGAAAAGAAGCTCATTTCGAGGCCAGTTCCAAGTTAAAACTTATGAGATATCCCTAATAATGAGTTGAATTTGAAATGAGGAGATTAATACTGTGTAGGCTGATATGGTACAATAAGCGAGTCCACATGTAAATGTATCTTGAAATATGAATTGTTTGTGTCGTGCTTACCGGTGATCTCGCACATGCTCAAATTACACCCAAAAGGCTGAGTTTTCGACACATAATGTCTGTCAATAACCAAGTAAAATTTCTTATTCAACACATATATTTCAGTAACTGAGTAAATTTTTTTATTTAATCAATGAAATAAGATTAGAATCTTTTTAGGGCTTTCATCTTTGTTGTTTATAAGCCACCCAGCTAGTATCATGCAATCAATATAACATACGGCATTTTGGGAAGCATTGACAATGGACTAGTAATTTAGCAATAGTTGCAGTGGACTAGTAACTGAGCAGTGTTGCCTGATGTTATGTGCCTGTATGTATAGAGTGTTATGTAAAGTATAAAAAATGTTTTTGGGTCAGTCTCATTATATGTTTGAAAGCGGCTTCGCTGTTCAGGCACTTGGTGGATAACTTTTTTTGGGTGCTGATGTGAATACCTGCATGTTTTGTAGACTATAATAACATTTTAAGATATGTAGATTTGGAAATATTCTTGAACTTTATGGTGGTTTCATAAACTTTAATGGTGTTTCCCCCCCTCGAATTACGGAATTAGCATCAGATGTGACATTGTGAGTCTAGAGAATAATTACATCATATGCTTTGTCAATTATTTTTTTAAATTTGAATTATTACTGAATCCTTACTAATTAATAAATTGCAGATTGGGGATAAGGCCATTGTTTTGTGTTTTGTTGAGTTTACAGATGCAAAGTGTGCTTTAACTGCTTTGGAAGCTCGACAAGGTTAATTTCATCAAATACTTTTTTTAAGTATCTTCACCTTGTTTGTACATAAGCTTTTTATGGTCTATGGATGCTGAACTTGTGCTGTATAAAGCAAAATGATCACAAGATACTGTAATTATGATTTTATATGTAAGAATCACATCGATAGAGATTGATTAATATACCAAATATTGAATATTCTCGACTAGCCCATACTGATGAGTGTGGTGAAATCAAAGTGTATTTGAATAAAAATAAATTCAGTGAATTGACATGGTTCTGTACTTCTGTCATAGGTTTGCTTACATAATTTCATTTGGTTATATAATCTTTCAGGTTACAAGTTTGACTACAAGAAACCGGATTCCCGTCTTGAGAGTACACTCTGCACATTTTCCCTTCCGGCTGCCATCACACAAGCACACATTCCTCAGATGCTGGTCGTTATGTCTGAGGGGATGTATATGTTTTTCACTTTTTATAAAGAGAAATGATAATTCCACAACATAATTTGGCAGTTCCACAATGCTCTCTTCACATGAATAATAAATGTGACCCACACGTGAGTAAGACCTTGTAAAAATGTCAAATTTCCCTTGTGGAAATAACAATTCCCTTTATAAAGTCTCTATTATGGGGCCAAAAAAGTACGTGTAGAGGGTAATTTAGACTAAAGTTCTATCAGTTGTCTGGTAATGAATTTTGTACTCTGATTATTAGCAAAGAAAGGGCTATGAGAAATACGTCCCTTTCCCACTGGGTATATATTTTTTTTTGGTTTATTCTTATATGGTTCTGTTAGGACTTTCGACCTATTTGTCAAAAGTCATACGACTGATGAAACACCTAACAATAAAGTGTTTAAACTCTAGTCATTTACATGGACCCACTTGGGTCCCACACCCCTATACCGGACCCCCACGCCGTAGCTCATAACGTTGTGCTGATGGTGACGATGATGATGTTTATATGTTAGGTATAGAAATGGGAGATGAAGAGCTGGGAATGTTCCTACCAATTACATACAAAGAAAAAGATAGTTGGGTGGTTGTAGGTAAACGCATAGATGCTTTTTGACAGTGAAAAATATTGTGGCATGGAAATCCTTGTGGCTTTAGGCTGATATATATGACTAAAAGGGTGGTCGTCTTTAATGGACATGAATATTTTAAGAATATGAAAGGGATGGGGGTGAAGTCACTGATTAGCTCTTAAGAACCACATTTAGACGTCAGCCTTTTAATATGGCCAACAATGGGCAAGAAAGATCCATGCCGTTGTTAAAGTGGGATTAGGACCCTCCAATTTTTTTATCCAATTTTTTTAAATATATATTTGACGATAAATATTCTTTTAATTAGCGTAACAATGATATAATTATTTGTGATAAGATATTATTTTGTTGTTTAATGTCATATTTTTGTTATTAAATATGTATAAGAAGAATTGAGTGAAGAATATAATGGAGGAAGCCCTGTCTATCAAAATGTTCAATCTTAATAGTACCTAAACAACATTATATGGAATTTTTAAAAAGTAGACATTGACATTATTCTTATCTAGTGTGAAAGGGTTGCATGTGTCCAAGCATAAAGTGCCAGATCCTGCAAATTGTGCATCTCTAACCAAATCTACTAATCATGTTTGTTTTTTCTTCCTACCTAAGACATGATTTTTATCTAGATAAACTATAAATTAAAGGGAAGACAAAACCTGGAATCTAAAGTTCCAAATCATCATTGAACCAAACCTAATTAAGTATTGTTTTCTCATGTGAAACCGACTTAATGACTTTAGAAATTTCAGCATGAGACCCAAATCAGCGTCCCCAACAAGGTTTAATCACTTTATAAATTATTTAGAATGTTCGGCTATCAGCGTTTATAATATTTGCAGTAGCGATAGTGCGCTTGGCTACCACATCGAAAATAATGCAATGCGTTTGAGTTTTGAATGCTGTGTATGTTAATTAAATAAATTACTTGTAGACGAACAAAATTCTCAAGCGTGTTTGGAACTCTAAACACACGCACTTATGCTACATTTCAATTGAATGAATGAATATAGAAATAGAATAACTCATTTCTATATAATGAAAAAAACTGTGTTTGGTTACCCCATTGAAATAGAATGGATCATTCTCATCTCTCTCAAATTTATATTACTTGAGGGAGTGTATGAAATGACTTATTCTACTTGAAATAGAATAAATCATTCTACTCTCTATTCTATTATTTTTTTAATTCAATTTCTTCAATACAAATGTAATATTAGTCTCTCAGAACTTAGCAATGTATTCCTCCCATCAGGAAAGAAATATCACCATCTCCGGAGTTGGTAGTGCAGCAAAAAGGGAACAAAACTAAGCTAGCTACAACAGTCATCCAATCTTCATCTTTTCTAGTACTATCTAGTCCCAAGTAACTTGTCCCTCTTTCTTCTTTGCTGTCTCAATTTAGGGAGGGATACCTTCAAGAAGGGCGAGTTGAATCAAATGGGACAAATATTTTGGGATGGATGGAATATCAAGCAAGATTTACACAATTTAAACGCAATAGGTCTATATCCAAGCTTGTAAACCAGTATTTTAACAAGCTAGCTTCCAAGATTGGAACAACTGATTCTCCCTTCTTTTCTTGTTTTCAGTAAATTGTAAATTTTAATCTGCAAATAGCGCATCTACTGCAGGTTTTTGATCATGATTGCTAGTAAGATATAGTGATTCAAGTGCTAAAATTTTGCATTCTTGTCATAAATCAAAGTTAAAACAATCTAGAAGTAGGCTAGATTGGTAACTAACAATAACTGAAAGCGATTTTTATGCTACCTCTACTAGCCTATTTTCAACAAGATTAAAACTAGTGCTACGTTTAAATTGAAAGAATGGAATGAGTGAAAGAATGGAGAGTGAAATAATTCATTCAATTTCAGCTGTAATAAGTCATTCCATACCCTTCCCCAAAGAATAAAATTTATAAATTTAGGAGAAACGAGAATGATTCATTCTATTCTAATACAACAACCAGACACAATTTGTTTTTATTCCATATGAATGAATTATTCCATTCCTACATTCATTCGATCCAAACGTAGCATAATAGCTAGAAATTGTAAACTAATCAAAATCTAACTAGTGTTATATCTTCAGATCACGGGGAATTGGCTAAGCACATTGTTCCATAAATTTAACAGCCACTAACCCTACACAATATATACAAAAAAATAATAATAATCATAAATCTTCATTCTATTTGTTAACTGATCCTCCTCATCCCAAGATGTTTCAAGATTTATTGCGAAATTAACGTACTAGATGTCTAGATCTATATTACATACAAAATCTCTTTCCTTCAAAACAGTCCATAAATTCTAATTTCTTCGTTGCTACTTGTATTCATGATCTAACTGTCTCTGCATAATAGCACCAAAGATTGTTTCTATGGGTATAACTGTATAATCAATCATGATTTGAGAAGCACTGTTAAAACTTAAAACCACTCATAAAACATTGTATTTGAATCAATAAATAGAAAATTATCACAACAATAATGCAAAAAACGAATTTGCAACACTATTTTGAAAAGTTAATTGTTGTTGATTCATGTATAGGAACTAAGATACAACCTGTGTCTGCAATCTATTGTATAACTTCATCCTAAATACACAATATTCATCCATCTGAAGAAGGGGATATATTTTCAATGGATCCCCTTAATCAAATTAAGATGAATGGGTATTGCTATGATCCTACAGGCTATATAACACAATTGATACATTCAATATGCAGAACCGGAAAAAGTAAAAAGAAAAGAAAAGACAACCAGGGTACAAAATGCAACTCTTCTTCAAGACAAAAAAGAAGTACCAGCATGGTTATGGTGCAAAAGATTATGAGCAATCGCATCCCTAGCCTTCATTGCGCTTCCAGATCTCAATCCAATTTCAGGAACCATCTCATCATCAACAAGATCAATCACCAACTCTGGATCGAGCTCCTCATTCCTCATTTCACATATATTATGCAAAACACAGCATGCCCCAAGCACCACCGGTAAATCTTGAAGTTTAACTTCAGTTCGCTTCTGCAAGCAAGACCACCGCCCTTTCAACCTTGCAAATGCTCCCTTAGAAACCCCTTGAATCTCCCCAATTTTCTCATTGAAAGCATGTTGAGTCCAGGTCAAATGTTGCTGTGTATAAGGCACCAATACCCAATCCATCAAAGGGTACCCTGAACTCCCAACAATCCACATACCCTTCAAAAGCTCTCTATTAGCCCTCTGATGCAGGGCAGACTTCTCCAAGACTTGATCATCAGGCATGGAACCGGGCCAGCCAATGCACACATCAGTAAAAACCCCATGTGGATCAACAACACCTTGAACAGTAATTGAGTAAGAAGTTTTTTGATTCCTCTCTGTATGGCGCTTATTAAAATAAGCAGCCACGCTAATCTTTGGAGCAATTATCGGTATATGAGTAGTATACATTGATCCCACCACATTAGGAATCCCCGAAATCGATTCAAAGTCATCCTTAATCTTTCTCACTGACCCCTCATCAGGCCATTGAAGATACTTAGGCATCAAAACAGTCCTAATTGCCAAACAAACCTCAAGAACAAGCTTATGACAAGTAGATATCCCTAAACCAAACCTTTTCGACACAAGCCTAAGTGGCTCTCCGGTTGCTAACCTCCATATACACACCGCCACACGCTGCCTCACCGGCACAGCATCCCTCAGCATTGTATTCTCTTTGGCCACAGCAGAAGTTAACTCATTACAAATCATCTCAAAAGTATCTTTCCCCATCCGAAAAGCCTTCTTAAACTCCTCTTCAGGGAAATCAGCACTATTACATTGATCCCACCAGGCCTTTGACCGATCTTTCACCCACAACCGCCTCGGCTGGCCTCCAGCCACTCCTCCTCCACCACCACCACCACTGTCAGCCGTAGAAATCGAATTATTAACATCAACCACAGCCAGAGCAGCGGCAACAACATTTCTCGACTTCCTTTTCCGAATCCCACCAGAATTATCTAAATTCTCATGATAATCCTGCATCTTAGAGTAATAATCCAACATAACTTTAGTCTTCTTCTTGTGATTAACCTCAAACAAATCCCTTTCTTCTTCGTGGGTATTTTCTCTCTCCTCTTTATCAATCTTTTCTTGCTCTTCAAGCAACAACAAAGAAGTGACAATCTCTTTCAACCCTTTTGTTTTAACACCTCCTCCTTGCTTCCCAGTTGCTTCTACACCTTCATCATCATTTCCATGGCTGTTGAACTCATCTTTCCCTCTTCTTCTTTGCCTTTTTCTGGGTATTTCTGGGTTTTCATTCATTTGATCAAATGTATCTCTAAGCAAATTATAGATATAGGAGTAATCAACTTCTTCTTCTCCTCCTCCTTCTCCTTCTCCTTCTTGGAAAGATGGGAGTTTCATATAGAAGAGGGAATTAGAAAAGAGTTGGGAAAGTATTTGCCGTTGAAATGTTCGATGAAATGTGTGAGTCAAAGTGTGAACGATCTAAAAGAAATGCAGAATTCCGGCTCCATACATATGACGTGTAGAGTTGAAGAAGTACAGGTGGGTTTCTAGAGGAGAGAGAAAAGCGTGTGAACGCAGCTTTGGGGTTTGAGGAAATTTCAAGGTTCATGAATTCGATGAGTCAATGTCAACGAAGTTGTTCATTTTTATTTAGAAAAAAGGAAAAGAAAACGAAGTTGTTCATTTTTTATTTTTTATTTTTATTCCCCCCCCTAATTTGGACTTTTCTCTCCTCGTTTGAGTGTCTCAAAAATGTTTTGTTTCCCTTGAATGGTGGGCATTACCTATATTATATAGATAAAATTATAAAATTAACTTACCATGTCACGTTATTTTTATTCACATAATTATTAACAATAAAAATTAATGTATAAAGTCATAAAATATTATTTATTGTTATTATTTTATTTTACCTATAATAATCGATCTTGCTCTTTAAATCAACAATTTTAAAGCATTATTTTTTTATCAATCGTCAACATGTTCAACTGATCTCAAATTTAGCGGGGGTTTGCCAACATCTAGTTTACATGTTCATATCGTTGAACTTGTGGTATTTTTGGATTCAATGCTTTCAATCAATTTCTAGTTGCCACCGCCCATTCAAGTGGATCCACCAAAATTCACAAGATATCCCATCTATCTTATAAAGCGTATTATTTTATTTCTCTTTTATTTTTATAAATTTAATTATATTATTATTTTATCTTTTTATATTAAACTTTTATTTATTTATTTTTTCAAATTTTATAATTTTTTTATTTTATTTTATGTAATTTATACACGCAACAACACATATACCAATAAGCGAATACTAATATAACTTCCTTTTCTTTTTAGACAAAGAATTCTAAAATAACTAAAAAGTAAACATAGAGATTATTCGATTATACCCGGCTACATTCAACATAGATTGCAACATATATGCAATATTTCCCGCTACTCACGGCTTTCTGCAATATAATTTGTCGACACCGAAAAACAAAATGTGCCATTCAAAATTTATCCTATTATAATTTGATTACAATATCAGTCCACTAATAATGCAATGTTACACAGCATATAAAGCAATTCAAACTAAAAAATAAGTTAGCAGCAGAACACTATAGGAATATGGTTTTGATGATGTCATTCGTGGCTTCGCTGTTCTCTCAGATCAAATTTACAACCGGCCAACAAATAGGTTAATTTTCAGCAACGCGGCTCAAGCTTCCACAAATTCATTGGAGTTTCAGTTCAGTAGACTGAATAATCTGAAGCATTAGTGTGGCATGTGTAGTTCCATTTTCACTGGTAAAATAAGGCAACCGGAAAATGGGAAAGAACTCGCTAGGACCTCAAATAATCTCAGAAGTCAGAAGGTTGGCAAGCGATTGGATCAAGTAAGAGATTTGCCAGCCCATTCTCGTTCTCGTCGCTTTTGCTTTGCTTGCATTTTGTTGAACTTCTCTTTTCCTTTCTCTAGGAGAGGGTCATGCACTACATAATCATTCACATTCTCGCTGCGAGACATATTATCCTGTTGCAAAGATGCAAGGGGGAATCTAAGTATCATGATAACTGCTGTGATATCTGGACTAAGGCTGAAATCAGTAAATCCAATTATGGCAATATAAAACTTGATTTGGACCTGGTGTATATTACAATCTTTATCTTACTTGGTCACTTCTTGTTGACTAGTAATAGAAACTTTCAAATAATTTTATACATGGGATAGATTTTGTATTCAAATGCCCTATGGATAAGAGATTAATGATCGACCCCAATAAAGTAAAAGGAATGATAGTCGTGAGTAGATGAAAAACAAAACCAAAGCATACCTTGCCAGGTTGAGGCGCAAACTTCAGCTTAACTTTCGTCCAGTCAGATAAATCCTCATTATTGCCACCTCCAGATTCACCATTAGATCCAATGGCCTTGGAAGACATGGAGGCCTTGAACTTCTCAAGCTTTGCTAGCACCTGTAAATGAAAATTCAAAATAGGAAAAGAAAAAGGAGTAAATGTACGAGGAGATAAAACTGAGAAGCAACTAGCTAGTCACGTGAAGAAGTTAACAGTAGATTTTTTTATTTCCATAGGTGAATAGTACAAGTTCAGAAGTTCTATTCTAGCTCCATTTCCCATTCCATATTTTTGGAAGCATTTCATATTTTCCAATTACATAGCCTTCAATATTCATTTTCATTTCGTTTTTTTTTCATAAGAAAAAACCATTTCGTCCTACCTTTTCATATATGAAAAACGAAATCATGTGAAGGAAACATAACACTTCATTATATTTTCAATAAATTGCATTAGTTGATGAGTTGTTATCTGGAGACATGCTTATAAAATAAAAGCAATATGCATTCCAAGCGATGGAAGGAAAAGAAAATCGTTTAGCATATGGATACATTTCACAGGTTTACAGCTCCAACTCCTTGAATTCCTTTTTACTTTTGAAGCTGTCCCTTGATATGTGTACTATGCAAGTTTATTGAATTGAAAGATGGTGCATAAAATTACCACTTATTGGTTCTTAATATCACTCCCTATCTACCAGGCAAGTAATCAAGAGACGAGCATTACTCTTTGTCATTCCATTTAGACAAGTGAAAGAAGAACAAAGATGGGTAAGCAAAGGAAATTAAAAATTGACAGAACATCCTAAACTTATGACATACATCCTCTTCATGTCCTTGACGTCTGCGCCTCTTCTGCTTTTGCAACTGCCTTTCTCGTTCAGCTTCGCCTAATAATTGCAAGTCCACATCTGCATTTGCCATTCGTTCAGCCCTGGCTTCTGATCCTATCCCTTTTCTCTTCAAAGACAACTTTTCCACTTTTTGTCGATCATCAGAATCTTCGGCATTTGACCTGATAAACATGATCTTGCAATATTACTTGTATATCACTCCGCTATATATGCATCTACAATATTGCACAATTTCTACTAGCATCTAGATACATAAGGATGGTAAATGCATGTAGCAGCAAAGCCCACACTTGCTATAACCCAGAATCCTAAACCAGGTGCTTATGCTATCGAAAATACAGTGGTATGACAAAGCCCAGGGAAGAAGAAAATTAACCAACTAAATTAAAATATAAAATAAAACCAGTACAGTACAAAGTAGGTCATATACATAAAGGGACTTTCCTTTTAGAATAACCAAGTAACTGATGAGAAACTCTGTATTACGGCTGAATGTTTCTATCGAAGAAGAATGTGGTTAAGTACATAACTTTGGCAACTTCATTCATCAACACACTACTTACTGCCAAAGAAATATTGTTCAGGTCAAATAATGTAAGTTTATTTAGTACGGAGTTATTCCACTTGAACTTGCTGGAAGAGATTTCTCTTTTGATACCTTGATTTCATTCGACCGATTACATTAGTCAACGCAATAAGCAATTTTAAGGCAACCTAGAGTGCAATGTACATAATAAGAGAGGTAACCGAAGTGTACCTTCTACACGTGCAAAAGTTGAATCACTGTTGCAGAGTCAGTAAAGCATGTGAATTGCAAAAGAGAAGAGAAAGGAGGCAGTCATCAATGTTGTTTGGCACAGAAACAGCATTAGTAAAAGAAGATAATGAAAAAAATTAGAAGAAAGAAAATTTAGAAGGAAAGAAGGAGCATGACCACACTTTGTCTGACCTCCAAGTTTTTAGGTGTAAACTGACAGTAAAATGTCATTCCTTTTAAAGAAGAAAGTAAGAAACTAAAAAACTTTTTCATGGACTAGATTCCTATGAAAAGGATACATTCCCTCATATTTAGAGTGCAACAGTAGCAAGCATGATAATAAAATGACAAAAAAGACGAAAGTGGAAGAGGAAAATTGCAAAAAAGATTTATATAACCAAATACTAAATAGTTAGGACTAATCAAAGAGCATGAACAAGTCCTCTCTCCTTCCCCTCCTTTACTGTTCTTTCTTCTTCCAAACAAATTTCTTATTTAGAGAAAAAAGGTTATGAACAAGAAACTAAACCCCTTAGCTTTGGCTCTCTAATAGACATGTACAAAGTATAGCAGGAAAGATATTAGAGCTGATATGATCAGCAAATATTCTCCACAGTTTCACAATATACACCTGATAGCATTTTTGCATGAAAGCTGCCATGTGAAGCAAATGCTAAACACATATTTCTGTACAACTTGGAAATCAACTGTCCTAGAATTCCTTGGACACAACGTATCACTAAAGAAAAGTAAAATGTCACTCAAGTGAATTACAAGCTTTAACTTTCTATGTCAGTTTGGATGCAAGATAATGAAACAAGAAGCAAAAGAACAGTATTTAGAGTATAAACTAATAAACATTACCTAGGGGGAGAACGTTCACAGTTCCTTGGACTTGAATTCTCTGCACAAACAAAATACCATTCCCACATTAGGACTTTTTACAAATACAATGACAAATGAGGACCTTCTACCGATCTCGCGATTCAATCAACGGATTCATTGGGCGTCAAAAGTTTGAAGGAATGAAGGATAGATAACATCAAGAGAACTGAAAGGAAAAGGGGTAAATTAGAAAAGGTCATCACTCATCACACCATTATATTTGAAACTGTCAGACAATTTTTTGCAATCCTTTGATGTAAAGCATACCTCTCATGTAGAGTTAAATTCAATCTAGACCACCTGTTTCACCTATAAACGGTCAGAGATGTGTTTGTGCAAATAGTGTCATAGCAAGCATTTGCTATGGATCAACCCCCCAATTTAGTAATTAGTATTAAGACTCGAGGAAAAGTCTTGCGTCAGCCATTTACGGTGCTGTGATGCTAGCAAGATACTAGACATGGTGTAATCTAAGTTTCTTTTTCTTTTCAAGTTCAGAAAAATATATTTAATAATAAAATTACTACTTATAAAAAGAAGATTTAAGCAATCTTGAACAGGAAATTCAGATGATCAATTAATTGATTTCTATAGTGAGGTCTGTTACCATTGTGCAACTTTTGCTTTGTAGGGTGATCTCCAAGCTCCTTTCTTTTTCTAAGTATCTGTTGGCGCATCCGGGCATCAAAGTTGGCCTCATCGTCATCACTATAATTAAGGGAGTTGGAAAATTTATCTTGTGATTCTTCCTTCTTTGAGCTTAGAGCTCCTCTGACACTTAACTGCATATCCCTTATTGCTTTGGCTTCAGATGTGCTCTACATTTTACAAAGATAATTAAGAAAAGTGCTGTACAATAGTTTTGTGTCAGTCAATCAAGCAAGTTTATTTATCCTGTTTATTTGATTTATAATGAATCACACAGCTCACCCACTACGAGTTACAACATGTACTTCCACTAAAGCTTCCAAAGGCAGCCTCAAGTTAAAACAGATTTGGCATTTTTAAGGAACAAATCACAAATTATGGGAGAAATGGCAGAGGCCTTGAGGATTAACCTCAAGGTCGCTGGTTCCAACCCCCATACTTGGGGCAAAATCACCTATCGAAAAAGGATTTTTTTAAGAATAACAATTGTAAAAGCTGCAGGTAGGTGAGCAACTAAAATAAATTGTTAGGTACAATTAAACTTACTAGGAATAGTCCAAGAAGGTAATTAAAATCTGATGGCCCACCTTAGGAAGGTGGGCAATCACGACCTGATAGAGTTCAATTCTCTCCTATTATTTTCTTCTTCAAATAAAAACAAATATGTGCAGCAGAGCAAGCAAAAAAGAGGGGAAAGAGAAACAAAGCACCAAAGATTGGCTACTCTACTTGTATTACTGAAAAAGTAAAAATATATATATATATACTACTAAGAATAGTTCATTCGCCTTTATTTTACCTTTAAAATCTTATAAGAAAGTTTACCATATTCCTCCATCAATTTTTTAAACAACATGTGCCAAATTCAACTCCAACTAGTTCTAGTTTCTGTTATAGGTACTTCCATAGTGACCAGAATTGCCCTACTTCTCTTATTAAAGGTTTAAGCTTCAACCCTTTTCCTTAACCATTTGAAAATTTTAAACCAAAAGACACTAAAATGCAGTAAAAAAAACATCTCTTGTTACTCAACAACATTTCTTCCCTTCTTTTTTAGTAACCAACATTAATTCCGATATTAAAGTTAAAGGATACTTTTTATAACTTTTGTCCAATATCACATTGCTGAAATTTTATCTAGGACCTATTAAGTGGCATACTGTCAAACCATAGTACTATTCTATCATAATGGGCATCATAAAAGTACTGGAGTAATACCAATTGGCTGGTCGAAGTGTCTTCCTTCAGAAGACGAGGATCATCCAATACATCGTGGCTACTCTTTATCTTTGACTTCACAGCTGCCAATTCTTTCTCCTCTTCTTCTGCTTCTTCTCCGAACGAAAGCAAGTTCAGCTTTCTGTGTATGAGAATGATGAAATATAACAGAAAAAAAAACAGTCACACATGGTGTATTTTGTCCATAACTATTTTATCATACCCAAAAGATACAAGGAAGCAACTTACTTTGAAGCTTTCTTTTTTGTAACTCTGTTGCCAGTATCATCTGTGGAGGGGATCAAAGACTTTGCAGGTTCAGTTCTTGGAATAATATCATCAAAAGGGTTCCATATCACCTGAAAGACAAATTTCAGTAAGAAACATGCCAGTTAAAGTTTCTTTCACAAGTAATACTATACATTTCCTTCCTTCCGAAATTGGTATAATCATATGATTGCTTGGGGGACTAAGATTCATGTGGATCAAAAGATACAAGAAACCATAAGAAAATTATCAAATACTTCAATTAACAAAGGCAGATAATATTGTCTATCCATTATAAGCAACAGATAAAAGAATACAGCACATTCATTCCAGAAATGTTATGGGCATGTTTGTAAGCTCTTTCACATCCGTTCTCATTTTCAAAAAGTTGCGAAAATTTGTTTAAACAGTTTTCTGTTTTTAGGAAATGTTTGATGTTTTCATGGTATCAGGAATAACAGGTGTAAAATGACTGAGCACATATTTGAAAACAAACATAGACAAAAGAAATATATTTTAAAAAATATTTCCAAAAGACTAAACAAGACTTACTAATTTTAAGAAATTTTAGAAAACAAAAATAAAAAATTTAAAATAAAACTGGAATATGAAAATTAAAAGCAGAGATCGTAACAGAATAGACCTAACATGTGCAAGGTTTCCATAATCTATCATTGCGATCAACAATTGATGGCATTTAAAAGGCAGAAAAGGTATTAAAATTACGACCTGAAGAGAAACCTACATACCTCAACCGAAATTAATTTGGGGGGAGATTCTAATGGTCGATCATCCTTGTCAGTTTCAACCTCAGCAAAGTTTAAGAGATTATATAATGAATCTCCAGTTACCTATAAGGACCAAGTTCAAGCAACATCAAAAGGTGGCAATAGAATCTTGAGGAAAATGTTAAGCAAAACCAATATTACCTTTCCAAAAATGGTATGCTTACGATCAAGCCAATCACAACGATCCAAGGTTATAAAGAACTGACTTCCATTTGAATTTTGTGATCCAGCATTTGCACATGCAACTAAACCCCTGTGGTTGAACCTAAGGCGCGAATGGAATTCATCAGAAAATGGATTTCCATAAATACTTTCCCCACCTGTGGATATGAATGAATGGCATCAATACGACAATACATAAGGACACAAATACATCTGTATATGCTGATGGATTCTATTGTGGATAATAGCCCAAGACAATAATCATTTGCCATTCCATAGTTTCAGACTGGTGCCAATCAAAGTTCAAATTTTAACGATGCCTCTAGAAAGATTGCGAAGACCATAATTTCAAGGAACATATGCCTACAAAACAACACCGCTAATAAAATTCTGAATTTTAGACTGAATTATATGTTGACACTCTGTCCAAGTAAGGACCCAATGATCCCATTACCAAAAATATGGTCTGCCGATAATATTATGATCTTGAAACATCCCCACTGTTATCTTATTTCCTAATGATTAATCTAGCTAGTTACCCACTGACAATTTCTTTCAACTACTTTAGGTTTTTTCTGTTTTTTGCAGAAGTTGGTTTCTTAGGTTACTGACTCACTTTCCCCATTGTTTATTATACTGCCTTCATCCCGTGACTAAAGTCGAATCAATCCACCTCAATTTTAAGCTTTAGGGTTGCCAAAATTTACTTTAAAAAGACAGAAACGACTCGGAGGGAGTAACATTTTCCATTTCGCCAAAACCTACCAACGTTTAATTACGTATTTTTGGGAAGAAGACTGCATTTTTTGTTATTGGAAACCTCAACAAACATGAAAACCTAATTACACTAGAATATAAAATGATAATTTGGGCAGATTACATCAAAGCTTCAGTACTTCAATCACAATTCAATAAACAAAACACAGTAGAATGTATAGAGAGAGAGAATAATACCTGTGCCGGTGCCGGTGGGATCACCCCCTTGAACCATGAAAGACTTGATAATACGGTGAAAGATGGTATTGTCATAGTAACCTTCAAGGCACAATTGCACGAAGTTCCTCACGGCTTTGGGAGCCTCTTTCGGCCATAGCTCTATGTCCAGCGGTCCGTACGTCGTCTTCAATATCACCTTGCCTTTCGTCGGAGGCTCCGATACGTAAATCGACGACATTGATTCCCCGATTCAAAATTAGTCGCAGTTTTTTTCAGTCTGTATTTCAACTTTTTGTCTTATCATCCCAAAGAAGGGGCAATCAATACCCTGCTGCATCAGCAGAATACACTCGGATTAGGCGTTCACTGGCTTTCCTGCTATGAAGACAAGTTTGAAGCAACGACGTCGTAATGTAAAATTATGCTCAAAGTTGTTTGGTTAAAATACGGTTATGCCCTTCTTCTTTTTTAACTTTTACTTTTATAAATGATTAATCTATTAATCTTACTTCCTTTTTTTGTTTTTATTTTAATTTAATTCTTTATTTTATTTTATTTGTAAATTTTGTGAAGATGAATTTGTTTGGCTATTATTTTTAAAGACTATTCTTAATAAAATTATGTGAAAATGATAAGATAAAGTAAAGTGCATAGTAATACAACTATAGTAAGTTTCTGGATATTTTGGACATATTGTTTAGAAATAAATAAATGCAGAAAAGAGAGTTGATACCATAAATGATATTGTAAATTACTATGACACAGTTCCAAATTATTTCCATGAATTTTTATATATTTTTGGTAAAATTAAAAATAAATATTATCGATTATTTTTTTGGTATGCATGATGAAACATGCATTAATTAAATAGAAATAGAACAATTTTTGGACCTAGCTTCTTTTGTAAACGACATGGTAACAACACAGACATTAAACCAGAACCCTATTAACCCAATGTCTTTAGTTACATTAGTATTTTAGTTAAGGTGGTGAGAGCATTGGAAAATAGACGGCAAGGATCTTGACGTTGTCGGAACCACACAACCTTGGGAGGAACCGAATCATCCACCTCTGCCTTCTTCCAGAAGTGACCCTTGCGCCAACAATCATATTTAAACGGGTATTTCTATACTTATCCTCTAAATATACTCATAAACCTTATCTTTATAAAAGACAAAGGAACATGACTCTATCTCATTTGTAAAATACAAATAGAGTGAGACTATATTTTTTCGTTTTTTTTACGAATAAAATTAGTGGGTATTTTTTTTTAACAAGTCTAGAATTTTCCTATTTAAACACACCACAAAGTTGAGCTTTGTGACAAGATGGCCCCACGTGAACTTCTGATACAGACCTTTGCCAGGATAAGCCCAACAACAACTTCTGGACTCCAGACCCTAGAGCTATGTTTGTTTACAAAATATATACTTGGGATTGGACTATTTGTTTTAATTTAAAATTATTTCCGACTTTTTTATCCTATGATGAGAGATTATTAATCCCTTCATGTTGAAATATTAGTCTCATAAAGTCATTTAATAGCTTAAAATGAGAGGGACTATTAATCCCAAATTCATCATGAGATTATATAATCCCTCATAAATAGACTTAAGAATGATAAAAAATAGTCCAAGGACTATTTAAAGGACTATTAATCCCTTATCATGAGATAAAAAAATCGAAAATAACTTTAAATTAATACAAATAGTCCAATCCCAAGTATGCATTTTGCAAACAAACATAGCCTAAGTGTTTCTCATGCACTCAAAGTTCCTCTTGCAATAAACCTCTGATCATGAGGAGACAAAGATGCATCTCCAACAAAACAATTCAAAGCCCCTGCTTGTAAGCATAGCTCAACAACTACAGGAACACGGTCATAATCAAACCTTTCTTGGTGTTTGATTACACTTTGGAACATAATATCATTCAAGCTCCCTTTAATCCATTCATGCTCCTAATTTTTGGGACGGTGCATATAACCACCACTAGTCTGGATTAAATGACCTTTCTCGCCAATATATACTCCTGCACAGTGCCTGCAAAGAAACAATAGCAAGTTAGACCAAATGTCTTCCTAGAGATGACACTTCATTCAACTTTCCTCATTTACCGGAGACATAAATGAGAATATTCATAAAAGTTTAGCCAAAAAAAATATCAGTTAGGGAGCTCCAAAGATGACCGAGTATAATTAGGGGGGCCTTAGATTTAGAAGATTGAGTTGTTTCCACTTTGCTTGGTTGAGATCAATCTAGTTACTTCAAATGAATATCTGGACTAATCATGCACTGATCAAGTTATTAATTTGTACTTAATATATGCATCATTTGCAATTTTTGCAGGCACAGTATGCATAAAATAGAGTATGCTAGTTGCATAACCTTACTCTTCGGCAAATCCATTATTAATAACAGAAACTTGGATACTCATATGCACTTGTTTAATCCTACCTAGCATGGGGGATTATCAGTATTTGAATGGGCAGGACAGTGATGTTCTTCACACTTCACACCAACAATTCTCAAATATGCTGCAAATCATTATCTTGAGGCTAATAAAATATTGTTATAAGGTGCACCGCATAGAAATATTGAAAAGGTAAGACCTTAAATGGACACCCGAGCCAAACCAACAAAGTTAATATGTTCATGTCAACTAATCTGAGACGGCTAAAATTGAAGTTCACTTTTATGAAATAATTGTTAGCTTTCTCGTATAGAAAAAGAAATGCTAATCACTGGCCTGCATTGAATGCTACAGGGGTTAATATATGTTTTGGTCACTGTACTATAGATCGATTTTCATTAATGTTATCGACTCTTTTTTGTTATAAACGCATTACTATATTTGAAAAAAATTACAAAATGATCATTACTTAACATTCTATCCAAAAAAATAGACGAAAATGTTGAGTAAACTAACGGTTAACACGTGTTAATTATGTGGCAGGTGATGTGACTCGAGTTAATTGATGTTTTGGTCATTGTATTAAAGATCGATTTTTATTTTGATTACTGAAACTTTTTTTATGTTTTCAGACCCTGACCGGTCAATGAACCGGAAAGTGTGACGACCCCAAATCCGGGTTCTTTAACCTCGGGTTTGGTTCTCACTGTACAATACTTAACCATAATGAAATACATAAATTGTATTCAACTTCGCGGAATAATACAAAAGGTTCCTTAATCAAAAGGCTACAACTTCCCAAGGTCTATTACCTTAATCTTAAACATTACATATCTTAAGGAAATACAAAAGATTTACAACAGTAATTACATAACGGTAATATAAACTAGCATGCAATTACTAAAACTAAGCATTCGCTTTCCCCTTGCCTTTGTCCGATTTAGAGCTTTCGGGAATGGCTGAAATATAGTCATGATATAGCAAGAATGAGCAACTAAATGGCTCAGCAAGTTTATAATCAATCATACGATATATCATGATGAAGGGAAATGACTTCAAGTGTAAGACCCCGAATTTTATGAAATACAAAATTTAATTTTTCTTCATATAGATATTTTTTTTAAACAGTAAGTGGTTAAATCGATAAAGTTAAAAGTTAAGGATGTTATGTGCAAATTTTATTTTGTCGGACAATATTCGCTTTGTCGGGGAATATTCGTTTGGTCCGACGGCGCCGAAATAATAAATTATTGGTGGACACCACAACGGAATATTTGTCGGATATAGAAAACGACAGAAGTAACCTTTTTAAATAAAAATAGTCAACGGAACTGTTAAAATACCGGTGATAAAAGAATAGTAGCATACGGTAGTTTATGGTATTTTCTGTAGCACACGGTACTCTACAGTAACACACGGTATTGCATAGTGTCTCATATTATTGGTCTGATAATTGACACCGTAACTGTTACGCATCATTTCATCGATAATTGTCACTGCATAATATTTTATATTATCAATTCAATAATTGTTGTTACACAGTATTTTGCATTATTGATTTAATAATTGTCATTACACTGTATTTTATATCATTGAGTCAATAATTGTTGTTGCACTGTTTTTAAAATTATTGAACCTAATAATTGTCACAGTAACATATGCACAGTAATTCACATTATTGAATCAATAATTGTCATTACACAGTAACGTATGCTTTATTTTACATTATTGTTATCTCTATTATGATGTTATTTAAACAGTTATATTTCATTAATTTATTGACTTGATATCTAAGAGCTAACTATACTGTATTTATAACAATTAGTCATAATAATTGAATTGATAAAGTTATTTGTTTATAATATAAAGTTAGGTGATTATTAGGTGATATGAAATGAATGGTGTAGATTAAAGTGTGAATTATTGTTGAATAATTGAATTGATTTGTTTATAATATAAAGTTAGGTGATTATTAGGTGATATGAAATGAATGGTGTAGATTAAAGTGTGAATTATTGTTGAATAATTAAATTGATTTGTTTATAATATAAAGTTAGGTGATTATTAGGTGATATGAAATGAATGGTGTAGATTAAAGATAATATAATATTTGAAATGGATGGTGTAGATTAAAAGATGATCTTTAAATGAATGGTTTAGATTAAATGAATGATAAGATTTTTGGCTATAAATAGAAGCCTTAACTTAAGGATTTTTCATAAACTTCCTTACTTGTTCTTTCTTTCTCTCTCTAAATACTTCTTGTGAAAGTTCTCTCTAAGTGTGCTTAAGTCATCTTGAGTATTTGTGAAGATCTATAAGTATACGTGTACTGTTCAAGTTAATCAACCTCATTTAAATCAATATCCAGTCACGTGTTGAGGTAAGGAATATCATCTTCTTTCATATTCTATTGTTCAAACTTACTATAGTAAGGGATACCATCTTTTTCATCTTCCATTATTCAAACGTACTATGGTAAGGGATTATCATTATTTGATTCTCGATAATAATATTGTTTCTTCCTTACTCATAAGACGTGCCTTTTATTTCCATGTATTAAATTGTGGGAATAACCTTACGGAGCGGATTGCCGCCTGTTGGTGAATAACCTTTCGTATTCATTCATTATTAATCTCTGAGAATAACCTTACGGAGCGGATTGCCGCCTGTTTGGTGAATAACTCTTTGTACTCAAATTCTATTAAATTGTGGGAATAACCTTACGGAGCGGATTGCCGCCTGTTTGGTGAATAACTCTTTGTACTCAAATTCTATTAAAATGTGGGAATAACCTTACGGAGCGGATTGCCGCCTGTTGGTGAATAACCCTTTGTATTAATTTCCTTCACCTTTTGTTAATCAAACCTGCTACGGTAAGGGATATTATTTTCTTTCATACTCCTAAATCGAAATTTATTATGGAACTATTGCTTCTATAATTCCTGAAAATATTATATGTTCCATAATAGTTGAACTTCATTATTTCAACTGAACCTTCCTATTTACGTGAACCTTTCTATTGAATTGTAACCGTTATTCTGAACTGTGGATCTTGAATATCATTTTTAAATTTCACTCCACATCATGTTGACAATTTGGACATTATTTGAATCTGTACAAAGTAAACTTCCGATACTTATTGTTATCCTATTTCTTCTGTTCATCATTTATATCATTCTAATCATCCAAAAATCAAGCTGTTGTGAATATCTGTGGCCGGGGGCACAGATGTGATATATTTGTTGAACAGATGATAGGTTAAAGGCGATATAATAGGTTAAAGGCGATACATCTGTTCGGTGTCTTTTATGGCACGTGGTGAATGTTCTCTTTGGCCCGTAGTGCAAAGATGAACTGTTGATTGGTATGATTATGACCAAAGGCTGAATCTGGTATAATCATGACCGTTGGTGCTATATTGAATATCTTTGGCCCGTAGTGCAAAGATGAACTGTTGATCTGCATGATTATGATCAGGAACTGTGAATTTGTATTATCTTGACTAATGATATTTCAGATGATAAAAGTTGATGATATTTTTCCTAAAAAGAGAACCGAGTGGACATTATAGTCTGCATTATTCTTCTAATAGATTACTCATTCCGCTGCTATTATTGATCTGAACGTTGTTTAAGAATTTAACTGCAGTTTTTGATATAAACCTTGTAGTCTATTGTATTCTATCAAGAATTCAACTGTTGAAGACTAATGATAATTTATTCGTCATTATCTTAGTCATGTTATTCTTTACTGGGCTATTTGAGCTCACCCTTTCTTTTGTTCCATTGTTTTTCAACAGGAGATGAAAACATAACAGGGTCTAGCAGGGGAATGGAGTGAGGGTCCGAGGAATAGTTATCATAGTCTTCACGTTTTGTAAAATAGTGTGGCAATAATAGTGAAGACTTAGTTGTGTATTATTATACACTGTATTGTTGTACGTTGTGCTTTGTTGTAATAATTTTGTTGTAGTCTTTTGACGACTCAAGTTTGGGCTGTGTGGGCCCAGATTTGGGGGCGTCACAGTTGGCATCAGAGCTTAGGGATATGGTCTTTAATGGAGATCTGGGGTAGAACTAGGAGGGGAGAGACGAATAGAATCAGTCACTAGTGTGTCCTACCTAAAATAGATTTTATTATCTAATGAGTCGATTTGAATGTAGGAACATGAAGAGATGAGTCAGTTTATTTGAACTAACATTTATTTTGTGACCACAGTTAATTATGGCATCTGGAAATCAGGAGGTTAACTATGAAATTACCGAAACAAATGTAGCTGCAAAACAAGAGGCGACGAATAATCTTCTTACAAACTCAGAGTTGAATCATTTGCCTAAGGCAAAAATTATGCGTGTTCTATCCAGTAAGGATGAAGGTGAAAGCTCTGCTACAGTCGTTCCAGATCCATTCTTAGAAGCAATTAAAGGAAGTAACGAACTTGCGGAAATTATTGTCTTTAATTTACTCACTAATTGGGAGAGTGATATCACATGGTTATGCTCTATAACAAAGGATCAGAATATATGGACTTTTCATATTAGTCTTTGGGATTTATGGTGTTCCAGCTATGATTTTCAAGATTATTTAAAAATGATGTTTCTATACTTTTGGGCGTTACAATTTAGAGGAATTCAGGTTAAGTTAGTCACTATCGTGGAAACTGCAGTCTATCGAAAATACTATTTTAATGGAAATCATTGGTACCTTACTACTGATGAAGTTGATGAACCCGAGAAACAGTTTGCTAGAAAATTATTCAGTGGTATTCCCATGGTTGAAATACGTGAAGATCCGAATGAAGTATTCGGGATTCGATTTGACGATAACAGTCAAGAAACCGAATGAGGTGATAACCGGTAAGCTATTTATAAATTCTTGTGAAGTTTATGCCATGTTAGATACTTGCTCTACCCATTCTTTTATCTCACATACGTGTGCTCAACGTTTAAATTTGACTTCTGAAAACTTTTACTTTGACTTATCAGTTGAAACCTCATTGGGAGAAATATCTATCACATCTACTATCTATAAATCTTGCCTAGTTCAAATCAACAACCTCACATTACCTGTTGACCTTATTTCTTTGGAGATGCATGAATTTGATGTGATTTTAGGAATTGATTGGTTGACTACCCATCATGCAAAAAAAAATTGATTGTTTTCATAAGATTATTAGTTTTCATATTCCTAATCAACCTGTCATGCAAGTTCAAGCAACTAAACCATTGAAATCTATAATTGTTATTTCTAGCCATAAAGTCATTCGTTTATTGAAAAACGGATGTCAAGCCTTTTTAGCTCATGTCACTGATTTGAACAAAAATACGTCAAACTTGAATGATATTCCCATTGTTAATGAGTTTCCTGACGTTTTTCCTGAAGAACTTCCTAGCTTACCCCAAACCGTGAAAATGAATTTTGTATTGATCTTGAACTCGGTACCAAGCCCATTTCCAAAGCCCCATACCGAATGGCTCTCATAGAATGCCAAGAGTTAAAAGTTTAATTATTAGATATCGGTATCATTCGTTCTAGTACAAAACTTATATCGAGCGAGGAATGCAAGAAGAGTTTCCAAGAACTCAAGAGGAGACTTGTTTCAGCTCCTGTTCTGACCATACCATCAGGATCAGGAGAATTTGTTATCTACAACGATGCTTCTGGCAAAGGTCTAGACTGTGTCCTTATGCAACATGGAAAGGTTATAGCCTATGCCTCTCGACAACTCAAAGATTATGAGAAAAATTATCCTACTCATGATCTAGAGTTGGCAGCAGTCGTTTTCGCGTTGAAGATCTGGAGACACTACTTGTACGGAGAAAAAGTGGATATCTATACGGATCATAAAAGTCTCAAGTATTTCTTCACCCAGAAGGAACTCAACATGCGACAACGACGTTGGCTTGAGCTGTTAAAGGATTATGACCACACAATCCAGTATCAACCGGGAAAGGCGAACGTTGTAGCTGACGCTTTGAGCAGAAGATATTATGTGAGTACAAGTGCACTGCTGACAACACAAAAGCGTATTTTGTACGACTTGCAAAAGATAGGGATAGAGCTAAAAACACCAATGACCCACTTGAAGATTGCGCACGTACGAGTAGAACCAGCTTTAATCGATAAAATTAAAGTTGTTCAAGCTACCGATCCGGAGTTGATGAATATGATGAAGAAAGTACAAGAAGGTGCTATTCCTGAGGCAATAATCGACGAGAAAGGAATACTTCGAGTCAACTCTCGACTCTGTGTTCCTAACGATCCTGAATTGAAGCATAAAATCATGATTGAGGCACACAACACGCCGTTTGCAATCCACCCAGGAGGTACCAAGATGTATCGTGATCTTCGACATACATTTTGGTGGAACAATATAAAAATGGAAATTGCAGAGTTTATCTCAAGGTGCCTAACTTGTCAACGTGTCAAGGCAGAGCATCAAGTACCTAAGGGTCCATTACAACCACTTGAAGTTCCTGAATGGAAGTGGGAATATATCAATATGGATTTCGTGACGGGTCTTCCCAAAGTTTCTCAAGGCTTAGATGCAATTTGGGTCATCGTAGATAGATTGACCAAATCCGCTCATTTCTTGCCTATACGAGAAAACTTTTCACTTGAACGTCTTGCCGGTATGTACATAAATGAGATCGTGAGATTGCATGGCATGCCAGTTTCCATAGTTTCTGATCGAGATCCTAGATTCACTTCACGCTTTTGGATCAGTCTACAAAAAGCTATGGGCACTGAACTACGTTTTAGTTCTGCATACCATCCTCAAACGGACGGACAATCGGAAAGGACGATCCAGACCCTCGAAGATCTTTTGAGACTTTGTGTATTAGACTTCAAAGGAAGTTGGGATAAGTACTTGCCGTTGGTGGAATTTTCTTACAACAACAGTTACCAAGCAAGCATAGGCATGGCTCCATTCGAGGCATTGTATGGAAGGAAGTGTCGCTCTCCAATATGTTGGAATGAGGTAGGAGAAGCAAAATTGTTGGGACCCGAGTTGGTACGCTTGACGACCGAAAAGATCCAAATGATCCGACAACGAATACAGACCGCACAAGAACGACAAAAGAGTTATGCTGATCTTCATCGGAGAGACGAAAGTTTCAACGTCGGAGATCATGTATTCTTACGTGTTTCTCCATGGAAAGGGGTTACGAGATTCGGAAAGAGAGGAAAGCTTAACCCTCGATTTATTGGCCCATTTGAAATCCTAGATCGAATAGGAACCGTAGCCTACAGACTAGCCCTACCACCAAGTATGTCTCGCATCCATAACGTTTTTCACATATCTATGTTACGTAAATATGTGAAGGACCCAAACCACGTCATTGAGTTAGAACCAGACGTTATAGCAGAGGATTTAACATACGAGGAGGTACCTGTTAAGATCCTGGATAAGAAGGAGCAGATCCTACGCTCAAAGGTTATACCTCAAGTTAAGGTTTTATGGAGGAACCAAGATACTGAGGAAATGACCTGGGAGCTAGAATCTGAGATGAAATCTAAGTATCCTTACCTCTTCGATATGTCAGGTACGTCAATTTCGGGGACGAAATTTCATAAGGAGGGGAGGTTGTAAGACCCCGAATTTTATGAAATACAAAATTTAATTTTTCTTCATATAGATATTTTTTTTAAACAGTAAGTGGTTAAATCGATAAAGTTAAAAGTTAAGGATGTTACGTGCAAATTTTATTTTGTCGGACAATATTCGCTTTGTCGGGGAATATTTGTTTGGTCCGACGGCGCCGAAATAATAAATTATTGGTGGACCCCACAACGGAATATTTGTCGGATATAGAAAACGACAGAAGTAACCTTTTTAAATAAAAATAGTCAACGGAACTGTTAAAATACCGGTGATAAAAGAATAGTAGCATACGGTAGTTTATGGTATTTTCTGTAGCACACGGTACTCTACAGTAACACACGGTATTGCATAGTGTCTCATATTATTGGTCTGATAATTGACACCGTAACTGTTACGCATCATTTCATCGATAATTGTCACTGCATAATATTTTATATTATCAATTCAATAATTGTTGTTACACAGTATTTTGCATTATTGATTTAATAATTGTCATTACACTGTATTTTATATCATTGAGTCAATAATTGTTGTTGCACTGTTTTTAAAATTATTGAACCTAATAATTGTCACAGTAACATATGCACAGTAATTCACATTATTGAATCAATAATTGTCATTACACAGTAACGTATGCTTTATTTTACATTATTGTTATCTCTATTATGATGTTATTTAAACAGTTATATTTCATTAATTTATTGACTTGATATCTAAGAGCTAACTATACTGTATTTATAACAATTAGTCATAATAATTGAATTGATAAAGTTATTTGTTTATAATATAAAGTTAGGTGATTATTAGGTGATATGAAATGAATGGTGTAGATTAAAGTGTGAATTATTGTTGAATAATTGAATTGATTTGTTTATAATATAAAGTTAGGTGATTATTAGGTGATATGAAATGAATGGTGTAGATTAAAGTGTGAATTATTGTTGAATAATTAAATTGATTTGTTTATAATATAAAGTTAGGTGATTATTAGGTGATATGAAATGAATGGTGTAGATTAAAGATAATATAATATTTGAAATGGATGGTGTAGATTAAAAGATGATCTTTAAATGAATGGTTTAGATTAAATGAATGATAAGATTTTTGGCTATAAATAGAAGCCTTAACTTAAGGATTTTTCATAAACTTCCTTACTTGTTCTTTCTTTCTCTCTCTAAATACTTCTTGTGAAAGTTCTCTCTAAGTGTGCTTAAGTCATCTTGAGTATTTGTGAAGATCTATAAGTATACGTGTACTGTTCAAGTTAATCAACCTCATTTAAATCAATATCCAGTCACGTGTTGAGGTAAGGAATATCATCTTCTTTCATATTCTATTGTTCAAACTTACTATAGTAAGGGATACCATCTTTTTCATCTTCCATTATTCAAACGTACTATGGTAAGGGATTATCATTATTTGATTCTCGATAATAATATTGTTTCTTCCTTACTCATAAGACGTGCCTTTTATTTCCATGTATTAAATTGTGGGAATAACCTTACGGAGCGGATTGCCGCCTGTTGGTGAATAACCTTTCGTATTCATTCATTATTAATCTCTGAGAATAACCTTACGGAGCGGATTGCCGCCTGTTTGGTGAATAACTCTTTGTACTCAAATTCTATTAAATTGTGGGAATAACCTTACGGAGCGGATTGCCGCCTGTTTGGTGAATAACTCTTTGTACTCAAATTCTATTAAATTGTGGGAATAACCTTACGGAGCGGATTGCCGCCTGTTGGTGAATAACCCTTTGTATTAATTTCCTTCACCTTTTGTTAATCAAACCTGCTACGGTAAGGGATATTATTTTCTTTCATACTCCTAAATCGAAATTTATTATGGAACTATTGCTTCTATAATTCCTGAAAATATTATATGTTCCATAATAGTTGAACTTCATTATTTCAACTGAACCTTCCTATTTACGTGAACCTTTCTATTGAATTGTAACCGTTATTCTGAACTGTGGATCTTGAATATCATTTTTAAATTTCACTCCACATCATGTTGACAATTTGGACATTATTTGAATCTGTACAAAGTAAACTTCCGATACTTATTGTTATCCTATTTCTTCTGTTCATCATTTATATCATTCTAATCATCCAAAAATCAAGCTGTTGTGAATATCTGTGGCCGGGGGCACAGATGTGATATATTTGTTGAACAGATGATAGGTTAAAGGCGATATAATAGGTTAAAGGCGATACATCTGTTCGGTGTCTTTTATGGCACGTGGTGAATGTTCTCTTTGGCCCGTAGTGCAAAGATGAACTGTTGATTGGTATGATTATGACCAAAGGCTGAATCTGGTATAATCATGACCGTTGGTGCTATATTGAATATCTTTGGCCCGTAGTGCAAAGATGAACTGTTGATCTGCATGATTATGATCAGGAACTGTGAATTTGTATTATCTTGACTAATGATATTTCAGATGATAAAAGTTGATGATGTTTTTCCTAAAAAGAGAACCGAGTGGACATTATAGTCTGCATTATTCTTCTAATAGATTACTCATTCCGCTGCTATTATTGATCTGAACGTTGTTTAAGAATTTAACTGCAGTTTTTGATATAAACCTTGTAGTCTATTGTATTCTATCAAGAATTCAACTGTTGAAGACTAATGATAATTTATTCGTCATTATCTTAGTCATGTTATTCTTTACTGGGCTATTTGAGCTCACCCTTTCTTTTGTTCCATTGTTTTTCAACAGGAGATGAAAACATAACAGGGTCTAGCAGGGGAATGGAGTGAGGGTCCGAGGAATAGTTATCATAGTCTTCACGTTTTGTAAAATAGTGTGGCAATAATAGTGAAGACTTAGTTGTGTATTATTATACACTGTATTGTTGTACGTTGTGCTTTGTTGTAATAATTTTGTTGTAGTCTTTTGACGACTCAAGTTTGGGCTGTGTGGGCCCAGATTTGGGGGCGTCACATCAAGGTTTCAACAATAGCAATTGTGAAAGATAACAAGAATCAATGTTCAATAAAAGAAGGAATTGACTCTTTACTGCTGAGTGGTCTTTAATGACCCTGAACTGCTACTAAGGTAGAACAGACATACAATGTCTGACTCATTGTTAAAATAACAGGACACTTGAGGGGATCAGTCCTCTCATGTCCTATGTATATGCATCACATTTAGTTTTCTTGCGCGCTGTCGGGTCTCCGACAAATAAAAATCCCCTTTAACTAGGGTTGTTCTATCTCAGTCTTACTGTAAGAATCCGCACCAGCCAATGGTTTGGATAAGCTTTTATAATATTCAACTAAATGAATTTAACATGCATTTGTCTAGCCGAAACAATTAGCTTAGACGTTCTTAAACAGTTTGCAAAAGCACTATGTGCGAATACAATAATAAATAACGATGTGAAGTAATTTTCGATAATTAATTCACTTAAAGGTCTGTCAAATATCTACGAGTGTAGATACTTGCTCAACAATAATTGAATTGCTCAAAGTAATTAAAGTTGAATAATAATTGCAACAATAAGTACAAGTTAAGGGTAGAAGACTTGCCTTGTGCGTGGTCTACTGCTAACCAATTCAATTTAATTCTCTTTAGATAGACCTAACAATTAATCAAGTTGATCTTCGAATTAGTATCATATACGTATTCATATGATAACATCTATACAAGTTATACCTAACCACATAATTAAATAGTTAAGGGTATATTTAACACTTAGAACATATTATCATTACTTGATAATATTTCAATCACATAAAACATATATTAATTACTTAATATAGTTCACATTCTTATCTAACATTATTAACAATTAATAATATTCCATTAGTCTTATAATATTATTAATCATTTAATAATATTCTATTATCATTCTAATATTATTAATCCCTTAATAATATTGTATTAACCTTTTAATATTATTAACCATTTAATAATACATTAATCACATTATTAATATTATTAATTATTTAATAATATTTTATTCATTATCTAATATTATTAATCATTTAATAATATTTTAATCATTATCTAATATTATTAATCATTTAATAACATTTTATTCACTATCTAATATTATTAATTATTTAATAATATTTTATTCATTATCTAATATGATTAATCTTTTTAATAATATTTTATTCATTTACTAATATTATTATTTATTTAATAATATTTTCTTGACTTATTAATATTATTATCCATTTAATAATAATTTAATTATTTACAAATGTTATAATCATTTAATAACATTCTAATCACATATTAATATTATTAACCTCTTAATAATCTTTTATTATAAACAATACCAATAGTTAACTTTTTAATTGTGTTAACATTAGTCTTAACTTTAAACATTTAGCTACCAATTAGTTACTAATAAACTCCATGTATTGGTTTAATATTCAAACACATTCATTTTACACTTATTTCAACTTAAATTTCCATAGAAAACCCGACCCGGACCGACCCGACCCGACCCGGACCGAATCTGCTCTCAGGAACAGCGGGTTCAAGCGCCTAGGCGCTTGGTAGGCGCTTGGTAGGCGCTTGACCTACTTTTGAAAAATCAATTTTTTTGGACTGTCCAACCCCCCGACGCTCCGACAGTCATAACTTCTTCATTTTAAAACATTTTGGGGTGATTCTTGAGTCCATTCTCATCAGAATTTCATGATCTACAATTTCTCTTTAGATCATAAATCCAAATTCCGAACGGAAGTATCCGTAAAATGGCTCACAAGGACAGAATGAAAACTAGTTTCATAAATCTTTGGTTTTAATGGTTCAAACTTGAAATAAATGAACTCTACACATTCAAATGACACCAACTTAGTGTTTTTGTCTTCATAACTTCTTGTTTTACAATATTCCATGGTTCGATTGTCTTTTTGAAAACGTTTTACACGAAATTTACGGATCGAACAACTTAGGGTTTAAAAACGACATCCTTTTTGGTAAAAGCTATAACTTCTTTGTTATTCATTATTTTTGAAAAGTTCAAAAAGAGTTTTTCTTTAAAACTTGTAGATCTAGCTTTCTAGCCATAAAAATCCAATTTCCAATTTGTACATTTCAAAATACAACGTTAAACATAGCATGCATGGTTAGGGTTTTACCGGTAAAACATGTTATGAACTTTTCTACAACTTCTATGCATTTTTCACATACCAAATCATGTTATAAACACATAGATCTATGAATATACATATATTACATAGATAAATACATCTAGATCATCAAAACGAGTTTTGATCGGTTAAAAATAGATTTTAACCGATCAAAAGCTTTCTAGACTACAAAAATGAAATAAGATGGAGTTTAGAGAACTTTTAAACCTTTGTGATTTGTTGGCTCTCCTTCTCCTTATACCAAAGTATGATATGAGATTATTGGACATCCACCAAGACCTTCCTCTTGCTATTTCTCACACTTACAAGTGTTTTCTCTCAAATGCTCTATATTTTCTCTCTTGTATTCTCTAGGAAATGAGCTAGCAAACTTGGCTCAAGTGTGGAGTGTTTTATTTATAGCACTCTACTAGCACTTCTTTAAATTTCCTAATTCACCAATGTTGGTGAAATTAAGGCTTAAGTGAGCTTACTATAGATGGAATGACTACATGATGGACATATGGAATGACTAGGGTTGTTGAACCACTTTGGACTTGTGTGAAAATGAAGCAACAAGGAAATCAAGCAACCCATGTGGGTCCCTCTTTAAAATCTCAGCAAAATAACATTTTTAAAGCCATTTTTCCTTTAATTTTTGTACTAAAATGTGCATATATACATATATATATATATATATATATATATATATATATATATATATATATATATATATATATATATTGACCAAAATTTGACCTCCTATTGGGCTCCACATTGGGCTTGGGAATAACTTCCATTGGGCTCATTCAATTAAATTGTTTGGGCTCAATTTAAATAACACATTGGGCTTACATTAATTATTCTAGGTTACATTTAATTAAATCAAGCATTGAGCTTGTTTAATTAATTACATGGGCTAGTAATTAAATTACATACATGGGCTACTAGGTTAATATCTTTAACCTAGTTTATCAACTCATTTGGATTTAAAAATATAATCCAATTAGATTTGCTTTAATTAATTATACACAATGCTTTAATTCTTTAAATAAATATACAAGCACATAAGTACATTTATTTAATTATCTAATGCACAATTAATTAATACAAAAAGTTTAATTTTATTGCTAAATATTTATTAAGTATATTTACAATGACTAATGAAATTCGTGGTCATTACATTCTCCCCCCCTTATAAGAATTCCGTCCCCAGAATTACAAATTTAAACTACTCGAACAGATGCGGATAGCTAGCCCTCATCTTTTCTTCAAGCTCCCACGTAGCTTCCTCAGCGTTGTGGTTCCTCCAAAGGATTTTGACAGAATGTATAACCTTATTCCGTAATTTCTGCTCTTTCCTATCTAGTATTTGGACAGGAATTTCTTCGTATGATAAGTCTTTCTCGACTTGTATTGGCTCATAGGATATGACATGTTTGTAGTCTGGCTTGTATGGTCGCAACACTGATACGTGAAACACATTGTGAATATGCTCCAGTTCAGGAGGTAAAGCTACCTCGTACGCCACTTCACCCACTCTCTTTAATATCTCGAACGGTCCTATGAACCTGGGACTCAGCTTCCCTTTCTTTCCAAATCTGATCTTCCCCTTCCAGGGAGACACCTTCATGAACACAAAACTCCCAACTTCGAAGTCTCGCTTCTGTCGATGTAAATCGGCGTACTTCTTCTGACGATCCTGAGCTGCTACTAGCCGAGCTCTTATTACCTTAATAATTTCTACCGTCTGTTGAACCAATTCCGGTCCCAACAGTCGGCGTTCTCCTACCTCATCCCAACATAGAGGTGTTCTGCACTTTCTTCCATACAATGCTTCATAAGGCGGCATGCCTATGCTTGCATGATAACTATTGTTGTATGCAAACTCAACTAATGGTAGATGGTTTTCCCAACTGCCCTTGAAATCCATCACACATGCCCTGAGCATATCTTCCAATGTCTGTATTGTTCTTTCACTTTGCCCATCGGTCTGCGGATGATATGTTGTACTCATTCTCAATTGTGTCCCCAATCTCTCCTGAAGACTTCTCCAAAATTTTGACGTGAAGCGCGGATCTCTGTTTGACACAATCGATACCGGCACCCCATGTCTCGAAACTATCTCCTTGATGTACAGTTTGGCCAACTGGTCCAAACTGAACTTAATCTTGATCGGCAAAAAGTGCGCTGACTTTGTTAGTCGATCCACAATCACCCATATTGCGTCAAATCCCTTCTGTGTTGCTGGAAGTCCTACCACAAAATCCATTGTGATATGCTCCCATTTCCACTCAGGAATCTCTAACGGCTGTAGTAATCCACTTGGTCTCTGATGTTCAGCCTTTACCCTTTGACAAGTTAGGCATCGGCTGACACATTCAGCGACCTCCCTTTTTAAATTCGGCCACCAAAAATGCTGACGCAGATCTTGATACATCTTCGTACTTCCCGGATGTATCGAGTATCTCGTACTGTGGGCCTCTTGCAAAATTTCTTCTCGTAGTTCGGGCACTAGCGGCACCCAAACCCGAGTTTCAAACCTTAGCAATCCCATGCTATCCTCCTTGAATTTGACCTCTTCCCCTTCAGTCATTCTCATCCTTATTCTGACACACTCTTCATCTTTGTCTTGAGCCTCTTTTACCCGATCTAACAGGGTTGGGCTCGCTTCCACTTCCATTGACTCATTTGGATTTCTTACCTCCAACTCCATTCGAGCCATCTCTTGAACCAATTGTTCCTGATCTGTCAAGATGAACAATTTCTCCCTGCTCTTTCTGCTTAGAGCATCTGCTACTACGTTGGCCTTGCCGGGATGATATAGAATTTCACAATCATAGTCTTTGATCAATTCTAACCATCTCCGTTGCCTCATATTTAACTCCTTCTGTGTGAAGATATACTTCAGACTCTTGTGGTCCGTGAATATCTCACATTTCTCTCCATATAAATAATGTCTCCAGATTTTAAGGGCAAACACTATCGCAGCCAGCTCCAAGTCGCGGGTAGGGTATCCCTTCTCGTAATCCTTCAACTGTCTGGACGCATACGCAACGACCTTGCCGTTTTGCATAAGCACACAGCCAAGTCCCTTATGCGATGCATCACTGTAGACCGTAAAACCTCCCGTATCGTCCGGTAAAGTCAATACAGGTGCTTCACTAAGTCTCTTCTTTAGCTCCTGAAAACTCTCCTCACACTTCTCCGTCCATACGTATTTCACCGTCTTCCTCGTTAGATTGGTCAGCGGTGTTGCTATCTTTGAAAAATCTTGAATAAATCTCCGATAGTAACCCGCTAACCCCAAGAAACTTCTTACCTCCGTCGGCGTCCTTGGTTGCTCCCAATTCATCACCGCTTCCACCTTTGCTGGATCTACTGAAACTCCCTCCTTGTCAATGACATGACCTAAAAATTGAACTCTCTCCAACCAGAATTCACACTTCGAAAATTTAGCATACAACTGCTCCTTCCGTAAAATCTCCAACACCAATCTTAGGTGTTCAGCATGCTCCTCCTCCGTTTTAGAATACACCAGAATATCGTCAATGAACACAACAACAAATTTATCCAAGTACTGCTTGAATATTCTGTTCATCATGTCCATAAATGCGGCTGGCGCATTCGTCAGTCCAAACGACATCACCAGAAACTCATAATGCCCATATCGAGTTCTGAATGCCGTCTTGGGTACATCCTCCTTCCTGACTTTCAACTGATGATAACCAGTCCTCAAGTCAATCTTTGAAAAGTACTTCGCCCCTTTCAATTGATCGAAAAGATCGTCAATTCGTGGCAACGGGTACTTGTTCTTAATTGTCACCTTATTCAGCTCTCTGTAATCCATACATAACCTCATCGATCCATCATTCTTCTTTACAAACAACACAAGTGCTCCCCATGGAGAAACACTTGGCTGAATGTACTTATTATCCAACAACTCCTGTAGTTGGATCATTAACTCCTTCATTTCTACCGGAGCCATCCTATATGGTGCCTTTGATATTGGTGCTGTCCCCGGTACCAAATCAATTACAAATTCTATCTCTCTATCTGGCGGTAAACCTGGCAGTTCGTTTGGAAACACGTTCATGAACTCCCTCACTACTGGTATTTGCTCCATCTCGGGATTCACCATTTGTGTGTCCACTATGTGAGCTAAATACCCTACACAACCTTTCTTCAACAGTTTCTTGGCCTGCATCATCGTCAGACATGTTGATTGTCTAGACGACTTGCTGCCATAAAATACGACCTTAGACCTGTTCGGTGTCTTAAGGTGTATACACTTCTTTTGACAATCAATTATAGCTCCATGGTTAAACAACCAATCCATTCCAAGTATAACGTCAAACTCCCCCAATCGTATCGGAATTAAATTTACACTCAACTTCTGACCCCTGATTGCAGCACAACAGTTCCTATGTACATACTCTACAGGAATCACTTCTTTATTAGCAACTTCTATGTTCATTGGGTTCTCTAGTTTTTCTCTAGGCAATTCTAACCGTATAGCGAATTCATCAGACACAAATGAACAGGTAGCACCCGAATCAAATAATACGTAAGCATTTATATCATTGATCGGAATAATACCTGACACCACGTCTTTTGATTCAACGGCGTCCTGCACCGTCATGTTGAAAGTCCGTGCCGTGGGTTTGTTCTGTGGCACTGGGCCTCCAATGGTCAGTTTGTTGTTGTTGTTGTTGTTGTTGTTGTTGTTGCTTCCCCTAAAGCCCGAACTCCCTCCGATGTTCTTCTTCTTTGGACAATCCTTAAACTGATGGTCCATGGCCCCGCAGGCAAAACAACCCTTCCTCTTCGATGTGGGACAATTGGGAGCGATGTGCCCCTCTTGCCCACAGTTATAGCAGACATTCCTTCCTTTCATGCACTCCCCAGTGTGGTTCTTTCCGCACTGACTGCATTTACTGGCTTTCTTGGATTCACTTCCCTGGGGTGTCCCCGAACTGCTGTTGTTATTCCACTTGCGTTTGTTCGAGTTGCTGCCCCCGCTGCTACCCTCTCGGTTTCCTCCATCACTTATCTTCTTGTTCCGTTCTTGATTGTGCTTGTTCAAAGCTTCATTTCCACCCTCAGCTTTAATAGCTTTCTCCAGTAGTGTTGCAAAGTTTGTGATCTGGAGAACAGCTACCCGACTGTAAACCCACGGTTTCAGCCCCTGTTCGAATCTTCTGGCGCGTCTCGCCTCAGTATCCACCTGGTGTGAAGCGAATCTTGCCAATTCATTGAACTTGGCGGCGTATTCTGATACGGACAAGTTCCCCTGCTTAAGCTCTAGGAATTTAATTTCCATCCTAGCCTTTGTACTCTCTGGAAAGTAGTTTTCCAAGAATACATCTTTGAATCGCGCCCACGCGATCGTTCCCTCCCCTGCTCTACTCTTATTGGCCTTCCACCAGTGGCTGGCCTCTCCTTTCATCATGAAGGTAGCAAATGAGGTCATTTGCTCCTCCTTAACTCGTGCAACCTCGAAGACTTTTTCCATCTCCTCTATCCAGGTCTGTGCTTCTATAGGATCCGTGGTCCCTTTGAACTCGGGTGGTCCTATTAGTTTGAAATCTTTAAAACTTGCTAGTGGAGCGGCAGGGTTTGTTGCTCCAGTAGCCTCTGCGTTGCGTCCGCGGAATGCTCCCATTAGCATTTCCACGAACTCTTGGACAGGGTTGGGTGGTACCCCTCCGGCATTCACTGACTCTTCGGGTGGTGGTGGAGGTAGTCGTTGATTTCTTCTCTGTGGCGGCATTTTCTGTATAAAGAAAATTTAATTTATTAAAGTTGTTTCAATCTTTTTACTTTCGTTTTGTAGCTTAAGTAGTTTAAACCAAAGCACAAATAATCATCTCGACACATATAAACATAAACGAAAATGCATTTATATTCATATGCTAAAACACAGTGCGTAGCACTTTTACATCATAAGCATACTGCTATAAACGCTGCTAACCCCGATAGTTAAAACAAAAGACGGGATCTAACATATCCCACAACTTCATAGAGTTGGGATTTACAATATACTAACCCTCTATCAAAACAAAAGATGGGTTTCTACTGCATCTATGTACATACAACATAAATAAAGGAAATAGTACAACTAATTGCGCATCCCTCGACGAACCGCATCGTCGTACTCCTCATCTCCAATGGCCCTGACCACGCCCCTACTAATGGTGTGCAAGGTCTGGCCCTCATCAGCAGGGTAATAGTGCACCCTACTCTGGATTCTACCAACTGATGAGCGATAGACGTAACTGAGTCTATCTATCCTCACCCTCTTCTCCCTAACCTCCTCCTCCAATTCCATCATCTGACCATGAGCGGCATCCCGCTGCGTCTCCATCTCAATCCTGTCCTTTATCGCCTCCTGCCAGTGTGCACGGATGGCGGCCTTCTCTGCCTGTACCTGCTGAACCTTCAGCTCAGCCTCAGCTAACCTAGTCTCAGCCACTGCCAATTTGGCCTGCAGCTCCACATCCTGATCTACGAGATGGTGAGTTAGCATTGCAAAGTGCTCCACCGAATCCTCGTACCCCTGTACCTGATCCTCCAGTTCTACGATCCTCTCTTTCAGCTCGATGTTCTCGCCAGAGAACTGATAAGCTGTATCTCTGTACTGCTCCTCCGTCTGCTGGTGGATCTGGTTCTGCTCCTCCAGGTGCTGAACCCTCTCCTCTAGCTCCTCGTTAGCCGTAGTGAGAGTATCGATGATGTCACTGGCGACAGTGCCCATGCCATCAACATACTCAGCTGGCTCCTCATCCTCATCATCATCAGTATCAGCCTCCTCCTCACTGTACTGCCCCATAACTCCGCCCCAGACAGCGTCCTCTCTATCTCCCTCCTCGGGATCTGACTCTGGCTCCTCGATCGGTGCAGCCACCCGTGGCTGTGCGGTATCCATAGGGATATCCGTATAAATCACCTCCTCTACAGCAGTGCTCGACTGACCTATCTCCGTCATCCTACAATAACATAAATAACACATGTTAGTACAGCAATAAAATATATTCATTGATGAAATGAAATGATATTTTATCATGTACATCTCGGCTCGATGGATTTTCTCAATCCATCTCCAAAAATACACAACATGATGAATCTCCCCAATTCATCTCCTAACGCACTCGATATGAGTTTAGTACTAAGGTTATAACCTAGGTTTCGCCATCCTAGCGTTTCTAACCTACGGCTCTGATACCAACCTGTGACGACCCCAAATCCGGGTTCTTTAACCTCGGGTTTGGTTCTCACTGTATAATACTTAACCATAATGAAATACATAAATTGTATTCAACTTCGCGGAATAATACAAAAGGTTCCTTAATCAAAAGGCTACAACTTCCCAAGGTCTATTACCTTAATCTTAAACATTACATATCTTAAGGAAATTCAAAAGATTTACAACAGTAATTACATAACGGTAATATAAACTAGCATGCAATTACTAAAACTAAGCATTCGCTTTCCCCTTGCCTTTGTCCGATTTAGAGCTTTCGGGAATGGCTGAAATATAGTCATGATATAGCAAGAATGAGCAACTAAATGGCTCAACAAGTTTATAATCAATCATACGATATATCATGATGAAGGGAAATGACTTCAAGGTTTCAACAATAGCAATTGTGAAAGATAACAAGAATCAATGTTCAATAAAAGAAGGAATTGACTCTTTACTGCTGAGTGGTCTTTAATGACCCTGAACTGCTACTAAGGTAGAACAGACATACAATGTCTGACTCATTGTTAAAATAACGGGACACTTGAGGGGATCAGTCCTCTCATGTCCTATGTATATGCATCACATTTAGTTTTCTTGCGCGCTGTCGGGTCTCCGACAAATAAAAATCCCCTTTAACTAGGGTTGTTCTATCTCAGTCTTACTGTAAGAATCCGCACCAGCCAATGGTTTGGATAAGCTTTTATAATATTCAACTAAATGAATTTAACATGCATTTGTCTAGCCGAAACAATTAGCTTAGACGTTCTTAAACAGTTTGCAAAAGCACTATGTGCGAATACAATAATAAATAACGATGTGAAGTAATTTTCGATAATTAATTCACTTAAAGGTCTGTCAAATATCTACGAGTGTAGATACTTGCTCAACAATAATTGAATTGCTCAAAGTAATTAAAGTTGAATAATAATTGCAACAATAAGTACAAGTTAAGGGTAGAAGACTTGCCTTGTGCGTGGTCTACTGCTAACCAATTCAATTTAATTCTCTTTAGATAGACCTAACAATTAATCAAGTTGATCTTCGAATTAGTATCATATACGTATTCATATGATAACATCTATACAAGTTATACCTAACCACATAATTAAATAGTTAAGGGTATATTTAACACTTAGAACATATTATCATTACTTGATAATATTTCAATCACATAAAACATATATTAATTACTTAATATAGTTCACATTCTTATCTAACATTATTAACAATTAATAATATTCCATTAGTCTTATAATATTATTAATCATTTAATAATATTCTATTATCATTCTAATATTATTAATCCCTTAATAATATTGTATTAACCTTTTAATATTATTAACCATTTAATAATACATTAATCACATTATTAATATTATTAATTATTTAATAATATTTTATTCATTATCTAATATTATTAATCATTTAATAATATTTTAATCATTATCTAATATTATTAATCATTTAATAACATTTTATTCACTATCTAATATTATTAATTATTTAATAATATTTTATTCATTATCTAATATGATTAATCTTTTTAATAATATTTTATTCATTTACTAATATTATTATTTATTTAATAATATTTTCTTGACTTATTAATATTATTATCCATTTAATAATAATTTAATTATTTACAAATGTTATAATCATTTAATAACATTCTAATCACATATTAATATTATTAACCTCTTAATAATCTTTTATTATAAACAATACCAATAGTTAACTTTTTAATTGTGTTAACATTAGTCTTAACTTTAAACATTTAGCTACCAATTAGTTACTAATAAACTCCATGTATTGGTTTAATATTCAAACACATTCATTTTACACTTATTTCAACTTAAATTTCCATAGAAAACCCGACCCGGACCGACCCGACCCGACCCGGACCGAATCTGCTCTCAGGAACAGCGGGTTCAAGCGCCTAGGCGCTTGGTAGGCGCTTGGTAGGCGCTTGACCTACTTTTGAAAAATCAATTTTTTTGGACTGTCCAACCCCCCGACGCTCCGACAGTCATAACTTCTTCATTTTAAAACATTTTGGGGTGATTCTTGAGTCCATTCTCATCAGAATTTCATGATCTACAATTTCTCTTTAGATCATAAATCCAAATTCCGAACGGAAGTATCCGTAAAATGGCTCACAAGGACAGAATGAAAACTAGTTTCATAAATCTTTGGTTTTAATGGTTCAAACTTGAAATAAATGAACTCTACACATTCAAATGACACCAACTTAGTGTTTTTGTCTTCATAACTTCTTGTTTTACAATATTCCATGGTTCGATTGTCTTTTTGAAAACGTTTTACACGAAATTTACGGATCGAACAACTTAGGGTTTAAAAACGACATCCTTTTTGGTAAAAGCTATAACTTCTTTGTTATTCATTATTTTTGAAAAGTTCAAAAAGAGTTTTTCTTTAAAACTTGTAGATCTAGCTTTCTAGCCATAAAAATCCAATTTCCAATTTGTACATTTCAAAATACAACGTTAAACATAGCATGCATGGTTAGGGTTTTACCGGTAAAACATGTTATGAACTTTTCTACAACTTCTATGCATTTTTCACATACCAAATCATGTTATAAACACATAGATCTATGAATATACATATATTACATAGATAAATACATCTAGATCATCAAAACGAGTTTTGATCGGTTAAAAATAGATTTTAACCGATCAAAAGCTTTCTAGACTACAAAAATGAAATAAGATGGAGTTTAGAGAACTTTTAAACCTTTGTGATTTGTTGGCTCTCCTTCTCCTTATACCAAAGTATGATATGAGATTATTGGACATCCACCAAGACCTTCCTCTTGCTATTTCTCACACTTACAAGTGTTTTCTCTCAAATGCTCTATATTTTCTCTCTTGTATTCTCTAGGAAATGAGCTAGCAAACTTGGCTCAAGTGTGGAGTGTTTTATTTATAGCACTCTACTAGCACTTCTTTAAATTTCCTAATTCACCAATGTTGGTGAAATTAAGGCTTAAGTGAGCTTACTATAGATGGAATGACTACATGATGGACATATGGAATGACTAGGGTTGTTGAACCACTTTGGACTTGTGTGAAAATGAAGCAACAAGGAAATCAAGCAACCCATGTGGGTCCCTCTTTAAAATCTCAGCAAAATAACCTTTTCAAGCCATTTTTCCTTTAATTTTTGTACTAAAATGTGCATATATACATCTATATATATATATACTTATATATATATATATATATATATATATATATATATATATATATATATATTGACCAAAATTTGACCTCCTATTGGGCTCCACATTGGGCTTGGGAATAACTTCCATTGGGCTCATTCAATTAAATTGTTTGGGCTCAATTTAAATAACACATTGGGCTTACATTAATTATTCTAGGTTACATTTAATTAAATCAAGCATTGGGCTTGTTTAATTAATTACATGGGCTAGTAATTAAATTACATACATGGGCTACTAGGTTAATATCTTTAACCTAGTTTATCAACTCATTTGGATTTAAAAATATAATCCAATTAGATTTGCTTTAATTAATTATACACAATGCTTTAATTCTTTAAATAAATATACAAGCACATAAGTACATTTATTTAATTATCTAATGCACAATTAATTAATACAAAAAGTTTAATTTTATTGCTAAATATTTATTAAGTATATTTACAATGACTAATGAAATTCGTGGTCATTACAGAAAGGGTACTGGGTGGATGGGGCACTGGTCCAACCAGTAGTCGAATTGTTATTGAACCGGTGATGTCACAAATACATAAAAAAATATATTATTAATAATTAATAAAATTTTAAAATATCTAATTTTTATAAGCTAAAATATAGTGAAATAATATTATAATAATAGTAAAAATATTTAATTTTAAAAATAAAAATATTTTTGTAAAAAAAAAAAAACTTTAAAACCGGGTCAACTAATCGGTTTTACCGGTGGTTAACCAAGTTTTGACCGGGTCGATGAAAATCGGTTTTTGGCCTAAATCGGACTGGCGTGCCAGTCGGTTCCGGTCGGACAGCCGGTCCGGTCCAAGTTTTAAAACAACGTTTTTTTGTTACGTTTTCGTTATCGAAGTACCAAAAATATTACACGGTGGGTGCCTTCTTGCTTATTTTCCATTTTGATTCATTTTTAAGTCATTACTCATTTTGAAAAAGAAATTTTTCAATGACAACTGGAGAAACTAATTGAGGACGTTAGGTAGTCAAAGAAATAAAGGAAATATTTTTATGACATCAACTTTTAAATATTTTGTTCCATCATTTTATTTTAAGGAGATTGGCCCGGCAGACCTTTTAAAATGGTTGTAATACTCTTGTTAATTTTATGTTATTTACTTAAAACTCTCTATCCTCTTCTTATACTAGAAAAGAGTATCATTCTCATTGTTACAAGTTCATAAAAAAATGGTACTCTTTTATAGGATTGAGGAGTATTACCTCTATCCTTTTCTTCTTTTAGAAAAGAGTATCATTCTCATTGTTACAAGTTCATAAAAAAATGGTACTCTTTTATAGGATAGAGGAGTATTACAAAATGGGATGTAGGGTATAAGCCAATTAATCAATCCAGTATTATTGTCAATCAACGATTTTGGGAGAGATGAATTGGCCCTTTAAATAACTTATGGAAATGAGTAATTCATCATGTCTTTGCACTCCTGAAAAAGAAAAAGAAAAAAAGGAAAATGTAACCAACATACTATTTTCCTTGTATAAAATGAAACAGTGACTCAATGAGGTATGTTTTTTATGTAAGACCCCGAATTTTATGAAATATAAAATTTAATTTTTCTTCATATATATATTTTTTCTGAAACAGTAAGTGGTTAAATCGATAAAGTTAAAAGTTAAGGATGTTATGTGCAAATTTTATTTTGTTGGACAATATTCGCTTTGTCGGGGAATATTCGTTTGGTCGGGGAATATTCGTGCCGTACGACAGCGCCGAAATAATAAATTATTGGTGGACCCCACAACGGAATATTTGTCGGATATAGAAAACGACAGAAATAACCTTTTTAAATAAAAATAGTCAACGGAACTGTTAAAATACCGGTGATAAAAGAATAGTAGCATACGGTAGTTTTTGGTATTTTCTGTAGCACACGGTACTCTACAGTAACACACGGTATTGCATAGTGTCTCATATTATTGGTCTGATAATTGACACCGTAACTGTTATGCATCATTTCATCGATAATTGTCACTGCATAATATTTTATATTATCAATTCAATAATTGTTGTTACACAGTATTTTGCGTTATTGATTTAATAATTGTCATTACACTGTATTTTATATCATTGAGTCAATAATTGTTGCTGCACTGTTTTTAAAATTATTGAACCTAATAATTGTCACAGTAACATATGCACAGTAATTCACATTATTGAATCAATAATTGTCATTACACAGTAACGCATGCTTTCTTTTACATTATTGTTATCTCTATTATGATGTTATTTAAACAGTTGTATTTCATTAATTTATTGACTTGATATCTAAGAGCTAACTATACTATATTTATAACAATTAGTCATAATAATTGAATTGATAAAGTTATTTGTTTATAATATAAAGTTAGGTGATTATTAGGTGATATGAAATGAATGGTGTAGATTAAAGTGTGAATTATTGTTGAATAATTGAATTGATTTGTTTATAATATAAAGTTAGGTGATTATTAGGTTATATGAAATGAATGGTGTAGATTAAAGTGTGAATTATTGTTGAATAATTGAATTGATTTGTTTATAATATAAAGTTAGGTAATTATTAGGTGATATGAAATGAATGGTGTAGATTAAAGTGTGAATTATTGTTGAATAATTGAATTGATTTGTTTATAATATAAAGTTAGGTGATATGAAATGAATGGTGTAGATTAAAGATAATATAAAATTTGAAATGGATGGTGTAGATTAAAAGATGATCTTTAAATGAATGGTTTAAATTAAAGGAATGATAAGATTTTTGGCTATAAATAGAAGCCTTAACTTAAGGATTTTTCATAAACTTCCTTACTTGTTCTTTCTTTCTCTCTCTAAATACTTCTTTGTGTAAGTTCTCTTTAAGTGTTCTTAAGTCATTCCTAGTTTTGAAATCTTTTACATTCTCCTTTGAATTCCCGAGTGGAATTTTCTTATGTACAGTAATTCTTTCGAAAAATCATAGTAAATTCATTATTTGTCAGAATTTAATGAATTAAAAGCCTGTCTCTTCAGTTTTTCGTCCTCTACAGCTTTGAAGAAGGAAGAAAAGTCATCTGAAATCATCTTCATGCCTTAAAATACTAAAAACCGTAACCTATTCTGATTTTCGTCACTATTTTCAGTCTTAGTTTTGAAAATTCATAACTCATTCATATTAACTCCGAATTGAGTGATTCTTGAGTCTATGCCGCCTATCTTTACGAGAGTAACATTATTTTAAAAACATAAAGAGATTTTAAAAACTCTAGAAGACTCAAAAGTCAGATTCTTTACTGCTACAAACAAGGAAGGAATTGTTCGGCTATAAACTTGTTTCACAATATCAAGGTAAGGAATATCATTCTTTTCACACTCTTAAATTTACTACGGTAAGGAATATCATCTTCTTTCATATTCTATTGTTCAAACTTACAATAGTAAGGGATACCATCTTTTTCATCTTCCATTATTCAAACGTACTATGGTAAGAGATTATCATTATTTGATTCTCGATAATAATATTGTTTCTTTCTTACTCATAAGACGTGTCTTTTATTTCCATGTACTAAATTGTGGGAATAACCTTACAGAGCGGATTGCCGCCTGTTGGTGAATAACCTTTCGTATTCATTCATTATTAATCTCTGAGAATAACCTTACGGAGCGGATTGCCGCCTGTTTGGTGAATAACTCTTTGTACTCAAATTCTATTAAATTGTGGGAATAACCTTACGGAGCGGATTGCCGCCTGTTGGTGAATAACCCTTTGTATTAATTTCCTTCACCTTTTGTTAATCAAACCTGCTACGGTAAGGGATATTATTTTCTTTCATACTCCTAAATCAAAATTTATTATGGAACTATTGCTTCTATAATTCCTGAAAATATTATATGTTCCATAATAGTTGAACTTCATTATTTCAACTGAACCTTCCTATTTACGTGAACCTTTCTATTGAATTGTAACCGTTATTCTGAACTGTGGATCTTGAATATCATTTTTAAATTTCACTCCACATCATGTTGACAATTTGGACATTATTTGAATCTGTACAAAGTAAACTTCCGATACTTATTGTTATCCTATTTCTTCTGTTCATCATTTATATCATTCTAATCATCCAAAAATCAAGCTGTTGTGAATATCTGTGGCCGGGGGCACAGATGTGATATATTTGTTGAACAGATGATAGGTTAAAGGCGATATAATAGGTTAAAGGCGATACATCTGTTCGGTGTCTTTTATGGCACGTGGTGAATGTTCTCTTTGGCCCGTAGTGCAAAGATGAACTGTTGATTGGTATGATTATGACCAAAGGCTGAATCTGGTATAATCATGACCGTTGGTGCTATATTGAATATCTTTGGCCCGTAGTGCAAAGATGAACTGTTGATCTGCATGATTATGATCAGGAACTGTGAATTTGTATTATCTTGACTAATGATATTTCAGATGATAAAAGTTGATGATGTTTTTCCTAAAAAGAGAACCGAGTGGACATTATAGTCTGTATTATTCTTCTAATAGATTACTCATTCCGCTGCTATTATTGATCTGAACGTTGTTTAAGAATTTAACTGCAGTTTTTGATATAAACCTTTTAGTCTATTGTATTCTATCAAGAACTCAACTGTTGAAGACTAATGATAATTTATTCGTCATTATCTTAGTCATGATATTCTTTACTGGGCTATTTGAGCTCACCCTTTCTTTTGTTCCATTGTTTTTCAACAGGAAATGAAAACATAACAGGGTCTAGCCGGGGAATGGAGTGAGGGTCCGAGGAATAGTTATCATAGTCTTCACGTTTTGTAAAATAGTGTGGCAATAATAGTGAAGACTTAGTTGTGTATTATTATACACTGTATTGTAGTACGTTGTGCTTTGTTGTAATAATTTTGTTGTAGTCTTTTGACGACTCAAGTTTGGGCTGTGTGGGCCCAGATTTGGGGGCGTCACATTTTAGGCTCTTTATGGAGTCGAGAGTGCATTTGTCTTCTCTGATTACGGTTTATGATAGGTTCAAAACTTAAATTTAGTGAGATTTATCAAGTTCCCCATACCCCTTGCAACACTAACCATTGTGCTAATGTGATATCTTTGCCTGCCAACACCCCATGACTATTTTTGTCGTGCACTCAGAATCAAATCCTTCTATTATAAAACATTGTCATACAAATGTTTATGGGACATATTGTATTTGCGATGAGAAATGTTGCAGAAAGTGGTGATATGGATGGTACTGCTTCAGATGGACATGGTGAATCTATTGATGCTGATACATCACAGTTTTTTAAAGCCTTCCGTGCATGCAGTTCAAGAAAAGGGGTATGTTAATTAGTGATATAGTCGTTAGTTGTGCTTTAAAATTCCATTAACTAACCTCCACAAATTTTGTTCACGTTTTCTGCGTTTAAGTAGTTGGGTCTATCATCCCATAAAACAAGATGATTTGTTTTATGCTTTCCGTGTTTGCTGCCTTTTATTATTCCTTATTTCTTGCATGCGGGCTCCGCACAACAACCAACAATAAGCTTTTATTGGTATCATCAGTAAGTTAGATGAAATACTCCAAGAAGGAGTGAAAGTGGGGAGTAAAGAGAAAAGGTGGAGACATATGTGTGGGTTCTTCCACCAATCAATAATAATTAATGAACAGAGAATATATATATTTTCTATAACGTTTCTTCCTCTGCCCGTTCCTATTCTTCTCTTTATAAAACAAACCGGAGCTTCCAACTTTAAAGAAAAAGGAAAAAACACTTCTTTTGTGACTACTGCTTCTTCCTCTATTTTCTTGGGCAATCCACAAAGACAAGTCCAAAACCTTCATATGTAAGTACACACAAGCGGAGGTTAGCCGTTGAATCCTGGAGGGTGGACGTCAAAGCCCATATGTACCGAAGGTCATGAACCAGTGGGAGCGAAATCACTTTTTAGGACAGTAGTTTTGCTACGCCTCAGTTTCGTTCGGTTAACAGATAAGTTGTTCCAATTTTTTTATTTCAATTTCTCTTGTTAATAAGTTAAATTTCTAACAATCTAAAAGGTGATTTGTATATTAATAGGATGAAACATGCTTTTGAGCTTGCAAAAGTTAAATGCTTTTTCTGGTTCTAATTTTAAGAGATTGTAAAAGTTGTTTTTGTTCTTACAAAACCAAAATCAAGAAAACCAAAAGAAGGTGTCAAACTGAATGTGAAAAAGGAACTATCTTCTTGAAAATGAAAAACAAAATTGTTATCAGTATTATGTTAAATGATCTTTCAAATAAGTTATTTGATCTTTTATTATTTAATTAAAGATGATGTAGAGATTTGAAATGCTTTGAACAAAAAATACATCACGAAAAGCTTAAACTCTTGTTTTCTGGCAGAAAAGGTGCATGATACAATGGGTTTGTTTGCTGCATTATATAACCGTTGCAATACTTTATTTTGTCTATATAAACATGTTGCTGCTAAAATTTGGGATGCACTAATTTTGAAATATATTGTGGTAGAGGGATTGTTTATTCAAGGAAATTTTGATATTGTTATGCTACTGTTTTCCATTGAATATTTTTTTTTTGGAATCAGTATTGACTACCCATTGATATTTAGAGGTGAAAATTGAAAAGATTAAATTTCGTGATCTCAATTGTAAATTCGAGGTGAGGTATGTTTTTGTCTAATGCTAAACTCAATAATTACTTTGCTAAAAATTTTGACGGAGCATTCTCATAATTTACGATCATTGATTTCATAACTATTAGGTGTAAGGGTGCCTACATTATTGAGCATGAAATTAAATAATTAGATATATTAATTTTAATGCATTATTGCAATACCTATTCTCTAAACTTTTATTATAAAGCTTTGGTTGATATGGAGTTTATATCTATCTATTGAGACTGATCATTTTGTCAATTATAGATGTGCATGATAATTAAATGTGATGACATTTGGCATGCTAGATTAGGCCATACAAATTACTCCTTATGAGCTTTGGGAATACAAGTTATCTTCGAGTCGGATAAAATTATAAAGACTGAAAATGTGGTATTTGTGGGTAAAGAGTACAATAATAATGAGTTATTTGTACTTAATGTTTCTAATGTCGTGAATGTTTTGTTGATTAGTTATGTTGCATCTCCTAATTTGTGGGGATAAGTTATTTAAAAGCACTGGTAAAACTTTATTTGAATTGTGAGAAAATTATGCACTTAATATCTCAAAGTGTGGGGGTGTTTAGCTAAAGTCTTGTGCTGAAAATAGTGTTACGTATAGATTTCTTGTTATTAAAAATGATGTGTTAGATATTAATGCTGCAACTTCATCCAATACTCCATTATGGAGAAAAGTAATTAATAATGAAATAGAATCTATTATGAGTAATCATACTTGAGAGTTAGTTGATTTGTCTGTGGTACTAAACTCATTGGGTGTAAATGGTTTTTTAAAAGAATATTAAATACAGATGGCTCGGTTGATGTGTTTAAAGCTAGGCATGTTGCCAAAAGCTATTCACAAAAGAAAGACCTTTATTATTTTGTTACTTATTCTCCATAAGTTCTTCTATTAAAGTTTTAATTCTTTTGACTTCCATTTACAATTTGGTTATTCATCAATGGATGTAAAAAATAGTGTTTTCAAATGGAAACTTAAATGAAGAATTTTACATAGAGAAACCCGAGGGGTTTGTGGCTCATGGTGAGAAAAAACAAAGTTTGTAAATTGGTAAAATCATTATATAGGCTCCTAAACAATTGTATGATAATTTTGACTCCGTTATGATGGATTTGTTGTTAATGATGCAGAAAATGCATATACTCTAAATTTGATAAAAATGTGGGAGTCTTTATATGTCTTTATGTGAAAGACATGTTTATTATTGATGTTGATTTATATGTTGTTAATGCTGCTAAATATCTTCTTTCGAATTTCAAAGTGAAAGATTAGGTTGAAGGTGATGTTATTCTTAGAATAAAATTGATCAAAAGATGCTAGTGGATTTTTTATGTTACAAGAACATTACACTGGAAAATTATTTTTAAAGTTTGATCAATTTAATTTAAAACCTATGTGCACACCTTATGATCACAACATTTCTTTAAAGAAGAATTAAGGAGAAAGTGTATCACAAAATGAGTATGCACAAATTATTAGTAGTCTTGGGTTTATTTCAAACTACATGATACTTAACATTGCATATGCTGTAAATCGATTGAGTAGATATACACATAATTCTAAGGATGAACATTGTATGGTCATTTATAAAGTGCTTAAATATTTAAAAGGGATTATGGATCATGGTATATTGTTTACAGGTTATCCATCTATATTTGAAGGGTACACCGATGCTAACTGGATCTCTGATTTTCAGGTGAGATTAAATCCATGAGTGAATTTGTGTTCACCCTTGGTGGTGGTGGTGTTGCTTGAAAATCAACTAAGCAGACTTGTGTTGCTCATTCTACTATGGAGTCTAAGTTTATTGCCTTAGAGAAGACAGGTTCTGAAGCATAGTGGCTCAGAAATCTTTTGGGGAATATCCTCAGTGTTGTTTCCATGGAATTTGTGAGTCTGAAAGGAATTCAGCGGATCCGCTTGCAAAGGGATTAACTAGAAATGTGGTCTAAGAGGCATCGAGAGGGATAAGGCTGTTGCCAATATTTTGAGTAAGTGATACGTGATGGAAACCCAACCCATGTGATTGGAGATCCCATGAATTGGGTTCAATGGGTAACAACAAGTCACATAATTACTTAATTAGAGCACTACAATATTTTATGACTCTTCCCGTGTGCTTGTGGTGCTTACTGATAAATTGTGATAGGATGAATCATTTAGATTCTTAATGAAACTCATAGCCCGAAAGGGTGGTGTATGTCAGTTTACACTTGATGGGTTCACCTATATAAAGGTGGAGGTGATGGCCGCTTCCTATGAGAGCATTTGGCAAACTTTCTAAAGCTTTTATGAAAATATGGGATATGGCGCATGGCCTAGAAAGCGCCCAACCGCGGACTTGTGTGGATTCAGAATTTTTGGTATGTGTGCAAGATCAACTGTTTGTATCAAAGATAGTGGGTTCAAGAATATAATTCACCCATAATCTGCAATCATAAGCTTGTTTCACTAAGTGTCGATTCAAACCCACAAGGTATCGACATTATATATCTAAAATCCATTACCCATTTTACTTCCTTGTAATTCCTTTTGAATGAAAATTTTGAATCATGTGGGGGATTGTTAGTTGTGCTTCAAAATTCCATTAACTAACCTCCACAAATTTTGTCCACGTTTTCTGCGTTTAAGTAGTTGGGTCTATCATCCCATAAAACAAGATGATTTGTTTTATGCTTTCCGTGTTTGCTGCCTTTTATTATTCCTTATTTCTTGCATGCGGGCTCCGCCACAACAACCAACAATAAGCTTTTATTGGTATCATCAGTAAGTTAGATGAAATACTCCAAGAAGGAGTGAAAGTGGGGAATAAAGAGAAAAGGTGGAGGCATATGCGTGGGTTCTTCCACCAATCAACAATAATGAATGAACGGAGAATATATATATTTTCTGTAACGTTTCTTCCTCTGCCTGTTCCTATTCTTCTCTTTATAAAACAAACCAGAGCTTCCAACTTTAAAGAAAAAGGAAAAAACACTTCTTTTGTGACTACTGCTTCTTCCTCTATTTTCTTGGGCAATCCACAAAGACAAGTCCAAAACCTTCATATGTGAGTACACATAAGTGGAGGTTAGCTGTTGAATCCTGGAGGGTGGCCGTCGGAGCCCATATGTACCGAAGGTCATGAACCAGTGCGGGCAAAATCACTTTTTAGGACAGTAGCTTTGCTACGCCTCAGTTTCGTTCGGTTAATAGATAAGTTGTTCCAATTTTTGATTTCAATTTCTCTTGTTAATAAGTTAAATTTCCAACAATAGTAACATGGATTAAGGCCATGTCTAAATGGATGTTTATCTGATAGGACATATCTTAAAAATATTGATAACACTAATATCTGACAAGTAACTATATCCCCATTAGGGACTTTAATCATTTAAGTATGTATCACCATGGTAATCATAATTAAAATACAATTGGGAATCAGTTGTACCATCATGTCGACTAGTGCCTTAACTGAATTTTATTTTTTTTGGATTTGGATGCTTTTTAAGGTTCAAGTGAAAGAGGTTGTCATTGTTGATGATGATGTTTCTAAGGCACTTCTAGACTACATAGATGAGAACATCATCACCAAAATAACACGTGCAAGACTAAAATATTAATGATGATGATGACACAGGCAATCAAGGAGCTAGGATGTTCTAACAATCATTAATAAATCTGCCTCAGGGTTTTGTTCGGTGTACGTGATTTCAAAAACTGAAATACAATCTGTCCGACCGGCTGTAGTTCCTGCAGCTAATTTTCCCAGTCTTCCTGATACACCATATCATCAAACAATGCAATCTCATTTTCCAACCAAGAACTCTGAACCAGAGGAAAAAGTCAGGTAATATGAAAGAAAGATGGCGAAGAATTTTGTTGGATAAATGAAGTGTAGCTTTGAAAAGAAAATTGTGGGGGGGGGGGGGTGTAACTCATAGTCTTTTGAACTTCAATGAGAAGATAAACTTCTACTGAGGAGAAAAATGGGTATTAGGGAAAAACAGACGAGTATAAGATCTGAGAGGAGGAGGCCCAAGAATAGATCAACCAATTTGTCAATAGACACTATTGATACTTTATTCAGGGGGGAGAAAAGTTTGTCAAGTCGTCATTCCCTTGGCAATCACAGAGATTTTCCTAAGCAACTAATTTTTGAATCAACTGATGACGTTGCCCAAAATGTAGATTTCACCACTTCACCCGGATCTGACAAGGAGGAAGTCCACTAATCATCCACGCTGAGTGCAGAACAATATATCGGTGATTTCCAAAAGAAATGGCTTAATTGGACTGACTTTTTGAATTGACTGATTAGCAGAAAGATAATGAAGCCAAGTTCGGTAGAATGAAGCTTGAGCTGAAGCAAACCATAGGCATGTATAGCACAGCTTGCAAAAAAATGGTTATAGCCAAAAAGAAGGTAAGGTTACACCCTCAGGAGAACTTTCTATCATGTTCTGTAAAATTAGTTTTCAGTTTCAAATTAAGGTCCAATTATGTTGTTTGATGAGCATATTATTTATATATTTATTTTCTCCAAAAATATATTTATTAGTTAATTTTATGTTTATTATATTTTAGTTGCATTTATTTTTGGTGAACAGGTTGATTTGTTTAAAGATTAAAAAGCCCAATATTTTGGATCCAATTAAGTTCAGCTTATGTGAAGGAATAAAAAAGAGGCCCAAGTGAATGCAAAAATCTGGAGAGTTACAATTACATAAAAGATAAGAATGAAAAAGTCAAAGAGATAAAAAAGAAAAAAGTTTGGAAGAGAAAAAGAAGTAGTAGCTGCTAATTATAAAAAGGAGATGTAGAGATTGGAAGGGGGACATCACGCAAGAAACAAAAAGGCTGCAACACAGTAGCCGCTAAGCACCATTGCAAATCATGAGCAAAGTAGCAGCGACGCAGCAACTAAAGCAGCAATGCAACTAAAGCAGCAAGGAACAGATCGTGAATAGCAGCAACATGTAAACAATTTAACAGAAACAGAGCAGCTACAATATAATGATGGGTTATTACTTTTTAATCTCTGTTTCTGTTTTTACCATGTACTGCTAAATGAATTATGAGGTGTAAGATGAAATAATATTATTTATGTATGAATTGAAATTTATTATTAATTCTCAATTTGGTTTTAATGGTTAATAATTCTTATTTATTTGGTTGATGTAAATTAAATTGTTTCATTCATAATATCATATATTTTGAATGGTTTCAATTAATTTAATTTAATTCGGGTTACGTTATAAGTGTTTTAATTAAAACGCATTATAGCCGAATTGATAAATATTTACAAGACAATAATTTCAAAAGATGCCCATTTGAACATGTCATTTATTCGAAGGTCGGAAATAATGGCGATATTTTATTTGTGTGCTTGTATGTCGATGATTTGATTTTTACCGAAAGTAATCCAAACATGTTTGAAGAATTTAAGAGGGCTATGGCGTGTGAATTCGAGATGACGGATATGGGTCTCATGGCTTACTACCTTGACCATGAAGTAAAACAAAGCAAAGAAGGAATTTTTATTTCTCAATAAAGATATATTAAAGACCTTCTTAAAAAATTTAAAATGCTTGATTGTAAGCCGGTGAGCACACCCATTGAATGTGGAAGTAAATTGTCAAAGCATGAAGAAGGAAATACGGTGGATCCAACATAAGACCGGATACTTAACATCCACAAGACCGGATATTATATATAGAGTTAGCTTTAGTAGTCGTTACATGGAAAAGCCCGCCGTGACTCATTTGAAGGTTGCTAAACGAATTCTCCGTTACATCAAAAGTACTATTAATTTTGGCTTATTTTATTCAATATCAAATAATTTCAAGCTTGAGGGATATTGTGATAGTGATTGGGCCGGAGATAGTGATGACCGAAAGAGCATTACCGGATTTGTTTTCTTCATGGGGAATACGGCTTTCACTTGGAGTTCGAAAAAGCAACCTATTGTGACCCTTTCTACTTGTGAAGTGGAATATATTGCCGCTACAACTTGTGTTTGTCAAGCCATATGGCTTTGAAATCTTTTAAGAGATCTTTATTTGCAACAAGAGAAGCCAACGGAGATTTATATCGACAACAAGTCTACAATTGCATTGGCTAAGAATCCGGTGTTTTATGACCGAAGCAAACACATTGATACAAGGTATCATTTTATAAGAGAATTTGTTGCGAAGAAAGAAGTTGAACTTGCATTTGTGAAGTCTCAAGACCAAATTGTCGATATTTTTACGAAGCCACTCAAAGTCAAATTATTTTGCAAATTGTGAAGCTCACTTGGTGTAACAAGTTTAAGAGGGGGTGTTGAAAAATAAACTTATCATAATTAAGTATTCTTATTAATATTTATGTATTTGTTGGTTCATGTATTTGAAGGTTCATGTAGCTAGTTGAAAGGTTTATGTACTTGTTGGTTCATGTATTTGAAGGTTCATGTAGCTAGTTGAAAAGTTGTCTAGGGAGGTGTTTTTTTATTAAGTGGTCATTCATGTATTTGGGTTTATACATGTTAGGAGATTCCTATAAATACCTATATACTCAAATCATTTGAATCAAGCAAGAAATGTAAGTCTTCCTTTGTGATAACATCTTCTCCATTTTTTCTAGTGTGTGTGAGTTTGAGTTTATACATTTAACCTTGAAAGTAAGAATTTACAAAAAAAAGAAATATTTTTTTGAACTTAAACGAAAAATCTTGAGAAAGCATTGAATTGATTTTCAAATTACTACTCCGAATTGATAATGAATAGTAATATATACATAATTAATATTGTGAATTCCGAACATCAGAACTTTCTCTCATTGATTAAAAGTTTAATTATTTAATTAGTTTTGATTCTCATTACATGTTTACTTAGTTTTAATTTTAATTATTTCGACAATTACTTTTCGTTAACTATATTAGAATTAGATTTAATTTAGATTTAATTAATAATTCAATAATTCTCGTGAGATCGACCTCGTATTTTGTATAAAACTATTTTACAATAGATTCGTGCGTTTGCGAGTATTTTTACAAAATTTAAATATAACAAGTTTTTGGCGCCGTTGCCAGGGATTATTAGAAATATTAATTAATTTAAATTTTGTTTGATTCTTCTACTAGTTATAGTTTAGATAATTACTTGCCACATTCATGCATCCACTCACATAGAGCACATCTTGCTTAGGTTTATTTATTTATTTTCTTGTTAAATATAAATTGTGATTAATTGCCTATTTCTTTTGTGATTTTTGGGAGGATGGACTCTTACTTTGGTTGGAATAATAGTTTTGCTTGCAATCAAGAATCCTATGAAAACTTTAATGCATATCAGGTAAATCAATTTTTTTCATCATACCAAAACATTTATCCATATTCATATTCATATCCAGATCCAGAACCTCAATACGTAAAAGAATTTTCTTATCCATATTCATATTCATATCCAAATCCAGAACCTTAATATGTACAAGAATTTTCAAACTAACAAGAATAAAGATTAAGAAAAACTATGGAAGCTTTCATGCAAAACACTAATCAAGCTATATCTCAACTAGAAATTCAAGTGAGTCAGTTAGCTACCATAATAAATAAGTTTGAGGTTAATCTAGAAAATCATAATGGTTGTGAGAATGATGTGTTTAAGAGTTATGAGTCTACACCTAAAATTGATCATATCACATTTAATGAGGTAGTTGAAAATGTCTATAAGCCTAAAGCTCCATATCTAGAAAGACTTAATCCTATAAAACAGCCGAGTGATTTTGTGGACCAACATATTGAACTAAACATGATTCAAGAATTGTCTATGACCTAAAAAATAAATGAAAATAAACTTATGGTTGTGGATGATCCAATAAACTTTTTCTTAAATCATCTTAATCAAAATTGGAATGTGTCTGAATACTTAGAAACTGTCAATGAGATATTGCAATCCACTACACAAGAGTCAACTAAATTAGAACATCCATTTGTACTAATTCTTCTATGTTTTGAAAATATAAGGGAAAAATTTGTTGAGGTCAATTCTAAGCAAAACTGTTATATAAATTCTAAACATTTTCAATTGCCTAGACCTCTTAAAAATCATGAAAAATTCATAGTCATTTTCCCTTTTGCATCACCATTTTATCATCACTTGTTTTTTTAAGCTTTATAAAATTTGTAGATATATTCATTTGTTTTCTTTTCCACCACATTTTTTTTAGTGTAGGTTTATTTTATTTATTTTTAGTGTGTCAGTCTTGTTTAGATAGTTAGGTTCTTTATTTTATTTTCCTTTTAGTACTAATAATTTTCTAACGTGTTCATTATTTTGTTTTGTTAGAATATAATTAGAAACCAACCAGGTGTGATCTTTCTCTTTCTATTTGATATTGTCACTTATTTTCTTTATATGTGGATTTATGTATGTGCATTTTTAGGTAGTATGTAAGGAAACATTGAGGACAATGCATGATTTAAGTATGGGAGAAAGTTTTTGCATTTTTGTTAGTTTTGTATTTTTGTTATTAGATTTTTATTTATTTACTTATTTTTCTTCTTTTTAGGAAACTTAAAAAATTGTTGACTTTTTATTAGTTGAATTAATAAGTGTCCGAGGAGTAAAAACATTAGTAAGATTAAAAGATTTAGAACTCTTAAACCTTTGATGAGATACAAAATCTTAGTTTAGAACACGCCAACTTGAATAGAATTAAAATTCATATGCATTTTCGCACTTTATGTTCGCACTAATTTTTAGTTGTGGGGTATAAATTATGAATCAAGCATCTTAAAGAAAAAAAATGAAAGAAAAATAATAAAGAAGAGGTCTGCTATGTACATGCAGTGGGACCCACCACTATAGGAATAGAAAAGCAACAAGCAAGTAGACCGTCACGTGCTTGACGCGACTTCTTTCTCTGCTGATGCACCGCGCATTGCGTGCTTTGAATTTCCTGCCCGACCGCCTGCGCATTACGCGACTTCTTGCTTTAATGGCTTTTCATCGAACAACGTCGTCCCACCTGAGGTGTAGCCCAACTGCTATGCGTGCATGGCGTGCCCACTGTATCCTGTCAAATTTACGTTTTTGCCATCCGTTATGATTTTCCTATAAAACAAAATAAAAATAATAAAAAATACATAAAATTAATAATAACACATAAATTACCAAAAATGCTAAAAATACTTTAAAATTCACAACTAATTGAGCCTAAAAATACATAATAAATAGATATAAAATCTATGTATCAGTCATCCTCATCAAATTAGCAAAGTAGCCCAAATCCATAACAGATCTAGAGGCTGTGGAAACCTAACAGTGTTGATTTGGTTTTGAAATTGCAAATTTAGACAAAAGAATGGTTATGGGTTCAAATGACAATGATGACGAAGAACACGACAACAACAAGGACTTCATTTACAGAGGTGGTAGCGGCATAAAGCTTGTCACGGTAGCTATGGATGAACTCGATGAAGGATTAACCTTGGATGGCAGCATCAGAATGAACATGGTGGCTATGGGTGAACTTCATTTGGATAGTGAAGTCCATTATGGATTTGTTTTTGTTTTTATTTTTCTTCCTTCAATTATTTGTGTTTAAATAGTTCGATTTTTTTTCTTGTTAAAGATTGATAAGATTGGGATTAATTGATTTTTAATATGAATATGTATTTGGAAAAACTATTTAACTGTGAAATATATTTTTTGTTGGTCAAATACAATTAAAATTAGTCAATATACGTTTGGAAGTAGTCAATCCGCATTTTCAAGCAAGGAAATTGGTCAGACCGACAAAAAGGGAGATAATTGTTTTTTAAAAATATTTAGATGTATTGACTGATGATTCCTAAACTTTGAAGAACAAATTGATTTTTGTCCAAATTTGGGGAGATAGTTTTGTCATTAATCCAATTTTTAATCCAATTTTAGTTGTTATTTTTTTATACATTAAAAAAATATTTTTTTAACCCATACTAATATGTAGAGATACAATGTTCTCGAACTTGCAAACATAATTTCATTATAATTTCGTTATTATTAAATTAATAATTTAGTATTTCTAAGAAAAAATAGAAAATTTAAATCAATATTTAAGATTTTTATGAGTAAATATAGAACTTAAATTAATAATTTAAGATTTTTGCAGGTAAATATAAAACTTAAATTCAGGAATCAACATTTTAACAGATAAATAAAAATAAAAATACATCTTTAAGTATGTGAAAGTATTATAAATGAGACTATTTTTTTGGACCGTATTTATTGGGAATTGATATGTTCATGAAATATAGAACTTAAATTAATAATTTAAGATTTTTGCAGGTAAATATAGAACTTAAATCAACAATCAACATTTTTACAGATAATTATAAATAAAAATGCACCTTTAAGTATGTGAAAGTATTATAAATGAGACTATTTTTTGGACCATATTTATTGGGAATTGATATATTCATGAAAATTTTTAATAGTTTCACAAAATTCTCTTCACACATGAATAATAAATAAAATTCATATTTATATGAATAAAAACTTGTAAAAATATTAAAATTTTCTATTTATATTTTATTTGAGACTTATTTGTGTCTAGCTAGGGGTGTTCAACATGTAAAAATTGGCCAAAATCAGACCGGTATCGATTTAAATCAAAATTCGGTACTGATACCGGTACTGGTTGAATCAGTTCAGTACCAATTTTTACCGGTTATATAGAATATTATTATTTTTATTTTTATTATTTTTAAATGAAAAAAATAGAAAACCAGTATATACCGAACTCAAAAACTAGAAATTGATATCAATTATACCAATATACCGGATCAATATCAGATCGATTATTTTTGTATCGGACTAACTGATTCGGATCAATTCGACACACAAAAAAAACCGATTGTACTAAAATGTTTGAACAGCCCCACGTCTCTAGCGGTAGAAATATTGGGCAACGCATTTATACCCGACGGCCGAACCGATTGTGCAACCCGTTAAACACCCGAAGCCCGAACCGAAAGAGAGAACATCGGTTGTCAACTTAATTGAATCAGTAGGCACTGTCCATGGCTGTATAAACAGAGAGATCTGCGTGTTTTCTCTCTCTAAATCTATGAAAATTCTGTGATCTGAGTATCCAAATCATTGAATTGAGCTCCAAAGTTCAACATTAGAATTAACAATGGAGTCCGAATCTCCAACAACAACAACAGCACATGAAGTAAATGGTGTTGCAGTAGGTTTCCTCCCTCTCGCCTCCGACTCTCAGAAGCCTTATGTCTCCGAACTCCTCTCCTTCACTCTCGATCGCCTCCACAAGGTCCACCCCTTCCCCAATCTCTCTCTCTATCTATATGTGTATCTATATATGTATATACACGTGGAAGTAATATTTGCTTAAATTGATTTTGTTGGGATTGTTTGAATGATTTGATAGGAGCCGGAGCTTCTGCGGGTGGATGCGGAGAGAATTCAGCGGCAGATGCAAGAGGTGGCTGTTGCCAATTACCGCGCTTTCATTTCTGCTGCTGATGCATTGCTTTCCATTCGCGAGGAAGTTTCTTTTATTGATAAACATCTGGAATCCATGGTAATTTCATCTTTATTCTTTTGTATTGATTGAATTCTTGTTTTCTTCAATTTGCTATTTTTTATATACTGCAATAACTACTACATAACTTATGATTTGGGGGTTTATAATGTTGTTATGATTTGTGGTTTATAATGCACAACATTGATATTTAGCTTGTGTTTCAGAAGAAATAACTAATCAGGAAAACTAGTTTGGATATTTTAATGGAGCCTCACATGTTTAAGCCATAGAATTTCTTTGTTAAACCTAACTTAGCTCCTTTGTTACTACATAATTACTAGTAGTCATGAATGGTAATAATGTAGCTTCCCCCCTAGAATTCTAGGTCAAAGATTTGGACTTTCCTTTGTAAATCTAAAATTCATGATAGACAACAGTTTTTCTTCTTGAGATTGACATTTGATGATCTCCTTCAGCAAACAATTCTGTCAACTAAATTTCCAATCGATAAGTAAATTGTACCCTTGTGACTGCTCCCAAGAGAAAGCAGTGCACAATTCGTTTGCCTTCTCTCATTTGCAGCTTGGGTTTGCTTTTGGGTCTTGATCTCATCTTAAACCCCTGGAAGATTTTCAAAAATCCATGAACATCCTATAGCCTCTTGTCTTTAATGGCTAACTCTTTCGGAAAATTCTTGGAAGGCGAGGAAAGAACTCATCTTTGAATCAACAAGCCTAATCTTGAATCCATCATTAATGTGACAGAAATTAGGTTCTAAGATTTATCAATTCAAAAGAAATCAGATATCATTAATTGCATTTCCATTCCCACAACACTTTGGCTGTGAATATGGTGAACCCCGCCCCTCATGGCATGATGCCAACTTCAATAACGGCAAAGCAGCATATGGTTTGCTGGTGAGGGGCTCCGAGTTAGAAATCACTGCACTTCATACTTGACAAGAACTCTGCTCCTCTACTAGAATGGCTGAAGATAGGACAACTTTCATAGCTGCTGTATGGGCAAGACAATCTAACTAGACTCATTATCGAAGGAGATGCCTGTAATATTATCATTGAGATGAACAATTCCAGCTGTAGCCTTCTGTAGTCCTGCAACGCTCTTATTTGTGATTTTAGATCCCTTCACTCTTTGCACCTTATTGGTACTTCACCTTTTCCCCTCGTAATTGCAGCTTAGCAGATCATGAGCTTGGAACACTAGATTGCTACACTCCTTTCCAGCAAATTCTGTCCCACAGCTAGTCCTTGCTGCTGTTAATCAATATAAACCAGTCATAGGTCATTACTGAGGCTTATAGTGTTTTCTATATTTCTTTCGTTTGTTCTCGGTGTATCTCATCTATCAAAAAATAAAAATAAAAATTTGTGATATACTCAATTTATAGTTCTATTATCTCCTGGTGTTAGTAATACTATCTCTTTAGGTAAATGTACAGGTCCTATTAGCTATCGGATACAAAGATAAAAAAACATGATATGATGTCTCCTCATAATAAACTAATAAATAGATAACTAAATAGAGCTCCTTCCCCCATTGCGGATGACACTCTCACATGGAAGAAATTTTGGTATGGTATTTTCAAGAAATATTACGTAGATTGTATCCTGATAAAGGTTGAATGCTTTTATCGAAGACATTTTGTCAGTCTTAACCCTAGTTAGGCCTGATTAAAACAAACCAATCAAGCAACTAATTAACTAAACAAGAGTTGTTAATTAGTAAATTAAGCTAAAACAGTGAATAACAATTAAAAATGATGATGAACAGCAACTCGAGTTACAGTAAACTAAGGAATTTAGGAATGAAATTGAAGGAAACTTGAGGAAAAAGATAGCCATGAAAGGGATGGACTAAGCCATTTCCTCATACATAATTCTCATATATAATACTCTCACCTCATACCTCTCTTTATTTATAGAGTAGGTATCCTACACTGTTAAGCTAACTTGCACCAGGGGTACACTAACTGCTCATGTGCCTGCTGTTTTCCTGAATATTCTAATAACTACCAAGTCCCTAAACTTGACCATACCTCTCTTTATTTATAGAGTAGGTATCCTACACTGTTAAGCTAACTTGCACCAGGGGTACACTAACTGCTCATGTGCCTGCTGTTTTCCTGAATATTCTAATAACTACCAAGTCCCTAAACTTGACCAATTCCTCCTTTAGTCCCTGGCCTTACACATTTTCTGGTCATTGAATAAGCACACCCCTCCCAAGGGTACCTTGAGAACGAAAATTAAATGATTGTATTTATCAGTCATTAGCCTAAAATATTTCAATGGAGATAGGATATTGGATATTACTCTACTCCTTTGGACGTTGTAATCGCTTCCCAAAATTAAATTTAAGCGAAAGTGCATTGAAACTCAAAATGGTTTTGCCTCTCATCTTCTAGTGTTTTGTTCCTTTATTCGGTGGTTGTTTTAGTGATACAGCATACTAGTGTTCTTTTGTTTTGCACTTATCATAGGTTGGGACTTGGGACCCCAACAATGACAAAAAATAACAATACAGGCAATCACAATTTTAGCCTTTCAATCCTTAAATTGTCTATTGTAAGCACAGAGGTAAAACACATAAGCTCTAAATCTTTCTTTCTTGTTATACAGATTGCTGAGATCCCAAAGCTAACATCTGGTTGCACGGAGTTCATTGACTCTGCAGAACAGATTTTGGAAAAGAGGAAGATGAACCAAACCTTGCTATCCAATCACAGTACATTGCTTGACTTGCTTGAAATTCCTCAGCTTATGGACACGTATGTGTTTGACACTGTTGTAAGGGTCACATGCAAAATTCTAATCAATGTCAATTTGCTGAAGGTCTAAAATGGCTGTTGGTATTTGATAAGTCCCAACTGTGTCGATTTTATTTTATGGTTTAATGAATTCAACTTGTGCGCTATTTAAGCTAAATGAGGAATATTCACATTTTCTCTTATTTAATTAAACATAGAATACAATGAAAATTGCCTTCAACGTTTGTACTGTAGTTTAGTGTTATTCGTTTTTTTTTCTTCTGGTTCCTGTTTTTTTAAGCTAGTATTTTTTAGAGTTAGACATTTTTTGGTGCGTCCCTCTACGTCCATTGGAACATCTTTTTGGAATCTCATTTTTGTATTTCTTTTTAGTCATTCCCCCTGTATTTCTTGAAGCATCTCATGTCAAGAAAAAATAATTGGAGGCATAATTATGGTTTATATCTTTTAGGTGCGTAAGAAATGGAAATTATGATGAAGCTCTTGACCTAGAAGCATATGTTTGCAAACTTTCAACAATGCACCCAAAGTAAGTTTGTTTCTCTCCTCCCATTGAGCAAATCATCTCCTGCCAACCTCATGAATTCAGCTAGCTTACTAGGACAGTAATATGTTTATTTCTTTTGTGTTTTCCTTTAAAAGATTACCCGTCATTCAAGCACTTGCTGCAGAAGTTCGGCAGACCACCCAATCTTTACTTTCACAGCTTCTCCAGAAACTGAGATCAAACATTCAGGTATTTCATGTGACCACGTAAAAATATTAGAAGGCTAGGCATGTGTTTATGGTGCAAAATCACACTTGTGGAAAAACACGGATTCTCAAGTCTCAAACAGTTTCTGCATATCTTATATTGTATTGCAGTTGCCCGAATGTCTCCGCATTATTGGATATCTACGTCGTATAGGAGTATTCAGTGAATATGAAATGCGCCTGCAGGTAGCTCTTTAAAAGCTTAATCTAGGTCTATTTAAATGAATAACATAGTTTACAGGCAATTTAACTTCCCAGTTCTTTTTGAGCTTGTTAATATATGTTTGTATGCACCTGCATCTGACCATAGATTTTCTTTGACAGTTTCTAAGATGCCGAGAAGCATGGTTGACTGGAATTCTTGATGACTTAGACCAGAGAAATGCGTATGAATACTTAAAAGGGATGGTTAATTGTCATAGAATGCATCTTTTTGATGTTGTTAACCAATACAGAGCCATATTTGCTGATGACACATCAGGAAGTGAAGAAAACTATGATGGTGGCCTTCTCTTTAGCTGGGCCACACATCAGATTACCTCTCACCTTAAAATGCTCAAGATCATGCTCCCAAAGATTACTGAAGGCGGGTCATTGTCGAACATTCTGGATCAATGCATGGTGAGAAACTGTTATTGCAGTCTAGTATAGTTACGAGATATTTATATTTCTTTTAGTCTTTCAGAGGGAAGATTAGATTTCACATTTTGTTGTGTCTTCTCTGTAAGGAGGTCTGCATATGATTTACATGCTTTGCCTGAACTTTTTATTTGAATGGATAGCTTTTGAAGAAGATAGTAAATGTCAATACTTTGAATGAGGGGCTTCTTAATATGTTAAATTTTTTCCATTTTTTTCCTTTTCCATTTTAACTTCTCATGATCGTTGTACTTCATGCATCTTCTGAAATGTTTGCAACTGTGTTTGCTGGAGAAAGAAGAGATAACTGATGAGGTCCATGAGGTTAGACTCTGGTGGTTGGAAAGAAGTTGGATCCTTTGTAAGAAGAGTATAGAAATGTGGATTTTTTTCTGTCTGGGTTAGTTTTTTAATTTGGTTTTGAGTGGTTGATCTGTTGTTATACATATTTTTATATAGTTTTGATCATTGGTATGTGGGCTGTGTAAAAATAATTCACAGACAAATATTGTTGAAATTTTGTATGAAGAATTAAGTGGATCTAATTTCATTAATAAAATATTGTTACCCAAATTGACAGCTACTGAGTTGAGGAGTCTGTATCTGAAAATATTGCTAAATGGAAGGGCAGAATATTAACTAATCTTGAGGGTGTTGATATATGGTTGTTTTAATTATCAGAGTATAATAACGGAACCCATTATGAACTGTTTGCTTGAACTTGGAAGCTATATTTGGAGTTGGGATGGGGATGCATTTTATGACAGTATAGTTGCATTGGGGGCTGGGGTAAAGAAAAGGCAACGTAGTCATAAATGAACAATCGAGATACTTTAACTGTATAGATAAAATTGTGTCTATGTATGTTGAAATCTATTAAATTATTTTATCATTGGTATCCGTTATGTGCCTTATGATACAGATACCGGCCAAGTGATAATTCCATATGAGGTCAGCAACTAAAAATATAGGAATTCTTCCTTATTTTTTTCTGTTACAGATATTTATGAGCTATGTTTTTGCTTGCTGTCAGGGATTGCATGATTTTGTTGATTACAATGGATGCTAATTTTATTATTTTAGTCCGCTGTCTTACATTTGAAGTTTGACAAACAACCTTTTCTCTGTTTGTGGTTGACAGTATTGTGCCATGGGGCTTGGTTGGGTCGGATTAGACTTTCGAGGCTTGCTTCCACCACTTTTCGAAGAGTAAACAAATTTCCTTTCTTTTCCTTTTGAAGCTACAATTCTAATGTAAAATTCCTATCATAATCCTCTTACTTTATCTGCTTATACAGGGCAGTTCTCAACTTATTCTCAAAGAATATGAGTACAGCTGTAGAGAATTTTCAGGTATACTGCCATTTGAAATTTTGCATCTGGTTTCTGATTCAAAAAATCTAAAAATTTACAGTTTTTCTATTGTAAGAAAATGAAGATGTCACAATAGTTTCTCGTTGACTTCTACTTGGCAGACAGATTAGAACTTTAAGCTGAAAGTTTCCCTTGGAGCTAGCAGTTTATCATTATTCGTTTGTGATTAGTAACATATATGTTTTACTTCACTTCCAGTTAGTTCTGGATTCTCATCGCTGGGTAACATTGCCAGCAGTTGGCTTTTCAGCCAATAGTTTTGGCGATGAAAACAATGAAGATGTTACTCCTCCTTCAAATCTAATGGAGCATCCACCTCTTGCTGTGTTTGTTAATGGTAAGTTTTTGTTTATGCGTATGTACTATTCTCCTTTTCACCACCTAAAATAGATCTGGCTAATCAGGTAGGAAGTACTTGGATCTTCTATCCAGATTGTAGCGCTTTTTACATTCTGCAAACTTAACGAGACTCTTGGCAGTTGCTAATAATATATTTACATCGGGTTTTACCGTGTCCATAAAGCTCATACTTCCTGCGTCTCTCTCTGTTGTAGGTGTATCTGCAGCAATGAATGAATTACGTCCCTGTGCCCCAATACGTTTAAAACATATAATCGCGCAAGAATTAATCAAGGGATTGCAGGCTGTCTCTGATTCTTTATTGAGGTACACTACTACCCGGATGCTGAGAGAGAATGAGTCTGTACTTTTCCTTTCACTTTGCCGGGCATTCATTGAGGTGAAAACTTCCTACGAACTTGTATTTAATGTTAAATTTGTTTTTGCACATATCAAACTTCAGATTTTTTCCACAAACTTCCAGCAAACAGCCTTTGCTGTCGTGCATATTTTCAGGTTGCTTTTCCACATTGCGCAAAATGCTTTGGTCGTTGTTACCTTGGTGGAGCTTCTCTTATCACTGATGCCAAGGGCTTATTTGAAGGAATTGGTCGCTTATTAGCAGCATCTACAGCAAGAGAACTACCCAAACCAATCAATAACTCAGAGAAAAAGAGTGTATCAGAAAATGGCAATTTGCCTCTGGTGGAAAATGGGGTGGTGGTTAACGGTGAACAAACAGAGAGTACCCCGCCGGATGAAAAGGAGGGGGAGAACAATATCAGTCCGCAGACCGAGGAAACACATGCTGATGATGAAGCAACAAATGCCCAACTTGTATGATACCATCTAATTCGTAATGATCAACAGATTTTCAAGTTTTTAGATCATTTACGTACCTTTGATAAAGTCGGTCAATTTTTATTGAGAAGGCGAATGTAATGACTTATAAATTTAATCATTATTCATGATGAGGTTTAGTATAAAGAATTTTGGTTCTATACTTATTTCTCAAATGCCTACTGCTGGGAATGTACGTGACCTGGTCATATTATGCCAAAGGTTAAGACAAGGATGCAAATTATTAGTGTTCCCTAGTAACATTGGGGAGGCTATAATTATCCAATGAACCAATGAAATGAAATTGGCCTATAGCATTGTTGTTGTCTTAAAAAATTGAACTTCTTTCATATGTTGGGCTAACTCTTGAACAACAAAGAGTCGATACTAAATATCGACGCATGTGTTTACATGGGATAAGAGAGAGTTTATACATTATCGTCGCATGTGTTTACGTGGGATAAGAGAGAGGTAGTAAACAAGAAATTTATACATTATATTTCTATTTTTATTGCTTTCAATGTCACATTCGAAATTAGGCAATAAATAAATTATTTTTCCGTTGAATAATGCCGTTACAGCAGACGTTTAACAAAAATTGATCTTACTATCTCAGGCCATCTTAGTTTAACGGAATCAGTTAGCAACATGCATGGTTTTCACCTTTTAAAGGTAGCCTTCTTATGATATCTCCAATGATTTGGTAGCTTTTATAACATTTTAAATCGTATTCAAAAAATTTAAAATGACTCCTATATTTTGGAACGAATGAAACTATAATTTAATGAAAGACTCAAATACAATGCTGTTAAAAAAAAACTCCCTTTTTAAAAATAAGCTTTTAAATTAAACTCAAAAAAAAAAAAAAAAAAAAAGAATAAACAGGAAGTTAGACAATTCTCAAAAAAATTAAAGCCTACTAATCCCAAATAAATTCTGAAGAAATATTTCTTTAATTTTTTTTCTCTCCGTAATTATAATCAAGTTATTAATTAAAGTTGAGGATTCAAATTAAACAAAAAGCAAATATATGCTGGAAAATTTAAAAGAAAAGGCAAATTAAGTTGTGTAATCTACACAATTCTCAAGTTTTATCTGATCGAGCTGCAAGTAAATTTATGACGCAATTATTCCAGTTACTGCAGAGACAACAGAAAATAAACTTGGGAGAAAACAATATTTTGAATTAATTGATGATTGAGAAACAATTACAACAAGAATATACATAGAGCGAATTGATATTCCCACGAGCTAATTTGATATTTTCACAAGTGATTCTTATTTGATATTTTCTCAAGTGGATCTCATTTGATCTTACGAAAATATCAAATTAACTTGTGAAAATATCAATTCCGTGTATAAATTTCCCTTCGTTGCTAACTTAACTCCTTAAGCACTTTTCTTAACCATTGGTGATCTTTTATTATTAGTGATTTAACAAGCAATACCAACCTGGCTTTGGACTTCGTCCAGCTCTTGATCACCCCGTTGAATCTTTGCATCTGCTTCTTCTCTTGAATTTCCAAACTATTTCCATCATGGAGAAATATCACCTAAAAAAAGGCGGGTAATGGGTATTTGATAGTAGAAAAATGTTGCATAATTAGACAATTTTTATATAGACATATCTAGACATGCATGGATGATTGTACAATATTGAAATTCATCGATACAGCCTAATAATAATACATAATTGTACTATACAACTCATCAATACTTGCTTAAACGTGTCAATTAGAGACAAAAACTATCTAGCTAATTATAAATACATACTCCAAAAGGAGCTAATAAAACAAAAACCCTTATACATTTAAGTTGTATTGATTACAGGGGCGGACATAGAAATTTTATCAAGAGTGAGCACAATTATTATTCAATATAATTAAATAAAAAATTAATAATTTAATAGAACTTGACAAAATTAATAAATAAAATCACCATATATATTTCAACCGAAATAGTATAAAAATTTTTACAAAATTATTATTTGAGACTTCGAGTAGACATACAAATTAAGATTTGTTTTCTCCTCCATCTGTTCACATCAATTTTACATTCTCGAATTTTACAAATTAACTAAGAATTTTTTTAAAATAGAACTATTTTTGTAGAATGGATAGAGTGTTATATTTTTTTAATGGAAGGAGAGAGAGTATCCCTCCATTCTATTGGTTTTATTATGATTATTATCTTTTTTTTTAAAATTTGGATGAGCTTTAATTTATATGTAAATATATGGCCAGGTATATATTTTCCCCATTCTATAAAGATGGTCTCATTCACAAATTTTTTAAGTATTAAGAATTTATTTTAATTTTGTTCTACATTTATCCTTAAAAATAAAAAGTTGTAAGTTAATGATAATTATAAATGAAACTATGGTTACAAACTTAAGTATATTGTGACTTTTTATATTATTATTAATAAAAAATATATTTCTTAATAATAAAAATTACTAAATGAAAACCTTTTTGTAGAGCAAAGGGAGTATAATCTTCTTTTAAAGGATGGGCACAAAGTATAATTTTCTTTTAAAGAGTAGGCACAATGTTTATATATATATATATATATATATATGTTAACAAAAAAATTCCAAAATCAAGAGGTCACTTGCCCGCCCTTGCCCTAACCTCCATCCACGTTGATATGTTAATGTCTATACTTAAAGCAACACTGACATGTGAAATCAATCTTCGTTTTGAACAAGTGATTACTGATGAGGAATTCCCTTCCAACCCTCTTCCTGAAAGTTGCAGTTAACATAATTGGTTCCACCTGAAAAATAAATTATTCTGCCTTCCTTTCTGAACATTTATATATATATTAGATTAACACTTATACCACTGAACTTGTCGGGTTTTGTGCGCTAGGTCATTAAACTTTTAATTTTGTTAATTGTATCACTGTACTAATTAAATTTTTTTAATCAGGTCATTCCGTTAAAATCAGCTAACAGACGTTAACTGATAATCCGAGGTGACATTTTTTTTTTTTGGAAATGACATGGCAAGGAAAACTAACATTTAGGCCACTGAACTTGTCGGGTCTTGTGCATTAAGCTACTGAACTTTTAATTTCTTTAACTGGACCATTATACTAATTAAAAAAATTTAATCAGGTCATTACATCAAATTAATTGGACGGAAGTTATCTTTATTTCCAATGTACTTGTGTGACTTTTTTATTATTTTGAAAGTGGGATGACTTTTTTGATTATTGTGTGAATATGACCGGGGTTTTTTTAAAAAATACAAAAAACATATTAATTTTTTATAAAAAAATACAAATAAAATTAAAATAAACTTAAAAATTTACAATAAAAGGATTTAAAATAAAATAATAATTTTTTAAAGTAAAAAATAAAATTAAAATTAAAACTCTCTCCCTCTAAAACCCCTCTTTTTTAAAACAAAGAAAACCCCTCTTTATTTTATATTTTAAAAAATAAAATTAAATTAAAATTAATTTTTAAAAATATAAATAAAATTAAATTTTACTTGAAAAATTACAATAAAATATTTATTGTTTTAAAAAAGAGGGGTTTTAGAGAGAGAGAGAGAGGGTTTTAATTTTCTTTGTTTTAAAATTTTTCTTATTTTGTTTTGAATTTTTTATTGTGATTTTTCAAGTAAAACTTAATTTTATTTGTATTTTTAAAAATTAATTTTAATTTTATTTTATATTTTAAAATATAAAATAAAGAAGGGTTTTCTTTGTTTTAAACAATAGGAGTTTTAGAGAGGGAGGGAGAGAGAGAGAGGGTTATAATTATAATTTTATTTTATATTTTAAAATTGTAATATTTTATTTTAAATCCTTTTATTGTAAATTTTTAAGTTTATTTTAATTTTATTTGTATTTTTAAAAATTTGTTTTAATATTTTTTTGTATATTTTTTTAAAAAGTCATGTCATATTAACATAATAATAAAAAAAGCCATCATCTCACTTTCAAAATAATAAAAAAATCGCACAAACACGTCGGAAATAACGATAAATTTCATCGAATTAATTTAACGTGATGACTTGATTAATTTTTTTAAATTAGTATAATGGTCCAATTAAAGAAATTAAAAGTTTAGTGACTCAACGTACAAAATTTGATAAATGTTAGTTTGCTTAGCTACGTTATTTCCAAAAAAAATAAAAAATACCACGTCGGATTATCAACTAACGTCTGTTAATTGATTTTAACGGAATAACCTGATTCAATTTTTTTAGTTAGTACAGTAGTTCAATTAACAAAATTAAAAATTCAATGGCCTAACGTACAGTGCAAGTGTTAGTTTTGCCATATAGGATCATATGATTGGAACTAAAATTAAAGAAGCGAGGAAAGAGAAAGGAAATAAAAAATCTTGAAACTGTCAGAGATATATCAACAGTACTCCATCATGCTACAATATTTTAACCTCACAAATTGATACTCAAAAGTGTTTTTTCTTTAATCTAAAACATTTACTCCCTCAAATTCCAAGTTTATGTATAAGATTATATTGGGATTTTTCAATATTAAATTGAAATACTTTTAAATTTAAAATTGATATTATAAGCTCATTTAATCTTAATCAATACACTTGAAAATATCTTAACTATCACATTAATTTTAAATTTAAAAATATCTTAATTTGACTTCAAAAGATCACAATGTTTACATTTTAAAAATGATGGAGTATATATAAATGTTTATTAGAAGGGTTTTTTCACTTAATTTTGTTTCCGTTTTAGCTCTCTTTTCCCTTCAATATTCTAAATTCCGTAATATATTTGTTTTATTTCACAAAAAGAGTCTCATTTATATATATATTTTTTTCACAAACAATGTTTTTTTATCGATAGTAGCATATAACGAAACAATATCCATAATTAAGTTTCACATAAGAATTTCACGGATCCGGTTATGGCGACGTTGAAAATCAACTTCACTATAGTAAGTTATAAAGTTTTTGATTACATTATCACAAATACACATTTAATGTAATCAAAAACCTTATAACTTATTATGGTGAAATTGGTTTTCAACTTCACTATAACCAAATCCGAATTTCACTATCATGCGGTACTAATTAAATTAATTAACAACTTACATATTGGTGCAATTTTTTTTTTGAAAATTATTTCTTTTTGAACTAAAAAGAGTTATATATATATCGAGTAAGACATGCTGGTGCAGAACACAAACTTACATACGACTACGAGATCGAGAGACAGGCACGAGTAAAAACAATCCTTGCAGTTGCAGACAATAATTAAATATAAACACAACTTCATGCCCAGAGAGCGAAGGGGTGAAAGATAGAAGGTGAGCACACAGAGCTTTTAGCATCATGCAAGAAATCACTATATATGTGTGCTCACTCTCTTCTGTCATCTCCCCTTGCTCTACTACTACCCCTACCCCCCACCCTCCAAAAAAAAAAAAAGGTCAAAAACCAAACCCTGAGCTCTCAGAATCCCAGACACGCACACACAGACATATATATAGAGATAGTTGAAAACACCATTTGTGCTCATTCCCTTCTGTCACTTCCCTTCTTTTACCCCCCTCTCCTCCCGGACACCCCATATATATATATATATAGGGAAAACTTAACATGTGCCCTAAGGGCACATGCTAAACACACAGTTCAAGAGAATATTCTCTTGAACTGTGTGCTTATTCTCTTAAATTTGGTGCAAATGCAGAAATCAAGAGAATAAGCACACAGTTCAAGAGAATATTCTCTTGAACCGTGTGCTTAGCATGTGCCCTTAGGGCACATGTTAAGAGAACCCATATATATATATATATATATATATATATATATATATCAAACCTCTTGTTGTTGCAGCAGACAAATCCAAACCTTACATTTTGGAATGCTCCCAAACAAGCCTCCAGCAACAGTAGTTTTCCGTTAGACTAGTAGTGGTTCTTTTCTGTCATCTCCTCTTGCTCTACCCCTACCCCACACCCCCAACCTCCACCCACGCTCCTTCAAAGAAAATGAAAAGGTCAAAAAAAAACCCTAAGCTCCCAGAAGGCCAGATACACTCACACACACACATATATATAAAGAGATATAGAGTTAGTGGTGGGGGTGACAGATAGAGAGTGAGCACACATAGACAGATAGAGAGTGAGCACACATAGCTTCAAGCATGAAAAATTAACATGCAATAAAACACCATGTGTGCTTACTCTCTTCTGTCACCTCCCTTCTTTTATCCTCCCCCCCCCCCCCCCCCCCCCCCCGGCGAGAGAAATAATTTTGGAATGCTCCCAAACAAGCCTCCAGCAACAGTAGTTAGACTAGTAGTGCCTCTCTTCTGTCATCTCCTCTTGCTCTACCCACACCCCCAACCCCCACCCACGCTCCTCCGAAAAAAAAATGAAAAGGACAAAAAAAAACCCTAAGCTCCCAGAAGCCCAGATACACGCACACACACATATAGAGAGAGATAGAGTTACTGGTGGGGGTGACAGATAGAGAGTGAGCACACATAGCTTCAAGCATGAAAAATTAACATGCAAGAAAACACCATTTGTGCTCACTCTCTTCTGTCACCTCCCTTCTTTTAACCCCCCCCCCCCCCCCCCCCCCCCCCCCGGCGAGAGAAATCCAAACCCTAAATTTTGGAATGCTCCCAAACAAGCCTCCAGCAACAGTAGTTTTCCGTTAGACTAGTAGTGGCTCTCTTCTGTCATCTCCTCTTGCTCTACCCCTACCCCCCACCCACGCTCCTCCAAAAAAGAAAATGAAAAGGTCAAAAAACAAACCCTAAGCTCCCAGAAGCCCAGATACACACGTACACACACACATATATATAGAGAGAGATAGAGTTGGTGGTGGGGGTGACAGATAGAGAGTGAGCACACATAGCTTCCAGAATGGAAAATTAACATGCAAGAAAACACCATTTGTGCTCACTCTCTTCTGTCACCTCCCTTCTTTTAACCCCGCCAGACACCCCATATATATATATATATATCAAACCTCTTGTTGCAGCAGACAAATCCAAACCCTAAATTTTGGAATGCTCCAAAACAAGCCTCCATCAACAGTAGTTTTCCATTAGACTAGTATAGTGGTATTTATGATTTGTTGTGAGGAGAAATGGGAGGGTTGCTGTGCTTTATATAGAGATAGTGATAAGGAAAGAGCCGGTTCAATTCCCTTGCGCATGGAATGGGAATAAATGTGTAAATGTTTTTTGGGGCTTATCTTTCTTTTTGGTTATGACTATATCTATCTATTTATCTCTTTGGAATTCAAAGATATCATGCAACAACTATGATTGGTTCGTGGGTCGGAATAAGGTTCAATTCATTATCTAAGTATTATATGACATAGTTTGACGAATCTGGTTAAAATGAAATTATCACATAATTTATCGTGGGTTAATTATACATATATTATTAAGTATTATTAAATTTATAATTTGACCTTTAAAATATTTAGGTTTACAATTTATTATATGAAAGAACTAATTTCATACAATTTAGCCCCCGAAATAAGATTTCGGTCAAAATTAGCTAGAATACCTGACATGTCCATAACTCGATCTGAGCGGGTCATCAGTGTTTTATACCATTTGACCGTATAAATATATATACAGGTTAATTACACTTATATTACATCAAGTATCATCAAATTCATAATTCGGCCTCCAAAGTATTCAACTACGATTTGATTTCATTAAAAAATTAAAATACTTCTAAATACAATTAATCCCAAATTAAAATACTTCTAAAGACAATTAACCCCAAATTAACATACTGTTAAATATAATTAACCCCAAATTAACATACTTCTAAAAATAATTTATATTAATAATAATAAGTAATTTGAAGAAAATATTTAAAATATTAATAAATTATCTCATTTGAATATTTCTTTTCTACTCAAATGGTCTTACAAAATATAATTTTTTTATTTTTATTTCCTTTTTTTTTTTTGTTATATTTGCATTATTTGACTAATAAATATATTTCAAACTAATGATTTCTTAATTTTTCATTTTAAAAATTAACAGTGTTGCTTATGTGGCTAATGTATCTGATGATGTGAACGTTTGAGATTATGTGAACGTTTGAGTGAAATTTTTATATTAATAAATAAATAAAATTATACAAGTGGATAACTAGCAAAAGTTTCTTTTTTCTTAATGTTTAAATGTAGCAAACAAATAAAAAAATATACAATTTGCTTAAACAACGTACCCACCTAAACACTAATTAAAGTCAAAGTATAATTAGTTTTTTTTTATAAAAAAAAATAAATTCATCTTCTTCCTTACCACTCAGTACATCCCCACCACTGCTCCTCCATAACTGCCTCCTCAATCTCGAGTAGCAGCAGAAATAATGCTGCGCAACCCTGCACCTTACACCAAACAACGTCTTAAACACTTATCGCACTAATTTTCTTCTTCATTTGTCATAGTAGAACCTGTCATCGCCATTAATGGCGGCAAGTTTCTCCTACATTTACTATAAAATTCGCTGCAATTAACAACCTCGTCTACAAGTGCCATAATATCACAAGTACAACCTCTGATTCATGATCCAACTGTTGTCGTCGTGTGACCCAACATCTCCTTACTGCCGTCATGTACCAATCATTTAAAATCCTAACCCTAATTTTTCATAAGCTCATAAATAGATAAGACCAATTTGATGTTCGACTTGTTACTTTTTGATATCCATAATATGATATTTTCTTTATGATGAACAATGGTGATACTACCAAAATTGAAGGGTTGATGTCGTTGGTCAGTGAGAGGCCAGGGTCAAGGGAGGGAAGATACAGGGGAATGAGATGGCGAGGAGAGAGAATGAATACGTTTTTTTTTTATGTTGGTGGTCTCTTTTTTTTTAGGGCTAATTACACGTTTGTTACACTAGATCTTAATACCTTGCACTCCTTGTCGGTAATTTTGGTTGGAATCTGAATTTGGGGGCTACATTGTATGAAATTAGGTACTTTATATAGTAAATTGTAAGCCCATATATTTTGGGAGCCGAATTATGAATTTGATGGTACTTGGTGTAACATATTTTTAAGTCAAATCGTAGACAAAAAAAAATTTGGGCGCCAGTTTGCGTATTCCGACCAATTTTGACAGGAATCTGAGTTCTGGGGCTAATTAAATTGTATGAAATTAGGTATTTCGCATAGAAAATTATAAGTCAAAATACTTTGAGGGGTCGAATTATGAATTTAATGGTACTTAGTGTAATATGTATAATTAACCCATTTATTATTGATAAGTTTTATAATATATTAAGTATAAGAAATGTTACATTTGTATTGTTCTACAAACATAGCGCTAACTAGAGTTAAAAAAACACAACTTCAATTATGACTAACGAAGCGAAAAGTTACAGAATTTATTGAAACTAAGTTATGTGACAACTTTAATTACCCCGGATCCTAATTTGAAGTCCACTTAAAAATCATGATAGTTTTTTTTTTTTTTTTATCTACTTTCACAGGTTCAAGTCACTATTTAAGAGCAATATTAGATAGCTTAATCTGACAATCCACATACAAATCATGATAATTTATTAATATTGTTGAAGGTAGAGTTGAAATCTAATGTACAATAAAATTCATATGTTTCAATAGGAGATTGAAATATACTTACACATTATATATATATATAACAGAGAGAGAGAGGGATTGTTTTAGTTATAGTCGTATTTTGATCAATACCAAGAGTCCAGACTTATTTAATAGGTCACGTTTACCAATGTATTTTGGGTTAATATATGTTTTTGTCACTATATTAGGAGTCGATTTTTATTGTGGTTACCAACATTTTTTTTTGTTACAATCGTATGATTATACTTGAAAAAATTTACAAAATAATCATTACTTAACATTCCGTCCAAAAAAGTGGATGAAAATGCTGAGTATACTAACGGATAACACGTGTTAATTATGTGACAGATGACGTTGATCTAGTTAATTAATGTTTTGGTCATTGTACTAGGGATCAATTTTTATTTTGATTACTGAAACTTTTTTGTTACATTCTCGTTATCAAAGTACCAAAAATATTACACATTAGTGATTTTATCAAATAACTAGATTGAACATGTGATCTTACACGATAAAAGATCACAATTGCTTAACATAATTTCTCACTGCCTCAACTTTTAATTCGGTAAAATTCAAAATTATAATTTAACATACAAATAAAATATAGAAATATATGAAAAAATTAAATTAATTTTATGAAGGCGGGTTTCAAAGGTTGCAACTTGATTTTGAGATATCATCAGATAGACTTTTACAATTGGTCTTCTATTTAAGTCATGTTCGTATCAGATAATAAGTTTTGTTTACTGGGTCTAGAATGATAAAATCATATCTACCCTACTGCATGATACTCAACTGTTTCAAATCAAAAGAAATCACTTTGTATTTTGGACACACAATTACATTCCTAGTTAATTAAATAAATGAATATTTCAATAAACAACTAATGAATATAACTGGACTTTACATTTATGTGAGAAGAATCTTGAAAAAAATATATAAATTACTTGTGAAAATATATATTTCATTGATTAATACAACCCTGTAGAGTTTTTAAATCATTTCCTTTTTTATAATTTTTAATTTTTTTGTAACATATTTAGCCATATATCCTTGAATGACACATAATTACACTCCTAATTAAAAAAAAGAAGCCCATAAAGTCTCTTTTATAACTAGTATTTTTAACTAGTAAATTATATCCAAATACGGCATATGCGAATTTCAATATTTATCAAACAAAAGGCCCATCGTAGGATAGTATTTTTGAATTTTGTTTCTAAATAAGTTTGAAATATATACAACTTCAACATATAATTTTCTAGTATAATTTTATTTGTCCAACTTTTCATATGTAGTCCTAGGAAAGAAATTTCATGGTAATAATTTATATATATTGAAATGAGATTCTTGAAATTAATATATTTATACATATTTGAAAGCACTTGTAATTAGAGGTGGACGAAATATTATAAAATTACTAATTTATAATATTTTTGATACTTAGTACAATGACCAAAATATCAATTAACCCGATTCACGTTACTTGTCACATAATTAACATGTGTTAACCGTTAGTCTACTCAGTATTTTCGTCCACTTTTTTGGACAAAATGTTAAGTAATGATCATTTTGTAATTTTTTCGAGTATAATAATGCGTTTATAATAAAAAAGAGTCGATAATCACAATAAAAATTGACCCATAATATAATGACCAAAATATATATAAACCACAAATAATTTTAAATAATCTCTAACCATCCAATAGTCAGTTAGTCACCGCTCATCCTTTATGATCAGCTTCCAATCTCCTAGTTTGTTTCTCCCCATGCTGGCATGCTTTTCAATATTAAATGCATGCCCTTTATTGGTTGAACGGTGTGTGCTCATATATATACGTGTGTGAGAGATAAATTAAAGATAAAAGTGTATATGTACATATATATATATGACCCCAATGACATAACATTAATTCCATAGGACATTATTTTATCATACAATTTATAAAAAAATCCAATGATCTTTACATATGCTATATATTTTCATACAAATTAGAGGGAGAACTTACATTCAAATTATTTTTGTGTTTATATTAAGGCTTTGTCTTGTTTATACGTCGCACGTATCTATTTGTTCATTTTAACTTTATTTCTACATGGTGAGTATGCATGCATGTAATCAATTTTACTAACCTGAAATGCTCCCAATAATCTACTCTTAATAGCAAAATTGCCACACTGAAAGAGGGAAAATGTGTAAGATCTATCTAAATGTAATATATATATATATATATATATATATATATATATATGTAAGAATTAATGTGTTCAGTTAATTTATAAAGAGTACTTTAGAACTATTTCAATAATTTGGAGCCTTAATTCAACTATACAAAATATTATTCAGGCATTATCAATCGTCATAATTTTATGTTTCCATATTTCTTTAATTTGACACAAATATATTCATATTGCACAACCCCTCCATTTAATTGACACCATTCCATGAAATATATATAATCCTTTCCATAGTTGCAATGCATCTATAAGAAACGGTAATAGTGGCATGCATCCCGGCCCCTTCTCTTTGTTAAAAAAAAAAAACAATTAAAGATAAAAAGATATAGGGCATTTTTGTATGAATCAATTGACCAATTAAAGATGAACGCAACCTCAATATATTAAACTATTTTTGCATTAAAGCTGCTTTAAGTTTGTATACTTTTTATTAATTAAACTGTAAGCATAATAATAATGCATATAAAGAATAATGGACAATGTTCACATGCAATGTTACCTAGTGTAAAGTTATCATTAAACACTTGCAGGGACAATGCTATATGTCATGTTATGGGGTCAATTGACCCCACTGGGAAAAAAAATTATTTTATAATATAAGATAAATTTTAAAAAATTTAAGTATTGTATATAAATTGATCTCACTTAAATTTTATAAATTTTTCACTATACGGAGTCAAATTAAAATTTTATAATTTTGTGAATCAAATTTTAATCACATATGACTCTTTTATTCCTTTAATATATGTTTCTCTCTCTATAATATTTTTAAACTAAATAATAATATAATTTATATTATTTTTTAAAATAATTAATGAATTAATTAATTATGAACAATTGTGATTAGAAAAGTCTATTATGAGTCAATATAGTGTATACATACCATATATTATTAGTTATTATACTGTTATTGTAATATAGTGTGTGTGCATATATATATATATATATTATGAACCAAAAGTACAAAAGTATTAAAAAAAATTGGCTCGAGAATGCTGCCCCTAAATCCCGCCAAATTATTTATAGATTAATAATAATTTTGGCCTTACTAAAAAATAGTCTCGGCTTCGTCACTGAACACTTGTATAATTAATTAACCTTAATACTTAGTTATACTTATCCATCAATATAATAAACTAATGATTTGAAGAACTTACGTCAATCGTCTAATCTAGATTAATTAGCTCTTAATCAGTAGGCAACTTTTAGGTGTTAGCTCCTAAGATTCTTTTAGCTAGGGTGATATGTACAATTTTTTTATTAAGATTTTTCACAAAGAAAAAAGAAAACAAATTAAAGTAACAAATATTGGTCATTAAATATCTTAAGTTTTCCTAAATGTTAAAATTAGGTGCTTTCATTGTTTTCTTTTATCATAGGTGCTAGGTCATAAACGACTTAACCTAACATCAAACCCTACATATATATTTCATTATTTTGATTTTATCTATATAAAAAACAAGATTTTTATTTGAAATAGAGGAATATATACATATATAGACCCTATATATAATTATTATTTGTACAATTAACACAAAGATGAATAAATGATTGAACCGTGAGGATAGCATGAAGGTAAATCACTAATTAGTCCAACTTACGCTATTGTAATTAACTTTTGTTCTAATGATGTCAAGGGGAGGGTATAAACTTAAATTATAAAATATTTCCCTTTGTGGAAGTGGGAATTTTCTTAGCACCGTTTGGACTTGCCCTTTTGGGAGTGGGAGCTGAGGGAGATGCTTACGTATATATTCCAACTTCGTTCTCTCTCTCTCTCTCTCTCTCTCTCTCTCTCTATATATATATATATATATATATATATAATTTTTAACAAATATTTGTTGAGACATAATTTAATTCATCGTACATTTGAGTAACAGACGGACTAAATTTTTTTCGAAAAAATATTATCTGCTACTTGTAGGGAGGGAAAGGGTTGAAATTTTTAAATTTAGACCGTCTATTTTTTCTATGAATCACTTCTCTTTCTATATAAAAATATAAGAGAATGATTTATGATCGCAATTGTCAAGATAGGGTTATTCTTACAATAAATATCTTACCGTTTAATACTTAATTTAACATCAAGATAGGATTATTGTGTTTAATATAGAGACGCTCATAAACTAAACTGCGGATGAGACTCGTTATATTAATTGTCAAAAATAACTTTTTTTTGTCAAAAAAAGTGTCGTCTGCGGAAGAAAAAAAATAACGCCAAATAATCCTTGGCATAAACATTTCCAACATCAACAATACTTCCTACAATGTGTGAGTGGTGTAAATTACTACTATTACTATCTCCATGCTAACCCCAAAATCAGCAATCTTGATTTACATCCTCTGATTCACTAGAAAATTGGATGCCTTTTTTTAAAATGATTATTTTGACAATTGACCTAGTAGGTCTCGTGGGTAGTTTTTGTTCGTATCTCCAATATTAAATTACGGATTGTAATTCTATTTGGTCGTTAAATTATGCCTTAAACGGTGAGAGAGAGATTAATGTGTTATAAAAATAGACCTATTTCTTATAACTATGATTGTAAATCTCTCTCTCTCTCTCTCTATATATATGTATATATTGATATGGTACCCACTTGGGTGTCACCATAGATTTAGCAATCATGATAGGCAGCATCTTCTTGTCTGTCATTAAAGGAAAGCGTGAAGGGTCCTCTTTTTACCTTTGGTGTGCCCTAATGGCAAGAAGGAAAAGTCCATTTGAGTCCAAGTTCTGATATCCTATCCCTTTCTACTTTCGGCCACTATACTCGCACATGAGACGTGGAGGTCCACTAGCCTTCCACTTGGCTTTCTAGGGTGATCCTATGGTATCTGTAGCCTAACCACAACTTTTGATTCTTGCATGGTTCAATCTCTCGTTTTTAGGGTTATAATATTGAACCACTTGTAAATTGCATACTCTAGTTTCTAGAATTTGTCAATGCAGACAATATGGGGAACCTCCCACTTTTGACTTCTTTTTTAGCCGTTATTGGTACAGCAAATTTTTGATTTGGAGATGTGTAGAAGGATATACATAAATAATTATTATTTAGATTTAAGTATAGTGTTATTATGTTTATTTATTTTTCTGTCGTTATTTATATTAAAAAATTATTTAAATTTATATATTTAATTATTATTTTTGAAATATGTTTTCTTTTTCAAGATTATTTGTAGTGTTTAATAGTTGTTATTATAATTGATATTTTTATTGATTATTTATTATTTTGTTTGAAAAAAATATTATTTTATGTTTTTTAACAAATTATAATTTTAATATACTTTAATCTTTTGAACCGCTAGATCAAAAAAAAAATCTAATTTGTGAAGCACAGGTAATGAGAACTCCACATAAACAGGAAAATCCTTTCCACATACAAAGACAATTATTATCTAATTATTTTATAGGAAAAATAATGGTAAGAGGTAGTTTTTATAATTTTTGCCAATTTAAAACTACACTAAATTTATAACCTTCTTTTAATATTGGAATGGCGCCGATTAAATTATTTTTTTTAAAAATAAAATTTAAACTCACACGTACATTATTTTGTCATTATTAAGATTTGAATTCATATTCTTTTGATTAGATCAAGAAACCACGTTACGCCCATCAAATCCGATACGCACAGAACTGAAACTGCACAGATAAGTACATTGAATCGAATAAAGATTAACTGATCCAGTGCACTCTACTGATTTTGGGTCAAGTTGTTGTCGGGTGTGTGGGTCCTTACCCATAAAAGAAGTCTAAGTTGGAAAAAGAGAATTAATTTGTAAGCTTGTCAAATATATATGGTCCTTATCAAATTAAGAGAATATAAGGTTTTGCTAAAATTAAGTAACTATCAATTAACAAATAAATAAATAAATAAATTAAGTAATTAACATTTAAATAATTAATATATCTTAATAAATTAAATTATTTGTGAAATAATATTTGAACTTAAAAAATTGTTAGATAAGTAATATGTGTAAAATATTTAAATGACAATATTTAATATTTTTACTCTCTGAACTATTTAAAAATAATTATTTGATAATTTTAAATATACAGTCTAATAAAAAAATGAGTGAATAATATTATTGAATTATTTATATAAAAGTATTTGTACACTCTAAGGAACAAATATTATACAAATTACTTAAAAAAACATAGCAACAATGTAGACTATTATATTAGATAAAAATATATATATCAAATTTAATAGAACAACAGAATAATATAATAATTCAGAAGAAGAATTATACTTCATTCATTTTAAAATATAAGATCATTACTGGCTTCTTAATGTCAATATAAAATATATTTTTTCACTCATAATTTATATGAATTTTTTTGATTTTAGTTCATAAAATTATGAATATTGAAAAATAATACCCATTGTAAGATTTATGATTTCATAATTTTTAATTATCTCTTTTTTTTATAAAAAAAATTCTCAAATTCACTTTTCAAAAATCAATAATGATCTTAGAATTTGAATTAGAGATAGTATAATATTTATTTAGGCTATTTTGGTCCATATATTTAATAATTTTGATAAAAAAAAATAGCTCTTAATAATTTAAATTTAATTTTCTCTTTTATCGTTTTTGAGGCACCAAGAGGTATGATTGTTTTCTGCCAAACAACTTCATCTTCAGACCAAATGAGAGGGAATGTTTTTAAGAGCTTTTATTATGCAATCAAACACCACTCAAGTTGTTAGTAAGAAATATGCGGTGGACCTTAGGTTAAGTTTATAATCCATAGTAGGAATGGATCAGAAAAAGTGGCTAATTAAATGGAGAGAATTATAATTTGTTATTCGTGAGTTTTTGCCGTCATCTCCGTTCGAGTGTTGAAAGTTTGAAAATTTTATGATCTGGGGTGTTTTTGAATTGTAAAGTTATTTGGGTTTCTCAACCTAATTAAAGATAATTTTATATTATCTCAATTTATTGTAAAAATTTGAGAGATCTTAAAACTTGAAAATAATATCGTAAGTCCGTTACTATTGATATAACGAAAATTCGTAGTTGGATCAATGTTTTTTTTTTCTTTTAAAGGCTATCCACATTAAATATTATGTTTAATTTGTGGATGGTTTATTATTTTCGTTCTCAATGTTGAGTTTATTGATTTTTTTATTTAATTACATAAGAAAAAAAAATTAAACTTATTTTAAATTCACTTTTTCGAATAGCTGTCCTCTTAATAATCCATTTGAATTTAGCCTAGAAAACCCACATGAATGGATGTCGTGTTCATAAACTGGACATAATTAGAGCAAAACTGAAATTAGATTAAGGTCCTATATCAGAAAATCCAAACCCTGCCCTTTCTTTCTCAAAAAGAAAAAATTAAGAATTTTTTTTTTACTAATTCCTCAAAATTTGCTCAACAACCGAACCCGATAGAAATTATGTTTTAATTTTATTTTGGCATCCGTACAGTTAGATTGTATTATATATATATGAGAAATGATCCATAATAAATGATTGATATAGATACTATTCGAGCAAACTAATATTTATATAAAGATATAAAATAGGGCTAATAAGATTTGTGACTGGAATGTTGGGCTTGCTACTAGCAGCCAGCCAAATTAAGAAGAAAAAAATTTGCTCTAACCTCTACTCCTAGTAGCGGCAAGCTAAATTGGATCAAAAATTTACACCACTTTTCACTTTTTATATGAAAAGTGTAAAATCAATTTGATAAAATAATGCACATAATAATCATTTCATTCCTCTATATATAGAGAGAGAGAGTACCAAAAAGTTAAATACCTAGTAGCCAGATCAAGAGATACAAGCCTTTCCTTCATTCTCCGAGGTGACACTTGTTAGCTTTACTTGGGCTTTAGACCTGCTAAGAGGGCGGCCCATGGGTCACTTAAAATTTGAGTTTTAGAAAAAAAAGAGTCTAATTTTGTTGGACTTAACAGTGAATTTTATGGGGAACAATTATATATTTTAGTACATTTTTAAAAATAATTACAATAATGGTGCATCCAGAAAATAATTACAAAAATAATATATTTTTTCATATTTATTTATAAAATTAATATATTTAGTATCCCTTTAATTTAGGTAAGTATTTTAAATTGTAAATATCATCTTCATTATCATCAAAAAGAAAGAAAATTTTATTTCTTCCATTTCATCCATCCGCCTCCTCCCTCTGCCCTCTCCTGCCGACCACCACTCCCCAGTCGCCGCCTCCCATCCCCTCCGTTGGCCGCCTCGCCTCCCCCGCCTCCCTCCCCCTCCTCCAGCTCTTCTCTTCCCCGCCTGCCCCCTCCCCCTCCCCCGGCCGCCGACCCCTACTCCCGCCCCCGTCCCTCCCCCACTCCACCACAACCCCCCACCCTCCCCCCGCCTCCAGCGCCTGCCTCGCCTCCCCCGCCTGCCCCCCTCCCCCCTCCCCCCTCCCCCCTCCCCTTCCCCCAGCCGCCGACCCCCACTCCGCCCCCATCCCTCCCCCACTCCACCACAACCCCCCCACCCCTCCCCTCCCCCCTCCCCCCGCCTCCAGCGCCTGCCTCGCCTCCCCTCCCCTCCCCTCCCCCGCCTGCCCCCTCCCCCAGCCTCCGACCTCCACTGCCGCCCCCGTCCCTCCTCCCTTCCACCACAACCAGTCCACCCCTTCCCCTCCCTCCCCCCTCCCCCGGCCTCCAGCGCCTGCCCCCTCCCCCGCCTCCCTTTCTCGCATAATTTTTTTTTTTAATACAGTAACCATTTTTTTTATATTCTAGTTAGTAACCAAACTTTCATACGAAGGTAACCATTTTAGTTTTTGTGTGTAACCAAATAGTGATAAAAAAAAAATTCAATACAGTAAACATTTTTTTTATATTCCAGTTGGTATCCAAATCTTTATACAGAGGTAACCATTTTAGTTTTTGTGTGTCACAAAACATTAATAAAAGTTTGGTTACCTTTCTATTAAAGTTTGGTTACCTTTATATTAAAGGTTGGTTACCTCTGTATTAAAGTTTGGTTACCTTTGTATTAAAGATTGGTTACCTTTATATTACAGTTTGGTTACCGTTTGTATTAAGATTTGGCTACCGTTGTATTAAAGGTTGGTTACATGTGTATTAAAGGTTGGTTACCTGTGTATTAAGGTTGGTTACGTCGGTGGTAATGGATGGCAACGGCGGTAATGAATTATATGGAGGACGGATGACCACCAATCCACCACCACCACCAGTCCACCACCACCACCACCAGTCCACAACCACTCTCGTTAATGTATGGTCGGCGAGGGGGGAGCACCGGGAGGGGCAGGCAGGTGGGGGAGTGGGGAGGAGAGAGAAAGCTGGCGGGGGAGGGGGGGCTGGCGGGGGAGGAGGTTCGATGTGCAGGTTTCGAAAAAATATTTTTTTGTTTTTCATCTATTTGATTTGAATTTTGAATTTTGAATTATGGCAGCCTTGATTTTAGGTTCCTTATTAATGTGAAATTAAATGGTTTGAATTTATTGTGTTATTTTTATAATTATTTTGTGTGTGTTTTATTTTTGTAATTACTTTCTAAGTGTTGTATATTAGTGTTAAGGACCCATTTTATGGCCAGGGCATAAAGGCTGGGCTGGGCCCAAACTTTTGCAGTCTTTTTCGTTTTTAATTCTTGAATTTTAAAAAGAAGCTCCTTTTAATGTGTATTCTTCATCAAATCAAAATAGTTCATGTATTGTCTCATCTATTATATATATTAAAATGCAGTACATAGACACCATCAATTGACAAGTGTCATTCACACAATCCGCCACATCTCTTATACCAAATTAAAAAAAATTCCTTACAAAAAAACTAACGAAAATGCATCCAATTTTTATAATTCCTAAAATCACTACAAATCTAAACTGATATGATATTTACCACCTAATTTAATTTCTCAATATTACAACATTAAAATCATAAATTGACATTTTTTAATTAAACAAATACTAATAATACAGTATCTTTCTCATATTAAACAAATACTAACAACTACTGTAGTATTTTTTTAATATTATCTCATACTTGAATTATTGATTTTTTTTCTAATATTTTTAATTCCATTCTCATTATCCAAATCTAAACTAATATTTTAATCAATCCTACATTAATATGTTGATATTACAACATCAAAATCATAAATTGATATTTTTTTTAATTAAACAACCACTACAAAAATCAAGATTCTTTTTATTTTTTACAAATCTAAAATTATTGTTATTATTTTTTACAAATTAAACTGATGAATCACTCCTAAATTAAACATATCTTTTTTAATTTCTAAACATTGATTTTTATATCCTAAAATTACTACAAAATTATATTTATAATATTATCTCATACTTTAACTATTGATTTTTTTCTAATATTTTAAATTCCATTCTCATGATCCAAATCTAAAGTGATATTTTAATCAATCTCACTTTAATATGTTGATTTTATAATCCATAAAATCACTGCAAATCTAAATTGATATGATATTTATCAACTAATTTAATTTCTCAATATTACAACATCAAAATCATAAATTGATATTTTTTAATTAAACAAATACTAATAATACGGTATTTTTTTCATATTAAACAAATACTAACAACAATTGTTACAATATTTTTTTCATACTATCTCATCATTTACATATAATTTTCTTATGTGATGGAACTCAGGTATTATCATTACATGTACCTATTATCACATATATTTTTACATATTCTCAATTTTATATGTATAATTGGTATAAAAAATATTACCTACATTTTCAACATTTTCTTATATGTTTGTTATATTTTTGGTATTATAGTCTATACAGGGGAGTCATTACCTGATGCTGTCAATTATGTCACACCTATAAACAAAATGCCTATACATTCAATCAGCGACGATGATGTACAAGGATCTCAGTCAACTAATGTTGAAATGTCAACTAACAAGTTGCAAAAAAAAATCAAAATCGAGAAAGATGACAATTTTATTGGTTTAAATTAATTTGAACCGTTCAATCATTTTACTGATGACTTTTTTGGTTTTAAAATTTATTAATTTCTGATGACTTTTTAACATAATCATGTTTGGGTTGTTAATTTGGATTATTTGGATGAAACTTTTTGATTTTAATATTGATTATTGAATATTATGAAATCTAATTTTATGATTTAGTATTCAACTTGATTTTGGCATCCTAAACAATATAAACCAACAACTACATAGAAACCTGATTATTTGGTCTTTAAAAATAAAATTTGCAGCAATCCCAATTTGGTATTTATCCAATAAATATGTCAATTAAAAAATTTGAATCCCATATTATTATCTAATACTTGGGCTTTTAAACTTTATTTACAGATAATTTTCACACAAAATTATTATTCCATTCTCATGTAGAAAATTCTTTTTCATATTTGGGTTTTCAATTTTTTTTAAAAGATAATTATAGCTATTTTTTTTTTAAATTGATATTATCCCAAATTAATAGGTGATTGATGTAAACACGTTTTTTATTCAACATATAAATAGAGACTAACACTTGCATTACAAATCATATCACAAATAATTATCTCATTCTTATAATTTTATGTTATAAATTAATATTAATTTTCTTTCATAGATCTAAAATTTTTACGGTTGTCGTTTAAAATGTATTGCTTAGATGGAGTCGAAAAATTTAATGTATTGCTGACTATCAAGTATTTTTTGTCAAAACTAAATAATTACGTAATTATATACATTGGAGCAAAATTATATGAGTTATTTTTGTTATACATTTATTTAATAACATTTTAATTTATAAATATTCCATCTCCTTATTATAGTTTAATTTATTAAATGTATATATAAATTTATAATCAACAAAATGAATAATTTCGTAGCAACGTGCGGGTGTGTATCTAGTATGCAAATAATTCTATAAACAATATTCAAGTTTTTAATAGCGCTATTACATTATTTAAAAAATATCATAAATTGTCGAATTCAACAAATTCATAAGTTAAAATACGAGTAAGACTAAACAAACACTTGAAAATATAGTTGCTTCTGTTCAAATGATATAATAGCGCTATTATATCATCCAAATAAATTCTATATTATTTAATCATTATTGGTTGTATAAAGTCAATTTAAGGGATTTTTAAATTTAAAATTGACATATATTCTTTTAATTTCAATTAATACAATGATGGATGTTGTATATTATTTAAAAAGTACTACTCATCGTAAATTTTATTATTTTATAATTTTTAATAAATTATCTTAATTTTGAGTTTAAAAATATTTTAAATTAATTTTTAAAAATTAATAATAATTATATAATTTAGAACGTAGGAAGAGAGTAGTTAAGTTATAAGTAGAAATTAGAAAGAAATAAAGAGTTGTACTCGAGTGGACTATATTAATAACAATGGGTTGAGATTTGGATGTCATAGAAGTACAGGCCAAAGGAGGCCCAAAAAAGGTCATGATTTTCATTAGGTTTAAAATGGTTGGTCCAAGATCCATTTTATTTAGTAGGTTGGGGCAAAAAAATACCATTAATTATCATGCGACCTTTTTACACTTATTTTATTTTCAGTGATAATTATTGTTCTAACGTTATTAATAAATTATTTATATTAATTTTAAATTTATGCAAATTAACTTCAAAACATTAAAATGTATTTCTATGCTCCAATATATTTCTAATATGGCAATATTTTAGTACATTTGATGGGCATTAGGAAGTAGGCTTGGTTGGTACTATTCAACCCAGTTTAAAGCCCAAGCCCATTTACAAATATTTGGGCAAACTAGGAATTTTGAGAGTCCTAATATTAGACCACTGACATATATACTGTTTCCATTTCTGTGCATATCCTATACAAAGAAAGAAAAATCAGCATTCTCAATTATCTCTCTTAATCATTTCTCAACTCCGCGGCGTAGATCCGAGGAGTTTGAGAAAACCCTAACCCTAAACTTCAAAATCTTCCGATACTCGTCTGTCTCTTTCCATCAACAAATCAACTACTCTGCTATCAGGTAATCATCTATATATTTACTTGTGTTCCTTTTAATTTCTTTCTCTCTGTGTGTGTGAAAAATTACTTGTTTTTATTACTTGTTTTTATTGTATAAGTTGTAGCTAGTTGTGTTTTAATGTTGGGTTTGACGTAAAGTTAATATTTTTGTTGGAAAATGTTAAATTTTAGTGGGTTCTGCCTACTATGCTACCATATCATAAAGTTGATTGATTTGATTTTGGGTTGTTTGGATTGGAGATCTGTTTGAGTGATGGTATTCAATTAAAGTAAGATATGATCTATATATATATGACTCTCTTTTTTATAGGTAATATACTTTTTAAGGTTATATGTGACTGAACTAATATTTCAAAACTAAATATTGCTCCAGCATTTGAAACATTGTAAGAGTGGAGTACTAGAAGCTTTAATTGGTGTTTAATTCTCATTACACTGTTTTTAATACTTGGTTTTGGCTCTGATTATCAATCATTGTGTTTATCATAATTTTCAACATAGTATCTATACAAGCACCCGGCACCTGTTGTTTGATAAATTATGTGGGGGTAAAATAAGAATTTTATAGGATTTGGAGAAAGATGAAATTAATAATATAAAAAAGATAATATAGTAATATAATAAAATTTGTAAGGGTAAAAGAGGAAAAAAATAGTGTTACACGGTTACACTGCTGAAGTTAGTGGCTTCAGAGAGCCGCTTTATAATATAGATGTATATGAGATATGTACTACTTATTAAATGAGCTTCGCTATAAGTTAGAGCTTTCAAGTTTCGTTATAATTCTACCATAAATGAAAAATATTTGATGGTTCTCAACAATGGTGAATTTTAGTAAGCCTTAAGTTACCTATTGCGTCTAAGTGGATACTCTTTCTCAATTGCTTTATTGTTTCCAAAGTTATAAATTTTATGATGGTTTTTGTAGAATATACCCTTAAATATGATGCTACGATCCCCTATTTTGCGGCCTTCTACTTTCTTTTCTGTTATGTCTCTTTCTGAAGTATTAATCGGTGTGTTACTTCTGCATTGTTGTATTTTACTGTGCCAGCTTAGACTACTCCCCTCGCTTCCCCAAAATAGTTGGCAGCTGCTACAATTTTCATTAGCCATACGTGGATATGTTGTTTATTAACTGTCATTGTTGAATTGTTGCATGTACTTGGCCTTAGTCTTGTAGAGTTTCCTCTCAAGTTTGCGGTAGCCGTACTATTTGTTGTCATAATTATAACAGACGTGTTTGCATATAGGGGGTTAGAATGTTTTACACTGATTCTAGTTTCCTTCTCATAAATTCATATGAGTAATATTCATCTCTTTTACTTGCTATAGTCATGGCTAGCTCTGCACCAGAAGGTTCTCAATTCGATGCACGTCAATTCGATGCGAAAATGACTGAGCTGTAAGTTATCCCAACTTAATTTCAGTTCATTGTAGTTGGTCCATAAATAAAGCGGATTTACCTTTTGATTTGCTACTTACATACTAATATGTTATTTTTCTTTAGCCTTTATTGGTTACTTTCTTATGAAGAATAAGCATTTTAGCTTCCTTGACAATGATATATTCGTGTTTGGTGTATGAATTGATTGGAGCAGACTTGGGGCTGATGGAGAAGAATTCTTCACATCATATGATGAGGTTTATGATAGTTTCGATGCTATGGGATTGCAAGAAAACCTTCTGAGAGGCATATATGCTTATGGTAGAGGAGATTCTAACTCTGTTTTTGTTTTTCTTTTCCTTATGTATTTTCCTCCAACCTGTCTGTCAAGGTAGGGGCTTCATGAAATAACTGCATTAACACATATTCATTTTTTTGACTACTTGATGTGCCATCTGTACAGAAGCAGTCTTCTATCCATTTGACAATGTGATTAATTTGTTCATTTTATGATTGAACTTTCTTACCAGTCTATAGTTCTATATTGAGTTTGCTTATTAGAGCTCCTCCCTTGAGGCTATCTGTATATTGTGATTGGCATAAACATCAATTTTATGTTTGCCTGTCATCATTTTTTTACTGCAAATTCTTATTGAGCCACTTTTTGGGATGTAGGTTTATTTTATTTACTTTTCTGTTTAAGGTTTCGAGAAGCCCTCTGCAATACAGCAACGGGGCATTGTTCCATTCTGCAAGGGACTTGATGTTATTCAACAGGCACAATCTGGTACTGGTAAAACAGCAACGTTCTGCTCTGGAATTTTGCAGCAACTTGATTATGGCGTAGTTGAATGTCAGGCATTGGTCCTGGCACCCACTCGTGAACTTGCACAGCAGATTGAAAAGGTTATGCGGGCTCTTGGTGACTATCTCGGTGTGAAGGTTCATGCTTGTGTAGGAGGAACTAGTGTCCGGGAAGATCAGCGCATTCTCTCGAGTGGAGTCCATGTTGTCGTTGGTACTCCTGGCCGTGTGTTTGACATGTTGCGGAGGCAGTCACTTCGTCCAGATTACATCAAGATGTTTGTGCTGGATGAAGCAGATGAAATGCTTTCAAGAGGTTTCAAGGATCAGGTATTCGTCTTTACCATGATCTGTATGTACTCATTTGTCGTTTTCTGTCTCTGTTAGCCAGAATCATCAAAATGTGGCTGTTTGCTGTGTCTAATCATTAATGGGTATGGGCTTCGTGTCTCGGGGAATATCTTGTTAATAAATATGTCTTTACTAGATTTGAAACAACTGATTATTTTTTATGCTTTTGTATTTTGCTCGCCACATTTTGGTTTAAGGATATCTACTTTTTTAGATGTTCCTTTAAAACTGGAAAAGCTGCTGTGTTCTGCAATACTGAGTCCAGATTGTTTGCCTCTCAAAACAAATTCATATTTTCTAACACTCAACTTGTTCTTGTTAGATCTATGATATATTCCAGTTGCTACCACCCAAAATTCAGGTTGGGGTTTTCTCTGCCACCATGCCTCCTGAGGCGCTTGAAATCACACGGAAATTCATGAATAAGCCTGTGAGGATTCTTGTGAAACGTGATGAGCTTACTCTTGAGGGTATCAAGCAGTTTTATGTTAATGTTGACAAGGAGGAATGGAAACTCGAGACACTTTGTGATCTATACGAGACCTTAGCCATTACCCAAAGTGTCATATTTGTTAATACCAGGCGCAAGGTTGACTGGCTCACTGACAAAATGCGCAGCCGTGATCACACAGTCTCTGCCACCCATGGAGACATGGATCAGAACACTAGAGACATCATTATGCGGGAATTCCGTTCCGGTTCCTCCCGTGTGCTCATCACCACTGATCTCTTGGCCCGTGGTATTGATGTCCAACAAGTATCCCTTGTGATTAACTATGATCTCCCAACTCAGCCAGAGAACTACCTTCATCGAATTGGGCGTAGTGGTCGTTTTGGAAGGAAGGGTGTTGCCATCAACTTTGTGACCAAGGATGATGAAAGGATGCTGTTCGACATACAGAAGTTTTATAATGTAGTAGTTGAGGAGCTGCCGGCCAATGTTGCTGATCTCCTTTAGCGCGGTTTTGATGAGACAAGGTAAATTGTTGTTATTTAGAAGTAATTTACTGGTCAAAAATGTATTTGCACTTTCAACTGGGAGATGCGAGTCATCAATTGCAGCTCGGACGACTCATTGCCTAGTTTGGTTGTAATTTGAATGCGTCATGTTTTCTTTGTGTTGTAAGTTTCCTTTACAATTTGCAAAATGGAATGTTTGAAAGATCTTACTGGTTGGCTTCTAATTTGTGTATGCTAAAGGTTATTATTTAGAATTGTGACATGATTTGCTCTGCTGCTCCTGGAGTTGATTTCTTGTTGAAGATTTTATTTTATTTTTCTTTCTATTTCCTGTTTTCTTTTGAATTTCATGTTGTTTATGTAATTACTGTAATGTTAGGTGGTTCAATTTTGATCTCTTAATATATATAAGCCTTTGTTTTGGATCTTGAAAATCAAGAGAGAGAGAATGGGGGATGGTGGAGGCAGCCAGCAGTGCAACGGGAAGGGGAATCAATGCAGGGATAGAAGACACCACCTTTGTTATCTTGACAATGCAGGGATAGAAGACACCACCTTTGTTATCTTGACATTACATTAGAATATTACTTATAATGGTTTGTTCAGTTATTAGAAACGCACTGTATTATTTGTAATTCATTGCGTTTGAGTTCCTAACATTTCGTGTGCAATTTAAATAAACTATTTTTAGATAGTGCGTTTGAACTTCAGTACAAACAAAAATTAAGTTGTAATGTAATACTCTCTCTATGCCATATTACCTGTCAGTAAAAAAAAATATGCATATTTATTAAGGATAACAGTTAATAGGTTAGTTTTAAGAGAAAAATAACACTATTATCCTTTATTGGTAAAATGAGAGAAAGAAAAATGGTTGTTTGATATTATTAAATATATTTGAAAAAATGATATAGATATAGGTATTATAGGAAAGAGAATGTAAGATTCTCTCAAACATTAGCAAAGGACAATTATTTTGGAATATACAAAATAAGTTAAATTAACAGTTGCAATGAAATGAAGGGAATGTCAAATATAAATATTGCACAAATTTTAAAGATTAAAGATGGACCTAACAGATGTATTGAAATGACAATTTATCATTAGAAGAGTATTATCTGTATCTGTTTTATATAATATAATATAAATAAATATATTAAATATTCATATATTTGTTCAAAATAAAATCTTAATTTTTTTTTTTAATTCTTGCCCAATATTAAATTAATAATCAAAAAATTATTCACTTAATCAAATAATAATTATATTTATGTATAATCAACCTAATAAATAATAAAATTAGATATAATACTTATATATAATTTTTTTTTATATCATATATCATAAAACAAAAGATATATATCAATTGATGTTGATACTTTTATATATTGTACACCACTATTAAATGATATATATATATATATATATATATATATATATATATATGTAGACACCCAAATTTTGCACTTCTCTACTAATCCTGGCAGGAGGGCAAAAGCGTCATTTGACCTGACATGCGGAAAGAAAGGTGGACCCCAACACCAAGCCACCCCAGCGATTTACGATCAAAGCCGCCACCACGGACAACGAGAATCCGATCACTTGAGGCAGGGCGAACAATGGATCCAGAAAAGCCTGAGCCAACCACAAAAGACGACTGATGGCCACTCCGCTTACAATGTTCGGGGGTCTCGCTCCCCGGTGAGCGAGCGGCTGCCCAGCTCGCCGGTGAGCTGGCGGGGGTGGAAAGGGGGCAGCGCCCCCTGGAAGCCAAGCATAATTATCAAATTCCATATCAAGTCGCGGCCCTCCGAACTGGCCTCCCAGAACAATATGGCACGTTTTCCAGGGATTTCCGGACTGCAAAAATACAGCCTTACAAAATAATACCGCGGAAATTGGCGAATTAAGACCGCGTGGCACGAAAATCAAAAAAGCAAGCCGGACGGCCGCGAATGCAACCGCTGCCACCGACAGAAGTGACAGGCACGAGGCTCGAGAACGGCACACGGCAGCCGAGGCGGCGGCCAGGCGGCCACAGCAGGCAGCCGCAGATGCATCTGCGGCCAGCCGCAGATGCATCTGCGGCTGCCTGCTGAAGCCTATATGCGGCCATTTTCCACCCGAGAAGAAAGAGGAGAAGAAAAAGAAAGAAAAAGAGAGAGAGAAATACGCGAGGGAGAGAGAGAGGAGCTCGGTTTTGGCTTGTATGGAGTGAAAATTCTTGTTCTTTTGCTAGATAGTTGTATACTCTTGTGGTTAGGCTCATTTCGTGGAATATAAAGCTTCGTTTGGTTTATTGCAAGGTGAAAAGAGAAGTGTGTTCTTGGGTTTTTTTTTTGTGTTGTTATTAGTATAATGTTGTGATTGAGTTATTGGATATAGTTTATTGTTATATATTGATAATGATCCGTGGATTAGGGGTTGTTAGTGAGGTTTCCATCGGAAAGTAACTCCTCCTAACACCCCGATGACATCCGTACGGCGATATGTTGTTCGTTGTGATAATAGATGGGTTGTAGTGATTAAGTCATGATATTTGGGTTATGGGATGTGATAGTGATGTTTAATATTGTTTAGTTTTAGCTTATTATCGGTTATGTATCTATTTGGGTGATTGTGAGCCTAGGGAGGAGATCCTAGCGGTCGAATCCCGATGATGGACGTTTTGGGTATATGTAATCATGATATAGGGTCCATGTATGTGTATGTTGTAAAATCGGGCCTTAAAACGATACCGAGTCGTGTTCGGGTTAAGGCCCCGTGATAATAATAAAAATATGTGATTGTGGGTGTTCGGGGTTTGTCTGGATGGCTCACATGCCCTTGGATAGCCCCGACACGTTGTGGATGCTTGTTTTAATTTACGACACAAAAAGGGTTTTCAAAATAAGGCAAATAATGAAGATTTTGTAAAAGTGATCAAATTTAGGATATTAGATTCACGAGGTTTAAAGGTTAAGTGTTTTGGGCGAACTTTAATCCATGATTGATGAATAGGCTTTAGTTGGTTTTAAAAAACATCACAAAAAATGATTTCGTAAAATAAATGAATGTTTTAATTAAACTTTGTGCATAGGGTTAAAGAGTTCTAGAAGTTGCCCTCGTTTTGTTTATATTAACTGTTAGAAGGCAATGTATAGTCTCGATTCCTATTTGACAAAAGTTTAAAACTATTGTTTTCTAAAAAGACGTCTAAATAAAAAACCCTCAACGCTTTCGAAATTAAAATCAACATTTCTTATAAAAAGCGAAGCCTCGTCATTTGGGTCAAAGAGCATCCAAAACATTTTCCAGATAAACACTTTTACCATATAAAATAAAGCAAACTTTTTATGCAAAACGCACCACAAACGTCCATTTAGGCACACACACACACACACACACATTTTAGGATTTAAAAGGATAGGAAAACATCGAGATTGCGGTAACCGTGTTTCACGGAAGTCGGGGGGTGCCTAACACCTTCCCCTCGCTTAAGCAAGCCCCCGAACTCTATGAATCTCGGTTTGCGGACCAATTAATCGGAGTCACATATGAGCCAGCAATTACGAAAACTAAATCCGGATGAGTTGGTACATCCATTTCAAATATACCAACTGGCGACTCTGGTCAATTGGCTCATTATAAAATCGACCTTTCAAACCCCGTCGACATTAAGCCGACCCTTTTCAAAAACACATTTAATTTAAAGGGCTAAAATTGGAAAGGGAGATTTTAATAATAAAAAACGAGACGAACGAAAATCCCGGCGTCGACAGCTGGCGACTCCGCTGGGGACATTAGAGGGCTTAAGCCGCATTTAAAATCCTGATGTTTTCCTATCCTTTAGAAATCTAAAAAATGTGTGTTTGCGTTATTTGCGTTGATTTACCTTTTTGCGCGTGTATGTGGATGGTGTGATTGCGTTTTCCTTTCGAGTCTTTACTTTATTAGCATCATATGCATACGGTGAGGAACGATGAATGTATGATTGAATGTATGTTGAGCAGTTCCTCCTCCTGAGGCGAACTCGTCGGATGTGGATTACTGGACTCAAAGGGGTGCTCCCCGGCGAGGCTCAGGAAAAGCATCCACTCAGATCCAATCCAATTGAAAGATCGGATTTATTCCCTTCGAGTATGTTGCGAAGATCTGGGAACCTTCATGCCGAAAAGCCCGCGAGAGTAACTTAGGGTAGGTCAGCCTCAGATAAACCCAACGAATGGAAAGTCTCTTCATGCCCTTTTACGCTTTACGCGCATGATATCATACTGTAGTCAATCCTTTTGTACCAACCAAATTTTGCCAAGATAAGAAGTACTAACCTCTGTCTTACAGGGACAGCTTGGAGAGCATCATAATTGCACACTGTCATACTTTGGTTAAAATAAAGGGATACTGACCCTGTTTTGCAGGAAAAGATTATAAAACTCAAAAAACAAAAAAAATATATATATTTGCTTTAGCATGCATCCACCAACGTCATTTTCCGAAACTAAACTTCGATTGTTTCATACGAAGGATTGCTCCCCAAACCCGTCTCCGATCTAAGAAAGCCAGAGAATTAACAGTCGAGATGGCTGAGAACCCTAATCCTGATCTGGCTCCCGTATCTCGGGAAGAGTTCAATGCTGTAAAGAATCAAATGACCGAGCTGACCATGTTGCTCAAAGAGCATTTCAAACTGAAGTCAGGGCCACAGCTCGAGGACCCGCCGGGGCCATCATCTCAAGGGAATGTATTGACCCCCGAAACTCCAAAAGTAGAGCTACCAAAGCAAGTCATTATCATCCCGGAGGACGAGGTGGCCAGTGGCGTCAGTAAGAAGATAAAGCAGATGGAAGAGGCCATCAAAACAATGAAGGGGATCGGGTCATATGGCAGTGTTAACTATTCCGACCTGTGCATCTTTCCGGGAACCAGATACCCCGAGAAGTTCAAGCTCCCTGAATTTGAAAAGTACAACGGGTCGGGGGATCCCTACACACACCTGAAAGTATACATCGGAGAGCTGGGGGGATATGCTGAGGACGAATCACTGAGAATGCAACTGTTCCAGAAAAGCCTGACAGGGGAGGCTAGGACATGGTATGCAAGATTGGATAATGCTAAGATCCACAACTGGGAGGAGCTGGCCCACACTTTCCTAACCCAGTACAGCTTTCAGTCCCAGATGGCCCCGGACCGCTACCAGATGACCAAAATCAGAAAACAGACCAGTGAATCCTTCAGAGATTATGCTCAGCGGTGGAGGAGGATGGCAGCCCAAGTGAACCCACCCATGAGTGAGGCAGAAATGGTCATGACTTTCATTGATATCCAGGAGGCTCCCTATTATGAAAGAGTAATGGCGGGAATAGGAAAGCCTTTTGCGGAGATGATCAAGCATGGGGAAATGGCTGAGATGGGTTTGAAGTCAGGAAAGATCAGAGATCTCACAGCTCTCGAGGCTGTGGCTGAGCAAATCCAGAGTGGGAATTACGGCAGTTCATCCCGGAGACCCCAAAAGAGAAAGGAGGAGGATGTGTCCCTGGTACTACAAGGACTATCAGGGAAAACAATGACCAGCCCCCCGGTCCACATACAAAGAAATGAGGCCCCGCGCCCATCAAATTTCAACAATCAGAGGTATGAGGGGCGTCAAAAATTCGAAAAGCCGCAAGAGAGGGAGTTCACCCCTTTGGGGGATTCGTTGGAGCAGATACTGACCCTGCTGATAAGCCAGAAGAAGATTACCGAGCTATTGCCTCCGTCAGACCCAAAGAGCAAGAGATATGACCCTAGCAAGAGATGCGCCTACCACTCGGCATCCCTGGGGCATGACACCCAGGAGTGCTGGTCTCTCAAACACAAGATCCAGAACATGATTGACAACGGAGAAATCGTGGTGGAACAACCGGAATCCCCGAATGTGAAGGCCAACCCTCTTCCCGAGCATAATGGGGGAGGCGTAAATACAGTGGAAGCTAGTGGGGCGGAGGGTCCCCTAAGATTGAGATACATAAGGAGGATAGAAGGAGAAATTGCTGTGACCAATGCCCGGGATGATGCGCCAAGGGAGCCTATTAAGTTGGTTGGAGTAATTCAAGGGACCAAAACAGAGCCTATCCGGTTATCAGCTCCAAGACCCCTTGTCGTAACAGCTAGATCACAATTGCCAGTCACCAACCTGAAGACTGTTCCGTGGAATTACGGGGAAAAAACCGTGGAAGAGGCCAGTTGTGCATCGGTCAGCTCCAAAGGAAATCCATTGTATCTACCAAGGCGGGTTTTTGAAAACACAAAAAGGGAAAACGGGAAAATATCAGAGGACAAAGCGTTGGAGTTTTGGGAGAAGATGAATCACGGCAAGGCAAATTTGGCCAAAACACTGGAGGTGCAGCCACCCCTGACATCCATCTTAGATCTTGCCTTGGCCTCAAATGACCATCATCAAGTATTAAGCAAAGTCCTGGAAGAGGCCCATGTCCCCAAGACAATCAGTACAGAAAGATTCAGCCACTTGGTGGGCCATCTGTTAGACAGCAATGTAATATCATTTACCGACGACGACATCCCTGAAGAAGGAAGGGGGCACCGAAAGCCGTTACACATTTCTGTCATCTCGTCCGGATATGTGATGAACGGAGTCTTGATTGATGGTGGGTCAGCCCTGAACATTTGCCCATACAATACGCTGGAGAAAATGAAGATCAACCCTAAGCGCCTGCGGGCCAGCCAAGTGGTGGTAAGGGCGTTTGATGGATCGAGAAAGGACACGGTGGGAGAGATTGAGCTGCCGGTGGAGATTGGCCCGTATACTTTTGATATTTCCTTCCAAGTGCTAGATATCACGGCCAGTTACAACATGCTCTTAGGGAGGCCTTGGATTCATATGGCTGGGGCAGTTCCCTCTACCCTGCATCAGCAAATAAAATTCATCGTTGAGGGGCACTTAGTGACAATTGCAGCAGAATCTGACTACCCTGTCCCCTCTGTGAAGGGCATGCCTGTTATCCACGTGGACGAATCCGCCGAACCAATCAGCTATCAGGCGTTTGAAATCAGCACCCCTCAATACAAACAATTGGGAGCTCCGGAGTTAAAGCTTAAAGTGTCCCCCGAGCTCACTTTCGTTGCCCGGGAAATGATGGCAATGAACTTTCAGCCGGGGCAAGGGCTGGGCAAGCACAGCCAAGGAATCACCGAGCCCATCCAGGTACCAGTGCAGTTAGGCAAAGCGGGGTTAGGATATCACGGAGGTATAAGGCCAAGGAGCTCACACAAGAAAATGCCCGTGCGGATAACCGGAGTCCCGATACCGAAAGCCGATAATGAACAATCCCCGAGGATAATCAAGCCTGCGTCTGGAACAGAGGGTAAGGTGGAGACTCCCCCAATCAAAGGAGGGGCCCAGCAGTCGGATTTCTTACAGGAAATTATGGAACAGTTCGAGAAAAAGTGCCATCTTCCGGGACAGTCAGGCCCCAATGAAAAGGGAAAAGAGAAGATGACTGAGGGCAAGCAGATCATGCCATTTATAAATTGGGCCGGGTTAGAAGTGCCCGAGGAAAGTGAAAATGAGAGCCGAAACCAAGTTGCCGCAATCATTAAGGAGGTGCCAGATGCAGAGACCCCCTCCATCACTAGCTCTAAAACCGAAGTGATCCCCAGGAATTGGACCGTGCAGCCAGTAGTATCCAGAAAAGGGTAAATGCAGGAGTGTCCGGGAATCTTGTCCAGTAGGGGGATCAAGGGGTTTTTAAGACGGTGTTTTTGTTTTTATGTATCTGCACGTCTATTTCATACTTTTGTCATGATTATTGAAAAGGAAGTCATGTACCTAATGTTTATATATATGACAAATATTTTTGTTTCATGTCAGGTGTACCGATTTGAGTCATTCTAGCCTAACAAACGATTTTCCAAATTTGAAAGACGATTATGATTTTGATATAGAACTGGATTTCGATTTGATGGGAATTGAGCAGGACGAAGCAGATGATGACGACGCTCCCGACGAGATCAAAGAGTGGGTCGAGGATAAACCCAAACCCAACCTAGACCAAACCATCACCATCAACATAGGAACCCCTGAAAACCCCAAGGAGCTAAAAATTGGGGCAGACTTGACTCCAGACCAGAAAATAGAGATAGCTGAACTATTGAGCCAATATGAGGATGTGTTTGCTTGGTCACACGAAGACATGGTCGGTTTGTCCACGGATATTGTGGTGCATCGATTGCCTATCAAAGAGGGTTTCAGGCCAGTTAAGCAGAAGTTGAGAAAATTAAAGCCAGAGTGGAGTTTAAAGGTGAAGGAAGAGATAGTCAAGCAATTCAAGGCTGGGATCATCATGGTGTCCACTTACCCAGAATGGCTTTCCAATATAGTCCCCGTGGCGAAACCCGGAGGAAAGGTGAGAGTATGCGTCGACTATAGGGATCTGAACAAGGCGAGTCTCAAAGATAACTTCCCAGTGCCTTTCATACACATCTTGGTGGATAATACGGCTCAGTATGAAATGTATTCGTTCGTCGATTGTTTTGCGGGATATCACCAGATAATGGTGGCGGAAGTGGACCGAGAAAAGACTGCCTTCATCACCCCCTGGGGCACATTCTGTTATAGACGGCTTGCTTTTGGCCTCACGAATGCCGGAGCCACTTATCAGAGGGCCATGATGGCCCTATTCCACGACATGATGCACAAGGAGATAGAGGTTTACGTGGATGACATTATTGTGAAATCGAGGGCGGAATCTGACCATGTGACTCATCTTAAGAAGCTATTCGAGCGGCTCAGGAAGTATAATTTGAAGCTCAATCCAGCCAAATGTGCCTTCGGGGTTCAGTCAGGTAAACTCCTTGGATTCTTGGTGAGCAATCGAGGTATCGAACTGGATCCGGCTAAGATCAGGGCTATTGTGGATATGCCAGCTCCCCGTACAGAGAAAGAGATAAGGGGATTTTTGGGGAGGATAAACTTCATCAGTCGGTTCATATCCCATCTGACCACCACCTGCGAACCAATCTTCAAACTGTTAAGGAAAGACGCCTCCCGGAAGTGGAACAGTCAATGCCAAAAGGCCTTTCAGACTATTAAGAAGCAACTAACAGAAGCGCCAGTGCTGGTACCGCCAAAGGACGGGGTTCCCCTTTTCCTGTATATATCCGTGAATGATATGGCGATGGGTTGTATGCTGGGGCAGAAGAGTGAATCCGGTAAGGAGCATGCCATTTACTACCTCAGCAAGAGATTCAGCAGCTGTGAACAGAATTACACGCCGATCGAGAAAACATGTTGCGCCTTGGCCTGGGCTGCTATGAGATTACAGCATTACCTCCATGGACACACTACCTATTTGATCTCGCGAATCGACCCCTTGAAGTATATATTTGAGAGACCAATGCTGAATTGTCGATTGTCAAGGTGGCAATTAATCCTCCAGCAATTCGACATCCTATATGTTACCCAGAAGGCCATGAAAGGGCAGGGAATTGCAGATCAATTATCAGAGATGCCGACAGGGGGGATGGAGCCTTTAGAGACTTTCCTACCAGGTGAAGACATACTGTGGGTCCAACAAGCAAAGTGTGATGACGAAGGGCAGTTCTGGAAAATGTATTTCGACGGTGCCATGAATGCTGAAGGGGCTGGAGCTGGGGCGGTCCTGGTCTCCATTACGGGCGAGCAATACCCTGTTCTCACCAAGTTACGGTTCAATAACTCAAACAATACGGCTGAATATGAAGGATGTATATTGGGACTGAGGTTCGCCCGCAATATGGGAGTGAAAAGATTAGCCGTATTCGGAGATTCAGAGTTGGTGATCAGACAAGCGACTGGGGAATATGGCACTAAGGAGCTTCGGTTACTCCCCTACCACCGGTGTGTAGTCCGATTGATGCAAGAATTTGAAGATATAGCTTTCCGACACATTCCCCGGGGGCGGAATGACTTTGCCGATGCATTGGCCACCCTGGCTTCATTAGTCCACGTGCTCAAAAATAAAGCCAATCCCCAGATTGAAATAACAGTGCAAAATGCTCCCGCTTACGAAGAATGTATATTGGAGTTATCCGAAGAGGTGGTGCAGCCAAATCAGCCTTGGTATCACGACATCCAGAGATACTTGAGGGATAGATCACTCCCCGACCAGGCGAACCGAACGGAAAGGCAGAGAATCCAGAAGATGGCGATGAAATTCTATTTAAGCGGAGATTCCCTGTATAAGAGGGATGTAGGCTTGGGATTATTGCGATGTGTGGACGAAACTCAAGCACAGAAAATCATGGGCGAGGTGCACGGTGGAGTGTGTGGGCCGCATATGAGTGGACCGATGTTAGCCAAGAAAATTCTGAGAACCGGGCATTACTGGCTATCACTTAAAGCTGACTGTGACGATCATGTCAAGCGATGTTTCCAATGCCAAGCACACGGTAATGTGATGCATGCGCCTCCTAATGAACTACATTGTATGATTTCCCCTTGGCCGTTCTCCATGTGGGGTATGGATGTTATCGGGCCCGTGGAGCCCAAAGCGAGCAACGGCCACCGGTTCATTTTCGTCATGATCGACTATTTCACTAAATGGGTAGAGGCAGCTTCTTTCCCCAAAGTAACGCAGGAAGTTATAGTCAGTTTCATCAGGAACAATGTGATTTGCCGATACGGACAGCCTGAAATCTTGGTGTCCGACAATGCCAAGAATCTGAACAATGCCCTTATGAAGGAGTTATGCGCCCAATTCAAGATCAAGCATCTCAATTCTGTCATTTATAGACCCAAAATGAATGGGGCCGTGGAGGCGGCAAATAAGAATATAAAGAGAATCATGGCGAGAATGTCTGCCAATCATCGGGGATGGCCGGATTTGCTGCCCCTCACATTGTTTGCATACCGGACATCAGTGCGAACGTCCACAGGAGCAACCCCTTACGCCTTGGTATATGGGATGGAGGCCGTTTTGCTGGTGGAAATGGAGATGGCATCCCTCCGGATTTTGCTCGATGCTCGGATTGACGAGGGGGATTGGATACAAAGTCGATACGACCAGTTAGCCTTGATAGATGAAAAAAGGGTGGCGGCTGTATTACACGGTCAGTTGTATCAGCAACGTATCTCTCGATCATACGACAAAAAGATTCGGTCCCGAAAGTTCAAAGAGAATGATTTAGTTCTAAAGAGGGTCATGCCCTGTCAAGACGAAGCCAAAGGGAAATTCGCTCCCAATTGGGAAGGGCCCTTTGTGATCAAAAAGGTTCTATCTGGAGGGGCCCTCATCCTACAGGAAATGGATGGTGAGGTATTTTCGCAGCCCCTGAATTCCGACTCTGTGAAACGATTCTACGCTTAAAAAAAAAAAAAAAAAAAAAAAAAAAAAAAAAAAAAAAAAAAAATTCTTTCTATCTCCCTTGTAACTCGAACTACGTAGGACCTGATCTCCTGACCTTGTGGGAGTACGTAGGCAGCCATCATGGCACGGTCCGTTCTACACAAAATAATAAACTTCGTCCCTCTACCAAAACCACTTCCAGAAAATCCCGAAATCCTACACATTCCAAAACTTACCCAAACCTAACCACAAACCTTGTCCCTATACCAAAACCACTTCCAGAAATCCTATACCCTCCAAAACTTACCCAAACCTAGCCACATAATTAGCCCAAAGTCCAAGACTCACTTCGATGAAATCAGAGGGGCATGCGGCAATATCTGTGAAGTTCCAATCAAGACTTGAGAAAAGAAATAAGGCGATATATCGAAATCATAATCGGCTGGATAAAATGAGGATCCAATGGAGGGCGACGATGCATCAAAAAGGGAAATGACTAAAACCATAAATATTTCTCTATATATACAAAACATTTTGCTTACAAGTCTGTCTTTTAAATAAAAGTGATAAAACTGACATAGTCTGTGCAGGGACTAAAATCATCTACAGGTCAGAGACCAGCTGGAGCAGGACGGACAGAATAGTCGAGGCCTCGTGAACCTCCGGCTCATCCGCAATCTGCTGTCCTATCATGTTAATCCGAGTCAAAAGAGCAGCAGCACTGGTAACAGTCGTAGAATGGCCCTCCATGATGACCCGGGCCTGCTCTACGATGCTATCTCTAGCGGAAAGGGCGGCATCCCGGGCTAGTACAGCGGCATCCCGCTCCGCGTAGGCGGCATCCCTCTCAGTCTCAGTGGCACTCAAAACGGACCGGAGCCGGGTACCCTCCATCGTCAATCTTTGGATCCGATCAGTCGAGTCAAAGGAATGGGCATGAATCGAAGTGGAAACCTCCTCAACACTAGATATGGGCGCTAATCCTGAAACCTCCGGAGGAATGATAGCATCTGAACTAGTCTCACCTGGGAAAAGTCCTCGGGAACCATCCAATACCGCGATCGGGTCAAAGTCTGCCATCTCAGGATCTCCGTGCAACTATAGCAGATAAGAGGGCGTCTGACCAGAATGACTATCCCCGAACTCGGCCGAGACCCTGTGTGACCAAAGATCGTACACCCTCAGTAGCTCCCTCTCCGTCTGGGGCGATATGAGAAATCGGTAGTCAGCTGCTCCCGCAAAGAGATGGAGATCCTGCATCTGGTCAAACTGCCCCATGACAGCTAAGGGATGATAAGTCGTCACCCCTCTCAAGCCCGGAAGAGGGAGGAAATCAAAAGGGGGCACATGAGTCAAGAAACTCTGGAAAGAGCAATAGCCCGAATAAATCAGAGGATGGAAAGGCTCCTCAATGGCCGATAAGAACTCCCTCCATGAAGCGGTATCCGTGCATCGACGGGGACGGAATGAGAACTGCATGGCCAGGCTGTGGCTGAAACAGAACCCGTGTCGACGAAACTGCCCGATGGGTCTGAGGTGGCTCATGAACCATACATACAACAAAATGGAACTTCCCCTGAACATGCGACCAGAGAAGGAGTGACAATACGAGGCCGATAGGTAAGTCTCGGCGAGTATCATGGGAAGGATGGTATGATCCTCCTGAAGGGCCTGAACCGCCACAATAACCCGTATATCCAGAAGGTCATCCCCTGCCGGCATGTACAAAACTGATATAACGCAAGCCATCAAAACATCCATTCTCAAAGCGCCCCAGCGCTCCTCAGATACTGAAAAATCACTGGAGAATCGAGAAAAGCTATCCGCCAAACCGAATCTGTCAATCAAGAAGGATAGGGGAACAAGATGGCTCGAGGAGATCACAGATAACAGGACTGTCCTCCGTAATCCCGTGAAAGTCAGAAACTGACGGCGCATATGGCCTGAAGTAACCCGGGCGCAGGGACCATTCACAGATAAACCGGTAAAGCGAGCATACTCCTCAAGGGTGGGAGTTAGATACTCCAACCCAAACCTGAAAACATGTCTGTCCGGGATCCAACAACTGAGAATGCCATCAACAAAGCCCGGCGGCACCTGAAATGATAGTAGAGCCAAGGAGTGTCCCAAAAGACCCGCTGCGATGATTCGGTCGGAGGGTAGCAAACTATCCAGCCATAAGAAGAGCCTGCAAATAATCCCTGAGGGGGCGTGAGGGTCCACGCGAACCACGTCCAGGGATGACATCTGTAAAAAGCAGTATCAAAAGACTATACAGGGGTCAATTTTTCCTTTATATAACAAATCATGCATCATACAGGCTATAATGGAATGAATGGATCATCAAAAGTGAATGATTGTGCATAAAATAAAAATAAGTCTGTACATAATCCATGAAATGAGAAATGATAATAAAACGAACAGGCTTAAATACAGAGGTCCTAGCCTATCAAGGTCTAATCAGTAAAATCTATGCCGTCAATGAAGGCATCATCCTCAAACTGATCTACCGGCAAATCCGGGGGAAGAGAAGCTTCACCCTCACAGTTCAGGTCTGGGCAGGAATAGAACGGCATTGGGGCATCCGATGGGCCGGGGGCCGAGCCAAAATCAGATCCGTGCGGGTCCGCGACATAAGCCTCCTCCGGATCTCGGCCCAAGCTCCGAACAAAAAGAGATAGCTGATCCACCTGCCGAGTAAGAGACGCAATCTGGTCCGAATGGGTGGGGACACGGACACACTCCATCCAATCTGCCATCATCACCGACCCGTGAACCAGGTCTCCGAGGAAGAAAGTGGCACGAGTCTGAGGTCCGATAGTGCGGGGTCTCCACCAGGCACTGAAGCTCTCGTTCGTATGAGGACCAGCCGACAGCATATATCCGTCCTCCCCGGCTATCAGAGCCTCGGGAAGGTGGGCATCCGCGAACCAAAATCTCTGTGAGGGAGGGGCAAAAGGGACACGAGCCTCCCCAGTAACACATCTGATGGCACGCTCCCCCAGATACAGCTCCCATCCACCATAGGTCAGAAAAGGAATACGACGGGTGGACAAGGCCAGCTCCAGATCCGCAGCATAGCCACCAGCAAGTCCAGCCGCCAAGTGATCCGCCGTGTAGGGAACCCAGGTCACATCCGCGGACGAGATCAGCTCTAACTGCAGCCGACAATGAGCAAAGCTGTCTGACACGGGGGTCTCCGCAAGAGTGCTATGGTGCCATCGACGACCCCTGGGATAAGTCTCCGGACCGAGGGTAGTAACTGGCCGCAAGCAGGGCAGCCGCTCATAAGCCCAAAACTGATAAACAAAAAAGAGAGACATAAATACCAGGGACGACAAAGGAATGAAACAAAGTGAAAAGCGGCACCATGAATATGACTTACCAGCAAAAAGGGATAAAACCCCAGCCAAGCATCAGTCTGGCCCTCTGAGCGAAGGCGAAGACCATGAAGGAAATAAGCAAAGGTGAAAGAGCCCCAATCATAATCGCCAATCCGATCAACATCCCGGGTAGCTCCAACGATACTGAAGTGAATAGTCGAGGAGTTGTTCCCCAGAAAACAGCCCCTCATAATGGTCAAAAATAAGCGCCGAAGCAGGAAGTCACGAGCGGATCGGTCCGCGGGAAACGACTCAGAGAGAACCCCTCCGATGGCATCCACGGCCAGTGCACCGGATCGGATGCTGCGGGCCTTAAAGACTTTCTCCTGAGGACTAAAACCCAACAAAGAGCGAACAGCAGCGGGGGTAATGTCCGACTCCAAGGGAACCCGGGGTCCAGAGAACTCCATCCCAGTGATATAACGCCAGTCTAATGGGGTCAGCAGCAACTCACAATCCAGAAGATGAAGAGACTGTGTCTGGTGAAACCAACGCTCAGATAAGGCCCTCATGTAACCCCACGGACACCGGCGAGGGGCAATGGTAAAGAAATGCCTGAACCCCCAAGAATCCACCATTCCCCTGTAATCGGGATGCAGCGCGTGATAAAGAGGGTAGATGCTGAACCAGTTACCCCGAGGTTGGGTAAATTCAGGAACCTGTGACAGCCATCAAAAGTTAGGCATGGTAACCATGAGGATTTAAATCGAACTTAGACGATGGATATACCTCGTTAGCTGCAAGGTAGGCTGAGGGGTGACTGCTGAGATCAGGACCAAGCAAGTCCGGTATCCTGGCGTGGGCCCCCGGTAAGGTCCGACGCGTGGGTGGAGGAGCCGCTGTGCCAGAAGGGCCCGCCGCTGCCTCAGCTGGGGCATCCTCATCGACAGCAGGGAGAGCGGGGCGAATAATGGACTCTGCCAGTCTACGGGAATGACGAGTCAAAACTGGAGCGGGAACCGAGGCAGCCGCTCTACGACGGCGGACACCAGCAACCCGGGGCACTGAGGAACCACTGGGAGCATCAGAATCCATGACTGAAACGGCATCACGAAAAGGAGGTACACCCTTAGCTCGTTATCTTTCAAGAAAATATTATTGCATGTTGCTAAAAATCATAGGGCAGCGTAACATATTTATGAATAAAAAAATGCATAAACAAATCCCTAGGGGTGCGCTAGATTTTCCGAAATTTCGACAGAGTTTCGTTTGTAAAATGGACATCCCATGCACGATCAGGCATGTTTAACCAAGTCAGACAACCAACAAATCCCAAATGCAAGCAAAATAATGCATCATGAGCATAAAATGATTAAAACAATGGAATTTTCAAAATAATAGAGCATGATTGCAAGACCCAGTATTTTTATGCTACGTCTAACATAAATATCTCATAAGAGGCATGCATTGCTAAGATTAAAACATTTAAACAAGTAAATACATAACCAAATGAAAGCGAAAATCAAAGAAAAAGGAGTTAAAACGTTACCCAAAGCGCGTAAACTGATCTAATCGGAGCAGATTTTGCCAAAAGTTGCCCAAAAGACGAAAAAGCCGAGTAGGGGACGAAGAAAACCGAAAACGAGAGGAAGAAAAGTGAAGAAAGTGACAGATCGTGACCCATCACGATCTGAAATAGGGACCGATCCCAGCCGCAGATGCATCTGCGGCTGGCCGCAGATGCATCTGCGGCTGGTCTCGGTGACCCTTTTGCCCCCCTTTTGTTACCTCGAGTCAACATGTAGCGTGTCACGTGATAAAATACAAGATTTTAGAACCCCATGACCAATAAAAAACGACCCGTCAGATACGAGACCTGACCAATTGAAAAGCGACCCGTCAGATACGAGACCTGACCAATTGAAAAAACGACCCGTCAGATACGAGACCTGACCAATGGAAAAAACGACCGGTCAGATACGAGACCTGACCAATGGAAAAACGACCCGTCAGATACGAGACCTGACCAATTGAAAAAAATGACCATGTCAGATACGAGACCTGACCAATTGAAAAACGACCCGTCAGATACGAGACCCGACCAATTGAAAAACGACCCGTCAGATACGAGACCTGACCAATTGAAAAAATGACCCGTCAGATACGAGACCTGACCAATTGAAAAAATGACCCGTCAGATACGAGACCTGACCAATTGAAAAACGACCCGTCAGATACGAGACCTGACCAATTGAAAAACGACCCGTCAGATACGAGACCTGACCAATTGAAAAAACGACCGGTCAGATACGAGACCTGACCAATTGAAAAACAACCCGTCAGATACGAGACCTGACCAATTGAAAAACGACCCGTCAGATACGAGACCTGACCAATTGAAAAACGACATGTCAGATACGAGACCTGACCAATTGAAAAGCGACCCGTCAGGTATGAGACCTGACCAATTGAAAGGCGACCCGTCAGATACGAGACCTGACCCATTGAAAAACGACCCGTCAGATGCGATACCTGACCAAATTGAAAAACCAACCGTCAGATACGATACCTGACCAATTCAAAAAATGACCCGTCAGATACGATACCTGACCAATTCCAAAACGACCAGTCATAAACGATACCTGACTCTTCATAACGACCGCCGGAGACGAGACCCGGGCAATGTTCATTCGTAACTTTGAAAATAACCTCTACATGAACATATTGAATGTGACATCGCATCATCTGAACGCATGTGCGGCATCGTTAAATATATATTTGGCATTTTCATGCATCGGGTGCCTACTTCTTTATCATGTCCATTTCATATTTCATTCCATAGACATGATAAAGAGGGGCAGCTGTAGACACCCAAATTTTGCACTTCTCTACTAATCCTGGCAGGAGGGCAAAAGCGTCATTTGACCTGACATGCGGAAAGAAAGGTGGACCCCAACACCAAGCCACCCCAGCGATTTACGATCAAAGCCGCCACCACGGACAACGAGAATCCGATCACTTGAGGCAGGGCGAACAATGGATCCAGAAAAGCCTGAGCCAACCACAAAAGACGACTGATGGCCACTCCGCTTACAATGTTCGGGGGTCTCGCTCCCCGGTGAGCGAGCGGCTGCCCAGCTCGCCGGTGAGCTGGCGGGGGTGGAAAGGGGGCAGCGCCCCCTGGAAGCCAAGCATAATTATCAAATTCCATATCAAGTCGCGGCCCTCCGAACTGGCCTCCCAGAACAATATGGCACGTTTTCCAGGGATTTCCGGACTGCAAAAATACAGCCTTACAAAATAATACCGCGGAAATTGGCGAATTAAGACCGCGTGGCACGAAAATCAAAAAAGCAAGCCGGACGGCCGCGAATGCAACCGCTGCCACCGACAGAAGTGACAGGCACGAGGCTCGAGAACGGCACACGGCAGCCGAGGCGGCGGCCAGGCGGCCACAGCAGGCAGCCGCAGATGCATCTGCGGCCAGCCGCAGATGCATCTGCGGCTGCCTGCTGAAGCCTATATGCGGCCATTTTCCACCCGAGAAGAAAGAGGAGAAGAAAAAGAAAGAAAAAGAGAGAGAGAAATACGCGAGGGAGAGAGAGAGGAGCTCGGTTTTGGCTTGTATGGAGTGAAAATTCTTGTTCTTTTGCTAGATAGTTGTATACTCTTGTGGTTAGGCTCATTTCGTGGAATATAAAGCTTCGTTTGGTTTATTGCAAGGTGAAAAGAGAAGTGTGTTCTTGGGTTTTTTTTTTTGTGTTGTTATTAGTATAATGTTGTGATTGAGTTATTGGATATAGTTTATTGTTATATATTGATAATGATCCGTGGATTAGGGGTTGTTAGTGAGGTTTCCATCGGAAAGTAACTCCTCCTAACACCCCGATGACATCCGTACGGCGATATGTTGTTCGTTGTGATAATAGATGGGTTGTAGTGATTAAGTCATGATATTTGGGTTATGGGATGTGATAGTGATGTTTAATATTGTTTAGTTTTAGCTTATTATCGGTTATGTATCTATTTGGGTGATTGTGAGCCTAGGGAGGAGATCCTAGCGGTCGAATCCCGATGATGGACGTTTTGGGTATATGTAATCATGATATAGGGTCCATGTATGTGTATGTTGTAAAATCGGGCCTTAAAACGATACCGAGTCGTGTTCGGGTTAAGGCCCCGTGATAATAATAAAAATATGTGATTGTGGGTGTTCGGGGTTTGTCTGGATGGCTCACATGCCCTTGGATAGCCCCGACACGTTGTGGATGCTTGTTTTAATTTACGACACAAAAAGGGTTTTCAAAATAAGGCAAATAATGAAGATTTTGTAAAAGTGATCAAATTTAGGATATTAGATTCACGAGGTTTAAAGGTTAAGTGTTTTGGGCGAACTTTAATCCATGATTGATGAATAGGCTTTAGTTGGTTTTAAAAAACATCACAAAAAATGATTTCGTAAAATAAATGAATGTTTTAATTAAACTTTGTGCATAGGGTTAAAGAGTTCTAGAAGTTGCCCTCGTTTTGTTTATATTAACTGTTAGAAGGCAATGTATAGTCTCGATTCCTATTTGACAAAAGTTTAAAACTATTGTTTTCTAAAAAGACGTCTAAATAAAAAACCCTCAACGCTTTCGAAATTAAAATCAACATTTCTTATAAAAAGCGAAGCCTCGTCATTTGGGTCAAAGAGCATCCAAAACATTTTCCAGATAAACACTTTTACCATATAAAATAAAGCAAACTTTTTATGCAAAACGCACCACAAACGTCCATTTAGGCACACACACACACACACACACATTTTAGGATTTAAAAGGATAGGAAAACATCGAGATTGCGGTAACCGTGTTTCACGGAAGTCGGGGGGTGCCTAACACCTTCCCCTCGCTTAAGCAAGCCCCCGAACTCTATGAATCTCGGTTTGCGGACCAATTAATCGGAGTCACATATGAGCCAGCAATTACGAAAACTAAATCCGGATGAGTTGGTACATCCATTTCAAATATACCAACTGGCGACTCTGGTCAATTGGCTCATTATAAAATCGACCTTTCAAACCCCGTCGACATTAAGCCGACCCTTTTCAAAAACACATTTAATTTAAAGGGCTAAAATTGGAAAGGGAGATTTTAATAATAAAAAACGAGACGAACGAAAATCCCGGCGTCGACAATATATATGCTGATTTTAGAGATATGAATATTAATAGCCATATTTATTTTGAATAAATACAGATAATATTCATTTTAACTTTATTTTTATGTGAATACGGAAACAAATTTTCGGAGCCTTAATATTTCGAAACCCTGCCTAATCCACTCTTAATTAACCAAATGGCGTAGACGTACCTAATCCACTCTTTATTAGTAAATGTTGTTTAGAAATAATATTTTATTTATTCCTACCTCCTCCTCCCCCTCCTCACTCTTTTCTTATCTTTAGATGGAAGAAATGCAGAGAATAATTTTTAACAAAACAAATAAATATAGTGGAGTAGTTATTATCACTGAATAAATTTTATAAAATAATGCTGTCCGAGTATGTTTGACACGGCTGTCTCTCGTAATCACATTGACTGCTCTAACTACACAATTGTTGGAATATTGATTCATACTCCCATTAAATACGATGTCTAGTCTACAACACCCATTCTAAACGCTAAAATTCCAAATTATCACTGGCTATATTAATTTTCTTCAGAAAAAGGGAATCCAACTTGTCTACGATTCTTGTGGGTCTCTCATAGTTCGGCTCCACTCTGTTATTTTTCTCCTCTCCTCGGTCAAGACCCAAGTCTCCCCTTCAATTTATCATCTTCTTAATTAATGGGAGATTACAGATCAAATTCATTTGCCGGTGGGAATATGCAGATGGAGAGAAACTATGAAACAAGAAGCGCCTCAATAAATTCTCTTGATTTCAGGTCTTACAGTGCTTCCTATGATGCTTCCTATGTACCTCCATCCATCCAAATGGATGGTGTCAAGGAATTGAAGTTCAAGAAGGGCAAAAGTGCAGGTGGGTCTTCTTCAAAATCATGGAGTTTTAATGATCCAGAGTTTCAGAGGAAAAAGAGGGTTGCTAGCTATAAAGTCTACGCTGTCGAAGGTAAGGTCAAGGGGTCTTTTAGGAAGAGCTTTAGGTGGCTTAAAGGTAGGTATTCCAGGGTGATTTATGGATGGTTGTGATTTTTGTACTTCTGTTGATTTTGTAATCTCATGTTTTTTTTTTGCTTGCTGCTTATTTGATAAAAGTAAACAATTTGTGTAAAATGGAATTTCATGATAAATTCATCATGTAAGTTTTCCTTATCAATAAACAAATTTGTTTTTGTATCCTTGGTGTTTGATTTTTTTATTTTCAGACTCGGTTTAACATATCTCAATGAATAATGATTCTTGCTTTCTTCATGTTGGTTGATCATACCATATCCCATGAGTCTGTATTATCACAAATATAACTATATTTACATGCTTTATGTGTGTGTATATGTTTGTATGAGAGCTTCAAGTAGTTCAGAAAGCAGTGCTGCGTTTGGCCATTGGATGGTGATGAGTCCTCTTGGGATTAAACTTATTAAAATGCTTAGGTACTAGTGGTTTGGAAAATATCAGACTTTTTGTTTTCCATAGCCTAGATTTATGGTTATCACTTGTGTCATTATGAACTTCAAAATGCTACTTGTCCTCTGTGGGGTTTTGAATTTTGATTAATGATGCACTTCTTTAATGTTGTTATTGCTGTATGATTGAATTATTTGTCTTTCAAGGCTGCCTTGAATATCTTAGCCACCTTTGTGTACTGTTGGCTTCTAAATTCGGTTGTGTTTTAAGGGTGAGAGGTTTTGGAAATGATACAAAAACATGTTTATGTTGCAGATATTGAGATCCTGTTTTATAATTCACCTTGATTTGATTGTTTGTGCTATGTTTCAATTTTTCACATCAGGAGATTTGTTTAGTCCTTGTACATCTTGCAACATGATAACAATCAGAATCCGAGAATCTGAAATTATCTTCATTCAACCAAAAACAAGAAATGTTTTACAGTCAGACTAACAAAGAAAATACTCTGCTATTTCTCTACTTAGCTTACTACAGAAGCTACTCTTTTATACTAACTATTACCCAACTATATACAAAAGACTATAAAGTCCTCATAAATAAATTGCTAATTACAATAATATCCCTGTAGCATTGAAGTAAGCTGCTGTAACTTGATAGTTGAAGACTTGAAGCAGCTAGAATGTGTGAGACAATTAAGAGCTTGTTTACTGCTTTGTTTATTGCTTTGTGTGTTACTGCCTTGTTTACTGCTGCCAGACAATGCTTCAGTTTGTGTGTTGCAGCCATGTAATGCTGCAGTTGGCATAGTTTCCACAATACAACACTATGTCTATTGATATGATCGGTGATATCTTTGAACAGAAATATTACTTTCTGCTTGAGTTTTTACCTTCTCTTACATCTGCTTTTTTCTTCCTGTTATCGGTCACATCCATTCCCATACTTTTTAGGATTACAAGCGTTCCAGAAGTTTTTGCTAAATTCACTGATATTCCTTATATTCGATGATTTTGTTTGATCAAATATTGACTGCTTTTTGAGTTGTCTTATTTTTTAACTTCATTGGCCCCAAACTGAAAAGAATGGTGGAGTAGCCTATCTTACATAACTATGCTTTCTCTACCAGGACTCTAATATTACCTGATACTCTTGCATTCTTGAGATTGACTACTGTTATTGGTAAAGTTTGATCCGACCTTTGTACTACTGTTCTTGTGATATCAATTTCTTGCTTCTAGATATCAATTGAAATTTACTAATATTACGAATTACCGGTGTTGATTTTGTAACAATTTCCTGATTTGAATTTGTTGAAAAATGGGTGATAGGGAGAAGGTAATGGTGGAGGGGATGATAATTCCATGTTTTTGGAATTCTATATACATGTGCGAATATGCATGTATGTGTGTGTATAGATAGGATTGAGATTGTTTAGTTAATTTGGTAAAAGAAGGTGAAAAATGTATTAACATCCTTCTATGTTAGATCTTGAAATTCATGGGAAAGAAATTGGGTACTTGTTTAACCCGACCTGTACACTTTAAAACAAAAAATTAACAGAAAACTTTCGTGTTAATGGATTGAAAAAGAAAAATTATGTACAAACACTCGTATGTAACTTTTTTTCAGTTGGGGTCCTCGGGGAATTTATTTGTAAGTCATGCTCCACTACTAGCAAATAGGCCGAATTCGCACACTTTGACTCAACTCGACTCAATTCATCTAACTTATATACAAGCCCAATCTTGATAAGTTCAACCCCAGATCGAACTCAGATCTTTTGCATATTTGCATGTAACAACTAATTTTTTTATTCATGCTCCCGTTTAATGGGATAAAAAACAGAAAAGAAGAGATTATTCTCATCCTTGCATGACATTTGAATCAACAGTTTGATAATAGTATTGTTATCAACAAATTTATGTTGATATTAGATACTAATTTATTTAGATACATGAAACACACATTACTATTTTATTTTATGATTTTCAATTTCACGTTAGTCACAATTTATGTTCGATATAAAATTTATTGTCATATAAATTATTTTTCTTTTAATAAAGCGGCAAACTAGAAAGGTGGCAAATTACGCCCATTTTATGTAATTTGTGCGAAACAATTCTTCATTATGTCTACAAGTTAATTTGATTACATTACAATTTTTTTTAAACATAAATGTAGTTTCTCTTAATTTTTTATGATTTGGATATATATATATATATATATATATATATATATATATATATATATATATATATATATTTTTTATATAGAGATTTCAAATGAACGAGCCTTAAACTTGGTGCTCGATAATTCATACTTACTAAACAATCAATTAGCATAATTTAGAAGAGAATTTTAGTCATACTTATCTATATTGTTAAGAGAGAACAATGAAAACAATCATTCTCTTGATATTGTGTCACAAATTTTCTTTCTCTTTTTTCCTAATAAATTTGATTTTATTACAATTTATATTTCTTTTAGTTCTATCCCAAAATTTAATAAATTTTCTATTATATCTTTAAGGTAAAACGCACGCAACACATATATCATCGGACTAATACTCTTATTATATGCAACCCAAAATCAATGAATCATACTTATTAATCAATTGTTTAATTCATAGCACTTATTAAACAATCAATTAGCATAATTTAAAAAAGACTTTCTGTTAGTTTTTTTTGCCCCTAAGGTTCGAGTTCAGATCTTTATAACGAATTTTTTTATTATTATGTGTTGAAATTTATAATGACGATTTTTAAAATTTATAACAATGATATATTTTGTCACTGTATTTTTATAAAAAAAGAGTGTTATGACGACTCATAGACTTTTAAAATCAGTGTCATGAATTTTAATATAAATAAATAAAATAATTTAATTACAGAGAATCTCATATCTTAACATTCAATGATAAATTTGATAAATACACGATCAAATTAACATCTGTGTATGTCATGAGTTTTAATCTTTTCCATAACTCTTTGGATGTGAGACTCTTGGGATGTGAGCATCCATGGCTATTTCTCTACGCCCGGCCTGTTGCGGGACAAGCTACCTCTGCAACAGATTTTTATTTAAACCAAAAAAAGCATATTTTTTTATTTTTTTTTTGCAGCTAAAACAGAATCTTACTATTATTTAAAACGAAGTGTCTTTCCAATTTACAGATGGAACGGTTATTATTATTATTTTATTTTTTTAATAACTTGAGTAAAATTTTAATAATTTTGACTTTATCAAAATTAAATTCAAAATTTTATGCACTCAAAATTTTATTTATCCCTCGTGGGGACGGGTATTTTTGATGGTTCTTTATCCCTCATTAATTTCTTTTATTACTTTCTTTGACTTACACAAAAAATTATAGTATAAATCTCCCAAACCCACCAATAAATTTTGGTGTAAGCGAATCAAGAGGAACAAAACACGCATTTTGTAGTAGAAATTTACACAAATAATATATAGAGGGAGAAGAAAAAGGGGAGAAAAGCGAGAGAAAAAAGGCAAACAGGGGAGAAAGATGTGGGAATCGATCTTCCTCACGGTGGCAGCCACCGCCGGTAACAACATCGGAAAAGTCCTCCAGAAAAAGGGCACCGTCATTCTCCCTCCTCTCTCGTTCAAGCTCAAGGTGCTCTCATTCTAATTCTTCCTTTATACCCTCTTTCTATATGTTGCTCTTTTCTTCATTTTACAGCCACCCCTATTTCAAATTTATGATTTTATCATCTTTTTCATGTTTCTTGTTAGTTTAATCCATGTAGGCTTACCATTTAGTTATTTTGATATGCAAACTTTTAGATAGATATGAAAGGGCAAATCTGGAGTTTTGTTTTGGTGGGATATTAAAGATACAAGGCTACCTTTGGTTTGTGATTGTAAAATGTATTGGTTTAAGTTGCCTAGATTTGTATTTGTCATTTGGTAATTGATCTTATTATAATGAATAGCCGAAGTTGATACTTGAATATTGTTAGGCAGTTGAAGATAGAGATGGGTCTATTGTCATTTTCAAGTTTTAGATACCCAAACTCATCTAAATAAACATCTTGATGATTAAAAGGTTATAACCCATAGCATTCCCCTCCCCTACGCACCACCAGAAAGTTAAAAAAAAAAAAAAAAAAAGGAAAGCCAAAGGAATTATGGGCAGCACCTTATTGATTTTGTATTTGGTAATCTGGATTTTATACATGAAGCAATCTTCCTATTTAGCAAATTTGGAAGAGTGAGGCAGCGATTGTATTGTGTACTAGTAATCAACAAATTATTTCACAAAGTGGCATCCGGAAGAACATGCTATTAAGGGCTAACCCGTGCGGCAACAACTTATTTTAAAATGGCTTAAAGTTAAAATAATTTAAAATGACTTAAATTTAAAATTTAAGTAGATTTATAAGTTAAAATTTAAGTGACTTATAAGTAAAAGCGTTCGGCACCAATTTGACTTATAAGTCAAAAATTAAGTTCAAATAAGTTGTGAAGGTGGTCAACTGATAATAACTTATAAATTTAAATAAAATGTAAACTAAAAAGGACATTAATAAGAAGATACACTGATTCAATATCATAACTAAAAAACAATCGGGTGAGATTTTTGAATGCAAATAGATCTGCTGAACCTTTACTCTTAATTGTTTTTAAAAATGTTGTAGATCCCAAGCAAACACATGATATAATAGAAAAGGAAATTCACATAGAACACTTGAATGTTGAAATCCTAACAGAAAAAACATCAATTTAAAATAAACATAAAAAACTAAAATAAAAATAAAAATTTTAAAATTTAAAATTAGAAATTTAAAAGTTTAAATTGTTTTAAAAGAGTACAATAATTTTTTTAATAGTAATAATAATACCAATAAATTAAAAATAAAATAACAAAACTAGTAATAATAAATAATCAAAAATAATAATGATACCAATAAATTAAAAATAAAATAACACAACTAATAATAATAAACAATCAATAATAATAATATGAATAAATTAGAAATAAAATAAGAAAACTAGAAGTTATGGTTTAATTGTGTGTTTTGATAATTTCAACATTAAAAATTGGCTATCTATTCAAGATCTTTAATATTATCAAAATGAGAAATTTTCTTTATAAGGTAAAAAAAGAGAGAATATTTTAGCACGTGTGGGTAACATTTCCTAATGTAGCAATAACATTACCCATAAAAGGACGTAACATTTCATTTTCATTTCCATTTCATTTATAAAATAATTGTTATGTCTTCTTCACACATTTTTTCTCTCCTCATCCCCACCAAACCAAACCAAACCAAAGATGGATTATGCCTCAGAAGAGAGAGAAAGAGGAGATCGAGCTGAAAGTTCTTGAATCACTATTCTTATGCTCACCCCTTATCTCTAAAGCTCTTCTAAAATTACAAGATAGTAGATCGACTGGAGGTGATAGAGAAAAAAAGCTGAAGTAGAAATGGATAAATCAGTGCTCTGGATGTAAATGGAAGGTTGTTGGAGTTCGCTAGTGGGATCTCATCTTCGTTGGAGTTCACCGGAGGGAAGGATAAATGTCATTTAGGAAAATAGAATAGGGCAATCATTTCATTTGGTCAAACCTCCTTATTAAAAATGACTTATAAGTCATTTTAAAATAAATTCCAAATTGTTACTTATTTTTTTGGACTTATAAATCCAAAAATAAGTCACAAATTAAGTAGCAACCGAACACTTAAACAATAGAAAGAAACTTATAAGTTTGTTTGACCAACTTATAAGCTGCTGCCAAACAGGTTCTAGAAGTTTGTTAAACCAACTTATAAGTACTTTTTTACTATATTTGAGTGTCCGTATGTGACTTATTTCTTAACTTATAAATTGACTTATAAGTAGGTTTTGAGAAGTAACAATTTCTTACTTCTCAAAAACTGACTTATAAGTCATTTTAAAATAAGTAAGTTGGACCAAATGTAAAAATTCTTTTACTCTTATTTTATTAATCTTTTGTGCCTATTTTAACCTATAAGTTATTTTAGCCAAACACTTTCTCAACTTGTTTTAACTTGATTTCTTATTTATAAGTCAAAATGGTGCCAAATAATTTAATTTATAAGTCAGAACTTAAAATGACTTATAAAACATTTAAATTTTAATTTATAAGTCGTTTTAAAATAAGTCATTCCAAACAAGCCAAGACTTTAACATATAGGGTGAATAGCTTAAAAAGGAGCATATACTTTTCCACTATGTAATATTTAAGCTGGTATCTATGTTAAATTATTGTTTCCAATAATCTATCAAGTATGGACAATTTTTAAAGGTCAATGAGTCAGTATCAGGCCCCATGGGCGTCGCGAACACACCTTGGACATATTGGGACACTTCTAAGAGGTCAGTGAGTCAGTATTGTTTATTGTATCCGATGGTGCCTAATCATATTTTAGCATTCAACTTTTTTCATAGCCAAGCACGAGGTTGTGCATAGGTATCTACTTGATACCATTTTATAACCAAACACAACTTAATAGGTATATGTACTATCACTTTTGATATGGCTCTCAGATTATCAAGTTTCACTCTGAGTTTTGCTACACCGGGAGCAATAATTGGGTTACTTTGTAGTAGGATTGATTATATTTGTTGGACTCAAAAAGAAGTTTAACTTGTCAAAATGCATTTCCTTGCTAAATGGTTGTGTTTATTTTCTCATATCTATATTTCTTGTTGAATAATGAAATAATCAAAGAGTGGCAAACTTTTTTTTTTCTACCTCCAAGAGTGTGCCCTTGAATGTTCTTTTATGTTAAGCCAAGTAATTAAAATGACTCAATATCCATTTTGCAGGTGATAAGAGCATATGCTTTCAACAAAGTTTGGATTATTGGTTTCCTCATGGATATAGTTGGAGCCATGTTGATGTTGCGAGCATTATCTCTAGCTCCTGTAAGTACATCAGCAGAAAGCTTCTCTTTGGTTGAGTCTAGCATAACAAGCCAAAGAAGCATGTTATGTTATATTGTTGCATCCCTGCATAACATTTTGTAATTTGTATGATGTCCAGGTTTCTATCATCCAGCCGGTTTCTGGATGTGGACTTGCCATCCTTTCTATCTTTTCCCATTTTTATCTAAAGGAGATGATGAATGCTGTTGATTGGGTTGGGATCACTTTGGCTGGCATTGGCACCATAGGTAATGTAAGTTTTCTAAAGTTATTATTATTTTAAAATGCAGCAGTTGGATCTGGTATTATAGGTATTGATATTAATTTCTTACAAGTAAAGGTATTCAATATCCACAATTACATTTGAAAAGCTAGTTGTGGTAGATGAACTAGCCGGGCTAAAGCTATTGCAAACGAAAAAGGTCCTTTATATTTTTTTTGATAAGTACGAAGTGGTCCTTTGTTTTTCAAAACTGTTTGATCACTTGTCTAGATTATATTGATCATAGTGTCATTGTAAATTAGACTATAAGATTGATATGATTTTTTAGTGCAAAGTTACACGTACTCAGACTAATTAGATAACGGGACAAGTTACAGTACCTAAGCTATTAAGCAACTGAATTACGATTACTTAACATACACTTTTGAGAATTCTATTGTATTTTTGTTCAAAATTAGCTATAGCCTTGTCAATAGCTCAAATAGTTCCCTTAAAACAATACATAGTGTATTCTGTTCATGATTTAAGTTCTTCGAGTTATTCCGATGGTTATCAAACTTGTAAATATTGAGACATGCTCATAAGTGAAGTTGCTTTTTATTATTGTAATGTAAGACAGAAGGACTACAATTTTTTTGAAGCTTTATGTTATTTGGTTGCCAACAAATGTTTTACCTTAATTTCTGCCGGTTGTGAGAGTTTGATCCCATAGTTCTCTCAGGATTGGTTTTAATTTGCGTTTCATTGACTAAACAATTCGTAATTTGCAGGAGTTGGTGCTGGAGGGGAGGAGCAAGAGGCTTCTTCCATCTCAATTTTCCACTTGCCATGGCTTGCATTTGTTGTTGCATTCATGTTTGTAGGTATCTTAACCTTTGCATTATCTGATATTAGTAATGTTCATATGTTTCATGTTGTCTATTATCGATCTGTGAAGGGTTTGGAGGGCAGCACTATTGTAGTCTTTATACTTGGGTTGTGTTTGATTTGGAAGATTGTCAGTCCTTTAACCTCTTTTACTCTTTCTTTTGCTAATGAAATCTTAATTTCTATCTAAGGACTAATGTTTAATGTTGTCTTCAATGTTGAATAGGAGTCTAAACGTGAAATACTTACCCAGATCATTGGACTTGGAAATCCTGACTTATAACATTGTATCAATATTAATAATTTACTCGAGTATACCTACGGTCTAGTGCATTATGCTAGTATGAAGTGTGCCTGCACTGTCTGCAGGTATTGTGAAACGGAACATAGAAGTGTCATGATCTAGAACATGGCTTAGAGTGTTAAGACTAAATTTTTAGACAAAGATAATTACATAATGCAAGTATTGACTTTGTATATTGAAGGATTATAAATATGTCCTGCCATTTGTCTTAATAAAACCTTGTTATGATTTCACAAGTTTAGAGGATTTATTTATGGTACAACGTAGTGGATATTGCTTATTAATAATGCTGAATTTATCCAACTAGCAAGTATGGTGTAATCTGCCTACTAGTTTAGTAATGCTTGGGAGCGTTCTTTTTTCTGTTACTGATATTGATTCAATTCACTTGCATCTGGAAGAGGGGGATACCAAATTTTATTGTGTTTACGCAACCCATTTTTTTTGTACCAGTATACATGTGTTCCTATTATGCATTGGTTTGTATTGTTTCAGTATGAGGAACTATTTTAAAGAGAATGTTGTTTTTTTCTAATTATATTTTAATAATTTTTCATGTACTTCTGTGTGTGTAGGTTCTCCTCAACGGATGGCTTCGAATTTACAGACGCCAGCGCAAAGAACAGGAGCTGGTAATTTCTTATAGGTTTCTGAAAGGCTTATATGTTTGTTAAATCTTAACATATATCTTTTTGCCTTCTTATATATATAGATTTTTTTTCCCCCGAATTTCCATCCAGATGCAATCTGAAGTTGTTGAAGAAATTATATGTGGCCTGGAATCTGGCATTTTGTTTGGGTACGTTTTTACCTGAAATACTCCTATGACAATTAGATAGTATTTGTCCTTTTCAACTCGCACCTTATTCTGTCTAGGCAAATTAGGTTTGTTCATTTGAGCATACTATGGAAAAATTGCACTGTTAATTTTACCTTTTCATCTAAAAGCTGATATGGTGCATGATGCTTATTTTGGGCTACTTTTAGAGATGAATTTGGAAAAATATTAGAACCCTTTGGCCATGGCCTAAAACATGATTAGTTATGTTATTTTCAAAGATTATATAATCCTAAACCTTGATTATTCTCAAATTTTGACTGCTTTCTGCAACTAATATGAGATGAAGAATTGGCATGTTTAATAGGATCCATGGTTCTTGTATCAGATTTATGTATTTCTTTAGAATGTAGGGCATATTTAACTTGGGTTCTAACCAGTTAAAATATTCTGAACATTCATCACACACTTATGAGGCATCCCAACCAACAAGTGGAAGCTTATGAAAGAGAATTCCTAAGCATTAATCAATCACTTTTCGGACTTTCATTGAACATACAACAAGCATCTAAACCTGCAATCTATTTTCTTTAGCTTTCTCTCGATCTATTTTATTTGCTAGTCCTCTCAACAAATATTGTCTGCAGGATTGCATCTGTGATATCAAAAATGGGATTTGTATTCTTGGAGCAGGGCTTCTCCAAGTTGCTGGTTCCTCTTTGCATATCAATCAGTATATGCTGTAGTGGTTCAGGATTTGTCTACCAGGTATGTTGGACGTTCTTATTTGTTGCATTCCTATTTTGTTTGCGTTTATGTCATAATATCGAAATCTGATTGCAACGCATTCTTGTATGTCCTTTTGCCTCGTTGATCATGCATGGATGTTCGATTCGTGTCAAATTACATGCTTTAATATATAGCTATCCATATGTAAATATATGCGTAATGGCCATCTTCTACCCTGTTTAGAGCAAAATGCTTTTGTGTAGCTTAGCTTTACTTATGTAAACTATTGGAATAACAAAAGATCGTTACTGTTCAACTTGTGTGAAACCATTGTGATAATGTTATTTATTGTTTAAACAGACACGTGGCTTGAAGCACGGGAGGGCAATTGTGGTGTCCACATGTGCTGCCGTGGCATCTATTGTTACTGGTGTACTTGCTGGTATGCTTGCTCTCGGCGAAAGATTGCCTTCAGCCCCAATGGCTCGTCTCTGTCTTTTGCTTGGATGGTAACGTAATTCACTTCCATGTTTTCTATTCACTGCTCTTGCTAGACATAGAACCTCTGAAACTAACCATCAAACACATGTTTGTATAAAGGACCCTTTTGTCGGGATTGACGGTGGAATTTTTTTTTATCTTAAATGGTTTCCATATGATTTGTTTTGGAATACAGAGTACTTGCCGAGTTGTGACATGATAAGAAATTATGATGACAAGCTTGAGGGCATAGTGTCATTTTATACTACTAGCAATAAAAGAACTCTTTTTGTGGCTTTATTTTTTTGGCAAATGGGACTCGTTTTGTGGAATAAAGGGAGTATGTGATATCTTTGGATTTACTTCTTAGGACATTGTTGGTTGGATTTTCATCTTCCTCTTGCCAAGCTGGGTTTACAAAGATTAAGATGCTGTTTTCTGTTCATTTTTTCAGTGCTTTTAAGTGAAAAAAATACAAGTTTCCATAAAACAACAGCAAGCATAACGAAAAAATGCTGTAAAAAAGGAGGCGCTAAGATTTTGTGTACCAGTTTTTTACAACGGTCTAAGTAGTAAATATCAAGTTTCTACCCCATAATATTTAAATTAACCATGAAATTTTCCAATTGCAGGATATTGATCATCACAGGTGTGATACTACTGGTAACTTCAGCACGGCTGCTGCGATATCTTCCAAGGCCATGGCGGCGATTGACGCAAACTGGTGTTGATAAGAACTTCAGTCTTCGCAGAGCTGGCTCACTCCGTAGCAAGGATCCTAGCCCGAGTGCTGTCATCCAGGCAAGCACATTGCATCATTTGTTATCATCAGCTCCCTCAAGACAGAAGGCTTGAATATCAACAAGGATGCTGAATATCATTACCCTTTAAAGGTTGAAAGAGATGCTTACATATAAAGATGAAGCTGTGGGTTTGGGTGTGTAAAGTAACTCATATGCCTTACCAGTTATTGGAGGGTGTGGAATATTAAGATCATTAATTTAATTTGTTGATTATAAACAGGGTACCGAGCCTACTTATGATCAGGTGAAAAAGGCAATTCAATGCTCATTTCTTGGTACCCTTGTCACCCTTCTTTTTAATGGAGCTAATGGAAGGTTTTAGATGTTTTTCTGTTGGGTCAGTGGCAATTTGGCAGTTCTTGCGAAAAATGGTTAAATTTTGGTACACTTGTTCTCTTTTTCATCTTGTACAATAATCTGTGCATAAATTACAAGATTTCTAACCATCTGAGCTCTATTTTATTCATCTTTTATTTCCTAGCAATTACAAGCCTCTTGAAGGCTCTCTTATTTTTATTTATGCTTTGGACGAGCCTCTTAAGTTATTAATTCTTGATATAATCTTCGGATCTGATTAAAGTGAAGTTGTCACATAACATATCACTATGAAGTTTTATAGTTTTTTTTACCGCATTTGTTATAACAAATGTTACATTTTAACTCTAGTACTTTGTTATGGACCTACTTCACTGTGGTATGATAATTTCATCTTAACCAGATCCATTAACTTCCTGTTAAACTCTCTATCATCCCTTTTCTATTAGCATTCACACCAAAGTGTATACACGAATGAGCAAACCAGCAAAAATACAAGGTACTCGACACTCGCAAGTTTCTTCCCAGCGAAGGCCGAAATGTACTTTCTTTAAAGGGGAAAAAACTAATCCGCAATTTAATTTGGTTTTTTTTGGTGTTTATGAATTATGATTTCCTATTCTTCTTTCTTGTAAAAGAGTATCATCTTATATGGTTATATGCAGAACACACAAGTTATTGTGTTCAAAAAATCTCCAAGCACAATGCACAATTTTAGTAAAACGAGGCCATTCTAAAGGTAGAATCCCCTACTTGGTGGAAGGACCAACAATTCCGAATAGAGTCAATTCAATTGTCAATCTTGTCTTTCTGATAGAACCTGGGAGGGCCGGAGCTTTATGAACGAGACGCTATGAACACTATTGCAGCCATTGATTACCTTTTCGGCCCCTACTGCCAGGGCCAGTTGGGACCCCTAAAGCACGATCTACTGCTCCTATTAGCACGAAGATGGAGCCGCCCCGGACCATGTCTGGTAAACTGTAAACAGTTGCTGGCTTTTCACTTTGCTGCAGAGACCAGTACTATAAGCCCTTCATTAGAGGGGAAAGAGAAAGGGACCCCATGAAAGGAGCTAAATTCCCTCACCATCAATAAAGTTCCACAAAACCATCAGACCATAAGATCCAACACAGGTTGGATATGGAACCACCTTGTAGGCTCTACTAAAAATGACACTCTCCAAGGCATCATTAAACTAGCAACTTGAACAATCATAGCAAGCCACATCATGCCACCAAGATACAGAAAAATATACCTCAAATAATTGACATATAAAGAGGGACAAACAAGGAGAGAGACTGTTTAGACATCCCCCCCCCCCCCCCCCCCCCCCCCCCTTCCTGTCAGTAAATTATTACAGGAGAGATCGAGGAACCACATGAGCTGCAGTTGGCATATCCAGATGAGGATAATGTGTAATAAAGCTATGGAAATGAACAGAATGGCACATATCATATAGGTCCTATAATTTTGGACAAAAGAACCCCTATTATATCCTTGTATACTAACATTTGTCGTAAAATTAAGGGTGTCTAAAACAAGCAGATTGACTTGATTAATTGATTCAAATTCCAACTTTCTGTAGAGTAGGTATCATAATGACAAAAAAATGTACCATGGTCAATATAGAGAGTAAATGATCATATGCAAATTGAAAATTTCATAATTAACAACATATTGAAGGATCTAAGAGGCCTAGTGTTAAAGGTCTCTACTTTACTGTGCAAGGTCTGAAAAAATAAGAATTAATCAAGACACTACAGAAGAAGGTAAGTTCCTCCTAGTTCCCTTCCTGGCCCATTCCTCAGGTTCCCCCTAGGCCCATAGGATGAAATGTATCCCTAGAGGTGAATTATAATAGTATAGGTTCTTAAAAAAAGAAAAAAAATACGACTGTAAGAACAAAACATATACAAGTGAATTATCAATACTAGTCGCTTATTGGAAATATTGTGAAACTATCAATAAAAACATGCTTTAACAAGCTTATCAAGACTTTCTTTCGCACAACTTTCACAAATGGAGTCCCCTTTGATATCTTAATATCCAATGCCTTCTCCTCAATAATCTAGTTTAATCTCCATAGACCCTACTGGTTTTGGACTTTATATCAATTAAAAATTGCAGTTATTAGTTAACCTACTGCACTAACAAGAAAATTGTGTTTGGCTCTAGAATAGTCGGTTCTAGAACTACTTCATTTATCTCTTTGCATTTCAAAGTATTTTGCAGTATTGAAAGTGGTAACACCCAAAATGACAGTAGAATACTGCAATCGTTTACCATTATATCATAAATCAATGTTTGTTGTGCAAAACAGCAAGAATGATTTGAGCAAAATCAAATCACAAAGAATGAAAAAAAGTATATAGTAACATTAGCATTATCTGTTGCCCACCTGAACAGATTCTCATTTACAACTTATGAGTAGGATGAATCAAATCAGGAATCAACTGGAGAAAGATGTAGAACCAACAAGAAATCGTTGAGGATTCTATTCCTTTGGATGCTTACCCAATTGCTCCATCTCCCAGCTCTCATGAGGGGCAACATGGTCATGGGAAGGAGTATATTGCTGTAAAGTAAAAAAAGAAAAACATAATCAACTTCATGTATAATCGGTCCTACTTTTTCACTCAATAATGATTTCCCAACAGAAGATAAGAAAAAGAATCTTTAAGTACTCCAGTGAATAGGAATTAATCTGTGCCAGGGGAATCAAAACATGCATTTGATGTCAGAGTATGAACAATGCAGCAAGAAAAAGACGCATGATATTAAAAACACAAGCCCCTCATCAATTCTCTTTTGTACTCTTGAGACAAGAAGGCAGCCACATTTCTTGACATTTGGAGTTTCTTTCGCCCGGGCCCATAATAATTTGTTTTTCCCCCATAAAACATGCTGACTTAAATCCATGTGACTTGAAAGTTATACAATTAATTTCATTTTTATCAGGAATCCATCAATTCAATGGAATAGTACCCAAAAAAAAGCTGGTGAAAAAGACCCAAAAAAAAGCTGGTGAAAAAGAATTTCTATGAGAAAAGAAATAAACATCATACTAGCTACTGCATATACATCATGCGTGAATAACATTTGTTTTCTTACAAGACATGAGAGCCACCATTGCAACAAAACTAAAACCAAAACTAGGAAGTATAGCACAGAATAATTTAGCCAAGATTGAATAAGTACCTCCATCTTTATTAGAAGCTCTTTGGCAGTTGGAGCCGAGAGAATTATGTGCCGAGCACCAGGCTTAATGAAACCTTCTTCAACACCATTGTCAAATAATGCGAGCAAAGAGTTATAATATCCATCAACATTTAGGACACCAACCTGTACAGGGAATTACCATCACAAAATGAACTAGTAATCCATCTCATCTGAGATTTAAAAGGGTAAAATCTAATACATCACCGGTTTTTTATGAATTCCAAGTTGCGACCAAGTTATCATCTCCAACAGCTCTTCCATGGTTCCATATCCTCCTGAAGTTTTCAAAAAGTCAATAAATGCTATCTGCAAATATATCAGGAACATATATACTTCTATCTTGAAGGAACAAATGAACTTTGAGGACAATTACCAGGAAGAGCAATAAAACCCTCAGCCTCTCGTTCCATTTCAGCTTTACGTTCATGCATGTCCGAAACTATTCTTACTTCTCCAACAGTTTCACCAGATATCTGTCATGTACCAGTGTTCATTCTCGGCTTATTTTAGTTGGTCAATCTAAATTTAAATTCTTTTTCCTGCAAGTCGCAAATTGGAACCTTTTGTCCTAGCAAACTAGGAATAACATTACAGAATACGAAGAATTATTCTCCCAAACAATCCCTAGTAAGAACTACAGCACTGATTCATTCCAACCCTCTATCATGCCTCAATAGTAATGAAATTTTAATCACTTTTAAGGTTACTATGTGAAGTGCAGTTTCTTCAGTATGTTAAATGAAGAATAATAAAGCACTGCAACCTAAAAGGGAAAGGTCAAAAATTGGATTAACCTCGAGGCTTAGAAAAGAGCAACTCCACGGCATACTATTAGTAGGATATATGTCAGATTTCAAGAACAATTTCCTTATGCTAGTTAAAAAAATAAAGGAATCATGAATTTGAAAATATATGAATATAATGATGAAAAACACGAATACCTCTAGAGGCACAAGAGCTTTAGGAATAACCCTGCATTGGAAGAGCAATCAAGACATGAGTTAATTGCTATAACATAACATGACAAGCCAGCCTAGAGCAATTGACTAAAATTATTCCAGTAGAATAAGTGAACTAGATAAACCATAATCTTAATGAAATATATATATAAGCAATATAGTGTTCAAGTTCAATATTCTTAGTTACCCAAGTACATGACAGCCTCCTTCATACACTCTCTGGGAAATCAAACCCATCAAGCCAACACTACCACCACCATACACCAAGTCAATCTTTCTATTCACCTGAAACAACAAGCATATGGTCATACACCTATTAGGCACAATGGATTTATGAATATAATGAAAACAACCTCAAAAACTAATGAGCCAATTCACACAGTCCCAAAGCAAAAACTTCAAACACAAAAAAAAAAAAAAAAAAAAACAGTTCAATACAAAATAAACTTTCATAGGAGAAACAGATTAACCCAAGTGGCAAAACATTACCCAATTCTCTAAGTCACCAAAATGACCATTTTTTGATACCAAAACAAGAAATTTACACACAAACCCACAATTTTGAATAGAAACAAGATTCTATCAGAAAAAAGTAAAATGAAAAAAAAAACCAACCAGTTCATCTCCCAAATCAACAGCAGCGTCACTAAAAACTTGTCTACGGCCAGGGTGGCTTCCACAAAAGACACAGAGTCTCTTGAATCTGCTACTAGTATTGCCCTCCATTAATTCAATGGTGCCTTAAAACTTCTCAATTCAATCTCAAACTATTTGAAAAGGAATAAAAAAACACCCATTATTATTTTTGCTTATGCACTAATTATATATCATCAATAAACCAAAAGCAAAGATTAGATATATTTCAAGTAATACAAAATTCAATCTGGGTATTGCTTGGATAGAAGAATAAAGCAATTTGAAGTCAAAGAAATCACAAAGGCTTCATCAGTTTGTGTTGTATATTATATATGTATATATACAAACATGTAGGCAAATATGATGAGAAAAACATAAAAAGCTCCATACTCCATTCCCTTTCCAATCCAACGTCTGCTTGTCGGGTTGTGAGACTAGTTTAGTAGGAGACTAGACTAAGAGCATATAAATTATACAAGTTACTGGGAATTTTATCTTTATCAGTATTATATTCATAATTTCATATAATATTCAATTATTCAGTATTCAGTGTCCTTACACTAAACTAAATATGAGAACGTATTATTTCTTCCGTTTTAAATTTTAAAATTTTTAAATATTTTTAAATTTAAAATTAATATATTTATATTAATACAATTATGAATTATTAAAAAATACTACTAGTCATAAAATTTATTATTTTAAAATTTTAAATAAATCGCGTTAATTTTGAATTTAAAAATATTTTAAATTAACTTTTAAAAAACTAATAATAATTTTATAATTTAAGATAAATAAAATAATAAAGTCTCTTCTTAGCGGTACAATAACACGTTTGAGTTTATTCGTAGTAGAATTACTACCCGGGAGAAAAAAGGAACCCCACTTATTATAATTTTATTTTATCGTTAATAATTTTATGTCAATTCATATAAAATTAATCTATATATAAATTCTTTTCTAAAAAGGAAAATCTAAATTAGGCAATATGTTAAAAAAGGTGTTCCTTTTTCTAGAAATAATTTTTTTTTTTATTAAAAATGCTTGTAGCTTGTGTCCTTAAATTTCCTGAAAATTAAAATAATATTTTCATACGTTGACGGCAAACAGATTATTGTATATAAATATTAACATTTGAATAAGGCACGTTAATTAGACATAATTCCCTTTTTAATAAATTTTGTAAACAAGAGAGCACGAGACAGGAGAGGCATCTTACGTTTTTGTGTGAGTTATTTTTCAAAATAATACTATTTTAAAAAATTACGAAACATACATTTATACACAACATGAGAGAAAATATATTTTTTATATATTTAATTATATAAAATAATATTATTATTTTGCAATAACTCAATCAATTATATACGGTATTCCTTGTCTTTGTTAATAAACAGTATTAACATAAAAAAAAAAATCAAACAAACGGAGTAACACTTTGGTAGTGTTTGAACTTGAAGTTGACCTTGCCACTAATATAATAGTGGCCCAATAGTGTGCGTATTTGGGTAGTATTTGCTTACAAGAAGAGTAATATCGGATTCTGCCTTTCGGTTAAATATAGGTGAGACTTATAAAAGAAAGAAAGTCAAAGTTAAGGTTTTTGTTTCCTCCCATTAGTTATCCTGTCAGAGTTTGAGGTAAACATGCAATCTAAAAAGAATAAGAGTTTTATTTATTGTTAGTGTATATATAAACGATGTTAGAATTATGATATATATTTAATAAAATATTAATATTAGATTTTATTATGTTTATTTTAACGACGTGTTATAATTCTAACACTTTTCGTATATATATCGTTGGTGTATCAAAAATTTTAACTCGAAAGAAAAGAGTAAAATTTTATGTACTATCAGTGTATACACAAATAGCGTTGGAATCATAAATTATTTTTATTTTAATAACGTGTCATAATTTTATTATTGCTCATATATACATTACCAGTGTATCAAATTTCAACTCGAAAGAAAATCTAATTTTAAAATTTTCAAGTGATGCAATGAATGCCAATAAGTGAGAAATAAATCAAATAATCAAGGCTGGGTAAGCCTAGAGATGTTATGTAAGTTAAAATACTAGCTTCTTTCATCCCAATTAGGATAAATAATAACTTTGGTACAAGTAAAACTAAGACTGTAGATTGTAGCTATTGTATAAATTAGTAAGAAAAAGATTATAAAAAAAAGGGTAGTATTTAATAACATCAATTTAATTAGTGTTTACATGTACTGTGAAGAGTTGATTAGTTAGTATTATTATGTGACTATTGAACCTGAAAATTGAGCATTAATAAAGAAAAAAAAATAGTAAATAGATCTTATTATTTAAATGAGTGAAGAGATTTTTGAATTGATTATTTCTTTCTGTTTGTTTGTACACAATTATTAAGTACATATTTTCTTCTTAGCCTCTCAGTCACTTCCTCTTGTTAATGGATCAAGAAAACTTTATTAATTGCAGGACAATACCAATAAAATTAATGAAATATAAACATGTAATGTCCTACTATATATTATCGATTTCTACTGTGTATGACGTCCGGCAAACGAGATCTGAAACGTCCAAGACATGTTCATTGTGTTATGTTAGAGGTACTTTATAATCTAACTTAGTCCCCTTATCAATTCATTGTGTCTAGTAAAGCTTAATTCAACGGCGCCGTATTGAAACTTCCTTGTATATACACCATCTACTAATATGTTTAGCGAAAGTGTTAATGCAATTGGGATTCTATAGCATAATTTGACATAGTTTGAAGAGATGAGGGGTAAAATCATTCCAAAAGTTTGATTAAATCATCTGTCAAAATGACTAGTGGATGAGAATTTTCATTTTTTATCTCCACCGTTGCTTATTAAATTGTACGTATTAGATATTATTTGTCCAATTTTGATCTATAGTAAGTATTTACTATGGATCTCTCATTCCCCCTATATATTTCAACATTATGAAAGAAACCATGCATATACTTGACCAAGGAAATAAAGGGAAATTTGGATTGTAGAAATGTAGCAAATTTTATTGAATTTATAATTATATATATATATATATTATAACTAAATGGAGCCTCAATAATTTATAATTATCCAACAATTGTATGTATCCATCCCTCTCATAACATCTCATCCAAAGAAGGAATGTTTGTACATGTTGGTGTTCTAAAATTTTAACAATAATTAAACAATTCATATTTGACTTAAGCAAAAAGTTTTTTTTTATAGAATTAAACTGTTTTGAAATTTAAATCATTGATTTGCTTACTTTGTTTTGTGCATGATACAATTCAAAGCCCATTTAATCTATCATTTATATAATTATTTATTACATATATATTTCCTCTGTTTTCAATATAAGAGTTAGTTTTACTCTTTAAGGTCAATTTAAAATGTTTTCAAAATTTAGTATTCTATAAATCATTTAAATTGTATCAGTAAAATTCTAAATATTGTAAATTATGTAAAAAAGGGGCATTAAAAATCACAAGATTTAATATTTCTATATTTAAACAAATCATATCAATCGCAAGTTTCAAGTTTGAAGCGGATTCAATCTGTTCATGGAATTGAAAATGTTTAAAATTAATTTCAATAAGTCAAAATTTCTCTTATATTTAAACAAACGAAGTACTATTATTTATTTCTTTTTTAAAATATGTTCAAATCTGTTGTATAATTAGATGTCTTCATAATTATAGTGCGGACGAGTTTTTTTTTGTACCATGAACAGTCAATGATTTTTTGGACGGTTGAATAAAACTTTCTACCCAATTTTTGTTATGAATTATTATTGGAACGTACATGATCTTAAGTTGGTTGGCAATTAACTTGGCATAAGCATAATAAAAGTGAGAGAATCAAATAATGTGATTGAAGTGTTAAATAAGCAAGTGTTTGAAACGTGTGTGACTGGGGATGGGGTATTTAGGAAGAGCTGATGCACGAAGATTTGATATCCTATCTAATTCATTAAAAAATATATACAATTTTTAATTAATTCGTAGTGATTGCTTGAAAATGTAATTGTTTAATCTATAGTTGGTTCAACCATATTTATATATTAAGCCTAGAATTAAACACTACTTAGTTTATGTTTTTTTAGTATGATTTCAACGTTTAGAATTAAATATTGTCTAATGCATGTTTGGTTACTCAACGCTTATAGCGTTGGGTGCATTTAGAGGGTTTCAGAATTTAAACGCATTTGAAAATTTTATTTGTTTAGTAACAACTTATTTTAAAGATAACTTATTTAAATTTGGGTCTCAAATGCAACGCACCAAACGCTGTGTCGTGTTTAGAGGTCCAAGCGCTTCAAATGTTAGTAGCCGAACAAACTCTTAAGTTTTTTTTAGAACACTATAATGTGAATGAATTAATATATTTAAACACTATTACTCTCCCAATTTTTTTTTATTTTATATATAAAAAAATAAAAAATTTCAATGAAGGTAATTTTTATCTTTTAATTAATAAAATAAATACCTAAATAAGAAGTTCAATAACATTGAGTTCTATATGAAAAGGAGAAAACTTTTTTTGGTTAAAACTAGTAAAAGAGAGAAAAATTATTCCATATTACTGGAGTAAGTGAATAGTATGTCCCTCCCTCACACATACTCACGGGTCCCACCACAGGCGGGCTCCACTAGCACTGTTTTAAAACTTGGATAGGACCGGGTATCTGTTCGGAACCAGTTGACACGCCGATTCGATTTAGCCAAAAAAATCAATTTTCATCGACTCGGTCAAAACTCGATTGACCACCAGTCCAACTAGTAAAACTAGTTAGTTGACTCGGTTTAATTTATTTTTTTTGTACACAAATATTTTTATTTTTAAAATTAGATATTTTTACTAATATTATAACACTTTTTCATTATATTTTAGCTTATAATAAAGTAAATATTTTAAAATTTTATTAATTATTAATTTATTAATTTCACTATATTTCTAGTAACACTAGGCAAATCCCACACGAAGAAATTTCAAGTGCTACGCGCGAGGATTTTTTTATAATTATTAAATTAATGTCGGTTATCTTTCTCGTTTTAGGATATATAATTAAAGTTAATATTTTTAAATTTATTTTATATTTTTTAAATAATAAATCTTTAAATTTAATATAATTTTATTTATTTTTTAATAATAATAAATATTATAATCAAAAATATTTTGTACTTAGTTTATAACTATAGGCAGATCTCACCAGCATAGCGCTTGGAATTTTTCTAGTTATTAAATCAATGTCAATTATACTTTCTGTTTAAAATATATAATTTAATTTTTTTTTATTTTAGAATTAATTCTAATTTTTTGTTAAATAAAAATCTTAAAATTTAAATTTAATATAGTTTTACTTGATTTTTTATAATAATAAATATTAAAATCAGAAATAGTTTGTAGTTAGTTTATATTTAAATTAAATAATTTTGTATTAATTTTGAACTTTAATATTTCACAAATTGACTCTAAAATTTTTTAATTTATTTTTAATTTTAAAACGGATATAATATATAGTTTCATCAATAATTTAAAATTATATTTTCTCCATTCAAAATTGAATGTCGTATATTATTATTATTAGTATCATTTGTGTGCATGTAATGATTTACTTATATAAACTTAACTTTTCATCATGATTTTATGTCATGAGCTTCCCCCTGTTTTGACCTTTTAATTCTACAGTATAACACTTTCACCAATCTGTCAAGTATCTTTTGGGTCTAATCCAAATTTGACCCCTTTGTTTTATCATTATTTTATCCTCTTTCGTTATTCCATATTTATACAATTATTCCTTCAACAAACCATGTCATGTATTTCTAATATTTTACTAATTTTAATTTATAAGAAAAAAAAGTCTTATTTATAGAATTCTAATGCTAAATTTTTAATAAATCATATCAATTTTGATTTTGAAAATATTTTAAATTAACTTTTAAAGTTAATAAAGATCTCATAATTTGAAATAAAGAGATATATTATTAAAATTTACACAGTGGTGAAATAAGAGTTTCAAAAGCTATTAAAGAATAAGTATAAGTATAACACTACATTTATCTTAATCATTAAAAAGTGGGACATAATATTAAAATTCGTGTTAAGTCTTATTTTTTAATGTGTAAGATGAATGGAGTGTTTAATTTTATATTTAAATATTATGTATGTAGACTTATCTGCTGTTAAATGCATTGTTTTACATTATATCATCATTCATTGGTGGACTGAGAAATATGAATTGACGATACTTAGATGTTATGATGTTAGTGCAGCATTATGGAAAATCTGATCTCATTAATAATAATGTTGGTTTAAAATTTTCTTATTATCCATCTACTAATTAATTATTCTTTCTTCTCTCTCTCTCAATTACTCCATATTTATAGGTAAAATAGAAAATAATAAGATTTTTTTTTCTTGATATATATAAAACGTCTTATATTTTGAGGAAAAAAAAAACTTCTAAAATAATCTATATAATAAAAATGAGGGAGTAGCTCATATATATTGATCCAAATGATAATTTGATTCACCAAAATATTAATGCAAAAAGGAGTAACTCATGCAAGCAATTATGAAATATAGGTCTACTCCACCAGAGGACAATCCTACTTGCACCAACTCAACTAAATGCCGATCAATGTACCATGCCTACAATATATTGCAAATTTATATTCTCTGTTTTTCTTTGAGATTTATTCATATATTTAATTAAACATATTTTTATATGCATGCTATTTTTTTCTTTAGAATGTGTATGATATAAGGCACGAATATTTGGGCTTATTAACCATCTTTTTAATTTTGTATTATCCAATAGCACTGAATATTTAGTTGTACGAATATTAAAAAAAAATTGAACATTTTATTTAGAATTCTTTATAATGTAACGAATTTTACGTTTTAAATTGTACGTTGTTAGACCTGAATTAATTAAGTAATTGTTAAATAGTTGCTTGATGTGCTTCTAAGTTATAATAGTCCAATGACACGGTTAGATTTTATTGTCATGATTTGAACAATTATGAAAATAAATTGTGATAATTTCAATTTTTTAAAAAAATATAGTAGATTAATTTAAAAATAAACGATGGTATTGAATTCGTAACGAAGAGAATAGCTTTCAATTATACTTTCTCTATTTTACAAAAAAAAATTATTAATAAAATTTGTAAATATTTAGAGAGTATTTTGTTTTTTTTTATTTATCCCTAAATTAAAAAAATGTTACTTTATTAGTAATGGCATAGTAATAAAATAATGATAACTTTTTTGAGTATGTGTCATTTTATATAATTATCAAAAATAAAAAAATTATGAAAAAAATGGATAAATGGAACTCTTTTTTAGAAAACGTGTAGAGAATATACATTGGAATAATAATTAGTTGCATATAAGTTCTCTTTTTAATGTTTTGTTAATATAAGTACTCTTTTTAATGTTTTGCTAAAATAAATTATTATATGTCCTCTTAATTCTTTTTTTTTTTAAGAAAAAAATATCATATTAAAAGTTGGCATATTAACATGACATTCAATTTTGAATGGAGAAAATATAATTTTGAAATATTGATGAAAATATATATTACATCATTCGTCTTGATTTACTTTTTATCTTCGAAAGATAGTATAATTTTTGTTTAAAAAATAGCAACATAAAATGTAGATTAAAACTAGGATCAAGATTTACTTTTCAAAATCAACAAGCTCACCAACCTCGAAGTACGAACAGTATGTATAATGATTTATTATGATAAATGGATAATTATTTATTATGATAATTAATTAAATATATGATAAATATTTAATTAAAATTATGAGAAAATAACTGTAGTTATTAAATATTTATTTATTTAATTAATAAATTATTGAATTATGTATTATAGGTTCATTCGATCAATTATTAAACTAAACATTTTGAGTTGAATGTAGATTTATTTGGTTATGATTATGAGAAAATAATTACTTTAATTTTATTTAGATTGTATGAATTTGTTGAAATTCTAATCCAAATAGAATTATGAAACTTAAGGTTTAATAAATTTAATTTAGTTATGACAATTAGTTAGTTAATAATGAATTCACTATAATTTTTTTTAACTAATTTACAATTATTATTAAAATTTATATTTATTATTAATATAATTAATCATGTGATTTGATAAATTTTAAATTTTAATAAATTTAATTTATTTAGCATATTAATTTAATAATAACATTCATGACTAATACTAATATAATTAAATCACATGATTTATTAAGAGATTTTTTTATATCTTAATAAAATTTTACTAACAAAATCATCCTACATAAAATTTGTTAAAATATATTTTCTTACATAAAATTGTTGTAGTAAAAACTTATAATAAAATTGGTAAATATAAAAATAAAAACTCTTTTTAAAGATATTTTTTAGTATTCGATATATGAAAACAAAATAAACTTTTCTTTTTCATAACATGTTAGGTTTTTTTTCTTTACAAATTTAGAAAGCAGTTAATTGTTTCAAACTTAGATAATACTTATAATAATTTGAATAAGAAAGAAAAAGGTAAACCAAAAATTTAAGTTTGTACTTTTAATTATATGACCGATTATAGATTTGAGATATTTTATAATTTAAAATTGATACGTTTCATTAAATTTTTAAAAATAAAAATATTATAATTAATGCCACTATTTAGATAATTTATAATTTTTCTTATTGTATTATTTAAAATTAAAATAATTGATATCAATGTTGTATAAGACCTGGCAAAATGGCCCGTGGCCCGCGGGCCGGGCCGGCCCGCCCGTTTTTGGGCGGGTTTTGGGCTTTGAAAATAAAAATCGTAGAAAAGCGGGCCTTTTTTGGCCTGCGGCCCGTTTGGCCCGGCCCGGCCCGCGGGCCAATAATTTTTTTTTTTTTTTTTTTTTAGTGCTTGACATTGGTTCCAAAAAAAAATAGTTTACTTAAAAAATAAATCAATCAAAGTGGTAGACCAAACTAGGTAGCTAACCCATTTATATTCACCAAGTTTGTACACTACGTTTTTGTAAGAAAATAGTCCCAAATATTATCCCCCTTAAATAGACCTAGCAAAACACGTTTAATTTTTTGAAGTCACTTTTATAATTATCTAATCAAACATAATTTTAACTTTTTAATTAAAACACTTTGTTAAAAGATTTAAATTTTTATATATTTTAATTTTTATGTCACAACACTATTTCGCTAATATTACACTCTTTTTTTTTTCTTCTTCATATAACACGTGTTAATATATTTTTTACACAAATTAACAATATTTAAAGTAAAGCATAGAATATACAATATTTTTTTTGTTTTTTAAAAAAATATACCTTATTTAAATACGTTTAAAGATTAAATTGTCATTATATAATATTTTAAATTAAAATTATACATTTTAAATATTTTAAGAAATAAATCAAATTATTTTATTTTATTTTTACTTTAAACAAAAGCTGTGGGGTTGTGGGGGCAGAGGGAGTACTAATAATTAATAAATAACAAACTCCAAATAAAGATCTCGGAATGTACGTTTCCCACTTTTCACCAAATTTTGAAATTTTGGACAATACATGCACTTAAAACACTTAATTATTAAAATTCATAAACTTAGAACCCAACGTTCACACAGACGCCGAGTCAATTGCACTGTCCAATTATGTACTAATTAATTAATTATTGTTTATTTAACGTGAAGATTAAATATTTGAATTTTTTTTATTGTTTTTTCTAAAAAAGAAATAAGAAAAATCTTGCACCTCTTTTGGGTTGGACTTGTGTTGTGTAACATTAATACATAAATATATATCAAAGTTCGATACTCTTACAGTCTTACTATTTTGGAAGCTTATTTTTGTATTTGTTAGTTAGTCCATTTGTTTATATACAAGTACATGTTACTTTTTTGAATCCATGCTTCACGAAGAGGCGTGAGCCTTTGAGAAATTTTATGAGTTAATGGGATTTTTAAAAAATGAGTAATATGAGGTTTATCCATTACCAAAATTCACATTAATGTTTAAATTTTCTAACGGCCACAAACTAACATAAAATACATAATTGTAAATAATTAGTTTTAGTATTTATTTCAAATTTTAAGCCATAATAAAAAATAATAATAATAAATAAATTTTTTGTAAAAAATAAATAAATAAATAAAATTACGCGAAAAACCCGCGGGCCGGCCCGGCCCGCGCGGGCCACGGGCCGCCTACTTCTCAGCCCGCAGAAACTCGGGCCGTTTTTGGCCCGGCCCGGCCCGCCCGTTTGCCAGGTCTAGTTGTATTTGATATATGAAAGCTGGAGGAAGAAAGCGGCCAGCAGGTGGGAGAAAAAATAAAAAATAAAGAAAAATAGATGAAGATCTGAAGAAAAGCTTAGAAAAGTAAAATATAGCTAAATGAAGTAAAATATATATATATATATATATATATATATATATATATATATATATATATTAACCATTATCTTAAGTAATATTAAATAAATTTACAACAACTTTAAATTATTTCAGAGGAGTAAAATAGTAAAAATATGTTATTTATATGTTTCAGATATATCAATTATTAAACAACTTTTTTCATTCAGTATTTAGAATTTTGCTTCATTCAAATTATTTAAATATTTTAAATTATTTTATTTAGTTTTTATCAAATATTCCCTAAGACATTCTTCAACGGCTCATGCCATCAAATAATTTTTGATTGTATTTTTTGTACATATTTATGTCTAAACTGATAATTAAATATATCAATATATTCAAGCGTTAACAATTAGTCTCCCTCCACTTTTGATAATATGAATTTGTTTTAGACAATATCGTACCTCTATATATGTAGCTCAGAATCAATTCTTTTATTAATGCCTGTTTTTCAAAAAGCACAAAAAAAAAAAAAAAAGGTGTAAAATGTCGAATTTCAAGTTTTCAACTTAACCTCTAAATTTAAGATTTTTTTAAACAAAGGTACAAAAAATATTTTTAAAAAATACTCCTTAAATTTCATAAAAAAAGAGTTTTATTTTGATCTTTTAAAATTAATTTACAAATTTAAAGGAAGAGAAATGAGTTTATATATTTCTCTTTCTTATCGTAATTGGAAAGTGGTAACTCACATTTCCTTTCTAACCGTGAGTGCCTTAACATTTTGTTGTCATATGTTTATTTCTTATCATGTTTTTTTTGTTTATTATAGTATTATTTATGAATAACTGTGAAAACCACCCCTTCCTCTACCTCTTATTAGTCTCTTATAACGGAGTATTATTTTTTAAAATCAGATTATTCCTCTAATTTTAAGCGACAAAACAAACACGTTATTTTTATACTCCCTCTTTTTTATTATATAAGTCGTTTTTGAAGAATTTTTTTTTCTTTGTAATATAAGACGTTTTACATATATTAAGGATAAAAAAACTAATCATTTTTTATTTTACTCATAAGAAAATAGAGTAATTGAGAGAGGGGAAGAAAAATAATTAATTAGTTCAAATTAGTGATTATGTCTTAAACGATGAAAATGAGGGAGTATAAAACTAACAATTCAGTCCCATGCTCCAAACCGAGAAATAAACATGCCGCTCAAGTTTAACAAGTGCGTACAGATCATCTAGTCCTCTCTCCATGGAATATTTTAAAGATGAAATTTGGACAACTTAATTTAACATAATTTGCATGGAGTTCTATATCTCAATTAATTGTGTTACTGAATAGACACATGATCTCGTATATACTAAATAATAAAAGTAGGGGAGGCTCTTAATTAATTAATGTAGTCACAGCTCAATTTAACATCTTCCTACTTCCTAGTATATGTTTCAAGAAAGTAACAACCTTAACGGTCAACACATTAGCTTATGCTAAAATAAGAACACTCCTCTTGTGTTTTTAGTCTCAAACTCCTCAATTCAAGGAATCTGTTTCGTATAACATTCAAATCAAAGAAACCCAAATTACCCTTTTCATAGCTGATCTCAATTACCTCCACAAAACTACCAAAAACAAGATCTTAATGTCCACCATTTTTGAACATTGAATCTGCAGAAAGAAAGAGAGGAAAAAAACAAAGAAAGAGATTAAAGACAAATGTGATTTTTTTTGTCTATCTTGATCTCTTTTTCTTTTCCCTTTCCTTAAAAATTTCATCCATGGGAAGGAAATTTCTGACACGGGAAAATCCAACAATCAATCCGATATTGTCATTGTCTCTTCTCATTGCATGTGTTGCTTCTATAATTGCTATAATTTCATCCTTGTGTGGTTCTTTTTTGCGGAAAAAAGAATCTTCCCCAGAGAGAAATTTCAATGATGCTTTCTCACAACAAAATAAGGTCACGAAAGCACTTAGTGATCCGTTGGCGACATCATCGACCAAAAATAAAGATGTGGATGACATGTCATCAATTATGTCTCATTCGTATCAAAAACGACCACCACCACCACCAGCAGCAGCAGCAGCAGATATGCGACACTCAAGGGCATCTTCTTACCATTTTCAGTCAAACTCAATTGCGTCGTCGTTTGGGGGATTAACATCAAGTATGAGCATGAGAGTGCAAGGAGGATTAAGTGGCTTTAGACAATCGTCGCGGAGGGCAGATTCAGACAAGAAGAAAGAGAAATATTTCAAGCACGAAGACTCGATTTGGAAGAAGCAAATTATATTAGGGGAGAAATGTAGAGTTCTTGACGAGGATGACACAATTATTTGTGACGAAAAAGGAAATAGAATCTCAACGTATCATCCCAAGACCCCTTCCTCTTTAACATTGTCTAGACAATCCTCTAGTATTGATCCAAATGCAATTCCAAGCTAAGAGGAAAAGGTTAGAAAATTCTTCTTTTTCCCTCATAAATATATGCTCATTGTATTCTAATTTTAATTTATGGGGTAAAAGGACTAATATAACTATATGTCAAACATTATCATTTATATATATCATAGAAATGGATTTCATCTCATGACCATTTCATTACAATCAATGAATTGCTAGGCATGTATATTCATTTGATTTTGTGACATACAAGATTGGTTTTTTGATAGCTTATGTAATGTAAATCTTTACTAGATCTTAGTACAATATGTGGTCTTTAGAAGTGAATATAATTTTAAAGAATATATAAATAAAAAGTGAAGTTGTTTGGTGGTTTTCCCATCGAATTATAGGGAACTACAACTGATCCAAGAAAATATGCCAGCTAATATGCTTCCTAATGCACTTTAACAAGACAAAGTGATTTGGAAACTAAAAGCAAATGGTTAATATATCCAAGAATATATAGTATAACTAAATGTTCATTTTCAAGAACAAACGATAAATTAAAGAAATCGGGGATTAATTTATTGTGATATCTGTGTTTTATGTAGCTTTCAATTGGAGGACAGTGCTAAAAAGATTCTTGGTTTGGAAGTACACTTGCTATGACTGGAAAAATTTGATAAGTCTTTTATTTTTTCCAGAAACCAAAGACCAAGAAATGTTATTTTGAGAAAAAAGGTCGTCAAATCCAAGCAATTGGAAAGGCTTTAGCTAGGAAATTTGAGAGTTAGTTGATATGTAAAAATTGGAAAATATGTGATAGTTTTGTGTAATTACATTTGATTTGTTTAGTAGAAACTTGTAATGCGCGTGGTTGTTGTAGGGGCTCCGTGAGGTACGATGTTTGTGAAGGCAGTAGATGCTACATTAAGTGAAGGATGCAATTCAATTCTTCTACTAGCGCAGATAATTGTCTTCTTTAAGGTAGGAGAGGCACAATGCGGATTCTCGCTGATAACATTGGTAACTGTTTTTGTATGTTGCAACATGCAAGAAATTAGAGCACCGGTCGGTAAGCAAACTGAAAGATTGGAAGAATTTCATTTTTTCATCCTATCTCTTATTTTATACACCAAAAAAACAAAAAAAACTTGTTACGTGACTTGACAAGGGTGTTACGGCTCCAATACCTAATTGTTTAAATGTTGTGGTCAAGTTTCATCAACAAAAAAAGACAAGAGTAGCCATTTCTACTAGTAAGAGAACATAAACTGCTCGAGATCTCAATTCGACTGTTTCAAAGGTGGTTTTATGTCGAATGGAGCTCAAAAATGTGATAAAATATGTGACTGTATCAGCTCACATGTAAGTTGAGCATATAATCAATAAGCATTGGTGAGATTCTCAAAATCATCAGCAATATTTTTGATACCTCTTGTTAAAATAAATTTACTTGATGAACTCAATTATAAAATAAAATATACTCCGTATCAACCTTATTGTAGAGTACAAATAATAAAATATGAACCCCAACGTTTGCCTCAATAGTTAAGGGAAAAGCACGGGATCACTCGTAAATCCGGAGATCCTGAGTTTGAATTTTACTGCAAGTAGCATCGGGGTCATGGACCCAAATTTCGGTATCTCGAACCACTTGAGAAAACCTTGTTCGAGGAGGGGAGACACAGTCTGACTGCAAGGCGCCAAAATTTGGTGTGATGTAGTAAGAACCCAAAAATTAAATCTTACTTTGAAAAAATATTAATGTAGTAGTACAAGTAAGAGTCGATCTCACAGAGAATGATTAATTTAATTTTATGTTTTGTAAACCAAAATTGGGGGGGTTTTAAAGAAATAATTTAAATGAACTAAAATCAATAAAAGAAAAAAAACCTTGGTTTAAGTCAACATCTACTATTAAGAATTTACAACTGATCATTGATGCAAAAATAAATCAATTAATATTTTGAACATTCACCGTAAAAAGAACTACTTGCAGATGGAATAATTTTTCTCCTCTCTCCTTAATTTTAGTTAAGTAGACACGCGTTCTAAATTACACTTACTACTAAATAACCTCCGGCACGTGCTAAAGATTTAATTTAATAACAGTTTTAAAAATTAAAGAGATCGTTGAACTAAACAACACAAGCCACGCGTTTGCATTTAATTTAGATGAACATTCTTCCTAAGATAAAATAATCATTTGATATGCAAAACAATTATTAAACTTAGTTGTTTCACAAATAGCAGTAGATTAATGTGAGTAATAAACTAGTAGTGCTCCTAGAAATTAAACAAACCAATCATAAAATTAAGCACAGAAAAATATTCAATACTCAAAATATAAATTGGATAATTAAAATAAATTAGATCTCACAGTGTATAAATCTTGATGGCTTCAATTACTTAAACCAAGAAAAATAATTTAGCTACACATAGCTATAGAATACACCAAGAAATAAAATAGAGAATTTTTCTAATAAAAAATTGTGTATCCATTGTGTATCTCAAGCCCTCTATTTATAGACTATATAAATCTCCTAACCCTAATAGGAATTACACTTTCTAAACCCTAATAGAATTTAAAATACAAAATAAAATAAATATAAAATTTATATTTATTTTTCTTTTCTAAATTGCAATTGGATTTCTTAATTAATTTATTGCTTTGCTGACAAAACCACTCGAAAAAAGGAAAATAAATTCAGCCAAACACGCCTGGACCCACGCAAAAATTTAAAGAAAAGAAAAAGACCGCAGCTGCTGACCCACGCGCCTGGCAACCAAACAATTTTCCGCCCTCGCATTGCGTGCGTTTTGCTGATGTAAGGATCTTCCTCGCGTTGCGCAAAATGTTATCAATTGCTCCTACCAAGCGATGTCGTCCTGCTTCACGCTGCCATTTCTTAGCGCCGTGCATGGCGCGATCCACCTTGCTTCTGTAATTACGAATCTGCCGCCGAGCATTTTATTCACAATCATTGTGACGCCCCCAAATCTGGGCCCACACAGCCCAAACTTGAGTTGTCAAAAGACTACAACAAAATTATTACAAATAGTGCAACGTACAACAATACAGTGTATAATAATACACAACTAAGTCTTTTACGACTATTGTCACACTATTTTAGAACACGTGAAGACTACAATAGCTATCTCTCGGACTCTCACTCCATTTCCCGGCTAGACCCAGCTACGTTCCCATATCCTGTTGAAAACAATGGAACAAAAGAAAGGGTGAGCTCAAATAGCCCAGTAAAGAATATCATGACTAAGATAATGACGAATAAATTATCATTAGTCTTCAACAGTTGAGTTCTTGATAGAATACAATAGACTACAAGGTTTATATAAAAAACTGCAGTTAAATTCTTAAACAACGTTCAGATCAATAATAGCAGCGGAATGAGTAATCTATTAGAAGAATAATGCAGACTATAATGTCCACTCGATTCTTTTTTTTTAGGAAAAACATCATCAACTTTTATCATCTGAAATACCATTAGTCAAGATAATATAATTCACAGTTCCTGATCATAATCATGCAGATCAACAGTTCATCTTTGCACTATGGGCCAAAGACATTCAATATAACACCAACGGTCATGATTATACCAGATTCAGCCTTTGGTCATAATCATACCAAACAACAGTTCATCTTTGCACTACGGGCCAAAGAGAACATTCACCACGTGCCATAAAAGACACCGAACAGATGTATCGCCTTTAACCTATTATATCGCCTTTAACCTATCATCTGTTCAACAATTATATCGCATCTGTGCCCCCGGCCACAGATATTCACAACAACTTGAATTTGGATGATTAGAATGATATAAATGATGAACAGAAGAAACAGGATAAACAATAAGTATCAGAAGTTTACTTTGTACAGATTCAAATAATGTCCAAATTGTCAACATGATGTGGAGTGAAATTTAAAAATGATATTCAAGATCCACAGTTCAGAATAACGGTTACAATTCAATAGAAAGGTTCACGTAAATAGGATGGTTCAATGGAAATGATGAAGTGCAACTATTATGGAACATATAATATTTTCAGGAATTATAGAAGCAATAGTTCCATAATAAGTTTCGATTTAGGTGTATGAAAGAAAGTAATATCCCTTACCGTAGCAGGTTTGATTAACAAAAGGTGAAGGAAATTAATATCCCTTACCATAGTAAGTTTGAATAATGGAAGATGAAAAAGATGGTATCCCTTATGAGTATAAAGGAAAATAATATCACTTACGAATATGAAAGAAAATGATATTATAAACGAATATGCAATAAAAGTGTCATGTGATAATTCGTGTAAACAAATTATTTCCACAAGAGACAAATAAGAAATGAATACAAAGAGTAATTCACCAAACATGCGGTAATCCGCGTAGTCAGGTTATTCTCAGAGATTAATAAGGAATGAATACGAAAGGTTATTCACCAACAGGCGATAATCCGCACCGTAAGGTTATTCCCACAATTTAATAAAAATTGAATACGAAGAGTCATTCACCAAACAGGCGATAATCCGCACCGTAAGGTTATTCTCAGAGATTAATAAAGAATGAATACGAAAGGTTATTCACCAACAGGCGGTAATTCGCGCCGTAAGGTTATTCCAATAAATTAATACATGGAAATAAATGACATATCTTATGAGTAAGAAAGAAACGATATTATTTTCGAGAATCAAATAATGATAATCCTTTACCGTAGTAAGTTTAAATAATAGAAGATGAAAGAAGATGATATTCCTTACCGTAGTAAATTTAAGAGTGTGAAAAGAATGATATTCCTTACCGTAGTAAATTTAAGAGTGTGAAAAGAATGATATTCCTTACCTTGATATTGTGAAACAAGTTTATAGCCGAATAAATTCTTCCTTGTTTGTAGCAGTAAAGAATCTGACTTTTGAGTCTTCTAGAGTTTTTAAAATCTCTTTATGTTTTTAAAATAATGTTACTCTCGGAAAGATAGACGGCATAGACTCAAGAATCACTCAATTCGGAGTTAATATGAATGAGTTATGAATTTTCAAAACTAAGACTGAAAATAGTGACGAAAATCAGAATAGGTTACGGTTTTTAGTATTTTAAGGCATGAAGATGACTTCAGATGACTTTTCTTCCTTCTTCAAAGTTGTAGAGGACGAAAAACTGAAGAGACAGGCTTTTAATTCATTAAATTCTGACAAATAATGAATTTACTATGATTTTTCGAAAGAGTTACTGTACATAAGAAAATTCCACTCGGGAATTCAAAGAAGAATGCAAAAGATTTCAAAACTAGGAATGACTTAAGAACACTTAGAGAAAACTTTCACAAGAAGTATTTAGAGAGAGAAAGAAAGAACAAGTAAGAAAATTTATGAAAAATCCTTAAGTTAAGGCCTCTATTTATAGCCAAAAATCTTATCATAACCAAGATTTCCTAATTTAATCCAAACCGTTCATTTCAAGATAATGTTTAATCCATACCATTCATTTCATCTTTTAAGATAAACCATTCATTTAAATATCATCTTTTAATTTACATCATCCATTTCAAATTCTATATTATCTTTAATCTATACCATTCATTTCATCTTTTAAGATTTCCTTAATCTAAACCATTCATTTAAAGATCATCTTTTAATCTACACCATCCATTTTAAATTCTATATTATCTTTAATCTATACCATTCATTTTACATCACCTAACTTTATATTATAAACAAATAACTTTATCAATTCAATTATTCAATAATAATTCACACTTATTCATTATTATGACTAATTTGTTATAAATACAGTGTAGTTACCTTTCTGAGTTAAATACCAAATCAATTAATAATGAAATACAACAGTTTAATCGACATCATAATAGAGATAACAATAATGCAGAAAGTATGTAAAAGAAAGCATACGTTACTTTGTAATGACAATTATTGATTCAATAATGTGAATTACTGTGTATATGCTACTGTGACAACTATCAATTTAATAATATGAATTATTGTGGATGTGACAATAAAGTCAAATATTGTACGATAACCACTTTATCAGTTTAATAATACGAAACACTGTGCAATGCCGTGTGCTACTGTGCAATACCGTGTGCTACTGTGCAATACCGTATGTTACTTGTAATACCGTATATTACTACTCTTTTACCACCGAATATTTTAACAATTAAAAGTAATAGTACCATTGACCATTTTAAAAATTGTTTATGTCATTTTCTATATCCGACAATTATTCTTTGTGGGGTCCACCAATGATTAGTTCGTACGGCGCCGTTGTGACACCCCAGGATTTTACAGAAATGTTAAATAAGGATTATGATTAATTAAGTAAGGTTATTAGATAAAACCTAGTTATGAATGACAGAAAGTGTAAGATTAATTAAATATGATTTGATAGGTGATCAATGTATTATTATGTAATTAAAGTTATTTTGTAGTTAAAGAATATATATATTATAAATGACCTGTGATGGTTGATTAACGAGGAATTGATTTTTATGATGAAATGATAATAAAAATGAGATTAAGATAAAGGTTTGATTGTTGTAATGCCTACATTAGGGCAATTTGAAAGGAATTATGGTAGAACACTAGATGGTGTCAGTTTGTGATAGGATCAATGTATGTTTGTGAATGTAATTGATGAAATAAGGGAAAAGAGACATTAAAGTTAAAGAATAAAAAGAAATAAGGGCGTTTATGTGAATTAATATTTAATTTATAATATTTAAGACGAGTTTAATGAATAGGCCCAAAGAGGTGAAGTTATGAGTATGACAAGTAAATGAAAGTTTGTATGAGTAGTGAAGAAAAGAGCCGTTTGATCAAATCGGCTGATTAAGGATTTATGAAATATTAAGTGCATAATATGTGTTTATATGGAATTTGTAAGGAAATTGATAATAAATGATGAAAATAAGATAATTGTAATATAATGTATAAATACCTAATGTGATACTCTTAAATATGAGTAGAAGGAATGTAGAGTTGGTATATGTTCAGAATTAGTATTATGTGTGCTAAATAAACTAGCGAAAGGAAGTTAAAGTCATAATAATATTATATGAGTTTAAAGAATAAATATTGATGGAATTCGATAATTTGGTCGAGGTACGCTTCCCGAGGAAGTGGTTTATGAAAATGATGAGTGTTATGACTATTTTGAGATATCAGGAATTGAAATTTATCGAATGTGGAACCAAAAAGGGTTCGTAAATAATTAAGAAATTATATTATGTAAATTGATCAATGTTATGAATCATTATTGTTATTAATTAATGAAAAGCAATTTTGAAGTGAGACAAGTATTTTGGGACAAGCCAATTATGGTGTATCTAATGATGAAATAAAATTTAAGCATAATGGAGCAAGGTTGGATCAAAAAGGAATTTAATTGGATTGAAATTAAGTAAGTTATGAATTTTGGGATTTTATTTTTCTAGCAATTGTGGCAATTGACCAAGGTGCCCTCAACAATTCAAGTAATGACAAATGTGTCCTAGAAATGAATAATGACCAAGGTGTCCTTGTTTAGCCATGTAAAAAGACATATGTGTCCCTAACCATGCATGAGTTAAGACTAACCAAGGGTGGTTAGTTGTTGGAATATGCATGTATTATATGTGTGTATATATTTTAAGTATCCAACTAAGTTAGCTTATTTTTTCATTCTTCACTTTCGAAGATGCTAGAGAAGAGAGGGAGTTCAAGAGAGAAAGAGAGAAGAAGCAAGAGAAAGCTAGGGTTTTGTAAGGATTAGCTTGAAAGATTCAAGGAAAAGCGTTCAAGAGGCTTGAAACAAACTATCAAGTGGAGTTATAACTTTATGAAGGTTCATAGCTAGGAGAAAAAGGAGCTACATGAAGGTAAATTCTTGTTCTTGCTCTAAAACTTAAAGTTTATGTGGGTAAATAGAAGTTTAAGAGTAGCCATGCATGGAGGTGTGGCTAGATGTAAGTTATATGAGTTTATATGTGTTATATATGAGTTATGCTATGAAACCCTAAGCTCAAGTTGGTAGAACCAAGATGTTATGTTATTAAGTTCATGTTCAAGGCTAAAAGTTGTGATTTAATGCATGATTATGTGCTATATGTAGTTAAATTGGACAACAACATAGATGGAAAGGTTGATTATGAAGAAATCATATTTAATATTATGATAATAGCATACAAGATTGTTTTGAAGATTGAAAATTATGTTTTGTATAAGGAAGTGTAAATATTAGGCTATACTTTTTGTGTATACGACGTAATAATCTGTAAAGTGCACTTGGTTGTGCATATGGAAGTTATAAAGACCTATGAGGTCATTAAATGCATATGTGTTAGCCCATGTGGTGTTGGGAGATCAAAGTGTCAAATGAGCTTAAGTTTGAATTTTGAAAAGTTTGGAAAGTTTTATGAAAATCCAACTCAAGGATGATTTTTGGCAATTTGGAGGGATTAAAGATGAAATGGAGTCAAATGACTCATGTTTTTGATAATACACGTGTCTAGGTTATTTTGGAATTCAATGGATTTGAATTTGAGCGAAATGGCGATTCGAACGATCGAAATCGATCGTTTCGAATCAAAATGGATTTTAATGGAAAATTCTCGCCTCGTGCAAAAACTTATCGTTTTGAAAGTTCGGACATGTCACATATAGGTTATGTGAGCTATGACAAGTGTTGGAATCGAAGTTAGGGTCAAATGGCCAAAAATAGCAAAGTTAGAATTTCAAGTTTTAAAACTTAGAAAATTTGGCTAAGTCTGGAAATTAGTCGGATAGCCCTCCTACAAGTTAGTATATCTATGATTTAGAAAGACCAAATGAGGCAACCAAAAATTTAGTAAAATACTATGGTATAAGGTTTACATGTATACCAAATTTGGTGTCAATTGGATGTATGGTTGAAGAATTAAAAATCACCAAAGTAGCAGCAAAAATAAGATTATGCTAAACCAGGGACTGCGCCGGGGCGCAGTAATTTGGCCTTGACACTGCGCCGGGGCGCAGTGTCACTGTTCATCAGCCGAGAGCTTTTCGCGGCCAGCGAGATTGGAAAGAAGAAAGTTGGCGCCGGGGCGCAGTGAACAGTGCTCAGAAAATTTTTAAAGTGACCGAAACGCTATGTTTTGATACAGAATGATAAGAATGGGTTATGTAAACCCTAAATACATAAGAATGGGCTATATAAAGGATGTCGAAGTAAAATGAAATAATAATTGGCATAATGTATCATGCCTAAAGCTAAGTCAAAGTGAGTTGAAGGTTATGAAAAATGTCGAGAATAATGTAGGATGTATTATTAACCTATGTAAGGTATAATACATCAAATGTGAAGTGACTGAGACGATGGTCGGGTATTATAAATTAAGTTTGTTATGTTATATAAATCGATGATCCTATATTAATAAATATAGATTGTATGTTTACAGATAACGCTCGATGTAGCGAACCGATGCACAGAAGGATTGAACGGCCAAGCGAGGTGGAAAAAGGTTAAGCTAAATAAATGCGGTACAGGCAAGTGTTCAGACTATAAGGTGTTATGTTCTAGGTGAACTGCGTGTTAGTGGAATATTTGAAATGTGCCTTACGTGCAACTATATGATTTAACTGTTAAGTGTAATACGTGGCATTCATGTATAACATGATTAAGTAGAGAAGCATAACGCATAAATAAATTGTGAGCATGAAATGTGTTCTCTGAATTACTTGCTGAGCTTTATGCTCACCTGTAAGACCCCGAATTTTATGAAATACAAAATTTAATTTTTCTTCATATAGATATTTTTTTTAAACAGTAAGTGGTTAAATCGATAAAGTTAAAAGTTAAGGATGTTATGTGCAAATTTTATTTTGTCGGACAATATTCGCTTTGTCGGGGAATATTCGTTTGGTCGGGGAATATTCGTTTGGTCCGACGGCGCCGAAATAACAAATTATTGGTGGACCCCACAACGGAATATTTGTCGGATATAGAAAACGACAGAAATAACCTTTTTAAATAAAAATAGTCAACGGAACTGTTAAAATACCGGTGATAAAAGAATAGTAGCATACGGTAGTTATTAGTATTTTCTGTAGCATTCGGTACTCTACAGTAACACACGGTATTGCATAGTGTCTCATATTTTTGGTCTGATAATTGACACCGTAACTGTTACGCATCATTTCATCGATAATTGTCACTGCATAATATTTTATATTATCAATTCAATAATTGTTGTTACACAGTATTTTGCATTATTGATTTAATAATTGTCATTACACTGTATTTTATATCATTGAGTCAATAATTGTTGTTGCACTGTTTTTAAAATTATTGAACCTAATAATTGTCACAGTAACATATGCACAGTAATTCACATTATTGAATCAATAATTGTCATTACACAGTAACGTATGCTTTATTTTACATTATTGTTATCTCTATTATGATGTTATTTAAACAGTTGTATTTCATTAATTTATTGACTTGATATCTAAGAGCTAACTATACTGTATTTATAACAATTAGTCATAATAATTGAATTGATAAAGTTATTTGTTTATAATATAAAGTTAGGTGATTATTAGGTGATATGAAATGAATGGTGTAGATTAAAGTGTGAATTATTGTTGAATAATTGAATTGATTTGTTTATAATATAAAGTTAGGTGATTATTAGGTGATATGAAATGAATGGTGTAGATTAAAGTGTGAATTATTGTTGAATAATTAAATTGATTTGTTTATAATATAAAGTTAGGTGATTATTAGGTAATATGAAATGAATGGTGTAGATTAAAGATAATATAATATTTGAAATGGATGGTGTAGATTAAAAGATGATCTTTAAATGAATGGTTTAGATTAAATGAATGATAAGATTTTTGGCTATAAATAGAAGCCTTAACTTAAGGATTTTTCATAAACTTCCTTACTTGTTCTTTCTTTCTCTCTCTAAATACTTCTTGTGAAAGTTCTCTCTAAGTGTGCTTAAGTCATCTTGAGTATTTGTGAAGATCTATAAGTATACGTGTACTGTTCAAGTTAATCAACCTCATTTAAATCAATATTCAGTCACGTGTTGAGGTAAGGGATACCATCTTTTTCATCTTCCATTATTCAAACGTACTATGGTAAGGGATTATCATTATTTGATTCTCGATAATAATATTGTTTCTTCCTTACTCATAAGACGTGCCTTTTATTTCCATGTATTAAATTGTGGGAATAACCTTACGGAGCGGATTGCCGCCTGTTGGTGAATAACCTTTCGTATTCATTCATTATTAATCTCTGAGAATAACCTTACGGAGCGGATTGCCGCCTGTTTGGTGAATAACTCTTTGTACTCAAATTCTATTAAATTGTGGGAATAACCTTACGGAGCGGATTGCCGCCTGTTGGTGAATAACCTTTCGTATTCATTCATTATTAATCTCTAAGAATAACCTTACGGAGCGGATTGCCGCCTGTTTGGTGAATAACTCTTTGTACTCAAATTCTATTAAATTGTGGGAATAACCTTACGGAGCGGATTGCCGCCTGTTGGTGAATAACCCTTTGTATTAATTTCCTTCACCTTTTGTTAATCAAACCTGCTACGGTAAGGGATATTATTTTCTTTCATACTCCTAAATCGAAATTTATTATGGAACTATTGCTTCTATAATTCCTGAAAATATTATATGTTCCATAATAGTTGAACTTCATTATTTCAACTGAACCTTCCTATTTACGTGAACCTTTCTATTGAATTGTAACCGTTATTCTGAACTGTGGATCTTGAATTTCACTCCACATCATGTTGACAATTTGGACATTATTTGAATCTGTACAAAGTAAACTTCCGATACTTATTGTTATCCTATTTCTTCTGTTCATCATTTATATCATTCTAATCATCCAAAAATCAAGCTGTTGTGAATATCTGTGGCCGGGGGCACAGATGTGATATATTTGTTGAACAGATGATAGGTTAAAGGCGATATAATAGGTTAAAGGCGATACATCTGTTCGGTGTCTTTTATGGCACGTGGTGAATGTTCTCTTTGGCCCGTAGTGCAAAGATGAACTGTTGTTTGGTATGATTATGACCAAAGGCTGAATCTGGTATAATCATGACCGTTGGTGTTATATTGAATGTCTTTGGCCCGTAGTGCAAAGATGAACTGTTGATCTGCATGATTATGATCAGGAACTGTGAATTTGTATTATCTTGACTAATGATATTTCAGATGATAAAAGTTGATGATGTTTTTCCTAAAAAGAGAACCGAGTGGACATTATAGTCTGCATTATTCTTCTAATAGATTACTCATTCCGCTGCTATTATTGATCTGAACGTTGTTTAAGAATTTAACTGCAGTTTTTGATATAAACCTTGTAGTCTATTGTATTCTATCAAGAACTCAGCTGTTGAAGACTAATGATAATTTATTCGTCATTATCTTAGTCATGATATTCTTTACTGGGCTATTTGAGCTCACCCTTTCTTTTGTTCCATTGTTTTTCAACAGGAGATGAAAACATAACAGGGTCTAGCCGGGGAATGGAGTGAGGGTCCGAGGAATAGTTATCATAGTCTTCACGTTTTGTAAAATAGTGTGGCAATAATAGTGAAGACTTAGTTGTGTATTATTATACACTGTATTGTTGTACGTTGTGCTTTGTTGTAATAATTTTGTTGTAGTCTTTTGACGACTCAAGTTTGGGCTGTGTGGGCTCAGATTTGGGGGCGTCACATCACCCTTGCCATGAACTAACATTTCAGGTGGAATACAAGAAGGCCGGAGGTTCCGGTGATGCTAAGGTAAAAAGTGTGAATGCATGGAGATGCGTGAAGAGATTTGTAAATTATATCTATGGTATATTCATGTAAATCAAATGTATGCAAATTTGTATATATGCAAGTTATGTAATAACCGATTTTAAATATTAAACCTATATGGTAGAAAGGAATGTATAATTTGTTAATTTGTATTATCGGAGGATGACAAGTGTATGTATATATTGTCCAGGGAAAGTGGAAAAGTGATACATGTGATAAACTTTTATGTGTAGTACAGAAATATGTAAATAGATACATATGAATGTGATCAGGTACAGAACAGGAACAGATAAAATTAAGTAGGGCCATGTGTGAATACTTCATGGCGAAATTTTGTTACGAATTACATTAAATCGCGATATGTATGATTATAAAATGAAATAGAAACGGTCGCAATTAATAAGCGTCGACATAAATGCTAATGAAGGATAAGTAAACGTTGCGATCCTGAGACAGGTTTAAGGAATGTAAATTAAATAAGTTTTAAAAAAAATAAAATGGACCGCATTTATGGTCAACAGAATTGGCTTAAAGGTTTAAATTTAACGCACGGAATCCCTGTTAATATGGTATTAAAGTTAGATAATATAATATCCTGTGATAATCGGATAATTAAATAAGGTCGGGATTTCGTGTATGTTACAGCCGTCGTACGAATATTCCCCGACAGAACAAATATTCCCCGACCAAAAGAATATTGTCCGACATAATATAATTTACACATAACATCCTTGACTTTTAACTTTATCAATTTAACCACTTACTGTATCATGAAAATATATATGAAGAAAAAATAAATTTATATTTCATAAAATTCGGGGTCTTACAATCATGCCATCAGCCACTGCATATTTACAGAATTGCCACTACACTTTTATTTTCCTGCAAAACAAGAGATAAATTAATTAAAAATAATATTAAAATACTAAAAATAATAAAAATGCATAAAATTAAATAAAATACTAAAAATACTTAAAAACTTACAAATAATTAGGTATAAAAATACATAATAAATAGACACAAAATCTTCTTATCAAATACCCCCACACTTAACTATTTTTTGTCCTTAAGCAAAACAAGAAGAAAAATTAAAAATAATAACCAAACAACTTATTCGAGCAACAAATCAATACAAATTTCAACATCAGCCTCAAAGATTTTTTTAAATAATAACTCAAAGAAAATTTCAAAATCATGCAAAGTCTAGAACTTCAACATATGTATTAATCTTACTATACTCAAGACCTTTTGTGTGTGTGTAAATTCAAATGTATCAAATTAATCAAAACTCAGATAAACTTCAGTCATTAATTACCTTATAAAAGATATTCAACAAAACTCAATATATTTATTTTTCACATCACTCTTTGCAAATATAGACAAATATATACCAGAAGATCAAAATGTTTCAAAGAATTAGGCATACTAGGATTATTAATATCATTTTTCAAATATTTTTCTATTTTTTCCCCTTTTAATGGGTGCATTTTATACTCCATCCCATTTTTTTTCATTTTCTCTCTTTTTTTTTCTTTTTCGGTGAGTGCATTTTATACTCCATCTCACTTTTTCATGTGTTTATGAGTGAGTGCGTTTTATGCTCCATCTCAACCCACCACAAGATTTTTCTTTTTAACATTCCTAGAAAAAATACCTAAATCATTTCCTCCAAATTATATTTTTTCTTATATTTCACTTCAACTAATGATCAAATAAGATATAGAGCTCAAAAATATCTTTCATAAGCATTTAACCATATAAACTTTCCTTAATTTAAAACTAGCTAAAACAAATGGATATAAATGCATAAAAATTAAGGATCTCAAACAAAGTAATAATCAATAAAAAGTCAAAAATTCAAACTATGCAAAAATTTATCCGTTTTTCAAAAGTTATTAAATAAAAATCAAAATTTTTATCATTGGCTAAAAATTTTAAAATCCAATTAACTCATTGCTCAAGTGACTCAACCTAAAAATAAAATAAAAAGCTACCCCATTTTTGTAGGAAATACGGTTACACTTAGCATGTGAAACAAGCCTTTAAACCCCAAGGTTATCCCAATTGGACGAGTTTTGTCTCGTGAGGGTTTGCAGTGAATTTACCTATAAAATTCAAAATTTCAATTTTTTTTATTTTTAAAATTCCCTAAAAAAATAACAAAAATCCTAAATCCCTTCCCCTACACTTAAAATTTACATTGTCCCCAATGTAAAGTAAAATGTAAAACAAAAAAGCACAAATAACTAAACTATAAATACTAAAATAAAAAGAAAGAAAATTATACTCTCATTGGATTGCCTCTCAAACAGCGCCTTTGTTTACTGTCATTGGCTTGACAATATGTTTAACCGCTACGTTACTCCTCCCTCATGAATTTTGAAAATCTCATCCATCTTTGCTTCATTTATCATGGACTTGTTCAATCTCCCTTGCAGGTGATATGAATGTTTTTTCCCTCTTTAATGAACTGACATTTGAGATGATTAGGGAGAAACTTCAAATCTGAAATGGAATCCTGCAAAACAAAAAATAAAGATTTCTTGTTAGGAACTAGTAAGTCAAAATATAGATTATTACCTGCTTTCGGAGAATCATTTAAAGCCGCAACAGTTTTCTTTAACTCTTCATTCTCTTTCCCAGGATTCTGAATGCATGTCGTTTTCAATTCACCCTTTCCATCAGTTTCAAAAATTTTATGTGCTAAAGAATCAATCACTTCACCAGAGTAAACATGATTATGATATTTTATGGCATCAAAAATATTAAACTTAACAATTTTCCCATCAAATTCCATTGTCAGTGTAACACTATGAACATCGATTTTAGTCTTGTATGTCTTTAAGAAATGTCTTCCTAACAGAATAGGAGTATTTTGATCATTATTCTCCATATCAAGTACATAAAAATCAGCAGAAAAAATTAAATTATTTACTTGTATAAGAACATCATCTACTATACCCTTAGGATAAGCTCTAGATCTATCAACCAACTGAATCACAGTACCAGTTCTATTCAAATGTTCAAGTTTCAAAGAAGCATATATAGAATATGGCATGACATTAATGGATGCTCCTAAGTATAACATGGCCTTTTCAAATCTAGTGTCACCTATCTTGCAAGGGATAGTAAACATTTCTAGATCTTGACTCTTAGTAAGGAGTTTTCTTTAAATTATTACCGACACATTCTTTCCTACTTGTACCTTTTCATATCTTTTAAGTGCTTATTTTCTCTTATGTGTACACAATTCTTTCAGAAATCTAGCAAAGCGAGGTATTTGTTTAATAACATCTAACAATGGAATATTTACCTCGCATTTGCGAAAAGTTTCATATAAATCTGAATTTTTCTCATACTTTTTTTTCTGTTAAAACAAAAGGAAAATGGGGTACCGGTTTATAATCAGAGAGAGGTGAAAATTTATGCTTAGGAGTACCATTAGCACCTAGAACACTGTCTTCCGCTTTACTATCGCCTTCTTCTGTATTGTCTGCTTCTGCTTTGCCTTGTTCTTTCGGTGCAAACTCTGTCTTTTCCAGAGTTTCTATCTCTTTACCGCTTCTCAACGTGATTGCACTAACATTTGCTTTTGGATTCATCACCATTTGAGAGGGTAATTTTTTAGAACCTTGTGCCTCTAATCGATTGATTTGCAGTTGCCATTTGTCCCATCTGCGTTTCCAAGTTTTGCATATTTGCCTTCGTGTCCTGTTGAAATTGCAAAGTGTTAGTGGTAAGTTGCTTAACCAGATCCTCTAAAGACATATTAGAATTAGATGATTGGCCCTGTTGTTGTTTGTTGGGATATGGCTGCTTGTATTGTTGATAGTTTGAGAAATTTTGAGTCGTAGACGGATTCCCTTGGTGATTTTCATAGCCGAAATTAGGATGATCTCTCCAACCTGAGTTGTACGTGTTCGAGTAAGGATCATATCTTCTTTGTGGTTGATCAGGGAAATCACCTGCTGCATTCACTTGTTCATGAGACTTCTCTTGAAGAGTGGAACACATATCCGTCGAATGTTCTACTACCGCACAAATCCCACAAACATTCACTTGTTGTGTATTACCTACAGTCATTTGACGAACAAAAGATGTTAGATTATCAATTCGTTGCTCAAGTGAAGAAATATTTACCTCATTAACATTCTTGGATGAAAAATTAAGCCTAGTGCCAAATTGTTGGGAATTAGCAGCCATGCTTGCAATTAAGTTCCTTGCAGCTTCGGGAGTTTTGTCCACCAAAGCTCCTCCACTAGAACCATCGATTATGTTCCTATCGGTAGACATGAGTCTTTCACAAAAATATTGAATAAGGAGTTGCTCGCTGATTTGATGGTAGGGACAACTTACACATAATTTCTTAAATCGTTCCTAATACTCGTATAGGGATTCTCCATGGTTTTGTCTCACATCACAAATGTCTTTTCTGGTATTGGCTGCCCGTGAAGCGGGGAAATATTTTTTCAAAATAGTCTTTTCATCTCTTCCCATGTGGTGATGCTTCCGGAGGTAGGTAGTAGAGCTAATCCTTAGCCAAATCTTTCAAGAAAAATGGAAAAGTTCTTAGATTGATTTGCTCTTCAGTCACTCTAGAAGGTTTCAGACTTGTGCAAACAATATGAAATTCCTTAAAATATTTGTGAGGATCTTCATCTGCAAGGCCATGAAAATTGGACAATAGATGTATTAGACCAGATTTTAATTCAAAGGAAGTGTTAGCATCTAAATCAGGAAAAGTTATGCTTAAAGGTTGATGGTTCAAATCAGGGGCTGCAAGCTCTTTTAAAGTTCGATTTATAGCCATGATTTCCATCCTTAACCTGCACAGGTCAAATAAAATATGAAAACTAGAAAAATATAAAATCTAAATAAATAAATAAATAAATAAATAAATAAATTACTAAATTAAAATAAAATTTACAAAAGCACAAAAATAAATAAAATCTCTCCCCGACAACGGCGCCAAAATTTGGTGTGATGTTGCAAGCACCCAAAAATAAAATCTTACTTTGAAAAAATATTAATGTAGTAGTGCAAGTAAGAGTCGATCCCACAGAGAATGATTAATTTAATTTTATGTTTTGTAAACTAAAATTAGGGGGGTTTTAAAGAAATAATTTAAATAAACTAAAATCAATAAATATGCAAGTAATTTAATGAAATAAATAAGAAGAAAAAAAATCTTGGTTTAAGTCAACATCCACCATCAAGAATTTACAACTGATCATTGATGCAAAAATAAACACCGTAGAAAGAACTACTCGCAAGTGGAATAATTTTTCTCCTATCTTCTTAATTTTAGTTAAGTAGATACACACGCTCTAAATTACCCTTATTACTAAACAACCCCCGGCACGTGCTAAAGATTTAATTTAATAGCAGTTTTAAGAATTAAAGAGATCGTTGAACTAAACAACACAAGCCACACGTTTGCATTTAATTTAGATGAACATTCTTCCTAAGATAAAATAATCATTTGATCTGCAAAACAATTATTAAACTTAGTTGTTTCACAAATAGCAGTAGATTAATGTGAATAATAAACTAGTAACACTCCTAGCAATTAACCAAATCAATCATAAAATTAAGTACAGAAAAATATTCAATACTCAAAATATAAATTGGACAATTAAAATAAATTAGATCTCACAATGTATAAATCTTGATGGATTCAATCACTTAAACCAAGAAAAATAATTTAGCTATACTTAACTATAGAATACACCAAAGAATAAAAGAGAGAATTTTTCTAATAAAAAGTTGTGTATCCATTGTGTATCTCAAGCTCTCTATTTATAGGCTACATAAACCTCCTAACCCTAATAAGAATTACACTTTTCAAACCCTAATAGGATTTAAAATACAAAATAAAATAAATATAAAATTCTTATTTATTTTCCTTTTTCAAACTGCAATTGGATTTCTTAATTAATTTATTGCTTTGCTGACAAAACCACTCGAAAAAAGGAAAATAAATTCAGTCAAACACGCCTGGACCCACGCGAAAATTTAAAGAAAAGAAAAAGACCGCAGCTGCTGACCCACGTGCTCGTGCCATGCAACCAAACAATCTTTCGCGCGTTGCGCGAAATGTTATCAATTGCTCCTACCAAGCGACGTCATCCTGCTTCATGCTGCCATTTCTTAGCGTCGTGCATGGTGCGGTCCACCTAGCTTCTGTAATTACGAATCTGCCACCGAGCATTTTATTTACAATCATGCCATCAGTCGGTGCATATTTACAGAATTGTCACTATACTTTTATTTTCTTACAAAACAAGAGATAAATTAATTAAAAATAATATAAAAATACTAAAAATAATAAAAATGCATAAAATTAAATAAAACACCTAAAATACAAAAAATACTTAAAAACTTATAAATAATTAAGCATAAAAATAAATAATAAATAGACATAAAATCTTCTTAGTAAATACTCTTCTTTATCAAAAAGAAAAAAGACAAATAATAAAATATGACGTCAATTATCATGTCAATTCATTATGTTGCCCTGAAAAAGTGAACATGTCACTTATTAGGTCTTATATTCAAATTTTAAAGTTTTTGGGTCATATTCAAACTTTTGTCATGCATTGCATGGGGCTAGTGATTTTGACAATTCTAATACACTACAGACTCTAACTTCATATTTCCTCGTCTTGACCTTTTCCTCTCGAGGAATCTGGTGAGGAAAAGATCAATTTGGGCCCTAGGACTCCTATTCATGTCCCATCTGTTTGGAATTACTACTATAGTCAATGGTGGAACTTGGAAGTGGGTCATAATTTGGCTCCCATGGATACTATTTTTTAAAGAAAATAATTTTTTTACAAGCATTTTTTAATTATAGTCGGCTCTGGGTGTATTATTAAGGGAAATGCGCCTACGATGGACTCCTCCAAATATTTACATGAATAATAAGTAAATTTCACATTTATATAAAAAAAATTATAAAGCTATTTTTTCAAAAAATACATGTTTAAATAACAATATATAATAATATGACAATTGACAAACCATAAGTGAAAATGTGACATTAATTAAATTAAATGGGTGTATATCACATGAAAGTTTACACATGCATATAAATTTTCGTATCACGAAGACAGGAACTAGACGTTAATTAGTTCACCTAACATTCACTAGTTTGGTCGGTCGGAATGTCTAAATATACATCAGAACACAATTTATTTTAAACATAATTTATTTAATTTATAAATATAATGTTTGAGATTTTAATATCATACTAATTTTTGTATAATGCATCCAAGCCTCCAAATGTACCAAGCCCTACTCACTTTTGGTATGATACATTTGGATATTTAAATCTACCAAATTCTAATAATACTAATATTATAAATGTCACTAATCATACATACTATCTGTTTGAACTTAATTGAATGTAATTTTTTCAAAAGAATAAGATATATATCCTAAATAAATATCTTATTCTATTTTTTTTTAAATTTAATATTTTTATATAAATAAATTAAAATTTCAATATTTTGAAACCTATCCATTCTTTATTTATGAAAAAAAAAACTTTGTAAAAATATTAATATCAGTTTCCTTTTCTTAGAGCAGCCGGCCATAGTAGTAACCGACTGGCGTGACGATGAATTTCCACGTTGTATCACGTGATAATAATGGTCTTTATTATCGGATGAAAAAAGAGGTATAAGAAATACAGTACACCTCAACCATCTCACGCGTGTTGCTTCTTTCATGAAAGATCAGTACTTGCTTTATTTAACGCCTAAAAATTCAAATCTGAAAGCCCAAAGCGCCTTCCAATAATAAACGACAAGCAGAAAAATCTTGAAGAAAAAAACTCCAAGAACCCTTCTTCACACGGTGAAGGAGAACGGGTTTATATTAATTTTTTAATTTTGGGTTTTACCTGTTCTCCTTTAACAGAATATTCCCCTGGTAGGTTATCATCGTTTCTCGTTTGCTCCATATTAATACATAAAATTCATCAATTTCATCTGGTTATTGCTCATTTTGTCTTGAATTCATCTGGGTTTTGTTTATTCTTGGGTGGGGCTTGATTGTTCGATCTGTTTCTTCGAATTTTAATTAGAAAATTTCATAATTAGTTATACCTTCAATTGGGTACCGCCGTACCGGTTATTTGGTGTTGTATTTATCTGGGATTTGTTTATTTGGATTATTGGACATTTATAGCTGGTTTCTGGTTGAAGATTCTCAGGTGGGAATTGATGAATTGGATGAAGATTCATGGGAAATTTATTTGATTTGAAGGGTTTTTGATTATTTGAGTGGTGATCTCTTTTGTGCATCTGTTGATGTATATAGTTATTACCAAAGAGGAGGCTCGGCTTGTCAACATTTCTTGCTTATTTCCCGGTGTTCTCAGGCCATTGCTGTCTTTTCTTTTTGAGCAGAAAGCTTTCTCATTTTGTATTCCAAGAGATAGATGGGATAGGGAGTTCTTCAAATTACAGAGTGGGTAATTTGTTGTTTGTTTTTATTCATAATAATTTGGGTCAAAATAGTTTTCATAGGTAAGATTACTTTGAGATGAGTTCATCGCAAGGGTCCTCGTTGTCCACAAATGTGGCATCGGGTTTTGTTGATGGGTCTTCTGCCCGAATTGAGGTTTCATACCTAGATACTTTGCCCGTCTATGTGAAGGAGCTAATTGCTGGAGGTGCTGCTGGAGCATTTGCTAAAACTGCTGTTGCTCCTCTGGAAAGGATTAAAATACTCTTGCAGGTGAGTTTCCTTTTAGTCATTGCTTACTATGTTCTAAATTGATGAGGCTTTAGAGTTGAAACCAAAGAACATGTTGCATATTGATGGGCTATTTGAGGAATATTGATCATTCTTTATTTTTTTGTTATAAGGACTGACCTATTTTGTTGAGAAATCAAGCACACAAACACTAAGATAATACGCGCACAATTGTATGAGATACGAACAAGAACACACAAGAATTTTACGTGGAAACCCAACTGGGAAAAACCACGGGGAGAGATCTCAGAAATCCACTATGAAATAAATATAGAGAATACAAACTCTCAACTGAGAAATAAACTAACTGTTTATTTTCTCTCTGTTCTCTCACACTCACTAAGCTTCTCTCTAAGAACTATTGAGCTTCTTTCCTCTCTTAGACAATTGCTCTCAATTGTGGTGTGTCTCAACTAAGGAACCAAAGCTTCCTTTTATAGGAGAAAAATGGCCTTGAATGTCATCCCCCAACCACTAACAACCAATGTCATCAATGGTCATCATAAATGTCATCCTTCCAACTACCACCAACTACCAAGAATTAAAGCCATAGTCAACAATCTCCACCTTGGCTTTATATTCTCTGAATACTGTATACTCTGAATTTCTTTTTACTGTAGATGTATCCCTCTCCCTGGATACTCCACTACTAACTCAGCATTTGACAAAGTGAATTAAGTCTAAGCAATGCTTAAACTTTTCTGCCGTAACTGACTTTGTGAGCATATCCGCGGCATTCTCCTTTGTGTGGACTTTGCGAACTGCAATGTCACCACTATTCAGCCACTCACGAATCTTGTGATACCGAACATCTATATGTTTGGTCCTGGCGTGGAACACCTGGTTCTTTGCTAAATGAATAGCACTTTGACTATCACACTGTATATGGATACTGCCCTGCTTGAAACTTAGTTCTTCAACTAATCCCTTTAGCCATAAAGCCTCCTTGCCTGCCTCTGTCAACGCCATATACTCAGCTTCTGTTGTTGATAACGCTACTGTAGACTGCAACACTGACCTCCAACATATACATCCTCCACAAAAGGTGTATACAAACCTGGTCGTAGATCTCCTTGAATCTAGGTCTCCAGCATAACCTGAATCAACAAACCCTATAACCTCACTTCTCGCAGTATCACGATCAAACATAAGACCGTAATTGGTTGTACCTGCTAGATAACGAAAAATCCATTTGACAGCATTCCAATGCTCTTTCCCTGGATTTGCCATATACTTGCTAACCATACTTACTGCATGTGAGATATCTGGCCTTGTACATACCATGGCATACATGAGACAACCTACCGCATTTGCATACGGTACTGTGGGCCCAACTGTGAAGATAACTTGAAATGTGCTGCCAACGGAGTGCTAACTGGTTTAGCATTGTGCATGTTAAACCTCTCCAAGACCTTTTGCACATATCCTTTCTGAGTTAACCACAGCTTTCCTACCTGACAATCTCTGTGAATTTCCATACCTAGGATCTTCTTGGCTGACCCAAGATCCTTCATTTCAAATTCATTGCTCAATAAATTCTTCAACTGAAGAATATCTGTCATCCTCTTTGCTGCTATCAACATGTCATCAACATATAATGTCAACAGTACTAGAGAACCATCATCAAGCGATCTGAAATACACACATGGATCATACTCAGAACGAGAGTAACCATGAGCCACCATGAAGCTATCAAACCGCATGTACCACTGTCTCGGGGACTGCTTCAAACCATAGAGAGACTTTTTCAAGCTCTCCGGTTGCTTCATGTAGATCTTTTCTTCTAAATCACCATGGAGAAAAGCTGTTTTCACATCAAGCTGCTCCAACTCCATATTCTGTGATGCTACAATAGACAAGATCAACCGAATCGATGTGTGTTTCACAACTGGTGAAAAGATCTCATTGTAGTCGATTCCTTCTCTCTGAGAGAATCCCTTTGCCACCAATCTAGCCTTGAATCTTTCACCTTCTTTATCAGACTGAGCTTCCTTTTTCCTGAACACCCACTTGCATCCTATAGCCTTTGATCCTTTTGGAAGTTGAACTAACTCCCAAGTCTTGTTCTTCTGTAAAGACTCCATCTCTTCTGCCATCGCTATTGCCCATTTATCATTTTCCTTGGATTGAATAGCATCCTGATAGCTAGTTGGATCTCCACTACCTGCAATCAAGGCAAAACAACCATGTCTTCAAACTCATATCTCTGCACTGGTTTGCTGACTCGCCTTTCCCGATCTCTAACAAGATTATAGGACCTCTCTTGGGGATCTGAAGGATGATCATCTTCAATCTCTTCAGCTTCTTTGTTCTCTTCAGGAAGCTCCACCTCAATTGGGTGTTTCTGCAACTCATTTGTTGTAGATTCTTCATTCTCGGATTTGTTCAGCATGTGTTTCTCATTAAACACCACATCTCTGCTAACAACCTTCTTCTTGGATACTGGATCCCATAACCTGTATCCCTTGACTCCATCTTCATATCCAAGGAAAATGCACTCCTTTGACCTTGGATCAAGTTTGGACTGTCGCTCCTCAACCGGCAAATGAACATAAGCTGGACAACCAAAGATTTTCATTACAGAAAAATCAAATGGTTTCCCAGTCCATACCTCCTCAGGGATTTTGTAATCAATTCCAGCTGAAGGGGATTGATTTATCAGATAACAGGCTGTGTTGACTGCCTCAGCCCAGAAATACTTGGGCAAACCTGCATTCAACCTCATACATCTGGCGCGTTCCAACAAAGTTCTGTTCATCCTCTCTGCAACCCCATTTTGCTCTGGAGTTCTTTTAACTGAGAAGTGTCTGGTGATACCTTCATCCTGACAGAACTGTAGGAATGACTTGTCCTTGTATTCCATACCATTATCTGATCTGAAATACTTCAGCTTCTTGCCGGTCTGATTTTCTACTTTAGCTATCCATTGCTTAAAGATTCTGAAAACCTCGGACTTCTGCTTCATAAAATACACCCACACCTTTCTGGAGTAGTCATCTATGAAGTTGACAAAATAATGGGCTCCACCCATTGACGTATCTTTGATCGGGCCCCAAACATCTGAATGTACATAATCAAGTACATTCTTACTGGTATGTGCTCCTGCCTTGAAGCTGACCCTTCGTTGTTTGCCGTACAAACAATACTTGCAAAATTCCAAACTGCACGTTTTGACACCTTTCAGCAACTGCCTTTTGTGAAGTTCTTTCATTCCACCTTCACTCAAGTGACCAAGTCGCATGTGCCATAATTCTGTGCAATCTCTGTTGGAATTATCCTGCACAGAAACCGCTGCTCCACCAGTAACTGTGTCCCCTATCAACTTGTAGAGGGTGCCCTTTTTCTGACCCTTCATAATTACCATTGAACCCTTGATAATTTTCATGACACCATCTCTGACTGAGATACTACAGCCTATAGAGTCAAGTACTCCAACCGATATCAAGCTCTTTTTCAATTCTGGAATATACCTTACATCACCCAATGTTCTGACGACCCCATCAAACCTTTTAACTTTGATGGTGCCTATCCCGGTAACTTTGCAGATTGCATTGTTACCCAATATCACAGAACCACCATTGCAGGATGTAAAAGTATCAAACCAATCCCTGTGAGGGGACATATGAAAAGAACAACCGGAATCCATGTACCAATCTGTAAGGCTGCTACTGTCTCTAACGGATAAGAGATCACCTCGTGAAGCTTCATTTTCTGCCACTGTGTACAGCTCTCCGTCGCTGCAGACATCTGCTTTCTCAGCAACATTAGCAGAATTTTCAATCTGCTTACCTTTCTTTTTGTTCTCCTTTTTCAACAATGGACACTTATTTTTGAAGTGACCCTTCTCGTGGCAATGATAACACTCAACTTGAGATATATCCTTCTTGCCTGGTCTTGACTGAGACCTTCCTCGTTCCTTACCGAAATTCTTCTTCCGATTAGGACCCCTGTCACGCCCATTTGAAAATGCAAGAAGACTATCTCCTTGATCTCTGGAAGTAGTGCCCCTGAACTTATCCTGGTCCAGGACTGCAGACATCACATCATCAACTGCAAGTTTTTCCTTCCCTACAAGGAGAGTAGTCTGAAGAGTTGAGTATGAATCTGGTAGAGAAACAAGAAGCAATAAGGCTTTATCTTCTTCATCCAGCGTTACATCGATACTGGTCAGTTGGGTCACCAATCTATTAAACTCATTAATATGATTGGTCAAATCTGACCTTTCTTCCATCCGAAGCCGGTACAATTCCTTCTTTAAATATAGCCGGTTTGACAGAGACTTCGACTTGTAAACTTTCTCAAGTTTCTCCCACAAGTCTTTCGGAGAGGTTTCTGTCAAAACCTGATATTTAATTTGTGGCGCCAAACTCAATCTGATTGTTGCCACAGCCTTTGCTTCAAGTTCTGCCCATTTGTCTTCTGTCACATTCGCTGGTTTCTTTTCTTTCCCTTCCAGTGCCTTCGACAAACCCTGTTGAACCAATACATCTTTGATCGTACTCTGCCAAATACTGAAATTTGACTTACCATCAAATGGTTCAACATCGTACCTCAAACTCGTGTTTGTCATCTTCGTATTTGTGATCTGCGAGATTTCTCAAAAAACGGATCGTACCAGTTGGCCAGGAAAGTGTAAGTCCGGTGGGAGTCTCTCCGTGCTTTGCAACGGTGACTAATTAAGGAACCACACGTACTTTAGGCGTTTGCCTTTCGAACCACTTTCCTAGACACCAACGGCGTGAACCAAAGCTCTTGATACCAATTGTTGAGAAATCAAGCACACAAACACTAAGATAATACGCGCACAATTGTATGAGATACGAACAAGAACACACAAGAATTTTACGTGGAAACCCAACTGGGAAAAACCACGGGGAGAGATCTCAGAAATCCACTATGAAATAAATATAGAGAATACAAACTCTCAACTGAGAAATAAACTAACTGTTTATTTTCTCTCTGCTCTCTCACACTCACTAAGCTTCTCTCTAAGAACTATTGAGCTTCTTTCCTCTCTTAGACAATTGCTCTCAATTGTGGTGTGTCTCAACTAAGGAACCAAAGCTTCCTTTTATAGGAGAAAAATGGCCTTGAATGTCATCCCCCAACCACTAACAACCAATGTCATCAATGGTCATCATAAATGTCATCCTTCCAACTACCACCAACTACCAAGAATTAAAGTCATAGTCAACATATTTCAATGATGTGATATCTAGGATTTAGGGCCGGATTCATTTGGCAATTTTCAGGACAAATGAAATCGAGAGTAGATAAATGAATTGCAAGAAAAGGGAGTAATTGTAGTATATTAATAAATACTGCTCCATGAAATTATATATAATCAGATTTGCTGAAATTGGTAATGTTGGGACCATGTTGGAATTCAAAAGAGAAGTAAATTAATACTACCATATTCATAGCAATTGCATTAAGTGAATTGTGAATTATTTACTTATCAAAATAAGAAAAGAAAAAAGAACTTTATATTCGGAATTCAAATTTGAATGCATAAACTTATCTCATGTTAAATATTGAATGCGCAACAAGTGCTCATTAGGTGTTCTTTGCTAATATTGTTGAGATGCTTGTGTAGTTGTCTGATTATATGATGTATGTTTTTAGTAGTTATTTAGGTCTCTCTCTCTCTCTCTCTCTCTCTCCCCCTTTGGATGTATGAAATGAAATAGTTTTTATTTTATTTTTTATATTTTTGGGTTATGCAAATTTGGTACTTCCAAATTTGTTTAACTTGTTAAATGTTATTATGTTGTTGGGATACTTGTCTAATTTTGTGCATTTGTGGTATTAGTTCTTCTAACACACTCTCTCCCTCTCCTCCCCCCTCCCCCTCCCCCTTTTATATGTATATAGACGAGAACTGAAGGTTTCCATTCTCTGGGTGTGCGTCAATCTTTGAAGAAGCTACTTAAGCATGAAGGGGTATTAGGATTTTATAAGTGAGTTCAAGGACGAGTTGAATTTAATGATTTATATGCTGATGGTGTTTGCACAAAACAATTTATATAACTTGTGCTTTTCTTGTGTTTCCAGAGGAAATGGAGCTAGTGTCTTTCGAATTGTTCCATACGCTGCATTACATTTCATGACATATGAGCAGTATCGATGTTATATTTTGGATAACTGCCCTGTCCTAGGAACAGGGCCTGTTGTAGATCTGTTAGCTGGTTCAGCAGCTGGTGGAACTGCAGTTTTGTGCACATATCCCCTAGATTTGGCTCGTACGAAGCTTGCTTATCAGGTTTGTAGTTGCATTGGGTTTTGTAATTTTGCCATTTCTTTATAGTATGCTGGGCTGATCTATTGAAATTAATGCCTTGGATAATGATAATTTTTGATATTTATGGAAACTAGTCAATGCTCTAACGATTGTTTCATTTAAGTTTCTGTGAAATATCATTATAGTTAATTGTATAGATTTAAGTTCTAGATCATATAGAATTCAAGCAACAATCAGAGTGCATGAAAGAAGCAATCTTCAAATTTTTGACTGAGAGGATGCGTGAGAGTTTATGGGTGATACAATCATGTATACTATACCTCATAACCACAAGCCTTTTAGTAAATGCTTATATTTTTATATATGCAGTTATTATATTAGAAGTCAATGCATAAATGAACTATATGAAGTTTTTTGTTTTGCTGATATATTCCTTCCTGTTTTATAGGTTGTGAACACAAGAGGAAGTGTGGGGAATGGCACAAGAAGTCTTCATGCTCAGCTTCCTTACAATGGCATAAAAGATGTCTTAGGGAGCGTTTATAAAGAGGGGGGAGTACGTGGGCTGTATCGGGGTGTAGGTATATATTGTTTGCCTTGTGATTGTTTGGACTTTGAAATTTTGACTGGTGTTGAAACTTTATCTTATGCTAAATCTGTATGTCACAACTGTCTTATTCCAGTAACTTTTGTAGCTTTCTAGTCTTTCTCTATACTACATGGACTCTTCATTTGAGGGTGAAATACCCGTGTCGAAATGGGTGAGGGTATGGGATCCGTGTTGGATCCTTCACTTGTTGATCAGAAACACTGATTTGAGTCACCAACAATTGATATTGTTCCCCATAAACTTTATGGTATTTCAAAACTGAACTGATAAACTTGGTCCTTTTTTCACCAAATTTGCCATATTTATTTCATACACTTAATATAACCCACTAATTATCTTTTATATTCAAATTAACACCAAATGTTTGGCCTTCTTGCACTAAATCTCACGTAACATTAACTTTAAACACCATTACTTGTCATAGTCACGCACCTGTATCTAAAATTTAGATCCTTTTGCGTAGTGTCCGTGTATTTTATTGTTTTAGGAATAGACAAGTCTGACACCTAGGCACTACCAGAGCCCAATTCAGGTACCCTAGTCCATGCGATATAGGTCTTTCTAATGTGATTCCTCATCCTATGTTCAGTTGTGTTTGTAATTATTTATAGAGTTTTTTGAGTGATTGTGATTGATGAAGCTATATTTAAGCAGGTCCAACACTTCTTGGGATTCTGCCTTATGCTGGTTTGAAGTTTTACATCTATGAGGAACTTAAGAGGCATGTTCCTGAGGAGCACCAGAAATCTATTACGATGCGTCTATCATGTGGAGCTCTTGCTGGTTTATTTGGGCAAACCCTCACATACCCATTAGATGTTGTTAGGAGGCAGATGCAGGTATGTTTCCACGACTCACTATGATAGGGTGTAAATTTTTATCTTCCCTGAACTTAAAGAATGAGCTGTTCGTTGCATCATTATAGTTGGAAATTCTTATGGTGTGCTCTATAATAAAATATGGAAGATGTCGTGGGGCTAGAGTAGGTGCCCATTTGGCAAAGCGATACAACTAGTAGAGTTGTGGGAAAGGGCATTGTTGATGTAGAAAGTTTGATAGTGTTTGGTAAATAAAATTAAGGCACTTCATAATGATATTTTGGTAAGTTTTCAAGTTTGAATACAAAAGCAATTTGAAAAGCACTAATTTTGGAGAATCCCAAAATTGCTTTTGCACTGAAAAACTATTGATTAGTAATTTCAGGGAAGCATTGCTGTTGCATGCTGGGGCAGTGGCTGGATTAAATAGATCTCAGTTATTGATTAGTAATTTTATATCTTTTTCAGGTTGAACATTTGCAATCTTCGGTTCATGGTGGTGCCAGATACAGGAACACATGGGAGGGCCTTACCACTATTGTCCGTGATCAAGGTTCGAGACAGTTATTTGCTGGCCTCAGCATCAACTATATTAAGGTTCGTCCTTGATTTTATGCGCGTCAGCTCATGTACTTGGTGCTCTGAAGACATTTTAGAATGCTGTTTATAAAATTATTACTCTACATGTTTATGGCTGGCTAGATAGATTAAAGTTTCTTCTAAATAGATTAAGGTAGTGTATTGTTTTAGCCAACTATTTTTTTTTTTTTTCATTATATTTTTTTTTGTTGTTTCCAGATTGTCCCTTCGGTTGCAATTGGCTTCACTGCATATGACATGATGAAGTCTTGGCTTCATATACCACCGCGACAGAAGTCAGGATCAGCATCTGCTGCTGCATAAACACATAACCAAGTTAAAAATATACCTTATGGATTCCTGTAAAACCTCTTGCAAATAAAAAAAAATCGTGTTGGAGCATGATGATACTGTTTGTATCTATATTTCTATGATAAAGTTGCCTACCATAACTCAAATTTTAACTCCTCATTGACGCTTATAGAATCGGTTATATACTCGCACATATATAATCGTGTGCGAGTTTGGTTGAAATTTAACATTCTTGCCTTTGGTAAGAATGGATCCCAAGACCTCCTGATGCTCAAGAAGTGGATTTAATCACTGTACCAAAGGAGGCTTGGTGGCTGCTCTCATTTCGGTCGTTGCTACTACGGAAATCGCTTCGCTTTTGTTAGTCTTGCTGTCCATGGATTTAGCTTTAGATAATATTTATAAATGAGACTATTTTTGTTGAACAGAGGAAATATTATCTATCTAATATCATCTATCTAATATTATTGCATAATATTCCTAAACAAGAAATTTCAACCCATGCTGCCACACATCTGTTTATATAAATTTATTTACTTGTACAATTAATAACATCTAGTTAAGCTTTTTAGTGTATGCTTTAGTGTGATTATATTTAATTGTGATGATAAAATTAAATGGAGTGATATTAGATTGTGTTAAAGTGTATGAATAAGATATGTAACAAATCATATCAATCTAATCATTTGATGAGCTATCTTTCAAAGCTTAATTAATCAAAAATGTTGAAAGCTCAATCAATAGATGCTTTAGTGATTAAAAGATCAAACACATCGAAAATGCTGACATATTCCAACTTTCATCAAATGAAAATATTTGAAATTTTACATATTGAAGCTCTTTGTGAGTGATTGCGTATCTCAATGAAATTATTCTTGCAAAATTACCAACAAAATGCCGGAAGTTGAGAATATTTTATTTAGAACTTATTTTATTACGATTCAATTTTAAAGATACATTTTATCTTAAAAGACGTTAAAAAAAAACCTAAAAAGGGTTTAGAAGGAAACTAAAAGGAAAATTTAGAAAAAACTTACCTTATTAATTGCGACCAATCTGTAAATTAACTTGGGTAGATTTGTGCCCATTGGAAAATTAAAACTAGGAAGAGGACTATTCTGTAATAAAAATAAATTACAAGGGTCAAATCGGAATTTTAAGGAAACTATAAAAACAAAATACAGCTAGCACAAAGGAGTGGTATTGGACCTCGATGTCAACGCCCGACAGACAGACCGGACCGACAAGGCCCGGTAATTAATAAATTAAGTATTACAGTATTTAATTATACTAACAAAAATCTTCTTTTTAACAAATTCATGTCCGTTTTTGACGGATTTGGTTAGGGTGAAATTGAAAATCAACTTCACCATAGTAAGTTATATATTTTTTCATCACATTAAATATGTATAGATAACAATGTAATGAAAAATCATATAACTTACTATGGTGAAGTTGATTTTCAACTTCACTATAACCGGATCCGTTTTTGACAATTGCATTGAAGAGGATGAGTATCCAAGGGAGGTTTAAATTATTTGATTTTTTGCTTTTGTTAAAGTTATAAAAAAATTATAAATATTGTAACAGATTAAAAGTATTATAATTTTGAATTGAACTTAATTAAATTACACTCCAAAAATATACAATGACAAATTCTCAAACCATTGATATGGTGGATGACATAAATTTCTAAGTAAAGTTAAATGTAAGTTTTACAATTTTTTAAATTTTATCCATCGGTTCTAAATTTCGTCGTTCTAAAATTAAAGAAATATTTTTATTTTTATATTATAAAAGTGATATAAATTTTCTAACATGCTATTTTAGATAAATTGAGTATCATGTCAGCATCACTGCACGTTAGAAAATATATTTGAAAAGGTTAAATTATTTCTAAAAACTTGTTATTTTACAAAATATATCTCTAATTTTAAATTGGGAGAACACTACAAATTTAGGTCATGCCATAAAAAAAAAAAAAAATGAGATTTTACTCTTTCAAGCTTGGTTCATTTAACAAATAAACTCGAAAATTAAGTTTGAGTTAGCTTGGTTGACCAAACAAATTGGGTTAATGAGTAGTACATTTGTGCATAGTAAAAAATACATTTAAATAACTTTTGAGAAAATGAATGAAAAAATATTAGAGATAAATAAAGATTTATAAGGAATGGAAAGAAAGAAAATGCAAATTATTGAGTTTAAAGATAATTTCTCTTATTTTTTAAAGGTTAAATTCGAAAAAGAAAAAAAAAACTTCACAAAATTATTTACAGCAAAAAGCAGTTATTTTTTACTCCGGTTCTATTAATGAGTATAAGTTCTTTAAAATTTTCAAATAGATGCTAGATTATAGTAGTTGATTCATCAATGAATTAAACAATAAATCCATTTATGACTACATAAATTTATGTCCCATTTATTACAATTTACTTTTGATGAAATGATAATTTATACAAATAAACTATAATAAGAATATAACTTACAATAATTATAATTCAGATTTTGCTAAAGGAATTGTTATCACATTCCACCCTTTTCAAAATATAAGAGCTATTTTGACATTTTTCTAGTTAATTTGAATTGATGTGATAGGATAAAATTTTAGAAATAATCAATTATGTAATTTATAATATTTTTTAAATTATTTACAATATTCATAAGATAGTCAATTATTTACGAATTATCAGAACAAATATACATATAGCAACTTATTTTAACGTTCATTAACATTTTAAACGGCACTTATTATTTTAGCAATAATATTTTTGCTCCAAAAATAAGAACCTGGTTTAATTTGATACTCCAACTTATTCCAAACCAAATTTGAATAAATACCATTATTCAAAAAAGTGGTCCCACAAAATAAAATTGAATTTGAAAGGTAAAAGGCCTACTTAGGAAAACACCAGATCTTTTGTTGCACTATCTGACTATAAATTGTGTCTGGCTTTTTTTGCTTGATTATGGAGTTTTTGGTCTTCACCCCCTTTTTGTGCGCCTTTTCATGCCCAGACACAGACAAACAAGTCGTGCTGCTGTTTTTGGATTAATAGTAGTAGTATTTTTTTGGTTTCACAAATTCCTCTACAGTTGTCAACCACTTCTTCTACCTCTTTCTCTTTCTATATTTGAATTTCAAATATCAAACGGCTCGTTCGCTCCCCACTCTGCCACTACAATACCCACCTCCCTAGTCTTAATACTCTCTCTCTATCTCTCTCCCCTTTGAATCTCTCTTTAAGCTCTCTTTTCTTCAAGAATCTTGGATTCTATAGTAGCTCAAATTTTACAAATCAAGAGTTTTTCCCAAATGGGTGCTTCAGGGAAATGGGTAAAATCATTGATAGGACTCAAGAAGCCTGAAAAAGATGACTATGTAAGCTCTAATCTCCACTAAAAATCTAATCTTTACTCTTAAATAGTTATAAATACATACATATACTTAAAAAGTTTTATTCTCCATCCGTTGTGTTTGTAGGAGAAGGTGAAGGGGAGGAAATGGAAGCTATGGAGGAGTTCATCAGGGGATTTGGGGTCAGCATGGAAGGGTTTTAAAGGGAACCACCATAGATCTGCAGCTTCGGATCAGGGTTCTGATTCTTCATCAGTGAATGCTGATCATCATGCTTTTACAGCTGCTGTTGCTACGGTGGTTCGAGCTCCACCAAAAGATTTCAGGGTTGTGAGACAAGAATGGGCTGCCATTCGGATTCAAACTGCATTCCGTGGGTTTCTGGTAAATGGGTTGTTTTTATTTTTCTCATCTTCATATCTGTTTGGTTGCTGAGGAAAAATGTGGGAAAATGTTGAATAAGAAATTTTACCCTTTTGAATTTTAAATATTGTTCAATTTGGACCTACAGACAAAAAGACTCTACTTTCTCGCAATTTTATTTAAAGTCAAACTATGGATTTTCTGCTTTAATGGTAGATAGGCTAGATCTACAAAATAGCAGGAACTTTAAAGAAGTAGGCTAGAGCTTTCACTTTAATTAATCAAACACAAATTACATTCTCAGCTCCATTAGCTTTATATGATGTGGCTGAAGTGAGTGGTTGATTTCAAAAGTAGAAACTACTAGACATATTTGTTCAAAGGGAATTGTTATTTTCACAAGGTTATTTCCCCAAAAAAATGTGGGGCTCTCTTTGCTTTTGTAAACCTTGTGAAAACATCAAATTTCCTTCTTGTATCTGTTTAAAAATCTTGAGTTCGTATAGTTTTTGAGACTGCAGCTAAGCATCAGGGTATCAGGGCCTATCACATTAGTGACCATACTTTAGCTGTGCGTTGTATAACTGTTATTTGAATTAGTACTATGCAGCTTGATTAATCATGTTGGTACTTAACTTTGAGTAATATACACATCTTTTGTGATAAAACCATAAACTTAGCAAATTATAGCCATTTTTTAAAATTTGAATAACTGGTAATTCCATCTGGTACCTCTTAAAATGTTCACTTGTACCCGTAAACCTTCCCTTCACTAAGCACCTGTTTATTAATGCTAATTAAGCACCTGGCTCTTTGGTTGCTGTTTGTTCAAATTTTGGTTTTGGAAACATAGCAAACGGTTAGTTAATTCTGATTTGATAAATATAGGCAAGAAGGGCTTTAAGGGCCTTGAAAGGGGTGGTAAGGATTCAAGCTTTAGTCCGCGGTAGACAGGTGAGAAAGCAAGCTGCCGTGACCCTACGGTGCATGCAGGCTCTTGTTCGCGTACAAGCTAGAGTAAGAGCTCGTCGTGTGCGTATGTCCATGGAAGGGCAGGCTGTGCAGGATATGCTGAATGAACGCCGCAGCAAGGCTGATCTCTTAAAAGAGGCTGAGGTACAAACATTTCTCATTAGCATCTGTTCAAGTTACCTCTTTAATTTGAATCTTTCTTTAGTTACTTCAGAAAAAGTATTTGGTAATATAAACATTTTATGCTACATTACAATTCATGTTCTTGAAATTCAGGAAGGGTGGTGTGATAGTAGAGGAACACTACAAGAAGTCAAGGCAAAGATACAAATGAGGCAAGAGGGAGCCTTCAAGAGAGAAAGAGCACTTGCATATTCTCTTGCTAAAAAGGTACATAATTAGCGAACTTGATCAACTATTTTTTCACCTAATGTTCTCTTTCACCTGTACAATACGTTAAATTCTTCATTTTTCGTTCTCCTCAGCAATGGAAATCAAACCAAAATTTGGACTCTAGAACTAATATCTCAATGGCATCTCTCAAAAACAAGTTTGACAAAAACAACTGGGGGTGGAGTTGGTTAGAACGCTGGATGGCAGCGAAGCCGTGGGAAAATCGATTGATGGAAAAAGTCCAAACTGATCCCACAGAAAGAACTCCACCGTCTAAAGGATATGTAAACAACATCAAAGGCAACCATTCAAAATCTTCTGAACGGGGCCCAGTGAAAGTCAGAAGGAACAATGTGACCACTAGGATTTCAGCAAGACCTCCCCTCATTGGGCAAGTAACTCGCTCGTCTTCAAGCCCAAGTTCTGAATTTCGCTATGATGAGAGTTCAGCCTCATCTTCAATTTGCACATCCACAACTCCTGTTTCTGGAAACACCAACTTGGCATCGGATAGAACAGATGAGAGCAATATCAGTAAGCCAAGCTATATGAACCTGACTGAAGCAGCCAAGGCTAAGCAGCGAAATTCATCGAATAATAGAGCTCTGAGACAGTCCATGGATGAGTTCCAGTTTTTCAGAAAATCAGCAGTTTTTGGTAATGGGGATTCTAAAAGTAGTGCTGGTTCTGATCCTTCTATTGTTAATATGTCTAGGCTACTTTGCAATCCTACCCGAGTGGATAAAAGCTCCACAAACCTGAGGGAACGAGAGAATTGCTTCTATGATTAAGAAGTTTTTGTTGCAAATATTCAACAACTTGTTGTTCTATGTATGTGAGAGATTGTATTGGGTTAAACTGGTTTTTCTTAGGTGTGATGATGAGGATTATCCTTTTTGTAAAATATTAGCGATGTTCTTAAATGTTGGATTCCATTTTAGTATAATGTTCTATTGATGGGATTGAAAATAGTAGTAGCATTCAAGAAACACAAATGATAAGCATCACCTAAGATCAAAGTTTATAGCTTGAAATCATATGACTGTTATTTCAAGAACTTGCCTATCAATTTTAGATATGGTTTGATAATCATATGCAAGTTTGAGTATAATCTCAGTTCCTGTATAATTCATTTGATAAGACATTCAGAACTTTGTCCCTTTTAATGGCTCTAACCTTGACACCATGCTTAAAATTAAGAACTATGCCATAGTCAAGTTCCAAAGGTTTTTCCATGTTGGGAGAATGGGGAAATACATAATTCCGGTATAGATGGATCATCGTGAGTTTGATCTCTTGTAAAGAGAATTTCTTTCCAATGCATGATGATCTAGGTCCAATCCCAAAGGGAATGTTTGCATATATCCTTTGCTTTTCTTCTTCACAATTTGGATCAAATCTCTCTGGCTTGAACTTTTCAGGCTCTGGGAAATTCCTTGGATCTTTTGCTAGAACTCCAAGAGCCAACCATACCCATATACCCTTGCACATTCAAAACCAAATTTAGTTTATTTTTTAACTTTTTTCGTTTTTTTCCCTTTTAGATAAAAACAAAAGTTACCTTTGGGAGAATGTAACCACCAATCTGTACTTGTGCTGATGTCTCTCTAGCAACTAAAGGAGAAACTGTGACACTGTGTAAAACCTCATTGCCTCTTTAATCACCTGCAATACAAAATCAAGAAACAAACAATGCGAATCCCATATTAATAAATTAGGCCTAGGAATTCATAATTATTCTTGAAATTCAAGAAATATGAAGTCTTGGAGTTGGAGACTTGCCTGATCAATATAGGGAAATTTCTCTTGAAGATCATGAGCAGTTGGAATCTGTTTGCGTGGACCAAACTGGTCAATCTCTTCAAGCAACTTTTTCTCAACTGCTGGATGCCCTGCAACCAGATAAATGATTGTGGATAGTGTAAATGATGTTGTTGCTGATCCAGCAAGAAGATGTTCATATGTCACAGCACTGATATAATCAGGGGTGAAAATATTCTTTGAAAATGTCTCTGATTCCCTTGCTTTCAATATAAGTGACGAGAAATCCTTTGAATCTTGCTCCTTTTCTATCATTTTCTTTGTGACAATCCCATCAAGCCGGCTACTCAAATTATGGTTAGTTCTATCAACTTTCCGCTCCATAGTTCCCAGTATTCTCTTCAGAATTTGGCGAAATGGCTCTTGCAGTATTGGAACAAGGAGGCCAAATATGATCGAAAATGAGCCAGATAAATCCATTTTGAGCATTGTTGTGGTGTAAATATGTTGATTGATGAAGTCTTCAACTTCTTTATCGTCATGGTTACTACTCGAAGGATTCACATGAGAAGCCAAAATCAACGCCAAATGCAGCTTGTCCGATAACATCAGTGGCCATTTTGAGAGAGGTCTGAAAAAACTATGTCTTCTTCTTTTGAGGGGATGTTTTTAGCTGCAGATTCGATATAGTCTTGCATTGTTGGAACCAACTTGGCTAAATGTGATGGCTGGTAGACTGAAAGTATTGTGTTTCGCATTGTTGACCATCTTGTATCCCTAGCAGAATCAGTTGTGTACAAAAATTATATTCACCTAGTAAAATCTTTTTTTGATGGCCTTAAAGTTTATTTTTCATGCACATATATGAATGTAGTTTGACTTTTTGTGTGAATTTACCTGGTGAAAAGTAGGCCTTTTTGATGAAGTGGAGAAGCTGAGATGGGATGCTTCTGTTGGGAATGTCTTTGAATTTCTTTATCCCAACTTCTCTACAGAGCTCCGGATCTGCTACAATTACTAGTGGTTGTCTTCCCATGTGAAACATGATCAAAATAGCAATAACTACTAGCAAGTAGGGCACAAGGAAGGCACAAAGTACTCAAATTGGGAATCAAAATCCTATCTTTTGCTTCATTTCAGGTTTTGTTTGGTTAGTAGCATCTATAACCGTTCGCAACGGTACCCTTTGGTGCGTACTAAAAAGTGGCGTTTGGAATAAAATGCTTTAAGATGAGTAAAATTCTGAAGTGCGTTTAGACTATCAAACGCGGGAAAGCAAACCAGCACTATTTTACCATATTAGAAGCCTACCGGATAACCCTCTTTTTTCTTCTTCTTCTTCTTTATGAAGCAAATTATACAAGATTTGAAATTGAAATTCAGTCCTCCAATGGGAATGTTCAACAAGCAGAAAAGGGGTTATTTCATGTACCAATCAACTTTCCTTTTTTAATAGCAATTGACATTTCTGAGCTCTTCTTGTAATAAAGTGGTGACATATTGGGATTAGACGTCAAATGATACTCTAGTTTTGCCACTACCCTGTTACTAATATCACAACAGTGAAGGTGGGGTACCTAGAAAAAGAAAGTAGAATTAAGAACTTCTGACTCAATTTTTTCGCTGGCTGTCAAATTCTTATAGGTGGATAAGGTCCTACTAGCAATAATGAACTGGGGGTATAATCTTAGCCGGAGAAATGCCGTGTTGAGATTCACAGCCAACGAGACAGATAGGACTCCATCCCCCAAAGCTTTGACATATGCAAACATAAATTTGCAATACTATGCCTCTTTTTGGTGAAATCAAAGCTTAAACTCTACGAAAATTACAAAAAATCATTAAACAAAACATGGGTCGACTAAAGATGGATAAAAAAAAAACAGCAGCAAAAGTAGAGTATTCTAAAATCTTATAGGCTTATTTCAAACGCATCTTATTTACTTGCAAACGTAAAATGTTTGGTGCATTTAAAAGTTCAAATGCACCAAATATTGTCACTGCAAAAACTGCATGGTAGTTACTAAACAAACTCCATATATAATGATATTAATTGGATGAAAAATGATTGAACCTAAAAATAGGGCCATAGCGTTTGGCAAGGACTGAGAATACATCAGGACCATACTTAGCAAGTAAGGGCAGGTGTCCTATGAAAGGCAAGGCTGGAGGACCAGGGATTTTCCTAACACCCCAATAAGGTCCATAGCAATAACACAAAACTCCAGCTAGTGAGGCCAATATGGTGCCTATATGATCCCATGGGTACCCTTACTAAGGTAAGTCCTAATTCTATCATTTTTTGAAGAGTTTCACTCAAAAATTCCATTTTCTGAGAGAGAAAATTGGTAGTTGCAGGAATTCTGAACAAGGGTCTTAAGGTCTTTTAACGTTGGAAGGATGGAATATAAAGGGCTCTTTGAAAGCATCTTGTTGAAAATGTACCTAAAAATTTATGGTGGGTCCTTTTAATATTATTGTTTTGCTATTTTATTGCTTTTAGGATTTGTTTCAATCATATATTTCCACTTGAATTGCTTCTTGGCCAACTAGTAGGAAAGTTAATTGTTGCGTAGGGGGGGAAAAATTATTCATGTGTTTGATTACATCTTAATATTTTACCTCTTATTAGTTAAGAGGCGTAAAACAGCTCACCTCTTATTTGTTAACACTTGAGAGGCACAAAATTATTTGATAAAAAAAAAAATTCTCTCTAAATGCTTTAAATGGTTAAGATAAAAAAATAAATAAAATTATTAAGAGGATCATTTAAACGAAAGTTGATTTTTTTTAACTAAAATAACCTCTACAATATTACAAAATTTCTTTTATATCCCCCTAATAAAATACACAATCCACAGCCGCAGCGGCGTCGGCAGCGACTCCTTCCTGCTCAAATACAAAACCACCACCGCCACCGTAACAAAAATGAGATTCCATATCAAATCGAGAATCACTATAGGTTTGGAATACGCATAAAACGGACATAAAAATTATGGCCTTGACTCTTCATTACTTTCCATCTCCTCTCCTCCATTAAAAGGATCTGCAAAATACAGAAAACAAGCAAAACCCTTAATCTGATAACGCCTGGATGAATTAGAGAGACGAGCCCAAGAATCTGAGTCCATAATAGTAATAATAGAAGAAAGCTTACTCTTTCAATCTGGGTAAATTGAGTAATTTATTTCTTGCATTCGCCTTCAAATATGCTAAAGGTTCCTCTTTCTTACTGTCAGCAAATAAACAAAGCAGATATACATATATATATATATATATATATATATATATATATATATATATATATATATATATATAAGAAGAAAAAGGGTGTTCAAAAAGAAATAAAGAAGCAATGTGATGCGGTGGACTCGAATGATAATGGTGATGTAAAGAAGGAAAATGAAGGAGGTATAATTATTTGCGATGATTCAGAAATTAAGGAGTTGCTTCAAAGGGCTAGAGAGTTAAAATTGTAAAATATTATTATTTAAATATTTTTAAAAAATTAATTATTAATAATATTTATTTATTTAGAAATAATTTTAAATAAAAATTCTATATTATTTAAATATCTAAACTATTTAAATTTTAATATTCAATTTTGTCAAACACAATTGTAGAGGTTTGAAAGTAATGAAAAAATTTGGCTATGATTTGAACTATTTAAAAATAATTACAAGAAATTTAAATATTATAGAACTTAACAAATGTATTAAATAGACAAAATTAATTGCATGATAATAGATTAAAAGGGCTAACTTTTTTAAAGTCAAATATTTTTATGAAGAATGATATATTTTACGAGTTTATATTCCGTTTTTTTTTATTACGAGTTACATGGATAGTTATAGTTGGTAATATTTTAATAATATATTTAATATAGTAGGTCAATCGTATAATTTTATTTAATTTTATAGATAAATATACATCACAATTATACTTTGATAAAAAAAAATTGTAATATATAAGGGATTCTATTTTCATCTTTTTTGTATTGTAGCGGGTTGAAATCATAGCAATTTATAAAACCATAGTTTTTTTTTCCCCAAAAGGTTGGCTTCACGAGGGGGAGTTTTGTATTAAAACACATAATTAAATTGTCATTATTTTATAAAACAATAAAAAGCTGATATTTCATTATTATCACATGAGTCTCCACACAAGAAAAAAAGTTTAGTTCCAAACCCTTGAAAATGACTAAATGATGGAGTATATAACTAGCTAGAGAGCCATGAGAGAAATGATTTCTTGGTTTACTATAAATGTCCGTGAGAATAAAAGTCACTTATTACTTAATTTACTAGCAAGTGAGCTAGCTCTTGGTTTTCAATTGAACAATTGTTTAACAAATATGTCTAAGCGCACAAACTCCATCTAAATTATTTAAAAGTGAGGTCTAACACAAAAATTCGTATCAAATTCTACTTTTTAATATTGTAGATGGAGTTTGTGTTTGAATTTATGTAAAAAATTTGTATTTATAGATTTATCATTTGTTTAAATGATGAAGAATGAGAATATATATATATATAATTCATTTATACCAACCAATTGCTAAAAGTATTATTCCAACAATCACATCTTATTCCGTTCATTATAATAATGGATGACATAAATTATTTAAAAAATTGATCATGCCGTTAGAGTCTCTAACAATAGTGACTCTTATATAAGTTGTCGCTAACTCTTAGTCCTACCTCTAAAAGAGTTATTATCGATAAAACGTCTAGTGATAGGGCAAATTTAATAATTAATTCACTTCATTCATTATTGTAATAAATAATATGAGATATAATTATTAAAATAATACTTTTAACAATTGATGGTTGTAAATGAATTCCGCTATATATACACACCCTTGGGCATGGTTTTATGTCCTTGATTCTATTTATGTAAGTTCGTCTTTTTGTAGGGTGATAAGATTGATGCGGCTTATATTTATGTGAATAGGAAATTAGTTGACATTTTATATGTTCCAACTTATAAAATTATTTTTGATAATTTTTTTATAATTAATAATATTTTTTAAATAATTTATAATATTTATTGTTATATTAAATAAAATTAAATGTATTTATTTTAATTTAAAATTTAAAATTATGTTAAATTAAATTTTAAATTTTAAAAATAATTTTATATTTTAAAACCGAATGAGTATTAAATACATCATATAATAATGAAAATATTGAAATCTCATCTGTAATTTGTTTTCTCCTGTTATTGTGTTGGCCTCTTAACTTTGATAGTGAATATTGGCTGATGAAGAGCAAAGTTGATGCAATTAGCCAAGAGCCAACTTCATTCAATCCATGTTGGATTTGACTTAATCAACTATCCAATTATTATTTTTTTCATTTAAATGGAAATTGAAATTTACCTACTCCATTATGTCTCATGCTAAATATATTTCAACAATAGAAATCATATTTACAAGGAGCGTAGACATGTTCATTTTGTATTGTTTTTACAAAGTGTATCTATGTCTAAAAATTAGATATACAATTTTAAAACGATGACTTTAATTTTAAATATAACTTAAATTTTTAAATATATCTTTAATATTAGTTAAACTTTAATAGTAGCGATCAAGGTAGAAATGATCCATAGTAAAAAAATAATAATAAATTATAAATATTATGTGATTTTATAGTATATTTATGATTTTATAACAAATTAAAAAGAAAAATTTTGTCCAAGTTTGAAACAAAAAATTATCTAAGCCAAGAAAGTCGACTGTACTCCAAGTGTGTATATTGGAAAAATATAAATAGATACTAATCCACTAAATATTGAGACTCAAGTCCAATTTTTTTAAACTCGAGTCGGTAATCGAATCAAAAAAAATAATGGGTCAATAAATCACTGATTCAACCAGTGATCGAACCGTTATTAAACAAATAACATCATAAATACATTAATAATTTTAATTAGCTTATTTTATAATTAAATTATAATTATTTAAATAAAATTAACTTGATATTAAATTAATATTTAATAATAATTATTTTTAATTTCCTATGAATTCGACACTCGACTTAATTACTTTATTACTTGTAGACCTTAATCACTTTAATACTTGTAGACCGCGTATACTTACATATAAATTCTTATTTAAAATTAAGCAAACACCACTTAAAAATATATTCAAAAAACTATAATATATAATTTTTATACAACTAATTCATATTAAAAAATTACTTCACTTCAACACATACTTGTTTAAAAATCTTATGTATAACACAAATACCAATAAAAAAAATCAATTTATAAATTGCAACTATACCTTAATTATATATAAGAAACTACTATTACATATGTAAACTAAAAAAAATAAAGACGTGGACTAACACTCATAAAAAATAAATTAAATTATATTATTCACCTACAATTTTATTAAATGCATGACAATTTGATATTTACTATATATAAAACATATATAATTTATTATAAAGTAGAGGTGCGGTATGATTTGTAATACGATTTTAAGAATGCATCCACAACCGCAATCACAATGTGCAGATTGTAAAAAATAAAAACCGTACACACAATCGCACTGCATCCACAAACAATGTTGCAGTTATACATGCGATTTCTTGCTCTCCCCTACTCCTATCTCATGTATACATATGCGTTGATATTTAATATCAACATAAATTTATCGTGATACATAACAACACAATTCACATGTACGCCTGCACTGTATGAAATGGCAACACTCCACATATATACCTGCACGCACGAAATGGAAAGTTACCTACTAAAGCATGCAGCACGGATAAAAGACCATAAAGTGCTAAACTTGCTCCTTTTTTTGAATAAAAACTTCATTTCATTGATATCAAGTCCTGTGGATGACATGAAAAACGGGGATAAAAAAAGGTTGGAACTCTGACCAACTTACTGTTCTACACTTCATCCAGCAGAAACTAGAGAAACAAAACCAAAGATGACTTGTCGTCCAAATCGCCTATCGACTCTAGGCTCAACTATTATGGTGTACAAGAAATTGAAGTAAAAAACAAGGGGCTGATATCGATATATGCAATATCACAATCAGAATCCATAGTATGATGGTGAACTCATATGACTACATTACCAGTTAACTAAACTCAACTAAACAGGTATTGTTACGTGTAAAAGGATGTTTCCCTTGAGCACAATGCTCTCCCCCCTAAGCCAGATCCTTTATCTAGTTGCCTATTTTTAGCATTTCATACACAAATAAACCAAGCAGTGATGCTACATGTGTATTGTAATCATTTTCATGCAACTATATAAAAGTTGCTGCCTTTGCATAAGAGTGTAATACATTCAAATACAATGCAAGAAACATGTTCTTCTAAGAAAATAATGGACAAAAAACTCTTGAATTTAACATTCGGTACAAAAGATAACAAACCCGACATTACTCATTATATCAAAACTAAATTTCACAGAGTAAGTTATGTAATTACTATGTAATGGTGATTATCTAGCTACATATAGGGGAGACAAAAATACTTGGGGTCAAGCAGAATGATATCTCAAGAAATAGATCAAGGCTTCCAATCTTCCCTACAATACCTCGATGGCTACTTCTCCTGCAAAATGCACCAAAAGAAACACAATCACACCACAATAAATCAAAATATACCAAAAGAAACATGATCACAAATGAAAAATAACAAAAAATAAAATAAAATCCCAAATGTAAAATAGGAGAAATTGTAATTATAAACTATTTTAGTGACATAATAATATAATATCTTCAAAAGGATACAGTATATCTTGTCCTCCTTGCAACTTCACCATTCCTGCTGTATATGAAACAAATTATGAAATTAGGCACACTATTAAAACAAAATAATACCCAAAAGTTTCTTCATGAACTATACTCAAGAATGAGGATCAGGGATGAAGTTACATAGATTTATTCAGCACACCACACCACAAACACAAAGACCTAAAACCATTTCATCTCAATGCTATTGAGTCTTCACGGATTCGACCTCAGATATTCCAGTTGATCAACAAGTTCCTTTAATTCGTCGCTATCCCAGTCTGGTGATTTTGCAACCAAATCTTCCACTTCCACTTCCACATCAGGATGATCACTAGCCAAAACTTCCTCCTCTTCATTCCCAATCCTAAGATCTTTATTAAGTAATTCCTCCCAAATAGTCTCATTAAAAGCATCCAAGTCTTCAACACTTGTTGAGGCCTTCAAATCCTTTATATTACAGCTCGATTCGTTGTCCAATTCGTTGTCCAACGCAGCTGAGAATAACGACTCCATTTCTGTTCCAATATCTGTCGTCTCTTCTTCGTGTTGATTTGAATAATCTAAAGCCTGATTTTGCAGAGTCTCCACACTCGGAGTCATAGTTAGTCTTCGTTTTCTCCCAGTCTCAATCTGATTTGAATCCCCTTTTGGTACATACTTGTCCATATATTTCTGAATAAATGTTGGATTACCAACAGCCTTTGCAAGGAAACTCAGGATGTGTTGTTGCTTAGACTCCATGCCTTGAAGTTTATTTTCCATGGCGACGATTAGATTCTTGGAATCATGCTGTTGCTGTCTGAGTTTTACAATTTCTGCCATTAGCATAGTGCGATCCCTCTTCAATCTTTCGAGATCTCCTTCAACACCATAATGCCCTACCTCGACACAAGGCCCTCCTCCTTGCTGTTGTATTGCCTGTGAGACATGCCTCCTCCTTTTGATGGTCTTCAAGAGATGCTTTTGGCCTCCAAGAAACCCTTCATTTGCGAATTCCCATCGATCAGGATCCACTTTTCTGAAACCCTGCAGTAATTGCAAACAATTTAACACAATCAGAACAACAGCTTTTGCCAAAAACAAATATCATATATATGTTCCGAGGAACACATTAGAACATAATTACAATTCAAAACAGATCATGAGTTCTCAAAGTAACGAAATTAATGAAACATTTATCTCAACCATCAAAATAGTAGCAAGGACCACATAAGATTGACATTGAACCATAGTACCACAAACTAGTGAGACGTACAATTGGGCATATAAGTATGAAATAAAGATTTAACGACTTAAGAAACCATATGACAATCAACAACTATAAATAGAATCCCAATGCACAAAACCAATTCTAAGTAAAGGAAAAAAAAATATATATATATATATATATATATATTTATATATATATAAAAATTTGCTTTAACCCATGAAAAGACAAGAAAATCCTAAAAATCCTAGCCAGATTATATTAAACTAAGAACAGACACTCTCCCACTGAACAAAATGATGAAGAAAATCAAACAATTTTATAATGCAACTACATGTATAGAATAATTATCTTCTATTGAACAAAATGATGAAGAAAATCAAACAATTTTATAGTGCAACTACATGTATAGAACAATTAAAGTAAACGAAAAACTCAAGAAACTACCAATTGGACACTGTTCTTATATATATATACATGCACAATGAAAGACACTCAATTCAAAAAAGACAAAATTAAGAACAGCCCATTTAAATTATACCAAATTTAAATCAAAAATCTGAAACAAAGATCGGATATTTTAGATGGGTTTAAGAGCACTTACATAAGTATTGAGCTGGCGAACAAAGCTGGAGAAATTACTATGCTTGAAACATTTAGACAGCAAAGTAGAGAATTTATAAGGATCCCAAACAATGAAGCTATTTCGAGCTCTGCTCCAGGAAACCACAGTATCTGTTGATGGGTCTTCCACCATATCAAATGTCTTGGTGAGAAATGGAGGTGGGCCCAAATCATGCAATCCCTCCATTGGAATTGGAGAAAAGCTTGATGATGAAGATGATGAAGCAGCAGCAGCAGCAGCTTGATTGCAAGAAGAAAAAGAAGGGAATGTTTTTGTTTCTTTTTCTTTCACTTTCAGTTCTGCCATTGTTTTTTCTTGCAATTGAAGCTGTGTTTCGAGTTTAATTACATGGGGTTTAGGGGGCTTTGTTAGTGGAGTAATTTATAGGGATTGGAAGATTGGGTGACAATTGAAGAATTTGGAGACACAGGGAGGATTGAGGCGGTGTAGAATGTTCTAGAAACTTGGGGAGGGTGTGAGAGAATAATTTGTAGAGAGTGGAAGAAAGAACTGAGGAAGGGGCAATAGTCTTTGTTAGATATTTTATATTATCCGAATATTCTAATATTTGTCAGTCTAAGTCAAAGGAACTACTCTTTCCATATTTGTAAAAAGAGTCGATACTCGAAAGAGTTTCCGGAAAGTTCTTTATCCTAAAACGTAAATTGTTCAAAATAATTTTCAAAGTATATAAAAATTTGAAACAAAATATTATGTAAAGCTTATTTTATCGTTAAAAATATACTAAAAATAATAGTTTAATAATAAAATCTCACTTTTTATTATTTAAGATTACTTATTCAAATTTATCCACTAAAAAACTATTTTTGAAAAGGTAAGAATTAACATTATTATTATATGATTAAGACAAGCTCCTCCTGAGTTCTTCATTAATTTTTTTACTAACGTATTTCCAACTTTTCTCAAAGACTTTTAAAATTGAATTATATTTTTAAAATTACTAAATTTATTTTATAGAGTGGCTCTCCAAGACTTTTAAAATTGAAATATATTTTTTAAATTACTAAATTTATTTTATAGAGTGGCTCTCCGGAGTCATTGACATCAGGTATAATGATGTCACGCTAATATTTATTTATTTTTATAATTTTAATTATATTATTATATTTATTTTTTATCAAAATAATTTCTTTCTTTTTATTTAGTCCTTTAAATTTTATAAAAAAAATTATTTTATCGTATATAATTTAAATAAATAACGTATGTGCCACCAAGTGTTAGTCGTAATAGTATAAGTTATTTGAAAAAAAATTATACTTAAAATTATTTTATAAGATTTACTATTTTAAAAAAGAAAGAAAGAAAAACGTATTATATCTACGTGAGATTCAGTAGAAAAAATAAAAAAATTATTTATACCTTTTTTTTCATTTGTTTTTCTTAAGTTATATAATAAAAACATATATTTAAAAATATCTCGTAAAAGACGTGGGATTTATTATTTTATACACGCACAGTTCTTTTTTATAAAGTTATTCAAATAAATTTATTTAATTTAATTTATCATGAATTAAATTTGTTTACAAATAACATGTTTGGACATGTTATTTTGCTTGTATCAAATGAAGTTTAATTTAATTAATAAACAGAATATAAAGTATTACAAAGTCATGTAACGTAATTTCTGTACTAAATAGATCAATACGTTTAATATAATTAATAAATAATAAAATAATATTAGTGTTAAAAGTGTAACATTATTCGTTAAACAAGTCCTACTAACTTAAACACCAGGCGAAATTGTTTTAACAAAAAATAATTATCCACTCCAGACAAAATAAAACGTCACTCTAATCACAATTATTGGGATGGAGAAATTATACTTTCACGATTTTCGAGGAGATAATTATGAAAGCTCTACACATTTCTTGTAGCTTTCGGCCTTTTACAATCTGGAATTTGGACGGATGCTGTTGTATCCTTGATTGGGTTGGGCCAGTTGTTGGGCTCAGATTTAACTTGGTTCTATTGGTGAAAGTTGATTGGGCTTGGTCAAAGTTTATAATCTTTTTTCATCCCAAACAATTGTAAAAAATTTATTTTATTTGTTAAATTCATACTAATCTGGCCCAATATTTGTAATTTTCCGTTTGCCTTGTGCCAAAGCTGTGGGCTCAAACGTAGGGCCTTAGGCTGGACAATTGAGCCAGTGACAGGACCAAAGGCTTAAATATCAGGCCCTTCCTTAAACCTGTTGATGGCTAGAGAACTTCATTAACAGCCATGGAGCTCCTTTCATCTTTGAGCCTGATACTCAGATCCAATATTGGTATTTGCTTAATACACTTTTTGCAACTGTGACAAATAAGAATATTTATGTTCAATTATTTTATATATTTAAAAAATCATTTTAAATGAGTATCTTGACACTTTAACAAATATTTATATTTATTTAAAATATAATATTGTTTACGTAGCACGATTTACAAATATAATCGATCTAGATCATGAGAATCTTATAGGATCATGTAAAATAACATGTGTTACCTCTATCTTCAAAAGCATGATCAAAAAACATATTTCATACAAAAGTAAAAAAATTAAAGTAGATGAAAGATAATAAAATTAAGTTCCACTTTTATTCATGGTAGGCCCCATGTAATTATACTAATGAATTTTAATTATTATTAAATTTAGTAGACAACATTTAAATATATTTTTTTAGGGTAAATTAGACTTTAAATATATTTTATATTTGATTTGTGTATTTTTTAAACGTCCTTTTATGGACAATTTTTTTTTTATTATCTAAAATCATATTTTTGAGGACGGGGGAGTAGTATACTCCTATTACTATAAATATACTAGTATGCATGCCATTGTCAAGGAAGGGCATTTTTTTCCCCTTATTTGATTATTTATTTTAGAATAAAATTATCATATATAATATATAAAATTAATTAACAATTCCTACTAATATGATATTATATAATAATATGCACTTTAAAAATTTTGAAAATTATTATATATATATATATATCTTTGCCACAAACTCTATCGATATCAATAATTTGAAACATTTCAAATTTAAAATTGATATGATGGCTATGGAACAAAGAATTATCCAGACCTACGCCAAGGTATTATATTGCCCATAATTTTTAAATCTCACGGAACAAGATGTGATACGATGAAATAGAATGCAATAGAAACAAAAATGTGGAATAAGTTACTATACAACAATAAACTAATATTATAATTAACTAGCTAGTGTCTTCGTACGGATTTGTTTTTAAAATTATTTTTAATTTCTTTTTTTTTTTTTATGTATAATGATTATAAAATATTTTTTAGAATTGCACAAATTAGCTTTTCTATTTCTAATAGAATGACTACAGACTTGCTTAAAAACGAGTGAATACACCCAAAAAAAAAAAAAAATCATTATCTTTATTCACGTATTAAAAGAATAAAACAACCTTGTATGTGTTTATTTATTTGTGTGTTCAAGACGAAAGTTATTATTTTTTTAAAAAAGTTGAGATAAACACCAAGCTTTCTGTAATTTTTATGAAATAATTTATATTTTTAAATTAAAACTAATGTTCACATGTGAAAATTTACTTTTGAAGGGCCAAACAATTGGAATTTTTTTTTTATTACTGTAGACGTAAGTATATAAATTCAAGCACACATGTATTTATACTTTATGTCGTAACCGGCATATGCTTTTAATATGCGTTTGTAATTAGCTTCATATAGTCCTTTTAATTTAATTTAATTTTTTTTAATTATAAGTATTCTCTATATAAACCTGTGAATATCACTAGTATATGTTTGAGCAATAACAATAATTATGTGTAGAAAGATGGATGAAATAATTCTGTAGTATGGTGCTTGGTAACAATAAAGAAACACAATCAATACAAAACAAAAGCTTTATAACATAGAGCAAGAGAGGGAAAAAAACAACACACAACACAATAAATTTAGCACATATAACACATGTACTATGGCAATTGAAATTTGAAAGAGAGGAGTAATCATGGTGTGCCTGTGGCTACGAATTGTTTGGTGACCAAAAGATTTAAGGTTATTTTTCTAAAGCTAAATAGAATTTTATTTACAGTTGAGATTTATTGATAAATTTTAGGGTTGAAAGAGTACTTCTAAAATGTAGAGTTGAGTGACAATTGTGTGCTATTTATTATATATCTAGATTGTATTTTTTAGATGTCAACATTGGGATTTTTCGCTTTTTAAAATTGTGTTGGGTTAGGGTATTTTTTATATAGAAAAAACAGACTTATGCCGTCGGGTTTTGAAGCCAATTAGACAGAGTCACCAGTTGATAAAGATTTAAGTGTATGTGCTAACTCATTTGAATATTTACTTTTAATAGATAAGATGACACACATGTGACTATGAAAATTTTGTCTGCAACCAAAATTCAAAGAGTTCAGGGACTTGCTTAAACGAAAAAAAGATGTTAGGTAGCTCCCGACTTTCGTAAAACACGGCTACCGCTTTCTTTTAATTTTTTTTAAAGTTTAAATAAGTTATCTTAAAAAAAAAGCGTAAAAGTGTGTGCTTAATGTCTAGTGCATAGATGAGTTGTGTCATGCCTGCCAAGAAATATGTCATTTTCTAGATTATCCAAGTACGTTATCTTGAAAGCACTTTTGAACTTCTATTCCTTCGAACAAAGGATTTTGATTTAAAGTCTTTTAAAAATTTGAATTTATGAGAATGTCTTTTGAGAAGTTGTTTATATTGAAAACACGTCTCCTAGGGTTTTGAAAATTATTTTTTAAGATTTATTTTCTAAAAAATTGCCATATATGTATATATTTGTAAGAAATTAATATTTTGTAAAAAAGAAGTTTTACAAAAATTAATGTTCATTTTAATTTGGAAAATATTCAATTATATGATAAAATAGTGATGAAAAATTAAGATTTTAATAAGAAAAATAATTTTTGCAATCTTTTTGTCACATAAGAAATGAAGCTCCAACTACTTCTAATTTTAGGCTAAAATTTATTTTAATAACTTAATTTGGTTCAATTTTAAAAAACCTTTTAGTGTTTTGTTTGAAAATCATTTCTTTTGTGATAAAATATAACCAAACATCAAAAATAGGGTTCGAGTTACCTAACCCTAAACACATCAAAATAAAAATTCACTATAAATGGGTGTTCAATTTAATTTTTAGGCATAAAAATCATCTAAATTATTTTAAGATCTAAACACAATTACAAATCACCAAATTCAAAAATTACAACCATTATCTAAGTTCATCATCAGAATATCTTTCAATTCTCATTAAACATAGAGTTTAAGGGTTTTAAATTCATTCTTAGACTCATATAATTCATATTCAAGCCCGATAAGATATTAATATTCATAAATAAAATTTAGAGTTTAGGAAAAGAAATTCATAAACCCTTAATCCAAAAATCCAACAAAATACCAAGAAAACATAAATCTAGCACAAATTATATTATATGAATCTAATTACATTAACAAAAAACTAATTACCTCAAGAAAATCTAACTATACTAAGTGAGATCTAAAAATAAGATCTAGGGATTAAAACTCATAAACCCTAAACACGATAGATCTACTCAAAATAACATCAACAAACCCATAATAACAATAATCTGACTATAGATCAAATAGTACTCAACTTGATTTTTTAATAAATTTAGGAGGAATTTCTATTTATGAGAAATCCTCTCAAACAACCTATAATTCAAAATGGGATCCAAAAATTACTAGTAACAAACTAGGATACTTATAGAACCTCAAAAATAAGAACCAACATCAAGTAATCAAGCCTAAACACAAATGAGATACAATAAAGGAAAATGAAGATGTAAAAATAATGAAGTAGACCTTGAGATATATGAACCTTCAACTTTTATTAATTAACTCTCTTCCTTCAAGTCCCTTGAACAATTTTTATAACAATTTCTAATAGAAAACTATGAATCTTAGAGTAATTTATCATTTTTTTTTTATAACTTTTTTCTTCTTATTTTTTTTTCTCCTCTCTTTTTCTTCTTTTCTCCCATCAAAATCTAGTGCAAAAAGCCTTAAAAGGCCAACCAAGGCTGGTGTCTACATGTAGACTCATTTGCTCCTATTTTATTTTGTGCATTAAAATAACCATATCTTTCAAACCGGAAAGAATTAGAAAATGTGTCACCCAATCTGGATTTTTATTTTTGTTTTTGAGACTTTCACAATGATACACAATTCGCCTACTTTTGAATCTATTATGAGGGAGACAAATGGGTAAAACCATTTTCATCTCTATAGTAGTCTTTTCCTTGTCCTTCCCTTTTGCATCTTGATATCCCAAGATTCGCGTGTGCTCTCCAAATAATCATCCTAAGCTTTGCAAAACTTATCTTGCTAAGGCTTTGTGGTTTGACAATATGACCTTCCTATCACACAATTAAAATAATACATGCAAATTTTTAGGTGCCTACATTAGATAATTTACAAACTTAAATTAAACAAATTTATATCAATTTTGAATTTAAAAATATCAAAATAAATTTTAAAAATCAATAATATTCTTATTTTGAAACAGAATGAATATATAAAATTAACTAACAATATCATAATAACAAAATCTTACATATTATGCACTTTAAAGATTTAGAGAATTAATACAAAAATGAATCCAAAAATAAACGAAAGAAAAAAAAAACTCTTGTTGGAGGAGATAATATAAGCTTTTAATATGATAAATATGCTTTATTTTTTGAATAAAAATTTTAAAGTTTTTTTTTCATAAATAATTAAAAAAAAAACATCGATTCCTTAACTTAACTCACGAACAGGGGCAGATTTGTTTAAGGGGCAGCTTAGGCAGCTGTCCCTGCTGGATTATTTTTTTTTATAAGTATAGGAGTAGGGGTACATATGTAAATTAATACACTCAAGGAGGCAGATAATGGAAAAGTTATGTACTAATTCTAAATATAAGTACAGAACTCTTCTTAGTTTTAAAATTTGGTGAAATCTTAGAAGTATACACAACATTTTAGAAGTACGCATCTTTCGTCTAAATAACTCAATCAGACACCAACGTGAAGCGAGAGGAGAACCAAACGGAAAAAACATCGCACCCAATTCAGTCATCTTTTTCTCCCTTGTGGTCTATCTGTATTCATTCAAACTTTTTATAACCCTCTCTTAGTCTCTCAACCATCTCAGTTACTTTTGATTCCGATCTAGTTTTTAGATTTATGGGTTTTGATTATCTCTCTGTATTTAATTTTTTGTATAATTTTTGGTTTTGAATGTTCATCAGCGTGTGAATTATGAGGGATTGTTTGATTCAAGTTTGAATTTTTTTTGTAATTGATTTGGTTGACTGTGGTTACTGTTTGTTTAATTTAGTCTGATTGGTTTTTTATTTTTCGGTTGTTTATTCTTCAATTAAAAATGGGATCATTTTGTTCAAGTAATTTCTGTCTTTTATTATGATAGTTTATAATAATTTTACCTTATTTTATAATGGAAAATGAAAATTGAAAAATGACTATGAACATTTAGCAGTCCCTCATTTCTAGTTGTTATAATCACTTTACTTCCATGTATCTAATTAATGAACCCTATATAATTTTTGGTGTTCTTAGTATAAATTTTAGATGGTTTGTTTCTCTTATTTCAAGTAAAACTTATTTGAAACTTATAAAAAGATATCAAAATTGATTTATACTTTGAAATTAATTCAATATTTTGTTTAAATATAAAAAGCAAATTTGGTTGGAGACTTTAAAATTTTGGTGAATCATTCAAATTGAATTATGACAAGTAACTGAAATAAATTTCTATATTGTATCTAAATGTTTTTTATTTGCAATTTATTTTTTAGTTTGAATTATGAATATTTATTTCAATTTATAAATATTATTATAATTAGTTAATATTACGATTAATTTAAGTTTTTTTTATTTAACTTAAAAAAAAAATAGTTAAAATCCGTACCTGTTAAAAAAAATTCTTGGATCCGTGCTCACGAATAACCAAAAATATCCATTTAATCTAACTAATATTTTAAATTGTTCTTCTTATGATATACAGTATCGATTAGATTAAGAAGAAAGAATACATTGCATCCAATTTTTTTTTGGTAAAAATCACTTTATTCCATTCCAAAGATCCTTCTTTTACTTCAGGCCATTTCAATCGGGAAAAAAAAGTAATAAACTTTAACGGCGTGAGGTGTCCAATATTATTGGAAGGATAGGCGTGCTTGTGGGACCCCTATTATAGCTTGGCGGATGATATAATTCAATTAATTTCCAAATTGGCGGACACCATTACTTTCCCACCATCAACGGTCCACCTTTAACCTTTACTTCTCTTATTTATATTCATCATGTTGATCTCACCCACTGCCCCTCGAAAACAAGAATTATTTAGTGGTCCTGAGTATCTAAGGTGATGTCTGATATTATTTATATATTATTATTTTAATAAATATTAAAATAATAATACATAAATAATATACTGCATAATAAGTACCCCAAAAATATTTAATAATTTTTCTTAAAACAAACAATATTTTTTACCAAATTTATACACACTCAACAAAAAATACTACATCTATCTCAAAATTATTTTAGTGTTTCTCGAATTAAATTTAAGCATCTAAATTGCCAAATAACAAGAAGATATAAATACATTTTACTTTTGTAAGGTTTCGACTTAGTTAGGATTTGCAGGAGGAATTCTCGAAGGTATATAAATTATATACTCTAGTTTTATAAAATAATTTTTTTTTTAACAAGTTTTAATAGTATACTTTGTACAAATAAAAATGTAATACAAAAATATAAGATACTATAAATATCTATTTAATTTGAAATTATATAGCATCTTTATTATAATATTATAAAATATATATAATTTTTGACGATTTAAATTTATTAAACTTTCATTAGTATAAAGTTATTGATAGACATCAACAAATTCTATGAAATTTTAAATATTTAGATATTTTTATATATTCTTTATATCTGTTCGGTTGGATTAATCTAGAAAATTCTAAAGATTGATGTAATAACTCTATGAGCCATGGTATGCTAGTTATATACATGATACTCCTTTTTTCACTAAGCTTAAAGCGAATTAAGGTGTTCTACAATAAAATGCTAACAACTTTTTTATAAATGAATTCTTATATTAGTTCTGCTTTCAAAATTATAATTTTAAAGTAATCAAGATTGTAAAAAATTAGTTAACCATAAACTTAACGTGATGGTCATAAAAAATACTGTCCGTCCGGCTACTTTTTTTAGCTATACAAACTTAATTTTTAAACGGTCTGCAAAAGTTTATTAATATTCCCATAAATCATTGGTAGCAAATCTACATTAGATGATGTATCTAGGGATCAAACCGCATCAAATTGACTGATTTTTATTCAAACGTTTGTCTCGTCGGTGTAATTTTGACATAAAAATTTTTAAACTGGAATCAGTGCGGTGCAATTTTGATATTTGCCTCTAAACATCGCCGATACATCTTGTCGTACTGCTTCTTAAACCAGTGATGCACCGTTTCTTAAATCGCTCTATATATATTTCTTTATTTTAATTATATCTCTATATATTTACAGTATTATTATTTTTATATAAAATTATATATAATCATAGAGTTACTCAAATATATATTTTAATTATTTTTATACTTTTTTGAATATCAAAAGTTAATTTATAAATATTTTAATATATAGTTGATATGCATTAAAATTATAACAATGTTAATTGTACATACATATTTTTTTTTTTTGATAGTTCAGACAAAATTTAAACACACGCACACACTCTTACCTTTTTATCCCCCAACCTCATGGATATCATGAGTTGGCTGGTACCACTAGGCCAAAAGCTTTTGGGGTAAGACCCCGACTTTTATGAAATACAAATTTAATTTTCTTTATATATTTTCTTCTGAAAACGATAAATGAATAAATTGACAAAAGTAAAAATTAAGAAATATTTGTACAAATTTTATCTTACCGGGGAATATTCGTTCTGTCGGGAAATATTTGATTCGTACGACGGCGCCGAAATAACCAAATATTGATGGACTCCCACAACGAATTATTGTCGGATATAGAAAGCGACATACGTAACTTTTCTAAATAAAAATAGTCAACGGTATTATCACTTTTAACTGTTAAAATACCCGGTGGTAAAAGAATAGTAACATATTGTATTACACAGTAGCACACAATATTGCACAGTAGCACACGGTATTGCACAGTGTTTCATATTATTGAACTGATAAAGTGGTTATTGTACTATATTGACTTTATTGAACCAATAATTGTCGCATGCATAATAATTTATATTATTGAGCTGATAATTGTTACAATAGCATATGCACAGTAATTCACATTACTGAATCAATAATTGTCATTACACAATAATATGTTATTTTCTTATTTATTTTCAACATTATTGTTATCTCTTTTATAATGTTGATTAAACATTTGTATTCTATTATTGGTTAATTTCTCTGCTTCTCTAATTGAGAAAGCCAACTACACTGCATTTATAACAATTAGTCATAATAATGAATAATTATAAATTGTTGTTGAATAATTGAATTGATAAAGTTATTTATTTTTCTTATAATAAATTATATAAAGTTATTTATTTTTATATATAAAGTTAATTGATTTACATAAAGTTAGTTGTTTTATATATAAAGTTAGTTGATTTATAAAGTTAGTTGTTTTATATATAAAATAAATTGAATGGTATAGATTAAAGATGATCTTTAAATAAATGGTTTAGATTAAAGAAATCTTAAAAAATGAAATGAGTTGTATGGATTAAACATTATCTTGAAATATACGGTTTAGATTAAATTAAGAAATCTTAGTTTATGATAAGATTTTTGGCTATAAATAGAGGCCTTAATTTAAGAATTTTTCATAAAATCTTCATTGCTTATTCTTTCTTTCACTCTTCAAATATTTCTTTATATAAGTTCTCTTTAAGTGTGCTAAAGTCATCTTGAGTATTTGTGAAGATCTGTAAGTGTACGAGTACTGACCAAGTAAGTCTTTTTATAAAAGTTATATAAGTAACCATACACATCACACGGTGTTTATAAATCTTCTTTTAGAAGATTCATTTTGAAAAACTTCATTTGGAAGATTTATTTTCAAATATAATTTTTCTTCAAAAACTATATTGAAGTTATTCTACTTTATTCTATTAAATCACTTTTGATGATTTCATACGAATTGGTATACACCATGAAATTATATATGGTAGTTACTAATTAAATTATAAAAATATAGGTTGATCAACTTCATATCCAGTCACGTGTTAAGGTAAGGGATACCATCTTTTTTATTTTTCATTATTCAAACTTACTACGGTAAAGGATTATCATTCTTTGATTCTCGAAAATAATATCGTTTCTTTTTTACTCGTAAGATGTGTCATTTATTTTCATGTATTAATTTGTGGGAATAACTTGACTATGCGGACTACCGCATGTTTGGTGAATAACCTTTCGTATTCATTCCTTATTAATTTGTGGGAATAACCTGACTACGCGGACTACCGCATGTTTGGTGAATAACCTTTCGTATTCATTCCTTATTAATCTCTGAGAATAACCTGACTACGCGGACTACCGCATGTTTGGTGAATTACTTTTCGTATTCATTTCTTATTTGTCTTTTGTTGGTAAAGTTTCCTGAAATAATTATATATTCTTTAATAGTTTGCGCTTCATCTAATATCATTTCAATTGCACCTTCCTATTTTTCTAAATCTTTCTATTGAACCTTAACCGTTATTCTGAACTGTGGATCTTTAATATCATTCTTGAATTTGAGTCCACATCATGTTGACAATTGTTAGAGTTGATACCCTAGAGGCTAATTATTTGATGTAATTGCTTAACATTTTTTATATTATATTTGATTGAATAAATAGATTATTTTATTATGATTTCATTTACTGCGTTATATAAATGTTAACATAATAAAAGTCCTTAGAATAGTTGTAAGACCCCGAATTTTATGAAATACAAAATTTAATTTTTCTTCATATAGATATTTTTTTTAAACAGTAAGTGGTTAAATCGATAAAGTTAAAAGTTAAGGATGTTATGTGCAAATTTTATTTTGTCGGACAATATTCGCTTTGTCGGGGAATATTCGTTTGGTCGGGGAATATTCGTGCCGTACGACGGCGCCGAAATAATAAATTATTGGTGGACCCCACAACGGAATATTTGTCGAATATAGAAAACGACAGAAGTAACTTTTTTAAATAAAAATAGTCAACGGAACTGTTAAAATACCGGTGATAAAAGAATAGTAGCATACGGTAGTTTATGGTATTTTCTGTAGCACACGGTACTCTACAGTAACACACGGTATTGCATAGTGTCTCATATTATTGGTCTGATAATTGACACCGTAACTGTTACGCATCATTTCATCGATAATTGTCACTGCATAATATTTTATATTATCAATTCAATAATTGTTGTTACACAGTATTTTGCATTATTGATTTAATAATTGTCATTACACTGTATTTTATATCATTGAGTCAATAATTGTTGTTGCACTGTTTTTAAAATTATTGAACCTAATAATTGTCACAGTAACATATGCACAGTAATTCACATTATTGAATCAATAATTGTCATTACACAGTAACGTATGCTTTATTTTACATTATTGTTATCTCTATTATGATGTTATTTAAACAGTTGTATTTCATTAATTTATTGACTTGATATCTAAGAGCTAACTATACTGTATTTATAACAATTAGTCATAATAATTGAATTGATAAAGTTATTTGTTTATAATATAAAGTTAGGTGATTATTAGGTGATATGAAATGAATGGTGTAGATTAAAGTGTGAATTATTGTTGAATAATTAAATTGATTTGTTTATAATATAAAGTTAGGTGATTATTAGGTGATATGAAATGAATGGTGTAGATTAAAGATAATATAATATTTGAAATGGATGGTGTAGATTAAAAGATGATCTTTAAATGAATGGTTTAGATTAAATGAATGATAAGATTTTTGGCTATAAATAGAAGCCTTAACTTAAGGATTTTTCATAAACTTCCTTACTTGTTCTTTCTTTCTCTCTCTAAATACTTCTTGTGAAAGTTCTCTCTAAGTGTGCATAAGTCATCTTGTGTATTTGTGAAGATCTATAAGTATACGTGTACTGTTCAAGTTAATCAACCTCATTTAAATCAATATCCAGTCACGTGTTACGGTAAGGGATACCATCTTTTTCATCTTCCATTATTCAAACGTACTATGGTAAGGGATTATCATTATTTGATTCTCGATAATAATATTGTTTCTTCCTTACTCATAAGACGTGCCTTTTATTTCCATGTATTAAATTGTGGAAATAACCTTACGGGGCGGATTGCCGCCTGTTGGTGAATAACCTTTCGTATTCATTCATTATTAATCTCTGAGAATAACCTTACGGAGCGGATTGCCGCCTGTTTGGTGAATAACTCTTTGTACTCAAATTCTATTAAATTGTGGGAATAACCTTACGGAGCGGATTGCCGCCTGTTGGTGAATAACCTTTCGTATTCATTCATTATTAATCTCTGAGAATAACCTTACGGAGCGGATTGCCGCCTGTTTGGTGAATAACTCTTTGTATTCAAATTCTATTAAATTGTGGGAATAACCTTACGGAGCGGATTGCCGCTTGTTGGTGAATAACCCTTTGTATTAATTTCCTTCACCTTTTGTTAATCAAACCTGCTACGGTAAGGGATATTATTTTCTTTCATACTCCTAAATCGAAATTTATTATGGAACTATTGCTTCTATAATTCCTGAAAATATTATATGTTCCATAATAGTTGAACTTCATTATTTCAACTGAACCTTCCTATTTACGTGAACCTTTCTATTGAATTGTAACCGTTATTCTGAACTGTGGATCTTGAATTTCACTCCACATCATGTTGACAATTTGGACATTATTTGAATCTGTACAAAGTAAACTTCCGATACTTATTGTTATCCTATTTCTTCTGTTCATCATTTATATCATTCTAATCATCCAAAAATCAAGCTGTTGTGAATATCTGTGGTCGGGGACACAGATGTGATATATTTGTTGAACAGATGATAGGTTAAAGGCGATATAATAGGTTAAAGGCGATACATCTGTTCGGTGTCTTTTATGGCACGTGGTGAATGTTCTCTTTGGCCCGTAGTGCAAAGATGAACTGTTGTTTGGTATGATTATGACCAAAGGCTGAATCTGGTATAATCATGACCGTTGGTGCTATATTGAATATCTTTGGCCCGTAGTACAAAGATGAACTGTTGATGTGCATGATTATGATCAGGAACTGTGAATTTGTATTATCTTGACTAATGATATTTCAGATGATAAAAGTTGATGATGTTTTTCCTAAAAAGAGAACCGAGTGGACATTATAGTCTGCATTATTCTTCTAATAGATTACTCATTCTGCTGCTATTATTGATCTGAACGTTGTTTAAGAATTTAACTGCAGTTTTTGATATAAACCTTGTAGTCTATTGTATTCTATCAAGAACTCAACTGTTGAAGACTAATGATAATTTATTCGTCATTATCTTAGTCATGATATTCTTTACTGGGCTATTTGAGCTCACCCTTTCTTTTGTTCCATTGTTTTTCAACAGGAGATGAAAACATAACAGGGTCTAGCCGGGGAATGGAGTGAGGGTCCGAGGAATAGCTATCATAGTCTTCACGTTTTGTAAAATAGTGTGGCAATAATAGTGAAGACTTAGTTGTGTATTATTATACACTGTATTGTTGTACGTTGTGCTTTGTTTTAATAATTTTGTTGTAGTATTTTGACGACTCAAGTTTGGGCTGTGTGGGCCCAGATTTGGGGGCGTCACAATAGTGATACGAATTATATAGCTTCAATTATGTGACTTGAACATGAGATTATATAATTACAATTAGTATAATTGCTCTTAAATGTCCCTAGTCGAGTATCATTGTTAATAGGACAACAATGATGTATTGAGACTAGTATGTGGATTGACTGATGGCCAAATCTCATTGGTCATAAATATATGAGATATTTGAGTCAATGCATAGGTACATTTTAAAGAACAATGTACTGGACTGACCCACCATGAGAATTCTACGTGGAGCATTATGCAAAGTGTCACAAGAAATTCTCATAGTGACAATGATGTAATGATCCTCCGACCTGAGATCACTATATTATTACACTAGAATTTATGTACTTTGATATCATCAAATGTCACCTTTAATAGGGTGGACAATAAAAGTGATTATTGGGTACATCATGAATCGTGTGAGGAATATGAGTGATCTAGATGGACTTTAACCCTCTTATATATTAGGGGTGATATCCATAGGCCTCTTGATTGAGTAGGACTATGAAATGCATGGTCATGCTCAAATATTGATTTGTTTCATATAGTCTACTCATTAATCAAGAAAACTCAGATTAAATTATGAAGAGTATGACACATTCCATGTCTCGAGTTTAATCTAGGATATAAGGTTAAAAGGATTAAATTACATTAAAACATTGATCACGAAAAGGTTGTATCGAATCACCGATCTTATTATTATTTGGGTAACAGTGATGCATTACTAGATGTCGCTCACTGTTTATAATTTTATAATATAATTTTAAAATTATTGCCAACATAATAATAACCTATAGGGTCACACACTTAGAACGTATTTAAAAGAGAATTAATTTAAATTGTAAGTATTTTAAATATGTCAATATGATTGATAGTATTTAAAAATTACGAATTTAAATTAATAGGATAATTTGTATATATGTATATTAATTAAGTAAGACTTAATTAAAATATAATATATATAAATTCGGATTTTATTTTTCTAATTAAATTAGGTTTTGGTTAATTCCTATTAACTATTATATATATGATATATCAGTAGTCCAAAATCACGTAAGGAAAAACTAAAACCTTAGCCGCTTTTAGAAAGAGGCTAGAGAGAAAAATAGTTCAGAAATCCTGATCTTGATGGCTAGTACTGCAGATCCCTTTTGCTGCAGATCGTGTGACGGTTCGCGGAACGTTCGTATGGATACTGTAGAGACGCAGTCGTTGGATTGCGTTGAAGATTCGAAGTCGTTTCAGAATTTCATCGTCTCCTGTCCATCTCGAATAATCGGTAAATAATCTAAATCTCTGAATTGATATGGTTTTGCATGGATCCTGTCTTAGGGTTTCAAAAAATCTTTGAAATTCCGTTGCTTTCTCTGTGTCGAAACCCTAACAACAATTTGGATATTATTTGAATCTGCACAAAGAAAAATCATAAACTTTCGATATTTATTGATCATACTGTTTTTTCTGATTCATCATTTATATCACTGTTGTTATTCTAATCATCAAGAACCATGTTGTTGTGAATATATGTGGCTTGGGGCACATATTATAGGATAAAGGCGATATAATTGTTGTGTCTTTTAGGGCACGTGGTGAATGTTCTCTTTAGCTTGGGGTAAAAAAGAACTGTTGTTGGTATGATTATGACCAAAGGCTGAAGACTGGTATAATCATGACCGTTGGTGTTATATTTGAATATCTTTGGTCCGTAGTGCAAAGATGAACTATTAACTTACATGATTATGATCAGGAACTGTGAATTTATATTATCGTGACCAGTGAAATTTAAGATGATAAAAGCTGATGATATTTTTTTAAAAAGAGAAGCGAGTGGACATAATAGGCTACATGATTCTTCTAATGGATTACTCATTCCGCTGCTATTATTGATCTAAAACTTATTGTTTATTATATTCTATCAAGAACTCAACTGTTGAAGGCTAATGATAATTTACTCATTATTATCTTAGTCATGATATTTATTACTAGGCTATTTGAGCTCATCCATTCTTTTGTTTCATTATTTTTCAGAAAATGAGAGAATAGCAGGTTCTAGCAGGGGAATTGAGTGATGGTCCAAGAGATAGCTATTGTAGTCTTCACATGTTGTATATAATGTGACAATAATAGTGAAGACTGAGTTCTGTATTTTTGTTCTATGTACTGTTTGTATTAAAAATCGTGTATTTTATGACGTTTCAAATTAGGCTATGTAGGCCTAAATTTGGGGGCGTCATATTTGGTAACTGAACATACATTCTTATAATATTTGTAGGGGCGAAACTACTTAGAGGGCATCATAGGCAACTGATATACTGAACTTTTTTTATTTAAATATTTTTTTTTAGTTTAGAGGTAAAAATATAGTTCAATAAATTTAAAAGGGCAGACTTATAGAAATAGTATACCTAAAAAATGCAGCAAAAAAAATACAACTTCCATGTATATGGCATTTGATCCGAATAAATCTTTCTCCAAAATAGTTGATTCAATTTGAAAAGTTTTAACTCTTAAAATTTTAAAATGGTGGTTTTATAGACTTCAAAATTAAATTGTGGATACTAAGAATGATTCTAAATTTTGTAACGTGAAAGAAATTTGTGGACTTTCTCAAAAGTTAGTTAACAAAAATAAGACTGATTTTTATTCTTGCGTTTATTTGTTGGTTGTAACCACCATTACTGTTGAAAGAATTTTTCAACGATGAATATTGTTAGAAAAGTACATTTTGTAACCAAACATAAATAAATAGCTGAATGATTCTTTAATTACTTACATAAAAAATAATGTATTTAAAACCATTGATAGTGACACTATCATGGAATATCTCCAAGCTATGAGTTTAACAAAAAAGTATGATTATAATTTGTAGACAATGTTATATTTAATATTTGAACACTTTATAATTTGAAAGTTTATCAAATTTAAGTTTTATTTAATTTACAAAATTTCCTTTTTACTAAAATCCACCCTTGTTGTTTATAAATCCTAGTTCTACCCCAGTGTTACTATTTCTTAGGTTATTTTGATGAATGTTATTAAAACTTGTGTTGCAAAAATATTAAATAAAAAATATTAGTATTTTTGACCGGTGCAAGTCGGTACGATGCGGTTCAAAATAAATCGGTCGGTGTGGTTTTAGTATAAAAAAAATATTGAACCGTTACCAATGTGGTGCGATTTCGATTCAATTTTTTTTTAAAAATCGATGCAATTTCTAAATCACTGAAAAATTGAAACCACACCACACTATTGCTACCTCTAATTGTATCACAAAAATACACAATTATATATTTCATTCATTTCAAATTATAAGATTAATATTTATTTTAAAAAAGTCAATTTGAAACATTTTTCAATTCAAAATTGACACGAATTCAGTTAGTTTATGTCAATAAAATTATGAATATCATGAACTACTCAAAAAGTATTACTAATTATAAGGTTTATTATTCTAAAAATTTAAATGAATTGTGTCAATTTTGAGTTTAAAAATCTTTTAAATTGAGTTTTCAAAAATTTATAAGATCTAATAATTTAAAACAGAATGAGTATTTTTTTTATTTGATACTATTAAGATTTTAGAAAATGTGACAGCGTGGATATTAAAAACGTTAATTTTGTTTTACACTAATTATATTACATTCACCAAATCCTTCACCCAAACTAAATTTAAGTTTAATATAGAACAAAATATTATTACATAATAAAACGGAAGGTTCATTGATATTTTGATCACTATATTAGGGGTCGATTTTCATTATAGTCATTGATTTTTTATTTTATTTCAAACACATTACTATACTCAAGAAAATTTACAAAATGGTCATAATATTCCGTCTAAAAATGTGACGAAAATTACTGACTAGATGAATGGTTAACAAGTGTATATTATGTGGCATGTAGGACCATATCTTATGTGGATCATGTACATTATCTGTCAACCTAGTATACCATGATAGAAAAAAAATACTTGGTAAATTAAGTAATTAAAACATGTTAACCACATAAAATGAATCTAATTTAAACTAATTAAAACTTGAAGCAAGCGATTCTATATCTTCTTCCCCAAATAAGGGACAATACTAGGGCATATCTAGATCTAAATGATATTTCTCCACCATCCATCACATGCTTTCTTCATATGTTCTCTTTCTATTTCTTCCATCTAATCCCCACACTTCATAATTCGTTCATTCTCGTTCTCCTCTCTCATCTCCCATCTCCCATCTCCCATCTCCTTTCTCTTTATCTGGTTGATGGTGGTTGAGTTTTAGATGATGATCATTTCATAAAAGTATCTGGGTAATGTTTGAAAAATCACGCCATTGATTAGTTTTTAGAAAAAGAGAGAAAGGGATTGGTTATACAAAAAGGGGTCATGGAATTTGCCTGGATTAAGCAGTTGATGCTCCCCTGGTGCAAAATTAGAAGTTTTCGTGTGGCCCTTGTGGATGGAAATCACAATGCTTCAAGGTTTTGCTCTCGCTAAATCTCTTCCCTTTTACTCGTTGACTTTTTTTCTTCTCTTAGAAATTGTTGATTTTGATTTTTAACAATCGTGGCTACCTACAACCACTATCTCTAATTTGAAAAAAAAAAAAAAACAATAATAAGGCATATCTAAATCTAAGTTTTTGGAGGTTGATGATTAGGTTTTTTTGGTTAATCTAGGTTGGGGTGGTTGTGGTTGGTTATGGCTAATGACAGAGACCATCAATAAATTATACCTATCAAATTAAAGAGAACAAAAGATAAATATGGAGAGTGAAAAACTTTTTTCGATAAAGAAAAGAAGTTTAAGTGACAAAGTGACAATGAATGAAGTACGCTGCTCTTTCTTGGATTTTCGATTTGAGGTTACTCTTTCTTGGATTTTTCTTTTGTTCATGGTGGTGATACTTCTGTGGATTTGGTGGCACTTCTGGGCTGATTTTGGGTGGAGTTGTTGTAGGGTTGGGTGGTGATAGACGGTTGTGCTATGTGATTTTGGTGGTCTTAGGGGTCGTTCGAAAATGACTTTTTTTTGTTATAGTTAAAGTTAAAATTTTAGTAGATTTATAAGTAAAAATGTTCGGCATCACTTTTACTTATAAGTTAGGAATTATAAGTAATAGTTGTGGATGTGTTCGGCTGATAATAACTTATAAATTAAGTAAAATTTAAAGATTACTAAAATGTCCTTTAGTAAGAATAACATTAGAAAAATAATATAGGGTATTTCTGTCATTCATAATGGTTAATTGACTTAAAAAAAAAGGACTTATAAGTCATTTTTTTAAGCAACAATTAATTGCTTATTTTTTTGACTTTTTTTTTATAACTTATAAGCAAAAAAAAAAGTTGTTCTCGAACACATTTTTTAGCTTAACTACTTATAAGTTGAGTTGACCAACTTATAAATAGTTCCCGAAGAGGGCCTTAAGGTGATTGTGGTGATGCTAAATTGATCATATAGTGAGATATTTTATAAAACTAGATATTAGGTCTCTGATTTGGGGCTACAAATTTATGTTGTGTTTGGATTGAATGAATAGAATGGAGGAATAAATGAAATTATTTTAAGGTATTTTAAGTATATATTTGATTGTTGGTGAGAGTGAGTAATATAATATACTGGTAAAATTATCATACATATCTATTCTATTGGAATTGATTTTATTCCACCACCTTTCGTATAGAATAAAAATTAAAAGGATGTAATGAATTTTCATTTCACTAAAATGATTTATCTTTTAAAATAATCATCTAATGTACTATTTTTTATTATATTTTTCTTTTATTTTATTCTTTCAATTTAAATATAAGATTGGGGTTTGGAATTGTGAATTGGGTTTCAGATTTGGGAAAAGTGAAGAACAACAAGAAAAGGCGAATTTGGGTGGATGTATGAATGGATGATATATATTATCAAGTGTAATGTGCTCCGCATATGACGATACACATGACAAAATTTGCAACATTATCGATAATAAATAATTATATCACTAACTAAATCTCACGTGACATATATAGTCAAGAATTTTTAGTACTTTTTTGGATGATGACAATTTTATAATTTTTTATAAATATAATAATATATTTATAATAAAAAAATTTAATAACTATAATAAAACTGGATTCGTAGTACATTTATCAAAACAATTAATTAACTCATAAAGGGGTAGTGGAAAATTTTGACGTGCGACAATCGCCTTCGTATTCGGCCTACTGTCACTACGTTGCACCTTCTGAGTGGTGCATGCCAAGCCATACTCCAGAACCGGCATGCATGCCTGTCCATATTTACTCCACAATCCGAGGAAGGTGAGCGAGAATAAAGTACCACGTGGAAATTCAACAAACGTCAGGGTGACGAGGAGAGAGAAAAGGCTCTCAGTTCCGATGATCATGTCACCGTCGTTCGGGCCAATTCGAGCGACGAGGCACGTTGTACACGTCAGCGGATAGTGGGGCCCACGTTCCTTTAACTTTAGTGAGAAGATCTACGTCAGCTGGCGCCACAAGTTCCACGCGGAAGTCAAGATGACGGAAGAAGACAATTTAAAGCAGCATCACTCCATGTGATCGCTCCCCCCTCGGGCCCTAACAAATATCCGGTATTCCCGAGCTACGTGACATGCTGACACAACATTTCCTACTCGCACTTTATGGCACGTACAGTACAACCTACAAGATATTACCATTTTTGGTGCAATTAAACAAAAAAATAAAATTTAAATACTTTTGTAACTAATTTATATATGTACTCATAATCGAACATATTAACTTTTTATTGCAAAAAATATTATTATTTAAATCTTATTTAATGGGAATTTGTAAGTTTATGAAAATTTGAAACGATACATCAAACAAAAATTTGATTTCTCGATAAAAAAAATTAATATTGATTGGTATTAATGCGTTTTAATGTACCAATTAGTTAAATATAATTAAAATTCATATGTTATTTGCATAATAAAATTTGATATGTAACTTAAGATTACAATCCTTGGCATAATAATTGTAACAACTTTAAATCAATCTAAACTTTAATAAATGCTTAGAACTTCCTGTGTTCATATTAATTTTAGATCACGCACATATCATAAAATTTGACTTCAAATACTCGAACATTATATATCCTAACACGTTAAAGTTAATCAAGGGATAATTCGCCTATTTTTCTTATCACTATATTTAATTCTCTTGCAGATAATTTGATTGTATAAATTTTAAAATAATGTTAAAAATTTAAAATTTTTAGTTTAAAAAAATATCTCAAATGATATGTCAATAATATTAATTGACTAAATTTTTTTTGATTGAGTATATATTTTATTTTATTTAATATCATATCAATTAACATATATTTGAGATAAAAAAAAATTTAAATTCTTAACATTACTTAGAATTGTAACGTATTTTTTTTCTTTATAAAAGAATATTTAAGATCAATATTTAGAAAATCGGACCGGTGGTCTGATCGCAGTTCAATTGGAATCGGTCGGTTTTTCGGTCTGTTTAGAAAATCGATTTGACAGTGATCCGGTCAAAAATCAGTTGACCACCGGTTCAATCAGAAAAATGGGTTATTTGAACTGGTTTACCCAATTTCAAGTTTTTTTTTTAATAAAAATATTTTTACTAATATTATAACATTATTTTATTATATTTTAATTTATAAAAAATTAAATAATTTAAAATTTTATTAATTATTAATAATATATATTTTTTTATATTTATAACGTTATTAATTAAATAATGGTTCGATAACTAATTAGATTAATAATTTTTTTACTCGGTAATTTTTTTAATTTAATGACCTGTTTGATTTTATAGACATTGTTTGAGATTGTAGGGATAAAGAAAATGGATAAGTTAACACATACAGGCGCGTGCGACAATAATTTTTCGCTCATAAGCCGCTGACAGATGAAACTACGTAAGTAGCATCTTTTATGATGTAGTATAAAACTATGACTCCACCTTCCGGTTCATTTATAAAATCCCACCATCTTCAATTATAATTCGTCTTTTACCTCACTTCCAAACCCGTTGACGCAACCTTTCTCTCTCCTCTCGCCGGTGATGCGGGGAATCAGTCGCTTCCGCCCTCTATCCGACGGCGGAGTCCGGCTACAGCTGAGCTTCACCACCACGTCTCCGCTGGCCATCGACTTGGCGGAGTCGACGGAGATGAGGATCCAACGGCTGATCTCCGAGAATCCGGTGATCATCTTCAGCCGCCCTTCGTGCTGCATGTGCTACGTGATGAAGCGACTATTGTCCACCATAGGCGTGCATCCCACCGTGATCGAATTGGAGGAGGACGAGATCGGCGTGCTCGCGGCGCACGATAGCAGCGACGACGACGGCACGGCCGGTAATCCAGCGCCGGCGGTGTTTATAGGAGGGACACGTGTTGGGGGATTAGAGGGTCTGGTGGCGCTTCACTTGAGTGGTCAACTCGTTCCTAAGCTCGTAGAAATTGGTATGATATTGTGATAAAAAAGATAAATTTTGGCTATTTCCATGCTTTAGTTAATTGTTGTAATTTAGGGGGGAAAATCACCAAAAATTATTTAGTACCGAAATAAGAAATAAATTAATAGAGATTTTCTATATCTTTTTCTTGGCTTGATTATTATAATTATATATTAGGCTTTTTCTTTTATTTGTTTGTATATTAAATTGTTTAATTTTAGTTAAAAAAATACTTCTTCCACCCACAAAATTTATGAAATCTAAGGATATATTTTAATTTCATAAATTTATTAAATATTAAGTTTAATATTGGTGATATGTGGACGAAATTATGATTGTAAGTATATATCATTTAAAACTAATAATTCTTTTTTAAAGAAAAAAATTAATTGACAAATAAAACCATTTTTGTATGAAACAATTAAAGAAGTATAAAAAACCAAATAAATTGTGTTTAATTATTTGATATTGAATATTTATTCGGTTCATAATTACTTATAAAGGAGTTTTTTTAAGACAAATTTGGACCACAGCTTCATTCCTTATTCTCTAGCTAGCTAGCATTAAGTAGTTTCTTTAATTGATTGACTGGCTGTCTGTCTAATATTATTATCTGAAGAATCAAATAAAATGAACTCCATGGTGTAGAATTTGCTTGCACATTAATAGAGTTTGACTGAGTTTAACTTCCATAGAAATTGGAATGCAAAAGAATGGTGGGATGGTGGGATGCCTTTTAAGGCCTTCTACAGTGGAACTAATAAATGTTGTGGTTTGTTTTCATAGAACTAATAAAATTATGATAAAAATTATGATATACTTTATCATAATTTCTAATGAATAATATACAAAGCACGTATATTAATGGCATTAAATTTAAAATTGAGCTCGAAAAGTTAGTGCTCGAAAAGTTAGTGTACCGAGCTCAATATCAACCTCGAGCTAAGCTCGAAAAGTTAGTGTATCGAGCTCAATATCAAACTCAAGCTCGTTACATATAATCAAGAGCAAAACTCATTACTCTTTTGAGTTCGGATATGAATATTAAAGTTTGATTTGAGTTCGTTTTGAAACTAAACACTATTAAATCTTAATTAGTTGAACTTATTTATTATTCGCTCGGCTCGACTCGTTTTGCACCCTTAAATGAGTTCTAATTAAGGGCTATGTTTGACATGTTTCTTAACTATACGAGGGAAAAAAATAAATCAAGACATACACGATGTAATGTGATACTCTTATTTATGTTGAACTGTGAATACTTTATATCGTCTCAATAAATAATCATCAACTCATAAAGTGAAAAGGAACATGTAAGATTGAGTGGGCAGTTGGCATTCCTTAAAAAAAAAACCTAAACCCACTTTCATACTCAAGATTTGGTATGAGTCTGGTATGTTAAAAGTAAGTAGGGATGAGTAAGAAACCGAATTGCCTCCGAAATTGCACTAAAAATCGCACAAACCGCACCAATTAAAACCGCACCAACGGTTTCGACGTATGTGGCGATTTTAGGTGGTTGAAAAACTGCAAATGCGGTTTGGGTTTGGTTTCTGAGCAAAACCGCATCTAAGAAACCGCACCGCACCATGCACTATTAAATGAAGCATATCAAGAAGTACAAATATTTAGAATTATCGCAAATTGTAATTATCTCTATTTAGAATTTTCATATATAAGGATAAATCATTATTCATGTTTTTAGATTCTATTTTGCTTTTGTTTAGACAAAATATTATAAATAAAATTGTGTATTATCAAAGTAGTATTTAATATTGTGTGATGCTAAATTGTTAATTTCAATTGCATAAAATTTAATTATTTCAATTGATTTTGGAATCGAAACCGCACCAAACGATTCAAAACCGCACCGCACCAATTGCAAGCGATTTCATGTGCGGTTTTGAATTTGTCAAACCGTACGTAAGCGGTTTCATGTGCGGTTTGGGTTTCAAATCGCACCAAACCGCACCATGTTCATCCCTAAAAGTAAGTATAGGTGGAGAGGTATGCCAAACACACTAAAAAATTATTAGATATTTTTGAGTATTTATCACGTGGTATCTCATATTATTTATGTGTTATTATTTTAATATTTAAAATAAATTATTTTATTTTAAATATTAAAATAATAAAATATAAATAATATAAGATATTACGTGACATGTGCCGATAACAATTGAATAATTATTTCTTTTGAAGTATTTTCCTAATTAAGGTGGAAGGGAGATGGAATACAAGGGGAAGAGCTCAAATCCCACTTCATGTAAATTCTATCTCTTCCTTTATAATAGACAGCTCGACGATGACAAAAACAATCAAATGCTTCTTTTTCTACCAAAAAAGAAAAATCTAAAGACACTTTTTGTAAAATAATCTATAGCCTATATTGGAATCACAATTGGCAAACATACAAGGAGTTGATAGAAGGCAATTTAGAACCCCACATATGGTTATCTCCGCTGTTTTGTATATTAAAAAGACTGAGAGTTTAAATATTTACAATGACAAAATAATATTTTTGAATTTAAATTTTATCTTAAATTAATATAAAATAAAAAAAATTAGAACCCACATAGAATCTTTTTTAGTTGCCTAAGAATCTCTAATTGAATCTCTTAAAAGAAACCTACCAAACCATATTCAACCATTAATTATACAAAATTGTGTTAATAGTATTATAAGAGAGATACTCCTAATTTATAATAAAAAAGAGCTCAACCCAACTTCCTTAATGTCAATTTATTTGGTCTAAAGTTCCCCCCGCGCGTATATATAAAAGAGGTCAAGTAGGTAGCTTTGGCTTCATCATAATGGGATTCTCACTTTTCCCTTAGGATCTTTTTTACATAATTTTGATACTTTTTGGATTGTTTGAAAACGATATGTGCGGCTAGAATTTGCTTAGCTACATCACTCAATATGAGGTTTTTTTTATAATAGATTGTTTGTAAACTCAAATTCAAGTATTTAAATCAGGATGAGTACAAATTTTTAGATCTATGAAATTCTAAGCATGCATACATTTCCAACAGTAATGCTTGAAGTCGAGTTGTCAAGCATATTAATTATATAAGTCTTTTTAGTTTCTATAGTTTTATATTTCCGAAACTCATAACTACTGTACTACAATAGAGTTATGCATCTAAAAGTTGAGAATTTGAGGATTGTAATAACTCCGGTTAAATTTTAGATTGTAATCAAAGTATAACATACTAACACTTAATCCATTGTCTAAATAATAAATTTTTCGACTTATCTTAATATATAACAGGTTTATCCAAAATATCATGTCTTAATTTATCAAATTGGACATTTACATTTTACTTAAGTATACGAAAATAAAAAGGGAATGCATGACAATAAAGGGAGTATATTCAATTAGAATTTGTAAGAACTTATAAAAACTTTTAAAAGTTTAGTTATATTCAATCAAGACATTTAAAGAGTTTATAAAAGTTTAGTGATATTCAATTACAACTTTTGTAATGTCTTTAAAAGTTATGTGGTATTGAATTAAAATTTTTACAAAGTCTATAAAAGTATTTTGGTATTTAAAAAGCGATAGCTTTTTCAAATTTTTATTAAATGGTGGAGTTTAATAGACTTTAGAACAAGAGATACTCATATTCAAAGTCTGAACTCATGTCCAAAGACTTCTAAATATGTGATAAAGAAAGAAGATGAACATACGTGAGAATTAAGAAAAAAGGGATGCTCCAACCTTTCATATATATAAAAGACTCCACTCCTAAACAGGTGCACGTATTATCAAGATTTTTTTTCTTGACATTTTTGGCTATAAGGTTTTGGCTTTTTGAAAGATTTTGTCTCCCTGAATTTTACCTACATATATGTGCTTTTTACCTTTTGTGTTTTTTTTATGAAATTATGTATCGTGATAAAAAAAAATATATATCTATTTGACTACATACCACTAATATTAATGAATTAATATCAATACAGGGCATAAATCATATATTCAGTGGTATTTTTAAAATTGATATTGAATAAAAAAGTGATAATATAATTAATCTAAATTTTATATACAAAATTGCCTACTTTATTGTTTAATCTTTTTTATTGGACGAGTAAGACATTTCATAAGTTTTTTTAGGTGATCAAATCATAATAATATTTATAATTTTTGCATAATCAATCAAAATTTACCAATTTACCATAACTCACTAAAATATATATTTGAAACATGTAATTGACTCAAAATCTACCCGAATTGTGTTGAATAGAAAGTGAACCTATAGTTTATCTATAAATTTTATACTTAATGCAAATGAATTATCAGTTAATTTATTGTTCAATCATTTTTATTGAACGTTCAAGATATTTTATAATTGTTGCTTATGAGTGATAATATTAAAAATACTATCTAGAGTTTTTACATAATCAATTAAAATGTACTAATTTATCATAAATCACTAAATTAAATGCTTATATAACAATGAATCGTGTCAAGAATTACGCGTTTTAACAATTAATCACAATAATACTAATTAACGAGATTATAATTTATTTGAAGTATTCATCAGATGTGTTCTTTTTTCTCTTTGGTGTAACAAGAATAATATTTATTTTGATTACTGCTAATTAAAATAACGAATAAATTAATTGTAGTAAACATAACTAAATTAACGTCGTTATCGATACACTAAATTAACCATTCATAATTCAAATAATAGAGTTTAAAAATACTTTATTTTTTAAATAGAATTGAAAAAATAAATAAAAATATAAGAATGTATAACATCTCACCCTCATAATTGAAAATGTTCTTAGACTTATTTAAATATATTTAGGTATATACAAAGTTTAAATATAGATATAGCGTAATATAAATTTTTTCTAACAATTTGTTTAGAATAATTAACAAGAGAAAAATGTTGTATACATAGGCTAATTAACAATTAATATAAGCTGCAAAATATATTAGAGATATACAAAAGCCTACCAAAATCTTGGTAAAAAGTTTATAAAAGTCTGTCATTTATTTTATAAAGTCTTTAAAAGTCATCAAAAGTCAATTTAAAAAAGTTTTTATATAAGTGTTTAAAAGTTATCAAAATTCACAAATTTTATAAAAGTCTGTCAATTAAAAAAAGTCTTTAAAATTTTTAATTGAATACACTCCCCTAAGTTTCTTGAACTATGAAACACTACTCTTTTTTTCCCCTTTAATTTTTTTTTTATTTTAATTTTGTGATGGAAATGAATTCTTAATCAACCTTGGGAAAATAATTTGAAAACTATAAAGGGGAAAAGACATGTATCATGGCTTTGTCCTCCTAGAATATGTGGTTGCCCTTTCATCTAATTTGTGTTAGCATCCGGACTTGGCCCACCACATAGGCCCCTGTTTTTTGGATGTAAAGGTTGTGGAGTGTGTGGGCTTGGATAATAAGTGGATCTTACCGTCTTGCCCACAGTGAAGTTGACATATTCTTTTTTTAACTAAAAAAGAAAATATATTCATTAGGACTTTACACTTGAATTTTTTTGGCCGATAAATTTAGGTCAAACTCATAAACTCGAATGTGTTTACTTTTTTTTTTTAGGGTTTATTTAGTGTAGCATTCATCTAGAAAAAAAATTAATAATTTTATGCCGCGTTTAGATTAGATAAATGAATGTAAGAATAAAATAACTCATTCTTATAGAATAAAAAAAATTATATTTAGTTGCTATATTAGAATAGATGAATCATTTTCATCTCTCCCAAATTTATGAATTTTATTTTTTGAGCGAGGGTATGAAATGACTTATTCCATTTGAGATAGAATGAATCATTCTACTCTTTATTACATTCCATTATTTATTCCATTGCTTTAATTATTCCATTCATTTATTTATTCTATTCCTTTAATCCAAATATAAGTAACATTAGTGTAAGAAATGTTCGATTTTTTTTTTAAATTTGTAAATAAGTCCAACAACACACAATTTCACATTACTGTTCAACCTAGTAATTGTTTCTTACCCTTTTTGTTATACCTATTGTGCAATTAAATTTGAATTTTAATCCAAAATTATTTGTTGAATTTATTGTACTTCTTTGAGAGAAAAAATTATTTTATGTTTCTGGAGTAAGTGAATAGTATATTCTTCATCTCACAAACTTGTGGGTCCTATTATAAGTGGGCTTCACAAGTATGTAAGATGAGAGAATATACTATTCACTTGTCCTAAGAGTGTGAAATAAGAGGTGAGAAATTTCTTAATATGTAATTCTTGAGATAGTAATGAATTATATCAACAACTATGAACATTTGATAGTATTTATATACTGTTATGGAATATGTTTCAAGCCCCGATTGAGATCAAACTTAACATTTGGAGAGCATTAGGCCAATCGGCTGAGCAATCAAATTTAACCATTTTAATCGGTTTATACCAAATTAATAACGACTAGAAACAAATATATTAAAGATTTAAGTTATTTAACATAAAAATGAAAACTATGTGACATAAAATAGTGATTGATTAAGCAATATGCCATCATATAGTCACTAAGGAAACAATCTCTCTCAAATATAGTAATTAAGCCCATCATATAGTTGTTACCAAAAAAATTTTAAAACATGTGGCCAAAATTAAATAAATTAGAGCTCTTCTATATAGACATAAAAATTAGATATAAGTATTTTATAATTTTATTAATTTGTGTTTTTATCTCCAATTGGGGGTCAAAATTAAAATAAATAAAATTATAGAACACTCATATTTAATTTTTATATCTAATTATCATATTCAAATTTTCAATAAATTATAATAGTACATTAGTGTCTATATGGCCTTGAGGCTAAGCGTCATATGTAACAATCTAATTAATGGACAAATTTTTTTCCTTCCAATTCTTGAGCATCGCTCAAATTTAAGCAGCAACGAAAAATGGCTCAAAAAAAATAAAATAAAAAAAATCAACATTCTTTTCTTATATACCCTATTTGTCCTCACAAGGATGGTATAAGTTATAATTTTATCTTTCCTTAAAAGGATAGTAATAAGCCAATAAATACATAAAATAAAAGACATATATATTATTTAATAAGATTCATTAGTATATAAAAAAAGAAACACTCATTATTTTATATAATTTTGTAGGTTGACTAAGTATAAATATTACTTTTTTTTTTTTTTTTTGTGTACAAAATATGCTTTAGACATTTTTTAAAAGTTGGTCGAAGTTTGTAAGTATATTTTTTACACAAATTAAGATAATAAAATAGAGAAAAGAGGATAGAAAAAATTTTAATTTATCATTGACCTCATAAAATTATATAAAATAATAATAAAAAATTAAAAATATTAGTAAACCTCAATAAATAATATATTTATTTTTATTTTATATATTTATTGTCATTCTTTTAAGCACCAATTTTTTTTTTTTTAAATTATCAGTTTGAGGGCATTATATGCTAAGTGATGTACTAACAAAAATATAAACTAGTGCATTTCTTTTGTCCTATGAGGAACAAACAATTAATCTGACAACACTTTGACCTTTGACTCTCCTACCATATGTCAACAGCAAGGGCTGTCAAAACAATATCCATTTTTGAAAGAAACTGCCATTACCATTTTTGAGGGAGAGAGACAGAGTGAGACTGAGCTGTCAGCTATCATTTGTGGGTATTTAAGATTTCTCCAAAACCCTAAATAAACCATCTTTTTCGTCTTCAGCTATTTCTCTCCCTATATAAATTAGGTGGGATCTTGATTTAGAACTCACTGATCAATCAATAGAATCATTTCAATGGCTGCTACTGCTGGTATAAATCCCACACTTAAACCCCCCCCTCTCTCTCTCTCTCTCTCTCTCTATATATATATATATATATATATATCACTATTTGTAATTTCTCTATAATAATTTACTGCCTTTTATTTGGTTTTTGTAGCTCTTAGTGCTGAGGATCGTGCTGATCTTGTTAATGTCCTCAAGGTGAATTGATTTATATAATTTAAATAAATATATAGTTGTGACAGATTTTTGGGTTTTGATTGGAATTGGGTTTGGACGATTATAATTTTCGATTAACACTGATCGTCGATTTGTTGCAGAATAAGCTTCAAGATTTGGCGGGAGATCATCCTGATTTTCTGGATACCCTTTCCCCAAATGTTAGGAAGCGTGTCGATGTCCTGAGGGAGATTCAGGTTCTTATGTTAATTCTGATGCATATGGATTTACCCTTCTGTTTGTTTGGATTAATTTTAGTTATTTGTAGTTAATTTGATTTCTTTCGATTTTTGGATTTTTTTAAATCATTATTTACGATAATAGCACTAACACTAACAAATGTCTATAATGCTCATTGTCTATAAATTCTCATGTGCCTGGTGCTGATATCTTTTCGTATTTAGTCAACTTTGGAGTAAGAATTTTAATTGAATAAGTTTTTTTTGGATAGGTGCAGAAATGCATAAATAGCTTTAAAAGTGAGCCTTTTATGCTGGACCATCTACAAGCAAAACAATTAATATTCCAAAAGTATAAAAAATCAATTGAGGGCATTAACAACACCAGCACATGATCTACAATCCATTTCTGCTCCTCAAGATTTTGATGATTTTTTTTTTAAAATACGTAACTACAATTAATTTAATTTGATAAATGATACCACATGATCTATCATCCATTTCTGCTCTGCTTGACTCGTTAATGGATAACTTAAGAGAATAAAGTTCCGAGTTTATGATGTTCTTTTCTGTCGCGTCTTCTGAAACTTTTCCATTACAGGGTCAAAATGATGAGCTAGAGGCAAAGTTTCTTGAAGAGAAAGCAGCACTGGAGGCAAAGTATCAAAAGCTGTATGAGCCATTGTATACAAAGGTTTGGCACTAGATCTTCTTTTTGGAACCGTTTCATCACAAAATCATTGTTCAATTAAGTTTATAACAATTTGTGGGCTTTGCTTCTAGGTGTATATTAACTTCAATGAATTTGAAAGCTTATTTTTTTTCAGAGACAATAAGTTGTAACAGGGGTAGGGTAGTCAGGATGGAGTACACTCATTTTTCCTATTTCTTCTAGTTTTATCTTTAAACAATGAACTGTCACTGCGATAAATATAAATCTAAATGGAAAAGGCTTTTGATTTCGTGGCTTCTTATGTAAGAAACTTAAAATAATAGATACAGAACTTCAATATTCTATTTGTAAATGTTTATTTACTTTGTGAAAGGAAACAACGACTACATCTTGAAACACCTCGAAACATTTTATATATATATATGTCTTAAGTAAGTAAGCCACCCTGGCATTTTATATTTTAGGTGCATACTGTTTCCTTATTCCAGTTCTGCAAACCAAAACTATCTACGTTTTAGGTAGCATCGCTTGGAACCCTACAGGTGTCTTATAGCTAAGCTACATCAGTGTATGTTTTATTTTGATGATTTACTGTGCTGTGTAAATTCCGTTTAGGAATTTTCAGGTTATTAAAATTATTGTCTTTTGTAGTTGGACTTAATATTTTTCTTGATTCCCTGCAGCGATATGGAATTGTGAATGGTCTTGTGGAAGTTGAAGGAGTCTCAGATGAGGGTCCAGAGAACCAAAAAATTGATCAGTCAGCCGGAGGTATTTCCGAGTATTAGCTCTTACTAATGTGTTTGACCAATTTCTAAACCAAATAAAATTATTGTTACATGCAGAAAAAGGTGTGCCGAATTTCTGGCTCTCTGCTATGAAGAATAATGAAGTGCTAGCCGAGGAGGTATTGGATGGAGCACATCATGGACCTTTTTCTTTTCACCTTTCAAATTAGTTGAACTATTTGCTTATTCTGTACTTTTAAATTTTATTGACCCAGATTTCAGAGCTGGATGAAGGAGCTCTCCAGTATCTTAAAGATATCAAGTGGTGTAGAATTGATGGTTCCAAGGGTTTTAAGCTTGAGTTCTTCTTTGACCCGAATCCATATTTTAAGAACACTGTGCTGACAAAAACTTATCGCATGATTAACGAGGATGAACATATTTTAGAAAAAGCAATAGGGTAATACTGCTCAAGTCCTTTTAGTTGTTCTTAAAAGGCTTTGCTCGCATAATTGTTTATTTTACATTGCACTGGACTGGGTATCTTGCAGAACAGAGATTGAATGGTTCCCGGGGAAAATCTTGACTCAAAAGATTGTGAAGAAAAAGCCAAAGAAGGGATCCAAAAACTTGAAGCAAATCACAAAAACAGAAGAATGTGAAAGTTTCTTCAACTTTTTCAACCCACCACAAGTTCCTGTGAATGAAGATGATATTGATGAGGATGAAGTAAGTTCAGCATTATTTCCTGATTTAAGATGTCAGCAGAAACATTGCAGCATTCCCTTATTTAATACATCATCAATGATTATTTGTTTGTTCTTTAAACAGGCTGAATTGCTTCAGAATCAAATGGAAGAGGATTATGACATTGGGTATGTAGTGTGTGTATTGGTTCATCACTTTCATTGAACTGAGGGGTTTATAAGCAACTGCATGGTTGAACATCCTGACTGGTTGTTTGGTACATAAAGCTGGAAGAAATCATACTTGAAGTGCCTGGATGTGTTGTATCTTAATCATCGTCTATCATATATTTTAGCTAAAGCTTTCAGTTATTCTGTTTTGGAATTTGCAATCATCATAATAATTTTAGTGCTTTCGTTGCAAATGTCTTCCTATAATATTTCTCAGATCCCTAGAACACCCTTGAAACAGTAACATATTGGCTTGTGCATTGTACCAGTGGGTATGCTTTGTGTCATTTTTTTGAATCCTGGATCGTGTATGGATGATCTGCATGAGAAACAGGGGCAGTTCTTGGGTCAAGCCATTCTGTCTTCCTGATACCATACATTTTTTGCAACTAAATATATCTGGTAATGTTTTTTGGCAGCTCAACCATACGAGAGAAAATCATTCCTCATGCTGTCTCTTGGTTTACTGGGGAGGCTATTGAATTTGAAGACATTGAAGTTCTTGAGAGTGATGCTGATGCTGCTGCTGCTGCTGCTGCTGCTGATGATGATGATGATGATGATGATGATGCTGATGCTGATGATGATGAAGAGGATGATGAAGACGGCAGTGAGGAGGATGAAAAGAAAGAAAAAAATCTGAACAAGGTACTAAATATACTAGTAATTGAACTAGGGATTTTAAATTGTTGAAGATGGAGATGTTCAGGGTTATTTTCTATGCATGATGTTGTTACAAATTATAATTCCGACATATATGTATGTGTTTATATTATACACCATGGACTTACCCGTCATTTGTTTCTTGCCTGCAGAAGGGTGGAAAAATGCTAGATGAGGTAGATTAGCAGGGTGATCTGCATTTTGACTCCAAGCAAAAGTAGTTTGAGATTTGGGATGGAATCCATGAGCTGCTGTCATATTGTGCTTCACTTTCCTTGCATCTTCTTCTGGTTTCTCCGGTTTATCCGTCGCAAGGGATATTCCCTTTTCTATTTTTAATTTTTTTTTTCTTTACGAGATTTGGGTTTTTACTTAGATTGCCAATGCAGTCATATAGCACATAGGGTGGTCCTTTCTGCCGGAGTGTTCTCTCTTGATTTGTTCTTCTTCCATTTTTTCATGCTTGTGCTGTGTTTGAAAGAAATCTATAACAAGAAATTGATATATTCTTTTATAAAATGATTGTCCGATTCTGTTATGATGCTCTCGTTTATTTTAAGTATCAAGTAAATTGAAGTATAGTTTAGTTGTTATGTAAATAGATAGGACTGAAGCCAGTGCCGGTTCAGGTTGGCTATCCGGCACGCCTGCTATAAACGGTAGATTCAGCGGCTTTCCTCAATCTTGTAAAGTGGAATATCAGGACTAGGCAATAAAATCTTTTTGCGTATAAATTCTTTCAGTTCTAGAAGAACCCACACGGCAAAATCTATTTACTGATCCATGCAAAATCATAGCTTATACATGAATACACTCTACTTATTTTCTATACATGGAAAGTTCAAAAATCTACAATATACTAGTCCAGAAATCAAAGAATAGTTAGAGATAGTTATTTACTAAGCCAGTAAAATGCAAAATTAACCGTTGGATATTGTGTTTCTTTTTGTTGGTCAATATAAAATGAACCCTCTAACACAGGAATTGACTGTCCTCCATGGCAATGATAACATTCGCTTCTGTTAAGATTTGAACTCAAAAAATCAATCTCATAACTTTAAGCAACTGCACAATAAAACTACATGATATAGTTATAAATGAGACGATATAAATTTTATTTATACAAATTTTTCCATTCAAACTAAAAAAAGAAAAGATAAATAAGTGGGTAAATATTTTGATTTATGAATAAATAATATAATAGGAAAAGAAATGATATTATGTAAGTAATTTTTTTACTAATGCCATTTTAAATCCGCCTCTCATTTACAAAGAACCAACACTAGTTAGATTTTCAGAAATTATTTTGTTTAAAACAGAGTGAGCTTAATATCAATTATTTTGCTTTCAATACTGTTTTAGTTATGAACCGAATATATTGGTTGGTAGTGTATAGTTGTGTTTTATTACGTATTAATTTCCTTAAAAGTGGTTATAATTTCTAATTTTATATCCAAATGTAATTATTGCACTCTTATTTTTTGTGTTGAGCCTAGCTTTTTATATTGGTACTAAAAATTGTTAGAAAACATTGCTTTTGTTTTGATAGTTTTATTAATAATTAAATTTTAAGATCCTCAATACCTTATGCACATTTGTTGTTAAAAAAGAAAAAAAAAAGTCAAAGGAGACCTCTCAATCTTATGAGCATTTTTAGCAGGTGGACTATCTCATGGGCTATATTTAGTCCATATGATATCAGTTGATGTCCTTTAATCTTCAGTCCTTTCGGCAGATGGACTATTCCGTAGAATATAATATAAAAATATTAAAATAATTAATAAATTCAAAAAAACTCCAATGACTATATTTCAACGGCTATATTTTAAAGAACAAACAACCTCTATAAATATAAGACACATCCAGTCTTTCATATTCACCCATCTCAACTTAAGTCTTCCAATCAAATACATTATTTTAAATATGTCTCGTCAATTCGAATTAGCTATGTTTCACATGGATGAAGAAGAAGATGAAGAAGCATATGGACAATTTTTAGGCTTGGCGGTTATTGAAGAAGAACAACAAAATGTCAATAGACATACATCATGTTATCGTGATTTTGTGCAATGTTGTATTACCATTGATCATGATAGATATAAAGGTCATAATCAACTTTTTCGTGATTATTTTGCTAAACATCCTACATACTCCCCGTATCTATTTCGGAGAAGGTTTCAAATGCGGCGCCCATTTTTCCTCCGAATTTAAAGAGCAGTTGAAGCGTATGACTCATACTTCGTCCAAAAAAATAAATGCTGCAAGACAACTAAGTTTATCATATCTTTAAAAGATAACTGCCTCAATGCGGATACTTGCCTATGGTGTTTCAGAAGATTCCGTTGATGATTATACGTGAATCGGTGAAAGCACGACTATATTGAGTCTTAAAAGTTTTGTAAAAGCAGTCATTTCAATTTTTGGTAATGAATATCTGAGATCCCCTAATAGTGATGACATCGTTAGATTGTTATTAAAAGCTGAAGAATGTGGTTTTCCTGGGATGTTGGGGAGCATCGACTGCATGCATTGAAAATGGAAGAATTGTTTGATGACTTCATATGATCTTTAGATATGACATGTAATTTTTGGATTACCAGGCTCTCATAATGATATTAACGTTTTGGAGAGATCATATATCTTCTCTGCTCTTACTAAAGGTCGTGCTCCAGCTGTGAACTACTCAATTAATGAAAATGAGTATACGATGAGATATTACCTTGCTGATGGTATATATTCCCCATGGGCAACATTTGTTAAAACCATTTCGGCACCTTAAGAAAATAAAAGAAAACTATTTGCTAAGACTCAAGAGGCACTTAGGAAAGATGTTGAGTGAGTATTTGGGGTACTCTAAGCACATTTTGCAATTGTTCATGGTCCTGCACTATTTTGGGATCAAACAGCACTAAAAGAAATTATGATATCATGTATAATACTACATAATATGATAATTGAGGATGAACGAGATGAAAATCAAGAACCAACAACCTATGATACACATGACGAGATTCCAATTGTAGAAGTGTCTCATTAGCATACCCCACAATTACTTGAATTCATTGAAGCCAATCATCGCATAAGGGATAGACAAGTTCATTCTCAACTTTAAGAAGATATTATTTAACACTTGTGATCATTACAAGGCGGAGCATAATCCATTACATTCTACTACAATAATAAACAAATCATGATTATCTAATAATAAGCAAGTCAACTACTAGATGTAACACTTTTTATGATTTCTTTCTTGCGTTGTTTGTAATATTCCGCTATTTTAGGCTACATTTTAGCAGTGTCAATCCTCATGATCCTTTCATCCTCTTGTGCCTTCATTATATTCAACTTCTCTTGCTCTTGCAAATATATTCTGTCCATGTTCTCTTGTCTCTTTTGTTGGTTCAATTTCATCTGATACTCAAACTTTTCAAACCTCAATTCCATAGGTGTACTAGTATCATCGGTTCCTTTGCCCTTTTTATCTTGTGCTTTTGAAGCATTTCTTCCCATTAGCCTCTCCAATCCTACAGAGATTGTATCTTCAATATCATCGTCTTCATTCAAACTTACTTCTTTTGTGGTAATTTCCCTTTTGCCCTGTTCTTTTATTGGACTCATTTTCGGGAGTCTGAATTAGTACATCAGTTTGAATTGAAAATTCATCTAGCAAATTTGGGTCATCAAGTGAGAAATCTTCAGATAATAATGACGAAAAATACATCTGGGGACTATGATTTTTCGTCTAAAAAATAAATTAAAGAGATATTATCAATAAATAAAAAAAACTTTTGATTTTTTAAAGGTTCAGTAGTTGATTGCAGTCTTTATAGCTATTCCACTTTTATTACCGTTAAAGGCTTTATTATTACCATTGAAAGCATTATTATTACCGTACAAGGCATTTTTATTACCGTTGAAGGTATTTTTATTGCTAAAGGTTGAAGTAGCATTTTTATTTGTCAAACGCAGCCTTCATCTTCTTCTCTTTCAACACACCCTTCATCTCATTCAACACAGCCTGCATCTTTTTCTTCTTCTTCTTCAACGCCCCTTTATCTCCCATTTAAATATATTAAAAAATATAGTCCACCTAATTCAAGTTCCTTGATATAGTCTTTTTAGTTTGCCGAAAAAACCAACAGACTAAACTTAGTCTGCTTGCTGAAGCGAAATCTGCATCCTATACCATATTTAGTCTAGGATTTTTGCCTCCCCGACCTACTGGAGATGGTCTAAGTACTCATAAATTAAACACAATATTCAAACACAACATCATTATTATTATTAAAAAGTATTATATATATGTCACATATCTCAATATAAAGATTTTTTTTTTAATGATGAGGATGATGTTGTATTTGGTTTGTGTGTATGTATACTTGTCCTTGGCAAAATTAACACAAAAAGTAATTGAAGAAAAAGAAAAGATAACATGAAAAGTTTTTGGACTCTTTTACTTGAAAACTACTTGTACAAAAATAAGATTAAAAAAATAAATTCCTTATGTTAACGTCTGCTTTTGTATGTACGTCGGAAATCACTTAAACGTACGAACAACTTGCACAATTAACAATCACACTGAGAGGAGCTTGACGGCTTGGGCCGTCGGGAGATAGCTCCGGTGTGAGAACAAGTACAAGTCAAAAGCGTAAACAATGAAATGAATTAAATTGCTAAAAAATAATAGAATTTTGTGTATGAATGAATACCGTGATCCTTGCTTATAGTTGTATTTATAATTGCTTTAGTCCACTCGAGACCAATTATGTGTGATAGTCCTTGTCTAAATCGATTGAGTTCTTTCCCAATTTGAGCTTCCTTATCTCTCCGAATTAGGACACTCAATCCAGCTTTGATGTGGACTTTGACACTCTTTATTCAAGTCGCTAGAATTAATTATATTGGGCCGACTCATGTCATGGCCCAATGACTAATACTGTATCCGGGTCATAATGAAATAAATAAATTGGGCTACACCTTAGCCAGACCTAGCAATAATATTATAGAATTTTAAATAGGGGAGTACCATAAAAAATGTTCCAAAAATAAATTAACAGATTTAAATTCCTTAGCTATCAATTGTAACTGTCAAAACCTCCACATGCACAACACACCGCTATTAAAAATCCCGTTCATCATTAAAAAAAACCCAAATTCAGAACACCCAGTCACATCACTGTTAATCTTCTTAGAACAATTTCCCCCCGCCCTCGCCCTTTCTCTCTCTTCTACAAACAAACATTTTTGGCCGTTTCTTCATTTTTTTCACAAATCAAACCCAAGAATCAGTGCAATCTCCTTGATAAATCTAAACCTTAATAAGTTTTTTCGTCCCCAATTACATCTTTAATTACCCATGACCTCAAACCCTTCATTTTTCACTGTTCAAAACCCAGAACAATCTAAACTATCTGCTATTAAGGCTAACGAAATGAAAACCAGAAACAAATTCAAAGATTACAACCAAGCCAACACCAAATCTACTATCAAAGATGAACTTCTCTACATCCTAGTCGATTACAACGTCCCGACATAATACACTCTGGAAGCCCCCGAACCGCAAGAAAGGATGTACTGGCGACCCAACACATATTTCTTAGAATGCTAATTTATGCCTTGAAAAACAAAGTCAGGTTCCTTCTTCACAAGTTCATCTCCTATTTTCTTACTTTTGTCGGTATCGGGTTTGCCCAACTAGTGCCAAATTTGTACATCCATCTAATATGTTTAATAGTCTTTTGTAAACAATATAACGTCAAACCCTCTCTTGATTTCTTCTTTACTAACTTCACCCTTACCAAAACCCCAGAACCAGGCTTCCGAGTCCTGAACCAACTCCTTGGTCAGCAAGCCTAAATGCAATCCCCGAGCAGTAACAAAAGATGACATCACTACTAGATGTTTGCCTCAGGTCCCGACACCCACCTTAGCTCGATCAACTTTTTAAAGAAAGGAGGAAGAAATTCAAAACCTTCATCAACCAAATGTCAGTCGAACCCTGGGACTTATAGTTACTCCAGAACTAACAATAGCTCTTCAATCATTGATGTAAGTGTCTGATCCCTTCTTTATACATATTTCTTTTGTATTACTGCTTACTTCTAACCTCATACTCCTTTTTTCCTTTTCATTTTTAGTAGTAATCATCTACAAACCTTAGCCCCAACCCCAAATTCTTGTCCCCGCCATAAAAGAGCAACCCTAAGCTTTCGAAACCCCTGGTATAACCCCCGAAACCGTCCAAACCTCAACCGAGTTGACTATCATAACTGAATCCCTTCCCACTACTACTGAGGTCGTTCCAACTTCACCAATTAAAAACACCTTCGAGCTCACTGACTTGGAAATACAAAAACTTAGAAAGAAAAAACGATGAAGGCTTACAAAAGCATCAGAAGTCCTTATATACGTCAAACTCATCTCAACTATACCATCTCTTCCACCTTCACCCCCAAGTTCTAAATCTCCCGAGCTCCCTTTTAATAACATTTCTCCCTGACCTTTTTAACTATCACCAATCCGATCCCTCTTTCCCATTGAAATTTACTCCGACCGCCCTCCTAGCCAATCTGCCCCCATTTGACTCTTACTATTTTTGACTCCTAACCTTTATCATTTGACCTAAACCTATCCAAACTTACCTTCTGGCCAATAAACCCTGACGAGACCCTTCCATCGGAGCTCTTCAGTTTTTTTCACCTCCTAACTGACGATCCCCACTATACCCCCCTGAATTCAACAACCTGTTTTCTTCGGTAACTCTACATCTGGGTCGGGTAAGAATTCTTATTACTTAAATGTCTTTTCTTCCACCATGTAACTTTAGCAGTACACTAACAATTTTCCTTGCACAGGCAATGAGAGCCTTCAATAGACTTTGACTTCTCAAATACTAAGACAAAGAACAAATTGCCACCACACAGCTACAAGCCGAGCTTACCGAGATAAAAAAAGACAACACAACCCTACATGTTGAACGGGAGGTGAACGAAGCCTTCGTATCAGCACTCTAAACATAGCTAGCAGAGGCTGAGCACCAAAACGAACAACATCAAGAAAAGCTAGCCGACATAGCTATAGAAAGAATAACACTGCTCATAGAAAGAACCACACACATCAACAAAATCAAAGAACTGAAGCAACATAACCAACTCCTATCTGAACAAAATAATTAGAAAGATGAAGCCTTTCAGATTTTTATCGTTACCAACAAATTTCTTGAAGAAGAAAACCAAAACCTGAAGACCCAAGCTCAGACAACCATAGAAGACCACCACCACACCATCATTGAAGAATACAAAAAGTTTTAGGAGCTGACCGATGTTGTAGTGGCCCAATACGACCAAAGCTACGCATATGCTAAACGATTGATCAAAGCAACCGGTCACGATCCTAAGTCCATAGACTTCTCCTCAGATGAAGAAGAAGAAGCCGACCTTCCATCTACCTAGTTAATTTGTACTTTTTTCCTTTTATGAACAAAAGGTAATGAAACAATATTTTGTAGTCAAACATCATACGTGAATGAAATATAACTTATTTTATTAAATTTCTTTACTTTGTATAAATTTTCCCTTATTACTGCTTTACCAATATCCCAAACTTCATAATAATTTAAGTATAAAGAAAGAAACTACCCCGAAATAACTTAAAAATAAAAAGCTATTTTTAAAAAGTTTACTACTGATAGTACTTCTTTAACCTACTTGTATGCCAATAATTCTTTATTTTTGAACTTGACATATCCCGAAACCGATAAGTGCCAGGTTTTATGACTTCAATTACTTCATATGGTCCCTCCCAATTAGGCATCAACTTTCTAGTCTTCTGGGGCGTTGAAGCTTTTGCTTCTCGAAGTACCAAATCACTATCGTCAAATCTCCTTTATTTGACCCTTATGTTATAATGCTGGGCAGTCTTCTACTAGTAGACAGCCAACTTCAACATCGCCACAACCCGAACTTCATCTAATAAATCCAAGTTAAACCGAAGACCCTTATCATTATAAGCCTCCCTAAAACTCACTACCCAGAATGAAAGTGATCCAATCTCCACAGGAATCAGAGCTTCAGTACCATAAGCTAGCCATTTCAGGTACTTAATCTCCTTTATCACACTAGCATCAAGGAGCTTTGCCACTTCTTCGTCAATCACCTTCTGCCTCCCTGGAACAAAGATTCGACACTTCTGAAAAACTAGCTTCTTATCTGGGTTAACCGATAGCCTATGGATAGCCACATCTTTTGCTATTCCAGGCATATCATGAGGAGTCCAAGTGAAGACATCAACATACATCCTAAGTAACTCCACCAATTCATTTATGACAATATCTTACAATCCTACCCTATCTTAACAGTCTTAGCCGCATTACCGAGGATAAGTTCCATGTCTTTTCTCTCTTCGACAACTGTTGCCAAATGTTTGGTTACTCATTCATTAAAAGGCTCTAAGTTAACTATCATGGCTTGTTTCTGTTTGCTTGTCCCTACAGCCGACACCGTCAGGGTGTATCACATAACATCTTTTTGCTATAGCCAAATCTCCCTTTACCTCATCGACCCCCATTTGCTGTAGGGAACTTCATCTTAAATTGTGGGATTGAAGTCACCGCATGAAGTGCTGAAAGGGTGGTACGTCCCAGAATGGCATTGTATGCAAAATCCACCTGAACAACGAAGAATTTCATATTAATTTGCATATGTCGAAGACCACTTGTAGCTCCATCGTACCCACCACATTTATCGCCTCATTCCCAAATCCGTAGAGGGGAAACTTCATCCCAACCTCCATTTTTACCCCTTCTAAGTCCGTGCGTCGATAAGCATAATTATACAAAACATCTACCGAAAATCCATTGTCAATCATTATTCTCTTTATGTTTACCGATCCAACTTGGGATGTGATCATCAAGGCTCTTTCATGTGGTTCCACTGCACCAAGAGGATAATATCTGAAAAAGAGATTATAGTACTGGAGAAGGGCTTTTCCACCTTAGCAACTTGTTCAGACACTGACATGATCGCTTCTGAGATTGTCCGACGCCTCTTCCCAGTCTGTTTTTTGAAAGTTCCTCTAGTTATAACATTAATGACCCTCCTTAGACGATTGTTATAATCTTCTTCCCAATGATCTATTTAGGACTGTGCTCAGACCGAAGCATCTTGCCCAGCTACATATTGAATGAGCTTTCCATTCTGGACATTATTCTCTATAAGTTCTTTGAGGTCCCAACATCGCTCTGTTGCATGTTTTGTTGTTTGATGGTAGTTGCAATACATCCTCTTGTTCCCCCTAGATCCTTGAACATTCTTTTGGGGGGGGGGGGTTCAAAGAATGGCTTTCCCCCTGGTCTCCTCCAAAATCTGAACCCTGTTGGTGTTTAAGGGTGTATACGTCTTAACATCCTACTTCGGCTGAGGGAACGTCTTGGCTGTTTGAGGACGATTCGCCTTTGGGCCGATTAAATCGCACACCTTTGGTTTGGTTTCATTATTTTTGGGACAATCAACCGGCTTTGAATTATGATTCAAATTCATTAGAGCCTCCTCTGTCGTAATAAAGTTCTTCGCCTGCTCATAGGCATCCAATAAATCCTTCGGGGGCTTAAACATAATGTCCTTCATAAGTTTCTGTGATCTCCTGACGTACAAGCCCGATGTAAAGAAACCTAGTGCTTTAGGTAACCATCTCAACTGTTTCCTTGAACCTCTGAACATATTGACTCAAGGTCTAATGGGCTTCTGTTTGATCTGCATCATCTAAGTTGTGAGTTTTTCCTTTCTTTTGTTACTCCCAAACCGATCATAGAACTTGTTGCACAAGTCTTACCAAGAATCAATACAGTTCGGTTGTAAAGACATGAATCACTACTTAACCGACTTCTTAAGTATGACAACGAACATTCTGCACATCCCTGCCTTTGAATGATTATAGTAATTGATGACATTTTGATAAGATTGAGTATGGTCATATGAATCACCGATTCCGTCATATGTATCCAATGGTGGAAACTTTTTAGTCGGATCGGCCCTCTTCTAAACACTAGTCTGGAAAAAGGGAGATTTTGGGTCAACGGGCTTCAGATCTGACTCTTTCCCTTCTAGCTTTCGTTTCAGCTCTCGCTCCAGCTCTTCCATTCTCATAAAAATTGGGTTAAGGACATCCAACATTCTGTCGCATTTTTCCCTAACATGGTTCGAAGACCGAGCTTTCCTTATAACCCCTTTTTATGTGTTATCATAATCCCTATTATCCTGAGGGGACTTGGTTCGTCTCCATTGATTGCGATGTGAGTGAACGGTTTTCCTATCATGAGAAGTCTGCCTCGTACCTCCCCTCTGTATGTCTTCTTTATCAGCCTACCTTATTTTTTTCTAATTTATTTATGCGTGATGACCACCCTTGAATACTTTTTCAGTTGTGATGTTGACGGGTCATTCACGCGGCCATGTCGAACTTGGCTTTGTGGCGTAGGTTCCTGAGACCCTCTGACTGTGGTCAGGGGATCATCCTCCTGTAATTCCTCTAGAAGCCCTACCCGTTCCTCCTACTGATGGCGTAGAGCTTCCAATGTGTTCTCGGCCCTCTAGATCGTCTGTTTTCATATGGTATCTCGTTAGTCCTGTCAACCTGATTCCCTGTCCCGATCTTGCCAAGTCGGGGATCGATTGTTTGTTCCCCTTATACGTAAATCTTGAATTGGTGGATTGGGATGAGTGAACAAACGACGCCTTAGTAGGGCTAATTGCATTGCTACGAGTCGACATCTTTTGGTCGATAGACCCAGTCTGTCAAACACCGAACCACAGACACTTAGAGCAGACAGTGGTGTCGATGAGTCTGTCTGCTTTCCATCCTTATCACCTTGATTCGCCATAAACTCTATTTAGAACTCAGATTAGATTTTTCGAATAGAATTTTATCAAACCGCCCTCCTTCTAGCGTCAATGTTAATGCTTGATTTTGTATGTACGTCAGAAATCACTGAAAGGCACAAGCAACTTGCACAATTAACAGTTACACTAAGAGGAGCTTGATGACTTGGGCCGTCGGAAGATAGTTTCGGTGTGAGAATAAGTACAAGCCAAAAGGGTAAACAATGAAGGGAATCAAATTGCTGAAAAACAATAAATTCTTGTGTATGAGTGAATACCGTGATCCTTACTTATGACTGTATTTAAAATTGCTTTAATCCACTCGAGACCAATTAGAAGTGAAAGTCATTGTCCAAATCACCTTATAATTGCCATTACTCAGCCGACTGAGTCCTTTCCAACTTTGTATCCAACTTTGATATAGACTTTGGCACTTTATATTCAAGCTGACAGAATTAACTGTATTGTACCGACTCATGTCATGGCCCAATGACCAACAGCAAATTCGGGTCATAATAAAATAAATGAATTGAGCTACACCTTACATAATATCCCAACACCCCCATAATATCCCAACACCTTCCATAATATCATTTCTTTTTCTACTATATAATTTATTTATAAGTACAAACACATTTGGATGGAGACTGTATCTTATCTTTATTATCTTTATAATTATCACAAAAAAGAAACGATCACGGTTAATTGATATTCTTCATAAAAGAATGATGATTCTATTTCTACCTTAAAAGTCATAATATAGTAAAAATATTCTATTATCATGTATGTGTCATAATTAATTATATATGCTCTAAATAAATTATTTCTTTCATTTTAAATTATAAAATCAATATTAATTTTAAGAAAATTAATGTCAAACTAAAAATTGACATGATTCATTTAAATTTAAAAAATAATAAATCTTATAATTAATAGTATTTTTAGGCAGTTTATTATATTTATAATTGTATGTATCGCTATAAACTAAATAAATTCATGCCAATTTTGAGTTTGAAAATATTTTTCATTTATTTATCTTTTTTTTTTAAACGGAGAAGCTTGTATAAATAAAATTTGTATCGTCTCATTTATAACTATAGCAACTAGTTTAGTTGGACAGTTACTTAAAATTATGAGGTTGAAGTTTTGAGTTCGAATCTTGACGGAAACAAATTTTTTAGTCTCACATAAGGTTTCTTATCCAAAATTTTCTATAGTAGAGGTCTTATTTTACATTGACCAACAAAAAAAGACACAATATCCAAATATACTAGAAGTATAATAATTAGTTTTACATTTTACTCTTTATTATGTTGCTGTATGTCGATAATTAATGACATACGTGAATACATAGAATAAGAATGAATAAAAAAAAGAACCACACATTTTTTCTTGTAAGTTCATGTTAGTCGTAATCCAAATTCGTCGTGAATTAGTTGATATAAAAATAATTTCCCCCATTTTTATTATATAGCCAAATTTTGCGATTAGTTGTGTTGCTGTCTTATAAACTCACACCACACCAGCTTCAATTAATTCATATGATGTTAGATATATAGCGAGTTAACCACCCCTTGCACCTTTTAAACCTACATGGAAAACATAATAGGAAAAGGAGTAGCCATGGTTCAAATGAAAGAATCTGACTAATTCTGCATTTTTATTTGTCAACAAAAAAACAAGGTATCAACTCGCTGTTGCAGCTAAAAGATTTTAGCTTCTGTGTCGTGTTTTCCAATTCTACTCTAAAACTTTCCTGACTTGTGAAAACAGATCAAAAAAACATGTCCTGTTATAACCTACCCCAGTTCATGAACTTCTTCACCTCATCGTACAAAACCAATATGGCAGCTGCACCAGTACTCCGAAACATATTTGAAAGAGCTCCACGATAAAATGAAGCCACCCCTTCTGTCATATAAATTTTCCTCCAGCACTCCATAGTGCTTCGGTACATGGGTTGTTCTAAGCCAGATTGCATCATCATCCTCCTCCGAACAGTATCCAGTGGATATGATAGCAACCCAGCAGAGGTGGTGACTGCCTGAGCTGCTAACCATCGCTTCCACAATGCCACCTCTAATTTTGAATCTTCCGACATCCTCTCTTTTATGGTATCAAAACCACCAAAATAAAGGCCACGATGAACAACCATACCATGAAGAGATGCAGGAAGCCCTCTGTAGATCCCTTGGATCCCATCCTTCTGTCGTATGGTACTGAGGAAATGGTAGATGCCTCGAAATTGACGAGCCTCGGCTCTTCCAAGGTCAGCAGCTAAGCGGGTGTGTGCAATATCAAGAGGATAGATGATTATCAGTGTCGTACAACCGGCTGCAGCCCCTGCAATGAAGTTTGCAGATGCACCAGTTACAAAATGACCCTCTTGAAAGAATCCACTACGTAAGATGTTCCGATAGAGATCCTGATAAAAAGAGACTTCCAGTCAGTACTCTTAACATTTTCTTGCTAAATTTCAGCAGGAACCATATACCAATTTAAAATTGCCTTTAGTAGAAAAGTATTCCTTCGAAATAAAAACTGTTTCAGTTGCATCTGAGAATGCTAAATGCAGCTAGAATTTTGAGCTTTAATAGAACTAAATAGCAACTTCTACACTTTACTTTCAAAACATATATGCACATCTTTGGCCTTTTATTACATATAAATATCGTTACATGGTGGACATGGAACTTCAAGTGGCAGTTATAGCAATTATGTTTTTTTTAGACAAGCAAATTTTGCATGCATAAGGAGGGTCATCATGAAGAGATACAGTCTACAGAGGTCCTGCAAAGATAGGCCCCTTTCTTTCGGGGTTTGTTTTGGTACAGATATTAAAACGTGCCAAAAACATATTTATATATTATATTTTCAACTAAAGAAGATCTATTCAAAATATTCACAAAAGAAAAAGAACAGAAGAAAGGAGTCCGAGGTAGTAGTATATATATCAAATGGCTCAACATGAGGAGTTATTTATCTTGTAGCAAGGAAGTGGAAGGAAAATATCCAGATACAACTAGATGGGAAATGATCGCTCCAGTGCTGTATTACTGTCAAATAGCCTTCTTCTGTATGAAAGTTGTATTATCTTGCCAACCTTATCAGGAAAAAGAAGAAAAAAAATCTGTTACACCTTGGGATCCTTCTCTCTTAAATAGAACACTGACGAGTGACAGAAATATTCTATGCCACTATCCTATAAGAGCATACAAAGGACAAAAGGAGGAAGATAGTAGTTTAATCTGTACTATAACATATCACTTCTCTTTTAAACATGATTAGCCTTTGAAAACTACAAGGAAAAAAAAAGCGTTGCCTGTTCTTCTCAGCATTCTTCTCAAAGTAACAAGAAGTGGAAAATGGCAGAAGCTAATGTGAAGTTTATATTACAATCTGAATCAGACTAAATTGTCAAAAAAAATTGCACCCACTTTAGGTTAGATAGGGCACCCCACAAAAGAAAATAAAAGAAAACTAATCAATTAAATGAAACGTGTTAAAAACCATAATTAAAGAAAAAGTGAGTTTGTTTTGTTCTAACAATCTGAAGCTAAATGATTGAGTCAGTAGAGCATCAAACAACATGCATTATGGAAACCCTCAAACTAAAAGCCCTAGAATATGGACAAAAAGAAAAACTGCAAACATATACATAAGCATGTACTTCCTCTTTACAATTAAGAGTTAATATTTCCTTTCAGGATTGGCATACAAAAATGTAATCAATTTTGAAAATCAAGGCACCAAATCTCATAACAGTAAGATTTAATTATTATCGCTGGAGATTGAAGTTAAATTTTCCTCATAAATTATGACTTATAAAACAGCCAAGCAGACCCTTTTTTCAGGATCTGTAAACAAATTCCAAAGGTTTTCTAAGACTCCAACTACTAGCTTGCATAGTTGTCATGACGTCGCCGAGGCGATGCCCTGAAGCTAGAGAAGGACAAGATGACACCTTAGACACCGAGATGCCAAGACTCATGTCTTGGTAGCTGACCCAAGTTAAGCGATTAAGTCATTTTTTACCTATGACTCATCGTTATAACCCATGAATTTGCTATGTGTTGTAATTTTATTACTTATTAGATTTGTAATGTATGATGGGTGTTGAATTAGTTGATTCATTATTTTCTACGTAGTATTTGTTGACTTGTTCTACTAGTTTTTAATGTTAAGTGTTTTATTTTTGAATTTTGATTGTAAAGTATTCATTTAATCGTGTTTTTAAGTATATTACATCGTGTTAGTTATTATGTTTTGAGTTTTAATGTATATAAAATTTTATTGTTAAATATACTTTTTAAGTAAAATAAATAATGTATAAATTACACATTGTTAACAACTTGTCGCTATACGGACGCCATGGCCAGCGTCCTAGAGGTCAACTATCGCCGTGGGGTCGTGACAACTGTGGAGAATAGTCAAGTCAGAGGGTGCAACAAAAATTTAGTTAATGTGAGCCTGTGAGACATTAAGGTCTGGGTCCTCTGGGATATTCGAAGGAAAAGCCCTTGATGTTCATCAAGATTTCAAATATAATACTTTTACCAAGTCAGCATCTACTACTGTTCTTACAAAACTTTCAAATTCCTCTAATAATGTTTATATTCTGCAAGTTTCAATCAATAGCTCAAAATTGAAGATAATTCTTGGGAAGGCTCTATGATGTTCAAATAATGACAGTGGTTTGAGCATTCATAGTTAAAGTTTAAATGTACCAAGTACATCAATAAACCAGAGTAAGTTCAATGATTGCTACTTCCACCACCGTTGCTACAGCCGCAGCTACACTAGTATGCCCTGATATTCTAACGGGGATGTTCAGGCATATAACTCATTGATGCAGGTCCGGAGGCTAATAAACAATTGTTTTTCGATCAAAGCTACTGAGCAGAAATAAAGCCTATTGTCTGCTATTGAGTAGGCTGTATTCTCCAACCAGGGGAGGTGGAATCAATCAACCATCTTGGCTTGGACTCCAAGCCAAGATGCTTGATTGCAAAGGGATAATAGTCACCCAAATGCACAAATGTATATTGCAATTATATATATACGTACACACACTTTATTACAATGAGAAAACATACGTTGAACCTAGGCATACTAGATCACAGAAGGAAACTAATAAAGCAATCAACAGGGAGAGCAGTGTATAATATCTGCAACTGAACATCTTTAACTCTTTACAAGAAGAACCCTGTAGTCTATGTCACCGCAATACATATCTATTGGAGCTTGGGAGCTAATAAATTTAATAGTGCAGTTGACGAATGAGGATAAAGCAGGACAGTGACAAATCTTTACACCAAATATATAATCACAATTGCATGGGAATACTTCTTTGTATTTCTACTTTGCTTTTGTTTTTTAATTTCTTTAAGTAACAAATTTCTTAGCATTTGGTTGAAGGTGCAGGGTTTGTTGCTAAGTTTTGTTGTTACATACACTGGACAAGAGTCCCTTCAGTAGATAAGTTCAGAAATAGGTGCATTTCTTTCGGTTATCCTGCTATATGTATACTTGTGCGTACTTTGGTGGTATCCATTTTGAAGCTCTGAGAATAAAACTTTTTAACTTATAGAAAAGAAAATAATAGAGAGAGTTTTTTCACTGGAATATAGTTGTCTAAACAGCTAGAGTTTGACTTGAGAATGATGTACATTTTTCTCTCAGGTCATTCATACCTTTTATAGCTAGGATTTTTCACTACCTCATGTGAATCCTTTAACTATAAGAATGACCACAGACTACTCTCTTCTTACCCCCACTTTCCATTTTAAGCTCCAGACAAAATCAGTAATCCATTCTATGAAGTACTCTCGCACATTTCTACAAATTTTCCTTCCCACGGTCTCGTATCATAAACAAAAGATGACACTGATCTTGGTTGACGATCTCATGTTGAATATAACTAAGAACTACTCCATATCTCAAGTTCCCAAAAAATAAACAGGGGGCTGTATCTCTAATTTGCTCAGACTTATCCCCCTAAACCAACTAGATCCAAACTCAAGAAAGCGGAAACCAGCAAAATACCTTCATCAAAATTGTATGAACATTAAGGGGAGGATGGCCTAAACAGATTTAGGGGAAAATGAACATTGGACTCAGACCTGATAGTAGGGGTGATAATTTACCAATGGAGTTACCTAATTATGATACATTGTCAAGAAGATATGGAAAAAGCTCTGCTTCCACACAAGAATGCTATTCTAATGACTGTAATCTGCCGTTGCACCAACTTAGTACTGTTTTACGGGTTGAATCATTAATTCATAACTGAATTGCTCAAGTTTTCAGCAAATCAATACTTGTAACAAGCTGCTAGCATAAAAATCATGTTACACAAAAAAAAGTACAGAAATTAAGAAGCACCTATATATCAAAAGAAATCAAATTTGCATTCCACCATTAAATTCATTACAAACAAAAGACGAGGAACAACAACACATCCTTTCACATTAAAATTCTAATCCAAGAAACAAACTAAACAAACATACACAAACACAGTCATTCCCACAAAACTCCAAACCATCCAAAACATATATATACAAATAAATGGTAAGAAAAATTAGCATAAAAACAAAAAATTGGTAAGAAATGTAGATAAATAATACCTTGAGAGAGAAATTAAGGGCAACTGAAGGGTAATAGCGAAGAACACTGCTACCATTGCCCCTCCAAAGAGAGAGAATGCCTTCTTCTCTAACAATACGGACAATACAATCAAACATCCCCTTGAACCTCTTGTGGGGCCCATCACGAATCGCAGTATTGCTCTCTTGGGTCTGTAAAAGAAGCTTGGCCCTCTCAATTGGGGCAACAATGGTGTGAACCACACCCCCCATCACAGCCCCAGCCATCAGATCTCTGTGAAAATTTGTCAACCAATTTTCTTGCCCTGATTTTGAAAACCCATTTGATTTTTCTTTCGATTTGGATTCACTGCTGCTTTCATCTCCCTCTTCCTCCATAGCCATCCTCTCTGTTTTCTCTCTATAAAATATACCACAAATTTCTGTCTCTCTGTCTCTCTCTCTATATATATATGTAGATATCAGTGTATTTTGTATATATAACTTTCTATACAGTCATATGTTCAGAAATTTTGTTTCTAATTTTGGGAAAATGAAGCTAACTTTTGTTGCTTGTCTTGATTATCCTTGCTCCTATCCCTTCTGTAAACATGTTTTCCCATTTTCTCTCTCCATAAATATAATTTTCCGATGGATTTCATGATCAGGAAAATTCAATTTGACGTTTCACGCTATCGAGTTGCCATTAAAATCTGAATAAAAAGAGTACAGATGCCCGTAATCTGACTTTTTCTTTTGGATAAATATGAAAAGGATGGCTAAGAGGGCTTCAACAACCAAACGATCTCCAGTCTACTTTTACTTTTCATTTTCCTTCTTTTTTTAGTTATCTTTTTTCCTTTTTCCTTTTTCCTTTTTCTTTTTTCTTTTTTCTTTTTTCTTTTATCCTTTTTCATTTTCTAATTTTTCGTTTTCATTTTCAATTCTCTACTTTTAAATCACGGTATATCTTAAATGATCTGCAATGAATAACATAAATAGTATTTTATGATATAATTAATTACACGATCATATTATTTGAGACATTAATACTTCAATATTTTTATATTTAAAAGATCAATTTGAATTTAGTTTTCAATTAATTGAAGGATCAACCGAGTTAACTTGATAACAATTTATATTATTCAATCAAGTTAATTCGGTGATAATAAATATTGTGTTTAATAATTACAACCAAATTGATTTGGTAATTGTTAATGTTATATTTAATTGTTTGTTGTATTAAATTTTTAATTTTTTGTAATTATTGATGTTAGGTGTAGAAATTTTAGCATTGATTGAGTGATCATGTTGTTTGTTATTCAGCTTCATGAATGTATTTAATCATAATCATATTTAGTATTGAGCTCTTATGAAATTTTACACAAATCATTCAAAAGAAAAGAAAATATAACAATAAGAATTAAAGAAGTAAAAAAGAATTATAAATATATTAGATATTTTATCAAAATTCATGTACCTGAGAGACTAAGAATTTGAAACTCATTTTCATAAGAAACCCACAAATTGACCAAGTATTTTATTTTTTCTTATTAAGTTTAATAGTACTTGATTCATATTTTACTTGGGTTGGATTAGGCATGCACAACAGGTCGGCCTGACCCTGTCAGACTTTGGTCGTTGACTAGACCAGATTGGACCTTTGACTTTTGGCCTGCAGGTCAGACCAAGCCGAGCTAACGCTCAAAAAGGGGGCATGTTGAGGCCTGCAGGCCAGACCAGGTCTTGAGTCAGGCCAGACCAGGTCAGTCCAGTCCAGTCCGATTCGATTCATTCAAATAATTTTTTTAGTAATTTTAAATATTATTAAAACACCAATTAAAATTTTAAACTTAATTGATATATTAATTAAAAGTAATGTATTACAAGTTACAGCTTTCAAATTACAATAATAAAAAATATCTTTATTATTATTATTATCATTATTTTGCAAATGACTTTCTAGTTGTTATGCTAAGTATTTATTAAAATAAAGATGCAATGAAAGATCTATAAGAAGTGTAAGTTGTTAACTAGGTAAGAAAAATTCTTATATATTACACTACTCAATGTGTTTTCATTGATTTCTTTATTCGTATATAAACAAACATGCATGAATGAACATATTATAATACGTTAATTTTATTTTGTTTATTGAATGAGTTGTCACAAAGATAACGTTTTCGTCTGCAGTGAGAGAATTGAAGTAATGAATAAAATTTTTTTGACCAAGGCTAGACTTTGACCAGGCCAGGTCGCAGGCTATTTGTGCACCACTAGGTTAGACTTAAGTCCAATTTTAAATTACAGAGAAAAATTGACAATTATTATATTATATGTTTAAGTCTAAACTTTTGATTAATTGTAAATTTTGTCATTTTATACATAAAGATAAAGATTATTGAATTACCCAAAACATTTATAGAATGACAAAAAAAAAACAATGTATGGTACCTCACACGAACTAATACTAATAAAATTTGAAACTTCTAATATTATTCTAAATTTTGTAGCATAGTATAGCAATCCATGGAAACTGGAGGGGGAAACATCAATTCTTTCGTTGTTTCTAAAATAAAATAGGCATTGATAATGACATAATAACAATTATATTGAAAGTTTTAAAATGTTGTAAGAATATTGTTTGACAATATAAATATTATTTTGAAATTATCAACCACCTAAAATAAAATCAATACTAAGAGAAGAAAAAGAGAGTAATTTTAGTTCACAATCACATTGCCAATGATACTGATCTAAATAATGTTGATACTATTTCCTACTTCAGGCTTTTCCCATATAAGAGTTGTTAAATATCATCAACTTGCCATCTTCTAGTTTTTCCAGCTTTCAACAAATGTGCAATATTCCTTGAAGCTCTACGGCCTTAATTGATGGAAGGTTTTCTTCTTTTGTGAAGTGAAGCAATTCTAGCTTTCTTCATGCTCCAAGCACTAAGATTTGAGATGGTAACACTTTGAGTTCCATTGTTAAATACATAAATGTGTGCTGATTTATCAATCGCCAATGTCGGATAAACTCTAGCAGTGATACAAGTCCTCCCTTTCCCACCAAAACTCTCAACAATAGAATGGTCAATCTGGAAAGAAAATGAGGATAAAAAACATTAACAAAGAAGAACATGGAAAGTTTTCATGTAAAAATATTCATAAAATTCAATTTTGTATTTTTGTTATTGTGTGTCTTAAATTATGGTTTGGGATTCGACTTTTGACCTAACTCAGATTAAATTTTGTGGAGACTCAACAAAGAAGAAAGTAATGGTTCGCTCTCAAGATATGAACCTGTTGTGTTATTTGTGACGTCTTATGTTTTTAACCCAACTATATAGATGTTATAATACTTAGATTTCTGTAGTATTTTTTTTCTTCTCAATTTTGGTGTATTCGAGTTTTTGAGGTGTGAGAGTTCTCCACATAGACAATATTCTTCGCACTTTGCTAAAGTGATATTTTTTCCCTCTCCCCTGTAATTTTTCCCGATTTGAGTTTTTCATGTAAATCTTGTGTTAGTACTAAACTTTTCGTTAAATTCTGTCTTTGGCTTGATTTGCGTTTTTCATGTAAATCTTGTGTTAGTATCGAACTTTTAGTTAAATTCTGTCTTTAGCCATAGTTCGTTGTAACACTTTCTTAGTTTCTGAACTGTTGGGATTGACTCATACTTCTGTAGGCACAACGAATGACCACTACGACAAGATAATCGGGGATTGACTCTTACTTCTAAAAGCCAAGCGTAATATTTATTTCTCAATCCTAGGTTTGACTAATGTATTGAGCGTCATAGAATTGAGTCTATGTTATAAGAGTTGGAATTTCTAGCTGCTATAGAAGTATTGTTTAATATGTGAATTATGTAGAGTGTGTGAAGTTCCTAAATGAATATATCACACACGTAGGACTAATCAAATTATCGAAGCTGGGTAACTTTGTATGTTCTTATTTTTCTGTTCTTTAATTTATGTGTGATTGCTTGTGATATCCGATCTTAAATCTAACATGAACAAAAAGAAAATTGAGTTCTAGGCAACATACCAAACTTCTAAGCGAAATCTTCTCTCGACGAGGATCTACATCAACAAAAGCTCCAAATGAGGTTTTGTTAACCTCATCTCTCAAAGAAGACCTATAAGAGAAATATTAAGTAGAAAAAAAATAAAAATCTTTGAGAATTAGAGATGAATGAATGCTTACGAGTGTAGTCAAATTATAACCGAACCTGCTTTGATCACTGCACATAAGCACAACATACTTATTATCATGGCCTTTGTAAATCCGAAAGAAAACAGCAGTTTGTTCAGCCAAATCCTTTGAAGCCAAAACCAATAAACCAAATGGCCCAATACTCCCTCGCGTAGTTGCATTCATTTTGTTGCACAGGTGTTGGGGATGGACAAATTTTGTGTTGATCAACTTGGCTTTCTTGAGATTTGACAAGCCAAATGAGATTTCTACATCGGCCTACCATTAGAATAAACTAATTTAATCATTCCAATGAAAATGATCTTAATGTATGAGATAGGTCACTGAGAAAGGCCTAATGAAGAGTTACCTGTGAAGCTGTGATATTCGTAATTTCTAATACAGATCCTCCCTTGAGCTCTCTATTATGGAGTGTTACCTCTTTTACGCGTAGCTTTTCAATTTCTCTAGCTGGCCATTGTACTAATTGCCTCCCAGTTTTATGGAGCAAAATAGTTCTAGGTAGTGACTGTAGAGCAAAACACATCTATGAGTATGCTTTACTTTGTTTTGCCTACCAAATTGAGATGTTCTTGAAAATTACTTTATTATCTAAAAAAATAAAAATAGGAAGATTAAATTTAAATTACCTGAAGACCAGCCCATCCTTTGCTGGTATCATTTGGCGTAGTGTCAGCTTCAGTTATCCATCCCCACAATATCCTCCTCTTTTCAGCATCATCATAAAATGTTTTTGAAGCATAAAACATCCCGTAATCGTATCTAAATTGTGTAACATTATCCATAAAATCAATATCTGCTACAAAGCTGTCAGTTTTGGCATCATATTTTCCTAGTACATAGTAGTCATGATCAAAAAAGCTCGCTTTAAGGACATGTTTAGTATCTTCCCCTTGTTGAGATGTTTCAAGCCCCTTTTCCCCATTAATCTGAACAGGATAAAAATCAGGGCATTCCCACATTCCAGTTTTATTCGAGAAATGAAGAGGATAAACGCTTCTAGTCCAGTCAACAAAGTTCTTGCTTCGATATAAAAGTGCTGTTCCATGACCATTAATTTCACTTCCAATGATAACTCGCCATATTTTGTCCGAACCAAGCCAAGCAGTAGTAGGGTCTCTGTATAAATCTGGCTTAAGGCCATCAACCGGAGTCATTAAAGGGCTATGATCCGATTTTATCCATTCTCTTAGAAGGGGGTCAGACAGATTTTTGGGTACTGCCAAGTTCTGAACCTGGCGATTTTTGTAGTCACTTCCGGTGTATAAAATGGCTGGTTTTTCACCTTGAAGGATTGTGGCAGAACCAGACCAGCAGCCATTGATGTCATAGGGCTCAGTTGGGTTAATAGCAGGATCAAGATTGACCCAGTTGATAAGATCATATGAAACTGAATGCCCCCATGAAATGTTACCCCATTGTGCAGAATATGGGTTGTATTGGTAGAATAGATGGTAAATTCCTTTGTAGTACATTGGTCCTGTCATATATACATGAACCACACTATCAGAACAAAATGTGAATTCAGTTGAGTCTATTCAGTCAAGTCTTTTGATTAGACTTGTCTCCCGCCCAGGCATTAGACGGTCCTCTACGTATTCGACTTTTCAAAGTAGAATTAATCATATACCACATCTATTTAATGACGACTTTTTTTTTTTTTTTGAAACATATTTAATGATGACTTTGAATCCAAATAATGTTTGAAATAAAAAATTTAGTAATTTTTCATGTAAATTTAGAATCTTTAAACGTATTATCAGTTTTATATATACTAAAAATATATACAATGGATTGCCAAAAAAAAAAAAAATGCAACGTTGGATGCATATTGTAATTCGTTGCGAGATGCATAAAATGTTGGGTTTTTATTCAACTAATACAAGAGTTTATACATCAGATCTAATAGTAAAAAACAAAATCTAGGTGACGAAGATGTCAAGAGAAGAAACAAGATTAATAACCTACAAATCTTACCATTAGGATCTGCCAATTGATCAGCAACCAGGTACCATTTTATCCCAAGAACCACAACAGGGCAAAAACATGTAAAAAAAAGCCACATTAAACACAAGGAACTATCTAAATAAACTATTTAAGTTTTATAAAGCAGACAGAAAATACATTAGATAAAAATAAAATAAAATAAATAAATACAAAAGAAAAAGACTAACCATTCATCCAATTCTTGGGGGGCTGGAAGTGGAAGCCAGTCCTATAAGGCTGTTGTTCTGATGAAATAGATTGAAGATTTCTGGAAATTTGAGTAGAGGCTCCAACTTCAACTCCATGATCAACCAGCACAAAGAACAATCCAAGTAGCCAAATAACATGTACAAACTCCATGTCTCTTTTAATTGATAATATCTACCTACTTCCTGCACTCCACATAAATGCAAGATATGAATCAAGACTTTTATGATGGATTCAACTTGACCCTCCTTTGTTTTAGATCAAATTAATGGAAAAATACTTGGTATTCAATATATTTAAAGGAATATATGATGCAACAGACAAGAACGTACCAACAAGATCATAAAATAAATTTTTTGAATCCGCAAGAAAAATAAGAATTTAATCAAAATAAAATTGCTAACAAACCCTAATAAGCATATTTATAGTCTTATTAAGCAACTTCCCAACATCAATTAAAAAAAAAATTAAAATAACAAAAATTAAAAATAATAGTTCAAATTTGATCAAACTTTGACGATGACTATACTACTTAAAAATAATAGTTCAAATAGTACACGACCGAACACTTAATCCACCTCGTGATAAAAGTCTTCCACCGCATCAATATACGATATGCACATGGAGAGAAATATTATATACACGTGACTCGGAGATGCAAAATATACTTGCAAATAGGACAACTGTTTGATGCTAACATATGTTATACATTATAGCAATTTGAAGGCCATGTGATATGACAGTTCAAACTGGTAATTTTCTTGGTTGCTGCACATTGATGTCTTCGTAGCAAGTTTACCTTTAAAATATAGCAGAACTCCAAGAAAATACAAAGACGTATTAGAACGAACATAAATGAATGAAGCCAGAGACTTTGGATAAGACAAAAACGTTTAGATACCTTTTTACATAAATAATAATTGAAAATTACTTTAATATAAAATATTTTTTAGTAGAATATGTTGTATAATATTAGCAAAGAAAACATATTTAATTTAAGATTACACCATATATATGCATGACAGAGCCCCCCCCCCCCCCCCCCCCCCCCCCCCCCCCAAAACACAATTTTGGCGTTAAATTATCTGTAACAAAAATTTTTTGTATTTCTATTATAAGACCTATAGCGACGAATTTTAGAGTTTATTTTTATAATAGTGACTCATATTTTAAGAATATAAACTTATATTTTTTTCGTTTTAAAATATAAGGTCTTTATTGAGTTTGAAAATATCAAATTTGAGTTCAAAAATATCTCAAATTTATCTTTAAAAAATGATAATGATGTTATAATTTGAAATAGAGAAAGTACTATATTAGGATTCAAATAACATATCAAATTAATTTCTATGATTCAATGCATATGAAGCTCAATTGTAACTTTTTAAATTAAGAAAATAAATTAAAAATTTCACTCATAGTCTTTTTCTTTTATCTCCCAATTAGCTTAGTGGTAGATTTTCACGAAATTTCTTTACTTTTTTCATAATCTTTATGCAATACAAATATAAAAACTTTTATACTTATGTAGGGTCTTAAAGTTGCTATATTTTAATTTTATTTTTTAAATTTATATTCTCAAAAAATAAATAAAAAGTGTAGTATGATATAAAACAGAAAATTATTATAAATTGTAATATTATACTAGAATACTTTTAATTTGTTAAAAAAGTTCATAAAAATTTCGGCTCCCTCCAACTTAAATTCCTGGCTATGCCCCCGTATACATAATTATGAAAATTGAAGAGATGATTTAGCTATTGTCGATCGAATTTCTCCCCAGATGAAAGAACATATAAACAATCTTTCTTTTCAAAGTTATCACCTCAAGACCCTTTACATGCAAGACTTATTGCTAACGCAAATTGGGATCCTCCTTTTGGTCACCAACCAGTAGAAATCCCAATGAGCTTAAAAATGCGATAATGGCCCTATAGAGAGTCGTCCACCATATATAGATTTGATACTTTTGTCTACAAAAAACTATAAATAAATGGCGAATACAATCAAAGTAATAAATGCCCAAGTTTCTTTTGGTTTCATCATTGAATTTTTTTTTTTTTTTGGTTATAATAACTTCCAACTATGTCACGAAAGAATCATCGAGTACATTCGATGAAATAATTTCTTAGATGTATTATCATACCTGCAAGAGGTTAGGCCATTGTCTATCCTATAATAAGTCTCCTTATTTTACCCCTTACTAGAAGTCTGAGACAACCCATAAGTATTTGCCCCTTTTTTGTACATATTGGGAAAGAAATATGCACGATCTCTCACTTATGATTTTGGAGAAGGGATGCCTTCTCACAAATTCTGTCACAATGACTAGGCTTGCGATTATTTACCAAGAATATAGGTCTCCATAAAACATCTCAGTAGCAGAGTAAAAGAAAGTAATAGTGATTCCCGTAGTAGCGGTGAAAGAAACGGAAGTAGCCTAAACAGTGAAAACATTCATTCATCATTTGTGACATTTATCCAAATAAAATTGGTGTTTTGAGGTTTTTTTGTAGGCGAAAGAATCTTAATAATCTAAAAAACGGTCCAACAGAAATTAGTTATTTTTTGAGACTCCAGGCTAAACCCAAGTTAAATATGCAATGACATCTCAAGAGAATGCTACTAATGGAACATATAGGAATAATAAAGTCTATTCTTAATTGAACTTACTGAAAAAAAAAAGAATTTAAAAAGAGATTTTCCTTTCCAGATGAATCATTACCACAGGGCATACAGACCCACTTTTCGAATATCTCCCTTCTTTTCGGGATCGAACATTAATTGCAATGAATCGATAGACGGCTCATCGAAAATCTTTTTTCTAAAAGGAATCCTTTATTAATGAATCTTTTCTTGAGGAGTTCTATGATGTGAAAATCTTATGTACGTTTTAGGGTATTGCTTTTATACGGCTAGAGTCATTTTTTGTTCATTTTCAAAATTACAATGATAAAAAGTACCATGTTTATTTTCAAAATTATAGTGATAAAAAATACCCCGTACAAAAAGTGTAACGATCTGGGCAATGTCTCGCGTTCGCTTAGTCGCAACTGAAGTCATATATCTTGTCCAGGAGCCTCTGGCAGCATAAGTTTTTTTTCTAAATCTTGATAATTTTTTCTAAATCTTGATAAAGCATAAAATAAAAGAGTTCTTTGTAGCATTTAATGAGTCACTCACCGCTTGTATATTTATATTTGTAAAAGTTATTTTGCTCATATATTTTGGGAAAATCATAAAAATTATTTTACTTTTATATTTTGGAATATATTATTCTTTCAAAAGTAACTCAAAATGAGATCGAGTAATGTTACGGTTACAAAAAATTATTAAAAAAAAATGGATATAAAATTGAATTATAATTAAATAATATTTTATCATATACGGGTGGATACAATAGTTATAACTATTCGCTATCATGTGTATCATTTTGTATTATCTTTTGTACCCAATCTGTTGTAGCATTGTTGCTATCAATATACTCAAACATAAAATTATCTAATCCTAAACAAGAAGATAAAAACTCATTTATCTAATCATAATTAATTATTGTTACATTCTCTAATACCGATTAAGTAGGTAACAATTACTATTACAGAATTAACTAGGTAACAATATCTGTTATAAAAAAATAATTATAATAAGACAATTTAATATATATCAGTCTTTCGGACTATTTAATAAAATAAAATTAGGTAACAATAAGATAAAGATTCGTTTATCTAATCATAACCAACTATTGTTATCTCATTTAATACCAATTATTTAGTTGGAAAAAATAAAAGTGGAAAAATAACTGAGGATAAAAGTGAATTATAATTTTTGAGTTTCTTTAACTGGTAAAGACTTACATTTCGAGCCAAAAAAACAAAAACAAAAACTAGGATGGGACTAGGGACCTTTTGAAGTTTGCAACAATTAATAGGGCAGAAAATGAATCAGAGTGTTTCGAAGGTTCGAGGTTGACTCAAATTTTTTGAACGAAACTCATATTTGATATTTAAACGAGTCGAATTCGAATCTATTTTGATATTCAGACACTTATACGAGTCGAATATAAACCACATATTATTCGTTCATTTAGGATATTAAATTTTTTTTATCTCATTGAAACATACTCAATACAATTTTGTTGATATTCATATACAGTATCGAGTATACTCAATTTATTTAATATATAGTATTTAGCAATTAAATTCTCCATATATTTTGAAAATTGGAAGGAATTTTTACATCAATTGATTCAAGAGTGATAATATCATCTCAATAAGCTTTTTACAAGGATCGCAATATTCAAATTCAAATTATTCCATATAGTTGATTGAGTGAATTTTATCTTACATTGTCATAATATAAATAATCTAGTTCTAATTCACGTATGACTCAAATGCTCGTGAGTACCTCAATTAAAATACAAGTCGAATCAAATCGAACTCAAATATAATAAAAAGAATTCGAAATTGAGCAAAGATTGTAAAAATGTATCTGAATTTGAGTACGAATCTGAATACCTATAAAAAGTTTTGAGTCGAATTTGAATAAAATACTGTTTGACTTGACCCAAGATTATTTTCATCCTTAACAATTAGAATAACAATAAATTGATATATTAGTTATTAAAATAATACCTACGGTAGATCCACTATTTTTTCGTATTCTCAATTCTTTGACATCACTGAAATTCAATAATTGAAAAAACAAATTCAATATATGTTTGTAGACACCCAAATTTTGCACTTTTGTACTAACCCTGACAGGAGGGCAAAATCGTCATTTGACCCGACATGCGGAAAAGAAGGTGGACCCCAACACCATGCCACCCCAGCGATTTACGGTCAAAGCCGCCACCACGGACAACGAGCATCCGGTCACTTGAGGCAAGGCGAACAGTTGATCCCGAAAAACCTGAGCCGACCACAAAAGACGACTGATGGCCACTCCGCTTACGATGTTCGGCAAATTCTATATCAAGTCGCAGCCCTCCGAACTAGCCTCCCAGAACAATATGGCACGTTTTCCAGGGATTTTCGGATTGCAAAAATACAGCCTTCCAAAATAATACAACAGAGATTGACAATTTAAGACCGCGTGGCACGAAAATCGAGAAAAGCAAGCCGAACAGCCGCGGATGCACCTGCGGCCACCGACAAAAAGGACAGTGCGCGGCTCGAGGAGACGGCACACGGCAGCCGAGGAAACGGCGCTTGCAGCCCAGCCGCAGATGCACCTGCGGCCAGCCGCAGATGCATCTGCGGCTGCCTACTGAAGCCTATAGATCGGCCATTTCCACCCGAGAGCGAAAAGAGAGAAGAAAAAATAGATTTTTAGAGAGAGAGAGCTCGCGGGAGAAGAAGAAAATGGCGGAAATGTAGAGAGAGAAACGAGATTTTAGAGAGAGAAACCCACGGGTTTGTTCCAAAGAGTGAGATTTCTTCATCCTTTGTACAATCTTTGTATCCTATTTTGGTTTCCAAGTGTTGAATCATCTATTTCATCATTTGGAATGTAAAAAATCCGAGTTTTCATAGCGTCGTGGTGTTTGATATATCAAATCTTGTAGATCTAGTTTTATTTTGTTCTTATTGTGTTTGTTGGGTGGATCTTCTGTGGATCCGAAAATATTTGGTGCATTGCTATTTAAATAGTTTGTTTTAGTGTATTTGAAAGTTAGATCCAATGTAGTTGATATTTGTTTTGGGATCTATGGATTAGGGACGGTTAGAGAGGATTTATTGCGGATAGAATCTCCTCCTAACCTCCCGATGATATCCCTTTAGTTTATTTTCTAGCTTTTACGTATGTAACGATCGCGATGCACCTTTATGTAAATATGTAAATTTTTGGGCCTTAAAACGACATCGAGTCGAAAATCGGGTTAAGGCCCCGTGATAATAATAAAATATGTGATTGTGGGTGTTTGGGGTTGTCTGGATGGCTCACATGCCCATGGATAGCCCCGACACGTTTTGGAATGTTTGTTTTAATTTACGACACGAAAAAACGGTTTTCCAAAATAAGGCAAATGATGAAGATTTTCTAAAAGTGATCAATTTAGGATATTAGATTCATGAGGTTTAAAGGTTAAGTGTTTTGGCAAACTTTAATCCATGATTGATGAATAGGCTTTAGTTGGTTTTAAAACGTCACAAAAAACGATTTTGCAAATAAATAAATGTTTCATTAAACTTTGTGCATAGGGTTAAAGAGTTCTAGAAGTTGCCCTCGTTTTATCTATATTAACTGTTAGAAGGCAATGTATAGTCTCGATTCCTATTTGACAAAAGTTTAAAACTATTTGTTTTTCTAAAATGACACCTAAATAAAAAACCCTCAACGCTTTCGAAATTAAAATCAATCTTTCTTATAAAAAGCGAAGCCTCATCATTTGGGTCAAAAGACGTTAAAACGCTTTCCAGTTAATGCACATTTGCCATACAAAAAAAATCCAAACAAAATTCACCACAAGCATTCACCTAGGCACACACGCACACACACGCAACTCACACATTTTAGGATTTAAAAGGATAGGAAAACATCGAGATTGCGGTAACCGTGTTTCACGGAAGTCGGGGGGTGCCTAACACCTTCCCCTCGCTTAAGCAAGCCCCCGAACTCTATGAATCTCGGTTTGCGGACCAATTAACTCGGAGTCACATATGAGCCAGCAATTACGAAAACAAACTCGGATGAGTTGGTACATCCATTTCAAATATACCAACTGGCGACTCTGGTCAATTGGCTCATAAAAAAATCGATCTTTCAAAACCCGTCGACACTAAGCCGACCCTTTTCAAAATCACATTTAATTCAAAAAGGCTAAAATTGGAAAGGGACATTTTTAATAAATAAAAAACGAGACGAACGAAAATATGGATTTTTTTGGTATTGTTGCAAGAGGATGAAACAAATTTCTTTTAATTCTTGTCAATCTAAATTTACAAAGTGGAAATGTGGTTTGAGTAATATGCGGCGCTTTCTACGTAAACTGATATCGGCTCCTAAGAATTTGTTGACTTCAACTCAATTAATGACTCCTTAAAATTTGATATATCAACAAATTTCATGAAAAAATTAAATTGTGAATAACATGAAATTATAAGAGATAAGATAGAATAGTAGTGGCTTATTTTCTCTTTAATTCTTATTTATCCTATTTATTCTATGTATTCACATATGTTGATATTTTTTATTGATATCAATTTGTCGTCATGTAAGGACTCTTAAAAAATTGTGTGAATCTATCCTGGATAAGGTAGTTGATTTTACTCCTTTTATAAATAACTAATTTTATTAAATTATTAATTGGTTCTCATTTAATGATCGAATAAGCATAAATATACAATAATCAAATACTACATTTATCTATACTATTAAAAAGTGGAACATGACATTAAAATCCGTGTCATGTCTAATAATATAAATGAATGTAGTATTTGATATAATATTTAATTATTATGTATGTAGATTTATCCTTAAAGATCAAAGAGTGAATATTGAATGCCATTCAAAATTTTCAAGATAAAGAGGATAAGTCTTTATCTTTATCACACATCTTGATCACATATTAATCTCTGAATATGCGTGGAAGTAAAAAATTGCAAGTTAATTAGTGGAGACATAATTTAAAAATAAGAGAGAAAATAGGAGATAAAAACTGTAATATTTTTTAAACCATAATTATTACACAATCTCAAAAAGACAATTATTTTCTCCTTCTTCCGCTATATAATATATATATATATTTTTAAAAATTCCCTAAATATATGGGATCAGTTTTCCTTTACCACTGGTCTCACATAACAACCGATAGAACTAATGTAATATTTTGTAATATTATAAAAAAAATTAATAAATTCAGTGGAATCAATTGATCTCACAACCGTCTATGTGGCTTCGTCGCTGATATCTGTATTATTATTCTCTCCTCCACCTACATCTCTCCCAATTATTGTAATAAATTAGGATATTAAAAAAAAAAACCTTTGCACATTGGGAAGCTAAAATAACATTTCTTTAAATTAAACTGGGATTTAACTTAACAAATGTTTCTAAAGACTAAGTTATGTTTAGTACTCTCTTCGTCTCAAAATTAATTTTTTTTGTTGTCAAATTAGTTATTTTTAGAATTAATAATTAAATATATATAAATACATTTTCAAAACTATAAAAATTAGAGTTGGTAGCAAATTGTCTATAATTTTTTATAATTATAATCTCTTAATCTAAACTTTATTAATAATGATATAAAAATTAGTTTTAAAAGTAGTTAATTTAACTAAAAAAGTCAAAATAGGATTTTTAATTTGAGTTGGAGGGAGTATCATTTATTAGCTCAAACAGATGGCACAATTTCTTTGACACCATATTCTAATCTTATGATGATACACTTCACTAGTACCCATCTTCTCAGATAATTTTAGCCTGCTTCATGCTCCAAGCATCTAACCTCGAGATAGCAACACCAAGGGAGCCATTGTTAAATGCATACAAGTGAGCTTCTTCATCAATAGCTAAAGTTGGATAGACTCTAGCAGTAATGCATGCTCTCCCTTCACCTCCAAAACTCTCTATAACAGAGTGATCAACCTGCCAAAAAAATAAATATACATTAATCCACTAGGAAATCAAGACAAATAAATTATAAATAAAAATTTGGACATACCAAACTTCTCAATGAAATCATTTCTTGTCGCGGATTTATGTGGACAAAAGCTCCATAAGAAGTTTTATCAACCCTTTCCCGCAAAGTAGACCTGTAATTAAGCAATGTTAAAGAACACTTATTTAAGAACTACACATCTGACCCTCCCCGGAGCATGCAATTTGTTGGCCCCTTGTGCAGGATGTAGCAGAATTTGCAGTCATATAATACTGGTAAAACAAAGGAAATCTGAATGCAACTTCACTATATAAAACGCAATTTATTTCTACAAACTGACCAAATGAATTGCCTGGAATCAGGATATGAATTAAGTCGCACCGTATAGTTCAAATTTGGAAAAAGGTCTGTTTAGAAATGAACCTGCTCTGATCACTGCACATAAGCACTACAAATTTGCTATGGTCTTTGAATATTCGAAAGAAAACTGCAGTATGCTCTTTCAAGTCTTTGGAAGCAAAAATCAATAAGCCAAAAGGCCCAACTTTGCTGCGGACTGCTGCATTCTTCTTGCTACACAACAGCTGGGGATCAACTGAACGCGTGTCAATCGGTTCAGCCTCTTTCAAATTTGGTAATTTGAAGGAGATTTCAACATCAGCCTTGCGTGTAAACAAGATGCAGTAAAATTAGAATGTCTATGCTTCATTTAGCTACATAGTTAGGCACTGAAACTAATGCTGAAATTTGGCCATAGTTTGTGCTTACTTGTGAAGCTGTGATGCCAGAAACTTCAAAAGATGAGTGCCCTTCTAGTTTCTTATCATAATAACTAACATGATTTCCGCGTAATCTTTCAATTTCTTCAACGGGCCACTGTACCAACTGCTTTCCATTTTTAGCAAGGTAAACTTTCCGAGGAATGGACTGTAAAACACAAAAAGCCACAACAATTTAGAGAAGTTACAAATTTATGACTCAGGCCTTACAACCATAGCTTTATAAAGCTGATTTTTTCGTTCTAGTTACAAATTAAATCACCTCATATTAATTAAAAACCATTGTCAATTCAACTAAGGGTACCTGAATTCCAGCCCATCCTTTCTTTATATCATCTTCAGAACTGTCGGACTCATTTATCCATCCCCATAATACCCTCCTATTCTTGGCACCATCAAAGAATGTCTTTGATGCATAAAATTTCCCATAATCATATCTCAAATCCAAACTAGTTCCCGTAAACCCCTTATCAGGAATAAACTTATCCACATTAGGCTTATAACTCCCAAGTGCATAATAATCATGCAAATAAAAGCCTGCTTTCAATACATATTTATCATGAAAATTTCTCCCTGATGTGTCAACCCCATTTGTGCTATTACCAGATAAAGGATAGAAATCGGGACACTCCCAAATTCCGGTTTTTGCAGCAGAATAAAGTGGCTGCTTATGAATAGTCCAATGTACAAAGTCATTACTGTGGTACAAAATTGCCATTCCTTTGTTATTTTTCAAGCTACCAACAATTACTCTCCATTTCCCATCTTGGCCTTTCCACGCTGTTGTGGGGTCTCTAAATTCATCCGGCTTAACGCCATTAGGCCGAACCATAACAGGATTATGAGAATATTTTTGCCATTCTATAAGAAAAGGGTCTGACAGATTTTTTGGCATTGCTATGTTTTGGACCTGCTGGTTCTTAGCATCAATTCCGGTGTATAAAATTACAGGCTTGTTTCCTGGCAGAATTGTGACAGAACCGGACCAGCAACTTTTGGCGTCAAACGGATTGCTTGGATAAAGGGCATGTTTTAGATGAATCCAGTTAATTAGATCATATGATACTGAATGTGCCCATATGATGGTTTTGCCAAATACTGCACCATAAGGGTTGTGTTGGTAGAACAGATGGTAAATTCCCTTATAATACATTGGCCCTGCAATACTAGTTGAATATATAAGCATTTTATGCCATGGATAAATGACACTGCATTATGTTTTCTTGAAAATTTGTAGCTATGAAGAGAATATGGATTATTATCTACTAACAAACCAGATTTGCTGATTGATTTGATTTATTTATGAAAAAACATGTAAAAAAAAGCTTACCATTAGGATCTGTGTTTCAAGTAAGCCCATCAGATCATGCCATCATTATATGCCAAAAAGCCGAAAAAGAAAAAGGTAAGGAGTTGTTACTTGAATTTATCAACTTCTAATGGCAACAAATTATAATGAACATTAAGAACAATATTTATTTATGATTATTTTTTTTATAAAAAAGAAGAAGAAGAAGAAGAAAAAGAAGAAGAAGAAGAGGAATACCATTTAGCCAATTCTTTGGAGCTTGGAAGTGGTAAGATGTTCTGCTTGGCTGTTTTGCTGCTCTTGTAACCTCATCTTGTAGGTTTCTATCAATGTACTGATCAGAGGCATCAACTTTAATTGCACAACTAACAAACACACAACAAAGTACTATAAGCCACACTACACAGTTCTCCATGTTACTAGTATCAAGTGAATATGGAACAATGACACATGGTATTTATAGTCATCAAAAGTGAAAAAGGTGAAAGAATATGCATGATAGGTAAATCTAAAAGTAAAAAAAGTGGCCTAATTTCTACGCTTTATGTACATTTTTGACACCTAAAAGTCACAAATTGATAAAGTAGAATGTTAGGTCAGAATGCCATTTTGTTTCCCCCCTTAGTAAGTCTCATACATGACACCTAGCTAAGCACTCTTATCAGCTAGACCAGTATGGACTGATTGCTTCGAGGTGAGTAATGTTTAATAGTAACTCCGTTTCAAATTATAAAATTAATATTGATTTTTTAAAATTCAATTTGAGATATTTTTAAAAAATGTCATGATTTATTTAAATTTTTAAAATAATAAATTTTTTAATTAGTATTACTTTTAAGTTTGTTTTTGAATATTAATTAAATGAATTCATGCCTGTTTTAAATTTAAAATTGACTTTTAAAAAGTCAATATTGGTCTAATAATTTAAAACAGAAAGAATTTGAAATAATCACAAAATCATATATCACAATTTTCATCCTCATTTAGATGATTATTTTGAAAAGTTTAGCTTTCTGAAGGCCAAACTAAATATTCACAGTATTGGAAAGAATTGGCTGTGACATCAACCTGAAATTTAATGAAATTTTATCTAGTGTTATGGCCAAAGTACGAATAAGCTGTTACTCTCTCACTTACACTAAAATAGTCGGTCTTTCTGTTAATAATAGTGTAAAATTACATATTTCTGTTAATAATAGTGTAAAATTACATAAAGCTCTCGAACATAATAACACAATTTTATTAAGAAATTGATAAATTCACACGATGGACCTCACAAAAGTGTTACTATAGATATATAACGACAGTTAAACCGTCGTTCTAAGTATTTTTGTGCGGTTTACTGCGTGAATTTATCAAAAAATCGTGTGAAAGTATCAGTTCTTTTTTATTATTATATCACTAATATATCCAAAAATTTATAGATTTTGCAAATGAGAATCTTTTGTAGAATGAAGTAATAAATTTTAGTTAAAATTTTGCACATATAGAGGTCACACATGAATAAAGTATCATACATGCATGTCCAGTCTGTTGGTTTCCTAATTCCTATAACTAGATGACCATCATGATCAGTCTTTATCATGGCCAACCTGGGCTATATATAATTAAGCTGGACCAACTAACTGATTAGTTCCAGCTGGTGATTTATGTAGAGGAATAAAAAAAATACTCGTTAAATTGTTATAACCCTCTCATTATCAGACACGCCTACTCAAAAAAATGCAAAAAAAATTCGTAGATACTCATTCATTCGTTTCAAAAATTAGATATATATTTTTAAAACGATAATTTTTAAAAAAAATATTACATTCTAAAAAATTAGATATATGTTCTCTCTTTCTCTCTTTTAACTCAAAATTCCCCTGATTCTTTCTTCCGTTAAAATTTTAATTGAATCTATTACCTTTTCCTTCACACCCATTTTTAACCCATCTTTTGAAGTGTTTCGTACATGATAATAATTGTGTAAAGCAAGATAATTATTTTCTCTCTTCCTCCTCACACTCTTTATTTTCTCTCTTCTCTATGTTGTATATTATATTTACTGTAATGAATATGTCAATCCCTTGTTTGTGATTATATTTATAGATGTCACGTTTATCTTCAACCAATTAAAAGTAAAAATTCATTTTAGATAACTACAATTAATTATCAATAGATTCATTCCCTAATTAGATCTTCTTATTTTCTCCAAATATAATAATTCTCCCGCTATGTGTGCAAGTTATCAAAATAAATATATGTGAGTCAACACCAGATCCAGACCATCAAATAAAGGAAATTACACTGTATCGAAGTCTAAATAATTATATCCCAACGGGCTCATCTTTCGAAGGATTTCGTACATAATAATAATAATTGTGTAAAGCAAGAGAATTATTTTGTCCTTATCCGCAGGCAATTTCGTGTTCAGAAAACCTTCATATTCAATTTCTTTCCTAAAAAACTTATGGATTGATAGGTTGGCAACTCCTTCTCAAACAGTTACTAACAAGCAGGCAAAATTCTCAAGTGGGTTTTTCAAAATGTGTTTTCAAAGTGATTTTCACAAGTCCCTTTTCAAATATTTAATTTTACCCTTTGTTTTGCTTTATTTTAGAAAACTTTTAGTTTTTAAAAATTATTTTGGTTACCCAAAACAAGTAAATGGGTTAGGGGGTCCGACTTAGGGTATGACAACCATCACATTGAACCTATCACTAAATTATACTAAGAATTCTTTATTTGGATACTAAACTCCACCTCGAGAGATAAAAAGCAATCCAAATGACTTTAAGGCTCATAGATGAGCATTTTACAAGCCTAATTTCAAATGTCCAGAGAAAACTCTTAATTCCTTCGAATATGAATTTAGAGACATTATGTTTTCTTATAGGCTCATAATTTCACCAATTTCACATCAATTCAAATGATACAATTTTATTTCAAAATCCATAATTTTTCTAAATATGAATTTAGAAGTCTTTGGCCTCTTCCTAGACTCACAAAAAAAGAAATAATTCAAAATTAAAGTAATTGCATGAATCTAACTTCTACATCCATTATGGGCCGGCTTGGTCTAAGTTTTATGAGTAGATGCCCACACACCTCAGATTCATCGAATTGTAATACAAGAATATACCCAAGCAAGTCAAACAATTGATACTAAATTCACATATGATAATTGAGATATAGAAGATGATGTTTAGGCATTAACAATTGAAAATTTTATATAATTCAACAAGGATTCGTAGAGATTAGAATTGGACCATGCGAATTTTCAGAAGAAGAATTGCTTTAGATGCTTAGATTGGCCTATTTATTCCCTTTTGTGATTGGGTTTGAAGATAAGATGAAGAGTTTTGATTTGTAGTTGTTTCTCTCTATATTTCTCTTTTTATAAGTATTTTGGTACCTTTCTCTCTCATTAGGAAGCTATTCTAGTTCTCTTTTCTTGTGTATGAAATGAAAGAGTAAGAGACAATTAATACTGGAAAGGATGCAGGGGCAAGCCGCGTATACATATACGGCTTTGACCCTAAGCCACGTATGTGTTCGCGGCTTCGGCTCTGATCTCAAGTCCGCGCATATGGTCAATTTGGTGTCCTTTTCTCTCTCCTCTCCTCTTAGATTTTGTTGCTTTAGGCCCCATGATAATATATTTTTTAAATTTATTTCTTTTAATATTTTTCTTTATTTTTTTTTCTAACGTCAAGATGTGAAATTTGAATGTTTACATTATTTTTTAATTATTAATTATGTGAATAAGTATTAATAATTATATATTTTTTTAAAAAAAATATGTAACAAGTGACACTCTTTTATAATTTTATCAAATTTTATATATTGTTATGTTTCGTAATTATAATTCGATCGATGTGAACTTATCGTAATATATAACAAGATTCTGATGTACCATTAAATTTTAAAAAAATTATATAATTATTCTATTAAACTAATTAAAATTATAAAATTAAATCATTTCGTTAAATTATTTAAACAGTGGTTAATGTTTTACAATCAAACAACAAATTAACTTTTAAATTTAAAACAAAAAAAAATATTAAGAATTCCAAAAAAATTATCATATTCAACCTCCAGCCAGGTCAACCCTACCCGGGCAATTGTAAAACATGTCGAAAGCCGTAACTATCTAATTGTAAGTTTGCAAGTCACTTACATGTGATAAGAAAAATTATAAAAATATTAAATTTTATGAGTAAAAATATCAATTTATTATTATTATTATTATTATTATTATTGTTTTCATGTGTAGTTTAGTTATCCACAAAGCAAGACAAAATAGCTATTAACAATATCTTTGATTATTTTCATTTTCCCACACTATATTAATGTTAAGGGAAATATTTAGAAAATTTAAAGTTTCACAATGCTTTTCCACATGGGACCCATATGCAAAAAATTTGTGTGTCAATTAATGAGTTAACTCAAAAAATCGAATGGTATTATACATTTAATATAGTATAATAACTGTAATTAATTTAACACGAGTTATGAATGAATAATAAGAAAAGTTTTATCTTGAAATATTAAAAATTATATATAATTTTACTCAAATTTTGGACATAAAATAGAAAAAGTTTCTGTCGACGCCGGGATTTTCGCCGTTTCGTTTTTTATTATTAAAATGCCCTTTTTCCAATTTTAGCCTTTTGAATTAAATGTGGTTTAGAAAAGGGTCGGCTTAGTGTCGACGGGTTTTGAAAGATCGATTTTTTATGAGCCAATTGACCAGAGTCGCCAGTTGGTATATTTGAAATGGATGTACCAACTCATCCGAATTTATTTTCGTAATCGCTGGCTCATATGTGACTCCGATTAATTGGTCCGCAAACCGAGATTCATAGAGTTCGGGGGCTTGCTTAAGCGAGGGGAAGGTGTTAGGCACCCCCCGACTTCCGTGAAACACGGTTACCGCAATCTTGATGTTTTCCTATCCTTTTTAAATCCTAAAATGTGTGGTTTGCGTATGTGTGCGTGCGTGCCTAGATGAATGTTTGTGGTGCGTTTTGCATAAAAGTTCGCTTTTATTTTTATATGGCAAAAGTGTTATCTGGAAAGTGTTTTGGACGTTCTTTGACCCAAATGACGAGACTTCGCTTTTTATAAGAAAGATTGATTTTAATTTCGAAAGCGTTGAGGATTTTTTATTTAGATGTCTTTTTAGAAAACAATAGTTTTAAACTTTTGTCAAATAGGAATCGAGACTATACATTGCCTTCTAACAGTTAATATAAATAAAACGAGGGCAACTTCTAGAACTCTTTAACCCTATGCACAAAGTTTAATGAAAACATTTATTTATTTGCAAAATCATTTTTTATGACGTTTTAAAACCAACTAAAGCCTATTCATCAATCATGGATTAAAATTTGCCCAAAACACTTAACCTTTAAACCTCGTGAATCTAATATCCTAAATTTGATCACTTTTACAAAATCTTCATTATTTGCCTTATTTTGAAAACCATTTTTGAGTCGTAAATTAAAACAAGCATCCACAACATGTCGGGGCTATCCACGGGCATGTGAGCCATCCAGACAACCCCAAACACCCACAATCACATATTTTTATTATCACGGGGCCTTAACCCGATCACGATTGATATCGCGTTAAGGCCCGATATTACAAATACATCGCCATGGACCCTATGCCACGATTACATACACCCAAAACGTCCATCATCGGGATTCGACCACTAGGATCTCCTCCCTAGGCTCACAACCATCCCATCACAGCATAACCAACACTAAAACAAATCTAACAAGCTCTAAACATTTGCTATCACTTTATATAACCCAAATATCACAACTTAATTACTACAACCCATCTATTATCACAACGAACAATATATCACCGTACGGATGTCATCAGGGTGTTAGGAGGAGTTACTTTCCGATGGAAACCTCACTAACAACCCCTAATCCACGGATCATTATCCATACAACAACAAACTACACTACACAAACTCAAAACACAACATCAAACACACTAATATAAACAAAAAAACATCAAAAGAACACTCTTTTCACCTTGCAATACACCAATACGAGCTTTATATTCCAAGATTTGAGCCAAACTACAAGCAAATCTAAGCTATTGGAGCAACAACACACAATTTATCACTCAAAAACACCTCCACCCGAGCCTTTCTCTCTCCTCCCGCGCTCCTTCTCTCTCTAAAAATCTATTTCTCTCTCTCTTTTTTCTTCTCGGACGCAGATCTGGACGCTTAATAGACTGCCGAGACCAGCCGCAGGTGCATCTGCGGCTGGCCGCAGGTGCATCTGCGGCTGGGCTCGGCAGCCGTCCGCGCCGAACCTCGGCTGTCGTGTGCCGTCCTCGAGCCTCGTGCCTGTCACCTTTGTCGGTGGCCGCGACTGCATCCGCGGCTGTCCGGCTCACTTTTCTCGATTTCCGTGCCACGCGGTCTTAATTCGGCAATTTCTGCGGTATTATTTTGGGAGGCTGTATTTTTGCAGTCCGGAACTCCCTGGGAAGCGTGCCATAGGGTTCTGGGAGGCTAGTTCGGAGGGTTGCGACTTGATGTAGCATTTGATAATTGTGCCAGGTGAGCGAGACCCCCGAACATTGTAAGCGGAGTGGCCATCAGTCGTCTTTCGTGGTCGGCTCAGGTTTTCTGGGTCAATTGTTCGCCTCGCCTCAAGTGACCGGATGCTCGTTGTCCGTTGTGGCGGCTTTGACCGTAAATCGCTGGAGTGGCTTTGTGTTGGGGTCCACCATTCTTTCCGCATGTCGGGTCAAATGACAATTTTGCCCTCCTGCCAGGATTAGTAGAGAAGTGCAAAATTTGGGTGTCTACAGCTGCCCCTCTTTATCATGTTTATGGAATGAAATATGAAATGGACATGATAAAGAAGTAGGCACCCGATGCATGAAATGCCAAATATATATTTAACGATGCCGCACATGCGTTCAGATGATGCGATGTCACATTCAATATGTTCATGTAGAGGCTATTTTTCAAGGTCACGAATGAACATTGGTCGGGTCTCGTTTCCGGCGGGTCGTTATGAGGGGTCAGGTATTGTTTTATGACTGGTCGCTTTGGAATTGGTCAGGTATCGTCTGTGACAGGTCGTTTTTGAATTGGTCAGGTATCGTCTGACGGTCGGTTTTTTTCAATTGGTCAGATATCGCATCTGACGGTCGGTTTTTTTTTCAATTGGTCAGATATCGTATCTGACGGGTCGTTTTTTCAATTGGTCAGGTCTCGTATCTGACGGGTCGTTTTTCAATCGGTCAGGTCTCGTATCTGACGGGTCGTTTTCCAATTGGTCAGGTCTCGTATCTGACGGGTCGTTTTTTCAATTGGTCAGGTCTCGTATCTGACGGGTCGTTTTTCAATTGGTCAGGTCTCGTATCTGACGGGTCGTTTTTCAATTGGTCAGGTCTCGTATCTGACGGGTCGTTTTTCAATTGGTCAGGTCTCGTATCTGACGGGTCGTTTTTCCATTGGTCAGGTCTCGTATCTGACGGGTCGTTTTTCAATTGGTCAGGTCTCGTATCTGACGGGTCGTTTTTCCATTGGTCAGGTCTCGTATCTGACGGGTCGTATTTCAATTGGTCAGGTCTCGTATCTGACGGGTCGTATTTCAATTGGTCAGGTCTCGTATCTGACGGGTCGTTTTTCAATTGGTCAGGTCTCGTATCTGACGGGTCGTTTTTCAATTGGTCAGGTCTCGTATCTGACGGGTCGTCTTTTATCGGTCATGTGGTTTTAAAATCCTGTATTTTATCACGTGACACGCTACATGTTGACTCGGGGGAACAAAAGGGAGGCAAAAGGGTCACCGAGACCAGCCGCAGGTGCATCTGCGGCCAGCCGCAGATGCAGCTGCGGCTAGGATCGGTCCTATTTCAGATCGCGACCCCTCACGATCTAGTCACTTTCTCACTTTTCTTCTCTCTCGTTCTCGGTTTTCCTCGTCCCCACCCAGCCTTTTCGTCTTTTGGGCAACTTTTGGGAAATTCTGCTCCGATTAAATCAGTCTACGCACTTTGGGTAACGTTTTAACTCCTTTTTCTTTGATTTTCGCTTTCATTTGACTATTCATTTGCTTGTTTGAATATTTTAATTTTATCAATGCATGCTTATATGTGATATTTGTGTTGCCCGTAGCATAGATAACTACCGGGTTTCGTAGAGATGCCTCATTATTTTGAAAATTTGTTTTATTCATTTTATGCATTTGAGGCATTATTTTCACTTGCATTCTGGGTTTGTTGGTTGCCTGACCAGATTAAACATGCCTGATTGTGCATGGGATGTCCATTTTACAAACGAAACTCTGCCGAAATTTCGGGAAATTTAGTGCACCGCTAGGGACCTTATTTATGCATTTTCTATTTTCACACCATGCTATGCCACCCTATTATTTCTAGCAATATGCAATAAGACTTTTGAAAGATACTGAGCTAAGGGTGTACCTTTTTTGTGATACCGTTCCAGTTATGGATCCAGATGCTCCCAGTGGTTCCTCAGTGCCCCGAGCGTCGGGTGTCCGTCGTCGTAGAGCGACCTCTTCAGCTCCAGCTCCAGTCCTGACTCGCCATTCCCGTAGACTGGCTGAGTCTGTTATTCGCCCCGTTCAGCCTGATGTGGATGAGGACGCCCCAGCGGAGGCAGAGGCGGGTCCCTCGGGCACAGCGGCTCCTTCTCCCATGCGCCGGACCTTACCCGGGGCCCGTGCTAGGATACCGGATCTGCTCGGTCCTGACCTCGGTCGTCACCCCTCAGCCTACCTTGCGGCTAACGAGGTATATTCGTTATTTAAATTCATTCAACCTTGTGAGATTATCGGGACTGACTGTTTCGGTGGCTGTCACAGGTTCCTGAGTTTACCCAGCCTCGGGGTAACTGGTTCAGCATTTACACCCTCTACCACGCGTTGCATCCCGACTATAGGGGAATGGTAGACTCCTGGGGGTTCAGACATTTCTTTACTATTGCCCCTCGTCGATGTCCGTGGGGCTATATGAGGGCCCTGTCTGAGCGCTGGTTCCACCAGACCCAGTCGCTTCATCTACTGGACTGCGAGCTGTTGTTGACTCCTCTGGACTGGCGTTATATTACCGGGGTGGAGTTCTCCGGACCCCGTGTTCCTCTGGAGCCGGACATCACTTCTGTAACCGTTCGATCCTTGTTGGGGTTCACTCCTCAGGATAAGGTCTTTAAGGCCCGCAGCATCCGATCCGGAGCTTTGGCTGTAGATGCCATTGGAGGGGCTCTTTCCGAGCCATTTCCCGAGGACCGCTCCGCTCGTGACTTCCTGCTCCGGCGTCTATTCCTGACTATCATGAGGGGCTGTTTTCTGGGGAACAACTCCTCGACCATTCATTTCAATATCGTCGGCGCTACTCGAGATGTGGATCGGATCGGGGACTATGACTGGGGTTCCTTCACCTTCGCCTATTTCCTCCATGGCCTTCGCCTTCGCTCAGAGGGGCAGACAGATGCCTGGCTGGGGTTTTATCCTTTTATGCTGGTAAGTCCCATTCCTTTAGCCGCTTTATTTGTTTTATTCATTTGCCGTCCTTGGTACTTACGTCCCATTTTCTTTGTTTATCAGTTCTGGGCCTATGAGCGGCTACCCTGCTTGCGGCCGATTACCACCCTCGGTCCAGAGACTTATCCCCGGGGTCGTCGATGGCATCACAGCACTTTGGCGGAGACCCCGGTGTCAGATAGCTTCTCCCACTGCCGGCTGCAGTTAGAGATGGTTTCTTCGGCGGACGTGACATGGGTTCCTTACACTGCGGATCATCTGGCGGCTGGCCTCGCCGGTGGTTATGCTGCGGACCAGGAGTTTGCCTTGTCCACTCGCCGTATTCCCTTCCTGACTTATGGTGGCTGGGAGCTGTATTTGGGGGAGCGAGCCATCAGATGCGTTTCCGGGGAGGTCCGGATCCCTTTCGCTCCCCCTTCCCGGAGATTCTGGTTCATGGATTCCCATCTCCCAGAAGCAGTGACAGCCGGGGAGGATGGATATATGCTGTCCGACGGCCCGCAGACGAGTGAGAGTTTTAGTGCCTGGTGGAGACCTCGTACCATTGGGCCTCAGACTCGGGCCACTTTTTTCCTTGGGGATCTGGTTCACGGGTCGGTGATGATGACAGACTGGATGGAGTGTGTTCGGGCCCCCACCCACTCAGACCAGATTGCTTCCTTGACTCGGCAGGTGGACCAGTTGTCATCTTTCGTTCGGAGCTTGGGCCGGGATCCTGAGGAAGCTTATGCTGCAGACCCGTACGGACCTGACTTTGGCGCAGCTCCCGGCTTGTCGGATGCCCCTGCTCCGCCTTATTCCTGTCCCGATCTGAACTTCGGCGCTGAGGCTTCCATTCCCGGGGACGTGGGTCATGCGGACCAGTTTGATGATGACACCTTTATTGATGGCCTATAGTGCGCCTGCTAGATTCCGATAGGCTAGGACCCCTGTATTTGCACCTGTTTGGTTTATTTGTCATTATTATTTCTCATCCCATGTATTATGTACAGAATTATCTTTATTTCATGCATAACCTTTTCTTTATGATGATCCATTTATTCCTTTATAGCCCTTATGATGCATGATTTATTATATACGTGGATAAAGAAATTGACCCCTGTATAGTCTTTTGATACTGTTTTTTACAGATGTCATCCCTGGATGTGGTTCGCGTGGGTCCTCGCGTCCCCTCAGGGATCCTTGGCAGGCTTCGCTTGTGGCTGGATAGTTTGCTACCCTCTGATCGTATCATCGCAGAGGGTCTTTTGGGACATTCCATGGCTCTTTTGTCATTTCAGGTGCCGCCGGGCTTTGTTGATGGCATTCTCAGTTGTTGGATCCCGGACAGACAGGTTTTCAGGTTTGGGCTGGAGTATCTGACTCCCACCCTTGAGGAGTATGCTCGCTTTACCGGTTTATCAGTGGATGGTCCTTGTGCACGGGTTACCTCTGGCCATATGCGCCGCCAGTTCCTGACTTTCACAGGCTTGCGGAGGACAGCTCTGTTATCTGCGATCTCTTCAAGCCATCTTGTTCCTCTATCCTTCTTGGTTGACAGATTTGGCTCAGTGGATAGCTTCTCTCGATTCTCCATTGATTTTTCCGTATCTGAGGAGCGCTGGGGCGCTTTGAGAGTGGATGTTTTGATGGCTTGTGTCATATCAGTTTTGTACATGCCTGCAGGGGATAACCTTCTGGATATGCGGGTTATTGCAGCGGTGCAGGCTCTCCAGGAGGATCATACCATTCTTCCCATGATATTAGCAGAGACTTACCTGTCGGCCTCATATTGTCATTCCTTCTCTGGTCGCATATTTAGGGGAAGCTCTATCTTGTTATATGTATGGTTCATGAGCCATCTCAGACCCATCGGGCAGTTTCGTCGACACGGGTTCTGTTTCAGCCACAGCCTGGCCATGCAATTCTCATTTCGTCCCCGGCGATGCACGGATACAGCCTCATGGAGGGAGTTCTTATCGGCCATTGAGGAGCCTTTCCATCTTCTGATCTATTCGGGTTATTGCTCCTTCCAGAGTTTCCTGACTCACGTGCCACCTTTTGATTTCCTCCCTCTCCTTGGCTTGAGGGGGGTGACGACTTATCATCCCTTAGCTGTCATGGGGCAGTTTGATCAGATGCAGGATCTCCATCTCTTTGCGGGAGCGGCTGACTACCGATTTCCCATATCGCCTCAGACGGAGGGGGAGCTGTTGAGGGTATATGATCTTTGGTCCCATCGAGCCTCGGCCGATTTCGGGGATAGTCATCCTGGTCAGACACCCGCTTATCTGCTATGGTTGCGATGAGGTTCTGATATTGCCGACTTTGACCAGATTGGGGCCTTGGATGGTCCTCGGGGACCTTTTCCGGTTGAGACCGGTTCAGATGTGGTCATCCCTCCGGAGCTTTCAGGATTAGCGCCCAGATCTGGTGTGGAAGAGGTTTCTACTTCGGTACATACCCATTCCCTTGACTTGGCGGACCGTATCCAGATACTAATGATTGAGGGTGCCAGGCTCCGGTCAGCTTTGAGTACTACTGAGACTGAGAGGGATAACGCCCACGCGGAGCGGGATGTTGCTGTACTAGCTCGTGATGCCGCCCTATCTGCCAGAGATAGTGTTGTCGAGCAGGTCAGAGTTGTCATGGAGGGCCATTCTGCGACTGTTACCAGGGCTGCTGCTCTTTTGACTCAGATTGACATGATGGGCCAGCAGATTGCGGGTGAGCCGGAGATTTATGATGCCTCGACTATTCTGTCTATCCTGCTTCAGCTGGTCTCTGACCTGTAGATGATTTTATTTCCTGCACAGACTATGTCAGTTTTATCACTTTTATTTAAAAGACAGACTTGTAAGCAAAATATTTTGTATATATAGAGAAATATTTATGGTTTTAGTCATTTCCCTTTTTGATGCATCGTCGCCCTCCATTGGATCCTCATTTTATCCAGCCGATCATGATTTCGATATATTGCCTCATTTCTTTCCTCAAGTCTTGATTGGAACTCCACAGATATTGCCGCGTGCCCCTTTGATTTCATCGGAGTGAGTCTCGGACTTTGGGCTAATTATGTGGCTAGGCTTGGGTAAGATTTGGAATGTATAGGGCTTCGGGGTTTTCAGAAAGTGGTTTCGGTATAGGGACAAGGTTTATTATTTGAATAGAACGGACCGGGCCATGACGGCTGAGTGTATTCGTCCAAAGTAAGGTTTCGGGTTTTCTGGAAATGGGTTTGGTATAGGGACAATATTTATTATTTTGTATAGAACGGACCGTGCCATGATAGCTGCCTACGTACTCCCACAAGGTCGGGAGATCAGGTCCTACGTAGTTCGAGTTGCAAGGGAGATAGAATATATTATTTTTTTTTTTTTTTTTTTTTTAAGCGTAGAATCGTTTCACAGAGTCAGAGTTCAGGGGCTGCGGGAAAACCTCGCCATCCATTTCTTGTAGGATAAGGGCCCCTCCAGATAGGACTTTCTTGATCACAAAGGGTCCTTCCCAATTTGGAGCGAATTTCCCTTTGGCTTCGTCTTGACAGGGCATGACCCTCTTTAGCACTAAATCATTTTCCTTGAACTTTCGGGACCGTATCTTTTTGTCGTACGATCGAGAGATGCGTTGCTGATACAACTGACCGTGCAATATAGCCGCCACCCTTCTTTCATCTATTAAGGCTAACTGGTCGTATCGACTTTGTATCCAATCCTCCTCGTCAATCCGAGCATCGAGCAAAATTCGGAGTGATGCCATCTCCATTTCAATTGGCAAAACAGCCTCCATCCCATATACCAAGGCGTAAGGGGTTGCTCCTGTAGACGTACGAACTGATGTCCGATATGCAAACAGAGTGAGGGGCAACAATTCTGGCCATCCCCGATGATTAGCAGACATTCTCGCCATGATTCTCTTTATATTCTTATTTGCCGCCTCCACGGCCCCATTCATTTTGGGCCGGTAAATGACAGAATTGAGATGCTTGATCTTGAATTGGGCGCACAACTCCTTCATAAGGGCATTGTTCAGATTCTTGGCATTGTCGGACACCAAGATTTCAGGCTGTCCGTATCGGCAAATCACATTGTTCCTGATGAAACTGACTATAACTTCCTGCCTTACTTTGGGGAAAGAAGCTGCCTCTACCCATTTAGTGAAATAGTCGATCATGACGAAAATGAACCGGTGGCCGTTGCTCGCTTTGGGCTCCACGGGCCCGATAACATCCATACCCCACATGGAGAACGGCCAAGGGGAAGTCATACAATGTAGTTCATTAGGAGGCGCATGCATCACATTACCGTGTGCTTGGCATTGGAAACATCGCTTGACATGATCGTCACAGTCAGCTTTAAGTGATAGCCAGTAATGCCCGGTTCTCAGAATTTTCTTGGCCAACATTGGCCCACTCATATGCGGCCCACATACTCCACCGTGCACTTCGCCCATAATTTTCTGTGCTTGAGTCTCGTCCACACATCGCAATAATCCCAAGCCTACATCCCTCTTATACAGGGAGTCTCCGCTTAAATAGAATTTCATCGCCATCTTCTGGATTCTCTGCCTTTCCGTTCGGTTCGCCTGGTCGGGGAGTGATCTATCCCTCAAGTATTTCTGAATGTCATGATACCAGGGCTGATTTGGTTGAGCCACATCTTCTGACAACTCCGATACGTATTCTTCGTAAGCGGGGGCACTTTGTACTGTCATTTCAATCTGTGGGGTGGCTTTGCCTTTGAGTACGTGGACTAACGAAGCCAGGGTAGCCAATGCATCGGCGAAGTCATTCCGCCCCCGGGGAATGTGTCGGAAAGCTATATCTTCAAATTCTTGCATCAATCGGACTACACACCGGTGGTACGGGAGTAACCGAAGTTCCTTAGTGCCATATTCCCCAGTCGCCTGTCTGATTACCAATTCTGAATCTCCGAACACGGCTAATCTTTTCACTCCCATATTGCGGGCGAATCTCAGTCCCAATATGCATCCTTCGTATTCGGCCGTATTGTTTGAGTTACTGAACTTTAATTTGGTGAGAACAGGGTATTGCTCGCCCGTAACGGATACCAGGACCGCTCCAGCTCCAGCCCCTTCAGCATTCATGGCACCGTCGAAATACATCTTCCAAAATTGCCCTTCGTCATCACCCCTCGCTTGTTGGACCCACAATATGTCTTCCCCTGGTAGGAAAGTCTCTAAAGGCTCCATCCCCCCTATCGGCATCTCTGATAACTGATCTGCAATTCCCTGCCCTTTCATGGCCTTCTGGGTAACATACAGGATGTCGAATTGCTGGAGGATTAACTGCCACCTTGACAATCGACAATTCAGCATTGGTCTCTCAAATATATATTTCAAGGGGTCGATCCGCGAGATCAAATAGGTAGTGTGTCCATGGAGGTAATGCTGTAACCTCAGAGCAGCCCAGGCCAAGGCGCAACATGTTCTCTCGATTGGTGTGTAATTCTGTTCACAGCTGCTGAATCTCTTGCTGAGGTAATAAATGGCATGCTCCTTACCGGACTCGCTCTTCTGCCCCAGCATACAACCCATCGCCATATCATTCACGGATATATACAGGAAAAGGGGAATCCCATCCTTCGGAGGTACCAGCACTGGCGCTTCTGTTAATTGCTTCTTGATAGTCTGAAAGGCCTTTTGGCATTGACTGTTCCACTTCCGGGAGGCATCTTTCCTTAACAGTTTGAAGATTGGTTCGCAGGTGGTGGTCAGATGGGATATGAACCGACTGATGAAGTTTATCCTCCCCAAAAATCCCCTTATCTCTTTCTCCGTACGGGGAGCTGGCATATCCACAATAGCCCTGATCTTAGCCGGATCTAGTTCGATGCCTCGATTGCTCACCAAGAATCCAAGGAGTTTACCTGACTGAACCCCGAAGGCACATTTGGCTGGATTGAGCTTCAAATTATACTTCCTGAGCCGCTCAAACAGCTTTTTAAGATGAGTCACATGGTCAGATTCCGCCCTCGATTTCACAATGATGTCATCCACGTAAACCTCTATCTCCTTGTGCATCATGTCGTGGAATAGGGCCATCATGGCCCTCTGATAAGTGGCTCCTGCATTTGTGAGGCCGAAAGCAAGTCGTCTATAACAGAACGTGCCCCAGGGGGTGATGAAGGCAGTCTTTTCTCGATCCTCTTCCGCCACCATTATCTGATGATATCCCGCAAAACAATCGACGAACGAATACATTTCATACTGAGCCGTATTATCCACCAAGATGTGTATGAAAGGCACTGGGAAGTTATCCTTAAGACTTGCCTTGTTTAGATCCCTATAGTCGACGCATACTCTCACCTTTCCTCCGGGCTTCGCCACTGGAACTATATTGGAAAGCCATTCTGGGTAAGTCGACACCATGATGATCCCAGCCTTGAATTGCTTGACTATCTCTTCCTTCACTTTTAAGCTCCACTCCGGTTTCAATTTCCTCAGCTTCTGCTTAACTGGTCTGAAACCCTCTTTGATAGGCAATCGATGTACCACAATATCCGTGGACAAACCGACCATGTCTTCGTGTGACCAAGCAAACACATCCTCATATTGGCTCAATAGTTTGGCTATCTCTGTTTTCTGGTCTGGAGTCAAGTCTGCCCCAATTTTTAGCTCTTTGGGATTTTCAGGGGTTCCTATGTTGATGGTGATGGTTTGGTCTAGGTTGGGTTTGGGTTTGTCCTCGACCCACTCTTTGATCTCGTCGGGAGCGTCGTCATCATCTACTTCGTCCTGCTCAATTCCCATCAAATCGAAATCCAGTTCTATATCAAAATCATAATCGTCTTTCAAATTTGGAAAATCGTTTGTTAGGCTAGAATGACTCAAATCGGTACACCTGACATGAAACAAAAATATTTGTCATATATATAAACATTAAGTACATGACTTCCTTTTTCAATAATCATGACAAAAATATGAAATAGACGTGCAGATACAGAAAAACAAAAACACCGTCTTAAAAACCCTTTGATCCCCCTACTGGACAAGATTCCCGGACACTCCTGCATTTACCCTTTTCTGGATACTACTGGCTGCACGGTCCAATTCCTGGGGATCACTTCGGTTTTATAGCTAGTGATGGAGGGGGTCTCTGTATCTGGCACCTCTTCAATGATTGCAGCGACTTGGCTTCGGCTTTCCTTTTCACTCTCCTCGGGCACTTCCAACCCGGCCCAATTGATAAATGGCAAGATTTTCTTGCCTTCAGATATCTTCTCTTTTCCCTTTTCGTTGGGGTCTGACTGCCCCGGGAGATGACACTTCTCCTCAAACTGCTCCATAATTTCTTGCAAGAAATCCATCTGATGGACCAATCCTTTGACTGGGGGAGTCTCCACCTTACCCTCTGTTCCAGACGCAGGCTTGATTATCCTCGGGGATTGTTCATTATCGGCTTTCGGTATCGGGACTCCGGTTATCCGCACGGGCATTTTCTTGTGTGAGCTCCTTGGCCTTATACCTCCGTGATATCCTAACCCCGCTTTGCCTAACTGCACTGGTACCTGGATGGGCTCGGTGATTCCTTGGCTGTGCTTGCCCAGCCCTTGCCCCGGCTGGAAGTTCATTGCCATCATTTCCCGGGCAACGAAGGTGAGCTCGGGGGACATCTTAAGTTTTAACTCCGGAGCTCCCAATTGCTTGTATTGAGGGGTGCTGATTTCAAAAGCCTGATAGCTTATCGGTTCGGCCGATTCGTCCACATGGATCACCGGCATGCCCTTTACAGAGGGAACAGGATAGTCAGATTCTGCCGCGATTGTGATCAAGTGTCCCTCAACGATAAACTTTATTTGCTGATGCAGAGTGGAGGGAACTGCCCCAGCCATATGAATCCAGGGCCTCCCCAAGAGCATGTTGTAACTGGCCGTGATATCTAGCACTTGGAAGGAAATATCAAAAGTATACGGGCCAATCTCCACCGGCAGCTCAATCTCTCCCACCGTGTCCTTTCTCGATCCATCAAACGCCCTTACCACCACTTGGCTGGCCCGCAGGCGCTTAGGGTTGATCTTCATTTTCTCCAGAGTATTGTATGGGCAAATGTTCAGGGCTGACCCACCATCAATCAAGACTCCGTTCATCACATATCCGGACGAGATGACAGAAATGTGTAACGGCTTTCGGTGCCCCCTTCCTTCTTCAGGGATGTCGTCGTCGGTAAATGATATTACATTGCTGTCTAACAGATGGCCCACCAAGTGGCTGAATCTTTCTGTACTGATTGTCTTGGGGACATGGGCCTCTTCCAGGACTTTGCTTAATACTTGATGATGGTCATTTGAGGCCAAGGCAAGATCTAAGATGGATGTCAGGGGTGGCTGCACCTCCAGTGTTTTGGCCACATTTGCCTTGCCGTGATTCATCTTCTCCCAAAACTCCAACGCTTTGTCCTCTGATATTTTCCCGTTTTCCCTTTTTGTGTTTTCAAAAACCCGCCTTGGTAGATACAATGGGTTTCCTTTGGAGCTGACCGATGCACAACTGGCCTCTTCCACGGTTTTTTCCCCGTAATTCCACGGAACAGTCTTCAGGTTGGTGACTGGCAATTGTGATCTGGCTGTTACGACAAGGGGTCTTGGAGCTGATAACCGGATAGGCTCTGTTTTGGTCCCTTGAATTACTCCAACCAACTTAATAGGTTCCCTTGGCGCATCCTCCCGGGCATTGGTCACAGCAATTTCTCCTTCTATCCTCCTTATGTATCTCAATCTTAGGGGACCCTCCGCCCCACTAGCTTCCACTGTATTTACGCCTCCCCCATTATGCTCGGGAAGAGGGTTGGCCTTCACATTCGGGGATTCCGGTTGTTCCACCACGATTTCTCCGTTGTCAATCATGTTCTGGATCTTGTGTTTGAGAGACCAGCACTCCTGGGTGTCATGCCCCGGGGATGCCGAGTGGTAGGCGCATCTCTTGCTAGGGTCATATCTCTTGCTCTTTGGGTCTGACGGAGGCAATAGCTCGGTAATCTTCTTCTGGCTTACCAGCAGGGTCAGTATCTGCTCCAACGAATCCCCCAAAGGGGTGAACTCCCTTTCTTGCGGCTTTTCGAATTTTCGACGCCCCTCATACCTCTGATTGTTGAAATTTGATGGGCGCGGGGCCTCATTTCTTTGTATGTGGACCGGGGGGCTGGTCATTGTTTTCCCTGATAGTCCTTGCAGTACCAGGGACACATCCTCCTCCTTTCTCTTTTGGGGTCTCCGGGATGAACTGCCGTAATTCCCACTCTGGATTTGCTCAGCCACAGCCTCGAGAGCTGTGAGATCTCTGATCTTTCCTGACTTCAAACCCATCTCAGCCATTTCCCCATGCTTGATCATCTCCGCAAAAGGCTTTCCTATTCCCGCCATTACTCTTTCATAATAGGGAGCCTCCTGGATATCAATGAAAGTCATGACCATTTCTGCCTCACTCATGGGTGGGTTCACTTGGGCTGCCATCCTCCTCCACCGCTGAGCATAGTCTCTGAAGGATTCACTGGTCTGTTTTCTGATTTTGGTCATCTGGTAGCGGTCTGGGGCCATCTGGGACTGAAAACTGTACTGGGTTAGGAAAGTGTGGGCCAGCTCCTCCCAGTTGTGGATCTTAGCATTATCCAATCTTGCATACCACGTCCTAGCCTCCCCTGTCAGGCTTTTCTGGAACAGTTGCATCCTTAGCGATTCATCCTCAGCATATCCTCCTAGCTCTCCGATGTATACTTTCAGGTGCATGTAGGGATCCCCCGACCCGTTGTACTTTTCAAATTCGGGGAGTTTGAATTTTTCTGGATATCTAGTTCCCGGAAAGATGCACAGGTCGGAATAGTTAACACTGCCATATGACCCGATCCCCTTCATCGTTTTGATGGCCTCTTCCATCTGCTTTATTTTCTTACTAACACCGCTGGCAACCTCATCTTCGGGGATAATAATGACTTGCTTTGGTAGTTCAACTTTAGGAGTTTCCGGGGTCAGTGCGTTTCCTTGGGATGATGGCCCCGCCGGGTCCTCAAGCTGTGGCCCTGATTTTAGTTTGAAATGCTCCTTGAGCAACATGGTCAGTTCGGTCATTTGGTTTTTCACAACATTGAACTCTTCCCGAGATACGGGAGCCAGGTCAGGATTAGGGTTCTCAGCCATCTCGACTGTTAATTCTCTGGCTTTCTTAGATCGGAGACGGGTTTGGGGAGCAATCCTGCGTATAAAACAACCGAAGTTTAGTTTCGGGAAATGACATTGGTGGATGCATGCTAAAGCAAATATTTTTTGAGTTTTTGAGTTTTGTAATATTTTCCTGCAAAACAGGGTTAGTATCCCTTTATTTTATCCAAAGTAATGACATTGTGCAATTTATGATGCTCTCCAAGCTGTCCCTGTAAAACAGAGGTTAGTACTTTTATTTTGACAAAATTGGTTGGTACAAAATGATTGACTACAGTATGATATCATGCGCGTAAAGCGTAAAAGGGCATGAAGAGACTTTCCGTGCGTTGGGTTTATCTGAGGCTGACCTACCCTAAGTTACTCTCGCGGGCTTTTCGGCATGAAGGTTCCCAGATCTTCGCAACATACTCGAAGGGAATAAATCCGATCTTTCAATTGGATTGGATCTGAGTGGATGCTTTTCCTGAGCCTCGCCGGGGAGCACCCCTTTGAGTCCAGTAATCCACATTCGACGGGTTTGCCTCAGGAGGAGGAACTGCTCAACATACATTCAATCATACATTCATCGTCCTCACCGTATGCATATGATGCTAATAAAGTAAAGACTTGAAAAAACCGCAATCACACCATCCACTAAAGTAAAGACTTGAACAGAAAAAACGCAATCACACCATCCACATACGCACAAAAAGGTAAATCAACGCAAATAACGCAAACACACATTTTTTAGATTTTTAAAGGATAGGAAAACATCAGGATTTTAAATGCGGCTTAAGCCCTCTAATGTCCCCAGCGGAGTCGCCAGCTGTCGACGCCGGGATTTTCGCCGTTTCGTTTTTTATTATTAAAATGCCCTTTTCCAATTTTAGCCTTTTGAATTAAATGTGGTTTAGAAAAGGGTCGGCTTAGTGTCGACGGGTTTTGAAAGATCGATTTTTTATGAGCCAATTGACCAGAGTCGCCAGTTGGTATATTTGAAATGGATGTACCAACTCATCCGAATTTATTTTCGTAATCGCTGGCTCATATGTGACTCCGATTAATTGGTCCGCAAACCGAGATTCATAGAGTTCGGGGGCTTGCTTAAGCGAGGGGAAGGTGTTAGGCACCCCCCGACTTCCGTGAAACACGGTTACCGCAATCTTGATGTTTTCCTATCCTTTTTAAATCCTAAAATGTGTGGTTTGCGTATGTGTGCGTGCGTGCCTAGATGAATGTTTGTGGTGCGTTTTGCATAAAAGTTCGCTTTTATTTTTATATGGCAAAAGTGTTATCTGGAAAGTGTTTTGGACGTTCTTTGACCCAAATGACGAGACTTCGCTTTTTATAAGAAAGATTGATTTTAATTTCGAAAGCGTTGAGGATTTTTTATTTAGATGTCTTTTTAGAAAACAATAGTTTTAAACTTTTGTCAAATAGGAATCGAGACTATACATTGCCTTCTAACAGTTAATATAAATAAAACGAGGGCAACTTCTAGAACTCTTTAACCCTATGCACAAAGTTTAATGAAAACATTTATTTATTTGCAAAATCATTTTTTATGACGTTTTAAAACCAACTAAAGCCTATTCATCAATCATGGATTAAAATTTGCCCAAAACACTTAACCTTTAAACCTCGTGAATCTAATATCCTAAATTTGATCACTTTTACAAAATCTTCATTATTTGCCTTATTTTGAAAACCATTTTTGAGTCGTAAATTAAAACAAGCATCCACAACATGTCGGGGCTATCCACGGGCATGTGAGCCATCCAGACAACCCCAAACACCCACAATCACATATTTTTATTATCACGGGGCCTTAACCCGATCACGATTGATATCGCGTTAAGGCCCGATATTACAAATACATCGCCATGGACCCTATGCCACGATTACATACACCCAAAACGTCCATCATCGGGATTCGACCACTAGGATCTCCTCCCTAGGCTCACAACCATCCCATCACAGCATAACCAACACTAAAACAAATCTAACAAGCTCTAAACATTTGCTATCACTTTATATAACCCAAATATCACAACTTAATTACTACAACCCATCTATTATCACAACGAACAATATATCACCGTACGGATGTCATCAGGGTGTTAGGAGGAGTTACTTTCCGATGGAAACCTCACTAACAACCCCTAATCCACGGATCATTATCCATACAACAACAAACTACACTACACAAACTCAAAACACAACATCAAACACACTAATATAAACAAAAAAACATCAAAAGAACACTCTTTTCACCTTGCAATACACCAATACGAGCTTTATATTCCAAGATTTGAGCCAAACTACAAGCAAATCTAAGCTATTGGAGCAACAACACACAATTTATCACTCAAAAACACCTCCACCCGAGCCTTTCTCTCTCCTCCCGCGCTCCTTCTCTCTCTAAAAATCTATTTCTCTCTCTCTTTTTTCTTCTCGGACGCAGATCTGGACGCTTAATAGACTGCCGAGACCAGCCGCAGGTGCATCTGCGGCTGGCCGCAGGTGCATCTGCGGCTGGCCGCAGGTGCATCTGCGGCTGGGCTCGGCAGCCGTCCGCGCCGAACCTCGGCTGTCGTGTGCCGTCCTCGAGCCTCGTGCCTGTCACCTTTGTCGGTGGCCGCGACTGCATCCGCGGCTGTCCGGCTCACTTTTCTCGATTTCCGTGCCACGCGGTCTTAATTCGGCAATTTCTGCGGTATTATTTTGGGAGGCTGTATTTTTGCAGTCCGGAACTCCCTGGGAAGCGTGCCATAGGGTTCTGGGAGGCTAGTTCGGAGGGTTGCGACTTGATGTAGCATTTGATAATTGTGCCAGGTGAGCGAGACCCCCGAACATTGTAAGCGGAGTGGCCATCAGTCGTCTTTCGTGGTCGGCTCAGGTTTTCTGGGTCAATTGTTCGCCTCGCCTCAAGTGACCGGATGCTCGTTGTCCGTTGTGGCGGCTTTGACCGTAAATCGCTGGAGTGGCTTTGTGTTGGGGTCCACCATTCTTTCCGCATGTCGGGTCAAATGACAATTTTGCCCTCCTGCCAGGATTAGTAGAGAAGTGCAAAATTTGGGTGTCTACAGTTTCATCTTAACAATTAATTTGTACTTTTTAATCAATAATATTAAAAAATATTAAATATTTATGAAAAAAATTATACAAACTAACTCGTGCCTCGCACGGGTTATCAAACTTTGTATATATAAAAATTCAAACAATAATTATAAATTGAGTCAACCCTTAATTAATTAGGAGTTAACTAGGTTGTTTTTCTTCTCTCTCTAAGAGTTAACTCGGTTGGTCATATTCTTCTCCTCTCTCATACAAATAACAAATTGATCGATCTCTTTTCTCGAAATCTCAATAGACATCAATCTTGGATAATTTCGCTAAGTATTTAATTTTTCATCTATTCATCTCCCCTTCTCGGTAGACATGCACAAAAAGCCCGCGGCCTGAGGCCTGGCCTTGATCTGGCCTGGTCCGGCCTGGTCAAAGCCTGGCCTGGTCAAAGGCCTGACCCGGCCTGCAGGCTTTAAACAGGCCACGATTTGAGTGCAAATGCTCGGCCTGGCCTGGTCTGGGAAAAAGCCTGGCCCGGCCTGGGCAAAAGTTTGGCCCGGCCTGGCTAAAGTCTACCTTGATTTTTAGTAAAGTGACAAGAATACTGAACTGGGATACACTAAATACTAAATTGTATTCCTCTTTCTCCTATCATATTATATTATAATATGATTATTAGTCTGTGAGTGAATATTTAATTCAAATTGGGGTAATGGTGATTTGCAAACCACCCTATATTATATAATTATATAGTCATTATCACTGTGGGTCATTTCTAATTTTTATGCAGCACTACTAAAAACTATGAAAAATGATGATTTTGATGAATTTTTCAATATTTGGTCTTCTTGATTTGTAATTTTGTACACGTTCGTACAAAAAAATCTGCAGCCGGCGATTTCGGGGCTCCCTCATTCTCTTTTTCTTCTCTGTCCCTCTCTCGGTCTAGGCCTGGCCTGGCCTGGCCCGCAGGCCTCAACAGGCCCTATTTTTTTTTTAGAAGCCCGGCCCGGCCTGGCCTGCAGGCCTAAAAGTCAAGGTCTGGCCTGGCCTGTTGTGCATGTCTACTTCTCGGCCCTTCTCAGAAGGGTTAGTATTTATCTATAAATCCCTCTATCGATTTAGAAAAATATCCATATCATTCTATTCGTTGGATTAATCTTCACTCTTTCATCTTTTGTTTATCGTTGAGAATTTATACTGTGAGTAATTAATCAATCAACTTGGTTAAGAGTATTTTTTTCATACACATGTAATCTCTCTTCTTCCGGTTATCTTTCAATTTTGAGAGTTTAATTTTTATAGATTTAAGATAGACGCAATTATTAAATCTTAAGTTTAATATAACCTGTTTTTGTCTCAATTTCTTTTTAATTTTTTCTAAATTTAATACACTAAGTAAAAGGCAATGTACAAGACATTTGATAAAATGCTTGATCGCTTTGATAAGTTTGTTTGCATGCTTATTACAAACAGTTGTGCAATTAATGAAAATTTGAAATATAATTCCATTCTCTACTGGAATACTACATATCATCCATGTGACTGGAGTATTTCACAAATATAGTAATAGGTTAGTTGTTTTAAATTAATTTTATATGTTATTTAATGGAATGACACTTCAGTTGAGGTGAAAAGTTTTTTTACATCGCATCATGGTAAAATTTTAATCAAGAGTTATATTTTGAATATGTATTTTTTTATTAAATATTTTGAATGCATTTTTTAAATGGTGCAAATCTCTAATTGAAAGCAATCAAGAAAGAAACTAAAAAGTAAACTACCAGCATTAACCCATTAAGGTATGAGAAGAAGGATAATCTATTGGCGTATGCTTGTGGGAGCCGCGTATTAATCTAATAGGATACAAGATATTTGTATGAGCTTGTTGTATTCTTTATTTTTTTACATGTAGTGAAGTAAATATGGGAGAGGTATATGTATATATATATATATGAAAAATTATTCATAATAATTAATTAGGGCAATTAAAATTTGTCTGTCACAACAAAAAAAAGTAATATGGTCAATTAGCGTAATTTTGACCGCCACAAAAAGGGATAGCGATAGGGTCAAAATTACGCGTAAATTGACATGTCACAAAAAGAATGAACGGTGAGAATTTGTCGTCGGCAACTAATATATATATATATATATATATATATATATATATATATATATATATATATATGACGGATCTAAAACACACATTTTAAATAGTATACATCTCTTAAATAATATATTTTTATCAAAACGATGTCGTTTTAAAGATTTTTTTTTAAAAATAATATTAAAAGAAGATGTGACACTCTACGACCTCACTTGTTTTTCTTTTATTCATAAAAATATCATCAAAGAATCTTCAAAATAATATCGTTTTGAAAAAAATATACTATTTAAGGAGGTATGCTTTTAAAACGTCTTTTATATATATAATAAAATTTTGGGGTGGGACCATGATCCCCTGACCATGCAATAGTTCTGTCTCTTCTTGACAAATTTTAAACTTATTTTTATATTCTACACATACATGTTGGTTAGTTTCGCCCAATACCCCACGTATTAACTATGTATCACATATTCACATGTTTTCATAGTTATATTTGCAACCATAATCTCCAATGTTTATAAAATTCAAATGATTAATATTCATCAAATAAAATATAAATGTAGTTTTGATGAAAATCAATTGTGCGTGAAAGTTTAGTTTGGGCAAGAAATATATGAGATTGGTATTTTGGACACCCATGACAACCAATTGCTTTTTGTTTTTATTTTTTATTATATTTATTGTCTCCTATTTTAATTGAGCAAAACATTTAAAGTTCAAGTATGGACTGCATTAAAAATTCAAAATTTTAATCTAACCCTTAAATGCAAGTCAAAAAAAATAAGCAAAGAAATAAAATAATTCAAATTTAAATTTATCTTAATTTCAGACCATATCTAGATAAGATCTAATCAACGACTAAAATTATTTCATTTTTTTGGATAGGTTTCTCGTGTCAATCACAATCGGAGTATTTTTATATGTATATGCACTGAAATTTTGACAATTGTGCACAAAGAGAAAAAAATAATAAACGAGTCGATTCAAAAATCTCATGACTAATTTAATAATTTTGTTATGAGTAATGACCCATACAATAATAGATACAATGATTCTATATAAAAATAATTGGATCTATAATATAAAAATAGTGAATCTCATTATTTTTATATTAGATCATTGTACTCATTATTACATGAGTCATTACATATAGCAAAATTTCTAATTTAATTAGTAAAATCATGTAACATATATTTTCTATATTAAGGCATAATTTTTGGTGCATAGTTAATACACTTAGATTATTCAATCAAGTTTAGTAGGATAAACAAAATTTGCACCTCAAAAACTAACTTGCCCTCCCATTGCTTGCTTATTCTTTCGGCATCCAGCCTTCCATCCTGACTTGACATGACGTTAAATCCCTAATTTAAAGCTTTTTGACTCAATTCCATCAGGCACCGGTGTACTTACTACCACCAAAAACAGCAACAATTTGCATTTGAGCATGCCATTTTTTTTATAAATTACATTTTCTATATTTTTAATACGTTTGCATACATTATTACATCCCCAGTTCCACAAAAAAAATTATTTTAAATATTTGAAATTAATTTATAGAATTTTTAAAATTACAATCAATTTGTCAATTGTAACCGTGTTAATGTAAGCCCATAAAAATTATTTAATTATCATACAATTAATTATGACACAAAATAAGAAATTTACATTATTTTAGAACTAAATATCATATAAAATGCCGTAATTATATTTATTCTTCCCCACAAAACAGCTTTAGTTTCCATTTCTTCCCTATTAAGTTTTCTTTATTTTCATAAATATTATGAATTGATTGGTTGATACTCTTTTTCAAACAATCACTTGAATCCGCTTTCTTAAAAATTTGTAAAATTTATTTTTATATACTACACGTACATTTTGAATTAATTTCCTCCAATAGCTCAGGTACATATAAAACATGTATCACGTGTTTTCATATAAAAATTAAATAGAACGAGTGAATACTATATTTGCATTCATAATCTCTAACGTTTTCAAATGGTAAACAGTCATCAATTAAGCGTTGTTTCAATGAAAATCAATTGTTCATGAAAGTTTGGTTCGGGCAAGAAACGTATGAAACTCGTATTTGAACTCCCATGACTATCAATTGTTGTTATTTTTATTTTTATTTGTTTTTCTTATTGTACTTATTATGTCCGTGTAAAATTAAGTATAAATTTTATACAAAATTACATTATTTTATTAAATAAATTTAGTCAAACTTAGTTACGGCATTGTTTTAGATTACCTTTTCGACAGCCACGTAGTTTTACCCTCTCAAGATTAAATTTTTCATTTTAAAATTTTATAATTAAAAAAATTATTAATTATAAATTTTATAAAAAATTACATCATTTTATTAAACAACTTTAATCTAAACTTACCATAGATTACTTTCCCCGTATATACATATATAAATATATAGAGGTCGATCCACAAGTAATGTTAGATAGGATTATTAATCAAATTAATGTATATAGGAACGTCCAAAGAAGATCCAAGGGCTGGAAAAGAAGAAGGCTCCTTAGAGAGCAGAAGGGACAAAATAATAGGCCTTACCGCTCCTCTTAGAGGCGGAAGGCAAAATTACCTTATTGACCTTATTTTTATTAATAAAAATAAGAAAAAGGTTTGCATTAATTATAGTTTGGATGAATTATGATCATGGAGGGATTTTTAAACCCAATTATATATTTTAAATTCTTGTGAATCTATGCAATTCATAGTATTCCTTAAATGCATTTTTCCTTTATAAAATAAAATAATTTTATTAAAGTTTATAAATAAATAAAAAACTCGTTCACTTAACTTAATTTAATACTTTTATACTAATTTATTTTAAATCCATCGATAATATAAAATACATACTTATATACAAAATGTAACTACAACACATTTTTTTAAAATATTCATACATAGACTAATAATATACATCTGACTTATTTTATTAATAACAATAGGGTCATAAATTGAGAGAAAATAGTTTGTGGGTCAATTCAAAAATTCAAATACTAAGACCCCTATAATATTTTCTCTCTCAGAATTATTGAGACACATTTAATCCCAATTAGTACACCTTTAATGTTAGGGGTGCACAACAGTCGATTTTGTTAGTTTAGTCGGTAAAAAATAATCAAATCATTTAAGTCGGTTATAAAAAAATAAAAATCAAAACGTCCAAAATTTTATTTCGGAATCAGTTATCGATTTATTCGGTTATCAGTTTAATCGGTTATTAAAACTTAAGCATAATAGAAAAGTTAGTGATTAAAACTTAAGCATACGTGGTTAAATTTAAAATATTGTATTCAAATTTAATTTAAAATCAAGTATGTATATCATTATTCATGTAATGTAATTGTTTAACTAATTGTTATAACTAAATTAAATTTATTAAATCTTAAGTTTCATAACTAAAATTAATGTTTATTAAAAAGTATATGAATTATATTATAATTTTAAATTATTAGGTCAGTTCAGTCGGTTTCGATTTTTTTTTTTAGAAATCAAATCGAAATCGGCCGAACTAGTCTCGATTTTTCTATTTTTCAATGTTCGATTTTTTGGTTTTATTTTTTTATTTGAATTTTTAATAGTTTAATTTGATTTAATCGGTTTTTTAATTTTTTTTCAATTTTTTATACACCCTTTATTAATGTACACAAACTTATTGTAATTATACGAATTTATTGTAATACGAACTGAGAGAACATTGTTTGTCGGTCATTTCAAAAGTTTAAATAATTAGGACCCATATATTATTTTCTCTCGCTAGTGTCTAATTATTAGTGCATTCCCTGCTTATTCATTCGGGTCAAGTCACTATCCTCCACCATCCATCCAAAACTTGACACGTTATCGAATCCTTAAAGCAACTTGACTCAATCCGCAGTGATTATTAACTTAACACGTTATTAGATCATTTTACTTTAAATATTAAAATAATAACACATAAATAATATAAGAGAATATCATGTGATATGTATCTCTAAAATATTTAATAATTTTCCCTCAATCCTATCCATCAGGTGTAGGAGTGGCCAAATAAATCGGTTTTTTTAATAATCAGACCGGTCCGAACCGATCGGTTCAGTATAAAATAAACTAATTCGGTGTTCGGTATCAGTTCGCTATTATAAATTTCGGTATGCACAGGTTGTACTGATTTTATTATTTTATTATTATTATTATTAATAAATAATTAATAATAATAATAATTTTCGGTATAACCGGAAACGAACTGAACCGGTTTACTAGTATACCGAACCGGTCAAACCAGTTTTGATTTCGGTATATGAATTTGGATGATTTCAATATCGATTCGGACCAAATGAACATTCCTAATCAGGTGGTGTTAATTATGTGGATAAATTTTGTTTTGAAGTTCTTAGGAGATTTGAAGCATATGAATATTTTTTATACATTACATTTTCTATATTTTCAATGTGTTTGTAAACATTATCACTCATCCAATTCCCAAAAAAAAATCTTATTTTAAATATTTAAAATCAATTTATAGAATCTTAAAATACAATACTGATGTAATTTATGTAACTTTTTTTATTAATATTATTTTTAGATAATTTATAATAATTATAATTATATTAGTTGAAAATATTCTTATATTTTTTAAATTGTAGAATTTAGCGAATTGAATATGAAATCTTGAAATCAAACCATGTTAGTATTTTTAATAAATTTAATATACTATATATATATATATATAGTAGTGATCAATAACAAATAGTTATTATGAACACTATTTCAATAAACTGATCTTACACCGTTCATTCATAAATTTAATGACTCTAAATGTAGAATTTTAATTACCTGTACATAATAACAATAATTAATATATTGCAATATAATTCTATTTTTCATATCGTTAAGGTTTTCCTAGATAGAGTTATTCCGTTAGTTGTTAGACATGTATATTTCAACTTTTCATAAATCCATACCGTAAACTTATAGATAACAAGTTTGACAAAGAGATTGAATTGTGTTAAATAAACCATATAAATATAAAATTTTATATTCTATTTTTATTCCTTTGCAGTCAAATAATATTTAATTAAGATATCCGTCCTGTAGCGTGGGAATTTAGTACCAAAAGGATAAGGGGAAATTTTAATTTGATCCCCCAATAAAAATTATTTAATGACATGAAAACTTATGGATTGATAAGTTGGTTACTATTTTTCAAATAGACACCTCTATCTTATAGAATTATATATTTTTATATACATCTTAAATTAATTTCTTCCAATATTTCAAGTATTGAATATGTATTATATGTTTTCATATAAAAATTAAATAATTATATCTTAATTATATATGAATATCTTTATTATATCTTACCATTTACACTTCCTCGTACTGATGATTAGGACTTCATTGAAATTTATCTGCCATCAAACATAACAATGATATTAAGAATAACAAATAATAGCAACAAAACAAAAAACTTGACGGAAAAAGCCAAAAAATAATAATTACAACTTAAAAGAAGATAATATATACTAGTTGTGAAAGCTGTCTCAAAGGTAGGTTGATTAAATAAAACAAAGGGAAAATATATTATAACTGAAAAGAAATGATGATTGAAAGATAGATGTTACTCCACGTATATTAAAGACTTCAACTCTGAGCGCCTATTTGAAAATAGCTACTTTTACTTAATATTTTTTCATCTTTATCCCAATCCCAATATTTTGCAAAATGTGATATTATTAATAAATTAAAGTTATATGTATATACACTATCATATAATATACAATTATTTATAACGATGATTTTTTTGGACTATGGTGACAATTAAACTGTTGTCATAGATCAAAAATAATCATAACGACGGTTGAATTGTCGCCGTAATCTAAAAGAATCGTCGTCATAAATAACTATGCACTACACAACTGTGTATATATATTTTTCTCATATAATAATATCGAATCAATGCTCTACTTTAAATTAATTGCTTAATATACAAATTTGCTAGTACAATTCCGCCGGGGGGGGGGGGGGGGGGGGGGGGAGGGGGGTAGCCGCTATCAAATATTAATCTCAGTTATTAATCAACGAGTAAAATTATTCCATTTTCATGGATTGAGTTTATGTATATCGACAGTTGTGCATAAAGAGAGAAAAAATAGTATACAGGTCGATTCAAAAATCTCATGACTAATTTAAATAGTAAAATCATATAATATATTTTTTGGTATTAATATATAATTGTTAGTGCACAGTTAATACACTGTATTCAATCAAATTTAGTCGGATAAATAAAATTTGCACTTCGAAAAATAGCTTGCCCTCCCATTCATTGCTTATTCTTTCGGCCTCCAGCCTTCCATCCTGACTTGACACAAACCTAAAGCTGCTTGACTCAATCCCCATCAGGTATTAGTGTTAATTATGATGAGATTATGAGAATATTTTGTATTGTCAATTTGTATTTGATCATATTTAGAATCAAAAGTGTGTAAATCAAAAGATTTTTTTTGGTAAATGGCAGAATTTATGTGAACCCAGCCAATTCTCATGTGAAATTGAATGTCCCATCTTGAGACACAGGGATCATTACAATTATTTATGGTATGTTTTGTTTTGAAGTAATTGGGGGATTTAAAGCATGTGATTTTTTATTTTTTTTTATAAATTACATTTTCTATATTTTCAATACGTTTGCATACATTATTATTACACCCCAGTTCCAAAAAAAATCTCATTTTAAATATTTAAAATTAATTTACAGAATCTTAAAATTCAAAATTGATGTAATTTATGTAAGTTTTAAAAAATAACATATTTTTTTTATTAGTTAGTACTTTTAGATAATTATGCTTATTTTAGTTGAAATTATATATATTTATATTTTTTTAAATGTAGAATTTAACAAATTGACTACAAATTTTTTAAAATGAAACTGTGTTAGTATTTTTAATTAGTCTAGAATACTATTTTACATAATATATACATACGCGTATATTAAACATATCTTGAAAACTGAAAAGGCTTTATTTTTGGTGAATAGAGAGTTATATATATATATATATATATAGATAAAAAAAATTTGTATTACAATTTTGTTTGTTAAACTTTTGAGATATAGAGTAGCTGGTTTACAATTGGTGTGCTTTTAAAGTTGTCTTTCTTGACATGAAAATTTATGGATTGATAGATTTATATTTCTTTGAATTGTAAAATTTCAAAAATTTTAAATAAAACTCTTTTTTAGAGTTATTCTTTTTAATTAGCTAATATACTATTTTATATAATATATGTGTATATATCTTCCAACTATGTTTAAAAAAATATAAAAGGAATTCTACGGATAGATGAGCATAATGTCTTTACATATCTTTACTATAATTGATGTCAATCAATCAAATATATATATATATATACTAAAACAATAAATGATAAGTTTATAAACGTAATAATCGAACACAATATCAAACAGTACACTTATTTAATAGTAAAGATGAGTATAATATCTGAATATTGTATCTAAATATTATGTTTTTACACTTATCAAAATATAATTAGACAAATATTATGTAATTTTTATTAATCTTCAAAATTAACTCAGTAGTTAGTCAAAAAAAAATTCACAACGAATTTGTCCTTTAAACTAAGAATTAATTTAAATTCTATATGTTCTCTAAGAAATCGTTCGTTTCATCTTCCATTTTCTTTTAGTCTTAATTTAACTTCGTTTCATTTTCATTTTCTTTTATTCTTAATTTAAATTCAATATATTCTATGAGAAATCGATTATTTCATCTTCCATTTCTTTTTGGTTTGTTTCGATCCATTTTCTTTTAGTTTAATTTAACTTTGTTTCATTTTCATTTTCTTTTAGTCTTAATTTAAATTCAATATATTCTATGAGAAATCGATTATTTCATCTTCCATTTCTTTTTGGTTTGTTTCGAGACAAATTAAAAACTTGTGAGTATAGTTTAGCAACTCTAGCAAACCTTCGTACCTTACCACCACGACAGAGTAAAGGTCAAAAGTGTTTTATTAGAGTATTTCATGTTGCACTTGCATATAACTGTCTTGTATAAATTTCAATTTTTGTAATAAAATTATAATTTACAATGTTATGGACAGAAAAAATGTTAAATTCCGTCCAACAATCACTTTTAAACCTATCACGGAGACGTTTTAAAATTATTTTATAAAATTATTTTATATATTTCACATATATTTTGAATTAGTTTCGTCTAATATCTCAAGTATTAAATGGAACATAGTTTTATCTAAAAATTAAATGATGAACAACCAACTACATGTTAAAAAAAATTTATAAATGAACCAAGAAATAAATCGCGCATGCATGTTTGAACATTCAAATGGTTAACATTCATCAAACAAGTATGGTTTCAACAAAAATAAATTAAGCATGAAATGTATGAAATTGTTTTTTAGGACACCCATGACTATCAATTGCTTTATTTATTTACTTTTTTTTGTACCTGTTGTCTCCCGTCTCAATAAAGCAAAATATATCAAACTCAAGGAATCGACTGCATAACAAAATTCAATGTACGTACATATATATATATATATATATATATACACCCTTCATGTCACTTCTTTATCCGTAGGGAATATTCAATTGCATCACGGAATGATATGATGTTTGGCACCGAGAAATAAGAACAAGATCTGGAATGAGCTGGTAGCATATCATTGTCAGAAATTTTATTTATTTTAATCAATAAATTAATGTTTGATTATAATATCGAGTTGTAGAGCATGAAAATGACAAACGAAAGCCACTAAACTGTTACTTTTTATTATAAAATAGAATAAATATATGCATAAAATAATACAAACTATTGAGAACATGAACAAACAGAAAGACAGCATAAATCCATGACAATTAAATCTCTTAAAATTTGCAGGATACCTTATTTATATTTTTGTTGCACCGTTTTCTATAATTAGCCATTCTATATTACAAGTTAAAAAAAATTATAGTTAATTTATTATTAATTAATTGACATAATTAAATTATAATTTATTAAAATTTGAGTTTTATACTTTTATTAGGATTATAATTTCAAATAAATTTTGTCAATATGAACACATATAGAATTTCATTACAAATTTAAATAAAATTAAGATAATTATTTTTTTATAACCACAACTAAATAAATATGCATTCCATTTAAATATTTAGTTTAATAATTGATCAACATAACTTATAATATATAATTTAATATTTATTATTTAAATAAATATTTAATAATCTTATAGTTATAATTATCTTCTCAAAATTCTAATTAATTAATTAATTTAATAATATAATAAATTATTATTTATACTACTCATGCTTCGCACGAGATTGATGAATTTATTTTTTGAATTCAACAAAAAATTTGCAAAGTTGTTTAATTTCCTGTATCATTGTGTTACTATTTATGGTCTCCATCTTCTGTAAATTTATTCCCCTCTTCCAGACGAACTAAACTTTATCTTTTCTAAATTTATTCCTCTCTTCCGGAGGAAGTAAACTCAATCTTTTTTATCTAATTTTGATTAGTTTTTTTCCTTTTTTTTTTGGATTTTTTTGTCATGTCCACAAAAATAAAAACAAAATACAAAAACAAAAAATAATTAAAAAAAAGAGCAATAAATAAAGAAAAGCCTGTATGTTTTCAGTTCTTTTGAATTACTGCCCCCGTTTAAGAATGAGAATCACATTATTATAAATGTATTGGTGAAATTAATCAAAAAGTCAAATTTATGATTTGTATGATCTTAACGATCGATTATGTGATGTGTCACAGCAATAGGTGCACAAATAAGATTTAGAATTACTTCGACTTTATTATTTCAGTTGTAATGATTTGTCATTAAAATACTTCAATATGTTCTTTTTCATAAGTTTAAGACACAAAATTTAAATATAAAATTAAATATTATATTCATCTCAATTATTAAAAAGTGAGATATAATATGAATTTTAATGTTATACTTCACTTTTTAATGATTAAAATAGATATAATATTTAAATGTTATGCACTTATATTTATTTTTTTCCCCGTAATTTGCAATTGTTATCAAATAAAGTAAATTTTATTTTGAAAATTATTTTTGGCTCAAGTAATCAAGTGTATCTTCCGAGTTCCGGCATAACTACATCTAATCTAATTTATAAAGTTGTAAAAAAATTTGATCTCTCATTATGTTGATATATTTTATGATGAAATATAAACGGTTAAATTTTAATTAAATTATTTATTAACAACGATTAATTTATAACAAACTCATTTTATCCATAATTTATTACCATTTTTTTTCCTATTTTCTTTTTTATTTTATTTTATTTGCTATCTTTTTTATTCATATTTTATTTAAATATTTTAATTTTTTTTTAATTGTACAAACATAACCATGTCATATAAATTAATATACATACCTATAAGTCTAATTCAATCTAGGTTTAGGCTATACAAGAGGTAGCGTGATTGTTTTGGTGACAGACTCATATCATGACACTAACCAATCAACATAAATTACTTTCGGACCTGGACTCAATGAAATTGACAGATGGTCAATTTGGTGAAGTTTAATATACTAAGAAGTTGCATTTTTTCACAAATTAACTTAATATTGGAATGATTACAAACTTTGTTAATTAAAACAAATAAATACAAACTACATACAATTGTCAGACATAAAAGTGAGTGTTAATATTGTGATTTTTGTTGTTTTAATTTAATATACAGTTTTAAATAGTTTTTTAATATAATTTTACAATAATTAACTAAAGGTATGCTATATGAAATAAATTGATAACAAAATTTTAATTATTAATATATTTTGTAATATATATTACATTTTAATAATAATACCATCATCCTCATTCAATCCTCTCTCTGTTATTTAATTTATTTTGTAAGATAGAATTTTAATTTCTAGACCATGAAAAGAGTTTTGATTCTGGTTAAATTCTAAACTTATACTAAAAATCATAGACGAATACCAAAATATCAAATTTTATTTTATTATATATTTATATAGATAGATAATTGAATCGTAATTCTAATAATAAAAAATAGTGCTAAAAAAAATACAACTCTTTGCTATACATGTAAATAACTTTTTTATGTATAACTTACATGAGTTTTTTTATGTATAAGTTACCTCCTTCTTCCTCTTCTTTTCTTTCTAGCTAACTAAGTTGCCTTAATAAAGAAAACTACTTGTTTCTTTAAATAGAACTCATGAAATTTTGGGGGGGGGGAGGGGCAAGGGCATTTTCCATAAACTTTAATATACATAAAAACAAATAAAATTCTCATTCATTTAGATTTAGCTAATCTATAGATAGTATAATTATTTAGGTGACATAAAATTCATGTGACACCTGCAGGAGCAACCAACATAAATGAATTATAATTGTCACCAATTAGTAACAATCAAACACCTAGTTTCTAGTTAACTAGCTAGGTATGTCACCTAAAAACAAAAAAGAGAACTGAACACTTGTTTCTTTTAATAAAACTCATGCAATTAACTGTAGTTTCATGGGGAGAGAAATAATTTCTTAATTCATTAAATAGAGAGCTATATATAAATGGTGGTGATTTTTTTTTTACTTGATTTAAAAATAAAATTGACAAGAGAATGGTGCAAAGCTGAACCCGTGTTCCAGACACATGCATTGACTAAGGTCATGTCTCTATCTCTCTCTCAATTATACAAGGAGTAGTATACAGGAAAGAAAGAATAATACAGGCGATGATGACGACGATGGGTTGGGACCAATCTTTTTCCATTGTTTGTTTCCAAGATCCGTGAATCGATCTGTCAGAATTTTCTACTATTGTATATGCTTTATACTGATTTACCCTTTTGCTAACACTTGACTCAATGTATAATCAATGTTTAATAATGTTACTAGCTAAGCAGCTAGTTTAAATAAGATAACAACAAAAACTATATGGCTTCGTCCATATCTTATGGAAAAATAATGTGGGGGGGGGGGGGGGGGGGGGAAATTAAGTGCACCAAAAGAATTTTGCAAAAAAAGGCGGATGCAACTTTTTCATTCATATACAATTTGATATAACAAAAAAGAATTGATATTTTCACAAGTCTCTCCTCACATGAATAGTAAGTAAGGCTCACCTCATGTGAGTGAGACTTTGTAAAAATATCAATTTTCTTTGTAGAAATATCAATTGCCTAACAAAAAGTATATATCTGTTGAACAATAACTAATTTTTGTTTTGTACATGCAACTTTATGTTACTAATTGTATAAAAAATACTTATATCTATAGAAAATTCTTGAGTTTTGTCGGTTGCCCCTGGTTTTGTTGATAAAATATTGAATCTTCTAGTCATTAGAACAAGTCTCATGAAAGTGAGAGTGATGACGAAGTCACATATATAACAACTTAAAAAGAGAACGATGAAAATTTATATGTATATTTTACTGTCAATTAAACCATAGCATAAACAATATTCTTTACAAAAATAGTAATTAATACTAATACTGTAATATTGTGAAGTGTGAATAACTATTGATGAGCATGTCTATTGGGAATTTAGTTAATCACCAAACCAATCATGTGAATATGTAGATGCACAGAAGACAGTGGTACCATCTTTTTAACCTTGCTACACCTACTAAAATGCTAAATCTACTAAAATGCTAAATCTCTCTCTAAATTAATCAACTTGTAATCATATTTAATTTGTCCAAAGCATGATCACTTTAATATATATATATATATATATATATCATCACTTTCTATATTTCTCTCTTGGTGGATTTAGGATGTCAAAATCTTACTATCTTTGTTACTTGGTTGCTTTACATCTACTTTTTGGAGGAATACATAGAAAGTTTGGTGAAAGTAAAACAAAGTTTAAATATAAAAAAAAGTAGCGTTTTTCCCTTAAAATGGGAATTACATATTCTTAAAGCAAAACCTCAATAATGGAAGTGGTAATATTTTATTTCTAAGGTTGAGAAGAAAACAAAGGTAAGGACAAATTTTAAGCCTTGTTGGCTTGTACATGTTATGGTTTTGATAGGCTTCAAGGACTACAGAGGGATTCCCTTCTCAAGTTCTCATCCACATTATCTCTCCCTGTTTCTCTCTTTATCTCTCACACACTAAAAAACACACATATAATTGCAGTTCCTTTGACCTTATAGGAATTTGGGTTTTGTTTAATTGCAATTCTCATCTGTATGACTTTATTGAATCTTTTCTTGGTGCTTAATTTGCATCTTCAACTTTGAAGAACTTGAGTAGTGAGGCTGCAAAAGGAGGTTTGGTTTATTTTAGTATATATCTTTTTCTTTATTATTTTTCTTGATCTCTTTTTGTTGAATTCTTTAGGATAATTTGAAAGAAAAGAAATTAACAAGGCTTATGTTCATTTTTTTTTGACACTTTTCATAATTAAACTTTCTAAATTGGGATTTGTATCCAGATCTCAATGAAAAGTTGTGTTGATTAAATAAGTCGTCAGTGAATATGTCTTAAAACTCCAAAAGAACTTGTGATTTATTGTTAGGAGAGAGAAAGAAATGAAGGGTATGTTTGTGGACGAGAATATGTCAAATTTAACATCTGCATCTAATGAAGCAAGCTTTTCTTCAAGTAGCAGAAATGAAACTGGTGGTACTATTAGGTACCAGAAACAGTCCTTTGCATCAACTTCTCAAACACAACCACCAAAGAAGAAGAGAAATCTTCCAGGAAATCCAGGTATACAAAAATAAAATACACTCAAATTTCTTGAATTTAAATTAACTTTGTAGAATCAGTGTTACCAAGAACTCTTATTGTCATGCGTTACGTGTATACCGGGTACTATCATTTTGAGAAACTGCAAGCAGTGTTCCTCGTGCCCGATTTCCTTCTATGTACGTGTCGACCAAGAACGTTCTTGGTAACCATGACTAGTACTATAATTGGATATTTTTTTAAATCTCTTTATGATTAACTTTGAGTATTTGCTTTGAATTTAGACCCTGAAGCTGAAGTGATAGCTTTGTCACCAAGAGCTCTAATGGCCACAAACAGATTTCTATGTGAGATCTGTAACAAAGGGTTTCAAAGAGATCAAAACCTTCAGTTACACAGAAGAGGGCATAATTTGCCATGGAAGCTAAAGCAAAGATCAAACAAGGAGGTTATAAAAAAAAAAGTTTATGTTTGTCCAGAGGTTACATGTGTTCACCATGAGCCTTCAAAGGCACTTGGGGATCTCACTGGGATCAAGAAGCATTTCTGCAGAAAGCATGGTGAGAAGAAGTGGAAGTGTGAGAAATGTTCAAAGAGATATGCTGTTCAGTCAGATTGGAAAGCTCACTCCAAGATTTGTGGCACAAGGGAGTATAGATGTGATTGTGGTACCCTTTTCTCTAGGTAATTATTAATTCACTAAGAATAATGCATTATGCATCATAAGTACTATACATCTTGATATCTTAAAAACTTGAGATAATTATGTTTGTGCTTGATCTCACTTACTTAATTTTATTTTAATTTGTTGCTAATTACATTAGGCATCTTAATGTGTCCAAGTTTCAATGTCTATATCTCATTCTCTGTGATAATGATAGAGACAGACACACCAATCAAGATAATTCATGAGTATGTTATCACGGTGTTAGATACTTATCATGGAGTGAGAGAAAAAGAGAGCTAGTTTAAAAGGCTAGCACTTATTATGAATGAGATTTATTTGGAGTTTCTAAAATTTGTTCGTCTATGCATGAGTGTGTGTTTGTGTGTGAGAAAGAGAGGCATTGACATATAAGACTTGTAAGTTGAAACTTTGTACTAACATTTTCAACAATTAAAGCACTTAACATAGAGATCTTTTAAGGGGTATGTGTGGTATGTATATCTTCTGTTGAATTCGGATTCGGTGAAGGAATTTTTTTTGTCAATGTTCCATTCCTATAGCACATAATTGCATTATTAAATGACAAAGGTTATTGTATGCAACTATGTCAGTATGCATACAATATTTTTCCATATCTCCGACAGATATCCATCATATGCAACTATAAACATGTAACATTTCTCTATAGATTGACATATAGACTCGATAGTTATTAGCTTCACTGAATCCAAATCCGTGTCGCGTCCATTAATTAGAGAAGAAAAGGGGATACAAAAACAAAAAGGTAGTGAGAGGAGAGAGAAAGACAAAGTATCAACAGTAGTAGTATTAGTACTGTTTAAGCTGTAGAATGATGAGTTGTTCTTTTTGTTGTTTTGTGCTTTTGTGTGGTTCACAGGAGGGACAGTTTCATCACACATAGAGCTTTCTGTGATGCTTTAGCAGAAGAGAGTGCTCGTTCATCAGCACCCAACCATAATATTTCTCTCTCCTCATTACAACAAGGAGCTTCATCATCATCAATATTACCACCCCCTTTGATCAACCTTCATCAAACACTAAATATTCATAACCCTAATATTCCCCTCCAACAATTACCATTTCCACTTAAAAAAGAAATACAAGAACAAACTAATAATAATAATTTCAACCTAATTAATTTCAGGCCAGAAAATAATAATATCCCACCTTGGCTAGAATCTGGCGCCCATGAACTTTCGTCTCAATTATTCTCTTCCCATGCAAACCCTAACCCTAACCCTACATTCCCTTCTTCTTCCCCTCATATGTCTGCAACTGCATTGCTACAAAAAGCAGCACAAATGGGAGTAACAAGTAGTGCTGGCCATGGTTTTGTTAATGTCAGCTCTGGAGGTTGCATGGGACAAGTACATGGGACTGGTGGAGCTGATCCTCCTGATTCTCTTCTTCAAGATTTGATGACAAGTGCTCAAGGGTACGAAGGATCAACAAGCTTTGAAGAGGCTTTAGATGGAATGTTGAATCAAAAGCAAGAAAATATCTTCCACTTGAACGATCAAAAAGGTAACAAAGAAGGTGGTGGAAATGAGGGGTTGACAAGGGATTTCTTGGGTTTAAGAGCATTTCCTCATCATAGAGATCATTTTCTTAATATGGCTGGTTTTGATCATATGACCAATAATTCATCATTTCATCACGAGAATCAGAATCAGAATTGGAATCAGAATCAAACTCCATGGCAAGGTTAGCTTATATAAGTCTTGCAGATTATTTTTTTTTATTTTTTGTTTTATATTTTTCCTTGTATGTTATATTTTTCTTGGATGAGAGAGATTAAGTAGATCCCTCCTTAATTGTATCATTGTTGAGTTTGACCTCTTATACACTCGTTTCAGCTATTATCGTTATATATTTGTGTGTGTGCATGTTTTCAATTCATAATTAATTAATAATTTCAGAATTGCATTTTCTTTATAGGTTAATGTAGTTTATTTATGTTAATTATTGTTGAAGTTTATTATTTGCGATTCTATCTCATTATGAAAAAAAACTGCAATTGCAAGCAAACCCTTATTTAGTCCTTCCTTCAACATAAGACTTCTATAAGTTTTCTACTCAATCACTAATTCAAGTATGTTGCATTGTATCATTGCAGGCCAGTTTTTTTTTTTTTATTTATTTTTTCGATGTAAATTCTTTATATGCCCTTGAAATTTATTAAGAGGAATCAGGTTGGTGTTACCTCTTTTTGAAGCTCTCCCATAGTTTTTTAAGAAAATTGTAAATTAACAGTATTTCTATTGATTTCAAGTTTAAATAAATATAAATCAATTTAAAATTTAAAATGTCTCAAATAAATTAATTTTGATTTTGGAACAACAAAATGAGTATAAAATAGCAAAAAATAAAATAAAATAAAAATATGCACACATATTTGTGTCAGTGTGTACCACGTACACTTAATACAATGCCACGGCAGAATTTGGTTTCTACCAAATACATTTATTTTTTCTGTCGAACCAAATACATTTAATTTATTTGACAGAAAATGAAAAATTAAATGTAATGCTTCAGTCTTACTCCTTTATTGTTTTTTTTTATGATAGAAAGACTTTTGGTAATTAGCAACTAAAAAAAAATACTTTTGGGTTCACAAGACTTACTCCCAGCACCAATTGCGTTTTCCAGTTAAACAGCACTAGCTAGCTAGAAAATGGTCCTACATTCAATAATAATAAATTAACAATGCATAGATTGAACAAAACAAGACTCTTTTCTTTCTTGCTTACTGTCTTTCTTCTACTCTTTTTTTTATTTTTTATTATTCTTTATTCTTTATTTTTTATTTTTATTTTGCTTCGATAATATGAATATGGAGATTGATACTGATCAATACAAGGATGTCTAGGATAAATCATTTTGGTATGTAATATACTCTCTTCTTCGTTTCAAAATTATACATATTTTTATAAGATGATGTTATTTTTTAAAGATCTAGTAGTGGTATCGATGTGGCGGTGTTAGAATAACAGTAACAAAGTAATAGCAATAAAAAGTATTATGTCATTTATAACTCAAATATAAATTCTCTTTTTTATAATCTTTAATTTTAAAATATATATAAATGGTCTCTTAATCATTTGATAGAACCCCTATAGATATTATATATATGAATGACTCGTTAGATTGTCCATGTCATTGTTATAGTAGTGTATAGTTATATGCATGTGATTACATTTTAAGGGTAACATTTTTAATCTTCATCTTCTTAAGACTGAATTTTCCAAGACATACAGCTTATTAAAATCGAAATTATTAGGGATAGATTCGATAGTAATCTCGTGCTTTGAAATTATTGCTCCTCATTCTGAATAAATGTAGTGCAGCTTGCCTTTTTTTTATTATTAAACAAAGAAAAAGATGAAACAAGATGAGGTATATACAGTTAAAGATGAATATTGGTGAATGTAGTGTAACTGAATAAGGCAGGCATAAGCTTTGGATGCTGACAGGAGAGAGACTTGAAGAATGAAAGTTAAGCATGGACTTAGATATATACTTCTTGTACGCAAAAACAAAAAAGGAGATGCTTTTAGACACCTTATATGGGTGCAAATGGATTGCAATCCCGAGAAAGATGAAGATACTAGCTCCATCATCAGGTTTTTGACAACCCATCATCAATTCATCAGGGTTTTCGGAATCTCCTCATTGCACTTTGTACTTTGTTCTGGGATAGTGCTTTCAGAGCAAAAAATAACCCACCTCTCTTCAAAACAATAATTGTGAGTCTCTTAGATTTGTATTTGATTGCCATGAAATTCAAAATAGTTAAATTTTTATCAATATATATAGAAAAATGTTGCATCCTTGTATGCATAGTCACATTGATAAAGACTGTAATATATTGTATACATCTATATTTATAACTGTGTAGTATACTACTCTTTCTGTCTCAAATTAAAATATTCGTTTTTATTTTTTGAGTTAAATTGACCATTTTTATAATTAATTTTTGTGTCATTGCCAATAAAGCTTAGGTTAAAATGTATTTTAGATCAACAAAAGATAAGTTATCTTAAGTTATTTTCAATACAACATTATTTGATCAACAACTTAATAATCTAACCGTACTGATGTAAGGAACATGCAAAAATATGCGTGTATGTAAAATTTCATTTGATTTAAGGTATTGGAATATCATTTTTATAATAATACAAATAATATATATCAAAGTATATATATATTTCGACAGTTCAGATTTTAGTGACTTCTATTGTTATAAAGTTACTGATGCATGACCTCAAATCAAACAAAATTTTACAAAATCTTATATTTTTACATACTCTTTACATCCTTACAGTTAGATTATTAATGTGATGCCCTTAAATCGAGACCACATCATCCAATTTGAGTGGCTAAAAGACAACAAAATTATTATAATACAGTGCAAAATATAATAATACCAAGCCCAATAATATACAATTAAGTCTTCACGTACTGTTATTGACACATTATTTTATAATACGGTGAAGACTACTATAGCAACTATCTCGGATCATCACTCCATTCCTCTCTTCTCCCAACTAATTTCAGCTACACTCTCATTTCTTGAACAATGGAACCAAAAAAAAAAAAATTGAGCTCAAATAGCCCAGTAAAGAGTATCATGACTAAGATAATAACAAATAAATTATCGTTAGCCTTTAACAGTTGAGTTTTTGATAATATAAACATTAAATTTTAAATCAACAACTACAGTTAAGTTCTTGAACAAAATTTAGATCAAAAACTGCAGCAGAATAACAACTATTAGGAGAATCATGTAAATCATGATGTCTACTAGCTTCTCTATTTCAAAAAATTATCATCCATCTTTATCATCTGAAATACCATTGGTCATGATCATACTAAAGAAAATATTCACCACATGCCCTAAAAAAAATACCACCATTATATCGCATTTATCTTATCATTGTTGACTTGGTCACACTCCGATCCTTGGTTTTGATGATAACCTTATTATGTTACTAAAACCTGTGTTTTGAGTTATGTGCAGAAACTTGAAAATAATGCTATTCAGCAAACTGTTTTTGAAACTGGATTACAGCTGCAAATTATGGAAAGTCTTGTGAAAGCTCTGTCTCTCTGATCTTAGGTTTTCATGTAAGATCTTGGTCATGACTTATATCTCAATTCAAAGCTCATTAGGTTGCAAATTATTTGTACTTTTGTACTAACCCTGACAGGAGGGCAAAATCGTCACTTGACCCGACATGCGAAAAGGAAGGTGGACCCCAACACAAAGCCACCCCAACGACTTACGGTCAAAGCTGTCATAACAAACAACGAGCATCAGGTTACTTAAGGCGAGGCAAACAGCTGATCCAGAAGAACCTGATTTGATCACAAAAGACGACTAATGGCCACTACGCTTACGATGTTCGGGGGTCTCGCTTCCCGGTGAGCGAGCGGCTGCCCAGCTCGCCTGTGAGCTGGCGGGGGTGGAAGGGGGCAGCGCCCCCTGGAAGCCAAGCACAAAGAGCGATTTATACATCAGGTAACAGTCTTCCGAAATAATGCAGCAAAAAATGATGATTTAAGACTGCGTGACACGAAAATTGAGAAAAGGAAGTCGGGCAGCCGCTGATGCATCTGCGGCCGACGACGCGTGGCATTTTTTGTGGCTCGAGAAAACGCACGGCAGCCGAGGTTTCGGCGCGGACGGTCACAGCAGGCAGCCGCAGATGCACCTGCGGCTGCCTGTGGAGCTCTATACAGCGGCCATTTTCATCCGAGAGCGAGGGAGAGGAAGAAAATAAGAATTTTAGAGAGAGAAAAATGCGAGAAATAGAGAGAGAAAGCCACGTGTTGGCCTAAAATAATGAGAATTTCAACTTTCTTTGCTCAAACACTTGATCAATCTCTTGTTATTTGCTTGATAGTGGAATATATAACGATTTTTGAAGTGTTGCAAGGTGAAAATGAGCTTTTATTGAAGTTTTATCTTACTTTTTTCTTGTGATTTCTTGATTTTGTAGATCTATTAGATTTAATCCGGTTATTTTGCTTTAGTAGTTTAATCGGTAAATATTCGTTTATTTGTGCATTTGTTGGGTGGATCTACTGTAGATATGAAAATATTTAGTGCATTGCTATTTAAATAGTTTGATTCGGTGTATTTTAAAGTTGGATCCAATGTAGTCAATATATTGTAGATCTATGGATTAGGGACAGTTAGAGAGGATTTATTGCGGATGAAATCTCCTCCTAACCTCCCGATGATATCCTTTTAGTTTATTTTCTAGCTTTTACGTATGTAGCGATGGCGATGCATTTGTATTGTAAATATGTAATTTTTGGGCGTTAAAGCGATGTCGGATCAAAAATCGGGTTTAAGGCCCCATGATAGTGAAATGTGCGATAGTGGGCGTTTGGGGTTATTTGGATGGCTCACATGCCCATGAATAGCTCCAACGTTATTTTTAATGCTTGTTTTTTCCTTTTCGACACGGAAAAAGAATTTTGGAATGAAAAGATGAAGATTTTCATAAAATCAATCAAACTAGGATATTAGATCATCCGTAGGCTAAAATAAAATTGTAAGTGTCGGATGAGCTCTATTCCTATTTGGCGAAGGATTTGAAAAATATGTTTTACAAAATATCATCGGTTTTATTATCGAAACAAAAACAATAAAAGATGAACTCTTCGATTAAGTCAAATCCTTCGTGCATAGGGTCAACGAGATTTCTGAAGCACTTGCAAAAATAAAACATTCCAACGACATTCATTTAGGCACACACGCACACGCACACTCACACGCGCACACACACATTTTAGGATTTAAAAGGATATGAAAACATCAAGATTGCGGTAACCGTGTTTCACGGAAGTCGGGGGGTGCCTAACACCTTCCCCTTGCTTAAGCAAGCCCCCGAACTCTATGAATCTCGATTTGCGGACCAACTAACTCGGAGTCACATATGAGCAGCGATTACGAAAACAAAATTCGGATGAGTTGGTACATCCATTTCAAATATACCAACTGGCGGCTCTGGTTAATTGGCTCATAAAGAAATCGATCTTTCAAAACCCGTCGACATTAAGCCGACCCTTTTCAAAATCACATTTAATTCAAAAGGCTAAAATTGAAAAAATGGCTTTTTTTAATTATAAAAAACGAAACGACTAAAATCCCGGCGTCGACAGTATTATTTATGTTAAACAGACATATTGAATGGGCTGAGTTTGTGGCTTTATAATTATTGACCGTGACTGCTAGAATATTGCATTTATTTATGGTATGGAAATCTCCTTGGGGTTACGGCATGCTGAGGTGTTAAAAGTTGTTCCTTCCGAGATTTGGCTTCATATAATATATTATAAGTTTTCCTAACTGATGGGATAAAGTTAAATCTGAGCGTGATCCCCTTTACTGGAAATATCTTTTAAATGGTCACTCAAATCCGAAAAGAATGGTAACTTTATGGTCCTAACGGCTAGTTTTCTGTGTATATATAACATGCCCAGCCGAACCACATAGGGACACGAAAAATATTATCAATATACTGAGTTCTAAAAAGGCTAAGATACTCGGCACAGAAAGTTTTCTTTTATCAATATACTGAGTTCTAAAAAGGCTAAAATACTCGGCACAGAACGGTTTCTTTCTCTCACGTAATAAACTGTTTCACTGCTGAAGACCACTCAAGCAGTCTATTTTCACTTCCAGTCGTGAGTCATCTAAGAGTAACTTGGTGATATCTTATCTCTTGATCATTGCATTTAGATTTGAGCTTTGTGTTGTTATATATTTCATGCCTTGATCATAGTATTCTGTGTAATCAGTTTCAAGATTGTACTAATCTATTTTCTGTTGAAAGGGTTTTCATAATAAAGTTCCAAGATAAGTAAATAGTTTGGTGAGTAAAAGTACTCAAATAAGTGCATAGTTGTGCACAATGGAGCATAGGTGCTTGGGAGGAAGTGTCCTCAAAGTTTGGAACTGTTATTATAAAAAGGTGTTTTTGTAAGGCAATATTATATAATAAGAAGAAGTCTCCAATATCAAGTTGATATTGGACGTGGAGTAGGCCATTAGAATAGAGGATAAGGGCCGAACCACGTAAAAATCCTTGTGTTCATGTGAATGTTTATTTTCTGCAGTTATATACCCTGCTAGTGTACTTCATCACATTTGGTTTCAAGCAAAAATAATCATATCTTCTAAATTCTATTTCCAGTGCAAATCAGTTTCCAAACCAGCAACCTGAAATCAGTTATTCTGCAGATTGATTTACCTTCTGTTTTGATTAACATAAAAATTGGACATAGTTTTTACTCCACACTTATTCACCCCCCTTCTAAGTATGCCTATTTAAATTTCAATCATTTGTGCCCTAAAAGACATACCACTATTATATTGTCTTTATCATATCATCTATGCCTCAGGTCACATATATTCACAACAACATGATTTTGATGATTAAAATAAATAGTAGTGATATAATTGATAACAGAAGAAAGTGAATAATAGGATAAACAATAGATATCGAAAGTTTATAATTTTTACTTTGTCCAAAGTCAAATAGTTCAAATTGTCAACATGATGTAGATAAAAAGGTGTTCAAGTCCAAGAATAATGTCTAAGATTCACAGGGAAGAAGTTCAACGGTAAGGTTTACGATACAAGGAATATTTAATAGTCCACAATGTTCGTAGTTCAAGTAAATATTCATAGGTCAAAAATTCAAGGTCTAATAATGTAAAATACTGTGTAATGACAATTATTAATAAAATACTGTGCAATGGTCACTTTATCAGTTCAATAATATAAAACAATGTGCAATATCGTGTGTTACTGTAGAGTATCGTGTGTTACTGCAGAATACCGTGTGCTACAATAAAATATCGTGAAATATCATATGTTACCATTCTTTTATCACGGACTTGGTATTTTCACATTTAAAAGTGATATTATCATTGACTATTTTTATTTAAAAATGTTACTCCTATTGTTTTCTATATTCGACAATATTTCGTTATAGGGTCCACCAGTGATTAGTTATTTTGGAGCCGTCGTACGGATCGAATACTCCCCAATAGAACGAATATTCCCCGACAATTCGAATATTGTTCGACATAATAAAATTTGTACTTAACATCCTTTAACTTTAAGTTTTATCAAAATAACACCTTACTGTTTTAGAATAATATATGAAAAAAATTAAATTTTATTCAATAAAAGTCGAGGTCTTACAACTTAAACTAACCATCCATCACACGTTTCAAATATTTAAGCTTCACACTACACATTTAAAGATTATATTATCCATCTTTTATATAATTATATTATTGATTTAATATCATAATTATTTAAATATTCAGTGTTTATTCAAATAATGAGTCTCTCTAATTATTTAATACTCGTGACTATTACTATGATAATTAATGGTACAAGATGTTGTGCGTTGTAACGATTATTGACTCAATAACGTATAATATTGTGCAATGACAATTATTGATTCAATAATGTAAAATACTGTATAATGACAATTATTGATGAAATACTATGCAATGGTCACTTTATCAGTTCAATAATATAAAATACTGTGCAATACCGTCAGCTATTATAGAGTATTGTGTACTACTGCAGAATACCGTGTGTTACAATAAAATATCATATGCTACCATTCTTTTATCACTGGATATTTTAATAGTTAAAAGTAATAGTACTATTGACCATTTTTATTTAAATGATTACTACTGTCGTTTTCTATATCTGACAATAGTTCGTTGTGGGGTCCACCAATGATTGGTTATTTTGACGCCGTCGTACGGATCAAATATTTTTCGACAATTCGAATATTGTCTGATATAATAAAATTTGCACATAATATCCTTTAACTTTAATTTTTATCCAAATAACACTTTACTGTTTCAAAATAATTTATTCAAAATATTAAATTTTATTCAATAAAAGTCGGGGTTTTACAATTAAGTTAACGATCAAATGATGTTATATTAGTAGTCACCTACGATAATTTATCTTAAGTTAATCTAATTTACTTTTTACACACACATACACACACACATATATATAGGGAGCTGATTCATAGTAAACGTTTACTATGGATACTATTCTAGTTAATGTATCTGTGGTCGTCCGATCCTAAATCTAAAAATTAGGAGTTGGACTTAACTGTTAGTAGGAATAGCATTATCCGCTACTCCTATTAACTGTCGGACAGAACTCCTATTTTTATTGGCCGCTAATAAGAATAACGACAAATTCATAACCTCTTTCATTATTCATTTATTTTTTTTAATATGTTTTCAAGGACATAAATATTATATTTAACGATAAAATAAATTTGATAGTAAATAATTAATGGCAAAATAATTTTTTTATGTAAATAATTATATCTCTAAAAGTAATATTTATATTTTTAAATATGTATTGATAGGACTAATAGACTGATTCCAATTCGAAATGTTGTATCCCGTTTTGCTCAATCACATTGACAAAAACTATGTGATGCGCACCTATAAATTATAATAATATACTACCTAGGGTGTGCCCCTATGACTCTGATTTTAGAGAAGGTGATGAAAGTATAGCTATTAGGGGTGAGCATGGTGCGGTTTGAAACTTAAACCGCACATGAAACCGCTTAGGTGCGGTTTGACAAATTCAAAACCGCACATGAAACCGCTTGTGATTGGTGCGGTGTGGTTTTGAACCATTTGGTGCGGTTTTATTTGGTGCGATTTCGGTTCCAAAACCAATTGAAACAATTAAATTTTATGCAATTTAAATTAACAATTTAATATCACACAATATTAAATACCATTTTTATAACACACATAACTTTACTTATAATATCTTGTCTAAACAAAAGTAAAATAGAAGTTACATAAGGGATAATTCCAAATGGATTAATTAAAAATTTCTTCTCACATATAAAAATTCTAAATAAAGATAAACATGAGAGATAATTTCAAATGGATTAATTGAAGAGTGACTTCCATAATAATGCTTCTTGATATGGTTCATGTTGAAAATAGTCAAACAACGGGGGAAAAATAAATAAATAGTGCGGTGCGGTTTTTTCATGTGCGGTTTTGCCTAAAAACCAAACCCAAACCACAAATTCGGTTTTTCAACCCACCTAAAACAGCCACATACGCCGAAACCGTTGGTGCGGTTTTAATTGGTGCGGTTTTTGGTGCGATTTCGGGGCCAAATCGATTTTTTGCTCACCCCTAATAGCTATGCCCCAATTGAACGGATAAAATTTCCACTGTGAAAAGGTCGGTCAAGGTAACGGATAATACTGGTATACTATTTTGACGAAGTGCTTGGCCAAATTTGCTCATAATTTGCATCCGCATTAGCACGTTTATTTATAAAAAATATAATTAAGATTTGATTATTTATATTAATTTAATATTATTTTAAATTATTTTATTCTATAATAGAGATTAATAAATTTTTAAATAATTTTTTAAATAATCCTATAGACTATTTTTTTATATCATTCCTAATACTATTTATATGAGGTTATATAATTTCATGAAAAATTTAGAATTAATAGTCTATCTCATTTTAAACTATTACATAATATTATGAGATTAATAGTCCAACATTAAAAAATTAATAATCTCTTATTAAATATTTAAATAATATAAAATAATATTAAATTAAAATAATTAATTAAATCTCAAATATATTTTTTATAAATAAACATAACCTATCTATTTGGGCGAGTCATCGAGCCATATTAGATACCTGCGCTTTAAAACACATGCATTCGAGTGAAAAAGAAAATGTGTGCTTTGGCAACTATTTTTGGCATAACCACAACACAAAATATAAATTTATTTTTAAATTATTAAAAAAATAATCTTATACTACACTTATTAATAAGTTTGCCATTAATTAATTTTATTTAAAAGACTTATTACTATGAAATGAAATGAAACACTACTATTTTAACTTTTAGTATTTTGTTAACTTCTAAATTTAAGAGTTTAATTATGAATAAATGTAATTTATTAAAAAATGGATCGGTTTGATCCAGTCTTTTTAAATCTAATCCTTAATAAGCCAACTCGCGAGTGATCCCATCTGTTAATTAATATTTAATATTATTTTTGTTTAATTTTTTTCTTATTAATATTCATTAATAAGTTAACTCTAATTATTTTATCTTTTTTTTTATTTATATAATTAGGCGTTATTCCTCTCTAATCTTTTTGCGGTTACCAGTACTATTTATTCTGTAGACATAGAAGATGACAATGGTAAAAATATAAATTCAGTGGACGAGAGAGATGATAATATCTTATTTTATAAATAAATTTATGTTTTTATGAATTTTTTATTATTTTGAAACAAGTTAAGTTTTATTGTTTAAAATACTTAAAATAATTTATATTTTATTGTTTAAAAGAACTTGAAATAATTTATGTTTCAATATTAAGAATACTTAAAAAATATACGTAAAAAAAAAAGGTAGTAAATTCATGGGTATCACAATTTATTAGCGTATGAGTTAAGGTTTATGAAAGTTGACCCGTTAAAAAACAAGCCTTTTTGACCTAGTCCAAAAAAACCCGCCCGTTTGATAATTTGTATGGGCTTAACTTTTCCAAGTGAGAAAATTGTATATAATTACATTTAGTGAGACAATTTACTAAAAAGCCGAAAAATAATTAAAAATTATCATTAAGTATTAAATTATTATTTTAGAAAGTATCATTAAGTATTAAATTATAATTTCAAAAATTAAAATAAATTAAACTAATAACTCGCATGCACGGTTAGTATGAATAATACAATTTTAAATAATGGTATGTGTTATATTTAGTATTATAATTTAAGTATAAATAATATAGTATAAATAATAGTAATACATTAAATATGTAATTGAAGTATTGTATATATATCAAAATTATTGTATATATTTTTTAATACATTCACTTGCATTCTTGAAATAATATAACAAAAATAATTTTTTTTATTATAATTATAAATATGACATATATGATGATGAATTCAAGACTAATTAATTTGGGACTAACTTGGTGATCAAAAAAAATAATTCAGTTAATTTGGATAATATTTTAATTGCCGTAATTATATATAGTACTCCCTCTATTTTAAATTAAATGTTCAATTTTTATTTTTTAAAGTTAAATTGACTATTTTAAAACTAATTTTTATATTATTTTTTATTAAAATATAGATAAAGAAATTATAAATAAAAGAAAATATATATAATTTACTATTAATACTAATTTTTATAATTTTAAAAATATATTTAATTATTAATTTTATTTTAAAAAATTAAAATTAAATATTTAATTTAGGGCGGAAGGAGTTATATTATCATTTAGATTTTAAAAATTAAATATGAGAAATTTTTTGTTTGTTTTGTCTGTGGGAGGAAGATGGTGTCTAAATAAGTCAAGAAAGATTAAAATATCCGGTCAAAGTTGATTCCATGAGCACACCGTGGTGCAGGGTAGAATTCCCTCACCAAATCCAAATCAGACGGTCCACAATTGTTATTCTTTTGTGAGATAGTTGGTTTGGGACTGATATTTTCATGTCTTTTAATATCCTTTCATGAGTCTCGTCTTCATTTGAGAGAGGAATTATCTAAAAGTATAAAGAATTTGTGGGGAAATAGTGCTTACAGTTTGGTTTTTGCCCCTGAAAAAATCCATCTTCGTCCGCATTCGAGAGCTTTCTCTCTCCTCTTTCTCACCATCTAAACTCATACTACTAGTGTTAGTAAGAAATTACTCGCATACAAATGTTCTATATCATAACATAAATATTTCTACGCAAAAATATCTGATAATTAGATTGAGAGAGAAAGTTTCCAAGAGGGGAAAGATCGGATTTTATCGGCTTCTGTTCCGAGGAGATGACTTTGAGGCGCCTTCTCGTAGAGGTCAGTTCAACGCCATCCTTTCATGGATTAATGTTGTACTATTTCACAGATTTATATAAAAGCTCTTTTTTTTTTAATATAATTATTCTGACAATTCTGTTTATTATTGACACTGCTTCTGGTTGTGAAACCCTAATTTCGATCTTAAAGTTTTTTTTTTTGGGAACAATGTCTAATTAGTGATTCTAGTCTGATGATTGTTTGATGGGGCTTTTTTTAGGGTTTTCAATATTAAGAATTTCGGGGATATTGCTTATCTATGTACATATGGTTGAAGTTTGTAGTCTAGGTTAATTTTGAAGCTGAGATGTTTTGAAAATATTTCATTTTTAGGACCCTTTTCGGTGTACCTCATTGTAGCTAAGATTTGCTACAACTTTTCTCAGTTTTGTGGCCTTGTGGGCTTTTCTTAAGATTGCCTGAATATTATTATGTTAATAAGAAGTACATCTGCAGCTTCTAATTGTGTTTTTAGGTTGATTCTTTTGTATGCTGAATTGGGTTTCTTAGTATTTGTGAATAATTGAATATTGGTGACCTTTTTTAGCTTCGGTAGCTCCTGTTCATTTATTTATTTTTTTAAAATATCATCATATCATGCAAGTGTGAAATGTATTTGTAGCCCCCGAAATCATTAAATGGTGATCATATGCAGACTTTCCTGTAATATGTATGGGTGTATCTTTTATATCCTCTGCCATCTTATTATGCTCAATTTCCCTGCAACAGGTTGCAAAGAAGCAACCACAATTCAAGCAGTTAAACGAATTGTCTTCTAGGTCTTATCTCACTTCACGAAAGGTTGGAGGTGGCGGAGGTGTGTACCTAGTTTTGTCCATCTCAACTTGTGTTTATATTTCATTGTTGTACTTATTTTTTTCAACCACAAGCGACTTTTTATGTCATTATTAAATTCCCACTGTTTCCTTTTGGTGGAAATACATTAATAGAATTATCTGATCACCATAGAGACTAATTATTATTTGGAAGTTTATTTTATCCTCCTTGAAAATAATAAAAACTTTGCATCAAGTTGATATATTTTCATTTTGGTAAGCAAACATGTCTTCCCTTTAAATATTTTTTGTTTCACATTTATATTTTAGCTCACAACACAATGGTAGAATACCATCAGGTGTACTCTGCTTATTTGAGCCCTCATTTCATTTGTTGTGGACTCACATTTTCTTATTTCTTTGATTGGCAAGACTTAAAAATTGTGAAAGAAAATGTGCTCTGTTGTGCATGATGTCTACAACGATCTCAACAATTTCAGTTGTTTTCAGAATTTACTTTAAATATACTTGTTGTATTTTGTCCTTTTTGGTCATTTCATGCATCTATCTATCTAGCTTTGTAGTTATTTTATAGGCAGGAATTTGGACTGGCAATTATGGATTAACTTCATAGTAGACGGTGGTGTAGCACAATCTTGGTAATTTTGACTACTTACTTTAAAATTTAATTTTAACTTTAATAATGTACCTTTCCTCCTAGCAAGTCGAGAGTTGAACCCTTAAAGTTGTTATTTGCGTTTTTTTGGCTGGAAGTTCATTTTCTAGCTTCTTCTCATGTAAAAATAGCAGATGCTCCTGCATCGGCAAACTCTGTGCTTCTCTTAAAATTTAATCTGTTTTAGTTAGTAACAGGATGCTTTTCCACTAAACTAATTTATTGAAGTCTATGAGATTTAAGGCTAGCAAACAAAATACGGATAGGTTAAAATTTCTGAAACAATGTTATGGAGAATTCTGCAAAAAAAGAGTGTTGATGGATTGTGCCATTGCCATAGTCAATTGACTCTCGACTCACGTGTACTTAATTTTCAGGCTATGGACCTAAATAATCATGGATAGGCCTAGCTTTGAAGTTTCTGAAATTTACTTAGCAAAATGTTCAGTTCTCTTTGGTGGTTATTTGAGATGCGTCATGGAATATATGTTCTTGAGATTTTTTATACTTCAATTTTTTTTCAAACAATTGAAAAATTAAGAAGGTTGTTCAATTGTTTAGTGGTATTCTTTGATAAAACATTATGTAGTGAAAAGCATATTATTTATTTATTATTCAATACAGCATAATTGTTGACTGAATTCTCTTCCCTCATTCTTGTGCAGTGAATAGTCTTCCTGGTGCTTCTCGTAGGTTTCAGTCAAGTTATGTTGGAAGCCTAGCACGCAGAGTGCGAGATACAGATGGAACAAATGATGCTGCCTATCTTAGAGAGCTTTCTCAACGAAATGATCCGGAGGCAGTGATAAGATTGTTTGAGAGCCAACCTTCATTGCATACAAGCCATTCAGCACTTGCTGAATATGTCAAGGCATTAGTAAAAGTTGATAAGTTGGATGAAAGCGAGTTGCTTAAGACATTACAGAGAGGTGTGTGTGTGTGACTGGAATTGCGTATTGGTTTTCGAATATTTTGTTCACTCTTGAACATTGTTGGTTTTGTACTTATGTTCTTGCCTTGTTTTGTTGGTTGCATAATTTGTTAGTGGACTTTCCTGTTTGGAATTAAAACTTTTGTTGTATAAGGAAATTACTTTCAGGTCTTAGTTGTCCTTGTACATGAACTTTCTATCACCGTTACCTGCATAGTACCCTCGATCCAGTTTGAATGTCATGGCTTAAAACCATGTTGTCTATGCCTTTGACCCAAATGTTTTGACATTCAGAAAACACATTTAATAGTTATATTTTCTAATTACTTTTGCCTTGATTTTTTGTAAAACTTCTAAAGTGCAATTTTATACAGATAAATATAAAAATATTATATATAATTGTGTCAACATGCCTTAAAATTCCTATGCAATTAACCTGGCTTTGAACCATGACACTCAAACTAGTATGGAGGGAGCGTAAAAATATCCATCGTTTCAACTGACTTTTTGTTCCATATTCGCTAAAGTTATTATTAGTTCTTACTTTGTTTGACAATGTGTGCTACAGCATTGTGAAGCAAAAAGAAGTACACTTATTATATAATTGATAATTATTTATTTTATAATGTATTGCAAAAGTGAGAACTACATTTCTAGACGTCATTTGTGATGGAGCTGAAGTTAAATCAGAATTGATGGAAAACTTTGAGTATTTATCTATATTTTTTAGTCTGTTCATATTTATCTTTATTTTAGAATCGCAAGGACTTAATTTGTTCTCCTAGGACGAATTAGCAATTTAGTTCATGTGTCTTCCATTGTGCTGTCAAATTTTCTATTTAATGTCAAATTAACAAAAGTTGTACACAGGAATATCAGGTACAAGTATATTAGGGGAAGAAAGTGTCGGCGGCCTTGCTGCTTTTAGAAATGTGGGGAAAATGACAAAAGATGGTGTCCTTGGAACTCCCAGTGCTCCTATACATATGGTGACTGCCGAAGGAGGACATTTCAGAGAACAATTGTGGCGTACTTTCCGTACTTTAGGCTTGGCGTTTCTCTTGATTTCAGGTGCTGGAGCACTGATTGAGGATAGGGGAATAAGTAAAGGTATTATCGATAATTTATTTGCTAAAGCCTTCAAAACTTTTCCCAGATACGTCTATAATTGATAAGCATTTTTCCCTTTCTTGTTGTTTACCCTTTTCAGGACTGGGTCTCAATGAAGAGGTGCAACCCAGCATGGAATCTAAAACAAAATTTAATGATGTAAAGGGCGTTGATGAAGCTAAAGCCGAGTTAGAAGAGATTGTCCACTACCTTCGAGACCCTAAGGTATTTTATTTTTTTACTGCATATTTGACACGTGTTTAGAAACTAATCCAGACCCTTTATTGTGTTGGCTCTTCCCATGTGGAAACATCTTATAACTTGTAACCAGTAAGTTGAGTAATAGTGTTACGATGCGTACGATGCCCCATTTATCAACTGAATTCTCATTTTTGGATTGTAGACATCCTTGCGTCAAATTGATTATAGGATTTTTGAGGTATAATATTCAGTCAAGATTTAAAAAAATTCAACATTCTTGGCGTCTTGTTTGTTACAGCGCTTCACTCGTCTTGGTGGGAAGCTGCCAAAAGGAGTTCTGCTCGTTGGTCCTCCTGGCACTGGCAAGACTATGTTAGCAAGGGCTATAGCAGGAGAAGCTGGGGTACCATTTTTCTCATGCAGCGGCAGTGAGTTTGAAGAGATGTTTGTTGGTGTTGGAGCCAGGCGAGTGAGAGATCTATTTTCTGCTGCAAAGAAGCGGTCACCATGCATAATATTCATTGATGAGATAGATGCCATAGGAGGTAGCCGCAATCCAAAAGACCAGCAATATATGAAGATGACTTTGAATCAGTTGCTTGTTGAACTGGATGGCTTCAAACAAAATGAAGGAATTATTGTTATTGCTGCAACTAACTTCCCTGAGTCACTGGATAAGGCACTGGTGAGACCTGGACGTTTTGATCGTCACATTGTTGTTCCAAATCCAGATATTGAAGGGCGGAGGCAGATCATGGAATCTCACATGTTGAAGGTACTGTTGCTATTTGGAGACTAAAGCTTTACTTGGTAATTGGTAATTGGTAATTGTCGGAAGGGTATTGACCTTTTTCTTGTGTTGATTTGCTGATGGGAATTCTATCACTGTGTCACACACTCACTATTTGTTCTATAAGGGGCTAAGAGAGTGAAAGAAGAGCTTGTACAGGACTGACCTGTATGTGCAAAATGAAAAGAGTTGAGCTAAGATGGCAGTCCTTGTCTAAAATCACATGCCATCTTTCATTTCTTGGGTTTCCAAGTCCTACGCCAATGCATGTCATTACCCGACAAGGATGGTCAACAAGTGAATGTGCTAGCTAGTTTCTCTTACAAATTTCGTTATCTGCTAGAATTATTAGTTTGGATGACCATAAATGTAAGGCAAAATTTGCTTAAAGGCCTCCTATTCCTGTCCATGTCCTCTATGCATATTGTAAAGTGTGGACTATATTTTGACATATGTGACAAAACCATGCACGGACAATTACTTTTGTTTGCAGGAATTCCTCATTTACTTTAAAAGTACTTATAATCATATTGTGTGATCAAACACCATTTGACAGGTTTTGAAGGATGATGATGTTGATCTGATGATCATTGCCAGAGGAACGCCTGGATTCTCAGGTGCTGATCTTGCAAATTTGGTCAACGTTGCAGCTCTCAAGGCTGCAATGGATGGTTCCAATGCGGTGAGCATGGCTGATTTGGAATATGCCAAGGACAAGATCATGATGGGTAGTGAACGAAAATCAGCTGTTATATCAGATGAATCAAGAAAGCTGACAGCTTTCCATGAGGGTGGCCATGCTTTGGTGGCAATCCATACTGATGGTGCTCTTCCAGTACACAAGGCAACAATTGTTCCACGAGGTATGTCTCTTGGCATGGTTGCTCAATTGCCAGACAAGGATGAGACAAGTATATCCCGTAAGCAGATGCTTGCTCGGCTTGATGTTTGCATGGGCGGCCGAGTTGCAGAAGAGCTCATTTTTGGAGAAAATGAAGTTACTTCAGGTGCATCTGATGATCTCAAGCAAGCAACCAGTCTTGCAAGAGCTATGATCACAAAGTATGGAATGAGCAAACAAGTTGGGGTTGTTACTCACAATTATGATGACAATGGAAAGAGCATGAGCACGGAGACTAGGCTCCTCATAGAGGAGGAAGTGAGAGAATTCTTGGAAAGGGCATACAATAATGCGAAAACCATTCTCACCACCCATAGCAAGGAGCTCCACGCCCTTGCTAATGCATTACTTGAGCATGAGACGCTTAGTGGAACTCAGATAAAGGCCCTACTAGCTCGGGTCAACTCTGACCACCAGCAGCAGCAACAGAAGCTAGTTGCACCTCATAGCACTTCACAGTCCAGCGCAGTCCCCCCTTCAGGACCCGCTGCTGCAGCATCTGCAGCCGCAGCTGCTGCCGCTGCCGCTGCAACTGCTGCGGCCAATGCAGCCAAGTCGAAAGGAGTTGCTCCTGTTGGATCTTAGCATTGGATGATGGTAAGCATCATGTGCAGCATATTATTCACTGGCAATTTCTTTTATCCTTTGGAGAAGCTACTGTAGTTTACTGGCTACGCCACTGAGGTCCTATTATGTACCATTGTGAGTGTGGAACTCGAAAAAGCTGCAGAAGAAAGAGTAACTACAGGAAGTCGCCATGAAGTGTAGCAGTTATTTATGTCCACTGGATGGTATAATTGTCCCTTTTATTTTATTTAGCCATACTGTTAACAATAACGAATTTATGCTTAACTTGTCCTTTTTTTTCTTCTTTTTTTTGTTTTCCTTTTCTTTTTTATACTCTATTAAGCTTGGTGATACATTGTAAAGTTATTATGATTTAGGAGCGTCTAATTTAAGAGCTACACTCTACTTGTATCGCTTTAGATGCTACTAAGGGATTGTAAGAAAGTTTAAATAAGATCCATAAAAGTGTTTGATAAATGAATTGCTAACTTGTTGCCTCTCATTAAATCTCTAAAACTCCTTTGCTTTTCTTTCTGTAGGTCTATGGTCTTCATAACTATGAAGACAGACTATCAACAACAGAGAGCATGCAATTTCAGTAATAAATTAATAGTGCAATGCTGCGATTTGTAGTTCACTAGTTTGTTCTATAACTAGGGTTGGCCTAATCTCTTATTTTTATGAATATAATGAGATTCAGGGCTGTTTTTATAAAGGTTATTATGAAAGACTAATAATTACTGCATGTTTCAATGTTGCAGCATGGTTTTATATGGTTTTCCATTTAATTCAATCAGTTTTACTATTTTAATTGAAGTCTTGAAGATGATACATTTAGAGTTAATACACGCACACACACGTACATTTCAAAATTATTATTTGAGTTATAAAGCATAAATTAGCAAAAAATGTATATAAAAAATAATATCTTATAATAAATATGTTTTCTCAAAATTATGCCACAAGTCCCAAAAGTTGACATACAAAATGGAAGAAGAGTTTGAAAACGAGTTCTCCCAAGTTAGGGATGAGATCTTTTGTATTAATTTTCTATATTAAAATTACTTTTGACTGATTGACTGGGGGACAATATCTTTTGCTTTTGCAGACTGATGGACATCTGTCGGCATCTGCTTTTGCTAAATGCTGATTGATTGACTCTGTCGGATGTATGCGCATCTGATGATGACTGTGGGGCCAGTGGGGCCAGCGTCGTCTGACTGGAGGTCCGACTCCTTCAGATGCCGAAGGGTACTGTTGATCTTCTTCTCAGATAGATCACCATCCCCATACTAGATTGGTTTTGACCTCTTATTCTCTCTCATTTCTCCCCTCTAAACCCAATGAATTTGTAAACCATAGTAAGTGTCTATTTTCAGTTTGTGTCTTCCGTTTGTATGTAAGTTTTTAAATTCAATAATTAAGTTTTATTAATCTGCTTTAAATATTCAACTGTGAGGTCCCTTTCCCAGTAATCCTCTTGCATCATTCATTTTATAGTTCAGTTTTACATTACAGTAAGGTTCTTTCCCCTATTCCCTTCATTTGCATCTGCATCTATACCGCCTATATGGTCGGTGTATATCTATACTTATAATTTAATTTCAATTATTATATTTAACTGTGAGGTCCCTTTCCCAGCAATCCCCTTGCATCATTCATTTTATATTTCAGTTTTACATTACAGTAAGTACTTAACACTTATCTTGACTGCTATACATCAAGATAATATACATATATGTCTCACTTGTGTATTATCCATGCACTCTAAGTTCCGTCTTCTTGGTATCAGAGCCTAGTATGTTGTACTAGTTCTTCTGTTGATCTTCATGTTTATTTAGTCAATTCAATTATTCTGTTTATTCAAAATCTTTTATTCTTAAACTCCAAACTGAGTCACCTTACTTACTGTAGAACACCTAGTTCGTCATAAGTCCTGTGGTGCCGTGGTAAGTCTCCTTGGGTGAGCAGTGTAGGTTAAGGGAATCTTAGAACGCGGGTATGTGTCTATCTAAGGTAGGCAGGGTAATTTAAGCGGAATGCTTTAAGAAAAAATCTTTTGATTAATCAGTTAATATGAGTAGACTTTTTAGATCTAGCTCTTCAGTGAGTTCAAGGTCAGCATCCTTGTCCTCTCTTCCAGACATAGTTAATCAGGAAGAACATAATTATGATAATCTAAGTCAAGATTTCGGTAATTGGAATATACCTAATATTTCACCCAAAGAAATATACAAGTCAACTTTTTCTGATAATTTTAAATCAGACTACAATGTAAAAACTATTGAAAAAGTTTATGCAATTAATAAAGAACATGAAAACTGTTCCTTATTAACAAATGAAGTTATTAAAAAGCATAGACTTAAAGGATATAATTTTATCCATATAGGTCTAATTCAAGTTGCAGTAAAACCTTTAAGTATTAAAGGAATAAATTCAAGTATATTATTGTGTCTCCGTGATGCACGATATTTAAATTATGTACCGAGCATTTTAGGCATAATGGAGTCAAGTTTGCATAATGGACCCGTCCATTTCAATTGGTTTCCAGACTTTACATTAAGTCTAAGTGACCCACATTTATTAAAAGCATTAACTTTAAATATCAAGACAGCTGGAGAAATCACTCAGATGATTGAAGGATCCCAAGCTCTTGCTTTGATATTTAGAATTTATTATAAAACAATGAAAACAAATTTAAATGTTAAAGCACTTAACAAAAGTCCTAAAGATAAGACTGTTTTAATTCAAAGCAGTACTAGTGATGCCAATATCCAGGTCCCAAAGACTATTCTTTGGAGAGATATAACTCTCCCGAGACAATGGATATTAGAGAACGAAATGCCCCAAAGACCAGTTAATAATAACATAATGAACCTAGAAAATATTAAACAATACCTAGATGGTACAGTCAGAATAAGTTTTGATGATTCAAGACTTAGAAAACCTTTAGTAATAGAAGATGTTGCTAGTACAGTTGCACCGTCTAGAAAAGATTCAGAATTACTTAGTAAAACTACACTTCAAAATATAAAGTTAAAAGGAATCATAAATGAAGGTAAGACTAGTCAACCTTGTTATAATAATGAATCTGTTAATCAATCTGATGATGATGAACAACAATTATCACCCACACAGACAGATTTTGAAACAAAATCAGTTCACCACCAACTTAGAGTAATACAGAAAGATTTTAAAATTAATTGGAAAAATTTAACTAATAATTTTAATTCAAAAGAAAATAAAAGTAAAAGACATCAGTTTCATGAAAATCACAATGAAACTGATAGAGACCGAATAGTTAAAAATGGAAAAAAATTATAATTAAAGAAAAGATAAATATTACATTTTATACATGGTATGAAATATATTATGGAAAATGTAGTGTTATAACTAAAACACAATTCATTAAAGAAGATCAGTCAAGAGTTTCTTCTAGCCATCCTCCTTTAGAAACCATTATTTTACCTATTAAAAATACTTCTGTCATTGCTAGTCCTTTCAAAATACCTGATGGCAATAAAGATGATAAGAAAATTATTGAACAAAATAATTTTACTAACCAGTACCTAGCAACTTTAGGAAAACAATTAGATAAAATTGAAGAAAAAATTGAAGATAGACTTCAAAATAGTCAAGATGATAAAATTGAAAAACCTTTGTTAAACCTGCCTCAAAATAGACAAGGTCTAGGTTTACCTGCTAAAGATTCAGAAATTACTAGAACTTTTGATAAATTATTTAAAAAACTCGCAGAACCAGAATCTAGCAAGACTTTAACAGTCCTTGACCAAAATAAAAGCCAAGAGAATAGTGATTCAAATAGTTTAGACACCGAAATTGAAATCACAGTCCAAGACAATTCAGAAACTGATGCTACAGTTCAAGAAATTGAAAATCAGTTTAAAAAATTAACTTTTAAAAATCCAACTATCACCAGTCAAATAAAAAATTGGTATTTTAGACCAACCCCTCCAGACCTACAGTTTGAAGAAAGAAATTTAGATAATCAATTTTCTGTTTCAGCAAATAAAATTTATAAATGGAATATTGATGAATTAAGTGAACAAGAGTTATTAAACAAGTTAAATCATATGTCAATGGTAGCTAATAGTTATCTAACAAATTATAATAATTTGAGTCAACCAGAGATAGTTGAATTATTAGCTAGTGGATTTACTGGTGTTCTTAGATCTTGGTGGGAAAAACATCTCACTGAAGATTCTAGATATCATATAATTCACTCTATTCAAAGAGATGATGAATGAATGCCTATTTTTGATGAGGAATTAGGATTAGGTCCTCCGGATGGAGTTAATACACATTAGTAATATACAATAATTAAACATTTTATTGGAACACCTAGTAATATAGCTGATAGGATCCATGATCACTTAAGTAATCTCACGTGCCCTACTTTAAGTGACTTTAGATGGTATAAAGATGTTTTTACTTCTAGAGTTATGATGTGTGATGATAGTAATAAACCTTTCTGGAAAGAAAAATTCGTAAATGGATTACCAAATTTATTTGCACATAAAATTCGAGAAGAATTAAGTAAAAACTTAGGTTTTATTGATTACGATAATCTAACCTATGGTGATATAATTAGTCAAATTCATAAAATAGGTCTTAAAATGTGTATTGATTTTAAGATTAGTAAACAGGCTAATAAAGACAAAAATAAAGCTAAATATGAATTAGGATCTTTTTGTGAACAATATGGTTTACCCCCTATTGCTCCTTCTAGAAAAAGAAGTCACCATAGAAATGATAAAAGACATAAATTCAAAAAACATCGAAAATATAGTAACAAAGAAAGCTATTATAAGAAGTCACCTAAAAGTACAAGTTATAAAAAGCCTTATAAAAAGAAAAGTTACAAAAGGTTTGATAAAAGTAAAGTGGTTTGTCATAATTGTGGTAAACCAGGTCATTATAAAAATGAATATAAAGTTAAAGAAAAATTGAAACAACTAAAAATATCTGAAGAAGATAGTAATCAAATAATTGAATTAATGATAATAGAAAATAATTCTAGTGATAATGAATTTGAAGATATTTATTCTTCATCCTCTAGTAACCTAGATAGTAGTTCAGATGGTGATATTAGTCAAAATCCCAAGATAACTTTAGGATGCATGGATATTTGTTATAATAAAAGATTAAATGTTTTAAATAAAAATTCTGAAGAAGAAAATTTATTGATTAATTTAATAAGTAAAATCTCAGATCCTCAGTTAAAATTTCAGTATACTAAACAATTAAAAGATTTATTTAACAAAGATAACTCATCTAATAAAATAAATAAGATTAAAGAAAAACCTATTTTTAGTCTTAACAAGACTTTAGAAAGATTTAAAAGTCCAACCAAAGAAATAACTTTACCAGAATTAAACCAAGAAGTCAATAACCTTAAAAAAGAAATTTTTAAATTAAAACAAGAGATTCCTAAGCTAAAAGAAGAAATTAGTAAAATTGGAAAAAGAGAAGAATTGTTAATACATGATTCTTCTGATAGTGAAGATAACGAAGAACCTGAAACTTCTAGAGTTAATAACCCAGATAGTGAAAATGAAACCCTTAGTCAACAAGGATTATCATTAAACATATTAAAAGCCATTACCATTCAAAACTGGTACATTAATGTAACTATAATTATTAACAAATCATTTACTTTTGAAATTTCAGCATTAGTTGACACTGGTGCTGATTTGTATTGTATTCAAGAAGGTTTAATCCCAACTAGATATTATGTAAAAACTACTGAAAGAATGACATCAGCTAATGGAAGCAAAATGAATATAAATTATAAATTACCTAAAGCTCATATCTGTCAAAATAATGTTTGTTTTGAAACATCTTTTGTTTTAATAAAAAATATGACAGATAAGATTATTTTAGGATTACCATTTATATATTTATTATACCCTTTCACTACTAATACAAATGGATTAACTAGTAAACACTTAGGTCAAGAGGTAACATTTCCCTTTATTAATAAACCTAAGAGTAAAGATTTGAGGAATATTCAAGATGAGTCAATTTCTAAAAATTTAAATATCTTAAATAATAAGACAAATCATTTAAAATACCTAAAAGATGAAATTAGGTATAAGAGAATTGAAGATCAGTTAAAAGATAATAATCTTCAGAGTAAAATAAAAGAATTTTATAATTTATTAAGTAAAAATATTTGTTCAGATTTACTCCATGCTTTTTGGCATAGAAAAAAACATATTGTTAGGCTACCTTATGCTAAGGAATTTAAAGAACATTTAATTCCTACTAAGGCTAGACCTATCCAGATGAATCATGAACAAATGAATTATTATAAAAATGAAATTGATGATTTATTAAAAAATGGATTAATTAGAAAAAGTAAATCTCCCTGGTCTTGCCCAGCTTTTTATATTAATAAAAATGCAGAAATAGAAAGATGAACCCCTCGCTTAATTATTAATTATAAACCATTAAACAAGGTCCTAGAATGGATTAGGTATCCATTACCTAATAAGAAGGATTTAATTAACAGATTAGGACAAGCAGTTGTCTTTAGTAAATTTGGCCTTAAGAGTGGATTCTGGCAAATCTAGATCCATGAGAATGATAGGTATAAGACAGCCTTTACCACCCCCTTTGGTCATTATGAGTGGAATGTCATGCCTTTTGGTTTGAAAAATGCCCCTAGTGAATTCCATAATATTATGAATGATATTCTAAATCCTTTTAGTCATTTTACCATTGTTTATATTGATGATGTTCTTATTTTTTCAAATTCTATTGAAGAACATTGGAAGCATTTAAACTCATTCTTTAGAACTATTCATTCTAATGGATTAGTTCTTTCCCAGTCGAAATGCTGTCTATTCCAAACAAAAGTTAAATTCCTTGGTCATATTATTCAATATGGCCAAATTCAGCCAGTCGCTAGAGCTATACAGTTTGCTAGTAAATTCCCAGACAAAATTATTGATAAAACCCAACTCCAAAGATTTATAGGTTCCCTCAACTATACAGGAGAATTTTATAAAAATTTGAGGATAATCTGTAAGCCATTATTTGAACGCTTACAAAGTAATCCTCCACCTTGGACTGATATTCATACCTCTATAATCCAAGAAATCAAATTGCATGTTAAGACACTTCCATGTCTTGGCATATCTAATCCTGATGCATTAAAAATTGTTGAAACTGATGCCTCTGAAATTGGATTAGGAGGAATTCTAAAATCAAAGTTAACTCCCAATTCACCTGAACAAATTGTTTCTTTTTATTCTCGTGCATGTGATAATACACAAGTAAATTATTTTACTATTAAAAAAGAGATTTTATCTCTAGTTTCATACATTAATAAATTTTAAAGTGATTTATTAAACAAAAGGTTTTTAGTAAGAATAGATTGTAAATCTGCAAAATATGTTTTAGAAAAAGATGTACAAAATATAGCTTCTAAACAAATTTTTGCTAGATGGCAAGCTATTTTATCTATTTTTGATTTTGACATTGAATACATTAAAGGAAGTTAGAACTCTATCCCAAATTTTCTTACCCGAGAGTTTATTCAAACAGGTACCCAAAATGAGTGAAAGAGGTGGCCCAAGTGGTCGCAGTTTTGGTAAGCTTCCCGTTTCTAGTCAGTCCAGTAAGAATAAAGGAATTATGATTCCTCATCCAGTAAATCCAGTCCCTTCTGTGGATTTAGTCAATAGGTATCAAATTCTTGGTACTGTCCCTAAACTATACAACACGGTATTAGCTAGTAAACCCAAAGATAAAGACCCATTTGAGCCTTTTGATATTTACAAATTGCAATCTCAAGTTAAAACTCAACAGTCATCCCAATACATACCAAGGTATGAAGTTAACCTTTTTCATATTGAGCCCCTAATGAAACCAAAAGATGACCCAGTAATCCTTGCCTCATGGTTCTTCCCAACCGGTTGGCATTACATCCCTTTAGCTCCTTATAAGTTATTGACATATTATAAGGATGTTCTTCTTAGTACAGAGTTAATTCAGATTAAGCCAATTTATGATAAAAATGATGAATCAAAAATCATTTTTCATTCACTCTACATTAAGAAAATTATTTCTGATCTTGAGTGGGAAAAACACCCATCGGATCTTCGTGTTCTCGCAGAAGGAAAAAAGCCTTCCCTCAGTAACTATTTCTGTTATTATGACTATATTGAAGCTTGGAATAAGGTTTTCTTATATCAAAATCAGTCAATGAGTCACTCATGGTTCATATAATTTGATCATAAATTTAAGAGTCACATCCCGTATTGGTTTGTTCTTTGGTGGTCGAGGTATGGACCTCCCATGAACCACTTTCCTGAACTTCTTCAGTCACAAGTTCACCATTTCAGAAATAGTGTTGTTCATAACATTAAGTATGACGGCATCCCCATTTTACTTCAATTCTCAAGTAAATATAAAATCCCTTGGATTCTCAAATGGCAGTATAACATTTGTACTCCAATTGAGGCCCATGTTTTTACTCCAGTCAAAACACCTACCCAGTCATCTTCTCAAGCTACTGTTATCAATGAGATAAGTCATATTCCATTGGTTTCCCGTATCTTTTTAGTCAAATGGTGGGATAAATTTAATGTTGAAAGAATAATTGGTCAAGTCCAAAAGGAATTTCCTCTTATTCCAATTACACCCATTAAATCCGTTCCTGCTAAAGGTTCGTCTAGTAAATCAAAATCAAAATCGAAACGGTCTAGTCCCAGTCCTTCTATTTCTGGTTCTATTGATGTTTCAGATGTTAAGAATTATTCGGGTACTGAGTTAAAACTTTTAGCTCAAGCCATTCAAGAAAGAGTCAGCAAACTCCATGAAGAAGCTAGTGATAGTTCATCATCTTCTTCAAAGTCTTTCCAAAAGTCATCCTCCAGCATTAATAAGGATCATTACGGCAGCATCAACCTTGAAGATGCCCAAGATCCTTTTGCATAGTCAGCTCCCGTGAGCCCTTAGTCACTCCTGGTCCGAACCAGTACCTTATTTGGGCTAACTAAGACGTCCAATGTTTTGTGGCCCCCAGTAAATAAGTACCCCAGCTCCAGTCAAGCATCCAATGTTGCTGGTCCCTACTTCAGACGCACCCGACGTGCCTTTAATCAAAAGTTGTTGAGCGCCAAGTCAGAAGATGCTATTTTTCCACCGAAAGTAGCTATGAATAGTGAAAAAAATCACTACTCATGAATAGTGTTTTTTCTGTAAATCATTCACTTTTTGTAATAGTGTCTTGTAATAGTGTTTTCCTTATTCTATAAAAGGAACGCTAAGTCAGTTGAGGAAGACAGATTGGTTTTGACCTTTTATTCTCTCTCATCTCTCCCCTCTAAACCCAATGAATTTGTAAACCATAGTAAGTGTCTATTTTCAGTTTATGTCTTCCGTTTGTATGTAAGTTTTAAAATTCAATAAATAAGTTTTATTAATCTGCTTTAAATATTCAACTGTGAGGTCCCTTTCCCAGTAATCCCCTTGCATAATTCATTTTATAGTTCAGTTTTACATTACAGTAAGGTTCTTTCCCCTATTCCCTTCATTTGCATCTGCATCTATACCGCCTATATGGTCGGTCTATATCTATACTTATAATTTAATTTCAGTTATTATATTCAACTGTGAGGTCCCTTTCCCAGCAATCCCCTTGCATCATTCATTTTATATTTCAGTTTTACATTACAGTAAGTACTTAGCACTTATCTTGACTGCTATACATCAAGATAATATACATATATGTCTCACTTGTGTATTATCCACGCACACTAAGTTCCGCCTGATTCCTTTTAACTTTTACTTTTGACTGTTGACTGGGGGACAACATCTTTTGCTTTTGCAGACTGATGGACATCTGTCGGCATCTGCTTTTGCTTTCTGCTGATTGATTGACTCTGTCGGATGCATGCGCATCTGATGATGACTGTGGGGCCAGTGGGGCCAGCGTCGTCTGATTGGAGGTCCGACTCCTTTGGGTCTGACTCCTTCGGATGCCAGTGGGGATGGTGATCTATCTGAGAAGAAGATCAATAGTACCTTCCGGCATCCGAAGGAGTCGGACCTCCAGTCAGACGACGCTAGCCCCACTGGCCCCACAATCATCATCAGATGCGCATGCATCCGACAGAGTCAATCAATCAGCAGAAAGCAAAAGTAGATGCCGACAGATGTCCATCAGTCTGTAAAAGCAAAAGATGTCGTTCCCCAGTCAATCAGTCAAAAGTAAAGTTAAAAGGAATCTACTTTTAACTTTTACTTTCACTTTAGTAAATGTAAAATGTTTAATCTACTTTTAACTTTTACTTTCACTTTAGTAAATGTAAAACGTTTCTTACTTTTACTTTAGTAAATTACTTTTACTTTGTACTTTTACTTCAGTAAATGTAATAGTGAATCCTGCGTGATTCAATAGTTAGTTTCTTTCTCTATTTAAAGGATTCAATTGTATAGAGGAAGACAGGTTGAAAACCGAAAAGGTTTCAATACCTCAGAGGTCCTCTCTCCTCTCCTTCTCTCTTCTTAGTAAAAGAAGAACAAACTTGTTGCTTCCTTCTTCTAGTAAGATGAAGAAGAAGTCTTTATACTTCTGTCTTCCATTTATCTTTCCAGTTTTGATATAATTCTTCCTTCAAAGTATATATGAAAAGATTGAAGAATCATTTGATTATACCGGTCATCTTCTTATTTATTTCTTTATACTTCTTTCTTCCATTTATCTTTTCAGTTTTGATGTAATTCTTCCTTCAAAGTATATATGAAAAGATTGAAGAATCATTTGATTATACTGGTCATCTTCTTATTTATTTCTTTATACTTCTGTCTTCCATTTATCTTTTCAGTTTTGATGTAATTCTTCCTTCAAAGTATATATGAAAAGATTGAAGAATCATTTGATTATACCGGTCATCTTCTTATTTATTTCTTTATACTTCTGTTTAAAATTATAAAGTCTTCAATCGCTGTCAAATGGTATCAGAGCCATCGGTTGGTTCTTGGTGCTATTGGTGGTTCCCGGTCAAAAACAGTATATAAAGTTGGCTCTGTGATCGGCCGGAACAGTATTTGTTTTTGTTAGAGTCATTACATATTCTCCGTCTTTTTATTCTAAGTCTCTTTTGCGTCGTGACGGTCACCCGATGTCTGTCCGTTGTTAGTCAACCTTTGTCAATTCTTTTTGGTCCACCCGAGTCAAAAGTATCACCCTGGTCGTAACTGTAGAGCCGTGGTAAGTCTCCAGAGTGGGAGCAGTGTAGGCTAAGGCGTTTAACCATGTGTCTGAATCAGAATAGGGTATGTGTCCAAAAAAAGGCAGTAACCGATTAACAATAGTATTCGGAAGGTCTGTACTGTCCTGTAATTGAGTCGTAGAGTTGATGGGTCTTAGTTGAACAAGTTTTGATTTGAGTCAAGTTCATTACAGTTTCGGCAGTAAACAGCTAAAACTAGTATACTGATTAGCTCGAGTCCATCAGTTAGCTCAAGGTCAACTGTGTGATCCCTTGTATCAGACACAGTCTGATTTCATTTTATAAATTTTTAACAGAATTTATGAAATCCTTCTGTTGATGACCAGTTATTCCGATGAATTTTTTTTCTCCTATTCTTTTCAAATTATACATAGTTTTGGGGGTGAATAGAATTATCAACCTGGATAAAAATTTCGGGAAGGAATAGTATGGGGATGGTGATCTATCTGAGAAGAAGATCAACAGTACCCTCGGGCATCCGAAGGAGTCGGACCTCCAGTCAGACGACCTGGCCCCACTGGCCCCACAGTCATCATCAGATGCGCATGCATCCGACATAGTCAATCAATCAGCAGAAAGCAAAAGCAGATGCCGACAGATGTCCATCAGTCTGCAAAAGCAAAAGATGCTGTCCCCCAGTCAATCAGTCAAAAGTAAAGTTAAAAGGAATCTACTTTTAACTTTTACTTTCACTTTAGTAAATGTAAAATGTTTCTTACTTTTACTTTAGTAAATTACTTTTACTTTGTACTTTTACTTCAGTAAATTTAATAGTGAATCCTGCGTGATTCAATAGTTAGTTTCTTTCTCTATTTAAAGGATTCAATTGTATAGAGGAAGACAGGTTGAAAACCGCAAAGGTTTCAATACCTCAGAGGTCCTCTCTCCTCTCCCTCTCTCTTCTTAGTAAAAGAAGAAGAAGCTTGTTGCTTCCTTCTTCTAGTAAGATGAATGATGCAGGAGCATCTGAGCTTGATCATGCTGAACTTAATCATGCCGATCTGTCAGCTAGCACATTAATGGCTCTACAGTACTTGGAGAAAGCGGATCGGGACAAAGTTAAAAAGCGCCGATGCCCTCAGGCAAGTAAGATGGGATCGACCTATTAACCTTAATCTCAGGTCGATAATACTCTTCGGGGGACCTTGAGGTCGGGACCGATAATACTCTTCGGGGACCTTGAGGTCGGGATCAATAATGCTCTTTGGGGACGGCTTCAGTTCAGACGACTTCAGTCCTTTATTTTTGATAGTTTTTATTTCCTTTTATTTTATTTCCTTTATTATTATTGGGCATATAATCAAGCTATTAATTATTAGGTGTCATATGGTAAGTGTACGTGAGTTGGTTACTAAAGAAAGGTAGTGACAGATATTGGGGACCAGCTACGTGGCAGGAGAGAGAAAGATTTGTCAGAATCTGTTAGCCACCTTTCTAGTATTTTCCTTTTTAATATTTCCTTTTCTGATATTTTCTTTCTTTGTGCCCAAGTTTTTACCTAGCTATATATACCCGACTTGTGGGTATAGAAAGGGTGGTTGAATATATTGATAAAATTTTTTCTGAGAATTAGAGTTGAGAGTGTCTCCTCTTATTTCTTTTGGTGAATCTCTTGTATCTTTACCTATAGATTTGTATTAACTTAGCCAGCAGGATAATCGCTATCCCGCTCCGGCGTCAGTTGGTATCAGAGCGTTCACCTGGAAGTTAATACTCACCGATTTCAATGGCTGGTAGTCGTGGTCGTGGTAGACGTGGACAGGTTCCGACTGAGGAAGTTCCCTACCGTGATCGCAACGTTCAGGAAGTGATGATTGAGGATTTATAGAGACAAGTTGTAGAGTTAACCCAGCGTCTAACGACTCGAGATCAAGGTCGTCGAGAGCGGGTTCTGACTGAGGAGGCTCCGCACCTTAATCGCCACTATCAGGGTCGTCATGGACAGTTTCTGGATGAGGAAGCCCAACACCCTATGTTTGAGGTAGTTGATACTGAATCTAATTCCAGTTTTGATAATACTTATCAAAATCGGAACCAGTCCTGGGAACGAAGAGGTCAAGACGATTATCGTCGAGATCTGGGTTTCAAAGTGGAGCTACCGGAGTTCTCTGGTACGCTTCAAGCGGAAGGGTTCATCGACTTGATGAATGAAGTAGAAAGAATCTTCGAATATAAGGAGGTCCCAGATGCTATGAAGGTGAAACTAGTTGCAATAAAATTGAAGGGCAGAGCATCTTCTTGGTGGGAGCAGTTGAAGAAGTCGAGAGCAAGACAGGGAAGATCCAAGGTAACTGAGTGGGAGAAGATGAAGAAGAAGATGCAGTCTCACTTCCTTCCCTTCGGCTATACTCAGTCCCTGTACAAGCACTTGCACTTATTAAGGCAAGGAGTCAGGTCAGTTGATGAATACACTGAGGAGTTCTACCAGTTAATCGCTCGTAATGACCTAACTGAAACAGAGGAGCAGCTGGTGGCAAGGTATTTAGGTGGTTTGAAGCAATCTCTGCAGGATGTGCTTAGCCTCCATTCAATATGGACTGTATCTGAAGCCTACCAACGAGCACGTGAGGTCGAGCAACAACAGAACAGAAGGCCGATGCCTATAGGCATTCCCAGTAGTAGACCGACCCCACTACCTCAACAAACATGTTCGGCACCAACCCAACCACAGGGTAATGTCGGATCTACTATTAAGTGCTTCAGATGTGGAGAACCAGGACATCGGGCAACCGAGTGCAGAAAACCTGCTAACCAGAAAGGCAAAAATCTTCTAATCAGGGAAGAGGTAAAGGAAGCCGAGGAGTTCGGCGAGCCTATCTATGATGACTATGAAGAGGAGAACGTGTTGTACGGTGATGGTCGAGAAACCCTAGTCATCAGGAAGAGTTTATTGACCCCTAAGGGTGATACCGATGATGATTGGTTAAGAACCAATATCTTTCACACTACTTGCACCGTAGCCGACAAGGTCTGTAAGATGATCATTAACAATGGAAGCTGTGAAAATGTGGTGTCCGAAGAGACTGTTCATAAATTAAGCTTGAAGACGGATCAACACCCAAAACCATACAAGCTTTCATGGCTCAACAAAGGGAATGAGGTAACTGTAGATAAGAAGTGCCTGGTTTCATTTTCAATTGGCAAAAAGTACTTCGACAACGCTTGGTGTGATGTGGTTTCCATGGATGCATGTCATATATTGTTAGGACGACCTTAGTAATACGACCGAAGTGTCACTCATGATGGTCGGAAGAACACTTACTCCCTTAGCATCAAAGGAAAGAAGATTGTGTTAGCCCCATGTCGGGAAGCAGGGAGTTCGGGTTGGTCAGGTAATCATCCCAATTTGTTGTCCATGAAAAAATTCTTACAAGAGGTCGGACAAGGAGTAGTGTACGCTTTACTTCCTTGTGAAAACAGTTCAGCAGATAACAGCACCGAAGTGTCAGCCGACGTTCAGGAGTTGTTAGCCGAATATGCTGACCTTATGCCAGAAGAGCTTCCATCGGGGCTTCCGTCGATGAGAGACATCCAGCATCAGATCGATCTTATCCCAAGATCAAGTCTGCCGAACAGACCAGCTTACAGACTCAGCCCTAAGGAGTCCGAAGAACTACAAAGGCAGGTGGTCGAGTTACTGGAAAGAGGATACATTCGTGAAAGTATGAGCCCGTGTGCAGTGCCAGCTTTGTTGGTACCGAAGAAGGATGGTTCGTGGAGGATGTGTATAGACAGCCGAGCCATCAACAAGATTACTGTGAAGTATCGATTTCCAATCCCACGTTTAGATGACATGTTGGATCAGCTGTCAGGAGCCAAGGTCTTCTCCAAGATCGACCTCAAGAGTGGCTACCATCAGATCAGGATCAAACCAGGAGATGAGTGGAAGACAGCGTTTAAAACTCAACACGGGTTATATGAATGGATGGTTACCCCCTTCGGGTTATTCAATGCTCCGAGCACATTTATGAGGTTCATGCATCAAGTATTACGACCATTCATGGGTAAATTTGTGGTTGTATACTTTGATGATATTCTAATTTATAGTCCGAACCGAGAAGCCCACCATGAGCACCTCCGAGCTGTCTTTGAAGTTTTGAGAAAGGAGTGTCTGTTCATCAACCAGAAGAAGAGTTCATACTTCACTACTTCTGTAATTTTTCTCGGTTTTATTGTATCAACTGAGGGTGTGCATGCGGATCAATCGAAGGTAGATGCCATTTGGGAATGGCCAACTCCAAAGAATATACATGATGTCAGGAGCTTCCATGGTCTGGCTTCCTTTTACTGACGGTTCATCAGGGACTTCAGCACCTTAATTGCACCTATCACAGAGTGCCTTAAGGGTAGGGAATTTCAATGGTCGGAAGAAGTCGAAATCAGTTTTCAGCTAGTGAAGCAGAAGATGACCGAAGCACCGGTGTTAGCACTCCCTGATTTTGATAAAGTATTCGAAGTGAACTGTGATGCATCAGGGATCGACATCGGTGGAGTATTGAGTCAGGCGGGTCGGCTAGTGGCATTCTTCAGTGAGAAGTTGTCAGGATCGAAGAAGAATTACTCTACATATGATCTGAAGTTCTACGCCCTAGTTCAGTCTTTGAAACATTGGCGTCATTACCTGATACAACGGGAGTTTATTCTCTTTACCGACCATAAAGCTTTGAAGTATATCAATGGTCAACATAAGCTGAGTCGAAAGCATGCCAAATGGGTGGCATACTTGCAGGAATTCACCTTTACACTTCGGCATCAAGCAGGAAGTCTAAACCGTGTTGCCGATGCTCTTAGTCGACGCACAGTACTTCTTACTACCATGAGCAATACAATCACTGGGTTTGAAGTCTTCCCTGATATGTATACAGAAGATCCTTCCTTCGGGAAGATAGTTCGGGAAGTGACTGAAGGTCAACGATGTGACTTCGTCCTGCACAATGGTTATCTGTTTATGTAAGACCCCAAATTTTATGAAATATAAAATTTATTTTTTCTTCATATATATTTTCATGAAACAGTAAGTGGTTAAATTGATAAAGTTAAAAGTTAAGGATGTTATGTGTAAATTATATTATGTCGGACAATATTATTTTTGTCGGGGAATATTCGTTCTGTCGGGGAATATTCGTACGACGGCGTCGTACGAACCAATCATTGGTGGATCCCACAAAGAATAATTGTCGAATATAGAAAATGACATAAACAATTTTTAAAATGGTCAATGGTACTATTACTTTTAATTGTTAAAATATCCGGTGGTAAAAGAATAGTAACATACGGTATTGCACAGTAGCACACGGCATTACACAGTGTTTTGTATTATTGAACTGATAAAGTAGTCATCGTACAATATTTGACTTTATTGTCACATCCACAATAATTCATATTATTAAATTGATAATTGTCACAGTAGAATATGCACAGTAATTCACATTATTGGATCAATAATTGTCATAACACAGTAACGTATTCCTTCTTTTACATGCTTTCTACATTATTGTTCTCTCTATTATGATGTTATTTAAACAGTTGTATTTTATTAATTAATTGACTTGATATCTAACTCAGAGAGTCAATTACACTGTATTTATAACAATTAGTCATAATAATGAATAAGTGTGAATTATTGTTGAATAATTGAATTGATAAAGTTATTTGTTTATAATATAAAGTTAGGTGATGTAAAATGAATGGTATAGATTAAAGATAATATAGAATTTGAAATGGATGATGTAGATTAAAAGATGATATTTAAATGAATGGTTTAGATAAAATGAATGGTATAGATTAAAGATAATATATAATTTGAAATGAATGGTGTAGTTTAAAGATGCTCTTTAAATGAATGGTTTAAATTAAAGAAATCTTAAAAGATGAAATGAATGGTATGGATTAAACATTATCTTGAAATGAATGGTTTGGATTAAATTAGGAAATTTTGGTTATGATAAGATTTTTGACTATAAGTAGAGGACTTAACTTAAGAAATTTTTCATAACATTCTTACATACATTTTCTTCCACTCTCTAAATACTTCTTTGTGTAAGTTCTCTCTAAGTGTTCTTAAGTCATTCCTAGTTTTGAAATCTTTTGCATTCTTATTTGAATTCCCGAGTGGAATTTTCTTATGTACAGTAACTCTTTCGAAAAATCATAGTAAATTCATTATTTGTCAGAATTTAATGAATTAAAAGCCTGTCTCTTCAGTTTTTCGTCCTCTACAACTTTGAAGAAGGAAGAAAAGTCATCTGAAGTCATTTTCATGACTTAAAATACTAAAAACCGTAACCTATTCTAATTTTCGTCACTATTTTCAGTCTTAGTTTTGAAAATTCATAACTCATTCATATTAACTCCGAATTGAGTGATTCTTGAGTCTATGCCGTGTATCTTTCCGAGAGTAACATTATTTTAAAAACATAAAGAGATTTTAAAAACTCTAGAAGACTCAAAAGTCATATTCTTTACTGCTACAAACAAGGAATGATTTGTTCGGCTATAAACTTGTTTCACAATATCAAGGTAAGGAATATCATCTTCTTTCATATTCTATTATTCAAACTTACTACGGTAAAGGATTATCATTATTTGATTCTCGAAAATAATATCGTTTCTTTCTTACTCATAAGATGTGCCATTTATTTCCATGTATTAATTTATGGGAATAATCTTACGGCGCGGATTACCGCCTGTTGGTGAATAACCTTTCGTATTCATTCCTTATTAATCTCTGAGAATAACCTTACGGTGCGGATTATCGCCTGTTTGGTGAATGACTCTTCGTATTCAATTTTTATTAAATTGTGGGAATAACCTTACGGTGCGGATTATCGCCTGTTGGTGAATAACCTTTCGTATTCATTCCTTATTAATCTCTGAGAATAACCTGACTACGCGGATTACCGCATGTTTGGTGAATTACTCTTTGTATTCATTTCTTATTTGTCTCTTGTGGAAATAATTTGTTTACACGAATTATCACATGACACTTTTATTGCATATTCGTTTATAATATCATTTTCTTTCATATTCGTAAGTGATATTATTTTCCTTTATACTCATAAGGGATACCATCTTTTTCATCTTCCATTATTCAAACTTACTATGGTAAGGGATATTAATTTCCTTCACCTTTTGTTAATCAAACCTGCTACGGTAAGGGATATTATTTTCTTTCATACACCTAAATCGAAACTTATTATGGAACTATTGCTTCTATAATTCCTGAAAATATTATATGTTCCATAATAGTTGCACTTCATCATTTCAATTGAACCATCCTATTTACGTGAACCTTTCTATTGAACTGTAACCGTTATTCTGAACTGTGGATCTTGAATATCATTTTTGAATTTCACTCCACATCATGTTGGCAATTTGGACATTATTTGAATCTGTACAAAGTAAACTTCTGATACTTATTGTTTATCATGTTTCTTCTGTTCATCATTTATATCATTCTAATCATCCAAAATCAAGTTGTTGTGAATATCTGTGGCCGGGGGCACAGATGTGATATAATTGTTGAACAGATGATAGGTTAAAGGCGATATAATAGGTTAAAGGCGATACATCTGTTCGGTGTCTTTTATGGCACGTGGTGAATGTTCTCTTTGACCCGTAGTGCAAAGATAAACTGTTGTTTGGTATGATTATGACCAAAGGCTGAATCTGGTATAATCATGACCGTTGGTGTTATATTGAATGTCTTTGGCCCGTAGTGCAAAGATGAACTGTTAATCTGCATGATTATGATCAGGAACTGTGAATTTGTATTATCTTGACTAATGGTATTTCAGATGATAAAAATTGATGATATTTTTACTAAAAAGAGAAGCGAGTGGACACTATAGTCTGCATTATTCTTCTAATAGATTGCTCATTCCGCTGCTATTATTGATCTGAACATTGTTTAAGAATTTAACTGCAGTTTTTGATACAAACCTTGTAGTCTATTGTATTCTATCAAGAACTCAACTGTTGAAGGCTAACGATAATTTACTTGTCATTATCTTAGTCATGATATTCTTTACTGGGCTATTTGAGCTCACCATTTCTTTTGTTACATTGTTTTTCAGAAAATGAGAGTGTAACCGGGTCTAGCAGGGGAATGGAGTGACGGTCCGAGTGATAGCTATTGTAGTCTTCACATGTTGTATATAGTGTGACAATAATTGTGAAGACTTAGTTGTGTATTATTATACACTGTATTGTTGAACGTTATTCTATCTTGTAATAATTTTGTTGTAGTCTTTTGACGACTCAAGTTTGGGCTGTATGAGCCCAGATTTGGGGGCGTCACAGTTGGCATCAGAGCTTAGGGATATGGTCTTTAATGGAGATCTGGGGTTAGAACTAGGAGGGGAGAGACGAATAGAATCAATCACTAGTGTGTCCTACCTAAATTAGATTTTGTTATCTAATGAATCGATTTAAATGTAGGAACATGAAGAGGTGAGTCAGTTTGTTTGAACTAACAATTATTTTGTGACTACAGTTGAATATGGCATATGAAAATCAGGAAGTTAACAATGGAGTGCTCGAAACAAATATACCTGCGAATCAAGAGACGACGAATAATCTTCCTACAAACTCAGAGTTGAATCTTTTGCCTAAGGCAAAATTTGTGCGTGTTCTATCCAGTAAGGATGAAGGTGAAAGCTCTACTGCAGTCGTTCCAGATCCTTTCTTAGAAGCAATTAAAGGATGTAATGAACTTGCAGAAATTATTGCCTTTAATATGCTAACTAATTGGAAGGATCATATCACTTGGTTATGCTCGATAACAAAGGATCAAAATATATGGACTTTTCATATCAGTCTTTGGGAATTATGGTATTCCAGCTATGATTTTCAAGATTATTTAAAAATGATGTTTCTATACTTTTGGGCGTTACAATTTAGAGGAATTCAGGTTAAGTTAGTCGCTATCGTGGAAACTGCAGTCTATCGAAAATACTATTCTTATAGAAATCATTGGTACGTTACTACTGATGAAGTTGAGGAATCCGAGAAACAGTTTGTTAGGGAATTATTTAGTGGTATTCCCATGGTTGAAATACGTGAAGATCCGAATGAAGTACCCGGGATTCGATTTGACGATAACAGTCAAGAACCGAATGAAGTGATAACCGGTAAGCTATTTATAAATTCTTGTGAAGTTTATGCCATGTTAGATACTTGCTCTACCCATTCTTTTATCTCACATACGTGTGCTCAACGTTTAAATTTGACTTCTGAAAACTTAGACTTTGACTTATCAGTTGAAACTCCATTGGGAGAAATAGCTATCACATCAACTGTCTATAAATCTTGCCTAGTTCAAATCAACAACCTCACATTACTTGTTGACCTTATTTCTTTGGAGATGCATGAATTTGATGTGATTTTTAGAATTGATTGGTTGACTACCCATCATGCTAAAATTGATTGTTTTCATAAGATTATTAGTTTTCATATTCCTAATCAACCTGTCATTCAAATTCAAGCAACTAAACCGTTGAAACTGTTATTTCTAGACATAAAGTCATTCGTTTATTGAAAAACGGATGTCAAGCCTTTTTAGTTCATGTCACTGATTTGAACAAAACACGTCAAACTTGAATGATATTCCCATTGTTAATGAGTTTCCTGACGTTTTTCTTGAGAAACTTCCTGGCTTACCCCCAAACCGTGAAATTGAATTTTGTATTGATCTTGAACTTGGTACCAAGCCCATTTCCAATGCCCCATACCGAATGGCTCCCATAGAACGCCAAGAGTTAAAAGTTTAATTATTAGATATCGGTATCATTCGTTCTAGTACAAAACTTATATCGAGCGAGAAATGCAAGAAGAGTTTTTAAGAACTCAAGAGGAGACTTGTTTCAGCTCCTGTTCTGACCATACCATCGGGATCGGGAGAATTCGTCATATATAGCGATGTTTCAGGCAAAGGTTTAGGCTGTGTCCTTATGCAACATGGAAAGGTTATAGTCTATGTCTCTCGACAACTCAAAGATTATGAGAAAAATTATCCTACTCATGATCTAGAGTTGGCAGCAGTCGTTTTCGCGTTGAAGATCTGGAGACACTACTTGTACGGATAAAAAGTGGATATCTATACGGATCATAAAAGTCTCAAGTATTTCTTCACCCAGAAGAAACTCAACATGCGACAACGACGTTGGCTTGAGCTGTTGAAGGATTATGACCACACAATCCAGTATCACCCGGGAAAGGCGAACGTTGTAGCTGACGCTTTGAGCAGAAGATCTTATGCGAGTACAAGTGCACTGCTGACAACACAAAAACGTATTCTGTACGACTTGCAAAAGATGGAGATAGAGCTAAAGACACCAGGGACCCACTCAAAGATTGCTCACGTGCGAGTAGAACCGGCTTTAATTGATAAAATTAAAGCTGCTCAAGCTACCGATCCGGAACTGATGAACATGATGAAGAAAGTACAAGAAGGTGTCATTCCCGAAGTAAGAATCGACGAGAAAGGAATACTTCGAGTCAACTCTCGATTCTGTGTTCCTAACGATCCTGAATTAAAGCATAAAATCATGATGGAGGCACACAACACGCCGTTTGCAATCCACCTAGGAAGTACCAAGATGTATCGAGATCTTCGACATACATTTTGGTGGAACAATATGAAAAGGGAGATTGCAGAGTTTATCTCAAGGTGTCTAACTTGTCAACGTGTCAAGGCAGAACATCAAGTACCTAAAGGTTCATTACAACCACTTGAAGTTTTCGAATGGAAGTGGGAACACATCAATATGGACTTCGTGACGGGTCTCCCCAAAGTTTCTCAAGGCTTAGATGCAATTTGGGTGATCGTAGATAGATTGACCAAATCCGCTCATTTCTTGGCTATACGAGAAAAAAAAAAAAAAATTACTTGAGCATCTTGCCGGTATGTACATAAATGAGATTGTGAGATTGAATGGCATGCCAGTTTCCATAGTTTCTGATCGAGATCCTAGATTCACTTCATGCTTTTGATCAGTCTACAAAAAGCTATGGGCACTGAACTACGTTTTAGTTCTGCATACCATCCTCAAACGGACGGACAATCGGAAAGGACGATCCAGACCCTCGAAGATCTTTTGAGACTTTGTGTATTAGACTTCAAAGGAAGTTGGGATAAGTACTTGACATTGGTGGAATTTTCTTACAATAACAGTTACCAAGCAAGCATAAGCATGACTCCATTCGAGGCTTTGTATGGAAGGAAGTGCCGCTCTCCAGTATGTTGGAATGAGGTAGGAGAAGCAAAATTGTTGGGACCCGAGTTGGTACGCTTGACAACAGAAAAGCTCCAAATGATCCGACAACGAATACAGACCGCACAAGAACGACAAAAGAGTTATGCTGATCTTCATCAGAGAGACGAAAGTTTCAACGTCGGAGATCATGTATTCTTACGTGTTTCTCCATGGAAAGGGGTTACGAGATTCGGAAAGAGAGGAAAGCTCAACCCTCAATTTATTGGCCCATTTGAAATCCTCGATCGAATAGGAACCGTAGCCTACAGACTAGCCCTACCACCAAGTATGTCTCGCATCCATAACGTTTTTCACATATCTATGTTACGTAAATATGTGAAGGACCCAAACCACGTCATTGAGTTAGAACCAGACGTTATAGCAGAGGATTTAACGTACGAGGAGGTACTTGTTAAGATCCTAGATAAGAAGGAGCAGATCCTACGCTCAAAGGTTGTATCTCAAGTTAAGGTTTTATGGAGGAACCAAGATACTGAGGAAATGACTTGGGAGCTAGAATCTGAAATGAAATCTAAGTATCCTTACCTTTTCGATATGCCAGATACGTCAATTTCGGGGACGAAATTTCATAAGGAGGGGAGGTTGTAAGACCCCGAATTTTATAAATTTTATGAAATATAAAATTTATTTTTTCTTCATATATATTTTCATGAAACAGTAAGTGGTTAAATTGATAAAGTTAAAAGTTAAGGATGTTATGTGTAAATTATATTATGTCGGACAATATTATTTTTGTCGGGGAATATTCGTTCTGTCGGGGAATATTCGTACGACGGCGTCGTACGAACCAATCATTGGTGGATCCCACAAAGAATAATTGTCGAATATAGAAAATGACATAAACAATTTTTAAAATGGTCAATGGTACTATTACTTTTAATTGTTAAAATATCCGGTGGTAAAAGAATAGTAACATACGGTATTGCACAGTAGCACACGGCATTACACAGTGTTTTGTATTATTGAACTGATAAAGTAGTCATCGTACAATATTTGACTTTATTGTCACATCCACAATAATTCATATTATTAAATTGATAATTGTCACAGTAGAATATGCACAGTAATTCACATTATTGGATCAATAATTGTCATAACACAGTAACGTATTCCTTCTTTTACATGCTTTCTACATTATTGTTCTCTCTATTATGATGTTATTTAAACAGTTGTATTTTATTAATTAATTGACTTGATATCTAACTCAGAGAGTCAACTACACTGTATTTATAACAATTAGTCATAATAATGAATAAGTGTGAATTATTGTTGAATAATTGAATTGATAAAGTTATTTGTTTATAATATAAAGTTAGGTGATGTAAAATGAATGGTATAGATTAAAGATAATATAGTTTTTGAAATGGATGATGTAGATTAAAAGATGATATTTAGATGAATGGTTTAGATAAAATGAATGGTATAGATTAAAGATAATATATAATTTGAAATAAATGGTGTAGTTTAAAGATGCTCTTTAAATGAATGGTTTAAATTAAAGAAATCTTAAAAGATGAAATGAATGGTATGGATTAAACATTATCTTGAAATGAATGGTTTGGATTAAATTAGGAAATTTTGGTTATGATAAGATTTTTGGCTATAAGTAGAGGACTTAACTTAAGAAATTTTTCATAACATTCTTACATACATTTTCTTCCACTCTCTAAATACTTCTTTGTGTAAGTTCTCTCTAAGTGTTCTTAAGTCATTCCTAGTTTTGAAATCTTTTGCATTCTTATTTGAATTCCCGAGTGGAATTTTCTTATGTACAGTAACTCTTTCGAAAAATCATAGTAAATTCATTATTTGTCAGAATTTAATGAATTAAAAGCCTGTCTCTTCAGTTTTTCGTCCTCTACAACTTTGAAGAAGGAAGAAAAGTCATCTGAAGTCATCTTCATGACTTAAAATACTAAAAACCGTAACCTATTCTGATTTTCGTCACTATTTTCAGTCTTAGTTTTGAAAATTCATAACTCATTCATATTAACTCCGAATTGAGTGATTCTTGAGTCTATGCCGTGTATCTTTCCGAGAGTAACATTATTTTAAAAACATAAAGAGATTTTAAAAACTCTAGAAGACTCAAAAGTCATATTCTTTACTGCTACAAACAAGGAAGGATTTGTTCGGCTATAAACTTGTTTCACAATATCAAGGTAAGGAATATCATCTTCTTTCATATTCTATTATTCAAACTTACTACGGTAAAGGATTATCATTATTTGATTCTCGAAAATAATATCGTTTATTTCTTATTCATAAGATGTGCCATTTATTTCCATGTATTAATTTATGGGAATAACCTTACGGCGCGGATTACCGCCTGTTGGTGAATAACCTTTCGTATTCATTCCTTATTAATCTCTGAGAATAACCTTACGGTGCGGATTATCGCCTGTTTGGTGAATGACTCTTCGTATTCAATTTTTATTAAATTGTGGGAATAACCTTACGGTGCGGATTATCGCCTGTTAGTGAATAACCTTTCGTATTCATTCCTTATTAATCTCTGAGAATAACCTGACTACGCGGATTACCGCATGTTTGGTGAATTACTCTTTGTATTCATTTCTTATTTGTCTCTTGTGGAAATAATTTGTTTACACGAATTATCACATGACACTTTTATTGCATATTCGTTTATAATATCATTTTTTTCATATTCGTAAGTGATATTATTTTCCTTTATACTCATAAGGGATACCATCTTTTTCATCTTCCATTATTCAAACTTACTATGGTAAGGGATATTAATTTCCTTCACCTTTTGTTAATCAAACTTGCTACGGTAAGGGATATTATTTTCTTTCATACACCTAAATCGAAACTTATTATGGAACTATTGCTTCTATAATTCCTGAAAATATTATATGTTCCATAATAGTTGCACTTCATCATTTCAATTGAACCATCCTATTTACGTGAACCTTTCTATTGAACTGTAACCGTTATTCTGAACTGTGGATCTTGAATATCATTTTTGAATTTCACTCCACATCATGTTGGCAATTTGGACATTATTTGAATCTGTACAAAGTAAACTTCTGATACTTATTGTTTATCCTGTTTCTTCTGTTCATCATTTATATCATTCTAATAATCCAAAATCAAGTTGTTGTGAATATCTGTGGCCGGGGGCACAGATGTGATATAATTGTTGAACAGATGATAGGTTAAAGGCGATATAATAGGTTAAAGGCGATACATCTGTTCGGTGTCTTTTATGGCACGTGGTGAATGTTCTCTTTGGCCCGTAGTGCAAAGATGAACTGTTGTTTGGTATGATTGTGACCAAAGGCTGAATCTGGTATAATCATGACCGTTGGTGTTATATTGAATGTCTTTGGCCCGTAGTGCAAAGATGAACTGTTGATCTGCATGATTATGATCAGGAACTGTGAATTTGTATTATCTTGACTAATGGTATTTCAGATGATAAAAGTTGATGATATTTTTACTAAAAAGAGAAGCGAGTGGACACTATAGTCTGCATTATTCTTCTAATAGATTGCTCATTCCGCTGCTATTATTGATCTGAACATTGTTTAAGAATTTAACTGCAGTTTTTGATACAAACCTTGTAGTCTATTGTATTCTATCAAGAACTTAGCTGTTGAAGGCTAACGATAATTTACTTGTCATTATCTTAGTCATGATATTCTTTACTGGGCTATTTGAGCTCACCCTTTCTTTTGTTACATTGTTTTTCAAAAAATGAGAGAGTAGCCGGGTCTAGCAGGGGAATGGAGTGACGGTCCGAGTGATAGCTATTGTAGTCTTCACATGTTGTATATAGTGTGACAATAATTGTGAAGACTTAGTTGTGTATTATTATACACTGTATTGTTGAACGTTATTCTATCTTGTAATAATTTTGTTGTAGTCTTTTGACGACTCAAGTTTGGGCTGTATGAGCCCAGATTTGGGGGCGTCACAGTTTAAGGGGCTTCAACTTTGTGTACCAGATTGCTCGCTCAGACAACAGATAATTGGTGAGCTTCACAATGAGGGTCACTTCGGGAGAGATAAGACACTAGCCCTAGTCTCGACTAACTACTATTGGCCGAAGCTGTCAGGAGATGTGGCTCGACATGTTGAAAGATGTTATGTCTGTCAGCGGTCAAAGGGGGCGCTCACTAACGCAGGTCTATATACTCCCTTACCCGTACCAGAAGCTCCATGGATAGATGTGAGTATGGATTTTGTGTTGGGATTACCTCGAACTCAGCGGTCAGTTGATTCTATCTTCGTGATAGTAGATCGATTCTCGAAGATGGCTCACTTTATTGCGTGTCGAAAGACCATGGATGCTGACCGAATTGCCAATCTTTATTTTCGGGAAATCGTCCGACTACATGAAATTCCAAAGTCAATCACCTCTGATCGGGATACCAAATTTGTCAGTAACTTCTGGAGGAGTTTATGGGGAAAGTTCGGAACCAAGTTGAACTTCAGTAGTGCTTATCATCCTGAGACCGATAGTCAGACCGAGGTGGTGAACCGAAGTCTAGGCAATATGTTGCGATGTCTGGTTCGAACAAAGCCGAAGCAGTGGGATCTTGCTTTAGCTCAAGCCGAGTTTGCTTACAACAGGTCTAAGAACAGAACTATAGGGATGAGTCATTTTGAGATTGTTTATGGTCAAGATCCATCAGGAGTTCTGGATTTGTTCCCTATTCCCAGGATCGGACGAGTGCATCCGAAGGCAGATGAGATGGCCGAACACCTTCGGACTATTCATGATCAAGTTCGTCTATCTGTCATCGAGCATAATGCCACCTACAAGGATCAAATAGATCAACGCCGACGTCAAGTACTTTTCGAAGTTGGTGATTTTGTTTGGGCTGTTCTGACCCGAGAACGGTTTCCTGTTGGAGAGTACAATAAGCTTAAGGATCGAAAGATCGGCCCGTGTGAGATCCTACAGAAGATCAATGATAATGCCTACCGTCTGCGCATACCGAGCCATTTATGGACCTCGGATGTTTTTAATGTCAAACATTTAAGTCCCTGCTTTGACGAAACCGAAGACACTAATGACAACTCGAGGACGAGTTCTTTTCAACTCGGGGTGACTGATGCAGGAGCATCTGAGCTTGATCATGCTGAGCTTAATCATGCCGATCTGTCAGCTAGCACATTAATGTCTCTACAGTACTTGGAGAAAGCGGATCGGGACAAAGTTAAAAGGCGCCGATGCCCTCGGGCAAGTAAGATGGGATCGACCTATTAACCTTAATCTCAGGTCGATAATACTCTTCGGGGGACCTTGAGGTCGGGACCGATAATACTCTTCGGGGACCTTGAGGTCGGGATCAATAATGCTCTTCGGGGACGGCTTCAGTTCAGACGACTTCAGTCCTTTATTTTTGATAGTTTTTATTTCCTTTATTATTATTGGGTATATAATCTAGCTATTAATTATTAGGTGTCATATGGTAAATGCACGTGAGTTGGTTACTAAAGAAAGGTACTGACAAATATTGGGGACCAACTACGTGGCAGGAGAGAGAAAGATTTGTCAGAATCTGTTAGTCACCTTTCTAGTATTTTCCTTTTTAATATTTTCTTTTCTGATATTTTCTTTCTTTGTGCCAAAGTTTTTACCTAGCTATATATACCCGGCTTGTGGGTATAGAAAGGGTGGTTGAATATATTGATAAAACTTTTCTGAGAATTAGAGTTGAGAGTGTCTCCTCTTATTTTTTTTGGTGAATCTCTTGTATCTTTACCTGTAGATTTGCATTAACTTAGCTAGCAGGATAATCGCTATCCCGCTCCGGCGTCAATGAAGAAGAAGTCTTTATACTTCTGTCTTCTATTTATCTTTTCAGTTTTGATGTAATTCTTCCTTCAAAGTATATATGAAAAGATTGAAGAATCATTTGATTAGATATATATATATATATATATATATATATATATATATATATATATATATCAGAGGACCCTGCACACATTTTGTACAATAATTCGATTCAATTACAACATACACAAAGCATTGCAGATTAACACTGGAATAATTTGTATAACAGTCTGGATGACCTCTATTTTTTTTCAAATATGTGACAGAGAAGTATTCACTACGCATGTTAGGGACAAGATTAGTGATATATATACACCTCTAATAATTAAAACGGAGGGAGTATTATATTAATAACGGAGTGGAACTGATGACCATAAAAAAGTTGTATAAAATTTCGTATAAATTTTGAGATGCTCTCTCTATTTTATAAAAAGATTTTAATTTGAAAGTTTTATTCAAAGGATGATACTTACTACATTCTTAAAAACTAAAAAAAATATCTTATTGGTAAAACTTTTTAATGTTAAGAATATATTTTTGCTAAATAATGGAGCACTAAATTATGAGTTTAATAGTGTTGTATGATTACGAAATTATGATTATAAATTTAATAAAAATTCTCTGTATAGTTTTTTTATTTTAAAATTTTTATTTTGAAAAAAGAAATAAATGAAACTTACGGAATTGATGGACTGCTTGCCAAATGAAGTTAAAAATACCCTTCATTTTCCGGACAAAAATTAGGGAGGGAACCGAAGCGGAAGAAGCGAAAAAACATTTTCTAGTTTCGAATTGTTGTGAGGTTTTCTTCTTCAAATTGACCCAACTTGTTCTTGCCAATCATTATCCAAAGCAACGAACTCAAGAAGATCAGATGTCTCACTCAAACAAATGCCACCACCCAAGTAAGAACTCCAATCAATTTTAGAGTCACCCCATGTGCGATAATTACTCAAAAACAACCTTGCTCATAAAAAGCAATGATCTTTTTCCAATACCCATCAAAGATTAAGCTCAATTCATAGTTTTTTTTGCATGATTAGAGTGTTTTTGTATGCGTTATTTGATGTTTTGAGTACTCAAGTATGTACATTCTTATAGATGATTGATTAGTTTCAAATTTTCGATATTTGTAAACTGTTTATGTTGTTAATTGACTTGATTCTACTTTATGTATGGTCTTTCTTCATTTATTGGGTGGAATTTTGAAGTGATGTTATGCTCCCTTTAGGCTGTGTTTCTGAGTTTTGTTTTGGAGGGATAGGAAGGGAAAGGAGAGGGAAGTTCTTCTTTCCAGAAAAATTGGAAGGAAGAACTTTCCCGTCCCATCCCATCCCTTCTCCCAAAACAAAACTCACAATCAGGGTGTTAGGTTTCACTTACAATGTTTCTTGAAATATGTATTTGTTTAAGCTATTGCAAGTTGTTCATTGTGGCATCTTTCAAGTTGTTATATAACTTATTGAAATGGCAAAATTTAATCCTTCTCCTTCGCTTCTAGTTCAACTGCAGAGAATTATAATACCGAACAAAAATGGTGAGAAGCTTGTTGGCATACTACATGAAACAGGTTCCATGGAGCTTGTTATTATCTGCCATGGATTTAGGTCCTCAAAGGTAGGTATTTTCTTTTGGGATTCCTCAGATTTTTGTCTTAATTTTTAATGGATGATACACAAGGGCTGGCCACTGTTATTAGTTCCTTTTGTTCCACCACTGATGTTTTGTTGGCATGCAAACTAATAGTCGCTATATTTTCTTTCTGTATGCTCTAGAGGGTTCTTTCATGTTTTCTTGAAGAAACCTATTCCTGCCTGTGCATCAATTTTAATTGAAAACTCTCGTGTGTGTGTGTGTTCTTTCTTTTCTCTTTCTGTTTTAGAACAATGAAAAGTAGTCAAGCATTACTATCTAGGCATAAATTTTGAGGTTCTTTCGCTTAGATTGGACTGTGATTATAAACATACATACAACTACAAGTCACAAGTTTCTGTGACATGCACTGATTCTCAATGTTTTCTAACTCTCATATTTTATGGATAACCATCACAAAAAGCTAAGTCCTAGTACTACACCATTCAGATCCATCTGCTTGTGATTGAACTTTAGCAACCTTTCCAATGGACCTTTGCCAAAAAAAGAAGCAACATTTCCAAAGGAAGAATGGATTTATGGCTCAAGTCGCACTCTGTTACCTTCTAAATATCTTCTTTTAACATCTTACTATTTGGCTATTTGCTTGTTTTAGTTCTATCTTTCCCGTCCAAAAGTGTAGAATTCTTCTAGTAACTAGAGTTGCGTTGTTTAAAAAATATCTTCCTTTTTATTTAATTGCTAGGATCGAATTCCTATGGTGAACCTTGCAGCTGCTTTTGGAAATGAAGGAATTAGTGCCTTCCGCTTTGATTTCGCAGGGAATGGGTAAGTTCTTACCAATGGCAATCCACTGAAGTAACAAAATCATAAATAAGTAAGTAGAATTTATATTTTAATTTCAAAATCCCTTCAGCTATGCATAGACTCTCTTGGTAGTCATTGGCGTGGACTACAAATGAGGCACTTATGTAGTATGGCATCCATGGTTCTCTCTCAATATTCTCTTATCAGCATGGTATTTAGGATGTTCTTTTTAAAACTTAAATAGTTATTACCCTATTCTTAGCTGTCCCTCGGGAAAGGGAAAGAAGAGAAGAAAGGATCCTTCCTCATCTTCTCTCTTCATTTGAATTCTTGATGCAATTCTTAATAATAAAAGAAATAGATACACAGAATTGTAGCTGCAATATCATGGGTGCTATATAACTACTGTGTGCTTTCTACACTGCAGTCCAATATTTTTCATGTATAATGGGTATGATAGTTTATGGTTTAGTTTAATGGATATGTATTCTTGGAAGCACCCAAAGTACTTCTTGTAAATATGTTTTCCCTAAAATTTAAAGCTTACAAGATGGGATGATAACTTTTGGAGGGAGAATGCCTTAGCTTGTTATAACAAAGCCTTAGATTTGAATATTGTGAATCGGTTAAACAAATCTTCCTTGACTGTATAGCTATGTCAAGGATATCCAGCAATATATATATATATATATATGTCCCCCATTGGCATTCAGCCTTTTTAAAAAATAATTAAATTAGTCAGGCTAATTCTTGGTCCATTTCGCATCCTCATTGCACATTCAAAGAATACGAACCAGCTATTTCTTTTTCTTTTCCTTTTCCTTTCCAGCTCACTATAGGTGTCCGTTGCACGTGCTTGCATTGCTGCTCATCTGTATGAGCACTCCATTTCTTAGCCACAGTCACTTTCTCCGTCTGTCTAGACACTTCAAGAAATGCTTCTTGATTCTCCTTAATATTACTTGAAGTCTCCTTTTTTAGTTAATGAACAGTGAAGATGTAAAATATGTTAATTTCAAACTACTATGTACTTATTAATACCCTATTTTGTTAATTGCTTGTAATTTTTTTAAAGGATCTCAGTGAGGTGTATTAATAAAAAGAGACTTGCAAATATGCCTATTGTTAAATTTTGAGATGTGCGAGATACTTGATCTGATGCAATCAATAATGAAAAAACTCTTTCTACCGTCCTTCAGGCAAAGTGAAGGTTCATTTCAGTATGGTAACTACCGTAGAGAAGCTGATGAGTTACGTATTGTAGTGGAATACTTTCATGGCGAGAAACGTATCATAGCTGCAATTATTGGGCACAGTAAAGGTCTGTTGCAGAATCATATAATTCCTACAATAATGATGAAAGTTGAGTTTCTAAGGAGGCACACATATTCCTTGTGTATTCTATTATTGATTTTGCAATATTGGTGAATGGTATTCTTGCAGGAGGGAATGTAGTGCTGTTGTATTCTTCAAGGTATAATGATGTTAATAAAGTAGTCAACATTTCTGGCCGATTTGATCTAGAGCGAGGCATTGAAGGTCGCTTGGGTAAAGACTTTTTACAAAGAATACAACGAAATGGATTTATCGATGTTAAAAATAGAAGAGGTAACCATTAAAGTGTATAGTTAGTCTTTCAATTATGTACTAAACACCATTTTTGTGCATCTTTCTGTTCGTCTCTAGGAACATCAATTTTTCAGCTTCATGTGTTGGCTTCTCTGTTTCACTTTGTTTTCTATATGGTAGGTAATTGTAATTAGTTAATGCATTGTTTTTAACATGCTCAAGGGTTGCATCTGTTTCCTTGGACTCACAAGTTATTGGTAGTTAAATTAATAGCACGGTTGTTTCAGTCTAATCTGCTCGACATCTTTATAATGTTGTAGGAAAGATAGAGTATCGTGTGACAGAAGCAAGTTTGATGGACCGTCTAACAACTGATATGCATGCAGCGTCCCAAATGATTCAACAAAACTGCAGGTGTGAAATTTCAGTTCATTGTGTTGGTAATATTTGTGAAATACTACCTCCTTTCCAAATAAAAGTTCCAATTTCCAAATTATACAAATTAACTTCAATGGTATATTTTTGTTCCACATTAAATTTATTAAGTACTTAGTTTAGTGGTGATAAGTATTACTGACATGGTAATGAAATTATGATGGTAAATTTGAGAATATTGTGTCATTTCTATACTACCATGAAAAGAAGTGGGACTCTTTTTGGAACATTTTTTTTTCCTTTTTTTTGCAAATGGAACTTATTTGGAACGGAGGGAGTATGATCTCATTTTTCCATGTCAGTTATATGTCGAAATTCTTCACATATGGCCAGTAATTGCGAGTTATCCCCATTCAGTAGATTATTTATTTTGTACTGGAAACCATTACTAGTTGCTTACTTTTCATCTGGTTTAAAATTCTTATCTGCTGCCGTTTTCCTACTGATTTGAATCATTAGCGTGTTGTCTGTTCACGGCTCTATGGATGAAATAGTACCAGTCGAATATGCCATGGAATTTGCGAAGTATATTGCAAATCACAGATTGCACATTATAGAAGGAGCCGACCATGAATACACCTACCATCAAGACGAGTTAGCCTCACTTGTTCTGGAGTTTGTGAGATCTTCGCATCAGGACAGCATTGTGCCTAAGCAGTTATCGTGCACCAGAGCAGAAAAAATTGAAAAAATTGTTCATTCGCGCATCTGATCTGAAAAGGTTAGTATGATGCAGCAAAACAGTGGTTAGACCGTACCGCTCTAACACAAAACGCGAATGAAGAATTTAGTAGACATACTTACAAAAATGGTGCAACATCTGTACAATTTGGCGATGATTTCATCAGCAAGAGCAACAAGGCATCTGAACATTTTATTTTATTTTTCTAGAGGAGATGTACAAAGAAAAAGAGGTACAAATCAAGTATACCATAAATATAAAATTGATTTTTGGTATTCTCATTATTTGAGTTTCTTATGTTTTTCTTCAGTGTTCATATTTTGAGCTACATGCAAAAATAATTCTTAGGTAATTTCTATGATAAGATTTTAAGTATAGTTTTTTATTTATTAATTATTAACTAACCAAGGTTTTTTATTTATTTTACATTTAATCATTGATTTTTTAGTAAATGAGTTTGCCTCAATAAATTTAATATATTTTAAAATTATAATGTCATCATAAATTTTGTTAAAGTAGGTGAATTTCTTATTTTTATAAATCTCACAAAATCATCAAAATAAGATAATAGTTTGATGAATTTAACTGAATTACTACAAGTTGTTTTTTATTTATATTTTTAAAAAGAGAATATTTCAGCTTAAAGAGGCTTAGATTTCAACTCAATTGTCTCTCATTTGCATGGGAAATCTTGAGCTCCTTCAAGCTCAATTGTAACCATCAACAGATGCTTTTCCTAGATTGTTTTGACATGAGCCTTTAATATTGGACAAAAAATCCATGCAAGTGTCCAACAGGTGCACCCATATGCCAGTCCATTGCCACCAAACCCTTAAGAGAAAAATTGGCTCTTTCTAAAAAATTAATTACACTTTTGTTATATTAAGTATTATTAAATTTATAATTTAGCTATTAAAATATTTGAGCTTATAATTTATTATATAAAATACTTAATTTCAAATAATATAGTCCCAAATTTAGATTCAAATAATATAGTCCCAAATTTAGATTCGGACCAAAATTGTCCGGAATATACCCGAGTTGGAGCCAAATGATTTTATATGATTTTACCGTATTTAAATATGGTTTGAATTTAAATAAGTTTAAGTACAATTAATCCCAAATTAAAATATTCTAAATACAATTAACCCCAAATTAAAATACTTCTAAATACTCTTAATCTCAAATTAAAATACTTCTAAACAAATATTGTTGACTTTAAAAATATTAAATTAAAAATTATACCAAATAATGTATTTGGAATAATAAATTTGGAGAAACTTAAAATAATAATAATTAAAAAAGACTTCATAACAAGAAAAACCTCAATATTTTTTTGTTGACACAATACAATATACATTAAAAAATATATATTTTAAGAAATAAATAAATAAATAAGACAAACACTTGCTCACTTAATAAAAATTAAACCCATGATTCAGATAATTCAAACCCTTTCAGATAAAGTTTCAACTTCTCTTTCTTCGTTTCCACCACCACTAGCCTCCCGCCTTCCGCCTTCCGCGTCCTCCGCTGTCTCAATCTGATGAACTCTTATATCAAAATAAATCGTGTAATAGCATTGGGGACGATGGCAGTGAGAATTAGGGACGATGGGAGTGAGAATCGTGGCGATGGAAGTAGGAATTGTTGATGATGAGGCAACTGGAGTGACGATGGTTATTTGCAATAACGAGTTCTATACTCCGATCGATTCTTAAAAATTATTATTTATCTTTTTGCAAATGGTGGTTGTGTCGGATTTGGTTATCAAGATTTGGGATAATATTGGTGAGGGATAAGGAGAATAAATAAGGAAAAAAAAATAGGGAGAAGAATATGATGAAATTAAAAGCAACGGAAGATGCGCGGAGTAAAGAGGTGCCTCTTGGTGGCCTTCGTCTTCCTCGTTGAGTGCACCCATCGAATCAGGTTCTTACCATTTGACAAATACTTTTACAATTTAGTCAATTATTTAGGTTTGATTTAAGTTTATAAAATCGTTGAAGATGCTGTTTGAAGATGGTGTTGGTAGTGTTTTTAAATCTAGTTACGACTCTCTTAATTTTGGTGGGGAAGATGGGCGGTGTTGGAGATTTGATGATGGTAGAGATTTGTTGGTAGTGAAAGTGGGTGCTTGGGATAGGTGTTGGAGATTTGCTGGTAGTAGAAATAGGTGCCAGAGATTGATGGATTGAGGTATTTCAAGCATGTTCTTTGATTTGGTTATGGTTATGGTGACGGTGATTTACAGTGCCGAGAAAGTATGATGATATGGATGAATAGGATTTCTTTTCTTTTTATTTTTTCCTTTTAACGTGTAATTCATGTATAATTGTTTTAAAAAATAAGATCGTATTTTAATACAGTCAAAGAGTATAAAACTCATTATTTTACCAAAAAATTATGTATTCCGGTCAATTTTGACCGAAATTTGAATTTGAAAATTACATAGTATAAAATTAGTTATTTTATTTAGTAAATTATAAATTTAAATATTTTGAAGATAAAATTATAAATTTAATAATATTTAATATAACATAAATGTAATTAGCCTCCTAAATTAAGCAATAACATTTGTCCAATTCATGTGACCTATGAATCCTTGTCTTTTGTATTTATCCATCTGTTTTACAAATTGCGTGGTTCACAAATTTAGTCATGTCTCTATCAAGTTCAAGGCCACTGATTATTTCCTACAAGTGCTTTTCAGTCCTGCCAAGTCCAGATTGTTGAATATTGGACCATCAGTCATGTTCAACCTCTTGGCTGCATGCCTATCATATTTAACACGTAGTAAAAAAATAGTGCAAAAAACATTGTACTTCATCACAAATTCCACTTTCCCTCCATCCATTACCAATTTTACCCCTACATTTTTTTGGGTGACGAAGAACCAGTCAAATCTTGCACCATTTCATGATGCAGTTACCATTGCGCTGAAATCTCGAATAGTCACAATCAACCCCACAAGTTACGGATATCAAATGAACCCATATATAACGCTAGTAAGAGTTAGACCATTGACCTCTCATTTAAGAGAGATCTTAAGCCAAACCCCATTTTATTTCTTACTAAAACCTATTGTCAAAATTGGGGTTCAAACTAAAGAGCAATGGTATAAAAATGGTATAAAATTTAAGGAAACGTTTTAGGCATCACACTCCTTGTATTACTCAATTGTGCGAGAAAAAAAGCAGCAGCATCGATCTAGATAGAATATTATGTCAATAATAAAAATTTATTACCAATCAAAAACCAAAAATAAATCATTACAAAACAAACCAACCTAAATCATATAGTACTATATTTAACTAGTTACTAGTAAAATTAAGACTAGTTCTTTCTGAAAGAGAACAAGAACCAGAAGAGAGCGCATTCAACTCCTGACCCTCTCCTTCTCCACAACCCTTAACCCTAATATGATCAACCATCATATGCACAAAACTCATCTCCGGCCGATCGCTAGGCGATAAAGCCAAGCAAAGCAATGCCACTTGTAAAAGTGCAACCATTTCTCCTTGCATTTCTTTGTACCTCAGAAGCTCAAAATCAAACAATTCCCAACTCCACTCCTCTTGCACCATTACTCTCCGTACCCAACTCGCCAAACTCCCCTCCCCTCTCCTTCAACGCCGTTTTCCCTGTAAGAATCTCCAATAGAATAATTCCAAAACTATAGACATCACATTTCTAGGAGCAATTTCTGGTGTGAAAATTATTATTATTGACGGTGTCGGGTTGTGTTAGTTCTGGAGTTCTGGAGCTCTGTAGGCATTGTTTGGGGAAAATGGCATCTTCAATTGGAGGTTTAAAGCGATATCGGATATACAAGCATTGCCTAAATGGTCAATTATAATGTTTGATCACGTGAGATTTCCATGGGAGATAAGTTTGGAGTTTTTTTGAGAATGGAGGAACGCGAGGCCTTGTGCTGAACCTGAAGCTAGTTTTAACCTTGTTGTCCAATCTAGCGGTGTTCTTCCTGGTCCACGATTTCCTGCAAATTTTCATAGTGTGATGAGTTTAATATATAACTATAAATTTGCAAATATGAAGTTTGAATTCTTTGTTGAATAGTAATTTATATATATATGTTAATATGGTATGCATGAAAAAAATAAAAGACATCACATGCAAGGATATATATGAAACTTAACGTACTATTTCTACACGAGTTTTTGATATTTTTCTCTCTCACATGAAGGTGAGACTCAATTTATCTTCATGTGAGAGAGGATCATATGAAATCTAATAAATGATCTTGAGATGTGGCGAGATCATGTATAGCTCACATTACTTCCATGACAAAAAGGTTGAATGTTTCAAATTTACAAACTTTGAGGTTTAATATCTTAAACATTATATATGGTTCATTTTCTAAAAATTAGAAAAGTTACATGAGTAAAAGTGTTTATTTAATTAATGTTTTTTTTAATATATCCTTAATTCAATCTAAAATGACACTTATTTTTATAATAATATAATTTTTGTTCAACAATATCAACCGCCTAAATTATATATAGTAAGTTTCAATATATAATTAGATGACTCAAATTAAGGATTAAAAAAAGAACAAGTGAAGAATGACATGAGAAACCTTGCTTGAGTTTCTTTGACTGTTTCATTCTTTTCTAACTTGAAAAGTTCATATTCTTGCATCAACATGCTTAGCTTGACTTCCTTCACCTTAGTAGTTCCCTCATGGCTCATGATGATTGTATCCCAAATTTCTTTTTGTCGTATTACATACAGAGACCTTGTCGATTTCAGTTTGAGCCATAACACTCAGCAGCGTATTCATGGTTTTGGAGTCATAGGATACCATATACGATTCATTTGCATCCATTTTCATGAAAGTCTTGGGCCTGCCATCATCATGCCTTGGGATAACGGTTCCATTTTCAACTACCCACCATTCCCATGGGTACATGTTGAGATAAATCTTTATTCTGAATTTTCAGAAGTTGAAGTTATCGCTCCCGAGCAATAGAGGCAGCCTGTTAGTGGACTGCCCTTCTTGAAAATTGAGGTATGCCATAGGATCTTGCCCTACGATCTGTAAAGACCAATATTAGTAGAGTCTTGCTTTGATACCAAATGTAATTTTGTGTGTGTGCACACCTAGAGGGGGTTGAATAGGTGTCTAGACTAAAAGCGATCTTCAATGACAAATTTTAAAATTTTTCTGCTACAGGTTTAAATCAGACAGTTATGACTGTCTACTTTAGTGCCTGCTTTAGTTTTAGTTCTTCTTCAGTTACTATCAAATGGAATACCTTGTTTGCTTATGTGTCTAGATTATTGTATCTTCAACTGATGAATCAAAATATGCAAAATAAGAAAGATGATAGAATAAAATAGTAAAGCACAACACTAAGATTTTTACATGGTTCGACCCTTAAGCCTCTAATCTAATGGCCTAATCATCGTCCAATACCAATTGGTATTGGAGACTCTCTTTATTAAATCAACTTGTTCAAGCTAAATACAAGAAACTCCTTGTTCAAAGAAGCTTTGCACTGAGATGGACACTACTGTCCCTTTTGCACCTCTGTAACCTTGAAAGCTCCCTTTGAACAGATCATATCCACTACTGGATCGTCCAAGTCAAGCATGTCTTGAACTTAGAAATCAATACAAAGAATTTTGAGTACAACGGGCTCTTAATTTTCAGCTAAAAGAGAATTAACAATAGATATAATGAATAGTTAAAAATAGCTTTGAAAGGTTCTTGACTCTCTCTGTAGTATGGCTGATGTAAACTTCCAGTGTTATGTCTTTTTGAGCCGAGAATAATGAATATATATATACACCGAAGAAACTAACGGCTATAAAAATTGTTAGCAAGAAAACTTCAAACCACAGTTGGTATATTACATGATTTTCGCAGCTAATTGGCCAACGAATATAAAAGGTTAAGTCTTTGATTGAAATGAATAGAGATTTCAACACATTTGATAGTGTACGGTTATAATATGTTCCCAAAAACAGTACGTCAAAGATATGAATATAAATCAGAATAAATTAAAGGAATAAAAGGATAATCATGATAAGGTTGTTAGAGACCATACACCAGACAATTTGAATAACTAGACCAGTTACCTTAATAGACTCCAATTCAAATTAGAATAGATTGATCAGCTAAACAGATTCATTAATATACTCAATTAAAACTAATTTGTCAAAATATATTTAGAGAAAGAATTTTCAACAATAATAATTGATATAAATTATAACACTCTTTGGATTAGAAATACAACATGCAATCCTGCAGGTTATATCAATTGGACTTATATTTAAATTGGGCCATCATGAACCAAACATAGTGTATCAGTTTTATTATTAAATCAGTACATAATTAATTTAGTTCATTATATAACTTACAAACACAAACATATTGTCATCATTAAAATCATAAAAGATATAAACCAACACTTAAACCGAACGCGCCAAATAATGGACATAGAAAGTTGCTGTGAATTTTATAATTGAATACCATGTATTTAGACTTGTCCATATATTTCAGCAACTTAATCCACGCCGTACCGTGGAAAAATTTAACGCGCCAAAAATAATGGACAAGGAAAGTCGTTGGAAAGGACACTCGGAAAAGAATCAAGACCAACCACACTTCTATATCTCAAAAAATCAGTCAAAAAAAAAATCATTATTATTCCATCATTATTATCTCCCAAACCACTTAGAGCTACCAATCATTATTATTCCATCCAATCCCATAATCAGATTCCCTCAATTTTTTTTTGCAAGTTTAGTTCATCTTTTCGTGTGGAATTAGTGATGGAAGAAATTTACTCAAAAACAACCAATCCTCCTCCGGTAGCCAGTGGAGGCAGGGAAATCAGTCCGAGCGGTGCATATACCTGTAAGTTCAGATATTACTACCCGTTATCACATGGATCGGGAACTGGAAATTATTTAGTTTCCGATACATTCGTGACCAATAGCGAGTATTCTTGGGCTATCTATTTTTACCCGAAAGGAAAACAGATCAATAGAGATGAAAATTTGGCATCATTTGTTATCCGGCTGGAGAGTAAGCCAAATAATCAACAAGATATGGCACTTTTCAAATTAGTACTTGTAGATCAAATTGGGGAAGGAAATCATAAGATTCACATCCATTCTGGGTTGGCACACGAAGGATGCCACTGGGAGGAGGACTTACGGCGATCACGGTTCTTGAAAGATGGTTGCATTCAAGTTTTTTGTTGGATCGCAATTTTTGAAGATCAGGATAGCCTGTCTATGGAAACTTTAATCTCCAAGGAAACTGCATATTCAGTAATAATTAACACTGAGTCGTCGCCGAGGCTAAGAGGTCGGTTGTTTGATGGATATCATTACAAGATTGATGAGTACTTGAAGGCCATAGACAAAATTCAGGAATTAATGAAGTCAGGTATTAATTGTTAATATATATATATATTATTATTATTACAACATTTGGAATATTTTTATATTTACTATGTTAATTTCTACAGGTATGATCACAAATTACCAAAGTGAAGGAATCAATGTGATGGACAAGGCTATGAAAAGACTCCTGCTGGAGTTTGAAGGCATACTGAAATGTCCAACCAATAACATAAAAAACCATATGCATATTTGTGAGACTTCCACTTCTTACTCAAGTACAGTAAATTCTTCTAGCTATGAGTTACATGACACCGATTCTACAGCTCATGGAGAATTCTCTACCCAGCAAGTTACTCATCTATGTGATATCATAGCTAGGTTGAAGAGTTCTACAGGATTTCTTGGCGACTGCATTGAGGTGTACAAGATTTCAAGGAAGTCTGTGGTGGATACAACCTTTTCAAGATTCAGAATTGAGAAATGGGGAATTAGGAACATTCGGAGTTCGGACTGGAAACAAGTCATGGAAAAGATAAAGTTGGGGATACGAGCAATTAACGTTTGCTCTCGAATCATCTTTCCGAGGGAGAAGAAATACTATGAGCAGATCTTTGATGGTATTGAATCTGCCACTTATGATGATTGTTTTCTCGTTATAATTACGGATGCTACAATTCAGTTGTGTAATTTTGCGGAAACTATAACTACTACTCCAATATCTTTGCAGAAGTTGTTTGGAGTTTTGGATTTGTACAGAGCTCTATTATTATTCTTGCCAGAGATTAAAGCGACATTCCACTCAAGTTCATCGGTGGATGTTTATTTTAGGGCGGCTAAGATTATTGATCGATTGGCAGAACTGGTAAGACAAATTATCTCAGCTTTTGAGGATACTGTGTTGAATGAGCTGTTAAATACTCCAGTTCCTGGACGCATAATTCATCCACTGACGAAATATTCTATGGATTATGTTATTGGCATGTTAACATACAAGGAATTGTTAACTGAAATTATCATTTCCAAGCCTACAATAAGTTTGGGAATTTCTGATGATGACATGCAATTCTTGGAAGATGGGGGGCAAACTTCATTAGCCCTACATTTGGTTTGGATCTTCATTGCCTTGAAATTTAATTTGGAGGCTAAATCTAAACAATTTGTGGATGTTTCTATAGGCCATTTATTTATGATAAAAAATGTCAAATTCATTCTTGCGAAAATTGAGGAGTGTTCAGAACTGCTAGAGATGATTGGGGAGGATTATCTAACAACGTTACGTCAATACATAGCGAAAAAAGCAATAACATATGTTGAATTCGTACGGGACAATGCCCTACACGACTTGAGAGATAAAGGCCTAATTCACAAGTTTCTATTTTTCAACAGGATTTCAAAGAGTGCTTTGAAGAGGAGGTTAAAGAATTTCAATGCTATATTTGAAGATTTTTTTCGAACTCGAACTACGTGGTTGGTGCCAGATTTGGAGCTTCAGGGGCAGCTTGACAAGTTAATGTTTGAAGAGTTGATTCCAGCTTACGAATCCTTTTTAGTGAAGTATAGGAGCCATGTTAAGAGTGAAAAAGACCCGGAGAAATACATTAAGTACTTGCCCGAGGACCTTAAGGATGAGCTCAATGGAAAGCCCAAGGGCTTTAGTGCATGTTAGCTAGAGCAGGTTAGCGGTGCATGTTAGAACATCGCCTCATCTTAGTACAAATAGATTGAGCTTGTATTGTTCCACTTTATCCATGAAATAAAATAGAAATGGCTTAATCTATCTTAAACAGTCACAATTAACTTGCTCATGAATCGCTGCCGACGGTTAATATCTGTTTTGAATTTGTATCCATTTAATGTCCGACCGTTTAACATCCGTTTAATTTGGATTTATTTTAACATCCGACTTCGAGGAGTGCTTCCCATTCCCAATTAATTAAGCCAGGTAAAATATTATATGTAATAAGGTACGGTGGCAGCAGCTGGGAGAGATTCTCCACTATTTGGGAACCCATGCAACGGACAAAGGAAACATGAGGAGGTGGGGCATCTCTACCAAGAAAATCAACCTGCCCGTCGGGGACATCGACAGCAAGTTGTGAGGGGAGGAATACGAAAGGGCAGCCTTGCAAGTTGGTTTGGTAATGGTAGGGATCACATTGGGGCCACCATTATTCTTTAAAGCAGCTGGGAAGGCAGGTAGATCCGCCACAGGCTAACGTGAGAAATCCAAATACTCAACGAAGGACCTTGAGAATGCGGTGTAATCATTAACATTAAATGTGAGTCTCAATGTTTTGAAATTCGGCCCGGCTTAGATGAATGAATCGGTTCTATATATGGTCGGATTTAATTTGATTAAATTAATTTATTCAAAAACTTAGATTGAATCAATTGACCAATAACCGCACTGATAAATCAATCTGGTTTTAAACCTGTCTAAATGACCTAATGAACTGGATTTGTATAAATTTTTAGATATTTTTTTGGAGTAATATTAAACATTTTTACTCATATTGGAACACAACTTTATTATATTCTATTTTATCAAAAAAAAGATGTTCTAAAATCTTATTAATTAGTAATCATATAATTTGTAATGCCCCCTATTTAATAGATAGTGATCGAACCAGTGGTCGATGCATTTGATAATTTTTTTGCTCTGATTTGAGTCTAAAAATATGGAATAGCAAGGCGAACTAAAGGAATTTGGTGTTGCTTATATTTTACAAGACCCAGCTGGTAAATACTCTCCTTTTACTTCATACTTTTATAGCAAAAGTAAGTTTTTCCCCATTCCCAATAGTGAGATCCTATCAGCATGATGCTTCCATAAAGCATAGAACCAACTAAAACTAAACTGAATTTATAAAAAAAAAAAAAAAAAAGGTAAATTCAAAGGCCGCACCCAAATATTTAGTTGGAATTGATTAACATAATAAATTTTATATGGTCAAACGTGAAGTGCTCAATTAAAAAAATAAAATGTTAATGCGCTTTATTATTAGAAAGGTACAGATTATGTCATCTTTTTTCTCTGTTTTTCTCTTCATTTTTCTTGTTTTGTTAAGGCCTTGAATTTAATAATTTGGTGGTAATTTAATTAATTGTTATGCATGACATATCGCCATTAACATCTGGGAGGCTATCTCTCACAGCAGCGGACCATTAAATGCTATCCTCCCAGAAGAAACGCCGGATGGTCATCAACATTCCCCCTCTGAGGAGTATGACGACGCCGTTAAGGTATGTATTGATATCTCTCTCTCTATATATATAGAGAGAGAAAAAAAAGTGCAGTTGTGCTGTCACATTTAATTGGTAGATTTACTTTGTAAGATAATGAATGATAAACAATGACCAATAATAATTTAATTTACCTTGAAATAATTTCATTTTACTTCTAAATAGAATAATAATCAAAGATACATAATGAAGCGCGTGAACATTTTATTTTTTTAATTGAGCACATCACTTTTTGACGGGTCTCTAAGTTTTAGCGTATTTATTTTGATGATAACAAATTAAATAAATATGATAAATTAAAAATAGAATCCTCTCCATAGATTAATATTTATTTTAATTATCTTATTTACTTTGACCAAAAATATTTTCTAAATTTATTAAATTACCATTTTATTAACCTTGATAATTTAATATCAAGTGTTACAAAATATTTAATTCATAAAGTAAAATTTTCTAAGGTAAAGAGAACTCTTATTATTTTTATAAAATAATATTTTTTTGAATTATTATTTTAATACCAAAAGATGTTTGGCAAAAAAAAGAATCAATTTTATTAACAAAATTTTATCCGAAATTTATTAACTGATTATGTATACATGCGATTTGGAAACGAGTTAATTAATGCATGAATAGTACTCGTACATGCATGTAAAGGAACTTGGAAAGTCTTGGATAATGTTTTTTTTGTCAGCATGGTTCTTTAATTGGAAAGTGGTTTGAAAATATTAAAGTCTAAAAGCTTTGTTGCATTGTTCAGTTCATGTAAAACCAAATCTTCTCTCTCTTCGAAACATTGTGTCTCAACCGAGAAGGCCATCATGTGCCAGGAGAAATTCAAAAGTTGAATTTCTCTCTCCTCCTTGGTGGTCCACTGAAATTTAATATGATGCAAAATTGAAACATGAGAAACAAAATTGCTTAATCCCAACCATTAAATGTTGGAAATTTCTCTCTCCTAAGCTAATTGGTCTAAAATGTATTTGTGTGCATGTACGCTGATGGCTTTATCATGCAATTTCTCTCTCCTCACAAATATCAAATCTGGACCTTAATGCCTAGCAGTAGCCGCCCAACCATTGATCAATTAACTCAGATTTAAAACCAATCTTCAGATTTTTTTTTATAAATAGAAGGCATACTACCCCTTCATTCTTTTTCATCGATATACAAAAAGAAAGAAAATTTTCTTTTTGCCTAAATACTTCTTAAAAAGCTTTCAAAGTTCCTTTCTTAAAGTTATTGTCTTATTTTGAAAAAAAAAAAATTATCAAAATATTTGAGATATATTATTGTGCTATATTAACTATTTATCTCATACTTATTTATATTTATAGATATACAAATATATATAGATTTGAGTAAAATAAATCTATTTGTTATATCAGGTATTATTTAAACTATTTTATTTATTATACTTGATATCTATCATTACAAGTGTTTGATCTTTAAATTCGGTTATTCATAAAATACTTGTTGCATAATATAACTGTTATATATCTGCTTAATTTAATAAGTATTGTACTATCTATAAAAGTTATTTTAACTTTTATATCTGAACTTAAATTATTATCTGCTTAATTCAAGAATCATATTTTATTTGTAAAGAAAAAGTTAACCTTTATAAATCTAAACTGAAAATTTATATTTGCTTACACAGAAACACTCTACTCACTATAAAAGTTAATTAAACTTTTATATCCGCACTTAAAATTGTATATACTTGAATCAAGAAGCTTATTTTTATTTATAAATAAAAAGTTAACTTTTATAAATCTGTACTTAAAAATATATATCTACTTATTTAAGAAGCATCTTTCAAAAAATTTATTTATTGAAAAAGATTGGTTTTATTTCTGTGAGAAAAAAAGAGTGATCCTTTTACCAAAAGCATAGTCTTAGAGAGATCAATAGGTAGTTGGGTCTCTAATGTACTTTTGAAGTGAGGGACAAACTTCATGTTTCAAGACCAAATTGTAAAACAAAAGGTTAAGTGCGTTAGTTGTATTTAAATCTGTGAGAAAAAAAGAGTGATTCTTTGACCAAGACCAGAGTCTTAGAGAGGTCAACGGGTAATTAGGTCTTTAGTGTACTTGTGAGGTAAAGAACCAACTTCTTATTTCAAGATCAGATTGTAAAGCATAGCTAGACTCAAAAACATGTACAATTACGTTTGAGAAATGAGTGGGGAGCTACTGTCCAAGATAAATAGTTGTATGTATAGTTGTAACTTGATCTATAAAATTTTGTAAAGGCTTCTCCACCTATTCAAAGAGGGTTAATTACTGATAATAATAAGATCTCAAGTCCTTGAGAGGAGTTTGAGACTGGACGTAGCAACATACTCGAACTGCATGTTGTGAACCAGCTAAATCTCTGTGCATTGTGTGATTGAATTTTTACTGTCTTGCATATTAATTTATTACACTGCAAATTAATTAATCAAAAATTCAAAAAGGCTTAAGATAATTTTTAATCGATAATAATCTATTCAACCCCCCTTCTAGATTATTATTGGACTTTCAATTGGTATCAGAACAGTGCTCTTTAACTTGTTTGTTGAGTAATTACAAGCATTACAAATAGTAGATCCATCTATGGCCTGCACAAATGCTACCAGTTGCAGATAAGGATTATCTATGTCCAGACCCCCATTATTTGATGGCACAAATTTTGTCACCTGGAAAACCAAATTAAAGATCTATGCCAAATCTCACAGAATCAAAGTTTGGCTTGTAATAGAAAGAGGTGTAAAAATTCCTTCAAAAATTGTGGAAGAAAAAATCATTGAAAAAGATGCTGATGATTTCACTACTGAAGATGAAGAGACTATGAACTTAGCATCCAAAGCTAAAATGGTGATGACTAGTGCCCTTATTGAAAAAGAGTACAAAAGAGTTAGCAATTGCAAAAATGCTACAGAAATTTGGGAAAAATGAATTGTAACCTATGAAGGAACTAATCATATTAAATAAACCAGAAAAGATACTCTAATCCAAGATTATGAAAGTTTCAAGCTGGAAAAAGGTGAAAAGATCATTGATATGGAAACTCATTTTTTCCAAAATCATTGATGAACTGAAACAACTTGGAAAGGCATATACAACAATTGAGAAAACTCGAAGAATTCTCAAAGCCCTTCCATCCGTCTAGAAAATGAAGGTCACAACCATCAAGAAAATGTAAGATCTAACCATCTATCCTCTCGATAGCCTTATTGGAAATCTTTGTGCTCACGAAGTTGACATGTTCGTTGAAAAAGCTGGACCAGATACAGATCTCAAGAAGAAAGGAATTGCTTTCAAATCTCTACTTGTAGATCAAGAAAGCGATGATGATGAGCTGAATGAAAAGCTCTTGGGCTTGGATAATCATGAAGTTACTCTTTTATCCAAACAACTCAGGACGGTGATCTAAAGTAAAACAAGAAAATATGGCAAAGGCTATCTGAAAACAAACAACTTCAACAACTTCAAAGACAAATAGGTTTTCAAACCAAAGGCACAAAGATGAAATTTCAAAGCAAACAATAATAGTAATTTTCGAAATGCCAACTCAAATGAAAACTCAAACGTATGTTTTGAACTCAAACAACCTGATCACTTTAAAAAAGACTGTCCAAAACTAGCCAACAATAAAGTGCTAGTAGCTGAAGAAGGCTGGGATCTAAGTGACGATGACAAAGTTGTTAAACAAACTGAAAAAATTACAAATCTATATTTAATGGCAGACAATGATCTATCGTCGTCAAGATCTGAGGTAAATTCTAAACTACCTAGTACTTCATTTGCACATATCTTAGAGAATTTAAGCGAAAGACATCATGAACTACAAGTAACATATAACTGTTTATATGAAGATAATGAAATTATTAAAGAAGATTTTATTAAATTAAAATTTTCATTAAAAAAATAATTAGAAGTAATAAAAACCTTGAAAGAGAAAATTCAAATTTAATTATAGTTAATGAGAATTTAAAAGAAGAAAAAGTTAAACTAGAAAATGATTTTTCAAAAAATTTATCACTAAAAGAAGAATTGGAAAAATTAAGAAAAATAAACACATATTTTAAGAGAGAAAATTCAACACTTATAATTTCTAATAAAAATCTTGAAGTTGAAAATTTAACACTTGCTTTAATCAATGAAGATATTCAATTACAAAATCAAGCGTTAAGTGAAGATATTAAAAATCTTAAACTTAAAAATTTATCTTTAAAGATGGAAGTAGAAAAACAAAGTGAAGATTTTTCTTTGAAAGAACAAATTGAAATTTTAACTAAAGAACGTGACGACTTATACACTACAGTTCTTAAATTCACAAAAGAAAAAGAAAATCTTGATGTCATGCTAAATCAACAAAGATGTGAATTTAACAAAGAAAGATTATAATTCATTGGAGAAGCCAGTAAAACAAAAGGTAAAGGACTTTATAATGTTAAAAGTAAAGAAAAAGAAGGTCATACATCTCTTTTTACTAAATGCTCTTATTGTATTAGAAATGGTCATTATGTGTAATGCTCGGAATGAAAACTATAAACGAAAAATGATTTAGGTTCCAAAAGGAACTTATACTTCACTAATCATTATTAAAAATGTAATAAAAGAATTTCATATTCATCAAAAAAAATTAGGAAATAAAAATAGAATAAAACATGCAGTTTTGTAGACCTGTTGCTACTAATAAAATGCTTGTATCAACTAAGACTGATTATCCTGTACCCAAATTTGTAAAATGAAGCACAATTGTTCCTTATACAAAATGAAAAACTTGCCCAAATGACACTTCTTATTAAAGGGTACCAGTTTGTGAATTTAACATTTGCTACAGGTATGTTTTACAGCTGACTGTAGTAAAGGCAAATGGTATCTCGATAGCGGTTGTTCAAGACACATGACCGGAGATAAATCTAAATTAAACAACATACAAGCTACAGACTGTGGTGAGGTAACCTTTAGAGATAACAACAAAGGTAAAGTAATTAGAATTGGAAGTGTTAGTAATAAATACATAACAATTTCAAACGTTCAATTAGTTATGGGACTCAGGTATAATCTTCTATCCATTAGCCATGTGACATCCCGGATTTTAATAAGACTTCTAAATGATGATTATGGATAATTAAGTAAAGGTTAGCAACTAAAACCTAGATTTAAAGGATAGAATATAATGATGAATGATTAAATATAATTATGATTTAATCAATTGTACTAAAGTGACCTATATGGTTGAAAGGAAGTAAAATGTATTAAAGGTTAAGGACAAAAAATAATTAATGTAAGACCCTATGATGTGTCAGCAGGTAACAGTTTGAATGTATGAATATGTGTATATGTATGTATTTGAGTTGAGAAGGAAATATGAGTTTAAAGCTAGAGAATAAAAGATTAAAGGGACGATATGTGAATATTTGGAGTTTATTAAGAAATTGATTTGAATAAGGTATGTATTTATGCGAATCATAAATATGGAATGTAATACCCCAAGAATCTGTAGAAAGAATGTAGTACGCAAGTAGACCTGGCAAACGGGTCAGGTCGGGCCGGGCCGGGCCAAATGGGTCGGGTTATAAGTGGGCTGGGTTATAAGCGGCCCGCCGGGCCAAAATGACCCAATTTTTTGTGGGTTGAAAACTAGTGGCCCAGGTTGGGCCAACCCGGCCCGGCCTGCGGGCTTTTTTTTTGGGAAAGGCTTGCTGCAATCTTGTTTAACTAGATCACATTTTATAAATTACAATGCTCAAGTAGTAGAGATAACAACAAAAATATCATAAAACACAAGCTCTATATTAACAAAATCATTAAAAATGTAATATGATTATATTTATATGAAACTACAATTTTAGATATCATCAGGATTCGGGATCTTCCCCAAATATAATAAGTCAAGAAAACTCGCCAACACCTTCAACCCCAAAATTTTTAGGGAATTTTTCTGAATGATCATTTTATGCAATATGGATCATAAAGGAGTACACAGAATGATCATTTTATATTTTTATGCAATATTGACAATTACAAATTAACATTACATAGTCAACAAGATATGTACAAATGTCCAATCACCAAACTGGATCACTAGAATCAGTGAATCACATATAAAATCTCAAATATGTATCATCATCTCGAAAAATGTTAACTTATATCATGATAAAGACACTACAACATCCAACATCATTTACACAAAACAACCTAAATGAAAATCAAATAGAAAATAAAAATTCACAACCTAATCCAAACAGCCAATAGATTCGATAGAATCAAACGGGATAACAATTAATAACAAATTTGCCACTAAAATATCAAAAAAAAAAACTTGAGACCCTAGAACAAAAAAATGGTGTGAGGTCTTAGCGTGAAGCAGAATCGAAAAACATCACATCCCAAAAGTTAGATCACAACCTCTTCTGACGTCAACGATGAACTGAAAGGTTCTCTTACCAGTTACCACCATCTCCGACTAACAAATCTAACTAGAGAAGGTGAGAAAGCAACGCAAATTATGTAAACCAATTTTTGAAAAAGTTTTTAAAAATCAAATCGGTAGATTTGTATAAAGATGAGTAAGAAAACATTTAATCGGAGTATTTTTTGTCAAAACTTCTTAGATCTAGCTAGATCTAAGTTTAAAAATATATGATTTGAGAAATATTTTAGATAGAGATGAGAGAGATTGGTAGCCCAGCGAAGAAGAGAGAGAAAAATATTGTGAAATGCAGACATGGGGTGGGTGGGTTACCTACTTTATTGAAAAAAGGTTTAAAAAGAGAGAAAATGATTTAAGGTTGGATTAAGAATAACAGAGTTGTTGTGGGTGAGTTGGCTTTGGCTCTTGTTTGTCAAATTGGAGGTCATGAGTTCAATTCTCAGCGCAAACATTAGTGTTTTTAAAAAAACAAAATAACTCACAGGCGGGCCAAGCCAAAACAGCCCAATGTTTTCTGGGCTAAAAAAAATAAGCCCACAACCCAATAATTTACGGGCTGGCCCGGGCTAATTTTGCCAGGTCTATATGCAAGAATGTTGAGAATTAGCATTATGTGTATTAAGTAAATAAGTGAAATGGATTAAAAATAGAAATGAAGGTATTATGAGTATATATGATTAAATAATGATGAATTTTGGTAATCCGGTCGAAGTTCGTTTATCGAGAAAGCGGTTTATAAAAAAAAGTGAGTACTATGATCAATTGAGATGTTGAAAAGATAGATTTATTGAATAGGAACTGAAAGAGTTCTTAGACAATTGAGAAGGAATATTATGTAAATTGGCAATTTGTTGTGAATTGTTATTATTAATTAATGAAATGCAATTTTTAAAGTGTGACAAGTATTTTGGGACAAGCCAATTATGGATTATTTGATGATAAACTTAAATTCAAGCTTAATGAAGCAAATTTGGGTCAAAAAAAGGAATTAATTTGGATAAAAATAATAGTAATAAGCATGTATGATTTATTTGAGAATTTAATTCTCTAGGAAATTTGACAAATGACCATGTTGCCCTTAGCAAATTATGGAATGACAAATATGTCTTAGAGTGGTGAATTGACCAAATTATCCTTGATTAGTAAAAAGGAAATGCCATTAATGTCCTAACCATGCATGGTTAAACTAATCAATGCATGACTAGTTGTTGAAAAAGAGATGCTATACATATATATGTTAAGTATGTATCAAATTGGCCAAGTTCATCCATTTCAAGCATTTTCGAAAGTTGCTAGCATAAGAGAGAAAGAGGGAAAAAAAGAGAAAGAAGATAGGGCTTATGATAGTGATCAAGAAATCTCAAGAAAATATCATAAGGACATCAAAGTAGAGATTACAAGGCTAGCAAGCTTCATAGTAAGGAAATGAAGAGCTACAAGAAGGTATAATCTTGTTTTTGCTCTAAAATTTGAGGTTTATGTGAGTAAATGAAAGTTTAAATGTAGCCATGTATGTATTCATGGATAGAAGTAAGAGTTATATAAGTTATGTGCCATATGTGTTGAAATTTATGAAACTCTAAGCTTATATGTTGTGTTACAAAGGTGGTGCACTATTTATGCACAAATTTAAAGCTAAGGATCATGATTTATAGAGAATCATGTGTAATATGTTGGTGGTTTTTGATGAAAACCTAGTTAGAAATGATGATCATGTTTGAAGCATGAGAAATTTCATGATTAATAGCTTTAAAGATTCATAAATGGAAGAGAAGTATAAATTGTGATAGAAAGTTACAATATTAGGCTATACTTTATGTATAGAGTAAATTATAATATGTAAAATGCTTTGAAAGGTATATATATAAGTTATGTAAATACATAAAGTTGCTAAATGAACATGTGATAATGTATTTGATGTGTGGAGTCAAGAATTGAAGTATAGGTTAAAGAGCAAAGTGTTGAAATTTGTTAAGTTGGTAAAAATGCCACCAATATGTGAATTTTGGCCATGTTGTGTAATTGGTAATCAAATGAGGCCAAAAAGCTAAGTTTGAAAGTTATTTGGCGTCTATTACGACAAATGAAGATTTTAAACGTTTAAGAACATTCGCCGACGCCTAAAACGAGTCATTTGGAAAAATAAGTTCATTTGAAAAGTTTTAAATGTCTTGAAGGCCCATCCGAGTCAATTATATGATATATGTGTTAAATGAGGTGTTAGGATTAATTTTTGTAAAAAGAGGCCAAGAACAGCATAAGTTTTAGAAATAAAAAGTTCATGAAATTTGATGAAAATGCAACTAAGAGGTGATTTTTGGCAATTGTGAAGAATTAAAGGTGAAATGAATTCAAATGACCTAGTTTTATGTTATTACACATGTTTAGGTTGATTTGAGAATCAACGGATGAGAATTAGAATGAAAATGAGTTTCGAACGATCGAAATCGATCGTTTCGACCCTAAACGGATTTTTATGAACAAAACCCGCCTTGGGTATAATTTAATGGTTTGAAAGGCCTAGACACATCTTATATGACGTATGTGAGTTATGTTAAGTGTTGGAATTGAGTTTTGAAGCTTATTGCCAAAAATCACAAAGTTGGGAAAATTGAGTTTTAAAGTTGAAAATTTTTCTAAGTGTTGAACAACCTGTTAGGGTTTCGACACAGTGAAAACAGCGGAATTTAAAAAAAAATTTGAAACCCTAAGACAGGATCCAAGCGAAAACAGATTAATCAGAGGTTTAGATTATTTTACCGATTATCCGAGATGGACAGGAGACGATGAAATTCTGGAACGGCTTCGAATCTTCAACGCAATCCAGCGACTGCGTCTCTACGGTATCCACACGAACGCTCCGCGAACCGTCACACGATCTGCAGCGAAAGGGATCTGCGGTACTAGCCACCAAGATCAGAATTTCTGAACTATTTTTCTCTCTAGCCTCTTTCTGAAAGCGGCTAGGGTTTTTAGTTTTTTTCCTTACGTGATTTTAGACTACTGATATATCATATATATAGTAGTTAATAGGAATTAACCAAAACCTAATTTAATTAAAAAAATAAAATACGAATTTATATATATTATATTTTAATTAAGTCTTACTTAATTAATATACATATATACAAATTATCCTATTAATTTAAATTCGTAATTTTAAATACTATCAATCATATTGATATATTTAAAATACTTACAATTTAAATTAATTCCATTTTAAATACGTTCTAAGTGTGTGACCCAATAGGTTATTATTATGTTGACAATAATTTTAAAATCATATTATAAAATTATAAACAGCGAGCGACATCTAGTAATGCATCACTGCTACTCAAATAATAATAAGATCGGTAATTCGATACAACCTTTTCGTGACCAATGTTTCAAAGTAATTTAATCCTTTTAACCTTGACATCCTAGATTAAACTCGAGACATGGAAAATGTCATACTCTTCATAATTTAATCTGAGTTTTCTTGATCAATGAGTAGACTATATGAAACAAATCACTATTTGAGCATGGCCATGCATTTCATAGTCTTACTCAATCAAAAGGCCTATGGATATCACCCCTAATATATAGGAGGGTTAAATTCCATCTAGATCACTCATATTCCTCACACGATTCATGATGTATCCAATAATCACCTTTATTGTCCACCCTATTAAAGGTGACCTTTGATGATATCAAAGTACACAAATTCTCGTGTAATAATATAGTGACTTCAGGTCGAAGGATCATTACATTATTGTCACTATGAGAATTTCTTATGACACTTTGCATAATGCTCCATGTAGAATTCTCATGGTGGGTCTGTCCAGTACATTGTTCTCTAACATGTACCTATGCATTGACTCAAATATCTCATATATTTATGACCAATGAGATTTGGCCATCAGTCAATCCACATACTAGTCTCAATGCATCATTGTTGTCCCATTAACAATGATACTCGACTAGGGACATTTAAGATCAATGATACTAATTGTAATTATATAATCTCATGTTCAAGTCACATACTTGAAGCTATATAATTCGTATCACTATTCTAAGGACTTTTATTATGCTAACATTTATATAACGCAGTAAATGAAATCATAATAAAATAATCCATTTATGCAATCAAATATAATATCAAAAATGTTAAGTAATTACATCAAATAATTAGCCTCTAGGGCATCAACTCTAACACAACCCTCCTACGAGCTAGTTTTACAATGATTTTGAGTTGCCAAATGTGCCAAGTAAAAATTTTGTAAAATACTAGGTAGTAAGACCTAGCTATGGTCCAAATTTGAGCTTAATTGGATATAAGATGAAGGAGTTAAAAATCAGCAAAGCAGCAGCAAAAATCATAGACTCTGAGACTACAGGACTGTGTTGGGGCGCAGTGTACTGGTCATGGCCGAGAATACTTCACGACCAGCGAAGTCTGAAGCGGCCGGGGCGCAGTGAACAGTGCCTAGAAAATTTTTAAAGTGTTTGAAATGTGACGGTTTGATACAGAATGATAAAGATAAGCTATGTAAACCCTAGGTAGATAAAAGAATAGCCAATATAAAGGGTGTCAAGGTATAATGAAATGATGAATGATATAATATAACATGCCTAAAGCTAATCCAAATCATGTAAAGGGTTATGACAATGAGTTAGAATGTCTTATTAACCTAAATAAGGTATAATACATCAAATGTGAAACGATTAGAGACGAATGGTCGTGTAATTATGAGATAAGTTTGATAAGTTATATTAAGTTTTGTGATCCTATACTGATATATAGATACAATGTTGACAGATGACGCTCGATGTAGCAAACTAATGCAAGAAAAGATATAAAAGTCAAGCGAGACAGTACAGGTTAAGTGAAATAATTGTGTATCAGGCAAGTTCTTCAGACTAGAATGTACTAATTATTCTACGTGAACTATGTGGTAGAGGGAATGTGCACTCCGTGCAACTACGTGCGCTAACTGTTAAGTGAAAAGTGTGACATTAAGCATAGCATGATAAAGTAAAGAGGCATGATGAATATTATAAACTGCAAGTATGTAATGTGTTATCTGATTGACTTGCTGAGCTTTATGCTCACTATTGCCATGAACTAATATTTCAGGTAAAAGTACAAGAAGGCCGGAGATTCCGGTACGGCTAAAGGTAAAAATTAATGATGGCATAGATAATTGTGAAAGGGAATTATTTTGTGTATCTATGTAATGTGACTATTCAAATAGTTAAATGTAAACCTACAATAGTAATAAGGGCTATATGATTTGTAAATCCATAGAGATAAATGTACATGTATGTATTACTCAGAGAAATGTTGTAAAAGGATAAGGTGAAGGTATTATTGTTGGTTGAGTTTTATATGTAATAAACTCACATGTACGGAATAGAATTAGCAGACAGGATTATATATGGATAGTTTAATGTTGGAATGTATGCACAGGGTATGCTATGTAAAATCATTATATGTATATGATTATGAAATGTAACAGACTAGGTCATAACTTATTTGTATATGATCTAAGATCTAGTAAAGTGAATATTACGATCCTGAGGCAAGTATTGATAGTAAGTTTTTAAAAAGAAATATGGATCGCATTATGGTCAAAGGCTTGATTTTAAAGGTTACAAGTTAAGTTTTAACGCACGAGATCGCCGTTATGATGCTTTATGAATATATGTTATGGTTTTAAGATTAATAATTACGTTATTCAAATGTAATTGGAAATGAATAAAGAATGTTGGGATCTCAGTGCGCTACAAGCCAACTATGTGATAACGGTTTTAAAATAACTTTTAATCTTCATAACTGTTCAATATTTGACCAAACTGGTAAATTAGTTTTATTATGTCCTATAAATCAAAATGTGTATACATATGACCTAGATTCATATTCTCACCTATATAATATTTGCCTGGTTTCTGGAAATGATGATCCATGACTTTAGCACCGTAGATTAGGTCATATCAACATGAAACTAATTAACAATATTGCATCTAAAGAACATGTTTATGGTCTTTCAAAAATAAAGTTTTTAAAAGATCATATTTGAAAAGTCAATGAATTGGGAAAATAAATACATGCATCTCAGAATCCCAAACTCACAGTGTCTACCTCACGATCTTTAAAACTCTAGCATATGGACCTTGTAGGACCTATTCCTAAACATATCATAGGTGGTGCTGTATACACTCTAATTTTGGTAGATGACTATTCTCGATTTACATGGATTGATTTTCTGGAATTTAAGAATGAAGCTATAAATTCTTTTTTTTGCTTTGTACAAGAAAATTCAGAATCTACAGGGAAGCTCTATTGTTTATATTCATTCTAATCACAGAAGAGAATTTGGTAATTCTGATTTTATTATGTTCTATGATAAGCACGATATAAGTAATAATTTCTCTGCTCCTTACATACCACAATCAAATGGTGTGGTTGAAAGAAAAAATCGAACCCTACAGGAAATGGCTAATACTATGTTAAATGAATACTGCATTCCTAAATATTTTTGGGATGAAGCAGTGGCAACGTTCTGTTATATTTTAAACCGAGTCTTATTAAGATCAATTTTGCTCAAAACTCCCTATGAGCTTTATTATAAAAGAACTCCAAAAATAAATAATTTTCGTGTTTTTGGGAGTAAATGTTTTATTTTAAATACAAAAGGACATTTGTCAAAGTTTGATTCCAAATCTGATGAGGGAATATTTCTGGGATATTCACTTAATCCTAAAGAATTTAGGGGGGTTGCTCACATCTATAAATAAGAAAAGTCTTATTATGGATTAGGGTTACACATACATTTTCACAAGATTTGGGAAAGTACTTCATATTTCTCAAGATCTAAGAGTTAGAGAGAGAAAGAGAGAATTAGGGCTAGCCATCCATGATTTAGAGAACACTAAACTACTTCTTCAATTCATATTACTCTTGGTAGATCACCTTTAGAGACTATACACTTGTGTAGCTAACGCGAAGGATTTGGAGGTGAACTCGTACCTGTTGAAGAATTGGTTCTACAAAAGTATAACTCGTAATCCTTCCTCAATTAATAGTATCGCATAAAAAAAATCTTGGTTTTGGTTTGTAGAAAATATTTAAAATCGTTTTATTACATGTTTCCGATGTGTAGTATAATTTGATTATATATCTGCCACGTTTTTACAAACCAACATTTACATGACTCGAGATCTAGTTTCAAGAGTTTAAATTTAAACTATTCTAAATAGTTGACTAAGTTTATTTTATCTACATTATAATAATATAAATGATCCAGTTCTTATTGGTGTACGTCTCAAATGCTCGAGAGTGGCTCGACTAAAAAACGAGTTGAGTAAAGTCGAATTCGAGTACTATAAAACGAGATGAATTCAAATAGGAATAAACATTGCAAAATTATATTCAAACTCGAGTACAAATTCGAGCACCTTTAGAAAGTTTTGATAAGAATCTGAGTAAGATATTATTCAACTTGAGTCGAGATCATTTTCATCCATGGATGGAAAGGTAACTGTGTGATGTGCAAGTCGATCTCAGAATATAAATTCTTTTTATATAGGTGGTGCATTGCTTGGTGTAGCAAGATATATACTTGCATTGCTTTTTCGACTATGGAGTCGGAGTTTGTTACATGCATAGCTGTAATTCAAAAGGTCATGTAACTGAGGAGATTTTTCGAGGAACTTGAATAGTTAAAGATGCTTTAGATCCTTCGACTATCTATTATGATAGCATGATGACCCTCGATTACACGAAGGACCCCAAGTATCAGGGCAAAACACATTGATATGAAGATGAACTTTATGAGAGAACATAGCAAATAACGAGGTGATATTTGAGTACATGCTGACTGATCTCATGGTAGCTAATCCTCTGATGATGTTGATCCCTAGAGATGTATCCTCTAGACATGTTTTGTCTTTATGCTTCGTAGGATCTAATGTATATATTTTTTATATCACTCGTTATTCTATTTATATTAGAGAGATTCGAGTTTCTATGTTTTAGAGATACTTATCATTTATATGATCACTTATTTATTATTTTTCTGGATAAATAACTTATTAGTTTACAATACAATTATTATATGTATATTTGATATGCATACTAAATATATGTTAACAGATTCATTGGCTCACTCCGACGAGCAATTATCATTGTGCTTTAAAAGCGAGCAAGGTTGAGACATTTTATTTGTTAATACTTTGGATAACGAGCTATTAATGAAAGTAGTATTCCCCCAAGCCAATCACATTTGATGTGATATGCATATACTTTGTAATCTTATTCGTTTATTAATAAAAGTATTAAGGCATTTTGTTATTCATGATTAATTGGCGGAATTAATTATATGGATAAACTCATAGTTTTAAGCAATATTTTTAGAATCATAATGAGAATCATGCTAATAAGATCTAAATTCAAGATAGCTCAAAAACTAAAATATTCATGATCGTTATATCACTAAAACGGGGATTAGTAAATCCGGATAGATTAGTACATACTATGATTGCTCTTATAAAGATGATGATTGATCTCATAATTATTTGTGTAGAGACACTAAAGTAAGTATATATGTGCTTATTAGATAATAAGTTCACTGAACGTGACTCGCTTAAAGAACGCCTAATGGAGTTTTACTTGCATCTCAATAGGAGTTCTTTATGTGATAGTAGTACAAGTGATCTTTGGACTTTAGATCATCATAGTACATTGTGTATGATGAGTTATACTTTGACATATTCCTTAAGACCTTTCGGGTATATCAAAGGTTATGATTGGATATAATAAGTTGTACATGGAGGTAGGTGAATGGTCAATAAAAAATCTACCATTTCCAGTAAAGGGAGAGAATGTCCCATGTAATTCGATAAATGACAATTCAGAAATACTTGACCAATGTGGAATGAAAATTAGAAAGGAAATTTTAATTTATATTAGAGTTGTGCATTTGTAAATTGAAATGCATATGATCAAATAAAATAAGACTTGACAGTAATTACATGTCTTATATTTGATTAGGACACTGTGTGGTAGAAGGATTGAATTGTACAGTAACTATTCGCTGAAAGGTTCTTTTAAGGATCAAATGTTAAAATCTATATTATCTGGAATGTCGATTAATCGTTAAGGCAACTTACCCTTATTGTAAGAATAAATATTATTTATTAAATAAATTAAATAGTTTAATTTATTTATTTAAATAAGATTAAAATTATTCTAATTAATTTATTCTATAACCAATTTAATATAGAGAACCTGAAGGGTCACCTCGGGGAGATATTTAAATTAAGAAGTGAATGGCATAATCATAATAATAAATTAAGAATATTTAATTTATACTATGGTAATGGAATAAATTAAATAGCTTAATATTTATAATTAAGTATTTTGGAAATACTAATTATAAATTAATAAGAGGAGTTTTATTATTATTATTATTATTATTATTATTATTATTATTATTATTATTATTATTTAGTTCTTAAATGGTTTAGAAATTAATTATTAAGAAGTGCTCTCAATATTAAATAATTAAGTTCTTAAATGGTTTAGAAATTATAATTAATTAATTTAGTTCCTAATTAGATTGAGAATTAAATTAAAATCCTAATCCTAAATAGTTTAGGAGGGTTGTCTGCATCTATAAATAAGAGAAGTCTTATCATAGATGAAGGTTATATACTCTTCCACAAGAATTGGGAGAGTATTTCATATTTTCTCTACAATTAGAAGAGAGAGAAAATTAAGGCTAGCCACTCATGGTTTGGAGATACCAAAATTCACTTCTTGAATACTTATTAATCATTGGTGAATCACCTCTAGAGGCTTCACACTTGGGGAGTTAACATTAATCTATGGAATCTAATCGGTGAATTCAAAGAAGAACGCGAAGGATTAAATGAGGTGAACTTGTACCTGTAAAAGTTTGGTTCTACAAAAGTATAAATCTTTTATCATTCATCAATTAATAATAATCGTATAAGAATAATCCTGGATTATTGGTTTGTAAAATTTTAAAATCTGACTTTTGCTTGCTTCTATTGTGCTTATATAATTTGATTATACGTATGTCATGTTTTTGCAAATCAACAATTAATGCTTTAGATAATGATCAATTAGCACTTAGTAGTGAGCAAAAATGAAATATTATTTATATGTCACATTGGCAGGTGCTAATGTGACGACCCCAAATACGGGTTCTTTAATCTCGGGTTTGGTTCTCACTGTACAATACATAACAACAATGAAATACATATATTGTATTCAAACTTCGCGGAATAATACAAAAGGTTCCTTAATCAAAAGGCTACACTTCCCAAGGTCTATTACCTTAATCTTAACATTACATATCTTAAGGGAAATACAAAAGATTTACAATAGTAATTACATAACAGTAATATAAACTAGCATGCAATTACTAAAACTAAACATTCGCTTTCCCCTTGCCTTTGTCCGATTTAGAGCTTTCGGGAATGGCTGAAATATAGTCATGATATAGCAAGAATGAGCAACTAAATGGCTCAGCAAGTTTATAAACAACAATCATACGATATATCATGATGAAGGAAAATAACTTTAAGGTTTCAACAATAGCAATTGTGAAAGATAACAAGAATCAATGTTCAATAAAAGAAGAAATTGACTCTTTACTGCTGAGTGGTCTTTAATGACCATGAACTGCTACTAAGGTAGAACAGACATACAATGTCTGACTCCTTGTTAAAATATCGGGACACTTGAGGGGATCAGTCCTCTCATGTCCTATGTATATGCATCACATTTAGTTTTCTTGCGCGCTGTCGGTCTTCCGACAAATAAAAATCTCATTTAACTAGGGTTGTTCTATCTCAGTCTTACTGTAAGAATCCGCACCAGCCAATGGTTTGGATAAACTTTTATAATATTCAATTAAATGAATTTAACATGCATTTGTCTAGCCGAAACAATTAGCTTAGACATTCTTAAACAGTTGCAAAAGCACTACGTGCGAATACAATAATCAATAACGATGTGAAGTAATTTTCGATAATTAATTCATTCAAATGTCTGTCAAATATCTACGAGTGTAGAATACTTGCTCAACAATAATTGAATTGCTCAATGTAATTAAGGTTGAATAATAATTACAACAATAAGTACAAGTTAAGGGTAGAAGACTTGCAATAGGAATTACAAGTTAAAGTTAGAAAACTTGCATCATGCGTCGTTTACTGCTAACCAAATTAATCTAACAATCCTTGAACGGATCTAACAATTAAATCAATTTGATCTTAAATTAGTATCATATACTTGTAAGTATAATGATCTTTATAAACCTTACGAACCACATAATTGATTAATTATGGGTAATTAAACACTTAGGAAATATTATTACTACTTGGTAATATTTCAAACACAAAGAACTTATATTAATTATTTAATATAGTTCAAAATAAATATATAATATTATTAATCATTTAATAATATTTTATTGAGTATCTAATATTATTAATCATTTAATAATATTTTATTAAGTTTCTAATATTATTAATCATTTAATAATATTTTATTAAGTAGCTAATATTATTAATCATTTAATAATATTTTATTAATTATCTAATATTATTAATCATTTAATAATATTTTATTAAGTAACTAATATTATTAATCATTTAATAATATTTTATTAAGTATCTAATATTATTAATCATTTAATAATATTAAGTAACTAATATTATTAATCATTTAATAATATTTTATTAATTATCTAATATTATTAATCATTTAATAATATTTTATTAAGTATCTAATATTATTAATCATTTAATAATATTTTATTAAGTAGCTAATATTATTAATCATTTAATAATATTTTATTAATTATCTAATATTATTAATCATTTAATAATATTTTATTAAGTAATTAATATTATTAATCATTTAATAATATTTTAATCATTATCTAATATTATTAACTATTTAATAATATTTTCTAATATTATTAACTATTTAATAATATTTTATTAATTATCTAATATTATTAATTATTTAATAATATTTTATTACTTTATTAATATTATTAATCATTTAATAATATTTTATTCATTATATAATATTATTACGTATTAATAATATTTTATTGCTTTCCTAATATTATTATTCATTTAATAATATTTTATCTAATTATTAATATTATTAACCATTTAATAATATTTTAACCAATTGTTAATGTTATTCATCATTTAATAACTTTTTAATCATATACTAATATTATTAATTATTTAATAATATTTTAATAAAAATCTTTAAACCACACCAATAGTTAACTTTTTAATGGTGTTAACATTAATCTTTATTTTAAATATTTTGCTACCCATTAATTACAAATAAATTCCATATATTGGTTCAATACACAAATACCTTCATTTTACACTTAGTTATACTTAAATTTTCCAATAAAACCGACCCAGACCGACCCAGACCGACCCGACCCGACCCGACAACTTGAACTTTCTGACCTTGAAAGCCCCGGCGCTCAACTGAGTGCCGCGGCGTCCAAAACAGAAGCCAAACCCCTAAAATGGGCTGTCCGACTTCCAGCCACTCCGACAGCAATATCTTCTTCATTTTAAAATATTTTGGGGTGATTCTTGAGTTCATTCTCATCAGAATTTCCCCCTCTAGAAATCTCTTTAGATCACAAATTCAAATTCCAAACGTAACTAGACTCAAAATGGCTCACAATGCAACCTAGGGTTTTAAAATCAACATCCTTTGCGGTAAAAGCCATAACTTCTTTGTTTTTCAATATTTTTGAAAGCTTCAAGTTGGGTTTTCTTATAAACTCATACATAAAACTTTCTAGCCATATAAATCAAGTATTTAACTTGTACATTTTGAAATGACACAAAATATATTACATAGCTACATAGGGTTTTACCGGTAAAATACAATATGAACATTTCTTATGTTTTTATGCAAAATACGCCTACCAAATCATGATATAAACACTTCATACCATGAATATACATATATTACATAGATAAACACTTCTAGATCATAAAAACGAGTTTTGATCGGTTAAAAATAGATTTTAACCGATCAAAAGCTTTCTAGACTACAAAAATAAAATAAGATGGAGTTTAGAGAACTTTTAAATCTTTGTGATTTGTTGGCTCTCCTTCTCCTTATACCAAAGTAGGTTGTGTAGCTATTGGACATCCACCAAGGCTTCCTCTAGCTTTTCCTCACTCAACCACAAGTGTATCTCTCTTTTAACTCACAAAAGCTCTCTCTCTCTTTTCTCTAGGATTGTCTAGCAAATGAACTAACAACCAATACCAAGTGTGGAGCATTCTATTTATAGCCCACCACTAATCCTCCATTAGCTTGCTAATTCACCCATGTTGGTGAAATTAAAGGTTAAACTAGTTTACTATTTGATTGAATGACTAGTTGATAGACTTTTGGAATGACTAGAGTTGTTGACCAACTTATGACATGGATGGATTTTCAAGTAATCTAGGAAATCAAGTTATCCAAGTGGGGCCCTCAAAAATTCAGCAAATTGCCTTTTTCAAGCCATTTTTCCTTTATTTTTAATGCTAAAATGTGCATATATACATATATATATATTGACCAAAGTTTGACCTCCTATTGGGCTCCACATTGGGCTTGGGAATAACTTCCATTGAGCTCATTCAATTAAATTGTTCGGGCTCAATTTAAATAACACATTGGGCTTACATTAATTATTCTAGGTTACATTTAATTAAATCAAGCATTGGGCTTGTTTAATTAATTACATGAGCTAGTAATTAAATTACATACATGGGCTACTAGGTTAATATCTTTAACCTAGTTTATCAACTCATTTGGATTTAAAAATATAATCCAATTAGATTTGTTTTAATTAATTATACACATTGCTTTAATTCTTTAAATAAATATACAAGCACATAAGTACATTTATTTAATTATCTAATGCACAATTAATTAATACAAAAAGTTTAATTTCATTGCTAAATATTTATTAAGTATATTTACAATGACTAATGAAATTCGTGGTCATTACAGCTAAAATGAGGTTAGTTAGATTAACTAAATATAGTATGCCCCGCCTTCTATATTAACCTTTATTGACAGATGGATGCGACGTTTTAAAGTTAGTGCTTGGAAAGTGAGCAATCCAAAAATTAGAGTTAGGCATTCACACAATGGCTGAACTAAGATCCGCGACATGACCATAGTACATATGCTCATGTGAATGAGATTGTCTGTCATGACATAATGACCAGAGGCGAGTTTTTAAATATGGGCTAAGATAGGTGAGTAACTTGAAATGTTCGAGTTAGCCACTTCGGGAGTGACTAAACTCAAGTCTACATAGTAAGACTAGATAACAGTATGTTATGAAAGTCTTACACGAGCCTAACGACCATTTAAAAGATGTGAGAGAATGAATCTCGTTTCTTCACTATGTAAGTCGTGTAGGACAAGATTCTTGTTCTTAAATAAGAATAATTGTACAATGAGACATGAAAACTATATGATTTAAAAATAAAAAATAATTACTTTATCTATTAAAATAATTTTACAAAAAATATTAACAATATAATAATTCTACAATAATCCTTGTTCTAGAGTGACTTATAAATTTGTCAAATCAACTTATAAGTTATCTTTTACTATTTGAGTTTTCGTGTGTAACTTAATTTTTAACTTATAACTTGATTTATAAGTTATTTTTGAGAAATTACAGTTTATTACGTTTTAAGAATTATTTATAAGTCATTTTTAATAAGTTAATTTGACTTTGACCAAATGTAATGATTATTTACCCTTCATTTTCTATCGCAAATTAGCATATAATCTCTCTCCCTCTTTTATATTTATCCCTCTTTTCTCTCTCAATATCTCTCTTCCCCTTTTTCTTCTCCCTTTCTTGTTTAAGCTATTATCAATTGTAGTATATGAAGAGTCAAAATTATTTCCATGTGTGGTTGACAATGCATCAAAATGATTATTTGCATACGTATTTTCTTTAAATTAATCTTTAACATAATTTTATACTCTGTTTGTAACTGATTGAAGATTTGATATTTTATTAGTGTTGAAAATGTGATTAATTTGATAAACTATTGAATGAATATGTTTTATTTATTTATTAATATGCAATTTATTTTAATTAATAAGTCATTAATAATCAAACACCTTCTAGTTTGTTCTAACTTAATTTATGTGTTATAAGTCAAATACCTTTATTTGTGTAAGTCACAACTTAAAATAATTTATAAGTCATTTTAAATTTTAACTTATATATAAATGGATTTGGAATGAGGTAAAATAATTGCCTAACGGGACTTAAGAATGGTAGTATGAATAAGAATTAAGAGAATTGATATTTTTATAAATAAAAGTGATAATTTCACAAGATTTATCTCAACAAATTCAGATTCATCTATCAACAACTTTTTTTTTCTTCCATTTGAACTCATTTCAATAATTCTATTAGTTGCGTTAATAGGTGCAATTGTCATAGCTCGTCAATAAAAAAAAACTTTCTAATTGAAATTTCAAATCAAATTTTGTAATGGGTTATCACATTTATTACCCCTTCAATTTTATTTGAATTCCTATATCAAATAAAAATACTTTAGTTCGATGTGTTACTAAAATATTTTTTGTTTCGTAATTGTTATATTCTAGTAAATTGAATCGGTTAAATTTTTATTCATATCGAAATAAATCAAAATTAATATGGAGTTTTTTTTAATAATACTCGAACATGTAAGTGTTTGAGGGCCTATTTATTTTGATGGTCATTATGAATTGATCATCAGTCCAAATATGGTTAGTGCCCTTACGTGTCTTTTAACTTATTTTGAATAATACTCATGTGAAAACGCGGGAACTGAGGTCATCACGATTATAAGGAAACAAAACGCAGATCTCGAAGGCTATCTGATTCTCTCCTACGATTGCTGGGTAAGATGATATGTTTGGATGTTGATGCTAATTTGTTGCAGTGAATCGGACATTCAAATTGGTATTTCTTTCTGCGTATGAAGTTAATTTGTCGTATGTTTTTATGAGTTTTGGGTTGGGTTGTTTCTGAACTCTGATTTAATCTACGCTTTTGGTTGTTCTATTTTTCATCGATTGATTAATTGATTGTTGGTATGAAGTTAATTTGGAGCTTTGTTCATCTATTATAATTTTGCCGTATCATATTAGTAGTAGAATGGTATAGATGTAGTTTCTGACAAGTTAGGGTTTCAGTTTTGTAGATAGTGATGGCTTTTTGACGGACAGATTAGCTTGTCTGTGAGTGAAATGGTAACTTATCTATGCTCTCTCCTCTACTTTTGTTTTTCTTAATTGTAGATAGAGATAATGAGGCCTTCAACAAAAAGATGGGCTGTGATGATGATGTTGTCTGTGGATGATCCTGATGATGATACCAATTTTTTTAATTTATACAAGCGCCCTGCACCGGAGTATCAAGAGGATTATGACAAATATATTCAAGAAATTCGGAATACTGGGGTATCAAAATTTTCTAAAATTGCATAGTTTCTTGGCACTCTATTCTTGTCATGTTCACCTCATGTCTCACCATTGACTATGCAATATTAATTGGGTAGAAAACTCATTAATAAAACTTAGGGCAATTTTCAAAACTCACCCCTTGACATTGACACTAAATTGACACTGAAAATTCAATTTAGACCCAATTTTAATTTTTGCAATGTCATAGCTAGCTAATATTTTAATTTATGTTTACAGGGAAATGTTTCAGTTTTTGCATAGTTTAATTTTTTGTCACTCATGATGATTATGCAGGGTTTTGGTGTTACGAGGCCCTATGGCCATAGACTTGCTAAAGGCATCTGTTGTGTGCCAAACGATAACCTCTCTGATCCTACTCTCCAGGATATAATTGGATTTGCCTTTGAGGATCACAACAAGAGCCACCCAAATGTAATTTTCTACTGCTTGGCTTGGCTTGGCTCTCTTACCTCTGTTTTTCCTTCATGAAGTATCACAGTTTCTAATAAACTTCAATTTATTGCAGGATGAGCACCTATGTCTTGAAAGCATCGTGAGGGTCAATTATCAAATTTTACCCAACCGTGTCCTCCACTACATTACTGTAAATGTTTACGAGACACAGGATCATGAGTGGGAGGCGTTTCCTTATTTTGTACTTGTAGCTACTTGTTTTGAGGGTTGTAAATATTCTGGAGGCTTTTGTTTTCTTCCAAGGAGGCCTAATAAAGAGTTGTGTAAGTAAATGATACGCCTTTGGCTCCGTTTGTGGAATTCTGTTTTCCTTTATATTTTGTTAGTAATCTCTTAGCTTTATAGTCTGTTCATCCTTTACAATTGTTATTCGCACCTTGGTGTTACTTGGTTGCAAGGTGTTTGGTGCATTCTTCAATACAATTATCTTCGTGTACAGTTAAGGTAGAAGCCGCAGGGCAAGAGTTTGCAGTACATGCGCTGGATGAACTTAAAAGGTACAAAGGCCCGGCTTTTGAGAAACAATTGTCTGAGGTACTGGCGGTTAAGGAGATGCGTAAGAAGACATTTCTGAAAGTTACTCTTTTGAATCCTTTACACAGTTCTTTTTTACTTGTACTTGCATTTACCTTTTTAAAAAGAACTGTTCTTGCTGTTTATTACTTAGTCTGATGTACATGTTTTGTTCACACAAATGTTTTTTTTTGTAGGTAAGAAAAAATTAATCAAAAATTATATAAAATGGGACAACGAGATGATTATGCAAAGACGTGAGATTGAGAAAGTTATTAAAGCTAGGCATCTGCTGAAGGTTACCTTAACGGATTCTCCCAAAGATAGCGATCATCTGAAGGTTGATCGACTAACCACTGTAAGTTTTTTTTTCTATTCTGGATTTTGTTTAATTTGATGCTGTGCCATAATCATTTTTAGTATGGCTTCAAATAATTCTTTGGCAAAAAAAGAGGACAGATTATTGAAAATATGATAATGTTTGATGCATGCCATGCTTCTTCTAGGGGGTCCTCAAAGGATTAGAATACCGAGAATAGGAGTATTATGTAAGCTCGAATGATGCTCATCTGTTTAGTGCATTTATACATCTAAATAATTGTTCCATGTCAATGTGTGTCTCTCTTTGCGATTTCCATTCGATGTTATGTTTAGTTGCTTGTGTATGCTCTACTATAATGTATGTTAATTTTATCAATAAACTTAAAAATTCCCTTGGGAACAATGATAATTCCATTAGTTTTGGACCACCTCCCTTCCCTCCCCCCACCTCCTGCCAAAGAAAAATGTAAGCTACTAAGCTTAGAATGCATTAGTCACCGAAGAAAGAGGGAGAGCTATTAATCAAGGATTAGGACATCAGCGAGCTGGAAAAGGTATTTGCCGGAGATTCGGGTGCGGCTGCTCTGCCTGGAATTAGATACGTCTAGGAGATTCGGTCAAAGCAAATTCAAAAATGGTGACCATAAAATCAGATAAGTTCGCGTTCGCTAAAGAGGGTTTCCTACGTAATAGGCTCTTGTGCTCTTCTTTTCGCGACGTTTGGCTCGATTATCTTCATGCTATTTCATATGCAATATTCTGTATTTATGTAGTGTGTATTGCTGTGCCGCTTCATCTTCTTTTTTATATTTTATTATTAAATATCTAATTGACAGCAAAACTACTGTTTGCATGCATGGCGGGTTTGGGCCCATTTTGGTATGATCTATTTGAGATTAAGTTTGCTATTTGGGCCCAAAAGTTTTATATTTGTCCCCCAAAACAACCCCTAAATAATTGAAGTTAACTTTGGTATTTGTGCTTTTTGTTCAAAACAGCAAAGAAATCTCTGAATGTGTATAAATATTTTGTTAATTGAATTTATATTTGTATAAATATTAACTATAGATATATGTAATAAATATTAAATTTATTTAATATGTAAATTTGTGCCATATCCTAATCTTTATTTTTTGAGATTTCTTGAACCACCAAATCCCTGTATCTGAATCCACGCTTCTTAGAATGAAAGAAATTTTATCATCTGTAGTATAGGACTTGTATTTTTAATTTGAAGCGTGTTTTAATGTATTGCTGAAATTTTCTGCAATTTCTTGAATTACAATATTTTCTCAGTTGTATTATGGTTCATATCGGTACAGACCCAGGACCAGGATATAGCTAAAGATGCAAAGGTCTACACCAGAAAATACTGTGAGCATACTAGAAATTGGGCTTCAACTCAATTTCAGCCCGCTTCTTATATGAGTTCGACGTTGTTGCTGCAGCCTGAGGTAAAAATAAAATAAAATTAAAGGAGTATAGTCTACTTAGTATTATTGTTTATGGAACATCATTGCGGTTTATAATGTGGTGCGTGTGCTTTAATGTTTAAGATTTTTTTTTTTTTTTGGATAGGATAAAGGTGTATTTATTCCATTTTGTTTTCGATACCTCCCTTGCATAGGGAATTAAAACTCTACCCTCAAAACTTCATTTTAAGGAGGCATCATATTCCATCTGATTTACTGAAATATGGTGTAATGTTGTCTTTTGAATGGTATGACTCTACATTAAACAACTCATAAAAAGCACCACATGTTTGCATTGCATCTATAATTGGTTAACTATTGGTGCAAAAAAAGATGGATAATGCTATGTTAACAAAATATGTATACAAATAAGTGGATACAAATGGTTTCAAATTGTAATTTGTTGATGCTTTACCATACATGGGTGGGCACCATGTTATAACCAACTAGAGCCATACACATCATTTTGTATTTCACCAAAAGCACTATTGAAAAAATATAGCATCAAATGTTCTATAGTCTTCTCCCAGTCATAGTAACACTTAAAACAGCTCAAAGACTAGATGAAATAAAACTACTCTGCATATTGTATAGGCGTATAGGCGTATATCCTGGATGCATCTTGAAGATATCATCTGCTTATTTAGGTAGAGATAAGTATTCTTTTGTTATTTCACTTTTTTGTTAATATGTAATTTTTATATGTTACATTTTCCATTCACACTTGGTGATTTAGTTAGCGTGTTTCATGCATTTCAAGAATGCCTTGCCATCTTAATTTTTCTAGGCTACTAATCTTGTTTAATATCCATTACTTTTGTAGAATTGTAAGTGTTTATATTAATAAGTTCTTTGTAATTAGTCTGTAGGTACCACGGATGTCACAGGTAAGAAGCTATCTCTTTCGAGTATAGCTTGATGGACATGTTGGCCTTGAGGTAAATGCTTACTAGATGTTAAAGCCGTATGTTGATATTTTACATGGAAATGATACAAAACCATCATCATCGCCATCTTCACAGAAACCATCCATGCCATAGTAGCAAATCAGTAGCAAATTGAAACAGGGAAACTCTATTAATGTAGGTAGTTCTTGAAAGAAAATCATACCGAACCTAATATCGCATAGCTATATATGTTTACATGTTCATATAAATAGGCAAATATGAGCTCAAAACTCAAAAATAATCAGGAGAAAGTTTGTGTGTTGAAGCGCTAATCTGGAGAACCTGTCTTTCTTTCAGTATTAATATAAATCAAGCTGCATGCCAGATTAAAATATATATATATATCGACCACACAGTTCAGAATTAAAAAAAAACGATATCAAACATGTGCAAAACGTGCATTTTAATGTTTATCAACGTTAAACTATCTAACGTTCAAGACTTCAAGTCAATTTCATTTTTGTTGTTGTTAATATAGTAAGCTTATCAACGTACAAGGTCCGAGTCTGACTGGTCCTGTTGGGCTGTTTCTAAAGAATAACACAAAATAAGAGAACAGAAAGCACCACTAAATGTTTGTTTCTGTTCCATGTGCCAGTAGGAGCGTATAGGTTTGGTATTCCTTGGCGGTGGACTAAATCTTGTGTTCTATGTTGTGCTGATAACTTAGTTTTATTCAGACACAATTTTTTAGCCTGCTGATATAGCTTGTCATATTTTACACTATTCAGAAAATGTATGTCTTCTAATCCACGTTTCAGCCGACTTGTCTCCTCTTTTTAAATTTAATTGCATTATTTGATTTTATTTTTTCTATTATATTGTAGTTCCTTCTGCCCGTGTCATTTACGCTTTTGTCGATGTGCAACTGAATCTACCAGGATGCAATAGCCAAGTGGATGTCCTCAAGAGAGGGAGCCAAGGAGATAGATGGCATGATAAGTAAAAATGTGTATATATCTTATTAGGACCTTTGGGCTTTGGATGTATAAACTCCAATAACTTGAACTTTTTCGTATCGTAATAAATCTTACAATGGCTGAGTGGTATTTTTTTAGATAATTTATGATGTTTATTAGTGTATTAACTAAAATTAAAGGATTTATGTTAATTTTAAGCCTAAAAATATCTTGAGTTGATTTTAAAAAATTGATAATAATTTTATATTTTTAAACGGAGGGAATATTTTGGTACAAAATAAATTTATATACTAATTCTAAAGTGTTACTTTGAGGAAAACGAATAAAGTGCAGCCTGAGGTTCTGATGGTTCCTAAATCCTAAGTGAGCAACTTAAGTTTTGATTGATCTATTAGCCTGTCGCATGTATTTCACCATTAGAAAATTTGTCGGCTGATTGAATTTCTCCTGAAGTTCAGGAGAATTTGCAATGTATTTCTTAAGAGAATCAAATTTACAGGAACTGCCTGGAAAATTGATATTTCTATAGCATCTAATAAAAATCTAGCAACTTTGTATTTTTTAAAAAAAAGTTTTTATTCTTTAGACAATGTAATATTATTTGCATTGGTAAATCTATTTGATAACTCTAATATTATTAAAACTCCTTGATTTTCTCTCAATTTATAAAACTGACAGATTCCTATTAGATGTTGTAAAAACACCAATTTACAAGTAGTCCTTATAAGAATTTATTATTATTATTATAAAACTTATTATCATTTCTTAACGTTTCATTTTTTTAATGTTATAAACAAACCTTTAATTTGGTATAAATCTGCCCCAACCGACCAATTTTGGCCAAACACGTAACAAATATTTTCATATGCCAATTTCATTAATTAAATAATAAAAATATTTATAAATAATTGTTTTAAAAAATTAGGACTATATATCATAATAACTAATTATTTTCAACTTTTACCCATCCTTGAGGTGTTAAACTACCACAATCATAAACTCTTAAAATTCTATGGTACTCCCTCAGTCCCCATATGGGGCTTTTAAAAAAAAAATCTTAAAATTATAGATGTACTCACCATATACGGGGCTTAAGGTGTAAACCTTAAAATTATGTTGTACTCCTCCAAATGGGACTTAAAAAAAGCCACCTTAAAGGCTTTTCAAGCTTTCAACAGTGTCGTCTATTCAAAATGATTAGTCGGAACCAGGCACATAAAGCTTTAATTATTTATTTTCATAAACTAATTTCTCTTTTAAAATTGCGGCAGTTAATCCAGTACCAATATATCAGCCTGAATTAGAGTGAAATAAAAATTTTCGACTTTTTTTTTTGTATGAATCTCAAGACCCTCTGATGCTCAAGAAGTGGATTTAACTACTGTACCAAAGGAGGCTTGATTTTTTCAATTTTCATGCAAAACTAAAATCTTAGAGCATTGATTAAGATATAAATTGAGTTATGATCCTACATTGGATTCTTATAGACACACATATCCTATCTTCAAATCTTCATATTTTCATATTTTCAAGGTATTTGATTTCCTCAAATCCCTTTTGCTTTAAAGCTTTATAAGACTTCTTTTTTTCCGTTGCTAAATCTTCATAAGACTTCAACATTGTTTTTGTATTTCTTCATTTATTCATCCTATCTTGAAAAGGCCAAAATACCCTTTTACCTCAATTCCATATAAATCATCAAAACCAAATAGGTGGAATATGTCGAAGTCAACAACTACCATTTTCAAGCACTTGTGCTTAGAGTTAGAACCACTTAGATAACAGTTTGTGAAGACTATCAACTTAGTCTATCACTTGAGCCTTCCTACCAAGCCTTTTTTTATCTATATAAGATAACTGATAGTGATTATTATGATAGAAGTACTTGTTGGATTTTTTCTATAAAAATTCTATTTATCTATTTATTTAATGCTTATTAATATTGGATATTTATTATTAATAAAAGTACATCATTCGTCATTCATTAAATGATCATTTATTATTTTTAATATAAATTTTCAAATATATATATTATGATTTAAGTGTATAAATAAGTATTATATACAGAAGATATAAATCATATGTAATATATATAAATAAAGATATCATAATTTATAACCTATGATAATTTGGAGATATTATCATGTAGGTTATAGTGCTTTAATATAGATGATTTATCTTGATCATGAAAGTTGGACTTATAATTAAAGTACTAGTACATTAACGGTGTGCATTAAACGGATCATGTGATAATATTTTCACATAAATACTAATTTGTTAATGTTTCTTAATTTTGAAATACTAATGGACTTAATATTGTTAAATATATAAGTTTAATATTCCAACGAGTGAAATTACATTGTGTTAATTAATACCTCGTAATGTTAATTAATATATTTAATTAATACTATGAACATTATTATTGTCAAAACATTTATAAGATTTTTCATAAGATAAGTTATTATTGATCATAGAATCTTGGCCAAGTCTTTTAATATTTATTATTAAAAGGATTGATTTAATTGTTAAATCAATTTATGATCAAATGAAGATAAATTATGGACTTATGAAATTAGTTTAAATATATTGAAATTATATTTAATTCTGAAAAGGTTTAATTTATTTAATTCCTAGACTGAAGTGCAATTACAATTATTTAGTGGAATTAATTGTAATTAATATTTATTTAATATATTATTATTAGATAATAATATATGAATAAGTATTGGAGTCAGAATAGGAATCCCTTAGGATCCCCATCCTAGCCTAATATGAATCAATTTCATAAAAGATAGAATGATCAATAAGGATATAAATATATCATTGATAAGATACGTAAAATAGGTTATTATTCCAAATCAAAGGAAAGACAAAATAGCGTATGCTCTCTCTTCTCCTAGGAAAAACATGTAAAATATTTTTTCAGAAGGGTGCTTAGGAGACCAAACTCCAAATTAAGCATAAGATCATATGAAGGAAGATCTTGAGGATACTAGAAAATTGAAACGTGTTAATTCAACCAAGCACTAGATAACAATTCATACTATAGATACATGGTATATATATAATTGTTGTTTTGTATTAAACCATAAAGATAATCCTGTTTTATTAAATTTTTAAGACTACTTTTCAGAGAATTTTTCTAACAATTGGTATCAGAGCCATCCTTATGCTTTTATATGAATAACATGAATATATAAATGTATATGTGATTTGTGAAATCTGCTGCTTTAGGGTTTTAATATTGTAATATATCTGTTTTTTGTTATGAAATTAAAGTATGCATGAGATGTATTAAAGTATTCTTTATGGTTAATAGGAGGATAGATTATTGTTCTAACTTCTGTTTTGTAGAATTGATAGTTACATACTCTCATGACTGATTTGAATGTATGTTTTAATTAAATAATTTATGATTTTATTTATGGGTTGTAAAACCCTTGTTGTGAGTTATTTAATTTTTCTTGCAGTTTAGATAACATATACACTCTTTATGAGTATATGTTTAATTGATGTAATTATAAATAGATTGGATGTACACTTCATTTGAAGTATAGGATCTATATGTAATATGTAAGCTGTTGAAGAAGATGGACATGGAGTCATGAAGAATCAAGTATTCGTGTCGAACAAGGATGTTCAAGTAGACTCCTGATAGATCCATGATTGCAATTAGCCATGAGAGAATATTATTATCTTATTATGTTTTCTTGATAATTTGATTATCTGTTTGTTATTAAAACCTAGATAAAAGCAGCAGAATTGAATTTTAGTTAATTTAATAATTCACTATCTGAAGCCCATTTTTTTTTAAAAAAAATAAAATATCGCGATCTAGCAGCTTCTTCTGAAGCAGCTGCTTGGATCACTGACGCAGCTGCGTAGAGCAATGATGCAGCTGCGTGACTGCTCACTGTTTTGAACAGTTCGCGTTTTGAAGAAGCTGCGTGGGTCTCTGACGCAGCAGCGTAAGACGTGAAACAATTGCGTAGGAGAACACTAAATTGTTCAGTTTTTCCAGATTTTTCGAAAATGATTTTTACGGATTGTAATAAAAAAAATTAGAAAAAAAAATGATATGTTAGTGAACTTTTGAATTATCTAATTTTCAATATTTATCTTATGTGGAATATATTATTTCATGAATGATATGTGAATAAAATTATTACAAATTCAAGTGGGAGAGGGATATAATCCCACAACCTCCATTATATATCTATAGTTATGATAACTAATATATTTCCTACAAAAATATTAGTAATCAAGATAACAAGTATAAATATCCTCTGGGGATATGAGTTTATTAAAATATTAGTATAAATATACTTTTTCTACGGAGATATATTTTAAACTATGAATATTTTATAAAATCTAAAATAATAGTATACACTTGATAGATAGATTAATAATTTTTCCTTACAGAAAGGTATTTTATTAATACTCTTAAAGGCTTAAAAATAATAAATAGGTATGTTATTTTCTTTTTTAAAGAGTTAACTAGAAAAGAAAATAATTGTATTTTAAAATAATTATTTTTTCCTACGGATGGACATTATTTTGTAAAAATAAGATACCTATATTATTGGATTGTTTAAATAATATGTGTTATTTTACTTGATGATGACTATATGAATGATAAATGTATGTTTTTTATTTTTAGATAAAATGTCTGCATTCAACTCAATCTCAATCATTCTAAAAGATAACCAATTGACTGGCCCAAATTATGTTGATTGGAAAAGGAACTTGGACATTGTTCTTACTGCTCAAGACTATAAATTTATGCTTATCGAACCCTGCCCTGAGACACTTGTAGCTAATGCTCTACGTGCCAAAATGGGTAAAGGTTGATGAGATGGCTAAATGTTACATCTTAGGCTCTTTGTCTAACATTTTGCAGCATCAACATATGGTTGTTCCAACTGCTAAGGCCATTATAGAATCTTTGCATAGTATATTTGGTGAGCATACTCGCGTCGTAAGGCAGGGTAAAATAAAGTCTTTCATGGAAGAAAAAATGACTGAGGGAACTCCAGTGGGTGAGCATTGTCTCAAGTTTATATCTCGCTTTAGCGAACTAGAAGTCTTTGAAGCAAAGGTCGATACTACGAATACGCAGGTTAACATGTTGCTACAGTCATTGTCAGTCATTTTAGGATTAACTACAATATGGGTCAGTTTCATTATACCCTACCTGAGTTAATTAAACAGCTTCAATCGGCCCAAGATATTTTAGTACCCTAACCAGTTGTCCATGTAACAGAGACTAATATTGCTAAGGCTAAGGCTGGCAAGAAAAAGAAACCAAACAAGAAGAAAAAGAATGTAAAGTTTAATGAGAGTGAGGGAGTTGGAAAGAAACAGGGTCATGGTGAGGTTAAGCCCAAAGGGAAGTATTTTCACTGTGGTGAAAAGGAACACTGGAAAAGAGAATGATCAATAAGGATATAAATATATCATTGATAAGATACGTAAAATAGGTTATTATTCTAAATCAAAAGAAAGACAAAATAGCGTATATTCTCTCTTTTCTCCTAGGAAAAACACGGAAAGTATTTTTCCAAAAGGGTGTTTAGGAGACCACACTCCAGATTTAGCATAAGGTCATAGGAAAGAAGATCTTGAGGATACTCGAAGATTGAAACATGTTAATCCAACCAAGCACTAGGTAACAATTCATACTATAGATACATGGTATATATATAATTATTACTTTGTATAAAATCATAAAGATAATTCTATTTTATTAAATTTTTAAAACTACTTTTCAGAGAATTTTTCCAACAGTACTAATGTGGAAATACAAGTACACATTTTGAGTGACATGCAACAAATATTTCTTGAGAACCAAGGGACCCTTATGACTCAACTTGATTATTTGACCTCCCCAGTTCACAATCTTCAAGGAACAATAGCTCACATAATGCATCATTGTATCAATAAAACTAATGTGGGTTCTGTACACCACGCTAATATGGATCTGATACTTCTTATCAGCAACAATAACAAATCATCTTTCCCTCATTCACTCTCTGAATTTCACCCATCTCCTATTAACCTTTCCGATTATTAAGTTCTTTTATTTGGGATGAATGTAATATGGAGAACTGTAATAATAGGACAATGATATATATTGCAAATGTTTTATGTTGACTATTTGATTGCCAGTTACGTGGATAAATATTAATGGTAACTTATTTGGAGAGATGTGTAATAAGTGGGACCCTCTTATAATTCCTACTAATCTCATGTATTGATAAGTTTTGCAATTGTAAGTCGACATAAATTTATCGTAATACATAATAGAATTCACAATAATATTATGATAATACTATATATATATATATGCCTATAACAAACCCCTTCTATGTACCAGTTGTAATATTATTTTGTGAGATAAGATTAATTGTATTTATATAAACCATGCTAATTGATCAGTCTAATTAAGTGTAACATGTGGACTCTAATTAAGTTTAATATGGGTTGTCTAGTGTGGATTATTTAAGTAACCTCTTGAGCTTGTGATGAGTAGACCCATTAGGGTTACTAATCAGGATTATTATAGACAAGGAACTAGGTCATCTATTTTGATCCTACAGCCTTAAGGATTTCATAATACCAATAAGGTTATTGAGGGTTTCTCATCAAGCCAGTATCTAGAGCATCAAATGAGTGGTATATTGTTTATCCAGAAATCAGGATCAAACCCTTTTTTTAGGAAGATTTATTTGGTGAAACAATGTATAACACAATTGTACTATTTTTATTGTAGTATGCTTGACCTTATAGCTAGGTCCACTATTCACACCAATTGTTTGACACACCTCCCAACTGTTTGAATGTGATACAACCATCTTGCATAGTACGATGCCTCCTTTATGGAGAATGTGTTGCGCAAGTTTCACGTAAGTTAAAATTACAAAAGTTAAATCGTATCCATAAGTAGTACTTGTAAAATGTTATACTTTTTTCTGATATATTATTACTTTTCTATAGATATATTATAGATATGAGGAGGGCGTGTCTCAGCCTGTCGGCTACCCAGTCATTATAGCTCTCATCGCAAAGAATTATTGTAAGACCCCGAATTTTATGAAATACAAAATTTAATTTTTCTTCATATATATTTTTTTTGAAACAGTAAGTGGTTAAATTAACAAAATTGAAAGTTAAGGATGTTATGTGCAAATTTTATTTTGTCGGACAATATTCGCTTTGTCGGGGAATATTCGTTTGGTCGGGGAATATTCGTGCCGTACGACGGCGCCGAAATAATAAATTATTGGTGGACCCCACAACGGAATATTTGTCGGATATAGAAAACGACAGAAATAACCTTTTTAAATAAAAATAGTCAACGGAACTGTTAAAATACCGGTGATAAAAGAATAGTAGCATACGGTAGTTTATGGTATTTTCTGTAGCACACGGTACTCTACAGTAACACACGGTATTGCATAGTGTCTCATATTATTGGTCTGATAATTGACACCGTAACTGTTACGCATCATTTCATCGATAATTGTCACTGCATAATATTTTATATTATCAATTCAATAATTGTTGTTACACAGTATTTTGCATTATTGATTTAATAATTGTCATTACACTGTATTTTATATCATTGAGTCAATAATTGTTGTTGCACTGTTTTTAAAATTATTGAACCTAATAATTGTCACAGTAACATATGCACAGTAATTCACATTATTGAATCAATAATTGTCATTACACAGTAACGTATGCTTTATTTTACATTATTGTTATCTCTATTATGATGTTATTTAAACAGTTGTATTTCATTAATTTATTGACTTGATATCTAAGAGCTAACTATACTGTATTTATAACAATTAGTCATAATAATTGAATTGATAAAGTTATTTGTTTATAATATAAAGTTAGGTGATTATTAGGTGATATGAAATGAATGGTGTAGATTAAAGTGTGAATTATTGTTGAATAATTAAATTGATTTGTTTATAATATAAAGTTAGGTGATTATTAGGTGATATGAAATGAATGGTGTAGATTAAAGATAATATAATATTTGAAATGGATGGTGTAGATTAAAAGGTGATCTTTAAATGAATGGTTTAGATTAAATGAATGATAAGATTTTTGGCTATAAATAGAAGCATTAACTTAAGGATTTTTCATAAACTTCCTTACTTGTTCTTTCTTTCTCTCTCTAAATACTTCTTGTGAAAGTTCTCTCTAAGTGTGCTTAAGTCATCTTGAGTATTTGTGAAGATCTATAAGTATACGTGTACTGTTCAAGTTAATCAACCTCATTTAAATCAATATCCAGTCACGTGTTACGGTAAGGGATACCATCTTTTTCATCTTCCATTATTCAAACATACTATGGTAAGGGATTATCATTATTTGATTCTCGATAATAATATTGTTTCTTCCTTACTCATAAGACGTGCCTTTTATTTCCATGTATTAAATTGTGGGAATAACCTTACGGAGCGGATTGCCGCCTGTTGGTGAATAACCTTTCGTATTCATTCATTATTAATCTCTGAGAATAACCTTACGGAGCGGATTGCCGCCTGTTTGGTGAATAACTCTTTGTACTCAAATTCTATTAAATTGTGGGAATAACCTTACGGAGCGGATTGCCGCCTGTTTGGTGAATAACTCTTTGTACTCAAATTCTATTAAATTGTGGGAATAACCTTACGGAGCGGATTGCCGCCTGTTGGTGAATAACCCTTTGTATTAATTTCCTTCACCTTTTGTTAATCAAACCTGCTACGGTAAGGGATATTATTTTCTTTCATACTCCTAAATCGAAATTTATTATGGAACTATTGCTTCTATAATTCTTGAAAATATTATATGTTCCATAATAGTTGAACTTCATTATTTCAACTGAACCTTCCTATTTACGTGAACCTTTCTATTGAATTGTAACCGTTATTCTGAACTGTGGATCTTGAATATCATTTTTAAATTTCACTCCACATCATGTTGACAATTTGGACATTATTTGAATCTGTACAAAGTAAACTTCCGATACTTATTGTTATCCTATTTCTTCTGTTCATCATTTATATCATTCTAATCATCCAAAAATCAAGCTGTTGTGAATATCTGTGGCCGGGGGCACAGATGTGATATATTTGTTGAACAGATGATAGGTTAAAGGCGATATAATAGGTTAAAGGCGATACATCTGTTCGGTGTCTTTTATGGCACGTGGTGAATGTTCTCTTTGGCCCGTAGTGCAAAGATGAACTGTTGTTTGGTATGATTATGACCAAAGGCTGAATCTGGTATAATCATGACCGTTGGTGCTATATTGAATATCTTTGGCCCGTAGTACAAAGATGAACTGTTGATGTGCATGATTATGATCAGGAACTGTGAATTTGTATTATCTTGACTAATGATATTTCAGATGATAAAAGTTGATGATGTTTTTCCTAAAAAGAGAACCGAGTGGACATTATAGTCTGCATTATTCTTCTAATAGATTACTCATTCCGCTGCTATTATTGATCTGAACGTTGTTTAAGAATTTAACTGCAGTTTTTGATATAAACCTTGTAGTCTATTGTATTCTATCAAGAACTCAACTGTTGAAGACTAATGATAATTTATTCGTCATTATCTTAGTCATGATATTTCTTACTGGGCTATTTGAGCTCACCCTTTCTTTTGTTCCATTGTTTTTCAACAGGAGATGAAAACATAACAGGGTCTAGCCGGGGAATGGAGTGAGGGTCCGAGGAATAGTTATCATAGTCTTCACGTTTTGTAAAATAGTGTGGCAATAATAGTGAAGACTTAGTTGTGTATTATTATACACTGTATTGTTGTACGTTGTGCTTTGTTGTAATAATTTTGTTGTAGTATTTTGACGACTCAAGTTTGGGCTGTGTGGGCCCAGATTTGGGGGCGTCACAGTTGGTATCAGAGCTTAGGGATATGATCTTTAATGGAGATCTGGGGTTAGAACTAGGAGGGGAGAGACGAATAGAATTAGTCACTAGTGTGTCCTACCTAAAATAGATTTTATTATCTAATGAGTCGATTTGAATGTAGGAACATGAAGTGATGAGTCAGTTTATTTGAACTAACATTTATTTTGTGACCACAGTTTAGTATGACATCTGGAAATCAAGAGGTTAACTATGGAATGCCTGAAGCAAATGTAGCCGAGAATCAAGAGGCCCCAAACAATCCTCCTGCCAACTCAGGAAATAATGTTCCTGATAACATGATGAACGATGGATTCTTTAGGAATTTCATGCAGTTCATACAGAATCAAGGAAGAGGAAATCCAGTCAATAATAACGGTAGAAACGCTGGCAATTTGAGGATGGTCACTGTTAAGCAATTTAAAGAATTAGAACCACCTGAATTCCACGGGAAGCCTGACCCACTCAAAGCGGAGGCATGGCTAAAGCAGACGACAAAAATACTTGATGTCTTACAATGCGCTGATGATCAGAAGGTGCCATTTTCCACTTTTATGTTACGAGGTGAGGCGGACCATTGGTGGGAAGCGGTAAAACGTATCCAACCTTCAGCACTCGAAATGTCTTGGACAGAATTCGAAGAACTGTTTAACGAGAAGTATTTCCCAGAAAGCATCCGCCATATGAAAGAGGTGGAATTCATTAAGCTGGAGCAGGGAAACATGACAGTGTCCCATTATGAAGCCAAGTTTGCCGAGTTATCTCGCTTTGCCACCCATCTTGTGGATGACGAAGCACGAATGAGTCGGATGTTCCTAAGAGGTTTGAGATTCAAAATTCGTCAACAACTTAGCTCTCATAAATTTAGTTTGTATTCAGATGTTGTAGATAGGGCTCAAAGGGTGGAGCAAACAGATGAAACATTGCAGCCAAGAGTTAATGATCAGCATAGAGAAAGGAGTGACAACAACCACAGGAACGAGAACCATCGAGGAGGTAACCAACACTTCGGTGGTAATTCCATACCAAATAACAGAAGAGGAGAATCTAGTGAGAACAATTTCAAAAGAAAGAGATTCCATAATAATTATGGAAGGGCACCAGCACCAGTACCAACACCAGCACCGACCCCAGTTTCAAGGGGAGAAGATCGACCACCAGTGAGATGCTATAGGTGTGGTCAGGAAGGTCACATCAGCCCAAACTGTACACTGCAGTCCAAAAAGTGCTACAGTTGTGGGAAAGAGGGTCATCTTGCGCGGTTCTGTCCTGCCACAAAATCAAGTCCAGTTGCAATGATGATACCAAAAGCTAGCGCGGATAAGGGAAAATCTGTAGTTCAAGGGAGAGCTTTTGTTGTGACATCCCAAATGGCGCGAAACTCGAACGAGGTGATAACCGGTAAGCTATTCATAAATTCTCGTGAAGTCTACGCTTTGTTAGATACTGGCTCTACCCATTCTTTTATCTCACCTGCATGTGCTCAGCGTTTAAACTTAACTCCTGAAAATTTGGACTTTGACTTATCAGTTGAAACCCCATTAGGAGAAATGACCATTACATCTACTGTCTATAAATCTTGCCTAGTTCAAATCAACAACCTCACATTACCTGTTGACCTTATTTCTTTGGAGATGCATGAATTTGATGTGATTTTAGGAATTGATTGGTTGACTACCCATCATGCTAAAATTGATTGTTTTTATAAGATTATTAGTTTTCATATTCCTAATCAACCTGTCATGCAAATTCAAGCAACTAAACCATTGAAATCTATAACTGTTATTTCTAGCCATAAAGCCATTCGTTTATTGAAAAACGGATGTCAAGCCTTTTTAGCTCATGTCACTGATTTGAACAAAAATACGTCAAACTTAAATGATATTCCCATTGTTAATGAGTTTCCTGACGTTTTTCCTGAAGAACTTCCTGGCTTACCCCCAAACCGTGAAATTGATTTTTATATTGATCTTGAACCCGGTACCAAGCCCATTTCCAAAGCTCCCTACCGAATGACTCCCATTGAACTTCAAGAGTTAAAAGTCCAACTACAGGAATTGTTGGATACCGGTTTCATTCGTCCGAGTGCATCACCTTGGGGTGCTCCTGTTCTATTTGTGAAGAAGAAAGACGGGAGTATGAGATTGTGCATTGACTACCGAGAATTGAACCATGTCACCATCAAGAACAGGTACCCGTTACCTCGGATTGATGACATGTTTGATCAATTGCAAGGCGCTCAACATTTCTCAAAGATTGATCTCCGTTCTGGATATCATCAGTTAAAGGTTAAAGCTGAGGACATTCCAAAGACTGCTTTCAGAACTCGTTATGGGCATTATGAGTTCTTAGTCATGCCTTTTGGACTAACTAATGCTCCTGCAGCTTTCATGGACATGATGAACCGGATATTCAAGGAACATTTGGATCATTTTGTGGTTATCTTTATTGATGACATCCTCATATACTCCAAGAGTCGCGAGGATCATGAACAACACCTGAGATTGATACTACAAAAGCTCCGTGAAAACAATTTATATGCCAAGTTGAAGAAATGTGAGTTCTGGCTTGAGGAGGTCGCGTTTCTTGGGCATGTGATTTCTAGTCAAGGAATATCAGTCGATCCTGCGAAGATTGAAACGGTACTAAATTGGGAACAACCCAAAACAGTAACCGAAGTCCGAAGTTTTCTGGGTCTAGCTGGTTATTATCGGAGATTCGTAGAAGGATTTTCTCGAATCGCCACTCCATTAACGCAGCTTACTCGGAAAAGCACAAAATTCATATGGAGCGAGGAATGCGAGAAAAGTTTCCAAGAACTCAAGAAGAGACTGGTTTCAGCTCCTGTTCTGACCATACCATCAGGATCAGGAGAATTTGTTATCTACAGCGATGCTTCTGGCAAAGGTCTAGGCTGTGTCCTTATGCAACATGGAAAAGTTATAGCCTACGCCTCTCGACAACTCAAAGATTATGAGAAAAATTATCCTACTCATGATCTAGAGTTGGCAGCAGTCGTTTTCGCGTTGAAGATCTGGAGACACTACTTGTACGGAGAAAAAGTGGATATCTATACGGATCATAAAAGTCTCAAGTATTTCTTCACCCAGAAGGAACTCAACATGCGACAACGACGTTGGCTTGAGCTGTTAAAGGATTATGACCACACAATCCAGTATCACCCGGGAAAGGCGAACGTTGTAGCTGACGCTTTGAGCAGAAAATCTTATGCAAGTACAAGTGCACTGCTGACAACACAAAAGTGTATTTTGTACGACTTGCAAAAGATGGAGATAGAGCTAAAGACACCAGGGACCCGCTCGAAGATTGCTCACGTGCGAGTAGAACCAACTTTAATCGATAAAATTAAAGCTGCTCAAGCTACCGATCCGGAACTGATAAACATGATAAAGAAAGTACAAGAAGGTGTCATTCCCGAAGCAAGAATCGACGAGAAAGGAATACTTCGAGTCAACTCTTGACTCTGTGTTCCTAACGATCCTGAATTAAAGCATAAAATCATGATGGAGGCACACAACACGCCGTTTGCAATCCACCCAGGAGGTACCAAGATGTATCGAGATCTTCGACATACATTTTGGTGGAACAATATGAAAAGAGAGATTGCGGAGTTTATCTCAAGGTGCCTAACTTGTCAACGTGTCAAGGCAGAGCATCAAGTTCCTAAAGGTCCATTACAATCACTTGAAGTTCCCGAATGGAAGTGGGAACACATCAATATGGACTTCGTGACGGGTCTTCCAAAAGTTTCTCAAGGCTTAGATGCAATTTGGGTGATCGTAGATAGATTGACCAAATCTGCTCATTTCTTGCCTATACGAGAAAACTTTTCACTTGAACGTCTTGCCGGTATGTACATAAATGAGATCGTGAGATTGCATGGCATGCCAGTTTCCATAGTTTCTGATCGAGATCCTAGATTCACTTCACGCTTTTGGATCAGTCTACAAAAAGCTATGGGCACTGAACTACGTTTTAGTTCTGCATACCATCCTCAAACGGACGGACAATCGGAAAGGACGATCCAGACCCTCGAAGATCTTTTGAGACTTTGTGTATTAGACTTCAAAGGAAGTTGGGATAAGTACTTGCCATTGGTGGAATTTTCTTACAACAACAGTTACCAAGCAAGCATAGGCATGGCTCCATTCGAGGCTTTGTATGGAAGGAAGTGTCGCTCTCCAATATGTTGGAATGAGGTAGGAGAAGCAAAATTGTTGGGACCCGAGTTGGTACGCTTGACGACCGAAAATATCCAAATGATCCGACAACGAATACAGACCGCACAAGAACGACAAAAGAGTTATGCTGATCTTCATCGGAGAGACGAAAGTTTCAACGTCGGAGATCATGTATTCTTACGTGTTTCTCCATGGAAAGGGGTTACGAGATTCGGAAAGAGAGGAAAGCTCAACCCTCGATTTATTGGCCCATTTGAAATCCTCGATCGAATAGGAACCGTAGCCTACAGACTAGCCCTACCACCAAGTATGTCTCGCATCCATAACGTTTTTCACATATCTATGTTACGTAAATATGTGAAGGACCCAAACCACGTCATTGAGTTAGAACCAGACGTTATAGCAGAGGATTTAACATACGAGAAGGTACCTGTTAAGATCCTGGATAAGAAGGAGCAGATCCTACGCTCAAAGGTTATACCTCAAGTTAAGGTTTTATGGAGAAACCAAGATACTGAGGAAATGACCTGGGAGCTAGAATCTGAGATGAAATCTAAGTATCCTTACCTCTTCGATATGTCAGGTACGTCAATTTCGGGGACGAAATTTCATAAGGAGGGGAGGTTGTAAGACCCCGAATTTTATGAAATACAAAATTTAATTTTTCTTCATATATATTTTTTTTGAAACAGTAAGTGGTTAAATTAACAAAATTGAAAGTTAAGGATGTTATGTGCAAATTTTATTTTGTCGGACAATATTCACTTTGTCGGGGAATATTCGTTTGGTCGGGGAATATTCGTGCCGTACGACGGCGCCGAAATAATAAATTATTGGTGGACCCCACAACGGAATATTTGTCGGATATAGAAAACGACAGAAGTAACCTTTTTAAATAAAAATAGTCAACGGAACTGTTAAAATACCGGTGATAAAAGAATAGTAGCATACGGTAGTTTATGGTATTTTCTGTAGCACACGGTACTCTACAGTAACACACGGTATTGCATAGTGTCTCATATTATTGGTCTGATAATTGACACCGTAACTGTTACGCATCATTTCATCGATAATTGTCACTGCATAATATTTTATATTATCAATTCAATAATTGTTGTTACACAGTATTTTGCATTATTGATTTAATAATTGTCATTACACTGTATTTTATATCATTGAGTCAATAATTGTTGTTGCACTGTTTTTAAAATTATTGAACCTAATAATTGTCACAGTAACATATGCACAGTAATTCACATTATTGAATCAATAATTGTCATTACACAGTAACGTATGCTTTATTTTACATTATTGTTATCTCTATTATGATGTTATTTAAACAGTTGTATTTCATTAATTTATTGACTTGATATCTAAGAGCTAACTATACTGTATTTATAACAATTAGTCATAATAATTGAATTGATAAAGTTATTTGTTTATAATATAAAGTTAGGTGATTATTAGGTGATATGAAATGAATGGTGTAGATTAAAGTGTGAATTATTGTTGAATAATTAAATTGATTTGTTTATAATATAAAGTTAGGTGATTATTAGGTGATATGAAATGAATGGTGTAGATTAAAGATAATATAATATTTGAAATGGATGGTGTAGATTAAAAGGTGATCTTTAAATGAATGGTTTAGATTAAATGAATGATAAGATTTTTGGCTATAAATAGAAGCATTAACTTAAGGATTTTTCATAAACTTCCTTACTTGTTCTTTCTTTCTCTCTCTAAATACTTCTTGTGAAAGTTCTCTCTAAGTGTGCTTAAGTCATCTTGAGTATTTGTGAAGATCTATAAGTATACGTGTACTGTTCAAGTTAATCAACCTCATTTAAATCAATATCCAGTCACGTGTTACGGTAAGGGATACCATCTTTTTCATCTTCCATTATTCAAACATACTATGGTAAGGGATTATCATTATTTGATTCTCGATAATAATATTGTTTCTTCCTTACTCATAAGACGTGCCTTTTATTTCCATGTATTAAATTGTGGGAATAACCTTACGGAGCGGATTGCCGCCTGTTGGTGAATAACCTTTCGTATTCATTCATTATTAATCTCTGAGAATAACCTTACGGAGCGGATTGCCGCCTGTTTGGTGAATAACTCTTTGTACTCAAATTCTATTAAATTGTGGGAATAACCTTACGGAGCGGATTGCCGCCTGTTTGGTGAATAACTCTTTGTACTCAAATTCTATTAAATTGTGGGAATAACCTTACGGAGCGGATTGCCGCCTGTTGGTGAATAACCCTTTGTATTAATTTCCTTCACCTTTTGTTAATCAAACCTGCTACGGTAAGGGATATTATTTTCTTTCATACTCCTAAATCGAAATTTATTATGGAACTATTGCTTCTATAATTCTTGAAAATATTATATGTTCCATAATAGTTGAACTTCATTATTTCAACTGAACCTTCCTATTTACGTGAACCTTTCTATTGAATTGTAACCGTTATTCTGAACTGTGGATCTTGAATATCATTTTTAAATTTCACTCCACATCATGTTGACAATTTGGACATTATTTGAATCTGTACAAAGTAAACTTCCGATACTTATTGTTATCCTATTTCTTCTGTTCATCATTTATATCATTCTAATCATCCAAAAATCAAGCTGTTGTGAATATCTGTGGCCGGGGGCACAGATGTGATATATTTGTTGAACAGATGATAGGTTAAAGGCGATATAATAGGTTAAAGGCGATACATCTGTTCGGTGTCTTTTATGGCACGTGGTGAATGTTCTCTTTGGCCCGTAGTGCAAAGATGAACTGTTGTTTGGTATGATTATGACCAAAGGCTGAATCTGGTATAATCATGACCGTTGGTGCTATATTGAATATCTTTGGCCCGTAGTACAAAGATGAACTGTTGATGTGCATGATTATGATCAGGAACTGTGAATTTGTATTATCTTGACTAATGATATTTCAGATGATAAAAGTTGATGATGTTTTTCCTAAAAAGAGAACCGAGTGGACATTATAGTCTGCATTATTCTTCTAATAGATTACTCATTCCGCTGCTATTATTGATCTGAACGTTGTTTAAGAATTTAACTGCAGTTTTTGATATAAACCTTGTAGTCTATTGTATTCTATCAAGAACTCAACTGTTGAAGACTAATGATAATTTATTCGTCATTATCTTAGTCATGATATTTCTTACTGGGCTATTTGAGCTCACCCTTTCTTTTGTTCCATTGTTTTTCAACAGGAGATGAAAACATAACAGGGTCTAGCCGGGGAATGGAGTGAGGGTCCGAGGAATAGTTATCATAGTCTTCACGTTTTGTAAAATAGTGTGGCAATAATAGTGAAGACTTAGTTGTGTATTATTATACACTGTATTGTTGTACGTTGTGCTTTGTTGTAATAATTTTGTTGTAGTATTTTGACGACTCAAGTTTGGGCTGTGTGGGCCCAGATTTGGGGGCGTCACAATTATGCCAGATGGTTGTATGAGATCAAGCATTGGGCTTTACGGTATGTTGAGGACCAGCCCGGTACTACTATATGCGATCATCAGCCCCAAATCGCATTTGATGCAGTATGGGAGGCCATGTGTGTATACTGGGATGCTAAGGATTTCAAGAAAAATTCTGAGCAACAAAAGAATAATCGAAACAAGCTACGAGTAGTACATATTACTGGGTCACAGTTATTCGAGGAGTTCAAGTTGGTACGTATGTATGTTCACTTCTGTAGTTTAATATTTATTGTCATAAGAAAACTAAATACATGTTATATATATTAATGCAATTATTAGGCTTTGCGGAGGAGCTTGGGTCGACCTCCTAGTATGCTTGAGTTTTGGGATAAAGCCCATACACCTAAGGACTCTACTATGTCTCCCACAACATTAACTATACGAGTAATATTTCTTAATGTCATTTCAAAAAAATTAATATTAGGTAGTTAACAAAATGATTTAATTAACTAACATATAGATAATAAATTATAGGATCGATTTCAGAATCTCCAGGACCAACGTTTAACTGAGTTGCGGGCTGCTAGGGGAGATCATGATACGTTAGATTCCACTAGCCCTCAACCCGATATTACCTTATCTCGGGATAAGGAGATGACTCTTTATGTGACATCTTAGGACCTCCCTATAGCAGTACTAGCAGGTATCTAGTGCTGGGGATGCCAAGGGTACCAACATATACATTACCTGGAGGTAATCAGTTTTCACAGTTGCATTTCATAATTTATACCTCTTCAAAAAATAGTAATATGATGTTATTTTTATTTTCGTAGGCTCTAACCAGCATATACATTACCTGGATCATCTTATACGGGCGCTGACTTGGATTGTGACGCCCCCAAATCTAGGCCCACACAGCCCAAACTTGAGTCGTCAAAAGACTACAACAAAATTATTACAATGAAATACAACGTACAACAATACAGTGGATAATACAACACAACTAAGTCTTCATTATTATTGCCACACTATTTTATAACACGTGAAGACTATGATAGCTATCCCCGCACTCTCACTCCATTCCCCGGCTAGACCCCGTTACGTTCTCATCTCCTGTTGAAAAACAATGGAACGAAAAGAAAGGGTGAGCTCAAATAGCCCAGTAAGAAATATCATGACTAAGATAATGACGAATAATTTATCATTAGCCTTCAACAGTTGAGTTCTTGATAGAATACAATAGACTACAAGGTTTATATCAAAAACTGCAGTTAAATTCTTAAACAACGTTCAGATCAATAATAGCAGCGGAATGAGCAATCTATTAGAAGAATAATGCAGACTATAATGTCCACTCGCTTCTCTTTTTAGTAAAAATATCATCAACTTTTATCATCTGAAATACCATTAGTCAAGATAATACAACTTCACAGTTCCTGGTCATAATCATGCAGATCAACAGTTCGTCTTTGCACTACGGGCCAAAGACATTCAATATAACACCAACGGTCATGATTATACCAGATTCAGCCTTTGGTCATAATCATACCAACCAACAGTTCATCTTTGCACTACGGGCCAAAGAGAACATTCACCACGTGTCATAAAAGACACCGAACAGATGTATCGCCTTTAACCTAGTATATCGCCTTTAACCTATCATCTGTTCAACAATTATATCACATCTGTGCCCCCGGCCACAGATATTCACAACAGCTTGATTCTTGATGATTAATACAAATAACAGTGATACAAATGATGAACAGAAGAATAGGATAAACAATAAGTATCGGAAGTTTACTTTGTGCAGATTCAAATAATGTCCAAATTGCCAACATGATGTGGAGTGAAATTTAAAAATGATATTCAAGATCCACAGTTCAGAATAACGATTACAGTTCAATAGAAATGTTCAGAAAATAGGAAGGTTCAGTTGAACTAATGAAATTCAACTATTATGGAACATATAATATTTTCAGGAATTATAGAAGCAATAGTTCCATAATAAGTTTCGATTTAGGTGTATGGAAGAAAATAATATCCCTTACCGTAGCAAGTTTGATTAACAAAAGGTGAAGGGAATTAATATCCCTTACCATAGTAAGTTTGAATAATGGAAGATGAAAAAGATGGTATCCCTTATGAGTATAAAGGAAAATGATATCACTTACGAATATGGAATAAAAGTGTCATGTGATAATTCGTGTAGACAAATTATTTCCACACGAGACAAATAAAAAGGGTTATTCACCAACAGGCGATAATCCGCACCGTAAGGTTATTCCCATCAATTTGAATACGAATAGTTATTCACCAAACAGGCGTAATCCGCACCGTAAGGTTATTCCCACAATTTAATAGAATTTGAACACGAAGAGTTATTCACCAAACAGGCGTAATCCGCACCGTAAGGTTATTCCCACAATTTAATAGAATTTGAACACGAAGAGTTATTCACCAAACAGGCGATAATCCGCACCGTAAGGTTATTCTCAAAGATTAATAAGGAATGAATACAAAAGGTTATTCACCAACAGGCGGTAAACCGCGCCGTAAGGTTATTCCCACAATTTAATACATGGAAATAAATGGCACAAGAAAGAAACGATATTATTTTCGAGAATCAAAGAATGATAATCCCTTCAAGTAAGAAAGAAAATAATATCCATTTATGATGATGAAAAGAGTGATACCCCTTACCGTAGTAATTTAGAATATGAAAGAAGATGATATTCCTTACCACAGTAAATTTAAGAGTGTGAAAAGAATAATATTCCTTACCTTAACTCGTGACTGGATATTGATTTAAATGAGGTTGATCAACTTGAAAAATTTCTGCACTCCTTTTGGCTTTCAAACTCTCAAAATAACCTTACTATTCTCAGAGAAAACTCATAAAATTCTTATAGAAAAATTTTATGTTTTAGGTGTGATTTTTCTATTCAGCTGAGCAAGCTATTTATAGGAGAAAATAAGTTACTATGCGTGGTAGGTGAACAGAAAAAAATTCAGCAGAGGCTGCTGCGCAGCCTCCACCAACTCTTCAGCAAATTCTCACATTTCTCACATTTCATGTGGGCCCCACAATGGGTCCCACATGTTTCTTACTATTCACGTACTATTCACGTCACTATTCACGTCACTATTCACGTTACTATTTCAAATAGTAAAATTAATTATTTTATTTTTTATTTATTTATTTATTTATTTATTTATTCTTCCTGTGAGTCCAACATATAAAATAATGTTACCACAATAATGTAAGAAACACGTTACATATTTTTATTAATTTAATAATATAAATTATAGTGTATTTGCTACTGTGACAATTATTAGATTCAATAATTTTAAACTACAGTGCACCAACAATTATTGACTCGATGATATGAAATACAGTGTAATGACAATTATTGAATCAATAATGCAAAATACTGTGTAGCAACAATAATTGAATTGATAATATAAAATATTATGCAGTGACAATTATTGATGAAATGATGCGTAACAATTACGGTGTCAATTATCAGACCAATAATATGAGACACTGTGCAATACCGTGTGCTACTGTAGAGTACCGTGTGCTACAGAAAATACCATAAATTACCGTATGCTACTATTCTTTTATCACCGGTATTTTAACAGTTAACACCGTTGACTATTTTTATTTAAAAAGGTTACTTCTGTCGTTTTCTATATCCGACAAATATTCCGTTGTGGGGTCCACAAATAATTTGTTATTTCGGCGCCGTCGTACGGCCCGAATATTCCCCGACAAAACGAATATTCCCCGACAAAAAGAATATTGTCCGACAAAATAAAATTTGCACATAACATCCTTAACTTTCAATTTTGTCAATTTAACCATTTACTGTTTCAGGAAAAATATATATGAAGAAAAATTAAATTTTGTATTTCATAAATTCGGGGTCTTACAACCTCCCCTCCTTATGAAATTTCGTCCCCGAAATTGACGTACCTGGCATTTCGAAGAGGTATGGATACCTAGACTTCATCTCAGATTCTAGCTCCCAGGTCATTTCCTCAATATCTTGGTTCCTCCATAAAACCTTAACTTGAGGTATAACCTTTGAGCGTAAGATCTGCTCCTTCTTATCTAGGATCTTAACAGGTACTTCCTCATACGTTAAATCTTCTGCTATAACGTCTGGTTCTAACTCAATGACGTGGTTTGGGTCCTTCACATATTTACGTAACATAGATATGTGAAAAACGTTATGGATGCGAGACATACTTGGTGGTAAGGCTAGTCTGTAAGCTACAGTTCCCACCCGATCGAGGATTTCAAATGGGCCAATAAATCGAGGGTTGAGTTTTCCTTTCTTTCTGAATCTCGTAACCCCTTTCCATGGAGAAACACGTAAGAATACATGATCTCCGACGTTGAATCTCTCATCTCTCCGATGAAGATCGGCATAACTCTTTTGTCGTTCTTGTGCTGTCTGTATTCGTTGTCGGATCATTTGGATCTTTTCGGTCGTCAAGCGTACCAACTCGGGTCCCAACAGTTTTGCTTCTCCTACCTCATTCCAACATACTGGAGAGCGACACTTGCGTCCATATAAAGCCTCGAATGGAGCCATACCTATACTTGCTTGGTAACTGTTGTTGTAGGAAAATTCCACCAATGGCAAGTACTTATCCCAACTTGCTTTGAAATCTAGTACGCAAAGTCTCAAAAGATCTTCGAGGGTCTGGATCGTCCTTTCCGATTGTCCGTCCGTTTGAGGATGGTATGCAGAACTAAAACGTAGTTCAGTGCCCATAGCTTTTTGTAGACTGATCCAAAAGCGTGAAGTGAATCTAGGATCTCGATCAGAAACTATGGAAACTGGCATGCCATGCAATCTCACGATCTCATTTATGTACATACCGGCAAGACGTTCAAGTGAAAAGTTTTCTCGTATAGGCAAGAAATGAGCAAATTTGGTCAATCTATCTACGATCACCCAAATTGCATCTAAGCCTTGAGAAACTTTTGGAAGACCCGTCACGAAGTCCATATTGATGTGTTCCCACTTCCATTCGGGAACTTCAAGTGGTTGTAATGGACCCTTAGGTACTTGATGCTCTGCCTTGACACGTTGACAAGTTAGGCACCTTGAGATAAACTCTGCAATCTCCCTTTTCATATTATTCCACCAAAATGTATGTCGAAGATCTCGATACATCTTGGTACCTCCTGGGTGGATTGCAAACGGCGTGTTGTGTGCCTCCATCATGATTTTATGCTTTAATTCAGGATCGTTAGGAACACGGAGTCGAGAGTTGACTCGAAGTATTCCTTTCTCGTCAATTCTTGCTTCGGGAATGGCACCTTCTCGTACTTTCTTCATCATGTTCATCAGTTCCGGATCGGTAGCTTGCGCAGCTTTAATTTTATCGATTAAAGTCGGTTCTACTCGCACGTGAGCAATCTTCGAGTGGGTCCCTGGTGTCTTTAGCTCTATCTCCATCTTTTGCAAGTCGTACAAAATACGCTTTTGTGTTGTCAGCAGTGCACTTGTACTCGCATAAGATTTTCTGCTCAAAGCGTCAGCTACAACGTTCGCCTTTCCCGGGTGATACTGGTTTGTGTGATCATAATCCTTCAACAGCTCAAGCCAACGTCGTTGTCGCATGTTGAGTTCCTTCTGGGTGAAGAAATACTTGAGACTTTTATGATCCGTATAGATATCTACCTTTTCTCCGTACAAGTAATGTCTCCAGATCTTCAATGCGAAAACGACTGCTGCCAACTCTAGATCACGAGTAGGATAATTTTTCTCATAATCTTTGAGTTGTCGAGAGGCATAAGCTATAACCTTTCCATGTTGCATAAGGACACAGCCTAGACCTTTGCCTGAAGCATCGCTATATATGACGAATTTTCTTGATCCTGATGGAATGGTCAGAACAGGAGCTGAAACAAGTCTCCTCTTGAGTTATTGAAAACTCTTCTCGCATTCCTCTCTCGAATGATACCGATATCTAATAATCAAACTTTCATCTCTTGGCGTTCTATGGGAGCCATTTGGTATTGCGCTTTGGAAAAGGGCTTAGTATCGGGTTCAAGATCGATACAGAATTCAATTTCTCGGTTTGGGGATAAGCCAGAAAGTTCCTCAGGAAAACGTCAGGAACTTATTAACAATAGGAATATCATTCAAGTTTGACGTGTTTTTGTTCAAATCAATGACATGGGCTAAAAAGGCTTGACATCCGTTTTTCAATAAACGAATGACTTTATGGCTAGAAATAATAGTTATAGATTTCAATGGTTTAGTTGCTTGAATTTGCATGACAGGTTGATTAGGAATATGAAAACAATCGATTTTAGCATGATGGGTAGTCAACCAATCAATTCCTAAAATCACATCAAATTCATGCATCTCCAAAGAAATGAGGTCAACAGGTAATGTGAGGTTGTTGATTTGAACTAGGCAAGATTTACAGATAGTAAATGTAATAGGTTTTTCTCCCAATGAGGTTTCAACTGATAAGACAAGATTTAAGTTTTCAATAGTCAAATTTAAACGTTGAGTACATATAGGTGAGATAAAAGAGTGGATAGAGTCAGTATCTAACATGGCATAGACTTCTCGAGAATTGATGAATAGCTTACCGGTCATCACCTCATTCGATTTCTTGATCATCAAGGCTGTCGTCATCAAATCGAGTCCCGTATACTTCATCCGGATCTTCACATATTTCAACCATGGGAATACCGCTAAATAATTTTCTAACAAACTGTTTCTCGGATTCATCAACTTCATCAGTAGTAACGTACCAATGATTTCCATAAGAATAGTATTTTCGATAGACTGCAGTTTCCATGATAGTGACTAACTTAACCTGAATTCCTTTAAATTGTAACGCCCAAAAGTATAGAAACATCATTTTTAAATAATCTTGAAAATCGTAGCTGGAACACCATAAATCCCAAAGACTTATATGAAAAGTCCATATATTCTGATCCTTTGTTATAGAGCATAACCAGGTGATATGACTCTCCCAATTAGTGAGTAAATTAAAGGCAATAATTTCTGCAAGTTCATTACTTCCTTTAATTGCTTCTAGGAATGGATCTGAAATGTCTGTAGCAGATCTTTCACCTTCATCCTTACTGGATAGAACACGCATAATTTTTGCCTTAGGCAAATGATTCAACTCTGAGTTTGTAAGAAGATTATTCGTCGCCTCTTGTTTTGCAGCTACATTTGTTTCGGTCATTTCGTAGTTAACCTCCTGATTTCCAGATGCCATACTTAACTGTGGTCACAAAATAAATGTTAGTTCAAATAAACTGACTCATCACTTCATGTCCCTATATTCAAATCAACTCATTAGATAATAAAATTTAATTTAGGTGGGACACACTAATGACTGATTATATTCGTCTCTCCCCTCCTAGTTCTACCCTAGATCTCCATTAAAGACCATATCCCTAAGCCCTGATACCAACTGTGACGCCCCCAAATCTAGGCCCACACAGCCCAAACTTGAGTCGTCAAAAGACTACAACAAAATTATTACAATGAAATACAACGTACAACAATACAGTGGATAATACAACACAACTAAGTCTTCATTATTATTGCCACACTATTTTATAACACGTGAAGACTATGATAGCTATCCCCGCACTCTTACTCCATTCCCCGGCTAGACCCCGTTACGTTCTCATCTCCTGTTGAAAAACAATGGAACGAAAAGAAAGGGTGAGCTCAAATAGCCCAGTAAGAAATATCATGACTAAGATAATGACGAATAATTTATCATTAGCCTTCAACAGTTGAGTTCTTGATAGAATACAATAGACTACAAGGTTTATATCAAAAACTGCAGTTAAATTCTTAAACAACGTTCAGATCAATAATAGCAGCGGAATGAGCAATCTATTAGAAGAATAATGCAGACTATAATGTCCACTCGCTTCTCTTTTTAGTAAAAATATCATCAACTTTTATCATCTGAAATACCATTAGTCAAGATAATACAACTTCACAGTTCCTGGTCATAATCATGCAGATCAACAGTTCGTCTTTGCACTACGGGCCAAAGACATTCAATATAACACCAACGGTCATGATTATACCAGATTCAGCCTTTGGTCATAATCATACCAACCAACAGTTCATCTTTGCACTACGGGCCAAAGAGAACATTCACCACGTGTCATAAAAGACACCGAACAGATGTATCGCCTTTAACCTAGTATATCGCCTTTAACCTATCATCTGTTCAACAATTATATCACATCTGTGCCCCCGGCCACAGATATTCACAACAGCTTGATTCTTGATGATTAATACAAATAACAGTGATACAAATGATGAACAGAAGAATAGGATAAACAATAAGTATCGGAAGTTTACTTTGTGCAGATTCAAATAATGTCCAAATTGCCAACATGATGTGGAGTGAAATTTAAAAATGATATTCAAGATCCACAGTTCAGAATAACGATTACAGTTCAATAGAAATGTTCAGAAAATAGGAAGGTTCAGTTGAACTAATGAAATTCAACTATTATGGAACATATAATATTTTCAGGAATTATAGAAGCAATAGTTCCATAATAAGTTTCGATTTAGGTGTATGGAAGAAAATAATATCCCTTACCGTAGCAGGTTTGATTAACAAAAGGTGAAGGGAATTAATATCCCTTACCATAGTAAGTTTGAATAATGGAAGATGAAAAAGATGGTATCCCTTATGAGTATAAAGGAAAATGATATCACTTACGAATATGGAATAAAAGTGTCATGTGATAATTCGTGTAGACAAATTATTTCCACACGAGACAAATAAAAAGGGTTATTCACCAACAGGCGATAATCCGCACCGTAAGGTTATTCCCATCAATTTGAATACGAATAGTTATTCACCAAACAGGCGTAATCCGCACCGTAAGGTTATTCCCACAATTTAATAGAATTTGAACACGAAGAGTTATTCACCAAACAGGCGTAATCCGCACCGTAAGGTTATTCCCACAATTTAATAGAATTTGAACACGAAGAGTTATTCACCAAACAGGCGATAATCCGCACCGTAAGGTTATTCTCAAAGATTAATAAGGAATGAATACAAAAGGTTATTCACCAACAGGCGGTAAACCGCGCCGTAAGGTTATTCCCACAATTTAATACATGGAAATAAATGGCACAAGAAAGAAACGATATTATTTTCGAGAATCAAAGAATGATAATCCCTTCAAGTAAGAAAGAAAATAATATCCATTTATGATGATGAAAAGAGTGATACCCCTTACCGTAGTAATTTAGAATATGAAAGAAGATGATATTCCTTACCACAGTAAATTTAAGAGTGTGAAAAGAATAATATTCCTTACCTTAACTCGTGACTGGATATTGATTTAAATGAGGTTGATCAACTTGAAAAATTTCTGCACTCCTTTTGGCTTTCAAACTCTCAAAATAACCTTACTATTCTCAGAGAAAACTCATAAAATTCTTATAGAAAAATTTTATGTTTTAGGTGTGATTTTTCTATTCAGCTGAGCAAGCTATTTATAGGAGAAAATAAGTTACTATGCGTGGTAGGTGAACAGAAAAAAATTCAGCAGAGGCTGCTGCGCAGCCTCCACCAACTCTTCAGCAAATTCTCACATTTCTCACATTTCATGTGGGCCCCACAATGGGTCCCACATGTTTCTTACTATTCACGTACTATTCACGTCACTATTCACGTCACTATTCACGTTACTATTTCAAATAGTAAAATTAATTATTTTATTTTTTATTTATTTATTTATTTATTTATTTATTCTTCCTGTGAGTCCAACATATAAAATAATGTTACCACAATAATGTAAGAAACACGTTACATATTTTTATTAATTTAATAATATAAATTATAGTGTATTTGCTACTGTGACAATTATTAGATTCAATAATTTTAAACTACAGTGCACCAACAATTATTGACTCGATGATATGAAATACAGTGTAATGACAATTATTGAATCAATAATGCAAAATACTGTGTAGCAACAATAATTGAATTGATAATATAAAATATTATGCAGTGACAATTATTGATGAAATGATGCGTAACAATTACGGTGTCAATTATCAGACCAATAATATGAGACACTGTGCAATACCGTGTGCTACTGTAGAGTACCGTGTGCTACAGAAAATACCATAAATTACCGTATGCTACTATTCTTTTATCACCGGTATTTTAACAGTTAACACCGTTGACTATTTTTATTTAAAAAGGTTACTTCTGTCGTTTTCTATATCCGACAAATATTCCGTTGTGGGGTCCACAAATAATTTGTTATTTCGGCGCCGTCGTACGGCCCGAATATTCCCCGACAAAACGAATATTCCCCGACAAAAAGAATATTGTCCGACAAAATAAAATTTGCACATAACATCCTTAACTTTCAATTTTGTCAATTTAACCATTTACTGTTTCAGGAAAAATATATATGAAGAAAAATTAAATTTTGTATTTCATAAATTCGGGGTCTTACATGGATGACCAGCTATTCCAGAATGTCTTGATAATGGTGTTAGAGACGTTTTGTACGGATCCGATTTTCCATCATTAGGACTTGCCAAGTCATGCGTACCTTCGTCAGCTTGCGTAAGATATTACCTCTGGGGCCACCACCAAGAGTGCAAATATCACTCCGGAGTAGTTCGTCGTGATACGCAACAATGTGGTACGGATGGTGGTTACCCTACTTACGGAGGCTTTTGGCCCGATACTGAGTTAGCCTCTAACTATTCAGGTATTTTTTATTCAATTTAAGTTGTACTATCTGTATTTTATGTAAATCTAACCGTATTTAGTTGTTTATGTAATTATCAATGATTTTCTTACATTGTACATAATTTTTGTGTATGAACAAGATGACGATGTCGAGTGGGGCCTTTCTGACGAGCTGGGTGATGATGGCACTCATATATAGTCATAGATAGTTATAGATATACTTGTATATATTCGTAGTTGTAGTTACATTGTTTATTATTATAATGATAAAAGTTGTTGTAATCATAAAACATATAGCTGTTACATTGTACGTTGTAACTTAGTTTATATATGTATTGTTATTGTTGGGATTGAAAATAACTGTTTTACTTTATATTTCGCGAAGTAGTTTATATGGATGTGATTGAAAACATTGTACAATTGGGATTGTTTATATGTATGTGTTATTGGATTGAAAATAGGTACAGGTACAAAATGTGGTGTAAAAACCTGGATACTACAAAAACAAAAAACAAAAATTAAAAATATGACTTATTTTCGACATAATAAGGTATTTCCAATGGAACTTCTGTCGAAAATAACTAGGTCCAAAAGCTATCTTGTGTCGCCACCTGGCGTTTTATATTCGACGGAGATGAAGAATTTCAGACGGAATGTTCGTCAAAAATAAAAAATTGGAAGTCATTGCAGACATGCCACGTGTCTTTATATTTCTGACATATATGCCCGTCGAAAATAATGTTCGTTGGAATTAATTTATTTTCGACGCATTATTCGTGGGGAATAATTGCATTGGAATTACCTATTTTCGACCGAGTTTTCGACAACATTATTCCCGACCAGGTTATATTCGACGAAAAATTCCATCGCAAATAACTTATGGCCGACGAAAAAAGGCTATTTTTGACTAAATATTCTGTCGGAATTAAGCTTTTTTCTTGTAGTGTGTATAGCCATAAAATTTTGTCAAAGTGGTGGAAGAATAGTTTGTGACAATTTTATATTTTTTTTTTTTTTTTTTGTGATTGTGTAAATTGAAGAACACAATATTTGAAGATAGTATTAACCCCATTTAATTAAGGTAGAGAATATGTATTGTTAATGTTTTTTTTTTCTCTTTCAAATGAGGTGGTTAAAAGTTCTTCATATTACGAACATTTTTGTCCAATTTTCTGAATTTCTTTTTATAATATAGATTTAACAACTATTGTTATAAATTAAAATCGCGATATTTCTTTCATAGGTAAAACCTTGCAAGGGTATATTAACTTTATTGATATCTGTTTATTACACAGATTTTGGAGGAGGGGGATGACTTGGTAAACCAGGTATACCGCAAGGGTATTTACAGGCGCACATATTAAATGGGTAATGAAGTCCAACTGCTTGAGCTCCATACTTTGCTTTGTATCGCTTTTCACATTGTGGTGTCCAGTTGTTGATTTTGCCGGTCAAGGGTAAGATGCACATATAAGCTTTAACCCCCTCATTTGCCTTGCTCACCTCAGTTTTTGAATAAATATATATCAAGCATTATATAATTAACAATGTGTCGATCTTTCTCATCAAATTAAAAAAAAATAACAAAGCAGAACACGTGTTGCATATTTATGTGGCAAGTTTTAACTGTGTGTCAATCTCTCTAAACACAATAAAATAAATATCAGATATTAACATCGTATATGAAATCATATAAAAACAAAACAAAAGGAGTACTAGTTAAGACTATATGACTATATCTATATACAAATATATTAATATGATAGGCCACATTATAATTCTCAGCGGAGTTGTTTACGAGCAAAACTCGGCTAAATTCGACTCGACTTAAGTTCAGTTCTCAAGTTTGAACTGTTTGTTTTGTTAAACGAGCCGAGTTCGAATAATATTGTGTTCAACAGGACACCTAAAAATGGCTGAAAGTAGTGAAGATGCCATAAGTGTGGGATCAAAGTATAATCCTATTAGTAATAAGAACCGGTCGCGGCTCATTTAATGGCATGTAAAAATATAAAAATAATTAATTTAATAATTATTTAAATTTGGTTTAACTTGACTTGAATTAATTCGTTTATAAACTAATCGAATTTAAAAAAAACATTCAAATCGTTTAAAAGCGCAACCGATTTGATCTCATTTAATTTTTAGTTGAGGTCAAGCTCGGCTCTGCTTCTCATCTACACGTTTTGATTTTTACTTCTACCTACATGAACAAACCATAATATTCAATTATGAATTATAAAGTTAAGCAATTACATACCAGCAACAAAGACAATAATGAGAAAAAGAGCTATTGGTAGAGCTTGAGGGGCGGACCTACGTTAGGTAAGTGGGGTCAATTGACCCCACTTAGTTTTGAGGTAAAAAAAAAAGAGTAGCAATTCTCAATATCACCCGTGTGGACTCACTGCATATTTATCAGTGGCTAATGCCCCCATGCTCTTTCTCCAGTATTTAAATTGGCTCTTTCTGCTCTAAAAGGGCTAATTCAATCATTTCAAATGCTCACTCTTAATTACCCATCAACTCCCTTGTAACTATCATCTGCCTCCAGTCTTAACCCTATTTATTTAATTATATATAGGCTCTTTTTTTAATTTTGACATGCTGAGACTTAATATGCTCTCAATTCTCAATTTCAAAACTTGTTTATATTTCCTCTTCCATGTTAAAATTAGATATATAATTTTATTTTTAAGTAATAATACATTAAATTTTAAATTAATATAAATTTATTTAATTTTTGTTTATATAATTATTGTAATTTTATAGTATATAATAAAAATTATTAATTAAAAAATTTATTTTTGCACCTATGCAATTTTCTCTATCATTAGAAGGAGATGTTTTCCGATCGTGTTCGTATGAACGCTTACTTCAACTCCATTTTCAAGAACAAAAGTCATTTTATGGGAAATGTACTAGTAGATAACACTCGTATATTATTCCATATCTATATTTATGTATATAATTTATGCGCTAAGTAATTTCATAAATTTAGCAATTATTTTGAGATTTTTTATAATTACTTACGGTTTTTTTTTGTAATTACTTGTGAATTTTTGTAACTAATAAAAATGAGACTATCATTCAACACTTTTAAGTAATGAAATCTAAAAAAATGTTACTATAAATAATATTTGGGCATTATTTAATTTTATAATTTATTTTACTTTATTTTTATTATTTATAAAAATTTAATTATTTTAAATTTGACCTCACTGATTTCAAAGGCCGAATCCGCGCCCCTGTAGAGCTTTCATGGTTTCTTTATTCTTCTTTCATGTTTGGAGGAGAAGAAATAGTTGTTTTTAGAACTGTGGTCTTTAACAATATTTATACATTTGTGGGATAGAAATTTCTTTATTCGACTTTCTAAAAGCAAAGTGCATATATGTCATCATAATTATAGTAATAAAAAAAATCTAGGAATACAACAAAAACTCATAAATTTTGTTGACTGGCTTGATCTACTCTAGTCTTTTGTGGAGGGATAGGATGAAGATTAATCTTTATTTATTTATTTTGTCAAGTTGTGTTAAAAAGATAACTTTTTTATTTTATTTTTTGACATCGACAACAAAGTTATACGTCTTTTGTTCAATTAACAATGTTTTGCTCACTAAGTCCCTCATGGCTCAATACTAAAATAACTATTTATAAGACTTTGGATGCATGAAGTCTTGGAATCCAATCTTGACAAAGTTAAGATTATTAAAATTCTGCTCAAATTACTAAAAAAAAAAAAAAAAAAAAAAATGTTTCGCTCTACTTCTTGTTAGGTACTAGCAAGCGCCCTCTCCACTTCAACTCATCCATACTACTCAATTTGTAAATTATCTAACAATTCGACTCTTTTTTTATATTTCTAAAAATGTGAAAGTAGAAATTCTTTTTGACCAAAAACGTAATAAAATAGAAGTACTTGACAATTGTATATTTGTATCAGCAATTATATCACCTCTTAAGGGGGTGTTTGATAAAAATTAAATGAAATAGTTCTGAATATTTAAATAATCTGAATGAAGTAAATTTCTGAATACTGAATGAAAAAAAATTATTTGATAAGTGACATGTCTGAAACATCTGAATAATATATTTTTACTATTTTATCCCTCTGAAAAAATTCAAAGTTATTATAAATTTATTTAATATTACTTAATATGATTTTTATTTTATTTTTATTTTTTATTTTACTTCATTTAACTGGGACTAAATCATTCAGCCAAAAAAATTAAACTTAGTCATTCAGCATAAAAATCTGACCGATTCAGTCATTTAGACCTAAACAAACACACTGAATGGTTTAGTCCATCTGACCGATTCAGTCATTCAGTCATTCAACTTCATTCAACTCCAATCAAACAGTTCCTTAGGCCCTTAGGCAATATGGCCTCAAACTCTTCAATTTAGAATAAGATTCAGGACCATTTTTTTAAGTGTTGGAACTAGGAAGTAATTAGCCCAACAGGGTGCTGCAAAAAGTAATTATTTACTTGGAAATTTACTTTAAAAGTTCAAGTTAAAAAATTACAGGGAAGCTCTCAAAAATCCAATATGTAATAAATAAATAATAGAATAATATAAATCTACCTCTGTAAGTTTTTCTCTCAACTGACCGTACGCAAGACATGTGTCTCTAGGCTCTACTGTTGTAACCTACAAACCCCGGAGAGATTTTCTATGGAGCTTTGGGCTGCTGTGTTTAATAATGAAAATGTTTGAGTTATTTCAATTAGGATTTGTGGCGGATATTGTGTGTGCAATTAAATAAATAAAGATTTGAATTCACATATATATATATATATATATATATATATATATATATATATATGAGAAAGATTTTAGAAATAAAGAGTGGGAGAGAGTGAAAAAATTAAAATGTAACACAATTTCAAGAAAGGAATTATTTTATATTCTTTCCCATTATAAAATAGATAAGTTTTAATTACAGTTCTAATCGTTCCTCCATTGGACTTGGTGGTTTAAGACCAGGACCATATGCTAGAGTTAAATTGAAGAGAAAAAAAGAGTAATAAAAAGAAAGTGAGTCATTTTCTCTCCACTTATCTCACTTGTGAGTTTTAAGATAGAAGTGGATATATATTTGAATTAATTTTTTTGTTGAGTGACACTTCTGTTCCTCTAAGTTGTCACGCAGTGTCATAATTATTTGTAAAATTTATTTTTTTTGTCAATTAATTTTTTTTTAATTAATATTGTTGATTAGTGTCAATTTTGTTCCTCACCCAAATTTTATTTTATCCCCCAATTTCCGACCCGATACAAAGGAACATAATCAAACTTCAGCTTTAAAGTGATCAAGCAAAAAAAAAAACGTTAAAGCTTTAAAGGGCCACCATGCAACCAAAAACAAATTTAATAATTTGAGAATATTGTGTCATGATTTTGTACAAATTTCATTCTTTAATTTCATTTAAGCTTATAACATCAACCGATGCTACTAGAGAAAGGTAGTGCAACTTGTTCATTTGCGTTTCACAGTAATGTGAGTTTTTTTGTTTAAAGTACTAAACGCGTCGCACTTTTTTTTAGTATATTGTATTTGAACTCTAAACGTTCTATTCGTGAGTTAAGTATATTTAAATTTTTTAAAATAAACGAATGTTAGATGAACTATATTCTCACGTCCATTTGATGTATTTGGAACTCCTAAATTTACCAAACGTACCAAAAGCCGTTATATGAAAAAATAGTAATACATGTAGAAACGAGTCAAAATAAAAGACTTGAAAAAATAAAATCGATTCGAGTTAAATCAAGTTCGAGTAATGTATACGGGTAATGATAAGGGTCTCAAATTTATTATTTTAAAAAGTATCTCAAATAATATGTCATCGTTATATTAGTTGGATAAATTTTATATGATTGACTATATCATAAAATATCATTAAATATTCAATATTATGTCATTTAAACCTTCTAATAACATCCATTCAAGCCAATCAAATTTGAACGGAATTTTTTAAATATAATTCGAATTAATGTCAAATTCGAGTAAGAATGTAACATTTAAGTTCGGTTTTCAACTCGCTTAATCCGCGTTTAACGTGGAAAAATTTAACGCGGAAAAATTTAACGCGCCAAATATATTCTATCAGCAACCACACATACATATATCACTCAAAAAACATATCACCCAAACCACTAAGAACATACCAATCATTATTACTCTATTCAATCCCAGAATCAGATTCACTCATTAAAAGTAAGTTTTTCCCTATTCCCAAAATGATATTCTATCAGCATGATGCTTCCATAAAGCATAGAACCAACTAAAAATAAAGTGATTTTTTTTATTAAAAAAAAAAAGGGTAAATCCAAAGGCCTCACCCAAATATTTAAAGTTGGAATTTAATAAATTTTATATGGTCAAAAGTGATGTGCTTAATTAAAAATAAATAAAACGTTCATGCGCGTCATTACGTATCTTTGATTATTTATTATTCAATTTAGAAGTAAAATGAAATTATTTCAAGGTAAATTAAATTATGAATTGATCTTTGTTTATCAATCATTATCTTACAAATGATTAAAAGTGCTTCTATATTTAATCACAAATTTTGTTCATAAAATTTACCCGCAGAAAAAATAAAAAAATATGGTCCCACTACATTATCTTAATAATTAAAAGTGGAGTCACACTCATTTATCTTTTTAATAGATAAATTTTGTGGGTAAAATTTATGAATAAGTCTAGAATTTTTCAATGATTAAAGATATGTCATCACATTATAGTAATCAAAAAATCTAAGAATACAACAAAAACTCATAAACCTTGTTGATTGGCTATTTGGCTTGATGTACTCTAGTCATATATGGCCACAAACTCTTTAATTTAGAATTCAGGGCCATTTTTTTAGATGTTGGAACTTGGAAGTAATTAGCCCAACAGGGTGCTGCAAAATTCTTTTAGGCCTATTTTTTTGACTGAGATTGTTCTTATTTCTCGTTGGAATTAATGCCCTCTTTTGTTAAATATTTTACTTTTTTATATTGTTGTTTGAATGATTCAGTTGATGTTCTATGATTGAAATTTACTTAAAAAAATTAACTTACAAAAATTACAGGGAAAATGAAAATTAAATTTTTGATTGGGTGACACTTCTATTCTTCTAAGTTGTCACGCGGTCGTTTGTGAAATTCCTTTTTTGTCAATTAAATTTATTTTCTGTCAATTAAATTTTAATTAATACAGTTGATTAGTGTCAATTCTATTCCGTTACCCAAATTTATTTAATCTCCCAATTTCCAACCGATAGAAAGGAACATAATCAAACTTCAGCTTTAAAGTGTTCAAGTAAAAAAAACGTTAGAGGGCCACCATGCAACCAAAAACAAATTTAATAATTTGAGAATCTCATGTCATGATCATGTACAAATTTCAATCTTTAATTTTTGTTTAAGCGTATAACATCAATCGATGCTACTAGAGAAAGGTAGTGCTACTTTTTCTTATCCGCGTTTCACACTAATGTGAGTTCTTTGGTTTAGACTACTAAACACACCGCACTATTTTTAGTGTATTGTATTTAAATTTTAAACATTGTATTTATAAATTAATTGCTTTTAAAAATTTTGAAATAAACAAATGTTAGATGAATAATATTCTTAAGTGTATTTGATGCATTAGGAACTCTCAAACATACCAAATATTGGTACATGAACAATTAGTAATACGTGTTGAAACACGTCAAAATTGAAGACTTGGAAAAATAAAATCGATTCGAGTCTAATTAAATTTGAATAATAAATATGGGTAATGTTAGGGGTCTTAAAATTTTTATTTCAAAAAGTATCTCGAATGATGTGTCATTATTGTATTGATTGGATGAATCTTATGTGATTGACTATACTATAAAATATTATTAAAATATTCAATGTCATGTCATTTGAAACAAAAAATTTGAAACTCTTAATACTATTCATTCAAGACGGTCAAATTTAAGCAGAATTTTTTAAATACAATTCGAATCATGATCAAATTCTGAGTAACAATTTATATTATTCGGCTTGATGTACTCTAGTTTTATATGGCCACAAACTCTTTAATTTTAGAATTCAGGGCCATTTTTTTAGATGTTGGAACTTGGAAGTAATTAGCCCAACAGGTTGCTGCAAAATTCTTTTAGGCCTTTTTTTTTTACTGAGATTGTTTTTAGGGCTCTTTACATAAATATACAACAATTAGTAAACAATTACAAGAATAGTGCACAAATAAAATAATTACAAAATAAGTGCAATATGGACAAAATAATTACAAAACATATTGCCTCCATTTCTCTCCCCTACTTTGCCTCCAATTTCTCTGATTATTTCTCCTTCATTTCTCTCTCTTCAAATTCTAAACCACTTCATGTGGGGTTCTCATCAATGGCCGAAACCCCATCGCAGCAACCACCATCACCGCCATCGCAAGCCCAATCGGCTATCATATCCGATTTCGATCGGGTGTAAGCAAACTATAATCTGAATCTGGATCTTGATCTTGATCTTGATCTTGATCTTGAAATCTCATTATACTTAGAGGTTGGGGATGGAGGTGAAGGCGGTAGTGGTGGATAAGAGACGAGACTAGTGTTTTATTACTTAGATTTACAGCACGAAAAAATTAGTTACTACACATTTAGGAATTGGTTACCTCCATACTAGTGTTTGGTTACCTCCAGAAACCTGCAGATTGTGTTTTAAAAACAGAGCACCGTTTTGAAAACCTGCTGATTGTGTTTTGGTTACCTTGGTATGAATGTTTGGTTACCTTGATATGAATGTTTGGTTACCAACTGCATTATAAAATTCACATTAATAAACTCACATTAACAAAGACAAAATAAAAGGAAGAAGAAGACTAGTATTTGGTTACCTAGATTTACCAAATGAAAAAATTAGTTACTACACATTCAGGAATTGGTTACCTCCATACTAGTGTTTGGTTACCTCTATTCTATTGTCTGGTTATCTAAATTTACTGAACGGAAAAATTAGTTACTACACATTAAGAAAATACGGCTCAGAATTTCCAGCAAGGAGGAGGTGTAGACGTGGAGAAAATGCAATTCAAACCCATCTCTCTCCCTCTCTCTTATTTGCATGTGTAAAAGAAACGAATCAGAGTTGACAAAGACGTGGGAAGAAAACCCAAAAAGAGAAGTTAAAATTTATTGCAGATGAAGAGGAAGATGACGAGGAGAGGAGGAAGAAGAAGAAATGGAGGAGAGAGAAAGTGAGCAAACACTTCACTTCCACGCCACACTTCCACGCCACTAACTATGGAGGAAAGAGAAGATGGAGGTGATAAAATGGAGGACAGAGAAAGAAATAAAAATCATCTAATTTGATTTTTGAATTTTGAAATTTAAAACCAACTACCCATTAAATCACCTAACTAAATTAAATGAATAAAAATGCACTAATTTATAAATTAAAAATTGAAGATGCACTAATTTTGTAAATATTTTATGTATGCACTTTTGTTGTAATATTTTAAAAAAATGTATTGGAAAATATAAATCTCCCTTGTTCTTATTTCTCGTTGGAATTAATGCCCTCTTTTGGTAAATATTTTACTTTTTTATATTGTTGTTTGAATGATTCAGTTGATGTTTAATGGTTTAAATTTACTTTAAAAAATTAACTTACAAAAATTACAGGGAAAATGAAAATTAAATTTTCGAATGAGTGACACTTCTATTCTTCTAAGTTGTCACGCAGTCGTTTGTGAAATTCCTTTTTTGTCAATTAAATTTATTTTCTGTCAATTAAATTTTAATTAGTACGGTTGATTAGTGTCAATTCTATTCCGTTACCCAAATTTATTTAATCTCCCAATTTCCAACCCGATAGAAAGGAACATAATCAAACTTCAGCTTTAAAGTGTTCAAGTAAAAAAACGTTAAAGGGCCACCATGCAACCAAAAACAAATTTAATAATTTGAGAATCTCATGTCATGATCTTGTACAAATTTCATTCTTTAATTTTTGTTTAAGCGTATAACATCGATCGATGCTACTAGAGAAAGGTAGTGCAACTTGTTCATCCGCGTTTCACAGTAATGTGAGTTTTTTTGTATATACTACCAAACGCATCGCATTATTTTTAATATGTTGTATTTGAATTCTAAATGTTGTATTTGAAATTAATTGCGTTTAAAAATTTTGAAATAAACAAATGTTAGATGAACAATATTCTCTCAAGTGCATTTGATGCATTAGGAACTCTCAAACATACCAAATACCGGTACATGAACAAGTAGTAATACGTGTAAAAACGCGTCAAAATTGAAGACTTAGAAAAATAAAATCAATTCGAGATCAAATTTGAGTAATAAATTTGGATAATGCTAGGGGTCTTAAATTTTTTATTTCTAAAAGTATCTCGAATGATTTGTCATTATTGTATTGATTTGATGGATATTATGTGATTGACTATACCATAAAATATCATTAAAATATTCAATGTCATGTTATTTGAAACAAAAAATTTAAGACCTCTAATACTATTCATTCAAGACGGAAAATTTAAGCAGAATTTTTTAAATACAATTTGAATCATGGTCAAATTCGAGCAAGAATTTAAACTTGGGATAACACACTGTTCAATTTTCAACTTCTTTTTTTTTGGCTTAAACTTTTTTTTTTTTTTTGGCTTAATCCGCGTTTAGCGTAGAAAATTTAACGCGCCAAATAGTGGACATGGAAAGTCCCTGGAAAAAAGAATCAAGAGCACCCACACTTTTATATATCTCAACAGCAGCAAACTGCCCAAAATGTGCAAGATATTTTCTCATAATCACTAAAAAAAAAATTGCAAGTTAGTTCATCTTTTTGTGTGGAATTAGTGATGGAAGAAATTTACTCAAAAACAACCAATCCTTCTCCGGTAGCCAGTGGAGGCAGTGAAATCATTCCGAGCGGTGCATATACCTGTAAGTTCAGATATAAAGCATATTATGGATCGAGAAATGAGAATGATTTAGTTTCGATTACATTCATGACCAATAGCGAGTATTCTTGGGCTATCTGTTTTTACCCGAATGGAAAACGGGTCCAAGAAGATGGAAATTTGGTATCATTTGTTATCAAGCCGGAGAGTAAGCCAAATGATCAACTAGATATGGCACTTTTCAAATTTGTACTTTTAGATCAAAGTGGGAAAGGAAATCATAAGATTCACATCCATTCTGGGTTGGCACATGAAGGATGGCACTCGGCGGAAGAGCACTTAGACTCGTACGAGAAAGATGGTTTCATTCATGTTTCTTGTTGGATCGCAATTTTTGAAGATCAGAATAGCCTATCTGTGGAAACTTTAATCTCCAAGGAAACTGCATATTCAGTAATAATTAACACCGAGTCGTCGCCGCGGATAAGAGGTCGGTTGTTTGATGGATATCATTACAAGATTGATGAGTACTTGAAGGCCATAGACAAAATTCAGGAATTAATGAAGTCAGGTATTGTTAAAATATATATATTCTAGATATTATTATTAGAAGAAGAAGAAGAAGAAGAAGATTTGGAATATTTTTATATTTACTATGTTAATTTCTACAGGTATGATCACAAATTACCAAAGTGAAGGAATCAATGTGATGGACAAGGCTATGAAAAGACTCCTGCTGGAGTTTGAAGGCATACTGAAATGTCCAACCAATAACATAAAAAACCATATGCTTATTTGTGAGACTTCCACTTCTTACTCAAGTACAATAAATTCTTCTAGCTATGAGTTACATGACACCGATTCTACAGCTCATGGAGAATTCTCTACCCAGCAACTTATTCATCTATGTGATATCATAGCTAGGTTGAAGAGTTCTACAGGATTTCTCGGCGACTGCATTGAGGTGTACAGGATTTCAAGGAAGTCTGTGGTGGATACAACCTTTTCAAGATTCGGAATTGAGAAATGGAGAATTAGGAACATTCGGAGTTCGGACTGGGAACAAGTCATGGAAAGAATAAAGTTGGGGATACGAGCAATTAATGTTTGCTCTCGAATCATCTTTCCGAGGGAGAAGAAATACTATGAGCAGATTTTTGATGGTATTGAATCTTCCACTTATGATGATTGTTTTCCTGCTATAATTACAGATACTGTAATTCAATTGTGTAATTTTGCGAAAAGTATAACTACTACTCCAGTATCTTTGCAGAAGTTGTTTGGAATTTTGGATTTGTATAGAGCTCTATTATTATTCTTGCCAGAGATTAAAGCTACATTCCACTCAAGTTCATCAATGGAAGTTTATTTTAGGGCTGCTAAGATTGTTGATCGATTGGCAAAACTGGCAAGGCAAATTATCTCAGCTTTTGAGGATACTGTGTTGAATGAGTTGTTGAATACTCCAGTTCCTGGACGCATAATTCATCCGCTGACAACATATTCTATGGATTATGTTATTGCAATGTTAACATACAAGGAATTGTTAACTGAAATTATCATTTCCAAGCCTACAATAAGTTTGGGAATTTCTGATGATGATATGCGATTCTTGGAAGTTGGGGGGCAAACTCCGTTAGCCCTTCATTTGGTTTGGATCTTCATTGCCTTGAAATTTAATTTGGAGGCTAAATCTAAACAATTCGTTGACGCTTCTATAGGCCATTTATTTATGATAAAAAATGTCAAATTCATTCTTGCGAAAATTGAGGAGTGTTCAGAACTGCTAGAGATGATTGGGGAGGATTATCTAACAATGTTACGCCAATACGTAGCCAAAAAAGCAATAACATATGTTGAATTCGTACGGGACAAGGCCCTTCACGGCTTAAGAGATAAAGGACTAAATCACAAGTTTCTATTTTTCAACAGTATTTCAAAGAGTGCTTTGAAGAAGAGGTTAAAGAATTTCAATGCTATATTTGAAGATTTTTTTCGGACTCGATCCACGTGGTTGGTGCCAGATTTGCAGCTTCAGGGGCAGCTTGATAAGTTAATGTTTGAAGAGTTGATTCCAGCTTACGAATCCTTTTTAGTGAAGTATAGGAGCCATGTTAAGAGTGAAAAGGACCCGGAGAAATACATCAAGTACTTGCCCGAGGACCTGAAGGATGAGCTCAATGGAAAGCCCAAGGGCTTTAGTACAATTAAATAAAGCTTAGGGACTTGTTTGTTAGTTAGGAGGTTTAGTCATATGGTTGGGTAACAAGTTCAGTGCATGTTTGCTAGAGCGAGTTAGCGGGGCATGTTAGAACATAGCCTCATCTTAGTACAAATAGATTGAGCTTGTAGCAATTAACTAGCTCAAGAATCGCTATCGTGAGAAATCCAAATACTCACCGAAGGATTTGCATAAATTTTTAGATATGTTTTTTGGTACCAAATTCTTTTTGGGCTAAGAATATAACTTTATTATATTCTATTTTATCAAAAAAGAGAGATGTTCTAAAATCTTATTGATTAGTAATCATATAATTTTTAATATCACCTATTTAATAGATAGTGGTTGAACTAATGATTGATCCGCTTGATAAAATTTTGGTTCTGAATTGAGTCTGAAAATATGGAATAGCAACACGGACAATAGATTGGAGAGATTGAGGCTTGGGCTTATTTTAAAACTTAAAATTACTAATTTTTTAAATATCTTAAACTTAAAAATAATTAATATTTTAAAATTTATTATGTCAGTTGTGTAATTTATGTATCAGATTTTTATTTGTATTTTTATTTGTAATTTATGACATTAGTTTGTGCTCAGGACAAATGTTTTTTCATTTTTCGTGCTTTTTTTCCGAATATATTCCAAACAAAGCTATGAAGAACACATCTAGCTACTACAATATTAATGTCCTTATGACGACCAAATTGATGTGTATCCCCCAGCAGGATGTGTCAAATGAATGCAAATTGATGGGAGCTATATGTAGGTTGGAAGGGACCAATGATTAGCATATATCTTAATTTAACATAAGATCAAAGGCTGATGCTAGCACGGGTCCCACGTACAGCGTAGTTAGAAATAATATATGTACCAAAAACTTCATTTAATATCAATACTTATTCCTATATAAATTTTTTCAAAGTGAATATTGTTAGGGTAAGGCTTGAAAGCCCAACATGGCAGCTTAAGCGGCCTAGTCCTTGTAGCAGGATCTGTTCAAATAAGTTTTAATTCTAAGGCCCCAGTCTAAGCTCAAGTCACTGGTAGGGCATCTAGTAACTAGAATCCTTTGGGAGATAAGAGGTATCTTAACACTTTTAGGCCCATAGCCTATGGCTAGCGCAGCTAGGAACTAGGATCATTATTAAAATAACAAGACGATGGGATGTATCGCCGCTTATCTCATCGAGGCTTGTTCTCAATTATTGCTGTGAAGCCCCCAAATTCGGGACTACGTCACTTAAATTTGAGTCGTCAAAATATAAATAATAATTATTATAATACAGTATAATATATAATAATACAGTGCTCAATAATACACAACTAAGTTTTCACTATTATTATCACACTATTTTAAAATATGGTAAAAAATATTATAGCAAATATCTCGGACCATCACTCCATTCCCTTTTTCTCCTCGCTAGTCCTAGCTACACTCTCATTTCCTGAACAATTGAACAAAAAAAAATGGTGAGCTCAAATAGCCCAGTAAAGAATATCATAACCAAAATAATAACAAATAAATTATCATTAACCTTCAACAGTTGAGTTCTTGATAAAATAATATAAGCAATAAGTTTTAAATCAACAACTTCAGTTAAGTTCTTGAACAAAGTTTAGATCAACAACTGCAGCGGAATAACAATCATTAGGAGAATCATGTAGATCATGATGTCTACTATCTTCTTTTTTTTAGAAAAATCATCATCAACATTTATCATCTGAAACACCACTGGTCATTATCATGCCAAACAACAGTTCTTTTTTGCTTCAGGTCAAAGAGAATATTCACTACGTGCCCTAAAAGACACATCACCATTACATTGCATTTATCCTATCATTTGTGCACCAGGCAACAGATATTCACAACAACTTAATTCTTGATGATTAGTATAAATAACAGTTATATAAATGATGAACAGAAGAAAGATAATAATAGGATAAACAATAGATATCGAAAGTTTATAATTTTTACTTTGTCCAAAGTCAAATAATGTCTAAATTGTCAACATGATGTAGAGAAAAAAGTGTTCAAGTCCAAGAATAATGTCCAAGATTCACAGGGAAAGTTCAATGGTAAGATTTAAGGTACAAAGAATATTTAACAGTTCACAATGTTCACAGTTCAAGTAAATGTTCATAGGTCAAAAATTCAAAATCCAATAGTTCACTGTTCAAATATAACGATGAAAATTTAATAGAAATGTTCATGTCAAAAGATATTAGATGAAGCGCAAACTATTAATCATTTTAAGAATTTTACCGAACAATACTTATCATAATAAGGTTAAGAGGATAAAAGAAAATGATATCATTACCTTAACATGTGACTGGATATTATTTTCTATGGAGCTGATCAACATATATATATATATATATCATTATCATTTAATTAGTAACTACCACGTATAGATTTCATAGTGTATACTAACTCGTATGAAATAATCAAAAGTGATTTGATAGTATAAATTTATGTAGTAGAGTGAAATATACTTCAAAATAGTTTTTGGAGAAGTAAACAATATTTCAAAATAATATCTTCCATAAAAAGTTTTCAAAATAAATCTTCTAAAAAATAGTCTTCTAAAGGAAGAGTTGTAAACAACTTGTGACATGTGTGAGTGCTTATATAACTTTTATAGGAAAAAAAAACTTACTTGGATAATACTCGTATTTTTATCGATTTTCATCAACACTTAAGATAGCCTTAACTCACTTAGAGAAATCTTACACTAAGAATATTTGAAAAGTGGAAGGAATGATAAGTAAGAAGGATATGAAAATTTCCTATGCTAAGCCCCCTATTTAATAATTATTTAAATTTAGTTTAGCTCAACTCGAATTGATTCGTTTGTAAACTAATCAAATTTAAAAAAACATATTTAAACTCACTTAAAAGCGCAACTTGATTTGATCACATTTAATTTTTAGTTGAGGTCAAGCTCGGCTCCGCTTCTCATCTACACATTTTGATTATTACTTCTACCTATATGAACAAACCATAATTTTCAATTATGAATTATAAAGCTAAGCAATTACATACTAGCAACAAAGACAAGAATAAGAATAAGAGCTATTGCACTATAATAAAAAAAATTATCTGCGACCGATTTCAATCGCTGATCGGTAATAGCGATCGACTTTGGTTGCTTATTTCAGTCGCAGGTAATTTGGACGCTAAAAATACATTAATGACTAACATTATCCACCAAGTTATCAAATACCGAAGTTGTTGCTGATATGAGTCAGCGGTTAAGAGACCTGGCGTCACGTGCCAGCGACTGACATTAACGATTGATTTCGTCGCTGTTAAAATCGGTTACTAATATTATCAAAGACCGATTTAAGTAGCTAATAGAATCAATCGCCGATGAGTATTTGCGATCGAAATCGGTCGCTAATAAATTTAAAAAAAAATCCTATTTTGTGGATTTCCCAAAAATATTTTGTACCTGTATTCATATTCCAACACACAACATAACAGATATATATAAACTAATCTCCAACCAAATTAATATCAAATTCAAGACAAACTAAAATATATTTTATATACAATAAAAAATATATGAAATATAAGCACATATACATGAATCAAACTAAAATTGATCTACAATATCATTAAAAAAAATATCTGACCATGCAATTGTTAAAAAAAAGAATACAAAGACAAAATAGACTAAGATTAGGATAATACAATAATATAGCTCTTCACGCATCATCGTTCAAATATTTCTATAACAAAAGAAGAAAATAACATGCTCAATACAATAGATTATTTTGATTATACTAATTACTAAGATTATCTCATCATGTTCTTTGTCCTCCTCCTGATGGCGTATTGTTGTCGCCAATGCATCTGTTAAGTTATCTGTACTCAAAGCCTTCAAATGAGTTTGCAGTGTACGAAGAAGGGCAAGGTCTCTATATATGGCTCTAACACAATTAGCAACAGTATGTGGCATTGACCGGTATGATAACTGCGTTGAGTGGCTACTAGAGCTGTCAGGACCACCAATACTTGGTTACCCATATGGAAATGCAGAAAAGGATGAAAACATACTTAGATTGAAGAAGAATCGGAGTAAAGAACAAAGAATCAATACAAACTGGATGCACGGTAGCGAACTAGGGACTTCTCTCTCCGAAAATCTAAAAATTTGGGTAAAGTGACAATCAGATTTCTTTCCACTATTTAGGTTAGGCATCAACAATTCAAATCAATTGAATTCGAAGGATGGGGATGGAAGTCGACTGTTACAAAGAGGTAATCATTACCGCTTAAGTTGCGCGCACGTTTCCACCAAAATTGAAACGACCAAGAAAGCCGCCTAAAATTGAGTTTGCAGCCTTTTTACAAAATTCCTAAAAAATGGACTCAGATAAACATTGGGCCTACTCCGTCGTATGTATAAGCCCATTTCTAAAAAAGACTTGTTACAAACCCGTAAAATAATCAGTTGGGCCAAATGGAAGTACATTAAGTTCCAGTTCATTATTCCTTTTGATCTGATGTCCTAGGAGCCCCGAGACCTTGTATCTTCAGATCGATTTCCTTGGACTCCTGAAAGCATACCTTCTCTTCGATCAGCAGCCTTTGGGCTCCCGAAAATATGTTCTCTCTGATCGTTGTAGTCTTCGAACTCCTGGAGCCTCATATCTAATCCTTTAACCCATTTTATATGTTGAAGGAGTAGGGGCAATGTTGGGCTGCATATTTACTAGCACAAATGGGCTGTCTATATTGGGTCTTACCCTTACAACCCATTAAGCCTAGTGCGCCCACAAGATGACTCCTAAGTTTGATAGGCTTGGTATCGCTATATACAACATTGATTAACGTGGTAGTTACCTTCTTCAACATGGCTTATACTACACAATTCTTATTAGAAATTGGAGTCTTGTTGAGCAATGCGAGTACTATAAATACAGGGTGAACAATAGAGGTACGATGATTATATTTTAGCCTACTAAATACTTATTGCCTTCATTGTTAACATATCTTAAAGATTGTAATTACTTTCATACTGAAGGTTTCCTCCAGCAGTCCAAGCCGTCAAGTACTTTCGGTTGTTTTCCATGTACAAGTTCATGTTCAAGGCGGTGGTCAAACGTGAGAACAAATTTGAGCGTTAACACGCGCATGTGCACACACACACAAAAAAGCGCGAGAGTTTAATTTTACTCTTAATTACCGTTGTAGTTATACAATTACCACCTGTTATTATTCACTTATTTACAGTTAACTTTATAAAAAATAAAAATTATGTGACAAATATGTAGATGAGACGGTAAATAAGATAATGAATAAGAAAGTTGATCTGGTCTCTTGCGAATGTATAGCCATAAAATTTTGTCAAAGTAATGGAAGAATAGTTTGCACTATTTTTTTTTTAATTTTTTTAATTTTTTTAATTCTTATTTTTTTGTGATTGAGTAAATTAAATAACACAATATTTGAATATAGTAACCGCATTTAATTAAGGTAGTGAATATGTACTGTTAATGTTTTTTTCTCTCTTTCAAATAAGGTGGTCAAAAGGTCTTCATATTACAAACATTTTTGTCCAATTTTTTGAATTTCTTTTTATGATATCGATTTAAAAACTATTGCTACAAATTAACATCACAATATTTCTTTCATGGGTAAAACCTTGCAAGGGTATATTAACTTTATTGATATCATTGGCCTGAGTTACCACGTGGCGTTGTCCCAAGACCACTGAATAATTTTTTCACGTACTAGTGCCTCTCTCTCTCTCTCTCTCTCTCTCTCTATATATATATATATATATATATATACACACACACACACACACACACACAAACACATTACCAGACTCTCGTTTTCAACTAAGACAGTTGGTATATATATGTATTATATATTTAGAATTACTACTAAATGCCAGCAACTACCAGCTGTTATATAGTAATGTTTTGAAATACGGACCAGATCAGTAGGTTTAAAGTGTTGAACCAGAAACAGGTCCGAACTAGTTTGGCCTGATTAAATTATTTTGATCAAAATTTAAATTTAATCGGGTGATTATCAATAGAACTGGTGGTTCAACAGATAAAATCGATTAAGTTATAAAAACGGTTAAGTTAATCAAGTGAACCGATTTTTAAGTATTTTTTAATATTTTTAGTATACAAATATTTTTAATTTTAAAATTAAATATTTTTAGTAATATTGTAACACAATTTCACTATATTTTAGCTTACAAAAACTGAGATATTTTAAAATTTTATTAATTAATAATAATATATTTTTTATGTATTTATAATGTCACCGGTTTGACCACTGATTCAACTAGTAATCCATTTATACGATAACTTTTTCAATTCGATGTTCGGCCCAAGTTTAAAAACATTGTTGCATTGTTGTAGAGAGGAGGAAAAGAAAAGCCGGCACTAATGAAAAATGAATGTTTGATTGGAACAAGTTAACATGCTAAAGCATTGTATGGTAAATAGCAATATATATACAAATTACTCCCTCTATTCATCAAAAATAGTTCCAGTTGACCTTGATCATAGTTAATTTGTGTTAAAATTTAAATTATAATGTGAATTTATTTTAATTTTTAAAATATAATTTTATATTTGATAATATTTTTGAAATACATAGTTTAATTATAATGTTAACTATTGTATTAATAAAAGAATATTAAAAATTAAGAATGGTAGAAATTAAATAAAACTCTTTCTTTGGAACGGATTGATTCAAAAGATTAATGTTACTTTTTCAATTAATGTTACTATGACTGAGAAATTAAGAACATCTAATTGGTACTTTTTCAAAGGAGAAGTCTAAAATGGGCAAATAGTACTCGGCCCGCATGTGAACATGCATGCTTTATAATTCCCATTATTTCCCTTGTTAGAAACTTGATTAAATGTTAGAAACTTGTTATAATTAAGGTCGCAAATCGAACCAAACAGTTTGGGATCGATTCGGGCTCGATTTGAAAAAATGTGAGTGAGACTCGAATTGGTTAATAATATAATCCAAATCTGAGCACAAAAAGTAGTTCAAATAAAAATACGAGTAGAATCTGAGTAAGTTTATACTCGATTCGTTTAGGATTCAAACTACTCAAATTTTCAATCATGATTCGATACATATTCGAATAGATACTCGATGCATTCTCTTATAAAATATATACAATTAAACAAGATTTGAATAATTAGCTATTATTTTTTATTTTATTTTTAATTTATATTTACATAGTGTAATTATAATTATATTTTATCATTTTTAAGTAAAATAATAAGTTCAATTAATAATTATATGTATTATAAAGTTAGTTACTATGTCGAGACTCGAATTCGAGTTTGAATTTAAAGTTCGCGATTAGTTTGAATATAATTCGATCTGAGTCAGATAGAATTTCAAGTAACGAATATTCGAGTCGAGTCAAATCTGTGTAAAAAAATTCAAATATAGTTCAAATCTGAGTTGTATTCGTGTAAGAATTTAACCTTACAAGTCAAATCCAAGCAGCTTAAAATTCAAATCGATTAGACTCGTTTGCAACCTTATATATCCGATCCATTGACAATGTTGTAAAAATAGAACTATTCTTACAACATATCTCAGTCGTCTAGGCTGAGATCTGACAGTTTAAATGGCCCTCGTCCACAGAATAATAACTAGGTATCTGCAGTATTATACTGCGGATGGTATTAATTGTCCAAAATACCTTCAACATCCAAATGAATAAACTAATCGTCCGCAACATAATACTACAAAAGATAGAATTTTGGCTTTCTCCCAAACTACGTTGTTTTTGGCTTTAGGTACCGTTCGTAGTATTAAACTGCGGATGACTTTATTCTCTAAAAATGACATACTTTCTCTCTCTCCATACTATTTCTTCATCTACAATAACATCAAAACCTTCCAACGAGAAACTGCACGACCTGTTCAAAAGGAAGAATGTGTTGGTAATTTCTCCCTCTAAATCTCACATATATATACATACATGGGCGTTAGTGTTTGTCAATAAATTGAATTGGAATAAGAAAAATAATTGTAATAGATATGATAATGAAGAAGCATTCATAAGTATATCTAACCATATGCGAAGCCATCTTTGTCTATCTAATATATAATATATCGCCTTAGCCACTGGATTGTAAGCTTAAGGGCTACCAGAAATTATGTCAATCTTATAATTTATGAATCAATTTTGTTAAAAATAAATCAGCATTGTGTTATGGCAATCGATCTATATGATATTATGACGACATTTTTTTGTTTGGTTTAGGTTTGGGTTGACCAATTTGTTTTTCATTCGCAGTTTAATATACTGTGACGCCCCCAAATCTAGGCCCACACAGCCCAAACTTGAGTCGTCAAAAGACTACAACAAAATTATTACAATGAAATACAACGTCCAACAATACAGTGGATAATACAACACAACTAAGTCTTCATTATTATTGTCACACTATTTTATAACACGTGAAGACTATGATAGCTATCCCCGCACTCTCACTCCATTCCCCGGCTAGACCCCGTTACGTTCTCATCTCCTGTTGAAAAACAATGGAACGAAAAGAAAGGGTGAGCTCAAATAGCCCAGTAAGAAATATCATGACTAAGATAATGACGAATAATTTATCATTAGCCTTCAACAGTTGAGTTCTTGATAGAATACAATAGACTACAAGGTTTATATCAAAAACTGCAGTTAAATTCTTAAACAACGTTCAGATCAATAATAGCAGCGGAATGAACAATCTATTAGAAGAATAATGCAGACTATAATGTCCACTCGCTTCTCTTTTTAGTAAAAATATCATCAACTTTTATCATCTGAAATACCATTAGTCAAGATAATACAACTTCACAGTTCCTGGTCATAATCATGCAGATCAACAGTTCGTCTTTGCACTACGGGCCAAAGACATTCAATATAACACCAACGGTCATGATTATACCAGATTCAGCCTTTGGTCATAATCATACCAACCAACAGTTCATCTTTGCACTACGGGCCAAAGAGAACATTCACCACGTGTCATAAAAGACACCGAACAGATGTATCGCCTTTAACCTAGTATATCGCCTTTAACCTATCATCTGTTCAACAATTATATCACATCTGTGCCCCCGGCCACAGATATTCACAACAGCTTGATTCTTGATGATTAATACAAATAACAGTGATACAAATGATGAACAGAAGAACAGGATAAACAATAAGTATCGGAAGTTTACTTTGTGCAGATTCAAATAATGTCCAAATTGCCAACATGATGTGGAGTGAAATTTAAAAATGATATTCAAGATCCACAGTTCAGAATAACGATTACAGTTCAATAGAAATGTTCAGAAAATAGGAAGGTTCAGTTGAACTAATGAAATTCAACTATTATGGAACATATAATATTTTCAGGAATTATAGAAGCAATAGTTCCATAATAAGTTTCGATTTAGGTGTATGGAAGAAAATAATATCCCTTACCGTAGCAGGTTTGATTAACAAAAGGTGAAGGGAATTAATATCCCTTACCATAGTAAGTTTGAATAATGGAAGATGAAAAAGATGGTATCCCTTATGAGTATAAAGGAAAATGATATCACTTACGAATATGGAATAAAAGTGTCATGTGATAATTCGTGTAGACAAATTATTTCCACACGAGACAAATAAAAAGGGTTATTCACCAACAGGCGATAATCCGCACCGTAAGGTTATTCCCATCAATTTGAATACGAATAGTTATTCACCAAACAGGCGTAATCCGCACCGTAAGGTTATTCCCACAATTTAATAGAATTTGAACACGAAGAGTTATTCACCAAACAGGCGTAATCCGCACCGTAAGGTTATTCCCACAATTTAATAGAATTTGAACACGAAGAGTTATTCACCAAACAGGCGATAATCCGCACCGTAAGGTTATTCTCAAAGATTAATAAGGAATGAATACAAAAGGTTATTCACCAACAGGCGGTAAACCGCGCCGTAAGGTTATTCCCACAATTTAATACATGGAAATAAATGGCACAAGAAAGAATCGATATTATTTTCAAGAATCAAAGAATGATAATCCCTTCAAGTAAGAAAGAAAATAATATCCATTTATGATGATGAAAAGAGTGATACCCCTTACCGTAGTAAGTTTAAGAGTGTGAAAAGATTGATATTCCTTACCTTAACACGTGACTGGATATTGATTTAAATGAGGTTGATCAACCTATATATTTATAATAAAATTAGTAATTACAATATATAACTTTCAAAGTATATGATAACTCGTATAATATGAACTATCAAAATTATATATATTTAACATAATTTTTGTAGTATAACATAACTACTTTAAAATAGTTTTTAAAATAATATTCTAAAATAAATCTTCCAAAGAAAGCTTTTAAAAATGAATCTTCTCAAAGAAGAGTCTTCTAAAGGAAGATTTGTGGATACCGTGAAATATAGGAATTTATGAAATTACTACTCTTTAATAAAAGACTTACTTGAAAATTTTCTGCACTCCTTTTGGCTTTCAAACTCTCAAAATAACCTCACTATTCTCAGAGAAAACTCATAAAATTCTTATAGAAAAATTTTATGTTTTAGGTGTGATTTTTCTATTCAGCTGAACAAGCTATTTATAGGAGAAAAATGGTACTATGCGCGGTTGTTGGCAGCACGCCAATGTTGAAATCGGCAGAAGAGGCTGCGCAGCCTCTGCGCAGACGAATTCAACGAATTCAAATTTGGCACAGTAACTTGCACAGTAACTTGCATAGTAACTTCTGAATATAATAATATTTTTCTAATAAAACAAATAACTTTATATATTATATTGTCTAATAAAACAAACAACTTTATGAATATATTATAATAATCAAATTACCAAATAATACTACCATAGTAATAATTCATAATAATGCAACAACTACTATGCCAATTATTAGGTTCAATAATTTTTAACTACAGTGCATCAACAATTATTGATTCAATAATATGAAATACAGTGTAATGATAATTATTAAATCAATAATGCAAAATACTGTGTAACAACAATTATTGAATTGATAACATAAAATATTATGCAGCGATAATTATTGATGAAATGATGTGCAATAGTTACGGTGTCAATTATCAGATCAATAATATAAGACACTGCGCAATACCGTGTGCTACTGTAGAGTACCGTGTGCTACAGAAAATACCATAAACTACCGTATGCTACTATTCTTTTATCACCGGTATTTTAACAGTTAACACCGTTGACTATTTTTATTTAAAAAGGTTACTTCTGTCGTTTTCTATATCCGACAAATATTCCGTTGTGGGGTCCACAAATAATTTGTTATTTCGGCGCCGTCGTACGGCCCGAATATTCCCCGACAAAACGAATATTCCCCGACAAAAAGAATATTGTCCGACAAAATAAAATTTGCACATAACATCCTTAACTTTCAATTTTGTCAATTTAACCATTTACTGTTTCAGGAAAAATATATATGAAGAAAAATTAAATTTTGTATTTCATAAATTCGGGGTCTTACAACCTCCCCTCCTTATGAAATTTCGTCCCCGAAATTGACGTACCTGGCATTTCGAAGAGGTATGGATACCTAGACTTCATCTCAGATTCTAGCTCCCAGGTCATTTCCTCAATATCTTGGTTCCTCCATAAAACCTTAACTTGAGGTATAACCTTTGAGCGTAAGATCTGTTCCTTCTTATCTAGGATCTTAACAGGTACTTCCTCATACGTTAAATCTTCTGCTATAACGTCTGGTTCTAACTCAATGACGTGGTTTGGGTCCTTCACATATTTACGTAACATAGATATGTGAAAAACGTTATGGATGCGAGACATACTTGGTGGTAAGGCTAGTCTGTAAGCTACAGTTCCCACCCGATCGAGGATTTCAAATGGGCCAATAAATCGAGGGTTGAGTTTTCCTCTCTTTCCGAATCTCGTAACCCCTTTCCATGGAGAAACACGTAAGAATACATGATCTCCGACGTTGAATCTCTCATCTCTCCGATGAAGATCGGCATAACTCTTTTGTCGTTCTTGTGCTGTCTGTATTCGTTGTCGGATCATTTGGATCTTTTCGGTCGTCAAGCGTACCAACTCGGGTCCCAACAGTTTTGCTTCTCCTACCTCATTCCAACATACTGGAGAGCGACACTTGCGTCCATATAAAGCCTCGAATGGAGTCATACCTATACTTGCTTGGTAACTGTTGTTGTAGGAAAATTCCACCAATGGCAAGTACTTATCCCAACTTCCTTTGAAATCTAGTACGCAAAGTCTCAAAAGATCTTCGAGGGTCTGGATCGTCCTTTCCGATTGTCCGTCCGTTTGAGGATGGTATGCAGAACTAAAACGTAGTTCAGTGCCCATAGCTTTTTGTAGACTGATCCAAAAGCGTGAAGTGAATCTAGGATCTCGATCAGAAACTATGGAAACTGGCATGCCATGCAATCTCACGATCTCATTTATGTACATACCGGCAAGACGTTCAAGTGAAAAGTTTTCTCGTATAGGCAAGAAATGAGCGGATTTGGTCAATCTATCTACGATGACCCAAATTGCATCTAAGCCTTGAGAAACTTTGGGAAGACCCGTCACGAAATCCATATTGATGTGTTCCCACTTCCATTCGGGAACCTCAAGTGGTTGTAAAAGACCCTTAGGTACTTGATGCTCTGCCTTGACACGTTGACAAGTTAAGCACCTTGAGATAAACTCTGCAATCTCCCTTTTCATATTGTTCCACCAAAATGTATGTCGAAGATCTCGATACATCTTGGTACCTCCAGGGTGGATTGCAAATGGCGTGTTGTGTGCCTCCATCATGATTTTATGCTTTCATTCAGGATCGTTAGGAACACAGAGTCGAGAGTTGACTCGAAGTATTCCTTTCTCGTCGATTCTTGCTTCGGGAATGGTACCTTCTTGTACTTTCTTTATCATGTTTATCAGTTCCGGATCGGTAGCTTGAGCAGCTTTAATTTTATCGATTAAAGCTGGTTCTACTTGCACGTGAGCAATCTTCGAGTGGGTCCCTGGTGTCTTTAGCTCCATCTCCATCTTTTGCAAGTCGTACAAAATACGCTTTTGTGTTGTCAGCAGTGCACTTGTACTCGCATAAGATTTTCTGCTCAAAGCGTCAGCTACAACGTTCGCCTTTCCCGGGTGATACTGGATTGTGTGATCATAATCCTTCAACAGCTCAAGCCAACGTCGTTGTCGCATGTTGAGTTCCTTCTGGGTGAAGAAATACTTGAGACTTTTATGATCCGTATAGATATCCACTTTCTCTCCGTACAAGTAGTGTCTCCAGATCTTCAACGCGAAAACGACTGCTGCCAACTCTAGATCATGAGTAGGGTAATTTTTCTCATAATCTTTGAGTTGTCGAGAGGCATAGGCTATAACATTTCCATGTTGCATAAGGACACAGCCTAGACCTTTGCCTGAAGCATCGCTGTATATGACAAATTCTCCCGATCCTGATGGAATGGTCAGAACAGGAGCTGAAACAAGTCTCCTCTTAAGCTCTTGAAAACTTTTCTCGCATTGCTCGCTCCATATGAATTTTGTGCTTTTCCGAGTAAGCTGAGTTAATGGAGTGGCGATTCGAGAAAATCCTTCTACGAATCTCCGATAATAACCAGCTAGGCCCAGAAAACTTCGGACTTCGGTTACTGTCTTGGGTTGTTCCCAATTTAGTACCGTTTCAATCTTCGCAGGATCGACTGATATTCCTTGACTAGAAATCACATGCCCAAGAAACGTGACCTCCTCAAGCCAGAACTCACATTTCTTCAACTTGGCATATAATTTGTTCTCACGGAGCTTCTGGAGTATCAATCTCAGGTGTTGTTCATGATCCTCACGACTTTTGGAGTATATGAGGATGTCATCAATAAAGACAACCACAAAATGATCCAAATATTCCTTGAATATTCGGTTCATCATGTCCATGAAAGCTGCAGGAGCATTGGTTAGTCCAAAAGGCATGACTAAAAACTCATAATGCCCATAACGAGTTCTGAAAGCAGTCTTTGGAATGTCCTCAGCTTTAACCTTTAACTGATGATATCCAGAACGGAGATCAATCTTTGAGAAATGTTGAGCACCTTGTAATTGATCAAACATGTCATCAATTCGAGGTAACGGATACCTGTTTTTGATGGTGACATGGTTCAATTCTCGGTAGTCAATGCACAATCTCATACTCCCGTCTTTCTTCTTCACAAATAGAACAGGAGCACCCCAAGGTGATGCACTCGGGCGAATGAAACCAGTATCCAACAATTCCTGTAGTTGGACTTTTAACTCTTGAAGTTCAATGGGAGCCATTCGGTATGGAGTTTTGGAAATGGGCTTGGTACCAGGTTCAAGATCAATACAAAATTCAATTTCACGGTTTGGGGGTAAACCAGGAAGTTCCTCCGGAAAAACGTCAGGAAACTCATTAACAATGAGAATATCATTCAAGTTTGACGTATTTTTGTTCAAATCAGTGACATGAGCTAAAAAGGCTTGACATCCATTTTTCAATAAACGAATGGCTTTATGGCTAGAAATAACAGTTATAGATTTCAATGGTTTAGTTGCTTGAATTTGCATGACAGGTTGATTAGGAATATGAAAACTAATAATCTTATGAAAACAATCAATTTTAGCATGATGGGTAGTCAACCAATCAATTCCTAAAATCACATCAAATTCATGCATCTCCAAAGAAATAAGGTCAACAGGTAATGTGAGGTTGTTGATTTGAACTAGGCAAAATTTATAGACAGTAGATGTAATGGTCATTTCTCCTAATGGGGTTTCAACTGATAAGTCAAAGTCCAAATTTTCAGGAGTTAAGTTTAAACGCTGAGCACATGCAGGTGAGACAAAAGAATGGGTAGAGCCAGTATCTAACAAAGCGTAGACTTCACGAGAATTTATGAATAGCTTACCGGTTATCACCTCGTTCGAGTTTCGTGCCATTTGGGATGTCACAACAAAAGCTCTCCCTTGAACTACAGATTTTCCCTTATCCGCGCTAGCTTTTGGTATCATCACTGCAGCTGGACTTGATTTTGTGGCAGGACAAAATCGCGCAAGATGACCCTCTTTCCCACAACTGTAGCACTTTTTGGACTGCAGTGTACAGTTTGGGCTGATGTGACCTTCCTGACCACACCTATAGCATCTCACTGGTGGTCGATCTTCTCCCCTTGAAACTGGGGTCGGTGCTGGTGCTGGTACTGGTGCCCTTCCATAATTATTATGGAATCTCTTTCTTTTGAAATTGTTCCCACTGGATTCTCCTCTTCTGTTATTTGATGTGGAATTACCACCGAAGTGTTGGTTACCTCCTCGATGGTTCTCGTTCCTGTGGTTGTTATCATTTCTCTGATCATTGACTCTTGGCTGTAATTTTTCATCTGTTTGCTCCACCCTTTGAGCCCTATCAACAACATCTGAATACAAATTAAATTTATGAGAGCTAAGTTGTTGACGGATTTCGAATCTTAGACCACGTAAGAACATCCGACTCATCCGTGCTTCGTCATCTACTAGATGAGTCGCAAAACGAGACAGTTCAGCAAACTTAGCTTCATAGTGAGAAACTGTCATGTTTCCCTGCTCCAGCTTAATGAATTCCACTTCCTTCATATGGCGGATGCTTTCTGGGAAGTACTTTTCATTAAATAGCTCTTGGAATTCTGTCCAAGACATCTCAAGTGCTGAAGGGTGGATACGTTTTACCGCTTCCCACCAGTGATCCGCCTCACCTCGAAACATAAAGGTAGCAAAGGGCACCTTCTGATCATCAGCGCATTGTAGGACATCAAGTATTTTTGTCGTCTGCTTCAGCCATGCCTCCGCTTTGAGTGGGTCAGGCTTCCCGTGGAATTCAGGTGGTCCCAATTCTTTAAATTGCTTGACAGTGATCATCCTCAAATTACCAGCGTTTCTACCGTTATTGTTAACTGGATTTCCTCTTGCCTGATTCTGCATGAACTGCATGAAATTCCTAAAGAATCCATCATTCATCATGTTATCAGGAATATTATTTCCTGAGTTGGCAGGAGGATTGTTTGTGGCTTCTTGATTTTCGGCTACATTCGCTTCGGGTATTTCGTAGTTAACCTCTTGATTTCCAGATGCCATACTAAACTGTGGTCACAAAATAAATGTTAGTTCAAATAAACTGACTCATCACTTCATGTCCCTATATTCAAATCAACTCATTAGATAATAAAATCTAATTTAGGTAGGACACACTAGTGACTGATTCTATTCGTCTCTCCCCTCCTAGTTCTAACCCCAGATCTCCATTAAAGACCATATCCCTAAGCTCTGATGCCAACTGTGACGCCCCCAAATCTAGGCCCACACAGCCCAAACTTGAGTCGTCAAAAGACTACAACAAAATTATTACAATGAAATACAACGTCCAACAATACAGTGGATAATACAACACAACTAAGTCTTCATTATTATTGCCACACTATTTTATAACACGTGAAGACTATGATAGCTATCCCCGCACTCTCACTCCATTCCCCGGCTAGACCCCGTTACGTTCTCATCTCCTGTTGAAAAACAATGGAACGAAAAGAAAGGGTGAGCTCAAATAGCCCAGTAAGAAATATCATGACTAAGATAATGACGAATAATTTATCATTAGCCTTCAACAGTTGAGTTCTTGATAGAATACAATAGACTACAAGGTTTATATCAAAAACTGCAGTTAAATTCTTAAACAACGTTCAGATCAATAATAGCAGCGGAATGAACAATCTATTAGAAGAATAATGCAGACTATAATGTCCACTCGCTTCTCTTTTTAGTAAAAATATCATCAACTTTTATCATCTGAAATACCATTAGTCAAGATAATACAACTTCACAGTTCCTGGTCATAATCATGCAGATCAACAGTTCGTCTTTGCACTACGGGCCAAAGACATTCAATATAACACCAACGGTCATGATTATACCAGATTCAGCCTTTGGTCATAATCATACCAACCAACAGTTCATCTTTGCACTACGGGCCAAAGAGAACATTCACCACGTGTCATAAAAGACACCGAACAGATGTATCGCCTTTAACCTAGTATATCGCCTTTAACCTATCATCTGTTCAACAATTATATCACATCTGTGCCCCCAGCCACAGATATTCACAACAGCTTGATTCTTGATGATTAATACAAATAACAGTGATACAAATGATGAACAGAAGAACAGGATAAACAATAAGTATCGGAAGTTTACTTTGTGCAGATTCAAATAATGTCCAAATTGCCAACATGATGTGGAGTGAAATTTAAAAATGATATTCAAGATCCACAGTTCAGAATAACGATTACCGTTCAATAGAAATGTTCAGAAAATAGGAAGGTTCAGTTGAACTAATGAAATTCAACTATTATGGAACATATAATATTTTCAGGAATTATAGAAGCAATAGTTCAATAATAAGTTTCGATTTAGGTGTATGGAAGAAAATAATATCCCTTACCGTAGCAGGTTTGATTAACAAAAGGTGAAGGGAATTAATATCCCTTACCATAGTAAGTTTGAATAAAGGAAGATGAAAAAGATGGTATCCCTTATGAGTATAAAGGAAAATGATATCACTTACGAATATGGAATAAAAGTGTCATGTGATAATTCGTGTAGACAAATTATTTCCACACGAGACAAATAAAAAGGGTTATTCACCAACAGGCGATAATCCGCACCGTAAGGTTATTCCCATCAATTTGAATACGAATAGTTATTCACCAAACAGGCGTAATCCGCACCGTAAGGTTATTCCCACAATTTAATAGAATTTGAACACGAAGAGTTATTCACCAAACAGGCGTAATCCGCACCGTAAGGTTATTCCCACAATTTAATAGAATTTGAACACGAAGAGTTATTCACCAAACAGGCGATAATCCGCACCGTAAGGTTATTCTCAAAGATTAATAAGGAATGAATACAAAAGGTTATTCACCAACAGGCGGTAAACCGCGCCGTAAGGTTATTCCCACAATTTAATACATGGAAATAAATGGCACAAGAAAGAATCGATATTATTTTCAAGAATCAAAGAATGATAATCCCTTCAAGTAAGAAAGAAAATAATATCCATTTATGATGATGAAAAGAGTGATACCCCTTACCGTAGTAAGTTTAAGAGTGTGAAAAGATTGATATTCCTTACCTTAACACGTGACTGGATATTGATTTAAATGAGGTTGATCAACCTATATATTTATAATAAAATTAGTAATTACAATATATAACTTTCAAAGTATATGATAACTCGTATAATATGAACTATCAAAATTATATATATTTAACATAATTTTTGTAGTATAACATAACTACTTTAAAATAGTTTTTAAAATAATATTCTAAAATAAATCTTCCAAAGAAAGCTTTTAAAAATGAATCTTCTCAAAGAAGAGTCTTCTAAAGGAAGATTTGTGGATACCGTGAAATATAGGAATTTATGAAATTACTACTCTTTAATAAAGGACTTACTTGAAAATTTTCTGCACTCCTTTTGGCTTTCAAACTCTCAAAATAACCTCACTATTCTCAGAGAAAACTCATAAAATTCTTATAGAAAAATTTTATGTTTTAGGTGTGATTTTTCTATTCAGCTGAACAAGCTATTTATAGGAGAAAAATGGTACTATGCGCGGTTGTTGGCAGCACGCCAATGTTGAAATCGGCAGAAGAGGCTGCGCAGCCTCTGCGCAGACGAATTCAACGAATTCAAATTTGGCACAGTAACTTGCACAGTAACTTGCATAGTAACTTCTGAATATAATAATATTTTTCTAATAAAACAAATAACTTTATATATTATATTGTCTAATAAAACAAACAACTTTATGAATATATTATAATAATCAAATTACCAAATAATACTACCATAGTAATAATTCATAATAATGCAACAACTACTATGCCAATTATTAGGTTCAATAATTTTTAACTACAGTGCATCAACAATTATTGATTCAATGATATGAAATACAGTGTAATGATAATTATTAAATCAATAATGCAAAATACTGTGTAACAACAATTATTGAATTGATAACATAAAATATTATGCAGCGATAATTATTGATGAAATGATGTGCAATAGTTACGGTGTCAATTATCAGATCAATAATATAAGACACTGCGCAATACCGTGTGCTACTGTAGAGTACCGTGTGCTACAGAAAATACCATAAACTACCGTATGCTACTATTCTTTTATCACCGGTATTTTAACAGTTAACACCGTTGACTATTTTTATTTAAAAAGGTTACTTCTGTCGTTTTTTATATCCGACAAATATTCCGTTGTGGGGTCCACAAATAATTTGTTATTTCGGCGCCGTCGTACGGCCCGAATATTCCCCGACAAAACGAATATTCCCCGACAAAAAGAATATTGTCCGACAAAATAAAATTTGCACATAACATCCTTAACTTTCAATTTTGTCAATTTAACCATTTACTGTTTCAGGAAAAATATATATGAAGAAAAATTAAATTTTGTATTTCATAAATTCGGGGTCTTACATATATACTCTGCGGACGGTAAAAATTACAAAAATGTCATGCAAAAAATGCCATACGGATGACATTTTTGCAATTTCTACCGTCCGCAGTATTAAACAACGGACGGTAGAAATTGTAAAAATGTCGTGCGCAATATTTCTACTGTCCACAGTATTAAGCTGCGGATGAAAAAATTTTGGCCAAACCCAAAAACGTCGTCATAATGTTATATGAATTTATTGCTATAACACAATGCTAGTTTATTTTTAAGAAAATGGATTCATAAATGATAACGTGACATAATTTATGGCAGTGATTCCCTTCAAGCTTATAATCCAGTGGCTAAGATAATATATTATGTATTAGACAGAGAGAGATGGCTTACCGTATGGTTAAATATGGCTATGAATGTTTCTTTATCATCATCTCTGTTACAATTATTTTTTCTCTTCTAATTCAAATGTATTCACAAACACTAACGCATATGTATGTATATATGTGTGAAATTTAGAGAGAAAAATTACCAACACATTCTTTCTTTTGAACGGGTTGTGCAGTTTCTTGCTGGAAGGTTTTGATATTTTTGTATATGAAGAAGAGGTAGTGTGAAGAGAGAGAAAGTATGTCATTTTTAGAAAATAAAGTAATCCATAGTTTAATACTGCGGACGATACCTAAAACTAAAAACGACGTAGTTTGGGGAAAGCCAAAATTCTATCGTCCGCAGTATTATACTGCGGACGATAAGTTTATTCATTTGGATATTATGAGTATTTTGGACATTTAATACCGTCCACAATATAATACAGTGGATACCTAGATATTATATTGTGAACGAGGGTATTTTAACCCTCTGATCTCAATGTAGACGACTGAGATTTGTTGTAAGGATATATAGTTCTATTTTTATAACGTTGTTAATGAATCGGTCCCCACGCACATATATTCAAATAAGCTAATTTGATATTTTTGCAAGATCAAATGGGACCCACTTGTAAAAATATCAAATTAGTTTATGAAAATATCAACTCCCTAATTTTACTTTCAATTGCGGTTATAATTGTACAGTTGCCACATGTTATTATTCACTTATTTACAATTAACTTTATAAAGAATAAAAATTATGTGACAAATACATAAATAAGACAGTAAATAAGATAGTGAATAAGAAAGTTGATACAGTCTCGTACGAATGTATAAACATAAAATTTTGTCAAAGTGGTGGAAGAATAGTTTGCACTATTTTTTATTTTTTTTTATGATTGAGTAAATTGAAGAACATGATATTTGAAGATAGTAACCCAATTTAATTAAGGTGGTGAACTTAATGTTTTTTTTCCTCTTTCAATTAAGATAGTCAAAAGTTCTTCATATTATGTACATTTTGTCCAATTTTTTGAATTTCTTTTTATAATATAGATTTAACAACTATTGCTACAAATTAACATCACGATATTTCTTTCACAGGTAAAACCTTGCAAGGGTATTAACTTCATTGATATCTGTTTATTACACAGATTTTGGTGGAGGGGGAGGACTTAGTAAACCAGGTATACCAAAAGGGTATTTACAGGCGCACATATTAAATGGGTAATGAAGTCCAAGTGCTTGAGCTCCATACTTTGATTTGCATTGCTTTTCACATTGTGGTGTCCAGTCGTTGATTTTGCCGGCCACGGGTGAGATACAAATGTAAGCTTTAACCTCATCATTTGCCTTGCTCGCCTGAGGTTCTGAACAAATATATATCACGCATTATATAATTAAAAGTGTGTCGATCTATCTCATCCCTCAAAAATAAAAAAATAAAAACATAATATAGCATAACACGTGTTACATACTTGTGTGGCAAGTTATAGCAACACGCGTGTCAATCTCTCTAAACATGATAAAAAAAAAAATATCAGAGCATCGTATAGGTAATAATATAAAAACAAAACAAAAAGAGTACAAATTAAGACTATATGAGTATATTTATTTACAAATATGTTAATATGATAGACACATGATGATTCCTAGTGGAGTTGTTCACAAACAAAATTCGGCTCAACTTGATTTGACTCAAGTTCATTTATTAAGTTGAATTCAAATTGTTTTTTTTTTTATTAAATGAGCCGAGTTCGAATAATATAGTGTTCAACTCTAACTCGACATGACACACGAAAGCTAAGTTTTCTATCTTACAAAATAACATAAAACTTGAAGGCCGAAAGCAATGAGGATACCATATGTGTTGTATCTGAGTATAATCCTGTTAGTAATAAAAATCAGTTGTGGCTCATTAACGGCATGTCTAAGCTCGGCTTGTTTAGTATTTGATTTATTAATTAATTTTTACATATATATATATATATATATATATATATATATATATATATATATATATATATATATATATATATATATATATATATATATATATATATATATTTAAATTTAATTTAGTTCGACTCGAATTGATTTGTTTGTAAACTAATCAAATTTAAAAAATATATTTAAACTCGTTTAAGAGCTCAATTCGATTTGATCTCATTTAATTTTTAATTGAGGTCAAGTTCTATTCCGTTTCTCATCTACACACTTTGATTATTACTTTTACCTACGTGAACAAACCATAATATTCAATTATGAATTATAAAGATAGACAATTACATACCAGCAACAAAGACAAGAATTAGAAAAAGAGCTATTGGTAGAGCTTTCATGGTTTCTTTATTTTCTTTTATTTTTGGAGGAGGAGGAATAGTTTGTTTTTAGAATTGCGGTCTTTAACAATATTTATACATGAGTGGGATAGAAATTTCTTTATCGACTTTCTAAAAGGAAAGTGCAGATGACAAGTGCAGATATGTCATCATAATTGTAGTAATAAAAAAAAATCTAGGAATACAACAAAAACTCATAAATTTTGTTGACCGGCTTGATCTACTCTAGTCTTATATGGCCAGAAACTCTTTAATTTAGAATTCAGCGGACCATTTTTTTAAATTGGAAGTAATTAGCCCCACAGGGTGCTGCAAAATTCTTATTTCTTGTTGGAATTAATGCACTCTTTTGGTAAATATTCTCAAATGCATTTAATGCGTTTGGAACTCTTAAATATACTAAACATACCAAATGTTAGAAGATGAATAAATAGTAATACATGTAGAAACGCGTCAAAATAGAAGACTTAGAAAAAATAAAATCGATCCGAGTCGAATTAAATTTAAGTAATGAATATGGATAATGGCAAAAGTCTCAAATTTTTGCTCTCAAATTTAGTGTGGAAAAATTTAACGCGGGAATGGAAAAAGCCGCTCAGAAAATAATCAAGAGCAACCATACATTTCAACAGCAAACTGCCTAAAATGTGCAAGGATATTTTCTCATAATCACTCAAAAAATCCTAAAATATCTCCCAAACCACTTAGAGCATACCAAACATTATTATTCTATCCAATTCCATAATCAGATTCCCCCATTAAAAAAAAAAAATGGTGATGGGAGGAATTTACTCAAAAACAACCAATCCTCCTCCAGTAGCCAGTGGAGGCAGGGAAATCATTCCAGGCGGTGCATATACCAGTAAGTTCACAGATTACTCATTATCATATGGATCGGGAACTGGGAATTATTTAATCTCCAAGGAATTTGCATATTCAGTAATAATTAACACCGAGTCGTCGCTGCGGCTAAGAGGAAGTCTGTTGTTTGATGAATATCATTACAAGATTGATGAGTACTTGAAGGCAATAGACAAAATTCAGGAATTAATGAAGTCAGGTATTGTTAAAATATATATATTCTAGATATTATTATTATTATTAGAAGAAGAAGAAGATTTGGAATATTTTTATATTTACTATGTTAATTTCTACAGGTATGATCACAAATTACCAAAGTGAAGCAATCAATGTGATGGACATCGCTATGAAAAGACTCCTGCTGGAGTTTGAAGGCATACTGAAATGTCCAACCAATAACATAAAAAACCATGGCTATGTTTGTTTGCAAAATGCATACTTGGGATTGGACTATTTGTATTAATTTAAAGTTATTTTCGACTTTTTTATCCTATGATGAGGGATTAATAGTCCTTTAAATAGTCCTTGGACTATTTTTTATCATTCTTAATGCTATTTACGAGGGATTATATAATCCCATGATGAATTTGGGATTAATAGTCCCTCTCATTTTAAGCTATTAAATGACTTTATGGGACTAATATTTCAACATGAAGGGATTAATAATCCCTCATCATGGGATAAAAAAGTCGGAAATAGTTTTAAATTAATACAAATAATTATATCCCAAGTATATATTTTGTAAACAAACATAGCTCATATGCTTATTTGTGAGACTTCCACTTCTTACTCGAGTACAGTAAATTCTTCTAGCTATGAGTTACATGACACCGATTCTACAGCTCATGGAGAATTCTCTACCCAGCAAGTTATTCATCTATGTGATATCATAGCTAGGTTGAAGAGTTCTACAGGATTTCTCGGCGACTGCATTGAGATGTACAGGATTTCAAGGAAGTCTGTGGTGGATACAACCTTTTCAAGACTCGGAATTGAGAAATGGGGAATTAGGAACATTCGGAGTTCGGATTGGGAACAAGTCATGGAAAGGATAAAGTTGGGGATACGAGCAATTAATGTTTGCTCTCGAATCATCTTTCCGAGGGAGAAGAAACACTATGAGCAGATCTTTGATGGTATTGAATCTGCCACTTATGATGATTGTTTTCTCGTTATAATTACGGATGCTACAATTCAGTTGTGTAATTTTGCGGAAACTATAACTACTACTCCAATATCTTTGCAGAAGTTGTTTGGAGTTTTGGATTTGTATAGAGCTCTATTATTATTATTGCCAGAGATTAAAGCTACATTCCATTCAAGTTCATCAGTGGATGTTTATTTTAGGGCGGCTAAGATCGTTGATCGATTGGCAGAACTGATAAGACAAATTATTTCAACTTTTGAAAATACCGTGTTCAATGAGTTGTTGAATACTCCAGTTCCTGGGCGCATAATTCATCCACTGACAACATATTCTATGGATTATATTATTGGCATGTTAACATACAAGGAATTGTTAACTGAAATTATCATTTCCAAGCCTACAAAAAGTTTGGGAATTTCTGATGATGATATGCAATCCTTGGAAGTTGGGGGGGAAACTCCGTTAGCCCTACATTTGGTTTGGATCTTCATTGCCTTGAAATTTAATTTGGAGGCTAAATCTAAACAATTCGTGGACGCTTCGAGAGGCCATTTATTTATGATGAAAAATGTCAAACTTATTCTTGCGAAAATTGAGCAGTGTTCAGAATTGCTAGAAATGATTGGGGAGGATTATTTAACAATGTTACGTCAATACGTAGCGAAAAAAGCAATAACATATGTAGAATTCGTACGGGACAAGGCCCTACACAGCTTAAGAGATGCAGGACTAAATTACAAGTTTCTATTTTTCAACAGGATTTCAAAGAGTGCTCTGAAGAAGAGGTTAAAGATTTTCAATGCTATGCTTGAAGATTTTTTTCAGACTCGATCTACGTGGTTGGTGCCAGATTTGCAGTTCCAGGGGCAGCTTCAAGGGCAGCTTGATAAGTTAATATTTGAAGAATTGATTCCAGCTTACGAATCCTTTTTAGTGAAGTATAGGAGCCATGTTGAGAGTGAAAAGTACCCGGAGAAATACATCAGGTACTTGCCCAATGACCTGAAGGATGAGCTCGATGGAAAGCGCAAGGTCTTTTGTGCAGTTAAAGTAAAGCTTAGGGACTTCTTTGTTAGTTAGGAGGTTTAGTCATATGGGTGGGTAACAAGTTAGCAGTGCGTGTTAGCTAGAGCAAATTAGCGGCGCATGTTAGAACATAGCCTTATGTTAGTACAAATAGATTGAGCCTGTACTGTTTTACTTTATCCAAGAAATGAAATAGAAATGGCTCGAGCTTAAAGTATTAATTATTAACATCAAATGTGATAGCCTCAATCTTTTGAAAATCGATCCGATTTAGTCAGATGAACTAGTTCTATGTCTGGTCAATAAAACCTGCCTAAAATACATAATATAAAATAAAAATAAAGGAAAGATGCACATAACACAAGACAAATACACAATATAAAGCATGAATTTACAAACACAATTTTAAAATATAAATTCAAATAAAAACTTTTATCTCATTATTAAAAAGTGGTACTTGACAAATATTTTTCACCATTAAAAAGTAAGGTCTGCCATAAAAATTCGTGACAGACCCCACTTTTTAATGGTAAAATAAAAATTTATATTTGGTGTTTATGTGTATAGACTTATCCCAACATAAAATGAAAATAGGAAAAATATGCATATAAAATATATAAATTTGTATTTAATATTTGTGTGCATAGACTTATCCTAACATAAAATGAAAATACGGGAAAGATGCATATAAAACATATAAATATATAAGAAAACAAATATAAAATACAAAACAAATATGCAATATAAAATAAAAAATAAAAATAGGGCAAAGATGCATTTAAAACGTCAAAATGTATGAGAATAAAGTGAGAGGAAACTCGTGTTTATAAATTTTAAAGAAATGAATGGAAACATGCACGTGAATAACTTGTAAATCTGTGAATTTAATTTCTTAAAATCCAAGTGTATCGGCGCAAGGTCTACAAATCCTAGTCCCACCTAGTGGTGTATAAATGGCCAGCGGTCCGGCCTAATCAAGGCCTGGTCCGATTTTGTCCGGTCTAGAGGCTACTAACATGCCACATTTTTTATAATTCAGATTTGGCTTACCCTGGCCTGCCAATTAGCCTGGTCTAGCCTGAGGCTCTGCCTGTCCTAATTCACCTAAAGCCCAACCTGTCAATTTTCTTTCTTTACTATTTTAATTCCCCCATTGCAGATAAAAATTTCCTCTTTATGACAACTTATTCAATAAACCAAATAAAATTGACATCTTTCAATGCGTTCATTCATATATTTTTGTTTATATACGAATAAAGAAATCCATGAAAACATATTAGGTAGTATAATATATAAGAAATTTTCTTGCTTATCTAATACTCTATACTTTTTGAAAACCTTTCATTGCATCTTCATTTTAATAAATACTTAGCGTAAAAATTAGAAAGTCATTTGTAAAATAATAATAATAATAAAAAGATAGTTTTCATAAAAAATAATATTTTTTTATATTAATGATAGTATAAAATAATACAATATCTTTAAAATTGTACAATATTTTAATTCATTATTGTAATTTATAAGTTGTAACTTGTAAGTTATAATACATTACTTTTAATTAATACGTCAATTAAGTTTAAAATTTTAATTGATATTTTTATAATATTTAAAATTATTAAAAAAAATGAATGGACCAGATTGGTCTGACCTAACACAAGACTTGGCCTGCAAGTCTCAGCAGATCCCTCTTTTAAGCGTCAAGTCTGACCTGTCCTAGCCTGCAGGTTGAAAGTCAAAGGCTCGCCCTGATCAACGATCAAGACCTGCCTGAATTAGGCTAGATCAACCTGTTGTGCATGATTAGTCCCACCCCATTGCCATCTTAGCCCAAAAATAAATTTTATTTTTCAGACCCCTATTTTTAAAATATACTACAATAAACTTATTTAGAATATCAATGCTAGTCCACAAACATCAAGAATCAAATATGAGACATCCAACAACGACAAAATTAATTACATATATTTACAAATATGAGGCATACTGGATATATTAGGTGATTCTTTAAATAAGATATGTAGTGCGCATCCTTATAAAATTATTTATTTTTCAAAAATTAAATAGATCCCATAATATTGAATTTAGAACTACTTCAAATTGGCCTTGACCATAGAAAGATGTTTGATAATTACAAAGAAAAAGTTTTACTTTAGATGTACAATACCTAAGACATTAAAATTGTGCAACGCAGTACTGTAACATTTACATTGGAAAAAAAGAAGTAATTAGAATAAATCAGTGATAATGTTAAAATAATAATTATGCTGAACAATAAGTATTGCTAAAAATTCAAAATATCGTGTAGTTAAATATATATTTATTATGATAACATAAATATTGTTACACAGTATTAATAATAATTTTATAGTGTTCTTTTAAATAGGTCAAAATTATTTTTAATGTATTACTATATATACATGAAATATATGAATACATATCGACTAAGAGTATGTAAAGGATAGACCCTCATATTAGTGTTCAATTCTATACTCACAGTTTCTTAATTCACATTTATTTTATTAAATAAGAGCAATGAAAATATCATGCTTTCTTAGGTCCTGTTCGTGTACGCCTTATAAGTCCGTCAACGAACTTATAAGGAGTTAAGTCAATAAGCTCGTTCGTGGTCAGCTTTTTTTTTTTACTTATAAGTCGAAAAAAAAGTCAAAAAAAAAAGCAACTATTTCTGACTTAAAAAAAATGACTTATAAGTCATTTTTTTTAAGTTGGTCAACTGTCATGAAATGACAAAATTGCCCCTCCTTGTTGTTTTAATCTTCTTCTTACTAAATGACATTTTAGTAATTTTTACATTTTACTTAACTTATAAGTCATTATTACCCGAACACATCCACAACTATTACTTATAATTCCCGACTTATAAGTAAAAATACTCCCGAACACTTTTACTTATAAATCTACTAAAATTTTAACTTATAAATCTACTCAAATGTTAACTTTAAGTCAAAAAAAAAAGTCATTCTCGAACGGCCCCTTAAAGTTGTGTGAAAAATTTCCTTTCTTTTTTATTCCTACAAGTTTGGTTTTATTATAATTTTATTTTTCGTTAATTTTTTTACTTTTTCATTCTATTTACAAAATTTAATAAAATTCTAATTATATTTTTATAATAATTATATTGCAAAGTCGATAATTTTGATATAATTTTAATTTGAATATTATATAGGATGTGGAGTATAACGAGCTAGAAAGAGCAGAGTATTGCACATTACGCATATAGGTGCCGACATTATTTTCCATTTCGCAACTCTCTGACACATCAAAAATGTCGACATTTCTATCTCTTCTTCTATCAGAAGACAACGCAAACAAACCTCCAGACCAGAAGAGGATCTATCGTGCACCCTCTGTTGCGCAGGATAACACCATTTTCATTCATTATTTGCATGTGATGAGCTCTGTTTCTGTTTCTATATAGAGATTTCTGTTATCTCACCAACTTTCATTGCAAACCCAGATCAGAAATTCTCCAAAATATTAATACCCATGTCATTTCTTGAGGTTCTCTTTCCAATTCCTCTTTCTTTTTGTCTGTTTTTTCTGAGATTTTGTGCTTATAAACTCTCCATTTTATTTGATTTTGTGCTTATAAATTCTCCATTTTCTTTGTCAGGAGCTATTGCCGTGGCTTTGGCTTGAGCCAATTAGCGGAAAGACTCGAGCTTTGTCAGGTAATTTTGATCCTATTTTTTGCCTTTAGGTTCCAATTCTTGAATTTGAGAGTTTGATTTCATTTTCTTTGTTGCATGCATCTATGTGAAAAGGGGCCCATGTTATAATGTTTTAGGTTCACTTTATTGTTGTAATTTACTCGGTTTGATTCTTGAGATTAGTGGGTATTTAATTTTGGTTACATTTTTGGGAAAAGGAGAACCTTAGTATAATCTTGTAAGTTTATTTTATTGTTATAGAAATTAGCGGGTATGCATTTTTGGAATGTGAAGATTTGATGTTTACAAGATTTTTTAGTTTCTATTTTGGTTCATTTTCTCTGCAACCAAAAAATTGCTTGCTGTTGGCGCCAGTTTAACATTTTTTTTATTCTTTTGTTAATTTTTTGTTTCTGCGGCTAAATTTCAATTACTCAATCCTCACTAATTAACTAAAAGCAATTGGAAAGTTATATTACATTTTCACAAGTCATGTGAGTGGCATTTTGATAATCAAGAATTTGTTGCTTTGGGGCATAAATAGTACTCGTTGCGGCCAATTTATTATTTATCTAAATTTTTTGCTTTGTCAGCATTGTAGTTGTGAAGCATTCCTCTAATCTCTTTTATAGTTCCCAAAATTTTTTTAGTACTTGTAATCGACTCTAAATTCAGATTATTTTTGTGTTGTGGTTTCCCCAAAAGACTCCTTTTTGCAGAACCTTTCTGAATCGATGTCTACCAACACTTGCGTCGGTAATGATGCCGATATAGATACTTGCCGAGATGAGAAAATGGCTTTCATTCTCAAGATGGCGGCTATAGTCGCCGTTCTCATCTCTGGAGTTTGTGGTGTAGCCATCCCATTGGTTGGGAAGGAACGTCGGTTCCTCCAAACAGACTCTAACATGTTTTTTGCTGCCAAGGCTTTTGCAGCGGGTGTCATATTGGCCACTGGTTTTGTGCATATGTTACCAGATGCCACATCAGCCCTTACAGATGTGTGTTTACCCAAGCGGCCCTGGTCTGAGTTCCCATTCTCGGGGTTCTTCGCCATGATGGCAGCGCTTGCCACCTTGGTCGTTGACTTTGTTGCAACTCAATACTATGAGAAAAAACAAGAGAAACAGAATCAAGTTGTCGATGTGGAGTCTGTTGAATCGATGACTGAACAGGGGATCTTTCCAGCAGAAGTGAAGGATAGACACAGAAAGGTGTTTGGGGAAGAGGAGGGAGGGGTGATGCACATTGTGGGGATGCATGCCCACGCAGCGCATCATAGACATAATCATCCTCATGGTCAGGAGGCATGTGAGGGCCACATCAAGGAGCATGCGCATTCACACTCACACTCCCACTCGCATGGGCTAGGAGGTGGCGGTGGCGGTGAGGAGGGTGGAGTGAGGCATGTTGTTGTTTCACAGGTAATTTTTTTGATTTGTTTCTTCTTTGCTGTAACCCTTTGCTCTGCCCTTTTGGGAACAGGACACTTGTATAGTTTATTAATACTATTACTACCATTAAACTAGTTTTATATAGGTCCCACTCAAGATGGGTTTTATCATGCTTGTCAATCGTAGAGTGTAATATGCACTTTATGTGTGTACTTTTAATTGTTAAACTGGCTAATGAGTTTCAAAGAGACGACATCAATTCAATTATATGTTATTAAACTCTAATTTTATATGATTTTGAAAAGTATATATGATATGAAATCGGGAAATCAAATATATGTCTTCGAGATTTTTGTCATTTTAATTCTACATTTGTTAGATCATAGGAAGACATGTAGGATTCTATTAAACTTATCGTATATGTTGATATGATTATTACAAGCTTACTACAGACTGTAGTTAATGCTTTGTTCTGCATGGTCAAGTTGCTTAGTCTCCTGCCATGTGCCTCTTGCGAATCTATTGTGTTTATTACTAGACACCTTTGGTTTAGCAGGCTTGAGCATTGATTTGGAGTTAAATTCATCTCACATTATAACTGCCAGATATTGTATTGATATGCATAGAAGATGTAGTTCTTATAACTTTTCTATATTTTGAAAAAGTAAATTAATGCTCTTACTTGAACTGCTTGTGTAAATGCTCAAAGTAAAAATAATTGCTTATCTCTAATGAATTTTATGTCGTTTCTGGTGGTGAGTCCAAAAGGAAATTTAATAACAGTTATATTTCAAAACTGATAAGAGCGCGATATATTTCGAAAGTGCTTTGATTAAGCACAACAAAATGAACGGATCATTCTTTCTTCAATTATGCTAGGAACATTGCACAATGTTGTGTTGGAGAATTAAAACGTAGCAAATAAAATAGTAAATAGAAAATCGAAATAAAACAATCACACAAGACACACAATTTACGTGGTTGACTCAAAAGTTGGGCAAGTTCACGGTCAGCGGCTAACTGGCTAACAGTTTCACTAACTTTTGGAAATTTCGTACATTTTTACAATTGCAGGATCTCCTCCTTATATGACATACTATAAGAAACCTTAATTCAACTAGGTTGTACAAAACTACCCCTCTAGATAGGCAGATACCGATCCTTCGCTCCAGGAACATATACCCTATTACCTTTTGGGCGGTTTTACAGTCACCTTTGAATTAAAGTTCTGATAAATTTTCACCAATAAAATGTTGTGTTACATCGAGATTATGTTTGTTTGCAAAAATGATATATGGATAGAACTATTTGTACTAGTTTAATGCCTTTAGGGAGTATTATATCCCATGATTAGCTCTCTATTTAATCATCTGTATCCCAAGTGTAGATTGTACTTCAATCCATTCATGACATTATTACGTTATGTGGCATGTTTTGCGAGATTTAGGTATTCTGAAATGTTATGCTATCTCATAAATGTGATTCTCAGATAGTACCTGAAAATGCTAGATTCCATCAAGTACATTTGCTGTATATCTTTTGCAGGTATTAGAAGTTGGAATTGTGTCGCACTCAATCATCATCGGACTTTCACTAGGAGTTTCACAAAGCCCATGTACCATAAAACCCTTGATCGGGGCATTATCATTCCACCAGTTTTTTGAAGGGTTTGCACTTGGCGGCTGCATTTCGCAAGCTCAGTTTAAAACCCTCCATACCACACTGATGGCGTTCTTTTTTGCGATAACAACCCCTGTGGGAATTGCGATCGGGGCTGGCATTTCATCAGTTTACAACCCCAACAGCCCAAGAGCACTAGTTGTCGAAGGCATCTTTGATTCCGTATCGGCTGGAATTTTAGTCTACATGGCTTTAGTGGACCTAATTGCTGCTGATTTCTTGAGCAAGAGAATGAGTTGCAATGTGAGACTCCAAGTTGTATCGTATTTTACTCTTTTTCTTGGAGCTGGATTAATGTCTTCTCTTGCACTTTGGGCATAAGTGAACTATTATCTTGTAATTTTCTTTCTTTTCCTCCTTTCCTTTCCTTGGTATCACAAAGGCAAGACACCTTTAATCTTTCCTTTTATATGTTTCTTACTAGCTTTGGACCTGCCCAATGCATGGGAAAAATATAATTTTGAAATTATAGGCCAAATGTGCAACAATAAATTGTTCATCTGTCTTTTTTATCTGCCTATTCCTTTTTCTATTTTTTTTTTTGAGAACTTATTATGATTACAATTCGTTGATTGAGAGTTTACCAGCTAAGAGTGAGCTATAAATGCATATTTTGATTGGGAGAGGTAATGTAGCAGCTTTGAATTTTTTTTCAATAAAGAGTATTGCCACTTGTACAAGTTCTTGTTACAAAAGATTGCTTGCAAAAGGAGATATCAGAAATGTCATAATGATGAAAGAAGAGACACATTAGAGACCATCTGAGCCTGGAAATTTGCACATACTCAACTTTGCTGCAAACTCCCCCACAGAATTCTCATTCCATTTTCTGCTATACAGTATGCTAATTAACACACTGATAGGCTAACGTACAAACTATCAGTAGTAATTTGTAATGAGTCAAACATACATGTAAAATATGGCTTGTGTCTCACTTTCACAACATGTGGGCACACCAAACTGTGGGCTATGGACCTCTCCATTGCACCCAAAAGAGGGCACACCAAATTGTACTAATTTGTGAGAAAGCAAAGATATTTTGGTACAAATGTGTGATATCAATGTCTTAAACACATATAGGATAAAGGTGACGATTGCACCTAAAAAGGGCACTCCAAATCATACGAATTTGTGACAAATCAAAGATATTTGGTACCTCTAAATTCTTTTCTTGACCATTTCTTTAATTTCATAGGCTCATATAGGATGTTTTAGAAAAAATATATGTCCAAACATAATTCATTGTACCAAATATCAACGCTATATACCTAGTTTTTCACAAATTAAACGTATTAAATCTCTTTCTTCTCTTTTCAAATAATTTCTCTTTATTTCTCTCCCTCTCTCTCTCGTTTAACAACAAAAGAGTAACTACTAGTAGGAGTAGAATTAAAGAGAACAGAAAAGGACTCCCTGCCAGTTCTATTTCTACTCCACTAGGACCGCAAAGTCTCAACACTTCCAAAACAACCTTCGTCACTTCCCCTAATTCACCAAAATGCCGCGCACTTTCTCCGACCACTACTCCGGTCAATACTCCAAATCCGAAAAGACCAAAAAGCCTATCCCATTTCTCAGTCCCCACCACCGCAATCCCTCCGTACCCCTGATCGTTTTTTCCACACTCAGCCTCTTAATTGGCGTCTCCGGCGTTATTTTCTCTCTCTTCGCCATCTTCCACCATAGACCCATCCCCATCTTCCGCTGCGGCGGGGTGGAAGACACTTTCCGGGCATTCTACTCCCTGCCCAACGCTCGACGCCTCGGCGGTGATTCCGGCACCGGCAACATCGCTGATCGGCCGAAGTTCCTCGGGTTTGTCGGCATTCAGACTGGGTTTGGGTCCGTTGATCGCCGTAAAGCGTTGAGGAGTACTTGGTTTCCCTCTGATTCTGATGGCCTTCTTAGGTAAAAAAAAATTGGTTCTTGATTCATTTTATATTATTTTTAATGTTTATTGTTTAATTATAGTGTTTTTTCTATATTGAAAATCAGCAGTCTTGAAATAGTGTTCTCTATACATAATAATGCCATTATTAACTGTGGGTATGGCACTATGCTAATAATTATCATAATCAAAAGTTTTAAACCTTTGTATACCAATTACCAATAATGAATATCTCCAAATTCATGTGAAATGTGTTTAATTCTCATACTGATGAATGAAAATATGACCCCTGTCTCACAAAAGAGTCTCCATTTGCAAATCTTGCAAAAATTAAGGATGTATCTATTTATTTATTTTATACTTACCCCTAAAATAGCAAGTTGCTAGTTTAACAGTGATGACATGATAATGAACTTTTGATGGCAAACCTAAGGATTATTTGTCAATTTATACTACAATCAATTGAACAAGGATTCTTTGTGGAGCAAAGTTTTCATTATAGCAAAATGGCCTCTTTTTGTGGAATAGACGGAGTAATAAAAATTGATTTATTTGCGTGTTCATTTTAATTCTTTGATTTCTAGATTAGGAAGAAATTATTGAAATAGGACGGCAATTAGGAAAAGAAAATCAGGTAACACTGAAAGAAGCAACATTTAAGTTAATAAAAGTATTATAACACTATCTTTGAGAGCATTCCTAAAGAATTCTTGAAGTTTTCCATATCCAAATTGCGCTACTATTTCAAATTTCTAGAAAGTCCAGTTCTGGGGCAACATTTTTTCCTGAAAGGGAAACGAAGTAGAGACTGAGGTCATGAAGGAAGGGCTAGTGAAAAGGAGAAGAAATGGATAACAGAGAAAAGTTTCTGTAATCAGGGATCATCTTGATACAGAATAGGTGTGCCATATGCAACCCTTTAGATGCACTAAAAGGAGGAAAATGTAATAAAGCTTTGAAATAAATTTTTAAAGAACTTGCATGGTTGACTTATAACATCCCATCCCTTTGGTTGAAATACAAACTTGCTCCCTATTATTTCCTGGCTCTGCCAAGGAAAAGGCCATAACCACTTTCTGACTATTGAAATATTCTTCAACGTCAAGTTCCTAACCTCAAGCCAACTCCATTGTTTAGAATTACTGACAAAATTGTGAAGAGGTTGTCCCTCCTATCAATACTTAGCCATGGCCATCCAGAATACAAAGTTTGTCATTATCTGAAGGGCTATACAAATATTTGGAAACTTATATCTTGATTCAAACCTCTATAATGAGCCTCTTTTTTTGGTTCCTCCTCCAGCAAAGTAGACTGATCTAAAATTCAAATATGGAATGGGAATAAATCTTTAGTTCTTCCGTATTATGAGAAATGCAATCCCTTTATTGGAGGTTGAGTAGGGTGTTACACACATTCCTTTTGTTTTTTCTCTCTCTTTTCCCTTCCTTTCTTTATTTTATTTTCATTTTAGCTTTTTTATATTTATGTATGTATATATGTATATATGTATGTATATATATATATATATATATATATATATATATATATATATATATATAATTTTGGAATTTTGTTTTATTTTCTTATATTTTATTTATGCATTTTTCTTTGTTTTATCTTTTTCTTTGTACTTTATTTATTTTCTTATTTTATTTTTACGCTTTTATATTGAATTCAATTTCGGCCTACCGCACTACTTTGGGATTGAGTTGAGTTGAATGTCTGCGCAATAGCTTTTACTGCTGTCACTTTAAAGTTGAGGCATCTGTTGTGCCTAAAAATTTATTTAGCATAATCCTGTTACATGCTCATTTCATTCCCAACTTCTGCAGGTTGGAGCAAGCTACTGGGTTAGCTTTTAGGTTTGTTATGGGACGAACAAAAGATGCAAAGAAGATGGCAGAGCTTGAGAAAGAGATTGAGAAGTACAACGACTTTATGATTATAGATGTTGAGGAAGAATATCTAAAGCTTAAATATAAAACGTAAGGATTGAGCTTTTGAATTCATATTATCATGTTAATGACTGAAAGCTTATCTATACTTATCCAAACTATGTTAGCTTGGCATATTTTAAAGCAGCATTCCAACTATTTGAAGCAGATTATTATGTTAAAGCTGATGATGACATTTATTTGCGTCCAGGTATTTTAAGATTTGCTAAAAAGCTTTGCTAGTAGTGTAATACATAGTACCATAATGTTGTTTTCTAAATGTTTCAGATCGTCTTGCAACTCTTCTAGCTAAGGAGAGAACCCATGCACTGACATACATTGGATGCATGAAGAAAGGACCTGTGGTTACTGATCCGAAAATGAAGTGGTAAATTTATTATAAATTATACTAAATAGGAGCCATCCCTTGTTCAATAGCACTTGTAAAATTGTGTTCTACTCTTTCTACATAATTATAACTTATCTCATGTGAAACATCTCAGGTATGAGAAATCAGCGAAACTGATAGGAAACGAATACTTCTTGCATGCTTATGGACCTATATATGTTCTTTCTGCAGAAGTGGTTGCATCACTGGCAGTTGCGAAGAATAATAGGTTTGTTATTATATTGGTGCTTTTTTTATAATTATTTTACTGGAACTTATAAAAATTTTGCTGACATTTTTCTAACAAGTTTACAATCATTAGATTATTGTACAGATCATACTTAAACTCTTTTCTTTTATAGAAATCATACTGCTAAGTCACTTTCCGAGTCCCCTTTATCCTTAATACGTATAAAGAAAATGAAATACCGTTTATTATTAATCATGCTACTCTTGGCTTCCTTGTCATTCATTTGGGTAATGACTAATGAGATTTATTGAAACTGAAAGATGACCTATGGCTGATGGGGGGGAGTCTTAGAGCAGCATCCACATAATCAGTATCACCTTAATGCTTGGCATAGCCTATGAGAGGGACCACATATGACGGGAAAAGATCCTATTTCATTTAAACAAAATGTGAAGCCTATGCAAGCAGTTCTGCAGGCGTAATACTTGTATGCTTTTCTTTTGGTGTTCCAGCTTCTTATGCCATTCATCTGTTCAGCTTTTAAATGCCAAGTGTTAAGAATACTTCTATAGGTCATTCCCTTAAAATAGTCTCATTCTACAGGACGTGTTGAATTTTTGTAAATTCCACTCGAAGAGCCATTTAGCAGGCATTTTTGTTTAACTTGCTCCTGAAAATGTTTTCAGACCTGCCTCGCTATTAGCTTCATATCCTTTTTTACTGAACTCTACCTTCAGGGTGAAGTAAGCAGATAGTTCTTGCTACAGTTCGAAAACTTATGATTAGGGGAAGCCCTAGTAACCGGATTCTGCCACTCTGACCTTGGTAGTGATTGGGATTTCGATTGAAAAGATGTTTTTCTCGATCATTGGAAGCAATCTTCACTGGCACAAGGATCCAAGTGCCACAACTTTATTGTATAGAAGGAAGGTGAAAGCGGAAGGGAATGTCGAACTCAAAAGTGGATGTTGGTCGCAAGATGATTCCTCATATCGACGAAGGGAGTGAAGGCCTGCTTTAAGATCTAGCATACAATCTACAATATCGTCCTCTCTTTGTCTTATTTGTTAGATATTCTTTGAAAATCATTGTATGACCCACTGTTTATGGAACTCATGGGGGGCAAGAGTTTCAGACTTTCAGTTAATCTTAATGACAATTTGATTTAAGAAACCTAAGCTGGCTGTTGACATATTTTCTTCTCTTTTTCATGTGCGTTGTTTCTTTGATCTCATAATTTCTAGAACAAAACATACATAGCTTCTGATGTGTTCTCTTTGACTAGAGATTTTTGGTCATATAGTAATGCTATTTGTTATGCTGTGGAGTTCATTCTCTCTCTCTTTGCTTTATTGGTGTTCACCAGTTATTTTACTTCAAATCGATGTATTTCTGCCTTTCAGCTTGAGGATGTTTAACAATGAGGACGTCACTATCGGCTCATGGATGCTTGCAATGAATGTCCATCACGAAGATAACCGAGCAATATGTGATCCTCGATGCACACCTACGTCCATTGCAGTTTGGGACATCCCAAAATGTTCAGGTATAAATAGCTTACAGGCAGCAAACTCTCATTTAAACTTATGCTAGTGTGCTTGAGATTACATATGAAACACCTAATTCTCAATAAGATCAATTCTTTTGATATACTTCGTGGTGCTCGCCTAGGTAGAATTGGCCCTCTGTCATCTCGATTTGGATGGACGCCCACACCTCTGTCTAGGCGCAATTTCTCATGCCTCTATTTGACCATACCCGCTGCCCCTGAAATGTTCAAGTTTACATTTAAAAATTATAAATTACATCCTAATTTTTTCTTTAATTTTTATAACACATCACATCTTTAATCTACAACTCTAAAATCTATACACTTCTTGGGTTTTTTTAATGCTAAATGAACTGTATGAAAATAATAGATTTATAAGAATTGACTACAAATCTGAATTTAAAGTAATAATTAATAATGGTATTTGATGAAGGTCATGTCGTCATGAAGCTCTAAAGTATGCTTTGTAAGATTGTGGTTTTTTGGGTTGATAATTTTCATGTACAATTTGGAATATTTACACGTAATGTATGCAAATATTCAATAAATAAATAAGACTACCCAGGCGGTATGAGGCTCCACTGCCGCTAGGTCCGCTTGCTGATTTTTAGAACACTGCAGGATATGGAAGAAAATTTCAGATATAGTCATCTCCTCCAACTTTGTTAGGCTGACTTTGTTATGAGATTATGCTGAAAACTCCAACTTTGACATCACTCATCAGAGCCTTGCTTTTTCTAGTGTCTTAACTTTCATTGAGATTCTATTTTAGATCGCCGAGGAAGATGCTTAATCTAATTTCCTTGAAAGATGGGAGTGACTATTTTAATGAGTATTCCTGGATTGCTAGAATATAGTTATTCAACTTCTTTCAGCTTGAAGATGTCAACACGACTATACTTTGCATGGTATTATATAGATTCACCTGATTTAGTAACACAGAATTTGTCTCGATGCTCCCATCTAGATACGTACTCATCATATCATGTGACTTTTTTTTTATTTATATACAACTTCTACTTCATATATATAATTCATATTTGTCAGAGGGAAAAAAAAAACCGAAGCAAACAATTGAATACACTCTTTCTGGTCTTCATGGGATGGTAACTTGTATGGTTCACCAATACTATGACAAAATTTAGATCTCAGTTTAATGTTTTGCAGGAAAGCTTTTTCCTTTTCTGAGCAAAGAGTCTAATATAAATTTGTTGCATCAAATAAAAGTTTCCTGAAATGTTACTTATTTATCACCCATAGAACGTTCAGGCAAATACCGATCTTAGTCATGTCAAAACGAGGAGTTTAGGAACACGACAAAATTATTTCACACAACTCACCGCTTAGGATAAACTTTTCTCATCTTGCCTAGTTGGCAGACTCAGAAGGGAAGAACCAAAGATTTAAAAAAAAAATGTTTTGCAATACCTCGTGATGTTCTACAAATAAGTGTATAAATGATAAAACGCATATTATTAGAATGCTCTCTAATTAGCGATTTGGTGAGGAATTTGTAGGTTTATGCAACCCAACAACTAGGATGAAGGCGCTGCACAACGTCAGCATGTGTTCCAAAAGTCCGACACTTCCACCTGACGATAGGTAGTGTTTGTTTGGTCTGAAAACTCTGAACTTATTCTGCAACTGCTCGACTGATTTTCTCGGAATAGTGTTCATCCAAGGCCTCAACCTCATATTCACATCGTCCAGAAAATGGAGTCCTACTTTGTAATTTCCATTGATAAAAAGGTACTTTTTTTTCTGGACAAAGGGATTATTGTCATCCACTATTTTTTATGTATAGTAGTGTATTCTAGTTACCATTCATTGCCTTGGTCCTTTTACCCAAGTGGCATTGGAGAATATACAGGGTCAGTAAGTATGTAGCATATCTGATATCAGTATAATCAAAACTTACAGAAAATACTGGTGGAGCCCTTTTAAGTATGTTGAAATGGGTTATATGTATCAATATGTCAATATAGAATTTATATTGCAATAATTGCTGTTTAAGGTGACTTGGAAGTATTATAATTATGAATGTATTTTTTTATCTTCTCATGGAGCTACATGTATGGTATGAGGAAATTGTTCTCCATGACTTTTTCTTTTTAGTTTGTGGTGTATGTAATATTATGTTATCAAGAGATTCTAATTGTGTTAAAAGTCTTACTAGATAAGACGATAAATTTATGTCAATTGTAAATACAAATATATGTGTAAACATGGAATATGAAGGAATTAAGAATAACATAAATTTATAGTTTTACGAAGTCATAATTTAACTTCGTTATAAATTTGTCGACATATAAATCATTTTTCTTATGTTAATATAGAACTTTGCTCTTCTTACTCTCAAGAAAGCAATTTATGAATTTGCGCTCCTATTGCTTTTAGACATTTTTTTTTGGATTAATTTAATTGTCAAAAAACCTATACTAGCGGTACAAAATTCACATATTTTTAACACAAAATTTGATGAATGTCAAGAAAATATTTTTCCTTATTGTTATCCAGGTAAGTAATAATTTTAGTGTAAGATAATAACTGTTCTATTTAGTTATATTTATATATATTATTTCGAAACATTTGATGTGTTCCGAAACATACTAGACTACTAAATAAATTGTGGGACTGGTTTTCTAGAAATGAAAAGCCTCGGTGCTAGCCAAAACTCTGTACATGGTGAATCACATCTTTTTATTTTGGTGGGTTTAAATTTATAAGCAGTGGAATATCGCTGAAATTGAGAGATGTGATTGACCTAGAGCACCAAGTGATGATGTCCAGGATCACCGAATAATTTTTCATACATAGTGGGGGGGGGGGGGGGGGGGGGGGTTGGGGGGTAGCATTATATATTGAACTTTGAAAAAATTAATAAAAATTATAATGAAGGGTATTTTAATTAACACGTAATTAGAAGGCTGTTGAGTTGACAAAAAAAAATACCAATTGTTTTCTAAATTTTTAATATGATACTTCTAAAATATGATAGCTCTCAATTTATGAAACAGTCAAAGTACCCCTATAATTAAATTATATTTTGTGGGTGTGCACTAAAATAAACCCCTAATTAACCCCATTGTTGCTCTCAAGCTAAAAAAGCTTATGACTTTCACGTTGCCCTGCCTCTTGCTATGTGCTTTCAAAGTGAAGTGGAATATTGAGAGAAATACTTGTGCCAAAAAAAAATAAAAAATCTTTTTCATTTTGATTGTCATGGTTGAATTTTCTTGTTTGTGTTACAAATTTTAAGGCATTTCACAGAATTATCTAAATTATAGTATTCATTATTAATTAACTTATAAATAAGATTTTTTAATATGTGTGATTATGTCTTAAACGACTTATATAATAAATAAATAAAAAGAATGTCATATATAAAAAATTCTTTTTGATAAATCATAATCACTAGAAAAATTATTAAATATTTTTGGGACACTTATTATATGATGTTCCATATTATTTATATATTATTATTTTAATATTTAAAATAAAATAATAACATATAAATAATATAAAATATTACATGACAAGTGTTATAAAATTAATGAATAATTACTCGTAGTCACTATCCTTTTTGAGCTTGCATTAGCAAATGTTCATCCATGTCCATGCAATGACTAAGACAATGCTGTCATTTAACCACCAGTAGTTTACTTTTTTGGAGACTTGAACAGAAGTACTATATATTAGATGCAAGTTAATTAATTGGACACAAACTCCACATGGAAAGAATATATAGATAGAGCAGTAATAAAAAGAATTACTCACTTTATTTCTTTTTAATTGACATTTTAGATAAAAAAAACTCATATTAAAAAATATAATTAATATTTTATTTGATTAATTTAATTAAATATAAAATTTCAATATTATCCTTTAAAAATTTATTAAAAATAAGAAAAAGAAATTAGTATTTAATATAGGGATTATATGAGAAATTAAGTCATTAATATTTTCGTAAAATTTATAAATAAGAAAAAAAAATCACTCTTTAAAAAGACTGGTAAAAAGATATAGAGGAAGTACTATTTTTTTAGTTTTGGCATTCACTTGACAAAAATTCTGGTTACGTCGAGGAATAAAAGAAAATACAGAAAAAAAATAGAGCAACTGAAAGAGAGAGTTTGTTCGTCTTTGTTGGACGGACGAGGGTGCATGCAGAGACGAAGCCACGTGGTTGTGAGTGGGTCCACTGAAAAAAAAAAAAAGGTTGTTTTACGATTATATGATTAATTTAAAAAGAAAATTAGGTATAATATATAAATTAACACAACTGAAATTTATAATTTTTTAATATATAGGGTCAAGTTGAAATTTTTATAATTTATCAAGTCTCATATCACTTTTACTTTTTTATATATATACTTTTTTTTAATTTTTTTTAAATAAATGATATTTTAATTTATATAATTTTTAAAAATAATTAAAGAATTAAATATTAATGAACAAATTTGTGGTTTGAAACACGTATTAAGGTTTAATAAGGTGTATATAGTAATGTTATTATTTATTATATTATTATTATAATTAAATAGTATGTATTCTACATATAGAATTTGAAAACGTTAAATTATTCAAAAAAATTAGTTCGGCATGGTGAAAAAAGGAAATAAAAAGATGTTTGTAGTAAAATAAAAAAGGGCAAATTAATTAAGATGGGGGGACTTAAAGGTCGAGCTGCAGTCTGTAGTCACATTTCTTACCGGTTGCCTGCCCAAGCATTTGACGCATATTAGCAATATTAGAAAAAAGAAAGATGCTTCTTTCTGCCCATGCATGCAAATCTATATATATCATCATATATAAGATCCATCTCTACTAATTAATCAGCAGCTGTCAGAATCATGTGATCCCATTTCATTGAAGATCACTGGGAAACCTAACCATCACTTGATCAACTTAATTTCCTTTTCTTGAAAAGTTTATGAAATGAATATGTTTCTCCAAATCCTAATCCCTGACTTGTGATCAAGTTATTCATAGATGAGATAAATCTATTTTATAATGAGATTGTCTTTTCTAACTCTTTAATCTTAGATATTTGAACAGACTCTCTATGCATTAGTGTCAGTTATCTGTCTCAATTTATTATTCTCAACTTCAAGTTTAGATTAAGAGAGTGATTCGTAGAGCTTCTTCCAACTTTACTTGCACTTTCTTTTTTTCCTCTTGAAGAAGATAATATAGTCCTTTGATAAAACCTTGAACCATTCCATATACTTGTACAATTCAAATGTGATATCATGTAAAACAGTTCTTAAGTCATCAATATCAACATCAGGAGAGTTAAAATCAAATACCTCATTGATTTTAACTACTTTACGATCAGTGGTTCTAATGGAGTCCTCATCTATAGCCATCAAACACAGATTGGCTACTTGAGGTTCCTCATTATCACTAGATTCAGCACTTGTGTCATTTTTAGAATCACTCTATGATCCTTTAACGATGAATCATTTACCCTTTTTGGGTTATTTCTTGTAATCTTTGAATTCTTTCTTTGATTATGGTTTCTTCTTGTCCTTCTTTAATTCTTCTCTTTGTGGCTTGGTGCATTCTGCTATGCAGTGTCTTGGTTTTTTGCAGTTATAGCAAAGATTCTTTTCTTGATCTCTGTTGCTATTTCCTTTTGTTTGTGAAGTTCCTTCAAGGTCCTCTGCTGTAGTTTTTCCTCATGAACTTCCTCAATCTTTTTGTTAGAAGAGCAATGTCTTCATCATCACTTTCTTCTTCATTTTTATCAACTGAATCAGTTTCAACTCGAGCTTTAGATGTAACTTCAATGATCTTAAGGGCTACATATTTATTCTTCATTTTGATTTAAAAGTTGTTTATACTCTTTGATTTAGCTCAAACTCATAGATAAGCAAGTTTCCATAAAGCTTATAAACAGTCATTTCGTGCAGATTCTTGGATTATTTGATTGCAATTGTTTTTACATCCCATTTACTTGGCAATGCTCTTATGAACTTTATATTAAGATCTTTGTTGAAATAGACCTTACCATAAGCCCTTTAGCTATTAAGGAGTATGTTGAACCTTTTATAAATAGTAGATATATTTTCTCCTTGAACATGAGTAAACATTTCATATTATTGAGTCAGCAAAGATTGCTTGTTCTCCCTTACTTCTTCAGTGCCTTCATGCATTACCAACAAGGCTTCACATACTTCCTTGGTCGTAGAACAGTTTACCACGTTCATTAAAAGCTTATCTTCTAGAGCCATGAACAGAATATTTTTAGCTCTTTTATCCATCTAGACTAGCTTTTTCTCATTTTCTGTCCATTCAATTTTCTGTTTGACTGCAACTTTGTCAGGATCATCAGGTGTTGGACTTATCTTTGTAGGAAGAAAGGGACCTTTTAAAACAGCATCTTATAGTTCATCATCAATTGCATCCATATTTGCCTGCATACGAACTTTCTAGTTATCAATTTTTTCTCTAATGAGAAGTGATGGCCATTTTTATTGTGCGTCATAGATCTACTCAAGCGGTTAAGCTATGTATAATTAGGAGAACCTGCTCTAATACCACTTGTAGTTTCTCAGAGGCACAAAAAAAGATCTAGAAGAGGGAGGTTGAATAGGTCTTTTCAAACTTTTGATTTCTTTAAAGTTAATTGAAAATAAGTTGATCAATAATGATTATGCACAGCGGAATGTAATTTTAAAGATCCCCTATAGATCAGATTAAACAAATATAATTCTAAGATGGAGTCACACACAATCACAATTCAGTATATGATAAAAAAATAAATGCAGAAAGCAAATAATAAAGGAGACAGCAAAATTTAAGTGGTTCGGAGACTGAATAACTCCTACTCCACTCTTCTACTCCACAAGTAAGAAATTCACTAAGGATATTATCACAAAGATCAGTTATAACAGAACCACTAAGGTTCCTTTGAGTCACTTAGTCACAGAAAATGAAGACATTTAGTCCAGATCACTTAGATCTCTTCAAGTCACTAAGACTCGATAGATTGTCACAAAGACACGGGTTGTAGATACAGATGTTTATGTGTTGCTTCTAAGTTTGCAATATGATTCTATTCCCAAGTATCTAGAAGCTTATATGAGTATTTCAGCTTTTCATATAGTGGCTTTTGATTATCGCATAATTTCTTCAGAGTTTATTTTTCTTGATCATTCTTTTTTTGTTTGAATTATGCTCGATCTTTTATAGTCCTTCGGAAATATTTTCATTGCAATATAGTCGTTTTTCATTTAATGTTCCGATTCTAGATATTCTTTGATGTAGGCAATTTGGAGATGGACTAGATATCTTATAATATCCCAGATATTTTCAAAATTTTAAATAATATCTTAATTGATTTTGTTAAAGGTTAAGGTTTAAAACCTAGAATTTGAGAAGTAAGATGTGTAGAAAATGGGTGAATATTTTTTTAAACATAAGGTATTTGTTAGAAAATTAAATGTGGAAATATTTTAACGATGCTTGTAGAGAATTTATTAAGAAAATAAATTCAATTGAAAAGTGAAGGTGATTATATTAATATATATAACTAGAGTTGAGTTTGTTAGTCAAACAAGATGATGTGTGAAGTAAATTAAGTACTCAATTAAACTAATAAATTAATTAGTTTAAAAATTGAGTAAGAAGGAAAGACATAAAATATAATTAATTAAGTTAATTATATTAGTTAAGGTTTAAAGTTATTATGAAGCTAGAATGATTGTCTAGAATGACAATATTAAGAAATTAAATTAATTAAGTAATTAACTTAATTATTAAGTTGTTGTATAGAGTCCATTAATGGATTTAAGCAAGCTCAATATTTGAATGGTTGAAAGTCATGTTGGTAATTATAAAGGTCCAAATAACTTTAAGTATCTAGCCTCATGAAGAGTCCAAGTAATTTAATTACTACTAGTGGACTAGCCCAAAAGAATTATAGATGTTAGCCCAATATGAGAATATTGATATGAAGTGGGTAATTAAATAATAAGCCCAACTGTTATGTTATGATATAGTCCAAGAGGTAATTAATATAAGTCCAATTAAATAATATTGAAAAGTATGGTATATAATGGTGTGGAAGTCCAATTAAATTAATTACCAAGTCCAAGTTATATATGATATGTGAGATGTGTTGGGTAGCCCAAGTAATTAAATAAGAGAGCTCAATACAAAGTAATCCATGTAGCCCAAACACATTAAAGTCAAATGATGGTCAATGTGTTGGGAGAATATTTTTCAAGTATTGATTGAGTGTAGAGAATTAACTAATGTAGGGTTAATTGAATAACCCTAGTTGGTAGACAAGAGAGAGAATTAACCAAACATTGGTTAATTGATAGAGGAAGGAAGGTAGTGTTGAGAATTAACTATGGGTGAGTTAATTATGTAACCCAATGTGGTAGGATAATTAAAGGTAAGTTTAATTGAATTATATTATAAGTCCAATTGATGTATTAAACTAAGTTAAATAAATTAACCTAGTAGTCCATGTATGTAATTAAACCTTGATTCAAGCTATAATTAATCAAGGTCAATGCTTGTTTTAATTAAATGTAACATAGGGTATTTAATGTTAGCCCAATGTGATAATTAAATTGAGCCCAAACTAATTAATTGGATGAGCCCAATATATTAAATCTTAGAATCCAATGTGGAGCCCAAATGGTAGTTAAAGTTGTGGTCAATGTATATATATTGGTGTATATATAGATGGATACTTATATAATGATATAGGATATAAAAATAAAGCCAAATTGGTGTATTTATAGAGTAAATCCCGAATTTTGGGGCCCAAATGGATGTGAAGGTTGCTTGTTGGTTGATTTTGGGTACAAAATTGGTTCAACAACTCCCCACCAACCCTAGTCAATCAAATGGTCATTCAAAAGGTTTATCAATTGTTCATTCAAGCTATAGTAAGCTTGATTAACCCTTAATTTCACCAATGCTAGTTGATTAGTGAAAGTTGATGGAGATTAAGGTGGTTCTATAAATAGAATGCATCACCAATGAGTTAGGTTGTTAGCCATTTGTCTAGAAAGTCTAGAGAGAAAAGAGAGAGCTCTTGGATAGAAAAGTAAGCATACACTTATGGGTTGAAGGAAAGTGCTAGAGAAGGAGCTCGGTGGATGTCACATAGCTTCATAACATACTTGAGAAGGAGAAGAAGAAGAGCACACAAGTCCATAAGGTTAAAAAATACTCTAAACCTTCCTAAGTTCATTTTTGTAGTTTATATAAGTTTTAAACGGTTAAAATATAGTTTTAATCGATCAAATATTGTTTTGATGGTCTAGAAGTCTTAAACTATGTTGTATTGGTAGAATCATGGTTTGATAGGTTTAAATCATGTATTGGTATGAGTTGTATGCTAATAAATGGAAGAAAATTCCATATTGTGATTACCGGTAAAATCCTAAGTGGTTTGATCTTTAAATTTCGTGTCAAACGTTTTCAAAAATATGATTGAACCATGAAATATTGTAAAACAAGAAGTTAGAAAGACAACAACACTAAGTTGGTGTCATTTGGATGTGTAGAGTTTATTTTATTCAAGTTTAAACAATTAAAACCAATGATTTGTGATTTTAGTTTTTACTTTGTCCTTGTGAGCCATTTTTAGTCCACTTCCGTTTGGAATTTGGATTTGTGATCTAAAGAGAAATTGTAGAGGGGGAAATTTTGATGATAATGGACTCAAGAATCACCTCAAAATGTTTTAAAATGAAGAAGTTATGGCTGTCGGAGCGACTAAAGGTCGGGTAGTCCAAATTAGGGTTTTCGAAAAAGTGGCTAAGCGCCTACCAAGCGCCTAGGCGCTCTAGCCGACTGTCTCAGGGAGCAGATTCGGTCCGGGTTGGGTCGGTCCGGGTCGGTCCGGGTTGAGTTTTTTGTGAAAATTTAAGTTGGAATATGTATAAAATGAATGAGTTTGGATATTAAACCAATATATGAAGATTTATTAGTAATTAATTGGTAGCTAAATATTTAAAATAAAGACTAAAGTTAGCATAATTAAAAAGTTAATTATTGGTATTATTTGAAGATTATTAAAATATTATTAAATAATCAATAATATCAGTACATGATTAAAAAGTTGTTAAATGATTAATAACAATAGTACATGATGAAAATGTTGTTAAATAATTAATGACATTAATAAGTGATTAAAATATTATTAAATGGTTAATAATATTAATGAGTGATTAAAATATTATTAAATGGTTAATAATATTAATGAGTGATTAAAATATTATTAAATGGTTAATAATATTAATGAGTGATTAAAATATTATTAAATGATTAATAATATTAATAAGTGATTAAAATATTATTAAATGATTAATAATATTAATAAGTGATTAAAATATTATTAAATGGTTAATAATATTAATAAATGATTAAAATATTATTAAATGGTTAATAATATTTGAATGTAGTTCTATATTATCAAAGGTAGATATTATTTTGAGGTATTTGGTACATTATTAAATGTCCGAATCATTAAGTTATGTAAAAGAGAAAATTTAATTGCATTAAATAAATGTAAATAGTCCATTGTGACTAATTTAGACAACTTATTAAAAGTGGGTCGTACGAAGAACGTATAGTGAAGGCTTAAGATGGTTAAAGTGTACCCGACATGTCCAACTAGGTTTGGGCTAGGGTTTTTGTCCAGAACTTAAAGGTTCATTTGTCGGGCATCTTAAGAATTAAGAATTTAAAGTTAAGGTCTTAAGTTAAGACTAATTAAAAGTCCTGGTAGCTAATGATTATGTCAATTTGTTATATAAATTGTAGGTTGAGCAAATGACGCAAATAAGCGTAGATGGTAGAAGCGACTGATGAATGGGTATTATACCTACGATTTAGGTACTTTTAGGCTTAATTACTTGCTATCTTTAAGTAATTTTAGTTCTATTTTACTGGTTTTTATGTTTAATTTGCAGAAAACGGCTTCGAAAGGTCAAAACGGGAAAACAAGCAAGCAGTGGCAATTTTGTAATTGTGAACAGTGCTTGGCGCCGGGGCGCAGTGACAAGGCTTGAAGTTGGCGCCGGGGTGCAGGTCGGCAAATCCAGTTGTCCAATTCCGCGTTGAGCAATTCGAGTTTGGGTAGGAAGTCGGTTGTTGCAGTCGAGTAAAGGGACGATTCTAGGACTTCAGGTAGCAAGGAAAGGAACGTAATAAAAGAAGCAAACGAAAGGATTAGAGGGAGACGGTTTTTTGAGCTATTGGAGGATTCCTGAAGGAGAAACGCAGCAGTGAAGGAGCAAGGGAGAATTCAATAGAGTTTTCTTTTATTCCTTTTACTTTATCTTCTAAATTTTGATGACCTTTAGTATTAATTTGATTTTGGTTTTCATGACGATGTGTAACTATATTCTTCTTTAGGATTACAATGGTACCGTTGGTTGAACTTTAATTAAATTATATTAGTTTCAATTATTTGATCAATTTGTAGATTGGTTGTTATATCTTGCAATAATTTATAATTGTCTGATCAACAGTTATTTGATTTCTTAGATGGAATTGATGAAGGAAATCTAGGAATAGATCTGGGTATAATAACGTGTGACTTTGTTTATTTTTTTCTTAGGAAGAGTATCATGATAGTATATAGGATGCGAATACCTATAGACCACACGTAACATATTGAGAGTTTGATCTTAATGAGTCTGTTTTAACGAATTTTGCATAGAACTATAGCATTATAAATTGGAGTGGATCTTTTTATTGGTTATCGACGTAGATTAGTAAATAGATAAGTGATCTCAGTTAACAATCCATATGATTAAGTAGTTGGAATTAAGATACTGATATTATTGTGATCCAACGGGAAAATTGTAATCTTAAAGCTTTTTATTATTTGATAAATCATTCTCATTAGTTAGTTAGTTTAAATTCAACTTCAATTTTAAGTAGTTTATAATCCAATATTCAAAATCTAATTGCGCTAGGATTAATTAGAATCGAATTAATATAAATTTAATAGTTAGCATAATTGTTATTACTTGTTCCTCGTGGGCTCGACATCCTTATTTCTACTATATTACTTGATTGACCGCGTATACTTGCGTGTGAATTCCATATATCTAAATCGGACAACAAGTTTTTGGCGCCGTTACCGGGGAACGGTTCTAATAATTAGTTCATTATTAAGTTTCGTTAGTTTAATTTTAATTTAAAAAGTTTTAATCTTGTGTTTTTACCGTTGTTCTTTTCTGGCTTTCATCAGGTAGAGTTTTCTCGTGCTTTCTGGAAGAAGTTGCTTTTAGTATTTTGTGTATGCACACGAGATCTAAAGGTCCGGAACTAGAGCCTTACGAAGACGACATAGAACGAAGGTTCCGTAGAATTCACACTTATATTCGGACGACTCTAGAAAATCAAGATAGAATGGCTGAGGAAGATCAGAAAACACTGCGGGAGTATGCTATGCCACAAGTGACGGAAATTCAATCTAGCATCACAAGGCCCGCCATCACAGCAGTAACTTTTGAGATCAAACCCGGCACTATTCAGATGATCCAAAACTCGGTTCAGTTTGGGGGTTTGCCGAATGATGACCCTAACGACCACATTGTCGGCTTCTTAGAGATATGCGACACATTCAAGTACAATGGGGTGATAGAGGATGCTATTAGACTGAGGCTATTCTCATTCACATTGAGAGATAAAGCCAAGAGCTGGTTACATTCCTTGCCGGCAGGATCCATTACAACGTGGAATGATTTGGCACAAAAATTTCTTGCCAAATTCTTTCCACCAGCAAAGACGGCAAAGATGCGGAACGATATCACTTCTTTCGTTCAGCACGACTCGGAATCACTGTATGAAGCTTGGGAGCGGTTCAAATATTTGCTACGGAGGTGTCCACATCATGGAATTCCTAAGTGGTTGCAAGTTCAAACCTTCTACAATGGTCTATTCAGTCAGATTAGGACAAGCATAGATGCAACAGCTGGTGGAGCATTGATGGGAAAGAATATTGAAGAAGCGTACAACCTGCTTGAGAATATGGCAACAAACAACTATCAATGGCCTACAACTAGAACTCATCAGCCAAGAGCAGCAGGTATTTATGAGGTGGATCCCATGACAGCCTTCTCGGCACAACTTTCTGCCATGTCAAAGAAAATAGACGCTATGGGAATGCAGAAGAATCAGTTGGAGACAGTTTGTGAGATTTGTGCAGGAGATCACTCAACAGAACATTGTGCTATTAATTCGGAGTTGGCACAGTTTATCGGAAATCAAAACAGACAGCCGCAATATGGTAATAATGCAAATAATTACAATCCTGGATGGAGGAACCATCCAAATTTTGCATGAAGCAATACTCAGGCGCAAACTCAAACTCAAGCTTCAAGACATCCATACCCACCTGTAATTCAGCAACAGCAATAACCTGATAAGCTATCACTAATGGAAGAAGTACTAGCGAAATTGTCAAATCAATTTGACGTAACTTCGAAAAATCAAGCAGCTGCAATAAGGAACCTTGAAACTCAACTTGGTCAGATCCATAGTGCTTTAAACAACCGACCTCCAGGATCTTTACCAAGTGATACTGAGAAGAACCCAAAAGGATAGGGTAATGCACACTGTAAGGTAATTACATTGAGAAGTGGGACAGAATTATCAGAAACAGTCAAGGAGAACTCGAAGCAACCACAAGATGTCGAAGCAAGTGAGGATACAGACTTATCTGAGAAAACGGAGAAACCCTTGGAAAAACCCGAAGGAGTCAAGCTGAATCCCTATGTTCCACCAGTACCATTCCTTCAGCGACTCAAAAAGGCAAAAGCAGACAAACAATTCTCAAAATTTCTAGCGGTATTCAAGAAATTTCAAATCAACATACCCTTTGCGGAAGCTTTAGAACAAATGCCAAACTATGTGAAATTCATGAAGGATATCTTGTCAAGAAAGAGAAAGATGGAAGAGTTTGAGACAGTCGCACTGACAGAGGAATGTAGTGCCATTCTACAGAATAAATTGCCGCCCAAACTAAGAGATCCAGGCAGTTTCACAATACCATGCACAATTGGCGACAAGTTCTTTGGGAAAACTTTGTGTGATCTGGGGGCCAGTATTAATCTAATGCCACTGTCCATATATCAGCAGTTAGGCCTAAAAGAAGTGAAACCGACCAATGTTACTTTACAGCTGGCAGACAGGTCATTAACGCATCCATGAGGAATAGTGGAGGACATATTGGTGAAAGTAGAGAAATTCATCTTTCCGGCAGATTTCATAGTATTGGACTTCGAGGAGGACAAAGAAATTCCGATAATACTTGGGCGTCCATTTTTGGCTACGGGTAGAACTTTGATAGATGTGCAAAAAGGGGAGCTGACTATGAGGGTACATGATCAAGAGGTCACTTTTAATGTTTTCAAAGCTATGAAATTCCCAAAGGAAGCAGAAGAATGTTTCCAAATTGATTGGCTACAGGTAGCAGTGGACGAAGTTTCTGAGGTGAATTGTAATGCGGATCCACTTGTAACGGCATTAGTTAATCCTATAGCTGCAGATTTTCCAGCCCCATTTGAGTTTGTGCAGCTGTTGAATGCGTATACACCGCTCTTACAGACTGGCAAGAAATTTGAGCCTTTAAATCACCATGAGAAGGCAAAGACTCATGACAAGACATCTTTAGAAGAACCACCCGTTTTGGAGTTGAAACAGTTGCCAACTCATTTGAGATATTCTTATTTAGGGAATTCGTCTACACTACCGGTGATTATTTTAGTTTCACTTGATAAGTTACAAGAGACAAAATTGCTAAGGGTATTGCGGGAATTCAAAACTGCCATTGGATGAACCATAGCAGACATCAAGGGAATTAGCCTATCACTATGTATGCACAAAATCCTGCTTGAAGAGGATGCCAAACCGGTTGTAGAGCAGCAACGACGACTAAACCCAGTCATGAAGGAAGTCGTAAAGAAAGAGATTCTCAAATGGTTAGATGCGGGTATTATTTATCCCATATCAGATAGTTCTTGGGTAAGTCCGGTGCAATGTGTACCAAAGAAAGGAGGCATGGTAGTAGTAGCCAACGAGAATAACAAACTAATTCCAACAAGGACGGTGACGGGTTGGCGAGTCTGTATGGATTATCGGAAATTAAACAAGGTAACTCGCAAAGATCATTTTCCGCTGCCTTTTATTGATCAGATGTTAGATAGATTGGCGGGACATCCATTTTACTGTCTGTTGGATGGCTATTCGGGCTACAATCAAATTGTCATAGCCCCCGAGGATCAAGAAAAAATAACGTTCACGTGCCCGTATTGAACATTTGCCTTCCGGAGGATGTCTTTTGGGCTCTGCAATGCACCGACGACATTTCAGAGATGTATGATGGCAATCTTCTCTGATATGGTAGAGCAGAATTTAGAAATATTTATGGACGATTTTTTAGTCTTTGGTGATAGTTTTGATTTATGCTTAGTAAATCTGATTGCGGTTCTAAAGAGATGCGTAGAAACAAATTTGGTGCTCAATTGGGAGAAGTGTCACTTCATGGTGCAAGAAGGAATCATCTTAGGACATAAGGTGTCGGCTAGTGGTATAGAAGTGGACAAGGCAAAGATCGAGACGATTGAAAATCTGCCACCACCAAATTCTGTGAAAGGAATTCGATGTTTCTTGGGACACGCAGGATTTTATCGACGATTTATCAAGGATTTTTCCAAGATTACAAAGTCGTTGTGTGCATTACTTGAAAAAGATGTTCCTTTTAAGTTCACTACAGAGTGTCATGAGGCATTTCAGAATTTAAAGACAAAGTTGATAACTGCACCAATAATTGTCGCTCCAGATTGGACTTTACCGTTCGAGCTCATGTGTGATGCTAGTGACTACGCAGTTGGGGCAGTCTTGGGCCAGCGTAAGGAAAAGATATTTCATGCAATTTACTACGCTAGTAAAACGCTGACAGATGCACAATTGAATTACACCACAACAGAAAAGGAGTTACTTGCAGTAGTATTTGCATTCGACAAATTTCGAGCCTATTTGATTGGGACAAAGGTGATCGTGTTTACAGACCACTCAGCAATAAAATATCTCATTTCTAAGAAGGATGCCAAACCAAGGCCGATCTGTTGGATTCTTCTACTTCAGGAATTTGATCTTGAGATTCGGGATAGGAAGGGGTCCGAGAACCAAGTAGCAGACCATCTCTCTCGACTGGAAAATTCGCAGCAAGACCAAAGAGATCGGGTATTGATAAATGAGTCCTTTCCCGATGAACAATTATTCTATATAGCAAAGGAAGCTCCTTGGTATGCGGATTACGTCAATTACATCGTCAGTGGTGTACTTCCATATGACCTGAGTTATCAGCAGAAAAAGAGGTTCCTGCATGATGTCAAGCAATACTTTTGGGACGAACCTTTTCTTTTCAGACAATGTGCTGACCAGATGGTAAGACGATGTGTGGCTAGGGAGGAAGTCGAAGGCATTTTGCAACATTGCCACTCATCTTTGTATGGAGGTCACTATGGAGGTGATAGGACAGCTGCAAAGATTCTCCAATCGGGATTCTATTGGCCAACAATGTTCAAAGATGCTCACATATTCGGAAAGAGGTGTGATCGTTGTCAACGGGTTGGAAACATATCAAATCGGCAAGAAATGTCATTGAATTCAATCTTGGAAGTGGAAATATTCGATGTATGGGGGATTGATTTCATGGGACCGTTCCAGTCGTCACTCAATAACAAGTATATTTTAGTGGGGGTGGATTATGTCTCCAAATGGGTGGAAGCAGTGGCGTTACCGACCAATGATGCCAAGATCGTTCTAACTTTCTTGCGCAAGAACATATTTACAAGATTTGGAACACCAAGGGCGATAATCAATGATGGAGGGTCACATTTCTGCAACAAATATTTTGCCGTTCTTCTCACAAAATATGGTGTACGACATAAAGTTGCGACGGCATATCACCCGCAGACGAGTGGACAAGCCGAGATTACAAATAGACAAGTCAAGCGGATTTTGGAAAAAATAGTCAACCCGACCCGCAAAGACTGGTCCAACAAGCTTGATGAAGCTCTTTGGGCATACTGCACTGCATACAAAACTCCTATAGGCATGTCTCTTTATAGACTTGTCTATGGAAAAGCATGTCATCTCCCAGTCGAATTGGAGCACAACGCATATTGGGCGATTAAGAGGCTAAATTTTGAGTCACAGGCCGTAAGAGAAAGGAGGCTCTTGCAATTACATGAATTGGATGAATTCCGAATGAACGCCTATGAAAATGCCAAAATATACAAGGAGAAAGTCAAAAAGTGGCATGACAAGCGTATTGTTGAGAGGACATTCGAACTGGGTCAATCGGTGCTACTATTCAATTCAAAACTCAAGCTTTTTTCGGGCAAGTTGAAATCCAAATGGTCAGGACCGTTTACAATCACGAACGTCTTCCCATACGGTGCAATTGAAGTGATTGACCCTCGTACTCATGAAACGTTTAAGGTTAATGGGCAAAGACTTAAGCATTATTGGGGCGGCACAGTGGATCGTCAACGGACTTCCGTAACCCTTTCCGAGCCAACTTAAGAAAAAGGGAGAAAGTCAGGCTGAAAGACACTAAATCAAGCGCTTGTTGGGAGGCAACCCAACCGTAGTATCGTTTTCGAATTTAATTTGCAATTTTTAGCATTTTTAAGTTAATTTAGTCAAATTATAGGATTTATTAAATTTCTAGCTTAGGTTAAGTTTCTTATGAGTAGCTCTACTAATTCTTGCATATTCTTATATCCTTGCAGTTAAAGATGTGCATTGTTGAGTTTTAAAGTCAAAAAAATGCAGCAATCCAAAATTCTGCAGAATTCAGCACGGCGCCCCGGCGAGAATTTTTAGTTGATGTATAGCGCCCTGGCGCCGTAAGGCGTCCCGGCGAGACTAGAACGCGCCCCCAGCGAGAAGCTTGCAGTTGGAAAGCGCCCCGGCGGAAAATATCGCGCCCCCAGCGAGAAGCTTGCAGTTAGACAGCGCCCCGGCGCTATTCCAAGGCAAAATTACAGCGCCCCGGCGCCACAGTCGTATTTCAGTTTTTAAAAACTCTAATTCCCACGCCCGATCGGATTTAAATCCTTTAAAAAAAAAAAAAACCCTAACCCTCAAACCAAATCCTTTACACCCAAACTTCCATCTCTCTTTCTCTCGCAAGCCCCAAGCTTCTTCTTCTTCGTCGACAACCTACTTCTTCCACTCAAATTCAGTCTAACAAATACTCATTCCTCGCCTCATCTTCGGATTGATACTCTTCCCTCACGGTGGTTCATCGTTGGTGGTTCAACCGGTGTTCTTATCGAACGGGTCAACTTCACAAGTTGGGGGTTGTAGAAAAAAAAAAATCGGTTCGGCCACTGGAGGAGAATTGGTAGTTTATAGCAAAATCGGTTCAGCCAAATATAGCAATCTATACTCTATAGTTTGATCATTCCAATTTTTCAAGTTTAGTGGTTATATTTGGTACTTTGATTACTTGTGTTGGGATTACCCAGTGGTTTGTGTTGGCCCCTGGAGGAGAATTGGTAGTTTGGAAGTAGTAAACGGAGCTATGTATTGAGTATCTGTTAGTACACCCAAAATCAATTGGGGGAAAATTAGTGCACACAACCTGTTTGTTAATTTGCCCAAAAGGGGGATTTGCGTTGATTGGATAACACATTGGTATTGTGCAATTATGCCTCGGAAACGACAGAGGGGAGAAGGCTCTTCAGCTGCACCTCGGCCCTTTAATCGGAAGAAGTTTGTAAGTGTAGAGGCCGAGGATAAATTTAATACTTTGTTAGCCGGACGGGCGCTGATTGCAGAAAGGGGGTTGCGTCCGGATATTTTAGAGGACGGTGAAATGAGGGCAATGTTAGTTGGACGTGGATGGCAGGTGTTTACTGAACACCCGGATGCGGCAGTAACTGTGATGACCCCAAATCCGGGTTCCATAACCTCGAGTTTGGTTCTCACTATTCAACACATTACTAACAATTAAATACATACATTGCATTTAAATATCGCGGAATAATACATATTGGTTCCCTTCAAAATGTTACAATACCAGGGTCTATCAACCTTAACATAAAAACAGTTCCTATCATAAGGAATTACAAAAGGTTCTTCAACAGTAAATACACATTAAATATCTAATTAGCATGCATAAGCTAACTTAATCTCTGGCTTTTCCTTTTCCCTTATCCTTCTTTGAGCAATCGGATCTATCTGAAAAATGGTTCATGATATAGCAAGAATGAGCAACTAGTTTGCTCAGCAAGTTTAGAACAATCATAGAGATTTAATATATCATGAATGAATGGGAAATATCATCAATGATTCAACAATAGATATAACAATTATGAATGAAACAAGATTCAAATTTTAATAAACAGAATATTTGAATCTTAAAATGCTGAGTGGTCACTAAGGACCCTGAACTAACGAGGGTATAATAGAGTTTCCTCTGACCCTTTGAGTTGTTTGGTTTTCAAGGGGATCAGCCTATTCAACCCGCTGTATATGCATTACATTTAGTCACTGGCGCCCAAAGTCGGTTTCCCGACACAAAATCCCCTAATTTAGGGTTGTTCAATTCTCAGACTTAATATAAGAAATCCGCACCCAACAATGGTTTGGATAAGCTTTTAAAAGTATTCAAGTATTGAATTTATAAACGTAATGTCTAGCTGAACTATTAGCTTTTGACATTTTTAGTACAGTTCATGAATCAAGAACTAATAAGCTTCAAGTGCACTAAGTGCGATTTTATAAAGAATATGGATGTGGAATAATTTTAAATAATTAAACCACTTCAAGCTTTGACAATAAATACAAGTATAGAAACTTGTTCAACAATAAATGAGTAGGGTTAGAGAACTTGCATGTCTGCTCAGCTACAATAAATGTCTAGCTTTAACTAACTTGCTTTGAAAAACCTAACATTAATAAAGTCGGTCTAATAATTAGTACGGCGTATTTGCATAACTATACGCTTAATAATGAACTTATTTACCACACATAAGTACTAACACATAATTTACAGTAGTCAAAACAATATTATTAACCTTATAGACCCATAATCATTTTAGGTTAATAATTTAATAAGTTAGAAAATATTTTTCTTAAGCGTTAGACACTTATTAAACCCTTAAACAACTTATTGCAATTGTTTAATTAAATCATAACTAAATTCAATTTATTTTATTAACTCAATCTCTATTTAATTACTATTTAATATTGATTAAATAGAAATTAATTAATTAACTCTAGTTATTATTTAAAATAAATAATAACTAATTGTACTTACTTATTATTTAATTATAATTAAATAATAAATATTTATTAACTTAGTTTTAACCTTCTTTAATATAATGTTAATCAACCAATAATTAACTAAGTAATTAACCTTACTTATTATTTAATTTAAGGAAATTAAATAATAATTTACTAATCTTAATCCTCTTTAATTATTATTTAATGTCAATTAAATAATAATTAATTATTTAATTAATTTTAATTATTATTTAAGGTTAAATAATAATCAAATCATTCTTATTTATTATTTAAATTAAATAATAAATTATTACTCTAATAACTTAATTTTCATTAATCGTTATTTAATGTTAATTAAATAATAATTAATTACTTAATTATCCTTATTTATTATTTAATAATATTTAAATAATAAATAATTAATTTATAAATTTTATCTCTCTTTAAATATTATTTAATAGGCATTAAATAATAATTGCTAATTTATCATCTTTATTTATTATTAACATTTAAATTAATAAATAAATAATAAATTTATTTAACTTAACCATGGTTTAGCTAACTAGATTAATATTTAAAATATTTAAATATTAAACCTAATGAAAAATATCCTCCCCAATATTATTTTTGTATTATTATTATTTTTGTTATAATTTTAAATTAATTTTCAAATATTTAAATTAATTAAAATTAACCCGAATGGCATTTTCGTAAATAAGTTGAAAAACTGAACCGAGGGCAAAATGGTCATTTCGCCGAAAAAAAACACGGAGGGGCATAAATGTAATTTTCCCAAAATTCTCGTCAGCGCATGGCGCGCGTAATGAAATGAATGGCCCAAAACGACGCCGTTTTTTAAAAGTCGGAGACGGCTTCCGCGCGTGTCGCGCGGAGTAAATTTCGACGGACACCAAACGACGTCGTTTGACTCCGCGTTTCTGGTGAACAGTAAGTGCGCGCATTGCCCGGCAATTATTTTTTTTTTTTTTGTTCCGGCAGAATGTGAACAGTGTTCCGGCAATACCCATTTTAATAAAAACTATACCAACAAGTAAGATTTAAATCATCAATAAAAATCCAAAAAAATTACCAATCACTTAATATCAATTTATAACAAGAAAATTTAATTTTTCATGATTTAATATCATTCTTTTTTTATAAAAATTTTTACATCACATAAACTACCATAAATCATAACTTTTTGTATATAACTCCATTTTGAGTGATTCAAACTTTGTTTTTCTCATGATTTAATGTTCTATAATATTAGAACATCAAACCTAAGTTTTATAAAAATATTTTTGGTCATATATTTCAAGACTTGATTATACACTATTAAATACATATTTTAGCATATAAAATATACCAAAATACAAACCAAGTATATTAAACTCAAGCATGGCATAAATATTACCACTACACATTAATAACTATATTAACATGTTTATACTAACATGATGATTTATTTAATTTAAAAATAAAACTTCATTTAAAATAACCATTACCTTGATTTAATGACTATTCTTCTTTTTCTTCCAAAATAAGTGGTGAATCTTGAAGACATAAACTAGCTTAGAACTCCTTCTCCTTCTCTTGCTCTCTCTCAAAATATTTTGCTCTCAAACTCTCTCTTTTGAAACTTGGAGAAAATAATGAAGTAATATCTATCAATTTCAAGTATACTTGAAAAATTAATAGATACACATAATATATCTAATAATTTTGACCATTACAAGCTAGCTATTGGATACTTACACAAGTTAACAAGCCATGACTTAGTTGATGAAAAGAGGGATGGTGTCCATGTACCAAAAAAAATAAAACAAGCAACCATTAATTAAATAAATAGAAAATAAATTAAAATAAAACAAAAATCAATTTTCTCTCTCATCTCCCAACATGATGGTCGGCTGATGGACATTAGTTTTGTCCCAAAATCAAGTCACTTTTCACTTTTTAAATAATTAATAATAGTTAAATTAAGTATTTTCCAAGTGAGCCAATCATTGGGCTTTAATTTAAAATACCAGTTGGGCTCCTATTAAATTGTTTGGGCTACTAAATTGTCAAATTTTATTATTCTCCACTTGGGCTACTAATTGACCCATGTTGGGCTAATTTAATAATTTACACATTAATTATTCAATCCATGATTAAATAAATAATTAGATTGAATAAATAATTAAATATTCTAACCCATAAGTATTAAATTAGTAAATGGACTAATAAATATTATTATTAATATTTCACATTATTTACATTAATTAATAATCATATTAATTAATTTATTATATTTAATTCACTCATTATATTCAATTTAATTGAATATTTAATTAATAGGAAACTTATCAATTATTTTGATATTAAAACATTAGGTTTTCTTCACTAATTTAATAACATATTAGTGACCCCCTTTAATTAATTTTAGTAATTAATTACATAATTATTTAATCACATAATTAATTAATCACATAAAAAGATTTAAATAATCTCGTAAAACTAACTCGTTGGAAATTAAATTAATAATTTAATTAATAAAGACGTGGAAATTCTAGGACATTACAGTAACGGTCGTAGTTAAGGAATTTTACGCGAATGCGCTCAATACACCTGAATGTGAGGTAATGGTTCGGGGCCAGGTAGTGTCGTTCAGCAGAGAACGGATCAATGAATATTATAATTTGCGGGCTCCAGATGTGTGTCAGTATTCTACAATGGGAACTCCCGATTATGGACGAATTGTACGAGAGATGTGTCGACCAGGTACAGAATGGAAAACGAACAAACACACGGGCAAGATATTGACATTTCCGTTCAATGCGTTGAGTCAATATGGCAAGATTTGGTACGCTTTCTTATGTGCCAAGCTAATGCCATGTACACATGTGAGCGATGTGACACGGGAGCGAGCCGTTCTGCTATATGCCATCATAACAGGATTATCTATTGACGTGGGGAATGTAATTGTTTCTTCGATTAAGAAACAGTTGAAAGGTACCACATCTGGAGGATTACCGCATCCGTCCCTAATCACCGCATTATGTCAACAATCCGGTGTCAAGTGGGGAGCCGTTGAGCCAGTGCAGCCACCCACGACTCTCCTCGATCATAGCCTGATCGCACGTTACAAAGTTTGGGAAGGGGGAGAGTCTCACCCACGCGGTTTAGGATTCATTTTGGCTCCTCACGGTGCTGCTGCTCTTGATAGTCCCGAAGACGAGGCAGATGAGCAGGGTTCAAATCGAGCCGCCAGACGATTACAGAGACGGACGGATATTCAGTTTGAGGAGGTGTTTCGGCAGCATGAACGCCTAGCGGAACGTCAGGATGTTATGCACGCGTACACTTATACGTGCACTTCCGCTTTGGCTGCAATGTTATCGCAGTTGAATCCAAATGCTCCAGCCTTCTCGATTCCAGCCCCGCCAATGTTGCCGGACTATCCACCGCATGACTCAGACTCGGAGGACGACGAAGATCACCCCGACCACGATGCTTGATTTACTAGGGGAGTTTTCTTGTTCTTATTTTTATTTACTGTCTTTACCTATTTTACAATGAGGACATTGTTTCTTATGAGTTTGGGGGTACGGTGGTGGCAATTCTCTGTATATTCATTTTTTTATATATATTGCATGTTCATATTTTTAGTTGTCGATTTTGATTAGTTTTTGGTAGTTTATGGCATATAGGTTAATTATTTAAAAGTTAAAAAAAAATTAAAAATCACAACAATATTTGCATATAGGATCGTATAGTATTGCATGTAGGAACACTTGAGCATTAAATTAATGTATAAAATTTAAAGATGGCCAATGATGAAATTGTGAGTCTTCAGTTAATAATCTTAGCAAGATGGATTTAGATCGTTAAAGTCGAAGTCTTTCATATTCTACTGTTTTTGTTGAGCTTAATACCCTTGGTTCTTAATTGCACGTATTCAATGTATTAAGTTAGTTGAGTTTTGATTCAAATTTTGTGGATTTAGGTGCTTGAGAAAGATTTAGCTAACCTCTATCACTTGTTGGAACAAAAATTATATGAAAAAAAATGATTATGTGCTTCGATGTCTGTCCTATAGAAATGTAATAAATGAAAAAATGAAAAGAAGAATGGACAGATATGAGAAACACTTAGCTAATCCGTTTTCGTGGCCTCTATTACTCGAACAAATAAGCCCTTAGGAGTGTCTCTACACTTAGTGCCATAAAGCCATTTGGTTTGGGAGTCACTGGTGGAAAGTTCGTTACATGGGTAATTTTGAAAAGCCTAAGGAAAATGGGTATTGCACATGCTAAGTTAGTCATATACGAGATGGAGCGTAAAACGCACTCGTAAATAAAAAGGATGAATAGAAAAATGTAAAAACAAGTGTATAGAGGGGTAATAAAGTGTTATATGAGTGATTATCTATTTTGAGCGCTGAGATTCATGAGTTGTATTAGAATAATAACTGGTTTGATATGTTGAATTCACACACACACGAAAGGGTTGAAGGTGAAATGAAAATGGTGATATGTTAAATTTTAGACTAAAACGAGAATTTGAAGTTTAGCTAAGTTATTATTTAAGATCTTTGAGGCTTGATATTCATGGATTATGTTGATTTGTGCTCGAGACATTAGTTATGTTGCATTGCGTTCATGTAGTTCAGTTAGTTAGTAATTTTTATTTTATTAGTAGTGTTTTTTCTTGAGGACACGCAAAGTCTTGAGTTTGGGGGTATTTGATGAGTGGGTATTATACCTACGATTTAGGTACTTTTAGGCTTAATTACTTGCTATCTTTAAGTAATTTTAGTTCTATTTTACTGGTTTTTATGTTTAATTTGCAGAAAACGGCTTCGAAAGGTCAAAACGGGAAAACAAGCAAGCATTGGCAATTTTGTAATTGTAAACAGTGCTTGGCGCCGGGGCGCAGTGACAAGGCTTGAAGTTGGCGCCGGGGCGCAGGTCGGCAAATCCAGTTGTCCAATTCCGCGTTGAGCAATTCGAGTTTGGGTAGGAAGTCGGTTGTTGCAGTCGAGTAAAGGGACGATTCTAGGACTTCAGGTAGCAAGGAAAGGAACGTAATAAAAGAAGCAAACGAAAGGATTAGAGGGAGACGGTTTTTTGAGCTATTGGAGGATTCCTGAAGGAGAAACGCAGCAGTGAAGGAGCAAGGGAGAATTCAATAGAGTTTTCTTTTATTCCTTTTACTTTATCTTCTAAATTTTGATGACCTTTAGTATTAATTTGATTTTGGTTTTCATGACGACGTGTAACTAAATTCTTCTTTAGGATTACAATGGAACCGTTGGTTGAACTTTAATTAAATTATATTAGTTTCAATTATTTGATCAATTTGTGGATTGGTTGTTATATCTTGCAATAATTTATAATTGTCTGATCAACAGTTATTTGATTTCTTAGATGGAATTGATGAAGGAAATCTAGGAATAGATCTGGGTATAATAACGTGTGACTTTGTTTATTTTTCTTAGGAAGAGTATCATGATAGTATATAGGATGTGAATACCTATAGACCACACATAACATATTGAGAGTTTGATCTTAATGAGTCTGTTTCAACGAATTTTGCATAGAACTATAGCATTATAAATTGGAGTGGATCTTTTTATTGGTTATCGACGTAGATTAGTAAATAGATAAGTGATCTCAGTTAACAATCCATATGATTAAGTAGTTGGAATTAAGATAATGATATTATTGTGATCCAACGGGGAAATTGTAATCTTAAAGCTTTTTATTATTTGATAAATCATTCTCATTAGTTAGTTAGTTTAAATTCAACTTCAATTTTAAGTAGTTTATAATCCAATATTCAAAATCTAATTGCGCTAGGATTAATTAGAATCGAATTAATATAAATTTAATAGTTAGCATAATTGTTATTACTTGTTCCTCGTGGGTTCGACATCCTTATTTCTACTATATTACTTGATTGACCGCGTATACTTGCGTGTGAATTCCATATATCTAAATTGGACAACAGCGACCAGGCAAGTTTTTCAGAACTTGCTCCTATGTGCTTTAATATGCTATGATGTGATATTAAATTGTTAATAGAAAGATATTGATGATAATTGTGATATGCATGAGGTATGATTACATGTAAATTATGTATAAATATGAAGCATGAATTGCAAGATGTTATATGTGATGCATGAGCAGTATGACATAAACTGAAATGCATGAAAAACATGATGTAAGTATAAATTGTAGAGTATATGTGAAGCATGTAATGTGTTATGTGTAACTGTTAAACTTGCTGAGCCGTCGTGCTCACTCTTGCTTAAACCAACATTTTCAGATAGTACAAGTATATGAAGTCTTGATAAGGATCAAGAAACAGGAATGGATATTACATTTACTGAAGGTCTATCACGACCATTGTAGATATCAGTCCGAATTGGACAGGTAAAATGATTGTGTAGTATAAGAATTGGTTGGTATGTATTATGAGTCTTGATACTCAAATTGATTGTAATAGAATGTCGTATCATATCTAATATTGAGACATACTAGGAATGTATAAAGATTTCGATTCTGGAATAGGAAGAGATGTTGTAAAATTGTAAATAAATGGTTATTTATCAATTATAATATTGTTGTAATTCATGAACAATAAGGAAAAGGTAGTACTCGTGTTGAACCGGATCCGAGGTTCTAGGAACCCGAATTTGGGGTCGTCACATATCTTTCTACTACGTTGACTTTTCAGGTCACCAAATATAGAAATTCTACGACCGATGTTTTATAGTCAAACAAGCCAGTAGACACGAGCAACTTTGAAGTGCGGATTTCAACATTGATCAGATGAAGTTGCATCGAGCCTTTCCATCAAAGACATCTTCATTGTCAATCTTCTGATAGTTTCTGACTACTATATGAAATGAGCTAATCGTATAGAAGATACATTGCTATACAATCAGAGATGCTTTAATACGAACTAGACTTCTATATGATCTTCATTCTACAATACGTTCTGGAATTTGTCTTAAGCTCATATATTCATTACACTGTCTGAACTTTACAATACGATTTCACATTGCTCTGTGAACATATCTTACTATACAAATTAGAGTTACAATACGATTTTGATTTCGCAATGCGATCCGCCTGTTGTTATACGAACTTAACTTGTAATACGATCAGTCTCTGTAATACTATTTTCCTTATGTTATATGATTTTAATTAACTTCCAATACAATATGGACCTTAGCTTAACATTCGTCTCCATGTAATACGATTTATACTTGTAGTACAAACATGTCTTCCAATACGATCAGACCGTGCAATGCGATCTTCCTAATGTTATACAATCCAGAGTTGTAATCAATACGATCTGTCCTAAACTCTATACAATAATTTTTCTCAGAAGATCAACCTAGCACATTTGATCTTTTTTAAACTAAGTCCTTATACAATATGAAACATGAAAGGACTTCACAAAAGCTATTTTGACAAATATACTTTTATCAAACATCATCAAAGTAAGCGATTATGTCTTCATTAAATTAAGCATGCAGTTTCTAACATTATCTTTAGCCTTCAATAGTGATAAGCTCTTAATAGAATATAATAGACAACAAGTTTTAGATCAACAATAGTAGTGGAATAAGCAATTCATTAGGAGAATTATGTAGATCATGATGTCTACTATCTTCTTCTATTTAGAAATTCACCATCAAACTTTTATCAACTGTAACACCAATAGTCATGATCATGTCAATCAACAGTTTCTCTTTGCCCTAGGCTAAAGAGAACTGTAATGACTTAGAATTTTAAATTACATTATAAATAAAATTGAGAATTTAATTTTTAATTAAGTGAATTATTGTGTGAATTAATTTAAACATTTACATGGTGATTTGACTATTTAACTATTCGGTTAATTTAATTAAAGAAAGTTCGATTAATGAGTTTAATAAATTAACGGACTAACCTAAGAATTTTTGGTATCAAGGGATTTATAGGTTATGGATTCCTAATTAAATATTCAATTAAAATTTGAATATGACAAATCTAATTGGATTATGTAATTAAATTAAATTTAATTATTAAATAGTCTAATAGTTATTTTGAAAACAAACTCAAGGTGAATTAAAAGAATAATGGACTTGTAAGTTATATTATATGATTTAATGTTTAATTAAACTAGTCCAATATTTTATTTAATGGAGATACTAGTGAATTATTTTTGAAGGCCCATGTTGGTGAATTTATTTAGTGATCTAGTGGCCCAAACAAATTAAAATTCAAGCCCAAACATTGACCCAATTGAGCAAACTTCTAGAAGACTTGAATTTGTAAATTGTGTAATAAAAATAATTGGGAAATCAAGCAATTTTGGGAGAGGCTTGTGGTTTTTAGGCAAGGGACACACTTAATTTTTCAAAATCTATCAAATTGATTTATTTGATGTAGTGAATGGATCACTTAATCTTTTTGCTAGCAATTATGAGAAATTTAAGGTCCATTCTATAGATATATGTGATATATATATATATATATAGAATGTTAGGCCTATAAATAGCACACCAATTTTCATTTGAAAGGGGTTACAAAAATATTACAAGAGTTCTCTATATTGGGTGTTAGTGAGTGCTAGTAAGTTAACTCGGTGAGTGAATGACTTTAGAGAGTTCTTTAGTGAGTTTCATTACCGAGTCAAGCGAGTTAACTTACTAGCACTTCATAACCTATTTTGGAAAGCAAAAAAAATAAGCCATTAAGAGCAAAAGGTATAATACCACCCAAAATCCTAGCTTATATTTTTTTCTTTGTGTTATATATGATTTCTATGGTAGAAAAATTATTTTCAAACTCTAAATATTTATATCCAAGCTAGATTAGTAGATCTAGGGTTAAATGGGTTTAACATGATTTTTTTATGTGTTTGTGTAGAAAAGTTTAGCAAAAAGTATGAAAACGATTTTTACCGACGGAACCCTAAGTCAACGTGTGATTCGGAGCTTTATATTTTGAAACCTACATGTTGTATGTGTGATTTTCTTTCTTCATATGCTAGGTATGTAAGTTAAGAGTAAAACATAGTAGGAATCATGACAAAATATTTTAAAATGAGTGAGTTATGACATTTGAAACCAAATGAGTTCACTATCAAACCCTAACGCGAAACAGTCCACTTTGAGCCCATTTTTCGTAAAATGTGTTTCAATGATGGAATCTTATAGTTCAGGAAGATAAAAATCCAACAAGATCAATTTGAGTTCATTTGAATTTGTAGATTTTATTTTATTCAAATTTGTGCAAAGGAGCTAAAAATCAAAAAATAAAACACAAGCTGAATAAACATTCTGCATAAAAACCAAGGGTGGCAACTGCCAAGGCGCCCCTACTAGGCACATCTACTAGCACTCTTGGGCGCCTGGGCGCCTAAGATGGCACCCTGAATGGTCCACGTCGTTCGGGTCATTTTAATTAATTAAACGGGTTGTAAAATATTTTAAATATTAATATAATTAATATGGGACCTAACTAAATTTAAATATTTATTAATAAAATAAACTAAGAATATTTAAGATAATTAATTATTATTTAAATAAAATAATAATTAAAGTTAATTAATCATTTATTGTTTAATGGCTATTAAATAATAAATAAAGGAAATTAAAGGTAATTAATTATTAATGATTTAATTGTTAGTAAATAATAAATAAAGGAAATTAATAATAATTATTATGAATTAAAAATAATTAAATTATTTATTTATTATTTAATATTAAATAATAAATAAATCATTTAAGTTCATCAATTAATATTTAAATGATGAATAAAGTCAATAAAATAATTATTTATTATTTAATTAATATTAAATAATATATAAGGGTAATAATTAATAAATTATTATTTAATTGATATTAAATAATAATTAAACAAGAACTTAATAATCTAATTATTTGTTATTTAACAAACATTAAATAATAAGTAAGGACAACTAACTATTATTTATTTGACCTTAAATAATAATTAAAAATGGTTAACATTTAATTAATTATTTATTATTAAATTAAGATTAAATAATATATAAAGATGAATTATTAATTAATTATTGTTCGACAATAATTAAGAATAGTTATCATTTATTATTTTAGTTAATGTTTAAGAATAAATTAGATAATGAAACAATTATAATAAATTGTTTAAGAGTTTAATTAATTATATAAAGATATCTAAAGCATACTTAATTTAATATTACTTAAAGAGAAGTAATATTCAATGGTTAAATCATTTACCTAAATACAACTAAGTATAAATGATATGAATTTTTTTGTAATGTACTATGTACTAGTCATCGGTAATTAGATGCAAGGTTTAGTAAAATTAAATGTTTAAGTGCACAATTATATGTTGTACTAATTGATAGGTCGGTGTTATCAATGTTAGGTCTTTCAAATGGAGTCTAATTTATCTGAATTAGCGATACATCGCGAACAAGGCAAGTTCTCTAACGTTACTCACATTTATATTGAGCAAGTTTCATAACTCAAACTCGAGTTAATATTTTTAAATCATGTTAATGGTGTAATATTTGTTAATTACTCCACTTCAATAATAGTTATTGATATCCGCACTTGGTGCACTTGAATTCCTGTTTTATTATTGAACTGTAAAATATTTTAAGTTCTTCATTCATGAACTGTTTAAAGAATTGATTTACATCATTTATTCGGCTAGATATACATATGCTATTATTTTTAAAAAGCTATCTAAACTAGTAGTTGATACGGATTCTTGGACTGAGAAAGCAACCCTTGATAAGGGAAATATAAGTATCAGTTATCTAATGCGTCAAAGTTTAATGTTATGCATACACGTGGTGTAAAAGAGGTTGATCCCCTCAAGTACAAACTGACAAGTTAAAATATAAAAAGGGTCAGACAAATAATTGATTCCTTGGAAATGTTCATAATCTATTTGACCACTCAGTAGTAAATAATCAATATTCATTTTTCATTAGAACTTTGATTTTATTGTTCAGTTATTTTAAATCGTTGATTAATTCGATTATCATTCTTATTCATTGATGATATACCTTCATTATTTATTTTAAACTTGTTGAGCAAAGTAGTTGTTCGCTCTTGCTATATCATGAACTAATTGCAGTTAAGTCTGAGCATTCCAAGAAAGACAATGGCAAGCTTTAGGAATAGTTGTTATTACTATTCTGTTTTGTAAATCATGATCCCTTTTGTATCACTAGGATAGTATTGATGTATTATGTTTAAGGTTTATGACCATGGGATTAATGAAACTATCTATTAATGAACAACATATGTTTATTTATTTTCACATTAGTATTAAATATTTTTTAGTAGTGATTAGATGTATTTTGCGTGAGCACCAAATTCGAGGTATTAGTACCTGAATTTGGGGGTGTCACAAGAACTTTCACCACACCCAGGCCAAAGACATTCACCAATCATATTATCTATGCATCCAGGCACAAATGTTCATAATAGTTTGATTCTTGTTGATTAGTACAAATAACAATGATATAAATGATGAATATAATAAAGAGAATAATAAGATAAACAATTCCATTTTACTTTGTCCAGAGTCAAATAATATCCAAATTGTTAACATGATATTTAGAATATCGAGTCAAATTCAAAAATGATCTTTCAACTGTTAAAATTCAATAGAAAGATTCAGGTCAATAGGAAGGGTAAGATAAAATGATATTAGATGAAATACAAACTATTAAGAAAATCTAATCATTTCAGGAATTTTATCGAATAATACTTACCATAGTAAGTTTAAAATTTAGGAGTATGAAATAAAATGATATCCCTTACCTTAACACGTGACTATATACTATTTTCTATGAAGTTGATCAGCTTATATGTATATTTATAATTTAAATAGTAATTAGCACATACCAGTTTCATAGTGTATAGTATATATTATAAAATCATCAAAAATAACTATATAGTATAAATTTGTGTAGTATACAAAATAGAGTATAATTGTTAGAGTTCATACCCTAGTGGCCAATTATTTGATGTAATTGCTTAACATTTTTGATATTATATTTGATTGAATAAATGAATTATTTTATTATGATTTTATTTACTGCGTTATATAAATGTTAGCATAATAAAAGTCCTTAGAATAGTTATACGAATTATATAGCTTCAAGTATGTGACTTGAACATTAGATTATATAATTATAATTAGTATCATTACTCTTAAATGTCCCTAGTCTAGTGTCATTGTTAATGGGACAACAATGATGCATTGAGACTAGTATGTGGATTGACTGATGGTCAAATCTCATTGGTCATAAATATATTAGATACTGAGTCAATGCATAGGTACATGTTAGAGAACAATGTACTGGACAGACCCACTATGAGAATTCTACGTGGAACATTATGCAAAGTGTCATAAGAAATTCTCATAGTGACAATGATGTAATGATCCTCCGACCTAAAATCACTATATTATTACACGAGAATTTATGTACTTTGATATCATCAAATGTCACCTTTTATAGGGTGGACAATAAAAGTGATTATTAGGTACATCATGAATTGTGTGAGGAATATGAGCGATCTAGATGGAATTTAACTCTCCTATATAATAAGGGTGATATCCATAGGCCTCTTGATTGAGTAGGACTATGAAATGCATGGTCATGCTCAAATAGTGATTTGTTTCATATAGTCTATTCATTGATCAAGAAAACTCAAATTAAATTATGAAGAGTATGACACATTTCATGCCTCGAGTTTAATCTAGGATGTTAGGATTAAAATGATTAAATTACATTAAAACATTGGTCACGAAAAGGTTATATCGAATCACCGATCTTATTATTACTTGGGTAGTAGTGATGCATTACTAAATGCCGCTCACTATTTATAATTTTATAATATGATTTTAAAATTATTGCCAATGTAATAATAACCTATAGGGTCACACACTAAAAACGTAATTAAAAGGGAATTAATTTAAATTGTAAGAATTTAAACATGTCAATATGATTAATAGTATTTAAATTACGAATTTAAATTAATAGGATAATTTATATGTATGTATATTAATTAAGTCAGAATATATATATATATATATATATATATATATATATATATATATATATATATATATATAAATTCAGATTTTATTTATTTTTTAGGTTTTGGTTAATTCTTTTTAATTGCTATATATATATGATATATCAGCAGAGAAAGTCACGTAAGAAAAAAAAACCTACACTCTAGCCGCTTTTAGAAAAAGACTAAAGAGAAAAATATACAGAAAATTCAGATCTTGGTGGCTAGTACCACAGTTTCTTTTTGCTGCAGATCGTGTGACGATTCGCGGAATGTTCGTGTGGATACCGTAGAGGCGCAGTTCCGTTGGATTGCGTTGAGGATTTGAAGTTGTTCCAGAAGTTTCATCGTCTCCACTCAAGCTTGGATAATCGGTAAAACAAATCTAAACCTTTGAATTAATATGTTTTCGCATGGATCCTGTTTTAGGGTTTCAAAAATTATCTTGAAATTTTTTAAATTCCGCTGCTTTTACGATCCGAAATCCCTACAATAATATACTTCAAAATAGTTTTTAAAGAAAAATAATGTATCAAAATAAAATCTTCCAAAGAAAGATTTTCAAAATAAATCTTCTAATAGCAGAGTCTTCTAATGGAAAAGTTATAAACCGATGCGTGTGTGGGTGCTTATATAACTTTTATAGAAAAAAAAAATTACTTGAACAATACTCGTATTTTTACTGATTTTCACCAACACTTAAAATAGTTTTAACTAACTCAGAGAAACCTTACACTAATAAATATTTAGAAAGTGGAATGAATAATAAGCAGGAATGTATGAAAACTCCTTATGCTAAGTCTTTTATTTATAGTCAAAGCTTAACCAATATTTTTCACACACACGTTATACATTTTAATCTCATCTTTTAATCTATATCATTCATTTACTAACACACGTTTTACACTTTAAGCTACATCATTCATTAACTAACACACGTTTCACACTTTAATATTATATAATTTATTAACCAAACACACGTTACACATTTTAAGATTATATAATTTATTAACCAAACACACGTTACACATTTTAATCTACACACGTTACACATTTTCATGTTACAAATTTTAATCTACACACATAACACATTTTCACAATTATTTAAGTATACAGTGTTATTCAAATAATGAGTATGTCGAACTATTTAATACCTGTGACTTTTAATTACATAAATTTTCATTACTACCCCTACTACTGTGACAATTATTAGTCTAATGATGTAAGATGTTGTGCATTGTGACGATTATTGATTCAATAATATATAATGATGTGCAATGACAATTATTGATTCAATAATATAAAATACTGTATAATGACAATTATTGATTCAATAATATAAAATAATGTATAATAACAATTAGTGATAAAATAATGTAAAATACTATGTAATGACAATTATTGATGAAATAATATAAAATACTATGCAATAGTCACTTTACCAGTTCAATAATATGAAACACTGTGTAATACCGTGTGCTACTATATAATACCACGTGTTACTGTAGAAGGTATACAACTATGAAATACCATATGTTACTGTTTTTTATCACCGATATTTTAACAGTTAAAAATAACAATTTCGCTGACATTTTTTTTTTATTAAAAAGGTTATTTATATCGTATTCATTATCCGACAATTACTTATTGTAAGGTCCACCAATAATTGGTTGTTTCGGCACCGTCATACGAATCGAATATTCTCCGACAAATTATAATTTGCAAAAAACATCCTTAACTTTAACTTTTATCAATATAACACCTTACTATTTAAGAATAATATATAAAAAAAATTTAATTTTATTCAATAAAAGTTGATGTCTTACAATAGTACCTCTGAGCTATGTCCATGTCTCCTTTTACTTTACCAACTTCATTTGTTGTTGGGAACTTCAACTTGAAATGAGGAATCGAAGTCACTGCCTTGAGTGCCAATAGAGTGGTACACCCCAAGATTGCATTATACATCGAATCTGTTGGTTTACAAAAATAAGACATACATACAATAAAATTGTATAACGCAACGAAAACATGCAATAAATCGTATTTAAATTTTTTCTATAAACCAAAATCCAAGATCTTTCTTATACGATACTTATTAATTGAGGAAATATGATACATTATACCTTCGTAGATTCAACTCTTGAACAACTACGAGTTCACCTCTCTTGATCCTTCACGTTCTTATTTAAATTCACCGATTAGAATCTTCAAATCAACTTTAATTACACATGTGTACAGTCTCTAAAGGTGATCCACCAAGAGTAATATAGATTGAATGAGTAATTTAAATTCTACTAGATCTTGGGTAGCTAGCATTAATTCTCTCTCTCTCTCTATAACTCCTTAGAGACGTAAAGAATTATTAGAAGTATTCTCCAACACTTTTAATTGAGCGAGTAACCCCAATTTATAATAAGACCCCCTCTTATTTATAAATTTTTCTAACCCTTCTAAATTCTTTAGGAATAGAGTTTTAATTTAACTCCTAATTTAATTAGGAACTAAATTAATATATTATAATAATTACAATTCGTAAACCATTTAGGAACTTAATTATTTATAATAAGAGTATTTCTTATTAATTAATTTCTAAACCATTTAGGAACTAAATAATAATAATAATAATAATAATAATAATAATAATAATAATAATAATAATAATAATAATAATAAGACTCCTCTTATTAATTTATAATTAGTATTTTTAAAATACATAATTATAAATATTAACCATTTAATTTATTCTATCACCGTAGTATAAATTAAATACACTTAATTTATTATTACTATTATGTCACTTACTTCTAAAATAAATATTACTCATTTGCGGTGTGACCATTTAGGTTCAATATTAAATCGGTTATAGAATAAATAAATTAGAACCATTATATTATTATTTATAATAATAAATTTAACTCTTTTAATTTATTTATAAATAAATATTTATTTATTACACAATAAGGGTATGCCCCCTTAGTAATTCATGACTTTTCAGATAATATGAATTTCAACATTTGATCACAAAGAACCTATTCCTCGAATAGTTACCGTAAAATTCAATCATTATATCACACAATATCTCAATCAAATATAAGATATAAAATTACTTTCAACTCTTATTTAATTTGATCATATGTATTTTGATTCTCAAATACACAATTCTAATTAATGTAAATTAGAAACTCCTTTTTAATTTTCATTCTGCCTTGGCCAATGACTACTGAGTTGTCATTTATCGAATCACATAGGACATTCTCTTTCTTTACTAAAAAGTGGTAGATCATTTATTGATCATTCATCTATCTCCATGTACAACTTATTACACCCAAATATATCCTTTGTTATACCCGAATAGTCTTAAAAAAATTAATAAAGTATAACTCACCATACACAAGATACTATGATGATTTCAAGTCCAATGATCACTTGTACTACTATCACATTAGAAATTTCTATTGATAAACAAATAAAACTGCATTAGATGTTCCTTAAGCGATTCATGTTTAGTGAACTTATTCTCCAATAAGCACCTACATACTTGATTTAGTGTCTCCACACAAATAATTATGAGATCAATCATCATATTCATAAGAGCAATCATAGTATGTACTAATCTATCCAGATTTACTGACCCCCATTTTAGTGACCCCACGATTAGGAAAATTTTAGTTTTAAACTATCTTAGAATTTAGATCTCATTAGCATAATCAATATTATGATTCTAAAAGCATTGCTCCAAAATTATACGTTTATCCATTTAATCTATTCAACTAATTAATCATGAATAAAGAAATTTCTTTAAAAAAATATTATTATTTTTTATTAATAAACAAATAAGATTACAAACTATATGTTTATCATATCAATATATGATTTGCTTAAAGGCATACTACTTCTAAAATCTACCTGAACAACAAAGAAATTAACACTGATTTGCACCTGTTGAGGGGTTGTACCGAAGATCACTAACAACTCCACTATCCCGACTACAGGAATTGTTTCATTCCCGAATCCGTATAGAGATGACTCTTGGCCAACTTCCATCTTTAATCCTTCCAAGTCCATATATTGGTAAACATGATTGTATATTACATTTGTAGAAGACTCATTATCAATCATGATTCTTTTCATATCGACTGGGCCAACTTGTGTTGTTATAACTAGTGCCCTTTCATGGGAGTCTACTACATCAAGAAGGTAATCTTCATCCGAGAATGAGATCACCAAGTTTGGGAACGGTCGTTCCGGCTTAGCCAACTGCTCCAATAATGCCATCACTGTATCTGAAACTGATCAGCGCCGGTTTCCGTTTGTTTTTTAACCGTGCCTCTTGTGATGACATCAACCCTCCTCGATCTATCGTCCCAATCTTCAACGTAATGCTTTATCTAAGGCTGATTGTGAACTGGGGCATCCCGTCCTGTAACATACTGAATGAGTTCTCCATTCTAAACATTCTTCTCGATAAGTTCTTTCAAGTCAAAACACCGCTCAGTTGAAAGTCCGGACATCTAATGATAATTACAGAATAACCTCTTGCTTCCCTTGTATCCGTGAGCCCTTGGTTTTGGTGATTTATAAAATGACTTTCCCCTCATGTTTTCCAAAATTCACACCCTATTAGTATTCAAGGGAGTATATATCTTAGCCTCCGATTTCGGCCGAAAAGGAGGCTTTCCGAACTGATTATTCGTTTTCGGCCCGATTAGATCCCATACATCCTTCTTAGCTTCATTATTTTTGGGTCCGTCTGCTAATTTCTGATTCAGATTCGTCATAACTTTCTTAATTGCAATAAAGTTCTTCGTTCGCTCATAAGCATCTAACAAGTCTTTTGTGGTTTTGAACATAATATCCTTCATTAACTTTCGAGATCGACAAATGTCTAAGCCTGAAGTGAAAAATCCCAGAGTCTGAGTTATATTAAGGTATGTGATAGTGTCGACCGCCTAGCTCCATGAACCTCTGCACATACTAACTCAAGGTCTCGGTAGTCTTTGACTTAACCTGCATTAGTGAGGCAGTACGTTTTTCTCCCCTTTCATTGCTGCCAAATCGATCATGAAATCTATCAAACAGTTCTTTCCAAGAGTTGATGTTGTTTGGTGGCAATGACATCATCTATTGTTTAGCTCTTTTTTTTAAAGTGGTAGTGAAAATCTGACACATCCCAGCTTCCGAATGACTGTAATATTACATGAATTGCTCATAGGAATGTGTATAGTTGTATGGATCTCTGGTGCCATCATATATATCCAAAGGTGGCAACTTCTTTTTAGGATCAACCCTTTTCCTAATTAATTGTAGGAGAAAAAGGTGACTTTGGATCAAAAGGTTGCGGATTTAAATGCACCTTTGCGAGTTTTCGTTCTAACTCTGCTAATCTTTACAAAACAAAATCGGGAACATTCTGTCGGGGTGTTTTTTCATGTCCATTCCCGTCGTGGTCCAAGGACTGAGCCTACCTTGTATCCCCCTCCTTGTATCATCATAATCCCTATTATCAGGTGGGGACCTGGTACACCTTCATTAAGAACAATGTGAGTGGATAATTTCCCTATCACGTGAAGCCTGCCTTTTTTCTTCCACCCTTGTACCATCATTATTATCCTGTCTTGTCTCCACTTGTCTTTCTTTCCACAATGATCCCTTGAGTTACCTATCTGCTGTGATGTTGGAGGATCATCCACACGTCATCTCCATTATCGACTCTGAGGTGTAACTTCCCGAGACCCCCTTATAGTGGTTAGGAGATCATCGTCCTTCTGTAACTCGTTTAGAAGCCCCACTCACTCCTGCTGTTGGCGTAAAGCTTCCAATGCATTCTCAGCCCTTTGAATTGTTTGCCTCAGTACGGTCTCGCGTTGGTCCCGCCTACTTGACTCCTTGTCTAGGTGTTATTGGGCTGGAGTCCGATTGTTTGTTCCCCTCCTATTAAAATCCGAAATTAAGGAATTAGGGGGAGTAAACAACCAACGCCTTAATGGTGCCGATTGGGTTACTACAAGTCAACGCCTCTGAGTTGATGGACCCAACCTATCCTGTATTGAACCATGGACGTTAGGAGCATGTGGTACCACTGATGAGTCTGCCTGCTCTGCCTCCTTATCACCTTGTCTCGCAATAACCTATGATTGAAAACTCCGATTGAAAGCTCTGATTAAAAACTCCAATTGAAAACTTTGATTAAAAACACCAATTAAAAGCTCCTCTTGAAATAATTATTCAGCGATTTTTTGAACATAATTTTAGGCCCTCTTTCTAGCGCCAATGTTATTATCTGATTTTGTGAGCTCCCCTAAAATAGCCAAAAACCATTAACTACCTGCACAATTAACAATCACACTGAGAGGAGCCTAGCGACTTGGGCCGTTAGTGGATAGCTTCAGTATGAGAATGAGTACATGCCTAAAGCAATAACAATGGAAGAAATTAAATTGCTGTAAAATAATAAAATTTTGTATGTAATTTATGTGTATCGTGATCTTTTCTTATGTTTGTATTTATAATTGTTACATCCGCCTGAGATCAATTAGGAGTGTGAGTCCTTTTTAGAATCACCTTATAACTGCAAGTAACTGTTGATCATGTCTCTTCCAAATTAAATATCAAAATCTCTACCAAATAAGGAAACACAATCTCAATTTGATAAGGACCTTGTCACTTGAGAACAAGCCGCTATAAAGATAAAGAAGTGTGCTAACACAAACCATGACCCAACTTTCAATTAAAAATAGACCAATCACCGAATCCTGGTCATTAAATAAATTTGGTTTCACCTTAGCCAGACCCAAACAATTATATCCCAACAATATATAAGTTCATTTGTGGACATAATTTAAGTAAATATAAAATGTGTAATTTGTTTTCTTCTATGTGGTGAATAAGAGAATAATTCATTTAGTTTTATTTATATTTATCAATTAATGTCTAAAGTGAGACATTTGATAAGGTGCAAAGTTATTTGTAAAAATCAGTTTGTCTTGATTCCATATTGATTAGATAAAAAAATATTAGTTGTTTTTATAAGAATAAGTGGTGTAATCTTATTTAATTATATGAAACAAAAGGAAAGAAATCCAATATATTTTGGAATTAACAACTAGTTAATTTAAATCTTTTAATGCGACTCTCCATTTTTCTATTTAAATTAAATATTATTAATAATTTGTAACTTATAACATTATTTATAATAATGTATAATTAAATATATAGAATTGGTAATAGTTATTACTATTGTGTGTGTGTGTGTGTGTGTGTATCTAGATGTGTGTATGTGTGTGTATATGAGAAATGGAAATACTTACATTATAATTAAGAAGAAAAATTGCATATGAAATTATCTCTTCTTACTTTTTTCTATAAATTTATAATTATCACAAAAAAGTATCCGACTGGAATATTTTGTGAATTGCTATTACAAGATTGTTCAACTCTAAAATTTGATATATATCCTAAAAGTATATCGCTTGTAACTCATAACAAATCGATCATAATAGAGACGATAAATTTTTTAAAAATAAGAATAATCCGTGTCATATTTTTCGACTAATTTCAGAATTCTAACACCTCATGATAAAATGTTTTTAGATTCCTTTGCATTTTAATTGTTCTGATTATTTACTCGCATAAAGAAACGATCAAACTTACTTTATTTAGATCATTCACTTGAGAATCCAACTGTATATTATTGGGACAGGATAATTATTTGTTTGAGTCAAATGTGCCCTTTTTATTAAAATAGAATAAAAATAACAATATGAATTGTTAAGAGTATAATTTGTCTAAATATATAAAAATGGTTATCTGGTAGGACTTGTTTCATACTTTTTACCCTGTTAATATTACTTTTATAAAAGTAATTGTTTATTATCATTTTGATATTGTTTTTGAGCCTATTTTCTTTATCCCAAATATGGCGAACTTGTAATGGGTTTTCGAGAAAGTTCAGTTTCTGATGTATTGTACTAGTTTTTAACCCTTAATCCATAACTTTGGATTAAGGATTTTCAGTAACAACAGTTTATTTGCCTTTTGCTAAAAAATAACCATATATAATAAACCTACATAGAAAGAATGAGATGGCACTTCCTCTTCAGGGTTCAATTCATGAAGTAATGACTTCCATTTAAAAGAGCGCTTAACACTACTTAAGTTATAACTCCTCTATTGATGGGACTAAATTTTCTGTAACAATTTTTTTTTTATCTCTATTGTGAGGTTTATAACAATATTTTTTAAGGTTTATGACGACGGTTTGTTTTATCGCCATAACTCTACTCTATGACGACGAGATAAACTATTGTCATAGACACTAAAAATCGTCGCTATAAGTATTACAATAGAGTTACTGAGAAATTTTGTTATAGATAATTTGAAGCCCTCTATTAATATATATTTTACGATATTTTGTTATAAAATAATAACGTAGCAAAAATAATTTAAAAAAAAATTACGTTGGGCTATTACAATCGGCGGCAACCGACATATCAATTTCACTATCTTTAAAATTTTCGTGCATCATACAATGTACAACTTCAGCCTTATATAACATAAGATAAGAATCTCTAATTCAATTCAAAAATATAAAATTACCCGTTACAATTTGAGTCAAGGGCCTGCCTAATTGTTTGTAGGACAAAGAAACAAAGAATAATTAATTTTTGAGTAACCTTTACAATTATTTTTAAATTAAAATTTAAATCAGACTTTACCAATAATATATTTGTCAGGACGATAATTGAACAGTATTCTTGGTGCCCCTGGCCCCCGCCCGATTGCATGTAGTGGCAAAGAATATATATATATATATATATATATATAGGAAAATTTTCAAAAACGAACTTTAAAAAACGAACTAAAGACGAACCGTCGTCTTTAGTATCTATGGCGACGATTCGACCCGTCGTCATAGAGTGCATGGCTATGGCGACGGGTCGAACCGTCGCCATAAATACCAAAGACAACGGTTCGTCTTTGTCTTTGATTCGCTTTTTAAGATTCGTTAGAAAAGGGGACTCTATATATATATATATATATTTTGAGTAATTTTACAATTATCTTTAAAATAAAATTTAAATGAGACTTCACCAATAACATGCTTGTCAGACCGTCGGTAAGATGATTAAATAGTATACAGTATATTCCAAATTCTGTCCTAGGGAATTGACTGTGTTGTCACTAGTTGTACAATTTGGTATCCCACGTAGCGTGGACCAGTTGGTTAGATCTTGGTTAGATCTCTACCTCCGAAGCTCTGACGAGTTGTTGGATCCTTATTATGACATATGAGAAGGATATGTGACCTGGTTATTATATGTCTTGCAGCATGTAGGATATGTTGCGACTGATCTTAATACTACCTTTATTTTAAAATTAAAAATATACTGTATTTTATTTATTTAAAATTAATTTACGATATCTTAAATTTTAAAATTAATATAAAATAATTTAAGTTTTGAAAATAACAAATATAACTATTAGTATTATGTTATTTATATAAATTATATTTTTTTTTTGTAATAATTAAAAACTTTCATATTAGTTTTGAATTTTAAATTTTTTAAAGTGACCAAATTTTTTTGAAATTTAGGGAATCGTTACCATCTCTCTAAGTATATTTAAAAGAATCAATACGGGTATTTTTCAAGGCTAAATTATTTTTTTTACCGTTTTTTTATTGGTAATTGTTTCTCCCTTTATTGTACAAGATTGCAGGTTGAACCAATCACTCAACAGTAAAAAATCATATTTCAACAAGTAGTACTTCAGAGATTAAAAGGTAATTTTTTCCTAAATTCTTTCCTAGTGTTCTTAGGTTTTTCTTAGACTTTTAAGATTAAAATGTATTCCTAAATTTATTACATTATAATAGTGCAATTTCTCAACAACAAAAAAAAAAACGGTAACAAGAGTTGCATTCATGATTACTTCTGTGTAAAAGAGAATTTATGGTTATTTCTGTTTAAAAAATTATTTGATATTACTTGAATTAGAACTCGATGATATTGTATGTTTTACAATATTTGTTGATTATGATTGAATGATATGCCGATTTTTTTTGTCTTTAGACTCTGTTTGTGAGTTTTCCAGATTAGAATTTCTAAGAAAATTTATCTCAAGAAATGATAGAAAAGTAGCTTCTTTTAGTTCCGTTTGTGAGTTTAATAAGAAAATTTTAACAATTTTTATATCCTATGTTTGTAATTTGTTAAGGAAAATAAAGAAATTTTATTTTGTGATATATTATTACTATTGTACCTTTACATACTGAATATAATATATTTAATGCTTATGTGTTATAACTAAGGATAATTACGAAATTAAAATAAATTCATTAAACCCATTTTCCTTTCCTTAGTTTTCCTATCGTTTTAGTCAAAAAATATCAAAGGAAAATTGAATACTTTTCTTATCTTTTTTGACTTAAAAAACTCACGAACATTGAATTTCTAAGGAAAAAGTTTCCTTAACTTTCCTCTTTCTTTATGCTACGTTTGAATTTAGAGAATAAGAATTCATTCTATCATCTTTTAATTTTTACTTTACGTGAGAGGTGGTGGAATAAAATTTATTAATTATAATATAATGAATATATGTAATAATTTTGTCATTATATCATATCGCTCACCATCATAAATAACCAAACATATATTTAAAATATTTTAAAATTATTCAATTCTCTCATATATTATATTTTTTTAATTCAGACGCAGTATTAATTTTAAAAACTCGCACAGGGGGAATTGACTGTGTGGGCCCCTTGGGGTTTTGTCACAAGGTTGGACAATTTGGAATCCCACGTATTTGTTGGACCAGTAAGTTATGAATTGTTGGATCCTGGTTCTAAGTTTTGTGACTTAGGAATCCGAAATGTGAGGTGGTTATATGTCTCTCAACATGTGGGAGATACTCGTTATACGATTCAACATGTTGCTAGGGCTTCTACTTTAATTCAAGTAGAGGCAACACCATTTTTCGAGATTTGGTGTGACATTGAGATTGTAGGTTTTTTTTTTTGTAAGTTTAATTATATTATTATTTTATTTTTTTATTTAGTCTTTCAAATTTTATAAATTTTTTATTTTATCCTATATAGTTTATACACGTAATGTGTGTCTCACCGATTGTTAATACTAATTAATGAAATTATTTGATTCTCCAAAAACATAATTGACAAAGAAGGAATATAAATATGCATACTTATGTGACATCCACTAGATCCAATATTTGACTTCAGTTTAAGTAAAATTATTTTTTACACTTTCATATAAACTTTTTAATTACAAAAAAATTAGAGTGAAGTAATAAAATTAATATACAATATATACCTTTTGTTCCAAAATTTGAAATACAATTTTAAATGAGGACTTTTGAAAATAATTTTATATACACAAATGTAACATTATTATTAACTAAGGATTTAGAAGTGGAGGTTATATGCTAGAAATGTTCATAGTATTTTAAAATTTTAAAATAGAAAGCAAAGAAAAGAAATGAAAGAAAATTTTAAATATATTATATATACTAAAATGCAGTACATAACACCGTTGCTTGACAAGTGACTTTCTCACAATGAAACACGTGTCTTACGTATTTAATACCCTCAATCCTTACTATGATTTTGAGAATTTACTCCACTTTTTGTAATTTTCTAATATTATACATTTTATATAATTATACCATACATATAACTTACTTCCCAAATTACTAACCATAATTACCCATTAAATCCGGCTTTTGGAATTTTAAAATATTATATACCATTTATAATATTATATTTTACATTATATCATACATATTATTATTAAATAAATAATAACAAAATTGAGCTGAACCATTACTCCTGTTTTTCGTATTTTATAATATTATACTACACATTATACCTTAAACAAGTAAAAAAATACAATTTACTAACCATTATATACCATTTACAATATTATACCACACAAATAATAACAAAATTATTTTTATAATGTATGGTATAATCTACACGATCACAACAAATCTAAATTTAATTATGTTCAAACATAATTATTATATCCTAAAAACAAAATCAGTACATATCTAAACTGTTTTGATAATCTCAAGTGTTCTGTTAATCTCAACTGCAAAAATGTTATCATTACTAATTTAATTATATTGTAGCGTAATATTATACCATTTATTTACACTTATATAACAACATTAATTATATTACAGCATAATTGTAGACACCCAAATTTTGCATGTCTCTACTAACCCTGGCAGGAGGGCAAAGTCGTCACTTGACCCGACATGCGAAAAGGAAGGTGGACTCCAACACGAAGTCACCCCGACGACTTACGGTCAAGGCCGCCACAACGAACAACGAACATCAGGTTACTTGAGGCAAGACAAACAGTTGATCCAGAAGAACCTGATTTGATTACAAAAAGACGACTAATGGTCATTACGCTTACGATGTTCGGGGGTCTCGCTCCCCGGTGAGCGAGCGGCTGCCCAGCTCGCCGGTGAGCTGGCGGGGGTGGAAAGGGGGCAGCGCCCCCTGAAAGCCAAGCACAATCATCAAATTTCATATCAAGTCGCGGCCCTCCGAACTAGCCTCCCAGAACAATATGGCGCGTTTCCCAGGGATTTTCGGATTGCAAAAATACAGCCTTCCGAAATAATACCGCAGAAATTGGCGAATTAAGACCACGTGGCACGAAATTCGAGAAAAATGAGCCGGACAGCCGCGGATGCAATCGCGGCCGCCGACAAAAAGACTTTCGCGCGGCTCGAGGGCGGCACACGGCAGCCGAGGAGACGGCCACAGCAGGCAGCCGCAGATGCATCTGCGGCTGCCTGCTGAACCAGTATAGATCGCCATTTCTTCCACCCGAGAGAAAAAGAAGAGAAAAAGAAAGGAAAATAGAGAGAGAAACCGCGAGGGAGGAGAGAGAAAGGTCGGATTTTCTTGCTAGATTCAAGCAACAATTTCCTTTTGTTGTGTTAATTAGTTTAGTGATCTTGTGGTGTAGTCCATGTTGTGATACAAGAAGCTTGAACCAGCGTTTTGCAAGGTGAAAAGGATGTTTGTTTGGGTTTTATTGCTTGTATTGTTAGTATAGCATTGTGTTTAGTTTATTTGATATAGTTGTTGTTGTAATGGTGATGATCCGTGGATTAGGTGTTGTTAGCGAGGGTTCCATCGGAACGTAATTCCTCCTAACGCCCCGATAACATCCGTACGGTGATTTTTCGTCCGTTATAGTAATGAGTAATGCGTAGTGTTGATTTGGTGATATTTGGGTTATGTAATGTGATAGCAAATGTCTAAATCTGGTTAGATTTGGTTTAGTATTGGTTGTGCTGTGATTGGATGATTGTGAGCCTAGGGAGGCGATCCTAGTGGTCGAATCCTGATGATGGACGTTTTGGGTATATGTAATCGTGGCATATGGTCCATGGCGGTATATTTGTAATATCGGGCCTTAACGCGATATCAATCGTGATCGCGTTAAGGCCCCGTAAAAATAATAAAGTATGTGATTGTGGGTGTTTGGGGTTGTCTGGATGACTCACATGCCCGTGGATAGCCCCGACACGTTTTGTGATGCTTGTTTTAATTTCCGACACAACAATGGTTTTCAAAATAAGACAAATAATGAAGATTTTGTAAAAGTGATCAAAATAGGATATTAGATACACGAGGTTTAAAAAGTAAAGAGTTTTTGCGAAACTTTGATCCTTACGTGACGAAAAGGCTATTTTTGGTTTGAAATGTCATAAAAGATGTCTTCGAAAAAATAAATAAACGTTTTCATTAAACTTTGTGCATAGGGTTAAAGAGTTCTATGAAGTTGCCTTCATTTTATTTATATTAACTGTTAGAAGGCAATGTATAGTCTCGATTCCTATTTGACAAAAGTTTAAAAACTATTGTTTTCTAAAATGACATCTAATAAAAAACCTCATCGTTTTCGAAATTAAAATCAATCTTTCTTATAAAAAGCGAAGCCTCGTCATTTGGGTCAAAAGACGTCTAAAACGCTTTCCCGACAAAACACATTTTGACATATAAAATCAAAGCAACTTTATGCAAAAGGACACCACAAACCTCCATTTAGGCGCACACACACACACGCGCAACTCACACATTTTTAGGATTTAAAAGGATAGGAAAACATCGAGATTGCGGTAACCGTATTTCACAGAAGTCGGGGGGTGCCTAACACCTTCCCCTCGCTTAAGCAAGCCCCCGAACTCTATGAATCTCGGTTTTCGGACCAATTGAATCGGAGTCACATATGAGCCATTACGATTACGAAAACAAAATTCGGATGAGTTGGTACATCCATTTCAAATATACCAACTGGCGGCTCTGGTCAATTGGCTCATAAAAAAATCGATCTTTCAAAACCCGTCGACATTAAACCGACCCTTTTCAAAAGTCACATCTTAATCTAAAGGCTAAAATTGGAAATGGACATTTTAAATATTAAAAAACGAAACGACCAAAATCCCGGCGTCGACAATAATATTATACCATTTATCTCAATTCCACGTTAAATCTAAACTTATGCCACGTGTCGCTCTATGATGAAACATTACTGGAAATGTTACTCGCAGCTTGTACTTTCAGTGAAACCTTAATACACCCATTTTTTTAATTATTTCACATACACAGAATAATTCAACATATCTTAATTCGCTATACATATCATATCTCACAATTGGATATTTCTATATTTTTTCGACTTTCAAAAATCAGACCATACTTACCATAAAAATAATTATTTTTACATTCAGACTATTCTCACAGACAATAAAATTATTTTAACTCATACAATTCATGCCTATGTATTAAACTTTTAAAAATTAATTTTATCTCACAAAAAAATAATATTAATTCCATAATTACACAATAAAATTGTAATATAACCAATAAATATGTTGCGATTACAAAATTGCATCAAATCCATGTTATGTCTGTCATGCAACAATTTCTATTTTTTTTTACATATAATATTAATTATCTGATAATATTATTAGATCCCCAACTTCTGACAACTCTCCCAACCAAAAATAAAACTTCTCCATAAATATTGCATTAGGATTCGAAACTAAATCCATAATTACTTTATCCAATACATTCGGATTTGTACATATAATATTATTGTTTTTTACCTCCCAAAGTTGTTGCAAATAACTCTACCACAAAAAATATTGCATAATTTAAGCAATCTCAATTTGATCTTATCAAATTAATTCAGTTTAGAATATTATCCAATTAAAATCCCATTAATTTTAGCAATCTCAAATCCCATTAATTTAATCTTAACAAATCAGACTACTATCATAAAAAATAGAATGTAACTCATAAATATGACTGTCATTCAATAATTCTAAATTGTTGTAAATAAATCTATCACTTAAAAATATTGCATAATTTAAGCAATCTCAATTTGATCTTATCAAATTAATTCAGTTTTGAATATTATCCAATTAAAATCTCATTAATTTAAGCAATCTCAAATTGAATATAACACAATCGAATATTATCCAATAAATTAAAAATTCAATATTATCCCATTAAAATATATAAGTATAGCACAAAAAATAATATTTTTTTGGGGTCACAAATCATATAAAATTGCAAAATTAAAGAAATACCAAATAGATAATAATCCAATTTTATGTATGCTTGGTCTACACAATTTTTATAATAACCCTATAAATATATACCACTTATTTCATTCTAAATCACACCACATAACAGTTTTCTTCTTCATATATTTTGTTTCTATATGGTAAGCTTATTTTTCTTTTGTTATTGCTTTTTTTCTATTTCTATTACATTATGTTTCTTTGCCTCATCATGAATCTGACTTCAAATTTTCTTTCTACTTCTACTTCATTCTGAACCTTTGTCTCACCACAAATCTGACTTCAACTTTTTTGTTGTTTGATTATTTAGCTGGCGCAATTACTAAATACAATTGTGTTACTAACATTAGTCCTGTAAAGAGAAACGTGAAAAATTAAGGCAGAAATAACTAAACTCTGAAATTGATATTATATTCCATAATTTTATTTTTATATTATCTCAAATTGATTGGTGATTAATCTAAACAATTTTTTATTTTTTATTTTTTTTAACAAAACGAATAATCCCACCGCAACACGCGGGGTTGTATCTAATTTCTATCTATTTCGATCTCTTGTTTGTGAGTTTTTTAAAGGACAAAAAAAAAAAAATAGCCATTTTTCTTACTAAAGTTTTCCGTTAAAAATTGAATGAATCTGAAAGAAAAATAAAGACTTTAGTAAAATTTTTGTATTCTTTACATTACTTTTTATATACAAACATTAGAATATTTAATATAAGAATAAAGTGATAATCTATATTTAAAGTTATTTTTTCTCCATGTATGAACATAAAAAATACAAAGAAAGACTTGTAAGTTATCTATTATTTTTTCTCCATCCTAATTTAATTTTATAATTCTTTTCTTTTTATCCAAAATTCACAAAAATAAAATAAAGTTCCTCTTTTCTTTTATATAAGAAAAACTGTTAATTTATCATTACCTATGACAAAATCAATGCTCCTTCCCTTTCTTTTTATTTGTCTTTTTAAAGAAATTTTTATTTTTTTATTTATCATTTATAAATTTTAAAAAAATATTAAATGTTTAATTTTTTATATTATCTTTTATGATTAAAAGTTAATTTATTATTTTTAAATTTTTTAATAAATTTTAAAAAAATAATATTAAAATTTTATATTTAATTTAATCAATCAAATAAAATATTAATTATATTTTTAAATTTATGTACATAATCTTAAAACGTCAACTAAAAAGAAATGTAGAGAATATATTAATTAGGAGCCGGCCAGTATTCTCTTTATTTTTTGTCATTACACATATTAGAATATTGAATAATATAATCATGCAACTGTGAGTTAGGTATCAGATATGGTCCAATCAAATGATGGTAGCAACTAACAAGACTAGCAAATGTTTTAGTTAAGCTAGAAATTTAAATCAAGTTGGTACACCCACCACAATTTGGACTACTAAAAAGCATTCTAAAAAACTTTTGATATTCCAACAGTCAAAATTATATACAAGGCAATGTAGTGATGTACAAACTGCTTATCCCACAAGAATTTTGACTTTAACAAGTGAGGTATAAGAATCTGAAATAGTATTATTTTTAAATTGGATTGAAGAAACTAACTTTATGAAGTTAATTAAATCCTCCTACCAATGATTTCAGTAGCAGCAGATTTCTACGGTCAATATTGCCAAAGAGGAAGATGCTAAAGCTAAAATATATTTAATGATATTTTTGTAATCATTATAATCACGTTGATCATTTATATCGCTCTAAACTTGTCTCCATTAATCATATTCGTTTCTTAAATAAGCTCATGATTAAAAAATTATAACGTATGAAATTAATCCCCCCCTACTACAACAAACAAGGTATTTAGTATAAAAATTAAGTAATATTTTGTAAATAATTTTTAAAACTCTTTTAAAGTAAAGTTTTTAAATTTCAATATATAAATGACTAACAAGTGTTATTCACACTAGACACCCACTCATGGTGTCCGTCCATATATACTCCCATGAAATCCTATCCATATCAAGAGGTAAGGGGATCAAATCTTTTGTAATAATTTTTTTTTGTATTTTTATTGTGAGACCTATAACGACAGTTTTTAAAGTTTGTAACGACATACAGTTTATCTTGTCGTCATAGTCTTAATCTATGTCGACAAGACAAACTGCCGTCATAAACTTTAAAAACTGTCGCAATAGATCTCACAACAGAAATATATAAGAATTTTGTTACAGAAAATTTGATGTAAATTTGAAATTCTAATAATATTAAAGATTCTATTCATATTTCCTAGATTCCTCATCCAATCAGAGCCCTTCCCTTCCTTCTCCACCCACCCCCACCACCAACTCCAGTCTCACTTTCAACTTCAACCAAAGTCAAGACATAAATCTAACAAAAGGCCCCATCAATTAATTCCCTATTTTACCAAAATAACAAATGAGTGTTGCTTTATATCATAATAACAAATTTATGTCCATATTTAGATACACAAATAAGAAATTCATATATAATTATTTTATTTTATTATAAGAAGGGAATTATATATTAGAGTACTATTTTATTTTATTAATTTCAGATTCTAGCAATTCACAATGAAATTAGTCCACATATAAATTATTTTATAATTATAAATTTTCTGTTTGTAGGCAGTATTAAAAATTAAAACAAATTCTACAAAAATAAAACAAATTCTACAAAAATAAATTTTCTTAAATATTTTAGACTCATTTTCTCTATTAGAGAACACAATCACTTCAGACCCAGGTGAGCCTCATTTTCTTCCAAGCCCTAGATTCCATGCACCTCTGATTGTGTGTGTGTGTGTATATATATATATATATATATATATGGAGCACTGTAGTTGATAATGTGAAACTCTGGAATTTAAATCTTTTGTGAGGTTAGGGTTGGAGATAAGGAAATTGTGAAAGAGAATCTGCCAGGCCAGATTCTCAAACTACCTCAAATAAAAAGAAAAATCAAATAAATCAAAATAAAATTTATGTTGCTCTGATTTTATTCGATAAGAAGTAATTTTCAAATGCAATTTGATCCATTGAAATGCAATTGACCCAATATTCATTTCCTTCCATTCATTCATTATATAAATATATCAATAAATTCATATTCATATCCCAATTTGGTTTTTTATATATAATAATAATAATAATTACCTCCGCGATTGGCTTTGCAAAGTGCAGGGTCTGTTCGGAGGCAAGAAGATCGCCACGTGAGCAAAAATCCCGTCTTTTTCTTGAATAGGTGCGCAGTATCTCTTAATCTACGCACCCTTTCCTCACCACCCACCCATCACGACCAGATGTTGAATCCGTAGAATTTTGCATATTTTATATTATTTTTTACATGTTATATATATATATATAGATAGATATAAAGAGAGTGTATTCATCAACAACCCACCATCACCCACATACTCATTCAGCTCATGGAACAATAAAAACAAATAAAAAGTTTGTGACCCTTTTTTGGGTTTGTTACAAATTCAACATTGTTGTTGAATCAAGAATATTTGTTAGTCCATCTTCAAATCAATGGAGCGTGCTCGAAGGCTAGCAAGCCGGGCGATTCTTAGGCGTCTGGTCTCAGAGTCTAAGCAGCACAGGCCTAATGAATTGCCATCGGCTTCATCATCCTCTCCGGTGATGTATTCGCCCTCGAGGTATGTGTCCTCATTATCTCCATATGCTTTTAATGGAAAAAATGGTAGATCAATAGGGAGGAATGTATCAAACAATGTTGGGTTTGGTATTGGGTCTCAAGTTCGATCCATATCGGTCGAAGCATTGAAACCAAGTGATACTTTTCCCCGCCGACATAATTCAGCCACCCCTGAAGAGCAAACTAAAATGGCTGATTTTTGTGGTTATTCGAGTCTTGATTCTCTTATTGATGCTACGGTCCCTAAATCTATTCGACTTGATTCAATGAAGTTTTCAAAGTTTGACGAAGGGCTAACTGAATCTCAAATGATTGAACACATGAAAACTTTAGCTTCTAAGAATAAGGTGTTTAAGTCTTTTATTGGGATGGGATATTATAACACCTTTGTTCCCCCTGTTATTTTGAGAAACATTATGGAGAATCCGGGTTGGTATACCCAGTACACTCCGTACCAGGCTGAGATTTCGCAGGGACGTCTTGAATCTCTGCTTAATTATCAGACCTTGATTACGGATTTGACTGGCCTACCTATGTCGAATGCATCCTTACTCGACGAAGGAACTGCTGCGGCGGAGGCAATGGCCATGTGTAATAATATTCAGAAGGGAAAAAAGAAAACTTTTATCATTGCTAATAACTGCCACCCACAGACTATTGATGTTTGTAAGACTAGAGCCGATGGTTTTGATCTTAAGGTTGTTACTGCTGATATTAAGGACTTCGATTACACATCTGGTGATGTTTGTGGAGTTCTAGTCCAGTATCCAGGTACTGAGGGTGAAATCTTGGATTATGGGGAGTTTGTTAAGAATGCGCATGCAAAAGGGGTGAAGGTTGTTATGGCAAGTGATCTCTTGGCATTGACGATGTTAAAACCTCCTGGTGAATTCAGGGCAGATATAGTTGTTGGTTCAGCTCAGAGGTTTGGGGTTCCGATGGGTTATGGAGGTCCTCATGCAGCCTTCCTGGCCACATCCCAAGATTACAAGAGGATGATGCCAGGAAGAATTATAGGTGTCAGCGTTGATTCTTCTGGTAAGCCTGCTTTACGTATGGCAATGCAGACAAGGGAGCAACATATCCGGAGGGACAAGGCTACAAGCAATATTTGCACTGCTCAGGTACGAGTCAGCTCTCCAACTTAAAGGCGTCATTTAATTATTCCATGACTAATGTTTTCCTTTGTATTGCTTCCTGAATATCTTGTCTTGTTATGTAGGCATTGCTTGCCAACATGGCTGCTATGTATGCTGTTTACCATGGACCTGAAGGCCTTAAAACCATTGCCCAACGTGTCCATGGTCTTGCTGGCACATTTGCTGCTGGAGTGAAGAAACTTGGGACCACAGAAGTCCAGGGGCTCCCCTTCTTTGACACCGTGAAGATTAAGTGTGCTGATTCAAAGAAAATTGCTGAAGCTGCTTACAAGAGTGAGATGAATCTTCGAATTATTGATAAGAATACGGTAAGTGTTACTGTAAGTGTTCTTTTGGTTTTTGAGCCATGACTCTATGCTGTAAAATAACTGGTCCTTGTTTGTCTTTCAGGTTACAGTTTCTTTTGATGAAACCACAACCTTAGAGGATGTTGATAAGCTATTCAAAGTTTTTGCTGGCGAGAAACCTGTGAGAATCAAAGATTCTTCCATATTGATATAATCAGTAGTTATTCCATATTTTCATTTCACTGATAACAGTAAGGTAAATTTCTTTGTTACTCGTCAGGTTACTTTCACTGCTGCATCTCTTGCACCGGAGGTTCAGAATATTATCCCTTCTGGGCTTATAAGGGAGATTCCATATCTGACTCACCCAATCTTCAACTCGTATGGTCCTTTCTATTGAGCTTCAATTTCATTAATTTATAATCTAAAAACCATTCTGATATATGCTTCTTTTAGCTATCATACCGAGCATGAGCTTCTCAGATACATTCATAAGTTGCAGTCAAAGGATCTATCATTGTGCCACAGCATGATTCCCCTGGGATCTTGTACAATGAAGTTGAATGCAACAACAGAGATGATGCCTGTCACTTGGCCTAGCTTTGCAGACATGCACCCTTTCGCACCTACTGAACAGGCTGGGGGCTATCAGGTAGTTAAGCGTTATCGTGACTTTGAATTTTCATTTGGGTTTCATTTTCTCATAAGTGAATAAGCAAAAGCTGGCACTGGTAATAATGTTTTCGTAAACTTTTACACTTCTTTTTCAGGAAATGTTCAACAATTTGGGTGACCTGTTGTGTACCATCACAGGTTTTGATTCTTTCTCTTTGCAACCAAATGCTGGTGCTGCGGGCGAGTATGCTGGGCTGATGGTCATCCGTGCATATCATATGGTATTGTGATGCAAACTGTTTTAGCAAGCTCTATTTTCATTTTTACAATTGGGTTCACACTAGAGCCTGTCACTGCCTATTTTTTGAAGCTTATAGAGAACTCCCATGGTGGACTTTTTGGGGATAAACTATTTTTAGTTCTTACATTCACGAGTTGCCATTTACCTTAAACTTGACATTGACACAATTTTGGTGAAAATTAGATTGAATGTTTTTGCTTTTTACCCTTTCTTAAGATATATTCCACCTTTAGACATGAAGGGCTGCATACTGACCATCACATTGTATAACTGATTTAGAGTTTACAGCCTAAAATATGCACGATGGTATAGCAATCCTAGTTTCTAGACTTCAGTTTGCCTCTTACACAAACTTTTATGTATAGGATCATCCTACATTACCATTCATGATAGTCATATCCTTTCCCATTTTATTGCTTTGAAATGCCTTCTGATTGTCTTTCATTAGCAATCTTCTTGTTGAACTGCAGGCAAGAGGAGATCATCACCGTAATGTATGTATTATACCGGTGTCTGCACATGGAACTAATCCTGCTAGTGCTGCTATGTGTGGAATGAAAATTGTGACTATTGGAACTGATGCCAAGGGAAACATCAATATTGAAGAGTTACGAAAGGCGGCTGAAGTGAACAAGGATAATCTATCTGCCCTTATGGTATAAATAAATAAATAATTTGCGCCATAAAATTAGTTATTTTATGTCAATTGCATCAACCAATACTTAATTGATCATATTTAAATTTCAGGTCACATATCCTTCTACTCATGGAGTTTATGAGGAAGGTATTGATGAGATATGTAAGATTATTCACAACAATGGGGGTCAAGTTTACATGGATGGAGCCAACATGAATGCGCAGGTTTGTCAATCCCTCTGCTTATAGAATTGATTCCTTACTAATATTTTCAATATGTTAATTTCTTGATGTTTGTTATCAATCATGTCACTTAATGAAAACAGTTATTGTCAATATTCCCTACAGCTTAACTTTGTTGGTGATAGGACTAGCAACACAATCATCTTTATCAGATTTTAGTTTGTACGTAGTAGGTAAACCAAGATGCACCAACTAGAAAAACATAAAAAACTGCATATTGTACTATCTTTATAGAGGAATCTAATGCCTGTTGGAAGATTTGACCCCTCCAATTGCGCCAAAAGTGTGAAGCTGTTTAAAACTAAACTAAATTGGATCATGATTAAGTATTTTCTGTATTAGATAGTTGAAACTTTCATTATGCATCTCCTAATGGTTTTTGTGAGTGTGTGCATGAATTTTATCATTATAGGCTTCACTTATTTTCCCACCCAGATGTCAGAATATTCAAATTTGTAAATTCTTCACGCTGCTTGGATTTTTCATTCTGTTCCATTCTTTCAAAACGGCCTTTGATTCTTGAAGGACAATCAGAATTATAACCTGAAAAGGGGTATGAAAAATAAAATAATATCCAGTTGGATATATATCTTGTCTTAGAAATGCTCAGTATCTCAGACTTCAGTCCTTGGGAGTTGAGATTTTAGAAACTGCACATATAGAAATGGGACCGTCATTCTTTATCTTGAAGCTGAACATTTGCATTTGTTCTGTAGCTGATATTGGGTTATAATCATGTTGTAACGGTGTCTAATTATGTGGCACTAAATAATAATTATGTTAATACAGTGATGGTTCTGTAATGCTTGGTTCTTTCTAGCACTTGATCAATGTTTTATTTGTCATGTTGAGATTGGTTTGATGCTTCACTTCATTTGCTCTGTTGTACCTCCACTTTTTAATATAAATTGAATTGAGAAGTTTACTGGCGTTTCAAAATATCGCACATTTTCCTTGGGGCTTTTTTTTATTTGGGGTGTTAGTTGGGGAAGGGGATGGAGAGGACATGTAGAGAGAGATATAAGCAGCATGACTTCATTTAAGCATAAATTTATTTATTTTTATTATTAATAATGTGTGTGTTATCCTCAGACTGGTCTATAAATTCAGATTTCGTATTATAATAAGTAGTTCTTCGAGATAATTTTTTTTTGTTTTTTTTTTGGCAATTAAGTTTTATATCAATTGATTCCTTCCTTTATACTCTTTTTTTTTTATTGATGCGTGTGCTCAGATGCTAGTAATAAGTAATTCTGCTGTGCTTTCAGGTTGGTCTGACAAGTCCAGGATGGATCGGTGCTGATGTTTGTCATCTGAATCTCCATAAAACATTTTGCATTCCACATGGTGGAGGTGGTCCTGGCATGGGTCCTATTGGTGTAAAGAAACACTTGGCACCATATCTTCCATCACACCCCGTGGTATGCAATTAGTCACTACCAATTCTTCTGCATCAGTATATAAATGTTAATATTTCCTTCATGTGCATATACTAACAGGCAATGGTAAAGCTATAAATTTGTTATACATGTCATGTATAGTGAGACTTTTCCTAAAATGGTAATGAAGGAATTAATTATGAAAATGCTTATTGGCAAGGATATTGATGCATATTCACATGGGAAGTAAATTTATGCAAGTGAGATTATCCGATGGTAAATACAATATTTATTATACTCCCTCCAAAAATATAAGATCACAACTTTCCCTTACTTTACAAAGGCAAACTGATCTTTTATTTTGGAACGGAGGTAGTATATTATATTGTCATAGCTATATTTCTTGCAGTGATGTTAACGAGTAGCTATGTTTATGAACATATTATTAACAATCAAGCAAGTTAAAGGAATGAATATGCATACAGCAATACAAGTTCATTCTTTTGTGAATTATTTCTATTGTAAGTTAACATAACGTGCATGTTTTTGAATTTTTTCTTCGTTAAAGTCAATTAAAAAAGAGAAAAGTAAAAATACACCATGAAGTCATTCTAGAAAAAGTATTGCACTTTCTTTCTCAGTTTTAGCTTGAGATTCTTTTTGTGAAGAATATCATCCCTATTGTCTTTCTTTGGATCATCTTTCGCTCAAGTTATGCATTGCATTTTTTCCTTTTGTCTTCCTTGCATTGGTAATAATTCTTGTTTCCTAACTCTCCCACCGTCCCCTATGCCCTAAGAAAGAACATAAGGACGACAGGAAAAACACATTACAATTGAGCTTGTGAGTGTGAAGAACAAAAGGAATACTATTAAATCACAACTAAATAGTCAGCATGGCCTAACGGGATAAAATGGGTTTTGCATATGAACTTTTGAGTAAATTATGTAGTGTTACAAGATACATAGATAATATGTTATAGATTTGTGGGAATTTTTCATATTTTTTGTTACATGAAGAGAACTATGCTTTTGACATTATTGCTTTCACATTCTAACATCTCTCTCTTCTTAATTGAAGATCTCTACAGGAGGTATACCTGCCCCTGACAAGGCTCAGCCACTTGGTACCATTTCTGCAGCGCCTTGGGGTTCTGCACTTATTTTACCAATATCATACACATACATTGCTATGATGGGGTCTGGAGGGCTAACAGATGCATCAAAGATAGCCATCTTGAACGCAAACTACATGGCAAAATGTTTAGAGGTTTCTAATTGACTAGCTGTGCATTTCATCTTTGTAGCACAACCAAGAGCCACAAAATTTAAGCCATTGTTTTCTAGCACACATATGTGAATTATATCTGTTGGTTGCCTTTGTTAATTTACTGTGCTTTGCTCTTAACAGAACCACTACCCCGTTCTTTTTCGTGGTGTCAATGGAACAGTTGCCCACGAATTTATTGTTGATTTGAGGGGATTCAAGGTAATTCTTATTACCTTCCTTCTCGTGCTCCCCACCCTAACCTTTAACTATTGTGGCTAATGGCTAATTGAAATTATTGTAGAATACTGCTGGTATAGAGCCTGAAGATGTTGCAAAACGTCTTATGGACTATGGGTTCCATGGACCAACAATGTCGTGGCCAGTCCCAGGAACACTCATGATCGAACCCACTGAGAGTGAAAGCAAGGTATATCCTTTACGAAGAATATCCTTTAAAATTTTTAATGAAATTTCCCTCTTTCCTCTCCTTTGACCGTACATGTTTGTTCCCATATATTCTTTTGCAGGCAGAGTTAGACAGGTTTTGTGATGCTCTTATCTCCATCAGACAAGAAATTGCAGAGATTGAGAAAGGAAAAGTGGACGCTCACAACAATGTTCTCAAGGTAAATGCCATGGCCATTCTTTTCATTTGGTAATTAAAAGGGTAATTAAAAGGGTACATAATCGCTTTCATAAGATTGTTTTACACTTCTACTCAAGGTTTATAATCTCAAAAAGACTAATTGAGAAGCGTAAATGCAGGGAGCACCTCATCCTCCATCACTGCTTATGGCAGACAAATGGACAAAACCATACTCCCGAGAATATGCTGCCTTCCCTGCTTCCTGGCTCCGGTCTGCCAAGTTCTGGCCAACCACTGGTGTGTATCTCTGTCTGATTGTCTGTTTTTCTGTCGTCTCTTTTCTACTTCATTGCTATACTCCTGTATTTGCAAATTAGAGTATCGAAAGTCAAAACTTTTTAGAAAATATTAACTTCGATCAAAATTTACTTGATTACTTAATTTTCAAAAGTGTCTATTTTTTGGGAAGTTCAGAAAAGGGAAAGAGTTGCTTGTAATTTGGAATGAAGGAGTACCCAAGTTTAATGCATTTGGGCCAGTCCTTGAACCATTCACACTATGAATTGCTTTCTAGAGATTAACTTCACTACTGATTTGAGAAAAAAGTTGCTCTTCTTTTCAAGCCTTGCATTAAAAGGGATGCCCCCATGATATGAGAAATGAATAATGAATTCTCAATAACGAAACTTTTACAAATTAACAAAATAAAACCACACAATTACCTTTGAATTGCTTTCTAAATTAAAGCCCAAGTGAAACAGAACGTTCCTAATAATTTTAGTCCGTTTCTATCACAGGTTCTTATGATCCATTCATATTAATTCATTTTTGATAATTTATTACCCTTTAATTGTAATATTTCTATGCATTATTAACAATGAAATATTTTGGGATGTCGCCTCAGGACGTGTCGACAATGTGCACGGTGACCGGAATCTCGTCTGCACCCTTCTCCCAGCATCACAGGTGGTTGAGGAACAAGAGGCAGCTTCTGCATAAATTCAGGCATTACACTGCAAAATCATTGTTCCTTCAAATGCACTTTACTTCTTTCTCCTCTTGTATATAATTTATTATACTCTTTACATTTACTTTCGTCTTTTTACTATATTGATCATTAGCAGCTTTAATAAAAACAATTGTTGCTAATTGCAACTCTCAAGGGCTTGTGTTCTGATTATCTCTTCTCTCTTATCATTTGTCCCTTGCTAAATTTTGATGGTCATAATTGAAAATGGATATTTACCCAAATATGACAAGTTAATGTTTGGGTATACTAAGGATAGGACTGCAAATGCCATTATCAAATATGACAAGTACGGATCTATTATCCTCCCACCCGATCAATTATATAAGTTAGTGTCAGAACCATTCGGTTTCATCTCAAAAAGATTGCAGAAAGAAGCATGAACTTTTTAAAAGTTTTTCAATTTATTCCGATTGATTATGGTTGCCAATATTTCTTAAATTGAATACACTTTTATGAGTGTGATTTATGAATGATTATTTCGTGTGAAATTTGATGAAAAATAACAAATGGGTATGTGTTTTTGGGCACAAATGCCATTTAGATTTATGAATTTTAATGGCATTAAGGTTATTAAATAGTAAAGTTTTCAATTTTTAGGTGGGAGTAGTTAAAGTTTTATTGATATACATTATTTGATTTTACAATGCAACATTAGGACTGACGAGACCCTGATTAATTTCTTTCTTTTTTACTCCTTATGCTGACTGAGAAACTAATTAAACAGAAAACAAGAGAAGGAAAAAGAGAAAATTATGAATATGTAGATATTTAATTTTGTAATTGCTTATGACATTAGGAAGGAATAGGACACTTTAAGTTTCTACTAAAGACATACATATATACAACAACTAAATATGTACCTTATTTGTAATTATGTATCTATCTATAATAAGATTTGTGTTTTTTTTTTTACTGATTTTGTTCTTGGCGCGCTTCTTATTGACCATGGTTACACGGCGTATTTGATCGAGTTCAAGAGAAAATAAATTAGATGTTTAATTAAAGCTCAACATTGAGTTTTAATCTCTTTCACACGAGCTAGGAGAATCACAAGGGTGAGTTATAGGAGTTTTGATGATATGTCATTAATTTCTAGAAAGATCTTTCAAGATAACATAATATTAAATTTCTCACACATATATACATGTGTAATTGTCTTTTTAATGAAAAATTATTCTATGATTTTAGAATATGGTCACGTGATGTTTCAAGATCACTTGTATATTATCATTTTAACATGTACAATAAAAGAGTTCATTGTACATACTGAAATGACAGTATATTACTGGTATGAGATACTACGTGGCGATTCCCCATAACCACAGAATAATTTTTCAATTTTAATACATTGGTGGTGTTGGGAAATTTATAGATTTTTATCATGATACAAGATGTGAAGTTAATTTATCTATATCATAAAGAATGGTAATACCTGCTCTTCATTTTGGATTACATTTTTAAAATTGTTCATTACGGATGTGTTAGGTTAATTGATTTTTTTATTACTGTATTAGGGCTCGATTTTCAATATAGCTATCGATTTTATTTTTTCAATCGCATGGCTATACTCGAAAATAATTATAAAATGGTTATTACATTTGATTTCGTCCAAATATCTGACGGAATTTGTTAGTGACGTCAGCAAGAAGGTATTTTAAAATTAAATTTTAATTTAATAATAATAATAATAATAATAATATCTTCTCCGTTATACAAAAAAAAGAAAAAAAAGATTATTTTTGCTATTTAAATATTAATTTAAAGTATTTTAAAAATAAATTTTGATTTAATAACAATAATAATAATAATAATAATATCTTCTCATTACACAAAAAAAAAAAGAAAAAAAAAGATCAATTTTGCTCTTTAAAAATTAATTTGAAGTATTTTAAAAATAAATTTTGATTTAATAGTAATAATAATAATATCTTCTCCGTTACACAAAAAAAAACATAATGAAAAAAAGAGCAAAACTGATATTTTTTTTCTTTGTGTAACGGAGATGATATTATTATTATTATTAAATCAAAAATTATTTTTAAAATATCTTAAATTAATTTTTAAAGAGAAAAACTTTTCTTTTTTTTTTTTGTAACGGAGAGGATATTATTATTATTAAATCAAAATTTATTTTTAAAATACCTCAAAGTAAATTTTAAAGTGCAGAACTGATCTTTTTTTTTCTTTTTTTGTGTAACGGAGAAGATATTATTATTATTATCATTATTAAATAAAAATTTATTTTTAAAATACCTCAAATTAATTTTTAAATAACAAAATTGATCTTTTTTTTTTTTTTTTTTGTATAACGGAGAAGATAGTATTATTATTATTATTATTATTATTATTATTATTATTATTGTTATTATTATTAAATTAAAATTTATTTTTAAAATACCTTCTCGTTGACGTCAAGACGATAGAATTCAGATATTTGAACGGAATCAAACGTAATAATTATTTTATAATTATTTTTGAATATAGTCATGCGATTGAAAAAAAAAATTCAATAATCATATTGAAAATCGATCCTAGTACAATGACTAAAACGTCAATTAACTCCGGATGTGTTACATTATCATAGCATAGAATCTTGAAAGGATATGTATGTTATTTGGATATCCAAAATGACAACATTTTAATTGAAAATTACTTTTTGAAAACTAGTTATCCAAATTATCATAATCCCAAACTAATTTTTCATTTTTTCATTAACTCTTCAAAATAAATTAATATATACACAGAGAATCAAGAAAAGACTTGAGAGTCGAGGAAACTAAAAATTCTGTTCGACTTGAGCATGTTATCATGCACTATATAATTTTCTTATCACAAGAACAAAAATACCATTGATGATTGCTGAATCCCTCAATCAAAATTGACTTTCTATAATTTAGTAGATTAATTTCACAATTAATTTATGAATAATAATTAATTAATTTGGTTGTTATACCTATCACAAACATAAACTGTATTGGCTAATTGGAGGGAAGGGCGAGCGGTTAATTTAATTTAATTCCAGTTGTGGTAGCTTGACGAAGAAGGTGTGCAGATTAAGAGAATCTGCTTTAATTTCACCCAAGTGAGCGCACGTTAAGCCAGTAGCACAGATAAACAAGAACATAGATTAACTTCATTTTCTCTCTCATCGATGTCCAAAATGAAACATTTACTGCGTAAGCTTCACATCGGCGGCGGCGGCTTCCAAAATCACCACCGTGTTGCCACCGCCGATGCTCGGCCAGTTAATATCAGTTCTCCGCCGGCGGCGACGCTGCAGACGACGTCATTTCAGTCATCATCAACTTCGTCGGCATTGGCAGTAGCCGGAGCCGCTGTATCGGCAGCGGAGAATTCAGTGGATTTCAACTTCTTCGAAGAGGAATTTCAGATGCAGCTTGCGCTGGCGATCAGTGTGTCGGATCCCGAGACACGTGAGGACGCGGAAACGGCTCAGATCAAGGCTGCAAAGCAGCGGAGCCTGGGGTGTTCGACTTCTGACACTCTCGTTGATTTTCTCTCTCTTCAATATTGGGTAATTTCCTTTTGAAATTTTCTATTAGTTGGAGTATGTGGTGCTCAATTACTGTTTTTCCTTTTATTGTTTGATAAATTAGGTTAAAGTAGTATAATTTGCATTTGGGTAATAATTGTTGCCATTGCAATTCTAATTCAATTTGCAGAATTAGTGCAACTAAAATTCTTCTAGAGTTGTTTCTGCTACTCAGAATACACCTAATAATAATAATAAAATAAATAAATACCTTTGATTTGTATGGATGAAGTGTCCAAATTTTATGTATAATATGCATAAATGCTCAAAGTTAGTTGGAAATGCTGTAACTCTCCGTCTCTCTCTCTTGCATTGCAATTATGTTAATTGCGGTGCTTTAGATTTGCTAGCTGGTATTCATGTTTATCTGTTTGATTTTTCTAGGGTTTGAACCTTTAACTAATTGGAAAAAATAATAATTTGGTGTCTGCAGAGTAATAATATTGTAAATTATGATGAGAAAGTGATGGATGGATTCTATGATATTTATGGAATTTCTTCAAATTCAGTCACACAAGGGAAAATGCCATTATTCGTGGATCTTGAAGCAATTTCTGTTTCAGATAATGTTGATTACGAAGTTGTATTAGTGAACCGAGCGATTGATTCTGGACTCAGACAGCTTGAGGAAAGAGTATACCAAATATCATTGGATTCTCAGGCCTTGGAGAAGGGGCAGATTATGAATAATATGATCCAGAAAATTGCTGATCTTGTTGTTGATAACATGGGTGGTCCAGTCAGTAATGCAGATGAGATGTTGAAAAGGTGGACAATCAGGAGTTATGAGTTATGGAATTTTTTTGACTCTATAATCCTTCCAATTGGTTGTCTTGATGTGGGACTTTCACGCCACAGAGCCTTGCTATTTAAGGTTAGAACAGTCTTGACCTTCTCTTGAATGTAGTATCTTTTATTGTTATTCTATCCCGTCAGGATGCATATTCTCTTCTTTTAATTTCACTTTTACGCATATGTTAGTTTTAGACACTTCCATGAATGTGGTTTACACATTGAAGCTATTTATTTTATAACAATTCTATGTACATGTAAGTTCGTTCAGTTACACTTCTGGTATTCGAGTGTGAAGTTGAAGGCTTAACATGCAAGATTGGCCTAAAACTTATCAGCTTAAGCTTTTGGGTCAAGTTGGGTTCAACAATTACATTATTGCCTTCGTTATGGACACTCTAGGTTCCCCAACAATTTCCTTTCAAAAGTTTACGACGTGAGTTTTACAGTGTTTCATGCTCACGAGGGTGTGATTGTTATAGTAAGATACACTATAATACACTAGATGCGTTTTCTTCAAATGTTATCAAGTCTAGATTTTCATTTTTTCAGAAATCATCATATTTTGTTTATAAGGTGTAGAGATATTTTACTGTTCCCTTTTGCCTCTCAGGACTAGTTTGGATCACCAAAAGATTTTGGGGCTTACTATAATGAAGCTTCATAATGTAGCAAAAGCAGTTATTTAATGATATGCGATGCATGTGTTTGGTTGATACTTGGAAATTGTGTAGTAAATAATGAATCAATGATATGAGCTACCACACTACAAATCTGTCTGATTCGTACATGGGGAAATGTCACATCAAAAGTAATTATTACTTTTTGTGTATACTGTCACTGTGCCCAGTACATTTTTTATTATAATTGGACACTTCACCCATATACGGATGTGATGAAAGAGGGCCAGTCTCTATTACAACGTAGTTGGATGAACTGACATAATGAGCAATTGTATTACGGCAATGTTACCTTCATTTGGCCCGAAATAAATTCCCCCTTGTATAATTATGCCATGCCAAGTTTAACCCAGCATATTTATTTGCTCCTATCCTTCATGATTAAATTATCATACATATCAAGCTCTCAAACAAAAATCAACTAATAAATTCCCCTCAACATAATCCCATGTATTTGGAGGCTTTTCTACATTATACATTTATAGTCTTGTTTAGGGAGAGGTGATCCATGAAACCACAAGCTAAAATATTCTTCATGAATGCATCAAGCCATGGTATTTTCGTCTTCCCTCTTTCTCAATGTTGCAACTATAGGACCTTTTTTTGGGTGCATTGCAAATATAGGTCTTTGTTGCGCATGATCAAGCTATTATAGCATATTCTTCTGCAGATGCTATTTCTACCCATTTCTATATGTGCCAATATCTACTTTTATCTTTTTCTCTTTCCAAAAGCATCTATAAGCCTATAGTTGATTACCTTTTTCCTTATTTATATGGTAGTTCTGAATTTAATCCAGCTTATTTTTGTAGGAGGTTTATAGAAATGTTTCTTGACCGTTAACTAAGAAGTAAGGATTCTACTGTAGGTGTGTGAATAGGAGAATCCAGTTCATTGGATTTGGGGACTCGGTCAATGTCGAATCAGTGATTTTTACCAAAAAATTTGCCTAGTTTGGATTTTTATATAGATATTTGTGGTGGGATCTGTTTCTGAGATTCAGAGGGGAAAAGTTTGTAATATTTACAATATATATATAAAGAGATTAACTGACGCTAGTTAACATGTGGAGAAGCTAATAAGTTGAGATTATTTTATTAAAGATGATAGTAATTGAACCCTCATCCCATTTATGATTTTCGAGTCTGCATGTTCTGCTACTATACATCCGAGTTTTGAGATAATTCAGAAATATTTGTTTTCTTTAATGATCTACTTTTTATCATTATTATTATTTATTTATTTGTATTGAAATTTTAATGTACATATGTGGTGTATAGATATTTGTTAATATATTTAATGTTAATTATGTGTTGAATACTTGAATCCCCGTTGAACTAGAATCTCTATCTTTTGAGATCTGCTGAACCATCAAATCCTCGTTAGACTACCCTAATCCTCGAACTCAAATCCTTCCTGCTTAGATCATTAAATACTTAGCAGTTAGCATTCTGTCACATCTAGAGTTGCATCTCTTTATTATTTGTTAGTTACATCCTTTATTAGTTCTTAACTCTGAATGTTGGTTAGTTCGCCTGAGGGCTGGATTGTCTTTATGTTAGTATTTAGGTAAGTCTATAAATAATGGAAGAGTAGTAAGAGAAAGGTTGTTGAGTGTTGAATCATTTCATTCCTGCTTGTAACTGATCTTGATTTTCTTCCTCAAACTCTCTCTCTAACTTCAAATCTACTTTCTCTTTTAAAAACATTTTGAATAACCTAATCACAATCTCATATTATAACACATCAACTATATAATTAAAAGCACAAACTTGGTTTCACCAATTTTTGGTTTCACAAATTTTTGGTTCAGCCTTTTGCTTTCCTATCCAAATAAGTATAAGTATTGTCCAAATGTGTAACAATCAAATACTATCCAAATTTGTAAAGTAATTCAAAAGGAACCCTAATATGTTAGGAAAAAAAGAAGATATTTTCTATTTATATCTCTAATAGGGAAAACAACTTTTAAATAAAAAAAAAAGTTATATTTGATTCTACCAATTTTATTACAAGCTTTTTGTCACAATTTTATGTAAGATAATATATCTTAACAAATTTTATGTAGGATAATTTTATTTATTATTAAATTTTCTATTAAGATATTAAAATATAAAAAAATCTTTTAACATATCACGTAATTTAATTTATTAAAACTTGAAATTTTATTTGAGATTCATAGTTATATTTGAATTAGAATTTTAAGCAAATTTTGTCAATATAAATGCTAATATAGAATTCCATTAGAAACTTCAATAAAATTAAAATAATTGTTTGCTTATAATCATTACTAAATAAATTTGCACTACATTCAAATGTTTAGCTTAATAATTATTCGAACTAACCTACAATATATAATTCAACGATTTATTGTTTTAATAAATATTTACATTTTTTTACTATAACTATCTTCTCAAAATCCTAATTAAATATTTATCTTAAAATTAATTAATTATCTCAATAATAATATAATAAATCATCGCTCATGTCGCCTGTGCTTCACACGGGATTGGTGAACTTGTACATGGACAAGTTTAAACTAACGTAGAGAACTTTTCGGGGCCTGCAGTAATTATAGAGTTAGAACCTTGAAACTTAGAAGTCAAAACAGAAAAGGGCACACGTATCTAACATACTGGAATTTATGCCAATATTGCAATGGTCAACTGATAAAAAAAAAATTAAAAAAAATAGCAAAATATTTATATTTAAGTAGATCAATAAAATGAAAAATTTGCCAACAACATTTTATGGATCTCTTTCACCAAAAAAGAACACTATTTACTGAACCCAAGATGTCATAGTTTGAAATATACTTCTGCAGTATCATGATACGAAACATATTTCTGAAGCATGTAAATGATATTTTTAATCTTTGTTTATGGTGCTAGGTACTTGCTGATAGGATCAACCTTCCTTGTATGCTGATCAAGGGTAGCTACTATACTGGCACTGATGAGGGCTCTGTGAACTTGATCAAAGTTGATGATGGAAGGTAGTGAGAGTTTGTCTTTTACAGTCAACTTTGTCAAAATCCTAACTTTTAAATTTATACATAAATAGTTATTGTCTTGGTTGCTTAAAAGTTCTTGATTACAAAGCTTCATACTGAACTTCTACCTCGTAATTATTTCTTCTAGTCCCATTAAAGAAATATTTATTAGCAAGATTAGCATTCAAGAAGGATTACTGAGTATTTGTTTAGGAATAGACTTTGTACTGACCTTTGTCCCAATGCAACCCTCCTTTTCCCGAGCTTGGGATCATTTGTTAAAAGTAACTGACAAATGCTAATCAAAACCAAAAAAAGATTCCCCCATCAATGGTAAGAGAAAATGTTCTGAATAATGTGAGTTTGGAAATTTCATTGGCTTATGACCTCATGTATGCACTCGAATTGTTCTCGATATATTCTCTTCGTTGTGATATTATTACTAAATCGTTTATATTGTATACTAACTAATACTTTAACAAGGACTTCAAGAATGTTTTGGGATGTCATATCAATTTTTTCCTTCCTTAAGTGGTGAATCCCATCTTAAGTCAGGCTTACAGAGTCTTTCTTTTTTATTTTTGTGTCTTATGCTAAATTAACAGCATTATTTTGTGAAATGTGTTTGTGTTGTTAACATAAGCTGTGATAGTTTTATGTGTTAACTGTTAACTGCAGTTCATTTATTCTGAGCCGTTCTATTTTTCTACTGGACTTGACATAACAAATGTATTTAAGTATGCAAAGTGAATATTCCTGGTTATGATAATTGTTCTTCATCCTGTGCTTATTTATCTTTCAGCTAACTGTTCTATAATTCTTGCTACAAACATGAAAAGTTATAGAGAAACAATTTCTGATGTCTTTGCTGATTGTTGTGCTGATACAGCGAATACATTATAGATCTAATGGGCGCTCCAGGCACGTTAATTCCTGCTGAGGTACCGAGCTGCAATCTTCAGTATTTCAGTTTGGATATAAGGAGCACAGAAAACATCTCTGAAAATGTCAAACATTCAATTCTTGAAAAAGTTACGGAAACATTAGCTGTTTCCACTGATCTTGATAGAGTGGTCAATGTTTCTAATTCTAATTCAGAAGAAGCATCTTCTATAGGCATTCAATTAAAAAAGGATGATAGGAATGTTGTGGAGAAAAACCAAACCGAGAGGTTTGAACATGACTTTGGGAAGCTTCTTCCATCACTACATAGGCCGCATGAAGTCTTGTCAAGCACTTTCAGGAAACCGTCAGCTGCAAAGAAGTTGCAAGTCAAAGATATCTCCAAATATGTCATCAGTGCTGCTAAAAACCCAGATTTTGCACAAAAACTTCATGCTGTTTTGTTAGAAAATGGTGTGTCGCCACCTTTGGATTTGCTTTCAGATATAAATCCTCAGGATCAGGTAGAAGAGAAAATTCTGGAAAGAACTGATTTATTCAATGGGGCAATGGTGGATGGTGGGGCTCAAAATCTTCCACTGATGCTCTTGCCTACCAACGACCAGGGTCTTATACCATGTACTGGAATGGAGTCATTTGACAATGTTCACTATGACTCTGAACAAAAGCATTTTGGAAAGAGGTCACCAGCTCAACAGCAGGAACTGAACTTTCTTGTCAATGCTCCTGAACACTCGTTACCATCAGTTGTTACTAAATATGGGGGCTTTGTGGTTGATTATAGCGAAGCTAACAAAATGATCCACACTGATGATGCCGGTGGACATATTCGTTCTTCTAGAATGGTTGCCAGAAATTTAGATCCAGATCACACTCCTGAATCATCTTGGTTTCTTGTCTGTAACCCTTCTGACGAACAACCCAAAAATGCTACTGCTAGTAACGACGGTCGATGCTCCAAGGAAAATCTGGCAAACGGTTTCAATAACATTGAAAAAGAAAAAGAAACATGCATTAAATTTATGGAAACAGCCAATGTGGGTCAGAATATTGCTTCCACCAACAATGAGAGGAGCCCAGTGTTGGATGAGGTTGCAGAATGGGAAATTCCATGGGAGGATTTGCAAGTTGGAGAGCGCATTGGTATTGGTAATATTTTACTCGAGTTTTTACACATGGAAAAATAAATTCAATATAAACTTGAAATATTTAGTTGATAATATGTTTCTGACATATAGCTGAAGTACTTATCTTGCTTCAGCTTCAACTGAAGGGTTGAAAAGTCGATTTGGGATTGAAATTTATAAAACTTGCATGGCTTTGAGTGTTAAAGTGTACACCTATGTGTTGGTCTAAATATTCTCAACTAAGTACATGTGTCTTATGCATGTTATACCCCAAACTTTGTTTCCCCAGAATTACTTATCAAGCCTTATGCATTTTAATTCTTCTGAATATTATTTTTTATAGCGAAATTTTTCAGAAAAATAAAAAACTATTCTATTGAAACAGCAGCTCAAATGGATGCTTGACAACTTAACAAATAGAAGTAGACTTATTATCTATATTATTAATGGAGAGAAAAAGTTTTAATTGCTTCTCTTGAAATTGTGTCACTATTTAACTTATCACAAACTGATTTAACTTTCCCTTTTCTCATTCCTATCTTTTCTCAATTTTTTTTCTCAAAAATTTCCTCTTTTCCCTCCCCCATTCCTTATCAACCACTAATTTTTCTCCAATAATTTTTTAACTGCACACACAGTGTATGCCATGAACACTAGTAGGCAATAAAGAGGGTATTTTGTTCATTTCCGAAGTCAGCATCAGTTTCAATCAACCCTACGCAAATTCAGAAGTATTCTGTTACTATTAGTCACTATTTTCTAGTACACTAAGTCCTATTACTTGCTTGTATCACCAAAGAATCACAGCATTGAGTAACAATGTGGAAAGAAATTGGAAACTGGTGTACCTTTCTCATGGATCTTCACTTCAGTAAGCTTATTTCAGAACAAAGGAAGTGGAGGGAAAATAACAGAAATTTAGGGAAGGGGCCTCATATCTTGTTTGGGTACCTTTACAAGGTGGAGAGAAATGGAGAGACCTAAATATCCCTTGTAATTTCCCATAGTTTTTCTAAAGGCTTATCCTTCTTTCTCTTTTTTTGTTAGAGGTCAAGCTTATAACCAAAATAATTTTTCAATATAGACAGCAACACATATAAAATTTGTGTGAAGTGAGTAGGATAATAATCTTTTTCATTTGCATATGTTGCAGGTTCATATGGGGAGGTATACCACGCAGAATGGAATGGCACAGTAAGCTTTAATCCTAGTCAGTAATTACTTTTTGAATGTCTTACAATTGTTTTGATGAATAAATATTTTGGTAGGAATGAGTATCAAATTGATGATTAAACATATTTTCGATGGTCGTAGATGATCTTTTATTTACAGAATGTTCATATAATATTCATGGTGTTTTATTCTATGTAAGCTAATAAATATCACTTATCTACACTTTCTAGAAATATATGAAACTCGTTTCCATCTAAATGGTGGTAACATAGTATCAAAAATTTATATTATTTTATTATTGTTATTTTATTTTTGTTGTCCTTCACAGTTGATATAATCTGGTTACCAGAAACAGTAAGATAACGAATTCCGTCTCGGTATGAACATTCCAAAACATGATACACTTTCATTCCAAAACATCAAATGTGCTGATTCAAAAAAAAAATACTTCTATTTACTTAATCTTCTGTTGCACAAGTATAATTGCAAATGAGGAACATCCTCTTATATAGCCCTTGGGCTATATAACCAATAGCTAAGGTCAAATCTAATGGTAAGCTAGGATCTACTATCTATAATCATTCTCTAAAATATCTAAGATATTTACAAGGTATAGTAATTACATGAGAAAATCTAGAACGCTCTTAGAAACCTTATGAATGTCACTGTATGTAGCCAAATGAGAACATCGTATGTGTCAGCGTATGTGTCAATTAAGAGATGACATGGCTTAATCTCATTGAAAATGTACTTGTTGTGATACTACGCTTGGAAACAACTCAACCAGTTTTAATTATATCTCAACTAATTTTAACTACCTCTTTAGAAAGTTATTTACAGCTTACCACGTTCCGGATAAATATATTTCATATCAATTGAGCGATTCAAAAAAATCTACCCATATTGTACTCTGTACAATGAAAAGTGACGTTTTTTATTCCCGATTTCGTTCCATGTACCATATCAAACCACGAGTTTGGTAACATAGATTATAGCACTGTGGTCAGAGTGTTAGCTTGGCATTCTAGAAGGGAGAGATGGTATAGATTCATGCTTTCCACTGTTGATCAAATAAATTTATAAATGTTTGTCTATTGCTTGTCACAATAAAGTGTGTTAGTTGTATATCATAATTCAATTGTAGGACCTTGTACCACATCTTCTACAAATTTGGTATATTGCCTGACAGGAAGTTGCAGTGAAGAAGTTCATGGACCAGGATATCTCAGGAGATGCACTGGATCAGTTTAAATGTGAGGTTGAAATTATGTTGAGGCTGAGACATCCTAACGTTGTTCTTTTCATGGGAGCAGTTACTCACCCCCCAAATCTGTCAATACTGACCGAGTTTTTACCAAGGTAGATTTCTTTTTCCAATTGGACTGATTTGGTAAGCACTTGATAAGTTATTATCTTGCCTGGAGTTGATTTTCGTGGAAAGGACCGCGTGGGGGGGAGGGGGGGGGGGGGGGGGGGGGGGGGGGGGGGGGTTGAAATAAGCTTTTTGTAGTGCGTGCCCACCATCTCTAATTTATTAAAAGTTTCTTTATTGCCTCTGTCCTTTTGAACCATTACCCGGGGTTTGAAGGCCAAAATAAAACCAACCTTAACAACCCAGTTTTTGTCAACGAGGAGATTTGGGGTCTTCAGATCTCGATGCACGATCATAGGATTGCTTGTGTGCAAGTAATTCATTCCCTTAGCCTGCAAGGGATTAACAAAATTTAACGAAAAGAAAAGAAAAGAAAGAAACTAAATCAGATAACAGAAATAACATGTATCATTTTCTAATTAATACCACATCAAGAGCCATCCGCATTCGCCTCTTTTCATCAAGTTGGATGTTTCTTAATTTTTTTTATTGGATTAACCTCTCAATGCTCTGATTATAGAGACACTGTTTCATCAACAGACACCTGCATACATGTCTCACGTAAAAGTATAGAGGCTTTCATGCATAAGAACTATCAACAGTGGTGTTTATGACTTTATGTAGTTAACTTTATGTCAGAAACAAACAACTGTGTTAACTGAGAGATCTTTTAGCTTTTATCGTCTGGATAGGCCATGCCAAGAAACTTGATTTAACATTTCAATTTCCCCTCAGACCCAACAGAAGATCAATTTGTCTTAGTTTTTGTGTGTTGCATAACCATCCAAGTCACTTGCATGCAGGGGGAGTTTATATAGGCTGCTGCATCGTCCAAACATCCAACTTGATCAAAAGAGGCGAATGCAGATGGCTCTTGATGTGGTATTAATTAGAAAATGATACATGTTATTTCTGTTACCTGATTTAGTTTCTTTCTTTTCTTTTCTTTTCTTTTCGTTAAATTTTGTTAATCCCTTGCAGGCTAAGGGAATGAATTACTTGCACACAAGCAATCCTATGATCGTGCATCGAGATCTGAAGACCCCAAATCTCCTCGTTGACAAAAACTGGGTTGTTAAGGTTGGTTTTACTTTGGCCTTCAAGTCTTCTTCACTTGTTGCAAATACATATTTTCAGATACAACAGGCAGGAATTTATCTCTTGCATCAAGAGCTACATGATTGTATATTATTTTTACAATTACAGTCATTCTTTTAGTAATTGCATTATTTGTGTTGCACATGCTTAAAGTGTGCCTGGTAGCTAGTAGTCATAACTATGAAACTTTCAACTGTTTGTAAATCTCCAGGTTTGTGATTTTGGGATGTCACAGCTGAAACACCACACTTTTTTGTCTTCAACGTCCACCGCTGGAACGGTAATTTATTTATAATATCCTTTATATTCATTCATCAACTATTTTACATTTATTTAACCCCCTCTGTTGTGCTCCTCACACCCCTACAGAGAACATGATAGAGGTAGGTAGGTAGGGCGTGCAGGGGCAGGGGTGGTGAACAGTGGTCTTTCTTAATTCTTGGATTATTAAATTTACTGAATCGCCATAATCTGCAGCCCGAGTGGATGGCTCCAGAAGTTTTGAGGAATGAATTATCCAACGAGAAGTAAGTGGTTTCTTTATATTCAGTTTAAATCCCCTCTAAGGGAGTTGCAACATATCTCGTGTATTTTCAAACTTACTAATAGAATCAGTCTGGTTGGTTTGCAGGTCTGATGTGTACAGCTTTGGTGTGATATTATGGGAGTTGGCAACTTTGCGCGTACCATGGACCGAGATAAACTCGATGCAGGTTGTTGGAGCTGTTGGATTTCAAAACAGACATCTTGATATACCAGAATGGGTTGATCCATTGGTTACAGAACTAATAAAAGATTGTTGGAATCCGTAAGTTTTCAAACGTGTTTCCTCTTCCGGTCTTGGCATGGACTGTAGTTTCAGCTAATATTATACATAATGAAAATTTTGTTGAGAACCCTATTTATTCTGGAATTGAGAGCTTTACCTCTTGTAAGACTTTCCCATGGCAAAAATATATCGATCCCACTGATTGCTTTCAAGTGTACTGATGACTTGTTTGTTTCTCCAACAGTGATCCACCATCACGACCCTCATTTGGACAGATTATTTTTCGTCTCAGAGCCTTTGGTTGCTGAGAGAAGAGAGACTAGTAAAACCAGCAGTACAAATGACAGAAAAAAGACTGTTGTATGATATACAGATGATACCTTGGAGCTTTCCTGTGCTCCAGAAAAGCATAAATTTAATAGTAGAAGCAGCCTTGTAGACGTAACAAAACATAAGATTGGGAAGTGTTAGCTTCAATCAAAGTGGGGACTGAACACAGCCAATTCAGAACAGAGTGGACATCATCCTCTTTGGTGGGGATAACTTTAGGTAATAATTTTTACTAAAAAAAAGGTCCACAAAGAAATTCCTTTTTCATTTTATAGGATATTTTTTTTTTGTGTGTGTATTGTTATTGATATATTGTAAGAAAGTAGTCATTCGAAAGAAAAGAAAGCCCCTTCTGTGTTGAGGTTGCTAAGGAAGCAATTGCGGGTCCTGAATTGTAAACTATGGTCTCGGCAATTATTGTTCAGATTACAAAATGAGAAAAAGAGAGAATTGTTTTTCATGCGTGTGTTTCTCTAGAACGCATACTTCTTGTTTCTTTGCCTTTTGTCTTTCTCGAGGTTAAATTTGAAGCTAGTTACTGCCTGCTCTGTTCCTTCTTGGTCTGTAGAATTTTAATCTGGTGGATATTCATTTACTTTACCCAGTGAAGAAATAATATGCCATAATAATCTACACCAAGATTTGAGCTGTGAGTGGTAGGTTGGGAATGAGATTCACATATTCCGATAACTTATTCAATTTTTTTTATTTTTAAAATTTGAATCTATAATTATATATAATAAGTCAATTAAAGATTTTATCTAAATTAATTTGGTTGATCGTTTTAAGGGTAATTTGGATATTAGTTTATAATTTTTAAATATAAATTTAATAATAATAATAATAATAATAATAATATATTTTCAAATACAATGAATTTCACAATAAATTAAAAAAAATGTCATAAAAACATTAATATAGTATTAAGTTAATCTTGAATATCCTCAGAATATAATATTCTGGAGTAATTTTTTTTTGTTAAACGTTAGAATCATGAATTGTTGATAACTAGGCATATTAATCATATGAGTCTCCGGTCCAACACATTACATATTATTTAATATACATCAGGCTAGTTCAGGTGCATTATTCTTAAGTAGCATACATCTCTTAAATAACATACCTACTTAAATCTCCTCAATCTCTTTTTAGTTTCTCTCTCCTCTTATTTTCTGAAAACACATTTTTCTCTCCAAAACAACATACCAACCGCAATCTAGAAACTTCTCCATTCTTCAAATCTAATCAAGCAAGACGACCCAAATTGGTGAAGCTATGTGAAGAAATAGGTAAGTCATAACAATATTTTTCTTTTCGATTTAAAAATGAAATACTACGATTTCGATTACAAAAAAACCCTAACTAATTTTATTTTGGATTTTTTCCTCCAAATCTGATCAAGCGAGACGGCCTTATTGATTTTTGATTTCAATTTCAAGAAGGTAAGCCTCCATTAGTTGAATATTTTGATTTGGTAACAATTTCGATTTTTGTATTTCAGGTATTACGTCTGATTTTTGGATTTTATAGTTTTGTTTATAGTCGATTTAGGGATTTACTTTTAAATTAGGGATTTTGTTTTGATTCAAATTATTCATAACTTAAGTTAGCTCTTATGTAAACCTTAACTAATTTCCCCCCCCCCCCCCCCAAAGTTATGAGCACAAATTCCTCAGGGAACTCATCCTGCAGTTGCAAATGTGGAGTTCCTTCAGCTGTGAAGGTTTCATGGACCAAAACAAACCTCGGGAGACGATTTGTTGGTTGCACAAATTATAAAGCAATACCATTTGACATGTTTGAATGGATTGATCCAACAATGTCACCGCGCTTAAGAATTGGTCAATATTATTACGAAAACAATGAATTGAAGTCTGAAGTAGAAGTTTTGAAAAATAGGGTTAATGAGTAGCAGACATCAATTGACGAGCTGACTATTTTTATTATCAATGCCAAAAATGACAAAGCTATTGTAGAAAAGAAAAATCAAGAGTTAGTGGCAAAAATTGAAGAGATGAAATTGAACAATGAAAGAGTGAAGAAAAAATTGGTGTACTAGGTGTTTGTTTTTCCTTTCATGCTGTAATTTTTGTTGCTTGTAATGAAGTTGTAATTGCTTTGTAATGAAATTGTTGAATGTAATGGAGTTTTTATCTTGTAAACTTCTTAAATTTCTTTATGTGCCATAGTTTTCATACTTAAAATAACTGAAGATTTTAACATCTTATTCTAGTAATTACTTGCCTAAACAATCATGTTGCTAGAAATAATGAAAAATATCAATCCATCCATACTTTCTTTTTAATTTTGGGCTTACTGTGATTAGGTTTGATCACTTAATGTATGCAGCAATTGCTTGTTGTAACTTTTTGCCTTGCATTGACAAGAGCACAATTTTTTTGTCTTGTATTGACAAGAGCACAAGTATATACTCAAAGACAATATTACCCTTTATAAACCAAGAGCACAAATTTGTGTCTTAACCTGACCTACAATCTATTTAATTTATTTGTACATTGATGGGTGGTCTTGTTTATGTACAATGATTCCCAAAACCAATCTGTCACCTTTTAAGGGCAAAGTTAACAACATTGTTAATAAAATTTGTAATCAAGTGCTCCCATTAATTAATCTGGTCAGTGGTCACTTTAGCATTAATTAATCTGGCTAGTGGCCATATTATAAGACTCCCATGATTACTGTAATTCTGAAGCCCGTTTTGTAAAAATAAAATAATAATAAAATAAAATAAAATAATAATTAATACAAAAATATAGATATACAAATGTTGTTATAGTAGTTTAGTGTTGCACCTGTTGGTGAATCACTATCATCATCTAAACTTGGATCCTGAGTAGTATCATCATTTGATGCTCTAGTTCTACATTTATAGAAATAGCAAAGTCAAATTTAAACAAATAACAAAGTCAATTTTAAACAAATAACAAAGTCAAAATAAGTAAACTTGTTTACTGATTATTAAGCACCAGACAGTTTCTTTTATCGTGTGTCACATTAATTTTGTCACATCCATGACAACATATACCCTTGGAATTTTTTGTTTTCCCCAAAGCCCTTTCTTTACCACCCTTGAGTCTTTTGCCACAACATTTTGCTCACACTTAATTCGGCTCAATGTAACTATGTTTATAAGTACAAGTCATGTTAACCAATTTGGAAACACTCATTCCACCACAATCCATTTCATTGTTTCTTTTGGAACCATTCTTCCCAATAATTTGATTGACCTTTTCATCCACATTGCCTAAAGTTTCTTTTAAAACATTTGTGGCTTCTTCATTTGTAAAAGCCCTATCAATCAAACCTAAATAATGTTCAATCAATTGACTCCGCAAGAGTAAGTATGGTTTGTCATCTTTTATCGCCACACCATTACCATCAATTACACCACTTGATTTTGCCATCTTTGTCCACCTATTCAAAATGTATTTTGTAGGCAATTTGTTAAGATCGTGATACTTATTCAAGTAAGCTATCACATGCCGACATAGAATTCTCAAATCTCAAATTTTTTGCAAGTGCATATTGTGTAATCCAAAGATTTGTCAAAATGAATTTGTCTTACTTTAAACTTATTGACATTCCTTTGATAAATCTTATACATATGGTAGTTGACATTCTCCCTCATAAGTTCAAACCTATAATTCAAGCTCTCACACAACTCATCTTCAAATTTATAATATATAGAGTGTGTATACATGTCAACTATTTGAAATAAGGGCAATTGTCATTTTCGGCCTCTTAATCAAATCTTTGTTATCCAAACCAACTCTACATGTCGTTGATGTTGAAGGCCCCAACCAAATTGAATCATAAAATCCACTAAAGAATTTCTTTTAGAGGCAAATCTTTTAAAAAAATTCTTTTAGAACTCTCCGTTCATTAGCTACTTAACATGCCGGCTGAGAAAACATGGTTTACATGTGCGGGTACCCATTTAGAACAGATGTCATATATTGATTGTAGCCATTTATTAGCATTCAACCCACTTTTCTCCACAAGCTCCACCCAAGTGGAGTCAAACTCTTCCACAGTCTCCGAATTCCAAATATAATCTGAAAACTCTTTATAATAAGCACTAAATTTCACTTAGTCAATCTTCTTTAAAAATTTGGTTAAAATGTGACAATTATAATACCTATGTAATGTATTAGGAAGAATCTGTGAAATGACATTTGTCATAGCCATATCCTGATCGGTGATAATCATCTCAAGTGCATCACTTGGCATTGCTTCCAAAAAATACTTGAAAAGCCAAACAAAAGTATTTATGGTCTCATCACTTAAGAAAACACAACCAAATATAGTAATTTGTGTTAGAGTTCATGCCTTAGAGGCCAATTATTTGATGTAATTGCTTAACATTTTTGATATTATATTTGATTGAATAAATGAATTATTTTATTATGATTTTATTTACTGCGTTATATAAATGCTAGCATAATAAAAGTCCTTAGAATAGTGATATGAATTATATAGCTTCAAATATGTGACTTGAACACGAGATTATATAATTACAAATAGTATCATTGCGAGTATCATTGTTAATGGACAACAATGATGCATTGAGACTAGTATGTGGATTGACTGATGGTCAAATCTCATTGGTCATAAATATATGAGATATTGAGTCAATGCATAGGTACATGTTAGAGAACAATGTACTGGACTGACCCACCATGAGAATTCTACGTGGAGCATTATGCAAAGTGTCATAAGAAATTCTCATAGTGACAATGATGTAATGATCATTCGACCTGAAATCACTATATTATTACATGAGAATTTATATACTTTGATATCATCAAAAGTCTCCTTTAATAGGGTGAACAATAAAGGTGATTATTGGGTACATCATGAATCGTGTGAGTAATATGAGTGATCTAGATGTAATTTAACCCTCCTATATATTATGGGTGATATCCATAGACCTCTTGATTGAGTAGGACTATGAAATGCATGACCATGCTCAAATAGTGATTTGTTTCATATAGTCTACTCATTGATCAAGAAAACTCAGATTAAATTATAAAGAGTATAACACATTCCATGTCTCGAGTTTAATTTAGGATGTCATGGTTACAAGGATTAAATTACATTGAAACATTGGTCACAAAAAGGTTGCATCGAATCATCGATCTTATCATTATTTGGGTAGTAGTGATGTATTACTAGATGTCGCTCACTATTTATAATTTTACAATATGATTTTAAAATTATTGTCAATATAATAATAACCTATATGGTCACACACTTATAATGTAATTAAAAGAGAATTAATTTAAATTGTTAGGATTTAAATATGTCAATATGATTTATAGTATTTAAATTACGAATTTAAATTAATAGGATAATTTATATATATGTATATTAATTAAGTAAGACTTAATAAAAATATAATATATATAAATTCAGATTTTATTTTTTTAATTAATTTTTGGTTAATTCTTTTAACTGCTATATATATATATATATATATATGATATATCAGTTGTTTTAAGTACGTAAAAAACTAAAAACTTAAACCCTAGCCGCTTTCAGAAAGAGGCTAGAGAGAAAAACTCAAAAAATTCAGATTCAGATCTTGGCGGCTAGTACCGCGATTCACTTTGCTGCAGATCGTGGGACAATTCGCAGAGGCGTTCGTGTGGATACCGTAGAGACGCAGTTCCGTTGGATTGCGTTGAAGATTCGAAGCCGTTCCAGAATTCCATCGTCTCCATTCAAACTTGGATAATCGGTAAAATATATCTAAACCTCTGAATTAATATGTTTTTGCATGGATCCTATTTTAGGGTTTCAGAAAAATTTTAAAATTTCACTGCGTTTATGTGTCAAAACCCTACAATTTAACCACAGTTATTAACCCCCATTAGTGGTGCAAATATCATTCCATAACGATTAGTATTGTATGTGGTATCAAAAATGACAACATCATCATAAAATCTATAAGTCCGTTTAGAAGTCGCGTCGACCCAAAAACAACGAATAATCCTTTTTTTTCATCGTATATGTCAATTGTGAAAGTGAATGAAGGATTCTTTTGTTGTTCTAACTTCAAGTACTCATTCAACATATCGACATCATGTCCTTTCAACTCATTGCTCTTGTCTCTTTCGAAGTTATATAAATCTTGTTGCGTGCAACCAATATTTTCAATCCCTCCTTCCTGCACTGCAAGAAATTTGTATTGTCAACGTTGAGGTATATTCACCATGCCAAGTTGTTGTCTCAAAGATTTTTGGACAGTTGGCATATTACGGTACGATCGTAAAAGATACCTTTTATGTAGGGTTGACAATAGGTGACAATGGCCCTCCTCAATTTTACAACTACGTATAAGTCATTTCTTTTTACCACTACAATTCTTGCACTACAACCTTCTTTTATAGATCCATGTTTTCTTTTTACATCCACGTTTTCTTTTTACATCCACACTGGCTAATAGTTTGTCATTTCCTTGCTTATAACACACATACTCCTTTCTACAAATCTTATCGTTTCCCACCATTTTTTTCTCATTAAACTTTCGCACACTAAAATCAACATGCATTGCATATGTATTGTAAAAAGTGTGAACATCATCTAATATTTAAAATTCTTGACCTAGCTTAGGCGTAAACTCATCGGCTACTTGAGGATAGTAGACAAAAGTTTTATCATTATTCACATATAATCCCTCTATAATCAAATCATCCCCCTCCATTTTTATCTCCAAAGTGTATATGTTCTCTAAATTCATTTCTGTATTATCCCCACAATTCCCTATTTCATGGTCCATGTCATTCATTTTTAATAAACCTGAAAATAATGTATGTGCACAGCCAATTTAAAAAATTGATCTAATTTTTAGAAACCTTAAATTAATGTATGTGCACGAATAATTTAAAAAATTGAAGGTTCAAATATTCGGTTTCAATTTAACAAAATCCAAAATAGTTAGGGTTTACCAAATCTAAAAGAAAAGAAAAGAAATAATCTAAATCGAAATAGTTCTGATTTTGATTTACCGAATCAAAAAGAAAAAAAAATTAGTAAGAAAAATCTAAATCGAAATAATCAAATAGTTAGGGTTTACCGAATTAAAAGAAAAAACAAGTGGATGTTTACCTTATTGAAATCGAAAATCAATAAGGTTCCAGGGTCGTCTTACTTGATCAGATCTGGAGGAAAAAATTGAAAATAAAATTAGTTAGGGTTTACCGTAGTCAAAATCGAAATCGTAGTATTTCATTTTCAAATCGAAAAGAAAAATATTGTTATGGCTTACCTATTTCTTCACATAGCTTCAACGATCTGGGCCATCTTCCTTGATCTGATTTGAAGAATGGAGAAGTTTCCAGATCGCGGTTGGTATGTTGTTTTGGAAAGAAACGTGTCTTCAGAAAATGGGAGGAGAGAGAAACTAAAAAGAGATTGAGGGGGGTTTAAGTGAGTACGTTATTTAAGAGATGTGTGCTACTTAAAAGTAATATTCCTGAACCAATCGGCATGCAACATACATACATATATATATATATATATATATATATATATATATATATATATTTCATTTGCACATGACTTTTATGATAAAGAAAAAATAACTCAAATTAAAAAGCTAATTATTTACCCAAAAAAGTGAATAAAGCTATACATTAACTCTAAATTAACATTATAAAATATATTGGTCAATAAAAAAAATGCATACTATACATTAAAATAAGAATTCAAAAAATTGACATAATTTATTTATATATATTGATTTTTATATAATATATAAATTTAAAAAATACAAATTTTATAAAATAAAAAATTGTGCCTTACAAATTATCAATTTAATTAATATTAATTTCTACCTCGCACAACGCTGCTATCATAAGAAACTACCATGGTACGAAATATGACGGAGAAAGAAAGAATAATTAACCTCAAGAAAGATTTTTTTTTGTAAAAGTGTTTAAATTAATCTATCTAAAAATGCAGACAAATAAAAGCATAATTTTGAATGATCCACAAACTAATACAAATTTAATTAAAACGAAAGTAACAGAGAAATATATTTTTAAATATGAAAAAAAAATCATTATATGTTTGGTTCTTATTGCTTTAAACATTCAACAGGATTAAGCTCTAACTTCTGTTTTGTAAATTTTGAGCTCAATTATCAAGTTCAATCACTAAATGAACAGATTTTTAACAGTACACTCTACACTCTAGCATGGGAAGTCTCACAAATTTAATTAATCTATTTGACTTCCTAGTTAAATTTATTAATTTTTGGATAAAGACTTCCTAGATCTTGACAATCTAAAGCTCATGATAACACGACAAATTTTTTTTAGATTTTATCAAAGTAAGAACATTTAATAAGAGAGGAGGAAAGATTATCTAAATTTATTTCCTTTTTCTTTTTTTTCATTCTCTTAATCCACGTAAGAGAAAGAGGTTCATGCATCTTGCTTGCACTATTTATGTACCTGATGTATTTTCCCAATCAAGAAATCAAATACTAAGATAAAAAAATCTATTCTTACACACAGGTGCACAAATAAAATGGAAAAAGAAATAAAGAAAACATTAAATGCCTTTCTTTGAAATTAATCAGCCTTTACTATTTGTCTTCAAACAATCCGTTGCACCAAAAGATGTACTACTACTTTAGAACTCCTGGCTCTTCATCAATTTGCTTTACCATCTTCTTCTTCTCCTTCTTCTTCAACATCCAATCTTCTTACAGGTCAGTATCACACCAACACTTTACTTTCTTTATTGATATTAGATCTGTAAATGCATGTTCAAGTTTTATTCAGATCTTTGTTCTGTTTCAGTTTTTGCATCTGGGTTTTGGGTTTTGGGTTTTGTTTGAATATATTTGTTGTAAAATTTTCAATAATCTTTTTTGGGTATTGTTTAGAAATTTAAAGGAATACTAAATTGGATGTCTTTCTTCTATTTTACATGGGTACTTTAAGGTATTTCTGAGTTGAATTCTGCTTTTGGAGTCCATTCTTCCAATAATATGCATAATCTTTTTTGTTTTAATTAAGGAAAGAATTTTTGAGTTATAATTAAGTTGATTCTTAATAGGGTGGGTGCATAGCTGGATTTATGCTCAATTGTTAAAGTTGGAAATGAATTGAAGATTTCCCGAATTGTATTTTCTTTATTATTCAAATTATGCGTAGCTGAAAAGTTGCAGGCTGTGTTATATTAGGCATAGAATGCGCTGCTGATGCCTTCAAGACTTGTATTGGAAAAGTTTTGATTTTGCATCTGTTCATTGCTATGCAACTAGAGGTTAACTTGCTATAATAGATACTGTTTTGGGGACTGTGATCAATAATGAGGAGTTTCTTGGTTAGTTATGACGTAATTATATCTTGTACTCCATGTTCTTAGGACAATGCTTGGTTTTAAATAACTACCGCAACTGCAGTAGCGTCCAAGTTGATGTGGAATGACACTTTATGTTACCATCACAGATTCTAAAGGACATGCTTTCGGGGCATCCAAAAAGTGATGAGTAAAATGTGACGGAGGGAGAGTTTTAGATTAAAGTGAAACTGAATGCACAACTATGACACTACTTAGCTTGATGATGAAACTGTACTAATTCATTATATGCTGATCAACATGACCTTGTCAATTGTCATACATATTTTCTTTTTATTAAAACCATTTATTTTACTTTCATATCTTTCCCTTGCATTAAGAACTAGTGATGATAGTATCTGTATTTTTACCAAGAATCTGGCAATTATAAAATCTGAACACCTTTTGATATTTAGTGCAACAATTGTTTTTATATATTGCTATTATCTTTCTTATAGTGGCAGATAGAGGAAATTCGTTCTTGCAAAGAAACTTTATTTGAGTTGGCAAACAATTGGTTTGCACGCCTTAGTCAATTTTTTTTGGGCATATCATTATGTCAGAGGGTGTTGTTTAAGGTGGACATGTTTGGGAATGCAAGCTTGTACAGTGCCATTTGTCTTCAGGAAGACTTTCTATAATGGAGCTAAAACCTACATTTGGCATTGAAGATAAGAGTTCTACACGAAGAATTCAGCATGAACTGTGGCCACTTGAAGAAATTGATCCAAAGGAAGCAAAGTTCCCTTGTTGTTTAGTTTGGACTCCTCTCCCGGTTGTCTCATGGTTGGCACCTTTCATCGGACATGTTGGTATATGCCGAGAGGATGGATCTGTTGTAGATTTCTCGGGATCCAACCTTATTAAGGTTGACGACTTCGCATATGGTGCTGTAGCAAGATACATTGAACTCGATAGAGCAAAGGTAAATCTCCTTGACTGCCCTCAAATGGAATCTTTCGTGTTTCATTTCATTTATCACCAAAACCTTTACTTTTTGCTTTAGTTTCAATACAATGGCATGGACATAACATTAACTACAGGAATAATTTGTTTAAATTTATTATAATGTTTTTTATTTATATTTTTATGCAGTGCTGCTACCCACCAAACCTTGCTGGTCACACGTGCAAGCATCATTACAGCCACACAGAGTATGGTACTGCAATAACTTGGGATGATGCCATCCGGTCAAGTGTGCGTCACTTTGAGCACAAATTTTACAACCTCTTCACATGTAACAGTCACTCTTTTGTTGCTAATTGTCTGAATCGGCTCTGTTACAGTGAATCAATGAGTTGGAACATGATTAATGTAGCAGCTCTGGTATTGTTCAAAGGGCAGTGGGTTGGCATCTTTTCAATCTTACGTTCGTTCTTGCCTATGATACTGGTGCTTTGCTTTGGCATTAGTATGGTTGGATGGCCTCTCTTGATCGGGCTGTTATCGTTCTCTGTTCTCCTTATCGGTTGGTTTTTGTTGGGAACTTACTATGTCAAAAGTCTGTTTGAATCCTAGATTTCTTGTTCCCTCCCTAACGTGAACAATGCAAAGATTGTTCGAGGGAGACAGAGGAGATTATAATATTTTTCTAAATGAGTTGGATTATTAGTTTTACTTGGTGTGAAGTCAAAAAATGTTATGTTAAGCACTTTAAACTCTTATAATGTCAAAAGATAGGTTTATTGAATGTATATTTTATTTTCAGAAATGAATATGCACACATTTTTATGTTTCATCATGTTTATTAAGACTGCGGGTTGATATAACTAATAAAGGTAATGACAAAGGGTTGATAAAACTAATAAAGACTAAGGGTTTATATATAATTAATAAAATCACGACAGGTGCATTGACTTCACTGCAAATCTTTAAACAGGCGGCAATATAACATAATTTCACTAAAAAGAAAAACTCATCCCATGTTAAGGCTACTAATCTCCTGAACCTAAATCAAAGATAACAATTTATATGTATTGAGGTGATATTATCATCAATTATCACCATGTCAGTCCAATCCAAATCCATCCCACATGAGCAAAAATAGATTTTAAAGGAAACAAGATACCAATTCATTTCTTGGTTAAAAGATGACAATTCATGGGTGTGCTTCATTTGTTTTTTTAGTACAATTATTTATGCCATTGCGGAAAACAGAACTCAGAAAATACTACTTCACCAGAGGATCAAACTGTTGGGATATTTTACATGAATCCTTTAAGAGTGTAGATGAGTTAATAGGTATGGTAAAAGAGGTTATCCAACATACTTGTTGTACCAATCTATACAAGTATCGATACTCCCACTCCAACATATATACTCGTTTGGCCAATGTGTGTATCGATACTCCCTTTCTTACATTTCTAAAACCCTTTCTTTTGAAATTTGACGACTTTTAAACATAATTCTACCTTCTCAAATATACCCGGAATCTATATCTGATCGTAAAAAAATAATAACAAATTATAATCACTTTATATCCTTAAAATACAAATGTGTTTTTAATTTTGAAGCAGATTAAAACGAAAATTTTAGCTTTAATTTCAGAAGAGAGGGATTATATATTATTAACTTTAAAAATGAAAACAGTTACGAGAATGAGAGGGGTAAGAACCCGAAGGAGGGGAGTGAGGGAGGGACAAGAAGCCACAGGAAGCTAGAGATGCGAGGGAATGGAGATGACGGATCAACGAGTCAGGCCAACCCATCGGGGTTGGTAACACCAATAGTAGCTCACTCTTGTGGGGAGATTATTCTGATTTATTGTCACTGACTCAGGATATAAAAAAGATTCTCCGTAATAAATTTCGCGCGCGCGCACGCACACTCACACACACACACACACACACATATATATATATATATATATATATATATATATATATATATATATATTTGATAACAACGATTAATAATAAAAATTTGTTACAGATGATTTGAGCTCTATAAAAACACATCAATTATTTTGTCAGAGTTCACACAGGCTTTTAATGCCAACATCATTTAAAAAAAAAATAGTAAATAATTGGACTCTTAATATTATCTTGTTCTTTTTTAAATTGTTCAAACAAGGCCTAAACTTTTTGTATAAATCAAAACTAAAATTTGTTAATGTTAGCTTTAGTTAAGAAAAGAAAAGTGATAAATTTCTTGGTTTAATATAAAGGGTCTCAAAATTTGTCCAAAATAATGTGACACCATTATATTATAGACTGATTAAGTAATTGACTTATACGCCCTTATTTTAAAATATAAGAATTTGACTTTTTTTATGTTAAACATTTAAGATCTTTTTAGGTTTATAACTAATTTAATTTATTTAATTATAAACTATATAATTGAATGACAAGAAAAAAAAGACTCTAAAACATTAACTTATCCTATTTAGAAACATTTGTCAATTAATAGAACTTAGCCTTGAATGGTTGTTTCAAAATTGTAAATATCCAAACAAAAACAAAAAGTTTTAGTTTCTACTTGTGTCTTGCAAGATGTTATTTTTACATTACTTTATGTCACAAAATAATTATAAAAGGAACTTTTAGAATGATTGTTTCTTGTCTACTTGCAAAGCTAGGCCAAAAACAATCAATTATGGGATATATATTATACAATCGTTTTAAGAAAAACTGAAACTAAATAGTGTCTCAATTTTACTTCTTAGGTCCTCTTCAAAATTATTATCAACTCATGTCATTTTAATAATGCAATTACAATTATTATAATGTATACCACCAATAAGTCTGGACTGAACTGGAAAGCTGGATACACATTGTCAACTGAGGCATCTTTAAGCCCCCAAATCCATACATGAAAAGCTTATAAATGGTAAATGTATTTTTCTTTTTTCTAACTCTGCAATTCAATAAAAAGGGCAATATATAAGTGCTAGGGAACTTGTAATTTGACTTAAAAGTTGGCTTAGGTCCCAGGTTCAATACTCTACCGTAGCAATATTCTTCTAAGGGTGCCCACACATGGTTTATGATGAGCTTGCCAGACGTGCATGGTTTGTGAGAGAGTATTGTGTGCACCAGGTGGTTATATCGAGCGCACACCCTCAGGTTAGTTGTCTTTTAATCGATAAAGTATTCTTTTACAGTTCAATTATACAAATATATTTCAAACCTAAGACCGGGGAAAATGGCCTAAAATGAGCTAGAGAGAAACTAGACATGCACAAAAAGCCCACGGCCCACGGGCCGACCATATCTGACCCTATCAAAGTCCGCCCTAGTCAATGCTTGGCCCGTTCAGACCCGACCTGCAAGCTACAAAAAGGCCACTGTTTGAACACTAACGTCCGACCTGGCCTGCAGATAGCAAAAAAGCCATTGTTTGAACACTAAAATCCGGTTCGGCTTACCCTGAAAAAAAGCTTAACCCGACCTGCAGGCCGCTATTATAAAATGATCTTTAATTAATATATTATTATTGTAAGTAATACTTTTGTCTTACAAATGTTTGTCTATATTCAGCCAATAATAAAATAGTTATCCACTAACTCTGTTATATATTTAAGATATTAATAAAATAGTCTACCTACCTACTTTTGTCTCTCACTGCAACTAAAAAATAGTGAGGGAGAGAAAAACAAAATGAAAAGTTAAGATAAAAGAATATACCCTTTAAAAAACTAATAAATTATACGCATTCTTGAGGAGACTTTGACTCGCAGTTTGTTTCTTTAAAAAATGTTGCTCAACTATCAAGTTTATCCATAATTACAAATCATTCTAAAGGCTTGGTTATACATAATTACAGAAAATGATCTGGACCAAGGCCTAGTCTGCCTCAAAAGGCCAAATTTTTGTTGAGAAGCCCGGTATGGCCTGGCGGTCAAAAAATCAAAACCTGCCAGGCCTAGGCCAGGGCAGGCCGGCCTATTGTGCAAGCCTAGGAGGAACATGGGGAGAATTTACCTTTATTATGCAATGTTGGCTAATTCTGACTTTGTTGAGGATCGACTCGAACAGGTGACCTTGCATAGTTAAGAGAGAGCCCTTGCCACTAGGCTATAACCTTTGGTCTCACAAGTTGGTCTCACAAGTTGGTGTTTATCAAAAGAAATAGCATGCTGATTTGAGGTAAAGGTCCTCCTAATCAAACCTCTTGCAAAAGCAAGTTTTCAGATTACTGTACAAATAGCCAACTCAAAAAATTACTGCACACTACACAAAGGCCCTAAATTGGCTCACAATATATCAATGAGGTGTTATTACTAGCTGGGCCTTGAATCAAATGGAATCAAATGATGCTTGTCTACTGGAATGATCATCACCATTCATTTCCAACCGTTTGAACAAAAAATTTGTAGGTAGCTTTAAGCTTACTTAGTGAAATGCCCCAGATGGCTCTTTAGCAAAGATGTGTTCGGAGTTTAAAGGGCTTTAGATTCTGCATCTTCAACTTCAGTGTTGAATACAAAGCTTGGGAATACTGTTGTAATATCCCTGAACATATGGTGAAATAACAAAACAGGAGGAATTAAATAGTGAAGGTATTTCAGGGTCAATTAAACTTCTAGTGATTATCTAAATTAATCTTCGCAACTGGGAGTGGGATCTCCACACAGGAGTATGACATCATTTTGGTCCCATTTGTAGCTATTAACTCGAATAAAAAAAAGAAAAATTTGTTTACGATGAATACTAACATATAGCAACATCAACATCTCTTTTCACTGTTTTAAGATAACTAGCATAAAGAAATACCTTTTATTATCTGAAATGATCTTTTAAGAAGCTTATACTAAAAAGACAGGAACGGGAAAGAAGTAGAAAACATTAAAGCAAGGAAGTTGCATACTTCAAATTAGGAAGAGTCATATTCCTCAAAAGGCTGGGGTTTCGAACAACAAAATCCTTCCATTCCGTTTTACAGATTTTGCCGTCTTGGTCAGCATCAGCATCAGCAAATGTCTAAGCAAAATAATCAGAAGAACAAGATCCATTAATATAAGCCTAGATAAAGAAATCAATTGGAGAAAAGAGCAGTTTACAGACTCTAACCTTGTCAATAATAGCCTCAAGAAGTTCATCCGACAAATTCATGTCAGATTCTTTCAAAATTGCAATCATCATTTGCTTGACCTGAAAATTGAAGTTTTTTTGTGCTTTCATGAATGAACACTGGAATTTGATTTCACTTAGAAGGCAATAGATTGAAACACCGGTAGACAAGCTTCGACTTAAAACCAATCTAAACTCCCACAATTTTGTTTCGAGTAGAATACAATGACAAATTTCTAGGTTAAAGTGTAGAGCAGGGATATGCTACTTTTGACGGGGTGCATCAGCATGGAACTACTCAACTATGGTTGTCTATATTTTACTTGTGCAATAGGGTAAGAAAACACAACTATAAGTAGAAATGTACAGCTATAATTACATCTTCAACATTCCAATCCACAAACTGAATTAATGGTTGTGAAAATTGAGGGTTATAGCAAATAAAAGATGATATTTAAAAATAGAAAGCACCAATCAAGCAACATATCTCGTTGAAAATCTTGGTAATTAATTAGTCATGAAACAAAATGAAAACAGTGTTCAACCAGAAGACTATCTTCAAATTTTCATTCATATGGAGATCTAAAAATAACAAATTTTGATATAGAAAGTCAAGTATGAAAAAAGAAAAAATCAAATATCTGAATTACAAACTCTCACTTGGAAGTTTAGGCCATCATTGTTGAGGATTATTAGATGATAAATATAATCAAATATCTACCCTTGCAAAAACATACTACATTCAACATTACAGAAATGAGCTTGATTACTTGGTTGAGGGAAACACAGTGTCACAGTACATTATTCAAGGGAGAAAATGAAGGATACTAAAATAAAATACTCACCTCTTCTCGCTCTATGAAACCAGTTTGTCTCAGATCATAAAGCCTAAATGCAACTGCAAGACATCAAAAAGTAACACAAGTGGGTTTTAATTATATCCATGAGATGTACTTGCATTTTATTGCCCAAAATATTGCCTCCAACCCCTTACAGTTTATTTTATCTTCCATTGGGGCATAGGGATGGAAGATGTTGATAGCATGGACAAATTCCTCAAATTCAATGACACCATTTTTCTTTTCATCGAAGAGATCAAAAACCTAGAGAGCAGAAACAATAATTAAGTATGTCCAACAAGCATTATATTATAAAAAGAAATTCAAATCATTGTCTAGAGATTAGTTATGCTGATGGCAACACCCAAATTAAAGGTGAGCACAAAAAAGAAATATTTTTAGAACATTTAACCAGAAGTTTTTATATGAGATCAGTCTTTGGCAAGAAGATTGTAGGCAAGGAAATCTCGTACCTTGCTAGGATTAGTGTTCGTAATAATGGTGGAAGTGAGAAATCTGCAAAGAATACAGAATTGGTCAACAGATTGATTGGAGAGGATAGAAGAACTGATGAGCAACTACCCGAATAACACGTGGTAAAATTCTCGGGGTCCCAGCGTAATCGCCAGTATCCAAAAGCCTTGTCAGGTGTTAGGTGATCTCGAGTGAATTCAAGATAGGCTAAGGGTTCCTAAGCCAACACTTGATTCGAAGTCGTTCACAAGTCCAGATAATCCTTCGACCTCCCTCGTGTCCAGAGAGAGAATCCTCCAAATGGCTAAGAATCAAAAAGTCCTCCCCTCATGAAATGAGGGAGGGTATTTATAGAGTTCCTAGTCACACATGTAACTTTAATGATAAATTTCAGAAATATGCTTAGTAATAGGGAAATTACTGAAATACCTCTAGTTATCTGGGTAATGCCTAAATCATCCAATTCTTTTTAGCCACCAATCCAATCCCTCAATCGATTTCCAAAATAAGTTGCCCCCACAAGTTTTCTGCCTTGGGACTCATGAGGGCCCCTCTCAGGTGTCGTGTATTTATTTTTGACTTTTTCGTCTCAGTTTATATAATTCTTTAGGTTAAATGTAAACCCTAATTTGTACTTGGATCCACATTTTCTCCCCTGCACGAGTCGTACCTTTGGAGTGACGATCGTGCATAATTTTTCAAGTCTTTGAGTCCCACCATAAATACCACTCTTATTCAAATCACCAGATTTAATATATCCATCTACCTTCATGGTCCATGATGCCACATTTTTATTTAGCATTTTGTCTCCATTTGTTTATCCCAAGTAGACGCCACATACCAGCAAGCATCCCCTTATGATGTCATCTCATAACCAATCAATAAGAACAACTTCATTGTGAATAAATAATAATAAGAGTCTCAGTATATAACTCTTGGATAAAAGTAATAAGCAAGCACGTGGGCCATCTTTTCCTTGACAAGTTCATTACTAATCCATGCATGCATGGTTCATATTAGAACTTGGGTAGCGGTAAGCACTCTATGCTTTGTTATTACGTGGACCACCCATTCGGGCACAACTATTCAGATTTTTTCCAATTTTAGCAACGTCCCATACAATTAGTTTAGAGCCCAATTCATCAGTCCACAAAATTAATTCTTGGAAGATTTATTTTTATTTTTTTCAAGCCCGAAGGATTAGCATATTAAGGCTTACTTCAGTAGACCCACCTCAGGATAAGCATAGGAAACATAGCAGCCTTATCAGTTTTCTAATTCACGGTTAAAGCTTGTGTGTAATCCTATATTGGCAAGGAATTAGGCGGCTCTCCAATAAATTATAGCTGCAGGAATTCAGTCATAAAAAAAACTCATCAATGAATCCATGTTAATCAAGTCACACAAACATGTGATATTAGGATGTTTTAGTCCAGCCATCCTCGTGATCTCGGCTTCAAATCCATCTTTTCCCAACTTATTCATCTCGTTAATCCTCTTCACAATCACTGTAAATCTATTACACAATATGGCCTCGTATGCCGATCCCGCTGAGCCGTTGTCATCATTTATAACCACAAGATCCCCAAAGCCCTTTCTGTGGCGGCTTGATAAGCTTTTCCGGGTTGAAAGCGGCTCATCTACATCCTTTTTATCAGCACTAGCACTGACACTAGTCACCCGCCATCCCACCGATCCAATTGACTCGTCTAGATTTTCTTTCTCAAAATCACCCCTTACAGATTGAATATGGCGAACCACTTTGATTATGTTCTCGGTTCTGGCATCGCCATTGGTTCGAATCATCGCTGCGCCTTCATGAATTTGTTGAAGTGCTTCGCCGAGGTTCCGGCAGCCACAGACGAATGGAATCCGAAAATTGTGCTTGTTGATGTGATTCTCGTCGTCGGCAAGGGTATGAACTTCACTTTCATTGACATAATCAATGCCAATAGCTTCAAGGATTTGGGTCTCAAATAAATGGTTGATATGTGCCTTGGCCATCACCAGAATTATGATGGCCTGTTTAATTTTCTTAATAAGCTGAGGGTCGGACATACAGGCCACGCTGCACAGATATCGGTCGGGACTTGCTCAACGGCTATGACGACGCACGCGTCGACTTCTTCAGCGACACGGGTTTGATGAATCTTAAAGACTGCTCACAATTATAATGCACCAAGGAGTCTAGAGCAGCTCGGTTTCAATAGACTAAAAGTCGTGCATGGAATTTTTTCTACCCAGGATCAAATTGTGGTATTAATCAAATACCCAAACAAGTTGTATAATGAAATTAGCCAGGTATGACCTGTCAACACATGCGGAGAGAACCATGCGGCATAAGGTTCTTATGTTGGGGCATTTACTTTTTCTTTTTCTTCTTCTTTTTCAGCATCTTGTGCTAGTGGGAATCTTGTAATGAGCCGCGATATCAATACACACTGTTGAAGGAATTTGGGCCAGCAAGAGTTTAAGAGATCTTTCTTTTCCAAGACACTTCACCCTAACGGGATCTTGGCTTTCTAAAGAAAGATTACAAACTTTTCTTTTCTAAGCCAGTTCACCCTAACGGGATCTATAAGTGGGAATCAAGAAAGATTACAAGCTTTTCTTTTCTAAGCCACTTCACCCTAACGGGACACAAAATTTCATAAAACAGATGGGGTAATTATTTAATATTTCTATGACCAATAATAATTAAAAAAGAATATAGGGGCTCAAAGCAAAGTGTTATATTTTTGTGCATACATAATTATATAAATCAGGGAAGACTTGTACAACCCTGTATACATACATAAAATTCATAAAGTAAGATAGCTAGTCATCTTTTGAATCTGTATTAAATAGTAATGAAAATATCACATAAAAATAAAATAAACAAAAATGTGAGATGAAGTTGAGCTGTGACATGGAATGGTGTTGACTGATGGCCAACTAATTTTCTAAGATCTCTTGATTTTTTCGCTCCGTAAAATGATTAAACAAAATTGAGAAAATCATTCAATGAAGTTTAACAATGCTGAGTCACATATTTTTTATTTATCCGTGAATTTAATTAAAATGATTAATATGGGAACTGCTATTTGCCTTTTACTTAAAATGAGTATTATATATGGAAATCTTGCTTTATTTCTTTTGAAGAAGCAGTTCCCATATTAATCCTTTTAATTAAATTCACGGATAAATAAAAAACATGTGACCCAGTGTTGTCAAACTTCATTGAATGATTTTCTCAATTTTGTTTAATCATTTTACGGAGCGAAAAAATCAAAAGATCTTAGGAAAATTAATTGACCATCAGTCAACACCATTCTGTGTCACAACTCTACTTCATCTCACATTTTTTTTATTTTTATTTTTATGTGATATTTTAATACAGATTCGAAAAATGACCAGTTATCTTACTTTATGAATTTTATGTGTGTATATAGGGTTGTACAAATCTCCTGATTTATATAATTACGTATACACAAAAGTATAACACTTTGCTTTGAGCCCCTATATTCTTTTTTAATCATTAATGATCATAGAAATATTAAATAATTATCCCATCTGCTTTATGAGCAAGTGGGGAAGACTTTTGTGTCCATTTTTGTTTGGCTCTAAGTGCAATGACTATATATATATATATATATATATATATATATATATATATATATATATATATCAGCTATGGTTATAAGCCACTAGAAAGTGACTTTAGCAGCTCAATAGGTGAGCAGCTCGGCAGCTGGGTTGGGGGCTATATATATATAGTCTGCTAGAGCAGCAAGTAGGCAAGAAGAAGTGACCAGTTAGCCCAATTTAGGGGCTGGTGAGAAGTGATGTTGTAGGGGCTGTGATAGAGGTCAAGGATAGGCCAAGGTAGCTACTTGATATGCATATGTGTATGTACATGTAGCTGATGGAGGATGGGGGAGTAGTTCTTTTAATACTCAGCCTTAGTAAGTTGTCAAACCAAAAAGAATTCTCATAGAGAGAGAGAGAGAGAGAGAGAGAGAGAGAGAGAACTCGGCAAAAATAGGAAAGAGGAAGCAAGGATGAGTTCTAACATACCAAGAGCATCCTCAAGCTTCTAAAGGGAGAAAAGAATCCGGAGGATTCAAGAGGTAAGAGGAGGAGATCATCAAGCTTAGCAAGCCTAAAGCAAGAAGATCATTATGCAAGGAAGAAAAAGAACTAAGAAGGTATAAGTTTTAAAACCTTAAAACCCTAGCTTAAATATGGTGTAAAGGTATGTTTGGTTAGTTGTGCTGGATCCAAAGTTGTTTAGGGGAGATATATGATATAACATATATGTTCATAAGAATTAATTAATGAATGCCTTGTGCATGTTTGATAAAAGTCTTAAAAGATAAAGTTTCCTAAACTTTGAGATTTCAAGTGGTCAATCTATGAAACATCGATGAGGTGTATCTGTTTAATATTGAATCTTGTGAGTATAAGGTTTAAAAAGAAAGGTAAGCTATTTTGAAAAGCTTAAAATGATTAAACCATGGAGTTGGTGGTTGATGCATTGGTATGAGAATAAAGCTTTTGGTTTTGAAATAAATTGAAAACTAACAAGCTAGGGTGAGTATTTCAAGCTCAGCTGATGGTGAATGTATGTTAACTGTCATAAAAATCATGTTGGTTCATGTATATTAACCTAGTAGCATGATTGAAGGTAGATGAATATGTATTTTATTGTAAATGTTTTCTAACAAAACATGTTTTTGTAAAAAGGATCAAAAGTTAATTCTTGTAATGAGTGGAGTGGTTTAAAACTTAAAATGTTGGTGTATTAACTAAATGATCAAATGAGTTAGAGAGTGAAAATCCAAAGATGAAAAAAAATCAGGATTTTATGTTCAAGGCCGAGCGCACTTGCACTTGGGGGGAGCGCAACTGCGCTCGAAGCTGCTGTCCGAGAGTTAAACTGGAGCGCATCTGCCCTGGTGACCGCAGCTGCGCTGGGTGCCGAGCGCAGCTACGCTCGGACCTGTTGGTTTCAGTTTTCAGTTTTCCGAGCCGGGTTGGATTCGGGTCATGTTTTTTCAAAAGAGTCGGTAACGTATAAATTAAATACTTAAGTACTTTAAACCAATACGAATGACATAATGGTGTCTAATTGGTAGTTCGAACCTATAATTGGTGTAAATTTTTCAATAAACACTAAGACAAAAAGGAATTAAAGTCTTGAAATAAGGCTAAACAAAGAGTTAAGCTATGTCTGATATTGTATTGTAAATCTCACATACGTGTATAGGTCGCACGAAGGATAATAAATTAAGTTAAGAATCCTAATATAAGATTAGGTCAAGTGTCAAGATTTGACTAATATTGTATTGTCGATCTCACATAACATGTAGGTAGGTTGAAGGACGCGAAAATTAGCGTAATTGGTAAAGATGGTGAAAGATAAGTTTTTCAGAATTTGCTCTTATGTGTTAAATTATTGTTGTGTAGAAACTAGTTTGTTTAGTATGTGCAAGATTTTATGTGTTGTGTGAATTTCTTGTAAGCATGTTTAAAATATGCATTGTGTGTAACGTTGTGATTATAATTGTTGTTATCTGGTTGATAATCTAAAGCAGTGTTATCAGACTTGGACCGATCATCGAACCGGAAAAGTTATCGGGTGGATGGGTCACTGGTCCAACCAGTGGTTGGACCGTTATTGAACGTCATTAATATGTTATAAATAATAAATAATTAAATATATTAATTATTATTATATATTATATATAATATTTAGTAAATATATAAAATTAATCAATTTATTTACAAAAAAATAAAATTAAACCTATTTGTACAATATTTACTTCATACAATTCAAATAAATACTAAATTTATATTTAAAAAAAAAGTTATTAAGTCATGATCATAACTCAAAATTTAAGACTCAAGAGTAATAAAATTAAACACAAATGAACATAAACATCTCTAGGATATATTCAATCAAATTCGGTAAAAAAAATAAATTTATTTGTACAATATTTACTTTATACAATTTAAATAAATACTAAATTTATATAAAAATAAAGATATTAAATTATGATCATAACTCAAAACTCAATCAATAATACATTTAATCAAGTTCAAATGCTTAAAAAAAAAAAAAAGGTAGGAAACCGATAAAACTGGTGACCGGGTTACTGGGCCAATCGGTATGACCGTCAGTTGGACCGACAATCCGATCCGGGTTTTACAACAATGATCTAAAGTATTTGTAATAAGTAAATTTTATATCTTGATAAAATGCACAGTATGAGACGTATAATGCATACATAAAATGCAAAACATGAATAGTATGATGCATATAAGAAATGCATAGCATGAGAAGTATGTTGCATACATAATAATGCAAATCAGTTATGAACTATGAAGCATGTAATATGAAACGTGCTATGTGATAACTGTTAAACTTGTTGAGCCATCGTGTTCACTCTTACTAAAAACTAATATTTCAGCAAAAGTTCGAGTAATACGGGAGTTCCGGTAAAGCCAAAGCATCAGGAATGCTTACTGCGTAAAACAACTAAGGACTATGTTGTTGTCATCTAAACCATGTTGTTCCTTGGTAGTTAATGGTAATGTTAGACGCTTATGTTTTTGTATTTAACTCTGTCGTCAGAAATTGTAATATGTGGTTGTAAAACTTTTTGATCGAGCTATATTTTTGTAGTAACAAAGGTAAGAAAACTTGTAATGTTAATATAGCCTTTGGCTAAGTTAAGCGAGTGTTGTTTTTGACAAACTCAGTTGAATCAGAAAGATTTGTATAAACAGTTAGACTTAAAGTCAGTTAATGATTTGTATATTCACTAAGGCTGCAAGTCGAACCAAACAATTCGGACTCGACTCGAAAAAATGTGAACGAGACTCAAATTCGTTAATAATATGATTCAAATCTGAACACAAAAAATAGTTCGAATAAAAATACGAGTAGAATCTGAATAAGGTTATAATCGACTCGTTTAGAATTCAAACTATTCGAATTTTTAATCATGATCTGATACATAATCGATTGATACATATTCGAATTTATACTCGATACATTCTCTTATAAAATATACACAATTAAACAAAATTTGAATAATTAGTTATTATTATTTTTTATTTGTAATTTTAATTTTATATATTTAAAGTGTAATTATAATTATATTTTTTCATTTCTAAGTAAAATAATAAGTTCAATTAATAATTATATGTATTATAAAACTAGTTATTATGTGAAAACTCGAATTCGAGTTTAAATTTGAAGTTCGCGAGTAGTTTGAATATAATTCGATCCGAGTCGAGTCGAATCGAATTCGAGTAACAAAAATTCGAGTTGAGCCGAATTTGAGTAAAGTTTTTCAAATATAGTTCGAATCCGAGTCAAATTCGAGTGCGGATTTAACTTTACGAGTCGAATCCAAACAGTTTAAAATCCGAATTGATTCGGCTCGTTTGCAGCATTAATATTCACAATGATGGTAATAAACTAGGTCATGAAAATGTATGATCTGAGTTGTATGAAAATGTAATAAAGATTGCGATTTTGGATTAGAAGCATTGTAAAGTTTTAAATAATTGTATTTTTATTAACTATATTGTTGGCGTATAATATAGTTATTAAGAATAAGGTTGCACTTTAACGCACGGGGTCGGCTGTAGTTAGTACAGGGATTCTCGGAGCGTTACAAATGTTTTATCTGTTAAAGTTGAAATAACAACAAAAGTGTTCGTCAACCTCAACTTTTGTTGCTTAAAGTGTTGATAGTAGAATATAGGTTAAACTAAAGTTCATTAGACATTCTCCAGTGCATCTCGTCTCAAAATGAAGTCAATTTCTTCCAAATGCTTATTTGATCTCCCACACAGAATTTGGCCAAGTAAACATAATACAAGTCATAAATCCAATTTTCTAACACCAGCCAACCAATCAAGCAGAAGTTTGTCTATAAACCACGACACAACTAGTAATAAGTTTTTGAAGAGCATTTACCCGGTCTACAAATAGATTCTCACCAAATGGAGTTCTGAACAATGCTAACCGGAGCTCTTCCTGAAGAAAAATACACAGTAAAGGGAAAATAGAACTGTTTAGTATAATTATTATAATTAAGCAAAATCCTACATAGTAATTGAAACACTCCAAACAAAAATGGAACTACACACGCCCAGCCACCAAGTGAATGAAAGATAGGCAGGATATCTATCGTAATCCTCCCCCATATTTTTTTATAGAAATTTTCAAGAAAAACCTACTTAATAATTGAAACACTCAAAAATAAGAAACAAACTTATTCTTAAATCCATGTGAACCTGAATCAGCTATAGCTTCTAATCCAAAGCCAAAAAGGTAACACCTCTAGTAAAATCTTCCCATATCATCATCAAGTCAGTACCACAAAAACTAACTTTAAATCTCTAATAAGCACATAATCATAGTATTTAAATTGTATTAAAAAACAAAAAATAGGAAATAGGAAATTAAAATGAGGTCATAAATCACAATAATAACAAGGAATGTATCAATATTGACAGCTCAGAGGTTTAATCATACCTTGTGAATCAGTCCATCATCAATAATTGAACTACTTAACTTCTTAAACAACTCATACAATGCCTCCACTTCATTCACACTAACTGTAACATAACAAAACGCAACAAAACTTCATCTCTCTAAATTCAATAAGTACACTTCATAAAAAATAAAATAAAAATAGAAGAAAACAAACACAAAATAATGCAAAATTACAGTTAGATTCATTGGCAAGTAGAATCAGCTCAGGGTATCCGAGCCCTCTTTTTTTAGGAGGGTCAAATTTTTTGAGATCACAGCAACCAGAAACAGCGACGATCAAAACTTCAAGTATGGCTACCAATGGAATACATGCAGCACACAGTTTCTCCCCTATGGTTAATGAGCTGCTCGATCTCTGCTCTCCAAATTCACCAAAAATAAAATAAAAATAAATCTAAGGAATTAAGCATTGTAAACGAAAATTAACCAGAAAAAATTGAATGTCAATATATAACTTTAAGAAATACAGAGAGCGGGGATGTGGAATACCGAGGAATCGCGGGGTGAATCCATGGCGAAAGATCAAATTTTCTCTCTCCTAAATAGAGGAGAGGACCCATAAAATGAAAGGGGTGGGCGGGTGGCTAATTGTTTTGTTTTTCAGTTGATGTGGATTACAGTCGTGACAAATTGTTGAAGAAAAGCACTACACATGCTGTATATTTTCGTAATTAGAATTTTGATTTTTGTTTTCTATTCCTTCGTATTTATTTGTTGTTAAAGATTCATTTCATAAGAAAGTTGTGAATTATATATTCTGAAATTATATTTATAAAACGATAATTTTTAAAAATAAAAAAAATTTTAAAAATAATTTTATATTTTTAAAAATTGAGCTATGATAATTTGATATTAAAAATAATAATAATAAATAATAATAAATTAAAAATATCATGTTATTTTATAATTCTTAAATAAAAATATATCTTTAATTTTAAAATAAATTAAAAAATAAAATATATCTCTGATTTTATAAACTCTAAAAAATAACAATAAATTACGAGATTAATGATACCAAAAAGATCTAGAAGCGAGTCTATCTACAAGAGAAAAGAGACTCTTCTATGATCTAAATGTGAAATTTTTGGAGGTTGGAATTTTTTTGCTAGGGAGAAAAAAATATATCCCTTTAACAGTATAAATGTCTATATCTTGTGACAGGGGGACCTAATTATGTAATTTTCCTTTTAGTTTTAACAGTTAATTTTTTAACCCAATATTTATTTAAGTATAAGCAACTATCAACATGTCAATAATTATCATTTAAATAAGATAAGGCAAGACTAGTACGTAACAAGTGTTTGTCAATGTGTAATGATTTCATATTTGAAGTAGTAATATATTCTGGGCTTGTTTAATGTGCTATTTAATTTAATGATTTATTAGGCTAATAATATTATTTTTAAAGTGTTAAGTCTCGTTAGACAAATATAAAAGTGTTATTAAATATATTTATTTGTATGAAAAAATTGTCTTGAATTTAATTTATCTTAGTATATTATATATATACATATATTTCTCATTTAAAATTAGTGAGGCCCATTTAAATATGTTTCTAAGATAAGCTAGTTTTTATTTATATAAAGATATGCTAGTTTAATATTCCTTAGTAGATAATTTTTTTGGTATTACAGACATCTTTTTGGAGAGGTAGGAAGTAAATAAAAAAATTCTTTTTGGAATTTTAATAGTGCAACCGTAGACCACTAGGAACGGAGCCACATGCATATGAGTGGGGTCAATTAACCTCACTAAAAAAAATATTTTATAATATATGATAAAAAATTTAAAAAAAAATAGTAGAATATATATAAATTGACTTCACTAAAATTTATAAATTTTTTAATATACAAAGAGAAATTAATTTTTTTATAACTTTTGAAGTCTTATATCACTCATAGTCTATATATGCATCTTCTTCTAATTTTTTTTAAAACAAATAATAATTTAAATTAAATTATTTTTTTAACTAATTAAAAAATTAAATATTTATAAATAAATATGTGATTAGAAATATGTATTAAGAGTCAATAAAATATATATAATAATATTACTATTTATTATATTATCATTGATTCATTATAATTAAATATATATTTTATATATACAATTCAAAAACATAAAATTATCAATCCGGAGTGCTGTTCCCATAGTCTGCTAAATTTTTTTAACTTTATAATATTATTGATCTCACAAAAAAAAAAAATATCTGGCTTCGTGACTGCCTACCACAAAAAAAAATCAAACGTGATAAAAATTCTCCGACATTACTGTGCAAGTTCACGGTTTTGAGTTTATTCTCCACCAAAATCATCACAAAGCGTTAAATACCAAAAGTTAAAGGTTTTGTTGTTTAGTGATTTAAAAATAGGTACTAAAAATAAATATAAAACAATGTGTATATTCGTAATTGATATATATTTTAGTTTTATAATATAAGTTATTTTATATAAGTTATATATTTTTGTTTTATAATATAAATTTATCTCAAGTTTTTTTAATAAAATTTAATTTTACGGATGAAAAAATATACAAAATTATGAATAAATATAAATTTTTATTTAATTTAAAATTATATAGCATTAATATTATAATATTTTAAAATAAGTATATTTTTTGACAATTAAATTTTTATTATCATAAAATTGAGAATAACTATCGTCAAATTATATAAAAAATAATATATTTAAATATTTTTTTATATTCGAACGGCTGAATTTATCTGAAAGAAAACTCTAAAATTAACGTACTAACCCTATCAGTTAACTTATTAAAGTAATTTCAATTGGTATTTCAATCTCTTAACGGAAATTTAAATTCACCTCCGGTGAGAATACTAACAGGCATGAAAGTAGACGTCTCCTCGTATTTCTATTATTATTATACTCTAATCATGTGCATTTTTTTATAATTTAAAAATTCTTCTAATAATGGACATGTGATCTGGATGCCAGCTGGATTTAAATTACGTGTACTACAAGGTTGTTTTGGTGGTGTAGAATGTAGATCGATAAATGGGGAGAAAGATTGAAAAGTTTGAAAGTGACATACAACTGGCTGATAAACGTGGGACCGTTCAGATCCAGCACATTAGACTTGGGTCAAATTAATTTTTTTTCATCGGAAGGAATCTCAATTTATATATATATTATTGAATTATTTTTTTATAATTATATTATTGAACTGAATTTTTTTTTATAAAAATTGAATTTTTCGTCTAAAATTATTAAAATTTAACTGGTTGCTTATGTGGATAATTTAACATATTATATATGACATTACATGCTACGTGAAATGTAACTAATTTGTAGCCTAAATATTTCTTTTTTTCAACAAAAAAAAATAAAAAAAATTCATCTTCTTCACGTTTTACCAGCCCAAAAACTAACCTATTTCTCTATGATCATACACAAATCTAACAAAAATCTTGACAAATATGAACAAAGAACACTTCCTTCAATCCAAGAACCTAATTTTCTCCATCTTTCTCTTATTTTCTCGTCTCTCCCAAACTTCACCCCTCAAATACACACGCAGAGCCCTTCTTCTTCATTCTAGGTTTCTTCTTTCTCCAAAAATCACTAATTTTCTCCGATTGATTTTCATATGCACAGGGATTAATTAGGGTTTGGTCTATAGTTGTTAACCATAAATGGTTTCAGCAACAGCTCAAATTCCCGTTCTAGAAGCAAATCCCATCTCTTCTGAGTCAAAAAATCAACCCAAAAGCCTTTAAAGGACTGTGTTTTTGGGTTATAGCATGAATAATATTATTTCTCTTATAAACCCTAGTTCATCTACTTAAATTAAAAATAAAATTTGAGTTACAAAGTTTTATAACTTAAGCAAAAATAAATAAATAAACAATTGAGAAACAATTATGACAGACATGTTGTATCCTACGAGCCCCATTCAATTAGTATATCTGCAATCATTTATTATTATAAACGAAATCAACTCTCCATAGAGAATATCCAAATTCTCAAAAAGAGAAAACTTACCCTATAGAGTGAAAAAAGAAAGAGAAATATAATATCCAATTAGTACGAAACAAAACCACAAAAAAAATATAAAAAAAATAAAACTCCATAAAAAAGTAACAATAAAATACGAGATTAATGCCATCAGTGGGTATTGATCGATACTCCTCGATATTACCACACTTATCATTTTAAATTTGTAGCAGCATCTCATAAGTTGGTTATCCGAATACCTAAAACCCCTGCCCATACAAAGGTTGTTCAACTCACTTACTAATCATGGGTTTTCAATTGAAAACCTAACAATTACTTAATATACACTTCTACTCCAATTATCTCTAATAAATTTTCTTCAATTTTTTCATCTCGTTTTAAGGTTATGTCCTAAAATATTCCCATCTAGGATTTATAACCTTTCAGCTATGATACTAACCTGTTATTACCCCAAATCCACCTCATTTCTAAAGCAGATATGGTATTGACTATTCAACATATTTCATACATTCTACCAATAATTTTATTGGTTTAACTAGTCTATTACAAACATTTCATTAACTTTAACTTCTTGCTTTAACACCAACTTGTGACTCACATCCGATCCATTTCTACGGATAACACCTAATTCATCGAACTTTACTTCCTACTGAGTATTATATGATCTTCCAATCCAACACTATATCCTTTTTTCATAATATAGTCTATTATAGACTTATAATATTGACAACCATATTGTTTTCAGAAAAGAGGGGACTTTCCGTTAAAGATGACACATTAACGATGCCCAATCAAGTACTTTTCTTTATACAAAACTTTCTAGATGCTACTAATAATGCTACTGTCTAATAATATACTACAATTATTTGTTTATTGAACTTACCATACATTATGAGTTTAAGAACTTGCCACGATAATATGAATCACCATACTATTATGAGTCATAAACTTACCATAAGTATGACTTTTAAGAATTCGCTTAAAACTTGATCATTCATAATATTTATCAACTCTAAGATAGATGTTCCATCATTAATAACCTCTATCTATTCGAAATTCACAGTATCAACAATAAGATCGTTCCTAAGACGGACAGGGCTTTCTAATAAAGATGAAACTTTAACAGCGCGCAAATGAATAACCTAACCCCAGTCCTCGTAGAACTTTTTATATTATCAGTACTCTCACTCAGATATATTGATTTTATTAGTAATATACTGATTTCTAACAACCTTAACATCCAATACAAATTATATTCAAGTATTCGTTTCATAACCTCTACTAACTTTAAAAGTAAAGTACATATCATAATTCATTTTCAAAATAATAGTATTTTTATTCATAAGTTATTACAACTTAATAAGTCATTTTGAGTCGAGTTCTATTACAAATAAGGAAAATAATAAATACATATTTCTTAATCTAACTTCATTTCTTTACTACCATATTCTTCTAATAATTCTTCTTTAACTACAAATAAAATATTTTTTGCAAGAATGAGCACGTCGGCTCAACATGTCTAACAGATAAAATATGCATACTTCATGCTCAATAAATACTTTATCTGATTCAGCAGATACAGGTTTTAACTCAACAGATAACAACTCGATAATCATGTAAATATGATTTCAAATAGCAATATATATTTCATACATTATCCATGAACTTAATAACTTAATTAACATTTAACAGTTAAAATAGCACGTTTGTGCACAGAACAAATATTGAAAAACTTGCACATAAAACATAAATTGTAAAGACTTGCCTGATTCGCTTTATCGTTTACGCTAATATTTTGCGTCTTTTGTACGACCTACAATTATATGAGACTGGCATACTTATTAGTTATAATATGACTAATTACAACGGTCTATCTTTATTTTTAGTATCTAATTACGTTTTGTTAGATTTTACAATGCCCGACAAGCGAAATCCTGAGTTTTACCCAAGCCCGAACATAACCCTAGCCAAAACCTTAACCAAGCCCTAACTAAACAACATTTTAACCCACACCATATTTAGGCTTATTTTTGGCGGGGGTGCACCGTACGGGCAGAACTCCAAACCCTAGTTTAGACTACACGACTCTCGCTTGCTAAAATTCTCATAACTTTTTCGTTTCTTAATATTTTCGAGTGATTCAAGCGCCCATGTGTCTTCGCAACTTCCCCCTCTATAACTTTTCTTAAGGTCAAACCACCCAGATCTATTCAAAAGTGGACTCAAAATCGCTCACAAGAACATGATGAAAACTATGTTTCATAGTTCATGTTTTGATTGCTTAAAACTTGACGCCTCAAGTATTATTTAGCTAGGCCATCATCTTTTATGACTCTATAACACTAAGTTACAAAATTATAAACTTATATATACATTTTCCATGAAATATACTCAAGAACATAAGAACACAACTAAAATTACAAAAGCATAATTTCGATTACCTCTTGAAGTGCAAGCTTTAACACTTTGATTATGGATTGCCCTAACCTTCTTGCTCTCAACTATCAAAACTAACTTTTACTAATGCTTATAATAGCTTCTCAAACTCTTGAATACTTGGTGAATTGGTTAGTTTTAAGTGGAGGAAGACTTTATTTATAGGAAGCCAAAGTTAGGGTATTAAGGACTTAAGCCACAAAAATATCAACTTAAGACTTAGCCTACAAGCTTGCTAGCCAAAATATCTTAACATGTGAGCTTCCCTTTCCCAAAACTATGCACCCATTTGGTTCCCTAGCCATGATTGCTTTGCAAAATATCTTGCATACTTTGACTAAGTTTAGCTTAGTTAACCTTACTAACTTTGCTTAACTTTTCATTAATCATTCTTATATGTAATTAATCTTTACTTAATGACTTAATTGGTGATTATTAGCCTTGCTTTAGAACACTTGGCTCATAAGAGGCCACAACTCATCACCCAATGCTTGACACCACATCAAAGAAGCCAAGTCTCACTTTGCAATCTAAAATGCTAGACAAATAAACATACTTACATCATTTATAAGTATTGTAAGACCTCGAATTTTATGAAATACAAAATTTAATTTTTCTTCATATATATTTTTCCTGAAACAGTAGATGGTTAAATTGATAAGGTTAAAAGTTAAGGATGTTATGTGCAAATTTTATTATGTCGGACAATATTCGTTTGAACGGAGAATATTCGTTTTGTCGGGGAATATTCGATTCGTACGACGGCGCCAAAATAACAAAATAATGGTGGACCCCTACAACGACTTATTGTCGGATATAGAAAGCGACATACGTAACATTTCTAAATAAATATAGTCAACGGTATAATCATCTTGAACTATTAAAATGCCCGGTGGTAAAGGAATAGTAACATACGGTATTACAGAGTAGCACACAGTATTGCACAGTAGCACACGGTATTGCACAGTGTTTCATATTATTAAACTGATAAAGTGATTATTGTACTATATTGACTTTATTGAACCAATAATTGTCACATGCATAATAAATTCATATTATTGAGTTGATAATTGTCACAATAGCATATGCACAATAATTCACATTACTGAATCAATAATTGTCACTACACAGTAACGTGTTATTTTCTTATTTATTTTTAGCATCATTGTTATCTCTTTTATGATATTGATTAAACTGTTGTATTATATTATTAGATGATTTTCCTGCTTATCTAACTCGAAAAGCCAACTACACTGCATTTACAACAATTAACTATAATAATGAATAATTGTGAATTATTGTTGAATAATTAAATTGATAAAGTTATTTATTTTTATTATGATAAATTATATAAAGTTGTTTGTTTTTATATATAAAGTTAATTGTTTTATTTAAAGTTAGTTGTTTTATATATAAAGTAAATTGAATGGTATAAATTAAAAGATGATCTTTAAATGAATGGTTTAGATTAAGAAAATCTTGAAAGATGAAATGAGTGGTATGGATTAAACATTATCTTGAAATATATGGTTTGGATTAAATTAGAAAATCTTGGTGATGATAAGATTTTTTTGCTATAAATAGAGGCCTTAACTTAAAGATTTTTCATAAAAACTTCCTTGCTTATTCTTTCTTTCACTCTCCAAATATTTCTTTATATAAGTTCTCTTTGAGTGTGCTAAAGTCATCTTGAGTATTTGTAAAGAGATTTAAGTGTACGAGTTCATATCTAGTCACGTGTTAAGGTAAGGGATACTGTGACGCCCCCAAATCTGGGCCCACACAGCCCAAACTTGAGTCGTCAAAAGACTACAACAAAATTATTACAACAAAGCACAACGTACAACAATACAGTGTATAATAATACACAACTAAGTCTTCACTATTATTGTCACACTATTTTACAAAACGTGAAGACTATGATAACTATTCCTCGGACCCTCACTCCATTCCCCGGCTAGACCCTGTTATGTTTTCATCTCCTGTTGAAAAACAATGGAACAAAAGAAAGGGTGAGCTCAAATAGCCCAGTAAAGAATATCATGACTAAGATAATGACGAATAAATTATCATTAGTCTTCAACAGTTGAGTTCTTGATAGAATACAATAGACTACAAGGTTTATATCAAAAACTGCAGTTAAATTCTTAAACAACGTTCAGATCAATAATAGCAGCGGAATGAGTAATCTATTAGAAGAATAATGCATACTATAATGTCCACTCGGTTCTCTTTTTAGGAAAAACATCATCAACTTTTATCATCTGAAATATCATTAGTCAAGATAATACAAATTCACAGTTCCTGATCATAATCATGCAGATCAACAGTTCATCTTTGCACTACGGGCCAAAGACATTCAATATAACACCAACGGTCATGATTATACCAGATTCAGCCTTTGGTCATAATCATACCAAACAACAGTTCATCTTTGCACTACGGGCCAAAGAGAACATTCACCACGTGCCATAAAAGACACCGAACAGATGTATCGCCTTTAACCTATTATATCGCCTTTAACCTATCATCTGTTCAACAAATATATCACATCTGTGCCCCCGGCCACAGATATTCACAACAGCTTGATTTTTGGATGATTAGAATGATATAAATGATGAACAGAAGAAATAGTATAACAATAAGTATCGGAAGTTTACTTTGTACAGATTCAAATAATGTCCAAATTGTCAACATGATGTGGAGTGAAATTTAAAAATGATATTCAAGATCCACAGTTCAGAATAACGGTTACAATTCAATAGAAAGGTTCACGTAAATAGGAAGGTTCAGTTGAAATAATGAAGTTCAACTATTATGGAACATATAATATTTTCAGGAATTATAGAAGCAATAGTTCCATAATAAATTTTGATTTAGGAGTATGAAAGAAAATAATATCCCTTACCGTAGCAGGTTTGATTAACAAAAGGTGAAGGAAATTAATACAAAGGGTTATTCACCAACAGGCGGCAATCCGCTCCGTAAGGTTATTCCCACAATTTAATAGAATTTGAGTACAAAGAGTTATTCACCAAACAGGCGGCAATCCGCTCCGTAAGGTTATTCTCACAATTTAATAGAATTTAAGTACAAAGAGTTATTCACCAAACAGGCGGCAATCCGCTCCGTAAGGTTATTCTCAGAGATTAATAATGAATGAATACGAAAGGTTATTCACCAACAGGCGGCAATCCGCTCCGTAAGGTTATTCCCACAATTTAATACATGGAAATAAAAGGCACATCTTATGAGTAAGAAAGAAACAATATTATTTTCGAGAATCAAATAATGATAATCCCTTACCATAGTACGTTTGAATAATGGAAGATGAAAAAGATGGTATCCCTTACCTCAACACGTGACTGGATATTGATTTAAATGAGGTTGATTAACTTGAACAGTACACGTATACTTATAGATCTTCACAAATACTCAAGATGACTTATGCACACTTAGAGAGAACTTTCACAAGAAGTATTTAGAGAGAGAAAGAAAGAACAAGTAAGAAAGTTTATGAAAAATCCTTAAGTTAAGGCTTCTATTTATAGCCAAAAATCTTATCATTCATTTAATCTAAACCATTCATTTAAAGATCATCTTTTAATCTACACCATCCATTTCAAATATTATATTATCTTTAATCTACACCATTCATTTCATATCACCTAATAATCACCTAACTTTATATTATAAACAAATCAATTTAATTATTCAACAATAATTCACACTTTAATCTACACCATTCATTTCATATCACCTAATAATCACCTAACTTTATATTATAAACAAATAACTTTATCAATTCAATTATTATGACTAATTGTTATAAATACAGTATAGTTAGCTCTTAGATATCAAGTCAATAAATTAATGAAATACAACTGTTTAAATAACATCATACTAGAGATAACAATAATGTAAAATAAAGCATACGTTACTGTGTAATGACAATTATTGATTCAATAATGTGAATTACTGTGCATATGTTACTGTGACAATTATTAGGTTCAATAATTTTAAAAACAGTGCAACAACAATTATTGACTCAATGATATAAAATACAGTGTAATGACAATTATTAAATCAATAATGCAAAATACTGTGTAACAACAATTATTGAATTGATAATATAAAATATTATGCAGTGACAATTATCGATGAAATGATGCGTAACAGTTACGGTGTCAATTATCAGACCAATAATATGAGACACTATGCAATACCGTGTGTTACTGTAGAGTACCGTGTGCTACAGAAAATACCATAAACTACTGTATGCTACTATTCTTTTATCACCGGTATTTTAACAGTTCCGTTGACTATTTTTATTTAAAAAGGTTACTTCTGTCGTTTTCTATATCCGACAAATATTCCGTTGTGGGGTCCACCAATAATTTATTATTTCGGCGCCGTCGTACGGCACGAATATTCCCCGACCAAACGAATATTCCCCGACAAAGCGAATATTGTCCGACAAAATAAAATTTGCACATAACATCCTTAACTTTCAATTTTGTTAATTTAACCACTTATTGTTTCAAAAAAATATATATATGAAGAAAAATTAAATTTTGTATTTCATAAAATTCGGGGTCTTACAGATACCATCTTTTTCATCTTCCATTATTCAAACTTACTATAGTAAGGGATTATCATTATTTGATTCTCGAAAATAATATCGTTTCTTTCTTACTCATAAGATGTGTCTTTTATTTCCATGTATTAAATTGTGAGAATAACCTTACGGCGCAGATTACCGCCTGTTGGTGAATAACCTTTCGTATTCATTCCTTATTAATCTCTGAGAATAAACTTACTGCGCGGATTACCGCCTGTTTGGTGAATGACTCTTCGTATTCAATTTTTATTAATTTGTGGGAATAACCTGACTACGCGGACTACCGCATGTTTGGTGAATTACTCTTCGTATTCATTTCTTATTTGTCTCTTATTGGTAAAGTTTTCTGAAATGATTATATATTCTTTAATAGTTTGCGCTTCATCTAATATCATTTCAACTGAACCTTCCTATTTTTCTAAATCTTTCTATTGAACTTTAACTGTTATTCTGAACTGTGGATCTTAAATATCATTTGTAAGACCCCGAATTTTATGAAATACAAAATTTAATTTTTCTTCATATATATATTTTTTTGAAACAGTAAGTGGTTAAATTAACAAAATTGAAAGTTAAGGATGTTATGTGCAAATTTTATTTTGTCGGACAATATTCGCTTTGTCGGGGAATATTCGTTTGGTCGGGGAATATTCGTGCCGTACGACGGCGCCGAAATAATAAATTATTGGTGGACCCCACAACGGAATATTTGTCGGATATAGAAAACGACAGAAGTAACCTTTTTAAATAAAAATAGTCAACGGAACTGTTAAAATACCGGTGATAAAAGAATAGTAGCATACGGTAGTTTATGGTATTTTCTGTAGCACACGGTACTCTACAGTAACACACGGTATTGCATAGTGTCTCATATTATTGGTCTGATAATTGACACCGTAACTGTTACGCATCATTTCATCGATAATTGTCACTGCATAATATTTTATATTATCAATTCAATAATTGTTGTTACACAGTATTTTGCATTATTGATTTAATAATTGTCATTACACTGTATTTTATATCATTGAGTCAATAATTGTTGTTGCACTGTTTTTAAAATTATTGAACCTAATAATTGTCACAGTAACATATGCACAGTAATTCACATTATTGAATCAATAATTGTCATTACACAGTAACGTATGCTTTATTTTACATTATTGTTATCTCTAGTATGATGTTATTTAAACAGTTGTATTTCATTAATTTATTGACTTGATATCTAAGAGCTAACTATACTGTATTTATAACAATTAGTCATAATAATTGAATTGATAAAGTTATTTGTTTATAATATAAAGTTAGGTGATTATTAGGTGATATGAAATGAATGGTGTAGATTAAAGTGTGAATTATTGTTGAATAATTGAATTGATTTGTTTATAATATAAAGTTAGGTGATTATTAGGTGATATGAAATGAATGGTGTAGATTAAAGTGTGAATTATTGTTGAATAATTGAATTGATTTGTTTATAATATAAAGTTAGGTGATTATTAGGTGATATGAAATGAATGGTGTAGATTAAAGTGTGAATTATTGTTGAATAATTAAATTGATTTGTTTATAATATAAAGTTAGGTGATTATTAGGTGATATGAAATGAATGGTGTAGATTAAAGATAATATAATATTTGAAATGGATGGTGTAGATTAAAAGATGATCTTTAAATGAATGGTTTAGATTAAATGAATGATAAGATTTTTGGCTATAAATAGAAGCCTTAACTTAAGGATTTTTCATAAACTTTCTTACTTGTTCTTTCTTTCTCTCTCTAAATACTTCTTGTGAAAGTTCTCTCTAAGTGTGCATAAGTCATCTTGAGTATTTGTGAAGATCTATAAGTATACGTGTACTGTTCAAGTTAATCAACCTCATTTAAATCAATATCCAGTCACGTGTTGAGGTAAGGGATACCATCTTTTTCATCTTCCATTATTCAAACGTACTATGGTAAGGGATTATCATTATTTGATTCTCGAAAATAATATTGTTTCTTTCTTACTCATAAGATGTGCCTTTTATTTCCATGTATTAAATTGTGGGAATAACCTTACGGAGCGGATTGCCGCCTGTTGGTGAATAACCTTTCGTATTCATTCATTATTAATCTCTGAGAATAACCTTACGGAGCGGATTGCCGTCTGTTTGGTGAATAACTCTTTGTACTCAAATTCTATTAAATTGTGAGAATAACCTTACGGAGCGGATTGCCGCCTGTTTGGTGAATAACTCTTTGTACTCAAATTCTATTAAATTGTGGGAATAACCTTACGGAGCGGATTGCCGCCTGTTGGTGAATAACCCTTTGTATTAATTTCCTTCACCTTTTGTTAATCAAACCTGCTACGGTAAGGGATATTATTTTCTTTCATACTCCTAAATCGAAATTTATTATGGAACTATTGCTTCTATAATTCCTGAAAATATTATATGTTCCATAATAGTTGAACTTCATTATTTCAACTGAACCTTCCTATTTACGTGAACCTTTCTATTGAATTGTAACCGTTATTCTGAACTGTGGATCTTGAATATCATTTTTAAATTTCACTCCACATCATGTTGACAATTTGGACATTATTTGAATCTGTACAAAGTAAACTTCCGATACTTATTGTTATCCTATTTCTTCTGTTCATCATTTATATCATTCTAATCATCCAAAAATCAAGCTGTTGTGAATATCTGTGGCCGGGGGCACAGATGTGATATATTTGTTGAACAGATGATAGGTTAAAGGCGATATAATAGGTTAAAGGCGATACATCTGTTCGGTGTCTTTTATGGCACGTGGTGAATGTTCTCTTTGGCCCGTAGTGCAAAGATGAACTGTTGTTTGGTATGATTATGACCAAAGGCTGAATCTGGTATAATCATGACCGTTGGTGTTATATTGAATGTCTTTGGCCCGTAGTGCAAAGATGAACTGTTGATCTGCATGATTATGATCAGGAACTGTGAATTTGTATTATCTTGACTAATGATATTTCAGATGATAAAAGTTGATGATGTTTTTCCTAAAAAGAGAACCGAGTGGACATTATAGTATGCATTATTCTTCTAATAGATTACTCATTCCGCTGCTATTATTGATCTGAACGTTGTTTAAGAATTTAACTGCAGTTTTTGATATAAACCTTGTAGTCTATTGTATTCTATCAAGAACTCAACTGTTGAAGACTAATGATAATTTATTCGTCATTATCTTAGTCATGATATTCTTTACTGGGCTATTTGAGCTCACCCTTTCTTTTGTTCCATTGTTTTTCAACAGGAGATGAAAACATAACAGGGTCTAGCCGGGGAATGGAGTGAGGGTCCGAGGAATAGTTATCATAGTCTTCACGTTTTGTAAAATAGTGTGGCAATAATAGTGAAGACTTAGTTGTGTATTATTATACACTGTATTGTTGTACGTTGTGCTTTGTTGTAATAATTTTGTTGTAGTCTTTTGACGACTCAAGTTTGGGCTGTGTGGGCCCAGATTTGGGGGCGTCACAGTTGGCATCAGAGCTTAGGGATATGGTCTTTAATGGAGATCTGGGGTTAGAACTAGGAGGGGAGAGACGAATAGAATCAATCACTAGTGTGTCCTACCTAAATTAGATTTATTTTTATCTAATGAATCGATTTGAATGTAGGAACATGAAGAGATGAGTCAGTTTATTTGAACTAACATTTATTTTTTGACCACAGTTAATTATGGCATCTGGAAATCAGGAGGTTAACTATGAAATTACCGAAACAAATGTAGCTGCAAAACAAGAGGCGACGAATAATCTTCTTACAAACTCAGAGTTGAATCATTTGCCTAAGGCAAAAATTATGCGTGTTCTATCCAGTAAGGATGAAGGTGAAAGCTCTGCTACAGTCGTTCCAGATCCATTCTTAGAAGCAATTAAAGGAAGTAACGAACTTGCGGAAATTATTGCCTTTAATTTACTCACTAATTGGGAGAGTGATATCACCTGGTTATGCTCTATAACAAAGGATCAGAATATATGGACTTTTCATATTAGTCTTTGGGATTTATGGTGTTCCAGCTATGATTTTCAAGATTATTTAAAAATGATGTTTCTATACTTTTGGGCGTTACAATTTAGAGGAATTCAGGTTAAGTTAGTCACTATCGTGGAAACTACAGTCTATCGAAAATACTATTTTAATGGAAATCATTGGTACCTTACTACTGATGAAGTTGATGAACCCGAGAAACAGTTTGCTAGAAAATTATTCAGTGGTATTCCCATGGTTGAAATACGTGAAGATCCGAATGAAGTATTCGGGATTCGATTTGACGATAACAGTCAAGAAACCGAATGAGGTGATAACCGGTAAGCTATTTATAAATTCTTGTGAAGTTTATGCCATGTTAGATACTTGCTCTACCCATTCTTTTATCTCACATACGTGTGCTCAACGTTTAAATTTGACTTCTGAAAACTTTTACTTGGACTTATCAGTTGAAACCTCATTGGGAGAAATATCTATCACATCTACTATCTATAAATCTTGCCTAGTTCAAATCAACAACCTCACATTACCTGTTGACCTTATTTCTTTGGAGATGCATGAATTTGATGTGATTTTAGGAATTGATTGGTTGACTACCCATCATGCAAAAAAAAAAAATTGATTGTTTTCATAAGATTATTAGTTTTCATATTCATAATCAACCTGTCATGCAAGTTCAAGCAACTAAACCATTGAAATCTATAACTGTTATTTCTAGCCATAAAGTCATTCGTTTATTGAAAAACGGATGTCAAGCCTTTTTAGCTCATGTCACTGATTTGAACAAAAATACGTCAAACTTGAATGATATTCCCATTGTTAATGAGTTTCCTGAAGTTTTTCCTGAAGAACTTCCTAGCTTACCCCAAACCGTGAAAATGAATTTTGTATTGATCTTGAACTCGGTACCAAGCCCATTTCCAAAGCCCCATACCGAATGGCTCTCATAGAACGCCAAGAGTTAAAAGTTTAATTATTAGATATCGGTATCATTCGTTCTAGTACAAAACTTATATCGAGCGAGGAATGCAAGAAGAGTTTCCAAGAACTCAAGAGGAGACTTGTTTCAGCTCCTGTTCTGACCATACCATCAGGATCAGGAGAATTTGTTATCTACAGCGATGCTTCTGGCAAAGGTCTAGGCTGTGTCCTTATGCAACATGGAAAGGTTATAGCCTATGCCTCTCGACAACTCAAAGATTATGAGAAAAATTATCTTACTCATGATCTAGAGTTGGCAGCAGTCGTTTTCGCGTTAAAGATCTGGAGACACTACTTGTACGGAGAAAAAGTGGATATCTATACGGATCATAAAAGTCTCAAGTATTTCTTCACCCAGAAGGAACTCAACATGCGACAACGACGTTGGCTTGAGCTGTTGAAGGATTATGACCACACAATCCAGTATCACCCGGGAAAGGCGAACGTTGTAGCTGACGCTTTGAGCAGAAGATATTATGTGAGTACAAGTGCACTGCTGACAACACAAAAGCGTATTTTGTACGACTTGCAAAAGATAGGGATAGAGCTAAAAACACCAATGACCCACTTGAAGATTGCGCACGTACGAGTAGAACCAGCTTTAATCGATAAAATTAAAGTTGTTCAAGCTACCGATCCGGAGTTGATGAATATGATGAAGAAAGTACAAGAAGGTGCTATTCCTGAGGCAATAATCGACGAGAAAGGAATACTTCGAGTCAACTCTCGACTCTGTGTTCCTAACGATCCTGAATTGAAGCATAAAATCATGATGGAGGCACACAACACGCCGTTTGCAATTCACCCAGGAGGTACCAAGATGTATCGAGATCTTCGACATACATTTTGGTGGAACAATATGAAAAGAGAGATTGCGGAGTTTATCTCAAGGTGCCTAACTTGTCAACGTGTCAAGGCAGAGCATCAAGTTCCTAAAGGTCCATTACAATCACTTGAAGTTCCCGAATGAAAGTGGGAACACATCAATATGGACTTCGTGACGGGTCTTCCCAAAGTTTCTCAAGGCTTAGATGCAATTTGGGTCATCGTAGATAGATTGACCAAATCTGCTCATTTCTTGCCTATACGAGAAAACTTTTCACTTGAACGTCTTGCCGGTATGTACATAAATGAGATCGTGAGATTGCATGGCATGCCAGTTTCCATAGTTTCTGATCGAGATCCTAGATTCACTTCACGCTTTTGGATCAGTCTACAAAAAGCTATGGGCACTGAACTACGTTTTAGTTCTGCATACCATCCTCAAACGGACGGACAATCGGAAAGGACGATCCAGACCCTCGAAGATCTTTTGAGACTTTGTGTATTAGACTTCAAAGGAAGTTGGGATAAGTACTTGCCATTGGTGGAATTTTCTTACAACAACAGTTACCAAGCAAGCATAGGCATGGCTCCATTCGAGGCTTTGTCTGGAAGGAAGTGTCGCTCTCCAATATGTTGGAATGAGGTAGGAGAAGCAAAATTGTTGGGACCCGAGTTGGTACGCTTGACGACCGAAAAGATCCAAATGATCCGACAACGAATACAGACCGCACAAGAACGACAAAAGAGTTATGCTGATCTTCATCGGAGAGACGAAAGTTTCAACGTCGGAGATCATGTATTCTTACGTGTTTCTCCATGGAAAGGGGTTACGAGATTCGGAAAGAGAGGAAAGCTTAACCCTCGATTTATTGGCCCATTTGAAATCCTCGATCGAATAGGAACCGTAGCCTACAGACTAGCCCTACCACCAAGTATGTCTCGCATCCATAACGTTTTTCACATATCTATGTTACGTAAATATGTGAAGGACCCAAACCACGTCATTGAGCTAGAACCAGACGTTATAGCAGAGGATTTAACATAAGAGGAGGTACCTGTTAAGATCCTGGATAAGAAGGAGCAGATCCTACGCTCAAAGGTTATACCTCAAGTTAAGGTTTTATGGAGGAACCAAGATACTGAGGAAATGACCTGGGAGCTAGAATCTGAGATGAAATCTAAGTATCCTTACCTCTTCGATATGTCAGGTACGTCAATTTCGGGGACGAAATTTCATAAGGAGGGGAGGTTGTAAGACCCCGAATTTTATGAAATACAAAATTTAATTTTTCTTCATATATATATTTTTTTGAAACAGTAAGTGGTTAAATTAACAAAATTGAAAGTTAAGGATGTTATGTGCAAATTTTATTTTGTCGGACAATATTCGCTTTGTCGGGGAATATTCGTTTGGTCGGGGAATATTCGTGCCGTACGACGGCGCCGAAATAATAAATTATTGGTGGACCCCACAACGGAATATTTGTCGGATATAGAAAACGACAGAAGTAACCTTTTTAAATAAAAATAGTCAACGGAACTGTTAAAATACCGGTGATAAAAGAATAGTAGCATACGGTAGTTTATGGTATTTTCTGTAGCACACGGTACTCTACAGTAACACACGGTATTGCATAGTGTCTCATATTATTGGTCTGATAATTGACACCGTAACTGTTACGCATCATTTCATCGATAATTGTCACTGCATAATATTTTATATTATCAATTCAATAATTGTTGTTACACAGTATTTTGCATTATTGATTTAATAATTGTCATTACACTGTATTTTATATCATTGAGTCAATAATTGTTGTTGCACTGTTTTTAAAATTATTGAACATAATAATTGTCACAGTAACATATGCACAGTAATTCACATTATTGAATCAATAATTGTCATTACACAGTAACGTATGCTTTATTTTACATTATTGTTATCTCTAGTATGATGTTATTTAAACAGTTGTATTTCATTAATTTATTGACTTGATATCTAAGAGCTAACTATACTGTATTTATAACAATTAGTCATAATAATTGAATTGATAAAGTTATTTGTTTATAATATAAAGTTAGGTGATTATTAGGTGATATGAAATGAATGGTGTAGATTAAAGTGTGAATTATTGTTGAATAATTGAATTGATTTGTTTATAATATAAAGTTAGGTGATTATTAGGTGATATGAAATGAATGGTGTAGATTAAAGTGTGAATTATTATTGAATAATTAAATTGATTTGTTTATAATATAAAGTTAGGTGATTATTAGGTGATATGAAATGAATGGTGTAGATTAAAGATAATATAATATTTGAAATGGATGGTGTAGATTAAAAGATGATCTTTAAATTAATGGTTTAGATTAAATGAATGATAAGATTTTTGGCTATAAATAGAAGCCTTAACTTAAGGATTTTTCATAAACTTTCTTACTTGTTCTTTCTTTCTCTCTCTAAATACTTCTTGTGAAAGTTCTCTCTAAGTGTGCATAAGTCATCTTGAGTATTTGTGAAGATCTATAAGTATACGTGTACTGTTCAAGTTAATCAACCTCATTTAAATCAATATCCAGTCACGTGTTGAGGTAAGGGATACCATCTTTTTCATCTTCCATTATTCAAACGTACTATGGTAAGGGATTATCATTATTTGATTCTCGAAAATAATATTGTTTCTTTCTTACTCATAAGATGTGCCTTTTATTTCCATGTATTAAATTGTGGGAATAACCTTACGGAGTGGATTGCCGCCTGTTGGTGAATAACCTTTCGTATTCATTCATTATTAATCTCTGAGAATAACCTTACGGAGCGGATTGCCGCCTGTTTGGTGAATAACTCTTTGTACTCAAATTCTATTAAATTGTGAGAATAACCTTACGGAGCGGATTGCCGCCTGTTTGGTGAATAACTCTTTGTACTCAAATTCTATTAAATTGTGGGAATAACCTTACGGAGCGGATTGCCGCCTGTTGGTGAATAACCCTTTGTATTAATTTCCTTCACCTTTTGTTAATCAAACCTGCTACGGTAAGGGATATTATTTTCTTTCATACTCCTAAATCGAAATTTATTATGGAACTATTGCTTCTATAATTCCTGAAAATATTATATGTTCCATAATAGTTGAACTTCATTATTTCAACTGAACCTTCCTATTTACGTGAACCTTTCTATTGAATTGTAACCGTTATTCTGAACTGTGGATCTTGAATATCATTTTTAAATTTCACTCCACATCATGTTGACAATTTGGACATTATTTGAATCTGTACAAAGTAAACTTCCGATACTTATTGTTATCCTATTTCTTCTGTTCATCATTTATATCATTCTAATCATCCAAAAATCAAGCTGTTGTGAATATCTGTGGCCGGGGGCACAGATGTGATATATTTGTTGAACAGATGATAGGTTAAAGGCGATATAATAGGTTAAAGGCGATACATCTGTTCGGTGTCTTTTATGGCACGTGGTGAATGTTCTCTTTGGCCCGTAGTGCAAAGATGAACTGTTGTTTGGTATGATTATGACCAAAGGCTGAATCTGGTATAATCATGACCGTTGGTGTTATATTGAATGTCTTTGGCCCGTAGTGCAAAGATGAACTGTTGATCTGCATGATTATGATCAGGAACTGTGAATTTGTATTATCTTGACTAATGATATTTCAGATGATAAAAGTTGATGATGTTTTTCCTAAAAAGAGAACCGAGTGGACATTATAGTATGCATTATTCTTCTAATAGATTACTCATTCCGCTGCTATTATTGATCTGAACGTTGTTTAAGAATTTAACTGCAGTTTTTGATATAAACCTTGTAGTCTATTGTATTCTATCAAGAACTCAACTGTTGAAGACTAATGATAATTTATTCGTCATTATCTTAGTCATGATATTCTTTACTGGGCTATTTGAGCTCACCCTTTCTTTTGTTCCATTGTTTTTCAACAGGAGATGAAAACATAACAGGGTCTAGCCGGGGAATGGAGTGAGGGTCCGAGGAATAGTTATCATAGTCTTCACGTTTTGTAAAATAGTGTGGCAATAATAGTGAAGACTTAGTTGTGTATTATTATACACTGTATTGTTGTACGTTGTGCTTTGTTGTAATAATTTTGTTGTAGTCTTTTGACGACTCAAGTTTGGGCTGTGTGGGCCCAGATTTGGGGGCGTCACATCATTCTTGAATTTTAGTCCACATCATGTTGGCAATTTGGACATTGTTTGAATCTGCACAAAGTAAAGTCATAAACTTTCGATATTTATTGATCATACTGTTTCTTGTGATTCATCATCTATATTACGATTGTTATTCTAATCATCAAGAACCATGTTGTTGTGAATATCTGTGGCCCGGGGCACAGTTGATAGGATAAAGGCGATATAATTATTGTGTCTTTTAGGGCACGTGGTGAATATTCTCTTTGGCCTGGGGCAAAGATGAACTGTTGTTGGTATGATTGTGACCAAAGGCTGAAAACTGGTATAATCATTATCGTTGGTGTTATATTTGAATATCTTTGGCTCGTAATGCAAAGATAAACTATTGACTGGTATGATTATAATCAGGAACTGGAAATTTATATTATCATGACCAGCGGTGTTTAAGATGATAAGAGTTGATGATATTTTTCTTAAAAAGAGACGCGAGTAGACATCATAGTCTACACTATTCTTCTAATGGATTGTTTTCCGCTGCTATTATTGATACAAAGCTTATTGTTTATTATATTCAATTAAGAACTCATCTGTTGAAGGCTAATGATAATTTATTTGTCATTATTTTAGTCATGATATTTCTTACTGGGCTATTTGAGCTCACCCTTTCTTTTGTTCCATTGTTTTTCAGAAAAAGAGGGAGTAGCAGGGGAATGGAGTGACGGTCCGAGTGATAGCTATTGTAGTCTTCACATGTTATATATAGTGTGGCAATAATAGTGAAAACGTAGTTGTGTGTTATTGAATTTTGTATTTCTGTTATATGTACTATTTGTATTAGAAATTATGTATTTTATGGCGTCTCAAATTGGGGTATCTAGGTCTAGATTTGGGGGCGTCACAAGTATCACATTCTTTCCAAATGGCCATAATAGCCCTCCTTTCTCTACACCATAATCGGATCCTAAGTTGGTTAGCCCTAGTTTGGTTCCTCAAACTTAGTTACTCTAACGTAGTTTGCTTTCTACTTTGGTTACTCTAACTTTCTTAGTTTGCTTTCTAACTAAATTACTAGGTAACTTAATTAGCTTTCTAGTTCATTTCTAACCAACTTAGTTAGTTTTTTAGTTCAATGCTAACTAACTTAGTTAGCCGCAATCGTTGACTTTTATTTTTGTACTTTGACTTTTTTCGTACTTATATCGTATAATTCTCGTATTATTCTAGTATTATACTCGTATAATAATTCGTATTCTACTCATATTCTACTCCATATTTGTGAATAATGATTTCGTATTTATACGTTGTATGAATACATAAACCTAATATACCCAAAGTATACCTTATTAATCATTTCTAGGTTTAAACAAATATATAACTTCAATACTTGTACCAAACAACAATTATACACACTAAATTTCTAACACATAAATTAGGTCAAAATATTTAATCATTTATACACATAGATTATGTTATAAGTTTAACCCTTAATCATATACGATCATATTTTTGAATCATATTTAGTCTTAACACAACTCAATGTTTACTCGAACAATCGTTCCTTAAGTATTCTATTCACCAAAACTAGGTTTTAAATTTTAACCTTTATTTTAATCATTCAATATCATATTTATAAGCTTTATAAATATCCGGGATATTACAACCCCCACCAGTTCCATCACCCCTAAATAATATTCCCATTGTATTTTTCAAAACATCTTTAGGCTTATTTTTCAAAACATTTTCAGGGCTTAACTTTTGCGCCTTTTGTGCTGGAGTTATAATAATACACCTCCTTGTAGAACTGGTGGCACCGGTTAATACAGATAAAATACTATAAGGGATATCATTCCTTTTTAGGTTTCTAACCCGATCACTAATAATTGGGGATCTGGCAACAATTGCAGTTGGCAATTCTTTTTCTTCCATTATAAGGAATAAATTGGGTATTTTAGGTTTGGAATCTTGCAAGCCTGATTTGAATGGGAAAACAGCTTCATGCCTACGACCAACATTTGTGACAGTTGTGCCAGGATTAACAAAAATCAAATGAGGGATGGAGTTATCACCAATTTTGGTAGATTTTCCGATAACACCACGGTTGTGACCAGAACTAGATGAAAATAGGGGGAAATCAATTTTCTCCTCTAGTATTCTTTGTGTGTGATGATATTGAAGTTGGGACCTCCTCTACGGCCCCAACCTCGGTCGCCGGTGGAGTATGAAGTTGAGAGACTGGCGATATATTTGCAGATTGGTTTTGAGAATTGCACTAAGCTTTGTCTCAAGGTGGTGTTAATGAATATGGTTTCGATGATTCAGGGTTTCAAATTTCATATCATTTTCTCTAGGCTTACAGTTGTTAGTCATGAATAAATGAAGAAGATGAAGGTTAAATGTGTAATTTAACTAAGCGTTTTTTTTTATATTTTTAATACAAATATTATTGCCACGTCATATTTAATATATTAAATTATCCATGTAAGCAGCCACGTAAATTTTAACAGTCTTAGACGAAAATTTCAAATTTTGTAAAAAAAATCCATTTCAGTTACGATTATAAAAAAAATCAATTCAATGATGCATATATAATTTGGTGTTCAATTTAGTAAGAAAAAAATGATTTAACCCCGTTACACTTTGATAGAAACGCTTAGAATCTCATTCAAAATGTGAGGCCCCCAAATTTGGGTACCACTACCTCGAACTTAGTGCTCACGATCAAATACAAACAAACACCTCTAAAGAACATATAATAACTAATGCAGAATAAATAAACATAATTTTTTTATTACAAAAAGTTCACTACGGTCCCAAGGCCTATAACCTTAAACAAATACATCATGAATACTCTAATAATATAAAAAGGTTCTATGATTACATAACAGAATAGTAACATATAAATGTTTAACATGCAATTATTCCTTAAGCTTTTTTTTGCCTTTGTCCTTTTTGGAACTCTCTAGTTTAACTGCAATTAGTTCATGATCTAATAAGGGTGAATAACTATTTTGCTCAGTAAGTTTAAAATGAGTAATGAAGATATATGATGAATAAATAAGAATGATAATTGAATAGTTCAACAATTTAAGATAATTGATGAAATAATTGAACAATATAATCAAAGTTCAAATGAAAAAATGAATATTGATTATTTACTGCTGAGTGGTCCAATAGACCATGAACATTGCCAAGGAATTAATCATTCAACTGACTCTTTTATATTTTAATTTGACAGATTGTACTTGAGGGGATCAACCTCTTGTACACCATGTACATGCATAACATTAAGCTTTGACGACATCGAATAACCGACACTTATAGTCCCTTATCAAGGGTTGCTCTTTCAGTCCAAGAATCCGCACCAACAACTGGTTTGGATAGCTTATAAAAACATACTAACAATGTAATGTCTAGTTGAAACGATTGACATAGACTACTTCTTAAACAGTTCATGGATAAAAGAACTTTAAATGCTTCACATTTTAATAATAGAACATGAATTCAAATGCGTTATATGCGAATGTCAATAATAATAACGATGTATAATAATTTGCAATAATTAAACTACTTAACATATATTTAAGAAATATAACTCGAGTTTGAGTTATAAAACTTGTCTCGTTCGTTAACTACTACTTATACAATTTAAATTACTTCCTTGTGATAAACTAACATTAACAACGGTGGTCTACCAATTAGTATCACATATAACTGTTCACTTAAATGTTTACAATCATTAATCACTTATCACTAATTACTTATTATTTAACCACCTATGATTATCATATACGACATCACAAAATACTTTCATTGCTTTATTATTATTTACTAAACTTCAAACATTCATTTCCTTATTTATTTAAATCCTTAAATAATTTATCATAATTGCTTAATTACCTTATCTATTATCTAACATTGTTTAGATAATAAATAATTATTTTAATTACCTTTATTTATTACTTATTCTTAATTAAATAATAGATAATTATTTTATTTAAATTCGTTCCCCTTTAATTATTATTTATCATTCCTTAAATAATAATTAATTAATTAACTAACCTTATTTATTATTTAATACCAATTAAATAATAAATACCTATTTTATTAACTTCATTCCCCCTTATTTATTATTTAATAATTAAATAATAATTAATTAATTTAGTTTTCTTGCTTTCATTATTTATTATTTAATATTAAATAAATAATAAATAATTTATTTATTAACTTTAGTTCCCATTTAATTATTATTTAATATTATTTAAATAATAATTAATTATCCATATTTTAAATAATTATTTTATTAACTTTATTTACCTTATTTAATATTTAATATATTTAGATATCAAATAATTAACTTAATTGCTTTATTTATTATTTAGTATTAATTAATTTAATTATTTTTAATTCCTTTTATTTACTTTATTTATTATTTAATAACAATTAAATAATAAATAATTAATTATTTTTAGTTACTTTAATTATTTTTTTAATATTAATTAAATAACAATTAATTGCCTTAAATGTTTTTAGTTTACTTTATTTATTATTTAAAGTTTATTTAAATAATAAATAATTATTTTATTTGGATTCTATATTAATGTTTAAAATATTATATGACCCGTTTAATTAATTAAAATCGACCCGAGCCGTTACCGCCCGACCTGAAGCCGGAAGTAGCAGCAGACCACCAACAGCGCCTAGGCGCTTAGAATTTTAAAGGAATAGGCGCCTGAATGCAGGGAATATGCAGCCTTTGATATTATTATTATTTATTTATTTATATTTTCTTATACACATGATTCTAACTTACATAAAATAAAATATATACATCTAAATGATGTAAGGTCAAGTTTATTTACATCATATATCTAATATTTAAAGACTTCAAAATTATTTTTAAATCATCAAAACACATTTTTTGTGCCTAAAAATATATTTTAACCATGTAAACATCTTTTTATCCATAGATCTAACTATATACACACAACTACACATTTATCTACCATTATGAACCATGATTTCAAATATTTCAACATTTACCCACAACAAAATATATATAACAACATATATTAACTATAAACTTAAGATTTAAAATTTAATAACACTTTCAACCTCTTTGTCTTTGAAGCTCTTTTTCTCTCTCTTTCAAAGTAAGTTATGAAGCTAGATGACATCCACACCTCCACTCCTTGATGGCTTTAAGGCTTTCTAACCACGTACCAACACTAGAAAATTTAATGGACTTTTAAGGTTTTCTTAGCTTTCTCTCTCTAAGTTTCCTTTTGTTTTCTCTTGAGAGCTTCTTGTTGAGAAAACAGGCTCACAATATAAACACTAAGATAACACACACACACACAACTGTATGAGATAAAAAATAATGACACAAGAATTTTTACGTGGAAACCCAACTGGGAAAAACCACAGGGAGAGATATCAGAAATTCACTAAAAATAATATGAAGAATTACAAACTCTCTCAACTGAGAAATAAACTAACTGTTTAATTTCTCTTAGAACCCTTTCACTCTCACTCTCCTTTTCTCTCACTAAGTCTTTCTAGCTCCTTTCTCTTTCTAGTTGCTAGCTCTCTTGGCTTGGTGTGTTGAAATGGGAAGCCAATGCTTCCTTTTATAGTGCAAGAGAAGGGGACAAAATTCCACAATTCATGGAACCAAATCTTGGACCAAATCTATCCAAAATCAAATCCCATATTTCATGGAACCAAAATCAAGATCAAATCCATCCATATCTTGCAAAATCTTTGCAAATCTTTGAAAAATCTTGAGACAATCTTCAACACTTCTCACACTAAAAACTAACAAATAATACAAATGAAGAACTAAGTTGGTCAAAGAGATAGTCTAGGTTAATTTAAGTTCATCTACCAATATGCATGTTTACACTTCCTATGTCTATGCATTTATCCCCAATATTATCTCATCTTAGCTAACTTGAAAATTCTCTTGATTTTTCACCAATCAAATGAGTTAAATGGAGATTGCTTGGGACCCACTTGATCATCTCCCTATTATCCCCTAATTTTAATTTATTTTAAATGTCTAATTTATATAATTATTTACCAAAGCTTTGACTTTCACTTAATGTACCAATTGAGTTAATATTTGGGTTACTAAATAATTTCTATTGGGCTACGTACACTAATTAAATCATTGGACTACTAGCATACATGATAATTAATTCAAGTAATGAGCTAGTTTTATTAATTATATGATCACACATTAATTATCTACAAATTCAATACACAATTAATTGGTTAGGCTTGTTTAAATAATTTACAAGGTTAGTCCATTAAAATTAAATTGCATATTTGGACTATTAAATAAATTCACATAACTTAGCACATTTGGCTCGTATAGTAATCATCTCAATTAAATCTCATAATCCAATTAGACTTGCTAATTACAAAGTTAATTGAATTATTTACCTATCAATTTATTAATATTAAATTCCATTAGGTTAGTCCATTAAATAAATAAATCATTAATTGGACTTTCCTTTAATTAATTTCAACACATAGTCACATAATCAATCATTCACATAATTATTTAAATTAATTCATACAAAATTCATTTCATCGAAAAATAAATTCTTAATTTTTATTTATAATATTATTTAATATTCGTGGTCATTACACAAAAGTTCCATCTCCAAACTATCCCTACTTACTATTCAAGGACAATATTATTATTATTTTTGTTCAGATGACTAAATACACGTTTATTCCTATAATTTAGATAGTTTTTTTTAGGATTCTTCACCTAAACGTTGATTATTCACCAATATAATATAATATATATATATAGAGAGAGAGAGAGAGAGAGTCCCTTTTTGAGTTTTTGCACATCAATTACATTATAATTAGGCATAAATATAGACTAATACCCTGAACTCTTAACGTTTTTTCACTTTGAAGATTAAGCTCTCAATTTTTTCAATTAAGTGATTAAACTTTTAATTTTTTTCACTTTGGGGATTGTCTTATTAGTTTTTTCAATTAGGGGATTGAACTTTTAATTTTTTTTACTTTGGGAATTGTCTTCTCAATGTTTTTTTTATTATGTCTAATTGATAGTTACGTGTTTATTTAATTTGTTTCTTTTTATTGAATGAAATTATGTACTTCCTTCGTCCCAAATTTAAAAAAAATTATTAGCTTTTGAAAGTTAATTTAAAATATTTTTAATCTCAAAATTAATAAAATATATTAAAATTTATGAAATAACAAAATTTTAATTTGTAGTACATTTATATATTTTAAATATTCATCATTATGTTGATTATTGATGAATTTTTTTAAGCTGAGTTTGTAATGTCTTAAATTTACTTTAAAAAATTAATAAATACCTAATTATAAGATTATCTAAAATCATCATTACAAGATTTTAAAAGTATTAATAATCAATATAATGATGAATATTTAAAATGTATAATGAGCGAGACCCCCGACTACTCTGTCGTAGTAGTAATTAGTTGAACCCGTAGAAGTATGAGCCAATTCCAACACAAGATTTGTATAAATCTTCTTAGTTGAATAAATATAACCACAAGATTAAACTCAAGATACACCATAATAAGTGGCTAATCATGAGTTAAACTTTATGGTTAGTAGAAGTAATTGTCATGAATAGCTAGACCTGAATAAAAGATTGGCTACCTATGACATTGGACAACTATGTACACAAAGTTGAACGACTGGGGCGGAGATAGAATTAAACAGTAGCTGGTAACGATGAGAAGGTGAGTTAAATTGTGTCAAGAATTAAACATTCATGAGTGCTTTATTGGTCAAAAGAGATGGTCATATGTTGGTTAATGGACTCGAACGGGAGCACCCATGGAGCGGTCGACCCAGTGATCCACATGGTTCATTGTTTCATTGTCTAGATACAATGAACATGTTTGTAAATCTCTTGGGAGTTACATAAGAGTTATTCACTTGGGAGTTACAAAACCTTTATTCTCTCCAATTAAGTGGGAGTTACAAATTTGATTGGGAGTTACATATTGTCTGATTATGGGATTTTATTTGGAGGTTACAAATAAAATCACATATAAATATGTGATTGTTTTTGATATGTAATACACAACAACAAGTAGCTGAATATAGTTCTCTACAATATTAGAGTGAATAGAGAGAGCTTTCTATAAGCCATTGTAGGTCATTCGTGAAGCTTGTAAGTTTGAAGCTTCTCGAATTGTGAAAGATATATTTAGTACTCGTTAGTAGTCTAAATTATAGCTGAGAGCATTATTCGTTGAACACGAGATTCTAGTCGTTCGTTGTCGTGGACATACACTTCAAAGGTAATCGAAAAAGTGTAATTTTTCGGCTTATTTCTGCTGCATGTATGCTTTATTTTATTACATTGGCATTAGAGCTAATAGTGCTAAAATTCGTGCTATGCATGTTGCTCAAAGTTGCCATGCATGTATTTTATGATATTTTTTCAAAGAAAGCTTAAATAACATGCAAATGGCAATACATGTTAGAGATATTTTTTGACCATGAAAAATCAGTATGTTCTATCTTATATGATATATATAAAGCTTGCAAAATTTCATGCTAATTAGTTTTGTATTTTGGGAGAAAATTCAAACGTTAGTTGTTTTTGAAGCTATTGTTTTTTCAAAAACTATTTTCACTCGGACATCATATGAAAATTCTAATAATGTGATTGTGTAGAATTTTTCGATACAATTCCGTGGATCGCATTTTTTGGACTTAAAATGAAAGAGTTATGACCATTTTTAAAAAGGGTACTAAACTGTAATTTTATAATCTGAAAACCCTAGCTGAAGGTTGAAGATGATGACGTGTTAGCCACGTCAACCTCGCATGCAGCCACGTCATCACAGCGTGCCATTGTAGGTCATTCGTGAAGCTTGTAAGTTTGAAGCGTCTCAAATTGTGAAAGATATTTTTAGTACTCGTTAGTAGTCTAAATTATCGCTAAGAGCATTGTACGTTGAGCACGAGATTCTAGTCATTCGTTGTCGTGGACATACGCTTCAAAGGTAATCGAATAAGTGTAATTTTTCGGTTCATTTCCTCTGCATGTATGCTCTGTTTTATTACATCATGTAAGGAACATTTGTATTGCATAAGTGGCAAATTATTTTGTTGATACATAGAAGGGTAGGAGGAGGGACTAGGGAGGAGATTTCTAATACCTTGTTCAGAGGCAAGTATGATCCTTGATTTTTTATTTTTACGTGATGTATATGATCAGACCAATTTAGAGCTTTATTTCATACCTTGCGTAGTTGTCTCTATTTTCTTTATATATACACAAGTAAACACAACTAAATTTGAAGAATTTATGATACATCTCACGTCTGTGTAGTGATCGGTCTTTATTTGTTACATCTGTTTTTGTACAAACATAAAAAGAAAATATGCAATTGGTGCATGTCCATAACTTTAATTATGCAGCAAATGATGCCGGCAGCTTCAACAACAGTGTAAATGAACAACGGGTTGGTGGTATCTTCCTGTTTTTAATTCATTGAATAGAGTTTTCCAAGAAAACTAAGTTATTGATAAAGAGGGATGAATTCACTATCATAGTGGGATACATTGTATTACAACAAGGGAAGTATTTGATTCGGATAATCTTTGATTGATAAAAAGATGTAGACTTTGCTTAGATACTTTCCGAAACTAGGCATATGAATACTGTATATTTCACTTAATCCAACTCTACCCAATCTATTTTAATCCTAACAAACTTTACCGAATGCCATCATACTAGTTTCCCTCGTAGTGTTTCAATGTGACTCATTTTTCTATCAAAGCGTCCTTACCCCTCCAAAAATAGTTGAGATTGTATAATTCGTAGTTTCTATAGTAAATGAAGCTTGTTTATGCTAGATGCTGTATTTTCCTTTCTTACTTTGTTCATTTAGTACCAATTTGTACCTTGATGCTTTGCTGAATGTATCTGGTTTTTATGTTTCTGTTCATCAGGCAGTTTTGGAAACTATAGCTAGAGTTAAGTCCAAGAAAAATGACACGAAAGAGGAAAAGTACATGCTTCTATCATATGTATAATTTGAATTTTTATAGATTTTTTATGTTTGCTTTATTGATAAAGTGGGCATTTCGCTAATTTCATAGATTTTTCTTCCTCTCTAAATTTTTTTTTCTCTAACATCATAGGATAATTATTAGGTCCTTTCAACTTCATAATATTTTACTTATTTCAAACTTATTTCAAAGTACTTATTTACTCATCTGGTCTAATTTTTTGTTTCATTTACGTAGGCTGATTTCAGATTTAGTAGTTGTCATTGTTTCTGCAACTTGTGGTGGCATCGCTTTCGCATGTGCTGGGCAACCCGTCCGCTCAAGTTTCATGATTTATGCTGTATCCGTTGTTAATGTTTTAGTGCTTCATTTACTATTCTCTAAACCTAATTATTATCCATTTAAAAATGTGCAGGTTATGACTGGATACTTGCTAGCAGGTTCTCTTGTTGGACCAGGAGGGTTGAGTTTTGTCAGTGAAATTGTGCAAGTATGTCTCTTGTTGTCATGAAGCTTGGAAATTCTCTATCTAATTTGTCATACCTGCCTACTCTCTCTCTCTCTCTCTCTTGTTTTGGTGGGAGGGGAATAGTTCTGGATGATGGCTCGTTCTTCTATACAGTAAGAATGCTCATTTGACCGAGTGCCTTTCACATGCGTCATGATAGGTTCACAAGTGGCCAAATTTTTCTAAACATTTTATTGGTAAATTTAAGAGCAATATAGAAAGGGGGATTCATTTCCCACCTAATTGTGTACGGAGCAGATCTGCTTTGGTCAATAGAGCCTATAGTTTTGGTCAACAGCTTTGAAAGTTCAATAAACGTAGTATTTTCACTTTCTTTGCTATGCAAACAACTTTGTTTGGGCTACAAATGTCTGTTTGAGCTTCAAGTACTTAGGGAGAGATCAATGGAGATAAGGGTGGCCGAAACTGGGACAGGGAGAGAGGTTTGCGGTCCGAGGGAGATAGCTCCAGCTATCGATTTTTGCTAAGCCTCCTGGCTATTAAGCCCCATACGTTCACGAAAATGTTTAGAAATTAAAATTTCCACCAGCCGCACTCTAAAGTATCCTGACGTATGCATACACATCCATTTTATTTTTCATATCTTTAATTACTGGATATGGCCAGGATAAGTACTACGCGTATCTTCTTTTTGCTTTGGGGCTGGAGTTTTCCGCGACAAAGGTTAGTTAATGTTTGTATGCTACTTTTCCTCCCATCAGCGACTATATCATATTAATGCCAAAAGTTGAGTCATAATTCATCATTTTTTAATTTTAGCTACGAGATGTTTGAGCGGTTGCTGTTCTGGGAGGCCTGCTCCAGATTTTCCTATCCATGTGCCCATGCGGCATTACAGCTTCGGTATGTTCGCGGATTTTATAGAACATATATGGAAAGTTGTGCAAGAGTTCTGTATACTTCTCTTTACTTGTGAGAAGTCTAAAAGGTGTTTAAACTGAACTAACAAATTCTTTACATATCTGAAAAAGTAAAGGAGATGAATGAACTAGAATTGGGATTGCTATATGAATGATGAATGACGAGAACTATATGAAGTGGAATTAATTTTGATCCATATGCGAGGATTTTTTGGGTCTTGTTTCCCACTGTATTTTTCATTGAATCAGTTTTTGTATGGACCATGATGACTTTGCAGTGTTGATGTTATGTTACCATAGCCTGTAATGTCACTCAGGTGGTGTTTGATAAAACTGAGTGTTAAGATCTGGACAGTTTAGACATCTGAATAATATAGCCTCTGTCCAAAATTGTCTGAATGAAAAATGCTGTTTGATAATTAATTTTTTCAAAATGTCTGAATAATAGTATTTTACTATTTTAACCCTCTGATCAGTTTAAGCAAAACTTGTTTGATAATCAGAAAGGTCTAAATAGTATTTTAAATACATATTTATAATATTTTGACCAAAATATGACGAAATAAAATATATCATGTCCAATGAAAACATCAACATAGCATAACAATTCAACCATACAAATTAAATTAATTTCAAACAGTTGTTAGGAATTGAAGTGCAATTTGTTCACGTAGATTGACCATGAATTATATGCCTTGATCACCCCATTGCGGTTCATCTTGTCCATCTTCTTCGTTTCCTTCATTTTGCCATCTTCTCCTCAACTGTTACGTGTCTATTATTGTGTACCCATTGTTTTTCCTTGAAGTGTTCACATAGATGCACATATGCATCACGAGAAAGACGCATCAATTCTCGATATTGTGTATTTGATCCATTTAACAACTTTAATGTGTAAGCATGCTCGCTCGATGCTGAAGTATTATCCATAATCCTCGGTATTCTCCTTAAAGATCGTCTTTTCAAATATCAATATACAATCATCAAACATAAAATTTGATCCTCAATATCCATATTACCTATATTAAACATAACAATTTTAAAATACTATAACAACTAATAAAAGAAAAAATTAATTGGAATGGTCAAAAAAGGTTAAACCATTCATAAGAAGTAGTTTATTGAAAATTGATAATAACAATTGTATATAAGCATAAAAGTAGTTTACTGGTAATTGAAATCAATTATTGTCCACTAAATTAAAAAAAAAAACTCAGTCTACATATATTGTCAAGTCAAATATATCAATATAATACAAAAATGATATATTGATATATTCTGATATATTGTCAAGTCAAATATATCAATATAATACAAAAATGATATATTGATATATTCTGATATATTGTCAAGTCAAATATACCAATATTAGATCAAATATATCAATTTTGTATTGGGGGATAAAAGAGAAAATTTATAATATTAAAGAAATTATTTTTGTCCAAACAAAATATAAACTCACTCAGACATGGCTCTGAATAATTTAGTTTTATATTTGTGTCTAACCGAATCAGAGACATTAAAAGGTTAAAAAAAAATTATCAAATAAATTTTACATCTGACCGAATAAGAGGTATATCCATTAAGAGTTAATCAGATGTAAATAAACAACAACTCAATGGGTGTGACGTTACCATGTAAACTTTAAAATGAAAATTATAGGTTCAGGTTCTTTATCCAATCTTTGATAGCATACGATTTGAAGAAAAAATATCTTTTCTAGTACTTTTTACTTCTAGCCCTTTGTCTTCCTTCAATCTGTCCTATTGATTGTGACATTTCTGGGCTCAGAGTTTGTCTTGATTGACTATGGGCCTGTTCGTTAGCGACTTATAAGTCGGTCAACGAACTTATAAGTCATTAAGTCAATAATCCTGTTCGTTTGCAGCTTTTTTTTTTACTTATAAGTCGAAAAAAAAGTCAAAAAAAAAAAAGCAAGTATTTGAGACTTAAAAAAAATGACTTATAAGTCATTTTTTTTAAGTTGGTCAACTGTCATGAAATGACAAAATTGTCCCTCCTTGTTTTTTTTCTCTTCTTCTTACTAAAGGACATTTTAGTAATCTTTACATTTTACTTAACTTATAAGTCATTATTACCCGAACACATCCACAACTATTACTTATAATTCCCGACTTATAAGCAAAAATACTCCCGAACACTTTTACTTATAAATCTACTAAAATTTTAACTTATAAATCTACTAAAATTTTAACTTTAAGTCAAAAATAAAAGTCATTCCCGAACATGCCCTATATACTAGAATATTTCTATTTGAAAAAAATTAGAATCTTTCAAATTCTTAATGTCGCAGCCTAAACTATGCAAACTGGATGATGTTTGCAGTTGTGTGGTGGTAAGCCTTTGGAGGGAGTAATTGTTGGTGCATTTCTTTCAATGTCTTCAACAGCAGTGGTAATGCTTGCGATTTGCTTATTACTGCATGTGTACTTATTTTCTGTATGCTAATTAAATGCTCATGCCTGCAATTTCACTTATTTTGTGCCATAGGTACTGAAATTTTTTATGGAGAAAAACAGTATTAATGCCCTTCACGGGCAAGTTACTATCGGCACCCTCATTTTGCAGGTAGGGCTGCAAACGATCCGAACCGAACCGAACATTGTCGAACTCGAACCGAACTCGAACCACATTAGTCGAACTCGAACATGTTCGAGTAGCACTATCGAACCAACGCACTTGTGCGAGTTCGGTTCGTTAGTGTTCGCGAACATGTTCGAGTTCGCGAACATGTTCGAGTTCGCGAACATGTTCGAGTTCGACTATATGCTCGAGTTCGACTATAATGCTCGAGTTCGCGAGCATACTCGAGTTCGCGAGCATGCTCGAGTTCGCCTATAATGCTCGAGTTCGCAAAAATTAGGCTAAATATTTTTATTTTTTTAAAATAAAATTTAAATTTAATTACAAGGCTAAGAGGACTCAGATACTCGAGTTTATTTAGGAATTAGGAATAGCCAAAAAAGATATAATATATCATAATATCATATTATAATATATTCATATATATTAAATTAGTAGTAGTGGTCAATATTATTGTTAATTACTTAATTAGTCTAGAATAAATAAATATTACTACTTTCAATTAACTCAAAAAAGGGCGATATTACTACTTCCTCAATTAATTAATTATTTTCATATTTTTGTATTTTTTACTTTTAGGTAAAACAAAAGAAAAAAAAATACTCCATTTATTTCATAAAAAGAGTCTTATTTGAGATTTTTTTATAATGAAATTATAAAATTTTAAAATTTAAAATAATGTGAATTTAGTTGATTTAGATTAATTCAATATCTAATAAACTAATATTGTTAAGTTGTTACCCTTGAAATGTATTACTACTAGATACTTCTTCCATTCTGAAATATAAGTAATAAGATCAACTGCTCAAGTATGAATTTTTAATTCAAAAGGAATGTGGTAATTAACTTTTGAATAACATAAATCTTGAGAATTATTTTATAAAAAGTTTATAATTTTCATAATTATATTGTTTAAAACTAAATAATTTTTTTCTAAAAAACTAAAGTAATATATTAAATTTTACAATTTTGTAAATTAACTACAATTCTAATATCAAATGCTCAAAGTAATTTAGAGACTTTTTGTGTTTTTGTTTTTTTTCTCACCTTTTTGCTTATTTTAATTTAAATTATTAACTCATTTTAATTTCATGCAAACGGTACCGTGACATTGCTTTATTGGATTATTAAACTTTTTAAACACTATTTTTTATACTAAATATGATTCCTTAATTGCATAAAACAAAGTTAGTTAATTATTTTTTCTCACCGTCTCACATATACATTATAAGTCTGTAACACTAAAAAATTTAAAATTTTTAAAATCAAGTTTGCACTTTTAATTATATGGTTGATGGACAATAGGTTGATGTAAACAACGATTATTACTCTATTAGTGAAGTCTCGATACATTGATAACTTGATTTCTCTATTCTCTATCTTAATTTGGCAATTTCAATAATTCTAGCAAATGTAAGCAATTGTATTGTATCATTCTTTAATTAATGTCAAATTGTCATTGCATGAAGATTAATGACATTATTTATGTGATTTATGACATGGGTTATAATTTATTAAATTATCAGTAATATAAATTGTAATAATCTAACAATCATTGTTAAAAAATTTATGAAAATATTACAATTATTTTAATTAAATTACATGTGAAGAAGTACACATTATTATTTATTAATTATTTAATAAAAATGTGTACTTTTAATCAATTATTAAAAAAACAAAAAGATGTTTAAGTAATAAAAAAAGAAAATTACTAAAAAATTAACAATTATTGATAAGACAAACTTTAAGATTTAATATGAAATAACTAATTATTTGTATTTAGAATTTAAAAATATTAAACATGTAAGAAATACAATTCAAACTGGAGCAGCTAACGAACCGTACCGAGCCGAGCCGAGCCGAACCGAACCGAACCGAACCGAGCTGCGTCGAACACTAGCATAGTCGAACCGAACTCGAACCGAACCGAACCGTTCACGAACATAGTCGAACCGAACCACATGGTTCGCGAACATGTTCGATCGAGCAATCGAACTCGATGCTATGTGCGAGTTCGGCTCGAAAAAAAAACTAGTCGAACTCGAACCGAACCGAACCGGTTCGCGAACGGTTCGGTTCGTTTGCAGCTCTATTTGCAGGTATATTATATCTTTCAATTCATTCATTATCTTCAGAGATATGCATTCTATATTTTTCCTTGTATAATCAAAACTTTGTTTTAAGGGTTTGTAGCCAGGAGAACTCAAGGTTTTCGTATCGTTCACTCCAAGTGATATTCGGCTTGTTGACCGAGCCTCATTAACTAGGGTTCCACCTATTCATTCACAAAAAAAAATTAACAAATTTTAACTTTTTTTGCTGTATCATCGTTCTTTTGTTCTGGTGGCATCGATTAAAGAAAGGGTTTACGTTTTCCACTAGTCCTTTCCGCTAGAGTCTTGATTGAAGTAACTGCCAACTAAGTGCAAACTTATTCAGGTCCTCCGTTCGTAAATTATTTCTCTCTTACAGGACTGCAGTTGGTTTACTGTTTGCTCTTCTTCCAATACTGGGTGGAACTTCAGGTGTTCTACAAGGAGTAATATCCATGACTAAATCGTAAGTTGATAAGTAGCACAACCCTTATTGAATTTTATGGGGATCTGACTCTACAGATCATCATTGAACTCCTGTTTAGTTAGTGGAATGTGAAAGTGATAATGTTTATGAAGAAAGGTTTTAGGGCCATTGGCCATCCTCATATTTTGATGGGCCCCATATCTTAGAAACATGGAAGAAGATATAATAAAGATTGATACATAACTAATCAGTGTTTATTAAGTTTTTTTTTTTTTTTTTTTGGATTATTTTTCTGATGTATTATGAAGAAGATATAAGAAGAGGGGGGTTTAAGCAAAAAATTACCAAGGTTCCAAATATGCTATTAGCTTTGTATCCATGATAAACTTCTTTCGTTCTTATATTCTTTCTTTTTCAAAGATGTTTATCATGGATGTATCCATGATAAACTTATGATTTATATATTGGCCAGGTTTCTGACATTGATTGCCTTTCTTGTTGCTTTGTCAATATTGCCACATACTTGTGTTCCTTGGTTTCTCAAGCTGGTGATAAGCCTATCATCAAAGGTATGGATTTTGCTATTGAAAGAGAAATATTTGCTGTTGGCACTCATGATTTATATGTTCTTAATTCTTATAGCTGTGCACTCGAAAAATTTTCTGCTTTTGTGGATAATATGATGTGTACTTTGTTATGATTTTCTAGTTATGATTTTCTAATCCAAAATTCGCTTGTGCAGACTAATGAACTGTATCAATTAGTAGCAGTTGCTTTCTGCCTACTCGTAGCGTGGGTTTGTTTTTCTTGCCCGTTCTCTCTCTCTCTCTCTATCTCTCTCTCTCTCAGTTTCTGTTGACCAGCATTAACACCCCCAAGGCAGTTTCATAAAAGGAAGCAAGGAAAGAAAAAGAGAGAAAGAAAGAGCAACAGAATACAAATCCACACACCCTTCCTCAACTTAAAACTGAACAATAAAATGTTATGGCACAATGCGGTAGCAATGGAAGAAATGGAAATCCGATGTTCTCGTGTATTAAATTTTAAGATGTACAACATCCTTGCATCCAACTGTTAATAGACCCAAATAAAACTGCATCTTTGTATGTGCGAGTTTTTTCTGATTTCATCCCAGGCATTACTACTATAATTTATTATTGTCTATGTCATTTCAGTGTAACGATAAGCTGGGTTTAAGTTTTGAACTGAGCTCTTTGGCTACTGGTGTAATGATTTCAACAACTGATCTTGCTCAACATACACTTGAACAAGTAAGATTACTTTTTTCCTCTGTTGATTCATCTGACTATGTTGAGAAATATCATTATTTTTGGTCTGTAGGTTGCAGTAAGCATTTTATTTTTTCTTTCTATAAAAGCAAATGTCTATTTTTTATTGTATGTATCTAGATATGTGTTTGTTACGTCTGTTTTTTAAACTGCACATTTTCAGAGAATGTGTACTTATCTGTATGGCATTAGGTTCCCTTTTAGTTAACCCATGGCTTAAACCATTCGGAACTTCTTTGCCGCCCTGTTTCTTGCCTGTTTCTTGCCAGCATCGGGATGCTGATTCATGTTCATTTTCTCTGGAACCATGTTGATATCTTGTTAGCTTCAGTTTTATTGGTGGTTGTTAAAACAGTTATTATTTCAGTAGTTGTCAAGGGATTTGGCTATAACAACAATAATTCACTTCTGGTAAGATATTGCATAACAGCTTTGTCTTACAAAACTATTTGCTCACCTCTTAATATATGTTTATTCACTGATAAAGGCATTTGGGTCTTCAACTATGTAGGTTGGGATGTCTTTAGCTCAAATTGGGGAATTCGCTTTTGTCCTTCTCAGCAGTGCTTGTAATCTTCATCTTGTTGAGGTTTGTTCTGACAAGGAGTTCTGCCCTGCTTTCACTTGAAACCTCGCTTAAAAAGATTTGTTACATCATACATTCTCTATTTCTCAAATTCTTGGGGATATGTTAAGAGTTTATAAACCCTAAGATCTGTGAAAGTGTGGAAGATTATATATGTGTGTGTGTGTGAGAAAGGTATATACCCTACTGCTGATATTTTTATATCAGCAGTCGGCATCAACTGTTTGTACTTTGTGCAGCAGGTATTGTATTGTGAAATTTGAATTCCAATTTACAATATGTAAGGCACAAGGAAAAACATATAATTCTGACTGCTGATATAAAAATAGCAGCACTAGGTTACCTCCCATGGACCATGTGTATGCATACATTTATTTATTTATTGTTATTTTTTTTTAAATTTTCAGGGTAAGCTGTACTTGCTGCTTCTTGGGACGACAGCTCTTAGTCTGGTATACATTCATTTCCAATCATATATTTATGGGTTACATCAAATATTTCTGGATTTCATGTGTGCTATGTGATGCTCCTTGGGGTTTCTTGTCCCAATGCATTATAAGCCTTATTTATACAATGAGAAATAAACATATGCATCCAACTATGATTATATTATACTCTTGTTTCAAAATATAAGAACATTATTGATTTTTTTAAGTTAGTTTGAGACATTTTCAAACTCAAAATTGACATAGATTCATTTAATTTTTAGTCAATACAATGATGTTTTAAACTATCTAAGAAGTACTACTAGTTATAAGATTATTTCGTAGTATTTACTAAATCATATCAAATTTGAGTTCAAAAATGTTTCAACTTGACTTATAGAAGTCAATAATGATCTTATAATTTGGCTTGTTAGCATTTCGTCTAGCAGGGGTAAATGATTTTTTTAGTAAAGTGCAAGTAATAAGCATGCACATTACTTAAAATTTATACTGTAGGATGTGTGTTCAATATTTATGAATTGCAAGGCATAAACCTCTTAAGAGGTCTAATGTCCAAATATTAAGGAAGTATTGATCTTTTGTCAAGCTTTGTGATTAAATTGCCAGATAATCTAAATACATAAAAGATTAATGATTTTCATTTCTACAGGTGACTACTCCATTGCTATTTAAGCTAATTCCTGCTGTTGTACATCTCGGGATTCTGTTACGGTGGTTTTCCCCTGATACTCAGGTGATCTATCAAAATATATTTACTGAGATGCATTCATTGTTGCTCAAGTGAGCTGAGTCATGTGTTTTTATCTGTCCCTTTCGTATATTCTATATAACTTCTTGGATATTTTTTGGTGTGCAGATGGTATTCAAAGGAGAGAACCTCCATTCTGACAATGCTAAACACTGCATTGCATTAGTAGCGAAGGATCTCATGATTCATTAAGTTTAAAAATTATGTTTGCAATATGGATATCCAGTTTTGCCCCTGATAAGGATCTTATGCCGCAATCGCCTTCCCAAGTTCTACACAAGGGGATAATAGGATGACAATTTTTTCACATCATGAACAAAGTTTACTTTGGTGTTCGATCTGTTCTTCATATTTGACCTAACTAAAGAACAATGAAGAAACTTAAGTCTTCAAAAGGCAGGGGGGCAGGATGGCAGTAATCTAACTGACAAATAACTAACAGGTAGAAGCTTCACACTTAATTGAGGTAGTAGTTTCATTCTGCTTTTGTTACATGATTTTTTGATTTGTTCTTCCCCTAAAGTGTAAATTAGTTTCTGCTCCCGATGTAATTTTGACTTGTGATATTTCACAAACCTTAGATGATTTGTTTGATAGATCAAAAAATTGTAATGAAAGCAGGATATATCAATCTAAGCTTCTCCCATTTGAGGATTAATCTATATGAACGGCTAAATGTATCAGTTTGCAACTGCAAATCATTTAATCGGTGCATTGTCTTCTTTTTTGAAACTATTGTACAAGGTCTTTCTCATTCCTAGGGCATCTTGCTGGAAATGATTGCCACTCCTTGAACTCATTAAGCTGTGAAAGAGATTTCTGTTTGTTTGGTGTTGATACTTCGCATGCATATATATATATATGGGGGCGATTCGTAACATTTATTTGCTTTGGGGCAATATATAGCAAACACCATCAAATCCACTCATTTTAACCACAGATGACTGAGATTAAAATTAGACAGCCCCGCGTTCGCTAGTCATTCTAGCGGACGGTTTAAACAATTTTTTTGTCAAGTAAGAATATATCATGTCTGTTAGAATAATATTCTAGCAGACGAATACACTGAGAGATATAACCTGTAAACGATGTCGCAGCCCCATATCCACCCCTCTAATAATGTAAATACACCATCCGCTAGTTATACTGGTGGACACATGGTATATAATGTGAAGCTAGTTATACTGGTGGACACATGGTATATAATGTGAAACGAATACGGATTTGCAGCCGGACTATATTCATTTTACACAGGGAATGTCTCCTACGCTTAGTTGGAATAGTGATAATGTTCCAAATCTGAATGGAATATCATAATGATCGAAATCCTAGTCAGATGGTGAATTACAAATTGGGGTTAAATAAGCAGAGGATCTAATTATCATCCATAGCAAGACAAATCAGAATTTCGAGAGCAAACGAGTCTCTGTAATTCACAAGGATTTAAGACAACCTCATAGCAAGACGTGTTACAACGAAGGACAATTTGCAGTGGTAAGTTTTCAACTTATGGCTGAAGATATGTTTAATTTGGCTTCTTCAGATTCTTGTCATGATGAAATTGCAATGGATAATGTCGGTGTTTGTAGCATGAATGCGTCTCATATTAATGATTCAAAAGTAACTTAATCCGCTCTTGTCATTTAGTACAAAGATTGTCTCTCTAAGCTTTGAACAAAAAATACAACGGTTTTACGTCTTTTGGTTTCAAATATGCAAAAAAGTGAAGAGTTTCTGGTGATGCGTGTATAAACTCCAAGAGAAAAAGGGCCCTTATTAAACAAAATGACTTCAAGGTATTCCCTGTTGCATCAGACTTCATAAGACCATAAAAAACTCATATTTATGCACCGCGGTATTTGCAACTTCAAGTCAAATGGATTAGAATTTCTTACCATTTTGAATGCATCAAAAGCCTTCTTCCCATAACACCCTATCTGACGCATATATAATGACCATTTGAACAGACTGGAATGTCTACTGCAGCTGTTAGAAAGTACATTGAAAGGAATGGCGCGTAAAGATTCAATACACAGAAAGAAGATACCTGCAAAGCAGCATATAGACTAGGCATAAAAACCGAGTCTTCTATATGTTCAGCATGACTATTTTCGGAGACATTTTCCTCCAAGATTACAAGTAGGAAGTTAATGGCATGCTTTTTAATTGCATTGGTAGGTTGATACATGAAAATAAGTGCTTTAGCATGCCCACTGCTTGCCACCTTTTAGTCCGGTTACTTTGCAATTCATATTTGACTCTAGCCACATCTGCTTCAGCAACCACAGAAACCTCATTGGATATCTGACCCCAAATCACTGCATAACAATACCAAAATGGAAATGGGGCAAGAAAAGGAAACTGGTATTAGATTTTGCAACCAATAATGTTGGGCAAGGGAAAATGCAAAAAGGATTACTGGATCGGGTTACCTGAGACATCGTTTACAGATTATATCCCTAGTGCGGACATGATATATTCTTCCTTGGATAACAAATTTCGACGTAGCTTTTTGTTTAAACCGTCCGCTAGAATGACTAGCGGACTCCGAGCTGCCTATTTTTAACCTCAGCCATCTGTGGTTAAAATGAGTAAATTTGATGGTGTTTGTTATACATTGTCCCATAGCAAATAGATACTACGGATCCCCCTATATATATATATGCACGAGAGAAGATTTATAATTATAGTTGAAAAGAAGGTTATAATTTTTCAACCCATCTCTTAACCGTCCCAAAATGTGATTGTAGGGCCAAGAATTCTTACTGTCCGTTTAATTTGGGAAACATTCCTAAACTAAATTATAGAGGGAGGCTCACTATATCTTCTGTAATTGTATAATTATTAAAAATGGTCGACTCAAATAGATGTTCATCATAAGGTTTTTTTCCCCATTATTTAGCGGATGAGCAAATAATTACTTGGTTAACGAGAGAATAGCTTTTTCGAAGAAGGTTTGAACTTGTTTGTCGAGCCAAGCACTCGTAGCCCATTGATTCTTGTTCCCACTTTACCCATGTTCAATGAGCAATTAATAGTATTTCCCTTCTCTCACTTTGCATTCATTAATAGAGTAAAATAAATTCACGGATATAACAAAAAAACATCATTGAGTACATGGCAAGGCAAATTATTTAATTATCAGAGTGCCATTTTTGACAATTAAGATTATATTTTTGTCAAAAATGAAGAACACATTTTTAATATAACAAGTCCTTCCCTTCCCCTTCACGAGAGTAATGAGGGGTGAGCATTTATAAGAGCCTAAACAAATTATGTATATAATCATTAATTAATTACTAATTTGTATGTTAATTATGACATAATAATTATTATTATTATTACTATTCTTACTCAGACCACACTAATCGATCCTATTATAACGTGATCAGGGGATTGTTTATTTCGATCCAACGGCCCAGGAGCCGCCAGCTTGAGCTCTAGATCAGGTGTTGTTGCAGTTAGAATATTCGAGTCCATTGAGTAGAATCTAACTCCACTTGAAATGCATGGAGTTTCTTGAGATAAAGAAATAGGATTCTTCTCATCAGCTTGTTGAAGTACAGATTTACTCCTCTTGGCCTGCCAAAATATATAAAGATAACAAATCATCAGTTTGCAAACGACTTAACCTATTTTAAGCTAGTTATTTGATAAATTGGAGCATTTGTTGGCATAATTTTTTTTTAAAAAAACAGCTTATTATAGGAATAAGTTGGCATGCCTAACAAATAAACTGAAAATGTCCATTAAACTATAAGATGAGCAATAAACGCTTATACTACGTTTGGATTGAAGGAATGGAATGGGTGGAGTAATAGAATAGAGAAAGAAATATAATGAAGAGTAGAATGATTCATTCCATACCCTCTCTCAAGAAATAAAATTCATAAATTTAGGAGGGATGAAAATAATCTATTCCATTCTAATAAAGTAACCAAATATAGATAGCAGCTTTTTCTTTAGTGCGCTAACTGCGTTGTACTTACTTTAAATAAGTTCAAACAAAACTACTTTTTTGACATAAGCTAAAAGATGTTCAATATAAACTGCAAAAAACAAGACTATAGTGTAACTGATTAGATACAGAGTATATTAATTATTATTATTTGTTTTTCAAGAAAATGGAAATGAGGTGCATACCGCCTGGAATACGCTAGGGCGGCGCTTTTTGTCGTTGAGAGTATTATTTTGTCGGAGAAAATATTTTTGGGCATGACTAGCCACTTGGGTTGGAGTTCTTGTAGTCACAAACTGCCTGGAGATTCCTCTCCAATCTCCCTTACCAAGCTTTTCAAGTCCCACCAGAAATATCCGGTGTTCCTCTTCAGTCCATGGGGACCCTAAGCAAGTAATTCACCAAAAAATATAGGCTTAATACATAAATATTTTTTTCATATAAATTTATCTGAAATTACATCTTAATCAAAAAAAAATAATTTATTAGATTTATGGTACATTAAAGTATATATGTCTTTAATTTTATTTTTTTTATGATTTGATTTGAGACTTTACTATCATACAATACCTCAACGCTTACCATATAAGAGTATTTTCTTTTGCGATGCAAATTATTGTACAAATTATAATTTGGAACAGAAGAATTATTAATCAATAAAAAAATATTTAAAAGAAAGTATAGCCTTCGTATAAAGTGATCTTAATTAAGATATTTGTATATATTTTAATAAAAAATTGTCTAATCATCTAATTGAAGGTTATGAAAGTGAAAAAAGTAACTAGAGGAAGATAATCGACACAAAACTTTAAAGAACCATGGAAGGGGCATCAAATATCGATTACCATAATATCTAAAAATCTATACGACTCTGAAAGATCTATTGAAAGATTTACTTTGAAAATCAAGATTTACTTGGGATAGATTTATATATGCATAATTTTTTCTTGAATAATTTCTACTCAATAAAAATTAACTTGACTTTAGTCTCAAAAAATTTAAAAAAATATTAGGTAATTAGATAGAAGTTGTAGAGATTATCTAGACAAAACTTTACACGATTGTAAACTAAATAACTTCTACCTAGTTACCAAACATTAATCAGAAATGTATATTAGGCAAACCTAAGATTCGGATTTGAAGTTGTTACACCTTTAACCATCATAAAATTTATACATTTTTGTTGTATCTGTTATAACAAATGTGATATTTATTATCTAATTCTGATTATAGACTAGTACATATACAACATTTGCTAATACAACAAGAAGTTATAAAACATGATGGTCAAGGAGCGTGACAATTTTAGATTTTCTTTTTCCGATGGAGGAATATGCAGAGTATATCATTGTAACATAAAACAAGTTTTGAATAGGAAAAATTGCTGCGGTAAGGTTAGAAAACAAGAAATTAAAATTAGTTGTGATTTCAGTCAAAGAAATTATAACTTTTTTTATAAATAAAATAAAAACTCACCCTTTCTCCGCTCTTGAGTTGGTCCATTAATCAGGCCGTCGGAGAGATAACCATGAGAAAGTTTATCATTAATGGAAATCGAATGGCGCGAAGATGTATAAGAAGAATGTGGTGCTGCTGTTGAAGAAGAGATTAAAGATGATGAAGAAGATAAACAATCAACACTAACACTCTTCTTCATGGTATTATTATTAATTTGTACCAATGAAGAAGAAGAAGAAGAAGAGAGTTGCATTTGCACACCAAAGAGCCTCAAGCCACCTAAACAACTTGAGTGATCATGATCAATACTACTCGATCCTTCTTGTGTTGTACAAGTTCTTGAATTATGCCCTATGCTCCCACAATTTGAGCACTTTCTTCCCATTATAATTTATGATAAATATGTGTATAATGAGAATGAGAAAGAGAGAAAGAAACGGATCTGATAGTATATATGATGAAGTTGGACGGTGGTTGGGTAAGAATTGAATATAATCAACACCTTCTTCTTGTAAAATATTTTCAACTAGCTAGTTCTTGTAAAGTAAGAGCTCATCTTATACTCTATATATTACTTCATCTTTCCTCTCCAACAAAGAACGAGGGATACCATTTTATAATTAGGACATATATTGGGTTAATTATTGATAAAACATATCCGGACCCACCGCAAATCTCTCAATGGTTTTAGTCATGTTTTTCAAACTCAGATCGGTCATCGAACCAAATAAAATATCGAGTAGATGAGTCACTGGTTCAACCAGTGGTCGAACCGTTATTGAACCGGTGACGTCATTAATATGTAATAAATAATAAATAATTAAAAATTTTAATTATTATTGTATATTATATATAATATTTTAGTAAATATGTAAAATTAATCAATTTATCTACACACAAAAAATAAAAAATAAACCTATTTGTACAATTTTTACTTTATACAATTCAAATAAATATTAAATCTATATAAAAAGAAAGATATTAAATCATGATCATAACTCAAAATTCAAGAGTGATAAAATCAAACACAAATGAACATAAACATCTTTAGGATACATTTAATCAAATTCGGTAAATAAAAAAAAAATTATTTGTACAATGTTTACTTTATACAATTCAAATAAATATTAAATCTATATGAAAAGAAAGATATTAAATCATGATCATAACTCAAAATTCAATCAATGATACATCTAATCAAATTTAAATGCTTAAATTTAAAATATAAAAAAAAAATGTTAGGAAACCGGTGACCCGGTTACCGGGTCACTGAGTCGACCGGTCCAACCGCCGGGTCATCGAATTTGACTAAGTTTTGACCAAAGCTGGTTTTTAGGCTTGAACCAGACTTGAGGGCTGACCGATTCTTATTTTTTTCCGTCAGGCCGACTGTCCGGTCCGAATTTGAAAACCATAATTTTAACTTGGAGGTATTGTTAGAGAATCGGAAAGACCTGCGCGTACACAAATCACTGGTACATGTGTTTAGAATTTAACTTGACCCAAAAATTTAACTTACTAGTTTTTTGGTCTATTCATGTACTTTAATCCTTTTCTTTTTTTTCATTTGAAGATCAATCTTCTGGAGCTCACCTGAAGCTAATTGTTAGGAGAGAGAATCAAGCACTAACACATATTTGAAACCCAACTTGACCCAAAAATTTAAATTATTAAGTCTAGAACACATTCGTATATATTAATTTTTCACTCTTTTATTTAATTTTTGGATGTGAAACTCCATGACTCACTTGTGATATTCTAAACATGAGGCTTAATCCGTTATCCTAAAAGCATAAAAACGGGTCATCTTAATCCACTAAACTCAACCAAAATGTAATGTCACGTTAATACTTATGATAATATGAGTTATTTTAGTTTATCACATACAAACATAAAATGTCACGATATATTAATACCATTGGTAATAAGATTGATACAATATACATAATTTAATCTGACTCACATATTCTGACATGAGACTCGAATTTCGCAATATAATGATCTGATTTAAACCGAGACCATATCAAATTTCAAATTCAATTCATCGTCTCAAGGGATCATGATTTTAGTCTTTTATTAGTATTATTAATTTTGACCTACCATAAGTTTATTCAAAAAATTTATAATTTTAATATTTTTAATAGTAACTTTAAGTTTTATATGTACACGTTTTATTTTATTTTTATATAAAATTGAGGTATTCACATCCGATATATTTTTATATAAGATTATAATATTATTTTCTAATATATAATTGCAGATATTTTCTACAAGTCATAAAGTTGACATAAAGAAAACCCATAATAAAGGGTAACATGATTTGATGCCGTGAATTTGAAGCATGTTAGTTATGTCAACCATCTCAATTCAAATCATGATTTTTACTTTTGTTATCTTTATTTTTTATAAAGATAGATCTCATCACAAAGATTAATTACTGGGTACACTTAATACATATATATATATATATATCAATTAAGTTTATAATAAATTATTTTTTGATCCAAAAAAAAATTGCCTTTAAAAAATATTCAACGCACCAAATTTATATATATATTTTCTTACAAATATACAATTATTATTAGGTTCAGTACAACTGCATGAATTTAATTAACTCTTTCGTGACAATATTTACAGTGTACGACTACTGCAACTTTTCCCCGTACATATAAAATTGAATGGTAGTTGGTAGATACGAGTAACAAGAGATTTCCCATATTTTTAATGTGGGTGACTCTTAAGTAACTTCAAGGTGGACAACTTGCAGTTAAATACATTTCTGCCATTTAAAATGTGTTTAGCATTCTCTCTGTAATTTTATTTTATTTTATATTTTATTTTTTGTGAGAGTGATTGTGGCACTATTCACGGAATATGTTCATAGAAAAAATAGACCATTCAAATTTAATTTTTTTAATCATTTCGTTATTATCAATAATAGATAATATTTTATTTTTTAAAATTACGTCACTAGTTTGTTCGAAAAGTATTATAATAAGCATTTGGTATAGATTATGATTTATAGCAAATATTTGTTATGATATTATTTGAACAAATTCATCTTTTGTCAGAATAGATATAACAGACAACCCAACAATAATTTTGAAAAGAAGTATTGTTCGCCAGTAATAATGGTGAAAGGGTTAAAAAAAATTAAATTTGAGTGTTCTATTTCTCCTATGGACGGCCACAAACAAGTTTGATCGAATTAAACCATAACAAATATTTGTTATAAATCGATTTCATATATATATATATCTAGTACCGCATCCATAGCAAACGGATGTTGGGAGGATACTGCCGCTTGAGTTAGAGGTGCACAACGGTCGGTTTAGTCTGTAAAAAAAATAATCAAATCATTTAAGTCGGTTATAAAAAATTAAAAATCAAAACCGTTCAAATTTTTACTCCATAATCGGTTATCGGTTAAATCGATCGGTTTAATCGGTTTAGTCAATTATTAAAACTTAAGCATAAGAGAATAGTTGGTTATTAAAATTTAAGTATACGCAGTTAAGTTTAAAATATTGTATTCAAATTTAATTTAAAATCAAGTGTCTATATCATTATACATGTAATATAATTGTGTAACTAATTGTCATAACTAAATTAAATTTATTAAATCTTAAGTTTCATAACTAAAATAAATATTTATTAGAAAAGTATATAAATTATATTATAATTTTAAAATGTTCGGTCGGTTTCGATTTTTTGAAAAGCCAAATCGAAACCGGTCAAACTAGTCTCGATTTTTTAATTTTACAATGTTCGATTTTTCGATTTTGTGCTTTTTGGTTTGAATTTTTAATGGCTAGATTTGGTCCAGTCAATTTTTTTAGTTTTTTCTGTATCTTGTGCACTCCTAATTTGAGTTTCTAACGGCAGTCAATTTTATTTTTTAACACTGTCGCTAGAACCTATAGCGGCAAACAAATTAACAAATAAATTGCCCCTGTTTTAGTTGCAAAAACAGTACTCTCGACATACGTTTACTGTAGATACGGCTCATATATATATATATATATATATATATATATATATATATAGTTTTGGAAAGATGATGTTGATCAACCACCACCATTTTAGTTGAAAATTAGGCAAAATACTCCACCCTAGATCGCTTATACACACTATAAGACATCCAAATAGAATTTATGTTACTACATAGTTTTCAACTAAAACGGTGGTGGTTGCTTATACTAACCATAAGAAATTCAAATAGTATTTATGTTACTACATAGTTTTCAAGCTTTTGCTCTATTATTGATTCATGAAGAATCTGCATACCTTAAACAAGCTATTTTCGTGATTTTTAAATCTACCCAGTCCTTATGTAATGGTTTCGAAGTTTAGGTTTTAGTAAACTTATTCTTTATTTAATTGAATATTAATAAGCAATTCGTTTTCTTCTTTTCAAATATTTTTAATTTTTATGGAGCGTTTAGTGCATGTCGAGTCTCAAAAAAGCATTTAAGAATTTTGTTTGTGTATAAATAACTTACTCTAAACATATTTTATCTAACTCACAAACATATTATTTAGAGCTATATATGCACTACACCATTTTTAGTGCAGGAACCAAATACACTACACTACCAACAACCGAAATATATATCCTACTATTCATATAATGTGAAATAAAATTCTCATTTTAGAGACGAATGGCGTGTTTTATTAAATGGGACAACAATTACTTAAATCAAACTCCATCATTTTAACGTTCTAGAGAAAGAAAACCATTATTCAAACCAGTGTGACATAATCATTGTACATATTGTTTTCATGTAAAGCCAACGACTTAGCTAGGCTGACATAAGGGGAAAACATGGCCATCCTTTTCCTGAATGATCTTCTTGTGTGTGAATGCATTACATCCAGATAGAAATCAAAGTAATAAATTAGTAAATTTTGTACCTTCTCCTCTTGCTTTTATCTTGCTTAATGTGCCTTTACTTGATGCTTTTCATGTGTGAATCCCAAGTTGAGCTTCATTTCATTTTTATTTACTGTTTATTACATAGCTAGACTTCCATTATTGGTCTTTTAAAATCCATATAGTTTTGGAGTTTTATGTCATAGTGGAGAATCTTCAATTCTTAAAGCTAAAATATCTAGAAGGAAGATTAGTTCTCTTTAATTGGATGAATTAATTTTCTATGACTTCTAATCTAAAGTGCTTTATATAATTATTTTTTATAATATGTAATCTGAACTTATGTCATGATTTTTTATTCTCTTAGTATATTAAATAATACCAAAATATTATGTATGTCGATTTAGATTATAGTTAAACTATGATTATTTATCAATAATGCAGAAAATGTGTCTGTGTTAAGTGACATTAAGGAGAAACATGATTAGTTATGAGAGAATCTAATTCTAATGCTTGCTTAATCTTTTTATTTTATGTTGTTTTTTTATATGATTAATAATTTACTTGCCTAAAGAAAAGCCAAGTAAGGTGATGCAAGCCCATTAGTTAATCAAGTCAAAAAAAAAACAAAAGGAACCCTAATTACTTTACAATATTTGATGGCATTGCCAATGATATGATTTTAATGTGCTAAAATACATTTAAAAAAATATGTAAAACTTTTCAAAGAATAATTAGTTGATAATTGGCTGGCTTATTTCTACTTCTTTAATTTAAACATTGATTAGGTAAATCGCACCACTTTCACTATCCAATCAGTCAATTTCTGGTACTATTTAATTTGAAAAGAAGCAATAGTTCTTCTTAAAATGAGATTTCATTTTTTCTTTCTTGATTCCATATTTTAACCTTGTTGATTAGTAAAATAAACATTTATTTGTTCACTTACAAAGAAAATGGCTAGTCAATATCTAATGGAGTGAAATTTCAAACTACAAATTAGGAAAAATAGCATTGTTGAGTAAGACTACACATTGTTAAAAGGTCAACATGACTATTTATCAGATCTACATTATGTTATTATTTTTAAATTATACGGAGTAATTGTTTTTCATGAGTATATATAATATTTATTAGTTGTTATTACGATTGGTCTTTTTTTAATTATCTGTTATTATATTTGGAAGGATTATATTTTAATTCCTTGCATTATAATTTTTTTTTTTATCGTTTGTAATAGTTTATAATTTTAATATATTTCAGTTGATTAGATTGTTTGGTAAAAAAATAAAGTCAACATGATAATGCAAATGTAGGGAATTGACTCAATTATGCTTAACAAAGATGATTTACAATATAAACCACCAAATAAGGTGATTCCTGAGTGGATAGCTGTCATATTAACCAAGTTGTTATGACATAATTGTTGTCTAATGATGCCATTTAATTAATTAGATTAGGCTCATGGATGCAAGCTTCAAGACATCTAGGCCATCTCATATCATTACATTTGCAATTTGTAATAAATATATATACAAGGGAGATTCCAACACACTAGATTTTCATCTTTTTTCTAAAAAAAAGTTATTTTCTCTATACTTGGGGAAAGTAAAGGTTTGTTCCTTAAAACACTCTAAAATATAAGCTACCAAGTGGAATGAATACTTTGGCTTACAATAAATCCAAATGAATTCAAAATTTCATCCTCTTGCATGTAGGTCCAGTTTAGCTAACACTAAAATCTATTACCGTATATAACAAGATAAAAAGAGATTTTATTCAAATTAATTGAGTCAATTTAGTTGATCATCGAGTTAATCTAAGTTCATCCCTATTGATATAATGTATGTCTTGTTCATAATATATTAAACTTTTTGTATCTCTTATTATAGTATTTTAAGGGTCATGCGTGTATTAAAATACATATACAATAATTTTAATATACCTACAACTCTTTAATATCATTTACACAAATATTATTTACACTCAAATTATAATATCACATGGCACACATTATAATTTTAAATTGTATTATTTATAGAGAATTAATATTTTCACAAGAGAAATTGATAATTCCGCAAGATCTCACTCACATAAATAATGAGTAAAACTCACCTTCATGTGAGTGAGACATTACAAAATTATTAATTTCTCTTATAAATACATCAACCCTCTATTTATATTAATTTGTGTATTGCATAAGCTATCAGCCTAGTTTGATTAATTTGTCAAATGGATGCCTGAATGGGTGCCAACCAATTCCAAATTATCTTTAATTATTGCTTCTTTCTTTAGCCTTTTTAAAAGCTTCCACTAGGTCAAATGTTAATTTGTGTTATACATTACAAGTCACGGCTTGATAAGACTCTTATTATAAATTAAAAAAAATTAAATTAAATTAAAAATGAGTAAAATGACTAGAAATACAGTTGAATAAATAAAAATGACACGATATAATTTATCATGTGTGGATGCTACTCAATCAATCATACATCAAATCTACATACACAATATATTTATTTTATTTTATAGAGAATTGATATTTTCACAAGCTAATTTGATATTTTTATAAGTGGATCTCATTTAATCTTACGAAAATATTAATTCCATTTCCTTAAATTTATTTGTTCTCAATATATATATTATCCTGCATCTAGGGATAATGTTATCAATAGGAGAAAGCTGTAGAGGATATGAATAAATAACATTACATCACAATCCATTTCCTAATTCTAGAAATTGTTATTTAAACAATGTCTACAGTATGATTATATTTCAATTATTTATTTGTTATATTTTTAACTTAATTAAATAAAGGATATTGGTAAATTAAAATCAATCATTAAAATAGTATCAAAAGAAGCATGGATTAGCCCATTCTTAATTAATGGATATTATTCATTGGATCTCCTCCTGCTAGAGGTAGCCCAAAAGTCTATTAATGGATGGCCCAATAGACTGTAATGGACTATTGTGCAAGAGTAATGGACTCAGTTAGCAGTTGCCATCCTGATTGAACTAGCCTGAACTGCCCGGGTTCCTGCACCGAGGTCCTGCAACACCCAGCCCGGACCAGCTAGGGATCAATGAATACAAATTTGTACCTTTTGGTTATGGATTTCAAAACTTTATTTTAACATTGTTTCTATTAGAACTAGAGAATATCATTAATACAATAATCATGTGCATTATATCTTACACTCAATATGTTTATTTAATTAAAAAGCGAAGAAGAAAACGCATAAAAACATTTGAGAAATCTTTTGCAGATAAAAGAACAGAATCAGACTTATTAATTAACCTAATCTTAACTTAGTAATTAATAGTTACCACTGAGACTTTGAAATCTTTAGGTTTTCGCAAGTTTAATTCTCACCGAGAACGTTTGACCTTTTATTTTTTGAGATTAGCGAACTTACAATATTTTCTTTGTATATTGTACGTGTAGATAATTACTAGCTCTCACTTGCAATGAATGTCAGAACTGACGTTTTCATGCAAATTACCACGACCAATTTTACGCTGACCGGTTTTTGGGATCGAAAATTGTAACATGTTTCTTCTTATTCTTTTTTTTTACTCTTAAAATATTTATAATATTTATTTTAATTTAAATATTTATAAATTTAAGTAATTTAAATATATATTAATAGCAAAGTCGGCCTTGGGCCAAGGCTACAGCTTGGGGCTCACATCTGAGAGGAGCCCAAAATTTCTTGCTTTATTTGAATATTGCTTGATTCATGCTTTCCTTT